>OX451741.1:945143208-948068646 GCA_948472305.1 Vicia faba | reverse complement strand
TTAGTCTTGATAGTCTTTATTAGAACGTCTACCAGCTGCTTCTGGGTGCTATAGTACACAACTTCTAATATTCCATTCAGAACCCAATTCCTCAGAAAGTGATACTTGGTCTTAATATGCTTGCTTCTCCCATGCAGCACTGGGTTCTTGACAAGATTGATTGCATACTTGTTATCAACCATCAACTTCAGAGGCTTGTTTACCTCGATCTTCAGATCCTGCAGAAAATTTAGAATCCACACATCTTGGCTTGTAGTCAGAGCTCCTGCAATATATTCAGCTTCACAGGTTGACAACGCAATAACATGTTGCTTCTTAGAACACCAAGAAATAGGACCTCCTAGAAATTTTAATAAGTACCCAAAAGTACTTCTTTTGTCAACTCTGTCTCCACACCAATCAGAATTGAATAACTCAAAAGTTCTGATTCGGTCTTTCTTCCAGAAGGAAATAACACTCCATACTTCAGAGTTCTCTTCACATACCTCAGAATCCTAACAGCAGGTTGGTAATGAGACCACTTTGGTTTACTCGTAAATATGCTAACCATTACAACTGAATAACAAATATCAGGTCTGGTATTACACAAATTTCTCATAGAATCAACCAACTATTTGAGGGTTGTAGCATCCATCTTCTCTCCATCAGAATCAGAGTCCAACTTCTGATTCATATCAACATGTATGATAGCAATTTTGCAACTCTCCAACTTAAATCTCTTCAAAAGCTCAAGTTCATACTTCATCTGATGCAAAATGATTCCTTTCTCAGAGTACATAATCTCCATCCCTAGAAAGTAACTCATTTTCCTAAGAGTTCTCATCTCAAACTCATTCATCAGAACCTTCTTGAACTTAGCTATCTCTTGTTTAGAACTTCTTGTTAGCAATATGTCATCAACATACAAACATACCAGAATCATATTGCCTTCTGAAGCATGTTGAACATAAACACCATACTCCATCTCACACTTCTGAAACCCTTGTTCCTTGAAAAATGAATCAATCTTCAGATTATGGGCTCTGGGCGCTTGCTTCAATCCATACAAGGTTTTGTGTAATCTGAACACCATCCCTTCCTGATTATTTTTCTTAAATCCAAGAGGTTGTGACACGTATACCTCTTCTTGTAATGGACCATCCAAAAATGAAGATTTCACATCTAAATGCATCAGAGGGTAATTCCTGTTAGCGGCTATTGCAATCACTTGTCTGATTGTTTCATGTCTCGTTATAGGTGCAAACACTTTAGATAAATCTAGCTCGGGCTTCTATAAAAAACCTCTTGCTACTAATCTTACTTTGTGTTTTCCAATTGATCCATCTGTCTTTAGCTTCTGCTTGAAAACCCATCTGACATTGATGGCTTTCTTTCCTTTTAGAAGTTCTGTAAGCTTCCGAGTCTGGTTCTTTTCTATAGCATCAAGTTCTTCTTTCATGGCCTACAACCATACTTCCTGCTTAAAAGCCTCTTTCGTACTCATGGGTTCAGAGTCTATGTTATACCCCAATTTCCCCCCTAAAATCCCTTTATCATCTCATACCATCACAATACACCAAGATCACACATTAGGGTTGGTTCTCTCTTTCTACTATCTCCTATCTTTAGGTTTTCTCTTGAGGGATCACCAAGCACCTTGAATTGTGTATCTTGTATATATGTTCTTTTAACTAACATTAAAATATATGTATATGTCTCTTTGAATGTTCATATTGCAGGTAATGGCACAATCGCATTCATCTCACCATCTCCTAGCACAGAGAGTCAAAATTAGGGTTTTGAGTTTTATCAGGAAATATATGACGTTTTGAACAAGACTTGATTCCATGTTTCTCTACATGTTCATGAGCATCTATGATTGAAGATTTGATCATCAATTTTGATTTGAAAAGGTCCAATTGATTAAAAGGGGTATAATGGTCATTTTGTTAAAAGTCAATTGTTGCCCAAGTGGACTTTTGGTCAACCATCAATTCAATGTTCGTATTTTCACATTTCATGGTCAATGGTGGCATAAAATCAAGAGGAAGTGCTGAATCAAAGATAACTTATCAAAGAAGTTATTTGAACTTTTGAAATTTTCTAAGTGTTCCTAGTACTAAACTTTGGATGATCATAACTTCTTCATTTATTATTGGAAAAATGCAAAATTTACATGTTTGGAAAAAAGATACAAATTTCTTAAACTTTGTCATTGAGGGCTCAAATCCAAAAACTTAAAGGAGAAGAAGTTATTTAGCTTGGAAAATTCTGGACACTTGGTGAAAATTTTGAATATGTTCACAAAACCTGATTTCTTCATGGTTAATTTTGAATGTCCATTTAAGCTCAAATCAAAAAGTGGTCAATATCAAAGTTAGAGTTTGAAGCTTTCTCTTCATTTTTGATTCAAGAATTATCTCAAATGGTCAAGTGTAGAGAGAGATACAATGCTTAGGATTTTGAGCCTTGAGATGTCATGTTGCCCAGTCACACGCGCGCCAGGCTAAGCATTTCATCAAACAATTCATGGGCACACATTCATCATCATTTTTCTCTTTGAAATATTGATTATTTTGAAAAATGTCCAACATCAAAGATCAAGCTATATGTGTTATGAACAACTTTTCTTCAAGAATTTTCTCAAAATAGTTCTTATATTCCAAGATATGATCATGGGAAGTAGGTGACATGTAAGCTGAATTTTTCCCAGCAACAAGGCATGATGCGTGCGCATGCCAGGCAGAGATATACGATGATTTGAAGTTGTGATCATGATGTTGTCCAAGCTTGCATGGAAATGTATGGGAATTATGTTAACAAAAGTATCAACATGCCAGCTCACGCCCCATGTTGTTTTTCACTTATCCAAAATGACCTCCAAGAGATCAAAAAGAGGCAAAACACAAAACACACCTTGCCACCTCACTCTCACCTTTGTTTTCCACTTCTACCCTCACTATTTTTCCCCACTCTATAAAAAAAAGCTTCATTCAACATAAGGAAGAGGAAAAAAGAAGATCTCAAAAGTTCTATCTCTCTCTCCCTCATGAAACTCTTCTCTCTCTCTCTTTAAAATCATAGTTCTTCTTCATTTTTTCCAAGAGTTTTCTTGCTCAAATTCATTCCTCTTGCTCATTCTGCTATCTTGAAGTTCGAAGGAGAAGCTGCATTGGGTTTCTACTTCAAAACAGAGGCATGGAGTGAATTTATTTTTCACTCATTAAGGTAAGCTTTCAAATCCTAATTCCTCTCATGCTAGCTCGAATCATGCATTCGATTTTGTTCATATTGGTTTTGGCTGGCCAGATCATACATCTGAAGTATAATTGTGTGTGTATTGTTGCTTGATTCTTGTTCAACAAAGTTGCTCAAAGTTCTGTTTATACCACTGTTTTTGTCCTCAGTTTATGTTTAGATCTTACATTGTTTGATGAATCCATGATAATTTTGTTGTTCTATGCGTTGAGGTTATGAATTTTATTGTTTGGATCAAGTAATTTGGTTGAGAATTGAATGAGAAAATTGAGTCAGAAAAATGTTTGTTGATTTTCCTAACTCAAAGTTATGTTCATGCATCAACCTTTGTGCCCTAATTTCTCTATGAATCTTGCATAATTTCATGAAATTTTTTATCCTATTGTGTTCTACACATTTTAATCTTGAAGTTTGATGTTTACATCTTGGATTGTCATGGAGAAGCGAGTGAGATATCATGATCTGAATATCTTGTTTTAAAACTGCAAAAATGACAGGGTTTAATGTTTTGGTAGGGACGATTATGTGTCCTCTTTTGATTGAGCATGATCTAAAACTTTTCGCAATATATTTTGCAAATAACAGGTGTAATAGACTTTCAATATATTTGAATTTTCTTTGTTTTCTCAAATTTTGTTTTAATATTTTTCTTTATTCAAAAATCACCACAAAAATACGCTAAACTCTATTTCAGTATATTTTCATATTCTAATTTTTATTTCATAGTTTTATCTTTTTTTTATGTTTAAATAAATTCAAGTAGTTTAATTAGGGTTTTAATCATTTTATAGGATTTAGAATTTTATTTCCCTATTTCTCCTAAATCTAAAAATCCATAAAAAATATTTTTTAGCTTTCCTCTGAGTCTTCTTATTGAAAACATTTTTTGTCCAATTGATTGGTTATATCACTTTTTCTTTGTTTTTTTGATATATTGTATAAATAATTTTTTGTTTAATTCTTACTTTTGAGATAAAATTCAAGAAAAATATACTCACTGATTTTTAGGTATTGAACTAATTTGTTATGATTTTTAATTGGGTTTGCATGTCAGTTTCTTATTTTTCAAGATTTTTGAATTTAATTTATGTTCTTGAGGTCTTTTCTTGCTTAAGTATAAAGAAACAATTAATTCCCTAATTTCCCTCTTTTCTAAAAATCAAAGAAAATATGTTCAAAGTTTCTGGATGAGTCAAGATCATTTAAACCTTTTTTTATGATTTTTTAAAAATTGATCTTCCATTTTATTCAAAATATTTTGTAAAGCATGCCTAGTTTTAGTCTTTGACTAGCTAGCTTTGATGTTTGAGTTTCAAAAACATATTTCCTCTTCTTTTCAGGAACTTTTGACTATGCCTCTGACTTTTAGAAGACTTTAGGGGATTATAATTACATGGACATATGTTTATAAGTCATTTTCCTATTTTAAACCTATTTTTGACTTAGAAGTATACTTAGGGTTTTGCCTTTGATTAAAGTTTGTGTTTGAGAACTTTTGTGCATAGTTTTTGTTTAACTTTTGATATGGAATATACTACTGACTTGGGAGTTATTTTTGTACAAATTCCTAAATCTCATTGGATCTTGGGTGTTGATAGGTTAAAAAACCAAATCCACCAAAATGGATGAATGATGTTGATGATATTTGAAACCATAATTTCATAGAATACATCCATCCCCCATTCATCTTATCCCTTTCTTACTTGTGCTACATACTGTTGGAAAATGATCTACATATTATTTCTCTAAATATATGGTACATAGATTGCTATTGACTGACCTCAAAATAGGTGTGACTTCTGCATAAGTCCACTTACAATTGCTTAACACAACGCTAAATTTTGTCCCGATTCGAGAAATGATCATTCGTGGCCCAAACCTATGTTTTCAAGCCCAAGTATGTTTAATTTGAAACCTTTGATCCAACAACCTTTAGGTTCATTGTTAGGATGCTTTGATATTATCAATCCTCTAATGAACCTTCATAAACTTTGGTCTAAGTGAATCATTTAAACATCGTTGATCATATGTTGTCGCCTCGAGAACTTGAAATGAATGATATACTTAACAAAAAGCAAATGAAACTTGTTGTTGAGAAAATTTGTTTTATCAATCTTCTAATAGGTTTTCAAATGCTAGTTTCAATATGGTCATTCAACTAACCTTTAAATTCTAATTCACTAACAATTGACTTTTACTTGATGCCCTTTACTTTATGCTTTTACTTTTACGCACCACTTACTTTAATATTTTATATTTTTTATCCTTTCTTCATATTTGCTCACTTGAGCTTTCGTTTTCTTTTTGGACACTTAATAATCAACTTGAATAAATAAAAACCTTAAGGTTACATGGACTATTTGGTTACTATCCTTGGCATTATGGAGATTGTAGACCTCTTGGACTTAGGATTAGAAGCCTTGATACTCTTTGGGACATTGTGACTTTGTTGTTATTTTGTCTGGAGCTCTTGGGATTTACTCCAAGACATTGAGTTGATTTTCTTTGTGTGCAGGCTATTCTGATTATGTATTTTGTCTATGATTGAGTATTCATATGTATACAGCTGTTACTCTGCCCAATTTTTGTGAAGACTTAATGAATTTGAAGCTTGGTATTCTTAAGAGGTTTAGTATGTTTGCTTGATTGGTTTTAATCCAAAGGATGGGAATTCTACATTGACTCTTTATGTCAAGTGTTGGCTTCTTGTTAGTTAGACAATTTTTTCCCTAGCATTTACCTTATGCTTTAGGATAGTCCCTTCATATCCTCCTATCTTCATTAATTTCCAAATCTTCTCCCTCCTTTTAAGAACTCTTATTGTCTTATAATTTGAACCACTTTCATAATAAACTTGGACTTAGGTCCATGCATTTTTAAAAATATTTTCTTAATCAAACTTTAACCAACTTAATCATACTTCAACATTTTTTGTGAGAAGACTAAAAGTCAATCAACCTCATTCAAACCATTTTGGCCACTTTGGCTTTATATGTTAAAATTTTCTCAAAATATTAGACTCTTGTCAATCCTTGTAGTGATGCGAGCTACTATACTTCTATGATATATAGTGAAGTGAGATATTTTCTACTTGGGTGTCGAGTGAGGCTTTGTTGATTTTAAAATCCAAGCTATATCCTCCACTTTGAGTTGATGCAAATTCTCATTTCTCATAATCGTGGGTAGTAAGTAAGTTCTTCTCCTCGAATATGACGATGATATATCGTCTCTTAAAATTAACCAATACACTTGTGTTTTAAATTTTTTAAAGGTGAACTACGAGTACACTGATCCCCTATTGCACAGAAGATGGTACATAGGTACTAAAGGTTCGCAACCGCGGCGAGTGCAAAAATTGTAAAAAAATACTTCTCTTTTCATCTCCACCATCTATTTTTGTATAAAACATATATAGCCAAAATACACAAATTTACAAAGAGGTTCCTACAAAGTACCATAGATGTTTAGGGTACTAATACCTTTCCTTTGCATAACCAACCCTCGTACCTAGATTCTCTCCCCTTATTTTTGGGTTATTCTCTCTTTTCCCATTCCTCTGGAAACAATAAAGTGCGGTGGCGATTTTTATTTGATTTGTACGAGTCAAGTCAATCTAATGGCTTAGTCTCAACATTTATACCGCTACAGTCTACTAACATTGTACACTGAATAACTTCTCCTTCGGAGTCTACTTCAGTGTCTTGCAGCATGTCAAACTCTGCAAATCTTCTTGGGATGCTTTTTATTCTTTGTTGTCTCTGAACTTGAATTTTAGAACCTCGAACAATAGAAATTTCCCCTTCAGAAGCTCTTGCTTTCTCCAGAAGCGTGACTGTGTTCAGAGTCTGGAAAATTCCTAGAGTCTGAATCACCATTGGAGTCAGAGTCAGAATTATCTTCACCTTCTGAATCTACATCAGAGTCAAAGTCACCATCAGACTCGTCTTCAGAGTCAAAATCTTTACCAGCTTCAGAAACATGTGTTTCTGACTTTTCTTCAAGAGTTCTCTCATCAGTCAGAACGAGATTTTTCCCAATTCTAGACTTCTGATTCTTTTACAATGACGTCTCTATTGAACTCAACTTTGTTAGTTTCTGGACAATAAATTTTGTACAAACATGTACTGTGGTACCCCACCAGTAACATTACTTTACTTCTATCATCCAACTTCTGTCTTCTGGCTTCTAGAACATGTTTGTAACATACAGAACCAAACATCTTCAGATGACTAACACTTTGCTTTTGTCCAATCCATTTATGAATAAGAACTATTTCCTTCTGCTTCTTCAGTGGAAATCTGTTGAGCATATAACATGCAGTGGCAACACCTTCTCCCCACAAAGTATGATGAAGCTTCTTCTATTTCGGCACGCTTCTCACCATATTAAGCAAAGTATGGTTTCTTCTTTCAGCAAGACTATTGTGTTGAGGAGTATAAGGAGCAATAACCTCATGCTCAATTCCATTCTCCTCACAGAACCTTCTGAACTCTATGGAGTTATACTCACCACCACCATCAGTTATAAGAATCTTCAGAGTCTGGCCACTCTGATTTTCAACCTTCAGTCTGAACTTCTTGAATTCAGCAAACACCTCGTGTTTGAAATTTATGAGAGATACTCAAGTCATTCTGGTGAACTCATCAACAAATTACATAAAGCATTTATTCCCTCTAATCGATGCTACTGGAAATGGACCACACACATCAGAATGCACTATTCTCAAGGAACACGTTGCTCTTGGAGCTACTTCTGACGCAAATGGAAATCTTGGTTGCTTCCCTTCCATGCACACCTTGCATGACCTATCATGCTTATTGATTGTAGTAATTCCATGTACTAGCTTCTTCGATTTCAGATGTCTTAAGCTTTTGAAATTCAGATGACCAAATCTTATGTGTCAGAACTCACTCTCCCTGACAACACTTGTTGCACTAAGATATTCAGAGTCTGCAGTTCTAACATTCACCTTGAATGTTATGTTCCTTCCCTGTTCTGACTCCATAATCAGCTTTTGATTACAGTCATACAGCTTCGGAATATTGTCCTTCATGGTAATTGAAAAAGCTTTCTCAATCAGTCGTCCCACACTCATCTTATTTCTTTTCATGCTAGGTACATACCACACATTCTGGATCACTGTTGTTTTCCCATTGTTTAGAATGATTCTGACATTTCCCATACCTTCTGCTTTGAGGTATTTATCATCAGCACATCTGATCTTTGTACTCTTCCCATAGTCAAAATCAACCAACCATTTCTTGTTTCCAGTAAGATGGTTTGAACACCCTGTGTCCATATACTGCCATTATGATGAACTCATATCATCAGAATCAGAAGCCAACAATAGCATATGTTCATCATCAGACTCTCATCTAGCTATATTTTCTTCGTCCGACTTCCTTTCTTTGTTTGACTAACAATCTTTTGTATAGTGACCAAATTTCTTGCAACAGTAACACTGGACATTCTTCTTGTCAGACTTCTCCTTTCCCTTCTGGACATTCTTCTGCCTATCAGAGGTTGAAGCTTCTGACCTCTAACCACCATTAGTTTTCTTTCTAGCTTCTGACCAAGTCTGCTTCTGATAATTCTTACCAGAAGTTGCTTTCAGAACCTACTGCTCTACTTCCCTCTCAGAATTTCTCTCAGTCATACGCAACTCATGCGCCTCTAGACTACTTTGCAGCTCTACAACTCTCATGGTGCTCAGATCTTTAGAATATTCAATTGCTACCACAATGTAATCAAGCTGAGAAGTTAAAGATCTCAATACCTTCTCTGTAATTACTTATTCATAAAGGGTTTCTCCACAAGCTTTCATCTTATTAGTGATCAGAATCACTCTAGAGATGTACTTAGAAACATTCTCGTTGTCCTTCATGTTGAGATTCTCATATTGCTTTCTTAGGGACTAAAGCTTTACCTTCTTAACTAATGTGTCACCACCGTAACATTTGACCAGTGTGTCCCACGCAGTCTTTGCTGTTTTAGAGTCAATAATCTTCTCAAACATATTCACATCCACACACTGATGGATGTAGAATAATGCTTTCTGATCTTTCTTCCTTAATGCCTTATGCGTTGTCTTCTATGCCTCCGTCGTGTCTGCTGCTAATGAAGCATAGCCATCGGTGATAAGATTTAACACATCTTGAGAACCAAATAAAACATGCATCTGGATCTTCCAACGATTCCAGTTTTTGCCATCAAACACTGGAAGCTTGGAACTAATATTATCATTTCTGTTCATCTTCAATCTTGTGCAGTTCACTCAAAAATTCACTAACACACAATGTTTTCCAAATCTCACATAATCAGAAAAATGTGATTCTCAATCACACAACACCTCACTACTGTTCACTTGTGTTTCCCGTGAATTTCTAATCAGAGCTCTAGATACCAATTGTTAGTGCATAAAGGAGAGATGAAAGACAAAAGGAATATATTAAATGATGGCTACAAAATAAGGAGTAATGAATACATTGACTTACCTACTACTAGACTATTTATACACAATATTAGAGTATAATAAAATACTAAAATACCCTCTAACAGACTTAGTCAACAAGACATTTCTAAAATATAAATCATTTTCAACAGTTTTGAGAAAAGTCTTTTATTTTGTTTTTTTTTTGTTTTAGTAGTTAAATATCAAATTTTCACTATTTAAAAATAAACAAATTCGATGGCGCAAGTTCGAACTCACGCCACTACAATCACAAATTAATAAATTCTTATTTTAACAGACTAATAAAGTTTTATTTTTATTTTAATTCATCACAATTTGATCAAATTAATTTAAATTATAAAAATTATTATTGATACTAATAAGTAAACTAAAAAACATCTATTTCTACTACTTTTTAAATATAAAATATAAAAATGTTACATCACCAATTCTACATTTTTGAAAAACTCACAAGGTCAGATCAAAAGAAATTGTCATTGATATAAACAAGGAATCCAAATAAAACAATTACAAAAATTAAAACCAATAAGTGTCATATTTATAAAGATTAAAAATATATATTTAAACCAATAACATATGTTAAATATTACTAACATTTATATTTAATATATATTTTAAAATTTTAGAAGTGAGCTTTTACAAAAAGAAAACTTAATTAATTATTATGAATAAAATAAAAATAAAATAACTTTTTAAAAAGGTGGGTGGGATAATTCTATTAATATGTATTAGTTAAATTAAATATGTATAAATTGCTAAATTAAAACTCAATACTAATCTATACTACGATGCAATTAACTTAGCTTACTCCTGTCTGAACTAACAGTGTGTTTGTTGACTATAGATGATACAAGATGGAACTTAGATAGTGGATATCTGAGTCATGAGATGTTTAATTCATACAATGTAACTTGCAACTCATTTTCACATGCATATAATTTTCCAGAAGATAAATAGTTCAGGAAAGTAAGATTGCATTGTACAACAAGATAAAATATTATTTAAAAGCTGTGTCCATTTCTTTTCAGAGGATAAAGATTCTAAAAAGAAAAAGAGACATAAAAAAAGAGATAGGATGCTCTTCATTTTCTCACTCTATTTTTCCTCTCCATTACTATAGTTTTGGAGACATATATAATGCATAAAAAATAAAGTACATATTAAATATCATATTATTATATTAATATTTTAAAAACTTTGTTAATGTATATTTTAAAGAAGAGAGAAAATAGAGAAGATCTTGACTCTAAAAAAGAAGATAGGATCTCTCAATTTTCTACTCCATTTTTCCTCTCTATTATATTATTATAGTTTTGGAGACATATATAATACATAAAAAATAAGAGAAACGTATTTGTATATGACTATAAAATAATTTTATATTATTAACTAATCACAATCATATATCTAATTAAAATATATTTTTATTTTTAAAAAAATTCATTAATATGATAAATTGTTAGATTTCTAATGAATGACAATAAAATTATTTTATACTGTCAAATATATATAAATTAACCTAAAAAAATAAAAATATACATTAAATGACATTATTACATTAATATTTTAAAAACTTAAATAATATATAAAATGAAAAAAAGAAAAAATGAAGAGGACCTTGACCCCGAAAAAGGAGATCAAATCCTCTCCATTTTTTGGGTTCATTTTGAACTATTTTTCCTCTCCATTAAAGGACATGGAATACAAAGAGCAATTCGATAAAAAGAGAAATTAAAGATTGATTTATAAATTTTGTCAGACTTATGTACAACAGTTATAATCTATAAATTGTAACTTTGTGGTCCTCACTAAATAATAGACAATCTATATCGGATAGTCATTCGATCGGTTTGAGTTAAAATCGGGTCAAAAATTTAAACTTGATGTAAACTGTAGTTTTATTATTAAGGTTCGATTTTGATCAATTTCTTTTTTTTTTGGTTTTTAATAGATTCGGTTTAATCAAATTTAACGAATAAATCGGGTAGATTTAATCGATTAATATTATAAAAATAAATCTATAAAAATTATTCATCTTTTATGAAATTCACAAATATTCATCTTTTAATTTTTGTAAAAACTATCAAAATTTTAAAATAATTTAAAAAACTATTTTTTATTATTGAAAAAACATTATAATCATATTATAAAATTTAAAATATCATTTGATATTAATTTGTTCATTATCATACTTTAAACAACAAATTAAATAAGACTAAAAAATTTATATTATATATCTTATATTTTTATGAGTATATAATGCCAATATTAAATTATAAAAACGATAACAATTTGATAATATTATAAATTCTATTTTTATAATGTTTCGATTCTAAAGTAAAAAATATATATAAAAAAAATATTTGTTAAATTTGGTTGGGTTCGATTTTCGACGAATCTAAAATAATTATTCGAGTCTAACCGAATCAATTTTATAATACTCAAATTAAATAATCCGATAAATTTGATTTCCGATCCAACCCAATTTATTTGCTCAAAAAGACAATAAATCGATCAATTTAAATCGAACGGTTCAAATTTATCCACACTTCGTCCATATTACCTTGTTCAATCATAACCTCAAAAAGTTATAATAGTAAAAAAACAGTATAGCAGATTTTTGTTTCATTATCAGATGGAAAAAGATAGTGGTCCAGTAAGCACGTTTTCACATTGTCAGAAATTTGTGTACGTATTTCCTTATACCATATACAATAAATAATGTTTTGTCACACAATCATTAAATCAGTTAAATCAATTTGGTTTGTCTTTATATAAAATATTCGATCGTAAATATATAGAATAAAAATAAAATTGATCATATCCATTTTATTTTTTTTATTTTTTTTAATTTAAACTGTTTTAACCTCACTCTCTTTGGTGGCAGTGGCGTGCATTATTATAACATTAAAAGTGGAGGACTGCTGCACTCTGCCATAAACTGTTTTGTGGAAGAGATTAAAATTTTTATCCGCACACTCAACAATACCCGTCACACCCCCACCCATCTTTTTTGTCAAGCGGACATATTATTTGTCGTTCCTACTTAAACATAAAGGTGTTTAAAGGAGTAATAAAACACTAAAGGTAAAAATATATATATTCTATTCAAAATCCTCAAAATCTTAAAAAAGATGTTTAGGGTGTGAATGTGTTACTATGCTATAATATTATTATGCATTATGTATATGTTTGGTTATCCGATATAAATCTTCAAAATAAATTATAGTCCTTTATAATCAATTTCAACATGGTTAGGATTCTTAAACAGCTTGCCGCCACAGTAATTTTTCTTGTTCATAATTTATTTTTTGGTTAAATAAGTTTTAGATCTCTCTAAATATCTTAAATTTTATTTTTAATCTCTCTAAATTTTTTTTTAAAGAATGGTTTTTTTTTTTAAAATTAAATTTTAAATTTTAGTCTCGCCTGTAATTTAGCAACGATCTTTACAATTTAACGACGATTTTATCGACGATTTTAATGACAGTTTTTATTTAGCGACGGAACTAGAGACTATTTTAGCACGATTTTATCGGGAGGAACTAAAAGTTAAAATTTAATTTTTTAAGAGGACTATTCTTTGAAAAAAAATTTAGAGGAATTAAAAACGAAATTTAAGATATTTAGAGGGACCAAAAACGTATTTAACACTTTATTTGTTATGAGACTACAATTTCTTAAAATTAATTATCCATTTTTGTCATTTTTCTTTTTTTTGTCCGTAAATTAAACATCAATAACTCTCATCATCTTTTATTTTGCCATTTTTGTCATTTACACATCTAAAAATAATTTTGATAAAAATATTCAAACAACATTTTTCATACAAATCACTTTTGCTGTGAATATATTCAAACATAAATCACTTTATATTTTAATTAAAATCAATTATGTATAATTGATAACACACAAAATACACTACTTTATTAGTTTGATTTGTACGTGTTTTAGTGTCAATTCTATATATTTTTGTAGTGTTATAATGATATTTTGTAAGTATTTCAGGTATTTGATAGTTAGAGGCCTTTGTGTGTCAAAACGGTGAAAAACAGAGAAAATGACAAAAAAAAAATGCAGTACAACACTGATGATGGGTGCGTCCCAGGGTTGACGGGCATCACCCCTTCCAGAAGCAACATGTCAGCCAACAAGTCAAAGAAAACAAATAAAAAAGTTAAAAGCACTCTAATTGACAGGTCGTCATCCTGGCTGTCGCTCATTAGGGCCCTCGATTAGGCGCTCCTCATAGAGAAGTCATGACGGGCATGCCTTTAGTTTGACTGATGTAACACCCTCATTTTCTCCCGGGTATTTATAATTAAAATCAGAGTAGTTTAAAAATATTTATACAATTAGGATGTTACTTTCAAAACACATAAACCTACTCATAGATTATAACATGTAACACATACAATTCTTTAAAATTATTAATAATAACTATAATAAACATCATCATGTCTAACTTCATTTTATTGCAGCGGAAAGCATCAACAAACTATTAATTCAATATCTCAAAGCATAATCATATTTGATAATAATTATAAGAAATAACCGACATAGGAGCCAACATAGTAATCTCCACAAAACACAAATTAAATACAAAAGTGTTCCATTCCCCAGTGTTACATATCAGAGAATACGCCGACTCGATAAAAGCATAATGAAGATCACATTCTTCTACTCTTATCCACACATTCATTGTGAACCACCTGCGCGTTACCCACATGGAAGCAACATTCAAACAGAAGGGGTGGAATATCACAATTATAAAAAGCAATGCATCATAATAAGTAAGCATAAGATTATTTCATGCATAATCACACATTCAACCAATCACACACCCACACAATCCCAAAATACAACAACATAACAAGTATGAAATACAATGAGACTCAACACCATGACTCAATGTATGTGGTACCAATATGTGAACTCTCAGATTCACTCACTCCCGATCCCCACTATTGGATCTGAGCACACCAAAAATCGTCACCATTACCATAGGTAACGCTTCACTGATTTCCACTTGGAACTAACTACTCGCACTCAATCCCCAACATATGATTGAGGCTTACCAATACGGACCACCGTCCAAACACCAATGATGCATGCTTCACCAAATAACATGCAACAACATAATTATGTACAATGATATTCACCTTAATCAATGTACTACGCTGATTTTTGGCTACCATACCATAAACACATGCTATAAACATTCTACAACAGTAATTAACGGTATAGCTAGCAGCAACAACACATTCACGCATATTCTAAATACTAACATCATATCGCAATTACACATATTACAACACCATTACACATCATTTAAATTATTTCCAGAAATATGATATTGTTTTTAAATGAAAGTACATTGTCTCAGCTCTCTACAGCTTCAAACAACGCATCAATCGGACACTCGAAACTCAAGATATGAATTTTTAAAGTTTTAGAAAAATCCTGTCAAAATTGTGGTAATCAATTACACCAATTCCTGTAATCAATTACACACACTCACAATAGCCTAAATACTCAATTTTTGCAACGGTAATCGATTACGCCAAAATTGGTAATTGATTACGCCCTTCAAGAAACCCAATTTTTACAAAATTTGCATGCGTAATCGATTATGCCATACCCGGTAATCGATTACGCTTACGAAAAATCTCATTTTCTTAAAAATTAGTCGCAACTGTAATCGATTACGCCGATCCCCGTAATTGATTACCACTGGGACAGTGGCCGATTTTTTTGCTATGTCAATGTACAAAAATTAGTCCCATCCCAATTCCAAAACCCCAATTTTTATGAAATAATGTTTATTCAGATTCTACAGGTTCAGTCCCATCAACACACAACATCACAACATTCACCAAATACCAATTCATCCAACATACAAACAACACATTATCATACATTAATCCATTCAAAACCAAAAAGAGATGAACACAAGCATGGAGATAAAGTATTCCAACAAGACCAATCATAAACCCCAACCCACAAATCATTATGCAAACCTTTATAAAATTGAAACCCCACCCTTACCTTGGTATTCCTAGAAAAGAGTTCTTCAACCTCTAACAATGGAGTTTTTCCCCTTGAGCCCTAGCCTTGCTTTTCTCTTCTCTTCTGTTTTCACGTACTGACGCTTCCATTCTCCAATTCTCTATTTCTCCTATTATTATTATTATTATTATTATTATTATTAATCCCAGCTAATTTAATAAATAATATTTTAACTAATTATTTATTTAATTCTATTACTACTAATATTTATTCTGATACTTATTCCAGGACGGTCGTAGGTAGTTGCTGGCTCAGATTAAATCGATCAATGATTTATTCTGATACTTCTTCCAGTAGACCTCTTTTGGCTCAGATTAAATCGACCAATCATTTATTCTGATACTTCTTCTAGTTAAAGATACAGAGACCTCTTCTGGCTCAGATTAAATTGACCAAAGATTTATTCGGATACTTCTTCCAGTTGAAGACGGTCGTAGATAGTTGTTGGCTCAGATTAAATCGACCAATGATTTATTCGGATACTTTTTCCAGTGAAAGATACAAAGACCTCTTCTAGCTCAGATTGAATTGACCAAATATTTACTTTGATACTTCTTCTAGTTGAAGACGGTCGTAGATAGTTGATGGCTCAGATTAAATCGAACAGTGATTTATTCTCATACTTCTTCCAGTAGACCTCTTCTGGCTCAGATTAAATCGACCAATGATTTATTCTGATACTTCTTCCAGTTAAAGATACAGAGACCTCTTCTGGCTCAGATTAAATTGACCAAAGATTTACTCTGATACTTCTTCCAGTTGAAGACGGTCGTAGATAGTTGTTGGCTCATATTAAATCGACCAATGCTTTATTTTGATACTTCTTCCAGTTAAAGATACAGAGACCTCTTCTGGATCAGATTAAATCGACCAAAGATTTATTCTGATACTTCTTCCAGTTGAAGACAGTCATAGATAGTTGCTGGCTCAGATTAAATCGACTAATTATTTATTCTGATACTTCTTCAAGTTAAAGATACAGAGACCTCTTCCGGCTTAGATTAAATCGACCAAAGATTTATTCTGATACTTCTTCCTGTTGAAGACAATCGTAGATAGTCGCTGGATCAGATTAAATCAACCAATGATTTATTCTGACACTTCTTCTAGAGGACCTTTTTTTGGCTCAGATTAAATCGACCAAAGGTTTATTCCGATACTTCTTCCAGTTAAAGACAACAGAGACCTCTTCTGGCTCAGATTAAATCAACCAAAGATTTATTCTGATACTTCTTCTAGTCAAAGACAAGTTCTGGATCAGATAAAACCAACCGTAGGTTTATTCTAATACTTCTTCCAGATAAAGACAACATAGACCTCTTCTTGCTCAAATTAAATCAACAAAAGGTTTATTCTGATACTTCTTCCAGTCAAAGACATCTTCTGGCTCAGATAAAACCAACCGTAGGTTTATTCTGATACTTCTTCCATTTTGAAGTCAACTACTACTTTGGATGGCATCTATAATCTCATATTCAAAGAATCTCAGTCATCTCTCCGAATGGCATTTTTTAATCCCATTCAAGCATACCATCAACCGACAATGTTACTTCATGCACCGACAAGCGCAAATTTCTGGACATTATAGTGTTCAATCATCTTCTACCTTCAGATCTCGAAACGCAGACAAGCCAATCTAAATCCTCAGGTTTAAGACAATTGAAAAGGGGAAGTTGTTGTACCCCAAAAGTTTCCCTCTCATTTTATTCAAAGCATACTTCTAGAGATCCTCAAATGCTCAAGGTTGACCAAGAATTGACTAGACAAATTCTCCTCCTAAGCATTCGATCTCCATCTAGAGTTTAACTTTTCACAAATAAGTTTGGGTTTAAAAGGCCTAAAGTTATTTCCATGGATCCTAATATATCCTCAAGAATTCTCATTCCAAGTTTCATGCCTTGCATCACAAGTTTTCCCAGTCAATTGCTCAGATGACTGAAAATCAAATATGTTAGGTTAAAAGTCAACTATGGTCAATATATAGTCAAACTTCAAGATTTTTGGTCAACATAAACATTTTGAAGTTATATTCATCATTTTATCAATGGTTGATCATGATTCCTCAAGGAAATCCCTTAGATCATCAAAAGTCAAGATTTGCTAAATTATGGTTTCCTAGGAAAACTCAACTGAACTTTGACCAGGCATAACTTTCACATGCTTCATCCATTTTTCCCCAACCAAAGATCATTTTGAAGAGAATCCAATCCTCTACAACTTTGTTTTTATACTAAAATCCAAAATATGCATCATTGGAAAGATATGAGCCAATATATTACAGGTCTTTTTTGAAAGTCAACAAAAAGGCATTTTTTATCAAGGCAAGTTACATCAAGATAAATTCTCTAAATGCAAAAATGATAAAAAGAGAGATTGTAGGGGACATCTTGAGATTTCCAAGAAGTCCAATATCATCTTCAAAATATGAAAATTGAGCAAGTTATGAATAGTGCAAAATAGGAAAATTGACGAAAATGCAAAAAGTCACATTCAAAACTGCATTTTTAGACTAATGTGCCTACTTTTTGAACTTCAAACATGTCCATGACCATGCCAAGGACTCCTAAATTAAATCTCACCTTGCTTTTCATTTTTTATATATTTTATTCATATTTATTTTTGTTTTTATTCAATTAAACACAAAATAAATTTCATAAAATAATAGATAACGGTTTGGACACATGGGCTGATGATTTGAGTCAATATTGGGCCTAATATTTCGTGCAAGGCATGTGGAAAAAGGACCAGGTTCATTACATTTCAAGAATGGCAAGAAAATCATCAAAAATGGCATATTTTCAAATTTGTGATTTTTGCATTCAAAACCAAGGTTAATGGTTGATTCTTGCCATGTTTGTCAACCATCACACTCCTCTATAAATACAGAAGGATATTGCAAGCAAAAAGGACGCAAAAACTTCCTGAAAAGAAGCTCTCCAAAATTCAAAAATTGTCAAAGTTATGAAATTCGAAACCTACATCCCAGCCTTCCTCCGTCCAATTTCGTGCCATCTTTGCACTCCTGAGGCCTCCAGGAGTCACCTCCATCCCTCACTTTGACCTGAAGCAAGCTTGACTCATCCACATGAACCTCACCGATTGTTATATTTTTTGGGATCCTTTTTCGTTTAAATCTACATTATTTTCAAATTTAACGTTTGCATATGTGTTCATAATCATATAGAGAGCAGGTTGGACGTGGAACATGGAGGATTTAGGGCCAAAATCATGAGATGCCATTTTTGAGTCAGATATGATACTTTGCTGTGAAACGCATGATCCAACAGTCTTTAGCCAAAAATAAGGCCAAATTCAGATTCAGGGCATCGTTTTAAGGGGGTATGGTTGTTTTGATTCATTAATTGTTTTTATTTTGCAGATTAGGGTTTGGAAACCACCGGAGAAGACAACCGGAAGGTTGACTCCGGTGGCCCAAGCGTCGTTCCCCTATTGGCCCATTTGAATCAGTTCTGGCGCACATTTGTATTTTGGAAATTTGTCTGAGTTATCATTATATTATTTTTGTTTTGTTATATTCACGATTGAGTTGAATGGCCCAGCGGTAAAAGCAGTGTGTGTTAAGGCGTTATTGTGGGCAGGGGCAGGGGTTCGATCCCTTCCTCTTGCCTATTATTTTTCTAATTCTTTCTTGCAGATCTAGTTCCAAGGGAAAGCGTGTGCATCATGCATTAGCATCTTGTCACCATCAGATCATTGCATCGTCAGATCTAACACTCGAGAACTGGGAATTCATGATAGACATCACAAGGGCCAACAACACTGAATCACACGCAGAACCCTGGTTTGTTCCTGTTTTGGGCTTGGACAATTTCAAGATTCACCCCCTAATTCTTCTTACAACGGGCCCAATTCTCTTGTTTTTTTATTATTCTTTCTCTATTTTTATTTAATTTGTTTATATAACTTTTAAAAAACTAATTTGTTTTAATAATAAAATTACAAAAAAAATAGACTTAGGCTTTTTTTCTAATTAAATTTAATTTTTTTGCAAATTAATTAATTTAATTATTTTGACTTATTTTAATTAATTCAAAATCAATTAGAACTAGGTTTAATCACTTCAAATATTTTTCTCAAATAAAAATACCAAAAATATTAGAATTAGTTTTCTTTCTTGATTAGAGTTAATTTCAATTAATAATCACTTCTTTTTTTATTTAATTAAGATTAAATTTAGTTTAATTTAAGTATTTTCTTAAAACAAATAAAAACAACAAAAATATTCTAAGTGTTTAGGAGTTTTAGGGTTTTTACTTCGCTTTCCATCTTCGCGCGCTTATTTTAAATTTCACAATTTTTCTTTCATATTAATGTAACTACAAAAGGATGTAATAGCTGTAAATTTAGGACTTTACTTTTATTTTCCCGTTTTGGTTTGACCTCCCCGAAGCCATGTAATAATGTAGCTTTTAAATTCCGCACTTTATTTTTGAACTGATGTTAACTGTTGGATGTATGCTAATAGGCTTGTATGAAAAGACTTAAAAAACAAATGCTAGCAAACTTAACATCCGAAGATAAATAACTTAAACATAACACACTCACACACGTACACCTCTAGGGCACCTCCACTTGTTGCCTTTGGAATAAAACACTCACGTCTCTCAAACATAGGAGATTTTAGTGGTAACCCTTTGGTTTTGAGATCATAAGTCCCTCGATGACCCTTTCGGCATTGCCTCGGTATATGATCTCAAAATATTAGGGTAGTTACTAAAGTATCTTACCAAGTTGCTTTCGTGACTGTACGATGACCCTCGCCCATCCCTCAAAAATCTAACGATAGGGCTATCTACTTACTAATAGTAGGATAGCATTTTCCAAAGGAAAAGAGGAAAAGAACAAACCTTTCGAGTAGGTAGATAGCTCCTAGTTGCTTGCTCATAAAAAAAATTTAAAAACAATTTTTTCACCCATACACAAACTCTTTTCTTAATATTTTCAAAGACAAAAAACACTTTGTATACGTTCTCGCCGAAACAAGAAACATTACAAAGTTCACCGCACTAAGGCGTATTTTCAAAATATCTTCAAAACACACTTACATAAAAAAGCATTTTCAAAGCGAGCTAGCAACTAAGTGCCCGTATATAAATACGGATGGAAAGGGTGCTAACACCTTCCCTTTCCATAACCTACCCCCCTTACTCAGAAAATTATCTCGAAAGGTCTTTCCTGTTTTTTTCACCCTTTCCTTTGTTGGATAAAAGAAAAGTCGGTGGTGACTCTTGCTAACCACAACATTTGCGATGAAAACACAAAACCAATAAAGTCAGTTCTCCGACCATATTACAAAAATGTCATCAATAAATACCACCAGAAACTAATCCAGATAAGTATGAAATATACGGTTCATATATTCCATAAACACTCCTGGCGCATTATAAACACCAAACAACATAACCAAATATTTATAGTGTCCATACCGAGTCCTGAAGTTCGTCTTCTTAACATCCTCATCCTTCACCTGAATATGATGGTAACCCGACCTCCATTCGATCTTGTTGAACACACGTGCACCCACCAACAAATCCATCAAGTTATCTATTTTCGAAAGTGGATACTTGTTCTTGATCATTACTTTATTCAACTATCGTTAATCCATACACAACCCCAAGGCGACACACTTGGTCTCACAAATTTCTTTTCCAGTAATTATTTAATTTCTTTTTCAAATCAGCTAATTCTGACGCTGACATCGTGTATGGTGCCATAGAATTAGGTCTGGTACAAGGGACAAGATCAATAGAAAACTCTACCTCTCTCTGGAGGTACATCTGATACATTACCTGGAAACACTTCTGGAAATTCTTTCACCACTGGAAATTTACCAATCATAGCTTGACTTTTAACAGAAATTTTAACAGACTAGAATGTAAATAAAGAAAACATTTCTGCTTCGTCTTACAACAGTTCTTCCACCCGTATATAAGACAAGAAACTGGTTTCTTCTTCCTCAGCAGGAACAAGAAACCGTACTGTTTTGTTATAACAATTTATATGAACATAATTATACTCCAACTAGTTCATTCCCAAGATAACATCAAGATCCCTTATCGGCAAGAAAATAAGATCAACATCAAAATCTCTATCAGAAATCGAAAGAGCATAATTCAAACAAACCAAATAAGTAGTCATTGATCCCTTAGCAGGAGTATCGATAACCATCTCTCCATTCATAGAGGACACTTCAAGGCCCAACCTTCTCACATAATTAGCATCAATAAATGAGTGTGTAGCACCAGTATCAATAATAGTAAGTAAAAGAGTACTATTAATGTAACATGTGAAGGTGGAGAAAACACTTAGAAGGGGGGGGGGGGGGGGGGGTTGAATAAGTTTCTCTTTTTATTTTTCTTAAAGGAACAACAATAATGGAAAGACAAGTTTATTTTTATCCTGGTTCTTTTGAGCTCAAACTACTCCAGTCCACCCGCCAAGGTGATTTCGCCTTTCTCAACAAGGACTTAATCCACTATAATCAACTGATTACAATCACATAACAACTGTTGCGACTAACAATGCATAAGTAACTTTACAAGTGACTCACACCACTAAGACTTAAACTAGTCCTAGTCTACTTGAGAATTCTGACCAACCTTGGTCTCTCAAGGAACAATTACAAGATATAAATCTTTACAGATAGTGAAACAAAGTTTGCTTCTAAGAAAGCTATATCACAACTGTGATTTTTCACTAATAATATTATAGCACAAAGTGTATGAAATTTGTTTGTGAGCCCATAATCTTTCACGTAGATCTTGCTTCTCTTGAATTTGATAAGTTCTATTCAGAACTTCAGTTATTCAATCTTTCAGTATTTTGGTTGAGCAGTTTAGCGTTTGAGCGTTAGTTGGCTTGCAATAAATGTTCTTCTATATATAGCATGAAGAAACATGACCGTTGCTGCCTTCAAATGGAGAGCATTAAATGTTTGCGTGTTTCCTTGCACTATTCCATTTTCCAATGCACTAGCGTAGACACTTGAGTGCATGTAGCCGTCTTTGCATTAAATGAGCAAACAACACTATGTAAGAACATGTCTCCTGAAGCTTGACAAGACTTTTTAGCTTTTTCATTCTTTCAGAACTTGAATTCACGTCTTGAATTCAGAACATGCTTGCATATCTTCTAAACAATGCTTTGCTTGCTAAGTACTTCTGATCAGCGCTTGCTTTCAAGTATCTTCTGAACAACACTTTCTTTCTAACATCTTATGAACAACACTTGCTTTCAAATATCTTCTGAACAACACTTGCTTTCAAATATTTTCTGAACAACACTTGCTTTCAAGCAACTTCTGAAACAGCTTTCACAGAAACTTGCTAAGCGTTAGAAGATGTAATTAAATAATTATATTACCAAAGTCAGCATCAGCATCAACACTTACGCTAAAACAAATGGTTCTTCCATCAAAAGAACTTCTTCATTTATTTTCAGCTCAACACATCAAGATGCTTCTGTCAGAACATTATTAGAGAGAGCATCAACATCAACACTTGCGCTTAAAAATAGTTCTTTCATCAAAGAACTTCTTCATTTATTTTCAGCTCAACACTTCAAGATGCTTCTGTCAGAACTTTATCTGAAACAGTTAAATACGTACATCAGAGTATCAATTATATAAAATATAATTTATTGTTATCATCAAAACTCTGAGATATGATCAGAACCAATCTTGTTCTAACAATCTCCCCCTTTTTTATGATGACAAAAATATATTCATATATAGAAATAAATTTGAATAAGAGATAGGAATCTCCCCCTGAAATAAATATTTCTATAAGAAAAACTTCCTGAGAATTTTCATCAGAGCTTTGGAATTTTTCTTCTGAAATTTCTTTATCAGGTTCTTTTGAAGATAATGTTCATTTGAAATAAACTTCCAGAGTTTAAATGATACCTGCAAATATCTTTAAAGCATATAAAGAAATCTTGTATTTTGTTAGAATGTATGACTTAGTCTCATAACTGTTAATCAGAGATTAGATCAAAATACTCATTTTCTCCCCCTTTTTGGCATAATCAAAAAGTATATAAAAATAGTTGAAGAGCGTAAAAATAAGTTATGTTATAATAAAAGATTCAGAGGTTTCAATAAAACAACAAACAAAAACAAGAAACAGAATGACACTAAGATTTCTTAGAAACAAGGGCCATAAGAAGATTCTTGATCTCAGATGCAGATTCCTCTTGTTTTATCATCCATGTTCTGATTTCTTGGTTTGTCTGATCTTTCTTGTCCAAGCGCTCATGAATAACTTCATTTTCCCTCTTGAGCTCATTCAGAGTATCCATTACAAGTGAAGTAGGATCAGAGGATGTAGAAGCTTCAGCAAAAATAACCTTTGGAGTAGCAACCGTTGAGTCAGAACGAACAAAAGTTGACAGAAGAGTGCCCGGATCCATCACAAGAGTTGGCACTGGTTTAGGTGAACCTTTTGCAGAAGGTTGATTCAACAGAACAATTTCCAGAGGATTTGAATCTTCAGAGGATTCTTCATATTCATCTTCTAAAATATCCATTTGATCAGCTGGAGCATCATCAATCATCAGAGAAGACTTCTTGTCCCAAATATCAGCAACTTCTGGCTGAAAGGCATGAAGATGCTTGGAGAAGTTCTCAATCACCTGAGATTGACATAAATCTTGCAGCTTCAGTGACTCAGCATCAAAAGTTCTTCTGAAAGATTCCCACAGGCGATCTGTTGCAACTGGGTTCACACTTCTGGTGCGGTCTTCCTTCAGCAGGTTCAACCATGCTTGAGCTTCTATTAAAAATTTCTGAAACAATATACTTACATCTGGCTGAACAGGTTTTGGGACATCCTTTTTGAAATTTTTGTTTCTCAGAAATTGTAGAGATTCAAAATCAACTACAGTTCTTAGAAAGTTAGCTGGTTCAGGATTTTCTGTTTATTCAGGAGTTGCTGATTGGTCAGGTTGGTCAAAAGGGTCAGGTATTACTGATTGATCATGAGGTTCAGAGGGTTCAGGTTGTTCAGAGGGTTCAGGTGTTTCTGATGGTTCAGATGGTTCATGAGTTCCAAAGGGTTCATGAGTTTGGTGTTCTGGAATGTGAGGAGGTGAAATCACTGGTGAGTCAGGAGTTAGAAGTTGTGGAGATGTGGGTGGTGTGATGTAAGGTGAAATGATTATGGTGTTGTCAGCAGTTGGGGTAGGATTTTGTGTTTGTGTTCTATTTAAGTAAAAAATGTTTTCAAAAGGTAGGTTGAAAGGTGGCTTTAGAGTGGCCAGAGGTTCTTTGATTCCTGGTATTCTCCAAGAGCCAGCATCATACCATCCAGAGGGTCTGGGTGATAATGGTCTGGGAGGAGGTCTAGAAATATTTTCAGCAGGTGTTTGAAAGGGTTCTGAGTGAGAGGGTTTTGTTTGTGTTTCAGAATAATCATCAGAGTCAAAATCACTCAAGTCTGATAAAACTTGATTTCTTTGAGGATTTTCAGCAATAGGATCAGAGGGTATGGTCAGGTCTATATCAACATCTATGTCTCCTAGGGTTTGGGGTTTAACAGATGTAGATATATTTTCAGAATCATAAACAAATATAGTTTTAGCTGGTGTACCTGATTTTTTATTCTTCTTCTAAGGTCTGGCAGAAGGTCCTTCAACTGCTTTCCTCTTCAAAGGTTGCTGAAGAACAACATCTGGAGCAGCTTCGTGTCTTCCTTGCAGCCAGGCATGATCAATGGGTGTTCCACTTTCTTTACAGATTTGAATGTAATGCAGGATGATGCGTGGGTGATCACCTGAGTTGAACAATGGAAAATCATCAATTGGAATCCTCCTTCTCTTAACAGTTGCTGACACAAAAGGCGTTGGTTCTATCAATAGCTTGTCTATAATCTTCCTCTTCACCAAGTTCTTGCCAGTCAGAGCCTTTTCACAAGTAGGCTCTAACTCCCCCAACATATTAGCTTCATCCAGGTGAGCAATCAGACCATTCTCAGTCAGAATGTCTGAAATCAGTCTCCCCATTGGAATCCAATTCCTTTTGGATTTTGGGTTCTTCATTCTTTCTGCTTCTCTCGTTTCTTTCACATGAGTCCAGAGATGATCAAACAAGAGATAGGGTAAATCAATTTTGATATTTTTCTAAGACAGAACAACAAGTATTGCTGGTCAGCATTTATATAGTCTGGAGATCTAGTTTCCTTCCTATGATGAATGCAACCATGAATTATTCTTGCCCATATCTTATACTTATTTTTCAAGTCTCTGACCTTTGAAGACCCTTGTCCATTTTTAAAAATTTCTACATAAACCTTTGACATTTCTATTCTTCCATTAGCAATTCTAGTAACTCCAGTTCCTTCAAAACCTAGAAGTTTTCTGATTAGGTTTTCAGTAATGGAGATTTCCTTACCCATCACGAAAGAGAGGATGACCTTTGGAGAGGCAATTGCATGAATCCAGAATTCTTTAACAAGATGAGGAAAAACTGGACCAACTAGACGGTCGAAGAAGTTTCCCCAATCTTGAAACTCAACAACGGGAAGAAGATCAAAACCATTATCTTTAATATTCTCAAAGTCCACCATTATTTCACTTATAACCTCTAAGCTATCCACTGGTATGAGAGTGGTTCTCTCAGGAACAATGTATTGCTCAGATTGAATATTCTCAGAATGAGTGGAGGAGGAAGCCATTGGAGAAATTAGGTTAGAGAGAAGAAAAAGGGTTTCAGATAAAAATACACAGAAACGTTTGAGTTTTGAAAGAGACGGTAAAAAGTGAGAAAGGTTTTTACAAAGGTATTTAAGAAGACTTTTCAAAAATAGGTTTAAAAAAAAATAAAACTGTAAAAAGAGTATTTAATAAAAAATTTAATAAAAAAGAATCTAATCATGACTTAGCATTTAATGAAATTGAAAAGTTAGGGGAAAGCGTGAGATTTTAATCAAATCATAACAGTTACCTAGAATGGCGTCAATAGCTTAACACGCGTGACCTTTCGGAAATACACCAAGTGTTCATCTCCTGAAGGTTGCATGGGATAACTGTTTGATCTAATGAACTTCTGAGTATCATAAAGATTAAAAACTTCTGACTGACTTTTCATTCAAATCATCTGAGAACTCATCTTTTCTGAGTGGGTTGTTAAGAGATTCTGAGATTATCCAGAGCATTGTCAAGAGGATGATCTTCAGAGTCTTCCTTTGCTTCTGACTTTTTCTTAGCTTCAGAGTCTTCCTTTGCTTCTGAAGTTTCATAGTTTTAGGGATGATCTTCTGTACCTACAGAAATATCAATTTGCTTTGGCTGTTGCTGGCCAAGCTTATCATCAAACCTGACTTTGATTCTTCAACAATCAGAGTTTCTGTGTTGTATATTCTATAGCCTTTTGAGCGTTAAGAATATCCAAGCAGAAAACACCTTTGTGCTTTTAGAATCAACTTGTTCAGAATAAAAACACGTACATTCAAAAATATTGAAATTTAAAATATTTCTAGTGGTCTAGAGGAAGAATCAACTTTTTATAAATTAAAAGAAAGTTCTGAAAACTTTCCTTTTAGACAAGCTTTGTTCAGAGCTTCAGATGTAGTATTTCCATTCATGTTTCCAATAGTTTCAGAGCCAGTAATCTTCTGTTTCTGATTACCTATGAAACCTTAGAATCTTTTAGATTCCAGGCCTTGGAACATATGCTTTCTTTCCTTCATGAGTAGAGAGCATCCAGAGTCCAGGTGTTAGTACTGGAGTATCAACCTTGTTGTTAAAAATATCTGCAACATAGATGATTTTGTCTTTTGGTACCCATATCTTTTTGGGTCCTCTTGGGTTAGAGTATTTAAAGTTCTGTTTGAACTTTGCTTTATCATAAGAGTTTCCAGAGTAAGATGTATATTTAATATGATGTGTGTGCCCAGTGGTGAGGGTAGAATAGAGAGGAGTACGTTTGATAACCAGATCCTTAACTTTCTTAGGCTGAGTTACTTTGCCTTTGTATCCTATACCTATTCTGTCTTTCTTGCTAACTCCATAGATCATTGAAGTCATTTTGCTTCTATCTATGTTTTTAGCTAGAAATATCTGAAAGCTTTGATCATATTTCTTTATGATCTTATCAACATTACTAGGATCTTCTGAGATTATTTCCTTCTGAGAGTTTTGTAGATCATTTTCTAGTTTTGAAATATTTTCTTTTAACTCAGAGTTTTCTGATCTCAGACTCTTAGTTACTTCAGAGTCAGAAGCAAGATCCTTTTTTATATTCCTGAATTTGACTTGAAGCTGTTGATATCTTTCCAGAATTTCACTCAGACTTTCTCCTAGTTCAGCTTTAGTGAAATTAACAGTGAAGTCAGGGAATACCTCTTCAGTGTCTGATTCTGATTCAGAGGACTCTGAGACATCTGATAAGTTGTCAGTTTGAGCTATATTGGCTTGTTCATCTTCTGATTCTGTTTTGTCTTCAGAAGATTCAGAATCATCCCATGTTTCCATAAGACTTTTATTCTTTTCCTTAACTAACTTCCCTTTATGTTTCTCCTTCTGAAGCCTTGGACACTCACTTTTGTAGTGACCTTGTTTATTGCATTCATAGCAGGTAATGATTCTGTTACTTGATATTTTGTGTCCAGAGGATTGTTCAGAGTCATTTACCGTTCTTCTGGAGTTTCTGAAATTCTTCTGCTTGTGCTTCCACAGCTGATTGATCCTTCTTGAGAGCAAGGATAGTTCATCTTCTTCTGAAGCAAATTCTTCAGAGTTTTCTTCTTTACCCTGAAAAGCTTTAGTTTCATATTTTATAAATGATTTAAGGGCAATGGACTTACCTTTCTCTTTAGGCTCATGCTCATTAAGTTCTATCTCATGACTTCTGAGAGCACTGATGAGTTCTTCAAGAGACACGTTGTTCAGATCTTTTGAAACTTTGAAAGCAGTGACCATATGTGCCCATCTTCTGGGCAAGCTTCTGATGATCTTATTAACATGATCTGCCTTAGAATATCCCTTGTTCATAACTCTCAAGCCAGCAATCAGAGTTTAGAACCTTGAGAACATATCTTCTATAGATTCACTTTCCTTCATCTTGAAGGCTTCATACTTTTGGACGAGAGCCAGAGCTTTAGACTCATTCACTTGAGCGTTTCCTTCATGAGTCATTTTAAGAGACTCAAACATATCATGTGCAGTATCTCTATTTGTAATCTTTTCATATTCCACTTTAGAGATAGCATTTAGAAAAATATTTCTAGCTCTATGATGATTTTTGAAATCAGCTTTTTGCTGTCTATCCATATTTTTCCTATCAATCATATTTCCTTCTGAGTCAGTAGGATGTTTGTAACCATCCAAGACTATATCCCATAAATAACTATCATGACCTAGAAAGAAACTTTCTAGTCTATCTTTCCAATAATCAAAATCTTCTCCATCAAACATTGGAGGTCTGGAGTAGTTATTGTTGTTTTGTTCATTTGCCATTGTGTTTTCTTCTGGATCTTTTCCTGACACGGTTAAGTGTTCAACTCAAAGACAAGCTCTGATACCAATTGAAGGTGGAAAAAACACTTAAAAGGGGGGTTGAATAAGTTTATCTTTTTCTTTTTCTTAAAGGCACAACAATAATGGAAAGACAAGGTTATTTTTATCATGGTTCGTTTGAACTCAAACTACTCCAGTCCACCCGCCAAGGTGATTTCGCCTTTCTCAACAAGGACTTAATCCACTATAATCAACTGATTACAATCACACAACAACTGTTGTGACTAACAATGCACAAGTAATCTTACAAGTGACTCACACCACTAAGACTTAAACTAGTCCTAGTCTACTTGATAATTCTGACCAACCTTGGTCTCTCAAGGAACAATTACAAGATATAAATCTTTACAGATAGTGAAAAATGTTTGCTTCTAAGAAAGCTATATCACAACTGTGATTTTTCACTAAGAATATTGTAGCACAGAGTGTATGAAATTTGTTTGTGATCCCAGAATCTTTCACGTAGATATTGCTTCTCTTGAATTTGATAAGTTCTATTCAGAACTTCAGTTATTCAATCTTTCAGTATTTTGGTTGAGCAGTTTAGCGTTTGAGCATTAGTTGGCTTGCAATAAATGTTCTTCTATATATAGCATGAAGAAACATGACCGTTGCTGCCTTCAAATGGAGAGTGTGATACGGTAGGAGAACTGACTTGAGGGTTTTGCGTTTTATCGCAAATGTTGCGGTTAGCAAGAGTCGCCACCGACTTTTCTTTTATCCAAAAGGAAAGGTGAAAAAGCACAGGAAATACCTTTGAGATCTTTTCTTGAGTTCGGGGGGTAGATTATGAAAAGGGAAGGTATTAGCACCCTTTTCATCCATGGTTTTCAATGGGCTCTTAGTTACTTGCTTAGATCACTTTCTTTTGTTGTTTGAAAATTGTGCTTTTGTGTGGTTTTGAAGGTATTTTGAAAAAGAGGCCATTCGTTTAGGCAATCTTTGTAATGATTCTCGTTCATAAGAATGTATACAAAGATGTTTGTCTTTTTGAAAATGTTTTCAATGATCATAAGACGTTTTGAAATGTGTGTGTTTATTTTGAAAAATAGCAAGGATTGTTGTTAGAAATAGAGCAAGTAACTAGAAGTAATCTACCTACTCAAATGTCTTTTTTGTGCATTTTCTATTCCTTTGACATTGTTGTCTTACCATTGATTTGGTAAGCAAACCTATCTTTGGATGTAAACGGGGCGGGCGTGGGTCATCGGATAGCCATGATTAGCAATGTTTGCAAAGTATCTTAGCATTTTTGAGGGACCAAGATCATTTTGTAAGGTAACTTTTGAATAGCGTCATCGAGGGACTATGATCTTTATGTTTGTTTTGTTTTGCCAAGATACTTCGCATGCGTATCATGGCCATTTTTGTTTTAGGCAACCAAGTGGAGAAACCCTAAGGGTGCTTGTGTGCAAGTGTATCATTTTCATGCTTTGATTTTGTCTTGTATTTAGGGTTTTCTATTTTGCTTTGTTTTGTTCTTGTCATACAAACCCTAATTACTAATCATGGCATATAAAGCGATAAATTGCGTAATGTAAATATTTCTAAGCTATTACAACAATTTATGGGAGGGGGGAATACAAATTTGAATGGGGATTTGCAAAAATATAAACCTAAATAAATTATTACAACCAAATCGAATTTGTACGAATCAGAATAAATACAATACAATATTTAAAATGCAATGCAATGTACATGTAAGAAAAGATTTTTTTATGTTTTGTTTTTATGTAAAATAAATTTTCATCTAAACCTAAAAATATAAGGAAAAGGGATTAATAATTTTTTTTAAAAGGGGTTTAACCCTAATTATTATTTTAAAAGAAAATAAAGTTTTTATATGTATTATTTTATGTATTTTTTGTATAAAAATAATAAATAATATTGTATAAAAATATAAAATTTTTTATATATGCAAAAATAAATGTTTATAAGCATGAAAATGAGAAATAAATAAGTAAATTAAACTAAATATAATTTTGATTATATTTTTTACAAGTTTATGAAGAAAATAAATGATATCTTACTAAAATAAAATATATTTTTATGTGAGAAATAAACTAAAAAAATAAAACAAAAGTGCAATATTATTAATTTATATTTTTAGGATTTTTATGTATTAAAGAAATATTATATATATTAAATATGAAAATAAAACAAATAAAAAATAAAAATATAAAAAGTTGGCAAGGGGGGTGATGTAGCAGATTGATAGTAATATTAATAGCAAAAAATCCTGGCCCAAAAGGCGAAGCCCAACCTGCAAAAATGGCAAAATAGAAAAGAGAAAAATATGAAAAAACACAAAAGTAGCACCCAGGTTCGAACCCAGGACATGAGTCTTACCAGCGCGCTACTTTGCCGCTGGGGTGGCTATACTTCCATTGTCTTAAGGAAAACAAAAATAATATAACCCAAAATAAGCCCTTGCCCTGTACTTCATCTCCTTCCTCAAGCTTGGCCAGACATCCTGTAACTCTCTCATACTTCCATAAAAATGAAAACTCATAACATGAAAGTTGTAGTACTTGAACTTACGATTCCAACCATATAAGTTATGTAAGCTAACTATCAAAGATCAAAGAGAATTTTAAAAGCCTTAAATTTTAACCTAATATTTTCATAAATTTCAAGTTCCAAATTCTCTCAGTTAAAGTAAAATCAATGCAAGATAAGGATATGTACAACTTCGTTATGATGAGGACTACATTTTTTATTCATAAATCGTGGCCTATGGTTGCCTGTACAAGGAGATAGAGTTTGAGATTTTACCTCCTTCAGTTGGAATCGTGGATGAAACTGGGATGAGTTTGATGGAGGCTTGATGCTTGCTTGAGCTTCCTTGAGCTTCCCTGAATGTATTCCAACCTTTGCCTTACTCTGAAAGTATCTGAAACTCCTTGGCCAAGTCAAACTGCAAGCTCTGAAATCAACAATGGCAGATGATGGAAAAGTGATTACAGAACAGGGATGAAGGTCTGGATTGGTTTGATATCAAGTATGTAAGATGTTTGAATGATCAAAACTCCAAACACACGAGCCAAATGGAAGATGGGTATGCTTATGCAAAAACTGCAGTTTTGGACAGATTTTTGGTGTTTTTCTGGTTGGGAGTGTTTCAGGCCTTTGCTAAACGTGTTTGGTGTTGCATAATGTTTGTATATTAGTATGGAAATGGTTTGATGTCAACCCTCTAATAGCTGTGCCTCCTCTAGCATTTTTGCCACTTTTCTTGTATTTAAAGTAAAGTGATAAGACAAAGCTTTACATGCTTGTACTGGCTTGCTTAGGGTTGGTATCTCTTCTCTACAAGTTGCCTTAGGTCTGTGGTACTTGTATGTGCCAAGGGGACAGGTCCAATGCTCAAGATTGTAAAGTTTGCAAAAGTTGATCTTTTTCAAAATGGCAATGGTCACTTTTTGCCATAAATGGAATTGCAAGTTGGATAATGGTTCTAAGGCATGGATCAAAGCTTTGTCAACTGAGTAAGCATTTAATTAAGGAGTGTGGAACAAGTTTGGGACCTGTAAAGCATGGATTAGGCAGCATAGGATTGATTTTCATTTGTGTTCATCATGAAATGGCTTGGACAAAAAGTAAGAAATTGCCAACTTCATCTCTTCGATTCTCCCCACTCAAAAATGATATTGAGGAGTTCTTTGACATTTTGGAATTCTTGCAATGTGATCTATAATTCATATTTGAAATTCATTTTGATATACCTCTTGGAACTAGGTGAAAAATGGCCATGAAGTTGGGTCCAAAACCTGCCTAAATTAGGGCAAAATTTCACTAAGTTATTATGTTCATGACCATGTATTCACAAATTTATATATTAAGATCCAAGAATCTTTAGAGAAAAGTGTGTGAAGAAAAGTTGTAGATTTCATGGAGGTCTACAACTTTCATGTTGGAAACTTTTCTTGAATCATTATGCATCATGGTGAAAAAGTGGCCTAAAGTTGAGAAAAAATAAGAAAATTTTCTAAAAGAAAATTTCTAAGTTAGGAAAATTTTCAAATTCAAACCCTAATTTTTAAATTTGGTTTTCTTGATAAACAAGTCTCACACTTTGACATGTTTTTATGAATTATGACCCTTGGTACTTGATTTTGACCAAAAAGTCAAAGTTTGACTTTTCAATGTACAGTTGACTGCAAACTTCATCTATCAATCCAATGAATTTGAAATATTTTGAGCCATGTAATTAAGTCAAGATGATGTAATTGAATCTTTGAAATCATGCTTTAACTTAATTGGTCATTTGCTAGGTTAAAAATCAGAAATTGCCCTTCCTCAGTCAAAACCCTAATTTTGACCATTTTGCCCTTTTTGTGATTTGACCAAATTTCTTGAGGAATTGTGATCGAAACTTGACCAAATGACACATGTAAGTTTAAAATGTTGATTTGGATAAGAAATTATGAAGTTTGACTGTAAATTGGCCATGGTTGACTTTTTCCCCAATACAGTTAATTTTTAGGTCAACTGTCCAGTTGACTGATCAAAAATGTTGTTCAAGGCTTGAAACTTGTCATGAGTGATCTTAGGGATCCATAGTGATGTTTGAAAGTCATATGAAGCATTGATAGTCCAAAAATCCTTGTGCAAACTCAAACCCTAATTTTGGGTTATCAGTGCAAGATGAGATGTCTTGAGCTGACCAAACCCTAGTTCAGTCTTGAGTCAAAGGAAACTTGTGAGAAAAATCTTGATAAATGAGAGGGTAAATTTTGGTGTACAACAGCTGCCCCTGTTCAATCTTCTTAAACCTGAAGAGTTAGATTGGCGAGCTTTGTCATTCGTGACTCGAAGGTGAAAGATGATTGGACACTAAAGTGCCCATAAATTTGCACTTGGCGATGTGTAATTGAGGGAATGGGCTTAAAGATGCCATTTGGAGAAGTGATAGAATCTTGTTGGAGATGGGCTTGTAGATTCCATCCAAGAATGTTTGTTGAATTGTAAGTTGTAAGCTGAAAGAATGAGTATCGAATGGTGTCCGCGTCTGGACGTATCTGAGCTGTATCTGAACTTGAAATCTGAATGAGTATCAGGATGGCATCCGTGTCTGGAGTGTATCTGAACTTGAAATCTGAATGAGTATCCGAATGGCGTCCATATCTGGAGTGTATCTGAACTATATCTGAAAGTTGAAATCTGAATGAGTATCAGAATGGCATCCGTGCCTGGAGTGTATCTGAACTTGAAATCTGAATGAGTATCAGAATGGCATCTATATCTGGAGTGTATCTGAACTTGAAATCTGAATGAGTATCAGAATGGCATCCGTATCTGGAGCGTATCTGAACTTGAAATCTGAATGAGTATCAAAATGGCATCCGTATCTGGAGCGTATCTGAACTGTATCTGAAAGTTGAAATCTGAATGAGTATCAGAACAACATCCATATCTGGAGCGTATATGTACTGTATCATGATTGCATATTGTTAATGGTAGCTGTTAATCTTATCCTAAAAAGGGTAAAATGTTAGCTGGAACATAAAATTATGTTGCATGAAATGTATGATGTAATATATGTGTTTTATCAATGTTTATGATATGTGGATGTAATGTATGCGCATGTAAGCTGATTTGTTGTATTGTTGAGGAAAATAAATCCTTGACTGCTGCTGAGGATATGTGGATTCTTCATATCTTAAAATTGAAGTATTGACAAAATCTTATTGTGAGAACAATGCCATATACTGCTTGAGGAATCTGTTTGGGGAATCCAGAGAATTTTGGTGACTTCTACTGGGGATTAATAAATAAGAGTCTTTGTTTCATTGGTGAGTATCAGAAGTCAGTTGTTATCCGGTGGAATTTCAGGCTTCAAAGCAACTTGCTGGGGAATTTGTAGAAACTGGATGGTTTCCACCAGGGATTAATAGCTTGAAGTTTTAGTTCCGTTGGGGATCTAAACGACATACTGTGGGGATTGCTCATGGAATAGTCTAAAGACGTTTTCCTATTCTTTCAACCTGTCAGTAATTGTCTTTTTTCATTTTGTTTATTTGTAAACAGTAATTATGTTCAAATGCATATGTTCATTAATGAATCATTGGAAGTTTTTGCAAATAAAACACAAGTGTAAAGAAAAAGGTGAATAATTTTTTGTACTCTAAAGAGATATCTTTGTATTTACTTTGAATAAGTATTTGTACAAAAGAGACAGACATCCTAGTAAGAGGATGGTGTCATAAGAAAAAAATTATACAAAGAAAGATAGTTATGTGTGATGATCCCATGGGGTTCCCATTCTGCTATAGCCTCAGTATCTCCAAATATCTTGTCTATTTATTGCTTCGTCCGAATATGATTGAATTTATCAGAAACTCTGAGTTTGTTAGTGAAGAGATTATCCTCAAAGTGATCCGACGAGACATAGTCATACGCTTTAATTCCCTAACGTTTGCCTGGACCGCCCTTTCGGGTTTTCAATCCACCGGGAAACCCTTTTTTGCCCAAGTCGCCCTTTCGGGTTTTCAACTTGTCGGGCATACAAATTTTTATATTTTATCCCTAATTTTTGCCCGAACATTTTGGTTCGCCGGGATGCCCTTTTTTTGCCTAGGTGTGTCAACCTAGCGGGTCTCTTATGCGTAGTATCTTTTGACTATGTCCGTGTTCGCAGGGTGTGGCAAGTCATCACCTTCCATGGTGGTTAAGATCATTTCCCCACCGGAGAAGATATTCTTGATTACAAATGGTCCTTCATAGGTAGGAGTCCATTTGCCCCTGGGATCACTTTGTGGTAAGATAATGCGTTTGATCACTAAATCTCCAACTTGATATACCTGGCGTCTAACTTTCTTGTTGAAGGCCTTGATCATCCGTTTTTGATACATCTGACCATGGCAAACAACAGTAAGTTTCTTTTCATTAATTAAGTTTAGTTGATCAAGCCGAGTTTGAATCCAATCGTCCTCATCCAAATTTGTATCCTTCATAATTCTCAAAGAGGGGATCTGAACCTAAATAGGCAAGACAACCTCCATGCCATAAACCAAAGAATAAGGTGTTGCCCCAGTTGACGTGCGAGCCGTGGTACGATACCCGTGGAGGGCAAATGGTAGCATCTCATGCCAGTCCTTGTAGGTGACTTTCATTTTTTGTATGATCTTTTTAATGTTTTTATTTGCAGCTTTGACGACACCATTCATCTTTGGCCGGTAGGGGGATGAATTGTGATGTTGAATCTTGAACTGCTCGCACAAGGAGGTGATCATAGTATTGTTAAGGTTTGTACCATTATCAACGATGATCCTTTCTGGAATATCGTATCGACAAATGAGATTCTGCTTGATGAAGCGGGCAACAACATTCTTAGTAACAGATGCGAAGGAAGCTGCTTCAACCCACTTTATGAAATAATCAATGGCCACTAGAATGAAGTGGTGTCCATTGGAGGCTGTAGGATTGATCTCCCCAATCATATCGATTCCCCACATAGCGAAGGGCCAAGGAGCTGTCAAGACATTTAGAGGGACCAGAGGTACATGCACCTTGTCAGCATAAATTTGACACTTATGACAGGTCCGAGAGTGTTGATAGCAGTCTGCTTCCATGGTAGACCAATAATAGCCTGCCCATAGGATTTCCTTTGCCATCGTATGCCCACTGGAGTGAGTGCCAAAGGTACCTTCATGTAATTCAACCATGATCTTTTCAGCCTCAATCTTATCCATACAACGGAGCAGAATAGAGTCATGATTGCGTTCGTACAGGATGCCATTACTCAAGAAGAACTTAGCATAGAATCTCCTTAGGAACTTTTTATCATTGATTGAAGCTCCCTCTGGATATTCTTGAGCCTCGAGGTACCTGTTGACTTCATGAAACCAAGGCCGGTCCACTACTTCTTCAGTATTAATCTCGTGACAGTGTATTGGTTCGTCCATTCATTCAATGGTGATGTGGGGAGCCTCGTTATCCCAATTAAGTTTAAACATAGATGACATTGTGGCTAGAGCATCTGCTAGCTGATTTTCTTCTCGCGGGAAATGCTCGAAGGTAATCCGTTCAAAATGTGGTAGCAATGTCAAGATATGTTCTTTGTAAGGGATAAGGTTTGGGTGCTTAGTGTCCCACTCTCCTTTGATCTGACTGATGACCAAAGCTGAATATCCAAACACATCTAAAGATTTGATTCCCAAGACTATTGCAGCCTTGATACCAAAGATGCATGCTTCGTATTCCGCCATGTTGTTCGTACAGTTGAAGCAAAGTCTGGCAGTAAAGGGAGTGTGACACCCTTCCGGAGATATGAGCACAACGCCGTTACCATTACCAAGTGCATTGGATTACCCATTAAAGAACAGGGTCCATCGGGATCCTTGTCCAGGTCCGTCATATGGTCTGATCTCTTCACAGTTGTCTAATGTCATGATGTCTTCATCCGGGAATTCAAACTTCATGGACTGATAATCTTCTACAGCTTGATGAGCAAGATGATCAGCTAGCACACTACCCTTTATAGCTTTCTGGGTAGTGTACTGTATGTCATATTCTGTTAGGATCATCTTCCATCTAGCTATCCTCCCAGACAGAGCAGGCTTTTTGAAGATGTACTTTATCGGATCCATCTTAGATATCAACAAAGTGGTATGAGTCAACATATACTGTCTTAGCCGGCGAGCAGCCCATGCCAGAGCGCAACAAGTTTTCTCGAGCAGTGAATATCTGGTTTCACAGTCGGTAAACTTTTTTCTCAGGTAGTAGATAGCGTGCTCTTTTCAGCCAGACTCATCATGCTTCCCCAATACACACCCCATTGAGTTCTCTAAAACGGTCAGATACATGATCAATGGTCTTCCCTCGACTGGTGGCATCAAAACAGGAGGCTCTTGTAAGTACTCTTTGATCTTGTCAAAAGCAAACTGGCATTCATCATTCCATCTGACTACTTGATCTTTCTTCAATAATTTAAAGATTGGCTCACAAGTAGCTGTTAGGTGAGAAATGAATCTGGCAATATAGTTCAGGCGTCCCAAGAATCCTTTGACTTCCTTCTCAGTGCGAGGAGCAGGCATTTCTTGTATCGCTTTAACCTTGGCAGGATCAACCTCGATGCCTTTGTTGCTGACAACAAAACCTAAGAGTTTACCGGATCAGACTCCGAATGTACACTTGTTTGGATTCAACCTTAGTTTGTACTCCTTCAATCTCACAAACAACTTTTGCAAGTGATCAAGGTGCTCTTCTTCAATTTGTGATCGGGCTATCATGTAATCTACATAGACCTCTATCTCATGATGTATCATATCATGAAACAAAGCTACCATGGCGTGTTGATAGGTTTCCCTGGTATTCTTCAGTCCGAATGGAATCACTTTGTAGCAGAATGTGCCCCACTATGTGACAAATACAGTTTTCTCCATGTCCTCAGGTGCCATTTTGATTTGGTTATAACCTGAGAATCCGTCCATGAAGGAAAACACTTTGTGTTGGGCCGTATTGTCAACCAGGATGTCGATGTGGAGAAGTGGAAAATCATCTTTAGGGATGGCCCTGTTTAAATCTCTATAATCCATGCACATTCGTACTTTACCGTCTTTTTTAGGTACGGGAACAATGTTGGCAACCCATTGAGGATAGGAAGTGACAACCAAGAATCCAGTATTGAATTGTTTCATGACTTCCACTTTGATATTCTCTGACATGTCAGGTCTCATGCGTCAGAATTTTTGCTTCACTGGTGGACAGTCTTCTCTTGTGGGTAGACAGTGTACCATATGTCTGTATCAAGTCCTGGAATGTCTTCGTATGACCAGGCAAAGATCTTAACATAATCATGCAATAGCTGAATTAGACGCTCCTTGACACTCGGCTCTAGGTTGGCACCCACTTTGATTTCCTTTCTGTCTTCCTCGGTACCCAAGTTGATTGTATCCAATGGTTCCTCATAAGGCTAAATAGCTCTTTCCTCTTATTGTAGTAGCCTGGCCAATTCCCCTGGTACTTCACAATCTTCCTCACCTTCGTATTCGGCTTGGTAGATTAGATCTTCAGAGTCACTAAAGGCCATAGCAGTATCGTTACCCATGGGATCCGGAATGGAGGGGTACCTTTATTTGTGAGTGCGGGTGTGTGTAAGGGTATAGCCATCTTTAAACAATAAAATGTAAAAGAAAGACAATGAGCACAAAAGGTTTGTATGTGAAAAAGCGTCCATGATTCATTGAATGTCATATGAAGATGAAATAAAAACCCTTACAAATGGACCATTGTGCCTCAGGTAAGACACAAGGTTTTTTAAAGTGCGAATTGTTTGTGAATATTACAAGTCCAACAGAAATGTAAAAGATAAATTATTGAGAGATGAAAGTTATTGGGACAAAGTCTCTGGCTTCCCAATTGCGAAGTCCTACGTTGACAGTAGGAAATATCCAATCTTCCAAGCTGCCATCTTCTTCACTATCTTCCACTGTGTTGACCTCCTGGTTACTAATCTTCAAAGGTGGCCCTCCAGCACGGGCACGGCGCACCGCCTTCTGAGCAGTTGAAGTAAACCCCAAGCCAAACTTGTTTGATTTATACGGGATATCCAGAAGCTACCCCCAGATGGTGCATCCACCCTCTTCGACCACTTCCTTGGCATCCTTTAGAGATGAAATCCGAAGCGGAGGTCTTGTGATCTTGGGGATCGGGGATACCGCCTTGTTTACCGCTACTTCTTGAGAGACCTCCTCGAAATGTTGAAAAGGAGTTTCAATGAACTCGCCATCCAACTCCATATAGCGGAAAGAATTTAGATGACTAATCATGTACTCCTCCTCTCCGTGGACAGTGATAATCTTTCCATGGACTGAGTACTTCAGCATCTGGTGTAGCATGGAGGTGACAACACCGGCATTATGGATCCAGGGCAGTCCTAACAGACAGGAGTAAGAGGGGAAGATATCCATCACATAGAAGGTTTAAGTTCCCACCTTTATCGGGATGTCCACCTCCCTGTGGACCATCCTCTTCGAGCCATCAAAAGCTCTCACAACTATGTTACTGGGTTTCAATATCAGCCATTCGCAATCCAATCTGTCAAGAGCTTTCTTTGGTAAGACGTTAAAAGATGAACCCGTGTCTACCAAGACATGGGCCAGATTCGTTCCTCTACACTCCACAGAGACATGTAATGCCTCATTGTGCTTTCTCCCTCTGGGTGTCAAATCAACATCAGAGAAGTCTAGGCCGTTATCAGCTGTCAAATTGGTCACACAGTCTTGGAATTGGTCAACAGACGTCTCTTGCAGCACATGGGTTGTCTTCAAAAATTTTACCAGAGCTTTCGCATGTGCCTCAGAACACAGCAGCAATGCTAGCATGGAGATCTTGGAGGGAGTTTTCCCCAACTGTTTAACCACGTCATAGTCAGTCTTCTTTATTATCCTTATGATCTCTTCCATTTCCTTCTTGGATGTTTCGGGGATATCTAGTGATTGAGCCTTCGTCCGGACAGGCTCTTCTTGAATGCTTTTTCCTCGATTTTCAATAGTAGAAGTGTTGGTAGGGATAACAGCAGGGGTTGTGTCGTCTTTGTCGGTAGGAGAAATTGAAGGTATGATTATTGGTATAGAGGTAATCTTAGGAACAACCACGGGTCCAAAAACTGCCTTTGGAGGGGCAATCTCTGGAGAGAAGATTCTACCATTACGGGTAATCTTACTAGTTCCGACAATATTTCTAATGTCAAAATCTTCTTCTTCGGAGCTCACTTCTTCAGCGGTCAACCCGTTTTGTTTAATACCATGGTAGTAGATTTCTCCACCGTAATTCCACAGTATTGTTTTATCTGATTCATATGGGACCGGCCCGGGCATTGTAATTATGAGAGGAGTAGTCTTTGTAACTGATGTAATCCTAACGGGTCTTTTGGGGACCCTGGAAGGATTGGCGGATATGGTTATGATTGAAACGTCTTCAATAGGAATGGGTGAAACAGGAGCATTTTCAAACAGAATTTCTTGGTTGTCTATCAGGCGTTGAATGCCTGTCTTCAACAGAGGGCAATCAGTTGGTGAGGATAAGCAAAAATGGCAGTCTTTATTACAACCTGGGAATATACCAGCCTTTAACAAGTTTTTCTTAATGATCGGGAGCGGAGTCAAGATTTCACCTACTGTAGCAACAAACAAATCTTCCTCGATAGCATTAGTGTTATGACCATGTTTAGGCATCGGAGCGAAAATGACATTTGGTTTTTCGGGCGCCTCAAACTCAATTTCTTTTGCATCTATGAGGTCTTGAATTTTGTTTTTCAAAGCCCAACAGTTGTTGGTGTTGTGGCCCGGACTTTCAGAATGGTATGCGCATCTGGCATTCAGGTGATAATGAGGGGACGCCGTGTTGGGATTCTTTGGACCTTCCTTCAAAGTCGCCAAATTAGATTTCAGAAGATGTGGTAAAACCTGGGCTAGGGTCATATTAATTCTGGTGAATTGCCGTACTGGCCTTTCCACCCTTGGTTGGTTACTTCTTGGTTGATCAGATGTAGATTTTGGTATCATAACGGCCCCTATCATTGGTCGGCGCTCGGCTCTACCTTGGTTCCTTTATGGATAAACAACAGATACCTCCTTATTCATAGTGAAAGTTTTTCTCACAGCTGTAGAGGCAGATGGATCCTTCTGAATCTTCCCACTTTTTATGCCAGCTTCCACCCTTCCTCTGGTTAATATTAACTCAGTAAATCCAGCAGATGAACTCCCAATCAAATGGTTGAAGAAAGGTCCTGATAGAGTGCCTAAGAACATATCCACCAACTCCCTTTCAGACAGAGGGGGTTGTACTCTCCCAGCTAGATCTCTCCATTTCTGTGCGTAATCTTTGAAACCCTCATTTGAAGCCATAGCCATACTCTGAAGTTGAGTACGGGTAGGCGCCAAATCTGCATTATACTGGTATTGTTTATAGAAAGCTGCGACAAGGTCTTCCCAGTTGTGGATGTCGTCCCTTTCTAATTGGTAAAACCAATCGAGTTGTGTTCCGGATAAACTATCTTGGAAAAAATGCACCCACATGTCTTTATCGGTAGAGTGCGGCTGAATCTTTCTCACGTATGATCGGAGGTGCATTTTAGGACATGACACCCCATCATATTTTGCGAACAACGGCACTTTGAACTTTAGTGGGATCACAATTCCCGACACTAGCCCCAATTCTTCAAAGTCTAGACCTGGTACCCTTTGTATTTCCATAGAGCTTAAACGCTCTTCAAGATGTCTGTACTTATCATCAGCCAGAGGTTATTGTTCCTCAGAGTAGTCTTCCTCCTCTTCCTCCTCTTCAGATTCTGACAGAACTGTTGTTTCTTTTCCTTTTACGTCTCCTTCCTCGGAAGTGGTTGCAAAATTCAAGGTTCTTCTAGTCTGTCCTTGAAATCTTCTCCCCATATTCAAAACCCCAGTGGCTTTCTTTGCTTTCTTCTTTCTTTCTTCAGCTAACAGAGTCTTCAACTCATCTTGCCCCTTGGCTAGGGTCATGAGTAATTGTTGAAACTGCGTGTTTTGAGCTTGAAGATCTTTGACCGTCTGTTCGAGATCTATCTTACTGAAATAAACAGTAGAGAGATGAGGAAACTCGTTGCAAAAGACCTGTTTATGTTATGATGAATGATATTTATACATGCAAGGCTTTCAAGGATTTAAAAATTCAAATTTGTTTTAAAACAAAAAAGAAACACACGTTATATTAATAAGATAGAATTTGAGTACATCAATTCCCCTTGGGAAAAATAATACAAAATTCTAAGAGAAAAAAGTATTGCGCATCCTCTTTGGTGCTATGTAGGCATTTAGAGTCTGCTCCTCATGAAGTAGCCTAGTGAGTTTTAAAACCTTCTTGTCGCTTGCGTAGAATTGGGTTTCGGAAGTATCTCGCTCTCCTTTGAGTTGTATCCGATCCCTTTGTAGATCTTCGAGTGATGTGGGCATGTCAGGATGTAGGATAATGTATGGAACTTCTCCTTCCTTAACAGGCTCAATAATTACTGGGAGAATGGAAGGATAAGGCATCATAAGACTTTGAGCGTGGGTTCATACACACTTGAGGTAAGGCTCAAGAGGGATGGAATTCTTGTGTCCTAAAGTCTTGCTACCCACCTTGTTTAGCATCCTCGAAGCTCGGATGAATCTTTGGTGAAGTCCTTGATCGTTGTTGTCGTAGTCGAATACCAAGCCTTGAATCAGCATATCATGTGGGCCATCCCTTCAGGCATAACCAAACTGTCTTAGAGCTAAACATGGGTTGTAGGTGATGCCTACCCTAATGCCAAGTAGAGGGACATTAGGGAATTCCCCATAACGGTCAACAATGATAACATTCTCTTTGGATCGAGAGCACCAATGAATATCTGAATGTTTGAGCGTCATTAACCTTTGTGACCACCTTAAACCTTGCTCATTCTTTAAGACTGATTGGGGAAGATGAGAAATAAACCATCTTGCCAGGAGGGGAGTGCAGCACATAAGGACACCTCTTTTCCTCATTGTACGAGTGTGAAAAGAGTGAAGGATATCCCCTAGTAATGTAGGCACCAGATTGCGTGACATGAAGATTTTGACGGCACTCATATCTATGAGTTGGTCAGGATTGGGGAACAAGACCATCCCATAGATAAGAAGAGCCGCAATCTCCTCAAAAGCTTGCAAGTCTAGGGAATTCCAACAGCTTTGGGCTTTCTCAAACAAAAACTTTGTTAAGAAACCTTTGTCACCACTTCTAGTTTCCCAATGAGTTGTGACATCAGACGAGTGCAAGTGCAGGGCTTGAGCAATCTCTTCTGGCTTTGGATCTCTTTCTGTACCGTTGAAAGGTAGTTGATTGAGAATAGGAATCCTCATGAGTTAAGAGAATTCTTCCAAAGTAGGCACAAGCTAATAGTCAGGAAATGTGAAGCAATGATGCAAATGGTCAAAGAATTAGAAGAGAACCTTCATCATATCCTCATTTGTGTTGGAGGTGACCAAGTTGAGTAGACGATCATGCCTCTCGGTGAATGGAGAGTTCTCAGGGATCCTTGAAACTAGCTCCTTGAGTTGTGGAGGAATTCTTACAAGGTTGATTTGGATAGTTTTCCTGCGAAGTGAATCCATATCCTACAAAACAAGAACAAAGATGAATCTACAAAATCCTTGAAATGGTTAGTGAATGCATATGATGTTCATGATGTCCATGATGTTATGTATAAGTATGCATATACAAGTAAATCAAACAAGTTCTTAGTTTAGGCTTGCATGGGGTTTTATAGGTAAGTACCCTCTTGAAGTTTAGTTGGCTCAACCTGTCCTAACAATAGTAACCGAGTTCTAAGGGGCTCAATATCACTAGATTGTTTCCTTGGTCATTGTTTCAGCTCAAGCCTCTTTAATGGCGACCAAAATATCCCAAGAAACCAACCCTCAATGAGTGTAGTATCGAGTATCTACCAACTTCGGACTGCACCGAAGCCGGTCATCTCACTACATCCTAAAGGCCAAGTTGGTCAAGTAAAGGGTTCTAGAAGTTCATTAGTGCTTCATGACATCACTCAGCGGCCCCGTATTCTCCTTGATTAACTCAAAGGCTACCGGTACCCACAAATATGTCACACTAACATAGCTATTGCTTAGACCATGTCGGTATACCCCACACAGTTTCCACAATGTATTGCTATTTACCTATAATGTTTCCCAAATCTGGGTAGAGGATTCAAACCCAAACAAATAACCATAATGTAAAGCAAACAAGTCAAACAAATGTAAGCAAATAAATGTCATCTAAGCCCTAAGGTAACCCCACTTTTATAAAATTCCCCAGCAGAGTCGCCAGTTCTGTGATACGGTGGGAGAACTGGCTTGAGGGTTTTGCGTTTTATCGCAAATGTTGCGGTTAGCAAGAGTCGCCACCGACTTTTCTTTTATCCAAAAGGAAAGGTGAAAAAGCACAGGAAATACCTTTGAGATGTTTTCTTGAGTTCGGGGGGTAGATTATGAAAAGGGAAGGTATTAGCACCCTTTTCATCCATGATTTTCCATGGGCTCTTAGTTACTTGCTTAGATCACTTGCTTTTGTTGTTTGAAAATTGTGCTTTTGTGTGGTTTTGAAGGTATTTTGAAAAAGAGGCCATTCGTTTAGGCAATCTTTGTAATAATTCTCGTTCGTAAGAATGTATACAAAGATGTTTGTCTTTTTGAAAATGTTTTCAATGATCATAAGATGTTTTGAAATGTGTGTGTTTGTTTTAAAAAATAGCAAGGATTATTGTTTGAAATAGAGAAAGTAACTAGAAGTAATCTACCTACTCAAATGTCTTTTTTGTGCATTTTCTATTCCTTTGACATTGTTGTCTTACCATTGATTTGGTAAGCAAACCTATCTTTGGATGTAAACGGGACGGGCGTGGGTCATCGTATAGCCATGATTAGCAATGTTTGCAAAGTATCTTAGCATTTTTGTGGGACCAAGATCATTTTGTAAGGCAACTTTTGAATAGCATCATCGATGGACTATGATCTTTATGTTTGTTTTGTTTTGCTAAGATACTTCACATGCGTATCATGGCCATTTTTGTTTTAGGCAACCAAGTGGAGAAACCCTAAGGGTGCTTGTGTGCAACTGTATCATTTTTATGCTTTGATTTTGTCTTGTATTTAGGGTTTTCTATTTTGCTTTGCTTTGTTCTTGTCATACAAACCCTAATTACTAATCATGGCATATAAAGCGATAAATTGCGTAATGTAAATATTTCTAAGCTATTACAACAATTTATGGGAGGGGGGAATACAAATTTGAATGGGGATTTGCAAAAATATAAACCTAAATAAATTATTACAACCAAATCGAATTTATACGAATCAGAATAAATACAATACAATATTTAAAATGCAATGCAATGTACATGTAAGAAAAGATTTTTTTATGTTTTGTTTTTATGTAAAAGAAATTTTCATCTAAACCTAAAAATATAAGGAAAAGGAATTAATAATTTTTTTAAAAGGGGTTTAACCCTAATTATTATTTTAAAAGAAAATAAAGTTTTTATATGTATTATTTTTTGTATTTTTTTGTATAAAAATAATAAATAATATTGTATAAAAATATAAAATTTTTATATATGCAAAAATAAATGTTTATAAGTATGAAAATGAGAAATAAATAAGTAAATTAAACTAAATATAATTTTGATTATATTTTACAAGTTTATGAAGAAAATAAATGATATCTTACTAAAATAAAATATATTTTTATGTGAGAAATAAACTAAAAAAATAAAACAAAAGTGCAATATTATTAATTTATATTTTTAGGATTTTTATGTATTAAAGAAATATTATATATATTGAATATGAAAATAAAACAACTAAAAAATAAAAATATAAAAAGTTGGCAAGGGGGGTGATGTAGCAGATTGATAGTAATATTAATAGCAAAAAATCCTGGCCTAAAAGACCAAGCCCAACCTGCAAAAATGGCAAAATAGAAAAGAGAAAAATATGAAAAAACACAAAAGTAGCGCCCAGGTTCGAACCCAGGACATGGGTCTCACCAGCGCGCTACTTTGCCACTGGGGTGGCTATACTTCCATTGTCTTAAGAAAAACAAAAACAATATAACCCAAAACAAGCCCTTGCCCTATACTTCATCTCCTTCCTCAAGCTTGGCCAGACATCCTGTAACTCTCTCATACTTCCATAAAAATGAAAACTCATAACATGAAAGTTGTAGTACTTGAACTAATGATTCCAACCATATAAGTTATGTAAGCTAACTATCAAAGATCAAAGAGAATTTTAAGAGCCCTAAACTTTAACCTAATATTTTCAGAAATTTCAAGTTCCAAATTCTCTCAGCTCAAGTAAAATCAATGCAAGATAAGGATATGTACAATTTCGTTATGATGAGGACTACATTTTTTATTCACAAATCGTGGCCTATGGTTGCCTGTACAAGGAGATAGAGTTTGAGATTTTACCTCCTTCAGTTGGAATCATGGATGAATCTGGGATGAGTTTGATGGAGGCCTGATGCGTGCTTGAGCTTCCTTGAGCTTCCCTGAATGTATTCCAACCCTTGCCTTGCTCTGAAAGTATCTGAAACTCCTTGGCCAAGTCAAACTGCAAGCTCTGAAATCAACAATGGCAGATGATGGAAAAGTGATTACAGAACAGGGATGAAGGTCTGGATTGGTTTGATATCAAGTATGTAAGATGTTTGAATGATCAAAACTCCAAACGCACGAGCCAAATGGAAGATGGGTATGCATATGCAAAAACTGCAGTTTTGGACAGAGTTTTGGTGTTTTTCTGGTTGGGAGTGTTTCAGGCCTTTGCTAAACGTGTTTTGTGTTGCATAATGTTTGTATATTAGTATGGAAATGGTTTGATGTCAACCCTCTAACAGTTGTGCCTCCTCTAGCATTTTTGCCACTTTTCTTGTATTTGAAGTAAAGTGATAAGACAAAGCTTTACATGCTTGTACTGGCTTGCTTAGGGTTGGTATCTCTTCTCTACAAGTTTCGTTAGGTATGTGGTACTTGTATGTGCCAAGGGGACAGGTTCAATGCACAAGATTGTAAAGTTTGCAAAAGTTGACCTTTTTCAAAATGGCAATGGTCACTTTTTGCCATAAATGGAATTGCAAGTTGGATAATGGTTCTAAGGCATGGATCAAAGCTTTGTCAATTGAGTAAGCATTTAATTAAGGAGTCTGGAACAAGTTTGGGACCTGTAAAGCATGGATTAGGCAGCATAGGATTGATTTGCATTTGTGTTCATCATGAAATGGCTTGGACAAAAAGTGAGAAATTGCCAACTTCATCTCTTCGATTCTCCACACTCAAAAATGATCTTGAGGAGTTCTTTGAAATTTTGGAATGCTTGCAATGTGATATATAATTCATATTTGAAATGCATTTTGAGATACCTCTTGTAACTAGGTGAAAAATGGCCATGAAGTTGGGTCCAAAACCTGCCTAAATTAGGGCAAAATTTCACTAAGTTATTATGTTCATGACCATGTATTCACAAATTTATATCTTTAGATCCAAGTATATTTAGGGAAAAGTGTGTGAATAAAAGTTGTAGATTTCATGGAGGTGTACAGCTTTCATGTTGGTAACTTTCCTTGAATCATTATGCATCATGGTGAAAAAGTGGCCTAAAATTGAGAAAAAATAAGAAAATTTTCTAAACTTAGAAAATTTCTAAGTTAGGAAAATTTTCAAATTCAAACCCTAATTTTTAAATTTGGTTTTCTTGATAAACAAGTCTCACATTTTAACATGTTTTGATGAATTATGACCCTTGGTACTTGATTTTGACCAAAAAGTCAAAGTTTGACTTTTCAGTGTATAGTTGACTTTTGATCAGTTGACTGCAAACTTCATCTGTCAATCCAATGAATTTGAAATGTTTTGAGCCATGTAATTAAGTCAAGATGATGTAATTGAATCCTTGAAATCATTCTTTAACTCAATTGGTCATTTGCTAGGTTAAAAATCAGAAATTGCCCTTCCTCAGTCAAAACCCTAATTTTGACCATTTTGCCCTTTTTGTGATTTGACCAAATTTCTTGAGGAATTATGATCCAAACTTGACCAAATGACACATGTAAGTTTAAAATGTTGATGTGGATCAGAAATTATGAAGTTTGACTGTAAATTGGCCATGGTTGACATTTTCCTCAATATAGTTGATTTTTAGGTCAATTGTCAAGTTGACTGATCAAAAATGTGGTTCAAGGCTTGAAACTTGTCATGAGTAATCTTAGTGATCCATAGTGATGTTTGAAAGTCATATGAAGCATTTATAGTCCAAAAATCCTTGTGCAAACTCAAACCCTAATTTTGGGTTATCAGTGCAAGATGAGATGTCTTGAGGTGACCAAACCCTAGTTCAGTCTTGAGTCAAAGGAAACTTGTGAGAAAAATCTTGATAAATGAGAGGAAAAATTTTGGGGTTCAACAGTGAGCATTAAATGTTTGCGTGTTTCCTTTTACTATTCCATTTTCCAATGCACTAGCGTAGACACTTTAGTGCAAGTAGCCGTCTTTGCATTAAATGAGCAAATAACACTATGTAAGAACATGTCTCCTGAAGCTTGACAAGACTTGTTAGCTTTTGCGTTCTTTCAGAACTTGGCTTCACGTCTTGAATTCAGAACATGCTTGCATATCTTCTAAACAATGCTTTGCTTGCTAAGTACTTCTGATCAACGCTTGCTTTCAAATATCTTCTGAACAACACTTGCTTTCTAAGATATTCTGAACAACACTTGCTTTCAAATATCTTCTAAACAACACTTGCTTTCAAATATCTTCTGAACAACACTTGCTTTCAAGAAACTTATGAAACAGCTTTCACAGAAACTTGCTAAGTGTTAGAAGATGTAATTAAATAATTATATTACCAGAGTCAGCATCAGCATCAGCACTTGCGCTAAAACAAATGGTTCTTCCATCAAAAGAACTTCTTCATTTATTTTCAGCTCAGCACATCAAGATGCTTCTGTCAGAACATTATCAGAGACAACATCAGCATCAACACTTGCGCTTAAAATTAGTTCTTTCATCAAAGAACTTCTTTATTTATTTTCAGCTCAGCACTTCAAGATGCTTGTGTCAGAACATTATCTGAAACAATTAAATATGTACATCAGAGTATCAATTATATAAAAATATAATTTATTGTCATCATCAAAACTCTGAGATATGATCAGAACCAATCTTGTTCTAACAACATGTACCTTTAATCAACTTGTCAACACTGGAAGTCCGAGTTCACGACAGAGCAAACACTTTCTCTCCGAATTAAGCTTGCTTTGACTTGTGACCATGAGTATTGATGAGTCTTAGTTCGACACAATTGTAGCAAGTTGTAACACCCCAAAAATTGTAATTACTTAATAAATTAATTAATTATGAGTATTTATGAATTATTGGTGAATATATGATGTTTTGTTGAGTATGATGTGTGATATGCTGATATGTTGTGGGATAATGGGAATTTAAACAAGTAAGGAGTATTCTAGTAATTTAGAAAATTAGTTAATAATTATTTAAAATTAGTTAAAATTATTATTAATAGTAAAATAGAGGAATAATTGATGTAGAGAAGATAAGGGCGGGATGGTAATTGGTGAAACGCTAAGTGAGGACACGTTTGGCAAAACATATTAGGGGTCCAAAGGTTAAACAAGGGAATAAGGGAAAATATTTCATTTGGTACGTTCATTAAAACATTGGAAGAGCTGAGGAGAAAGTTAGGGCATGAAGAACACATAGGATTTTCGTAGGTCGCAAAGAGAAGAGACCCAAGCGAGGAATCTAAAGTAAGAGGATTGATATGTCATTATAATTGATATGGGGTTTAGAGGTTTGTAGGGATTTGTTGGGGTTATGATGATTTGATGATTGTTGCATTTGTGATGAAATTATGTTGGAGTTGATGAAAATACCACGTCGTGGGGCGAGCCTCAGGAGAGCATACTGCTTCCCCGAGCGAGTACCGGGCGACGAACAACAGTAGGATTTTTAAAGGGTCATAACTTGAGTTTTAGAACCCGATTTGAGGTGTCATTCAAAGCGTTAGATACTAACGCGATGAAATACATATGGGTGGAATAAAATAATTAAAAATATGTATATTCCCAGTACATAGGCTAAAGTAAACTTATATTCTTAATGAAGTACTCTATCATGATGTACGTTGTTATGATGAATTATAAATACTATAACGGTAATAAGTTGTGACTATGATATATCGAATCTTATTGATGATTTCAGGAATAATGATGAGATTTGACTAGCTGTAGTCGTTTGATTTTTTGTTGTCGCGCATCATCCATTCATGGCATAGTTTGGACAGCTTTGATCCATCCATGTTGATTTAAGACGTTGGTCCAGTGTTGGCATCAATCCCGTTGTCTGGATTAAGTGTGTTGATGTTGATCTCCGGTTCTAAGAGGGAATCGATCCTATGATGGGTATCTTTGGAGGGTGATGAGTCTAGTATTCATAACGAATTGGTACAACATGCATGAGTCTATGTTATTGCATTACATCTTATGTGGCATTGCATAATTGTTAACTAGATGATGTTGTATATGTTGGTGTGCTAATAGATGATGTGTTGACAATATTGTTGATTTTGATGTTATGATGTTGCTATTTGGCCTATTATGTCTATTACGTATATCTTTTTTAATTAATGTGATTACTCACCCTTTCTATTTGAATGTTGCCTCCACGTAGGTAACACGCAGGTGATTAAGAGTAGTTTGTAAAATCTTAGAAGATAGCTTGGAGTGTGTTGTTTTCTTTTCATTGATTTTAGAAGGTTTTGCTCTGATATGTAACATCGGGGTATGGAATATTTGATTTTGAATTTTATGTTCTTTGTTTAATTATGAGACTTTGAACTACCTTTCATGGTATTTAAGTTGTTTAAAAATTATGAACCATGAACAACTAAGTATTGATGATGTGTTTAATAAAGAAATTTTGAACTATGAATTCCGCTGTGTAGTAAATGTTTTATAATTGTTTGAAAACACGTGTTACAGAGTAACACATGCATGTATGATGTTTTATGAAGCATGTAACACCCTTTTGGTGAAATATTGTAATTATTTATTTATATTATTCGTGGAGTTTTAAAAGGATATTACACAAGTCACTACATTATCCTTGCAATCAGCAACCAGATGTCATGTATTTCCACATCGGAAACACTTATTCACATCACCATCACATTCATTGGCACAATGATCTAGCTTGGAATTATGGAACTAGTACACACATGTTTAAATTGATATTTCCCATATCAGAACATGATGTCAAGACAGATTTTACAACATCTGTAGATAGACTGAACAACAATATCAAACTGAAATAATTTGCAGAATTTAAATGTTGAATGATAAAGAACACAATCAATTGTTAACCCAGTTCAGTTCAACATCACCTACATATGAGAGCTACCAAGCCAGGAAGAAAATCCACTATAATAGTATTAGTTCGAATTCTAAATAGTCACAATTTACAACTTCTCTCCTAATCACTACCTCGTGCAACTTCTAATTAGAAATCACCATCTAGATATGAGAAATCACCATCTTACTTCCAATGATCCACAAGTTGAGGGTTACACCAATCATGCAGAAAAAATCTCCTTAAATCTTGGAACATATCTTCAAGTTTCTTAAAATAGAAACTCTTGTACAATTGTAGATCAAATCTCTTGTTCCAGATTAAATATTCTTGACCTGCAAAAATAACTGATATATATCCAAAAGGAATCTCAGAGAATCAAATCAAATCTATCAAGAGATATAAAACAACAATGCCTGTTGTACCAGATCATATTGTCAAGACATCTGCTTCGACATCTGGTTGAAAAACTCATAACATCAAAACTGTCATGACAACTGATGCATATGTTATACCATCTTGCTTAACATCAGTACAAAACCATGTTTTACCAAAATTTAGCCAATCATAAAATCATGGAACTAAAAATATCCCCCTTTGGCAAATTTTGGGTATAACAACCTTTTGCACAATAAACCATGGAAAGAGGAATAACACCACAAAACACAAGCTACATGCTAAACATGTAAACTCTGTACATGAGGAAGTAGATTTCCTGCATCTTGAGAAACATCCAAGTTACTCCCCCTAAAATGCAGCACAAGAAAACCAGCCTAAAAAATCACCAGACCAGAATTAAGGAAAACCCATATCACCTGCATGAGCTATCCAAGTTCAAACATCTGAGACTCATCCCCTTAGAACAACACACATGAGCTACCCAAGTCCACACATAAACACAACAAATAGAATGTAATAACATCTGGTTGGACATCTAAGCACACATTAGAAGCAACAACAGCAGAAGCAAGCAAACATGACAGACTATCATGCTCCCCTAAAATAGTTGTATACAACAAGCAACCATAAAATAACTACTCTCCAAAACTCAGTAGCACACTATCATGTCACAATGCTAAATCAACATGTTAATACATGTGATGTAACAACAGGACATACAAAACACTAACACTTTACTCCCCCTTTTTAGCCAAAATATTGACTAAAACTAGAGTAAATGTACACAAAACACATAAAGACATATTTCACACAGGGAATAGACACACAAAAGGAAACACAAACGAAAACAAACACCAGTAATAAAGACAGAACTACAAAAACTAGGGAAACACAGTTGTACCCCAAAATTTACCCTCCCATTTTACTCTAGACATGCTCATTGAGGTTCCCAATTTCTCAAGGATGACCAAGAATTGACCATACAAATTCTCCTCCTAAGCAATGAACCTCTAATTAGGGTTTCACTTTTCACCAAGATGTGTGATCTCCAAAGGTCTCAAATATTATCCATGGTCCTAATATGTCTTAAATATTGCCCATGCCAAATTTCATGCCATACACTACAAGTTTGCTCAGTCAATTGCTCGAATGCTTGAAAATCAATTGTACTAGGTCAAAAGTCAATTGTGGCCTATATACAGTCAAACTTCAAGGTTTTTGGTCAACATCAACATTTTGAAGTGATATCGATCATTTGATCAAGGTTTGATCATGATTCCTCAAGAAATTCTCCTAATCTATCAAAAGTCAAGAATTGCTAAATTAGGGTTTCTATAGGAAAAGTCAACTGAACTTTGACCAGGCATAACTTTCACATACTTCATCCATTTTCCCCCAACCAAAGCTAATTTTGAAGAAAATCCAATTCCCTACAACTTATTATCTTCCCTCAAGTCCAAGAAATGCACCATTTGAAAGATACAAGCTCATACATTTCATGTCATTTTCAAAAAGTCAACAAAAGACACTTTTTGCCAAGACCTTTTACATCAAGATAAAATCTTCAAATGAAAAATTGATCAAAATAGGGATTAGAGTAGACATCATGGGTGTTCCAAAAAGTCCAATATCATCATCTTGAGATAAAAATTGAGAAAGTTATGGGTTCCCCAAGTTGGGAAAATTTGAGAAAATTCAAAGATGGTGCATTGGGCAAATTTGAACTTTTGGGTCAATGGCCTAACTTTTTGAGGTTCAGACATTCTCATGACCTTATAGGGGACCTCTAATCTCATTTTTTAATTTCCTTACAATTTTTATCTATTTTGTTCATATTTATTTTGATTTATTTCATATAAATATAAAATAAATTGTACAAAATGTTTAGAGATGGGCCTTGGCCTTTGGGATGGTGTTTTGACTTGTCTTGAAGCCCAAGATTTCGTGCAAAAATGACCAGATACACTCAAAGTTAGAAATGGCATGAAATATTCATTTTGGCATATTTTCAAATTTTGAATCATGGCATTAAACACAATAGTTATTGTGTGATTTTCTTCCCTTATTTGCAAGCTCTCTCTCTCCCTCTATAAATATGCAACACATTTTCAAGCAGGGGACACACATACACAGCCTGAGAAAAGCTCCACAAATCTCCAAAAAAATATCCAAAATCGTGAAAATCCAAAACCAGATTTCCAACCCATTTCAATCTAAACAAAGGTTTAAACCTTCCTCCCGAGGCTCCTAGGGGTCGAAGCATCTCTCATATACGCTTGAAACTGCCTGAAATAGACCAATCAAATCGTCTCAGTTTGGTAATTTTCGAATAATCGAATCTTTCAATACTTGCAATATAAGTGTTTCTAATTTGCATTTTCATGTTCATATTATCTCTCTGCTTATTTCTAACATATTACATGAAGAGATAGGTGTTCAAACAAGGATTTGCCATGTTTAGAGCATAATTCGGATCTTGATGTGAACTGAACGATTAAGGCTTGATCTATTAAAAATAAGGTCATATTCGAGTTCAGGGTGCGATTTTGTGTGGAATATGCCTTTGATTATGGGTTTAAAGCTTCTAAAATCATTGATCTAATTTTCGTATGCCCGGAGAAGATGACCAGAGGTCTCCTCTGGCGCTGTTGACTTGTTGACTCTGTTTGGGAGCAGGCATGGAAATTTTGTGCTATCTGATTGGCTCATTTGAATTTCATAACGCGTGGGTTTTAAATTTTAAATATTTTGACCGATTTTCATATATTATATATTTGGTTTTATTTGTATTAACGATTGACAAGCTGGCTCAGTTGGTGAAGGGAACACGTGTGAAGGGGAGACACCTGGGTTCGATACCCAGGTCTGGATTTTGATTTTTTCTAACAAATTTACTGCAGATCCAGTGTTCCTAGACTCAAGGTGCACACAATACACCCTCTCAATCCAAGATCCCAAGTGTCAGTCAGCCCAATCCCATCATCTCAACATGCAGGCCTATCATGCACCCCCAAAATCTCTCCTTAATGGATCACAAAGCAGATCTGGGCTCCTCCTTGCTTGGGCCTAGCGTTTATTTTACAGCACTCCCTATTTCTTTTGCTATCAAGCCCATTTGCATTTTCTTTTATTTATTTGCTATATTTGTTTAGTTTTTTTAATCCTTTTTTATAACAATATAAAATAGATAAAAACCACAAAAAAATATAGTTTTAGGTTTTTTTATTAAATTGATTTTGTAAATTAATTATCAATTATTTTAACTTCTTTTCTTAATTAAAATTAATTAGACCTAGGATTTAATTCATTTTAATTTATTTTATTTCAATAATAAAAATACAAAAAAATAGAATTAACTCCTTTTAATTAGTTTTATTTTTCTTTAACTATTTCTATTTTTCTTTAAATCTAGATTTAGGTTAATTAATCTAATTCTTATTTAAACATTTTTTTAAATAGAATAAAAAAAAAACAAAAATATTTTTATACTGTTGTACCCCAAAATTTTCCTTCTCATTTATCAAATATTTTCTCACAAGATCTCCTTTGGTTCAAGACTATACAAGGACTGATCAGCTCAAGACACCTCCTTAAGCACTGATGACTGAAATTAGGGTTTGAGTTTGCACAAGGATGATTGAAATTTTAATGCCCTATATGACTTTCATAGATTATTATGGACCCATTTCTCATGTCAAGTTTCAAGTCTTGGATCACATTTTTGCTCAGTCAACTGATCAGTTGACCTAAAAATCAATTGTATTAGGGAAAAAGTTAACTATGGCCAATTTATAGTCAAACTTCATAATTTTGTATCCATATAAAAATTGTAAACTCCTTTATGTCATTTTATCAAGTTTGGACCAAAATTCCTCAAGAAATTTGATCAGATCATCAAAAGGGCAAAATGGTCAAAATTATGATTTTGACTGAGAAAGGGCAATTTATGACTTTTGACCTAGAAAATGGTTAATTGGTTTGAGACATGATATCAAGAGTTCAATTGCATCATTTTTACCTAATGGCATGACTCAAAACATTTCTCAAGGTCATTTGATTGATAGTTGATTTTTCAGTCAACTGATCAAAAGTCAATTGTATACTGAAAAGTCAAACTTTGACTTTTTGGTCAAAATCAAGTGTCAAAGATCACAATTGATCAAAATATGTCAAAATATGAAAATTTTTCATCAAGAAATCAAAAAGTCAAGATTTCATTTTGAAAAGTCAAAGTTTCCAAACTTAGAAATTTTTCTAAGTGTTGAAAACTTCATAGTTTTTCACAATTTTGAGCCAATTTTTCACCATGATGCAAGATGATTCAAAGGAAAATTTCAACATAAAAGTTGTAGATCTTAATGAGATCTGAAAATTTTATTTACACAACTCCTCCTAGAAGTGCTTGGATCTCAAGTTATTAATCCATGAAGTCATGGTAATGAAACTAAAACACTTAGTGAAATTTTGAGCATTTTTGGTCAGGATTTTGACCTAACTTCTGGGCCAAGTTTCATATAGTTCCATTTGGATCTTTCAAAAGTGATTCAAAGAGGGTTTGTAGATAAAATTACAAGTTTTCCAAAATGTCTAAGAACTCCTTGAGATCATTTGTGAGCAAGGAGAATCGAAGGCTAGAAGTTAGGATTTCAAGTTGTTTTGCAAGGCAAAATTTATAATGCAACATGAACCAAATCCATAGCCATGCTGCATAATCTTCACTTTGCAGGCCTCAAACTTGTTTGTCACTCCTTAATTTAATGTTTACACAACTGATTGTTCAATTTTCTAATTGATTCAAGCATTTTTCCATTTTAGGGAGAAAGTCACCATTTCCATTCTTGTAAAGCAAGCTTTATGCACAAAGTTAGCTTCTTGAGCTCCTAAATTGTTCTCTTTAAGTAAACTCCATCCACAAAGTCAGAAGCAAGTTTGTTAAAAGTCCAACCACTCTACAATAGCAAGTACAAAGGCATGGAAACTTGTTTTGTCAAGAAAATCACATGTTGAGCTTAAACATGTAAATTCAAATTCTGAATTGTTGTAGCATACAAAACCTTTTGCTTATAAATGGAGACACTATTTGCAAGCTAAGACACGCATGCTTAAGCCCTCAAACACACAAAAAACTCAGAATTGTATCAAAACATTCCATTGTTGCATAATCTGACCAAAAACTTGAAACTCATATCTCCCTTGTGCACTTCCAAGCCTTTTGGTTCCTAAAGCTTCTAAACATAAAATACAACTCATCCCTGACCCTGTTTCATAACTGTAACACCTCTATCATCAAGTTCCATTTTCAAAAACAGGGGTCTGCAAGTGGACTTCTCCAGAACTCCTCAGCCACTTTCAGCTCAAATCAAGCATCACATTAGCTTCCTGGGAACTTGAGGAAGCTAACCCAATCACTAGGACTCATTGAAAGCTGCTCAAACTCAAAACACGATACCCTCTTGCAAGGTGAGTATTCTGACTTTTGAACTCTTCATATAGGCATCATTTGGTTTCCATTTGTGAAGATAAAATGTAGACATCATAGCTTTGAAACTAACCATGTCTTTAGAATTCATTTAGGTTGCTTGAGTAGTGAGAATTTTAGAGTTGAATTATCTGAAAAAATTAGGTCAAATTTGGTACCATTCAAAATTCATGCTCATTTTTTATTTATAGCTTTAGTTATTTATATGACTGAACTCGTGATGAAATTTGGAGCAAGTTTCATGTTTATACTTTTGCAAATGGTTGAGAGATGAAGAAGTTACAGGATTTGAATTCATGACTGGTTATGGCGTGAGGAAGAAGATGAAGTCATCTTCAGGAACGTGTTTCAAATATATATTTATGGTTTGACATAAGTTAACAGATGTATCACCACCCCAGTGGTTAAAGCGCGCGCCTGTAATCAGAGGGACATGGGTCCGAGCCCCAGTGGTACCCTTTTGATTCTTTTTATCATATCTTCTCTCATTTTTTTGTTTGAAGGCAGGCGTTGGGCTCCCTTTTGTTGGGCCTGGTATTTTGCTTATCTCATACTCTCTGTTTCACTTTCATACATCCTAGCCTATTTTCTTTCTTTTATATTTTTATTTTCTTTATTATTATTATTATTATTATTATTATTATTATTATTATTATTATTATTATTATTGTTCTTAATAAAAATCCAAAAAAATATTTTTATTTTATTATTTATATTTATTTAGTTTATTTTTCTTCATAAAACAAAAGAATAAAAAACATTTTCTTTAATAAATTAATTTCCCTTTTTAAATACTTAGATAATTAGTCTTAATTATTATATATTATTTTCTTGTAAATTAAAATAAATTTAGAACTTAGGACTTTTATTTAATTATTTTTATTTACTAATTTAATCAAATTCACAAAAAACCCTAAAAAACTTTTTTTCTTTAATAAATTAATTTCTTTTATTAACTTAATTTTTAATTTTCTTATTCTATTCAATTATTTTATTTTAATTTAATTAGATAAAAAAATTTTAATACAAAAAAATCCATTCCTTATCTATTCATACTTGTACATTATATTCATTTCATTTCTTGTACATTTTTTCAAGTTCTATATGGTTGTAATAGATAATTAGGGTTTTAATTTTCTTGCCATTTCCCCATTTGTAAATTTGTACACCCCCTCCCCTAATGATGTAATAGCTTAGTATTTTTATTTTCCGCAATTTAATGCTTTATATATAAATGCTAGTAATTAGGGTTTATATGGAAAGATTAAAACCAATAAATAGCAAACCCTAATCAAGACAAATCAAGCATGTAAACCAATACACTTGCACACTTACACTCTTAGGGTAAATCCACTTTGTTGCCTTATAAAATGGCCATATTATGCATGTGGGGTAACTTAGCAAAAACAAACAAAATACAATATCAAAGTCCCTCGATGATGCTATCCAAGTTGCCTTTCAAAAATGATCTTAGTCCCTTAAAGAAAATGCTAAGATATCTTACAACATTACTAATCATGGCTATACAATGACCCTTGCCCGTCCCTTTTACATCCAAAGATAGGGTTACTTACCAAATCAATGGTAAGATGACAATGTCAAAGGAAAAAGGAAATAAACATGAAAGACTTTTGAGTAGGTAGATTATTCCTAGTTGCTTGCTCAATTTCAAAACCAAAAACATCCTTTCTATTTTCAAAACAAACATCAACACTTTCAAAAACATCTTTCAAACTTGAAAACATTTTCAAAAGATCAACACTTTGCATACATTCTAATGAACGAGAATCATTACAAAGTTTACCTAAAGGATGGCGCCTTTTCAAAATACTTTCAAAAACCACTCAAAGCACATTTTCAAACAAAAGCAAGTGATCTAGCAAGAAACTAATAGCCCATGGAAAACCATGGATGGAAAGGGTGATAACACCTTCTCTTTTCATAATCTACCCCCCGAACTCAAGAAAACATCTCAAAGGTCTTTCCTGTTCTTTTTAGCCTTTCCTTTTGGATAAAAGAAAAGTCGGTGGCAACTCTTGCTAACCACAACATTCACGATTAAGCGCAAAATAACCAAGTCAGTTCTCCCACCGTGTTACAGAACTGGCGGCTCTGCTGGGGAATATTTTAAAAGTGGGGTTACCTTAGGGCTAGGTCACATTTACTTGCTTTCCTTATTTGACTTGCATGTTTTACATTATGGTTCCTTGTTTGGGCTTGCTTTGATCCTACACCCGGATTTGGGGGTCCTTTTTTAGGTAAGTAGCAATAAACTGTGAGGGAACTGTGCGGAGTATACCAACACGGTTGAAACAGTAGCTACGTTGATGCGATACTTTGGTGTGTATCGGTATCCCTTGAGTAATCAAGGAGTATACGGGGCCGCTGCGTGGTATCATAAAGCGTCAACTGACCTTAGCACCTTAATTGACCAACTTTGCTTTTAGGACATAGTGAGATAACCGTCTTTAGTGTAAACCTAAAGTCGGTTGATACCCGATGCTACACTCATTGAGGTTTGACCCTTGAGTTTTGTTTGGTGGCAAGTCAATTGTCTATCGGAACGAGATTTGGGGGAAAGACCGGTTATATTGAGATCCCTTAGAACCCGATTACTATATTTATGACAGGTTGAGCCAACCCAACTTCAAGAGGGTATCACCTTAAAATCCATGAAAGCCTTAAACCTAAGGTCTCTGTGAGACTTACTTGTGTTTTCTATATCTACTGTATATGAGCATAACCATGATATCATAACATAACATGTCATACTAACCATTTCAAGGATTCTTAGGGTTTATTTTTGTCTTGTTTTGTAGGACATGGCTCTCGCCCGCAGATTCACTATCCAAGTCAGTCTGGTAAAAATACCTCCTCAGCTTAAGGATTTGGTATCAAGGGTTACCGAAAGCTCTCTATTCACTGAAATACATGGACAACTTCTCAGCTTGGTCACTTTAAACCCTAATGAAGAAATGTTAAAAGTGCTCTTTCAATTTTTTGACCCTCTACATCACTGCTTCACTTTTACGGATTATCATTTAGTGCCTACTATGGAGGAGTTTTATCTATTGTTGGGGTGCCTATCCTTAATGAGGTACCTTTAAATGGTATGGAAAGAGACCCTAAACCTGAAGATATTGCTAAAGCTCTATCCTTACAACGGTCTGACGTAGTAGCAAATTGGGAAACCAGGAGAGGTGTCAAGGGTTTTTTGGCTAAGTTCTTGTTCGAGAAAGCTCATCATTTTTGGGATACCTTGGACTTACAAGCTTTTGAAGAGGTGTTAGCCATTCTCATCTATGTTTTGGTACTGTTTCCTAATCCGGACCAACTCATAGACGTGAATGCGGTTAAGATTTTCCTGTCACGTAATCCGGTACCTACTTTGCTTAGAGATATCCTACATTCGTTGCATACTCGCACTGTAAAGAGGAGAGGAACCCTTCTGTGTTGAACACCTCTTTTGGCTAGGTGGTTTATCTCGCACCTACCCCGATCCGTCTTGAAGAATGAACAAGGCTTGAGATGGTCTCATAGGCTAATGACTCTTACACATTCAGGCATTCATTGGTGTCCCCGATTCTCGGAGAATGTTATCATCATTGATCAATGTGGAGAATTCCCTAATGTCCCTCTTTTAGGAATTAGTGGAGGAATTACTTACAATCCTTACTTGGCACTGCGAGAGTTTGGATATGCAAGAAGGGATGGTCCTCGTGATGCACTTATTCAAGGAATCATCTTCGACTACGAGAATGATGCTCAGGATTACCGCAAAAGGTTCATGCGAGCTTGGCGCATGGTACATAGAGTTGATAGCAAGACAATGGGGCACAAGAATTCCATCCCTCTTGAGCCTTATCTCAAATGGGTACGAGCTCGTGCTCAAAGTCTTATGATGCCTTACCCCTCTATTCTCCCAGTTATCATAGATCCTGTTGTGGAAGGAGATGTCTCATACACTATCCTTCATCCCAACATGCCCACCTCTCTCGAAGACTTGAAAAGGGATTGGATACAACTTAAAGGGGAGCAAGACACTTTCGAGGCCCAATTCTACGCCAGCGAGAAGAAAGTTCTTGAACTCACCAAGCAGCTTCATGAGGAGCGGAGTCTGAACGCCTACATTGCACCAAAGAGGATGCATTCAACTTTTTTATCTTAGAGTTTTTGTATTTCTTTGTAAGCCCAAAGAGGCATGATGTACTCAAACTTTGATTTATTAATATAATGTGCGTTCCTTTTTTTCTAAAGCAAATTTAAATCTCTAATTTCCTTGAAATCATTGCATATGCATATTCATTCATCATCACATAAACAGACTTCTTACAACATGCCTCCTCATCTTTCTACTATTTATTTCAGTAAGATGGATCTTGAGCAAACAATAAAAGATCTCCAAGCACAAAATGCTCAGTTTCAAAAAATGTTTTTGACTTTGGCAAAAGGACAAGAGGATTTAAAAACTTTGCTGATCAAAGAAAAGAAGAAGAAAGGAAAGAAATCAATCGGTGTTTTGAATCTAGGAAGAAGGTTCCCAGGGCGAGCCAGATGGACCCTAGACTTTGCAACATCATCAGGTGAAAAGGATAATCAAGAAGGGAAAATCAAGGAAGTGACTGGCCATCCAGAATCTGAAGAGGAAGAAGAAGATGATTACTCTGAAGAGCAGTATCCTCTGGATGACGACAAATACAAACATCTGGAAGAGCGTCTAAGTGCAATGGAGATTCAGAAAGTGCCTGGGATGGACTTTGAAGAGATGGGTTTGGTGTATGGGATTGTTATTCCACCAAAGTTCAAGGCACCATTGTTTTCTAAGTACGACGGATTTCGTGTCCCAAGATGCACCTCTGATCTTATGTGAGGAAGATACAACCTCACACTGCTGACACAGATTTGTGGGTCCATTTCTTTTAGGATAGTCTATCTGGGACTCAGCTAGATTGGTTTTATCAACTGGAGAGGGCCAATATCCATAATTGGGAAGACCTGGCTGCTGCTTTTTATAAACAATATCAATACAACACAGACCATGATCCCACCCGTACTCAACTCCAAAGTATGACTATGGGTTCGAACGAGGGTTTCAAAGGTTACACTCAGAAATGGAAGGACTTAGCAAGAAGAGTCCAACCTCCCCTGTCTGATAGGGAGCTAGTAGACATGTTTTTGGGTACCCTGTCTGGTCCTCTCTTTAATCATCTAATTGGAAGCTCCTCATCCGGCTTCACTGAATTAATCTTGACCTGGGAAAAAGTGGAAGTTGGGATTAAGAGTGGGACGATCCAAAAGGACGCATCCTCCAGTGTCGTGAGAAAACCATTTATTGGGAAGGAATAGGTGGGTGATGTGTACCCTCAAAGGAATCCGGACAGAACTGAATGCCATCCAACGGTAGGGGCCATCATGATCCCTAAGCCTGCACCTACATAAAAAAGGAACAAGCAACCTAGAACAGAAAGACCAATAAGACAATTTACCCGGATAAATATGACGTTGTCTCAAGTCCTGCAACATTTGTTGAGATTTAATCTGGTAACTTTGAAGGAAGCCTCAAAGAATCCCAACACCGCCTCCCCTCATTAGAACCCTAATGCTCGCTGTGCTTACCATTCAGAAAGTCTAGGCCATGATACCAATAATTGTTGGGCTTTGAAAAACAAGGTGCAAGACCTTCTCGGGGCAAAAGAAATTGAATTTGATACTCCCGAGATCCCTAATGTTATCACCGCTCCTATGCCTAAGCATGGTCGTGATGTTAACGATGTTGAAGATGATGTGTTTGTTACTGTTGTTGATGAACTTGTTACTCCTCTCTTGACTGTCAAGAGGAACCTGTTGAAGGCCGGTTTATTTCCGGGTTATGGCGAAGGCTGCCACCTCTGTTTATCCCTACCAACTGGTTGTCATTTATTGAAAGCAAGTGTCCAGCGCCTAATGGATGACAAAGAGATTTTGTTTGAAAAGACTCCCGCTCCAACCATTGCTTACAAAGATGTTTCAATAGTAACCATTCCCGCCAATCCTTCCAGGGTCTCCACCAAAAGACCCGTTAGGATTACATCTGTTCCTAAGGTGACTCCACCGATAATTACTATGCCAGGTCCGATCCCGTACTCATTAGATAAAACTGTCCCCTGGAACTATGGGGGTAACGTCTACTATCACGGCTTCAAGCAGGATTAGTTCGCTGATGAAGACTCGATTTTTGAGAAGGCTGACCCCGACATCGGCAACGTTGCGAGAACCAGCAAAATAACCCGAAGTGGAAGAGTGTTCTCTCCTGAGATTTATCCTCTGAAAACTACTACCGGTCCTGTGATCATCCCTGCTTTTGTTCCTACTACTACAATTCCATTGGGTACCCCTGCTGATACCCCTATCACCGAGTCGACCGAGACTCGGGGAAAAGGAATTTTGGTTGAGCCTGTCCGGATGAAGGCGCAATCGGTATTAATCCCAGAAGCCATCAAGAAATAGATGGAAGAATTTTTAAAAATTATAAAGAGAAGTGACTACAACATAGTCGAACAACTAGGGCAGACTCCGTCAAAGATTTCTATGCTAGCTTTACTGTTGTGCTTCGAGCATCACGCGAAGGCCTTGGTGAAATTTCTTAAACTTCCCATGTGCCACAGGAAACCTCTACTGATCAGTTCAAAGATTGTGTGGCCAGTTTAACAATTGACAACGGTTTAGGGTTTTCTGATGCTGACCTGACACCTAGAGGGAGGAAACACAACGAGGCATTGCATGTCTCTGTCGAATACAGGGGCACAACTTTGGCCCATGTCCTGGTTGATACTGGTTCATCTTTGAATGTGCTACCTAAGAAGGCTCTTGATAGACTAGACTGTGAAGGTCTGACCTTAAAACCCAACAACATAATGGTAAGGGCCTTCGACGGTTCGAAGAGAATGGTGCATGGGGAGGTGGACATCCCTATTAAATTTGGAACTCAAACCTTTGAATCAACTTTCTACGTGATGGACATTCGCCCTTCCTATTCCTGCTTATTGGGCCTACTTTGGATTTATAACGCTGGTGCCGTCACCTCTACATTACATCAGATGCTGAAATACCCAACCAAGGGAAAAATCATCACTGTCCATGGAGAAGAAGAATATATGGTCAGTCACTTGAACTCCTTCAAATGCATAGAAATGGATGGTGAATTCATCGAAACTCCGTGTCAGCATTTCGAGGAAGTCCCACAAACAGTGGCAACAACCAAGACTGTTTCCCAAGTCCCAAAGATTACAAGACCTCCGCTAAAGATGTCTTCACTGAAAGATGCCAAGGAAATAGTCGAAGAAGGTGGGTGTACTATTTGGGGCCAACTCCTGGATATCCCTTACAAATCTGACAAATTTGGTTTGGGTTTCACTTCAGAAAGCCAGAAAGTTGTTCGTCGTGCTCGTGATGGGGGACCACCTTTGCGGACCAGCAACCGTGGAGTCAACACAGTGGAGGATAGTGATGACAATTGTGACCTAGAAGATTGGATTTTCCCAACTATCAACAGAGGACTCAGCAACTGAGAATCCAAAGAATTTGTCCCTATTACTTTTATCCAACAGTAGTTTTCTTTAAATTTTTGTGGGACTTGTAATAATTAAACAATTCAGACTTTTAAAACCTTGTGTCTTACCCATTTGTAAGGGTTGTTACTTCATTTTCATATGTCATCAATGAATCATGGAAATTTTTGCATGCAAACTTTGTGCTCTTTGTCTTTCTTTTTCTACATTTTTATTTCTTTCAAAGATAGCTATGCTCTTACACACACTCACATATCAAAATGCAGATCTACATCCGCTAAGGATCCCATGGGTAACGATTCTGTTATGGCGTATTGTGACTTTGAAAATCTAATCTACCAAGCCGAATATGAAGGTGAGGAAGATTGTGAAGTGCCAAGGGAATTATCCAGGTTACTACAACAGGAAGAAAAGACCATACAGCCCCACGAAGAACATGTTGACACAATTAACTTAGGTACCAAAGAGGACAAGAAAGAAGTCAAGGTAGGAGCCAATCTGGAATCTAGTGTCAAGAAGCGCTTAATTCAGTTACTACATGACTATGTTGAGGTCTTTTCCTGGTCAAACGAAGACATGCCAGGACTCGACGCTGATATCGTGGTCCATCGTCTACCGACAAAAGAAGACTGCCCTCCGGTAAAACAGAAAGTCTGTCGCATGTGGCCAGACATGTCAGAAAAGATCAAGACTGAAGACATGAAACAATTCAACACCAGATTCTTAGCCGTCACCTCCTATCCAAAATGGGTCGCTAATGTTTTTCCAGTGCCTAAAAAGGACAGTAAAGTACGCATGTGTGTGGACTACAAAGATTTGAAAAGGACAGGCCCTAAGGGCAACTTCTGTAACACTCGAGGCCAAAAAGGCGAGGAGTGGTTGCACCGCATGTAACACCTGAGGCCTAAGAGGGAAAATATGGTCACCACATCAGAATGAGAGGGATCCCGAGGCTATGCAGGTATGGGACTGCATGGTTGAAGAAAGGCTTATAAGGATTAATTGGTACTACCTATACCAACAAGATGCATCTTCTTTTCGGTAGCCCATTCATAATAACTCCATAGTTAAGCGTGCTTAACTTGGAGCAATTCTCGGATGGGTGACCTTCTGGGAAGTTTTCCGGAAAGAATGTGAGTGAGGCCAAATCATGCTGAAAATACATGTGTTGGTTTGTGGGGTCAGTCGGTAATCCCAAAGGCAGTCTGAGGCGTTACAAATGGTATCAGAGCCATACCTCTCCCAGTACGATGTGGTTCGAGGACGAACCATGCGGAAGCTAGTGGGCATGTAACACTCGAGGCCAAAAAGGCGAGGAGTGGTTGCACCGCATGTAACACCTGAGTCCTAAGAGGGCAAATGTGGTCGCCACATCGAAATGAGAGGGATCCCGAGGCTATGCAGGTATGGGACTTCATGGTTGAAGGAAGGCTTATAAGGATTAATTGGTACTACCTATACAAACAAGATGCATCTTCTTTTCGGTAGCCCATTCATAAGAACTCCATAGTTAAGCATGCTTAACTTGGAGCGATTCTGGGATGGGTGACCTTCTGGGAAGTTTTCCAGAAAGCATGTGAGTGAGGCCAAATCATGCTGAAAATACATGTGTTGGTTTGTGGGGTCAGTCGGTAATCCTGAAGGCAGTCTGAGGCGTTATAACTTCTCGCTATCCCACATTGATATTCTGGTTGACAACACCACACATCATAAAGTATTTTCTTTCATGGATGGTTTCTCAGGCTACAACCAAATCAAAATGGCACCTGAAGACATGGAGAAAACGACCTTCGTCACACAGTGGGGCACGTTCTGTTATAAAGTTATGCCATTCGGGTTGAAAAATGCCGGGGCAACTTATCAGCATGCCATGGTAGCTCTATTTCACGACATGATCTATCACGAAATAGAGGCCAAATCATGCTGAAAATACATGTGTTGGTTTGTGGGGTCAGTCGGTAATCCCGAAGGCAGTCTGAGGCGTTACAACTTCTCGCTTTCCCACATTGATATTCTGGTTGACAACACCATACAACATAAAGTATTTTCCTTCATGGATGGTTTCTCAGGCTACAACCAAATCAAAATGGCACCTGAAGACATGGAGAAAACGACCTTCGTCACACAGTGGCGCACGTTCTGTTATAAAGTTATGCCATTCGGGTTGAAAAATGCCGGGGCAACTTATTAGCGTGCCATGGTAGCTCTAATTCATGATATGATCTATCACGAAATAGAGGTCTATGTGGATGACATGATAGCCAGATCTCAAACTGAAGAGGAACATCTTGACCATTTGCAGAAACTGTTTGAAAGGTTAAAGAAATACAAGCTAAGGTTGAATTAGAATAAATGCACATTTAGGGTGAGGTCTGGTAAACTCCTAGGCTTCATCGTCAGCGGTAAAGGTATCGAAGTGGACCCGGACAAGGTAAAATCAATACAAGAGATGCCTGCTCCTTGCACCGAGAAGGAAGTCAGAGGATTCTTAGGACGGGTAAACTACATCGCCAGATTCATTTCTCACCTAACCGCTACTTGTGAACCAATCTTCAAATTACTGAAAAAAGATCAAGTAGTCAGATGGAATGATGAATGTCAGGACGCCTTCGACAATATCAAAGAGTACCTACAAGAGCCTCCTATTTTGATGCCTCCAGTCAAAGGAAGACCTCTGATGAAGTATCTAACTGTCTTGGAAAATTCAATGGGGTGTGTGCTGGGGCAGCAAGACGAGTCTGGCCGAAAAGAGTATGTTATTTATTACCTGAGCAAAAAGTTTACCGACTGTGAAACAAGATATTCATTGCTCGAGAAAACTTGCTGCACTCTGGCATGGGCTGCTTGCCGGCTAAGACAGTATATGTTGATCCATACTACCTTATTGATATCCAAGATGGATCCAATTAAATACATATTCGAGAAGCCTGCCCTCTCTGGGAGAATAGCAAGATGGCAGATGATCCTGACTGAATACGACATTCAGTACACTACCTAAAAAGAAATAAAGGGCAGTGTGCTAGCCGATCACCTTGCTCATCAAGCTGTGTATGACTATCAGTCCATGAAATTTGAGTTCCCAAATGAAGACACCGTGATGGTAAACAACTGTGAAGAACTCGAACCATATGACGGACCTGAATAAGGATCCCGATGGACTTTGGTTTTTGACGGGGCGTCTAACGCACTCGGAAATGGCATAGGTGCTGTAATCATATCCCCTGAAGGATGTCATACTCCCTTCACTGCAAGAATTTGTTTCAACTGTACCAATAATATGGCAGAATATGAAGCGTGTATTTTGGGTCTCAAAGCTGCCATAGATTTGGGAATCAAATCCTTAAGTGTATTTGGATATTCAGCCTTAGTCATCAGTCAGATCAAAAGAGAATGGGACACGAAGCACCCTAATCTCATCCCCTACAAAGAACACGTGTTGACATTAATCCCATATTTTGAGGAGATTACCTTTGAGCATTTACCACGACAGGAAAATCAACTAGCGGACGCGCTGGCTACAAAGTCATCCATGTTTAAACTCAAGTGGGGTAACGAGGCTCCCCAGATCACCATTGAACGGATAGATGAAGTAGCTTACTGTCACCAGATTGATGTTGAAGAAGTAGTGGACAAGCCTTGGTTCCATGAAGTTAAGAGGTATCTCGAAGCCCAAGAGTATCCAGAGGGAGCTTCAGTCAATGATAAGAAGTTCTTGAGAAGATTCTCTGCTAAGTTATTCCTCAGTAATGGCATTCTCTACAAGTGCAACCACGACTCTGTTTTGCTTCGTTGCATAGACAAGGTTGAAGCAGAAAAGATCATGGCTGATCTACATGAAGGCACCTTAAGCACCCATTCTAGTGGGCACACGATGGCTAAAAAGATCCTACGAGAAGGGTATTACTGGTCTACCATGGAAGCAGATTGCTATCAGCATTCACGAACCTGTCACAAGTGTCAGATCTATGATGACAAAGTGCATGTGCCTCCAGTTCCTCTAAACATCCTGACTGCTCCCTGGCCATTCGCGATGTGTGGCATCAATATGATTGGAGAAGTCAAACCTACAACTTTTACTGGGCACCACTTCATCTTAGTGGCCATTGACTACTTCACGAAATGGGTTGAGGCGGCTTCTTTCTCTTCCGTTACCAAGAATGTTGTGGCCCGGTTCATCAAACAGAATCTCATCTGTTGGTACAGTATCCCAGAGAGAATCATCACAGACAATTGTACGAATCTCAACAATACTATGATCACCACACTATGCGCGCAATTCAAGATCCATCACCATAATTCTTCTCCTTACCGGCCAAAGATGAATGGCACTTTCGAAGCTGCAAATAAAAACATCAAAAAGATCATACAAAAAAGACAGTAACATACAAAGACTGGCATGAGATGTTACCATTTTCTCTCCACGGTTATCGTACCACGACGCGCACAACAACAAGGGAAACTCCCTTCTCCTTGGTATACAGCATGGAAGATGTTCTACCAATTTAAGTCCAAATACCTTCTCTGAGAATCATAAAGGATGCAGGGCTGAATGAAGATGATTGGATCCAAACTCGACTTGACCAGTTGAACCTAATTGATGAGAAAAGGCTTACGGTTGTCTGTCACGGCTAGATGTACCAAAAACGTATGATCAAAGCTTTTAACAAAAAGGTCAGACATCAGGTATATCAGGTTGGTGACTTGGTAATCAAGCGTATCATATTACCACAAGGTGATCCCAAGGGAAAATGGACTCCTACATACGAGGGACCATTTGTGATCAAAAGCATATTCTCTGGTGGCACAATGATCTTAACCACTATGGACGGCGACGACCTTCTGCACCCTATGAATGCAGACATAGTCAAAAGATACTACGCATAAGAGACCCGCTAGGTTTACACACCTAGGAAAAATTAGGGCATCCCGGCGAACCAAAAAGGTTCGGGCAAAAATTAGGGATAAGATACAAAAAAATCTCTACACCTGGCAAGCTGAAAACTTGAAAGGGCGGCTTGGGAAAAAAAGGGTATCCCGATGGACTGAAAACCCAAAAGGGAGGTCCAGGCAAAAGTTATGGAATTAAAGCATATGAGTATGTCCCGTTGGATCACCTTACAGACGACCTCTAGCATTGACTGATAAATTCAAACGGTTCTAATCAATCCAATCAGCTTCGGACAAAGCAGCAAGCGGATGAGACGCTCAGAGACATGAAGGCTATAACAAAATGGGAACCTCGTGGGGTTATTTCACATAGCTATCTTTTCTTTGTATTAATTTTCACTTTCTACAACGACATTCTCTTACTAGAATGTTCGTCTCATTGTACAAAAATATTTATTCAAGTTAATACAAAGATATCCCTTTGAAAGTGCAAAACTTTCTGTTTTTCTTTAATTGTTGTGTTTTGTTTGCGAAAATGTCCAATGATTATTTTTGAACATATGCATTTGAATGTGACTACTATTTACAAATGAACAAAAAAAGAAGAACAGAAAATAGAAAGGCAATCACTAATGGCTTTAAGAAATAGGATAATATCTTTAGACTATTCTATAAAATCCCCCGCAGGTACCTTTCCCAACAAGAACGGAAATCAGGGCATCCCGTTGTAGGATCGCCATCATATCTCCAGTACGCATCCTAATGGTATCAAGTGCTCTCATACCCCCGACAGAACAAAACTTCCGGTTACAACTCCAAAGATTCCCCAGTAAAAGTCGCCCAATTTCTCAGGATTCCCCAAGAGGATTTCACAAGGTCCACAAGTAATGCACGAAGTTTCCCCTTACATGACAGAGTTTATTTCTCTAACAAATGGAAGCTCATCAACACTTCAACTTCAAAACATGAAGACTTACACTCCTTGTACCCAGCAGTACTCGGGGATTTATTTTCCCCAACTCCAGCAACACTGCAGCATAACAATTAACATGTCCATACATTGCATCCATACGTCATAGCACTGACAGCACAAATACATACGACTCAATCTCATTTATTTTGAGAACATCATTTCACCATGCATTTCATACATCATGACATTGAATGCAACTAACCTTTCATCTTTTTTAGGAAAGATCAATCAACAGAGAATTATCGTCAAATTTTCAACAAGTCAATTACAGATCAATTCCCAAGAAAGGACTGGTCAACCATCTACATAACAAATATTTCTTTCAGACCCCTGCCGGTTCAGTTTAAATATCTCAATGTTTTATTCTGATTCTTTCCCGTAGACGTCTTCTCTGGTTCAGATAAATCTCTCAATGATTTGTTCTGATTCTTCTCCAGATCCTTACCAGTTCAGTTTAAATCTCTCAACAATTTATCATGATTCTTTCCCGCACACGTATTTTTTGGTTCCGATAAATCTCAATGATTTGTTCTGATTCTTCTCCAGACCCCTGTCAGTTCAGTTTAAATCTCTCAACGGTTTATTCTGATCCACAAACGTCTTCTCTGGTTCAGATAAATCTCTGAATGATTTGTTATGATTCTTCTCCAGATCCCTTCTGGTTCAATTTAAATCTCTCAACGATTTATTCTGATTCTTTCTTGCAGACGCCTTTTCTGGTTCAGAAAAATCTCAATGATTTGTTCTGATTCTTCTCCAAACCCCTTCCGGTTCAGTTTAAATCTCTCAACGGTTTATTCTAATTCTTTCCCGCAGACGTTTTCTCTGGTTTAGATAAATCTCTCAATAATTTGTTCTGATTCTTCTCCAGATCCCTTCCGATTCAGCTTAAATCTCTCAATGGTTTATTCTGATTCTTTCCTGTAGATGTTTCCTCTTGTTCAGATAAATCTCTCAATGATTTATTTTGATTCTTCTCCAGATCCCCGCCGGTTCAGTTTAAATCTCTCAACGGTTTATTCTGATTCTTTCCCGCAGATGTTTCCTCCGGTTCAGATAAATATCTCAATGATTTATTCTGATTCTTCTCCAGATCCCTGCCGGTTCAGCCTAAATCTCTCAATGATTTGTTCTGATTCTTTCTTAGTAGGCACTTTCTCTATTTCAGATAAGTCGCTCTAAAGATTTGTTCTGATTCTTTTCTATTTGAAATCAAGTTAAGACTTAGTCCACTCTCTGTCAACAGTCACCCTTGGATGGAATCTACAAGCCCATCTCCAGCAAATCTCCATCATTCCTCCAAATGGCGTCTATAAGCCCATTCACAATCCATCTTCTAGTGCAAATTTCTGGGCACTTTAGTGTTCAATCATCTTCCACCTTCAGGTCACGAATGGCCGATCGGCCAATATAACTCTTCAGGTTTAAGAAGATTGAACAGGGGCAGCTGTTGTACCCCAAAATTTTCCCTCTCATTTATCAAATATTTTCTCACAAGATCTCCATTGGTTCAAGACTGTACAAGGATTGATCAGCTTAAGACACCTCCTTAAGCACTGATGACTGAAATTAGGGTTTGAAATTGCACAAGGATAATTGAACTTTTAATGCCCCATATGACTTTCATAGATCATTATGGACCCCCAAGATTGATCATGTCAATTTTCAAGTCTTGGATCACATTTTTGCTCAATCAACTGATCAGTTGACCTAAAAATCAGTTGTATTGGGGAAAAAGTCAACTATGGCCAATTTACAATCAAAGTTCATAATTTTTTATCCATATCAACATTTTGAACTCCTATATGTAATTTGATCAAGTTTGGACCATAATTCCTCAAGAAATTTGATCATATCATCAAAAGGGCAAAATGGTCAAAATTAAGGTTTTGACTGAGAAAGGGCAATTTCTGATTTTTGACCTAGCAAATGGTTAATTGGTTTGAGACATGATCCCAAGATTCCAATTGCATCATTTTTACCTAATTGCATGACTCAAAACATTGCTCAAGGTCATTTGATTGATAGTTGATTTTTCAGTCAACTAATCAAAAGTTAATTGTATACTGAAAAGTTAAACTTTGACTTTTTGGTCAAAATCAAGTGTCAAAGATCACAATTCATCAAAACATGTCAAAATATGAAAATTTTTCATCAAGAAATCAAAAAGTCAAGATTTCATTTTGAAAAGTCAAAGTTTCCAAACTTAGAAATTTTTCTAAGTGTTGAAAACTTCATAGTTTTTCATAACTTTGAGCCAATTTTTCACCATGATGCAAGATGATTCAAAGGAAACTTTCAACATGAAAGCTGTATATCTCAATGATATATGAAACTTTGATTTACACAACTCCTCATATAAGTTCTTGGATCTCAAGTTATTAATCCATGAAGTCATGGTCATGAAACTAAAACACTTAGTTAAATTTTGAGCATTTTTGGTCAGGATTTTGACCTAACTTCTAGGCCAAGTTTCATATAGTTCCATTTTGATTTTGCAAATGTGATTCAAATAGGGGTTGTAGAGCACATTACAATATTTCTAAAATGTCCAAGAACTCCGTGAGATCATTTGTGAGCAAGGAGAATCGAAGGCCAGAAGTTAGGGTTTCAAGTTGTTTTGCAAGGCAAAATTTGTAATGCAACATGAACCAAATCCATAGCCATGCTGCATAATATTCACTTTGCAGGCCTCAAAATTGTTTGCCACTCATTAATTTAATGTTTACACAACTGATTGATCAATTGTCCAATTGATTCAAGCATTGTCCAAAGCATTTTTCCATTTTAGGGAGAAAGTCACCATTTCCATTCTTGTTCTCTTTAAGTACACTCCATCCATAAAGTCATAAGCAAGCTTGTTAAAAGTCCAACCACTCTACAATAGCAAGTACAAAGGCATGAAAACTTGTTTTGTCAATAAAATCACATGTTGAGCTTAAACATGTAAATTCAAATTCTGACTTGTTCTAGCACACAAAACCTTTTGCTTATAAATAGAGACACTATTTGCAAGCTAAGACATGTATGCTTAAGCCCTCAAACACACAAAAACCTCAAAACTGTATGAAAAAACTCCATTGTTTCATAATCTGACCAAAAACATGAAACTCACATCTCCCTCGTGCGTTTCCAAGCCTTTTGGTTCCTAAAGCTTCGAAACATCAAACACAACTCATCCCTGGCCCTATTTCATAACTGTAACACCTACATCATCAAGTTCCATTTTCAAAAACAATGGTCTGCAAGTGGACTTCTCCAGAACTCCTCAACCACTTTCAGCTCAAACCAAGCATCACATTAGCTTCCTGGGAACTTGAGAAAGCTAACCCAATCACTAGGACTCATTGAAAGTTGCTCAAACTCAAAACACGATACCCTCTTGCAAGGTGAGTATTCTGACTTTTGAACTCTTCATATAGGCATCATTTGGTTTCCATTTGTGAAGATAAAATGTAGACACCATAGCCCTGAAACCAACCATGTCCTTAGAATTCATTTATGTTGCTTGATTAGTGAGAATTTTTTAGTTGAATTTTCAGAAAAAATTAGGTCAGATTTGGTACCATTCAAAATTCATGCTCATTTTTTATTTATAGCTTGAGTTATTTATATGACTGAACTCGTGATGAAATTTGGAGAAAGTTTCATGTTTATACTTTTGCAAATGGTTGAGAGATGAAGAAGTTACAGGATTTGAATTCATGACTGGTTATGGCGCGAGGAAGAAGCTGAAGTCATCTTCAGGAACGTGTTTCAAATATATATTTATGGTTTGACATAAGTTAACTGATGTATCACAACCCCAGTGGTTAAAGAGCGCGCCTGTAATCAGAGGGACCCGGGTTTAAGCCTCAGTGGTACCCTTTTGATTCTTTTTTTCATATATTCTCTCATTTTTTTGTTTGAAGGCAGGCGCTGGGCTCCCTTTTGTTGGACCTAGTATTTTACTTATCTCATACTGCCTGTTTCACTTTCATACATCCTGGCCCATTTTCTTTCTTTTATATTTTTATTTTCTTTATTATTATTATTATTATTATTATTATTATTTTTATTGTTATTAATAAAAATCCAAAAAAATATTTTTATTTTATTATTTATATTTATTTAGTTTACTTTTCTTCATAAAACAAAAGAATAAAAAACATTTATTTAATAAATTAATTTCCCTTTTAAAAATATTTAGATAATTAGTCTTAATTATTATATATTATTTTCTTGTAAATTAAAATCAATTTAGAACTTAGGACTTTTATTTAATTAATTTTATTTACTAATTTAATCAAATTCACAAAAAACCCTAAAAAACTTGTTTTCTTTACTAAATTAATTTATTTTATTAACTTAATTTAAATTTTCTTATTCTATTCAATTATTTTATTTTAATTTAATTAGATAAAAAATTTTAATACAAAAAAATCCATTCCTTATCTATTCATACTTGTACATTATATTCATTTAATTCCTTGTACATTTATTCAAGTTCAATATGGTTGTAATAGATAATTAGGATTTTCATTTTCTTGCAATTTTCCCCATTTGTAAATTTGTACACCCCCTCCCCTAATGATGTAATAGCTTAGTATTTTTATTTCCCGCAATTTAATGTTTTATATATAAGTGCTAGTAATTATGGTTTGTATGGAAAGATTAAAACCAACAAATAGCAAACCCTAATCAAGACAAATCAAGTATGTAAACCAATACACTTGCACACTTACACCCTTAGGGTAAATCCACTTTGTTGCCTTATAAAATGGTCGTATTATACATGTGGGGTATCTTAGCAAAAAAAAAAACAAAATACAAGATCAAAGTCCCTCAATGACACTATCCAAGTTGCCTTTCAAAAATGATCTTAGTCCCTTAAAGAAAATGCTAAGATATCTTACGACATTGCTAATCATGGTTATACGATGACCCTTTCCCGTCCCTTTTACATCCAAAGATAGGGTTACTTACTAAATCAATAGTAAGATGACAATGTCAAAGGAAAGAGGAAATAAACATGAAATTCTTTTGAGTAGGTAGATTGTTCCTAGTTGCTTGCTCAATTTCAAAACCAAAAACATCCTTGCTATTTTCAAAACAAACATCAACACTTTGAAAAACATCTTTCAAACTTGAAAACATTTTCAAAAGATCAACACTTTGTATACATTCTTACGAACGAGAATCATTACAAAGTTTGCCTAAACGATGGTGCCTTTTCAAAAATACTTTCAAAAACCACACAAAGCATATTTTCAAACAAAAGCAAGTGATCTAGCAAGCAACTAAGAGTCCATGGAAAACCATGGATATAAAGGGTGTTAACACCTTCCCTTTTCATAATCTACCCCCCGAACTCAAGAAAACATCTCAAAGGTCTTTCCTGTTCTTTTCAGCCTTTCCTTTTGGATAAAAGAAAAGTCGGTGGCGACTCTTGCTAACCGCAACATTTGCAATCAAATGTAAAACAACCAAGTCAGTTCTCCCACCGCGTTATATATACCTTAGGATTTTTAGACGTATTTTCAATTCACGCGAGTTATTACTTTTCGCATTTTATTTTCATATTTTTGTAATTTCCTACTGGGATGTAATAGAGTTAATTAGGACTTTTACTTTACTATTTTATTTATTCCCCAAAGTTTGGACATATAATAATCCCCCTCCCCGAAGCCTTGTAATAGTTAGATTTATATTTCCGCACTTTTAATTACTGCATATATTAACTGCTAGACTAATAGGATTGCATGGAAAGAATAAAATTAAATGTTAGCAAACTTAAATTCAAAGACAAATAACTAACACGACACACTTGCACATATACTCCTCTAGGGTACTCCCACTTCGGTTTCCTTCGAAAATTGTCACAACTCTCGAAACGTGGGAGATTTTAGTGGCTACCCTCTGGTTCAAAAGATCATAAGTACCTCGATGACCCTCTCGATGTTGCCTCGGTAAAAATATAATCTTAGAACCCTAGGGTAGTTAATAAAACTTCTTTCCAAGTTGCCTTTATGAATATAAATCGTCCCTTCGAATGTCCCTCAAACATCCAACGATAGGGCTACCTACTCACTAATAGTAGGATAGCACTGTCTAAAGGAAAAGAGGAAAGGAACGACCCTTTCGAGTATAAGTAGATAATTCCTAGATGCTTGCTCAAAAACAAACTTTTACACTTACACAAAACATTTAAAAAAACACACATTCAAAAAACGCTTTATCAACACTCTTGAGGACTGATACAAGAGTTATCATAAATCGAATCGTCGCACTAAGGCACTTTCAAAAATACTTTTTCAAAACATACAAAAGCACAAGGTATTTCAAAAATAAGCTAAGCATCTAAGAGCCTGTAGATAACTATGGATGGAAAGGGTGCTAGCACCTTCCCTTTCCATAATCTACCCCCTTACTCAGAAATAATCTCGAAAGGTCTTTTATTGTTCTTTTCACCCTTTCTTTGTTGGATAAAAGAAAATTCGGTGGCGACTCTTGCTTACCGTAACATTTGCGAATACAAACGCAAAACCAGTATAACAGTCGGTTCTGCCACCATATTACACACACACACACACACTGTTGGATATCTTCAAGAGTTCCTCACTTCTTACCTCTGTCAAATAACCTTCTGTACTCCTTGATTTTGTCAAATTTTATATGAGATATAACAGTGAACTCACTTGACATGAATACACTAGTGAATAACTCAACAAGAATTTTTATTTGGATTCAGTCTACTATGAATCAACACTTTTATCCTTCTTTGCGTCCAACAACATAAGCTTTATAGCATCAACCTTACACCATGATTGGTTCTTTTTGAAGCTTAGCCTTTAAGGAATGATTCTTAAATAGAAATATAAGTTACCTTGCTTGTAACAAAAGTTCAGCCAATGAGAGTGTTTTCGAAGCAAGTGTAGTTACTCTTATCATCAGTGCACCACTTACCAAAGGATAAAGACACTCTCTTTTTCTTGTTCTCTTCCTAAGCTTTGACTGCTAGGAAATATAACTTTAGGTGACACAGTCTAGGATACAGAAAACCATAATTGATAGGACAATAAAGTGTACAAGTCTCCTATGTTGTTATTGACCCAATAGTAGAGTAATTTTCCAAAACCCCCTTTAAGGTTTCAATCTGACTTGCATCTAAGGACTTACTAAGTATGTCTCATACTAACTTCCCAGAGATCCTAAGCTGAGGAGAATACATTTGCTTGCAGTAAGATCACTGACATAACTAAGATAAGTACCAATGAGCTTTGTCAAGTCAAACTTGCAAACTTGATTTCACAGACTATAACCAACTTGTCATAATACAATGTCATGACATCCTTTTTGACATTCCATGCATAACACTAGAGAGCGACAATTTCCTTCAGCTTTATACTTATCCTAAGTGAAGACTAGGATACAAACAACCCTTGGCTGATTTAGGAGACAAGATTTCTTCCCAAGGATAGTCATACTTCATTAACACCAACTTCATCAAATTTTTTCTTGAAAGTCCATAATGTGTCAAAATCCTTACTCCAAACTACACCTATTAAGGTCTCCTTAAATTCTGAATGTGATATAACATCAGATAAAATAAAAAGCGAAGATCCCTACATATACCAAACGTCATTCTACCCAATCCTCTGGATAAAACTCCTGACCTCTAGCTGACTTGATAAATTTCTGATTCAGTGCCTACAACTATTTAGAGGCTTATATTCTGGAGTATCAGTTTAGTGAGATGATGTCCCAACATTTGGTTCAACATCATGCCATTTCTTAAAGACAGACTCAACTCTTGTAGTTTTTACTAACAATATAGGAAAACAAAGATATTCATTTAATAATTTGAGACCCAAAATGATCTTCGAAGACTTCAAAGATATCTAATTCTGCTTTTCTATAGTCCACCCAGACATTCTCATTTAACACCTTCTGAACTCCAACTAACCTTAGCAGAAGTTGATAAATATTTTATATAACCTCAAATAGATTTGATCTTTACTTTTCTAAAGTTCACAAAAATTATCAACAAGCATACCCCAGTTCATCAACACTCTCACCTTGCAAAAAGACTTTATGAGATTCACAAGATGAAGTTCTATAATTATTGCAGTAGAATGATGTTGCATCTTTTGATGTGACATCTTCACTTCAACTTCCTTGGACCTTCATGATAAGTAATTAGATTTTAGTAGTAAATGTACTTACCTGAACTTCATTCTTCCCATAGTGATCATTCATTCACATTCAAATCTTGATCACATAATTGGAACAACTCACCATATTAGATGTCAAACCTTTAATTAAGGAGAACATCATTTAGTAAAGGGAATCCTGAACTCTCCAGTTCTTCAGCACCTTCATCTTTGGCCACATTACCAAAGTAACACAACTGGTAGAATGATACAAAATGCTCAGCATCCACTTTCTAAGTTCTGACATGTGACTTTCCTGCCTTTAATGAAAACAAGATTTGATGCTTGATATTTTCCTTGCTTGTTAGGACATTGATAATAAAACCTCATCCCTTCTGCATATTGAAACACTTTCTTCATTTTCGTCTAGTAGATGAGTAAAAGATACTGACATATTATGTCTTTGTTGATAGACCAACATTAATAGAACCTTTGTTAGGTCAAGATATAGAAATCCCCTTAAGATGTTTCTTGATACAGTAAGAGCATTCCACTCTAAAAAAACTACATATCCTTTACAACAGATATAACCCCCTCTTTTGAGCAACATAGATCTTGCTGATGTCAAAACAGATACTCTAGACATTAGGTCTTGACCTTTTATCCACTCTTCATGGTACCTGGTTGAAATTACCTCCCCAGTAACACAACATCATAGGATACTTCTTCATCAGAATTCAAATCATAATTCTCTCCCCTTTATCTTACTCCCGGGTGGTGATGACTTTAACTTCTATAAAGGTTGTCACTTTCAAGTCAAATCTATTGATAAGATACATTAGAATCTACCAAACCAACTTATCTTTAAAACAAATTCTTATGCCAAAAAGATGAAAGTATTTAATATTACAAGGGAAATCATGAAAGGTCACGAATTACTTTCATCATATACCTACTTCAAGCTTTCAGGATGAGATGTGAGTAACTCGACATTTACACCTTAGATAAGCCTAAGAGAGGTCTTGAGAAAATACCAAGAAACTTAGGATATGCACACATCCTTATCGACCTAACAGATCTTTATCGATTCTCTAGACAGAGATAAGAAACAGCTCAGACTATTCTGGCTTCCAATAATAGTTCTTTCTTTAGCCTTAACACCAAACCATAGTTCTTACATCATAGGCATATGCAACATGAAGGGTGAGAAAAACACAAGAAAGTGGGGTTTGAATTATGTTTTCTAATAAACTTTTTCTTTAAAAATATTTTGCAAACTAACTAGAAATAATAAAGTTAAGGAAAGAATAAAGTAACTCTTTTGGTTTATACATGTTCACCTTCAACAAGGCTACTCTTGTCCACCCGTCAAAGTGATTTTTCCTTTAACAAGGACTTAATCCACTAATCTCAACATATTACAATTGCACAGGCTACTCGCCAGTGACTAACCACAACCGTCTAAGATTCCAAACTGACACCTTAGCCCTCTCAAGTCTCAGACTGACAACCTAGTCACTTGAGACAATAATCAATTCTTAACAAAATTACAATCAATTGTGTTTACAATGTTTGCTTCTAAAAAGGATATTAACACAACAATGAAGAACAAAGTCTCTAATAAAAACAATGATTAACAACTCTTTGTATTGAGAACTCTTAGATAAATCCCAAATAATGAGCAACAACTCTTTTGTGTTTAATCCCTAATATCTTAACACAATAATGAGCAACAACTCTCGTGTTCTTGATATTTCTATAGAATAATATTGATGGATGTATATGAATAGTGATTCTTCTTTTCTCTTGATGTTTCACAATATTTCAGCAATTTGATTCAAGCATGATAGTGTAGCGTTTTTTGTTAATCTTCAAATGTTAATGAGGTCTCTTTATATAGACTTTTAGAAAATAAATTGTTGGTAGTATAAAGATGTAGGTTTCACTTATCAACTACAATAACAATATCATTTCATCATGGGAGATAACATAGTACAATATGTAAGCATGTAGTGGAATTTTAAACGTATTGATTGTACTATATTCTTTGTGGATAAGTTTCTTAAAACCTTATCTTCTGATGATTTACTTATGGCTTGAAGCAGTAAGCTTGGAAGATGTCTCTTGATCTTGTCTTTGTCTTCTTTTCTTCTTGCTGGATTAATTCTGATATGATGATGAAAATGATCCATACGATACTTCATTGTTCTAAAGTCAGAGTCTTTCAGATAGTTGAGTATTGTCTTCAGATATATAAGCAACAACTTATCTGATGAACAATGTCTTCTTTGATTGAAAGGTTTTCTAATCTTGACTTCTTGAATTGATCCTTGATTCTTGATAATCAGCTTTTCAGAGCTGCATATCTGATGTCTGATTTCTGAAGCAGAAGCTTATATCAGTACATTTGATTTTGATGTTGAATTCTTTCCTTTATGATATTTTGAATTCTGATCTTTGTATTGAGCTGAAAGCAACAACTTATGTCAACTATATCTTGGTGTTTGATCATGAATTCTTTCTCTTGATATCTGAGAGTGGCACTTTCCTGAGAACATACTTGATTCCCTTCTGATGAACATTCATCATTCTTTAGAATTGCTGATGTTTCTTTAGAATCAGTCACAATAATTATTTTGTTGAGTAGATTTACTTTACATGATATCATCCTTTGATATTGTCTTCGAATGGACTATATGATGTTGACTTTAATTGAGTCTATAAGATCTTTCTTTATTTCATCCTTTCTTCTGATGGAATATTTCTGATGTTGAGTTAAAGTGCATATTCCATGAACTATCAGAGTCTTCAGAAACATGACTTTGTCTTCAGAAATGTGAGAAACAACTCTTCTGATGAACAAGTCTTTGTCTTCTTATCCGAAAGTAGAAGCTTTCTCTTCATGTGTTCAAAGTTTTGACTTTGTCTTCATAATTATAAGCAATAACTTTTCTGATGAGAAAATCATGACTTCTGATATTTTAGTTGGAAGCTTGTTTCTTGAATAATCTTGATTTATGATTCTTTCTGGAAAACATTCAACATTCATCCGAACTACTGATGTTTCTTCATAAGCGAACAATCTTTCTGATGTGCTTGGTGTATTTCTGATTCTCCAGACAACAGTCTTGAATCAATTAGAATTACTTATCTTCACATCCAAGAAACTTTATCTGATGAGCTTTCTTCTGAGATCAATTACGACGAGGGATTTCACAAAATACCTCTTCAGAGTCTAACTCTTTATATGATGATCTTTCTTCTGAGATGATAGCTATGAATGTCATGTTGACATTCTCTTCATCATAATCTAATCCTGATGCTTATGAATCATCCCATGTTGCCATGAGGCCTTTCTTTTTTCCTTTGAAGTTGTTGTTCTTGGAATCTTTATTTCTAGAGCCTTCTTTCTTTTTAGCTTTAAACAATCACATTTGTAACGTTCTGGTTGATTACATTTATAGCATGGGACTTCTCTTTTCCCATTGAGAAATATTTTGAACGATCTTTTCTGAATCTTCTAAAATTGTTTTATCTTTTCTAGAGTTGTTTACCTCTTTTGGAAAGTAATGAGAATTCATCATCGTCATCAGAGTCTTCATTTTCAGAATATTCTTCCTCTTCAGATTTGAGAGCTTTAAGTCCTCCTGACTTGACCTCTTTTTCTGATTTAGAACTTAGAGCGATAGACTTAATCTTTTTATGAGGTTCATCTTCCTTTAACTCTATTTCATGACTGTTAGAACAAGATTTGTGTCTATAATATAATCTCGATGTTTTGATGATAACAACACATATATTTAATGAGAAATAATTTTAGTTCTAATAAGTTTCTTGAGTGTGAAGATACGAAAGTTTAATTAATTTATGACTGTTATCTGGAGAATCAGAAATACACCAAGCACATCAGAAAGACTGTTCACATCCATTTCAGAAAAAACATCAGTAGTTCTGATGAATGCTGAATGTTCACCAGAAAGAGGATAATGTATGTACTTCTCAACAAGCTGCTGCTTCAGAAGTCACGAGTAATCAAGAAGACAGAGTTTATGATAAGTTGTTTCTTCAATATCATAAATCAAGAGTGTACAAGAAACAAGCCTCCAATGCAAAACTTAGAAGTCAAGACTAGTTCATCAGAAAATTTGTTGTTTATAATTCTTAAGACAAAGATAAGACTCTGAACACATGAAGAGAAATCTTCTACTTCTGGAGTAGAAGAAAAGGCATGTTCATCAGAAGAGTTGTTGCTCACATTTCTAAAGACAAGGTCAAGATTCTGAAGACTCGGATAGTTCATGGAATACACCCTTCAATTAAACATCATAAGTATTTCATCAGAAGAAAGGACCAGGGAACGTAGATCTTTTGGACTCACTTCTAATCAACATCACAAAGTTCATCAGAAGACAAGATCAAAGGGAGACATCCTCTCAAGCCAATCTACTCAATAACAGAACTATTGTGACTGCTTATAAAGAAACATCAGCAGTTCTAAGGAATGTTGAATGTTCATCAGAAATGGAATCAAGTATTTTCTTAAGAAAACGCCACTCTTAATATATCAAGAGAAAGAATTCATGAAAAGAAATCAAGATGTAGATGACATAAGTTGTTGCTTCCAGCTCAATCCAAAGATCAGAATTCAAGATATAAGAAAGAAAGTAATTCAACTTCCAAATTAGATGTACTGATATAAGCTTCTGCTTCAGAAATCAGACATCAGATATGCAGCTCGGAAAAGCTGATTATCAAGAATCAAGGATAAATTCAAGAAGTCAAGATCATAAAAGCATTCACTTAAAGAAGACATTTTTCATCAGATAAGATGTTGCTTATATATATGAAGACAATATTCAACTATCTGAGAGACTCTGACTCTACAACAATGAAGTATCTTCTAGATCATTTTTACCATCATATCAGAATTAATCCAACAAGAAGAAAAGAATACAAAGACAAGATCAAGAGACATCTTCCAAGCTTACTACTTCAAGCCTGAAGTAAATCATCAGAAGATAAGGTCTTAAGAAACTTAGCCACAAAGAATATAGTACGTTTAAAATTTCACTACATGCTTATGTATTGTACTATGTTGTCTCCCACGATGAAATTCTATCGTTACTGTAGCTGGAAAGTGAAAGCAACGTCTTCGTACTATCAACGGTCTTATTATCAAAGTCTATATAAAGAGACCTTATCAGCATTTGAAGATTTATGAAATACTCCATACTATCAAGCTTGAATCAAATTGCTGAAATACTGATAAACATAAAGAGAAAAGAAGAATCACTATTCATATACATCCATAAATATTCTTCTAGATAAATATTAAGAACACAAGTGTTGTTGCTCATTGTTGTGTTAAGATATTAGGGATTAAACACAAAGAGTTGTTGCTTATTATTTGTGTTTTATCTTAGAGTTCTCAATACAAAGAGTTGTTACTCATCATTTGTATTAGAGGCTTTGTTCTACATTGTTGTGTTAATAATATTTTTAGAAGCAAACATTATAAACACAGTTTATTATAATTATGTTGAGAATTAATTGTTACCTCAAGTGACTAGGTTGTTAGTCTGAGACTTGAGAGGGCTAAGTTGTTAGTTTGGACTCTTAGACAGTTGTGGTTAGTCACCTGCGGGTAGCCCATGCATTTATAATCTGTTGAGATCCGTGGATTAAGTCCTTGTTGAAGGCAAAATCACTTTGGCGGGTGGACAAGAGCAGCCTTGTTAAAGGTGCGGTTGTATAAACCAAAAGAGTCATTTTAATCCTTCTTTAGCTTTATTAATTCTAGTTAGTTTGCAAAATGTTTTTAGAGAAAAAATTTATTAGAAAACCCAATTCAAACCCACCCTTTCTTGTGTTTTTCTCACCCTTCAATTGGTATCAGAAGCTCTGACTCTTCATTGGTTTTCAAGTCAAACACTTAACCGTGTAGAGAGATCCAGTTGAGAAAAACATATAATGGCTGCACCTGCAAACATAAAAGAAAAAAGATAGCTACTTTACCAAGCCTCATATTTTTGATGGAGAAATATTTGAGTACTGGAAAGATAGACTAGAAATTTTATTTCTAGGTTATGATGGAGATCTTTGAGATCTGATTACAGATGGTTATAGGGGACCAATATCTGAAGAAGTTATTCTTATTCCCAAGAGTCAAATGAGTGAAGATCATAAATGATGAAGCAATAATCATTATAAATCCAGAACCATTCTTCTCAGTCTTATCTCATTTAATTAATATGAGAAAATCACCAACAGAGAAACAGCGAAGGAGATTTTTTATTCTTTAAAGATGACTCGTGAAGGGAATGCTCAAGTAAAGGAGACTAAATCATTAACTTTAATTCATAAATATGAAGCATTAAAGATGGAAGAAGATGAAACTATTGAGACCATGTTATCAAGGTTTCAAACCTTAGTAGCAGGACTCAAGGTTCTGGATAGAGGATATACAACAACAGACCAAGTTAAGAAGATCGTCAAAAGCCTTCCAAACAAGTGGAGACCTATGGTAACAACTTTAAAACTTTCTAAGGACTTGAATAAAATCAGTCTTGAAGAGTTGATTAGCTCCATAAGAAGTCATGAAATAAAGTTGGAGGAAGATGAACCTCAGAAAAAGGTTAAGTATATCGCTCTAAAGTCCAAATCAGAAATGATCAAGTTAGGAAGACTCAAAGCTCTCAAATCTGAAGAGGAAGAAGATTCACACGATGAAGATTCTGATAACAATGATGAATTGTCATTACTTTCCAGAAGAGTGAAACAACTCTGGAAAAGACAAAACAATCCTAGAAGATTCAGAAGAGATCACTCAGATAAATTCTCAATGGGGAATGAAGATGTCATGTGCTATGAATGTAATGAACCAGGACTTTACAAAAATGAGTGTCCAAAGTTAAAGAAAGAAGCATCCAGAAATGAAGGTTCCAAGAACAACAACTTCAAAGGAAAAAAGAGAGGCCTCATGGCAACCACTACGCCAAAATTGACTTTTGCCATCACCAAAAAGACAGCGCTTTAATGAGAAAACGCTGTTGTAGGTCTTTTAAAAAATTTGCTAAAAAAAACGCTGCTACAAATAGACTTTAAAAAGTGCTTTTAAAAAGCGCTGCTAAATTCCCTACCTTAGAAAGCGCTTTAATGAGAAAACGCTGATGTAGGTCTTTTAAAAAATTCCCTAAAAAAAAGTGCTGCTACAGACAACCTTTAGAAAGCGCTTTTAAAAAGCGCTGCTAAAGGCCTTAAATTCGCCCCACTTAAGAAAGCGCTTTCTCGTGAAAGTGCTGCTAGATCTTGTATGAGAGAAAATGCTTTTAAAAAGCGATGGATTAGGTCAAATTATAAAATTAAAATATAAAATTTCCCCAATTAAGAAAACGCTTTCTCGTGAAAGCGCTGCTAGATCTTGTATGATAGAAAACTCTTTTAAAAAGCATTGTCTTGGGTCAAATTATAAAATTAAAATATAAAATTTTCAGAACCCTATTCATTCATTTCTAATCGTTGTAATCGTTTCTTCTCCACGACCGTTTCTTCTCTGACCGATTCTTCTCCGATCGTTCCTAGTCGTTTCTTCTCCGACCACCGTAGACCGCCGTAGTTCAGGTACGTCATTCTTGCTGTTGTATGTGTTTAGTGGTTCTTGCTGTTGTATGTGTTCAATGTTCAGTGGTCCTCATAACTTAGTTACCATTTGGAAGAAGGCTCCAATGTTGTCTCTAGAAATCAAAGTCTTAGATGGAATAGAAAAGAACATGGTTCAAGTAGGAAGGTGAAATGATGAAATTATTAACTACTGCAAAAACTGTTAATGGATGAGGATTTTGTATTGCATAGTTTGATCTGTGTTAGCCGATCTCACTTGCTGCTGGGATAAGGTTTGATTGTTGTTGTTGCCCCATAAACTGCCAGTTGTCGGAGGAAAATAACCTGTATGGTTTGGCATTAGGGTTACTGTTACTAATTTGATACCAACACAGCAAGGAAGCTATTATGTTTTGAATGATATATTCCGGTTGAACTATGCATGAAGAACATTCAGAGGGAGAAATTACACGAGGCATCACTATTATGAGAAAAATCATTCTTGATAGAGATAAAGAAGTAAAATATGATGTACATTGGAATGATGATAACCAACTAATCGATCCTAATGGTGAAAAGTTGACAAGCTACATTGGTACACTTGCTCGTATGCACGTTTCAATCACCTTTAATAAATGGACTAATAAAGATTTGGATTCCTACAAAGACAAAATTTGGACTGATATACATGTACCATATAATTTAGCTTTAAAGTATAATGTTTTTGTTATTTTAGTCCCTAACTAAGTAAGGCTTGGGAATGTCTTATATGTATGCTTAATATTTGTTCCCTTAATCAAGATCACATGGTAATGTCTTTAAATTACTTATACTAACACACTATAATGCATATGATTTTTCGTAGAGGTCTTTTAACATTAAAGACAACCGAAAAAGTATTGTCTTTAAGTGGCCATAAAAATACACCGAGGGTGGAGAAATTTTTTAACAAACAAATTTCTTAAGGATGAGAAATGAAATCTTGTTAAAGCAGATCGTCCAATGAAGTATAGGAACTTCATTGGACCCGAAGAATGGGATGAATTTGTATCCAAACGAATAGAAAATGAGAAATTCAAGAAAGTGAGTGACAAAAATCGCGAGAGAGCATCAACACTATTGTACCCCAAAATTTTCCCTCTCATTTATCAAGTAATTTCTCACAAGATCTCCTTTGGTTCAAGACTTCACTAGGGTTGATCAGCTCAAGATACCTCCTCAAGCACAGATGACTGAAAATTAGGGTTTGAGATTGCACAAGGATAATTGAACTTTCATATGACTTTCATGGATCATTTTGGACTCTCAAGTTTTCTCATGTCAAGTTTTAAGTCTTGGATCACATTTTTGCTCAGTCAATTGATCAGTTGACCTAAAAATCAACTATATTGGGGAAAAAGTCAACTGTGGCCAATTTACAATCAAACTTCATAATTTTTTATCCATATCAACATTATAAACTCATATATGTCATTTGATTAAGTTTGGACCACAATTCCTCAAGAAATCTGATCAGATCATCAAAAGGGCAAAATGGTCAAAATTAGGGTTTTGACTGAGAAAGGGCAATTTCTGATTTTTGACCTAGTAAATGGTTAATTAGTTTGATACATGATCTCAAGGTTTCAAATGCATCATTTTGACCTAATGGTATGACTCAAAACTTCCCTCAAGATTAATTGATTGATAGTTAATTTTCAGTCAACTGATCAAAAGTCGATTGTACACTAAATAGTCAACTTTGACTTTTTGGTCAAAATCAAGTGTCAAAGATCACAATTCCTTAAAACATGTCAAAATATGAAACTTGTTCATCAAAATTTCCAAACTTATAAATTTTTCTAAGTGTTAAAAACTTCATATTTTTCACAATTTTGAGCCAATTTTTCACCATGATGCAAGATGATTCAAAGGAAACTTTCAACATGAAAGTTGTAGATCTCAATGATATCTAAAAAATTTATAAAATAACTCCTCCTAGAAATGTATGGATTTTAACTTATTAATCCATGAAATCATGTTCATGAAACTAAAACACTTAGTGAAATTTTGAGCATTTTGGTCAGGATTTTTACCTATCTTCTTGGCCAAGTTTCACATAGTTCCAATTGGATTTTGCAAAAGTGATTCAAAGATGGGTTGTAGAGCATATTACAAGATTTCCAAAATGTCCAATAACTCCTTGAGATTATTCTTGAGCAAGGAGAATCGAAGGCAAGAAGTTAGGTTTTCAAGTTGTTTTACAAGGCAAAATTTGTGATGCACAATGGACCAAATCACATAGCCTTGCTGCACAATCTCACTTTACAGGTTTCTAACTTGTGTTTCACTCCTTAATTAATTATTTACACAACATATTGATCCATTTTCCAAGCATTTGAACCATTATCCAAGTTGAATTTCCATTTTTGGAAGAAAGGCACCATTGTTATTCTTGAAAAGTGACTTTAATCACAAAGTAAACTTGTATGGAGCTTTGCACTTGTTCATTCTACACAAGCATACTCTATAAACTCAAAACAAACATGTTTAAAGTTGCTAGCCAACCTACAATACATGTACCTTGCATTGAAAACATGTTTGTCAAGATAACTTCAAAAACAAGTCAATAACTCATAACATGTGATTCTTTGTTTCTGATCATTTCAAACCTCAAAACCTTTCCTCTATAAATAGAGATACTATTTACAAGCTAATGGATGCATACATAAGCCCTGAAACTCCCTAGAACTCAGAATCACACACAAAAACTCCATTATTGCACAATCTGACCAAAAACTTGAAACTTACATTTCCCTCGTGTGTTTCCAAGCCTTTTGGTTCCTAAAGTTTCTAAACATCAAATACAAACCATCCAAACCCTTCTTTCCCAACTGTAACACCTCCATCATCAAGTTCCATTTTCAAAAACAGGGGTCTGCAACTTGACTTCTCCAAAACTCCTCAGCCACTTTCAGCTTAAGCCAAACATCACATTAGCTTCCTGGGAACTTGAGGAAGCTAACCCAATCACTAGAACTCATCAAAAGCTGCTCAAACTCAAAACATGATATCCATTTGCAAGGTGAGTTTTCTGATTTTTGAACTCCTCATATAGGCATTATTAGGCTTTCATTTTCAAAGATAAAATGTAGACCTCATTGTCACGAAGCTGTACATATCCATAGTTTGCATTTATATGGCTTGAGCTTAGAGAATTTTGGAGTTGAAGTTTCTGAAATTTTTAGGTTTTAAATTAGGGCCAGAAAAATTCTAACTCATCTTTGATTTATAGTTTTAGTTATTTATATGGTTGGATTCCTGGGAAGAAATGCCACAACTTTCATGTTTGTACTTTCCATTTTTGTTGAAAGATGAACAAGTTACAGGTGCTCTGGCTGGCTGAAGGTTGAAGACGAAATATAGGCCTTGGAAGCATTATGTGTTATGTATTTATCATTTCATTTTAATAAACGGATTTATAGCCACCCCAGTAGTAAGGAAGCGCGCTGGTAACCAAGAGGGCGTGGGTTCGAACCTCAACGCGTTGCCTTTTGTTTCTTTTTTTCACATTTTCCTTCTCTTTTTCCTTTGCAGCGCTGGGTCTCCCCCTTTGGGCTTCCTCTCTTTTATTGAAATACCCCCCTGTTTGCTTATATACACACAGCCTAAACCCTTTTTTTATTTTTCTGATTTCAAAAAAATGCTAATGGGCCAGGCTTAGTCAAAAACTGTTTTTTTTACTTGAAAACACCACAAATTAATTTTTTCACCCCCTGACTTACCCTTTTATATTTTTTATTTTTATTTATATTTATATTTTTATTATTATTAATATCATCATAATATTTATTTTTATTAATAAAAATCCCAAAAAATATTTCATTTATTATTTAGGTAATAATATGTTTATATTTAATTTCTCTCAAAACTAAAAAGACAAAAAAAAACATTTTCTTTAACAAATTAATTTCTCTTTTAATTATTTAAGTAATAATAGACTTAGGTAAATTAGTTTTTTAATTAAGATTAATTTAGAAGCCCTAGATACTTTTATTTATTTAATACTAGTTTAATATTCAAAACCTTTTTCATGAAAAACCTTAAAAAACTTTTCTTTTCTAATTAACTTAATTAAATTTTCTTATTTCTTTAGGTTAAATATTTTATTCTAGTTTATTTAGGTTAAAACAAACAAAACTTTTCTTAACAAAAATCCAAACAAATTCATATCTTTCCCATTTATTCATGCTTGTACATTATTATTTCAATTCTTGTACATTGTTGAATATGATTGTAATAGTTAATTAGATTTAAATTCTTGCAATCCCCATTTATAAAAATGTATACCCCATCCCCCAAATTATGTAATAGCGTAGAATATTTACTTTCTGCAATTTATCGCTTTATATAAATGCTAGTAATTATGGTTTGTATGGAAAGATAAAATCAATGCTTTGAAAATCCTAATACAAGACAAATCAAGCACGAAAAAGATACACTTGCACACTTTGCACCTCTAGGGTTAACTCCACTTGTTGCCTTGAGAAATAAATGGTCATAATACGCATGTAAGACGTCATAGCAAAAAAAAAACAAACAAAAATACAAGATCATATTCCCTCGATGACACTCCGAACGTTGCTTTACAAATGATCTTAGTCCCTTAAAGAAAATGCTAAGATATCTTACAACATTGCTATTCATGACTATACGATGACCCTTGCACGTTCCTTTTACATCCAAAGATAAGGCTTCTTACCAAATCAATGGTAAGATAGCAATATCAAAGGAAAGGAAGAAATGAACTAAGACTTTTGAGTAGGTAGATTGTTCCTAGTTGCTTGCTCAATTTCAAATCAAAACATTCTTGCTATTTTCAAAACAAACACCAACACTTTAAAAAGCACTTTCAAAAACACTTTCAAAACATCTTTCAAACTTGAAACATTTTCAAAAGATCAAAACTTTGTATATGTTCTTACGAACAAGAACTATTACAAAGTTTTCCTAAACGATGGCGCCTTTTCAAAATACTTTCAAAAACCACACAAAGCATATTTTCAAACAAAAGCAAGTGATCTAGCAAGCAAATAAGAGCCCATAGATAACTATGGATGAAAAGGGTGTTAACACCTTCCCTTTTCATAATCTACCCCCGAACTCAAGAAACAATCTCAAAGGTCTTTCCTGTTCTTTTCAGCCTTTCCTTTTGGATAAAAGAAAAGTCTGTGGCGACTCTTGCTAACCGCAACATTTGCGATAAAACGCAAAACAACCAAGTCAGTTCTCCCACCGTATCATAGAACTGACGACTCTTTTGGAGAAGTACTTAAAAATGGGGTTACCTTAGGGCTAGATCACCTTTACTTGCTTTCATTGTTTGACTTGTATGCTTTATATTTTGGTTCTTTGTTTGGGTTTAAATCCTCTACTCGGATTTGGGATGCCTTATAGGTAAGTAGCAATACATCGTGGAAACTGTGCAGGGTATACCAACATGGTATAAGCAATAGCTACGTTAGTGTGACATATTTGTGGGTACCGGTAGCCCTTGAGTAGTCAAGGAGAATACGGGTCGGTGAGTGATATCATGAAACACTAACTGACTTTAGAACCTTTACTTGACCAACTTGGCCATTAGGACGTAGTGAGATGACTGGCTTTGGTGCAGTCCGAAGTTTGTAGATCCTCGATACTACACTCATTTAGGTTTGACTTTTTGGGATATTTCGGTCGCCATTAAAGAGGCTTGCGCTGAAACAATGCTCGAGAAGACAAATCAGTGATATTGAGCTCCTTTAGAACCCGGTTACTATTGCTAGGACAGGTTTGAGCTAACTAAACTTCAAGAGGGTACTTACCTATAAGACTCCATGCAAGCCTAAACCTAAGGACTAATTTGTTTTGTTTGTATATATTTACTTGTATATAACATCATAAACATCATAACATGATACTCATACCCACTAACCATTTCAAGGATTTTTAGGATTTATCTTTGTTCTGTTTTGTAGGTCATGGATTCTATTCGCAGGAAAACCATTCAAGTCAATCTCGTAAGGATTCCTCCTCAACTCAAAGAGTTAGAATCAAGGGTTCCTAAGAATTATCCATTCACCGAAAGACATGGTGGCCTCTTAAACTTGGTTACCTCCAACACTGATGAAGATATGATGAAGGTGCTCTTCCAATTCTTTAATCCGCTACACTATTGCTTCACATTTCCCGATTATCAACTTGTTCCAACTTTGGAAGAATTCTCCCAACTCTTGAGGATTCCCATTCTCAATCAACTACCCATCAACGGTACAGAAATAGATCCAAAACCAGAAGAGATTGCTCAAGCCCTACACTTGAAACAATCTGATGTCACAACTAATTGGGAAACAAGGAGTGGTGTCAAAGGTTTCTTATCCAAGTTCTTGTTTGAGAAAGCTCGAGATTGTTGGAACTCCTTGGACTTACAAGCTTTTGAGGAAATTGTGGCCCTTCTCATCTATGGGATGGTTTTGTTTCCAAATACTGACCAACTCATAGATGTAAACACCGTCAAAATCTTCATGTCTCATAACCCGATGCCTACTTTGTTAGGAGACATCCTACATTCTTTTCACTCCCGCACTATGAGGAAAAGAGGTATCCTCATGTGTTGCACTCCTCTCTTGGAAAGATGGTTTACTTCTCATCTTCCCCAATCTGTATTGAAGAATGAGCAAGGTTCAAGGTGGTCCCATAGGTTGATGACACTCAGGCATTCAAATATTCATTGGTGTTCCCGATCTTTGGGGAATGTTACTATCGTCGATCGTTATGGAGAATTCCCTAATGTCCCCCTACTTGGCATTAGAGGAGGTATCACTTACAACCCTGCTTGGCCTTACGACGGTTTGGTTACGCCCGAAGGGATGGTCCACATGAGATGCTTATCCAAGGAGTGGTATTTGACTACGAGAATGATGATCAAGGTTACCACCAGAAGTTTATCCGAGCTTGAAGGATGTTGAACAAGGTGGATAGTAAGACACTAGGACACAAGAATTCCATTCCTCTCGAGCCTTACCTTAAATGGGTGCGAGCTCGTGCTCGGAAACTTGTGATGCCTTATCCTTCCATCCTACCAGTCATTATGGAGCCTGTGGTTGAAGGAGATGTTCCCTACACTATCCTCCATCCCGACATGCCTACCTCTCTCGAAGACTTGAAAAAAGGATGGATTCAGCTTAAGGAAGAACGAGATACTTTCGAGGCTCAATTCTATGCTAGTGAGAAGAGGGTCTTGGAGCATACGAAGAAGCTACAAGAAGAGCAAAGTGTGAACGCCTATCTCGCACCAAAGAGGATACGTTCAATCTTTTTATCTTAGAAAGTTATTTTGTAATCCCAAGAGGCATGATGTAATCTTCCTTGTTTTGTTTAAGGAAAATTAGCGTTTGTTCATTCTTTTGTCTATATAAATTTAAATCTCATTAATCCTTGAAATCATTTGCATATACATATTCCATGCATCATAACATCCCATATTTTCGTATAACAAGTTTCCTTATCTTTCTGCTGTTTATTTCAGCAAGATGGATCTAGAGAAAATTATAAAGGATCTCCAAGCACAAAATTCTCAGTTCAAGGAAACTCTAATAGCCCTAGCCAAGGGGAAGCAAGACATGATGGCTTTGCTGGAAGTAAAGAAGAAGCCCAAGAAGAAAGCTCTACTCAACATGGGTAGAAGGTTCAAGGAGACAGTCCGTCAAATCCCAGTTGGAGGAGATTCATCTGAAGAGGACGAGAACTAGATTGGAGAGGTCAAGAGTACTCAGGCCGACTGTGTCAATGATCAAGTATCTGATGATGATTATTTTAATGAGTAATATCCACCCGCTGATATCAAACATAAGTAGTTAGAAGACATATTGAAAGCTGTTGAAATCCAGGTTGTCCCCGATTTAGATTTTGACGATTTGGGTTTGATCTCTGGGGTAGTCATCCCCCACAAATTCAAAATACCAATATTTTCAAAGTACGATGGAGTTTCTTGTCCAAAACTCCATTTGAAATCTTATGTGCGCAAGATACAGCTGCACACTACTGATAAGAAGCTTTGGGTTCACTTTTTCCAAGAGAGCTTGGATGGAACTCAACTTGAATGGTTTTATCAGTTGGATGGATCCCATATCCATACTTGGGAGGATTTAGCTACTGCATTCTACCATCAGTATCAAAATAACGCCGACTTGGCGTCAACGAGGGTTCAATTACAAGATATGACCAGGGAATGAATGAAGGATTTAAGGAATATGTGCAAAAGTGGAGAGACCTTGCTAGTAGGGTCCCACCACCCTTGAATGACAGAAAGCACATTGACATGTTCATGAGCACTTTATCTAGTCCCTTCTTTAATCGGTTGGTTTGCTGCTCTTCTTCTGGTTTCATTGAATTGAGCGCAAGTGAAGGTTTCAAAGACTACGCGCGGAAATGGAGAGATCTGGCAGGGAGAGTCCAACCCCCTTTGTCTGATAGGGAGTTGGTTGACATGTTTCTTGGTACACTATCTGGTCCATTCTTTAATCACTTGATTGGTAGCTCCTCAACTGGTTTCACCGAGTTGATATTGACTGGAGAAAGGGTAGAAGCTGGGATCCGGAGTGGCAAAATCCAGAAAGAAACCTCTTCGAGTACTGTAAAGAGGCCATTCACGGGTAAGAAGGAGATCAATGCCATCTATAACTCAAGAGGTCAGAGAAGAGATGAGCGTCGTCCAACGGTAGGGGCTGTGATGATACCTAGGCCCATGGATACTCAACAATGAAACAATTAGTCAAGGGTAGAAAGACCTCAAAAGCAGTTCACCTGAATCAACATGCCACTGTCACAAACATTGCAACACATGTTGAAGATGAATCTGGTCACAGTGATAGAGCCTCATCCGAACCCGAAGACTTCCTCTCCTAACTACAATCCGGATGCAAGGTGTACTTATCATTCTGACAGCCCGGGGCACGATACTAACGATTGTTGGGCACTGAAATACAAGATTCAGAATATGACTGACGCCAAGGAGATCGAATTCAACCCTCCTGAGACTCCCAATGTGATCACTGCTCCCTTTCCAAAACATGGCTAGGATTGAAAGCATTTTTGTTCATTTGAATTCTCAAGTTGTATTTTCTTTACTTATTCGAACAATTATTGTCGTGTCAAAATTTATTATTTCATTAATGCATTACACATGTTTGTCTTGAATTAATTTGTTTTCATTATGCTTAAACTGCTTCATACTTCCTTTTCGTGATATTCAACTCTCGACTAAAAACTATAAGCCTTAGAGGGAGGATGACGAAAATGATACACAATCTCCACAATATGCTTTTGAAAAGACCCCGCTGATGATGTGCAGGCGTTGTTTCAAATCCTCAATAGTGGAGTTATAAGGAAGATAATCCCTAGTCAACCCCTTCGAGCCAAAGAAGTATGATTTTTTTCCACACAAATTAAAACCCTTAATCATAACCGGGGGAAGGGTAGTTTTCTCAGTTAATTCAGAGGCGCATTCAGTCACAATCTTCCGCTTCGTACACAATGAATAACCTCAAAGATGTCCTTCCGAATCAGAAGATGGTGATGGTTCCGCATAATCATCAAAGCAGGCAGTCATTAATTTGCAAAAGAAAAGCCCATTAAGTCAAAACCTATGAAGGAGACTTAAGAAAAAACAGGGGCATCCCGCTGACTGTAATTACAAAAAGAAATAGTTCAGGCAAAAGACAGGGATAGTAAAATAAAAAAGAAAGAGGTCTTACAAATCCTCAAAAGAAAGAAGATTTCAAAAATGACTTCCTATTCAAGATAAACTTTCAGTATCCGAACCATCACCGAAACGTCAAGGACAGTACTCCAGGACCCAAATGGGATTCTAAACACACAATTAGCTAAGCATAAGACTGAAGGACATCACGAAGAACGGGAGGGTACAAATAAATTTTGAGCCTTTATCCTTTGTTTCTTAAACCGTGGGTTAGTTTGAGAGCATACTGTTACAAAGGTATCCTGACTCTTGTAGGACTTATTACGAATCCTGAGTTGATATCACATCTTTGCAAAATTCTATTTTACTAAAAAAAACTGGATTTTCAAAACCTCAAGACAGACATAAGCTTTGCATTCTTTAAATACCATTGTTTGAATGTAACTATTTGTTTGACAGCAGAGAAGTTCTCATGACAGAAGTTCAATGAATGGAAACTCTCCATAATTACTACAAAAGGAGGACACTTCCAATAAACAGGTCTTCCATAAGCAAGGGGGCAGGACATGGTGTCTAACACACCTGGGGCAGTCTCTCCAAAGGTGCCAAATCACCAGGGGCAGATCTCCATCCGAATCACTTGGGGCATTGCGCATGCATTCCAGCGATGACTCATATGCCATCAAGAAAACATTTTTGACAGTACTACAACACAACACTATGGACGGCGATAACTCTCTACATCCTGAGAGCATGGACATAGTCAAAAAATACTACGCATGAAAAATACCCGCTAGGTTGACATACCTAGGAAAAAGTAAGGGCATCCCAGCGAACCAAAAGGGTTCGGGCAAAAGTTAGGGATATACAAAAAAAAATTGTACACCCGACAAGTCGAAAACCTGAAAAAGGCGGCTTGGGCAAAAAAGGGTATCCCGGTGGACTGAAAACCCGAAAGGGCGGTCCAGGAAAAAGTTAGGGATTAAAGCGTACGAATATGTCCCGTCATCTTTTCACTTTCCTATCAGTAGAAGACTTATCATTCTGATCGACAGTTACCAAGCACCTCATAAGTTGGGATAACACTCAATCCACAAGGCCTCCGCAGGAACTTTCTCCAGTAGGTACAAGGGCAGAAAAGTCTTGATGGGAAGTCATTATCGTATCCTCAGCATGTGCCCCAGTAACATCTACACTCCCCACAGAGTAGAGGCAACCAAAGTCTTGATCTCTACTTCCCCAAACAGGAGTTACTTTCCCCAGCCAAGTTCTTTCGGAGAGTCGACGTCTATGTTCCCCAGCCGAATTTTGTAATCGCAAGCGGTTCATATAGTTTTATCCTGAGCAGAGTTTATTTCTCTGGACACAGAAACTCAATCCCTGGCAGAGTTTATTCCTTCAGATACAGAAGTTCACCTTCCAACTGAGTTATTCCCCGCAGAGTTATTCTCAAGCAGAGTCTCTCCCAGGCAGAATATTCACAAACAAGGAGCGAATCTACAACATAGTCGTCTCCATTCACCATCCCCGACAGAAGCAGAAGGATCACAATCCTCTACCACAGTCAGGAATTCAATTTCCAGTACTCCCCAACAGTAGTCAGGGATTTATTTTCCCAAACTCTGACGTGTCACAATAGCATTTCATGTTCATACATCATGACGTGCGCACACATATCGCATACAATATAATCTTATTTATTTTGAGAACATCGTCATACAATGCATTTCATGCATCACATATAATTAATCATATACCTTTTCAGGAAAGATGGTTATTATCAACAATTTCCAGCAGGTCCAAGATTAGCTCCTGAAACTAAACAGAGTAATTATCTGCGCGACTAAACGCAGCCCTCCACGGGTTTGTCACGAAGCAATCTTACATGGGTTTCTCCTAAATGCAGCTTCACACGGGTTTATCTTGAAAAAATACCACACGGGCCCCTTCTCATACATTTCCCAATAAATGTCCTACACAGACTCATCACAAAGCAACCTTACTCAGGTTCCTCCTGAAGTCCTACACAGACTCATCACAAAGCAACCTTACCCAGGTTCCTCCTGAAGTTTCACACGAACTTAGCCTGAAGTAACCTTACCCAGGTTCCTCCTGAAGTTTTACACAGACTTATCCTGAAGCAACCTTACCCAGGTTCCTTCTCGGTCCCGATGTAGTTTCACCCGGACTCATCCTGAAGCAACCTTACCCAGGTTCCTCCTTACAATTTCCCAATGTAGTTTTACCCAAACTCATCAGGAAGTAGCCTTACCCAGGTTCCTTCTGAAGTCCTACACAGACTCATCACAAAGCAACCTTATTCAGGTTCCTCCTGAAGTTTCACACGAACTTAGCCCAAAGTAACCTTACCCAGGTTCCCTCAGAAATTTTACCCAAACTCCTCATGAAGCAACCTTACCTAGGTTCCTTCTCAGTTCAGATACAGTTTTACCCAAACTCCTCACGAAGCAACCTTACCCAGGTTCCTTCTCAGTTCAGATGATGTTTTACCCAAACTCCCCACGAAGCAACCTTACCCAGGTTCTTTCCCATAAGACCTACTATCCAGGCTTTCATCTCGAAGCAACCATACGATCCAGGTTCCTTCTCTCTTATCTCCATACAACAGTTTACAATGCTGTAAGACTTGGACCCGATCAGATACGATCGATTTCACGCTGCCCCAGTAAGTCGCTGTGCAACCTGGACCCTGACCAGATATACAACTTACTTCCACCTCATCAATCAGGAGTTAACTCCCCAATAGAGTAATGGACAACCGAAGCTCATATACTCTACTTCCCCAAACATAAGTTAACATGCCCCAACGAAGTCCTCCTCAATGGCTAATACGAGAATTCTCGCAAAGGAATCTCTTATGCGACCAATATTTTCTCTGGATGGCATCTTTAAGCCCATCCCCGACAACTCTTCGTCGCTTTCCAAATGGCATATGTAAGCCCATTCCCGATATCACCAATCAGTATTACTCCATACGAGTGCAAATTTCTAGGCACTCTAGTGTTCAATCATCTTCCACCTTCAGATCACGAAAGGCAGACAAGCCAATCTACATCCTCAGGTTTAAGAAGATTTTACAGGGGCAAATGTTGCACCACAAAATTTTCCCTCTCATTTTACTCAACACATGCCCATTGAGATCCTCAATTTGCTCAAGGTTGCCCAAGAGTTGACCAGACAAACTCTCTCCTAAGGCAATGTGTCTCAAATTAGGGTTTCCATTTTCATCAGGATGTGTGTACTCCAAAGGTAAAATGCTTTCCATGGTCCTAATATGTTCTCAAGATCATCCATGTCAAGTTTTATGCCTTGCTCAAGAGGTTTGCTCAGTCAACTGCTCAGATGCCTAAAAATCAACTATACTAGGTCAAAAGTCAACTGGGGCCCACATACAGTCAAACTTCAAGATTTTTGGTCAACATCAACATTTTGAAGAGATATCCATCACTTGATCAAGTGTTGATCATGATTCCTCAAGGAATGCCCCAAATTCATCAAAACCCAAAAGTTGCTAAATTAGGGTTTCTTAGGAAAAGTCAACCAAACTTTGACCAAGCATAACTTCTTCATACTTTATCAGAAAGTTTCCATCCAAAGCTCATTTTGAAGAGGATGCAATGACCTATAACCCATCTTCAGCCCTCAAGTTCAAAATATGCACTCATCAAAAGATATGAATTTCTACATTATAGGCCCTTTTAAAAAGTCAACAAAAACACCTTTTGGGTCAAAGCTTCTTACATGAGCATGGAAGACCCAATTGAGATGATAATACAACGGTTGTTTAGGGGACATCCTAAGCTTTCTAAAAAGTCCAAGAACACCTCTTTAGGGTTAAAATTGGAAGAGATATGCCTTGTCAAAGTTGACCCTTTTTGCAAAATTGGCAAAAGTCAAATGTGCTCAAAATGCATTTTTTACCAAATGGGCCTAGAATTTCATGATTCTATCTTGTTTGTAACATGGTTCACGATCCAAATCAGCATCCACACATTATTTGTTTCATTATTCATTTTATTTTTAATTTTTATTAATTAAAAGTTGAATTAAATCAAATAAAGTGCATAAAATACAAAAGATTTATTTTGATATGATTTTTTGGTAGGAATCAAATCCAATCAATCTATGATGACCAAATAAAATCGTGCAAAGGTGGATTGATTCAAATTGACATGATTTTTGATGAATTTGGGAAGATATGATCCAAAAGAAAAACAAATCAAATCTTCATGATTTCAAGAGATTGGAATTGTTTTTATTGCCCTAATATATACTACTACATATACTGAGTAAGAACAAGCAAAAACCATTGCAGCCGTGGAAACACCAAGAACAAACTCAATTTTTTGCAAAAAAAATAGTGAATCGGTTTCAAGCTTTGAGGCCAATTCAAGCCATTCTAACGTTGCCAAAAGATTGTTGGACATCTCAGGAACGTATCTCCATCATTTGCAAGCCTTTTCACGCCCAGAAACACACACTATAGACCCACGGTTTGCATCCCCTAGTTTGAATCGTATTTTACAATTTACGCATGATTAACCATTATTGAACATAGCATTGTGTTTGTATGATCATTTGGAATGTTTTGGTTTACGTAATTTTGTGTTTTGATGCATATATCCATGACTTCCATTGCTAGGGTTTGTTCTTGAGTTTTAGGGTCTTGTCATACAGGTTAAATTGGCAAATAAAAAGGGTACCATGAAGATCGTGACATCAAGACCAGTTGAATCATGGTCTTGAATCTCATTTATCATGCGTTTTGATGATTTTTGAAACTCACAGGTTGTAGCCATGGTTATTTGTCCGTAGGTATAGGTTACATACCTAATACGACGAAAGAGGAAGAAGATGATGATGTGTTCAACCATCATTGGGCCCTTCAAACTGGGGGCACGTTTTTTTGTTTCACTTTCATCCACGTTGTTTTATATATTATGTATTATTATTATTACATTATCAATTGAACAATGTAGCGCAGCTGGCAAGGACGTGTGTTGGAAAGGGGAGAGGACCTGGGTTCGATCCCAGGTCCCAACAAATTTCATTTTCTTGTTTTCTTTCCACAGATTCAATGCACTACTTGTCCAAGCGTCCCATCATACGCCCCACTGATCCAGCCAATGGATCATTATTGATCAGATCCAACGCTTCACCAAAGTAGGACTATGGTGTACTCTCAAGCTTGCACAATAGGGAATCTCACGCATGGGATAGGCTGAGGAGTTATTGGGCCTAAGCAGTTTCAACATACACCCCTCAATTCAGCAAGCAGGCCCATTCTTCTCTATTTTGATTTTAATTCTTTTTAATTATTTTTTCTAACTATTTTTTTAAATAACCTCAAAATTATTTCTTTTTATTATTAAATCAAAAAAAATCACAAAAACATCAAAAAATTATTTTTTTCATAAAATATTGTATTTCCTTGAATTAATTAATTAAATTAAATTAGGGAAATTAAATCTTATTTTAGTAATTAAAATCAATTAGAAATTAGGGTTTAATTTTGTATATAATTAATTTTTCTTCAAAAAATAACTTAAATATTTTCTCAATTAGATTTTTAGGTTTTATAATTATCCTCGCATTTAATTCGTCGCGCGCATTTTAATTACTTTTTTATTATTCTTGTAACTGCTCCGAGTTTGTAATAGCTTTAATTAGGTTTTAATTCCTCCTTTTATTTTACAGTCAAAAATAATTTTGTATCTACGAAAGCCATGTAATAGCTAGAACTTTAAACTTTCCGCACTTTAAATTCCTGCAATTTTTTAACTGTCTAGATGCATGGCTAATAGGATTGTATGGAAAGAATACTTGAAAATTAAAATGGCAGATAACCTAATTGTGCAAAGATAAATTAACTGAAAACATACACTCGCACATGCTCGCTCCTAGGGTTTACTCCACTCTGGTTGCCTTCGGTAAACAGTCATGAAGTATAGGGTTTGTTAGTGGTCGTCCTCTAGCCCCGAAAGATATAAAATGACCCATTCGGATGTTGCCTCGGAAAAAGATCTTTGAGGCTTTAGGATGATTACTAATATTTCCTAACATTGCTTTTGTGATTGCATTTGTCCCTTCAAACGTCCCTTAAAACTCCAACGACGGTGCTACCTATTCCTTAATAATGGGATAATGTTGTCTAAAGGAAAACGAACAGACTTTTTTCGAGTAGGTAGATTAGTTCCTAGGTACTTGCTCAAACAAACAAACTTTTTCACACCGAACCCTTTTTCAAACAAAGTTTTCAAAAACAACTTCGTAACACTCTTGAAGACAGAAACAAGTGTTAAAACGAAGTAAAACAAAACTTTTAAAAGAAAGCACACACAAGAAATTTTCAAAATGAGAAAGTACCTAAGAGTCCATGGAAAACCATGGATAGAAATGGTGCTAACACCCTCCCTTTCTATAATCTATCCCCCGTACTCAAAAATATTCTCAAAAAAGGTTTTTCTGTTCTTTTTCCTTTTCCTGATTAGATAAAATAAAAGTCAGTGGCGACTCTTGCTTACCGCGACATTTGCGAACAAAAAACGCAAACCAGTATTAACAGTCGGTTCTTCCACCGTATCACAGGTTGCCAATATGGTGCCAGTGCCAAAGAAGGACTGGAAAGTTCACATGTGCATAGACTATAGGGATCTGAATAGGGCAATCCCCGAGGATGATTTCCCTCTACCACACATTGACGTCTTGGTCGACAACACTGCTCTGCATAAAGTCTTCTTATTCATGGATGGTTTCTCGGGCTATAATCAAATAAGGATGGCTCCTGAGGATATGGAGAAGACTACTTTCGTTACGTAATGGGGCATCTTTTGTTACAAGGTCATGCCGTTCGGATTAAAGAATGCAGGGGCAACATATCAAAGAGCTATGGTGGCTTTGTTTCATGACATGATACATCATGAAATAGAGGTATATGTGGATGATATTATTGCCAGACCACAAATTGAAGACAAACATATCGATCACCTGTACAAACTATTCAAAAGGCTGAAAATGTACAAGCTGAGATTAAACCCTAACAAGTGCACGTTTGGAGTACGATCTAGAAAGCTTCTAGGTTTTGTTGTCAGCAATAAAGGCATTGAAGTTGATCCTGCAAAGGTAAAGGCCATCCAAGAAATGCTAGTCCCTCATTCTGAAAAGGAAGTTAGAGGTTTCTTGGGTCGTCTCAATTACATTGTCCGCTTCATATCACACTTAACTGCTACTTGTGAGCCAATCTTCAAACTCTTGAAGAAAGATCAGGTAGTCAAATAGAATGATGAATGACAAGCTGCTTTCGACAAAATTAAAGAGTATCTATAAGAACCTCCTATTCTCATGCCTCCAATTGAAGGAAGACCCTTGATCATGTACTTGACAGTACTAGAGAACTCTATGGGGTGTGTTTTGGGCCAACATGACGAGTCTGGCCGAAAAGAGCATGCTATTTATTACCTGAGCAAAAAGTTTACCGACTGTGAAACCAGATATTCACTACTCGAGAAAACTTGTTGCTCTCTGGCATGGGCTGCTCGTCGGCTAAGACAGTATATGTTGACTCATACCACTCTGTTGATTTCTAAGATGGACCCAATCAAGTACATCTTCGAGAAACCTGCCCTTTCTGGACGGATAGCCTGGTGACAAATGATCTTAACTGAGTACGACATTCAATACATTACATAAAAGGCCATCAAAAGAAGCGTACTAGTAGATCATTTGGCCCATCAAGTTGTGGATGATTATCAGTCAATGAACTTCGACTTCCCTGATAAGAATATCATGCTGATAACCGATTGTGCGTAACCTGGACCGTATGACGGACCTGAACAAGGATCCCGATGGACTATTATTTTCGATGGGGCTTCCAACACCCTAGGTAACAGAATTGGTGATGTGTTCATATCTCCTGAAGGTTGCCATACTCCATTCACTGCTAGACTATGCTTCGATTGCACAAACAATAAGGCCAAATATGAAGCATGCATTTTGGGTCTGAAAGACGCTATTGACTTGAGGATTGAGCACTTGAATGTGTTTGGGGATTCTTCTCTAGTGATCAGCCAAGTAAAAGGAGATTGGGACACTAAGCACCCTAATCTCATCCCTTACAAGGAACTTGTGCTATCTCTGATTCCCTACTTCGAAGAGATCTCCTTTGAGCACTTCCCCAGGGAAGAAAATTAGTTGGCTGACGCTTTGGAAACCATGTCTTCAATGTTCAAGGTCAGATGGGACAACGAAGCCCCTATGATAACAATTGAAAGATTCGATGAACCCGCACATTACTGTGAACTTGACACTGACGCAGAAAAGCCATGGTACCATGAGGTGATGAGGTATCTTGAAGCACAAGAGTATCCAGAGGGAGCATCCATCAATGACAAAAAAATTTTACGAAGATTTGCAGCCAAATTCTTCCTAAGCAACAAAATATTGTATAAGCGCAACCATGACTCCACTCTAATACGATGTGTAGACAAGAAGGAGGCAGAGGAAATCATGGAAGACATGCACGATGGACTCTTTGGTACTCACTCAAGTGGACATACGATGGCTAAGAAAATCTTAAGAGCTAGCTATTATTGGTCAACAATGGAGAATGATTGCCATCAACACTCGAGGACTTGTCACAAATTCCAAATTTATGCTGACAAGGTTCATGTGCCTCATATCCCTCTGAATGTCATGACAGCCACGTGGCCATTTGCAATGTGGGGCATTGATATGATTGGAGAAATCAAGCCAACCGCTTCCAATGGACATCGCTTCATTTTGGTCGATATTGATTATTTCACCAAGTGGGTCGAAGCCTCTTCTTTTGCCTCTGTGACCAAGAATGTGGTAGCCAGATTCATCAAACACAACCTCATCTGTCGTTATGGAATCCCCAAAAGTATTATCACTGATAATGGGACTAACCTCAACAATGCTATGATTACTGAGCTTTACACTTATTTTAAGATCAAGCATCATAATTCTTCTCTATATAGACCGAAAATGAATGGCGCAGTCAAAGCAGCCAACAAAAATATCAAGAAGATCGTGTAAAAAATGGTGGTAACCTATAAGGATTGGCATGAGATGTTGCCGTTTGCTCTACATGGCTACCGCACTTCAGCTAGAACATCAACTGGGGCAACTCCCTTTTCTCTAGTCTATGGCATGGAAGCTGTTTTGCCAGTGGAAGTTCAAATTCCCTCGTTGAAGATTATGAATGAGGCAGGCTTAGGCGAAGACGAGTGGATTCAAACGAGATTGGATCAGCTAAACTTGATCGACGAAAAATGATTGGCTATTGTTTGTCATGGTAAGACGTACCAAAAACGGATGATCAGGGCTTTCAACAAAAAGATCAAGCCACGAGTATATCAAGCTGGTGTCTTGGTGATAAAACGCATCATTCTACCACAAGGCGACTCCAGAGACAAATGGATTCCCACCTATGAAGGGCCATTTGTTGTCAAGAGAGTGTTCTCTGGCGGTGCCATGATGCTGACTACCATGGATGGTGAAGACTCCCCACATCCTATCAACGCGGACATAGTTAAAAAATACTACGCATAAGAGACCCGCTAGGTAGACACACCTAGGAAAAATAAGGGCATCCCGGCAAACAAAAAGGTTTGGGCAAAAATTAGGGATATATGTAAAAGATTGTACACCCGGCAAGTTGGAAACCCGAAAGGTCGACTTGGGCAAAAATGGGTATCCTGGTGGACTGAAAACCCGAAGGGGTGGTCCAGGAAAAAATTAAGGATTAAAAGCGTATAACTATGTCTCGTGGATTCACCACAGTCAACTTTATCACCAAGCTCTGAGTTCAAACGGTCCAAGATCAACCCGATCAATTTCTGTCAATGACAAGGGGCATTCGAATACATTGGGGCACTAGTAGAGTTGGAAGGCGATGAGATCATTTCACATGGCTGTTTGTTTTTGTTTTCAATTTTGTCTTCCTTTTCGAATATTTCCTCTTACTAGGATCTCCGTCTCTTTGTACAAAAACGCCAATTCACAGGCAAAATATCAATATAAATATACTTTGAAGTGCAAACTTCCTGTCTTTGTTTTGAATGCAAATTTGTCCAATAACTAAAATTGAATGAACATATGCATATGAACATAATTAAAATTGTTTGATACACACGACCTAAGTAGTAACAAGCACCTCTTTAGTGAATATGGAATGCCCCCACAGAGTTATTTCATTAACATCCTCCTCAACGAAGTTACTCACAAAGTCTCTTTACAAAGGATAATCTCCAACTAGAGTCTCAATCTCTTGGCAACTTCTTTTCCCCAGTAGAGTTTTCCTCTACCCAAATAAGTTATAGTGAAGCCTGGATCCGACCAGATAGAAATTACCCTCGAAAATTCATTGTGAAACTTGGAAACCGACCAGATAACTATTAAATTCCCAAACATTTTATTGTGAAACCTGGACCCGACCAGATAACAATTAATCTCATCAACCTCATAAATCTGCAAAGCCTGGACCCGACCAGATATCAGTTTTCGAGCAAGTTATTGTGAAACCTGGAGCCCGACCAGATAACAATCAATTGTGATCCCCAGAGAGACACTGTGAAGCCTGGACCCGACCAGATAATATTACGACTTTCCAAAAACCATGAAACCTGGACCCGACCAGATAGTAGTTACCACTTCAAAATTACTGCAAAGCCTGGATCCGACCAGATAACCGTTGACTTCCTTATCCCCAACGAGTTTTTGTAAAGCCTGGACCCAACCAGATGACAGTTTAATTTCAAGAAATTTTCTGCAAAGCCTGGAATCTGACTAGATAACAGTTAATTTATTTCTTCCCTAGAAAGTTACCGTGAAGCCTGGATTAGACCAGATAGCAGTAGGCTTCCTCATTCTCAACAAGTTGTGAAGCCTGGATCCGACCAGATAACAGCTGATGTTCAAGAGATATTCCCCATCGGAAGCATCCTTTCAACAAAGTTTGAAAATATGTATATTCTTCATCCCCAACGGTAATCCGGGAGTCAACTTCCCAAAACTCCTCAGCAACAGTCAGGGATTTATTTTCCCAGACAAAAACATACATCTCACATTCATACATCATAGCATGTACGTACAAAATGCATTTAACATGATCTCATTCATCTTGTGAACATCATGCATCCATCTGCATTTTTACTAACTCTTTTATTGTTTACCAACATTCCTCCAAATAGCATCTATAAGTCCATTCACAATTCATCTTCGAGTGCAAATTTCTGGGCACTCTAGTGTTCAATCATCTTCCACCTTCAAGTCACGAATGGTGGATCCGCCAATATAACTCTTCAGGTTTAAGAAGATTTAACAGGGGCAGCTGTTGTACCCCAAAATTTTCCCTCTATTTATCAAGTAACTTCTCACAAGATCTCCTTTGGTTCAAGACCGCACTAGGGTTGATCAACTCAAGATACCTCCTGAAGCACTGATGATTGCAAATTAGGGTTTGAGATTGCACAAGGATAATTGAAATTTTAATGCCTCGTATGAATTTAATTTGGACTGTCAAGTTTTCTCATGTCAAGTTTCAAGACTTGGATCACATTTTTGCTCAGTCAATTGATCAGTTGACCTAAAAATCAGCTGTATTAAGGAAAAAGTCAATTGTGGCCAATTTACAGTCAAACTTTATAATTTTTTATCCATATCAACATTATGAACTCATATATGTCACTTGATCAAGTTTGGACCATAATTCCTCAAGAAATCAGATCAGATCATCAAAAGGGAAAAATGGTCAAAATTAGGGTTTTGATAGAGAAAGGGCAATTTCTGATTTTTGACCTAGCAAATGGTTAATTAGTTTGAGACATGATCTCAAGGTTTCAAATGAATCATTTTGACCTAATGGTATGACTCAAAAATTCCCTCAAGATCAATTGATTGATAGTTGATTTTCAGTCAACTTATCAAAAGTCGACTGTACACTAAAAAGTCAAACTTTGAGTTTTTGGTCAAAATCAAGTGTCAAAGATCACAATTCATCAAAACATGTCAAAATATGAAACTAGTTCATCAAGAAATCAAAAGTCAAGATTTCATTTTGAAAAGTCAAAATTTCCAAACTTAGAAATTTTTCTAAGTGTTGAAAACTTCATACTTTTTACAACTTTGAGCCAATTTTTCACCATGATGCAAGATGATTCAAAGGAAACTTTCAACATGAAAGTTGTAGATCTCAATGAGATCTAAAACATTTCTGAATACAACTCCTCCTAGAAATGTATGGATTTTAAGTTATTAATCCATGAAATCATTTTCATGAAACTAAAACACTTAGTGAAATTTTGAGCATTTTGGTCAGGATTTTGACCTAACTTCTCGGCCAAGTTTGACATAGTTCCAATTGTATTTTGAAAAAGTAATTTAAAGAGGGGTTTTAGATCACATTATGATATTTACAAAATGTACAAGAACTCCTTGAGATCATTCTTGATCAAGGAGAATCGAAGGCAAGAAGTTAGGGTTTCAATTTGTTTTACAAGGCAGAATTTGTGATGCACAATGGACCAAATCATATAGCCATGCTGCATAATATCACTTTGCAGGTTTCTAACTTGTGTTTCACTCCTTAATTAATTATTTACACAACATATTGAGCCATTTTCCAAGCATTTGAACCATTATCCAAGTTGTATTTCCATTTTTGGAAGAAAGGCACCATTGCTATTCTTGAAAAGTGACTTTAATCACAAAGTCAACTTGTATGGAGATTTTCACTTGTTCTTTCTGCACAAGCATACTCTATAAACTCAGAAAAAACATGTTTAAAGTTGCTAGCCACCCTATAATACATGTACCTTGTATTGAAACCATGTTTGTCAAGATAACTTCAAAAACAAGTCAAGAACTCATAACATGTGATTATTTGTTTCTGATCATTTCAAACCTGAAAACCTTTCCTCTATAAATAGAGATAATATTTACAAGCTCAGGGACGCATACAGAAGCCCTCAAACTCCCTAGAACTCAGAATCACACACAAAAACTCCATTGTTGCACAATCTGACCAAAAACTTGAAACTTACATTTCCCTCGTGCGTTTCCAAGCCTTTTGGTTCCTAAAGTTTCTAAACATCAAATAGAAATCAACCAAACCCTTCTTTCCCAATTATAACACCTCCATCATTAAGTCCCATTTTCAAAAACAAGGGTCTGCAACTTGACTTCTCCAAAACTCCTCAGCCACTTTCAGCTCAAGCCAAACATCACATTAGCTTCCTGGGAACTTGAGGAAGCTAACCCAATCACTATAACTCATCAAAAGCTGCTCAAACTCAAAACACGATCTACATGTGCAAGGTGATTTTTCTGATTTTTGAACTCCTCATATAGGCATTGTTAGGCTTTCATTTTCAAAGATAAATTGTAGACCTCATTGCCACGAAGTTGTACATATCCATAGTTTGCATTTATATGGCTTGAGCTTAGAGAATTTTGGAGTTGAAGTTTCTGAAATTTTTAGGTTTTAAATTAGGGCCAGAAAAATTCTCGCTCATCTTTGATTTATAGTTTTAGTTATTTATATGGTTTGATTTGTGGGAAGAAATGCCACAACTTTCTTGTTTTTACTTTCAATTTTTGTTGAAAGATGAACAAGATACAGGTGCTCTGGCTGGCTGAAGGTTGAAGATGAAATACAGGCCTTGGAAGCATTATGTGTTATGTATTTATCATTTCATTTTAATAAATGTATGTATATCCACCCCAGTGGTAAGGCAGCACGCTGGTAACCAAGAGGGCATGGGTTCGAACCTCAGCGCGCTGCCTTTTGTTTCTTTTTTTCACATTTCCTTCTCTTTTTGCTTTGCACCATTGGGCCTCCCCCTTTGGGCTTCCTCTCTTTTACTTAAATACCCCCTGTTGTACCCCAAAATTTTCCCTCTCATTTTACTCAATACATACTCCTAGATATCCTCAATTTGCTCAAGTTTTCCCAAGAGTTGACCAGACAAACTCTCTCCTAAGGCAGTGTGTCTCAAATTAGGGTTTCCATTTTCATTAAGATAGGTGGACTCAAAAGACCTCATATGCTCTCCGTGGTCCTAATATGTTCTCAATACCCTCCATGTATAATTTCAAGCACTGCACAAGAAGGTTTCTCATTCAACTGCTCAGATGCTTGGGAATCGACTGTATTAGGTCAAAAGTCAATTGTGGCCCACAAACAGTCAAACTTAAAGATTTTTGGTCAACATTAACATTTTTAAGTTATATCCATCATTTGATCAAGGGTTGTCATGATTCTTCAAGGAATGCTCTAAATTCATCAAAACCCAAATTAGGGTTTCTCAAGAAAAGTTAACCAAACTTTGACCAAGCATAACTTCCACATACTTTATCATAAATCTTCCATCCAAGGCTCATTTTGAAGAGGCTGCATTTACCTTCAACTCATCTTCATCCCACAATTTCAAAATATGCACTCATAAAAAGATATGAATTTCTACATTATAGGTCCTTTTGAAAAGTCAACAAAAAACACCTTTTGGGTCAAAGCTTCTTACATGAACATGGAAGACCTAATTGAAATGAGACCAAAAGGGTTGACTAGGGGACATCCTAAGCTGTCTAAAAAGTCAAAGAACACCTCTCTAGGGTTAAAATTGGAGGACATATGCCTTGTCAAAGTTGACCTTTGTTGCAAAATTGCCAAAAGTCAAATATGCTAAAAAGTGAATTTTTTTTACCAAATGGGCTTAGCATTTCATGATTGCACCTCACTTGTAGCATGGTGCACGACCCAAATGTTCACTCACATGTTATTTGCTTCATTATTTATTTTATTTTGATTTTTTATTTATTAAAAATTGAATAAAATCAAATAATTGGTAAATAATATCAAAGATATGTTTTGATATGATTTTTGGACAGGATCTCAATCAAATTATGCTGAGATATCAAGACCAAATCGCATCAAGCATGATTGGTACAAAAATGGGATAATTTGGCTCAATTTAGAAAGTTTTCATATGGCTAAAGAATCAAATCAAATCTCATCAAAACTTCAAGATCCAATATGTTTTGCAACCCTAATTCATTGAGGGATATATAATGAACAAGAACAAAGCATGAAACAAGGTTGGCAGTCGTGAATGAGCAAGAACAAACTCGAAAAAATCTTGACAAAAAGTGTGAATCGGTTTCAGTCATACAGGCCATCTCAAGCCATCCTATCATTGCCAATCGATTGCTGGACGTATCAGGAAGCTATCCCAGTCATTTTCAAGGTCTGAAACACCAAGAAACGCGCGTTATAACTCACTCGGTTTGCCCTGTTTTTCCAAATTCATTTACTATGATTCACGCATCATGAACATGTTTTAATGGCATATATGTGTTTGTTATCATGTTTGCAACGTATTGGTTATGTTTGATTGATGTTTTAGCGCATATACTGACAATTGCCATGGCTAGGGTTTGAAGGTGCATTTTAGGGGTTCTTGATACAGGAAAAATTAGGCCACGAATAAGGTACCCTGATGCTCGTGAGACCAAGACGAGTTGATTGGTATAGTCATAATTAATTTATCACGCCGGTGCTAGATTTTTTAGTTTTGTAGGTTTGTAGCTACAGACTTTTGTTTGTAGGTAAAGGTGCAATGGTCTAAGGAGACGGAGGAGGAAGAAGATGGTGTCATGGCAACCATCTATTTGTCCGTTTAAATCTCGCGCGTTTTCTGATCCAATTATCTTGTTTTGTTATATAATATTTTGTTTTCATTCTATGCACAACAAAGCAGATTGGCCCGGTGGTAAGAGCGCTTGGTGGGAAGTATGAGGACCTGGGTTTGATCCCAGGTCCAGGCAATTTTGGCTATTTTTCTAACGTTCCAATGTAGAATTCAGTGTGCCTCATACCTAGGTATCAACCTTGCAGCCTCCAGATCTGGCCATTAGATCTAGCACCAAGGGAGATCCAACGCTCCCATAGGAGCAGCACATGGTAGACCTTCAGGAGGTGACCTCACAAGACCAGGCGCTGGCATTCTGGGCTATCAACCTTGGGCCCAACAATTTCAATAGTGCACCCCCCAGATTTGCTAACAACATACAGGCCCATTTTCAATTCTTTCTTATTTTTATTTCCTTTATTTAATTATTTTGCTTAATCATTTTTCCACAAAAATTAATTACTTTTTTATTAATCATAAAATCAACAAATCACAAAATCACAAAAAGATCATTTTTTCATAAAATATTTACTTTAATTTAATTAGAAAATTATGTTAATGTAATTTACTTTTTTTTCATAATTAAAAACAATTAGAAATTAGGGTTTTAATTAATTTGCAATTAAATTCTTTTCTCAAATAAAAAATATACAAAAGCATTTTTCTCTCAATTAGGGTTTTAGGTTTTTTTTAGCGTCCTCGTATTTAATTCACCGCGCGTTTAATTAATTCTTTTTCATTATTTTTTGTAACTGCCAATGGTTTGTAATAGTTAAGCTAGGTTTTTTTCATTTATCGCTTTGTCCCCCGATTTTGGTTATGTAATTAATCCCCCTCCCCGAAGCCTTGTAATAGCTAGGTTTATTTTCTCGCACTTTAAATTCCTGCAAATCCTTAACTGTCTAGATGCATGGATAATAGGATTGTATGGAAAGATTATTTGAAAATTAAAACGGTAGCTCACTTAATATGCAAAGACTAATTAACCGAAAAAAATCACGTGCACATATTTCACTCCTAGGGTTTGCCTCACTTCGTTTGCCTTTGATAAAATAGTCATTTAAGCATAGGAGATTTTAGTGGTTGCCCTCTTGTCTAAAAGATAAAATGTCCCATTCGAATGTTGCCTCGGAAATGTTGCCTCGGAAAGATCTTAAGACTCTAGGGTTACTACTAAGCTTTCCTACCCATTGCTCTAGTGACTGTACTTGTCCCTTTCGAACGTCCCTTACAAACTCCAACAACGGGGCTACCTACTCCTTAATAGTAAGATAGCATTGTCTAAAGGAAACGAGAACAAACAACCTTGTTTCGAGTAGGTAGAATCTTAAGTAATTGCTCAACAAAACTTTTCACACAAATACCTTTTAAAACAACTTTTCAAAACAAACTTCGTCACACCCTTGAGGACTGATACAAGGGTTATCACGAAGTAAACTTTTCTTCAAAACAAGCACACACAAGCAATTTTAAAAAGATGAGCAAGTACCTAAGAGGCACTGGAAAACCATGGATAGAAAGGGTGCTAACACCTTCCCTTTCTATAATCTACCCCCCCGTACTCAGAAATCTCGAAAAAGGTTTTTATGTTCTTTTTCCTTTTTCGTGATTGGATAAAATAAAAGTCAGTGGCGACTCTTGCTTACCGCGACATTTGTGAACAAAAAAGACAAACCAGTATTAACAGTCGGTTCTTCCACCGTATCACAGAACTGGCGACTCTGTTGGGGATTAAGAAAAGTGGGGTATACCTTAGGATCTAGGTCATTTTTAAATTACTTTCTTGTTTGCTTTGCCTGCTTTATCTTTAAGGGTTTCTGCTTGGGTATTGTTGAAGATCCTACACCCGGATCTGGGGGAACTTATTAGGTAAACAACAATAGACCGTGGAGACTGTACGACATAGACCGATATGGTTTAAGCGGTGGTTGTGTTGGTGTGTCACTCTGGTTGGTAGTGGTATCCTTCGTGGGGAAACGAGGAGAATACGGGGCCGCCGTATGGTGTCGTGAAGCACTAATGGACCTTAGAACCTTAGTTGAAAAAACATGGCCATTAGAAAGTAGTGAGATAGCCGGCCTCGGTATAGAGCTGAGGATTGGTTGATACTCGATGCTACACTCATTGAGATCAGACTTTCGGGATATTTCGGTCGCAAGAAAAGATTGCTTGAGCTGAGACAATGCCCGATAAAAGATGGTCAGTGATATTGATATCCCTTAGAACCCGGTTACTTTTTAAGACAGGTTTGAAACCAACTAAACTTCAAGAGGGTATGACCTTTAACCTCATGCAGGCCTTAAACCTAAGGACTTCGTGTGATTTGATTGTGTTTTCTATACCTGTGGTTTATCATGACATCATGCATCATAACATAACATCCATTCTTATTGCACTAACCATTTCAAAGACCAAGAGAATTTATCTTTGTTCTGTTTTGCAGATCATGGCTTCCGTTCGTAGAAACACTATCTGAATCACCTTTGTGAAGATACCTTCCCAACTCAAAGAGCTAGTATCAAGGGTTTCTGAAACTTCTACGTTCACTAAGAGACACGGTCAACTTCTCAACCTGGTTACTTCAAACTCTGATGAAAATATGATGAGTGTACTCTTTCAGTTCTTTGATCCCAAGCACCACTGCTTCACCTTTCCATACTATAAGTTGGTGCCCACCTTGGAAGAATTCTCTCAGCTGCTAGATATACCATTCTTGAACAGTTTCCCTTCACATGTCTAGAAGAAGTTCCTAAGCCAGAAGTCATTGCCTCAGCTTTGCATCTGAAACGGTCCGATGTGGTATCCAATTGGGAAACAAGAAGCGGAGTCAAGGGTTTTCTAGCTAAGTTTCTGATAGACAAGGCCCAGCTGTTTTGGGATGATATGGATTTTCAGGCTTTTGGGGAGGTTTTGGCTCTTCTAATCTATGGGTTAGTCCTATTCCCTAATCCGGACTCATTCTTAGATGTGATTTCTATCAAGATCTTCCTCTCCCGCAACCTTGTGCCTACCTTGCTCAGATATATTTTGCATGCTCTCCATACTCGTACCATGAAGAGAAGAGGGGTTCTTATGTGTTGCATGCCATTGCTGTCGAGGTGGTTTATTTCTCACCTCCGTAAGTCCGTACTAAAGAATGAAGAAGGTTTGGGTTGGTCGCAAAGGATAATGTCACTCGCTCACATGCTACAATCTTATTAATTGTCTCAATGTGTTATAATTGATGATCTTATGATTTGTGTCAATGTGTAGTTAGAGGAGACGAAAAGTGACGAAACATCACTTCCGACACATGTTTTATGGAAGGAAGCTCGTGTGGGCAAGGATGGAGTTGTTAGGGAAGACGTTCAACATATTTATGATGAATGTGTAAGTATAACATTGTGTCTTTAAGTAAGTCAAAAGTTTATTAGTATATACTTTATTTTTTATCTCCACTAATAATTTTCGATATATATGTAAATAAATTTCAGGAGACTCTATCTCAATCTGTAACCATAGATGAGGACCAGGATAACAAGCGTACTTAGTCGTGCACTAAATGTTGTTGAATATCTCGGTCAGGTGAGGGGTAAAGGACATGGTGTGACTCCATCTTCCTTGTATAAGCATCCAAGGAAAATAAATCCTAGCAATCAAGAAGTAATGCAAATGTTGGAGGAATTAAAGGCGTAAGTCCGTGAATTGCAATAGGATAGAGAGAGATATATGGCGCAAAAGTGAAGTTCAGAGGCGAAAGAAACTAGTGACAAAGCTAATATCAATTTTCAAAATAAATTTCCCGAGGTAATTATATATGTTATTATGAAATTAAACTAGCACATTTATTTTAATTGACATATATACAAATTAACAGTAACATATTTATTATTGGTTTAGGGTATTTCATCTTGTCAGCTATACTTATCGTCACTGACTTATCGCTTAGTTGGCAAGGGAAAAGTGCATAACACTTTGGGAGATTTACTTCACCATAGATTGCTCCCTGATGGACATCTGAAATTATTGGTTGATGTTGCATTAGATCTGGATGCGTTGCTACCGGTACCTGACATTATTACAAATAGAACATTGTTATGAGATGAAATAGGATCATTTGTTGCATGGCCGTCGGACCTCATTTTCATAGATGATGAGGTATGTTGAAAACCATTATGAATCTTTTAGTATTCAAGTTTCAATTCTGAACCATTACGTACATTTTTATTACATGTTAATTTCAGACTCCTACAAAACCTGCATCTAAGGATAAAGAGATTTTGCGACACAACGAGTCTATTGCATCACAAAAAGAGGTACATTTAATGTGTTAATTATATGACCCGAATTCAAAAACTTCATGATTTTATAATTTACCTAAGTTATATGATTTTTACGTACCTGCTCAACGGTCACAACAAGTGAGCCAAATATTTAGTAGCGTACCCAACAAGAAAAATGATCTTCCAAGAACCGGGGCAAGAAAACCTTTTGTACCTCGATTTTGGATGTGTCTTGAAACACTTGTGAGAATATCAGATTTGATGAATGGTGTTGTACACTCATACATCCGGTAATGCGATCAATCTATTATTTAATTAGTCGAACAATTTATTTACACATTTCAATGAAAATAGTCTAATGTTTATTATGTTTTTATTTAAGGTTCTTGTATGAAACATTGATGCGCGGGAATTAATTTTCAAACATATTCCATTTCATGTCTGCCTCCCGTGTCAACGGAGCGTCAATTGTTCAGGATCCAGATTCAGTAATAAATCACTTAGTTGGGAGATTCATGGCCAGCAGTACAAAAAGCTTGTATCTTTTACCATATAATATGATTCCTGTGGGGTTAGTACTTCATCTAATCTTTGTATCTTTTGTGTTGAAGATTTTCATCTAAACTTTTGTTTTAATTTATAGACATCATTGGTTGTTGGTTTCTATTGATCCTTTCAAAGAAGTGGTGTATTATCTGAATTCGGTAGATGGTGAATGGACAAATTATCCAGATATGAAGTTAATGATTGATACGTAAGTGAGATTGTTCTAAATATTCGTGTGTATTTGTATATTTAATTATTTCTGTAAGATTGTTCTAAATATATGTTTTTATTTTGTTAGATCAATACAAGTATTCCGCTCTCAAAGAGAAGCTCGAGTATCACGGTCTAGATCAAGCAACATTACATGGATCAAAGTGGAGGTACATTAATTTTCACAATTTTGCTTATAATAGTGATGCTACTTGATAAAACAAGACAACTATACATTCTTATGTGTTTTTCAATATAGTGTGATCAACAGTGTAATAGTATAGATTGTGGATACTTTGTTTTGAGGTTTATGAAAGAAATCCTTCTTTTGAATCGAATAGAGAGTCCAATCACGGTATGGATTTATAAATTAGGATTTATGTTAATCTTTATCAGATATTTCATATAATTTATTAATTTTAACTAAATCATGCATATTATGTTTTGTTATGTAGTACTTTGATAAATGCAAGTGTGCTCATTACACGAAAAATAAATTGGAAGAAATCAAAGAGGAATTGTGTGAATAATTTATTCAGAAAAGAATCATATAAGGTATTGGAAGTTGAAAAGTGTTATGAATTTTTTTAATTGTGTTGGACCCAAGTTAGTTTAATTGACCGTGTTGTTCTGTTCATATATAAGCGGATTCGAATAGAAGGTTTTGTTCTACTTGATTATTATCACCTTTATACGAAATTCTTGGAGTTTGTTGTTCGAAATAGTCATAAATCTGTCCTTATTATAGTGCATCCTCCTCCTACTTAGCAGCAAACATGTGAATTGAATTATAATGGTGTTTATATTTTGGTATATAATGGTATTATAATGGTATATAATGCCTTTTTTTGTATGTAACGACTTCTTTGTTTAAATAAAGGGTCGTTGAAATGTGAGCCTTAAAGTATAGGTTTATGGGATTATTCCCAAAAATATGCCTTCTAAAAAAGAAAGAATACGCAGCGTTTTTACATAAAAAATGCTTAAATTTACGTGAAGCAATGAAAGCGCTTTTTAGGAAAAAGTGTTGCTAAACGCCTACTTTAGAAAGCGCTTTTCCTAGAAAAGCGCTGCCTAAAGATGCCTTAAAAATACATTTGACAGCGCTTTTGAAAGCGCTGTCTAAACGGGGTCAATAGAAAGCATTTTTACAGGAAAAAACGCTGCTAGAGGCCTACCATAGAAAGCGCTTTTCCAAGGAAAAGCGCTGCTAAAGAATACATATGGCAGCGCTTTTGCATAAAAAAAGTGATGTCTATACCTACGGCAGCACCACCATAGGCAGCGCTTTTAAGCGCTGCTAAAGGGGAAAAATGCTTTCTTAGGTCTTTTTGGCGTAGTGAACATGGGATGATTCAGAAGTATCGGGATCAGATTTTGATGAAGAGCATGCCAATGTAGCACTTACATCCATCATTTTAGAAGAAAGCTCGTCAGATACAGAATCAAAATCTAAAGAGGTATTTTCTAAACTATCTCAAACTGAATTAGAATTATGTTTATTAGAAACTCTGGATCAGAAGCTTCAACTGAAATTCAAGAACCTTCATAAGGTTCAGGAATATGAAATTGTAGAATATGATAAGCTATAGAAACAAATTTTTGAACAAAAACATGACTCTTCTATTTCAAAAACCAAAAATATATATCTGAGTAAAAATTGTTCAAAATCAGACAAAGCTCTTTCTAAAGCTTTTCCATCTTCTGAAACTGTCGTGTATCAACATGATAAAATCTTTCAAAAACTTCTAAATGACGACATATAAAGAACCAGAATAGTTGTATTAAAACTGTAAAAAGAAAGAATAAAATACTGCAAGAAGTAGCCAAAACTATAGTCAATACAACTAACATGGCCAAGCATTTCTGGGAAGAAGTTTCCAATGCATTAGTTTACACTCAGGATATAATCCTTATAAGATCCATTCTTGAAAAGACTCCTTATGATTCGTGTAAGGGAAGAAAATCCAATATCTCCTGTTTTCATCTAGTTGGATGTTCGTGTTGTATTCTGGGTATGAAAGGTAGTCTGAACAAGTTTAATTCTAAAGCACAAAAGTGTACTATGTTAGGATACTCAGAAAGCTCTAAAGGCTATAGAGTATATGATACAGATACACATGTTGTTAAAGAATCAATAAATGTCATAATTTATCATAAGCTTGACTCAAAAAAGTCAAAGTTATTAGAAAGTTTTGCACACATAGAGATAACTCATGCAGGTTCTAAATAAAAAGGTTTTGATAAAAATCAAGTAAAAAATATAGAAGCAAAAAAATCATATGGTTATCCATCAGTTTGGAAAAGAAAAAGGCATAGACAAACTCCTTCCTAAGAATGGTTTTTGGGACATAAAGCCCAACAACCTGTCAGAATAAGATTCACACTTAAACAAATTGAAGAATCGCATCTGAGATTAGTACCCTTAATAGAAACAACTTCATGTGATGAAACAATTGAAGACAATGGATGGATTCTGGAAGTACAAGAAGGTCAAGATCAGTTATTCAATAATGATGATTTGGGACAAAATTCGGAACCAAAGAAAACTTATGTTATTGCAACTAAGTGGGTAATCAAAAACAAGTTTGATGAAGAAGGTGATCTCATCATAGACAAAATTCACAAGGTTAGAATTTAAATATTTTCTGATGAAGTATGTCTAGATACTTCTACTAATTAGAAGATATCTTGAAACTAAAACTCAAATTAGGAATTTTATTTTTTATTTGTTTTATTTCGTATATAGTAAATTGTATGTTATCTCAAACAAGTGGTTGTGAACCCTGTCAAATCTCACCGTTTGATTAGAAATCTAGAGCAATTTGATGCTTTTGAGAATAGGTTAAAATCTTAATGCTTCTCTCACATCCTTTGTCTATTTTAGGAGATATATATATATATATATATATATATATATATATATATATATATATATATATATATATATATATATATATATATATATATATATATATATATATATATATATATATATATATATATATATATATATATATATATATATATATATATATATATATATATATATATATATATATATATATATATATATATATATATATATATATATATATATATATATATATATATATATATATATATATATATATATATATATATATATATATATATATAAATTCTTTTATTATGTTTAGGAATCTTTTATGTTGACTACATTTTCTTAAAGTCTAGTTTGTCAATTTGTATTCCTTCTCTGAAAAGTGTTTGTGTGTTTAACACCTCTTATCTTGAAACATGTTAACATATCCTTCCTCATAAGTTTTCATTTATGGTGTTGTCAGCTTAGGTATCTTATAGTCAGTCAGTCACGTCTTCTGTCTTTTCATTTAAGGTCAAATTGTTTTATCTTATGATGCATTCATTTCTCATTGTTTTAATGACTGTATTTTATGATTCTTCTTGATCTATGTTCAAACATTAACCTCTTTCGGTATCTCGAGGTTGATTGCTTGAGTAAGGAAATCACTTCTCCTATCAGTACAGGGTCATATATCACTACTTATATCTTCTATCTCACCATCTTCTGTGTCTATCTCTCAAATATACCTCACAAATCTTTCCGTTAAACCCATTCTTTTTATGTATTAAAACACCTCTCTTGAAAATGAGGAGAACTTGGAGATTATTTTTGAAGAACATCCAGACTTTACTAGTCTTATAAATGTTGGTTGCAATATGTATATGGCTCTTCAATTTCAAGGTTGGTCTGGGTATTTTTCTATGCTGCATGGACCTGTTTATCCAAACTTGGTCAAAGAATTCTGGAAAAATGCATCTGTAGGTGTTCAAGGTAGATCTGTTTGCTCAAGCATTTTTGGTTTTCCTTTTGTCATCACTCCTACCTCCATCTTTGAAGCTATAGGATATGTTGGAACTTGTCGGATCACAGTGGATGAGTTCAGGATAAAATACACATTTGTTGAAAAACTCATTTTCATCCATGATGTCTCATCTTCGTATGATCCTACTAATCCAACAAAGCTTCTCTTTATTGGAAGAATCTGGTTCAGATTCCTTCTTAACAACTTTAGGCCTCGAGGAGATAACCTAAGCACTTTGTCTCATGGTGACAAACATTTCATCTACTCTCTACTCAATGATGTTAAGAAAAATCTACCTCAAACCATCTTTAACCATCTAAAAGAGTTCATTGTAATCTCCAAGAGTCGAAACAAGTCCTTCATACCTTATGGAAGAGTTCTCTATGAACTATTCTACAAAGCAAATTTGATTGGATTGATTCAAATGAATGGACCAGAAAATGCTCTTGAAGAAGAAAGATATGAATTCTTTGGATCATATTAAGAAGTGTCTAGTCTCATCTTTTATGTCTGTTATGCTCTTATTGTAATATCTTACTCATCAATGAAAAGTTTTTTTTGTCAGTTTGTTTAAGAAGTCTAGTTCTGTGTATGTCTCTTGTATCTTCTTGATGAATCTTTAATGAAAATTCTTCCTTGTATATGTCCTTTTAATTCTATTCTGGTGTGCTTAAATTCAACCTTATTTTTTATTATGACAAAAAGGGGGAGAAAGTAGTGATGATTTTGATACATACATATATCTCTAAAATCTCATTGCTTACATTTCTAACAATATATATGCATATTTTTTTAGAAATGTGTTTCAAGTACAAGGTAAATGAATTAAGAACTTTTAAATTTGAGAAGGTTTAACAAATCAAGTTATGATAAAAGTACTTCTAATGTTTTTAAGGGTCGGTTGATCAAACTCTAATAAAAGAAATTCTAGGGTATATAATGTTCTAAGAGATCGAGTGTTGATAGCAAACTTTAAACGTACATAAGGGTCTAATAGATCAAGCTATGATAATGAACCTATCTGATGATTATAAGGTTCTAATAGAAGTAAGAATTACTGATAAAGCAAACTATGTAAATCGCTTCCACATGCTTCAATCAGAATTCTGAGAAAGGATAACAATGCTCTTAAGCCCTGAAAGATCATAAGTTTATGATTCAGAGGGAGATTGTTTACCACAGGGGAAGTTTCCAACTCAGGGGAGTTTTCTAAACTCTTATACTAATTTGTTTATGGTTTAACCCTGTAAAATTATTCTATTAAAATAAATGATTTTATCATCATAAAAAAGGGAAGATTGTTAGAACAATATTTGTGTCTACAATATAACCTCGATGTTTTGATGATAACAACACATATATTTAATGAGAAACAATTTTAGTTCTAATAAGTTTCTTGAGTGTGCACAAAAGAAATTATAATTGATTTAGGACTGTTATCTGTAGAATCAAAAATACACCAAGCACATCAGAAAGACTATTCACATTCATTTCTAAAGAATCATCAGTAGTTCTAAAGAATGTTGAATGTTCGCCAGAAAGAGGATCATCGGTAGTCCCAAAGATCTGCATCATAACCTAGAAAGAAACTTTCTAGTTTGTCTTTCCAGCACACAAATCTTTCTCCTTATAAAATATGAGGCTTAGTAAAATAGTTATCTTTTTCATTTGTGTTTGCAGGTGCAACCATATAATATTTTTCTCAACTGGGTCTCTCTACACAGTTAAGTGTTTGATTTGCAAATCAATGAAGAGCCGGAGCTTCTGATACCAATTGAAGGGTGATAAAAACACAAGAAAGGGGGGGTTGAATTGAGTTTTCTAATAAAAATTTTCTCTAAAAATATTTTTCTAACTAACTAGAATAATAAAGATAAGGAAAGAATAAAATGACTCTTTTGGTTTATACAAGTTTACCTTCAACAAGGCTACTCTTATCCATCCGCCAAGGTGATTTTTCCTTAAACAAGGACTTAATCCACTAATCTCAACAGATTACAAATGCACGGGCTACCCTCTGGTGACAAACCATAACTGTCTAAGAGTCCAAACTGAAACCTTATCCCTTTCAAGTCTCGGCCTAACAACCTAGTCACTTAAGGCAACAATAAATTCTTAATATAATTACAATCAACTGTGTTTACAATGTTTTCTTCTAAAAAGCAGATTAACACAATGTGGTAACCGGAAAAAAAATAAAGACTCACCACCACTACTTTTTGTCATAAGGACGAGAAAGAATGGATAACCCTAATTTAATTTAGAGATTTTAAGTTCGTGAGTTTGTTAGACAAAGGGAATGTGTTAGGAACCCTTCACCTCCCTTATTCTCAAAGGGGCGTCTTGTTTTAGGTTTCAGGGAAGATCGGGAATTTTCTGTTTAAAAGCATGTTATAATCAATTGCATAAGAAAATGTTTAATTTTTTAGTTATGGGAGTCTCCTTGGTTTTAACTGTGTGCCTACATATCCCCTTGCGAAGAATCAGAGTCCAATTTCGTAGTTCGAATGGTTTTGTTAGTTTTTTTTATAGGATTATGTAAATGCTTTTGAACGATCCTTTGAAATTCTTTTGTGTTTGAAAATTGCGTAGTCGTAGACGTAGTTCGAATTTTAATTTGAAAGTAAATCCACAATCCTTTTTTAAAAAATAATATTAAATATGAATTAAGTTAGTAAAAAGACGACAATTTGATAGGTTAGCTAATTTAAATGCATGGTGAAATTTTGAAAATGTTTGAATGAAACAAAATTGAAATTAGTAAAAAAAGGTTTAATGAATTGAAAAAAAGGGTTAGTAATTTTAGAAGGATAGTTAATAATAATTATAAATATAATATTTATCAAAGATAAATTATATTTTTATAATAATAATAAGAAAAAAGTTATTTTAATGCAAATGTAAAAAAATGATGTGAAAATAAAAACAATCAATAATATAAATAAATTAAATAAATAAATAAAGTAAATAAAATTAAAATTTAATAATAAAACAGGGGGTATTTTGTTCTGCATAGTAATTCTGGGGTGTGTGAAAAGCAGAAGGCTGGCCCAATAACAAGTTTGAGTCCACTAGCGCAGAGAGGGATATGAATTTAGTTGAAGAAGTAAAAGGAAAGGTATGAATAGAACTGGCTTAGGCCCATAACAATTTATGGAGCCTGTTTAGATCAAGCGAGGGAAGGTGTAGCACATTATTGTGTGTCAGCAAGATCTGGAATGTTTGATTACAATCAAAGGGCCCTCAGGAGTTAATCCTGGAGCATTGATTGAAATTAATACAAACAAATGGCTTAGATGGAATGTTGACTAGGTTATATGGTGGGAGGGAGCGCATAATGACCAGTCAATGGTCACCAGATTCCCATGGCTCTCAGGGAACCACGTGGCGCGCATCTGGGACGGGTGGAGGGAGTATATGCGCTCATTCTCTTCAATCTTGTTTCACTTTTCTAATTCATTTCTCTATATACATAACAACTCTCTCGCCTCTCTCTATAATCAGGCCTCTTTAGAAATCACAACAACGGCTGAGCCACCCTTAACCCCCACTTAAACCATCGTAATCCCCAGAATTTCGGTTGATCTTCAATTGGAATCTCAAATTACATGAACCCTAACCCCATATCCTAAGAACCTTAAACAAAGAGACTTATAACCCTAACCCTAATTACACCGGACCACCACCAACAGCCATTGAGGTTGCCGTATTGATGCAAAACTGCCTGGGCTTTCATCTATTTTTCCTAGAAACCCCTAAGTTTCAAGGATGAACCCCATCCCTATCTATATGAACCCTAACCCCAAAATAAGAACCCTAACCCAAGCAAGAGGAACCCTAACCCTGAATTTCACTGAAATCCAACAATTAAACCCCAATCATTCAAACGTTCAATAATTACCACATTAAATATAAACCCTAAGCTAAGTCTTTTACGTTTACCTCTCCTGCAGTGAACATAGTCGTATAATTTATTCTAATTTCCTCTCTAATCTCCACTTCTAATCTCCTTCTTTTTTGTTTGCAGGTGTTGAAGGTCACGAGCTCACAGCAACTGGACATGGGTTTCATAAATCCTTCTTCTCCAATCTCCAATTCTCAATTTTCCAGTACCCTAATTAGGTCTTAGGCTTAGTCTTATATAGGTTTAGGAATTATTTTTAATTAGGAAATTAGTTTAGTTGATTTGATGTTATAAATTTTAGATTGATTTTGTGATGTAAATTAGATAGGTTGATTGAAGATTCGATTAGATTTTAGATTTTAGGGTTTCTGTAATTGATTCTATATTTGGACAATTTCTATGTATAGGTTCGTTGTAATCAATAAAAACATTTTTCAATCAAATATTGTTTCAAATTTGATTCAAAATTATTGGAATTCTGGGCTTTTGATTGACTTAGGGAAGAAGAGTCAAAATGGGCGCAGTAAAAGGAATTTAGGGTTTCCCAAACCCTTATTGACTTAGTCAACAAAATTTAAATAATAAAAAAACAAGATCCAAATAATATAATTAATAGCAATAATGTGTAATAATAATAATGATAAGAATGTCAATGTTAAACAATAATAATTGGTATTAATAATAAAATAACATACTATATACACTGATTTCAGTCAACAAAATAAAATGCTTTACAAATCCAAATAATTATAATAATATGTATATATAAAATGAAGAGAGATAACTTATACACAAATGTTGACTTCAGTCAATAACAATAATAAAATTAGTTTAATCTAATTTTTAACTTTGCTATGGGCCTCTAAAAAACATCTTAATGGGCCACTTAGATTTAATCAGAATAATAAGCCCTATTTGATAAAATGATAAATAAACACCCCTCCCCAAAGTTGAACTTTATTATATTTAAACAATCTAAAAGATGGTTAATTGTTAGTATGAAAGTACAAAAATTAGTATAGAAATAAACCAATAGTTCTAAAAAAAGAAATTAATTGTTTACACCAATGCGGGTAAAATTGGGGTATGATAGTTGCCCATATTTAATTGCTCTTAGATTGAGGTTCCGAGAATACGAAGTTCTCGCACATTTGGATCAGAGGGTTATTAAATAATGGAAGACCCTAAATTTCGACCAAAAAACCTTTGAAGAATAAACTGTACAATTAACCAAAAAAATAAGCAGACAATAGTGATGCAACAAACTCACTAATGCCTAGAGCGTGGGTTCGCATATCTATTTGTGACAAGGGACTAAATTAATATATATGAAAAGGGACACTATCACAGACTTTACATTCTCACCACAACCTAGGGGGTAAGTAACGCGAGTTCCAACTCCATTTATGCCAAGGGACTAATTCAATGGAGTTGAAAAATATTTGAGGATAAACTTACTAAAGCTTTGAGACTAACATAGCAAGCGGAAACACAAATTTGAGTGATTTATCAGAATCTAGGAGATACATGATGCAATTTCCATCTTATATATGACAAGGGACTAATCTAATAAGATTTAAAAATTGGAAAATAACCTATCATTGCTCAGGGACCCATATGAATAGTTATATTCGATTTGCATACCTACCTCTACCTAGGGGGAAGATAACGCATGTGTTAACTATATTTATGCCAGGGGACTACTCTAATAGAGTCAGGTCTGGTAACAAACTAGCAAAAGCTTTGAGACTAACAAAGAGAGTTGTAAAGAGACTTGCATATTTATCACAACTTAGAGGATAAATAATGCGGGTTCGATGTTTGAATTTGAATTTTGAAAGTTTTTAAAAGTGAATAACTAGGTCATGGATATGATTCATATATATATCGCCTAGTGTTATTATTCGTAGTACCATAAAATGTTGTGTGTGTTCTCAACCTAAGTATTTGTAGCATGCTAATATTTGAATGTTCGATTCGCACAAGCAACTTAGCTAATGATATGCTTAGGATATTTCACAATATTCCTGGCCTATGAAGTTTGTAATGCCATGCATAATTGATATGTATATGTATGATGCCCAGTGATAATTGATATGATGTCCAATGTTATTCGTGTGTGTTTCGTATGTATATGCACCAAGTGTTTGTAAGTGTTTTTGATATTTTTCTCCTTTTTTAGACCATCGGGTTCTTTGAGTCACTGACTTCCCAACGTTGTATGTTATTTTGATACGGTATCTCCAAGCTGATTTGTATTTTGATATAGTGGTGTGAACAATGTCAATGTGTTGTTGATAACTGTATCACAGGCGTAGGCGTAGGCACATGCGTGGATTTCTTTTTGACATTTTTTGGACCAAAGTTCTTTTTGATGTTGTTGTCAGTGATTATATTTGTTTTTCAAATCCCTAAAATAATTTAGACACAATGTTTTACAAGAAGTAATCATAGTGTTTTGCAAACAAGTCGAAAAAGGAAAAACACAATTTGAAAAGATTGAGAAATAAATTATTTTATTAATGAAAATGCCTTTGAATAGGCTTGATGTTGGCTCCTAAATTTGACACCCTTGTTTTATTAATGTCAGCCATTAAAGCTGAAAGATGTTTTCGACTAGCTAAGTCTGTCGAAATGCCCATCGAAAGATGGCAAGGTACTTAGAAGATTTCTTCCAAGGGAGAAGTTGGTTGCCTTCGACGTCGGAGGAGTTTCTCGTCGAAGATGTCTCTCGACGAAGGTGTTCGATGGTTCAGTATGGAGCAGTTTGAAATTCAAGCGTTTGGAGGGAAAACGGTTTCCAGCAGTTACCAAGTGCAACGTGCAAAGATCTGGAGCGTCGAACGTTGAGAACGTGCCAAGTGGATTAATCTCGAAGCAGTGTAACTGCCCGACGGTTACTTGGGATGTTTTAGTATAAATAGTAGTAGTCATGTAAGTTCTCGCGTGTGTTCACAATTCTATACAAAGTCACTCATATAGATTCGAGTACCCAGCGTGTGAGAAAGAATTGTTGAGAAATGTATGTGTGAAACACCAACTTTATTAATCAAAGTCATTTACTTTTCCAGAAATTTACTTGCTTTCCTCTTTACATTCCTGTCGAAGCCTTTTACTTTAAGCCTTGTTTATTTTACCAAGTCTTTCCTTCATGCAATTTACTTGAAACCTCTTTATTTTATTTAAAGCCTCTTTATTTAAAGCCTTATCCAATTTAATCAAACTTCAAAATCAACCTATGTCCTAGGATCAATCTGATCGATCCTGCGAGTAACCAAATAAGTAACCATTTGGAGGATCAGCGGTTGTTTACCAAATACCTAGGTAAACAAATTGGCACACCTGGTGGGACCTGTGTGTTGATTGTTGAAAATAATCTCATCTTTTCGAGGAGTGTTGTATGTTATTGAGAAGTGGTAGAATATACACTAACGATAACAATACTGCCAGAAGAAGGGAAGAGATGGCGAATCCGCCAAACAATAACGAAATCCCACAAACGACTGTGGGAGCAACGGTTAATACGACCGTAAGTGAAGCGACAACTGTTGGTTCGACACCAGCAGTAACGGTCACAGCAACGGGGCCGTTACTTTCGTTTACAGGCCCCAGAGCGCCTGTGGGAACTCCCCCACCAAGGGGAAATATAGGCACAAGGCCTTTTGTTCCCCCAGGATTCATGCCACTCTATGGCATGCCAACTTCTGACTTGGCTAGCCTGACGAATGTTGCGTCCACCTTTTCAGACACTTTAGTGAGTGCCTCTTCGCCACTCCAAGGTTCTGGAGTAGGCATGGCGAATAGAAATAGGACTCAACTCTTAGGAGGAACGTCCCAAGTAGCCCATGGCCTTACAAATGCCTCGACAGCAGTCTTGAGGCAACAAATGGACGAAAGCAACCATGATATGGTGCAAATGTTGGCACAAACTTTGAGTACAGTGCTAAACCCTCTAATACAAAACACCACTCAATCGAATCAGCAAGTGACAGCGCAAATGACGCGTTTGGCTGATTTCTTTGGAGTACCCCAACCTATTCGACAGCCCCAAAGGGCTCAAATAAGGGGAAACCAGGGGATATTCTTAGAGGAAGAAACCACCATCAACCAGGCTCAACAGCCTGTCGAAGAAAACCTTAGGGCACGATTGGAGCAACCTGTCGAGGAACCTAGGATAATAACTCCAGAGGTAAGGTTAGTTAACAGAAACCAAAATGCTGACGAAGTAGTTCAGCATGTCCAATACCAAAACATGGGTTTGGAAAATAATCTGGCAACCATGATCGAAAGGATCATGACTCAAAATGGGATGAACATGGGCTTTCGAAGGCCCAACTTTACATCTCCATTGTCAGAGTACGTGTTACAAACAGACTTACCTCCTAGATGCAAAGTCCCCAAATTTACCAAGTTCTCTGGGGACACGACAGAATCTACTGTCGAGCACGTGGCGAGATACTTGATCGAAGCAGGTGACATTTCGAATAACGAAAACCTAAGGATCAAGTACTTCCCAAGTTCTTTAACAAAGAACGCTTTTACTTGGTTTACAACTCTACCCCCCAATTCGATCCATCATTGGACCCAGTTGGAAAGATTGTTCCATGAACAATTCTACATGGGGCAAACCAAGATAAGCCTGAAAGAATTAGCCAGTGTAAAGAGACGTTTCACCGAACCTATAGACGAATATCTAAATAGGTTTATGCTGCTCAAGGCGAGATGTTTTACACAAGTGCCAGAACATGAGTTAGTCGAAATAGCCGCGGGCGGTTTAGATTATTCCATTAGGAAGAAGCTAGACACCCAATACCTGAGAGACATGGCCCAACTGGCCGATAGAGTTCGACAGGTAGAACGCCTCAAAGCTGAAAAAGCAAAGGCAACGAAAACTCACAAGAGAGAGAGGATAGCGTACGTTGAGATGGATGACGAAGATCCAGAATCCTTCGACGATACTTTAACTGTCGAAGAAGGAGAAGTTGATTTAGCAGAACTGAAACAAGGGCCACCATACTCTTGTAAACTGTTAGTCCCCTCTAGTGGGAAAAATCCCATTGGTCCAGAAAGGACCAACGATAGGTTCCCAAAAAAGACTTATAGTTTTGACATCACAAAATGTGATGAAATATTCGACTTGCTGGTTAAAGATGGCCAAATGATAGTACCCCCAGGGGTAAAAGTGCCTCCTCTTGATCAAAGAAAGAAGAGAGGTTTTTGCAAATATCATAATTTTTTGGGCCATAAAACTTCTCAATGTTTTCTTTTCAGGAATCTTGTGCAAGACGCTATCGAAGAAGGGAGATTGAAGTTTGCTGACAAATCCCCCATGGCTGTCGACTCAAATCCATTGCAGGCTGAAGCCCACTATGCTGAGCCCTCTGAGGTGAACGTGATAGAGGCAACCAGGAGCCAGTCGAAGAAGCCAGGAATTACCATGGTCGAAGTCTCAAAGGACCACATCAATATGCCAGTCTTTGGCAGTTTTTCTGGAAATTTATCCAGGAAGACAATTGAAGCTGTTCAGAAAGCGGTCGAAAGCCCGAAGTTGGAGACCGCTGAAGCACAAAAAACTAGACCAAAACCCAGTTCCCACTTGGCCACAGTTCAAGGCCAGACGGAGAATCTGGAGATACAAATGAAGCAGTTAACTCTTGCTAACAAAGATACAATGAATATCAACATGGTCGAACTTTCTGACCCAAAAGCATCAGAAGAGGCCATGAGGCAAGAACAAGCTAATAAGACTGCTTTCCCCCGGGAAAATGAAAATTTGGCAGATTTTCTACAAAGATGCCAGAAAAAGAAATCAGAAGTGATGCTGTGTCCAAGATGCAGTTCGATCTTTGACAAGAAAGCTGCTGAGCACATTCAAGGCGTAAGAGCAGCGAATAAGAGAAGGGAAAATGTTGATCTTCGACATGATCCCAGAAGAGCCTCCCAAAGAGGTTCTAACCAAGAAAAGAGGCCTTTGACTTTTAGGCCTCCCACAAATGTGCCAGTAGATACGTGGTACAAAACCTCTGGTCGAAAAAGGCCAAGTGAGGAGAAATGGCACTCTTTCGATGTGCCAAGAGGTTCCTCTTTGACTCAAAAGAAAGAGCCTCAGGTTGCTGCACCTAAGGTTGCACAAGTGTCCAGCAACTACAAAGGTAAAAATCCCATGTCTCGATCTCAATGGAGGAGATACCAAAGGAGACGAAAAGCTGAAAGGGAAGCTGCCAACGAACCAAAGGCAGAAACGAGTTCGAATGTTCCTCAAAGGAAGCAAAGGAAACCTCTAGAAAGAGAGCCAGTAACCAACAGGCTAGTTTGGCCTAACCAAAGTGAAGTCGAAGACGAAGACGATGCTGAGTCTGATGATACTTTGGACATAATGGTGAATATAGTTTCAGTGCTGCCCAGAGAATTCAATCGACAGGTAGAGGTCGAAGCAAGTGACTGGGAAGTGGAACAGGAAATGGCCAAACATAGGCCAGTATGCTATTTTGTCATGGACAATGGCACCACTGAGGAACAAAATGGGTTCTTCGAGCCACCTACAGAGGCGATGAAAAATCACCTCAAGCCTTTATTCATAAGGGCTAAACTCGAAGAAACTACTGTGAATAAAATATTGGTGGATTGTGGGGCGACCATCAACATTATTCCTCACTCTATGCTAAGGAAAATTGGCAAAAGGGATGAGGACATTAAGCCTCACAACATGGTCTTGTCGAACTATGAGGGCGGCATAGGGACCACTATGGGAGTGATCCAGCTAGATATCAAAGTAGGGTCTATCCTTCGACCAACGATGTTTATGGTCATATCAGCCAAACCTAACTACAATCTTTTGTTGGGCCGTGAATGGATTCATGGTGTTGGAGCTGTGCCATCATCAATGCATCAGAGGCTGCTCCTATGGCGTCCAGATGGGATGGTCGAAAACATAGAGGCAGATCAAAGCTATTACCTTGGCGAAGTGAATCACCTGGGGTTGGCAGATTTCGACAAGAACTTGGCTCACATAGGGCCATGTCCAACACCTGACTTCGACATGGCGCCAGCGCCAAACACTTTTTGTTCCCTATACCTGCATCCTGAGCATGGTTTCCCATGGGACAGAGAAGACTTGTCCCACATAGACTTCAGTGGGTTAACTGATATCCAACCAACTGGTTGGGGAAGTGAATTCAGTGATAATGACTGAGTCACAATCTTTGAAGCGAATTTCGGCTTATGTAGCCGAAACTAAGATCATAACGGCTCTCGAAGCCGAAGTGAAGTACATGGCCACACAGGCCAATGATCAACAGTTATCTGCTGCAGGTCCAGGAAAGGATTTCGATCCAAAACCCCCTGATATCATGCCAGAAGAAGTGCAGGAACAGAGGCTCGACGCCATCTACGACGATGAGCCTTTGGGCTTCGAAAAGGACCCCTTGGCGAACAACATTAAAATGTTAGCGCAAGATCCTTTAGAAGAAATCAACTTAGGCGAAGGATCAGAGAAGAGGCCAACCTACATCAGCGCCAAAATTGATCCAGAACTTAGGTTGGAAGTAATCCAATTGCTGAAAGAGTTTAAAGACTGTTTTGCGTGGGATTATGACGAAATGCCTGGTCTCGACAGAGGATTGGTAGAACTTCAGTTACCAATCAAACCTGGGAAGAAGCCAATCAAGCAAAATCCAAGGCGCTTCGCTCCAGAAATTCTGTCGAAGATCAAAACGGAAGTCGAAAGACTGTTGAAATGCAAGTTCGTACGTGTTACAAGGTATGTCGAATGGATTGCAAACATTGTGCCAATAATTAAGAAAAATGGTACGTTAAGGGTGTGCATAGATTTCAGAGACTTGAATGCTGCCACACCCAAAGATGAATATCCTATGCCTGTGGCGGAAATGCTAGTCGATTCTGCCGCTGGCTATGAATACCTGAGTATGCTCGATGGTTATTCAGGATATAATCAAATATTCATTGCTGAAGAGGATGTGTCGAAAACATCTTTTCGATGCCCTGGGGCCTTAGGCACTTACGAATGGGTAGTGATGCCTTTTGGCCTAAAGAACGCTGGGGCAACGTACCAGCGAGCAATGAATACTATCTTCCATGATTTTATTAACACTTTTATGCAAGTTTATATTGATGACATTGTTATAAAATCTGTTTCCAGGAAGAATCATATTGACCACCTTCGACAATCATTCGAAAGAATGAGAGAACATGGTCTGAAGATGAACCCTTTGAAGTGCGCGTTTTGTGTGAAAGCTGGATATTTCTTGGGCTTCGTTGTCCGCAAAAAAGGAATCGAAATCAACCAGAACAAGACGAAGGCAATTCTGGAAGCGAAAGCGCCATCGAATAAGAAGGAACTGCAATCTCTCTTAGGCAAGATAAATTTCTTAAGGAGGTTTATATCTAATCTAAGTGGAAAAGCTCAGGCCTTTTCACCCTTACTTCGACTGAATAAAGAGGGGTTCGAATGGGGGCAAGAGCAACAAGAAGCCTTCGACAAAATCAAAGGGTACCTCACTAAGCCACCTATTTTGGTGCCTCCTTGTAGCAATAGGAGTATGAGATTGTACATAGCTGCATCCGACAAAACTTTGGGAAGCATGTTAGCCCAAGAGGATGAGAATGGAGTCGAAAGACCCATTTATTATCTCAGTAGAGTTTTGAACGATGCAGAAACTAGATATAGTGAAGTTGAAAAATTGTGTCTATGTCTGTATTTCTCTTGTACAAAACTCAAGCAATATATAAAACCAGTTGATGTGTATGTTTCGTCTCATTTTGATGTTTTCAAGTATATGTTGTCGAAACCCATCTTGCACAGTCGAATTGGCAAGTGGGCATTAGCATTAACTGAATACTCCTTGACCTTTATGCCTCTTAAGGCAGTAAAAGGACAAGTGGTTGCAGACTTCATAGTCGACCACTCAATTCAAGTCGAGGATATTAATTATGTGGAGATAGAACCTTGGAAATTCTACTTCGATGGTTCCAGCCATAAAGATGGAACAGGGGTAGGAGTCTTGATTATTTCTCCAAATAAAATTCCAACAACATTCAAGTACAAAATATCAGGTTCTTGTTCGAACAATGAGGCTGAATATGAAGCTCTAATTACTGGCCTTGAGATATTGTTGGAATTGGGGGCAACTCGAGTCGAAATAAGGGGAGACTCAGAGTTAGTCATTAAGCAAGTCACAAAGGAATATAAATGCATAAGAGAAAATCTCATTATGTACTTTGTGATAGCAAATCGTTTATTGAAAAAATTTGAATCGGTTAATATTCGACACATACCTAGAGTCGAAAATCAAATAGCCAATGACTTGGCACAGATTGCATCTGGGTATAAAATTTCAAAAACGAGATTAGAAAGAGCAATCGAAGTTCGAGGAAAGATAAAAGCAACTTGTCTATCACCAACAGATTTGGAATCGACGAGACTAGGATATGCTGATCAAAGTAACTTCGAAATTTCGTTCATAGATAATTTGTCAGAGCAAGATTGGAGGAAACCCATTGTGGACTATCTTCAAAATCCAGGAGCTTCGACAGAACGAAAAACAAAGTACAGGGCGTTGAGTTATGTACTCATGGGTAATGAGTTATTCAAGAAAACGCCTGAAGGGGTATTGCTGAAATGTTTAAGTGAAACTGAGGCATATATAGCCCTTTCGACTACGCATGTTGGGGCATGTGGGGCTCACCAAGCAGGCCATAAGATGAAATGGTTGTTGTTTCGACAAGGACTATATTGGCCCACTATGCTGAAAGATTGTGTTGAGTTCGCCAAAGGTTGTCAAGAGTGTCAAGTCCATACAGGCATCCAACATGTACCAGCAAGCGAACTTCACTCGATAGTGAAGCCTTGGCCCTTTAGAGGATGGGCGTTGGACCTCATTGGAGAGATTCGACCAGCATCATCAAAGAGTCATAAATACATACTGGTAGGCATTGATTACTTTACTAAGTGGATCGAAGCTATCCCTTTAGTCAATGTAGACCAAGAAAATGTCATTGAATTTATTCAAAAGAACATTATCTTTAGGTATGGAATCCCTGAGACGATAACAACTGATCAAGGATCAGTTTTCACTGGTCGAAAGATGCAGGAATTTGCTCAGGAAACAGGTTTCAAACTCCTAACATCAACGCCTTATTATGCACAGGCGAATGGTCAAGTCGAAGCAGCCAACAAAGTGGTGATTGGCTTGATAAAGAAACATGTTGGGAAGAAACCAAAGAATTGGCACAAGACGTTAGACCAGATTCTGTGGGCTTGTCGAACGTCCCCAAAAGAAGCCACAGGTACAACACCGTATAGGCTAACTTTTGGCCATGATGCAGTGTTGCCAGCAGAAATTTGTCTTCAATCTGCAAGGGTTCAGAGGCATTATGATATTCCTTCTGAAATTTATTGGAACATGATGTTAGACGAACTGGTGGATTTAGACGAAGAGAGATTGCGCGCTCTTGACCTACTCAGGCTTCAGAAGAAAAGAGTAGAAGACTCTTATAATAAAAAGGTAAAACCTAAGGTATTTTTGCCTGAAGAACTAGTTTGGAAGGTAATTCTTCCCATGGATCGAAGGGATCGAAGCATGGGGAAGTGGTCACCCAAATGGGAAGGACCATTCAGAGTTATCCAAACTTTTTCTGGTGGAGCCTATGAAGTCGAAGAGTTGGGTGAAGATAAAAGGCTCCTGAGAGTAAATGGTAAATATTTGAAAAAATACAAACCTACACTCCAAGAGATAAAAATAAAATAATAAAAGAACAAGACTAAATTAACCATAAAAATGCCAAAATGGAAATTTTATAAATTTCAGCCAAGATGGCAATATTGTCGAATATAGATTACAAAATATGGTTACAAAAGCTGAATCAATCAAAAGGGAATAGAGTCTTTGAGTCGAAGGTACTTGGCTTGCTGCAGCTCCAACCTTTTCTTGCACCAGGCGTTCTCCTGTACCAGTTTGGCAATCTGAGCGTCGAAGCCTTGGGCCTTCTCAGCAAATTCCAGGCCTTGTTTGATTTCAGTTTGACTCTCGGTGTCTGAGACGGTCGAAAGAAGTTCCTCCTTGCGTATAATGTTGGCATTTATCTTCGCCTCTATTTCTTCGATTTGTGCCCTGAAGGAAGCATTCTCTCGATCTATGGCATCGACTTCTTCCTGCGTAGATGCTTTTTGCTTCGACAACTCCGCAATTCGAGAAGTCGTATCCGAAACAGCAGTCCACGCAGAGGAGCTTTTGCCATATAACACCTCAAGCTGACTATTAAACCCCCTTTGGCGCCTATAATCTGCTGAGACTTGATCAATCATAGAGTGTAACTCCATGATCAAGCCTGAAACTTCTGGAGCTACAGCTAACAAGTCGACAGCATTCAGAACATCCTTCAAGTATGATGGAGCAGTGGGGTCCCCCTCTAAAGCCTTCATCAAGTCCTTCTTGAAAAACTGGGCCTTAACCTTCGCCAAAGCTTCATCGAGAGGAGAAGTTTCAGTGGACTTCCCCGACAGGGTAGGAACCTCCTGACTAGCATCAGATGAACTCTTGCTCTCGATGATTGCGTTGAGATAGCTAACAGGGCCAGTTTGTTTCAAGAGTTCTAAATCCTCTTTCGACCTGTGCTTCGTTGAGGTAACCCTTGCAACAGCATTGTCTTGGGTTTGAGGCTGTTGGGTGTTTGGTACCTCGACTTGTTCCCCTTCGACTCGGACTGGGGCAGTACCAGCGTCTTCTTGGTGCTCTTCGCTAGCGTCACCTTGGTGCCCTTCGCCAGTGTCACCTTGGTCCTCTTCGTCAGCAGCACCTTGATTTTATTCGCCAGCATTGCCTTGGTCCCCTTCTTCACGATTCTCTTCCGACAGATCCACCACTTGAACCCCTTCTGGCTGTTGTTCTTCCGTTTGAGGTTCTTCCGCTGGTTTTTCTACCGTCTCAGCATTGGCCTCATTTATTTCAGTATGGGCTTCGTCAGTTTCCAAGCCTTTTTCTTGTGGTCTGCTGAGTTCAGCAGATTCCAGCGTTTCAGAGGTCCTTGGTGGTGAGCTCTCAGTGGTGTCCTGAGAAAGGAAAGAAAAAGAATCTTCAGAGATCGAAAAAAAGACATAATCGAATGTAGGTATCTACACCTAAGTTATAAAAAGGTTTAAAAGATTACCTGTAAGTTAGCTTCAGCCCCAGGGCTGGAATTGTCGCTTTCGACAGGCTTGTTGAGAAGAACGTTTAGTTCCTCCTCCGTTGGCTCCTCAATGATCACTGGAGGTGGCATGGGCTTTCTCCCGGCAACCTTTATTCTAAATGTTCGACCTTCAGGAGCAAGAGCAGGAACAGGAGCGTCCTTCGTCAGCTTTCGCCTTTTTAGAGGAGCAGGAGGAGAATCACTTTCTTCATCGCTCCCAGATTCGACCACCAGTGCTGGCCGTTTCTTGGGCGAAGGTGCCTAAAGGACCAATAGGAATTCGACTTAGCAATTGTATCGAAAGTCAAAAATCGAAAGCCAGAAGAAAAAAATGAAAGTCTGGTTACCGATACAGAAGGCTTCTTCGAAGGGCCTTCCCCCTGTTGGTTGGTGGTAGTCTTCGCCGGTGCTGTAGTCTTTGCCGGCGGTGGAGGTTTTGTTGAAGGGCCTCCTCCCTGTTGGCCTTCTGTAGCCTTCTTGGCTACAGGCTTTCGAACAACTGAAAGCAAATAAAAAGTTAACAGGCTAGCAGTCGAAAAGAAAGACAAAGTAATGTAAAAGGATGAACTTACATTTCTTTATTTTGTCCAACACAAGGACGAAAGATTTCTGAAGCTCATCCACGAAGTCCTTCTCGTCGAAGAACTCCTCAGCGTAATAACTTTTCCACCACTCTTCGAAGGATGGTGAGCAAAGAAAGTTGAGCTGGTAGTCAAACAACGAGAGAACTGTTCGACCAGCATATCTTCCGATATGCTTAATGGAAGCTTCTTCGGTGTAATCATTGCAGAAGTACAACATAGACTTCTCTCTTGGAAAAATGGGAGAAGGTAGGGTTTGAATAATACCAAACTGGCGAGATACCAGGTTTGGTTGGTATGCAATCAGACTCAAATGAGTCTTAGAGCTCCTGAATCAAAGAGGCATGATCCTTGGTGTAAGGAACGCCTCCCATATTATTGTATGTTCATCAACATTAGGACCACTCGACGTCCTTGGATGTGGCCTTGTGAACCATGCTGGGCCTACCTTCCGTCGAGCAAACGGAGCCATAGTTGAAGCAAATTCCTTCCTTCGAGTGAACATCAGAACGAAGTTGGTGAAGGTTTGCTGAAACTCCAATCCATCTTCCATAGGCGTCAACAGAGCCAGTCTGGTTCCTTCGACGCGTCTGTTCGCTATCTCTGGAGTTTGCTCGTTTATTTGAACCTTCTTAGGCAAGAAAGATTCGAAGGTGGCATTGAGCCACAGTTGGAGCAGCCAAAAAGGCCCAGCAAGTAGCAGGATGGCCCTGTTCTCGATAATTTTTAGAAGAGTGGCCCCATTGCTAATCGAATCGTAGAGGCTCGCCAGAATCAATTCCGCCAAACAGACATTCTGGCCATGATGGAGTTGAGTGGCGAGAGTGACCATCTTTTTGGTCACCTGTAAGGATTTCGAGCAAAATACAAAGCGAGTCAGCCATAAGGCTAGAAACGCTATGTGTTCGACATCCGACACAGTATCTGTCGACCTGTCATGATAGTGGTTTATGAAGGTGGTATAGGTTGGTTTGGTGTCAGAGAAGCCAATTTGATCCTCCGACATCTCCTCCGGATCGAAGTAGTCCCCGGTGGGTCGAAGGCCAGTGATAGCGGCCACATCGAAGAGTGTAGGAGTCAACATCCCACAGGGAAGATGGAAAGTAAAGTGGGAGTAGTCCCAGAAAAGCAGAGAGGCTATCAACATCTCCGGAGAATAGTTCAGACCTGTCTTCGACAGCATCACCAGGTCGAAAATCCCCATCTTTTTCCAGATCGAAGCTTGGCATTTTTCCATCTTTTCCAGCCAGGCAACGTAATCAGGAGTAAGGCTAGGGCCAGACCTGAAAGCCCTAACACCTCTGTTGAAGAAGCGGAGGTCGATTTTTTCATGCGCAGGGTCTTCATTGTCTTCTGCGTCTTTCTTGGCGCATGCAACCGGTTTGAGTTTCTCAACTACCGGAAAATAGCTCTTAATCTTCATGGCCTCAGCAATACTGGGATACAAGGGGCCAGACATGGCAAAGATCTGGTTGGAATATCCAACCGGGATCATAAGGTGATGTGAGTAAGCGTCACGTACGGCGATGTCCAAGGGTTCAGGGACCCTTCGTTGGCCCGTAGCAGTTACCACTAGAGCAGTGACGAAAACCTTAGGTTTGGCGTTTCCAGTTGGTGCGTTAGCACTAGGAGCAGTGGAACCAGATGCCATTGTTAGTGTTGAGGTTGAAATGAGGTTAAAGACGAAGTGAAGGAGGAAATTTTCTGCAAAGATAACAAGTTTGTATGAAATAGAGAAGTTTGAAGGCTAGATGGCGTAAAAAGTCCCACAATGGGGTACTTACTGCTATTTATAGTAGTGGGGGAAAATCCCCAAAAACGAGGACATTAAATGCCATTTAATGCTGCAGGAGATAGTGGGACGCGTGGCAGCCCCCTGTTGTTTTAGCCGTTCTGCAGAAATAGAGGGACGCAGCGTGCGTCCTCGTTTTTGAGAATTGCCATAATGACAAATTCTGAAATGACGTTTGGTACTGCACGCCGTACTGACATGACGTCTTAGGTACGGATGAATGATGGTTTTCTTGGTATTGCCAGTGGTTGGTAGAAAACAACAAAAGTGCACAAGTTAATTTGTGACTAAGCGTGAAAGGACAGGTGTCGAATGGCGTTTCAAAGAATGCCTTTTTCTTTCAGAGTCGAAATAAGGCATTCTTGGGGGGAAATTTGTTGGATCCTAAATTCGACACCCTTCTTTTATTAATGTCAGCCATTAAAGCTGAAAGATGTTTTCGACTAGCTAAGTCTGTCGAAATGCCCATCGAAAGATGGCAAGGTACTTAGAAGATTTCTTCCAAGGGAGAAGTTGGTTGCCTTCGACGTCGGAGGAGTTTCTCGTCGAAGATGTCTCTCGACGAAGGTGTTCGATGGTTCAGTATGGAGCAGTTTGAAATTCAAGCGTTTGGAGGGAAAACGGTTTCCAGCAGTTACCAAGTGCAACGTGCAAAGATCTGGAGCGTCGAACGTTGAGAACGTGCCAAGTGGATTAATCTCGAAGCAGTGTAACTGCCCGACGGTTACTTGGGATGTTTTAGTATAAATAGTAGTAGTCATGTAAGTTCTCGCGTGTGTTCACAATTCTATACAAAGTCACTCATATAGATTCGAGTACCCAGCGTGTGAGAAAGAATTGTTGAGAAATGTATGTGTGAAACACCAACTTTATTAATCAAAGTCATTTACTTTTCCAGAAATTTACTTGCTTTCCTCTTTACATTCCTGTCGAAGCCTTTTACTTTAAGCCTTGTTTATTTTACCAAGTCTTTCCTTCATGCAATTTACTTGAAACCTCTTTATTTTATTTAAAGCCTCTTTATTTAAAGCCTTATCCAATTTAATCAAACTTCAAAATCAACCTATGTCCTAGGATCAATCTGATCGATCCTGCGAGTAACCAAATAAGTAACCATTTGGAGGATCAGCGGTTGTTTACCAAATACCTAGGTAAACACTTGAGTACAAGATGCAATTCCTAAAAAGAGGTAATTATAAAAAGTTTAACAAAATTAAAAATGGAAATGAAAATGATAATTGATACTGCTATTTCTCGAGTGAATTTTAATAGCTCCAATCTCCTTGCTTTATAGACAAATGATTTAGATTAATCCTTCCTCTTTATAGTCGTAGTAATGAATTCTCGAACTGCGGTCTATTTATTCATTTTTTGAATAAAATCCCTAACTTTTCCTAGATCGCCCTTTTGGGTTTTTAATCCACTGGGATGATGATTTTGTTTATATGTCCCCAATTTTTGCCTGGATCTCCTTTAGGGTTTTTAATCCACCGGGACGCCCCTTTTTGCCTAAGTTGGCCGTTCGGGTTTTCGACTTAGCGGACCTTTTATACAGTATTTTTTGACTGTGTTAGAATTTAGCATATGTGGTAGTTATTCTTCATCCATTGTTGTGAGGATAAGAGCCCCTCCCGAGAATGTTGTTTTAACCACATATGGACCTTTGTATTTAGGTGTCCATTTACCACGTGAATCTAGACGAGGTAGAAGAATCTTCTTGAGGACTAGATCTCCTTCTTTGAACAATTGAGGAGAGACATTTTTATCAAATGATTTCTTCATCTACTTTTGATACAACTGGCTATGCCACAAAGCTGTTAAGCATTTTTCTTCAATGAGGTTGAGTTGATCAAGTCGTGTTTAAACCCATTCTGATTCTTCAAGCTTAGTTTTCATTAGGACTCACAGTGATGGAATCTCTACTTCAACGGGGAGTACAACCTCCATGCCATAAACATGAGAGAAAGGAGTTGGACCTGTCGAAGTACGTACCAAGGTATGGTATCCATGTAGCGCAAAGGGAATCATTTTGTGCCAATCTTTATATGTCTTCACCATTTTCTGAATGATCTTCTTGATATTTTTATTGGCAGCTTCAACGGCCTCGTTCATCTTAGACCGGTAAGGTGATAAGTTATGATGCTCGGTCTTGAAATCATCGCATAACTCCTTCATCATTTTGTTGTTCAATTTGAACCCATTGTCTGTAATAATCCTTCTAGGAACCCCATATCTGCATATCATGTTCTGTTTGATAAAGTGGGTGACCACTTGCTTTGTAACATTTGCATAAGATGCAACTTCTACCCACTTGGTAAAATAGTCAATGGTGACCAATATGAATCAATGTCCATTAGGAGTCTTTGGTTCGATCATCCCTATCATATCAATTCCCCATATTGAGAATGGTCACGATGGACTTAGGAAATTCAGAGGAGTTGATGGCACATGTACCCTGTCAATGTAGATTTGGCACTTGTGACATGTCTTCGTATAATGGTAACAATGAGCTTCCATCATAGACCAATAATATCCTGCTCTTAAGATTTTCCTAGCCATGTCATGCCCATTTGTATGAGTCCTAAAGGTTCCCTTGTGGATCTTATTCATGATTGTATCTGCTTCGTGTTTCTCCATGCACCTAAGTAGAACCATATCATAGTTTCTTTTGTACAATACATCACCATTTAAAAAGAATTTCGGAGCTAGATTTTGTAGAGTTCGCTTGTCTATTATCGAGGCATTTTCTAGATATTCTTATTTCTCTATTGTTGTACCCCATAATTTTCCCTCTCATTTATCAAGACTTTCTCACAAGACTTCTTGGACTCATGACAAGATTAGGGTTTGGTCAGTTCAAGACATCTCATCTTGCACTGATAACCCAAAATTAGGGTTTGAGTTTGCACAAGTATTTTTGGACCATCAATGCTTCATGTGACTTTCATACTTCATCTTGGATCCCTAAGATTGCTCATGTTAAGTTTCAAGCCTTGAACCACATTTTTTATCAGTCAATTGGACAGTTGACCTAAAAATCAGTTGTATTGGGGGAAAAGTCAACCATGGCCAATTTACAGTCAAACTTCATAATTTTTGACCCACATCAACATTCTAGACTCCTATGTACCATTTGATCAAGTTTGGATCACAACTCCTCAAGAAATTTTATCAAACCAAAAGGGCAAAATGGTCAAAATTAGGGTTTTGACTAGGAAAGGGCAATTTCTGATTTTTAACCTAGCCAATGACCAATTGGGTTCAAACATGATTTCAAGGGTTCAATGGCATCATCTTGACTTAATTACATGGTTCAAAAGATCTCAAGTTCATTGGGTTGACAGATGAATTTTGCAGTCAACTGATCAAAAGTCAATTGTACACTGAAAAGTCAAACTTTGACTTTTTGGTCAAAATCAAGTGCCAAGGGTCATAATTCATCAAGATATGTCAAAATATGAAACTTGTTCACCAAGAAAACCAATTTTGAAAATTAGGGTTTTGAATTTGAAAATTTTCATAACTTAGAATTTTTCTAAGTATGGAAATTTTCTTATTTTTCCCCAACTTTTCACCACTTTTTCACCGTGATGCATTTTGATTCAAAGAAAACTTCCAACATGAAAGTTGTAGTCCTCCATGAACTCTACAGTTTTTCTTCACAAACTTTTCTCAAAAGATGCTTGGATCTCAAGTTATGAATTTGTGAATATAGGTATCTCAAGATGCATTTCAAAGATGGATTATAGAGCACATTGCAAGCTTTCCAAAATGTCCAAGAACTCTCCAATATCATTTTTTAATAGGGAGAATAAAAGAAGGGAAGTTGGCATTTTATCACTTTTGATCAAGCCATTTTTACAAAGCATCAAGTTGCAAATCAGATCCATGTTGTTTGTATCTTGCTTTACAGGTCCTAAACTCACTTTACACTCCATAATTAAATGCAAGCTCAGAAGTTAAAGGCTTTATCTTTCCTTTTGAAGCTTTGTACAAGATACATTTCCATTTTTGGCCAAAAGTGCACAATGCCATTTTCATAAAGGGAAACTTTTGCAACTTTGTCAATCTTGAGCCTTGGACCTGTCCCTTTGGTGCAAGCAACTTATACAGGTCTCAAGCAATATATACCAACTCTTATCAGTCCTCAATCTAGCCAATACAAGCATGTAGCATTGGTCTTGTCACTTTACTTAAAATGCAAGAAAGGGTGTCAAAAGGTGAAAAGCTTGTACAGCTAGTAGGAAGTGGACTTGGTATCATTTCTATACAAATATACAAAGCTGTGGCAAGGCTTAAGACAAGGGGATTGAAGCTGAAACTCTCAAAAACTCAAAAACACCAAAATACTGTCCAAAAACTCAGAATCTGCAAAACCATAGCCAACACTCATTTGGCTCGTGCATTTTATGTTTGAACACTTCAAGCATCTCATAAATATCCTACCAAAGCAATCCAAGCCATTACCCTAGTTCTGTAACCCCTGTTTCAACATCCACCATTTTAACTTTGGAAGCTTGCAACTTGACTTGTGCAGAGAGTTCTAGCCATCCTCAGAGCAAGCTAAGCATTGGAATAGCTTCAGGGAAGTTCAAGGAAGCTCAAACAATCCTCAGGCCTCCATTAAAGTCCCTACATTGCTCTACTCGAATCCAACTGAAGGAGGTATTTTCTTGAACTCTATGTCTCTGAATAGGCATCCTCAAGCTACGATTTGTGAAGAAAAAATGTAGTCCATGTCATAACGAAGTTGTACATATGCATACTTTTCATTTATATTAATTGTACTGAGAGAATTTGAAGATTGAAAATGCTGAAAAAGTTAGGTCACGAATTAGGGCTGCCAAAATTCTCTTTGATCTTTTAGATTTGGGTCACATAATTTATATGGTTGGAATCGTGAGCTCAAATGCCATATGTTTCATGTTATGAGTTTTTGGTTTTTGTGCAAGCATGAGAGAGTTGCAGGTTTGAACTAGCGCGCGAAGAAGAAGACTGGCTGGAGGACAGGGATGAAGCCTTGGGCTTTTTGGTGCCTTGGGCCTTTTTTGTTTTCACTATTTGCACTCCCTGACTTGATATTTACACCCCCTGACTTATTTGTTATATTTTTCATATTTCTTTTTATATTTTCATAATTATTGCTTTTATTTATATTTTCTGGATAATAAAAATCCTAAAAATAATTTCTTTATTTTTTGCAATTTTATTTTATTTTTTTTATTTTTTTTTGCATAACAAATAGTTTATTATGATAAATAGATTTTATTTTCTTAAATTATTTGTAAATACAATTAAAAATACTTAACATTTTTTATACTATTTATAATCATAAATAATCATTTTATACATACATAATTTTTAATATTTAAACGTAATATTATTTATTATTTTCTTATATAAAAAATGTGCAAAATAGTAATAGGAAGCACCATTTCTTTTAATTAAAAATTAGGGTTTCACCCCCTTTCCAAAAAAATAATATTATTTTTTTTCCTTATTTTTTTTAGGGTTTAATTAAATTATTTTCTCATACAAAAAAAACAATTACCAAAACATTTTTTACATAAATACATTGCATTGCATTTTAAATATTTGTCTTATTTATTTACTTCGCACAATATTCGATTTGGTTGTAATATTATTTTTAGGTTTATATTTATGCAAAATCCCCATTCAAAACTTGTATCCCTCCTCCCATAATAATTGTTGTAATAGCTTAGTTTATTTTACGCAATTTATCGCTTTATATACTATGCTTAGTAATTAGGGTTTGCATGATAAGAACAAAAAGAAAACAAATAGAAAAAACCTAATGCAAGACAAAAGCATGATAATGATACACTTTGCACACAAGCACCCTTAGGGTTTCTCCCACTTGGTTGCCTAAATTAAAATGGCCATGTTACGCACACGAAGTATCTTGGCAAAACAAAACAATTATAAGATCATAGTCCCTCGATGACGCTTACAAAGGTTTCCTAAACAAATGATCTTGGTCCCTCGAAAATGCTAAGATACTTGGAAACATTGCTATCATGGCTAAACGATGACCCACGCCCGTCCCGTTTACATCCAAAGATAGGTTTGCTTACCAAATCAATGGTAAGTCAACAATGTCAAGGGAATAAAAATGCACAAGAAAGACATTTGAGTAGGTAGATAGCTTCTAGTTACTTGTTCCATTTCAAAACAATCCTTGCTATTTTCAAAAACAAACACACACACATTTCAAAACATCTTACAAAACATTGAAAACATTTTCAAAAGACAAACATCTTTGTATACATTCTTACGAATGAGAATCATTACAAAGATTTCCTAAACAATGGCCTCTTTTACAAAATACTTACAAAACCACACCAAACACCATTTCAAACAAAACAAAGCAAGTGATCTAAACAAGTAACTAAGAGCCCATGGAAAACCATGGATGAAAAGGGTGCTAGCACCTTCCCTTTTCATAATCTACCCCCCGAACTCAAGAAAACATCTCAAAGGTCTTTCCTGTGCTTTTTTACCTTTCCTTTTGGATAAAAGAAAAGTCGGTGGCGACTCTTGCTAACCGAAACATTTGCGAACACAAACGTAAAACCTCAAGTCAGTTCTCCCACCGCATCACAGAACTGGTGACTCTGCTGGGGATAATTCTAAAAGGGGGGTTACCTTAGGGTTTTAGATCACCTTTATTGGCTTGCAATTGTTTGACTTGTTTGCTTTACAATTATGGTTCTTTGTTTGGGTTTGAATCCTCCACCCGGATTTGGGAAACATTATAGGTAAATAGCAATACGTTGTGGAAACTGTGTGGGGTATAGCGACATGGTCTAAGCAATAGCTATATTAGTGTAACATATTTGTGGGTATCGGTAGCCTTTGAGTCAATCAAAGAGAATACGGGGCCGCTGAGTGATGTCATGAATCACTAATGAACTTCTAGAACTTTTACTTGACCAACTTGGCCTTTTAAGATGTAGTGAGATGACCAACTTTGGTGCAGTCCGAAGTTGGTAGATACTCGATACTACACTCATTGAGGGTTGGTTTCTTGGAATATTTCGGTCGCCAGTAAAGAGGCTTGAACTGAAACAATGAACAAGGAAACATTCCAGTGATATTGAGCTCCTTAGAACCCGGTTACTATTTTAGGACAGGTTGAGCCAACTAAACTTCAAGAGGGTACTTACCTATGAAACCCCATGCAAGCCTAAACTAAGGACTTGTTTGATTTTCTTGTACATATATACTTGTGCATAACATCATGGACATCATGAACATCATGTGCATTCACTAACCATTTCAAGGGTTTTGAGGATTCATCTTTGTTCTTGTTTTGTAGGTTATGGATTCACTTCGCAGGAAAACTATCTAAATCAAGGAGCTAGCTTCAAGTATTCCTGAGAACTCTCTATTCACCGAGAGGAATGGTCGTCTACTCAACTTAGTCACTTCCAACACAGAGGAGGATATGATGAAGGTTCTCTTCCAGTTATTTGACCCTTTGCATCATTCCTTCACATTTCCTGACTATCAACTTGTGCCCACTTTGGAAGAATTCTCTCAACTTCTGAGAATTCCTATTCTCAATCAACTACCCTTCAACGGTATGGAAAGAGATCCAAAGCCAGAAGAGATTGCTCAAGCCCTGCACTTGCACTCATCTGATGTCACAACTCATTGGGAAACTAGAAGTGGTGTTAAAGGCTTCTTGTCAAAGTTTCTGTTTGAGAAGGCCCAAAGTTGTTGGAATTCCCTAGACTTGCGAGCTTTTGAGGAGATTATAGCTCTTCTCATCTATGGGATGGTCTTGTTCCCTAATCCTGATCAACTCATAGATGTAAGCGCTGTCAAAATTTTCATGTCTCGCAACCCGGTGCCTACATTGCTGGGGGATATCCTACACTCTTTTCACTCGTACAATGAGGAAGAGAGGTGTTCTTATGTGTTGCACTCCTCTCCTGGCAAGACGGTTTATTTCTCATCTTCCCCAATCAGTCTTGAAGAATGAGCAAGGTTTGAGGTGGTCACAAAGGTTAATGACACTTAACCATTCAGATATTCATTGGTGTTCTCGATCCAAAGAGAATGTTATCATTGTTGACCGTTGTGGGGAATTCCCTAATGTCCCTCTACTTGGCATTAGGGGAGGCATCACCTACAACCCGTGCTTATCTCTAAGACAGTTTGGTTATTCCCGAAGGGATGGCCCACATGACATGCTGATTCAAGGATTGGTTTTCGACTACGACAACGACGATCAAGGACTCCGCCAGAGATTCATCCGAGCTTGGAGGATGCTAAACAAGGTGTATAGCAAGACTTTGGGATACAAGAATTCCATCCCTCTTGAGCCTTACCTCAAGTGGGTACGTACCCGCGCTTAAAGTCTTATGATGCCTTATCCCTCCATTCTCCCAGTGATTATAGAGCCTGTTAAGGAAGGAGAAGTTCCATACACTATCCTACATCCTGACATGCCGACATCACTCGAAGATCTACAAAGGGATTAGATACAACTCAAGGGAGAGCGCGATACTTTTGAAGCCCAATTGTACGCAAGCGAGAAGAAGGTTTTTGAACTCACTCGGCTACTTCACGAAGAGCAGACTCTCAATACCTACATTGCACCAAAGAGGATGCGCAACGTATTTTAACCTTAGAATTCTGTATTATTTTGCCCAAGGGGCATTGATGTACTCAAATTCTATTTTATTAATATGACGTGTGTTTCTTTTTGTTTAAAACAAATTTAAATTTCTAAATCCTTGAAAGCATTGCATGAATACATATCATTCATCATAAACATAAACAGGTCTTTGCAACAAGTTTCCTCATCTCTCTACTGTTTATTTCAGTAAGATGGATATCGAACAAATGGTCAAAGACTTACAGGCTCAGAACTCACAATTTCAACCGTTGCTCATGACCTTAGCCAAGGGACAGGAGGAACTGAAGACTCTGCTAGAAAAAGAGAAAGAGAAGAAAAAGAAGAAGCCAACTGGTGTGGTAATCATGGGCAGAAGATTTCAGGGACAAGCCAGAAGGACCTTAGATTTTCCAACAACATCTGATGAAGGGGAAAGAAAAGGAAAAGGAATGGCAGTACCATCAGATTCTGAAGAAGAAGAGGAAGAGAAGGATTACTCTAAACAACAATACCCTCCGGCTGATGACAAGTACAAACACCTTGAAGAGCGATTAAGCGCTATGGAAATCCAGAGAGTACCGGGGCCAGATTTTGAAGAGTTGGGGCTGGTGTCAGGAATTGTAATCCCGCCAAAGTTTAAAGTGCCACTATTTGCCAAGTATGATGGGGTGTCTTTCCCTAAAATGCACCTCAGATCCTATGTCAGGAAGATTCAACCATATTCTGCTGACAAAGACTTGTGGGTCCACTTTTTCCAAGACAGTTTATCAGGAACGCAACTTGATTGGTTCTACCAATTAGAAAGGGCAGACGTCCATAATTGGGAAGACCCAGCAGCAGCTTTTTATAAACAATATCAATACAATGCCGACTTGGCGCCTACCCGTACTCAGCTTCAGAGTATGGCTATAGTTTCCAATGAGGGCTTCAAAGATTACGCCCAAAAATGGAGGGATCTAGCCGGAAGGGTGCAACCCCCTCTATTTGAGAGGGAGTTGGTGGATATGTTATTGGGAACCCTATCAGGTCCTTTCTTCAATCATCTGATTGGGAGTTCTTTTGCAGGGTTTACTGAATTGATATTAACCGGCGAAAGGGTGGAAGCTGGTATAAGAAGTGGTAAAATTCAGAAGGACGCGTCTGCCTCAACAGCTGTGAAAAAGCCCTTCACTGGGAGAAAGGATGTATTTGTTGTCTATTCATAGAGGAATCAGGGAAGAACCGAGCGCCGATCCACGATGGGGGCCGTTATGATTCCAAAGCCTGCATCAGACCAGCCAAGAGATAACCAGCAAAGGGTGGAAAGGCCAGTTCGGCAATTCACCAAGATTAACATGACTCCAGCCCAAGTTCTACCACATCTTCTGAAGTTGAATCTGGCCACTCTAAAAGAGGCCCCAAAGAATCCTAATACTACGTCTCCACATTACCATCCCAACGCCAGATGCGCGTACCATTCTGAAAGTCCAAGGCACAACACCAACAACTGTTGGGCTCTGAATAACAAAATTCAAGACCTGATAGATGCAAAGGAAGTTGAGTTTAAAGCGCCTGAGAAACCAAATGTTATATCCGCTCCAATGCCTAGGCATGGTCACAATGCCAACGCTATTGAAGAAGATTTATTTGTTGCTACCGTGGATGAACTGTTAAATCCGCTTCTGATCATCAAGTTGAATTTGTTGAAAGCTGGTATTTTCCCAGGTTGTGACAAAGACTGCCATGTTTGCCTGTCCTCATCATCTAACTGCCCTCTGTTGAAGAAATGTATCCAACGACTGATGGATAACAAGGAAATTTTGTTTGAGAATGCTCCTACTTCACCCGCTCCAGTTAAAGAAGTTTCTGTTATAACCATCTACGCCAATCCTTCCAGGGCCCCTAAAAGACCCATTATGATTACACCTGCTCCAAAGACTACTCCACTCAAGATTATAATGCCCGGGCCGACCCCATACAAATCAGATAAAACAGTACCATGGAATTATGGTGGAGAAATCTACTACCATGGTATTAAACAGGTTGAATTGACTGCCGAAGAAGAAATCTCCGAAGAGGATAATTCCGACATTAGCAATATCGCTGGAACAAACAAGATTACCCGCAGTGGTAGGATCTTCTCTCCAAAGATTGCTCCTCCAACAGCAGTCTTTGGACCCGTGGCCGTTCTAAAGATTACCTCTGCGCCAATGATTATACCTGCGAGCGTACCTACCGACAAAGACAATACAATCTCTATCCCTACTTCCGCTACTGAGAATAAAGGAAAGAACATTCCAAAGGAGCCTGTCCATACGAAGGCTCAATCACCAGCTATTCCTGAAACATCCAAGAAGGAGATGGAAGAAATCCTGAGGATAATTAAAAAGAGTTATTATGATGTGGTCGAACAGTTGGGGAAAACCCCTTCCAAGATCTCTATGCTAGCCCTGCTGCTGTGCTCTGAAGAACACGCCAAAGCTCTAGTAAAATTGCTGAAGATAACTCATGTGCCGCAAGAGACGTCTGTTGACCAGTTTCAGGATTGTGTGGCCAGTTTGACAGTTGATAATGGCCTAGGCTTCTGCGATGCTGACTTGACACCTAGAGGGAGAAAACACAACGAGGCATTACATGTCTCTGTGGAGTGTAGAGGAACCACCCTAGCCCATGTTTTGGTTGATACGGGATCATCTCTTAACGTCTTACCAAAGAAAGCCCTTGATAGATTGGATTGCGAGGGGATGACTTTAAAACCCAGCAATATAGTGGTGAGAGATTTTGATGGATCGAAGAGGATGGTCCATGGGGAGGTGGACATCCCAATCAAGGTGGGAACTCGGGTTTTCAACTCAACCTTCTATGTGATGGACATCCGTCCTTCTTATTCCTGTTTGTTGGGACGCCCCTGGATCTATAATGTCGGTGTTGTCACCTCCATCTTGCATCAGATGCTAAAGTACCCCATCCAAGGGAAGATCATAACTATCCATGGGGAGGAGGAGTATATGATTAGTCATCTGAATTCCTTCCGTTATGTGGAGTTAGATGGCGAGTTCATAGAGACCCCTTTCCAACATTTTGAAGAAGTCTCTCCAGAAGTAGCAGCGACCAAGGCGGTATCTTCAATTCCTAAAATCACAAGACCTCTGCTTCGGATTTCATATCTAAAGGATGCAAGAGCAGTAGTGGAAGAAGGGGGATGCACAATCTGGGGTCAGCTTCCAGACATTCCTTACAAATCAGTCAAGTTTGGCTTGGGGTTTACTTCAACTGGTCAGAAGGCTGTGCGTCGTGCCCGTGCTGGGGAGCCACCTTTAAAGATTAGCAACCGAAGCGTCAATGCAGTAGAAGACAATGAAGAGGATGGAAGCTTAGAAGATTGGATATTTCCTACTGTCAGCGGAGGACTTCGCAACTGGGAAGCCAGAGACTTCGTTCCGATAACTTTCATCTCCCAGTAATTTATCTTTTACATTTATGTTGGACTTGTAATAACTCACAAACAATTCACACTTTAAAAACCTTGTGTCTTACCCGGGGCACAATGGTCCATTTGTAAGGGTTTTTATTTCATCTACATATGTCATTCAATGAATCATGGACGCTTTTTCACATATAAACCTTTTGCGCTCATTGTTTTTCTTTTACATTTTGTTGTTTTAAGATGGCTATACCCTTACACACACCCACACTCACAAATGCAGGTACCCTTCCATTCCAGATCCCATGGGTAACGATACTTCTATAGCCTTCAGTGACTCTGAAGATCTGATCTACCAAGCTGATACGAAGGTGAGGAAGATTGTGAGGTGCCAGGGGAATTGGCCAGATTACTACAGCAAGAGGAAAGAGCTATTCAGCCTCATGAGGAGCTGTTGGATACAATCAACTTGGGTATCGAGGAAGATAAAAAGGAAATCAAAGTGGGTGCCAATCTAGAGCCGAGTGTCAAGGAGCGCCTAATTCAGCTATTGCATGATTATGTTGAGATCTTTGCCTGGTCATATGAAGACATGCCGGGACTCGATACAGACATCGTGGTACACCGTCTACCCACAAGAGAAGACTGTCCACCAGTGAAACAAAAAGTCCGCCGCATGAGACCTGACATGTTAGAGAAGATCAAAGCAGAAGTTATGAAACAGTTCAATGCTGGATTTCTGGTTGTTACTTCCTATCCTCAATGGGTGGCCAACATTGTTCCCGTACCTAAAAAGGACGGCAAAGTGAGAATGTGTGTGGATTATAGAGATTTAAATAGGGCCAGCCCTAAAGATGATTTTCCACTTCCACACATTGACATCCTGGTTGACAATACAGCTCAGCACAAAGTATTTTCTTTCATGGACGGATTCTCAGGCTATAACCAGATCAAAATGGCACCTGAGGACATGGAGAAAACTACATTTGTCACACAGTGGGGTACGTTCTGCTACAAAGTGATGTCATTCGGACTGAAGAATGCCGGGGCAACCTATCAACGCGCCATGGTAGCTTTGTTTCATGATATGATACATCATGAGATAGAGGTCTATGTAGATGACATGATAGCCCGATCAAAAACTGAAGAAGAACACCTTGATCACTTGCAAAAGCTGTTAGTCATATTGAAGGAGTACAAGTTAAGGTTGAATCCAAACAAGTGTACATTCGAGGTCCGGTCCGGTAAACTCTTAGGTTTCATTGTCAGCAACAAAGGCATCGAGGTTGATCCTGCCAAGGTTAAAGAGATACAAGAAATTCCTGCTCCTCGCACTAAGAAGGAAGTTAGAGGTTTTTTGGGACGCCTAAACTATATTTCCAGATTCATTTCTCACCTAACGTCTACTTGTGAGCCAATCTTCAAGCTGTTGAAGAAAGATCAAGTAGTCAGATGGAATGATGAATGTCAGATTGCTTTCGACAAAATCAAGAAGTATTTACTAGAACCTCCTGTCTTGATGCCACCAGTCGAAGGAAGACCGCTAATCATGTATCTATCCGTCTTAGAGAATTCAATAGGGTGCGTACTGGGGAAGCATGACGACTCTGGCCGAAAAGAGCACGCTATTTATTACCTAAGCAAAAAGTTTACCAACTGGGAAACCAGATATTCACTGCTTGAGAAAACTTGTTGCGCTTTGGTATGGGCTGCTCGCCGGCTAAGACAGTATATGTTGACTCATACCACTTTGCTGATATCTAAGATGGATCCGATAAAGTACATCTTTGAGAAGCCTGCTCTGTCTGGGAGGATAGCTAGATGGTAGATGATCCTAACAGAATATGACATATAGTACACAACCCAAAAAGCTATAAAGGGCAGTGTACTAGCTGATCATCTTGCTCATCAAGCTGTAGAAGATTATCAATCCATGAAGTTCGACTTCCCTGACGAAGACATCATGACAGTAGACAACTGCGAAGAGGTCAGACCATATGACGGACCTCAACAAGGATCCCAATGGACCCTGTACTTTCATGGGGCACAAATGCACTTGGTAACGGTATCGGCGTTGTGCTCATATCTCCGGAAGGATGCCATACTCCTTTTACGGCCAAACTTTGCTTTAACTGTACGAACAACATGGCAGAGTACGAAGCATGCATCTTTGGTCTCAAGGGTGCCATAGACTCGGGAATCAAATCTTTAGATGTGTTTGGGGATTCAGCTTTGGTCATCAGTCAGATCAAAGGAGAATGGGACACTAAGCATCCAAACCTTATCCCTTACAAAGAACATGTTTTGACATTGTTACCACATTTCGAGCAGATTACCTTCTAGCACTTCCCGCGCGAAGAAAATCAGCTAGCAGATGCTCTAGCTACAATGTAATCTATGTTTAAACTTAATTGGGATAACGAGGCTCCCCATATCACCATTGAACAGATGGACGAACTAGCACACTGTCACGAGATTAATACCGAAGAAGTAGTGGACCAGCCGTGGTTTCATGAAGTCAAAAGGTATCTCGAGGCTCAAGAATATCCAGAAGGAGCTTCAATCAATGACAAAAAGTTCCTAAGGAGATTCTCTGCTAAGTTCTTCCTAAGTAATGGCATCCTGTACAAGCGTAATCATGATTCTATTCTGCTCCATTATGTGGACAAGATTGAAGCTGAAAAGATCATGGATGAATTGCATGAAGGTACCTTTGGCACTCACTCTAGTGGGCATACGATGGCGAAGAAAATCCTACGGGCAGGCTATTACTGGTCTACCATGGAAGCTGACTGCTATCAACACTCCCGGGCCTGTCATAAGTGTCAAATCTATGCAGACAAGGTGCACGTGCCTCCGGTTCCTCTAAATGTCTTAACAGCTCCTTGGCCCTTCGCTATGTGGGGAATCGACATGATTGGGGAGATCAAGCCTACGGCCTCCAATGGACACCGCTTCATTCTAGTGGCCATTGACTATTTCACCAAGTGGGTTGAAGCAGCTTCCTTCGCATCCGTTACTAAGAATGTTGTTGCCCGCTTCATCAAGAAGAATCTCATTTGCCGGTACGGTATCCCAGAAAGGATCATCACTGATAACGGTACAAATCTTAACAATACTATGATCACCGCCTGTGCGAGCAATTCAAGATTCAACATCACAATTCATCCCCCTATCGGCCAAAGATGAATGGTGCAGTCGAAGCTGCTAACAAAAATATTAAAAAGATCATACAGAAGATGACAGTCACCTACAAGGACTGGCATGAGATGCTACCGTTTGCTCTCCATGGGTACCGTACCACGGCTCGCACGTCAACTAGGGCAACACCCAATTCTTTGGTTTATGGCATGGAGGCTATTTTGCCTATCGAGGTTCAGATCCCCTCTTTGAGAATCATGAAGGATGCATGTTTGAGTGAAGATGATTGGATCCAGACCCGATTTGATCAACTGAACTTAATTGACGAAAAGAGACTTACTTCTATTTGCCACGGTCAGACGTATCAAAAACGGATGATCAAGGCTTTCAACAAGAAAGTCAGACGCCAAGTATATCAAGTTGGAGATCTAGTGATCAAACGCATCATTTTACCACAAAGTGATCCCATGGGCAAATGGACTCCTACCTATGAAGGACCATTTGTAATCAAGAACATCTTTTCTGGTGGGGCAATGATCTTAACCACCATGGACGATGACGACCTGCCACACCCTGCGAACGCAGACATAGTCAAAAGATACTACGCATAAGAGACCCGCTAGGTTGACACACCTAGGCAAAACAAGGGCATCCTGACGAACCAAAAAGGTTCGGGCAAAAATTAGGGATAAAATAAAAAAATCTGTACACCCGGCAAGTTGAAAACCCGAAAGGGCGACTTGGGCAAAAAAGGGTTTCCCGGTGGATTGAAAACCCGAAAGGGCGGTCCAGGAAAAAGTTAGGGAACTAAAGCGTATGACTGTGTCTCGTCGGATCACTTTAAGGACAATCTCTTCACTGACCAACTATGAGCTTCTGATCAATCCAATCATCTTCGGACGAAGCAACGAATGGACAAGATATTCGGAGATACAGAGGCTATAGCGGAATGGGAACCCCATGGGATTTTTACACATAACTATCTTTCTTTGTATAAATTTTTCTTACTTTTATGACACCATCCTCTTACTAGGATGTCTGTCTCCTTTGTACAAAACACTTATTTAAGTAAATACAAAGATATCTCTTTCAAAGTACAGAAAACTATTTGCTTTTTTTTTCTTTATACTTGTGTTTTTATTTGCAATAACATCCATTGATTCATTAATGAACATATGCATTTAAACATAATTACTGTTTACAAATAAACAAAGTGGAAAAGAATAATTACTGACAGGTTGAAAGGATAGGAAAATTTCTTTAGGCTATTCCATGAGCAATCCCTACAGTACATCATTAAGATCCCCAGTGGAGCCAAAAATATCAGATCCCCAGCGGGGTTGAAATTTCAAACTCTCAATCCCCAGCGGAGATAAAACTTCCAACTACCAATCCCCAACGGAAACCATTCAGTTTCTTCAGATTCCCCAGCAAGTTATCTTGAAGCCTGAAAATCAACCAAATAACAGTTAACTTTTGTCTCTCCCCAACCTAGGATAATTCCCCAGTAGAGTGGCAGACGACCGAAACTCCTGAACTTTTTCCAAACAGGAATAAGTTTTCTTCCCCACAGAGTTTTCTTTATTCCCCAGCAGAACAAGGATTCCCATTGTGTAATCCCCAATAGAAGTCATCAAAATTCTCTGGATTCCCCAAGCAGATTACTCAAGCAATATATGGCATTGCTCGCAACAGAATTTTTGTCAATACTCCAACTTCAAGACATGAAGAATCCACATATCCTCAGCAGCAGTCAAGGATTTATTTTCCTCAACAATACAGCAAATCAGCTTACATGTGCATACATTACATCCACATATCATAAACATTGATAAAACTCATATATTGCATCATACATTTCATGCAACGTAACTTTGTGTTTCAGCTAACATTTTACCCTTTTCAGGATAAGATTAACAGCTACCGTTTAACAATATGCAATCATGACACAGTACAGATACACTCCAGACACGAAAGTCATTCTGTTACTCATTCATATTTCAGTCTCTAGATACAGTACAGATACGCTCCAGACGCGGATGCCATTCTGCTACTCATTCAGGTTCTTTCAGATACAGTACAGATACGCTCCAGACACGGATGTCATTCTGATACTCATTCAGATTCAACCTTTTGATACAGTATAGATACGCTCCAGACGCAGATGCCATTCTGATACTCATTTAGATTCAACCTTTTGATACAGTTCAGATACGCTCTAGACACGGATGCCATCCTGATACTCATTCAAATTTCAAGTTCAGATACGGTCCAGACACGGATGCCATTCTGGCCCTTATTCAGATTTCAAGTTCAGATACAGTTCAGATACGCACCAGACGCGAATGCTATTCTGTTTCTCATTCAGATTTCAGTCTCTAGACACAGTTCAGATACGTTCCAGACGCAGACACCATTTTGATACTTATTCTTCTGACCTACAACTTACAATTCAACAAATATTCTTGGATGGCATCTATAAGCCCATCTCCAACAAGATTCTATCACCTCTCTAAATGGCATCTTTAAGCCCATTCCCTCAACTACACTTTGTCGGGTGCAAATTTATGGGTACTCTAGTGTCCAATCATCTTTTACCTTCAAGTCACGAACGGCAAAGCTCGCCAATCTAACTCTTCAGGTTCAAGAAGATTTAACAGGGGCAGCTGTTGTACCCAAAAATTTTCCCTCTCATTTATCAAGACTTTCTCACAAGACTTCTTGGACTCACGACAAGATTAGGGTTTGTTCAGTTCAAGACATCTCATCTTGCACTGATAACCCAAAATTAGGGTTTGAGTTTGCACAAGGATTTTTGGACCATCAATGCTTCATGTGACTTTCATACTTCATCTTGGATCCCTAAGATTACTCATGTTAAGTTTCAAGCCTTAAACCACATTTTTGATCACTCAATTGGACAATTGACCTAAAAATCAGTTGTATTGGGGAAAAAGTCAACCATGACCAATTTACAGTCAAACTTCATAATTTTTGATCCACTTCAACATTCTAGACTCCTATGTACCATTTGATCAAGTTTGGATCACAACTCCTCAAGAAATTTGATCAAACCAAAAGGGCAAAATGGTCAAAATTAGGGTTTTGACTGGGAAAGGGAAATTTCTGATTTTTAACCTAGCCAATGACCAATTGGGTTCAAACATGATTTCAAGGGTTCAATGGCATCATATTTACCTAATTACATGGTTCAAAAGATCTCAAGTTCATTGGGTTGACAGATGAATTTTGCAGTCAATTGATCAAAAGTCAACTGTACACTGAAAAGTCAAACTTTGACTTTTTGGTCAAAATAAAGTGCCAAGGGTCATAATTCATCAAGATATGTCAAAATATGAAACTTGTTCACCAAGAAAACCAATTTTGAAAATTAGGGTTTTGAATTTGAAAATTTTCATAACTTAGAATTTTTCTAAGTATGGAAATTTTCTTATTTGTTCCCAACTTTTCACAATTTTTTCACCATGATGCATTTTGATTCAAAGAAAACTTCCAACATGAAAGTTGTAGTCCTCCATGAAATATACAACTTTTCTTCACAAACTTTCCCCAAAAGATGCTTGGATCTCAAGTTATGAATTTGTGAATATAGGTCCATGAACTAAATAACTTAGTGAAATTTTGCCCTAATTTAGGCAGGTTTTGGACCCAACTTCATGGAAATTTTTCACCTAGTTCCAAGAGGTATCTCAAGATTCATTTCAAAGATGGATTATAGATCACATTGCAATCTTTCCAAAATGTCCAAGAACTCTCCAAGATCATTTTTGAGTAGGGAGAATCGAAGAAGGGAAGTTGGCATTTTATCACTTTTGATCAAGCCATTTTTACAAAGCATCAAGTTGCAAATCAGATCCATGTTGTTTGTATCTTGCTTTACAGGTCCTAAACTCACTTTACACTCCATAATTAAATGCAAACTCAGAAGTTAAAGGCTTTATCTTTGCTTTTGAAGCTTTGTACAAGATACATTTCCATTTTTGGCCAAAAGTGCATAATGCCATTTTCATAAAGGGAAACTTTTGCAACTTTGTCAATCTTGAGCCTTGGACCTGTCCCTTTGGTGCAAGCAACTTCTACAGGTCTCAAGCAATGTATACCAACTCTTATCAGTCCTTAAGCTAGCCAGTACAAGCATGTAGCATTGGTCTTGTCACTTTACTTAAAATGCAAGAAAGGGTGCCAAAAGGTGAAAAGCTTGTACAACTAGTAGAAAGTGGACTTGGTATCATTTCTATACAAATATACAAAGTTGTGGCAAGGCTTAAGACGAGGGGATTGAAGCTGAAACTCTCCAAAACTCAAAAACACCAAAATACTGTCCAAAAACTCAGAATCTGCAAAACCATAGCCAACACTCATTTGGCTCGTGCGTTTTGTGTTTGAACACTTCAAGCATCTCATAAATATCATACCAAAGCAATCCAAGCCATTACCCTGGTTATGTAACCCCTATTTCAGCATCCACCATTTTCACTTTGGAAGCTTGTAACTTGACTTGTGCAGAGAGTTCCAGCCATCCTCAGAGCAAGCTAAGCATTGGAATAGCTTCAGGGAAGTTCAAGGAAGCTCAAACAATCCTCAGGCCTCCATTAAAGTCCCTACATTGCTCTACTTGAATCTAACTGAAGGAGGTATTTTCTTGAACTCTATCTCTCTGAATAGGCATCCTCAAGCCACGATTTGTGAAGAAAAAATGTAGTCCATGTCATAACAAAGTTGTACATATGCATACTTTTCATTTATATTAACTGTACTGAGAGAATTTGAAGATTGAAAATGCTGAAAAAGTTAGGTCACGAATTAGGGCTGCCAAAATTCTCTCTGATCTTTTAGAGTTAGGTCACATAATTTATATGGTTGGAATCGTGAGCTCAAATGCCACATGTTTCATGTTATGAGTTTTTGGTTTTTGTGCAAGCATGAGAGAGTTGCAGGTTTGAACTAGCGCTCGAAGAAGAAGACTGGCTGGAGGACAGGGATGAAGCCTTGGGCTTTTTGGCGCCTGGGGCCTTTTTTGTTTTCACTATTTGCACCCCCTGACTTGATATTTGCACCCCCCCTGACTTATTTGTTATATTTTTCATATTTCTTTTCATATTTTCATAATTATTGCTTTTATTTATTTTTTCTGAATAATAAAAATCCTAAAAATAATTTCTTTATTTTTTTCAATTTTATTTTATTTTTTTATTATTTTTTGCATAACAAATAGTTTATTATGATAAATAGATTTTATTTTCTTAAATAATTTGTAAATACAATTAAAAATACTTAACATTTTTTTATACTATTTATAATCATAAATAATCATTTTATACATACTTAATTTTTAATATTTAAACATAATATTATTTATTATTTTCTTATATAAAAAATGTGCAAAATAGTAATTGGAAGCATTATTTCTTTTAATTAAAAATTAGGGTTTCACCCCCCTTTCCAAAAAAATAACATTATTTTTTTTCCTTATTTTTTTTAGGGTTTAATTAAATTATTTTCTCATACAAAAAAAAACAATTACCAAAACATTTTTTACATAAATACGTTGCATTGCATTTTAAATATTTGTCTTATTTATTTAATTCGCACAATATTCGATTTGGTTGTAATAATATTTTTAGGTTTATATTTATGCAAAATCCCCATTCAAAACTTGTATCCCCCCTCCCATAATAATTGTTGTAATAGCTTAGTTTATTTTACGCAATTTATCGCTTTATATACTATGCTTAGTAATTAGGGCATGCATGATAAGAACAAAAACAAAACAAATAGAAAAAACCTAATGCAAGACAAAATCATGAAAATGATACACTTTGCTCACAAGCACCCTTAGGGTTTCTCCCACTTGGTTGCCTAAATTAAAATGGCCATGTTACGCACGCGAAGTATCTTGGCAAAACAAAACAATTATAAGATCATAGTCCCTCGATGACGCTATACAAAGGTTGCCTAAACAAAGGATCTTGGTCCCTAAAAAATGCTAAGATACTTGGAAACATTGCTATCATGGCTAAACGATGACCCACGCTCATCCCGTTTACATCCAAAGATAGGGTTGCTTACCAAATCAATGGTAAGTCAACAATGTCAAGGGAATAAAAATGCACAAGAAAGACATTTGAGTAGGTAGATAGCTTCTAGCTACTTGTTCCATTTCAAAACAATCCTTGCTATTTTCAAAAACAAACACACACACATTTCAAAACATCTTACAAAACATTGAAAACATTTTCAAAAGACAAACATCTTTGTATACATTCTTACGAACGAGAATCATTACAAAGATTGCCTAAACAATGGGCTCTTTTACAAAATACTTTCAAAACCACACCAAACACCATTTCAAACAAAACAAAGCAAGTGATCTAAACAAGTAACTAAGAGCCCATCGAAAACCATGGATGAAAAGGGTGCTAGCACCTTCCCTTTTCATAATCTACCCCCCCGAACTCAAGAAAACATCTCAAAGGTCTTTCCTGTGCTTTTTTACCTTTCCTTTTGGATAAAAGAAAAGTCGGTGGTGACTCTTGCTAACCGCAACATTTGCGAACACAAACGCAAAACCTCAAGTCAGTTCTCCCACCGCATCACATCTATATACCTCTTTATATTGTAGAACCAAGGTTTGTTATCTGGCCCTTCTTCAACTGTGAGGCAGTGCGTAAGTTCTTTGAAATGTCTGATCGTGATGCGTGGTTCATGATTAGGCCAAGTTACTTTGAACATGGATGATAGAGTGGCTAAGGCGTCTTCCATATGATTTTCTTCTTGAGGAATATGAGTGAAAGTAATCTCCGTAAATTCCGTAGCTAACTTCAAGACATAATCTTGATATGGAATTAATTTGGGATGTTGAGTGTCCCATTCATCGTCGACTTGGTATATGAATAATGCTGAGTTTCCATATATACTTCAAATTATTTAATCCTTAGATAAATAACTGCTTCTAGATCCAGGATACAAGCTTCGTATTCAGTAATATTATTGGTGCAATCAAAACATAACCTCACAGTACAAGGTTTGTGAAAATTCTTTGGAGCTGTCAGTACAACCCCAATACCATGCCCTAGTGCGTTTGAAGCGCCGTCAAACATGAGTGTCCATCATGCCCCTGGTTCAGGTAATTTGTCGGGTATTAGTATTTCGTAGTCACCTATAACCATGATGTCTTCGTATAGAAAGTCAAAATTCATTGGTTGATATTCTGCCAATGGTTGATGAGCTAGGTGATCAACTAATACACTGCCTTTGATGGCCTTTTGAGTAACATATTGGATGTTGTATTTGAATAACAACATCTTCCATCAAGCTGGAATTTCGAACACATACTTCAAAGGATGCATTCTTGCTATTAACCACATGGTGTGGGTTAACATATAATGTCTCATTCGTTTAGTGGTCCAAGCTAGCGCACAACAAGTCTTCTTGAGGAGTGAGTATCGAGTTTCGCTGTCAGTAAATTTCTTGCTTATATAGTAGATGGCGTGTTCTTTCCTACATGTTTCATCGTATTGACCCAATACACATCCCATAGATCCTCCAAGAACTGTCAAGTACATGATAAGTGATCTTCTAGGAACAAGTGGCATCAGGATTGGTGGATCTTGTAAATATTTCTCCATTGTTTCAAAGGATGTCTGACAGTCTTCATTCCACTCCACTGATTGATCTTTTCTGAGTAATTTGAATATAGGTTCACAAGTGGCAGTCAGGTGTGATATGAACCTTGAGATGTAGTTCAATCGTCCTAAGAAACCATAAACCTCTTTTTTTTGTTCTTAGAGCTAGCATTTCTTGAATTCCTTTAACTTCGTCAGGATCCACCTCAATACCTTGTTGAATTACAATAAAACCCAATAATTTACCTGACTTGACAACAAATCTACATTTGTTCAAATTCAACCTTAGTCTGAATTTTCATAGACGTTAAAATCATTTCTGCAAGTGAATGATGTGATTTTCCTCTATGTGATATTTTGCAATCATATCATCCACGTATACCTCAACTTCTTTATGGATCATGTAATGAAATAATGTGACTATTGCTCGTTGATAAGTTGTCCCTGAGTTCTTTATACCGAAAGGCATTACTTTGTAACAGAAGGTGCCTCAAGGGGTCATAAAAGTAGTTTTTTCATGTCCTCGGAAACCATCTTGATTGGATTATATCCTGAGAAACCATCCATGAACAAAAATACTGAAGCTTGAGTTGTATTATCCACCAAAACATTTATGTGAGGTAACAATAAGTCATCTTTAGGACTTACTTTGTTTAGATTTTGATAGTCCACACACGTGCGCACATTTCCGTCTTTCTTGGATACTAGCACAATGTTAACTATCCAAGGTGGACAATCTACCATGGCTAAGAACCCTGCATCAAATTTCTTGAGAACTTCTTCTCGAATTTTTTCAGATATCTCTTGACGAGTTCTTCTGAGCTTCTATATAACTGGAGAACAATCCTCCTTGAGTGGTAATATATGCACAAAAATGTATGTATCCAAACCTGGAACATCTCGATAAGACCAAGAAAATATGTCCATGTACTCATGTAGGAGCTAGATCAGCCTTTGTTTCACGTTTTCCTCCAAGGTTACACCTAGCTTGACTTCTTTTGGATCCTTTTTTGTCCCAAGATTGACGGGATAAACAGATTCCTAGTACGGTTGTATGCTATCTGATTTTTGCTATAGTAACCTCGCCAAATCTTCGGAGAGTTCGAGATCTTCCTCATCTTCCTCTTCAGCTTGGTTAATTGGTGCATTAAAATCATATCGGATCGTAGTAGTATAGTTATCGGTGAGTTTATATGTGGATTTGCACATTTTATCATGTTTGGGTGCTTTTTAGAATGCAAAATTAGAAAGTGAGAATGAAGGAAAAGTATTGCCATTTTGGAAAAGGTAGTAAATAAAAGAAAGACATGGATCTCAATTGAATGCAAAACAATAAATTTTGTTAATTGAAAATACGGTTTAAAAATAAATGAGGGCCCTTACAAGCTACCCCTATGCCTCGGGCGGGACATGGGTTCTTTTAAAAATAGAAAAATTACTCTGTAAAGAAAAAGATCTATAGAATATCCATAACTGTCTAATTCTTGAGCTCTTTGCCTGGAGCACATTCATGAATGAAGTTGGATGCTCCTTTGTTGTTGCTCTTATTGATATCATTGACACTTATCCACCATGCTCTACTCCTTTGTTGACAAAGGTCTCCTGGATGGGAGGAAATTTCCCTTTGCCTTAAGTATTAGCCTTTGATGGTTGATAGCCCAAACCAAAGCAATCTTTCTTTCTAGGTATCTTAAAAAGCTTACCCCAACTTTTAGATGTCTGATCTTCCAAAACTCTTTGTAAGTCTCTCGATGACGTCATGTAGGTTCCGAGTTTTGTGACTTTCTCCACCAGGAGAGTAACTACTGTAGCCACTTCTAAGACATGGAATGTCGTCTCTACAAAGCCTTCTCTTACATTGATGTATCTGTAAGACTCTAGGTGACTTACAAATATATCTTCTTCTCCATAAATTATCACCATTTTTCCTTCGACGAGGAACTTCAATTTTTGATGCATGATTGAGGTGACATCCCCTGCTGCATAAATCCAAGGTCTCCCGAGCAAGTTCCAATAAATTCTCCTTCAACATATCTATCAGAGCTTTTACTCGGTTAGTCTCTCCATGATTAGTGACTACCCTAATTGCTTTCATAGATTTTCCTTTATCCTTATCCATAATATCATCCTTCTTGTGTTGATCTGGAGCATATATGTGACCACTACGAGTCATGCCCCCTATTCTTTCTATATTTGTAATTGTAGGCCCTTAACTTATTAAGGGCTCACATTCTTGTTTCTGTCCATTGATATAGACAGTAGTGTTGTAACTCCATGGCACAAATTTATCGCTTTCATAAGGAGTGGGAGATGGCTCCTGATCACCATTGTAGTTTTGGGAAGCGTTGGTATCTTCAAAGTTTAATCTTTGCATGGTGTTGTTACTGGTAATTTTGTTGTTATTGGTCCTTCGCAAGGAATTACAAAGGGTTTCTTTATAGAACTTAGACCTTGGCAATGAATCACTAATGGTCTTCTTGTATTCCCATTTATTGTAGCTATATATCCTTCTTCGAGATACTGTCCAAATTGGACTATCCCTTGATCCACCATTTTCTTGAAAGTGTTCTCGAAAGCATCATTGTGTTCCAAGAGAAATCCATGTTCTAATAAATGCTCCTTCAACATATCTATCGGAGCTTTTACTCGTTTAGTCTCTCCATGATTAGGGACTACCTCATTTGTGTTCACAACTTTTCCTTTATCCTTATCCATAATATCACCCTTCTTGTGTTGATCAGGAGCGTATATGCGACCACTACGAGTCATGCCCCCATATTCCTGCTATATTTGTAATTATAGGCCCTTGACTTGTCGAGGGCTCACATTCTTGTTTTTGTCCATTGATATAGACAGTAGTGTCGTAACTCCATGTCACAACTTTATCACTTTCATAAGGAGTGGGAGATGGCCCCCTGATCACCATTGACTTTTCAGAAGCGTTGGTATCTTCAAAGTTTAATCTTGGCATGGTATTGTTACTGGTATTTTTGTTGGTATTGGTCGTCTGCAACGAATTACAAGGGGTTTCTTTGTAGAATTTAGACCTTGGCAGCGAATCACCAATGGTCTTCTTCTATTCCCATTGATTGCTGCTACATATCCTTCTTCAGGATATTTTCCAAATTGGACTATCCCTTGATCCACCATTTGCTTGAAAGTGTTCTCGAAAGCATCATTGTGTTCCAAGAGAAAACCATTCCCAATAAATTCTTCTTCAACATATCTATCGGATCTTTTACTCGTTTAGTCTCTCCATGATTAGTGACTACTTCAATTGCGTTCACACTTGGACCATCGTCCGGAGGCATGGGATTTGTCTTGATATTCAGCTTATCCAAGGTGATATCTTGAGAGTTTATTAGATCTTGAACCTTTTGTCTGAAGGCCCAACATTTCTCAATGTATGCCCTGGAGAATTTGCGTGATATTCCTACCTTGCATTCGCATCATATTTTGGTGGGATCGCCCCAATTAGAGGACAAGTGGCTTCAGCTCTACCAAGGATGCCTTGAGTAAGTGTTGTAGTAATTGACTATGTGGCATAGGGAGAGGATCAAATCTTCTTGGAGGTGTGTCAAACCTATTTTGTTGTTGTTCTCGTGGGATCACCAATGGTTTTTTTGCTTTTTGGTGTGCGGCGACAATGTTAGTTTCTCCTTCCTTCTATTTCAAGAAGTTTAGAGTATGCTTCTTTGGGTTGTAAGGAGCACTGGATGCCCCTTGTATCTTACCACTTTTCAAACCAGCTTTAATTTTTTCGCCAATTATCACCAAAGTGAAGAACCCCGAAGAGATGCTTCCTACCATTTTCTCATAATAAAGACCTTGCAGAGTACTCATAATCATGTCTACTAATTCTCTTTCAAGGAGTGGTGGTTTCACACATGCTGCCATTTCTCTCCACCGTTGAGCATATTCTTTGAAAGATTCGTCCTTCTTTTGGGATAAATTTTTAAGTTGCATGCGATTAAGAGACATGTCCAAGTTGTATTTGTATTGCTTTAAAAAGGTGTTAGAAAGGTCTGCCCATGATCGAATATATGTTCTCTCCAACTCCATATACCAATCTAGAGATGCCCCACTCTGGCTATCTTGGAAGAAGTGGATCATCAGTTTCTAATCATGCACATAAGCGTGCATCTTCCTACAGAACACGCGTAAATGATTCCTTGGACATACGAGTCCTTTATATTTTCCAAAGTTAGGTACTGTTATACCCATATTTTTGCCCATAAGATCTCTCATTATCTCATTTTATCAATACATCCAGACTACACATTAGGGCTAGTTCTCCCTTTCTACTTCATCCTATCTTAAGTTTTCTCTTGAGGGATCACCAAGCTCTTCGAACTGTGTATCTTATACATGTGTTTTTAGGTGGATTAACTTTTAGCTAACATCAAAATATGTATATATATGCTTCTTTGAATGTTCATATTGTAGGTGATGACACAATTGCATCCATCTCACCATCTAACCTAGGGTTAGAGGGTTGTTCCTTAGTCAAATGGTTCTTCAATGGATGAAAATAGATCAAGCTTCAACGCTATGTCTATGATATCAAATTTTTTGGTTCAAAGAGCTCTCTCACTTTATTTAGGTCAAGTTTTCCTCAAGGATGGTGGTGGTATTCATCAAGAAGATTCACAGGTTCATGTGTTTATTTCCATGCCTTCTTTAACAAGTTTCACTGAGACATAAACTCCATCTTTGAGTGTGCTTCAAGGCAACATCATTTCAAGGGCTAACGTGATCCATCGTGCTTTATTTTTCCAAGAAAGTTCAAAAAGATTCAAGGTTGATTCAACAAGTTTGACCTAATTGAGCAAGTGTTTGATTCAGTGATCACAAGTGCATAACTCTCTCAATTTTCAATATTTTTAGTTGGTTTTTTTGCTATGGATTATTATCATCATATACAACAACTTCTCTTCACATGACAAGATCCAATTGTGCAAGAAAAATCATCAAAAGTTGAAAGGGGTTTCAAGTCATTTTAACACTCTCTAAGCTAGGGTTTGTTGACTTCCAAGGACCATATCTTACTCATTTTTTGAGATTTTTGATTGATTACAAAGCCATGATTCTCTTTGAAGGTTCCTTAACAAGTTATCTTCAAGGATCAAAGGCTAAATTAGCATGGAATACCATTTAAGTTTGAAGAAGATAACAAGTCTCTTTGAAAAGCCTTTGAATCTTAGGGTTTGACTTCAAATGATCATAACTTAGAAATTTTTTATCTCTTTGAGATAATTCTTTCTCCACAATAATATTTGGGGTGTCTACTACAACTTTGGTTTAATATGCAAGACTTTAAAATGCTTGGAAAGTTGTTTAAGAATTGAAAAGATTATAGGTCTTTTGTGAATTTCCCCAAATTTATTCATCATCTTCCAAAGACTAGAAATCTTTCAATTTTTATGATTTATAAGTGGTATCAATTCCATAATTCAATTCAAGAGGTCTACTTCCTTTCATCTTCAAGTATCAAGAGCTAATTTTTAGTGGAAGGTCATGTAATTTTGAAGAACATTATAGGTCATTTTGAAGTTTAACACTTAGAAATATTTCTAAGTACAAAAATCAGTTTGTTTTTCACGATTTCAATTGATCATAACTTTTTGCTCAAGCATCCAAATGCTACCTTTCTTGTAACATTGTGAAGTTTGTTGTGATATCTTTCAAATTCTTCAAGAATCATCCCCTAAAGGTCCTTGAGTAGTGAGCTATGCATTATTGAAGTTGGCTCCATGGAATTTTATTTTGCCTCGAGTCAGAGATTTAACCATGAATAAACTTAGATTATAGGTCGAATTACTCAAATCTTAGTTGCTAAACATGTGTAACTAATAGCCCTAATGCGTTTTGATAAGAATTGCACTTGGTATGAGGTCGTTTTGATGCATTTCAAGTCACATGTTTGACATGATCACAGCTGGCTTGGTTTGCACGATTCACTCACAATTTCTCTCATTTCTCATCATCATTCACTTCCCTATAAATAGAGGATGATATTCCATTCATTTCATAAGCTTTAGAGAGCCATAAAACCTCTGTGAAACTTCCTCCATACCTCTCAATTCTACAATTTTGAATTCGATTCTAAAGCACTTCCAGTTCTAAATTCTTTAGCTCTTCACCTTCACTGAACCTCTATGAAGCTAATCACATAAAAAACAAGCCAAATCATCCATTGAATCGAGTTATCCAAATCCAGTTTCATAGAAAATTTCTCTTACTTTGTACAAGTAGTTTTCTTAACCAAATTGATCCAAACAAGTTACTAATCAGTTTTCCTCCTTCTTCTGATTCTCACGCTTCTTCTATTTTGTGATTTCGTGGAGAATTGAACATTTAATTTACAAACTCGTTTTTTTCACTTTTTCTTCGGGTTTTTTTGCAAATAGACTGAGCTATGGTTTAAAGAAATTTTTCGCAAGGGTGAGGTTAGGATCGTCTGGAAGAGACGAATCCAATGATACCGGTTTGAGCTTCAAACGATTTTGTTTGAAGAATCTTATAAGAACTCAACACGCAAGGATCTAGAGGTTGAAGACGATCTATGTGTCGTTCTTCAACCAATGACACACGTCCAAGTGTTTTAATCTGATTGGCCTGACTTTTGTGTGTGATATGTGCGCCCATTGACTTGGATCCATCATACTCCATCACCTGAGGGCCCTTGAATTTGCTAGCGTGTATAAGTGAGTCTAGATCCAACGCACCACATTATTTTCAGATTATTTTTTATTTTCTGATTTTTGTTTTAACTGTTTTAAACTTCAAAAAATCATAAAAAAAATTCATTTCAACTTCTAAAATTCTAAAAAAAAATTACCAAAAATACTTTTGATTTTTCTCTTTCTGATGTTTATTTTTCACAATTTAATTTTTGTGATTTGGTATTTTTTATGATTTTTCAATTTATTTGACTTGTTTTAATTATTTAAAAATACTTTTCTTGATTTTAAAATTCAGGAAAAATTATGGAATGATCCAATGACCTCTTTTTAAATATTGGTGACTTCATTTTATTTTACTATTTTTCAAGAATTTTGGTTTATTTTTCTTATTTCTTTAAATTTTAAAAATAGTTCCTGGCTTAAAAAAATACGAAATTTTTTGTCAACACTTATTGACTCATATTTGACTTATGATATTTTTTTAGGATTTTTATTTGGTGTTTGAATACATGTTGTGTATTTTACCAATTATTTCTTTTTTTAAACATTTAAACTTTGTTTTATATTAAATATATTTTATTATTTTTTGATTAGTCCTGATTTGGAGACACTTAAGTGTTTTTTTGGGACAATTTCTTCAACCTCATTGGATATTGGGTGTTGATAGGTTGAGAAACCAAATCCACCAAAATGGATGAATGATGTTGATGATATTTGAAACCTTAATTTCATCTGATACATTGGTTACACTATCATTCATCTCCCTCTCCATCTTATCCTTTTCTTGTTTTTACTTGTGCTACATGTTTTTGGAGAATGATCTACATATCATTTCTATAACATGTTGGTACATAGATTGTTATTGACCATCCTCAAAATAGATGTGACTTCTACATAAGTCCACTTACAATTGCTTAACATAGTGCTAAATTTGTCCCGACTCAAAAAGTTATCATTCGTGGCCCAAACCTATGTTTGCAAGCCCGAGTATATTGAATTTGAAACCTTGGATCCAATAACTTTGAAGTTCATTGTTAGGAGGATTTGATTCTACCAATCCTCTAATAAACTTCATGAATTTTCGTCTAAGTGAATCATTTGAACATCGTTGATCACATGTGGTTGCTTTGAGCACTAAAAATGAATGATATACTGGACAAAAATAAAATGAGACTTGTTGTTGAGAAGCTTTGATTTTATCAATCTTCTAATGAGTTTTCAAATGAAAGCTTCAGGATGATCATTCAACTAACCCTCTAACTTCTAATTCACTAACAATTAACTTTACTTTATGCCTTTATTTCGTACCTTTATTTTTATGTACCACTTACTTTAGAATTTACATTCCATGCCATTTTTTCTTTTGCTCACTTGAGCATTTATCTTTATGACATTTTTCTTTTCTCACTTGAGCTTTCTTTTCTTTTAAAGACACTTAATAATCATCTTGAACATTAAACAAATTTAAGGTTACTTGAACTATCTGGTTACTACCCTTAGCATTGTGGAATTGTGGATCTCTCAGACTTAGGATTAGAAGCATTGATACTTGGGGACCTTGTTGCTATGTTGTCATTTTGTCTGAAGTTCTTGGGGTTTACTCCAAGGCATTGGGTTGATTTTCTTTATGTGTAGGTTATTCTAACTTTATGCTTTGTATGTGATTGAGAAATCCTCTGTATACAGCTGTTACTCTGCCCAATTTTTGTGAAGACTTAATTCATCTGAAGCTTGGTATTTCTCATATGTTTAGTATTTTTACTTTCTTGGTTTTAATCTAAAGGATGGGAATTCTACATTGACTTCTTCATGTCAAGTGTTAGCTTCTTGTTGGTTGGATCGTTCTTTTCCTTAGCTTTTACCTTATGCTTTAGAATAGTCCATTCATCTCCTCCTATCTTCTTTAGTTTCAAAACCGCTTTCATAATAAACTTGGACTTAGGTTCATGCCCTTTCAAAAATCTTTTCTTGATCAAACTTTAAACAAATTAACGATAATTTGACATCTTTTGAAAGACTAAAAGTCAATTAACCTTATTTAAACCGTTTTTCCACTTTGGCTTTTTACTTTAAAACCGTTTTCTCGAAAGATTAGACTCTTGTTGATTCTTGTAGTGATGCGAGCTACTATACTTCTATGATATATAGTGAAGTGGGATATTTTCCACTTGGGTGTTGAGTGAAGCTTTGTTGAGTTTAAAATCCAAGATATATCCTCCACTTTGAGATGATGCAAATTCTCCTTTCTCATAATTGTGGGTAGTAAGTATGTCTTCCACTCGGATATGACGATGATGTCTCTTCTCTTAAAATTAACCAACACACATGTGTTTTAAAATTTTTGAGGTGAACTACGAGTACCCTAATCCCCTATTGCACAAAAGGTGGTACGTAGGCATTAAAGGTTCGCAACTGCGGAGGGTGCAAAAATTCTAAAAAATACTTCTTTTCTCATCTCCACTATCTTATTTTATATACACCTTTTATAGCCAAAATACACAGATTTTCAAAGAGGATCCTGCGGAGTACTGTAGATGTTTAGGGTACTAATACCTTCCCTTTTCATAACCAACCCTCGTACCTAGATTCTCCCCCTCTTTTTTTGGGTTTATTCTCTCTTTTCCCATTTCCTTTGGAAACAGTAAAGCGCGGTGGAGATTTTATTTGATCTGTATGAGTTAAGTCAATCCAATGGCTTAGTCTCAACATTTCTACCACTACAGGTACTTTGAATTTGGGAGGAATCACTACATCTGGAACTAGACCCATTTCTAGAGCATTGACATCAAAAGCATAATAACCTTTTACAGCCTTTAGCCTCTCTTTAAGGGTTTTGAATTGATTGACTGCTACAGGATCTTCAATAGTCTTTGGTTGAGGCACTTGATTAATGTCTTCCAAATCATGGTCTCTATATTGTAAGTTTGTATAGTTATCCAAGTTGGGATGATTGTTGACTGGAATTTTCAAAGTATGGGATTCCCCCACCTTCGGAGGAGGTGGAATAAAACCTTCAGCCATGACGGGCTCTTGTTGGGCAACAATTGACTTTGTGGGACCAAATTTTGTCTCATGTATTGGTTGGTGACCGCTCAATGCACCAATGGTTTAGGATATTTCTTTGAAATCTACTTTGGGAATATGGTCTTGTCTTTCTATAGTGTTCTTCAAAGCGAGCATAACTTGGCTCATATCTCCTTTCATTGAGTCGATACTTCCTTTCACTTATTCCAAATCCTCTTGAAAGACAACTTGGTTTTCCTCGATTTTTTCCATTACTTTCTTTTGATGAGCTCTGGTTTGATATGGAAGTTAGGAAGTCAGTTTATCTTGCCCGACGATTTAACTGGAGATGATATGAAAATAATGAGTTTTTGTATGAAATGCGAAATGGATGTCTGTGGTTGGATGAATGCGTATGAATATGCTAAGAATTTTTTTAATGTCTTATTCACTTTGTATTTCCTTTATTATTTCATTATTGTTATGTTTGGTTCTTATTTTTTATTGGTGAGCACCCAAAAACACACAGATAAATACTAAAATAAAGTACTTTTATTGAAAATAAACCATAATCCTCAAAATTGTGTGGAAACAAAATACTGAATCAAAACTGAAAGCGGAAAATCAAAACAAATGTCAAATACTGAAGGAAATAACAAAAAGGGAAAAAAACTCCTAAGCACGCTTGTGAATTTCTACCCTAAAACCATCAACCATCTCCCTACAAATCTTAAGGAAGTCTTCAACATCCTTTGGGAGAGGAACTATTGTAGCTTCTACATCCCTTAAGCTCATAGAGAGGTCACCAATGAGATTGTTTGCTAAGAAGGCAAGCTTTGCATGCTTGTCCTTATACCTCAAATACTCCTTGTGAAGTGTAGGAATTATGACCTTGTTGTCTTCTCCCGCTTGAGCTATCTTTGTATAATGCACTTCCCAATATCTCTTTTCAGACCTCATATCCTTATAGAGTTCCCTTTATATAAGGAAATCCATTCGGAGGCCTTCCAATTCTTGACAGGCTTGTTCATACTCCTCCACCTTTTGAGAGAGAAGTCTTTCTACTCTCATCTTTCCAAGGTGTTCTCTCACCTCTACTTCTTGGATTTCTTAGAGACTTGTGAGAAGAATTTGAATTTTGTCAGCTTAATCTTGATCACCCTCCCCTAATCTTTGGATTTGGATTCTCATAACCTCTTCTAAATCCCTTTTGTCTTGTAATCCTTTATTATGCCAACCCCTTAGTCTTCCAATTTCTCTAGCAGCATCATGCAACTTTTGATTGTAGGAATCAAGATTGAAAGTAGCACTTAGAAATCCCTCAATTGTATGCTTTCACTTAGACCTTTCTTTTTCAGCAATTCACGGTCATTTTAAATCTATTGATCTTTCAGCTCAAGCTCTTGTTGTAACTGATTCTTCTCATAAAGGTTATGCTCCAAATCCTCTATTTCCCTTTGAGCTTTCTCAAGGGAATCCTTTAGCTCTTCTATTTCTTCTACTTACATTAGAAGGGGATCATGCATGTATGGTACATATATGGGATCAATATTAAATGGCAATTTGTTAATTCAGACCCTTTCAAAACCCATAGAGTATAAGGTTCTCTTGCCACGATATTTTTTATACCAAATTCAGCCCATTTCTTGTGAACTTTACTCCAAGCTTGTATGACTTTCTTTAGTAGCTCTGGGATGCTTCTATCCGTGTCATGAAGGACCAATTGTTGAAGTTTCTCATCAGAAGGTTTATCTTCCAAAGGATATCCAAGTTGACGTAAAGCCAAAGTGGGGTTATAATTGATACATCCTCTTGTTCCAATCAAAATAAAATTTGGAAATTCTCCACAATTAAAGATAATTGATCCTATATTCATCTTTCTAGCATACCACAAGATAAAATAAACACTAAGATCCCTCAGCTTTTGGTACTATTCATTATTTTGTTAAATCATTGACAATGTAATTCTCTTTGTAGAGGTGAGAAATTAGCCAAGAGTATAATAGAGTAAGACAACAAAGTAGCACACCTCTCCTTTTTTCATAAGGTGTATGAAGAGAGTAATACACATCAATAAGCAAAGCATGAGTAGGATCAACATTTAATACTTTCACGGTATAAAACACATTAATGGCCGCATAATCTATATTGTCCATAGTATTTGGAAACATAACCAAAGATAAGAAATGCTAAACAATCTCCACAAGTCTCCCGTTCTCTCTTATCAGCAAAAGAAAGAGCCTCAGATTCTAAGTATTGTCTTTTGATGCATTGCACTTCACCATGTTTCTTGTAGTTGAGCACTAAGTCAGTGAAGGGTATCCCAAATTCTTTAGCCAAGTCTCAGACTTTGATGGTATTCTCAATTCCTATATAAGCTTCATCCTTGATTTTGGAGAATCCCAAAATCCTATCAAATTCCTCCAAGATAGGCCCCAATTGAAAATTTTGAAAAGTGAAACACCTTAGCCGAGGGTCATAGAAATGAGCAAGAGCAGTAATGATTTCCACTTATACAATTGTTTTTGTGAGGTCAATGATATCCTCATATCGACGAAAAAAATCCCTTTATAGCTTTTTTAGTAAATTTTCCTCTAATTAGTTTGATCTTCTTCATATATGGCATTGCGGTACTGATGCCGATGGTCGGTTTCTTATTAGTATTCATTTTGAGATGCTCACCAAAAAACCTTTCTTATTTTTTTGTATTATTTTTTTCAAGGAAATCCTGTAAATAAGACACACAAAAAATGCAAAATAATGAATATTTTTAAATTTAAAATATATGTTATGCACGGTGATGAAATTTGGTGGTGGGATTATAAGAGGTATCCTTAATAGGTAGTTTCTTAAATCTATCCTACGAATATTCTACCCTCCTCATAAGGGTGACTTTAAGGGTATCATAGACAACACTATAGGGAAAAGGCACAAGGGCATCCTTAAGTGGAGCATCTTTATAGGCCGAGACATTCGTCTTGTAGGCCATACAAGGGGTCACCATGAGATTTTATTTTGGGTTATACAAACAGTAATTGGTCAAATCCCAATTTCCTACCTCCTAGTGAGTCTAGCCCTCTAAAAGATATTCCTCGGAATTTGAGCTACTCAAGGCGAAGTCATCGCAAAAACATATAGGAATGTTAAACCCCCTTGGCTAATTGACAATCCTTCTTCTAAGGTTATAATTTATTTGTAATGAAATTCCACCAACATATATATATATATATATATATATATATATATATATATATATATATATATATATATATATATATATATATATATATATATATATATATATATATATATATATATATATATATATATATATATATATATAATACAACAAAAAATAAACAAATAAACAAATAAATATGGAAATAAAAAACATGTCATAAATAGAAACAACCCAAAAACCCTATACCTAAAAGGAGGGGAGAACTCTAACCCTAGGGTCGTGTCTCCAGCAGAGTCACCAGCTGTCGTAACCGGCAAATAAATAATGAGTCGTCACCACTACTTTTCGTCCTAAGGACGGGAAAGAACGCATAACCCTAATTTGATTTAGAGATTCTAAGTTTATGTGTTGGTTAGACGAAGGAAAAGTGTTAGACACCCTTCATCTCCATTGTTCTCAAGGGGCATCCTATTTTAGGTTTCAGGGCAGATCAGAAATTTTCTATTTAAAAGCATGTTATTATCAATTGCATAAGAAAATGTTTAATTTTTAATTATGGACTCGCCTTGATTTTAACCGCGTGCCTACGTACCCCCTTGCGAAGAATCCGAGTCCAATTTCATAGTTCGAATGGTTTAGTTAGTTTTTTTATAACATTGTGTAAATGCTTTCGAACGATCCTTTTAAATTCGTATGTGTTTGAAAATTGCAAAGGCGTAGACGTAGTTCGAAGTTTAATTTGAAAGTAAAACCACAATCCTTTTTTTAAAATAATATTGAATTTGAATTAAGTTAGTAAAAAGACGACAATTGAATGAAACAAAATTGAAATTAGTAAAAAAAAAATATTTAATGAATTGAATAAAAAGAATTAGTAATTTTAGAAGGATAGTTAATAATAATTATAAACATAATATTTATCAAAGATAAATTATATTTTTATAATAATAATAAGAAAAATAGTTATTTTAATGCAAATGCGAAAATTGATGTGAAAAGAAAAACAATCAATAATATAAATAAATTAAATAAATAAATTAAGTAAATAAAATTAAAACTTAATAATAAAACACGGGGGTATTTTGTTTTGCATAATAATTCAGGGGTGTGTGAAAAGCAGAAGGCAGACTCAATAACAAGTTTGAGTCTACTAGCGCAGAGGGGGTATGAATTTAGTTGTAGTGGTAAAAGGTAGGGTATGAATAGAAAGAGCTTAGGCCCAAAATAATTTATGGATCCCATTTAGATCCAGTGAGTTAAGGTGCAGTTCTTTATGGTGTGGAAGCGAGATCTGGAACATTTGATTTAAATCAAAGGGTCCTCAGAAGTTAATCCTGGAGTGTTGATTGAAAGTAAGACAAACTGAGGGCTTAGATGGGAAGTATGACTAGGTTACATGGTGGGAGGGAGCGCATGGTGACCAGTCAATGGTCACCAGATCTCATGGCTCTCAGGGAACCACGTGGCGCGCATCTGGGACGAGTGGAGGGAGTATATGTGTTCATTCTCTTCAATCTTGTTTCACTTTTCTAATTCATTTATCTCTATCTCTCTCTCTCTCTATCCATTCAACACCTCTCTTGCCTCTCTCTACAACCAAGCCTCGCCAAAAATCGCCACAACGACTGAGCCACCTTTAACCCCACTGTAAACCACCATAATCCCCAGAATTCTGGTTGATCTTCAATCGGAATCTTCAACTTACATGAACCCTAACCCCATATCCTAAGAACCCTAACCCTGAAGACTTATAACCCTAACCCTAATTACACAAGATCACCACCAATGACCATTGAGGCCAGCGTATTGATTCAAAGTCGCGTGGGCTTTCATCTGTTTTCCCAGAAAACCCTAAGTTTAAAGAATGAATCCCACCATATCTACATGAACGCTAACCCAAAAGTAAGAACCATAACCCTAGAAAGAGGAACATTAACCCTAAATTTCCCATAAATCCAACAATTAAACCCCTATCATTCAAACGTTCAACAATTACCACAACAAATATAAACCCTAAGCTAAGTCTTTTGTGTTTATCTCTCCTGCAGTGAACCTGGTAGTATAACTTCTTATGATTTCCTCTTTGATCTCCACTTCTAATCTCCTTTTTTTTCTATTTGCATGTGTTGAAGGTGATGGGCTCGCAGCAACTAGACAAGGGTTTCATAAATCCATCTTCCACAATCTCCAATTCTAAATTTTCTGGTCCTCTAATTAGGTCTTAGGCTTAGTCTTATATAGGTTTAGGAATCAATCTTAATTAGGAAAATAGTTTTATTGATTTGCTGTTACAAATTTTAGATTGATTATGTGATGAATTAAATAGGTTGATTGAAGATTCAATTAGATTTCGTTAGATTTTAGATTTTAGGGTTTCTGTAAATGATTATGTATTTGGACGATTTGTATGTATAAGTTCGTTGTAATCAATAAAAACAATTTTCAATCAAATATTGATTTAAAATTATTGGAATTTTGGGCTTTTGATTAACTTAAGAAAGAAGAGTCCAAATGGGCACAGTAAAAGGAATTTAGGGTTTCCCAAACCCTTGTTGACTTAGTCAAAAAAACTTAAATAATAAAAAAACAAGATCCAAATAATTTAATTAACACCAATAATATGTAATAATAATAATGATAAGAATGTCAATTTTAAACAATAATAATTTGTATTAATAATTAAATAGCATACTATATACACGTTGACTTCAGTCAACAAAATAAAATGCTTTATAAAACCAAATAATTATAATAATATTTATATATAAATGAAGAGAGATAACTCATACATAAATGTTGACTTCAGTCAATAACAATAATCAAATTAGTTTAATCTAATTTTTAACTTTGCTATGGGTCTCTAAAAAAAACATCTTAATGGGCCACTTAGATTTAATCAGAATAATGAGCCCTATTTGAAAAATGATACATAAACACCCCTCGTCAAAGTTGAACTTTATTATATTTAAAAAATCTAAAACATAATTATATGTTAGTATGAAAGTACAAAAATTAATATAGAAATAAACCAATAGTTCTAAAAAAAAGAAATTGACTGTTTACACCAATGCAGACAAATTTGGGATATGACATACAACAATAAAGAACAAAGTCTCTAATACAAATAATGAGCAATAACTCTTTGTATTGAGAACTCTAAGATAAAACACAAATAATGAGCCATAACTCTTTTCTATTTAATCCCTAATATCTTAACACAATAACGAGCAACAACTCTTGTGTTCTTGATATTTCTCTAGAAAATTATTTATGGATGTATATGAATAATGATTCTTCTTTTCTCTTGATGTTTCATAGTATTTCAGCAATTTGATTCAAGCTTGATAGCATAGCATTTTTCGTCAATCTTCAAATGCTGATGAGGTCTCTTTATATAGACTTTGAGAAAATGGACCGTTGGTAGTATAAAAACGTTGCTTTAACTTGACAGCTACAGTAACAATATTAATTTATCACGGGATACAACATAGTACAATATGTAAGCATGTAGTGGAATTTTAAACGTATTAACTATACTATGTTCTTCGTGGCTAAGTTTCTTAAGACCTTATCTTCTAATGATTTACTTATGGCTTGAAGTAGTAGGCTTGGAAGATGTCTCTTGATCTTGTCTTTTTTTTCTTCTTGCTGGAATCATCCTGATATGATGATGAAAATGATCCAAAAGATACTTCATTATTGTAAAGTCATAGTCTTTCAGATAGTTGAGTATTGTCTTCAGATATATAAGCAACATTTTATCGGATGAACAATGTATTTTTTGAGCGAAAGCTTTTCTGATCTTGACTTCTTGAATTGATCCTCGATTCTTGATAATCAACTTTTCTAGGCTGCATATTTGATGTATGGTTTCTGAAGCAGAGACTTATATCAGTACATATGATTTTGATGTTGAATTCTTTCCTTTCTAATCTTATGAATTTTGGTCTTTGTATTGAGCTGAAAGCAACAACTTATGTCAGCTATATCTTGGTGTTTGATCATGAATTCTTTCTCTTGATATCTAAGATTGGCGCTTTCCTAATAACATACTTGATTCCCTTTCTGATGAACATTCAACAATCCTTAGAACTGCTGATGTTTCTTTACAATCGATCATAATAGTTCTTCTGTTGAGTAGATTTGCTTGAGATGATATCATCCTTTGATCTTGTCTTTTGAGGGACTATATGATGTTGATTTGAATTGTGTCTAGAAGATCTTGGTTTCATCATTTCTTATGATGGAATACTTCTGATATTGAATTGAAGTGCGTATTCCATGAACTATTCGAGTCTTCAGAAACTTGACTTTGTCTTCGGAAATGTGAGTAGCAACTCTTCTGATGAATAAGTCTTTGTCTTCTGATCCAGTAGTAGAAGCTTTCTATTTATGTGTTTAGAGTTTTGACTTTTTCTTCAGAATTATAAGCAACTGTTTTTCTGATGAGAAAATCATGACTTCCGATCTTTGCGTTGGAAGCTTGTTTCTTGAACAATCTTGATTTATGATTCTTTTTGGTGAACATTCAGAATTCTTCAGATCTACTAATGTTTCTTAAGAAGCAAATAGTCTTTCTAATGTGCTTGGTGTATTTCTGATTCTCCAGACAATAGTCCTGAATTAGGTAGAATTTCTTATATGCACACTCAAGAAACTTATTAGAACTAAAATTGTTTCTCATCAAATATATGTGTTATTATCATCAAAACATCAAGATCATATTGTATACACAAATCTTGTTTTAACACAACAAAAGTCAAATAAATAAAATAAAAACAGCCTAAATATACTCCAGGAAAGATGTCAGGACATCATGTAGGACATCATTCATAAATTCAACCATCAGTAATTGTAACAACATCAACATACAAACAACCATCAGTAGTTGTTGTAACAGCAACACAACCATCAGTAGTTGTGAAACAACCATCAGTAGTTGTAGACAATATCATTACAACCATCAGCAGTTGTAGCATCAACACAACCATCAGTAGTTATGAAATCAGCAATATCAAGAGCAACTGTAGTAGGCCGACAGAAGCGTCAGACAACCATCAGTAGTTGTCACACTGAATCCAAGAAAGCTATCATCCTAACCTTCTAATAGCCAAATGGTACCAGATGTTAGTGTAAGACCCAGAGGCCAATACTTTTGGTACTTGTATCGAATTATTTATTAATAATAAAAGGCATTTCTTTATTATGTTTGCTTTCCAAAATAATAAAGTCCCTAGAATGGTTTATTTGTTTAATGAAATGTTAAGTGTGACTTAATCATGAGATCCCATTAAACATAAGACACTATTCTTAAAGTATCTGTAGTCAAGCTTTAATGTGAAGTGGGATAACATTAAAGCATTAAGATTATTATGAATATAGATTGATGATCACATCTCATGGATCATAGATAAGGAGTTATCAAGTCTTGACATAGGTATGAATATTAGGAGTAATATTTATACTGGATTGACCCGCTATGAGAATACTACATAGAATGTTATGCAAAGTGTCATAAGTTATTCTCATGATGATAATGGTGTATACCACCCTTCGACCTGAAACCACTATGAACCCTAGATGTAGAGTCAAGTACTTTATTGTTGATCAAACGTCATCTGTAACTGGATGACTATAAAGACGGTTGATGGGTACTTCACAAAGCATGCTAAGGGACATGAGTGACCTAGATGGAATTTGCTCTTCCTGCATAACAAGATAAATGTCTAAGGGCCCAATATTGAACTAGACAAGGGTGACACAGTGTATGCCTTGTGTTCAATATAGACATGAGGGCAAAAGGGTAATTGTACAACACAAATATTATCACGAAAAAGGTTTGGTCAGATCACATGACATTTTCGTGACTTGGGTAACAGTGATGTGTTGCTAGATACCGCTCACTGTTTATTATATTAAATGTGTGATTTAATATAATTGCCAACGTCGCGAAAACCTACAGGGTCACACACATAAGGACAGGTTGATGAGAGATAGAATAAATAAGGAACACCGTAAGGTACAGTGCACTTAAGTGTAATACGGAAAGTGGTAAGGTACCACGTGGATAAGTGATATATGGTACATCATAAGGTATGATGTCCATAAGCTTAATTGGGCTTTTAGCTTATAGCCTTAATTGGGCTTTTAACTTGTAGCCCACACGAGTGATTCTATAAATAGATCCCTTGTGATGAAGCAATTTCACTTGATGCAATTTCGTTTTTGATTCTCTCTCTCACTCAAGGTTTCCGTTCGTGATTAGCTAGCACTGTGACCGGAAGCGATCTGTTCGTGTGGACTGAGTAGAGGCGTTGTTCTTCATCAACGCTCGTGATCACAACATCAAAGGTCTGAATCGCCACAAGAGGTAAATATTTCTATCACTGACTATGCTCATTCGTAAGGATCGATAAAGGAAAATTTTAAATTCCGCTGCGCTTTTGATCGCAATTTTCCTACAGTGGTATCAGAGCCTGTGATACGGTGGGAGAACTGACTATGATTTTGCGTTTGTTTTCGCAAATGTTTCGGTTGAGCAAGAGTCGCCACCGACTTTTTATTTTATCCTAAGGAAAGGTTTAAAAAGCACAGCAAAAACCTTTGAGATATTTCGTGGGTTCGGGGAGTAGATTATAGAAAGGGAAGGTATTAGCACCCTTCCTATCCATGGTTATCCATGGGCTCTTAGGTACTTGCTTAGATCAACTTGCCTTAGTTTTCAATTGTTTGAAAATGGTGCTTTATGTGTGGTTTTGAAAATGTTTTGAAAAAGATGCCTTGTCTAGGCTACCCTTGTAACAATTCTTTACTCGAATGTTTTACAAAAGGTGTTTGTCTTTTTGAAAAGATGTTTCAAGGTTTTTTGAAAGTTTGTTTTGAAAGTGTTTGTGAAGTGTGGTTTGAAAAATAGGCAAGTGTTTTTGTTTTGCAAGTTGACAAGTACTTAAGAGCTATCTACCCTAAAGTTCTCAAAGATTTTTGTTATGTTTTAACCCTTTTAACAATTTTGTTCCACCATTGCATTTGGTGGGCAATCTTGTGTTAGGATATGAAAGGGACGGGCGCGGGTCATCGTTTAGACCATAATTGCAATGGTGCCAAGTATCTTTGGGCAATTTTTCCTTAAAAGGGACTTGATCATTTTTTAGGCAACTTTTCGAAAGCGTCATCGAGGGACTATGATCATTTGAATTGTGTTTGTTTTGCCCAAAGAGACCTAACATGCAATATGGCCCATTTATTGAAGGCAACAAGTGGAATACCCTAGGGGTGCAAGTGTGATTAGTGTTGTCCATTTTCATGCTTGATTATCTTGAAATTAGGTCAAACTATTTTTGTTGTTTTTATTTGCATACAAACCCTAATTCTAACATGGTATATTTAGAAAGCAATAAAGTGCGAAAAGTAAAGTTCCTAAGCTATTACAACACAATATGGGAAGGGGGTACAAATGTTCAAATGGGGGGTATTTAGACAAGGAATTTAAACCTAGCTATTACATCAATTTGGAATTATTTACAAGATATTTAATTGCACAAATTAAATAGAAATAAAATAAATATGCAAGATGCAAAAAATGTTTTTTATGTGTATGAAAAAGAGTATTTTTATATGTCAAATAAAATAAAATGAAAAGTATTATTTTTTGGAGTTTTTGTGTATTTAGGGCAAAACCCTAATTTCTTAAATAAAAGGTATTATTTATTTAATGTGTACAATGTTTATTTATTATATACAAAATAAAATAAAAAATGAAGTATATTTGTCAAAAAGGTTTTTTGAGGTCAAATATTAATAAAAGAAAAAAATGTATATATTTTTGTATTATTGTCCTAAATATCTAATAAATATATATATATTTGTATTATTTTCTAAATATGTATTATATATACAAAATAATAATATTTAATATTTATAAAAAAAAAAGTATATTTTATATAAAATATTTTCAGAAGATAAAACAAAATAAAAATAAAAAATGAATGTGTTTACATTATTTTTTCTATTTATTCTAAATAATAATATTATGTACTTATTTACATACAAATATCAATATAAACAAATAAATGCCTAAAAAATATAAAAATGGTGTAAAAAAAGTTTTTTATGTTTTTAATATTATTAGCAAAAATAAATAAGTCCGAATAAAAAAGAAAAGTCAAAAAATCATGCAAATAAGCAAAATGGGCTCAGGGGGTGTAAAAGCAAAAATGGTGTGTAAACAGAAATGACAAATCAAGCCCAGCTCACCAAGTCCTTCTTCAACCTCTGGCCAGAACTTTGACAAAAAACGCGCGCTTGTACAATGATTCAAACACCTGGATTCTTGGACTTTTAACACAAACTTACAACATAAGAAATGTTAATCATCAAGCCACGATTCTGAATATGTAAAGAACTCATCCTAACTCTCAGAAATGAGAGAGAATTTCTCCATTCCCAAATCTTAACCTAATTTTTTATCCATATTCAGACCTTAAATTCTCACAGCATATGTAAAATAAATGAAAAGTAAAGGTATGTACAGTTTCAGGGGCATGAGTAGAACACTTTTTATTCACAAACCTAGAGCTAACAATGCCTACATTGAGAGTTAGAAGTTCAAGAATATACCTGTTCAGTTGGAGTCATGTCTGGCAATGGAGGAGTTTTCAGGGCAAGATGAAGATTTGTACAGCTTCCTTGAAGTGTGAGGATGCTATTCCAATACTTGGTATGCCTTGAAACCTTCTGTACCAAGCTGCAGAAGTCAACCTGCAAGAGGAAGAAGTGAAAATGGCCAAACTAATTAGAGGAGTTACAGTTCACTTCTAATGCTTTGGGTAGTTTGGATTGATGGTAAGGAAAGTGTTTGAACTGGTTTTGGCCAAGATGCACGATGGAAATGAGTTGTGGGATTCAAGTTGCAGAATATGCCCTGTTTTGCCACAAAGCTGTGATTTTCTGTAACTGGATGGATGAAGGGTTGTTTGGTCGTGTTTGAGGTCAGTTAGGAAGTGTGAAATGTGAGGACAAAGTTTGCTTAAGGTTTTGTTTGCTGAGATCAAAGTTGTTGTGTGTTATGGCAAGTTTCTTACACTTTAAGCAACAAATGTCCAAGTTGGTTTTTAGACAGGTAGAGGCCCCCCTAATGTGCTGCAAACCTTGGCATTGATCAGTTTAATTAGTTCCTAAACTTGTGCCAAGGGGATTTGAATTGTACTTCTTGGATTTGCATATTGACATAAAGTTCACTTTTGCAAAAATGGTTAAAGTGCTTTATCTATTTTGGGATTAAACCATTATGCAATGCTTGAACACATAGAATATGGTCTTGGCACAAAGAGTTTGCATTAAATTTATAAGTGTAATTGAGGTAAAAGGCCTGTAATCAAGGAATGCATGCTGATTTGAAAATTGCCTAAGTGTATGAACATGGAAATTGGCCATAACAAAAGTGAGTTTTTCCCATATTGCAAAATTCGATTCTCCCTAACCATGAGGTTGTTTGATGAGTTCTTGGACATTTTTGAAAGCTTGGAATGTGTAATACAATCCATCTTTGAAATTAAAATTGAAATGCCAAGTGGAAGTATGTGAAAAATGGTCTTGAAGTTAGGTAAAAACCTTGCCTAAAATAGGTCAAATTTTCTCTAAGTTAAGAATGGTTTGGTACCCTTGTTCCAAAAATTGTAACTTGAGATACAAGCTTCTTTTGGGAAAACTTTGTGAATCAAAGTTGTAGATTATGCAATAGGCTACAACTTTCATGTTTTGACTTTTACTTGAATCCAAATGAATCTTGGTGAGAAAGTGGGGCAAAGTTAGGAAAAAATTAGGGTTTTTCATAACTTAGAAAAATTCTAAGTTATGAAAAATCTTCATTTCAAACCCTAATTTGCATTTCTTGATTTCTTGATGAACAAGTTTCATGATTTGGCATGTTTTGATGAAAAATGAATCTTGACACTTGATTTTGACCAAAAAGTCAAAGTTTGACTTTTCAGTATACAGTCAAAATTAATCAATTGACTGGGAAATTCAACTGTCAATCTTGTGCATTTGGGATCTTTTGAACTTGTTGAGCATGTCAAGACAATTCCATGGGGTCCTTGAGTCCATATGTGAGCTTGGTTTGCCATTGGCTAGGTCAAACAGTCAAAAATTACCTTTGTGCAGTCAAAACCCTAAAAATGACCATTTTGCCCTTTTGATGATCTGATCAAATTTCTTGTGGAATTGTGATCCAAACTTGATCAAATGGTCCATGTGAGTTCATAATGTTGACGTGGGTCAATTTTCATGAGATTTGACTGTCAATTGGCCACAGTTGACTTTTTCCCCAATACAGCTGATTTCTAGGTCAACTGTCCAATTGACTGGGCAAAGTTTGGAATCAAGGCTTGAAACTTGGTGTGGATAAACTTGGGAGTCCAATATGAAGCATGAAAGTCATCTTAGGCATTTTAGGTCAAAACATCCTTGTGCAAACACAAACCCTAATTTGGGTCAACAGTGCAAGGAGAAGTCTTGAGCAGATGAAACCCTAATTGGATCTTGAGCTTCAAGGGCTTTGTGATGAGAAATCATTGAGAAATGGGAGGGAAAATTTTGGGGTACAACAGAGCCACTTACGAAACCATGGATCTGATAGTTGTTTATGTTCTATATTTCCTGCTTTGATTCGATTAAAACCAGAATGAATTGAATAATAAACGAGTAATTAAATTTGGCAGTTGTTGTGTACGATTTGGATGATTGATGTTGACTATGCTTCGGAATCCGACATTAGTATGGTGAAGCAGCGATACATCGATCGTCCATAGGTTACACAAATAAGATCGATCACTTTTATATATGATATAAGTAAATCTGATGCAACGATTGTATATGGGATATACTGTTTCTGTTTCGTTCATTCAAACACTTGATGATTGTTATTCCTTTGACCGATCACTGTTCATATGCTTCAGAATCCGACATTAGTATGGTGAAGCAATGGAATGTGATTAATCATATTGAATTATCAATCGAAATGTGTTTGACAGCATGAAACTGTTGCATTAGGGTTCATGACGGCACAAGGGTTGTGTTGTTGCAGAGTTATGCGATTAGGGTTGTGAATGCACAAGAGTTGTGCGAAAATGATGCCGATTTCAAATGAATTGTTCATTAAAATTTTGCGTCGGGGAGCTTCCCCTAACAACCCCTCAAAGGGGCGCTGCCCCCTTGACCCCCGTCCGCTGAACGGTCAGCGGAACCACCGTCCACTGACCGGGCAGCGGAACCCCCGGCTAACTCTGCGTAGTGTGATCAATCGTCAAAATTTAATTTGCCTTTTTTTAATTAACAAAATTTAAACTAATAATAAAAGTGTGTTTATTATTATTGTCTTGTGGTGATCAGTTATAGCCTTAGTTTTTTCCTTTATTTTATTTTGGGATTGTAAAATACGGCCTGCGTGTCGTGCCTCTCTCTAAAATTATTGATGTAACTTCTTTTCTCATCTCACTCCCTCGTATGTAAAACGAGTTTATTTTATGTAATGTAATGTTATGAAGAAAGAGAAGAATACAATATCAAAGGTGGATAACCTTGGAGGTCTTGCTTGGAGAAGTTTAGATCGTTATTAGGTTAGCTTAGGTTCTCTCATTGGCTTGGGAGAACAATTGCGCTAGGGGCCATAATTGTATCCTTTTATGTATATTGATGCATGTGTTTGTATGTTGATGCATGAGAGAGACGAATTGCATGTTAAGCCGGTGAGATCAAACTAATAACAAAATCCCTCAAGTTAAATATTAAATTCATTCTTTCCAAGTTTTAGCACTCATCAAGACTAGTATCGAACAATGTAGGTTTCGCCTACGCGAGGTGCATGTTCTATATTAGTAAGGTGCGATAGGATAATTGTAATATCCAACTGCTAAAACAATGGGTCAAACTTAACTAAACACATTATAATAAGATTATACATGTTTAGAAGCAAGAGTTGGGAATGATTCATATGATGAATTAAAATAAGGAGTTATTCACCCAACTGAAAATATTCGAGAGTTGTATGAGATACAATTGGAAGGAGTTCCTACCTAAATAACCTAGTTTTGTGTAATCAGCCTAACGCTGACTTAGAACAAAGTGAAATGTGGATCTTGACCCACTAGAAAGTCTTCCAACGGGACTTTCCGAATCAAATGATGAGGGTCATTTGGTTTGAGTAAAATAGTGGGAGCATATTTGATTAAAGGCCTAATTAAATATGTTGTTTTAATGATACTTATATTTTCATTTTTTTTGTAGATTACCATGACAACAAACAACCATATTTTGCGATCAATCCTAGATAAGGAAAAATTATCTGGGACAAATTTCCTGGATTGGCACCGAAATCTGAGGATTGTCCTCAAGCACGATAAGTAGTTGTATGTCTTGGAGACACATGTTCCTGAAGAGGAACCGCCTAGTTCGGCACCTAAGGCAGAAAGAGATGCTTATAAGAAGAATTTTGATGATGCTAACGAAGCCGCTTGTCTCATGCTAGCTACTATGAACTCGGAGTTGCAAAAGCAACACAAGAACATGTCAGCGTTCGATATGATCGGACATCTGAAAATGCTCTATCAAGAGCAGGCAAGAAATGAGAGGTTTCAGGTTTCAAAGGCCCTTTTTAACAGCAAGTTATCTGAGGGAAACCCTGTAGGTCCCCATGTACTCAAAATGATTGGGTATGTGGAGAACCTTGAAAGGTTAGGGTTTCCGCTTGGAAAGGAACTTGCAACTGATTTTATCTTGCAATCGTTGCCAGATAGCTTTAATCAGTTTGTCATGAATTTCAACATGAATGACATGGATAAGAGTCTTCCAGAATTGCTAAGCATGTTGAAAACTGCTGAGCAGAATATGAAGACAAAAGGGAAGTCCATTCTGATGGTCAGTAATGGAAAGAAGCTGAACAAGAGGCCTACCAAGAAGGTTGGTAAAGGGAAAGGCAAGGAAGTTACCAAGCCTAAACCTAATGTTCCTGCTTTGAAGCCTAGTGGAGGCATAGCAAAGGAGGGCACTTGCTTCCATTGCGGTAAGACCGGACATTGGAAGAGAAACTGCCCAAAGTACCTAGAAGATATGAACAATGGAGTAGGGACTTCAAATTCAGGTATTTTTGTTATTGAAATTAATTTATCTACTTCTGCATCATGGGTATTAGATACTGGATGCGGTTCTCACATTTGTACTAATGTGCAGGGGCTAAAAAGGAGTAGAGATTTGGCAAAAGGTGAAGTTGACCTACGAGTTGGAAATGGAGCAAAGGTTGCTGCTTTAGCCATAGGAACTTATGTTTTGACTTTACCTAGTGGTTTAATAATTTAGTTAGAGAACTGTTATTATGTACCTGCAATTAGTAGGAATATTATTTTCGTTTCTTGTTTGGATAAGTTTGGTTTTTCATTTATAATAAAGAATAATTGTTGCTCTATTTATTTGAATGATATATTCTATGCTTCTGCACAAATGAACAATGGACTATATGTCCTTGATCTTGAAATGCCAATTTATAACATTAATACTAAACAGATTAAACCTAATGAGTTAAATCCAAGATGCCTTTGGAACTGTAGCTTAGGCCACATAAATGAGAAACGCATTTCCAAACTCCATAAAGATGGACTATTGGACTCTTTTGATTATGAATCATATGAGACATGCAGATCTTGTTTAATTGGAAAGATGACAAAGTCCCCATTCACAGGAAAAGGTGAAAGGGCTAATGATCTTTTGGCGCTCATACATACTGATGTATATGGACCACTGAACATACCAGCCAGAGGAGGTTTTCAATACTTCATCACATTTACTGATGATTTCAGTAGATATGGTTATGTGTATTTAATGAAACACAAATCTGAAACCTTTGAAAAATTCAAGGAATTCAAGAATGAAATACAAAACCAACTAGGTAAGAATATTAAAGTTCTTCGATCAGATCGAGGCGGTGAATATTTAAGCCTAGAGTTTGATGACCATCTAAAGGAATGTGGGATTTTATCCCAACTTACTCCTCCCGGAACACCACAATGGAATGGTGTATCTGAGAGAAGAAATCGAACCTTGTTAGACATGGTCCGATCCATGATGAGTCACGCCGATCTTCCGAACTCCTTTTGGGGACATGCACTATTGACTGCAGCTTACACACTTAACCGGGTTCCATCCAAAAAGGTTGAGAAGACACCATATGAGATATGGAGTGGTAAGAAACCACATATGTCTTACATGAAGATTTGGGGTTGCGAAGTTTATGTGAAACGACAAATTTCAACTAAGCTTGAGCCCAAATCTGACAAATGCTTATTTGTGGGGTATCCTAAAGAAACAAGAGGGTATTACTTCTACAATCCTTCTGAGGGCAAAGTGTTTGTCGCTCGAACTGGAGTTTTTCTGGAAAAGGATTTTATTTCCAAAAGAATCAGTGGGAGGAAAATAGAGCTTGAAGAAATTCAAGAACCACAAAGCATTGATACACCTATGGAAGAATTAGAGCAGGAAACACAAGTAGTTGTGGAAGAGAAACCTGCTCAAGTAGAACAAGACCAGTGTAGGTCAAGCAGGATACATCAACAACCTGAGAGATATGGATATCTCATAAGTGATCAGGGTGATGTATTACTCATGGATCAAGATGAGCCTGTGACCTACCAAGAGGCCATAACTGGTCCTGAGTCTGAGAAGTGTCTAGAAGCCATGAAATCTGAAATGGATTCCATGTACACAAACCAGGTTTGGACCTTGGTAGAGCCTCCTATAGGAGTTAACCCTATAGGATGCAAGTGGGTCTTCAAAAATAAGACTGACATGGATGGTAAGGTACATACCTATAAGGCAAGACTGGTTGCAAAAGGCTATAAACAAATTCATGGGGTTGACTATGATGAAACCTTTTCACCAGTTGCAATGCTTAAATCTGTTCGGATTTTACTTACTATCGCTGCATATCATGATTATGAAATATGGCAGATGGATGTCAAAACTGCTTTCCTTAATGGGAATCTTCTTGAGGATGTGTACATGACACAACCTGAAGGATTTGACATACCAGAAGAAGCCCAAAAGATATGTAAGTTACAGCGATCAATTTATGGATTGAAGCAAGCTTCCAGAAGCTGGAATCTTCATTTTGATGAAACAGTAAAACAATATGGATTCATCAAGAATGAAGATGAGCCTTGTGTCTACAAGAAGGTTAGTGGGAGCATGATCGTATTCCTGGTATTATATGTAGATGACATATTACTCATTGGAAACTATGTCCCTACCTTGCAATAAGTGAAGACTTGGTTAGGGAAATGCTTTTCAATGAAGGACCTAGGTGAAGCAGCCTATACATTAGGAATCAGGATCTATAGAGATAGGTCACAAAAACTGCTTGGCCTAAGTCAGAGTATATACATAGAAAAGGTGTTGAGACGCTTTAATATGCATGATTCCAAGAAAGGATTCATACATATGCAACATGGCATGTGTCTGTCAAAAACACAATCCCCTTCAAGTAAGGAAGAAAGGGATCGCATGGATAAGATTCCATATGCATCTGCAATAGGATCTATCATGTATGACATGCTATGTACTCGACCAGATGTCTCGTATTCTTTAAGTGCAACGAGTAGGTACCAGTCTAATCCCGGTGATGTTCATTGGGCAGCTGTCAAGAATATCCTTAAGTACTTGAGAAGGACTAAGGACTCATTCTTGATATATGGAGGTCAGGAAGAGCTTGTTGTAATTGGATACACCGATGCTAGCTTCCAGACAGATAAGGATGACTTTAGATCGCAATCTGGTTATGTGTTTTATTTAAATGGTGGCGCTGTGAGCTGGAAAAGTTCAAAGCAAGATACAGTTGCTGATTCTACAACCGAGGCTGAGTATATTGCTGCCTCAACTGCAGCAAAGGAAGCTGTTTAGATCAAGAAGTTCATTAGTAAACTTGGCATAGTCCATAGCATTGTGGATCCCATTGATCTCTATTGTGATAACAATGGTGCTATCGCACAAGCTAAGGAGCCTAGATCTCACCAACGATCCAAACACATACTTAGGCGTTATCATCTCATTCGAGAGATAATCGATCGGGGAGATGTGAAAATATGCAGAGTACCTACACTTGACAATGTTGCTGACCCATTAACAAAGCCTCTTGCGCAGCTGAATCATGATGGACATACTAGATCTATGGGTATTAGGGGTATGCCTGATTGGCTCTAGTGCTAGTGGGAGATTGTTGGTGTAAGCCCTAGAGGCCAATACTTTTGGTACTTGTATCGAATTATTTATTAATAATAAAAGGCATTTCTTTATTATGTTTGCTTTCCAAAATAATAAAGTCCCTACAATGGTTTATTTGTTTAATGAAATGTTAAGTGTGACTTAATCATGAGATCCCATTAAACATAAGACACTATTCTTAAAGTATCCGTAGTCAAGCTTTAATGTGAAGTGGGATAACATTAAAGCATTAAGATTATTATGAAGATAGATTGATGATCACATCTCATGGATCATAGATAAGGAGTTATCAAGTCTTGACATAGGTATGAATATTAGGAGTAATATTTATACTGGATTGACCCGCTATGAGAATACTACATAGAATGTTATGCAAAGTGTCATAAGTTATTCTCATGATGATAATGGTGTATACCACCCTTCGACCTGAAACCACTATGGACCCTAGATGTAGAGTCAAGTACTTTATTGTTGATCAAACTTCATCCGTAACTGGATGACTATTAAGACAGTTGATGGGTACTTCACAAAGCATGCTAAGGGACATGAGTGACCTAGATGGAATTTGCTCATCCTGCATAACAGGATAAATGTCTAAGGGCCCAATATTGAACTGGACAAGGGTGACACAGTGTATGCCTTGTGTTCAATATAGACATGAGGGTAAAAGGGTAATTGTACAACATAAATATTATCACGGAAAAGGTTTGGTCAGATCACATGACATTTTCGTGACTTGGGTAACAGTGATGTGTTGCTAGATACCGCTCACTGTTTATTATATTAAATGTGTGATTTAATATAATTGCCAACGTCGCGAAAACCTACAGGGTCACACACATAAGGACAGGTTGATGAGAGATAAAATAAATAAGGAACACCGTAAGGTACAGTTCACTTAAGTGTAATACGGAAAGTGGTAAGGTACCACGTGGATAAGTGATATATGGTACATCATAAGGTATGATGTCCATAAGCTTAATTGGGCTTTTAGCTTATAGCCTTAATTGGGCTTTTAACTTGTAGCCCACACGAGTGATTCTATAAATAGATCCCTTGTGATGAAGCAATTTCACTTGATGCAATTTCGTTTTTGATTCTCTCTCTCACTCAAGGTTTCCGTTCGTGATCAGCTAGCACTGTGACCGGAAGTGATCTGTTCGTGTGGACTGAGTAGAGGCGTTGTTCTTCATCAACGCTCGTGATCACAACATCAAAGGTCTGAATCGCCACAAGAGGTAAATATTTCTATCACTGACCATGCTCATTCGTAAGGATCTCTAAAGGAAAATTTTAAATTCCGCTGCGCTTTTGATCGCAATTTTCCTACACCAAAAACATACTCCATGAAGCTCACCCAATAGACAAACTAGGGTGTCTGCTCTGATACCAATTGGAACTCCGACACTAGTACACACATGTTTAAATTGATATTTCCCATATCAGAACATGATGTCAGGACAAATGTTACAACATCTGTAGACAGACTGAAAAGCAATATCAAACTGAAATAATTTGCAAAATTTAAATTCAGAATAATAAAGAACACAATCAATTGTTAACCCAGTTTGGTGCAATATCACCTACATTTGGGGGCTACCAAGCCAGGAAGGAAATCCACTATAATAGTATTAGTTTAAAGCCTAAGCAGTCACAGTTTACAACTTCTCTCCTAATCACTACCCCGTGCAACTTCTACCTAGAAATCACCATCTAGATATCAGAAATCACCATTTCACTTCCAATCACCACAGTGATACCTACATCCATAAACCTTGTGACTAGACTTAAACCAATCACAATCATAGTGATGTATAAAATAAAACTCAACATAAGTTGACACTTCAAATAAACATCACTTAGTTAAGACTCTTACCTAAGAACAATACTTGGTCTCTTTAAAATCTTCTCCTAAGAACAATACTCAACTCATTACCTAAAGGCTTATGAGTGAGAACACTATGTCTACCACACGTATCACAAGATACAAGGGTGACTTACAAATACAGGAACACAAGAGACTCTCAAAACTTAAGACTTAGACTTCCTCTAATTTTACAGTTGTGAAAGTTAAATTACATTAGGTCTAGGTCTTCTTTTTATAGTCTTCAGCTGTCAATAGGCTTCGAAATCTTCACCCAATTATTTCTTGATCCACAAGCTCAAGGTTGCACTAATCATGCAGAAAAAATCTCCTTAAATCTTGGAACATATCTTCTAGTTTCTTAAAATAGAAACTCTTATACAGTTGTAGATCAAATCTCTTATTCCAGATTAAATCTTCTTGATCTACAAAAATAATTGAGATATATGTAAAATTAATCTCAGAGAATCAAATCAAATTTGTCAAGAGATATAAAATAGCAGCACCTACTGTACCAGACCACGATGTCATGACATCTGTTGAAAAAATCATAACAACAAAACTATCATTGCAATTGATACATATGTTATACCATCTTGCTCAACACCAGTATAGAACCATGTTTTACCAAAATTTAGCCAATCATAAAACCATGGAGTTAACATAGCTCACCGCACTTAAAGCATTTAAGAGTAGAAGGAGCACCTCCCCCACTTGGCCTCTTACCATCAACAACCTTTTGTTTACCTTTCTCAACTGGGGCACTCTAAGGACTCTCACGGTTTTGATGTTGTTTCCTTCTTTTCTAGCTCAAACTCATATAGTGATCTGACTTAGTCTTACTATCTTCCTTGAAGATTCTACAACTATTAACCAACTTTGGGAACCAGCAAATTTACTGATACCTAATAGCTAGCTTAATCTCAGGACGCAACCCACTCTCAAACTTAATACACTTCGAAAACTCAACAGTTGCCTTATTATAATGAGGATATAACTTAGAAAGTTCCACAAATTTGATAGCATACTTCATAACAGATGAACTCCCTTGCTTCAGCTCCAGGAATTCAATCTCCTTTACCCGCGAACATATTTAGGAAAATACTTCCTCACAAATTCCCTGTTGAACACAGCCAAAGTGATTACTCACCTACTGCTGCCAACACTTGACGAGTGTTGATCCATCAATTATCATCCTCCTCAGCCAGCATGTGTGTATCAAACCGTGCCTTATGTGCTTATGAGTAATCCATCACTCAGAAGATTCTCTCGATTTCTTTGATCCATGCTTGTGCTATATCGGGATCATACCTTCCCGTGAAAGTAGGCGGATTGTTCCTCTAGAACTCTCCCAGATGATGGAACTCCATGTTCCTTCCAGCATTAGGCTGATTCTACACAGCCTGCAAAGCAGCGACAATTGCAGCATCATTTCTTCCAGCTATTTCTACTTCACACTAATAACAAAAATAATGGTCAGAAGCCTGTATCGACAATATTTAACTATCACACTATACCGACTCAACAACTTGGCTGGAAAGACCGACTTTCTCTAATACCACTATGTAACACCCTAATTTTTTCCCGCCTATTTATAATTAAAATCAGAGTAATTTAAAAACATTCACACAATTAGGATGCTACTTTCAATAAACATAAACTTGCTCATAGATTATGACATGTAACACATACAACTCTTTAAAATTATTAATAATAACTAAAATAAATATCATCATGTCTAACTTCATTTTATTGTAGCGGAAAGCATCAACAAACTATTAATTTAATATCTCAAAGCATAATCATATCTTATAGTAACTATAAGAAATAACACACATAGGAATAAATCTTCCCGTATTCATAACCCGACAACCTATTACTTCCAAAAAGTCTTGGCCCACACCATTTTTGGCTGAGGCAACAACTCTGGGAATGTTAACTCTAAAGAGTTGTTCTTTATTGATGTTGTTTTTTCTCCTCGCCTAATCCATACAACAGAGTTTATGTTTGCTAAGATGCAAGAAATAGAAAAATTAAAGACCAGAGGGATATTGATTTGAGGGATGATTACCTCATTTTCTTTAGCCCTTAGTTTAGATTCCAAGCTTGCTACTCTAGAATCTATCAAAGACAGGACCCCTTTAGACTTAAACTCGTGTCTGGCACAATAATTTGTCAAAATTAAAGGCCAGAACAATTACTACCTCATGATTAGGAACCAGGTAGTATGGAGTATTGTGTTTCCTAATCAAGCACACATTGATGTGTGAGATGAGAGGAACTGGTTTTTCCCTTTAGATGCTCCAGCAGGTACTTTTTATTTCCATGTTTTAATGGTTGTCTGAATTTTGGCTAAGAATGGCTCTAAACATGGTTCTATGTTGATTTCGAGTAAGATTGTGCAACATATTCATTAATTGTCATAGCAGTGTTGTTGTTATGAGTTTTTCTACCAGATGTCGCAGAAGATGTTGTGACATCCTATTCTGATGCAACTGGCGCTACTTTTGTATATCCTTGAAGATTTATTTTGAAGATATGAGTATTTGGAATAGTTGGTACTCATTATAGATGTAGGATAATCAAGGATTTTGTTAGAAACAAATGCAATTTTGACTGGTTACTAAAAAGGATCGATTGAAACTTTTTATAAAGATTGTTTCTATTTTTGTGGAGAATATTCTGCAGAGATTTTTCAGCTAAAGATTGGAGTTAATTGAAGAATCCAAGCCAGTCTAAGCCCAACTACAGAAGCCTATATAAGTATTCGTTCAAGACCTAGTTTTTTAAGCATAGTTTTTATTGTAAAACCTTGTCAAAAATAAGGGTTTAGGGTTTGATAGTCCTTAGGTTCTCTGTGTGTTTTTTATTGTACGTCCTCATATATCACTGATACATTTGAGTTGCCTGATTGTTACTTATTTTTCAAGTTATTGTTCTCACTCAAAGCCCATTGGAACGAGTGAGTATTGTCCTTAGTGAATCTTTTAAGCAAACTAAGTATTTGTAATTTGGAAGTGTGTTCATACTCTTTGGTTTCTTGAAACTGTCACTAGGATTGGGACATGTTTGTTTATCACTATGGTGATTGGAAGTGAGATGGAGATTTCTCATATCTTGCAGGTGCCTAGGTAGAAGTTGCAATAGGTAAAGATTAGGTGAGAAGTTGTAAACGGGGGAGTTTAGCTTTGAACTAGTACTACTGATAGTAGATTTCCTTCCTGGCTTGGTAGCCTCCAAAGTAGGTGAGTTTGCACTGAACTGGGTTAACAATTCCCTGTGTTCTTTACGTTTCGGCACTTTATCTTCCTGTATCTTCTTTCTATTTTTAGAAAGTTTGTTTGCTGTAACCAAATGTCGTAACATTTGTTGTGACATTGTGTGTTGTTAAGACATCGGTCTTGACTTTTGTTATTATGTGTGTGGCAGAATTTTCCATTGGCATCAAGAGCAGCACCCTATTCTGTTTACAGTATGATATTCAGGGATATATTTTATGGAACTATGGAGAAAGAAGGAGGATATAACAACAAACCACCGATGTTGGATGGTTCAAACTATGACTGGTGGGAAGTTAGAATGATAGATTTTCCGAAAGTTATGGACAACAAGGCTTGGAAGGCTATTTTGAAAGGATGGAAGCATCCTATTATGAAGGATATTGACAAAGATGGGAAAGAGACTGGAACTGAGACTATGAAACCTTAAGAATAGTGGAATGAAGATGATGATAAATAAGCTATTGCAAAGTCCAAGGCTTTGAATGCTCTATTCAATGGAGTTGATAAGAATATGTTCATGCTGATCAATATATGTACTGTAGCCAATGAAGCTTGGGAAATTCTCAAGACAACTTATAAAGGTACCTATAGAGTAAAGATTTCAAGACATCAACTTCTCACTTCAAAATTCTAGAATTTGAGGATGGATGATGATGAGATAATTCAAAAATATTAGATGAATATTCTTGAAATTGCCAGTGTATACAGTGCATTAGGAGAGAAGATGTCATAAGCAAAGCTAGTCAAAAAGATTCTTAGGTCCTTGCCTAGGATATTTGACATGAAGGTTACATCAATTGAAGAAGCTCAAGACATCAACAACATGAGAGTTGATGAACTTATCGGGTCACTTCAAACATTTGAATTGGTTATTGGTGACAAGGTTGAGAAAAAGAACAAAGGCATAACTTTTGTATCTAATGCTGAAGATGATAAAGGTCAAGCTGAGCTAGACACCGATGAGGATATGTCTAATACCATTGTTCTACTTGGGAAGCAATTAAATAAAGTATTAAAAATATTGGACAGAAGAGGAAGACCAAATGTCAAGAACATCTCATATGATATCAATAACAATCTTAATTCTCATAAGAAAACAAGACCTGAAGAGAAGTCAAGTCAAAACAGAAGCATTTAATGCTTTGAATGTGAAGTATATGATTATATTAGACATAAATGTCCCAACTTTCTCAAGAAACAGCAGGAGGGTTTCACTGCATCTTGGTCTGATGATGATAAGTTAGAAGATGAAGACAATTTTGAGACTGGCAAACTTGTGTTGGCTCTATCTAGCAGATGGGCAGATGAAGTTGAAGCTTATGATGAGAATGATCTTTATGAAGACCTGGATGTGTCCTACAAGGATACCTATGACAGGTTTGAAGAAAACCACAATAAAGAGGAAGAGCAGGGGAAGATCATTACTGATTTGAAGAGTCAAAGGAAGCAATCCTTAGTACTGTTTCTCATCTTCAAACTGAGGTAACACGCTTAAATTCTAAGCTTTATAACTTGACTGATTCAATAAACATGGCGAGAGAGGATGAAAATACCAGGGTTCATTACCAATGTGATATAAAGTGAGGAAAATGTCAGAAGAGGATGTCTTTCCTTGTGAGAAGAAGAAAGAGATCAACATGTCCAAGCACATGTTACAATATCCTAACTGTGAGAATGGAAGGAAGGTACTCTACAAGACTGTGGGGCTGGATGTAGCACCAAGAAATGCAGAAGGCTCTTTGATAGGGGAAGAAGGCTCTTTGATAGAGGCAAGAGATGGAAAACCACCCGAAGCTAGCCAAGATCTTGTGTTTCCATCTGTTTGTTTCCACCTGGTGCTAATGTGTGCTTCCATTTGTGGTATTGCTAGTATGCAATATGTGTGTTTTTGCCTGAGTGCGATATATTGTGAAGTGCTCTGTGTTTCTATTGTGTATATTTTTTGTCAATATTTTTGGCTAAAAAGGGGGAGTAAAGTGTTGTGTGTCCTAATGTTACATCACATGTCTTGACATTGTGATAGGAATGTGTGATATTGCTTGTGTGAGATTAGTTGTGTTGTTGTGGTTACTTATGAAATCGCTGAGGGGGGGCATGAGCTTTCATGCTTGTGTTGAAGCTATTATTGCTGCTTATGATGTGTGTTCCGTTGCATGTGTTCTGATGTGGGGTTTTCCCTTGAGGGGGAGAACTGATTATGTGTGACATGGGCACTATTGGACCTATCTGTGTGTACAAGCTTTCTGAGTTGTGTTGTTTTACAAAGTTTACATGATCAACATGTAGCTTCTGTTGTGGTTTTATTTCTCTCTTCAGGATAATTGGGTTTTGGTTATTTTAGCCAAAATTTTCCAAAGGGGGAGATTGTTAGTTCCATATTTTAATGGTTGGCTAAATTTTGGCCAAGCATGGTTCTAAATATGGTTTTGTGTTGATATTGAATAAGATGCTGCAACATCTTCATCAACTGTCATAATAGTGTTGTTGTTATGAGTTTTTCTGCCAGATATCACAGAAGATGTTGTGACATCTTGGTCTGATGTAGCAGGCGCTGCTTTTAGATATCATTGAAGATTTATTATGAAGATATGAGTAAGTATGCTCATGGACGGATTTTTCACATAACCAATCCATATCCAATTTATAACCATTTTCTATAACCAGTTATCATAACCAATCCATATAAATGATTATATTTTTAAATAATCGGTTATAAAATTGGCTTGTCCATAACCAAATTTTGTAACCAGTTATAGATTTCATTACCGATTTTAAAATTATAACCAATTTTAATTTATACCTATTTCAAACATAAAAATAAATTTAAATCAATTTTAAAATTATTTTTTTAATATTAGTTTAAAATTTGTATTTTTCGTAAAAAAATATATTATTCTCGTATTTTCAAAAATAAATTGATTTTTCACAATTTCGAAAAAATTTGATTTTTTGTATTTATGAAAGAAAAAAAACGATTTTTTTCGTATTTCCAAAAAAAAATCAATTTTTTGTATTCTCGAGAAAAAACTCATTTTTTTCGTATTTTCGATAAAACTCGATTTTTTTCGTATTTTTGAAAAAACTCGACTTTTTTCTATTTTTGAAAAAAATCGATTTTTCATATTTCCGACAAAACTCGATTTTTTTGTATTTTTGAAAAAAGCTCATTTTTTTTCCTATTTTCGAAAAAACTTGATCTTTCGTATTTCTGAAAAAACTCGATTTTTCGTATTTAAAAAAACTTGATTTTTCATATTTCTGAAAAAACTCGATTTTTTGTATTTTCGACAAAATTTAATTTTTTTTCGTATTTACGAAAAAAACAATTTTTTTTATATTTTCGAAAAAATTGATTTTCAGAAAATATGTTAATTGTTTTAATTTTGGATATGGATGTCCAAAACATGGATGTGGTTAAAACCATATTAATAAAATGTCCAAAATATGGATTTGGTTAAAACTATATTAATAATTAACCGGTTTTTCATAACCGAATTTGGATATGGATATGGATAATTTATATAACCGGTTAGTTTGAACACCCCTAGATATGAGTATCAGGAATGTTTGGTACTCATTATAGGTGCAGGCCAATCAAGGATTTTGTTAGAAACAAGTGTAGATTTAATTGGTTGCTAAAAAGGATCAATTGAGACTTTTTAGAAAACTTTTTATGAAGATTGTTTCTATTTTTGTGGAGAATATTCTACAGAGATTTTTCAGTTGAAATTTTTTCCAAAAGCCTATATAAGGAGTCATCCAAGACCTAGTTTTAAAGCATAATTTTTATTATAAAACCTTGTGAAAAATAAGGGTTTAGGGTTTGATAGTCCTTAGGTTCTTCGTGTGTTTTTTATTGTACGTCTTCATGTATCTCCGATACATTTGAGTTGACCGATTGTTACTTGCTTGTCAAGTTATTGTTCTCACTCAAAGCCTGTAGGCACGAGTTCAGTATTGTCCTTAGTGAAGTTTTAAAGCAAACTAAGTATTTGTAATTTGGAAGTGGGTTCTTCCTCTTTGGTTTCTTGAAACTATCACTGGGATTGGGACAAATTTGTTTATCACTGCGGTGATTGGAAGTGAGATGGCGATTTCTCATATCTAGGAGGTGCCTAGGTAGAAGTTACAATGGGTATGGATTAGGCGAGAAGTTGTAAACGAGGGAGTTTAGCTTTGAACCAGTACTACTGATAATGGATTTCCTTCCTGGCTTGGTATCCCCTAGAGTAGGTGAGTTTGCACCGAATTGGATTAATAATTTCATGTGTTCTTTACGTTTCTGCACTTTATCTTTCTGCATCTTCTTTCTGTTTTTAGCAAGTTTGTTTGTTGTCACCAGATTCTGTAACATCTATTGTGACATTGTGTGTTGTTAAGACATCAGTCTTGACTTATGTTATTATGTGCGTGCTAGAATTTCAATACTGATGATCGCCCCTCCTTTATTGCACATGTTCCTGGTGCACAAGAGGGTTGTGACACTGACAATGAGATGAACTGTAAAGAGTAGTTCACTCCTACCCACTTTGAGCCTCAACTCATCCTTCCCCCGAGGGACATCCCTCGCCTTTGCCTCAGCCGCGCCATGTATCATTTACCCCTCCCTCAGATATGCCTACTTCGTTTACTATAAGTTACCAACATCATCACTACTGCAACATTGACTATGAGATTAATATGTTGTGTCATGAGATTGTTGACCTCCGAGCTGAGCAAAAAATTATGATTGATATATTAAGCTTAAAGAAAGGAACACAACAACCATACTCACCTGATGGGCCAACAGATGTACCAGATGTTCCAGAGGTAGGGTCAGTTGCATCCACCTCGTTCTTCTAACAACGATGATTAATCCAAGTTATACCTTCCGTTCTTGCACTTTTGTCAATACATTAGGGATAATATATGATTTAAGTGTGGGGTAGTAAATTTCCCGCTTTCTAGATTTAGGTTTATTTTCTTTTTAGTTAATTCTTTTTCTTTTGGATTAGGATTTCCGAGCTTTCTAGTTTATAACTTTTTTTAATTTTTATTGTTAATCAGTGTTATCGAGTCAATGCATGTGTTGTCGATTCATTTATGCGTTTGTTTCTGCATTGTTGTCAATTCTTCCCAATTCTTGAACCCATCAATTTTTTTGAAATACTTAGAATTCGTAGAACACTTCAAAAGTATATAGGTTACAAAGGAAGGGGGCTAAGTTAAGGACACTTAGGAAAGTCTTGACAAAATTGGTATTGTACCAATAGCAAAAGCCTTCTGAATATGGATGCCAATTTAAGTGCACATTGTGCCATAGTCTCGAATTTATGTTTCATAGTAATCCCCAAGTATGTTATTTATCCAGTCAGGTTCAATCTATAGTCACACATTAAGTATATTAGTCAATGTATATTTGTGAAAAATTAAATCATAGAAAAGAGAAAACTACATCTATTAAGTTGGTTAGCCCTCACCCGGTTACTTAACGATGGTTGAACTTTGAAACACCAAAATGAAAAATGCATCTTTTATCAAAATGAGAAAATACAAAGAAAAGATAAATGAAAATGCTAACCGGATTTCCTACCATGTGTGTGATATTATTATAGATAATTAAGTGTCTTAATGTGATTATCCCGAATGAAGGGGGATGAAATAAATAGGAGAGTGAGATTGTGATACAACGACATGATTTGAATTGGTGTTCATAAGAGGGAGACTTTTGTCTTCAAAATACGGTTTGTGTTGCTACAATATCCTTGGTGTCAGCATTAGTACCTTTGTGCTATGTTGATGCATTTTACATTTTTTTTATGTGCAAGCAAAATTTGATTGAGAACAACCAACGATTTAAGTATGGGGGAGTTTGATAACACGCAAAATGCACTACTTTATTAGCTCAATTTGCACATGTTTTATTATCAATTCTATATATTTTTGTACTGTTATGCTAGTACTTTGTCTGTATTTCATGTATTTGGCAGTTAGAGGCCCCTGCGTGTCAGAACGGTGGAAAACGACGAAAATGGCAAGAAATATGCTAAGTACAACACTGATGAAAGGTGCGTCCTAGGGTTGGCAGGCGTCACCCTCTCCCAGAAATAACCCGTCATCCAGCAAGTCAAAAGGAACAAAGAAAATAGTTAAAAGCACTCTGATTGGTAGGTCGTCAGCTTGGATGACGCCCGTTAGGGCCCACGATCAGGAACTCCTCTAAGAGAATTCATGATGAGCAAGCCATTAGCTTGGCTGACGCAGTCTTCTGAAACTTCAAACTAGATTCTGCATTTTCTTCAACCGCTTCCCAATTTTCTCCCACTTGTTTTTCACATTTCATGTTGTTTACCTACGAGTATTAGCCTATAAATAGGTCCTTAGAACTCAAATTTTGGCATCCAAGTTTTATATGAACATAAATTTTACTTTGTAAAAGCAATAATTTCTCACATTGAGCGATTATGCAACCTTAATTTTAAGTTTGAAATAGTCTTTGATTTATTTTTCTGCATTTTGAAGTTGTAACTGGCTGCTGCTACTTATATTCAATCCTACCAGCATTATTATCAACATTTATTCCTAGAATTCTGTACTGGATTAAGTTTTTTTGCAAGGCAATTTCTTTTATTAAAGTTTTCATCTCTATGCTACTTATATTTTTCTATTTATTTACTTTATTTATTTACCGCTCTTCACATGTATGCCATGAAAATGAATGCTTTATTTACCGAAGATAACATGTCATTTTAAATCAGTCGAGCTCGAAATGTGAGGACCATCGCACCGACGGTACTCCAATAAGTCGTAAAATTAATATTTATAACGAGAATTAATTTTATGTCTGAAAAATTTATAGTTTTTATAATTAAAGTTTGTTGTGAAAGCAGAAACATAATAATATCGATTTCAACTCGAAAGAGTGAAAAAGATATCTTACTGTAGGAGTTTCAGAAATTGATTTTGAAATACAGCGAAAGCGCTTTTTAATTAATTTGGAAAAATATGACTTTCAAAAAGGTAATTAAACTTCGTAAAAAAAAATAAGTGTACTTGTCAATTGATGAAATTTGATATGTTTTATACTAAAACTAATAAAACGGACACTTGTAGGCTTATCAAAAATCAATTTTCTCAAAATTAATTATTTTCACCACATAAACAAACACAAAGTATGGGATTAATGATGTGAAGAGAAAATTGGTATTCATAACACATTTTTGTATTAAAATAGAAAAAAGGCAAAGGTGGATGAACCCATTTTTGTCGTGTCACACATCCAAGTCTACCTAGTTTTCCTCATGCTACCATCTCCCACTTTATTCATAGTGCCACAGAACTTTCCCTGTTTAAAACTGTGCAAAAGTTGCACCCACTTTGGGGAAATTTTATTTTTTTCAACTTTAGCTGTTGCTTTTTCAGCTTTTGGTACCACCTCTCTAGTTTCCTAATGTTCTGACTCATTCATTAGTGGAGCAAGATTTGGGGAAGATCCTAGTACATATATTTGTTTTCTTAATCTCAAATTCTCAATACTTTAACACAACAATGTTAGAGTTAGCTGTATAATGTAATGTATTTGTTCCAAGCATGACCATTCATCAAATCATGATTCATATGGGAACACATGCATATTCAACATACTCTCTTGGGGCCTAAAAACAAATGCTATACCAAAAAGATTAAATTCACACCAACTTTTTCCTTTATAAATAATTTCATGATTCATCATTGTTTCACATATCAAGCACTAACAATTAGGATTCTTTTGACAAGTGTCCAATTAAGATCTAAACACAGATGAAAATTTTCTACGCGTTTTAGGCTTTTTGAGTCACATGAATTTGATTTAAGGAGCATATATATAATTAGTGACTCAATTGGACAGCTAATTTTGTGCATAAATTATCATATTAAGATTATTGTCATTTTTGGCAATCATTATGAAATCAAGTCATGCCAAGATGTTGATGCTATTTTGATGTAAAATCTTCAAGCAAGAGATGGGTGAGGGGCATGAATCATTGCAAGTGCCTAACTAGTGTCAAACTCTATGGTCAAAGAAAATTTTATTGGATTGCATTATTGTGTATGTGATTCATTATCACATATTGATGATAATGAAAATAAAAGCAATGCTAACTTAAGTTACAATTCACCAAGTTGCATTTGACACTTTGAAAGTCACAGTCTATGCTAGATTCAAATTATCATTCAAATATGAATGATATTAGCTTAATAATTTGCACAACATAATCAGAAAAGGATAGGATGTGTTGAGGCCTACAAATTTTTTTCCTCCATCATCTAAGCTAGAGGGGTCAAATTGGATTCTTTTGTCCACAAATTAAATAGATTGCAGACAATCCAAAATGTGTTGTCCATTTAAATATATAAACCTATTTATCGCCTCAAATTATATTATAAAATACACTGGACTTTTTTTATTGAAACAATAAAATGTACCAAAAGTTATTCTTTTATGTTGACACTGAATTTTTATTCAATTTAATAGATAAAAAAATATTAAATAATTTAATCAAATTCCAATGAAATAAAAAAAAATCCCATTGAAAAAAATCAAACAATGGGCGGTTTGATGGCTCGCAGCAGAGTTTGTGTGGTCAATACAATGGACCATGACGGAGAATCGATTATCAATGTCGAAATTAAGATATTTGTTGGAATAAGGTTTGATATCTTCTAGATAGTTTTTTTCTCCAATCATATGTCTAGAACAACCACTATCAAAGTATCAATCTTTATGAGACAAGACCTTGAGAGGAATATAAGTAATACGAGCCAAAATATTAGGCTTGACACACCAACATTGTTAAGGATGCAGATCAAACTTAACCTTCCATTAAGGATACATCTGTTTGAGATGAGGTTGTCTGCCATACAATTTATAGCAGTAAGATCGTATATGACACGTCAACCAGAATAGTGACATATACCTAAGTAAGTCTGGTATGAAAGTTAGGGCGATGGTAAAGATGTTTGGTTGGTTGTTGAGACTTGGAATAAACATTGTGAATTCTATTTTCTGAATAGGTGTAACAAAATAGTCTTTGAATTGGATGATTCACCAATATATTCAATTCTCTTTATGTTTTTTTTTATGATCTTTCTATCCTTAAAATTTCATCAACGTTCTCAGTCCTAGAATTTGATATGTAATTAGACTTGGTCATACCATCAAGTTTAGAAATGACATATATAACTTCTTCCTTCAACCTTGAAATAATTAGCATGAGACGATTTTTTCTTAAGGAAAAGCTTAAATCTTTTCTTTATGATTTTCAACAACTTGAGATTCTTCATCCCATTTAACATGCAGAGTATTGTAAGCTTTAGCAAGAGCATCATCAGATAGATCACTTTCACTAGTATCTCCATTATCATTAGGAAACTCTTTGAATTTTCTTTGATGCGGGTAGTGAAGGCCATGACATTGTTTGCTTAATCATATTCACTCTCTTCATTGACTCGTCATCAGAGAAAGTGACATTGTAGCTTTTTCTCTATTTTCTTAGAAAATATGGGTGTTTATCCTGAATATGTCAAAAACTCTCACGTTCAAGACATTGAATTTCCTTGGCCTTGTTTTTTTCCATCTTTTCCCCGACGCTGAAAGTTTCCAACTTTTGACATTAGTAGAGACATCATTTCCATATGGTCATCTCAAAATTGGATTTGTAATCAACTTCATCTTTAACATATGTCCAATCTTTTTTTGGCTTCACAGATTTAGAATTATCTTCAACTATAATATTTGGAGGAGTCCATCCATTGATGTCCGCTTTCCAGATCTTGCTATCCATAAACTTAAGAAAAAATACGATGCAAGCCTTCCAATAGACAAAATTAGTACAATCAAGTATCAGTGTTTGATTTAAAGATCCTCTTTCTTTTCCATTGACCATCTTGAATATAATAGATTAAAAACCCTAAATCACACTCAACTACAACAGGGTGCCTGCTTTGATTTCAATTGAGATTCTGTTTGATCAACAACAAGATGCCACACACAATATTGAGACAATGCGTAAGACAATATGATCTGAATATAGCGATGATCAAATAAAAAAAATACAAAACAAATAACACAAATAATTCATAAACCAGTTCGGTGCAATGTCACACACGTCTGGAGGGTTGTAGCCCAAGTGAAAGAAAACTCACTTTAATTCAAATAGTCAATAGTACACGAGAATCTCATCTAAACTCTCTCAGATTAATGCCTTTTTCCTAAAACTACTAGTGAATTTCAATTCAGACTCCCTCTGCAACTTATATCCACTCACTTTCACCCAAGCAATCTTTCAAGTTTTTACAAGAAACAATTATACGTAGAGTGATTCAGATCACAATTAATGACCAAATATGTTACCCTTATAAAATAAGAAAGACTTTCAAGATAGAACGCTCAATTAACAATTCTTCAAAAAAAGTGAATCTTCAAACAAGGAAAACAAAAAAGCAATCCCTTTGAAATGCCCGGTAGGGTTAAACCAAAAACCAACTAAATCTCAAAAATAACAAATTAAATCTTTTTTAATTAAATCAATTTCAAATCTTCTTTAATTAAATCATATCTAATAAAAATAATTTTCATTCAGATTTATGGTTTAATAAAATCTTTTTCAAACTAATTTGGATTAAAAATATTTTTCCAAATAATTTTTTTATAAACTACTAATTGAATTAAATCTAAAACGAATCTTAAAATAAATACTCAAGTGATCACATTCAGACAAAGCAAAATGCGTCAGAGTCAAATAGAGACGAGATGTCTCACAACAAGTTGAGACATCTTATTTGAAAAGTTGTCTACAAAAATTGATCAATTAATCGTAATAACATATTTCATTAAAAATTACAACAGATACATTTTCCTCACTCTATAATTTTAAAATAATTATTTATATATTGGTACTATCTTGCAAGGCGGTCATGTTCCTAATTTTAAATTATTTATATATTATTAATCCTCAAAATTCTTACAAATAAATTCATAGAATTTTATATTGATTGCGTATTAGTTTATTATTGTGTATTAGTTTATTATCATGCTTTTTCTTTAAATGTTTTGCTTTCTCTTTAATTTTTTTAAAACTAAGTTGGTTACATCCATCCATATATAATCTATCCAAACCAATTTGTCAACTCTAAACTAAGCTAATAGACCTGGAAAATGACGATATAAATACCTGATTAGAGACATTAATTTATCATTAGAGGATTAAACAAGAGACAACATCCCAATATGGAAAATTGATTGATGGATGGATATACCATTGGCATGTTTTTGTAATAGCTTGCATATTTCAACTATATGTCATATCCAGTCTAGTCACATGTGCTGCTTAGAATAAGAGAAAGAGAAGAAATTGAATGGTAGAGGCATGGCATTGGCATGTAAGTCTAAAGCACTACAATACAAATCCACTTTGATATGGGTCATCTAATGCTATAGCCAAACATTTAAGCATATCCTTTATTATTATTAAAGTATAAAGGGAAATAAATATACATGCAAAAATGAATTTATAGGATGTATTGAAAAGTAGAAAGATACAAATGGTGGCCTTCAAGTGTTGGTGGTACTGATTCCTATTTTATGTCTATAGGACTGAAGTGTAGTTGCTATAGAACTTTCATACAGAAAAGGATGGTGCATATGTATACAAATGATTTAAAACATTGCACGTGACTTTGGTAGTTTTGTCATAACAAGTATATTCCAATTATTTTTGAAAAAGAAAATATGATTTGTTATCAATTGGAGCTATTGAGAATTCTTCTACAAAATACTTAGAAATAATTAAAAATATGTTTAGTTTTGTCACGTAGTAGATTAAAAAATGGAGTTAGGATCAGAGGTAGTGGCGGATTTGGCTTCTGGTGCAGTAAAAGTTGATCTAAAAAATTAACATTCTAACGCTCAAATCAGTCTATGAGATATTAGAATGAACTGGAATTGAATTTAAAATTGAGTATTTAAATTGACACACTCTCTATATATAATAGAGAGGAAATAACAAACTTGTTATTTGTTAAGCGTGGATCGCGGAGAGTCGTTGGATTTATCTGAAATTTAGATCATTTGTATTTATCAATAGGATAGTTCTCGTACACCGAGAAAATTCTAGAAGGATTGTGACTTCTTTAGAGTAGTCGGTCGGGATCAATATGGTCGGCCCAAAACAGTTGCCCCCTAACCCCTTGCTTATGTGTAGCAAGGCAAGGGTTTGTCTTATTAGCCTCAACTACCGAGCGCTCTCTCATTTGTCTTGGAAGAGCAAGAGTAAAATATTTAGGTTTTTTGGAGATTCACACCTTTAATGTTCCATATTTCAAACATCTTTTCGGAGGTACGATCATTATGACCCTTAGGAACTTAAATACTCGAGTGGTGCATGTGAGTGATTTGACATGTTTGATAGAGTCTACTTTATTTGGAATTCTAGTATGCAATTATTGAAAAGCCAACTTCACATTTCTTTGAGTTGCCTTTCTTAGTTTGCGGTTACCCTCCATCCTTTTAGTATTTTTGCTTTCTTGTATTTAGAAAAGTTAGTACGTCACGGGTGAAAAATTACAGAAGAGTCCTAAAAATTCACAAAAGAATGCTCAATCTTTGTGGGTGGACTCTGTTTATTCTTCAATCATTTCTCTCTTTGTTAAAGAGGGTAATCTTGATGGAGTCTTTCTCGAGGTTGCTCCATCTTCGAATTGGGGTGTCTTGACCCTTACCGAGAATGACATAATATGTAACGAGTATGGTGATTTTGTGTCATTCCTTTTTATGAATGCACATTCTCAGACTCATGCCTTCGTCTGCCCTTCAATGCTTTTAAGATGGATGTTATTAAGCATTTGGTAGTGGCTCAGTCGCAATTTCATCTAGCAAGTTGGGTGTATGTCAAAGTCTTCCAGTATTGGTGTGAATACTTGAATGGGAAGCCTTCTTTGACCCTTTTCTTCCATCTCTTTTAATGTGATTGTGGCCCTACGACTCGGACGCTGGTAGAGGATTAGTTTCTCTGGTGTTAACCGTCTGAGGTTTCAAGGACTATTTCTGAGAGTTTGGCACATTTTGAAGATCAATTCTTTCTAGTTACCCATATCCGTCCAGAAGCTCATGCAATAGTTTACGCTGTTAGAGGTGGAGCAAAGGGTGAATGTGCTGAGTTATTTCCCAAGTATTATAAATGAGTGATGCATATGTATATAAAGAGGATGACCTTTCTCAAAAATAACTTTACTAGAAGAAGCTGTTGATTAACAACTTCGATAATTTCAGGGGCGGTGTTCCTCTGGAGGAGACCGTTCAAAAACACTTGTAACGCCTCATTAATATTTGATTTCTGATGGAGACCTGTACCAGGGAAGAAAGGAAGATTATTTTTGGTAAGCTCTGAAAGTTCTTAGCCTCTTTGCTTTCAATTTGCATTTTGTCGTTACGGTAAAGTAGCAAGCAAAAGTAAGTATTTTGTTTTATCGTCTATAAAAGGATTAGTGCGAGGGATCAAATGTCATTCAATAGTCTCTACGTTTCTGAGCTTGGTTTGAATAGTTTAAAAGTGTAAAATATGGAAAGTAAAACATATGAACAACTAATTAATTCATTATTTAGAATGAGAGAACTCATCGAGATTAGATTTCATCTATCCATCAAATACTTAAATCTACCGATCAATTGTATGCAACCTAAAACACTCATCAATATCACCACGTATCCCTCACATGAGTGTTCATGTTTGAAGCATCGACAAGAGTTCTACCATATTATCTCATCGGTGATGTCTCATGCAATTAAATAACACAAAGCATTAATCTTTGATACCCACTATGAATAATATATCTAAATCTATTTCTAGACTTTAGAACCTAATATATGTTCATCCTAATTCTAGATCTGAAGAGTATATGTCTATAGCAACTGAAATCTAAACATAAAGAAAATAAACAAAGATAACATTGATATAGATTTGTAAAATAGATATTATATAATGCCATGAGCAATACATATACATTAAATCAGACTAAACTTACAAAACAAACCCCATCAATAAATAATACAAAGAGAAGAAGGAAGATGAACCGATAACTCTCGTGTTGTTAAGACGATTGACGTAAATCCAACTCCGAATCATAAATATGCAGCCTCTAATATTGTTTTCTAAGCCTCTCTACTCAAAGAATGGTGATCACACCTCTAAAAACATGGTGGATACCCTAAAAATGGCGAAACCCCTCTTTCAAAATCGGGTCACACCCTAAAAAATCTGACTTAAACTCTACTTATACACTTTCAACATCGCAGGTCACGCTTAGTTCACTCATTCGCGCTTAGCGCGCTTCCACTTAAAACACTTAAACTACCTTATATTTCAGAGCGTGCTTAGCCCCAAATAGCGCGCTAAGCGTGCTACCTTTTGTCCAGAAAACTGCCAGTATGCTAGGACCGCACTTAGCCTGACATACTGCTCTTTATATCCATCCAAAAAATGCATTTTGAAGCTTTATTTTCTCAATGCTCCAATAATGTGAACAATCCTACAAAATTAGGCAAACAATTATTGATCTATATAATATTTACATGATACAACTATAAAGCTATTATTTACACTAAAATTGGGGTTTTAACATGAATATGCAATAGATTAAGTTAAAAGGCACCACTAAACTATACTAAATATTAACACAATCTGGCCCCTAACACATACTCATTATGCATTTGCTTTGATAATGATTGTGTGCAGATTTGATGAAAGTTGAAGTAATGATCCACCTTTTAAAGATGGGAATATAGCCAGTAGGAACTGAAGAAGGTCCTTCCACTACTTTAGATCCTTCTTAATGTAATGTTGATTTGAATGATCTTAAGAGGCCGTTGGGTGCTTTGATTCTTATGGCCCTTCTATTGCTGATGCGGTTGGGCTCACGTTCCTCCAGAGAAAATAAGGTTCCTCCTTCGGAGGAGGACTTCTCATATCTGGCCAATCTGTCTGGACGCACCTTGGAAGAAGAGCTAGCATCTCTGGTGCAGTATACTCGACACGCCTTTATTGCTTTGTCCCTTAGTGGGACCAATCACTAAGACATTTTTTGGTCCAACGAACAACATGAAGAGAAGCATCAATTGGAAAAAAATTGTTTCTAATTTGACGCTGCAGTAGGATATGTAACTGCAGGAAATACAAATGTCTTTCACCTCTCTCACTAGGATAAGGGATACTTTGCTCCCCCTTAACTTCATGGTTCTCTTTTTGACTAGATGACCCATCTGGGAAGCAATGTTGCAAGGAAGAACCAGACTCTAGTTTCTTTTTGGGTCAATTTGTCATCTACTCAAGCTTCTCTTTTTGTAGCTCATAGGAAATTTAAATCTATGCGCCTCGAGAATGCTTCTCTAACTAAATATTTAATCGAATGCACGACTGCCATCCTTGGGGCATTTTCACAGTACTTTGAGAATGTATTACAACAAGTGGATCATTTTTACCATCCTATGTGTGTTTAGAGGGAGTATGTTTGGCCAGATCAAATGCTCAAAGATGGGGAGGTCGTCTCTCTAAAGGGGTAGACATGTCGCCCCTTTCCTTTTTTTTGTATATTGTACATAAAGTACTTTTGAAATGGATATATATATATATATATATATATAGTTGGAATTAAGTGTTCTTTTATCTACATGAGGTGTATTTGGGTGATCTCAATGGTGAAGCTTCAGATTCTGTGCAAACTTATGAGGTCTTTCCTCGAAGTTTATTGGAGGTCACTCAGGTTGTTCTTGACCAAAGGTCAGTTCCCCTTCCCCCTATGGTGCTGCGAAAAAAATAGAGTCCCCACCGAACTATATTTATCCCAAAGGAAGGGAAGATGTCGAGAGAACCCAAAGAAATGGATAAGATGGTCTTGCGACCAAGAGAAAGGGTAAGGAAGTCGGTTACGCGAGGGGAAGGTATTAGCACCCGACGCATCTGTGGTACTCCATAGGATCCACTTAAGTTTGCTCTAATCTAAGAGTGTGTAAAAATCTATGTCTAATGCTTACTGCTGAGAAGAAATGCATGCGAAAGAAAACACGGGGAAAAGAAATAATATTTACAAAGTTTTGCTCTCCTAGGCCCTACGACCTAATGCCCATGTATCCCTCTCGAGGAATCAGAGTGACGTAGTTCGGCTCACATGTTTCAGTTTGTTGTATGTTTTTTCCTTCAAAAAGGGTTTTAAAATAAAAGCCAAGCGGTAAAATGAAGCTTGAATTGATTGGTGTTTTTTACCTTGAAAAAGAGTTTTTGTATTATTAGAGTATTTTGAAGTTGAAAGAAAAAAATAATTTTTAGTTTTAATGCTAATGAAAAAGAGAAATAAAAAGACCTAAGGGAAACTAGCAAAGTAATCCTAGAGTTGTCATGCAAAGTTGGTCCAATAGTTGAGGATAAAGGCTAAATTTACCGATGTTAGCATGCATGGTTTGTAACCTAAGGTTTATCTCAATTCGCTTCCTAAGATTGAATAGAGAAATCCTACGGGAGCATGTAAACATGCAATAAAAAGTAAACACACAAAGCTTGAGGAGTAATCACTCACTCAAGTAGCACACACCTAACCGAGGTACCATGATACCAAGGAAGGATAGGGAGAGGGATCACGCCTAACCATAATATCGTGTCATCAAGGTAGGACAAGGGAGAAGGGGAACCTAACCACGATATCGAGCTATCAAGGTAAGATAAAGGGAGGCTTAACCAAGATATCAAATCATTGAGGCAGGCAAAAATGGGGGAATAAGTGGTTCTTAACCATTATATCATGTCATCGTGGAAAGAAGAATAAGGGGCGTCGACTCTTAACCAAGATATCATGTTATCTAGGCAAGATAAGAATGAGAGTGAATCGTCATAAGCGACTGAACACCTAACCAAGATATCACATTATCGAGGTACGAGATAGAAGACAATAATGAGATCACATCGGAGCGCCAACGTGTACGACACGCAAGCTTATGACAAATCATGGGGGGGGGGGGGGTTAATTGCGAACCCTTCTCCACTTGACTGACTCGATACAAGAATAGAATGATTCATAGAATCGACACACGGTGCGAGCTACGAATGTTACGGACTAGAAATTATGGGGATCGATTGTGAACTATCCTCCACTTTCCTTCTTTGAGGACTTATTAAATGGGAATGGGAATGGGACGCCTTCAATGAGGTCTTTGGCACAAATGTAAATACACAACATAGTGAACAAACAAGCACAAGTAGGAATTTCCAGCTACAGGTCTTTTAAAACAACATTGCTCGCCTAACGCAAGGACTCCCAAAACATACATCTCTAGTCCCACTTCTCATGGTATCATAAAGCGGTAAATAATCATGCATATCTATTTCTACTTCTCATGGCATCAGAAAGCAGTAAACAAATGCAGAAAAGTAAACCAGAAATATACCAAACGAATGAGAGTCCGTTATATAGCAGTTACAAGCTAAGAAACCCGGAATACATCGAGTGAGCTAGCATCAATAAATAAACCAAATCAAATACAATATCCAATATTACAATGCAAAAATAAATCGCAAACTATGCGCACTCCAAGCTAATGTCCTACACCAAGCAATGCTACACAAGCAAATAGAAAAATCGAAAAAATGTGCCGCGATGAATCGCCTTCCAAAACTTGCACAATGTCACAAGAAGAGTTAAAAAAAATAACAAAGAATATCAAATGTAACTCAACAATCGACATCACAACTCGAAATAGCATATTATCATTCATAACACAAAATCAAACAAGTAACAAAAGCAAAAAATCAAATACAGGGCAGCATGTGCATCATAACATGAATCACACAAAATGTCGGTTTAAAAACATCAAAACCCAATGCTTATGGCCAAGATATACCAATACAAGTGCAATAATGCGTGAACCAACAATTAAATGCATCTCGAGTGCAACATAGGAAAACTGGGCAACAACATATGCAAACTTGGAATTAACCAGAAAACACATCGAAAGCGAGAAAACTCATCATTAATGGTCATGGCGTGTTTAGATATGTGCAAATGAATATCCAATGACAATTAGAATGACATGTACATGTGAAATTAAAAACGGGACAACACTATGTACAAACATGGAATTAATCGGAAATTCTCATCGGAAACAAGAAAACTCATTATAAATGCTCAAGAAATGATCAATTATATGCAAGCAAGTGTTAAATGAAAACAAAACCAATATGTACACGTGAATCATGAATTCTGAACATCAATTATTTCACCAATAGAATGTGCAAATATTTGATTTAAAGTCATGCAAAATTGATACCAGTAACCACCGATTGTCCTCTTAAGCTCAATAATGCACGATGCAAAAATTATTTCTCATTGTGCATGCAAAAGTACTTTCTGGACAATGTAGAGGTAGAAATGTTTAAGACTAAGCCATTAGATTGACTAGACTTATACATATCAAATTAAAAATCGCCACTGTGCTTTATTGTTTTCAAAGGAATGGGAAAAGAGCGAGTAACCCAAAAAGACGAGGAAAGATTCAAGGTAAGGGGGTGGTTATGCAAAGGGAAGGTATTAGCACCCTAAACATCTACGGTACTCCGCAGGAACCTCTTTGTAAAATCTGTATATTTTGGCTATAAGATGTTGTATGTAAAATAGATGGTGGAGGTGAGAGAAGAAATATGTTTTCTATGATTTTTGCACCCGCCGCAGTTGCGAACCTTTAGTGCCTACGTACCACCTTTTCGTGCAATAGGGGTTCAGGGTACATGCAGTTCCTCTTTAAAAAATTTAAAACACAAGTGTGTTGGTTAATTTTATGAGATAAGACATAATTGTCATTGTCCGTGTGGAAAAATATACTTACTACCCACAATCATGAGAAAGGAGAATTTGCATCATCTCAAAGTGGAGGATATAGCTTGGGTTTTAAAATCAACAATGCCTCACTCAACACCTAAGTGTAAAATATCTCTCTTCACTACATATTGTATAAGTATAGTTGTTTGCATCACTACAAGGATTGACAAGAGTCTAGTCTTTTGAGAAAAGTTTTAAAGATAAGAGCCAAAATGGTAAAATGGTTTGGATGAGATTGATTGACTTTTAGTATTCTCACAAAAATGTCAAGGTATTATTAAGTTTATTGAAGTTTACTTGTGAAAAGGTTTTTAAAAATGCATGGAACTAAGTCCAAGTTTATTATGAAAGTGGTTCAGGTTTAAAAGGAAGAAGAGTTTTCAAAAGGAGGGATAAGATTTTTGAAATTAAAGAAGATGGGAGGAGAAGAAGAGAATATCCTAAAGCATAAGGTAAAAGATAGGGATGAGAACCATCTAACCAACAAGAAGCCAATACTTGACATTATGAGTCAAGATAGAATTCTCATTCTTTGGATTTAAACCAAGCAATCAAAGATACTAGATTACAGGTGAGTAACAGATTACAAACAAGGAATGCAATCAGAATAACCCGCACACAAAACAAATAAATAACCCAATATCTTGAGGTAAACCTCAAGAACTCCAGACAAGATATCAATTAATGTTACAAAGTCTCCAACATAGGCCAAGGTTTCTAATCCTAAGTCCAAGAAGTCTTATACTCCATAATGCCAAGGATAGTAACCAAATAGTCCAAGTATCATTAAAGATTTCTATGGTTCATGTTGATTATTAGGTGTCTTAAAAGAGAAAAGAAAAGCTCAAGTGAGCAAAATAAAAATAACAAGAATATAAATGCTCAAGTGAGCAAAAATAAATGTGAAGGGCTGGTGCTGAAACCCAATGATATTGTGGTGAGAGCCTTCGATGGTTCGAAAAGAATGGTCCACAGAGAGGTTGATCTTTCGATCAAGGTGGGATCTCAAGTCTTCAATTCAACATTTTATGTAATGGATATCCGCATGACCTATTCTTTCTTGCCAGGACGCCCATCGATTCATGGGGCAGGTGCAGTTACATTTACATTACATCAAATGCTGAAGTAACTAGTGAAAGAGAAGGTTGTCACAGTCTATGGAGAGGAAGAATATATGGTCAGTCATTTGAATTATTTCAAATACGTTGAAATAGATGGAGAATTCATTGAAACCCCATGTCATGCATTTGAAGTAATCCCTCCAATGGTTGTTGTTGCTACTCATGCTACTCCTGAAATCTCTAAAGGCACACCAAGAATGGCCTCTCTAAAGGATGTTAGGGCTGTTGTAGAAGATGGAGGATGCACTATCTGGGGACAAGTTCCTGAAATACCCTACAAATCTGACAAATTTGGGTTGGGTTTTACTTCAAAGGATCAGAAAGAGGTTCGAAGTGCTCGTGTTGGTGGACCATCTCTCCGTATTAGCAACAATGAAGTCAATGCTCTAGAAGACGTTGATAGTGACGGTGACCTAGACAACTGGATCTTCCTAAATGCTGATGGCGGACTTAACAACTGGGAGGCCAAAGACTTCATCTCAATCTTCTTCAACCAGAAGTAATTTCTATTTGCTATTTTTATTGCTTTAAGAACTTTATCTGTATAATTTCCTTCAAAACAATGACTTTATACCATGTGTCTTGCCTGGGGCACAATGGTCCTTTTGTTCAGGGTTTGTCATTTCATATATCATATGATAATTTGATGAAAACATTGGATGATTTAGCATTCAAATTTTGTGCTCTTTGTTTTTCTTTTATTTTACTGCATTTTCAAAAATAGCCATGTGACCTTACATGCACACACACATTTGCAGATCCACATCCACTTCGGATCTCATTGACAACAATTCTACTATTATCGTTTATGACTTTGAAAATCCAATCTATCAAGCCAAAGACTAAGGTGAAGAAGATTGTGAGATACCTGGAGAGCTCGCCAGACTCCTGATACAAGAGGAAAAGGCCATCCAACCGCACGAAGAACCGGTCAAAGTGATAAATTTGGGTACTGAGGCAGATAAGAAAAAAATCAAGATTAGTGCAAACCTGGAAGACAGTGTCAAGAGAAGATTGGTTCAAATGTTACACGAATATGTTAAGGTTTTTTCTTGGTCATACAAAGACATGCCGGGGCTCGATACTTATATCGTGGTTCATCATCTGCCAATGAAAGAAGGATGTTCTCTGATCGAACAAAAGGTTTGTTGCATATGCCCTGATATGTCCGAGAAGATCAAGGCTGAGGTAATGAAATAGTTCAATGCATGCTTCTTGGCTGTGACGTTGTATCCCCAATGGGTTAATAATGTTGTTCTAGTGCTGAAGAAAGACGGTAAGGTCCGTATGTGCATATACTATAGGGATTTAAATAGGGCAAGCCCCAAAGGCGACTTCCCACTACCATATATTGATGTCTTAGTTGACAACACTGCTTAACACAAGGTGTTTTCCTTCATGGATGGCTTCTCGGGTTACAACCAAATCAAAATGGCACCCAAGGACATGGAGAAGACTACTTTTGTCACACAGTAGGGCACCTTCTGTTATAAAGTCATGCCTTTTGGGATGAAGAATGCAGGCGCAAATAATAAACAGGCTATGGTGGCTCTATTTCATAATATGATTCATCATGAGATAGAAGTCTATGTTGATGACATGACAACAAGGTCCCAAACTGAGGAAGAGCACCTTGATCATTTGCACAAGCTGTTTGAAAGGTTGGAGAAATACAAGCTGAGGTTGAATTCCAACAAATGCATCTTTGGGGTAAGGTCTGGTAAGCTCATAGGCTTTGTCGTCAGTGGAAAAGGTATTGAAGTTGTTCCCGTAAAGGTCAAATCCATCCAATAAATGCCATCCCCTCGTACTGAGAAGGAGGTCAGAGGTTTTCTAGGATGACTAAACTACATTGCCCAATTCATCTCTCACCTGACTTCTACTTGTGAACCACTTTTCAAGCTTCCGAAGAAGGATCAAGTGGTAAGATGGAATGACGACTGCCAAATAGCTTTTGACAAGATCAAGGAATACTTGCAAGAATCACCAATTCTGATGCCACCAGTTGAAGGAAGACCTCTGATCATGTACTTAACTATTTTATAGAATTCAATGGGGTGTGTGTTGGGGAAACATGACGATTCTGGTCTAAAAGAGCATGCAATATACTACCTTAGAAAAAATTTAACCGACTGTGAAACCAGATATTCACTGATCGAGAAAACTTGTTGCGCTTTGGCATGGGCTGCTCTCCGACTAAGACAGTATATACTGACACATACCACTCTATTGTTCTCTAAGATGGATCCCATTAAATACATTTTTGAGAAGCTATCTCTCTCCGGAAGGATAGCCTAATGGCAAATGACCTTGACTAAATATGACATCCAGTACACTACATAAAAAGCAATCAAAGGAAGTGTGTTGGCAGATCATTTGGCACATCAAGCTGTAGATAATTACCAATCTATGAACTTTGAATTCCCGGACAAGAATATCATGATAATTACAAATTATGAAAAGCTTGGACCGTATGAAGGACCTGAACAAGGATCCTGATGGACTATGGTTTCTGATGGAGCTTCTAACATACTGGGTAACAAAATTGGGGTTGTGATCATTTCTCCCGAAGGTTGCCATACTCCTTTCACCGCCATACTCTACTTTCACTGTACTAACAACATGGCTGAATAAGAAGCGTGCATCTTAGGTCTTAAAGCTGCTATTGACCTAAGAATCATATTCTTAAGTGTATATGGATATTCATCTTTGGTCATCAATCAAGTTATAGGAGAGTGGGATACAAAACATCCAAATCTTAACCCTTACAAAGAGCTTATGCTAACCTTGACCCCATACTTTGAAGAGGTTACCTTTTAACACATTCTGAGGGAAGAATATCAGTTAGCAGATGCTTTATCTACCATGTCTTCTATGTTAAAGGTCAGATGGGACAACGAAGCTCCCCGAATTACTGTCGAAAGGTTTGACGAACCAGCGCACTGTTATGAGATTGACATTGATGGTGTAAAGGAGAAGCCTTAGTTTCATGAGGTGAAAACATATCTCAAAGCTCAAGAGTATCCTTAAGAGGCGTCAATCAACGACAAGAAGTTCCTGCGGAGGTTCTCATCCAAGTTCTTCCTAAGCAACGGGGTCTTATACAAGCGCAACCATGATTCAATTCTGCTCCGTTGTGGACAAGAAGGAAGTAGAGAAGATCATGGAGGATATGTGTAATACGGTGGGATAACTAACTTGGGTGTTTTGCATTTGATTGCAATTTTTGCGGATAGCAAGAGTCGCCACCGAATTTTCTTTTATCCAATAAAGGAAATGGTGAAAAGAACAGGAAATACCTTTTTGAAAATGTTCTTGAGTTCAGGGGGTAGGTTATGAAAAGGGAAGGTGTTAGCACCCTTTTCATCCGTAGTTATCTACGGGCTCTTAGTTGCTAGCTCACTTTGAAATGCTTTTTTGAAATGTGTTTTTGATTTGTTTGAAAGTATTTTTGAAAAGTTCCTTTGTTTAGGCGAACTTTGTAATGACTCTCGTCTCTATAAGAATGTATACAAAGTGTTGGTGTGTTTGGAAAGTGTTTTAAAATGTTTGTGAGCAAGCAACTATGAATGTTCTACCTACTAAAAATTGCTTAGTTATTTTCTTGCTCCTTTAGATATTAATATCTTACCATTGATTGATAAGAAGCCCTATCATTGGATGTTTAGGGACGAGCGTGGGTCATCGTATAGTCATAGAAAGAAATATCGTAGGATACCTTAGCAATTTTTGTAAGGGTCTAAGATAATTTATAAAGGTAAAATTTGAAGGGTTATCGAGGGACTATGATCTTGTTTTTGATTGTTTTTTCTAAAGTATTCCATGTTTACATAAAATGACTATTTTTATCTTAGGAAACAAGTGAGGGTTAACCCTAGAGGTGCAAGCATGCAAAGTATTTATTTTCATGCATTTTTGTCTTGAATTAAGGTTTTCTATTTATTGATTTTATGTCTTGCCATATAATCCCTAATTACTAGCATTTATATTGAAAGCGATAAATTACAGAAATGTAAACTTCTATGCTATTACATCATTTGGGGATGGGGGTATGACTTACAAATGGGGGAAGCAAGTAAATAAAACCTAATTTACTATTACAACCATATTAAATATTGCAAGAATAAAATGTACAAGAAATGTATGATAATGTACAAGGGAAAGGTGATATGGAAAGAAAAAATAAAATTGTTTTTTGTTTGAGTTTTGTGTATAAAGGTGTAATACAGTGGGAGAACTGACTTGGGTGTTTTGTGTTTTATCGCAATTATTATGGATAACAAGAGTCGCCACCGTATTTTCTTTTATCCAATAAAGGAAAGGGTGAAAAGAAAAGGAAAGACCTTTTGAGATATTTTCTTGAGTTCGGGGGATAGGTTATGAAAAGGAAAGGTGTTAGCACCCTTTTCATCCGTAGTTATCTATGGGCTCTTAGTTGCTAGCTCACTTTGAAATGCTTTGTTTAAAATGTGTTTGTGATTGGTTTTTAAAAGTATTTTTGAAAAGTGCCTTCGTTTAGGCGAACTTTGTAATGAATCTCGTCTCTATAAGAATGTATACAAAGTGTTGACTTTTGAAAATATTTTGCTTGAAAGTGTTAGTGTGTTTGAAAGATGTTATTTTGAAAATGTTGTGAGAAAGCAACTATGAACGTTCTACCTACTCAAAAGAAATCTTTGTTATTTTCTTCCTCCTTTAGATATTGTTATCTTACCATTGATTGGTAAAAAGCCCTATAATTGGATGTGAAAGGACAGGTGTGGGTCATCGTACAGTCATGGAAAGCAACTTATGAGACACTTTAGTAATTTTCGTAAGGGACTAAGATCATTTACCAAATGCGAAGTCTAAGGGTCATCAAGGGACTATAATCTTTCTTATCGAGGGTCTTTACTAAAGTGTCCCACATTAGAGAGACATAACTATTTATTCGTAGGAAACAAACGAGGTTACCCTAGAGGAGCGCGTTTGAAAAGTGTTTGATTGCATTCATTTTTGTATTTGAGATTAGGGTTATCTAAGATTGATTTTATCTTACAGTACACACCCTAGTTACTAACAATTATATTAAAAGCGATAAATTTCAGAAATTAAAATCCTATGTTATTACATCATTTGGGGATGGGGGTACAAATTTACAAATGGGGAGGTAAAAGCAAATAAAACCTAACTTTACTATTACAACCATATTGAATGAATAAATAATATATAAGAATTTAAAGATAAATAAAGATAATTAAAAAAATAAAATAGTTTTAAAAAAAAAGACTTTTATGTATTGACACATGCACTTATGCATTGATACGAAAACTTGTACGCATTGACGCGTGCACTTATGCATCAATACATATCACTCCTTGTTCTTGAAAGTCAAAACCAACTCAGTATGAGTTGATACATAAAGGTTTATGTCAGCTCATAACCTGCTTTGCATCGACACATACACTTATACATCGACACATATCATTTCTTGCTCCTGGAAATCAAAACTAACTCAGTATGTGTCAACACATAATGGTTTGTATCGAAACATTTCTGTTTTGCATCGACTCATTCGTGTTTTGTATCGACTCATAACCTATTTTGTACCTAATATGTGTCGACACATAGATATATTCATCGACTCATAACCTGTTTTGTACCATATATGTGTCGACTCATAGAGATATGCATCGCCTCATACTGCTGTTTTTTTACTTCTAACATTGTTATGTCATATGTATAAGTTAGTTCTCAACACATGGTTAGTGAAAAATGAAAAATAAGTATATATTTAGCTTCAGGGCTATGATATCTACATTTTATCTTCACAAATGAACCACTAATGATGCTTGTATGAATAACTCAAAATTAAGAAAACTTACCTTGAAACTGAAACTTGTGTTTTGAGTTTGAGTTGTTGTATTGTCTTGGAGAAATCAAGTTTGAGGTGGCTATTTTTGAGTTTAGAAAATAGTGATTTTACAGAAATTGTTCTTGTGTTTGAACAATTCCTATATGATGTATGTGAAGTGTTTGGATAGTTTGTTTAGGGGAAAACTTGCAAGGTTGTATAGTGGGTAGAGGTTTTTTCCGTTTTCTGTTTTTGTTTTGTGAATGAAAATAGAGTTGAAGATGAGTAGAGTTTACAAAGAATTCTGTTAAGTTTTCCAAATCCTCTTTTTTCTCTTCCCCCCCCCCCTTTCTCTCTCAAAAACATCTCCCTTTGTGTATTGTGAAACAACTTATTTATAGATGAAATTGACTAAAATTTGGGAGGGGAATAGATAAGTTTTTGAATTGTTTAGGTACATTGTTTCATTGCTTTTTAGATGCGGCTCTTATATGCTAAGTTTGTGCAAATATGGGACTGATATGATACAGATTTTGCAGGGCAGAATTGCAGGTTTTGACACTTCTCTTGGCATTACTGTACTACGGTGGGAGAACTGACTTGGTTGTTTTGCATTTGATCATAATTGTTGCGGATAGTAAGAGTCTCCACCGAATTTTATTTTATCCAATAAGGAATGGGTGAAAAGAATAGGAAAGACCTTTTAGATGTTTTTTTGAGTTCAGGGGGGGTAGATTATGAAAAGGGAAGGTGTTAGCACCCTTTTCATCCATAGTTATCTATAAGCTCTTAGTTGCTAGCTCACTTTGAAATGCTTTGTTTAAAATGTGTTTGTGGTGGGTTTTGAAAGTATTTTTGAAAAGCGCCTTCATTTAGGAAAACTTTGTAATGATTCTAGTCTCTATAAGAATGCATACAAAGTGTTGGACTTTTGAAAAATATTTCATGTTTTTGAAAGTGTTTAGTGTATCTGAAAAGATGTTTGTTTTGAAGATGGATTGTGAGCAAGCAACTAAGAATGTTCTACCTACTCAAAAGTCTTTTGTTCATTTACTCCTTCCTTTGACATTGCTATCTTACTATTGATTGGTAAGAAGCTCTATCTTTAGATGTGAAGGGACGGGCGTGGGTCATTGTATAGTCATGGATATCAATGTTGTGAGATACCTTATAATTTTTCTTAAAGGTATAAGATCATTTTGAAGGCAACATTTAAAGCGTCATCGAGGGACTATGATCTTGTATTTTTGATTGTTTTTGCTAAGACGTCTCACATGCATATCATGACCGTTTGTTTAAGGAAACAAAGTGGAGTTAACCCTAGAGGTGTAAAGTGTGCAATTGTTTTGATTGCATGTATTTTTGTCTTGAGATTAAGGGTTCTCTAAGATTAATTTTATCTTGCCATACAAACCCTAATTACTAGCATTTTTATTCGAAAGCGATAAATTGCGGAAATTAAAGTCCTAATTACTATTACAACCAAATTGAATAAAAATAATAGCAAAATATTCTTAAAAAATCAAGATTTTTGGTGTTGAAGCTGACACGGGCCGTGTCCTGTAACACGGGCACCTGTGTCAGAACCCTGTAATAATTATGCATGTCTTTTTTTGTCCCAGTTGTGCTGACACGGACAGTGTCACATGACACAGGCACCCGTGTCAGGACCCTGTCCTGTCATTTTGTCAAGTTTTAACTCTAGTAAGTGGGACACGGGCAGTGTCCCGTGACACGGGCACCCGTGTCAGAGCCCTGTCTTACCATTTTTTTCTGTTTTCTTCTTGACACAGCCCGTGTCAGGTGACACGGTCGGCCATGTCAGACTTCCAGAAGCACTTTTTGTGATTTTTAGTGTTTGCAACTCTTCTACTTTGTTTTGCCCTATTTTATTCTTTTGGAAACGAAAGTAAAATAATGCATGAACAAGGATATCACAGTTTGAGAAAACTTACCTCTTGAAGTAAAAATCCCAAACGTGTATGGATGTTTCCAAGTGCAATGTGATTATTGATTGAGCTTCCTTAGACCTCCTTGAAGTTGTTTCAATCCTTACTTTGTGCTGAAAGTGTTTGAATATCTCCAACCAAGTCAACTTGCAAAACAATGTGTGTTAGTTTGGGAGGTGGTGATAATGATGTTACAAAAGTGGTTCTTATGTTTGGACAACTTCTATATGATACATGTGAGGTATTTGGATGTTTTGTTTGGGGAAAACTTGTAAGGTATGAGTTTTAAAGATTTGGAATTCAAAGCTCCAGAGTGGAAGTTTTCTGGACAATTATGGTTTTTGAGAGTATGAGGGGTTTTTTAGGATTTTTCAACACACAAGAAGCTCTCTATTTTTTCTGACCTCTTTCTCTTGCAAATGATCCCTATATTTATAGGCAAAGGGTTTGTGAACAAACTAATTTGGTTTACAAACTATGGAGCTATGGCTAGGTTGGATTACAAATATCAAGTTATGTCATGATCCCAAGATGAAGTACCAGAGTTTCTGGTTTAGAGGGGCTGATTTCCATGAATTATGATGGAGTAAAATCAGAAGCAAACAAGGTATGGGCTCAAGACAAGTTTTGTGCCAACAAGCTTGCTTTTCAAGAAAAGCAATGGTGCCTTTATGCCATAAATGGAAAGATCTTTTGGATAATGGCTCAAACACTTGGGTAACATCTCAAGAGTGGGTGTAAACATTAAATTATGATGAGATTTGCAAGAAAGAAGGCCTGCAACACAAGATTATGCAGCATAGCATAAGGGTTCTGTCATGTGTTCTTCAACAAAGTGACTTGCAATTCAAGAATGGATGCCCAACTTCATGCCCTTGAATATCCTAGCTCAAGTATGATAAATTTGTGCTCTTGGATGTTTTAGGAAGCTTGGAACACCCTCTATAACTTTCATGTTGACAATTTTTACAAAGTTATCTTGGAACTATGTGAAAAAATGCCAAGAAGTTGGGATGAAATCCTGACCAAAATCTGTTGAAAATTTCTCTAAGTGTTAAATGAAAATGTCATGACTTCATGAATTTACAACTCAAAATCCAAGCATTTCTAGAAAAAGTTCTATCCTATAATGTGTTAGATCTCATTGAGATCTACAACTTTCATGTTGGATTCCTTGAATCATCTTGCATCATGATGTAAATTTGGTATGAAGTTATGAAATAAACATGTGCAAAACACTTAGAAAAATTCCTAAGTCTTGAAAAGTTTGACTTTTCAAATTGACTTTTGACTTTCTTGACTTTTTGATGATCAAACTTGATATTATTAAATGTATTGATGAATTTTGATCTTTGAAACTTAATGTTGACCAAAAAGTCAAAGTTTGACTTTTGGTGCTACAATTGACTTTTTCATCAGTACAACTGATTTTTAGTCATCTGGTCAATTGACCTTGTGCAAACTCAAACCCTAATCTTGAGATATCAGTGTTGAGGAGATGGCTTGACCTATTCAATACTGGTGCAAGCTGGAGCTTTTGCAGATCTTTGTGAGAAATGTCTTGAGAAAAGAGAGACCAAATTTTAGGGTACAACAATTGCCCCTATTCAATCTTCTTAAACCTCAAGAGGTAGATTGGCGAGACCGCCATTCGTGACTTGAAGGTGGAAGATGATTGAACACTTAAGTGCCCAAAAATTTGCACTCGTTGATGTGTTAATTGATTGTTTCGGGAATGGGCTTGTAGATGCCATTTGGAGAGGTGATAAAGAGCTATCAGAGATGGGCTTATAAATGCCATCCAAAATGACTGCTGGCAAGTATAAAGCTTGACTGTGACATATAATGAAGGAATCTTTGACAACTACTACTTTAGCAGGTAATGAAGGAATCTTACGACTACTACTTCAACAGGTAATGAATGAATCTTACGACTACTACTTCAATAGGCAATGAAGGAATCTAACGACTACTACTTCAACAGGAAATGAAGGAATCTTACGACTACTACTTCAACATGTAATGAAGGAATCTTACGACTACTACTTCAACAGGCAATGAAGGAATCAGACAACTACTACTTCAACAGGTAATGAAGGAATCTAACGACAACTACTTCAACAGGTAATGAAGGAAACTTATGACTACTACTTCAACAGGTAATGAAGGAATCTTACGACTACTACTTCAACAGGAAATGAAGGAATCTTACGACTACTACTTCAACAGGTAATGAAGGAATCTGACGACTACTACTTCAACAGGCAATGAAGGAATGTGACGACTAATACTTCAACATGCAATGAAGGAATCTGACGACTACTACTTCAACAGGTAATGAAGAAATATGACGACTACTACTTTAAAAGGTAATGAAGGAAACTTTGACGACTACTACTTTAACAGGTAATGAAGGAATATGACGACTACTACTTCAACAAGTAATGAAGGAATCTGACGACTACTACTTCAACAGGTAATGAAGGAATCTGTTGACTACTATTTCAACAGGTAATGAAGGAATCTTACGACTACTACTTCAACATGCAATGAAGGAATCTGACGACTACTAATTCAACAAGTAATGAAGGAATCTTACGACTGCTACTTCAACAAGTATCAGAAAAAAATCCAAGCTTGATCTTGTCTTGGAGAAGTTTACAGATAGTTGATGATGTTCATCTATTGATTGATCTTTTCCTGAAAAGGTAAAGAGTTAGTTGCATGTAATGTCATAATGCATGCATTGCATAATTATGTTCTCAAAATAAATGAGATTGTGTTATATGTGTTTTGTATGTATATGTCATGATGTATAAAATGCATCATGTAATGATGTTCTCAAAAATGAGGTTGTATTATATGCGCTTCGTATGGATATGCTATGAATGTTGTTGAAATGTATCTTTGTATTGGAAAATAAATCCTTGAGAAGTGCTGGGGAGCCTTGGGAAGTTAAATCTCGAACTGTTGTTAGGGATGAAGAGTATGCATATCTTTAGACCTCGTTTAGAATGTCTCCATTGGGGATTCCCGTTTTTGTTGTTTGCGGAGAAATCTATTGGGAGACATTGATTTTGCTTTAGGGAAACTCTATGGAGAGTGTTGATTCCTACTTGGGGAAAAGAGTTTAAGAGTTTTAGTTATCTGTTGCTCTACTGGGGAGTTATCTCTTGATTGGAGCGATGGAAGTTAACAACTTGTTAAGGATAAGGAAGTTAATTGTTATCTGGTCGGCTTCCAGGCTTTGCAGCAGCTCACTGGGGATAGTGGCAAACTCTACTGGGGAAGAGGAATTTTGTTAGTGATTTGAAGAAGTTAAACTATTATCTGGTTGTGTCCAAGTTTCATAGTAACTCGAATGGTTATCTGGTCGGGTCTAGGTTTCAGCAACTCGAACTGTTATCTGGTCGGGTCCAGGTTTCAGCAATTTAATCTTGAGGTTAACTGGTATCTAGTCGGGTCCAGGTTTCAACAACTCAAACTGTTATCTGGTCAAACTCCAGGCTTCATAGTAACTTCATCTTGAGGTTAACTGGTATCTGGTTGGGTCCAGGTTTCATAATTTGGAATTGTTATCTGGTCGGGTCCAAGCTTCAAAATTTTAAATTGTTAACTGGTCGGGTCCAGGCTTGAACTGTTGACTGGTCGGGTCCAGGCTTAAGTAATTTGAGAAGTTAAACTATTATTTGGTCGGGTCCAGGCATTAATAACTTTCTTTAGAGGAATGGAGTCAACTGTTATCTGGTCGAGTTCCAGGCTTCATAAATAGTAACGACTCTGTTGGGGATTGCAATGGCTTTACCGGAGATTAGGGGGTTATGGTCCCTTGATTTGTAATAGTCTGAGAGGTAAACTCAAGTTGGGGAGTCTGTAGTTTGTTGGGGAAATAAACTCTGTTGAAGAGAATATTTTGATGACCTATTGGGGAAGTGAATTCTTTAGGAAGCATCCACAAGGCTTCTTTCTTAAGACCAACTCAGCTGGGGAGAGAGTTTTTCGGAGATTGAAACTCTGGTTGGGGATTGCATGAATCCAACTTTGTAGGGATAATTATGTGGATATATCCATGAATTTTTACTTGTGGGGCTTGGACCCTTATCTGTGAAGATTATTCTGTGGGGATAACCTTATAGAGATGGCTCTGGCGACTTCACTGGGATTACCTTATGAAAGGGACTTCGTGAGGATTTGTCATTGTCCAAAGTAGTAAGTGTTGTAGCACTGCCAGAAAATGTTTGCTTAGTCGTACGTGACCCTTTACTGGAATTCATGTTCAATTCCCTAAGTGATTCCGATGGAGACCTGTCCCTGGTTATTCAGCACTTCTTGAGAGATTTCTTTGGATCTCGAAATGACTTCCCCGAATGAGTTTGGACAATAACATGTCATGCCCCCTTAATTATGGGAGTTTTTTCATTGGAAGTGTCTTCCCATTTGAAGTGATTTTGTTTCTTGAGAGAATTTTCATTCATTGGATATTCGCCGTGTGAATTTCTCTGCTGTCAAACAATTAGCCATATGCAAATAGCGATATTCAAACAATGCAAAGTTTATGTTTGTCTTAAAGTTTTGAAAATGCATTTTTTAGCAGACAAAAGAATTTTGTAAGAATATGAATTCGACTCAAGATTTACAGTAAGCCTTACAGGAGTCAGACCTTTTGTAACAGTATACTTTCGAACTAACCCATCTTCAATTAGGACTTTTAAGGGGTGTAACGTGGCCTGTTTCATGGTTTAAGAAACAAAGGATACAACTCAAAGTTTATTTGTACCTACCCGTTCTTCAGGATGTTCTACAGTCCTAAACTCAATTAATTGTGCGTTTGAACTCCTATTGAATCTGGAATGATATTTCGGTGATGGTTCGGATAAGTTAAGTTTATTTGAGAAGATAGTCATTTTTGCAACATTTTTCTTTGTCGAGGATTTTAGCAACCTCTTTTTGATTTATTATCCTTAATTTTTGCCTTACTTTTTGTTTTAAGACTATAGTCAGCGGGATGCCCCAGTTTTTCTTAAGTCTCATTCGTAGGTTTTGACTCAGTGGGCTTTTCTTTTGAGAGATAACGACTACCTATTTTACAGGGAACCATCACCATCTTTTGATTCAGAAGGATGTTTTTGATGTCGCTCATTGTGTACGAAGTGAAAGCTTGTGACTGAATGCGCATTTGAATTAGCTGAGAAACTACCCCGCCCCAGGTTATGATTAAAGGTTTCAATTTGTGCGAAAAAGAAAACTTCTACTTCTTAGGCTTAAAGGGGTTGACTAGGGATTATCTTACTTATAACTCCACTGTTTAGGAATTGAAAGAATGCATGTACATCGTCATCAAGGTATGTCCAAAAGCATACTGTATGATCTTATGGTATTGTTTTCGTCATCCTCCCTCTAAAGGCTTACATCTTTTAACGAGAGCTGAATATCACAAAAGGGAGTAAAAAGCAAAATTTAAATATAGTGAAAATGAATGGATTAACTCAAGACAAACATATGCAATGCATTAATGAGAATAACCAAAGTCTGACATAAGGATAAATGTTTAAACAAAACAAAGAAATTACAACTGAAAATTCGAATGAACAAAAATTTCTCCGCCTAAATTTGTCACTTCAGATGATGTGCCTTTGAGGGATGACAAAAAAACTCCAGTTAACCATCTTGTGTAAATTCCAACACTCCTTTGTTTATTAGGTCTTGAATCTTGTTCTTCAATACCCATCAGTGATTAGTGTCGTTCCCCTGACTGTTAGAGTGGTATGCGCACCTTTCGTTGGAATGGTAACTAGGAGCAGAAGTATTAGGTTTTTAAGGAGGTTCCCTTAATGTAACCAGTTTAGCCTCCAACATATGATGCAATGCTTGAGCCAAAGGCATGTTGACCTCGGTAAATTATATTTTGGGTGTATCTTGCTTACGCTGACCACCTTGTCGTTGTTGGACTTGAGGTGTAGTAGCCAATTTGAAAGGTGTTCTCTCGACTAAACCATCCTCTTGTTTTATCGGAGGCTGATTAATGACTCGATCCCAAATTCTAACTATTTTTTCCATATGGTTACATCCGTCTTGATGGAGCTTGTTGATGAAAACTCTCAACTCTTATTATCCCCGAGCTATGTTTTGGATAAGAGCCATTTGACCCACCATCTGTCATATCATCTGGATTTTCATTGTTGCTATCTCCGCTTGCAATTGTCTCATCTGGCCCTCCTTGTCGTCATTGGGATTGTTATTGTTCATTCTCTCAATGAGGAGTGCTTTCACTTCTTTTTCCCCCTTGGATAAATTCAGGAACAAATCTTGAAGCTGACCATTTTGGGTCTGAAGGTCTTAGACAATTTGTTCGAGAGCCATTTTTTACTGAAATAAACAATAAGCAGATGAGAAAACCCGTATGGGGAAAACATGTCATGATATGATGCATGATATATGGATGCAATTTTTTCAAGGATCTCACGAGGTAAACACAAGAAAATGTTAGAAGTTGGATTTTGATCACAACTTTGAAGAACTTCGTATCGTTGAATGTCTTTCTACGAGAATCAAGCTCACCATATCAAGTGGGTCATAGCCCTTGACTCAAGTTATCATTCTTTAGTCTTTAACGGCATTTGGTTAGAGGAAAATAAAACCTCCTGCCCCTTAGTGGACGTCTGGTTCAATATAACCTTGCATCACAAACCCTTGAGACCCTTAAAATGGTTATTGAAAATGCTATGGTATGATGTCATGATGTTATGTACAAATAATCATACACGAACAAAGCAAAAAAGTCATTGCATACCAATAATCATATACAAATAAAGCTAACAAGTCCTTAGGTTTAGGCTTGCATGGAGTTTATAGGTAAGTACCCTCTTGAAGTTTAGTTGGCTCAACCTGTCCTAGAAAGTAACCAAGTTCTAGGGGGATCTCAATATCATTGATATTTATTCATTAAGCATTGTTTTAGCACAATCAATCTTTTCTTGTGGCCAAAATATCCCAAAAGTCTGATCTCAATGAGCGTAGTATCGAGTATCAACCAATTTTCAGCTTTCCACTGAAACCATCTATCTCACTACTTCCTAATGGCCAAGTTGTTCAATTAAAGGTTCTAAGGTTTGTTAGTGCTTCATGACATCACTCAGTGGCCCCATATTCTCCTTAATTCTCCATAAGGGATACCGATACCCACAAATATGTCACACTAACATAGATATTGTCTCAACCATATCGGTATACGCTGTACAATATCCATAATCTTTGCTATTTACCTAACGGTGTTCCCAGATCCGGGTAGAGGATAAATACAAACCCTAACAAGGACCCATAAAATGTAAAGCAAACAAATCAAACAATGAAAGCAAGTAAATGTGATATAACTCTAAGGTAACCCCACTTTTAAGTATCTTCCCCAGCAGAGTCACCAGTTCTATATTACGGTGGGAGAACTGACTTGGTTGTTTTGTGTTTGATCGCAATTATTGCGGATAGCAAGAGTCGCCACCGACATTTCTTTTATCCAATAAGGAAAGGGTGAAAAGAACAGGAAAGACCTTTGAGATATTTTCTTGAGTTTGGGGGGGGGGGATAGATTATGAAAAGGGAAGGTGTTAGCACCCTTTTCATCCATAGTTATCTATGGGCTCTTAGTTGCTAGATCACTTTGAAATGCTTTGTTTGAAATGTGTTTGTGGTGGGTTTTGAAAGTATTTTTGAAAAACGCCTTTGTTTAGGCAAACTTTGTAATGATTCTCGTATCTATAAGAATGCATACAAAGTGTTGGACTTTTGAAAATATTTCATGTTTTTGAAAGTGTTTAGTGTGTTTGAAAGATGTTTGTTTTGAAGATGGATTATGAACAAGAAACTAAGAATGTTCTACCTAATCAAAAGTTTTTTGTTAATTTTCTCCTTCCTTTGACATTGCTATCTTACCATTGATTAGTAAGAAGCCCTATCTTTAGATGTGAAGGGACGAACGTGGGTCATTGTATAGTCATGGATAGCAATGTTGTGAGATACCTTAACATTTTTCTTAAGGGTCTAAGATCATTTTGAAGGCAACATTCGAAGCGCCATAGATGGACTATAATCTTGTATTTTTTATTGTTTTTGCTAAGACGTCTCACATGCATATCATGATCATTTGTTTAAGAAAACAAAGTGGAGTCTAAGATCATATGCCCTTTTTGATGTTTGATTGGTTGAGTGTTTTTGTTAAGTGTTAAATGAGTTTGAATAACGATTAAGTGTTTTTGTATTTTTTTGATTAAGGAGAGAAAGTTTTATTTTAATTTACAGAAGAAGAAAGAGTCTAAGGGGGGAGACGAAAAAAAACCTAATTGTTGCCAGGTACAAAGATGGACCTAATGTTGAGTGTAAAAGGGAAATTTTATCCTAAAGTTATCATACATAGTTTCGATCCTAATGTCTAATTCAACATGAAACGATCAACATGAATTTAATCGATTCGAGGAATCACTTAAGGGAAGATGTAACCAAGTAATCAAACAAAGATAAAGGAAATAAGTTCTTAATATTTTTTATGATTTTTATCAAGTAAATAAAAGAAAATAATACGATAATTTTTTTTATTATTTTTGTGAAAATAAATATTAAAACCTAATTCTAAATATTTTTGGGATTTTTATCATATAAAGAAAATTAAACCTTAATTCTATTTTTATGATATTTTGTATGAATTTAAAATGAAACAACAAAAAACTTGAAACTTAGAAAATTAACGAAAAAGAAGTAAAGTGAGGAGTTGAACTCCTGTCCCCTAGGTTACAGCCCTATTGCCTTGCCACTAAGCCATGCTCACTTTTTTGTTATATTTAAAATTAAAAATAAAATAAAAGATTTTGGGTTAAAAGGAAAAAACAGAATAATGGTAAAAATGTCCCAGGGGAGGCTCGAACTCGGGACCTCACAAATTCAAACGCACACACTAGCCATCGCGCCATTTGTTCATTTGTGTATTTTAATGATTTCATTAATATAAGATTCAAAAACAACCAATGGGTTTAATCAAAACAAAAAAAGCAGAAAAGTGGTAAGAATGCCCCCAAGGGGTCTCGAACCCAGTACCTTACGCTTGCCAACTAATGCCCCAACCACTTCACCAAGCTTCTTCATTCGTTATTTCAGGAATTCAATTAATACAAAAATGAAATTTATGAAATGGGTTGGGCTAAAAAACAAGCCCAAACCCGAATTTGTTTTAGCAGTGAAGAGGAAAATTTGGAAACCCTAATTGAAGATGTATAGGCGCCGCGGCTTACACATTGGAAAGGGAAAGTCAAAAAATATAATTAAGTTTGTTTAATGTCCCTAGAAACATGCTTCTCTCTTCTCTCAACGTATCATCACCATCATTTTTTCCTACTTTAATCGCTATACTTCCTCTGTTTCGATTCATCTTCCTCTGATTCTCTCAATTTTATCTCTCTCAATCTCAATCGATCTTAATCGAACTCTCTATCAAAAGTCACGATTTTCCTATATTCCCAATGATTCTCCTCCTTTCTCAGCTTTCTCACTTTTCAGTAACAATAACAAGATTATGGCAACATAAAATCGAACAACAATTCCCAGTTTCAAACATGGCCTCTTAACTAAACTCTCAGTACTCTCCGGTCATGCTTCTGTTCTGATTCTAAAGCAACAACAATTCTTGACCTAAAAATCCTTTCAACACATCGTACATCTCTCGGTTCTCATTATCTCTATGTCGATAATACTCTCTCTATTAACTCAACAACAATACAACTTCTGACAAATACAAGCTCAGATTAAATAATACTCACATAAGACATCAAGCGATTACCATGAGGTCAACGTTTTACACGGTAAAACAAATGCAATAGTATGAAGAAAAGTGAAGAAAAAGAAAAACCAACCTAACCAGAGCTAGTTCAGCGGTATCTTTCCAGTGTCAGTGCAAACTCATGTATTCTTTCTCATTCACCTTCTTTTGTGCTTTATATGTGCGTGTCTATTGTTGTGTGCTTCTATTGAGAAACCTCGAATTTGCTGCGAATTTGTTTAGTTTTGTGCAGGTTTGAAAAATGTTTTTGTGTTTAGTTGCGGTTTTCGGTGCTTCGAGGTTTTTAAGCAGAATCAATTTTTTTAGTTTGTTGCAGGCTCTGATTTCCAGTCCTCTCTAAGGATGATTATGAAGTCTGTGTTGTTGTTGAATATATGGTGATGTGATTTTGGATTGGAAATGATTATGTGGTGGTGAAGATGAAATATTGAGAAGTTCTGAGGCAGTGATATTTTGGAGGAAGTACTGGGTTCAACCTTTCCAAAATTTCTATTGTTTTTTCTCTACTGATTTCCCCCTCCTTTTTGTTAACAGTGGTAAGGCTATGGAATGGAATAAGTTAGAGGGGTGAGTTTTTTTAGGTTTCACAATGAGATTGTGAAAGGTTTCAAGTAAGGTTTTTTGTAGGGATTTTTCTGTCTTGTAATTTTTCCTCTGTGTAACTTTTGTGAATTTCACTTGTGTCTCCGTCTAGCCTTATTTCTCCCTTTATTTCATGTTTTGTAGCAAATGAAAATGAGGTTTTGGGGGGGATTTAAACAAGTTTGAACATTTTAGTCATGTTGTTTCTAGCTTTGTTGATGCAGGTTCTATTTTTACCATTTGTGTGCAATGTTGACAGGTTTTGGAGGGGAGTGGGCAGCAAGAATATGGACAAGGCAATAGTGTTTTGTTTCTTGTGTTGGACAAGTTTGGCTTTCTAAGATGTAGGTTTTTTGGACTGGTGTGGGCTGTTTTGACAGGCTTGCAGCAGGTTTTGTAGCAGCTAGTTTCTGACAAATCTAAAACTAGAAATAGAACATCAAAAGTCCCATGGACGCTTCCTCCTTGTGCTGATATAGTCATTGATCACTCTTTCTTCCTCGAGCTGCCTGGTGATCTTTAAAACCTTCCTCTCTTGCTCATGGAACTGCTCCCGGTAAGTATCCCGCTCATTCTTCAGCTGAATCCAAGACCTCTGTAACTCCCCAGGATCAGTGGACATGTAAGGATAGAGAACCGTGTAGGGAATGCCTTCTTCATTAGTGGGCTCCATAATCACTAGTAATACGGCCTCATAAGGCATCATAAGCTTCTGGGCACGAGCTCGGACCCATTGGAGATAAGGCTGCATAGGAAGGGAAGTCTTCGGTCCTAACTCTTTGGGGTCAGATCTGTTTACCATGCCCCAAGCCCGTATGAACCTTTGACGATGCTCCTTAAGATCATCCTTATAGCCGAATACAATGTCCTCGAGAAGTAACTCATGGGGACCATCCCTTCGAGCATCACCAAATTGTCATAAAGCTAGACAAGGATTGTAAGTTATACCCCCTCTGATACCAAGTAATGGGACATTAGGGTACCCCTATAGTGGTCAATAACAACAGTGTCTTCCATAGCCCGGGAACACCAAAGAATATCCGTATGAGCGAGTGACATTATTCTGTGCGACAAACCCAAACCTTCTTCTTTCTTCAGCACAGACTTAGGGAGGTGAGAAATAAACCACCTCGAGAGCAATGACATGCAGCACATAAGAGTCCCTCTTCTCTTCATAGTAAGAGTATGGAGAGCATGCAAGATATCTCCAAGCAAGGTAGGCACAGGGTTACGAGAAAGGAAAATCTTGACAGCATTCACATGTACAAAGGAGTCTGGATTAGAGAAGTGAACTAAACCATAGATAAGAAGAGCCAAGACATCCTCAAAAGTCTGAAAATCCAAATCCTCCCAAAACAACTGAGCCTGGTCTATCAGAAATTTGGATAGAAAACCTTCGACCCCACTTCGAGTTTCCCAATTGGATCCCACATCGGCCCGTTTCAAATGAAAAGCTGAGGCAATAACTTCTGGCTTAGGAACTTCTTCCATACCTATGAAGGGTACCTGTTCAAGAATGGATATGCCCAATAGATGAGAGAATTCTTCCAAGGTGGGTACCAGCTGGTAATCTGGAAAGGTGAAGTAGTGATGCTTGGGATCGAAGAACTGAAATAGTATGCTCATCATCTGTTCATCAAGGTTTGAAGTAACTAGGATGAGAAGTTGATTGTGTCTCTTAATGAAAGTAGAAGTTTCAGAAACTCTGGATGCTAGCTCTTTAAGTTGGGCAGGTATCTGCACAAAGTTGATTCGGATGGTATTTCTACGCACGGAAGCCATGATATGCAAAACAGAACAAAGATAAATTCCCTTGGTCTTTGAAATGGTTAGTGTAATGAAGCATGAATGCCATGTTATGATGCATGATGTCATGATAAATCACAGGTATAGAAAACACAAATATTGCAAACACAGTTAAATCACACAAAGCCCTTAGGTTTAAGGCTTGCATGAGGTCAAAGGTAATACCCTCTTGAAGTTAAGTTGGTTAAACATGTCCTAGAAAAGTAACCGGGTTCAAGAGGATCTCAATATCACTGACCATTCTCCATCGGTCATGGTTTCAGCTCACACAATCTTTTCTTGGGGCCGAAATTATTCCGAGAGTATGATCTCAATGAGTGTAGCATCGATTATCAACCAAGTCTCAGCTCTACACCGAGGCCGGCTATCTCACTACTTTCTAATGGCCAAGTTGGGAAATTAAAGGTTCTAAGGTAAGATTATTCTTAACAACACCACGCAGCGGCCCCGTATTCTCCTCGTTTCTCCATAAGAGATACCGGTACCAACCAAAGTGCCACACCAACGTAGCTACTGCTTCAACCGTATCGGTCTACGCCGTACAGTTCCCTTGTAGTCTATTGCTACTTACCTAAAAGGTATTCCCCAGATCCGGGTGTAGGATCTATAGTAACCCAATACAAAACCCTTAAAATTAAAGAAATCAATAGAAGCAATTATGATGATCTAGATCATAAGGTATACCCACTTATTAATTCCCCAGCAGAGTCGTCAGTTCTGTGATATGGTGGCAGAACCGACTGTTTAATACTGGTTTGCATTTTATGTTTTGTGTTTGCAAAATGTCGCCGTAAGCAAGAGTCGCCACCTACTTTTATTTCATCCAACCGGAAAGGAAAAAAGTACAGAAAAAATCCCTTTTCGAGATGTTTCTGAGTACGGGGGGTAGATTATAGAAAGGGAAGGTGTTAGCACCCTTTCTATCCATGGTTTTCCATGGGCTCTTAGGTACTTGCTCGTTTTTTAAATTGCTTGTGTTTGTGCTTTGTTTTGAAAATATTTTACTTCGTGATAACCCTTGTATCAGTCCTCAAAGGTGTGACGAAGCTGTTTTGAAAATTTGTTCGAAAAGTGTAGGTGTGAAAAAGTTTTCATTTGAGCAAGTACCTATTATTATATACCTACTCGAAAAAAGATCGTTTCTATCCTTGTTTCCTTTAGACAGTGCTATCCTACTATTGAGAAATGGTAGCACCGTTGTTGGAATTGTAAGGGTCAATTCGAAAGGGACGTACGATCACTAAAACAATATTAGGATACCTTAGTAATAACCCTAGAGTCTTAAGATCATGGTCGTTGCAACATTTCCGAGGCAACATTCGAATGGGACGTTTGATCTTTTTTTAGACATGAGGGCAACCACTAAGACACCCTATGCTTAATGAACGTTTACCGAAGGCAACCGAAATGAGAGTATACCCTAAGAGTTATATGTGCGAGTGATTTGTTTCAGTTTATTATCTTTGCATATTAGGGTTTTCTAACTATATTAATTTATCATGCATTCTTGCCATACAATCCTATTAGCATACATCTAGACAGTTAAGTATTTGCGGGAATTGAAAATGCAAGAAAATAAATCTACGTTATTACAAGGCTTCGAGGAGGGGGATTAAATACACAACCAAAAAAAACCCGGGGATTTAACAGTAAAATAAAACCCTAAATTAAACTATTACAAACCATGAACAGTTACAAAATATTGGCAAAATAATTAACAAGCGCGCGGTGAATTAAATAAGAAACGACTAGGGTTTTGACCCTTGACTAAACCTATTTGCAATTGATTAAAAAAAATATGTTTTTGTCATGTTTTGTTATTTAAGAAAATAATGAAACAATTAAATTAAAAAGAAAAACCTAAGTTCTAATTAGTTTTAAATTAAGAAAATAAATTAATTCACTATAAAACCTATTTTTGTATTTTTTATTTGAGAAAAAATAAAAGAATTAAATCAAGAATATAACCTAATTTCTATTTGATTTTATTTATAAAAACAAGTTAAAATTGCCCTAATTTAAATTAAATTAAGTTAACAAAATTAAATTTGATGAAAAGGTCTAATTCTAATTTTTATGATTTCTTGATTTTATGATTTATTATGAAAAATAGTAATTAATCTTTATGAAATAAAATAATTAAAGAAAAAATATTAAAAGAATTAAATAAAATAAAAAGAAATAAGGAAAAGAACAAATGGGTCTGATAGCATTACTGGAGAGGGGGGGGGGGGGGGTGTACCCCAAAATTTGCCCTCCCATATTTCTCAAAACATTGCAAGAAAGATCTCCAAATTGCTCAAAGTAGTCCAAGGGTTGGCCAGACAAGCTCTCTCCTAAGGCAGTCTACTCAAATTAGGGTTTTGTGTTGCATCAAGATCCTTGAGTCCAAGTGACCCCAAGTGCTCACTAATGTCCTAATATGTTCTCAAGATTATCCATGTCAAGTTTCAAGCCTTGCAGAGGAATTTTGCTTATTCAATTGCTCAAAAGGTCCAAAAATCGACTGTGTTAGGGCAAAAGTCAACTGTGACCCAAATACAGTCAAACTTCAATATTTTTGGTCAACATTATAATTTTGAAGGATATTTCATCATTTTATCAAGGGTTGATCATGATTCATCAAGGATTGCTCAAAATTCATCAAGATTCAAAAGTTGCTAAATTAGGGTTTTGTAGGAAAAGTCAACTCAACTTTGACCAAGCATAACTTTCTCATACTTTATGAGAAATGACCCATCCAAAGCTCATTTTTAGGAGGACTCAATTCCCTATAATCCATCTTAATACCCCAAGATCAAAATATACACTCACAAGAAGTTATGGATTTTGACATTATAGGTCATTTTTGAAAGTCAACAAAAACACCTTTTTTGTCAAAGCTTCTAACTTGAGCATGGAATATAAAAATGATATTAGACCAAAAGGGTTCATTATAGAACATCTCAAGATTTCTAAAAAGTCCAAGAACACCTCCCAAAGTTCAAAATTGAAGAAGTTATGCATTGTTGAAGTTGGACTTTTTTGCAAAATTGCCAAAAGTCAACTATCCTCAAAACTTCAAATTTTGCCAAATGGGCCCATTCTTTTTCACTTGTCTTGAGTTTTCATTATTACCCACGTGCTCTAGCCTTTCCCATGTGTCCATATCATATTTTTATTAATTATTTTGGTTTTGATTTGATTTAATTTGAATTAAATGAAAATAAATCAAATAAAATCAAAAATATTGATAACCAAAGATCTTTTGGTGATTTCAGGTTTCAATAGACAGCTTGCACCATATCAAATTCGTATCAAAGAAATTGTACACAAAAAGATTCAAATCAAGCCAATTTTGGAAGGTTGTTCAAAGCAAAGCAAATCCACATCAAGAGCATTGATAGAGGAAGATTTGGACAAGGAATTCAGACCTAATGTATTGTATAATACATAAGGAAGCGAAGGATATAATGATAAGGGTTGGAAATCAGTTCTTGAGGCAGAACGAAATTTTCAAAAACCAAGAAAAAGCTTGAGATAGAAGTCAGTCATAGAGGCATCCTTGGGGCTTGGCAAGTAGCTCAATTGTTTCCTGGCCATCTCCACAAGCGAGACCAATCAAAATCATGTATTTTTAGACCCCTCCAAGCACTGTAAGTCATCCACGGATTCACAATGTTCTTGATTTCGTATTTTCCAATTTAGGCATTGTTAACATGAAGCAATTGCATATTCTTAATCCACGTATCATTTGCAAGCTTTTTGTAATAACCAATTGCATTTATCTGACCTATATGGAGATCCACCATTGCTAGGGTTTGGTTCTTGTTTTTGGGGTTTTTCATTTCAGAAAAAATTGGCCATGATAATGGCTATGGTTGTGATCAGCAGGTTGAGACGAACTCAACCATGCTCTTAGAATCTGTTTTCATGGCCTGTACATAATTTTGGGGATGAACAAGCTTGTAGTGATGGAACTTGGTCTGTTGGTATAGGTGTTTTGTTTTTGGCCACGGAGAGAGGAAGAAGAAGCACTCGTGTCATCCATCCATTGGCCAGTTCAAATAAAACGCGCGCTTTTTTTCTTTTTCTGACCATTGAACTTGTTTTATTATATTATAATTATTTTGTATCATACTAACAATTGAAACAACACGGCGTGGTGGCAAGCATATCGTGTATTTCCCTTCAGGACCTGGGTTCGAATCCCAGGTCCCCTATTTTCTCAATATTATTTTACTGCAGATAATCATGTGCATGTTCAAGCCTGAGACCCATCATAGACGCTCACTAATCAACGTGCCAGATGGCCAGATCTGGTGGCCAAGCCTTGAGGGCACACCATGGACTCAGTCAACGCATGAGCACTGGATCAAAAAAATTCACATGGATCAGCCCTAATGGGCCAGCGAAATTGCTATTTAAACACCCAAATCAGGCCCATCTTATCCTTTTCTTTATATTTTGTTTATTTTATTTTATTTTATTTTATTTTAATTAATTTCTAACCAATAAAAAATTTCTTTTTTTATCAAAAAATCACAAAAATGTTTTTTTACCCAATTAAAATTCAGACTTTTATTTTTATTAAAAAATACTAACTAATTTAATTAGGATATTAATTAGGTAACTTTAATTTATTTTGTAAATATTTAAAATTAATTAGAAATCATTAGGTTTTAACTATAATTTAATTATTTTAATTTCTTTCCTAAATTAATAAAAACTTCAAAAAACATGTCATTAATTATTTTTTTTCCATTTAATTATATTAATAATTAATTTAGTATTTTAATTTAGGATTTAATTCCTTTTCTTAAAAATAAAAAAAAAATAAAAAAGGCATTTTCTTTTAAAAAAGGGTCAAAACCCTAATTCACATTCGATTTAATTTCGCGTCGCGCTTTATTTTTCTTTATCCAATTAATGTATCTGCTCCCGGTTTGTAATAAATGATTAGGACATTTATTTACTTTACCGCTTTATTTTATTTCAAAGGGTTGCTTTTGGCGATGTAAATAACTGACGCCTTGTAATAATTTAGTTTAAATTCCGCATTTTAATTCCGCAAATTATACAACTGTTAGATGTTTCATAATAGGGTATGCATGACAAGAATGAATTCTTAATCTAAAATCAAATTAGATCACCCTTAACATGTGTAAAGATAAAAATAACTGAAAACAACACACTCGCACATGCGCACTCCTAGGGTACACCCCACTTGGTTGCCTTTGTAAACAGTCATTGAGTATAGGTCGCTTTAGAGGTCCTCCTCTTATCAAAAATATCATAGTTGCCTCGAAACGGTTGCCTCGGATATTGTTGCCTCAAACAAATGATCTAAGACATTAGGGTTACCGCTAAGATGTCCTAACATTGCTTTAGTAACCGTATGTCCCTCATTCGAATTGACCCTTAAACTCCAACGACGGTGCTACCTACTCACTAATAGTGGGATAGCATTGTCTAAAGGAAATTAGCATAGAACGATTCCTTTTTCGAGTAGGTAGATTAGCTCTTAGATACTTGCTCATCCAAAACAAAACTTTTGTACACTTACACACTTTTTCAAACAAAGTTTTCAAAAACACTTCATTACACTCTTGAAGACAGATGCAAGAGTTAAATTGAAGTTAAAACAAAAACTTTTCAAAACCCACCAGCACAAAGAAAACAATTTTGAAAATGATGAGTAAGTACCTAAGAGCCCGTAGATAACTACGGATAGAAAGGGTGCTAATACCTTCCCTTTCTATAATCTACCCCCCGTACTCAGAGATAATCTTGAAAAAGGAATTTTTTTGTGCTTTTTTCCTTTCCTTGTTGGATAAAATAAAAGACGGTGGCGACTCTTGCTTACCGCGACATTTTGCAAACACAAACGCAAAATGCAAACCAGCATTCCAAAAACAGTCAGTTCTTCCCACCGTATCACAGAACTGGCGACTCTGCTGGGAATGATATAAGTGGGGGGTACCTTAGGAATAGTTCATCATAATGTTTTCAATTGCTTGATTTGTATGCTTTATCTTTGTGGGTTTGAATCAGAGTTACTATAGATCCTAACCCGGATCTGGGGGATACCTTTTAGGTAAGTAACAATAGACTGTGAGGGAACTGTACAGTGTAAACTGTTACGGTTGAAGCAGTAGCTACGTTGGTGTGGCACTTTAGATTGTACCGATATCCCTTTTGGTGGAACAAGGAGAATATGGGTCAGCTAAGGGGTCATTAAGCACCAACTGACATTAGAACCTATAATTGACCAACTTGGCCATAAAAAAGTAGCAGTATGCTACACTCATTGAGACCAAACTCTCGCGATGATTCCGGCTGCAAGAAAAGGTTGCCAAAATGGAATTATGACCGATCGAGGGTGGTCAGTGATATTGAGATCCTCTAGAACCCGGTTACTATTACTAGGACAGGTTTGAACCAACTAAACTGAAAGAGGGTGTGATCGGTGGAAATAGAACTAACTGTTTTTAGCTGGTTTCGCGAAATGTCGTGGTAAGCAAGAGTCGCCACCGTCTTTTATGTTCTCCAACATGGAAAGGACAAAAGCACAGCAAAATTCCTTATGAGAATGTTTCTCGGTTCGGGAGGTAGATTTATAGAAAGGGAAGGTGTTAGCACCATTTCTATCCGTGGTTACCCACGGGCTCTTAGGTACTTGCTCTTATGTTTTCAAAATTTGTTTGCTTTTCAAATGTGAGTGGGTTTTGAAAAATTTCGTTTGAAAACTTCTTAGGTAACTCTTGTATCAGTCCTCAAGAGTGTATGAAGTATTGTTTGAAAACTTTTTGAAAGTGTAAGGTGTGAAAAGTATTTTGTTTGTTTTTGAAAAGAGCAAGTACCCATGAGTCATCTACCTACCCTAAGGAATTAAGCTGTGTAAGAGTCCTTTAGATAGTGCTATCCCACCATTGAGAGGTAGGTAGCACCATCGTTGGAGGTGTTCGGGTCAATTCGATTATCGGGACTGTGTGGTCACCGAAGCAATGGTAGGACACCTTAGAAGTAACCCTAATGTCCTAGATCCTTTTTTTTATCCGAGGCGACCGTTTCGAGTCGACTGGATCTTTTGGACAGAAGAGCGACCTCTAAGACACCTTATACTTGGTGACCACGTTCGAGGCAACCAGTGAGGCGTACCCTAGGGGTGGCATGTGCTTGTGTGTTGTTTTCATGTTAATGTTTATCTTGTACATGTTATTTGTGAGCTACGGATTGGTTTTATTTGTCATACATTCTTTCATGCATTTTTTAACAGTTAGGAGTGCGTAAAATAAATTGCGGAAATGTAAATCTAACTATTACAAGGCGCGGGTCTATACATCGCCAAAAGAGAAAAACCCGTTTTGGTAAATAAGTGCGAGAATTTAAATAAAGCGGTAAAAATCCCTAATTAACTATTACATACTATGTACAGATACATAAATATAAAATAAGAAAATAAATACGCGCGAAAGAAAGAATCGGGAACGTCCTAAGGGTGTTGACCCTTTTTTTAAGAAAGAATTGAATTTTTGTCCTTTTTTAATGAAATGGAATTAAAACTAATTATTTAATTTATTAAAAGAAAAATGTTTTTGTATTTTTATGTTTTTAATGAAATAAAATAAAAGGAATTGAAATTAAAAGTTGAAAGTCCTAATTCTAAATTAATTTTACTTATTAAAAAAAGTTAAAATTGTTCTAATTACACCACTAATTAATTAATATTAAAATTTATTTACAAAAATAAGTTAATAAATAATAAAATGTTTTTTTTGATTTTTTTATGAAAAATATTAATTAAGTTAATAATACTAATAATTTAAAAAAAAGGAATTATAAAAGAAAAATAAAAAGATAAAAAAAAAGGAATAACAAAACCAAGGGGGGGTATGGGCCAGAATTGAGGGTTTGTTTAGCATTGCTGTGGCCCATTAAGCACAAAGTCACGTTGAATCCTAGAATCATGTGCATATGTTTGACTGAAAAGCATGGTGCTCATCATTTCCTGGCCACTAGATTGTTGTTTGTAGACACTTGGCATGCTGAAGCGTCAGGGCACATGGTGTACCACCTTTAGAAGCCTGCACAGGAATACATTGAGAAAAAATGGAAACAAGGAAATTGGGGGACCTGGGAAAACTTACAGCGCGGTATGATGGACCTTAGGACGTGGCAAGGGTTGCTTTAGCTTCAGAGTATGGCAAAGAAGAGAGTCACGTTCTCCTTTTGGCCTGAAAATGCTTGCAACACTCCTTTTGATCTCACACTTTTTTTTGACACTTTTTGGATTTTGCTCTGGTCGTTTGTGCACACTCTTGAGTAGACTTGAGCAAATTGAGATGATGCTTGTCAAAACTTTGAAGAATATGGGAGGGCAAATTTTGGGGTACAACAGTTGCCCCTGTTCAATCTTCTTAGACCTGAGGATCTAGATTGGCTTGTGTGCCTTTCGTGATCCGAGGGTGGAAGATGATTGAACACTAGAGTGCCCAGAAATTTGCACTCACATAATAGAGTATCAGCAGTGTGATAGCGGCAATGGGCTTACAGATGCCATTTGGAGAGATGATGGATATGAGGATGGGCTTATAGATGCCATCTGGAGGTGTGACAGAACCTTATCGGGAATGGGCTTATAGATGCCATTTGGAAATGTTGGTAAGTGGATGGGCTTATAGATGCCATCTAGGTGTCGATCGCGTAAGAGATTCCTTAGCGAGAACTTGCGTACCTGAGAAAGAAAGATAATTACCTAGCCTGTTACAGGGGTTGATCTTCAAACTCTTCATGTAGACATGCCCTGGATGGATACAGGTATCGAATCTACAATTGGTTGCTCACAGATGTGCCCTGGCTGGATACAGGAATCGAATCTGGAATTAGTCGTCAACAGATATGCCCTGGCTGGATACAAGAATCGAATCTTCAAACTCTTCAGACGTGCCCTGGCTGGATACAGGAATCGAATCTGGAAATAGTCGTCAACAGATATGCCCTGGCTGGATACAGGAATCGAATCTGGAATTAGTCGTCAATAGATATGCCCTGGCTGGATACAGGAAACGAATCTTCAAACTCTTCAGATGTGCCCTGGCTGGATACAGGAATCAAATCTGGAATTAGTCGTCAACAGATATGCCTTGGCTGGATACAGGAATCGAATCTTCAAACTCTTCAGACGTGCCCTGGCTGGATACAGGAATCGAATCTGGAATTAGTCGTCAAGAGATATGCCCTGGCTGGATACAGGAATCGAATCTTCAAACTCTTCAGACGTGTCATGGCTGAATACAGGAATCGAATCTGGAATTAGTCGCCAACAGATATGCCCTGGCTGGATGCAAGAATCGAGTCTTCAAGCTCTTCAGACGTGCCCTGGCTGGATACATGAATCGAATCTAGAATTAGTCGTCTACAGATATGCCCTGGCTGGATACAGGAATCGAATCTTTAAACTCTTCAGACGTGCCCTGGCTGGATACAGGAATCGAATCTGGAATTAGTCGTCAACAGATATGCCCTGGCTGGATACAGGAATCGAATCTTCAAACTCTTCAAATGTGCCCTGGCTGGATACATGAATCGAATTTGGAAATAGTCGTCAACAGATATGCCCTGGCTGGATACAGGAATCGAATCTTCAAACTCTTCAGACGTGCCCTGGCTGGATACAGGAATCAAATCTGGTAATGGTCGTCAACAGATATGCCCTGGCTGGATACAGGAATCGAATCTGGAAATGGTCGTCAACAGATATGCCCTGGCTGGATACAGGAATCAAATATGGAAATAGTCGTCAACAGATATGCCCTGGCTGGATACAGGAATCAAGTCTTTAAACTCTTCAGACGTGCCCTGGCTGGATACAGGAATCAAATCTGGAAATAGTCGTCAACAGATATGCCCTGGCTGGATACAGGAATCGAACATGGAAATAGTCGTCAACAAATATGCCCTGGCTGGATACAGGAATCGAATCTTCAAACTCTTCAGACGTGCCCTGGCTGGATACAGGAATCGAATCTGGAATTAGTCGTCAACAGATATGCCCTGGCTAGATACAGGTATCAAATCTGGAATTGCGACAGTTGGTAGTAATTATCTTTGGATTGATCTTTTTTCCTGAAAAGGCAAAACATCAGTTGTATGCAATGTCATGATGTATGAAAAGCATGATGTCATGATGTTCTCAGGGAGGAATGTGATTGTGTTGTATGTATTTTGTCATGTATGTAAGCAGGATGTATGAAATGTGATATGTTTATGAATGTATTTTTGTCTAGGAAAATAAATCCTTGACGAATGTCGGGAAGTTGGATCCTGGGCTGATGTTGGAAGAGTAGAGTTCTTCGTTTTCGCTGGGGATGGTGGTTGCAAGCATAAACCGGTAGGAGAAGATGACTCCGTTGGGGAATAAACTTGTTGGGAGAGATTACTCTGCGGGGAATACTCTGTGGGAAGAGATACTTCACTGAGGTTTTGATGAGAACTCCGCTGGGGATTCTGTTGATATGTTATGTTGGAAGATTTGATGAACTCCGTTGGGGGATAGGAAGAATTTCACCGAGGACGATCTTTCCGTGGCAATTAGCTGAGGATAACCCAGTTATACGCTCTGGTGGAGAATAACCTTTGAATAAAGCCGGGTAGACGCGTTCGTACTCTGCAGGGGATAAGCTTCCAGAATCTACTGGGGATAAGCTTCCTACTGGGGAGATTGATTCAACTTTCCTGGGGAGACTTTGGGCTGTACTGGGGAATGGTTCCACTGGGGTGTCTGGTATTCCGCCGGGGAACAATCTTAGATCAAGACTGCCGGGGATGCTTGCTTAGGAACATCTGTATACTCCACTGGGGAATATTGAGATTTTCTGGGGATACCCAACTTCCTTAAGGCTGACAGTAGACTAACTCTGCTTGGGGAGAGTGTTGCTGACTTGCTGGAGATGCTGTGCCTTTTCAGGGTTAATGGGAGACCAACTCTGCTTGGGGAGAGTATCGTTGAGTGTTGTCTTACTCTGCGGGGAGTGAAGGTATCTTGGTTAAATTCTTCAGCCGAACCTACCTTGGTACCTTGGTGGACAAAGCAACTAGATCGCTTAGATAACTCATTATTGCCCCTGTTTCTGATGTCACCTGTAATTATTCCTTCGTTTCGTATGCAAATATTTATGAGTTAGCAATTAGTGTCAAATGCATATATCAAAAATTGAACATTGGACGTTCTTCGCAAGACAAAACAGAAAAAGGAAAAACAATTGGCAATTGGTCTGAAAAGTGAATTTGTATTGATTTTTGAATTTGCCTGTAAATAGCCGTTCATGTACAAGAGGTTGACGTCCTAGTAAGAGAACGCCTCCGAACAATAGAGTTTATACAATTTGTACAAAGGAAAACAAAACAGTTGTGTGAAAGAATAATCCCACTGGGTTCCAACTCTGCTATCGCCTTTATGTCTTCAAGCATCTCATCACTTTGCTACTCGGTTGAAGATGAAGCTGATTGATTGATGCCGTCGGAACCTGATAGTTGATACCGGATTCTGGATGCAAGGTGATCTAATGAGACATAGTATTACGCTTTAATCCCTAACTTTTTCCTGGACCGCCCTTTCGGGTTTTCAGTCCACCGGGATACCCATTTTTGCCCAAGCCGCCTTTTCAGGTTTTCGACTTGCCGGGTGTACAGATTTTTCATTTCATCCCTTATTTTTGCCCGAACCCTTTTGGTTCGCTGGGAAGCCCTTATTTTTGCCTAGGTGTGTCAACCTAGCGGGTCTTTGATCATGCGTAGTATCTTTTTACTATGTCTGCATTGGCGGGGTGAGGAAGGTCGTCACCATCCATGGTGGTTAGAATCATAGCTCCTCCTGAGAAGACATGTTTAACCACAAATGGCCCTTCGTACGTAGGGGTCCATTTTCCCCTGGGATCACTTTGAGGAAGAATGATGCGCTTGATTACCAGGTCTCCGACTTGATACTCTTGTCGTCTGACTTTCTTGTTAAATGCCTTGATCATCTGTTTTTGGTACGTTTGACCATGACAAATAGCGGTGAGTCTCTTTTCGTCGATTAGGTTTAATTGATCAAGCCGAGTCTGGATCCAATCGTCTTCGCTCAAACCTGCATCCTTCATTATCCGGAGAGAGGGTATCTGGACTTTAATAGGCAAGACTGCCTCCATGCCATAGACCAAGGAAAAGGGAGTTGCCCCTGTTGACGTCAGTGCTGAGGTACGGTACCCATGGAGAGAAAACGGTAATATCTCGTGCCAATCTTTGTAGGTCACTGTCATCTTCTGCACAATCTTCTTGATATTCTTATTGGCTGCTTCTACAGCCCCATTCATCTTCGGCCGGTAGGGAGAAGAGTTGTGGTGCTGTATCTTGAATTGCTCGCAGAGCTCAGTGATCATCTTATTGTTAAGATTGGTACCGTTATCCGTAATGATTCTCTCTGGGATGCCGTATCGACAGATCAGGTTATGTCGAATGAACCGTGCCACGACGTTCTTGGTTACGGTAGCGTAGGAAGCTGCTTCAACCCACTTTGTGAAGTAATCAATTGCTACCAGGATGAAGCGATGCCCGTTGGATTCCGTAGGTCTGATCTCGCCGATCATATCAATGCCCCACATTGCAAAAGGCCAAGGTGCTGTCAATACGTTCAGCGGAACTGGAGGAACGTGCACCTTATCAGCATAGATCTGGCATTTGTGACACGTCCGAGAATGTTGGTAACAGTCGGCTTCCATTGTGGACCAGAAATATCCTGCCCGAAGGATTTTCTTTGCCATGGTATGTCCACTGGAATGTGTTCCAAAGGTACCTTCATGCAGTTCTGCCATGATCTTTTCTGCTTCAGTCTTATCCACACAACGCAGTAGGGTTGAATCATGGTTTCGTTTGTATAGAATGCTGTTGCTGAGGAAGAACTTTGTTGTGAACCTTCTCAGAAACTTCTTGTCGTTAACAGATGCACCCTCGGGATATTCTTGAGCTTCCAAGTACCTCTTCACTTCATGATACCAAGGTTTTTCAGTTACCTCTTCAGCTTCAAGATCACAGCAATATGTAGGTTCATCCAGTTTCCAGATAATGATCCGGGGAGCCTCGTTGTCCCATTTGACTTTGAACATAGAAGACATCGTAGCCAACGCGTCCGCCAACTAATTCTCCTCTCTTGGGAAGTGTTCAAAGGTTATCTCCGTGAAATGGGGGATCAACGTCAACACATACTCCTTGTAAGGAATAAGGTTTAGGTGTTTTGTATCCCACTCGCCTTTGATCTGATTGATCACGAGAGCGGAATCCCCGAAGACACTTAGAAACTTGATCCTTAAGTCAATTGCAGCTTGAAGACCCATGATACATGCTTCATACTCCGCCATGTTGTTGGTGCAGTTGAAACATAGTCGGGCAGTGAGTGGGGTATGAGTGCCTTGAGGGGATATGATCACAGCGCCAATGCCATTACCCAAAGCGTTTGAGGCTCCGCCAAAGTGCATAGACCATCGAGATCCTTCCTCAGGTCCTTCATCCGGTCCAGGTACTTCACAATCAGTTACCACCATGATATCCTCGTCTAGAAATTCAAAGTTCATAGATTGGCAGTCGTCCACTGCCTGGTGTGCCAAATGGTCTGCCACTACACTTCCCTTGATTGCTTTTTGAGTCGTGTACTGGATGTCGTATTCTATCAAGATCATCTTCCATCTTGCTATTCTTCCGGACAAGGTGGGCTTTTTGAAGATGTACTTGATTGGATCCATTTTTGAAATTAACAGGGTAGTGTGAGTCAACATATACTGTCTCAGCCGGCGAGCAGCCCATACCAAAGCGCAGCAAGTTTTCTCGAGCAATAAGTATCGGGTCTCACAGTCGGTAAACTTTTTGCTAAGGTAATAAATGGCGTGCTCTTTTCGGCCAGACTCGTCATGCTGCCCCAGTACACACCCCATTGAGCTGTCAAGTACTGTCAAGTATAGGATTAGAGGTCTCCCTTCAACCGGTGGCATAAGAATGGGTGGTTCTTGGAGATACTCTTTGATTCTTTCGAAAGCGGCCTGACATTCATCGTTCCAACGTACTACTTGATCTTTCTTCAGTAGCTTGAAGATTGGTTCACAGGTAGCAGTTAGATGTGAGATGAGTCGGGCAATGTAATTCAGACGTCCTAGAAAGCCTCTGACTTCTTTCTCTGTCTTGGGAGCTGGCATCTCTTGTATGGCTTTCTCCTTGGCAGGGTCCACTTGAATACCTTTGTCACTCACGACGAAACCTAGTAGTTTTCCAGATCTTACCCCGAAGGTGCACTTGTTTGGGTTCAACCTCAGCTTGTACAACTTCAGACGATCAAACAGCTTTTGTAGATGGTCAAGGTGTTCCTCCTCAGTTTGGGACCTTGCAATCATATCGTTGACATACACTTCAATCTCATGATGGATCATGTCATGAAATAAAGCAACCATGGCACGTTGGTAGGTTGCCCCAGCATTCTTCAACCCAAAAGGCATGACCTTGTATCAAAAGTTGCCCCACTGAGTAACAAAAGTGGTCTTCTCCATGTCTTCAGGATCCATCTTGATCTGATTATAACCTGAGAAACCGTCCATGAAGGAGAATACTTTATGCTGAGCAGTGTTGTCAACCAGAACGTCGATATGTGGTAGAGGGAAATCATCCTTAGGGCTCGCCCTGTTCAAATCCCTGTAATCAACACACATTCTGACCTTACCATCTTTCTTCGGCACTGGAACCACGTTGGCAACCCACTGAGGGTAAGAAGTCACTGCTAGAAAACCGGCGTCAAATTGTTTCATAACCTCAGCTTTGATTTTCTCGGACATCTCTGGACGCATATGGCGGACCTTCTGTTTAACCGGAGGGCAGCCTTCCTTGGTAGGCAGGTGATGAACCACAATGTCGGTATCCAACCCAGGCATGTCTTCGTAAGACCAGGCAAAGATTTCCACATAATCATGCAACATCTGAATCAACCGTTGTTTCACGCTGAGCTCCAGATTGGCACCAATCTTGACTTCATTTCTGTCTGTCTCAGTACCCAGATTTATCGTTTCCACTGGCTCTTCATGTGGCTGAATGGCCCTCTCTTCCTGGAGTAGCAGTCTTGCAAGCTCACCAGGCACTTCGCAATCATCTTCACCTTCGTCTTCGGCTAAGTTGATCGGATTTTCAAAGTCATAACTGGCAGTAGCAGAGTCGTTACCAGTGAGATCCGGAGTGGATTGGAACCTGTATGAGTGAGTGTGTGTAAATATAGCTGTTTTGCAATATATATAAAGAAAGAAAGGGAGCGCAAGATTTGAAATGTGAAAAACATCCAATGCTTTTATTCATGATATATGAAAGTGACAAATAACAAGCCCTTCACAAATGAAGCCACGGTGCCCCGGGTAAGACACCGGTCCATAAAGTTTAGTAATATTGTTTGTTACAACTTTAAAACAAAAGAGTTCATTACTGGGAGACAAAAGTAATAGGGGTAAAGTCTTTTGCAGTCCAGTTGCTAGGTTCACCGTTGGTCGTTGGGTAGATCCAGCTGTCAAATTCGGATTCCTCCACATCGTCGTCAATAACATTCACTCCATGATTGGGCATGAGAGCTGTCACCACATTAGACCTTTCTGGCGCCTCGAACTGAACCTCTTTAGCATCAATAAGGTCTTGAACCTTATTCCTCAGAGCCCAACAATCATCTGTGTTATGCCCCAGGCTATCAGAGTGATAAGCGCAGCGGGCGTTGGGGTTGTACTTTGGAGAGGTTGTGTTCACTACCTTCGGAGCTTCCTTGACAGTTACCAGATTAGTTGACAGCAGTTGCGGCAGGATCTGAGAGAGAGTCATGCTGAGCCGAGTATACTGCCTTTTGGGCCTCTCAGCTCTTGGCTGGTTGTATTGCTGAGGAGCAGCAGCAGGCTTTGAAATTACTAATGCGTTAACAGCTTGGTGGCGTTCTGGTTTGTTTTGCCTCCTTGGACCATACACAGCACTAGCTTCCTTCTTGAAGGGCTTCTTTTCAGTATTTGAGGAGGCACCCTTCTGTATCTTCCCCGATTTTATACCAGCTTCGATCCTCTCACCAGTCAGGATCAGGTCTGTAAACCCAGCAGAGGAATTACCAATGAGATGGTTGAAGAATGGACCAGATAGGGTCCCCAAGAACATGTCCACTAGTTCACGATCCGTCAACGGTGGCTGCACCCTGCCAGCCAGGTCTCTCCATTTTTGTACGTACTCCTTAAAACCTTCACCCGTTCCCAGTGACATACCCTGGAGTTAGGTACGCGTGGGAGCGAGGTCGGAATTATATTGATACTGCTTGTAAAAAGCAGTGGCCAAATCCTCCCAGTTACGAATGTTGATTCCATCCAGCTGATAGAACCATTCGAGATGAGTCCCTGAAAGACTCTCCTGGAAGAAATGGATCCATAATTTCTTGTCTGCCGTGTAAGGCTGGATCTTCCTTACATAAGAGCGGAGATGCATTTTAGGACAGGAAGCCCGGTCATACTTCACAAAGGCAGGCGCCTTGAACTTGTGTGGGATCACCACCCCAGAGGATAACCCCAATTCTCCGAAATCCAACCCAGGCACACGTTGAATCTCCATAGCATTTAACCTGTCCTCCAGCTATTTGTACCGGTCTTCAGCAGGAGGGTACTGTTCATCATTGAAGTCTGTCTCAGTGTCAGAGACCACAGGACTAGGAACCTCTCTCCCTTGGTGACTGCCTTCCCCCACAGATGGAGTAGTCCTCTCAGCTTCATTCTGCAGTGTATTCCCGAGTCTGCGTCCAGTGTTGAACAACACAATCCTCTTCTTCTTCTTCTTCTTCTTCAGGAGCAAAGCCTTCAGCTCTTGTTGTCCTTGGGCCAAGTTCATGACCATCTCTTGAAACTGAGCGTTCTGGGCCTGGAGGGCCTTGATAGCTTGTTCAGAAGTTGGTTCAGGATTCATGATGATTGAGTGCTGAAATAAACAGCGAAGAAGATTAAGCAACCTGTAGAAAAAGGGTACCTGTTATGCACATGATGCATGATATGCTATTTATGCAATGCATTCAAGGGTTCAAAAGTTCAAATTTGTTGTAGCCAAAAAAAGAACACACTTTTAATTAGGAATAAATTTGTTCAGTACATCAGGGCCTCATGGGCAAAACATTACAAAATAATTAATCCCAAAAGACACTGCGCATCCTCTTTGGAGCAATGTAAGTATTGAGGGTCTTTTCCTCGTGCAGTAGGCGGGTGAGCTCCAAGACCTTCTTCTCACTGGCATGTAGACTGACTTCAAGAGAAATCCGTTCTTCCTTGAGTTGGATCCAGCTTTTCTGCATTTCTTCCCAGGATGTAGGCATGTCAGGATGTTGAATGGTGTAGGGCACCTCTCCTTCCTAAACTGGCCCTTTGATCACGGGGAGAACATGAGGATATGGCATCACCAGCTTCTGGGAGCGGGCTCGTACCCACTTGAGATAAGGCTCCAGGGGGATGGAGTTCTTGTGCCCCAGTGTCTTGCTATCTACCCTGTTGGGCATCCTCCAAGCTCTGATAAATCTCTGGCGAAGTCCTTGTACATCGTTGTCGAAGTCAAAAACTATGTCAGGAATCAACATGTCATGAGGGCCATCCCTCTGTGCATAACCAAACTGTCTCAAAGCCAGGCATGGGTTGTAAGTAATGCCCCCTCTGATTCCAAGTAAAGGAACATTAGGAAACTCTCCGCAACGATCAATGATAGTGACATTTTCTCTGGACCGAGAACACCAATGTATATCAGCATGTGTAAGAGTCATCAATCGTTGTGACCATCTCAAACCCCGCTCGTTCTTCAAAACTGATTGTGGAAGGTGCGAAATAAACCACCTTGCCAGGAGAGGAGTGCAGCACATAAGAACACCTCTTTTTCTCATGGTTCGGGTGTAACATGAGTGAAGGATGTCCCCAAGCAACGTAGGTATAGGATTCCTGGACATGAAGATCTTGACAGCATTGATATCTATAAGCTGATCTGGATTAGGGAACAACACCAACCCATAGATGAGGAGTGCCACAACTTCTTCAAAAGCTTGTAGGTCAAGGGAGTTCCAACATTCTTGTGCTTTCTCAAACAGAAACTTGGCCAAGAACCCTTTGATACCACTTCTAACTTCCCAATGTCCCTTAATGTCAGATGGTTGTAGACATAATGCTTTAGCAACCTCTTCAAGTTTTGGCTCTTTCTCTGCACCGTTGTAGGGTAGTTGACTGAGAATGGGAATCTTCAGAAGCTGGGAAAACTCTTCCAAAGTAGGCACCAGTTGATAATCCGGGAAAGTAAAACAGTGGTGCAGAGGGTCAAAGAACTGGAACAACACTTTCACCATATCCTCTTCAATGTTGGTATTGACCAAGCTGATGAGTTCACCATGCCTTTCACTGAATGAAGAGTTCTCGGGAATCCTGGATGTAAGTTCCTTAAGCTGAGGAGGGACCCTTACAAGGTTGACCTGAATTGTCTTTCTGCGGATAGTTTCCATGTCCTACAAAACAAGAACAAAGATGAAGATTCGAACCCTTGAAGTGGTTAGTAAATGCATATGATGTTGTATGATGTTATGATGCTATGATAAGAGCACACCACAAGTATTCACAAAAGAAAACATGATAAGGCACATAAGTCACACCACAACCCTTAGAGTTTAGGCCAGCATGAAGTTTGGGGTACTACCCTCTTGAAGTTGGAGGGCTCAAAAACCTGTCCTTTCAAAAGTAATCGGGTTCTAAGGAGCTCAATATCATTGGGTTGTTTTCTGTGTTCATTGTCTTGATTTAGCCACTGAACTGGCGATCAAAATATTCCAAGAAAACAACCCTCAATGAGTGTAGTATCGAGTATCAACCAACTTCGGACTGCACCAAAGTCAGTCATCTCACTACCCCTAAAGAGGCCAGGATGGTTCAATTAAGGTTCCTAAGGTCAGTTGATGCTTCACGACACCACGCGGCGGCCCCGTACTCTCCTTGACTTGACTCAAGGGTTACCGGTACTCACCAAAGTGCCATATCAACGTAGCAAACTTCTTCAACCATGTCGGTATACCCCGCACAGTTCCCTCACAGTTTGTTGCTACTTTCTAAGAAGGTAACCCCAGATCCGGGTTAGGATCTATGAAACTCCCGAAACAGGCCTACAATATTTAAATCAAGCAAAGCCTACAATATTTATGTATCCCCAGCAGAGTCGCCAGTTCTGTGATCGGTGGAAATAGAACTGACTGTTTTTAGCTGGTTTCGCGAAATGTCGCGGTAAGCAAGAGTCACCACCGTCTTTTATGTTCTCCAACATGGAAAGGACAAAAGCACAACAAAATTCCTTATGAGAATGTTTCTCGGTTCGGGAGGTAGATTTATAGAAAGGGAAGGTGTTAGCACCCTTTCTATCAGTGGTAACCCACGGGCTCTTAGGTACTTGCTCTTATGTTTTCAAAATTTGTTTTCTTTTCAAATGTGAGTGGGTTTTGAAAAAGTTTGTTTGAAAACTTCTTAGGTAACTCTTGTATCAGTCCTCAAGAGTGTATGAAGTATTGTTTGAAAACTTTTTGAAAGTGTAAGGTGTGAAAAGTATTTTGTTTGTTTTTGAAAAGAGCAAGTACCCATGAGTCATCTACCTACCCTAAGGAATTAAGCTGTGTAAGAGTCCTTTAGATAGTGTTATCCCACCATTGAGAGGTAGGTAGCACCATCGTTGGAGGTGTTCGGGTCAATTCGATTATCGGGATTGTGTGGTCACCGAAGCAATGGTAGGACACCTTAGAAGTAACCCTAATGTCCTAGATCCTTTTTTTTATCCGAGGCGACCGTTTCGAGGCGACTGGATCTTTTGGACAGAAGGGCGACCTCTAAGACACCCTATACTTGATGACCACGTTCGAGGCAACCAGTGAGGCGTACCCTAGGGGTGGCATGTGCTTGGGTGTTGTTTTCATGTTAATGTTTGTCTTGTACATGTTATTTGTGAGCTACAGATTGGTTTTATTTGTCATACATTCTTTCATGCATTTTTTAACAGTTAGGAGTGCGTAAAATAAATTGCGGAAATGTAAATCTAACTATTACAAGGCGCTGGTCTATACATCGCCAAAAGACAAAAACCCGTTTTGGTAAATCAGTGCGAGAATTTAAATAAAGCGGTAAAAATCCCTAATTAACTATTACATACTATGTACAGATACATAAATATAAAATAAGAAAATAAATACGCGCGAAAGAAAGAATCGGGAACGTCCTAAGGGTGTTGACCCTTTTTTTAAGAAAGAATTGAATTTTTGTCCTTTTTTAATGAAATGGAATTAAAACTAATTATTTAATTTATTAAAAGAAAAATGTTTTTGTATTTTTATGTTTTTAATGAAATAAAATAAAAGGAATTGAAATTAAAAGTTGAAAGTCCTAATTCTAAATTAATTTTACTTATTAAAAAAAGTTAAAATTGTTCTAATTACACCACTAATTAATTAATATTAAAATTTATTTACAAAAATAAGTTAATAAATAATAAAATGTTTTTTTTTATTTTTTTATGAAAAATATAAATTAAGTTAATAATACTAATAATTAAAAAAAAGGAATTATAAAAGAAAAGAAAAATAAAAAGATAAAAAAAAAGGAATAACAAAATCAAGGGGGGGTATGGGCCAGAATTAAGGGTTTGTTTAGCATTGTTGTGGCCCATTAAGCACAAAGTCACGTTGACTCCTGGAATCATGTGCATATGGTTGACTGAAAAGCATGGTGCTCATCATTTCCTGGCCACTGGATTGTTGTTTGTAGACACTTGGCATGCTGAAGCGTCAGGGCACATGGTGTACCACCTTTAGAAGCCTGCACAGGAATACATTGAGAAAAAATGGAAACAAGGAAATTGGGGGACCTGGGAAAACTTACAGCGCGGTATGATGGACCTTAGGGTGTGGCAAGGGTTGCTTTAGCTTCAGAGTATGGCAAAGAAGAGAGTCACGTTCTCCTTTTGGCCTGAAAATGCTTGCAACACTCCTTTTGATCTCACACTTTTTTTTGACACTTTTTGGATTTTGCTCTGGCCGTTTGTGCACACTCTTGAGTAGACTTGAGCAAATTGAGATGATGCTTGTCAAAACTTTGAAGAATATGGGAGGGCAAATTTTGGGGTACAACAGAGGGTAATACCTAAACTCCATGCCAGCCTGAAATCTAAAGGTTATCTATGTGACTTGTTTTCCCTTACCATGTTTGCTATCTGTGAATACTTGTGGTGTGTTTTTATCATAACATCATGCATCATGACATTGCATGCATCTTGCATCAGACTAACCTATTTCAAAGACAGAGGGGATTCATCTTTGTTCTATTTTGTAGGTCATGGCCTCTATGCGTAGAAACACTATTCGGATCAGCTTTGTACAGATTCCTACTCAGCTTAGAGATTTGGTTACAAAGGTTCCAGATCTTTCCTCCTTTGTCAGAAGACATGGTCACCTCCTGGCTTTGATCACTTCCAAGATGGATGAGCAGATGTTGAGTGTCTTGTGCCAGTTCTTTGATCCATTGTACCACTACTTCACTTTCCCGGACTATTAGTTGGTCCCTACCTTGGAAGAGTTCTCTGATCTACTTGGTATTTCTATTCTAGAGCATACGTTATTTACCGGTTGGGAGAAAGCTCTTAGGCCAGAGGATGTTGCTACAACCCTACATCTGACAAAGGCTGAGGTAATGTCTAATTGGGAGACTAAGAGTGGTACAAAAGGCTTCTTGGCTAAATTCTTGGTTGATCGGGCTAATCAGTTCTGGGACAGTTTGGATTTTTGAGCATTCGAGGATATCCTGGCTCTTCTCATTTATGGTTTGGTGTTGTTTCCTATTTCAGATTCTTTCATCGACGTGAATGCAGTGAAGATTTTCATGTCTCGTAATCCGGTGCCCACTCTCTTAGGTGACATTTTGCACGCTCTTTATGCCCGTACTGCTCGGAAACGGGGAACCCTTATGTGTTGTGCACCATTGCTGGCGAGGTGGTTTATTTCTTACCTCCCCAAATCTGTTTTGAATAACAAGGAAGACATGGGGTGGGCCTACAGAATTATGTCTCTCACTCACACTGACATTATCTGGAGCACTAAAGACGTGGAAGAAGTAGCTATTATTGATCGTTGTGGGGAATACCCCAATGTTTCACTACTTGGAATTCGAGGAGGGATTACCTATAATCCTTGTTTGGCCTTACGTCAGTTTGGGCGAGCTAGAAGGGACAAACCTCATGAGTTATTGCTTCCGAGCATTGTTTTTGACTTCCAAGGGGATAGTGAGGAGCATCGCCGCAGGTTCATCCGAGCTTGGAATAGGGTTCACAGGTATGATCCGCATGAGTTAGGGATGAAGACCTCTCTTCCAATGGAACCATATCTCTGGTGGGTTCGTACACGTGCTCAAAAGCTGGGAATGTCGTACGAAGCTGTCTTACCGGTAATTGTTGAGAATGCTGATGAAGAAGGGGTTCCTCCTACTGTCCTACATTCGTACATGCCAACTGACATTGGGGCATTAAAGAGGTCGTGGATACAGTTGAGAGAAGAGCGGGATACTTACAGAGAAAAGTATCACGAGCAGGAGCGGAAGATTCTAAAGCTTACAAGGCAGCTAGAGAATGAGAAGGTCCTCAACGACTATGTCAGCACCAACAGAAAACGACCATGGGAGCGCTGATGTCTTTTTGCTATTTCTAGTTTTGATTTACTTTTCAGTTTTTCCCATTGTAACGCCTTAAGGCATTTGTCAAACAATGTTTCAAGTTTATCTAATAAAAGTGTGTTTCATTTTGGTTTACGAATTTGAATCTCCAAAGTCTTTGAAATTATATCATACGCATTTCATTCCCATGCACCTCATCACAGGTACCTTTACAGGTTCTCATCTTCTTCGTTGTTTATTTCAGCACATCATGTCTTCTGAAGCATCAACTGAACAAGCCATCAAGGCTCTACAAGCTCAAAACTCCCAGTTCCAGGAAATGTTCATGAACTTGGCCAAGGGTCAGCAAGATCTGAAGACTCTTATCTTGAAGGATAAGAAGAAGAAGAAGAAGACGGTCCTCCTGAATATGGTTCGCAGATTCGGGAACAATCTGCGGGAAGATGTTGATTTATCTCACTCACCTAAAGGGAGAGAAAACCAGGAAGAAAGGAGGGCTCCTAGCCTTGTGGTTTCTGACAACGAGACTGACTTTGACGAAGACCAGTATCCTCCGGCTGAGGATAGGTATAAACAGCTTGAAGACCGCTTAAGTGCGATGGAGATCCAGAAGGTACCTGGATTGGACTTTTGTGATTTGGGTTTGTCATCTGGGGTGGTGATTCCCCACAAGTTTAAAGCACCAATCTTTGCTAAATACGACGGGGTTTCTTGTCCAAAGCTGCACCTCCGCTCGTATGTTAGAAAGATCCAGCCATACACTGCTGATAAGAACCTCTGGATCCACTTATTTCAAGATAGTCTTTCAGGGACTCAACTTGAATGGTTTTACCAGCTGGAAGGAGCTAGTATCCGTAATTGGGAAGACCTTGCTGCTGCTTTCTACAAGAAGTACCAATACAATGCCGACCTTGCTCCCACGCGTACCCAACTTCAGGGTATGTCTATGGGTGCGAGCGAAGGTTTCAAATACTACACTCAGAAATGGAGGGACCTTGCTGGAAGAGTACAACCCCTGCTGGATGACAGGGAGTTGGTAGATATGTTTTTGGGGACCTTGTCTGGTCCGTATTTCAACCATCTGATTAGAAGTTCATCGTCTGGGTTTACTGAGCTGATTATGACCGGGGAAAGAGTTGAGGCCGGTATCAAGAGCGGTAAGATACAAAAGGGTGCTTCGTCAAGTACCGAGAATAGGCCTTTTAAGAAGGAGTCCAATGCAGTTTACAGTTCAAAAGGCCAGAATAGACCTGAGCGCCGCCAAGCAGTCAACGTGGTTGTTATATCAAGACCAACTGTTACCACACAACGCAACAATCAGCCAAGAGTCGAGAGGCCGCAAAGACAATTCACTCAGCTCCATATGACCCTGTCTCAGATTCTGCCGCAGTTGCTAAATACCAACTTGGTGATTCCGAAGGAAGCCCTGAAGAATCCCAATACAACATCACCGCTGTACAACCCGAACGCCCGCTGTGCTTTTCACTCCGATAGCCCGGGGCATGATACGAATGATTGTTGGGTCCTGAAGAATAAGGTACAGGATCTGATTGATGCTAAGGAGATTGAATTCGAAGCACCCGAAAAGCCTAATGTTATGACTGCTCTGATGCCCAAGCATGGAGTGAATGATGTATATGAAGACTCGTTTGTGACTTCCGTAAAAGACATTGCTACTCCATTGATGACTGTGAAGAAGAACCTTCTGTTAGCCGGTTTATTTCCGGGCTGTGGCGAAGGTTGCCGTATGTGTTCCGTCCTACCTACTAGTTGCCATCTTTTGAAGTCAGGTGTCCAACGCCTGATGGATAACAAATAAATTCTGTTTGAGAAGACTTTTGTTCCTTTGGTTCCTGTTGAAGAAGTTGCTATAATCACCATTTTCGACAATTCTTCCAAGGCTTCCTCGAGAAAGCCTGTTAGAATTACATTTGTTCCGAGAATCGCTCCCTTGATCATTATTGTTCCTGGACCTATTCCCTATACATCAGATAAAGTTGTCCCATGGCACTATGGGGCTGACGTATTGTTGCACCCCAAAATTTGCCCTCTCATGTTTTCCAAAGTCTTCCCCCTACATGGTTGATCACAAACCCTTGCCTAAGGAAAAGGAAAATTTTTGAGTGGTGCTTTAAGTACATTTCGATTGGAATTCTGAAAGACCCTTCGATTGGCATTCTGAAGGAGCATTTCGATTAGCATTCTGAAGGAGCACTTCGATTGGCATTCTGAAGGAGCACTTCGATTGGCATTCTGAAAGACCCTTCGATTGGCATTCTGAAGGAGCACTTCGATTGGAATTCTGAAAGATCCTTCGATTGGCATTCTGAAGGAGCATTTCGATTGGCATTCTGAAGGAGCATTTCGATTGGCATTCTGAAGGAGCACTTTGATTGGCATTCTGAAGGAGCCTATCGATTGGCATTATGTCAAGGCCTTTGATTGGCATGCCAAGAGATCCTTCGATTTAGCATTATGTCAAGGCAGCTTCGATAGGCATGTTAACCATGTCCTTTGATTAGAATGGACAACACCTTTCGATTGGCCTGTTAACAAAGCCTTTCGATTGGAATTTTAATTAGTACCCTTCGATTGATCTTTGGATAAGGACCATTCGAAGGAGGTCATCAAGAGGGAACTCAAGTCAAAAGCGTCCAGGTTCATTCAAGAGACACAAATGTTTCAAAAAAGGAAGTTATTTAATGTGTCTGTTTCTTGTCTCATGGCATTTAATGGCCTGTTTAATGGCTGTCTCTTGCCATTACTGCACCCTCACACCCCTATAAACACAGAGGCCAGCATACACATTACAACACACGAAACATACATAAAAACTCTGCAAGAAGAGGATGAAAAATATACAGGGAGAAGCATTGGAGAGACGCTTCCCATACAATCCATCAAAGGTTGTCAGAATTTTCCAAGCCAAAGCAGTCCTTCAGATCGAAGGTGCCCACGCCCAGAAGCCCCCAGATTGAAAGTGCTCCCATCCAGCCAGTTCCAAATCGAAGGTCCCAACTACTATAAGAGAGGGTAAATTGTCAAAAAACTTTTCATTTTGCATAACACATTATTAATTGTTGTTATTTTGATTTGCCATCCTAGACAGGATCGAAAGGCCTGGGTTTGGCACCCAGGTCATGTTTTTCGTTTGCTAACATTTGCTGCAGACATAGCCTGAAGAGACCCAGCAAGCGCAGGATCGAAGGGCCTGGGGTTCAATACCCAAGCCTTGCATTTTATTTCTCTAACATACTTTTGCAGGTATAATATCCCAGATCAAAGGAGACACCTTCTCTGGATCGAACCCATCAGCATGCTAGATCGAAGGAGGCATCTCATTCCTGGATCGAAAGCCATGGCCTCCATGATCAAAAGACAACCCTCTTCCCTGGATCAAAGGCCACTCACGCCTTACTGTCTGGCCCAATCGAAAGGACCAGGACCCTCTCTGGATCGAAGCTTCCATTCCCTCCCTGGGTCGAAACTCCCTTTTTTGCCTGGATCGAAGGATCCCCCTTGTACTTTATTTTTTTTTGTTTTTTTTCATAGACTTCTTTTTATCTTTTAATTAACATTAAAATAAAAAAACCACAAAAACATTAGGATAGTTCTTTTTCTATTAAATTAACTTTGTCAATCAATCTTTTAATTATCTTAACATTTTCTCAAAAAAAAACTAAAATTAAATAGATTTAGGTCATTTTCTCAAAATAAAATAAAACAACAAAAAAGATTTTATTCTTAGATTTTTAGAGGTTATTTTCAGATTCGCGTGCGCTTATTTTATTGTAACTGTCTATTGGTTTATAATAGCTTAGCTAAGACTTTTTATACTTTACTACTTTTGTTTCCCCCAATTTTTGGACATGTAAATAATCCCCCTCCCCGAAGCCTTGTAATAGCGTAGGATTTACAATTCCCGCACTTTAAATTCATGTACATATATTAACTGTTTAGATGTATGCTAACTAGGATTGCATGACAAGATTAACTCTTAACTTAAAATCAACAGTAGCTCACCATGACATGCAAGAATAACATAACTGAAAATTGACACACTTGCACATGCCACTCCTAGGGTACACCTCACTTGGTTGCCTCAATTGTGGTCATTAAGTATAGGATGTTTTAGAGGCCGTTCTTCTGTCCAAAGATCAAAGTTGCCTCGGAAAAATGATCTAAGACATTAGGATTACCGCTAAGGCGTCCTAACGTTGCTTTAGTGACCATACGTCTCTTAAATCGAATTGACCCGAAAACTCCAACGACGGTGCTACCTACTCCTCAATAGTGGGATAGCACTGTCTAAAGGATACTTGCACAGTCTAATTCCTTTTTGAGTAGGTAGATGTTCTTAAGTACTTGCTCCTTTTAAAATAAAATAAAACTTTTCGCACTTACACTTTCTTCAAAAACAAAACTCTTTTCAAAACCCACAAACACAAAGAAAAGCAAACTTTTGAAAACATAGTGAGCAAGTACCTAAGAGCCCGTGGATAACCACGGATAGAAAGGGTGCTAACACCTTCCCTTTCTATAATCTACCTCCCGAACCCGAGAAACATCTCGAAAAGGAATTTTTCTGTGCTTTTGTCCTTTCCCTTGTTAGATAAAATAAAAGACGGTGGTGACTCTTGCTTAACCGCAACATTTTGCAAAAACAAACGCAAACGCGAACCAGCATTCCAAAACAGTCAGTTCTTGTTCCCACCGATCACAGAACTGGCGACTCTGCTGGGGATGCTTAAGTGAGGTGTACCTTAGGATTAGATCACTTGTGTTTTCAATTGTATGCTTTGTATGATTTAAATTTTGTGGGCTTGTATTGGAGTTCTATAGATCCTAACCCGGATCTGGGGTACCCTTTTTTAGGTAAGTAGCAATAAACTGTGAGGGATCTGTCCAGCGTAGACCGACACGGATGAAGCAGTAGCTACGTTGGTGTGGCATCTTAGTCTGTACTGATATCCCTTGTGTTGAAACGAGGAGAATATGGGTCTTCTAAGGAGTCATTAAGCACCAACTGACCTTAGAACCTTAAATTGACCAACTTGGCCATAGAACAATAGCAGTATGCTACACTCATTGAGACTAAACTCTCGCGATGGTTCCGGCCGCAAGAAAAGGTTGCTAAGCTGGAATTATGACCGATTGAGGGTAGTCAGTGACATTGAGATCCTCTAGAACCCGGTTACTATTTTTTAGGACAGGTCTTAACCAACTGAAACTGAAAGAGGGTAGTACCTGAACTTTATGCCAGCCTAAACTTAAGGCTATATGTGTGACTTGTATGCCTTCAAACTTGAACTACTTGCACATTTTTGTTATCTGACAACATGAGTTCCTTGCAGGTTTTGTTTACAGTCCTTATCCAATATCTGGATTCATTGTAGGGCTTACTTACATCACCTCACACTTGTGCTTAAACGCATAGCATACACATCATAACATCATACCTTTACATTTCCTTAACCATTTCAAGGATATCAAGGGTCTGTGATGCAGGTTATGGTAAATCAAAAGTCTAGCAAGGGGCAAAGGGGGTTTATTTTCCTCTAGCCAAGGTTGTCTAGAAATCCAAACACGATAACTTGAGTCAGGGGTTATGACCCACTCGATATGGTGAGCTTGACTCTTGAAGAAGGACTCTCAGCAACATGAAGTTCCTTCAATCAAAGCTACAAGATTCAAATTCTAACAGTTTCTTGTTTACCCCACGAGATCCTTGAAAACATTGCATACATATATCATACATATCATTGCATAACAGGTCTCCCAGCACAGGTCTCTTATCTTTTTCGTTGTTTATTTCAGCAATCATCATGTTTGCTGAACCTTCAACCGAGCAAGCTATCAAGGCCCTCCAGGCCCAGAATGCCCAATTTCAAGAGTTGGTCATGAGCCTAGCTAAGGTTCAGCAGGACCTGAAGACCCTAATTCTGAAAGAGAGGAAGAAGAAGAAAAAGAGGACCATCATGTTCAACACTGGACGCAGGTTTGAAAACGGGCTGCAGAATGAAGTTGATCTGACCACCCCATCTGAGGAGAAGGATAGTCCACAAGAAAGGAGGGCTCCTAGCCCTTTGGTCTCTGACAACGAGACAGAATATGATGAAGAACAGTATCCTCCTGCTGAGGATAAGTACAAACAGCTGGAAGACCGTTTGAGCGCTATGGAGACACAGAAGGTGCCCGATCTGGACTTCGGAGATCTGGGTCTATCATCTGGGGTGGTGATTCCCCATAAGTTCAAGGCACCTGCCTTTGCCAAGTATGACGGAGCTTCCTATCCAAAGCTGCACCTCCGATCATATGTGAGGAAGATCCAATGTTACACTGCTGATAAGAACTTGTGGATCCATTTCTTTCAAGACAGTCTTTCAGGGACTCAACTTGAGTGGTTCTATCAGTTGGACGAAGCCAGTATTCGTAGCTGGGAGGATTTGGCTGTTACATTCTATAGGCAGTATCAGTACAACTCCGACCTTGCTCCTACGTGTACCCAACTCCAGGGTATGTCAATAAGAACGGGTGAAGGATTTAAAGAGTATGCTCAAAAATGGATAGACCTGGCCGGAAGGGTGCAACCACCTTTGGCTGAACGTGAGCTGGTTGATATGTTCCTGGGGACCCTGTCTGGTCTATTCTTTAACCATTTGATTGGAAACTCTTCAGTTGGGTTTACAGACCTTATCTTGACTGGTGAGAGGATTGAAGTTGGTATTAAGGCATGGAAGATACAGAAGGGTGCCTCATCGGGTACCGATAAGAAGCTGTTTAAGAAAGAGTTCAGTGCTGTCTACAGTTCAAGAAGACAGAATAGACCTGAACACCGCCAAGATGTCAACGCAGTTGTTATTTCAAAACCTGCTGGTGCTCCTCAGCATCATAACCAACAAAGGGGAGAGAAACCTCGAAGGCAGTACACTCCTCTTAGCATGACTTTATCTCAGATGTTATCACAGTTGCTGAAGAATAATCTGGTGACTCTAAAAGAAGCTCCGAAGATTTTAAATACAACATCACCAAGGCATAACCCTAACGCCCGCTGCGCTTATCACTCTGATAGCCCGAGGCATAATACGGATGATTGTTGGGCTTTGAAGAACAAGGTCCAAGACTTGATTGATGCGAAAGAGATCAAACTCGGCTCTCCTGAGACTCCCAATGTGATCACTGCTCCCTTGCCAAAATATGGCTAGGATTGAAAGCACTTTTGTTCATTTGAATTCTGAAATTGTATTTTTCTTTGCTTATTCAAACAATTATTGTCATGTCAAACTTTTGTTATTTCATTAATGCAATGCACGTGTCTTGTTTTGAATTAATTGTTTTCACTATGCTTAAATTGCTTCATATTTCCTTTTTGTGATGTTCAACTCTCGATCAAAGATTAAAAATTCTAAGCCTTTAGAGGGAGGATGACGAAAACGATACCACGATCTTTACAGTATACTTTTGAACAGACCCCGCTGATGATGTACAGGCATTGTTTCAAATCTTAAACAATGGAGTTATAAGGAAGATAATCCCTCGTCAACCCCTTTGAGCCAAAGAAGTTGGAGTTTTTCTTTTCACAAATTAAAACCCTTAATTATAACCTGGGGCAGGGTAGTTTTCTCAGTTGATCCAGGTGCACAATGAATGGCATCAAAGAAGTCCTTCCGAAACAAGAGACGGTGATGGTTTCGTATAATCGTAAGGACATGCAGTCATTATCTCTCAGAAATAAAAGCCCATTAAGTCAAAACCTATGAAGGAGACTTACAAAACTGGGGCATCCCGCTGACTGTGAATATAAAAAGAAACAGTTCAGGCAAAAGACAGGGATAATAAAATCAAAAAGAGGTCCTACAAACTCTCAACAAAAATGACTGCCTATTCAAAATAAACTGTCAGTATCTGAACCATCACTGGTATATCAGAGCAAAGACTCAAACAAGGTCTAATGCACGATTAGCTGAGTTTAGGATCGAAGAACATCACGAAGAGCGGGTGGGTACAAATAAATTTTGAGCCTTTATCCTTTGTTTCTTAAACCGTAAACCAGGCCATGTTATAACCCTTCAAAAGTCCTAACTGAAGCATGGGTTAGTCCGAAAGCATACTGTTACAAAAGGTATCCTGACTCATGTAGGGCTTGCTGTAAATCCTGAGTTGACGTCACATTGTACAAAATTTTCCTATCTTACTGAAAAAATGCATTTTCAAAAACTTCAAGACAAACATAAGTTTTGCATCCTTAAAATAACATTGTTTGCATATGACTATTTGTTCAAATAATAGAGAAATTCACACGACGAATATCTAGTGAACAAAAAACCTTCTCAATAAAAAGGGTCATCTCAAGTGGAAGAAACACTTCCAACCAAGGGGCAGACATGATCATCTTCCATCATCTGGGGAAGTCAAGTCAAGATTCAAGGAGCCTCTCAAAAATGCCAAATGATCAGGGGCAGATCTCCATCCGAATCACTTTGGGCATTGGACATGAATTCCACAACGAATCTTGTATGATCAAACGAATATCTTCTGGTAGTATGGCAACATAATCTCCTTACATCCTGAGAGCGTGGGCATAGTCAGAAAATACTGCGCATAATCAAAGACCCGCCAGGTTGACTGGCCTAGGCAAAAATAAGGGCTTCCCGGCGAACCAAAAGGGTTCGGGCAAAAATAAGGGATGAAAATGAAAAAATCTGTACACCCGGCAAGTCGAAAACCTGAAAAGGCGGCTTGGGCAAAAAAGGGTATCCCGATGGACTGAAAACCCGAAAGGGCGGTCCAGGAAAAAATTAGGGATCAAAGCGTACGACTTTGTCCCGTCATCTCGTTACTTGCCTACCAGAAGAAGATTTTTCACTTCAATCGGCAATGACCAAGTACCTCACAGGCGGGGATAATACTCGATCCACAGGGCCTCCGCAGGCACCTTCTCCTGCAAAAACAGGGGCAATAAAATTGTCCAAACTGTACAACTGCTTTGCTCACCAGGTACCAAGGTATATATTCAGCTGAAGAATAGGGCTAAGATACTTTCACTCCCCGGAGAGTAAAACAGTAATGGTAGCTCTCCCCACTGAGACTTGTAACTGTGAACGAATCAACAATACTCTCCCCAAGCAGAGTTGGTCTACCATCAACCCTAAAAAGGCTGGGTATCCCCAAAAGATCTTAATATTCCCCAGCGGAGTATAAAGACATTCTCCAGCAAGCGTAAGAGTATCCCTGGCAGTCTGAATATTCCTTAACAGAATATAAGAATGTTCCCCGGTGGAATACAAGGTACCCCAGTGGAGCCATTTCCCCAGCGCAGTCTAAAAAGGCTTCCCCGCCAGAGTTGAATTATCTTACCCAGTAGATTCTGGAAGCTTGTCCCCTGCAGAATACAAATGTATCTCCCCAGCCAAATTCAGAAGGTTATCCTCACAAGAGTCTAACTGGGTTATCCTCAGCAAGTTGTAACTGAAAGATCATCCCCAACAAAGTTCTTTCTTTCCCCAAGCAGGACTTCTATCCTCAATAAATTCAATATCACCAGCAACGGTAATCCATCCCCAGCGGAGTTCATCATTGAAATCCCCAACAGAGCTTATCAGCGGAATCCCCGGCGGAATTATCATTAAAATCATCAGCAGAACATCTCTCCCCTACAGAGTATTTCCCCTCAGAGTAATCTCTTCATCAAGTTTATTCCCCAATGGAGTTCTTTTCTCCTGCGAGTTTATTCTCACAACCATCTTCGTTCGTCATCCCCAGTGGAAACTAAGAACTCAACTCTACTCTCCAACAGCTATCCGGGATTTATTTTCCCCAGCTAAAACATCACATTTCCATACATCATGATACATGCATATACGCATCATACCATACAATCTCATTTATGTTGAGAACATCATTGCTTGATCCATATCATGCATTGCATATGACTGACCTTTACCTTTCAGGAAAGATCCAGTTAAGTTCTCAGTTATGTCAAAGACCTTCTCTGGTCCAGTTAAATCGATTCCTAAAGATTTTCCTGGTGCAAATCCAGTTGAAGATTCCAAGACCTCCTCTGGTCCAGTTAAATCGATTCCTAAAGATTTTTCTGAGGCGAAACCTTTTCAGGTCCCAGTTTAATACCTGTAGCAAGCCAGGAAAATATCTGTGGACGACTGATTGTAGGTTAATACCTGAAACAAGCCAGGAAAATTATCTACATAAAGAGATTGAAGATCAATACCTGTAACAAGCCAGGAAGACCTTTATTTCTCAGGTCAGAGATCAATACCTGAAACCAGCCAGGACAGATATCTCATCGACCAACTTTTTCAGGTCCCAGTTTAATACCTGTAGCAAGCCAGGAAAATATATGTGGAAGATTGATTGTAGATTGATACCTGTGACAAGCCAGGAAAATTATCTACACGAAGAGATTGAAGATTAACACCTGTAACAAGCCAGGAAGACCTTTCTTTCTCAGGTCAGAGATCAATACCTGAAACCAGCCAGGACAGATATCTCATCGACCAACTTTTTCAGGTCCCAGTTTAATACCTATAGCAAGCCAGGAAAATATCTGTGGACGACTGATTGTAGATTGATACTTGTAACAAGCCAGGAAAATTATCTACATGAAGAGATTGAAGATTAATACCTGTAACAAGCCAGGAAGACCTTTCTTTCTCAGGTCAGAGATCAATACCTGAAACCAGCCAGGACAAATATCTCCTCGACCAACCTTTTCAGGTCCCAGTTTAATACCTGTAGCAAGCTAGGAAAATATCTGTGGACGACTGATTGTAGATTGATACCTGTAACAATCCAGGAAAATTATCTACACGAAGAGATTGAAGATTAACACCTGTAACAAGCCAGGAAGACCTTTCTTTCTCATTTCAGAGATCAATACCTAAAACCAGCCAGGACAGATATCTCATCGACCAACTTTTTCAGGTCCCAGTTTAATACCTGTAGCAAGCCAGGAAAATATCTGTGGACGACTGATTGTAGATTGATACCTGTAACAAGACAGGAAAATTATCTACACGAAGAGATTGAAGATTAACACTTGTAACAAGCCAGAAAGACCTTTCTTTCTCAAGTCAGAGATCAATACCTGAAACCAACCAGGACAGATATCTCATCGACCAACTTTTTCAGGTCCCAGTTTAATACCTGTAGCAAGCCAGGAAAATATCTGTGGACGACTGATTGTAGATTGATACCTGTAACAAGCCAGGAAAATTATCTACATGAAGAGATTGAAGATTAACACCTGTAACAAGCCAGGAAGACCTTTCTTTCTCAGGTCAGAGATCAATACCTGAAACCAGCCAGGACAGATATCTCCTTGACCAACCTTTTCAGGTCCCAGTTTAATACCTGTAGCAAGCCAGGAAAATATTTGTGGACGACTGATTGTAGATTGATACCTGTAACAAGCCAGGAAAATTATCTACACGAAGAGATTGAAGATTAACACCTGTAACAAGCCAGGAAGACCTTTCTTTCTCAGGTCAGAGATCAATACCTGAAACCAGCCAGGACAGATATCTCCTCGACCAACCTTTTCAGGTCCCAGTTTAATACCTGTAGCAAGCCAGGAAAATATATGTGGATGACTGGTTGTAGATTGATACTTGTAACAAGCCAGGAAAATTATCTACACGAAGAGATTGAAGATTAATACCTGTAACAAGCCAGGAAGACCTTTCTTTCTCAGGTCAGAGATCAATACCTGAAACCAGCCAGGACAGATATCTCATCGACCAACCTTTTCAGATCCCAGTTTAATACCTGTAGCAAGCCAGGAAAATATTTGTGGACGAATGATTATAGATTAATACCTGTAACAAGCCAGGAAAGTTATCTACATGAAGATATTGAAGATTAATACTTGGAACCAGACAGGACAAGTACTATAACCTCAACGATATACTCCTTTGAGCACGAGTCAGTTCCTAGATCTTGATGTTTTCCTCCGTCATAGTGTGGACAAGTTCTATAACCTCAGCGGTTTACTCCATTGAGCACGAGACAGTTCCTAGATCTTGATGAAGATGTTTCCCCCCAGTTGAATTATGAACAGGTTCTTAAAACTAAGCTGAAGCATTCTCCCAGTTGAAGTACAGGCAGGTTCCTAAATCTCAACAAGTTAGACTTCCCCAGCGGAATCTTCTACAACAACAGGTATGCAAGTTCTCGCTAAGGAATCTCTTATGCGATCGATACTCCTGCAGATGGCATCTATAAGCCCATCCTCCTACCAACAATCTCCAAATGGCATTTTTAAGCCCATTCCCGACATCACAATGCTGATACTACACCATGCGAGTGCAAATTTCTGGGCACTCTAGTGTTCAATTATCTTCCACCTTCAGATCACGAAAGGCTAGAAAGCCAATCTATATCCCCAGGTTTAAGAAAATTGAATAGGGGCAACTGTTGCACCCCAAAATTTGCCCTCTCATGTTTTCCAAAGTCTTCCCCCTGCATGGTTGATCACAAACCCTTGCCTAAGGAAAAGGAAAATTTTTGAGTGGTGCTTTAAGTACATTTCGATTGGCATTCTGAAAGACCCTTCGATTGGCATTCTGAAGGAGCATTTCGATTGGCATTCTGAAGGAGCACTTCGATTGGCATTCTAAAGGAGAACTTCAATTGGCATTCTGAAACACCCTTCGATTGGCATTCTGAAGGAGCACTTCGATTGGCATTCTGAAAGACCCATCGATTAGCATTCTGAAGGAGCATTTCGATTGGCATTCTGAAGGAGCATTTCGATTGGCATTCTGAAGGAGCACTTCGATTGGCATTCTGAAGGAGCCTTTCGATTGGCATTATGTCAAGGCCTTCGATTGGCATGCCAAGAGATCCTTTGATTTAGCATTGTGTCAAGGCAGCTTCGATAGGCATGTTAACCATGTCCTTCGATTAGAATGGACATCACCTTTCGATTGGCCTGTTAACAAAGCCTTTCGATTGTAATTTTAATCAGTACCCTTCGATTGATCTTTGGATAAGGACCATTCGAAGGAGGTCATCAAGAGGGCACTCAAGTCAAAAGCGTCCAGGTTCATTCAAGAGACACAAATGTTTCAAAAAAGGAAGTTATTTAATGTGTCTGTTTCTTGTCTCATGGCATTTAATGGCCTGTTTAATGGTTGTCTCTTGCCATTACTGCACCCTCACACCCCTATAAACACAGAGGCCAGCATACACATTACAACACACGAAACACACACAAAAACTCTGCAAGAAGAGGACGAAAAATATACAGGGAGAAGCATTGGAGAGACGTTGCCCATACAATCCATCAAATGTTGTCAGAATTTTCCAAGCCAAAGCAGTCCTTCAGATCGGAAGTGCCCACGCCCAGAAGCCCCCAGATTGAAAGTGCTCCCATCCAGCCAGTGCCAAATCGAAGGTCCCAACTACTGTAAGAGAGGGTAAATTGTCAAAAAACTTTTCATTTTGCATAACACATTATTACTTGTTGTTACCTTGATTTACCATCCTAGACAGGATCGAAAGGCCTGGGTTTGGCACCCAGGTCATGTTTTTCGTTTGCTAACATTTGCTGCAGACATAGCCTAAAGAGACCCAGCAAGTGCAGGATCGAAGGGCCTGGGGTTCAATACCCAGGCCTTTCATTTTATTTCGCTAACATACTTTTGCAGGTATAACATCCCAGATCGAAGGAGACACCTTCTCTGGATCGAACCCATCAGCATGCTGGATCGAAGGAGGCATCTCATTCCTGGATCGAAAGCCATGACCTCCATGATCAAAAGACAATCCTCTTCCCTGGATCGAAGGCCACTCACGCCTTACTGTCTGGCCCAATTGAAACGACCAGGACCCTCTCTGGATCAAAGCTTCCATTCCCTCCCTGGGTCGAAACTCCCTTTTTTGCCTGGATCGAAGGATCCCCCTTGTACTTTATTTTTTTTTGTTTTTTTTCATAGACTTCTTTTTATCTTTTAATTAACATTAAATTCAAAAAAACACAAAAACATTAGGATAGTTCTTTTTCTATTAAATTAACTTTGTCAATCAATCTTTTAATTATCTTAACATTTTCTCAAAAAAAAACTAAAATTAAATAGATTTAGGTCATTTTCTCAAAATAAAATAAAACAACAAAAAATATTTTATTCTTAGATTTTTAGAGGTAATTTCCAGATTCGCGCGCGCTTATTTTATTGTAACTGTCTATTGGTTTGTAATAGCTTAGCTAAGACTTTTTATACTTTACTGCTTTTGATTCCCCCAATTTTTGGACATGTAAATAATCCCCCTCCTCGAAGCCTTGTAATAGCGTAGGATTTACAATTCCTGCACTTTAAATTCCTATACATATATTAACTGTTTAGATGTATGCTAACTAGGATTGCATGACAAGATTAACTCTTAACTTAAAATCAACAGTAGCTCACCATGACATGCAAGAATAACATAACTGAAAATTGACAACTTGCACATGCCACTCCTAGGGTACACCTCACTTGGTTGCCTCAATTGTGGTCATTAAGTATAGGATGTTTTAGAGGTCGTCCTTCTGTCCAAAGATCAAAGTTGCCTCGAAACGGTTGCCTCGGAAAAATGATCTAAGACATTAGGATTACCGCTAAGGCGTCCTAATGTTGCTTTAGTGACCACACGTCTCTTAAATCGAATTGACTCGAAAACTCCAACGACGGTGCTACCTACTCCTCAATAGTGGGATAGCACTGTCTAAAGGATACTTGCACAGTCTAATTCCTTTTTGAGTAGGTAGATGTTCTTAAGTACTTGCTCCTTTTAAAACAAAACAAAACTTTTCGCACTTACACTTTCTTCAAAAACAAAACTCTTTTCAAAACCCACAAACACAAAGAAAAGCAAACTTTTGAAAACATAGTGAGCAAGTACCTAAGAGCCCGTGGATAACCACGGATAGAAAGGGTGCTAACACCTTCCCTTTCTATAATCTACCTCCCGAACCCGAGAAAGATCTCGAAAAGGAATTTTTCTATGCTTTTGTCCTTTCCCTTGTTGGATAAAATAAAAGACGGTGGCGACTCTTGCTTAACCGCGACATTTTGCGAAAACAAACGCAAACGCGAACCAGCATTCTAAAACAGTTAGTTCTCGTTCCCACCGATCACACATATATTATCACGGGGTTAAACAAGACTTAAATGAAGAAGAGGATGATACTGACGTCAACAATATTGTTGGATCTAGTAAAGTCACCCGCAACGGAAGACTTTTCTCCCCTGAGATCTCTCCACCAACTGTTCAGAAGCCTGTTGTTATTACACCGTCCAATACATCTGCTACTGTCCCTGCTCAAGTTCCAATTCTTACCCCTGTCATCGAGTCAGCTAACACTCGGGGCAAAGGGAGCACCGGTGAGCCTTCCCAGATGGAGGAACCGAGGAAGATTACTGTTGAGGCCTCTAGACAAGAGATAGAGGAAATTCTAAAGATCATCAAGAAAAGAGACTACAATGTAGTCGAACAGCTGGGGCAAACCCCGTCGAATATTTCTATGTTGTCTTTATTATTGTGTTCAGAGGCCCATGCTAAGGCTCTGATTGCTTTCCTGAAGATTGCGCACGTACCGCAGGAGACATCAACTGATCAATTTAAATATTGCATGGCTAGTCTAACAGCAGATAATGGGTTGGGTTTCTCCGATGCAGACTTGACTGCTAAGGGGAAGAATCACAATGATGCCCTGCGTGTCTCCATTGAGTGCATGGGCACTACTCTAGCTTATGTATTGGTGGATACTGGGTCCTTGTTGAACGTTTTGCCTAAGAAAGCTTTAGACCGGTTGGACTGTGAAGGTTTGGTGTTGAAGCCAAGCAACATTATGGTTAGGGCCTTTGATGGGTCCAAGAGGATGGTACATGGAGAAGTGGATATTCCGACTAAGGTTGGTTCTCAGATCTTCGCATCTACATTCTACGTGATGGACATTCGACCATCTTATTCTTGTTTGCTGGGTCGCCCTTGGATCCACAAAGCTCGGGCAGTAACTTCTACGCTCCACCAGATGCTGAAATACCCATTGAAGGGGAAAATTGTTACGGTACGAGGAGAAGAGGAGTACATGGTGAGCCACCTCAACTCTTCTCGGTATGTGGAAATGGGTGGGGAGTTCATTGAGACCCCGTTTCAACATTTTGAAGAAGTTCCCCAGACGCTGGCATCAACTGAAACTGTCACTGAAGATCCTCCAATGAAGATGGCTTCCCTCAAGGATGCCCAAGCTGTTGTTGAGAAAGGTGGGTGTACGAATTGGGGCCAACTCCCTGATTTTTCACATAAGACTAATAAGTTTGGTTTGGGTTTCACTGCAGAAGCTCAAAGGGCTGTATGGCGTGCACGGATCGGAGGACCTCCCCTGTTTATCAGCAATTCAGGAGTAAATGCCATTGAAGACGGTGTTAAAGAATCTGAGTTTGACAGTTGGATCTACCCGACTACTGATGGCGGACTAAGCAATTGGACGGCAAAGGACTTTGTCCCAATTTATTTTATTACCCAATAATGAGACTTTTGTTTTGAATTTGTAACAGAAAATTTTTAAATTTTACGTCCCGGTGCCCTACCCGAGACACCGTGGCTCTGTTTGTGAGGGCTTTATGTGTGTCATTTTCATATATCATAAATAAAGGCATTGGACGGTTTCTTGCATTTCAAATTTTGCGCTCCTTATTTTTCTTTTCTATCTTGCAAAACAGCTATTTTACACACACTCATATGTACAGGTCTACATCCACTCTGGATCCCACTGATAACGACTCTGCTACTGCCGGTTATGGCTTCGAAAGTCTGATCAACTTAGCCGAAGACGAAGGTGAAGATGATTGCGAAGTTCCTGGTGAACTTGCTAGACTGTTACTTCAGGAAGAAAGGGCCATACAGCCGCATGAAGAGCCAGTGCAAACAGTGAATCTGGGTACAAAGATAGACAAGAAAGAGGTCAAGATCGGTGCAAATCTGGAGCCTAGTGTTAAGCAACGGCTGATTCAGATGTTGGGTGACTATGTTGAGATATTTGCCTGGTCTTATGAAGATATGCCTGGGTTGGATACTGATATTGTTGTTCACCGATTGCCTACCAAGGAAGACTGTCCTCCAGTGAAACAGAAAGTTCGCCGAATGGGCCCAGAGATGTCCGAGAAAATTAAGGCCGAAGTTATGAAACAGTTTGATGCCGGTTTTCTAGCCGTTACTTCTTACCTGCAGTGGGTTTCCAACGTGGTTCCGGTGCCGAAGAAGAATGGTAAGGTTCGAATGTGTGTTGACTATAGGGATCTGAACAGGGCGAGCCCCAAGGATGATTTCCCTCTGCCTCATATCGACGTTCTGGTTGACAACACCGCACAGCATAAGGTCTTCTCCTTTATGGATGGTTTCTCCGGTTATAATCAAATAAAGATGGCTCCCGAAGACATGGAGAAAACAACCTTTGTTACTCAATGGGGTACCTTTTGCTACAAGGTTATGCCGTTCGGATTGAAGAATGATGGGGCAACGTATCAGCGCGCCATGGTTGCTTTGTTCCATGACATGATCCATCATGAGATTGAGGTATACATTGACGATATGATTGTAAAGTCCCAGACTGAGGAAGAACATCTTCACCATCTTCAGAAGCTATTTGACAGGTTGAAGTTGTACAGGTTGAGGTTAAACCCGAACAAGTGCACCTTCGGGGTGAGGTCTGGTAAGCTGCTGGGTTTCGTCGTAAGTGATAAGGGTATTCAAGTGGATCCTGCAAAGGTGAATGCTATACAGGAAATGCCAACTCCCCGAACAGAAAAAGAAGTCAGAGGCTTTCTGGGACGTTTGAACTATATTGCCCGATTCATCTCGCACCTGACTGCTACTTGTGAGCCAATCTTCAAGTTACTGAAGAAAGATCAAGTGGTAAGATGGAACGATGAATGTCAGGCCGCGTTCGAAAGAATTAAAGAGTATCTCCAAGAGCCACCTATTCTGATGCCTCCAGTTGAAGGGAGACCCCTGATCCTATACTTGACAGTACTCGATAATTCAATGGGGTGTGTGTTGGGGCAGCATGACGAGTCTGGCCAAAAAGAGCATGCTATTTATTACCTTAGCAAAACGTTTACCGACTGCGAGAACCGATACTCGTTGCTTGAAAAAACTTGTTGCGCTTTGGCATGGGCTGCTCACCGGATAAGACAGTATATGCTGACTCACACTACTCTATTGATATCAAAGATGGATCCAATCAAGTATATCTTCGAAAAGCCTGCCTTGTCCGAAAGAATAGAAAGATGGCAGATGATCTTGACTGAGTATGACATCCAATATACAACCCAAAAGGCAATCAATGGAAGTGTGTTGGCAGATCATCTGGCACATCAGGAAGTGGATGATTACCAGTCTATGAACTTTGAATTCCCGGATGAGAACATCATGTTGGTAACTGACTGTGAAACACCTGGACCGGATGAAGGACCTAAGGAGGGATCCCGATGGTCTATGTACTTTGATTGAGCTTCGAACGCTTTGGGTAATGGCATTGGCACCGTGATCATATCTCCTGAAGGCTCCCATACTCTATTCACCGCTCGACTATGTTTCAACTGCACCATTAACATGGCGGAGTATGAAGCGTGCATTATGGTTCTTCGAGCAGCTATTGACCTAAGGATTAAGTTCTTAAGTGTTTTCGGAAATTCCGCTCTCGTGATCAGTCAGATTAAAGGCGAGTGGGATACGAAACACCCAAATCTTATTCCTTAAAAGGAGTATGTGTTGACGTTGCTTCCTCACTTCGAGGAGATAACCTTTGAACACTTCCCTAGAGAGGAGAATCAGTTGGCGGACGCGCTAGCTACAATGTCTTCTATGTTCAAGGTCATATGGGACAATGAGGCTCCCCAGATTACTATTGAGAGGTTGGACGAACCTGCACATTGTTGTGACATTGAGACTGAGGAGGTAGCAGATAAAACTTGGTTCCATGAGGTAAAGAGGTATCTTGAAGCTCAGGAATACCCCGAGGGTGCATCTGTTAATGATAAGAAGTTTCTGAAGAGGTTTGCGGCAAAGTTCTTCATCATTAATGACATTCTTTACAAGCGTAACCATGATTCAACCGTACTGCGATGTGTGGATAAAAATGAAGCAGAAAGGATCATGGTAGAGTTGCATGAGGCTACTTTCAGAACTCATTCCAGTGGACACACCATGGCAAAGAAAATCCTTCAGGCAGGATATTATTGGTCCACAATGGAAGCCGACTGTTATCAGCATTCTCAGAGTTGTCACAAGTGCCAAGTCTATGCTGATAAGGTGCACATACCTCCAGTTCCTCTGAACGTCTTGACAACTCCATGGCCTTATGCAATGTGGGGAATTGATATGATCGGCGAGATCAGACCTACGGCATCTAACGGGTATCATTTCATGCTGGTAGCTATTGATTACTTTACGAAGTGGGTTGAAGCAACTTCCTTTGCTATAGTGACCAAGATAGTCGTGGCACGGTTTATTCGGCGCAATCTGATCTGTCGATATGGCGTACCAGAGAGGATTATTACAGACAATGGTACAAATCTCAATAATAAGATGATCACCGAGCTCTGCAAGCAGTTCAAGATACAACATCACAACTCTTCTCCCTACCGGCCGAAGATGAATGGGGCTGTCGAAGCGGCTAATAAGAACATTAAGAAAATTGTGCAGAAGATGACGGTGACATACAAAGATTGGCACGGGATGTTACCGTTTGCTCTTCATGGGTACCGTACCTCAGCACGGATGTCAACAGGGGAAACACCCTATTCCTTGGTTTTTGGCATGGAGGTTGTCTTGCCCATTGAAGTTTAGATACCCTCTCTTCGGATTATGAAGGATGCAGGTTTGAGCGAAGATGATTGGATCCAGACCCGGCTTGATCAGCTGAACTTAATCGACGAAAAGAGACTTACTGCTATTTGTCATGGTCAGACATATCAAAAGCGGATGATCAAGGTATTTAACAAGAAAGTCAGACGACAAGAGTATCAAGTTGGGGACCTGGTTATCAAGCGCATCATTCTACCTCAAGGTGATCCCAGGGGCAAATGGACCCCCACGTACGAAGGGCCATTTATGGTTAAGAACATTTTCTCAAGAGGAGCTATGATTCTAACCACCATGGATGGTGACGACCTTCCTCACCCCGTCAATGCAGACATAGTGAAAAGATACTATGCATAATCAAAGAACCACTAGGTTGACTGACCTAGGCAACAATAAGGGCTTCCCGGCGAACCAAAAGGGTTCGGGAAAAAATAAGGGATGAAAATGAAAAAAAAAATTGTACACCCGGCAATTCGAAAACCTGAAAAGGCGGCTTGGGCAAAAAAGGGTATCCCGTTGGACTGAAAACCCGAAAGGGCAGTCCAGGCAAAAATTAGGGATTAAAGCGTAACACTATGTCTCACTGGATCACCTTGCAACCAGAATTCGCTATCAACTATCAAGCTCGGACGATACTAATCAATCTAATCTACCTTCAACCAAGTAGCAAAGTGATGAGATGCTCGAGGACATAAGGGCAATATCAGAGTTGGAACCCAGTGGGATTATTCACATAGCTGTTTTTCCTGTTTTATTACAAATTGTATAAAATCTATTTGTTCGGTGGAGTTCTCTTACTAGGACGTCAGCCTCTTGTACAAAAAACGCCTATTTACAGGCCAAACTTCAAAATCAATACAATTCATTTTCAAAGAAATTTCAGACTGTTTTTCTTTTATCTGTTTTGTTTTGCAAAGAACGTCCAATGTTCATTTTTTTGATATATGCATTTGACATTAATTGCTGCTCATGAATATCTACATGCGAAACAAAAGACGATTACTCGTAATATCAGAAACAGGGGCAATAAGAATTGTCCAAGCTTTACAGTTGCTCTGTCCACCAGGTACAAGGATAAATTCAGCTGAAAAATATGGCTGAAATACTTTCACTCCCCACAGAGTAAGAGAAGGCAGTAATGTTAGCTCTCCCCAGCAGAGACTCACAACCGCGAATGAATCGGTAATATTCTCCCCAAGAAGAGTTTATCTATCATCAGCACTGAAAATTCTTATCATCCCCGGCGAAGTATAAGATATCCCCAGTGGAGTTTGGAAAGTTTCCCCAGCGCAGTCTGAAAAAGGTTTCCCTAGTGAAGTTTGGAGAATTATCCCCAGTAGACTCTGGCAGTTTGTCCCCAGTAAAGCCTAAAAGGTTATCCCCAGTAAGGTTGCTATTGAAAAATTCATCCCCATCGGAGTTCATTCCTTTCACAAGCAGAAACATGAATCCCCAACAGGCTTCAGTATCACCAGCAACGGTAATTCACCCCCAGCGGAATTTATCAGCGGAATCCTCTACAGAGCATCTCTTCCCCATAGAGTAATCTCCTCATCATTTTATTCCCCAGAGAAGTTATCCTCTCCTGCAGGTTTATTCTCGCAATCTTCTTCATTCTTTATCCCCAGCAGAAACGAAGAATTCAACTCTTTTCTCCAACAGCTACCCGGGATTTATTTTCCCCAGCTTAAAACATCACCTTTTCATATATCATGACACATGCATATACGCATCATACAAACACAATCTCATTTAATTTGAGAACATCATTGCTTGATACATATCATGCATTACATACAACTAACCTTTATTTTTCAGGAAGGATGCAGTTAAATTATCACAAAATTCAAAGCTATGAAGCTTCTTCCTCCGTTGAAGTACAGATAAGTTCCTAAAACTCAGCAGAGAAGTTTTCTCAGTTGAATTACGGGCAAGTTCTTAAATCTCGACAAAGATGTTTCCCTCCAGTTGAATTACAGACGAGTTCTTAAAACTCAACAGAGATGTTTTCTCAGTTGAAGTACAGGCGAGTTCCTAAATCTCGACAAAGTGTTCCTCCGTTGAAGTACAGACAAGTTCCTAAATCTCAGCAGAGAAGTTTTCTCAGTTGAATTACGGGCGAGTTCTTAAATCTCGACGAAGATGTTTCCCTCCAGTTGAATTACGGAAGAGTTCTTAAAACTCAGCAGAGATGTTTTCTCAATTAAAGTACAGACGAGTTCCTAAATCACGACAAAGTGTTCCTCCGTTGAAGTACAGACAAGTTCCTAAATCTCAGCAGAGAAGTTTTCTCAGTTGAATTACGGGCGAGTTCTTAAATCTCGACGAAGATGTTTCCCTCCAGTTGAATTACGGAAGAGTTCTTAAAACTCAACAGAGATGTTTTCTCAGTTGAAGTACATGCGAGTTCCTAAATCTCGACAAAGTATTCCTTCATTGAAGTATAGACAAGTTCCTAAATCTCAGCAGAGAAGTTTTCTCAGTTGAATTACGGGCGAGTTCTTAAATCTCGACGAATATGTTTCCCCAGTTGAATTACGGACAAGTTCTTAAAACTCAACAGAGATGTTTTCTCAGTTGAAGTACAGACGAGTTCCTAAATCTCGACAAAGTATTCCTCTGTTGAAGTACAGACAAGTTCCTAAATCTCAACAGAGAAGTTTTCTCAGTTGAATTACGGGTGACTTCTTAAATCTCGACGAAGATGTTTCCCCAGTTGAATTACGGACAAGTTCTTAAAACTCAGCAGAGATGTTTTCTTAGTTGAAGTACAAACGAGTTCCTAAATCTCGACAAAGTGTTCCTCCGTTGAAGTACAGACAAGTTCCTAAATCTCAACAGAGAAGTTTACTCAGTTGAATTACGTGCGAGTTCTTAAATCTCGACGAAGATGTTTCCCCAGTTGAATTACGTATGAGTTCTTAAAATTCAGCAGATATGTTTTCTCAGTTGAAGTACAGGCAAGTTCCTAAATCTCGACAAAGTGTTCCTCCGTTGAATTACAAACAAGTTCCTAAATCTCAGCAGAGAAGTTTTCTCAGTTGAATTACGGGCGAGTTCTTAAATCTCGACGAAGATGTTTCCCCCTCAGTTTAATTATGGGCAAGTTCCTAAATCTCGACACCTCAGTTGAATTACGGGCGAGTTCCTTTCCCTCAACAAAGATCAGACTTCCCCAGCGGAATCTTCCTCAATAACAGGTACACAAGATCTCGCTAAGGAATCTCTTATGCGATCGACACTCCTTCAGATGGCATCTTAAGCCCATCCCCGTCATCAGTCTCCAAATGGCATCAATAAGCCTATTCCCGACATCACAAAGCAACTACCACTTCATGTGAGTGCAAATTTCTAGGCACTCTAGTGTTCAATCCTCTTCCACCTTCGGATCACGAAAGGCACGAAAGCCAATCTACATCCTCAGGTTTAAGAAGATTGAACAGGGGCAGCTGATGTACCCCAAAATTTTCCCTCCCATATTTCTCAAAACATTGCAAGAAATATCTCCAAATTGCTCAAAGTAGTCCAAGGGTTGGCCAGACAAGCTCTCTCCTAAGGCAGTCTACTCAAATTAGGGTTTTGTGTTGCATCAAGATCCGTGATTCCAAGTGACCCCAAGTGCTCACCAATGTCCCAATATGTTCTCAAGATTATCCATGTCAAGTTTCAAGCCTTGCAGAGGAATTTTGCTCATTCAATTGCTCAAAAGGTCCAAAAATCGACTGTGTTAGGGCAAAAGTCAACTGTGACCCAAATACAGTCAAACTTAAAGATTTTTGGTCAAAATTATAATTTTGAAGGATATTTCATCATTTGATCAAGGGCTGATCATGATTCATCAAGGATTGCTCAAAATTCATCAAGATTCAAAAGTTGCTAAATTAGGGTTTTGTAGGAAAAGTCAACTCAACTTTGACCAAGCATAACTTTCTCATACTTTATGAGAAATGACCCATACAAAGCTCATTTTGAGGAGGATGCAATTCCCTATAATCCATCTTCATATCCCAAGATAAAAATATGCACTCACAATAAGTTATGGATTTTGACATTATAGGTCATTTTTGAAAGTCAACAAAAACACCTTTTTTGTCAAAGCTTATAAGTTTAGCATGGAAAATAAAAATGAGTTGAGACCAAAAGGGTTGATTAGAGGACATCTCAATATTTCTAAAAAGTCCAAGAACACCTCCAAAAGTTCAAAATTGAAGAAGTTATGCATTGTTGAAGTTGGACTTTTTTACAAAATTGCCAAAAGTCAACTATCCTCAAAACTTCAAATTTTGCCAAATGGGCCCATTCTTTTTCACTTGTCTTGAGTTTTCATTATTGCCCACGTGCTCTAGCCTTACCCATGTGTCCATATCATATTTTTATTAATTATTTTGATTTTTATTTGATTTAATTTGAATTAAATCAAAATAAATCAAATAAAATCAAAAATATTGATAATTAAAGATCTTTTGGTGATTTCAGGTTTCAATAGACAGCTTGCACCATATCAAATTCGTATCAAAGTAATTGTACACAAAAAGATTCATATCAAGCCAATTTTGGAAGGTTGTTCAAAGCAAATCAAATCCACATCAAGAGCATTGATAGAGGAATATTTGGACAAGGAATTCAGACCTAATGTATTGTACAATACATAAGGAAGCGAAGGATACAATTATAAGGGTTGGAAATCAGTTCTTGAGGCAGAACAAAATTTGCAAAAAACAAGAAAAAGCTTAAGATCGAAATCAGTCATAGAGGCATCCTTGGGGCTTGGCAAGTATCTCAATCGTTTCCTGGCCATCTCCACAAGCGGGACCAATCAAAATCACGCATTTTCAGACCCCTCCAAGCATTGTAAGTCATCCACGGATTCGCAATGTTCTTGATTTCGTATTTTCCAATTTAGGCATTGTTAACATGAAACAATTGCATATTCTTAATCCATGCATCATTTGTAAGCTTTTTGTAATAACCAATTGCATTTATCTGACCTATATGGAGATCCACCATTTCTAGGGTTTAGTTCTTGTTTTTGGGGTTTTTTGTTTCAGGAAAAATTGGCCATGATAATGGCTATGGTTGTGATCAGCAGGTTGAGACGAACTCAACCATGCTCTTAGAATCTGTTTTCATGGCATGTACATAATTTTGGGGATGAACAAGCTTTTAGTGACGGAACTTGGTCCGTTGGTATAGGTGTTTTCTTTTTGGCCACGGAGAGAGGAAGAAGAAGCACTTGTGTCATCCATCCATAGGCCGGTTCAAATAAAACGCGCGCTTTTTTTCTTTTTCTTACCATTGAACTTGTTTTATTATATTATAATTATTTTGTATCATACTAACAATTGAAACAACATGGCGTGGTGGCAAGCATAGCGTGTATTTCCCTTCAGGACCTGGGTTCGAATCCCAGGTCCCCTATTTTCTCAATATTATTTTCCTGCAGATAATCATGTGCATGTTCAAGCCTCAGACCCATCATAGACGCTCACCAATCAACGTGCCATATGGCCAGATCTGGTGCCAAGCCTTGAGGGCACACCATGGACTCAGTCAACGCATGAGCACTGGATCAGAAAAAGTCACATGGATCAGCCCTAATGGGCCAGCGAAATTGCTATTCAAACACCCAAATCAGGCTCATCTTATCCTTTTCTTCATATTTTGTTTATTTTATTTTATTTTATTTTGTTTTAATTAATTTCTAACCAATAACAAATTTCTTTTTTTATCAAAAAATCACAAAAATGTTTTTTTACCCAATTAAAATTCAGACTTTTATTTTTATTAATAAATACTAACTAATTTAATTAGGATATTAATTAGGTAACTTTAATTTATTTTGTAAATATTTAAAATTAATTAGAAATCATTAGGTTTTAACTATAATTTAATTATTTTAATTTCTTTCCTAAATTAATAAAAACTTCAAAAAACATGTCATTAATTATTTTATTTTTTTCCATTTAATTAATTTAATAATTAATTTAGTATTTTGATTTAGGATTTAATTCCTTTTCTTAAAAATATTAAAAAAACAACAAAAAATGCATTTTCTTTTAAAAAAGGGTCAAAACCCTAATTCACATTCGATTTAATTTCGCATCGTGCTTTATTTTTCTTTATCCAATTAATGTATCTGCTCCCGGTTTGTAATAAATAATTAGGACATTTATTTACTTTACCGCTTTATTTTATTCCAAAGGGTTGCTTTTGGCGATGTAAATACCCGACGCCTTGTAATAATTTAGTTTAAATTCCGCATTTTAATTCTGCAAATTATACAACTGTTAGATGTTTGATAATAGGGTATGCATGACAATAATGAATGCTTAATCTAAAATCAAATTAGATCACCCTTAATATGTGCAAAGATAAAAATAACTGAAAACAACACACTCGCACATGCGCACTCCTAGGGTACACCCCACTTGGTTGCCTTCATAAACAGTCATTGAGTATAGGTCGCTTTAGAGGTCGTCCTCTTGTCTAAAAGATCATAGTTGCCTCGAAGCGGTTGCCTCGGATATTATTGCCTCAAACAAATGATCTAAGACATTAGGGTTACCGCTAAGATGTCCTAACATTGCTTTAGTGACCGTATGTCCCTCACTCGAATTGACCCTTAAACTCTAACGACGGTGCTACCTACTCACTAATAGTGGGATAACATTGTCTAAAGGAAATTAGCATAGAACGATTCCTTTTTCGAGTAGGTAGATTAACTCTTAGATACTTGCTCATCCAAAACAAAACTTTTTTACACTTACACACTTTTTCAAACAAAGTTTTCAAAAACACTTCATTACACTCTTGAAGACAGACTCAAGAGTTAAATCGAAGTTAAAACAAAAACTTTTCAAAACCCACCAGCACAAAGAAAACAATTTTGAAAATGATGAGCAAGTACCTAAGAGCCCGTAGATAACTACGGATAGAAAGGGTGCTAATACCTTCCCTTTCTATAATCTACCCCCCGTACTCAGAGATAATCTCGAAAAAGGAATTTTTCTGTGCTTTTTTCCTTTCCTTGTTGGATAATATAAAAGACGGTGGCGACTCTTGCTTATCGCGACATTTTGCAAACACAAACGCAAAACACAAACCAGCATTCCAAAAACAGTCAGTTCTTCCCACCGTATCACAAGGTGCCAATATGATTTCTGGGCCCAAACAAATCCAAGCCTGTGTTTACTATGCTGGTTCCCATGCAACGTTGACTTTGAGGTGTATGGTGGGCCTTCAATGCTGGCACGTTAGATCTAGCTTGCTAATGAATCTGAGGGTTGGATTTTGATGGCATATGGTGGATGTCATGATAAGCAGCACACCTGATCATATGGAGAAAAATTACATGAAACAAATATTGGGATCTGGGGATCGAACCCAGGTCCTCACACTCAACACCAACACGCCCTACCATCTGTGCCACCTGCTTCATTTGTTAATATAACAATAATAATGTATAATATATAAAATACGGTGGTTAATTAGAAAAAGCACGCGGAATTCAAAACATCCAATGGTGTTCAGACACGTTGTCTTCTTCTTCCTTGTCCGTCGTATTAGATTGAAGACCTTTACCTACGGACATGACTCCATAGCTAAAACTCTGCAAGCATCCAAAATCAAGAAAACACATGATAAATTTAAGGTGAGCACATGGATCACTTCGCCTTGATCCCATGAACACCATAGTACCCCTTTTCTGGCCTAATTTTACTTGTACAGAGAAGCCATAAAACGACTCCTCAAACCTTAGTAATGGCAATCCTGGCTATAGGCATCAAAACGCAAAATCAAATAAACAAAAACCTTCCAAATGACAATATAAAAACAATGCAATGTTTAGGAATGATTAATCGTGTGTAAATTAAGAAATCAAATTCAAGCTTGGAGGTACAAACCGTGGGTCTGTAGCTCACGATTCTGGACGTGGAAATGCTTGCAATTGATTGAGATACCTTCTGGAGATGTCCAGGAGTCTATTGGTAGCCTTAGAATGGCTTGAATCACTCTCTAAGTCCAAGAACGATTACCCACTTTCTTGCAATTTTTTTAGTTTTCTTTTGGTGTCTTCACGACTGCTAACCTCTCTTTTTTGCTTTGTCCTTGCTCATTATATATCCCTCAATGAATTAGGGTTGCAAAACAGATTAAATCTTTAAGCTTTGATGAGATTTGATTTGATTCTTTAGCCATATGATATCTTTCTATTTTCATGCCAATCATGCTCTTTTTGTACCAATTTCCATTGATTAGAATTAATCTTGCAAGCTCAGTATATCTTGGTATCTAATCTGTCAAAAAAACAAATCAAATCATATCTTTGATAATTTTCATCATTTATTTGATTTAATTCATTTTTTAATTAATGAAAAATCAAAATAAATTTAAAAATGAAGCAAATAATGTTTGTATAAGTTTTTGAGTCGTGGACCATATTATGATTGAAGTGCAAGCATAAAAAGTTGGGCCCATTTAGCAAAAAATGCAAATTTGAGCACATTTGACTTTTGGCAATTTTGCAAAAATGGTCAACTTGGCCAATGCATAACTGTTTCAATTTTGACCCTAGAGAGGTGTTATTGGACCTTTTAGAAAGCTTAGTATGTCCTATAAGCAACCCTTTTGGTCTCATATCAATTGAGTCTTCCATGTTCATGTATGAAGCTTTGACCCAAAAGGTTTTTTTGTTGACTTTTCAAAAGGACCTATAATGTCAAAATTCATATCTTTTTGTGAGTGCATATTCTGAACTTGGGAGCTGAAGATGAATTGTAGGTAATTGCATCCTCTTCAAAATGAGCTTCGAATGGGTCATTTCTAATAAAGCATGAGAAAGTTATGCTTGGTCAAAGTTGAGTTGACTTTTCCTACAAAACCCTAATTTAGCAACTTTTGGGTTTTGATGAATTGTGAGCAATCCTTGAGGAATCATGATCAACCTTTGATCAAATGATGAATAATACTCCAAAATTAGGATGTTGACCAAAAATCTTGAAGTTTGACTGTATGTGGGCCACAATTGACTTTTGACCTAGTATAGTCGATTTTCAGGTATTTAAGCAATTGACTGAGCAAACTTCTTCTGCAAGGCTTGAAACTTGACATGGATAATATTGAGGACATATTAGGAAAATGGTAAGAATTTGGGTCCTTTGTGGTTCACACATCTTGATGAATATGGAAACCCTAATTTGAGGTAGACTGCCTTAGGAGAGAGTTTGTCTGGTCAACTCTTGACCTTCCTTGAGAAATTTGGGGGCCTATCTTGCCATGTGTTGAGAAATATGGGAGGGCAATTTTTTGGGTACAACAGCTGCCCCTGTTTAATCTTCTTAAACCTGATGATGTAGATTGGCTCGTCTGCTTTTCGTGATTTGATGGTGGAAGATGATTGAACACTAGAGTGCCCAAAAATTTGCACTCGCATGAAGTGATACTTGAATTGTGATATCGGGAATGGGCTTATAGACGCCATTTGGTAGTTTCTAAAGAATTGTCAGAGATGGGCTTAAATATGCCATCCGAAGGAATGTCGATCGCATAAGAGATTCCTCTGCGAGAACCCGTATACCTGTTGTTGAGGAGGACTTCGCTGGGGAATGCTGGTCTCTGTCTTGAGAGAAATAGAGTTTTAGGAGCTTCAGTTGTCCGTTACTCTACTAGGGAATAATTCCGGTTTGGGGAGCGGCAGTGAACCGTGTATCTGGTCGAGGTATATGCTGCACCGCGACTTACTAGGGAAATGCGAAACCAATCGTGTTTGATCAGGTCCCAATCTTACAGTGTTGTGGACTGCTGTCTGGGGATAAAAGAGGAAGAACCCGGATAGTAAGGTTATGAGAAGGAACCTGGATAGTAGGGTTTGAGAAGGAACCTAGATAGTAGGGTTATGAGAAGGAACCTAGATAGTAGGGTTACTTCGAGGTGAAAGCCTGGATAGTAGGGCTGTGAGAAGGAACCTGGATAGTAGGTTTACTTCGAGGTGAAAGCATGGATAGTAGGGCTGTGAGAAGGAACCTGGATAGTAGGGTTACTTCGAGATGAAAGCCTGGATAGTAGGGCTGTAAGAAGGAACCTGGATAATAGGGTTACTTCGAGATGAAAGCCTGGATAGTAGGGCTGTGAGAAGGAACCTGGACAGTAGGGTTTGAGAAGGAACCTGGATAGTAGGGTTACTTCAAGGTGAAAGCCTGGATAGTAGGGTTGTGAGAGGGAACCTGGATAGTAGGGTTACTTCGAGGTGAAAGCCTGGATAGTAGGGCTGTGAGAAGGAACCTGGGTAGTAGGGTTACTTTGATATGAGTTTGGGTAAAACTGCAGAAGGAACCTGGGTGAGGTTGCCTTGTAATGAGTCGGTGTGGGACCGTTGGAAGAAACCTGGGTAAGGTTGTATCTGTCGCACCGATGATTACTCCGTTTAGCTTCGAGTGTTGATCATGGACCTGCTGGAAATTATTGATAATAATTGTCTTTCCTGAAAGAAATACAGGGTTAGTTATGTGTGATGCATGAGATGCATTGTGATGAGGTTCTCAAAATAACTGAGATTATGTTATATGTAATGTATGCACATGTCATGATGTATGAACATAAAATGCTGACGTAGTAAACTGAGTCCGGGAAAATAAATGCCTGACTGTTGTTTGGAGAGTATGAGAAATGGTATTCTCGACTGCTGTAAAAACCCATAGTTCCTCTACTTCTGTTGGGGATAGTGAACAAGGATGACTAGCTGGGGATTCACATCCATTCGGCTGGTGAATATTCTGCCGGAAGAGACCCTGTCTGAGGATGATTCTGTGGGGAATAACTCTATTGGAGAGAAAATACTCTGTTGATAGATCTTCCGATTCAGAGAAATAACTCAGCTGGGGATGAATTTCCGTTGTTGATGATAATGAATTCTGTTGAAGATTGAATTTCTGCCTGTGAGAGAAATAAACCCTGCTTGGGGAAGAATTTAACTGACTCACTCCCGATTGTGAACCTCGGATGGGGAGAGTTATGTCCTGTTCGGGAAAGCTAACATCACTGTCTTTGGATACTTTTTACATTGTGGGGAGTGTATGTACCACTACTCCTATTCTCAAGTTGGCTCTATCCCTGTACCTGATGGATAGAGTAACTGTAAGGTTTGGGCACTTCTTGTTTTCCCTATTCTTGGAATTACGAGTAATCATCTTTTCTTTCTTCTGTAAATATTTATGAGCAACCATTATTTTCAAATGCAGATATCAAAAATGAATCATTGGACGTTCTTGCAAAACAAAACAGAAAAAAGAAAAACAAATTGAAATTTCTTGTAAAGATTAATTGTATTGATTTTTGAAGTTGGCCTGTAATAGGCATTTTGTACAAGGAGGCTGAAGTCCTAGTAAGAGAACGCCACCAAAAAAAATTACAATTTGGAAAAGAAGGAAAAACAGCTATGTGAAATGATCCCATCAGGTTCCAACTCTGCTATTGCCTTTACATCTTCAAGCATCTCCTCACTTTGCTGCTTGGTAGAAGGTGGATCAGATTGATTGGCATCATCTGAGCTTGATAGTCGATACTGAAGTCTGGTGGCAAGATGATCCAATGAGACAAAGTGTTACGCTTCGATCCCTAATTTTTTCTTGGACCTCCCTTTCGGGTTTTTAGTCCACCGGGATACCCTTTTTTCCCCAAGTCGCCTTTTTTAGGTTTTCGACTTGCCGGGTGTACAGTTTTTTTTTCATTTTCATCCCTTACTTTTGTCCGAACCCTTTTGGTTCGCCGGGAAGCCCTTATTTTTGTCTAGGCCAGTCAACCTAGCGGGTCTTTGATTATGCGTAGTATCTTTTCACTATATCTGCATTGATAGGGTGAGGAAGGTTGTCACCATCCATGTTGGTTAGAATCATGGCTCCTCCCGAGAAAATTTTCTTAACCGCAAATGGCCCTTCGTACGTGGAGGTCCATTTTCCCCTGGGATCACCTTGTGGCTGTATGATGCGTTTGATCACCAGATCCCCGAATTGATATTCTTGATGCTTGACTTTCTTTTTGAAAGCCTTGATCATACACTTTTGATACGTTTGACCGTGACAGATAGCAATAAGTCTCTTTTCATCAATCATATTTAACTGATCAAGTCGGGTTTGGATCTAGTCGTCTTCGTTCAAACCTGCATCCTTCATAATCTTGAAAGAAGGTATTTGGACTTCTATGGGTAGGATTGCCTCCATGCCATATACCAGAGAATAGGGGGTTGCACATGTCGACGTTTGTGCTGAGGTACGGTACCCATGAAGAGCGAATGCTAACATCTCATGCCAGTCTTTATATGTCACCGTCATCTTCTGTACAATTTTCTTGATGTTCTTGTTAGCTGCTTCAACAGCCCCATTCATCTTCGGCCGGTAGGGAGAAGAGTTATGATGTTGTATCTTGAACTGTTTATAGAGCTCGATGATCATTGTGTTATTGAGATTTGTACCATTGTCAGTAATAATTCTCTCTGGTACACCATATCGACAGATCAGATTGTGTCAGATGAATCGCGGCACGACATTCTTGGTTACTGTAGTAAAGGAAGCTGCTTCAACCCACTTCATGAAGTAATCAATAGCCACCAGAATGAAACGATGCCCGTTAGACGCAGTAGGTATGATCTCGCCGATCATGTCGATGCCCCACATTGCAAAGGGCCAAGGAGCTGTCAAAACATTCAGGGGAACCGGAGGTACGTGCACCTTATCAGCATAGACTTGGCATTTATGATAGGTTCGAGAGTGCTGATAACAATTGGCTTCCATAGTTGACCAGTAATATCCTGCCCGTAGGATCTTCTTAGCCATGGTATGTCCACTGGAATGAGTTCCGAAGGTACCCCCATGTAACTCTGTCATGATCCTTTCTGCCTCGCTCTTATCTACACACCGCAATAAGGTTGAATCATGGTTACGCTTATAGAGGATTCCATTACTGATGAAGAACTTTGCAGCGAACCTTCTCAGAAACTTCTTATCATTAACAGATGCCCTCTCGGGGTATTCTTAAGCCTCAAGATACCTCTTTACCTCATGAAACCAGGGTTTATCTGCTACTTCTTAGGTCTCAATGTCACAGCAATGTGTGGGTTCATCCAACCTCTCAATGGTAATCTGGGGAGCTTCATTGTCCCACCTAACTTTAAATGTAGAAGACATAGTAGCTAGCACGTCCGCCAACTGGTTCTCTTCTCTTGGGAAATGTTCAAAGGTTATCTCCTCAAAGTGTGGGAGCAATGTCAGTACATACTCTTTGTAAGGAATAAGATTTGGGTGTTTCGTATCCCACTCGCCTTTGATCTGACTTATCACCAGAGCGGAATCTCCGAATACACTCAAGAACTTAATCCTCAGGTCAATAGAAACTCGAACACCCATGATACACGCTTTATACTCCGCCATATTGTTGGTGCAGTTAAAACATAATCGAGTGGTGAACGAAGTATGACAGCCCTCAGGAGATATAATTACAACGCCAATGCCATTACCCAATGCGTTCGAGGCTCCATTAAAATACATAGACCATCAGGATCCCTCCTCAGGTCCTTCATCTGGTCCAGGTTCTTCGCAGTCGGTTACCAACATAATATTCTCATCCGGGAACTCGAAATTCATGGACTGGTAGTCATCCATGGCCTGATGCACCAAATGATCTGCCAATACACTCCCTTTGATTGCCTTTTGGGTTGTGTATTGGATGTCATATTCGGTTAAAAAATCATCTTCCATCTTGCTATTCTTTCGGATAAGGTGGGCTTCTCGAAAATATACTTGATCGGATCCATTTTTTATATCAACAAGGTAGTGTGAGTCAGCATATACTGTCTCAGTCGGCGAGCAGCCCATGCCAAAGCGCAACAAGTTTTCTCGAGAAATGAGTATCGGGTCTCACAGTCGGTAAACTTTTTTCTAAGGTAATAAATTGCATGCTCTTTTCGACCAGACTCGTCATGCTGCCCCAACACACACCCCATTGAATTGTCTAGCACTGTCAAATATAATATCAAAGGTCTTCCTTCAACTGGAGGCATCAAAACCGGTGGTTCTTGAAGGTATTCCTTGATTCTTTTGAAAGCGGTCTGGAATTCATCATTCCACTTTACCACTTGATCTTTCTTCAGCAGCTTGAAGATCGGCTCACAAGTAGCAGTCAAATGTGAAATGAACCTGGCGATGTAATTCAGGCGTCCCAAGAAACCTCTAACTTCTTTTTCTGTGTGGGGAGCCGGCGTCTCTTGTATGGCTTTTACCTTTGCAGGGTCTACCTGAATACCTTTGTCACTGACAACAAAACCCAGAAGCTTACCAGACCTTACCCCGAAGGTACACTTGTTCGGATTCAACCTCAGCTTGTATGTCTTCAACCTGTCAAACAGTTTTTGGAGATGGTCAAGGTGCTCTTCCTTAGTCTGAGACCTGGCTATCATATCATCAACATAAACCTCGATCTCGGGGTGAATCATATCATGGAACAAAGCGACCATGGTGCACTGATAAGTTGCCCCAACATTTTTAAACCCAAAAGGCATTACCTTGTAACAGAAAGTGTCCCACCGTGTAACAAAGGTTGTCTTCTCCATGTCCTCAGGAGCCATCTTGATCTGGTTGTAGCCAGAAAAACCATCCATAAAGGAGAAGATCTTGTGATGCGCGGTATTGTCGACTAGAACATCAATGTGATAAAGTGGGAAGTCATCCTTGGGGCTCGCCCTGTTCAGATCTCTATATTCCACACACATCCGTACCTAACCGTCCTTCTTAGGTACTGGAACGACGTTGGCAACCCACTGCGGATAAGAAGTGACAGCTAGGAATCCTGCGTCGAACTGTTTCATGACCTATGCCTTGATTTTCTCTGACATTTCAGGGTGCATACGGTGGACCTTCTGCTTTATCGAAGGGCAGTCTTCTTTAGTCGGCAGGCGATGTACCATAATATCAGTGTCCAAACCAGGCATGTCTTCATTAGACCAGGAGAAGATCTCAACATAGTCGTGTAACATCTGTATCAACCTCTGTTTGACACTAGGCTCCAGATTCGCACCTATTTTAACCTCTTTCCTATCTTCCTCTGTACCAATATTCACTTACTCAACTGGCTCTACATGAGGCTGTATGGCCCTTTCTTCCTGTTGTAATAGTCTAGCAAGTTCTCCAGACACCTCACAATCATCCTCACCTTGTCCTCGGCTTGGTTGATCAGATTTTTGAAGTCATAACTGGCAGTAGCAGAGCTGTTATCAATGGGATCCAGAGTGGATATGGATCTGCATTGTAATACATGAGTGTGTGTAAGAAAATAACTGTTTTGATAAGGTGAGAGACGGAAAAGAAAAATAAGGAGCGCAAAATTTGTAATGCAAGAAACGTCCAATGCTTTATTAATGATATATGAAATGACAAATAATAGCCCTCGCAATCAAAGCCAAGGTGCCTTGGGCAAGGCACCGGACCATAAAGTTTCAAACTGTTTATTACAAATCTTAAAACAAATGAGTCAATTACTGCGGAATAAAAGAAACAGGTATGAAGTCCCTCGCCGTCTAGTTATTCAGTCCACCGTTGGTTGTTGGGTAGATCCAGCTATAGATGTCTGAATCCTCTTCACTGTCTTCAATTGCATTAAATCCCCAATTGTTGATGTGTAGCGGAGGTCTTCCAATCCGAGCGTGCCTAACAGCCCTTTGAGCCCCTGTTGTAAAGACCAAACCAAATTTGTCATGTTTGTGAGTGAAATCAGGGAGCCGACCCCAATTGGTACACCCACCTTCTTCAACCACAACCCTAGTGTCCTTGAGAGAAGCCATATTCAATAGAGGTTTGTCGGTAGTCACTTCAGTTGATGCCAAGACCTGAGGGACCTCTTCGAAATTCTGACAAGGAGTTTCTATGAATTCCCTATCCATCTCTACATAGTGGAAGGAATTGAGGTGACTCAGCATATATTCTTCTTCACCTCGCATTGTGACAATCTTCCCTTTCACTGGATATTTCAGCATTTGATGGAGTGTGGAAGTAACTTCCCCAACCTCATGGATCCAAGGACGACCCAACAAGCAAGAATACGATGGCCTGATATCCATCACATAGAAGATGGACCCAAAAGTATGAGAACCCACTTTGACAGGGATGTTCACCTCCCCGTGCACTATTCTCTTCGATCCATCAAAAGCCCTTACCACAATATTACTAGGCTTCAGAGTCAAACCCTCACAATCCAAACGGTCCAACACTTTTTTCGGCAGAACATTCAGCGAAGACCCAATATCTACCAACACATGGCCCATAGTGGTGCCCCTGCACTCAATCGAGACATGCAGAGCATCATTATGATTCCTTCCCTTTGGCGTCATATTCGCATCTGAAAAACCCAGCCCATTGTCAGCAGTCAGGCTGGCCATGCAATCTTTGAACTGATCTGCTGAAGTTTCATGCGGCACATGTGCAGTTTTGAGAAATGCAATCAAAGCCTTCACATGGGCTTCAGAACACAACAGCAGAGACAACATGGAGATCTTTGACGGGGTCTGCCCCAGCTGCTTGACCACATTGTAGTCACTCTTCTTGATAATTTTTAGTATTTCCTCTATTTCTTGTTTAGAGGCTTCCACCATGATTTTCTTAGGTTCCTCTGTCCGGGCAGGCTCACCTATAATTTCTTTGCCCCGAGTCCCAGATGGCTCGGCAGCAGGGGTGATAACTGGAGTAGGAACAGGAGAAATATCAGGAGTACTGGTTGGAGCAACAGTTGGAATGACAGTAGGTTTGTTGACAGTCGGAGGGGAGATCTCGGGAGAGAAGATCCTCCCGCTTCGGATAATCTTACTAGTTCCGACAATATTACTGACATCAGTATCAGCTTCTTCAATCTTCAGATCTTGCTTAATACCATGATAGTACACATCAACACCGTAATGCCATGGGACAACCTTGTCTGAGGTGTACGGGATGGGTCCAGGAGCAGTGATTATAAGCGGAGCAATTCTTTGAACAGGTGTAATCCTAACAGGTCTTCTCGAGGAAACCTTGGAAGGATTGGCGAAAATGGTTATGATGGCAACGTCTTCATTTGGAACAACATGAATCATAGTCTTTTCAAACAAAATTTCTTTATTATCCATCAGGTGCTGAACACCTGACTTCAACAAACGGCAATCGGAAGTTAGAATCGAACACATGTGGCAAACTTCGCCACAACCCGGAAATAAACTGGCTAACAGCAAATTCTTCTTAACAGTCATAAGAGGAGTAGAAATTTCTTCAACAAAGGTCACAAACAAATCAGTGTCAACAACATTGACTCCACGACCATGTTTGGGCATGGGAGCAGTTATAACATTCGGCTTTTCTGGAGCATCGAACTCGATCTCCTTGGCTTCAAGCAGATCTTGCACTTTGTTTCTCAGATCTCAGAAATCATTTATATCATGGCCAGGACTCTCAGAATGATAGGTGCACCGCGTGTTGGGATTGTATCTGGGAGAAGTAGTGTTTGGATTCTTGAGAGCCTCTCTCAAGGTCTCCAAGTTAGATTTTAACAGATGAGGCATAACTTCGGCCAAAGTCATGCTGATGCGGGTAAACTGCCGTTGTGGTCTTTCCACCCTTTGTTAATTGTTGCACTGTGGAGCAACTGTGGGTCTTGGTATCACTACAGCATTTACCGTTTGACGGTGTTTAGATCTGCTTTGGCCCCTCGGGCTATAAACTGCACTGGATTCCTTCTTACCGGTAAAAGGTTTCTTTATCGAACTCGAAGAGGCATCTTTCTGTATTTTGCCACTTCGAATTCCAGCTTCTACTCTTTCTCCAGTTAAAATCAACTAACCAGATGACGAGCTGCCGATTAAGTGATTGAAAAATGGACCAGACAGCGTCCCCAGAAACATGTCAACCAACTCCCTATCAGACAAAGGGGGTTGAACTCTCCCAGCCAAATCTCCATTTTTGAGCATAACCTGCACCCATGAACATACTCTGGAGTTGAGTACGAGTGGGAGCAAGGTCGGCATTATACTGATACTGCTTGTAGAAAGCAGCAGCAAGATCTTCCCAGTTTCAGACATTAGTTCCCTCCAACTGATAGAACCATTCAAGTTGAGTCCCTGACAGACTATCTTGAAAGAAGTGCACCCACAAATTTCTATCAGCAGTGTGGGGTTGGATTTTCCTGACATATGAGCGGAGATAGAGTTTTGGGCAGGACACCCCATCATACTTGGAAAAAACCGGAGCTTTGAACTTATGAGGGATAACCACTCCCGATACCAGTCCCAATTCTTTGAAATCCAACCCAGGTATCTTCTGAACTTCCATAGCACTCAGACGGTCTTCTAGCTACTTGTAACTATCCTCGGCAGGAGGATATTGCTCATTGTTGTAATCAGTGTCATTGTCAGAAACTACAGGACTAGGGTCCTTTTCCCCTTCTCGGTTCTCCCCTTCCTTGGATGAAGAGGTCATATTAGTTTGATGCTTCAACCTTTCTCCAAACCTTCTACCCATATTCAGTATACCAGTCTTCTTCTTCTTCTTCTCTTTCAGAATAAGGGTCTTCAAATCCTCTTGCCCCTTAGCCAGACTTATGAACATCTGTTGGAACTGGGCGTTCTGTGCCTGAAGATCTTTGATGGTTTGATCGGAAGACATTTCTGCTGAAATAAACAGCGAAGAAGATGAGAAACCTGTAGTGGTACATGTAATGATGTGCATGATAATAGGATGCGCATGTAATGATTTTAAAGACTTTGGGAAATTTAAATTTGCAAACTAAAATAAACAAAACTTTATTATCTTAAACTTTGAAGGTTCACAATGCCTTTAAGGCTTTACAAAATAAGTAAATAAAACAAATCTAAAACTAGAAATAGAACATCAAAAGTCCCATGGACGCTTCCTCTTTGTGCTGATATAGTCATTGATCACTCTTTCTTCCTCGAGCTGCCTGGTGAGCTTTAAAACCTTCCTCTCTTTCTCATGGAACTGCTCCCGGTAAGTATCTCGCTCATTCTTCAGCTGAATCCAAGACCTCTGCAACTCCCCAGGATCAATGGGCATGTAAGGATAGAGAACCGTGTAGGTAATTCCTTCTTCATTAGTGGGCTCCACAATCACTGGTAATACGGCCTCATAAGGCATCATAAGCTTCTGGGCACGAGCTCGAACCCATTGGAGATAAGGTTGCATAGGAAGGGAAGTCTTCGGTCGCAACTCTTTGGGGTCAGATTTGTTTACCATGCCCCAAGCCCATATGAACCTTCGACGATGCTCCTTAACATCATCCTTATAGCCGAATACAATGTCCTTGAGAAGTAACTCATGGGGACCATCCCTTCGAGCACTACCAAATTGTTGTAAAGCTAGACAAGGATTGTAAGTTATACCCCCTCTGATACCAAGTAATGGGACATTAGGGTACCCCCCACAACGGTCAATAACAGCAGTGTCTTCCATATCCCGGGAACACCAAAGAATATCCGTATGAGCGAGTGACATTATTCTGTGCGACCAACCCAAACCTTCTTCGTTCTTCAGCATAGACTTAGGGAGGTGAGAAATAAACCACCTCGACATCAATGGCATGTAGCACATAAGAGTCCCTCTTCTCTTCATAGTACGAGTATGGAGAGCATGAAAGATATCTCTAAGCAAGGTAGGCACAGGGTTGCGAGAAAGGAAAATGTTGACAGCATTCACATCTACAAAGGAGTCCGGATTAGAGAAGAGAACTAAACCATAGATAAGAAGAGCCAAGACATCCTCAAAAGCCTGAAAATCCAAATCCTCCTAAAACAACTGAGCCTGGTCTATCAGAAATTTGGCTAGAAAACCTTCGACCCTGCTTCGAGTTTCCCAATTGGATACCACATCGGCCCGTTTCAAATGCAAAGCTGAGGCAATAACTTCTGGCTTAGGAACTTCTTCCATATCTGTGAAGGGTACCTGTTCAAGAATCGATATGCCCAATAGATGAGAGAATTCTTCCAAGGTGGGTACCAGCTGGTAATTTGGAAAGGTGAAGTAGTGATGCTTGGGATCAAAGAACTGAAATAGTACGCTCGTCATCTGTTCATCAAGGTTTGAAGTAACCAGGCTGAGAAGTTGACCGTGTCTCTTAATGAAAGTAGAATTTTCAGAAACTCTTGATGCTAGTTGTTGTACCCCAAAATTTGCCCTCGCATTTTTCCACGAGAAATCACATCTTCAGGCTTTTCCTGATTTTTTCAGATTGGCTCAAGAATCGGTCAAACAGACTTTTCTCATCAGTCAGACAAAATTAGGGTTTTCATTGATTTTCATGGCTCTGGAACAATTCAAACAGTTTGCTTAGGGTTTGGTTGATTTTGGCTCAACTTTGATCAGGCGAACGCTTCTTTGGCATTTGATCAGGAATTAGGATTTTTATGCATGCATTCTCAGAAAGAATTAAATCCCCACAGTGCTTTTCAAGTTATTCTGAGATGTGGACTGAAACATTTGGATTGAATTTGCAGTGTTTGATTAAATCAATGAAAAGAGGCATTGGGATTGAATTTGCAGTGTTTGGTTAAAATCAGTAAAAGGAAAATACGTCTGGGCAGTTGTTGTGATTGACTGTGCATTGATTTGGATTTGTGAAGTGCCAGGCTTATTAGTTGACCGATGCCAAAACCACAATGTTTATTTAATTGCTTATTATTCTGAGTTTAAATAATTGGAATTTATTTTCAATTTTTATAATTTAAAGAATTATAAATAATAAAATGAACAATTGAAAAGAAGAAAAGAATTAATTGGATAAAAGGAATTTTTATTTCATCTTTAAATATTTGTTACAATTATTATTTAAATACAAGTATTCGTTTACAAAGTATTTACAATAATAATATTACAGTTATTTAAATTTAAATAAAATTATCCTAATATTTTTCTAAGCCTTCAATTCTTCATCCTCCATCTGTTGCTATTCCTCTCCATTTAATTTTTATCTGCAAAGAATAGAAAGAAGAAAAAGTCAGAAGCAGATAAATAATTAAAAGCAGACAATTAATTTGGGCTCATCATTAAAGACAACTGACTTGAATCAGTTAGCCCTCTCCGCAAATCACGGGATTTCTCCCGGTTCACAAAGAGGGATGAATATTGCTTGCTAAACATGAATGCACAAGTATTGAAATGCACAAATTCAAATTTTGTCAAAACCAACTGCATAGTTCAAAACCAACTGCATAGTTCAAAACCAACTGCATGTATAAAAGTTCAAATTGCCAAAACAAAGTCCAATGTCAAACTGTCCAAAATATGGAAGGATGTCAAGATACAAAGGCTCCTCCATACTGTAACAAAGATGCAGGAAAGTTGAAGAAAGAAAGTATGCAGGTTAAGACCATATATGCAAGCAAACTAGTCATATTTCATCATTTTCCAGCCTGTATGCCTTTTCAGAAAAAGTACACATAACATTATTTTAATGTTTTGATTGGTACTAGAGAGAGAGAAGAGAGGAGAAGTTAGGCTTACTGACTTTTGGCTTTAGGCACAAATATATAAAAAAAACTGCAATGAAACAGTAGAGGGGGGCGAAAAAATCACAAAACAAATATACAGAACATCCAAACCTCACACTAAGCATAAACCTGCTAAGCCTCACAAGCCTTAACAAAAAAACAGAACTCAGAGCAAGCAAAAAGCCTAAAAAAAAACTCTTGGCCTCAAGCTTAACCTTCCAAGCCTGAAGCTCGCACCAGTAAACCTCCATCCTAAAACCTGTTCAAACCTTCAGCATTAAAACAACCATAACCTGTTAAAGACCTGAACAAACCTTAAAACCATGGCCTGAAAACCAGTGAACCTGTCAAGCCTCCAGTAAACAAAAAATAACAAGCCTAAACCTGTGAAAAGGCCTCACAAACCTGAACCAACCTAACGACCTGTTGAAGCCAACAAACATGAAATAGAAATCAAGCATACAAGGCAACCCACAAAAGGCCCTCAGAAAAACATCATCAGAGGCAACATATCAACCATCAAAGCATTTCATAACAGGCATACTCAGAATAATCAAGGCAACCAAACACAAGACAAGTGTTTCGGGGCATTTGAATCGTACAAGCCAACAAGAAGAAGAGAAAGAAACATCAACATATATACAGAAGAGGCAACACAAAGGGCCCTCAGAAAAGATTCATCACAAGGCAATAACCAAATATTCAAGCATACTAGGCAGGCATCAAGATAACCAGAGGAAGAGGATAAAGAAGCAAACAGAAGCGAGGCAAAGATATAGAGAAGAAAGGAAGTCAAGCCAAGTTTTCAGAATATTCATCACAAAACACGAAAGGATAAAGAAAGACACAGAATACCAGTGTCCCCAAAGCTCGCGCATCCTCAAGCCACCGTGTCACACATTTCTCCGCCGTCAAGCCGCCTGAGCACCGCCGTCTTCATTCCTCTTCCGTCTCCAAGAGGTAGCATTCCTCTTCTTTTCCCTCCCTTTTACAATCTCAAATAACCATAAACAACACAAAATCAGAATCAATAATGGAAGAATCATGACATGCAAGACACAAATTGTTAAAACCCTAAAAAACGCTAAGATAAAAGTTGTCACCTTGAACGAACCATCGCATGCTTGACCGTGGAGAGGAGGATGTAGAGGCGGCGCTGGTGGCTTGGGCGAAGAAGGAAACTCAGGCGAAGGCGAAGGCGAACGAGATGACGAACGAAGAAGCGAACGAACGGCGCTGTACTTCTCAAACCCTAAGCCTTTCACCCAACTGAACACAAAACCCATCAACCCTAAAACATTTGTCTCAAATCAGTGGGCCTCAACCCTCTTCGTTTCCCTTAAGCCCAAAGCGTGTTCCTGAACACACCCCCCTTTTTTCTGTTTGGGCCTAAGACCCTAAAAGCCCACCCCCCATCTTTTTTGACATAAAACAAAAAACTATTGTTTTATTTAATTTTTATATTAATTTTTGTTTTGTTAAATAAATATACTAACTTTATTTTGCACTAATTAAACCATACTTAATACTAGTTCTAATTTTTACATTAACAATACCTTTTTATATATGATATAATTATAATTTTGTATATAATACATTATTTAAAATACACCATAAACGTTTTCTTTTTCTCTAATTAAAATAATTTTATTTGTAAATAAACACTAATACATAAAAATAATTCTTAAAATAATACTTTACATTAATACTAAAAAAATACATAAGATTTAGAATTATTTAAAACACTTTTTACTTTAATACTTATTTTGATTTTTACCTAAATACATAATTTTTCTTTTAGTTAATACATTTCTTTTCTTAAAAATATTTTATACATAAATAAATCAATACGTAATTTTTTTCTCAAATTTAAAACATTTTCCTTTCTTTTAATTAAAATACTTTTTTGTGCATATTAAAGAAATATACAAGATTACCAAATTAAATAAACGAAATATTTAATTCCTTTCATTAAATTAACGATACTTGATAATACATTAAATTTACATCTCGCACTTGTAAATAAATTACACTTACACATACACAATACATTTTACATTTGATACATTATACATTTGCTATTCTTACACTTTGCTATACATTATATTGTTTACATTCGATCGCAATTCGATTTGGTTGTAATTATTTAAGTCTCATCCCCATTTGTACATTTATACCCCCACTCCCAGATATTATTTGTAATAGCGTAGACTTTAGAATTCCTGAAATTTACCGCTTTCGAATTATACCATGGTTAGACCTAGGGTTTGTATGTAAATAAAATCAAACGCTAGATAACCTAATACAAGACAAATACATGAAATCAATACACAACCACACTTGCACCCCCTAGGGTGATCCCACATGTTGCCTTCCAAAGTGGGTCATGCTTGCACGTCGAGTTCCTTTGGCAAAAACAATTCAAAATGATCATAAGTCCCTCGATGACGCTTTCGAAAGTCGCCTATCAAAATGATCAAGTCCCTTCAAGAAAATTGCCAAAGACACTTGGCACCATTGCATTCATGGTCCATACGATGACCCGCGCCTGTCCCGTTAAACATCCTAAACACAAGATTGTCCACCAAATTCAATGGTGGAAAAAAATTGTTAAAAAGGGTTGAAAACATAGAGAAAACCTTTGAGTACAATAGGGGTAGACCAAACTCTTAGTTACTTGAGATCAACTTGCAAAAACACTTGCCTCCTTTTCAAAAACCACACTTCATACGCACTTTCAAAACAAACTTCCAAAAACATTTGAAACATCTTTTCGAAAAGATACACACCTTTGTGAAACACTCAAACACGAGTCATTACATTGGTTGCCTAAGACAAGGCATCTTCTTCAAAAACATTTTCAAAACACACACGCACACCACAATTTCAAGCAAATCAAAAATCAAGGCAAGTGATCTAAAAACCAAGTAACTAAGAGCCCATGGATAACCATGGATGAAAAGGGTGCTAATACCTTCCCTTTTCATAATCTACCCCCCGAACCCACGAAACATCTCAAAAGGTTTTTCCTGTGCTTTTTAACCTTTCCTTTAGGATAAAATAAAAAGTTGGTGGTGACTCTTGCTAAACCGAACAAGTGCGAATACAAAACGCAAAAACTCAAGTCAGTTCTCCCACCGTATCACAGAACTGGCGACTCTGCTGGGGAGTTCAATTCAAAAGCGGGGTTACCTTAGGGTTTAGATCACCTTTGTTTTCAATTGATTGCTTTGTTTTCTTTTACATTTGTGGGTTTTGCATCGGAGTTTCATAGATCCTAACCCGGATCTGGGGAATCCCCTTTTAGGTAGCATAATCTGTGAGGGACCTGTCCGGCATAGACCGACATGGGTGAATCAGTGACTACATTGGTGTGGCACCTTAGTCTGTACCAATATCCCTTGTGTTGCAATGAGGAGAATATGGGTCTTCTAAGGAGTCATCAAACACCAACCGACCTTAGAACCCTAAATTGACCAAACTTGGCCATAGAACAGTAGCAGTATGCTACACTCATTGAGGCTAAACTCTAGCGATGGTTCTGGCTGCAAGAAAAGATTGCGATGCTGGAGTTATGACCGATTGAGGGTAGTCAAGGATTTGAGATCCTCTAGAACCCGATTACTTTTGATAGGACAGGTTTTAACCAACGAAACTAAAAGAGGGTAATACCTAAACTACATGCTGGCCTAAAACCTAAGGGTTGTCTTGTGTGACTTGTGTGCCTTATCATGCTTGCCTTTGTGAATACTTGTGGTGTGTTTCATCATAGCATCATACCATTATACCATTGCATGCATCCTGTATAAGGACTGACCCATTTCAAAGACAAGAGGGTTTCATCTTTGCTCTGTTTTGTAGGACATCATGATGCCCGTGCGTAGGAATACTATCCGGCTCAACTTTGTTCAACCACCAACTTTGCTCAAGGAATTGGTTGGTAGGATTCCAAACACTACTTCCTTCATCAAGAGGCATGGTTCTCTCCTCGGTTTAATCACTTCAAAGTGGGACCAACAACTGATAAGTGTCCTGACCCAGTTTTATGATCCCCTGTATCATTGCTTCACCTTTCAAGACTTCCAGCTGGTCCCTACCCTGGAAGAATTCTCTGACTTGCTTGGTATCCCTGTTTTGGAGCAAACTCCATTCACTGGTTGGGAGAAGACTCTTAGGCCTGAAGAGATTGTTGCAGTCCTGTCCTTGACCAAAGAAGAGGTAATGGCTAACTGGGAAACTAGAAGTGGAGTTAAGGGCTTTTTGGTTAAGTTTCTGGTTGGCAGAGCTAATGATTTCTGGAATGACTTAGACTTCAAGGCGTACGAAGACATTCTGGCTCTTTTAATCTATGGTCTGGTGTTGTTTCCAAATCCTGACACCTTTATCAGTATCTATGCCATAAGGATCTTCATGTCTCAGAATCATGTACCCACTCTTTTGGGTGATATCCTGCAACAACTCTATGCTCGTACTTCCCGAAGACGGGGAACTCTGTGGTGTTGTGCTCCTTTGCTAGTGAGGTGGTTTATTTCGCACCTTCCTAAGTTCGTGCTGAAGAATGAAGAAGGAAAGGGTTGGGCTCATAGGTTAATGTCTCTCACTGATAATGACATCACTTGGACTCTCAGAGGTTTGGATGAGGTAGCTGTTATTGATCGTTGCGGAGAATACCCTAATGTTCCCTTGATCGGCACCCAGGGAGGAATCTCTTATAATCCATGTTTAGCTCTCCGTCAGTTTGGAAGAGCCAGAAGAGTAGGGCCTCATGAGATGTTGGTTCCTCACTTCCATTTTGAATTTCAGGTAGACAGTGACAAACTATGCCATGGATTCATTAAGGCTTGGGGCAGAATTCACAAAGCTGACCCACATGAGTTGGGACCAAAGACTTCTCTACCAATGGAACCCTATTGCAGATGGGTCCGCATCCGTGCTCAGAAGTTAGGTATGCCATACGAAGCTGTCAGACCTGTCATTCTTGAATCTCTTAATGAAGACGGGATTCCTCCAACTGTCCTCCCTCCTCAGATACCCACTGATGTTGATACACTGAAGAGATCTTGGGCGCAGCTAAAGGAAGAACGGGATTTTTATTGGGAAAAGTTCAACGAACAGGAACGGAAGATCCATAAGCTGACTAAGCAATTGGAGGAAGAGCGGATCCTGAATGACTATATCCATACTGAGAAGAGGAGGCCATGGGAGCACTGATGGGCTTTGAATGTTTCCTTTTACAGCTTTTATTTCCTTTTCAGTATTTTTCATTCCTGTAATGCCTAAAGGCAAGTTGTTGAACAATTTAAAGTTTGAATCTAATGAAGTGTGTTTCCCTTTTGTCTACAAAGTTGAATCTCGTTTGTCTTTGAAAACATAAATCATACGCATCTCATTGCATCATGTGCACAACATGTACCCTTTTTCCACAGGTTGCTTAATCTTCTTCGCTGTTTATTTGAATAGTCATCATGAATCCTGAATTATCCAACGAACAAGCTATCAAGGCCCTCCAGGCCCAGAACGCCCAGTTTCAAGAGATGGTCATGAGCTTAGCCCAAGGTCAACAAGAGTTGAAGGCTCTGCTCCTGAAGAAGAAGAAGAAGAAGAGGACTGCGTTGTTCAACACTAGACGCAGGTTTGGGAATACACTCCATAATGAGGCTGATCCAGCTACTTCCTCTACAGAGAAGGACAGTCCCCAAGGGGGAAGGGCTCCTAGTCCTGCAGTCTCCGACAACGAGACGGATTACAATGACGAACAGTACCCTCCCGCTACTGACAGATACAAACAACTAGAGGACCATTTAAGTGCCGTGGAGATTCAAAATGTGCCGGGGTTGGATTTTGGAGATTTAGGTTTATCTTCTAGGGTGGTGATCCCACACAAGTTCAAGGCGCCTGCCTTTGCGAAGTACGACGGGGCTTCCTGTCCCAAGCTGCATCTCCGATCATATGTAAGGAAGATCCAACCTTACACTGCAGACAAGAACCTTTGGATCCATTTCTTTCAGGATAGCCTTTCGGGGTCTCAACTCGAATGGTTCTATCAGTTAGACGGAGCCAGTATCCGAAACTGGGAGGACTTGGCTGCTGCGTTTTATAGACAGTATCAGTACAATTTTGACCTTGCTCCCACGCGTACCCAACTTCAGGGTATGTCGCTAGGAACGGGCGAAGGATTCAAGGAGTATGCGCAAAAGTGGAGAGACTTGGCTAGCAGGGTGCAGCCTCCTTTGACTGACCGTGAACTTGTTGACATGTTTCTAGGGACCCTGTCTGGTCCATTCTTCAATCATCTGATTGGTAATTCTTTCGCTGGGTTTACAGATTTGATCTTGACTGGTGAAAGGATAGAAGCTGGTATCAAGTCAGGGAAGATACAGAAAGGTGCCTCCGCGAGTACTGAGAAGAAGCCTTTCAAGAAGGAAGCTAGTGCTGTTTATGGTCCTAGAAGACAAGTTAAGCCGTAACGCCGCCAAGCTGTCAATGCATTGGTCATTTCAAAGCCTGTTATTGCTCCTCCGCAGTATAATCAACAAAGGGGTGAGAGGCCCAAAAGGCAGTACACTCGGCTTAACATGACCCTATCTCAGATTTTGCCGCAATTACTGTCAACCAACCTGGTAACTGTCAAAGAAGCTCCTAAGGTGGTGAATACAGCTTCTCCAAAATACAACCCCAACGCCCGTTGCGCTTATCACTCTGATAGCCCCGGGCATACTACAGACGATTGCTGGGCCCTGAGGAATAAGGTTCAAGACCTTATTGATGCTAAGGAAATATAGTTTGAGGCGCCTGAAAGGACCAATGTTGTGACTGCTCCCATGCCCCAGCATGGAGTAAGTGTTGTGGAAGAGGACCGATATGTAGCCTCCATGGAAAAGATCGTTACTCCATTATCAACTGTTAAAAGGAATCTGTTGCTAGCCGGTTTATTTCCGGGATGTGATGAAGATTGCCTTCTGTGTGCTGTTTCGCCTTTTGGTTGTCCTTCGCTGAAATCAGGTATCCAAAGCCTGATGGATAGCAAGGAAATCTTGTTTGAGAAGATTTCCGTTCCTGCTGTCCCTACCGAAGAAGTTTCTATTGTCACTATTTTCAACAAACCTCCCAAGGCTACTTCAAAGAAGCCTGTCAAAATTATGTCCACTCAGAAAGTTTCTCCCATCATCATTACAGTTCCGGGGCCTCTCCCTTATACATCCGACAAAGCTGTCCCATGGCACTATGGGGTAGATGTTTATGTGCTTGGAGTGAAGCAAGAGTTTGATACAAGTACTGGTGTTAGCAACATCACCGGGCCTGCCAAGATTACTCGCAGTGGTAGGCTGTTTTCACCAGATATTTCACCACCAGTTATTCAGAAACCTCTTATCATCACACCCGCAAGTGTGCATGTTTCCCTTCCAAATCAAGTTCCTGTGTCTACCCCTGCCGCCGAGTCCTCTAATGCTCGGGGCAAAGGAGTTGCTACCGATTTGCCTGCCCGGACGGAGGCACCGAAGACGACCGCTGTTAAAGCCTCCCAGCAAGAGATGGAGGAGATCCTCAAGATTATCAAGAAAAGTGATTTCAATGTTGTTGAGCAGCTGGGGCACACCCCATCAAAAATTTCCATGCTATCATTGTTGTTATGTTCAGAGGCCCACGCCAAAGCCCTAATCTCCTTTCTGAAAACAGCTCATGTGCCACAAGAAACATCTGCTGATCAATTTACTGATTGTGTGGCTAACTTGACTGCTGATAACGGGTTGGGCTTTTCTGACGCCGACCTGACTGCAAAAGGAAAGAACCATAATGATGCCCTGCATGTCTCTATTGAATGCAGGGGCACTACTCTGGCCAATGTGTTGGTGGACACCGGTTCTTCATTGAATGTATTGCCCAAGAAGGCCCTAGACAGATTGGACTGTGAGGGTCTGGAACTCAAGCCCAGTAACATTGTTGTCCGAGCCTTTGACGGTTCGAAGAGGATGGTACATGGCGAGGTTGACATTCCAATCCGGGTTGGTTCCCAAGTTTTTTATTCTACTTTCTATGTGATGGATATCCGTCCATCCTATTCCTGTTTGTTGGGTCGTCCATGGATCCATAAGGCCGGAGCGGTGACCTCCACACTACATCAAAAGCTTAAGTACCCAGTCAGAGGAAAGATTGTTACGGTCCAAGGGGAAGAAGAGTATATGGTCAGCCACTTGAACTCGTTCCGATACATAGAAATGGATGGGGAATTCATTGAAACCCCTTTTCAACACTTTGAAGAGGTGCCTCAGACGTTGGCGTTGGCTGAAACTGTGATTGAAGACCCTCCTTTGAAGATGGCTTCCTTGAAGGATGCCTGGGCTGTGATTGAGAAAGGCGAGTGCGCAAACTGGGGTCGACTTCCTGACTTCACTCCAAAGACTGACAAGTTTGGGCTGTGCTTCACTGCAGAGGCTCAGAGGGCTGTTCGCAAAGCAAGGATAGGAAAACCTCCGGTGTTCATCACCAACCCAGGAGTGAATGCTATTGAGGACGACGTAGAGGAAGCGGAATTTGACAACTGGATCTACCCAACAACCGACAATGGACCAAGCAACTGGACTGCCAAGGACTTTACACCTATTACTTTTGTCGCTCAGTAATGAACTCTTTTGTCTTCAATTTGTAACAAACAATATGTTGAAACTTTTATAGCTCGGTGTCCTACCCGGGGCACCGTGGCTCCATTTGTGAGGGATTTTGTATGACATTTTCATATATCATTAATCAAAACATTGGACGTTTGTTGCATTTCAAATCTTGTGCTCCATTTCTTTCTTTATCATATATTGCAAAACAACTATATTTACACACACTCACTTATACAGGTTCCAATCCACTCTGGATCTCATTGGTAACGACTCTGCTACTGCCAGTTATGACTTCGAAAATCCGATCAACTTAGCCGAAGACGAGGGTGAAGAAGATTGTGAAGTGCCTGGTGAACTTGCAAGACTGCTACTCCAGGAAGAGAGGGCCATTCAGCCGCATGAAGAGCCAGTGGAAACGGTAAATCTAGGTACTGAGACAGATAGAAAGGAAGTCAAGATTGGTGCCAATCTGGAGCTCAGTGTGAAACAACGATTGATTCAGATGTTGCATGACTACATGGAAATCTTTGCTTGGTCTTACGAAGACATGCCTGGTTAGGATGCCGACATTTTGGTTCATCACCTGCCTACCAAGGAAGATTGCCCTCCGGTAAAATAGAAGGTCCGCCGCATACGTCCAGAGATGTCCGAGAAAATCAAAGTTGAGGTTATGAAACAATTTGATGCCGGGTTTCTCGCAGTGACTTCTTACCCTCAGTGGGTTGCCAACGTGGTTCCAGTACCAAAGAAGGATGGTAAGGTCCGAATGTGTGTTGATTACATGGATTTGAACAGGGCCAGCCCTAAGGATGATTTCCCTCTGCCTCATATCGACGTTCTGGTTGATAATACTGCTCAGCATAAAGTTTTCTCCTTCATGGACGGCTTCTCCGGTTATAATCAGATCAAGATGGCTCCTGAAGACATGGAGAAGACCACTTTCGTTACTTAGTGGGGCACCTTTTGCTACAAGGTCATGCCATTTGGGTTGAAAAATGCTGGGGCAACCTACCAACGTGCCATGGTTGCTTTATTTCATGATATGATCCATCACGAGATAGAAGTGTACGTCGACGATATGATTGCAAGGTCTCAAACTGAGGAGGAACACCTTGACCATCTACGGAAGCTGTTTGACCGTCTGAAGTTGTACAAGCTGAGATTGAACCCAAACAAATGCACCTTTGGGGTGAGATCGGGAAAATTGCTAGGTTTCATTGTGAGCGACAAAGGTATTCAAGTAGACCCTGCCAAGGTGAAAGCCATACAAGAGATGCCGACTCCCAAGACAGAGAAAGAAGTCAGAGGCTTTCTAGGACGTCTGAATTACATTGCCCGATTCATCTCGCATCTAACTGCTACCTGTGAACCAATCTTCAAGTTGCTGAAGAAAGATCAGGTAGTACGTTGGAACGATGAATGTCAGGCCGCTTTTGAAAAGATAAAAGAGTATCTCCAAGAACCACCCATCCTTATGCCACCAGTGGAAGGGAGACCTCTAATACTATACTTGACAGTGCTTGACAACTCAATGGGGTGTGTGCTGGGGCAGCATGACGAGTCTGGCTGAAAAGAGCACGATATTTATTACCTGAGCAAAAAGTTTACCGACTGTGAGACTCGGTACTCACTGCTCGAGAAAACTTGCTGCGCTCTAGTATGGGCTGCTCGCCGGCTGAGACAGTATATGTTGACTCACACTACTCTGTTGATTTCAAAAATGGATCCAATCAAGTATATATTCGAAAAGCCTGCTCTGTCCGGAAGAATAGCAAGATGGCAAATGATCTTGACGGAATATGACATCCAGTATACAACTCAAAAAGCAATCAAAGGAAGTGTATTGGCAGACCATTTGGCACACCAACCTGTGGACGATTACCAGTCGTTGAACTTTGAATTTCCAGACGAAGATATCATGGTAGTAACTGATTGTGAAGTACCTGGACCGGATGAAGGACCTGAGGAAGGATCCCGATGGTCTATGCACTTTGACGGAGCCTCAAACGCTTTGGGTAATGGCATTGGCGCTATGATCATATCCCCTAAAGGCACTCATACTCCACTCACTGCCCGACTATGTTTTAACTGCACCAACAACATGGCGGAGTATGAGGCATGTATCATGGGTCTTCAAGCTGCAATCGACTTAAGGATCAAGTTTCTGAGTGTATTCGGAGATTCCGCTCTCGTGATCAATCAGGTCAAAGGCGAGTGGGATACGAAACACCCAAATCTTATTCCTTACAAGGAGTATGTGCTGACATTGCTTCCCCACTTCGAAGAGATAACTTTTGAACACTTCCCAAGAGAGGAGAATCAGTTGGCGGACGCGCTGGCTACAATGTCTTCTATGTTCAAAGTCAAGTGGGACAACGAAGCGCCCTAGATCATTATCTGGAAATTGGACAAACCTGCATATTGCTGTGATCTTGAGGCCGAAGAGGTAACAGAGAAACCCTGGTATCATGAAGTAAAGAGGTACTTGGAAGCTCAAGAATACCCCGAAGGTGCATCTGTTAATGACAAGAAATTCTTGAGAAGGTTTGCAGCAAAGTTCTTTCTCAGTAATGGCATTCTCTACAAGCGAAACCATGATTCAACTTTACTGCGTTGTGTGGATAAGACTGAAGCAGAAAAGATCATGGCAGAACTACATGAAGGTACATTCGGAACACATTCCAGTGGACATACCATGGCGAAGAAAATCCTTCGGGCGGGGTATATCTGGTCCACAATGGAAGCCAACTGTTATCGGCATTCGCGAACTTGTCATAAATGCCAGATCTATGCAGATAAGGTGCACATTCCTCCGGTACCTCTGAACGTCTTGACAGCACCTTGGCCTTTTGCAATATGGGGCATCGATATGATCGGCGAGATCCGACCTACGGCATCCAATGGGCACCGCTTCATCTTGGTAGCGATTGATTACTTCACAAAGTGGGTTGAAGCGGCTTCCTACGCCACTGTAACCAAGAGCGTCGTGGCACGATTCATTCGACACAACCTGATCTGTCGATACGGTGTACCTGAAAGGATCATTACGGGTAATGGTACCAATCTTAACAACAAAATGATCACTGAGCTCTGCGAGCAATTCAAGATACAACACCACAACTCTTCACCTTACCGGCCGAAGATGAATGGGGCTATAGAAGCAGCAAATAAGAATATTAAGAAGATTGTGCAGAAGATGACAGTGACCTATAAGGATTGGCACGAGATGTTACCGTTTGCTCTTCATGGGTACCGTACCTCAGCAAGAACGTCAACCGGGGCAACTCCCTTCTCCTTGGTCTATGGCATGGAGGCAGTCTTGCCGATTAAAGTCCAGATACCCTCTCTCCAGATAATGAAGGATGCAGGCTTGAGCGAAGATGACCGGATCCAGACTCGACTTGATCAATTAAACCTAATTGACGAAAAGAGACTCATTGCCATCTGTCATGGTCAAACGTATCAGAAACAGATGATCAGGGCATTTAACAAGAAAGTCAGACCACAAGAGTATCAAGTTGGGGACCTGGTAATCAAGCGCATCATTCTTCCTCAAAGTGATCCCAGGGGCAAATGGACCCCTACGTACGAAGGGCCATTTGTGGTTAAACATGTGTTCTCAGGAGGGGCCATGATTCTAACCACCATGGATGGTGACGACCTTCCTCACCCCGCTAATGCAGACATAGTAAAAAGATACTACGCGTGAACTAAGGACCTGCTAGGTTGACACACCTAGGCAAAAATAAGGGCTTCCCGGCGAACCAAAAGGGTTGGGGCAAAAATAAGGGATGAAATGAAAAAAAAAACTGTACACCCGGCAAGTCGAAAACCTGAAAAGGCGGCTTGGGCAAAAATGGGTATCCCGGTGGACTGAAAACCCGAAAGGGCGATCCAGGCAAAAGTTAGGGATGAAGCGTAATACTATGTCTCATTAGATCACCTTGCATACAGAATTCGGCATCAACTATCAGGGCGCAGACTTCGACATCGATCAATCAGCTTCACCTTCAACTAAGCGGCAAAATGATGAGACGCTTGAAGACATAAAGGCGATAGCAGAGTCGTTACCCAGTGGGATTAGTTTTTTACATAGCTGTTTTGTTTCCTTTTCAAAATTGTATAAACTCTATGTTGTTCGGCGGTGTTCTCTTACTAGGACGTCAGCCTCCTGTACATAAACGCCTATTTACAGGAAAATTTCAAAATCAATACAAATTTGATTTTTCAGACAAATTATCCATTGCTTTTCCTTTTTTGTTTTGTTTTGCAAAGAACGTCCAATGCTCATTTTTTATATATGCATTTTACGTTAAATTGCTAGATCATAAATGTTTACGTACGAAACAAAGGATTAATGACAGGTGACATCAGAAGCAGGGGGCAATTTTGAAGTGACCAAGCAGTCTAGTTGCTTTGTCCGCCAAGGTACCAAGGTAGGTTCAGCTGAAGAACATGACCAAGCTACCTCAACAATCCCCAGCGGAGTTCATCAAATTCTCCGACATAATTTATCAGCAGAATCCCCAGCGGAGCTCTCATCAAAGCCTCAGCGAACTATCTCTTCCCCTCAGAGTGATCTCCCCAACAAGTGTATTCCCCAACGGAGTCATCTTCTCCTATCGGTTTATCTTGCAACCATAATCCCCAGCGGAAACGAAGAACTCTTCTCTTCAATATCAGCCCAAGATTTGATTCCCCGGCCGGTCGTCAAGGATTTATTTTCCTAGATGAAAATACATTCATAGATGTTTCATATTTCATACATCCTAGTTACATACATGACAAAGTGCATACAACACTAACTCATTTTGAGCATCATGACATCATGCATCTCATACATCATGACATTGCATACCATTGATGTTTTGCCTTTTCAGGAAAAAGATCAATCCAAAAGATGATTACTATCAAATATCACGAATCCAGATTCGATTCCTGTATCTAGCCAGGGCACATCTATGAGTGATTGATTGTAGATTCGATACCTGTATCTAGCCAGGGCATATCTGCATAAAGAGTTTGAAGATCAACCCCTGTAACAAGCCAGGAAATTATCTTTCATTCTCAGGTCAAAGGTTTACCCCTGTATCCAGCCAGGAAAGCCATCTCCACCAACCTTTTACAATTTCAGATTCGATACCTGTATCCAGCCAGGGCACATCTGAAGACAACAATTCCAGATTCGATACCTGTATCCAGCCAGGGCACATCTGAAGACAGCATTTTCCAGATTCGATTCCTGTATCCAGCTAGGGCACATCTGTGAGCAACATTTTCCAGATTCGATACCTGTATCCAGCCAGGGCACATCTGTGAGCAACATTTTCCATATTCGATACCTGTATCCAGCCAGGGCATATCTGTATGAAGGGACTGAAGATCAACACCTGTAACAATCCAAGAGACATCTTACTCTCTCAAAGTACGCAAGTTCTCGCTAAGGAATCTCTTACGCGATCAACACTTCCAAATGGCATCTATAAGCCCATTCCCGACAAGGTTCTGTCACACTTCCAGATGGCATCTATAAGCCCATCCTCCTATCCATCCTATCTCCAAATGGCATCTATAAGCCCATTCCCGCCATCACATTGCTGATACTCCGGCATGCGAGTGCAAATTTCCGGGCACTCTAGTGTCCAATCTCCTTTTACCCTCGAGTCGCGAAAGGCAAACTTGCCCATCTAACTCTTCAAGTTCAAGAAGATTGAACAGGGGCAATTGTTGTACCCCAAAATTTGCCCTCGCATTTTTCCACGAGAAATCACATCTTCAGGCTTTTCCTGATTTTTTCAGATTGGCTCAAGAATCGGTCAAACAGACTTTTCTCGTCAGTCAGACAAAATTAGGGTTTTCATTGATTTTCATGGCTCTGGAACAATTCAAACAGTTTGCTTAGGGTTTGGTTGATTTTGGCTCAACTTTGATCAGGCGAACGCTTCTTTGGCATTTGATCAGGAATTAGGATTTTTATGCGTGCATTCTCAGAAAGAATTAAATCCCCACAGTGCTTTTCAAGTTATTCTGAGATGTGGACTGAAACATTTGGTTTGAATTCGCAGTGTTTGATTAAATCAATGAAAAGAGGCATTGGGATTGAATTTGCAGTGTTTGGTTAAAATCAGTAAAAGGAAAATACGTCTGGGCAGTTGTTGTGATTGACTGTGCATTGATTTGGATTTGTGAAGTGCCAGGCTTATTAGTTGACCGATGCCAAAACCACAATGTTTATTTAATTGCTTATTATTCTGAGTTTAAATAATTGGAATTTATTTTCAATTATTATAATTTAAAGAATTATAAATAATAAAATGAACAATTGAAAAGAAGAAAAGAATTAATTGGATAAAAGGAATTTTTATTTCATCTTTAAATATTTGTTACAATTATTATTTAAATACAAGTATTCGTTTACAAAGTATTTACAATAATAATATTACAGTTGTTTAAATTTAAATAAAATTATCCTAATATTTTTCTAAGCCTTCAATTTTTCATCCTCCATCTGTTGCTATTCCTCTCCATTTAATTTTTATCTGCAAAGAATAGAAAGAAGAAAAAGTCAGAAGCAGATAAATAATTAAAAGCAGACAATTAATTTGGGCTCATCATTAAAGGCAACTGACTGGAATCAGTTAGCCCTCTCCGCAAATCACGGGATTTCTCCCGGTTCACAAAGAGGGATGAATATTGCTTTCTAAACATGAATGCACAAGTATTGAAATGCACAAATTCAAATTTTGTCAAAACCAACTTTATAGTTCAAAACCAACTGCATAGTTCAAAACCAACTGCATAGTTCAAAACCAACAGCATGTATAAAAGTTCAAATTGCCAAAACAAAGTCCAATGTCAAACTGTCCAAAATATGGAAGGATGTCAAGATACAAAGGCTCCTCCATATTGTAACAAAGATGCAGGAAAGTTGAAGAAGGAAAGTATGCAGGTTAAGACCATATATGCAAGCAAACTAGTCATATTTCATCATTTTCCAGCCTGTATGCCTTTTCAGAAAAAGTACACATAACATTATTTTAATGTTTTGATTGGTACTAGAGAGAGAGAAGAGAGGAGAAGTTAGGCTTACTGACTTTTGGCTTTAGGCACAAATATATAAAAAAAACTGCAATGAAACAGTAGAGGGGGGCGAAAAAATCACAAAACAAATATACAGAACATCCAAACCTCACACTAAGCATAAACCTGCTAAGCCTCACAAGCCTTAACAAAAAAACAGAACTCAGAGCAAGCAAAAAGCCTAAAAAAAAACTCTTGGCCTCAAGCTTAACCTTCCAAGCCTGAAGCTCGCACCAGCAAACCTCCATCCTAAAACCTGTTCAAACCTTCAGCATTAAAACAACCATAACCTGTTAAAGACCTGAACAAACCTTAAAACCATGGCCTGAAAACCAGTGAACCTGTCAAGCCTCCAGTAAACAAAAAATAACAAGCCTAAACCTGTCAAAAGGCCTCACAAACCTGAACCAAGCTAACGACCTGTTGAAGCCAACAAACATGAAATAGAAATCAAGCATACAAGGCAACCCACAAAAGGCCCTCAGAAAAACATCATCAGAGGCAACATACCAACCATCAAAGCATTTCATAACAGGCATACTCAGAATAATCAAGGCAACCAAACACAAGACAAGTGTTTCGGGGCATTTGAATCGTACAAGCCAACAAGAAGAAGAGAAAGAAACATCAACAGATATACAGAAGAGGCAACACAAAGGGCCCTCAGAAAAGATTCATCACAGGGCAATAACCAAATATTCAAGCATACTAGGCAGGCATCAAGATAACCAGAGGAAGAGGATAAAGAAGCAAACAGAAGCGAGGCAAAGATATAGAGGAGAAAGGAAGTCAAGCCAAGTTTTCAGAATATTCATCACAAAACACGAAAGGACAAAGAAAGACACAGAATACCAGTGTCCCCAAAGCTCGCGCATCCTCAAGCCACCGTGTCACACGTTTCTCCGCCGTTAAGCCGCCTGAGCACCGCCGTCTTCATTCCTCTTCCGTCTCCAAGAGGTAGCATTCCTCTTCTTTTCCCTCCCTTTTACAATCTCAAATAACCACAAACAACACAAAATCAGAATCAATAATGGAAGAATCATGACATGCAAGACACAAATTGTTAAAACCCTAAAAAACGCTAAGATAAAAGTTGTCACCTTGAACGAACCATCGCATGCTTGACTGTGGAGAGGAGGATGTAGAGGCGGCGCTGGTGGCTTGGGCGAAGAAGGAAACTCAGGCGAAGGCGAACGAGATGACGAACGAAGAAGCGAACGAACGGCGCTGTACTTCTCAAACCCTAAGCCTTTCACCCAACTGAACACAAAACCCATCAACCCTAAAACATTTGTCTCAAATCAGTGGGCCTCAACCCTCGTCGTTTCCCTTAAGCCCAAAGCGTGTTCCTGAAAACACCCCCCTTTTTCTGTTTGGGCCTAAGACCCTAAAAGCCCATCCCCCATCTTTTTTGACATAAAACAAAAAACTATTGTTTTATTTAATTTTTATATTAATTTTTGTTTTGTTAAATAAATATACTAACTTTATTTTGCACTAATTAAACCATACTTAATACTAGTTCTAATTTTTACACTAACAATACCTTTTTATATATGATATAATTATAATTTTGTATATAATACATTATTTAAAATACACCATAAACGTTTTCTTTTTCTCTAATTAAAATAATTTTATTTGTAAATAAACACTAATACATAAAAATAATTCTTAAAATAATACTTTACATTAATACTAAAAAAATACATAAGATTTAGAATTATTTAAAACACTTTTTTCTTTAATACTTATTTTGATTTATACCTAAATACATAATTTTTCTTTAAGTTAATACATTTCTTTTCTTAAAAATATTTTGTACATAAATAAATCAATACGTAATTTTTTTTCTCAAATTTAAAACATTTTCCTTTCTTTTAATTAAAATACTTTTTTGTACATATTAAAGAAATATACAAGATTACCAAATTAAATAAACGAAATATTTAATTCCTTTCATTAAATTAACGATACTTGATAATACATTAAATTCACATCTCGCACTTGTAAATAAATTACACTTACACATACACAATACATTTTACATTTGATACATTATACATTTGCTATTCTTACACTTTGCTATACATTATATTGTTTACATTCGATCGCAATTCGATTTGGTTGTAATTATTTAAGTCTCATCCCCATTTGTACATTTATACCCCCACTCCCAGATATTATTTGTAATAGCGTAGACTTTAGAATTCCCGCAATTTACCGCTTTCGAATTATACCATGGTTAGACCTAGGGTTTGTATGTAAATAAAATTAAACGCTAGATAACCTAATACAAGACAAATACATGAAATCAATACACAATCACACTTGCACCCCCTAGGGTGATCCCACATGTTGCCTTCCAAAGTGGGTCATGCTTGCACGTCGAGTTCCTTTGGCAAAAACAATTCAAAATGATCATAAGTCCCTCGATGACGCTTTCGAAAGTCTCCTATCAAAATGATCAAGTCCTTTCAAGCAAATTGCCAAAGACACTTGGCACCATTACATTCATGGTCCATACGATGACCCGCGCCTGTCCCGTTAAACATCCTAAACGCAAGATTGTCCACCAAATTCAATGGTGGAACAAAATTGTTAAAAAGGGTTGAAAACATAGAGAAAACCTTTGAGTACAATAGGGGTAGACCAAACTCTTAGTTACTTGAGATCAACTTACAAAAACACTTGCCTCCTTTTCAAAAACCACACTTCATACACACTTTCAAAACAAACTTCTAAAAACATTTGAAACATCTTTTCGAAAATATACACACCTTTGTGAAACACTCAAACACGAGTCATTACATTGGTTGCCTAAGATAAGGCATCTTCTTCAAAAACATTTTCCAAACACACACGCACACCACAATTTCAAGCAAATCAAAAATCAAGGCAAGTGATCTAAAAACCAAGTAACTAAGAGCCCATGGATAACCATGGATGAAAAGGGTGCTAATACCTTCCCTTTTCATAATCTACCCCCCGAACCCACGAAACATCTCAAAAGGTTTTTCCTGTGCTTTTTAACCTTTCCTTTAGGATAAAATAAAAAGTCGGTGGCGACTCTTGCTAAACCGAACAAGTGCGAATACAAAACGTAAAAACTCAAGTCAGTTCTCCCACCGTATCACACTAGCTCTTTAAGTTAGGCAGGTATCTGCACAAAGTTGATTCAGATGGTATTTCTATGCACGAAAGCCATGATCTGTAAAACAGAACAAAGATAAATTCCCTTGGTCTTTGAAATGGTTAGTGCAATGAAGCATGAATGCCATGTTATGATGCATGATGTCATGATAAATCACAGGTATAGCAAACACAAATATTGCAAACACAGTCAAATCACACAAAGCCCTTAGGTTTAAGGCTTGCATGAGGTCAAAGGTAATACCCTCTTGAAGTTAAGTTGGTTCAACCTGTCCTAGAAAAGTAAACGGGTTCTAGAGGATCTCAATATCACTGACCATTCTCCATTAATCATGGTTTCAGCTCACGCAATCTTTTCTTGCGGCCGAAATTATTCCGAGAGTATGATCTCAATGAGTGTAGCATCGAGTATCAAACAAGTCTCAGCTCTACATCGAGGCCAGCTATCTCATTACTTTCTAATGGCCAAGTTAGGAAATTAAAGGTTCTAAGGTCATTTTATGCTTAACGACACCATGCAGTGGCCCCGTATTCTCCTCGTTTCTCCATAAGGGATACCGGTACCAACCAAAGTGCCACACCAACGTAGCTACTGCTTCAACCGTATCGGTCTATGCCGTACAGTTCCCTCACAGTCTATTGCTACTTACCTAAAAGGTATTCCCCATATCCGAGTGTAGGATCTATAGTAACCCCAAACAAAACCCTTAAAAGTAAAGCAAACAGAGCAATCAAGAGAAGCAATTATGATGACCTAGATCCTAATGTATACCCCACTTATTAATTCCCCAGCAGAGTCTCCAGTTCTGTTTGCGTTTTGTGTTTGCAAAATGTCGCGGTAAGCAAGAGTCGCCACCGACTTTTATTTCATCCAACCGGAAAGGAAAAGAGTACCAAAAAAAATCCTTTTTAGAGATGTTTCTGAGTACGGGGGGGTAGATTATAGAAAGGGAAGGTGTTAGCACCCTTTTTATCCATGGTTTTCCATGGGCTCTTAGGTACTTGCTCATTTTTTAAATTGCTTGTGTTTATGCTTTATTTTGAAAATGTTTTACTTCGTGATAACCCTTGTATCAGTCCTCAAAGGTAAGACGAAGCTGTTTTGAAAATTTGTTTGAAAAGTGTAGATGTGAAAAAGTTTTGATTTGAGCAAGTACCTATTAGCATATACCTACTCGAAAAAAGATCGTTTCTATCCTTGTTTCCTTTAGACAGTGCTATCCTACTATTGAGAAATAGGTAGCACCGTCGTTGGAATTGTAAGGGTAAATTCGAAAGGGACGTACGATCACTAAAACAATATTAGGATACCTTAGTAATAACCCTAGAGTCTTAAGATTATGTTCGTGGCAACAATTCCGAGGCAACATTCGAATGGGATGTTTGATCTTTTTTTAGACAGGAGGACAGCCACTAAGACACACTATGCTTAATGACTGTTTACCGAAGGCAACCAAAGTGAGAGTATACCCTAATAGTGATATGTGCGAGTGATTTGTTTCAGTTTATTATCTTTGCACATTAGGGTTTTCTAACTGTATTAATTTGTCATGCATTCTTGCCATACAATCCTATTAGCATACATCTAGACAGTTAAGTATTTGCGGGAATTGAAAATGCAAGAAAATAAATCTACGATATTACAAGGCTTCGGGGAGGGGTATTAATTACATAGACAAAAAAAATCCTGGGGATTTAACAGTAAAATAAAACCCTAAATTAAACTATTACAAACCATGAACAGTTACAAAATATTGGCAAAATAATTAACAAGCGCGCGGTGAATTAAATAAGAAACGACTAGGGTTTTGACCCTTGACTAAACCTATTTGCGATTGATTAAAAAAAGATGTTTTTGTCATGTTTTGTTATTTAAGAAAATAATGAAACAATTAAATTAAAAAGAAAATCCTAAGTTCTAATTAATTTTAAATTAAGAAAAATAAATTCATTCACTCTAAAACCTATTTTTTGTATTTTATTTATTTGAGAAAAAATAAAAGAATTAAATCAAGAACATAACCTAATTTCTATTTGATTTTATTTATAAAAACAAGTTAAAATTTCCCTAAGTTAAATTAAATTAAATTAACAAAATTAAATTTGATGAAAAGGTCTAATTCTAATTTTTATGATTTCTTGATTTTATGATTTTTTATGAAAAATAGTAATTAATCTTTATGAATTAAAATAATTAAAGAAAAAATATTAAAAGAATTAAATAAAATAAAAAGAAATAAGGAAAAGAACAAATGGGCCTGATAACATTGCTGGAGAGGGGGGTGCCAATATGATTTCTGGGCCCAAACAAATCCAAGCCTGTGTTGACTATGCTGGTTCCCATGCAACGTTGAATTTGAGGTGTATGGTGGGCCTTCAATGTTGGCACGTTAGATCTAGCTTGCTGATGAATCTGAGGGTTGGATTTTGATGGCATATGGTGGATGTCATGATAAGCAGCACACCTGATCATATGGAGAAAAATTACATGAAATAAATATTGGGACCTGGGGGTCGAACCCAGGTCCTCACACTCAACACCAACACGCCCTGCCATTTGTGCCACCTGCTTCATTTGTTAATATAACAATAATAATGTATAATATATAAAACACGGTGGTTAATTGGAAAAAGCGCACGGAATTCAAAACAGCCAATGGTGTTCAGACACGTTGTCTTCTTCTTCCTTGTCTGTCGTATTAGATTGAAGACCTTTACCTACGGACATGACTCCATAGCTAAGACCATGCAAGCTTCCAAAATCAAGAAAACGCATGATAAATTTAAGGTGAGCACATGGATTGCTTCGCCTTGATCCCATGAACACCATAGTACCCCTTTTTTGGCCTAATTTAACTTGTACAGAGAAGCCCTAAAATGGATCCTCAAACCCTAGTAATGGCAATCCTGGTTATAGGCATCAAAACGCAAAATCAAATAAACAAAAACCTTCCAAATGATAATATAAACACAATGCAATATTTAGGAATGATTAATCGTGTGTAAATTAAGAAATCAAATTCAAGCTAGGAGGTGCAAACCGTGGGTCTGTAGCTCACGATTCTGGACGTGGAAATGCTTGCAATTGATTGAGATCCCTTCTGGAGATGTCCAAGAGTCTATTGGTAGCCTCAAAATGGCTTGAATCACTCTCTAAGTCCAAGAACGATTACCCACTTTCTTGCAAATTTTTTAGTTTTCTTTTGGTGTCTTCACGACTGCTAACCTCTCTTTTTTTCTTTGTCCTTGCTCATTATATATCCCTCAATGAATTAGGGTTGCAAAACAGATTAAATCTTGAAGCTTTGATGAGATTTGATTTGATTCTTTATCCATATGATATCTTTCTATTTTCATGCCAATCATGCTCTTTTTGTACCAATTGCCATTGATTCAAATTGATCTTGCAAGCTCAGCATATCTTGGTTGCTAATCTGTCAAAAAAACAAATCAAATCATATCTTTGATAATTTTCATCATTTATTTGATTTAATTCATTTTTTAATTAATGAAAAATAAAAATAAATTGAAAAATGAAGAAAATAATGTGTGGATAAGTTTTTGAGTCGTGGAACACATTATGATTGAAGTGCAAGCATAAAAAGTTGGGCCCATTTAGCAAAAAATGCAAATTTGAGCACATTTGACTTTTGGCAATTTTGTAAAAATGGTCAACTCGGCCAATGCATAACTCTCTCAATTTTGACACTCGAGAGGTGTTCTTGGACTTTTTAGAAGTCTTAGGATGTCCTCTAAGCAACCCTTTTGGTATCATCTCAATTGAGTCTTCCATGTTCATGTATGAAGCTTTGACCCAAATGGTGTTTTTGCTAACGTTTCAAAAGGACCTATAATGTCAAAATTCATATCTTTTTGTTAGTGCATATTCTGAACTTGGGAGCTGAAGATAAATTGTAGGTAATTGCATCCTCTTCAAAATGAGCTTTGGATGGGTCATTTCTGATAAATCATAAGAAAGTTATGCTTGGTCAAAGTTGAGTTGACTTTTCCTGTAAAACCCTAATTTAGCAACTTTTGGGTTTTGATGAATTGTGAGCAATCCTCGAGGAATCATGATCAACCCTTGATCAAATGATGAATAATACTTCAAAATGAGGATGTTTATCAAAAATCTTGAAGTTTGACTGTATGTGGGCCACAATTGACTTTGACCTAGTATAGTCGATTTTCAGGCATTTGAGCAATTGACTGAGAAAACTTCTTCTGCAAGTCTTGAAACTTGACATGGATAATCTTGAGGACATATTAGGACAATGGTGAGAATTTGGGTCCTTTGTGGTTCACACATCTTGATGAAGATGGAAACCCTAATTTGAGGTAGACTACCTTAGGAGAGAGTTTGTCTGGTCAACTCTTGACCTTCCTTGAGCAATTTGGGGGCCTCTCTTGCCATGTGTTGAGAAATATGGGAGGGAAAATTTTTGGGTACAACAATTGTGAATCCAAACCCTAATCACATAGTCCACTAATCAAGGAGGAACAAGGGAAATTAACTGTATTAAAAGTAGAAGCCTCAAACCAGTATTAAACCCTAGCTTGCATAACCATTGAATCTTTTGAAACATTGCCTTATTGAAATGAAGGAATGATGTATGAATGAACTATTGAGAATGATGCAAATGAAATTCAAAGCCTAATCCAGATAAAAGTGAAAAGTTAGGAAAATTTTGGGGTATGACAACTGCCCCTATTTAATCGTCTTAAACCTGAAGGTGAGATTAGTGTCAGCCTTTCGATCATTTAAGGTTGACGAAGATTAAATACCAAGACATAAAATTTGTCCTGGATAGATGGTGTAAGTGTTATTATTTGTGATGTCTTCTGGGGATATAAAATGAATTTCCTGGTGAACTAGTCATGATGGATAAATGTGGTTGAGTAATGATAGCTTGTAATGGGGTAACGGTGCCAATACAAGGTTCTCGGGAAACTAGGTGTTAAAGTGATTGAAAATATATGGTTGATGATGTCGTAGTGACTGAAAGGAGGATCAATGACAACACGATAACTCAAAGACAATGGGTAAACTCGATGACAGCGAAGAATCTATCGTGTAGGATTGACGACCCAAAAATAAAGGTAAAGACAATAGGTAAAGACCGGCGTATGATCTATGACCCATGAGAAAGGTAAATATGTCGGGTAAAATCAACAATAATGGAGGATCTATCGTATAGGATTCACAACCCAAAAAGAAAGTTAAAGACAACGGGTAAAGATCGGCGTATGATATATGATCCAAGAGAAGATAACATGACTGTAAGATCTATGGATGACCTACGACCCAAGCAACGATAACATGAGGGTAAGACCTATGGACAACCTACGACCCAAGAAAAGATAACATGGGGGTAAGACCTATGGATGACCTATGACCCAAGAAAAGATAACATGAGGGTAAGACCTATGGATGACCTACGATCCAAGAAAAGATAACATGAGGGTAAGATCTATGGACAACCTACGACCCAAGAAAATATAACATGAGGGTAAGACCTACAAACGACCTACGACCCAAGAAAAGATAACGTGAGGGTAAGACCTACGGGCGACCTACGACCCAAGAAAAGATAACACGAAGGTAAGATCTACGGACGACCTATGACCCAAGAAAATATAACATGAGGGTAAGACCTATAGGCGACATGTGACCCAAGAAAAGATAACATGAGGGTAAGACCTACAGACGACCTACGACCCAAGAAAAGATAACATTAGGGTAAGACCTACGGGCGACCTACGACCCAAGAAAAGATAACATGAGGGTAAGACCTGCGGACGACCTACGACCCAAGAAAAGATAACATGAGGGTAAGACCTACGGGCGACCTATGACCCAAGAAAAGATAACATGAGGGTAAGACCTACAAACAACCTACGACCCAGGAAAAGATAACAAATGGTATTGAGAGTTTGGAGTATAATGTACTGGCACCATGACTTATTTTGGTTTGTAGTGTAATGACAGATGTCAACATGGGAATTATGAGGATGGTATTCTCTGTGGGGATTTATTACTATTTTGAGGATTGATTTGGGCTTTCGTGCAAGGTACCAAATTTGGCTTATGTTTCGTATGCATTTTGAAATGTGTGGCATAATGATCCATTTCAATGGATATGCTATGTGTTTGAGGATGCAATGTAATATGCGATGATGATTATTATATGAAGAGTGCCAAATATTAGGCCCATTGGGGGTCTGTTTCCCCTTGTCTTGAGATACCAATACAGATTGGTGCGTGAAAACTCGAGAATTAAGTTATAGCCTTGTTGGAGATTGAATTGCAGTCTTGTTGGGAAGGAGTGGCTTGATCTGAATTTCCTTATACCCTAGACTTCTTATGGATGGATGGGTAGAGATATGGATCTCTTCAAATACCCCAAGTTTCTCTGTGTTGGAGAATCGGATGCTCAACCGTCTGTAAGGAGGTGACTATGACAAAATCTAGGTCGAGGTGACCATTACGACTTGCTACCTGCATAGAAAAACAACATTTGAATGCCATTGCATCCCCTTGGGATGCCTTCATGTCCATGTAACATCGTGTTTCTCATCTTAGCTTGTGATTATTATTGCCTTATTGTTTTCAATGCAATGCTTAATAAAGAATTTAAATCACCATTCACATACGAAAAATAAAGTAAAAAGGACATAACAAAGAAACTTTTTGATGGAAAGGAAATTTTTCATTAATGAGTTTTGCATGTGAATAGGCATTCGTACATGGAAACAACTCCTAAATGAGGAATTTGCAAAGAAAAGACAAAATACAATAGGTAAAGTGGCAACAAGAAAATATCAAACTTCCATTAAAACTGATATTGCTATAGTTACCATATCCTTGATCGTCCTAGTGCTTTGCTTCCGAAGGATAATAGTTGAATTGATCCATCCAGTGTTATGAGGGTATACTTGTTATTCGTGAAGAGTTTTGAGACTGCAGTCTCTCGCTTTTTGTCCCTAATTTTTGATTGGATCACCCTTTCGGGTTTTCAATCCACCGGGATACCCATTTTTGCCTAAGCCGCCCTTTCAGGTTTTCGACTTAGCAGGTTATTCTCTTTTTTTTCTTTCTTTCCTCCTTTTTTAGCCCTAACTTTTGCCCAAGCCTCCCTTTCGGGTTTTCGACTTAGCGGGTCCTTTTATGCGTAGTATTTTTTGACTGAGTATGAATTGACTAGAAGTGGAGCGTCTTCCCCATCCATGTCTATCAGGATTAGAGCACCTCTTGAGAAAGCTTTCATCACGATGTATATGCCCTTATAGTTGGAAGTCCATTTTCCACTTGGATCTGATATATTGGGAGAATCTTCCTTAACACCAGGTCATCTGTGTGGAACTCTCGAGGTCGAATCTTCATATCAAATGCTCTCTTGAGACGTTGTTAATATAACTGACCATGACAAATGGCTGCAAGGCGCTTTTCTTCGATGAGATTGAGTTGGTTGAGCCTTGTTTAAATCCATTCAGCTTCATCAAGCTTAGTATCCACCAGAAGCCTTAATGAAGGAATTTGCACTTCGAATGGGAGCATCACATCCATACCATAGACTAGCAAAAAAGGAGTTACCCCAGTGGAAGTACACATCGAAGTTTGACAGCCGTATAGAGAACATGGAAATATCTCATGCCAATCTTTGTATGTTCTCACCATTTTCTGGACGATCTTCATTATGTTCTTGTTAGCTGCTTCGACTGCGCCATTCATCTTTGGCTGATAGGGTGATGAATTATGGTGCTCAATATTGAATTCTTCACACATTTCCTTCAGCATTTTATTGTTGAGATTCGACCTGTTACCAGTGATGATCTTGTTAGGAGTCCCATAACAACATATGATTTCTTTCTTGATGAAGTGAGTAACAACTTGCCTGGTCACATTCTTGTACGAAGCCGCTTCCACCCACTTGGTGAAGTAGTCAATAGCAACGAGAATGAACCTGTGTCTGTTGTACCCCAAAATTTCCCCTCTCTTTTTCAAGGATTCTCAAGGAATTGATTAGACAAAATCATCTCCGAAGTGCTGGGACCCCAAATTAGGGTTTTGACTGAAAGTGGCCAATCTTTGACTTTTGACCTAGTACATGAATTTTTGGTTTGGAATATGATCTCAAGTGCGTCATTTCGACCTAATCGTATATTTCAATTCATCTCATGAGATCAGAGGATTGATAGACAAATTTGGTCAACTGGTGGAAAAAGTCAATTGTACACTAAAAAGTCAAACTTTGACTTTTTGACCAAAATTGAGTCCCAAAAATCACGTTTCATCAAGACATCTAAAATATGAAATTTGATCATCAAAAATCAAGAGAGTCAAAAATCCAAATTTGCAATACTTGGAAAATTTTCTAAGTATTTTATATACTTGTTAATTTTATTGCTTCATGACATCTTTTCACTACAATTCAAAAAAATTCAAGATGTCACAAATAATTCAAGATGTTACAAAGAATTCAAGTTATTACAAAGTGACATTTTTGCAAGAGTACAAATCCTAGGTTTGGTCTTGTTTGAACTCTTCCTCTTTGACTCAAACCTTGCCACTATGCTGCCCACAAGCATGCTTTGGTTTTGTTACAATCTATATAATTTGGTCCACAAACCAGATTTTGTATCATGCTACAAACGATGTTGTCCAAGCCTACAGTATGACCCACATAATAGCCCAAAATAATGTCAAAAGATAGTCTGCTATACTGCTGTAAAACAGCACTGCACCAAGCTGCCACAACACTCCAAAACTGCTACAAAAACAGCCCTGCTATGCTACTATCAACTCAATCAAAACCTGCATCATATCAGCCCCATGTTTGCATCAAATTTGCATATAAGGGCTGCACCTAAAAGGCAATGATGCAACATACTCAAAACAGTTCAAATGGTTATTTGTTTCCCTCCCAAAATCACAGCAAAACTCATCTACAAATAAACTATTTCAGAACACATCTAAGAGGTTGGTTTTTAGAGAGAGAATAGAAAGTTTTGATCAGAAAAACAATATTCTTTGTAATCTTTGCTCATTCAAAAAACCAACTCTAATTTCATTCAAAACATAAACCCTTAATCCATTATTCCATCTTACAAACTCTCCCATAAACTAAATACCTTATCACATATAGATTGTTCAAACACAAGAACAGTTTATGTAGTGTCATTATCTTCACCCTCCAAACACAAAAATAGTACTGTACAACTTGACTGAGTTAGTGTGATTCAACAGTTTGGGACAACTTCCTGGAGATTCATTAGAGCCATCATACAAGTTGGAAAAGTATTCAGGCTTAAAACACCAAGTGTAGTCCCAAGGTAAGTCTTCTTAACTTTGAGCTTTTCATCTTTCATACATAATTTATTTTTGAAGATAAAATATAGTAATCATTACCCCCATTTGAGCTAACCATGTGCTTGTTGTTTATGTTTATATTTTACATTATGTAAACTGACCCAAACAGACAATAAAACAATGTTTAAGGCAAAAAATTGCAGCATGAGTCGACACATACCCACTTGGGTCGACTCATTCTAGTGAAAAACATGGTATGAGTCGACAAATAGGCTTATGCATTGACTCATACTGTTATCCAGGCCCCAAAATAGAAAGGTGAAAGGTGTATGAGTCGATATAAAACGTGTATGTGTCGACACAAACAGGTGCATGAGTCAACACATCCCTTTATGCATCGACTCATACTGAGTTGGTTTGGTTTGGCAGGATCAAGGAAAACTATGCGTCGATGCATAGCAACATGTGTTGACATATAACAGTTCAAAATGCATTTTTTTCCTTTGTTTTACATTGTTCTTACATTGTCTTCATTATTATTCGATATGGTTGTAATAATTAAGTTTCTACTTTATCCCCATTTGTAAATTGTACCCCCACTCCCCTAATGATGTAATAACTTAGGATTTTAATTTCCGCAATTTACCACTTTAATATAAATTGTTAGTAATTAGGGTGTGTATGGCAAGATGAAATCAACCATTAGAGAACCCTAATTTCAAAGACAAAATGCATGCAATCAAACACACAATTCACACGTGCACCTCTAGGGTAACCTCGCTTGTTGCCTCGGAAAATAGTCATGTCCCTCAAATATGGGTGTTTTAGCAAAGACCCTCGATAAAAAAGGATCATAGTCCCTTGATGTTGCCTCCAGTAAACGATCTAGTCCCTTATGAAAATTGCTAAAACGTCTCATAAGTTGCCTTCTATGACTATACGATTGACCCATGCCCGTCCCTTCACATTCAATGATGGAGCTTCTTACCAATCAATGGTAAGATAGCAACATCTAAAGGAGGAGAAAAATAAAAAAGACCTTTTGAGTAGGTAGGACGCTTGTAGTTGCTTGCTCAATAAATCAAAACCATTTTCACACACACTTTCAAAACATCTTCAAAAACAAACATCTCTTTGAACTATTTTCAAAACTAACACTTTGTATACATTCTTATAGAGACGAGAATCATTACAGAGTTTTCCGAAATAAAGGTGTTTTCAAAATACTTTCAAAAACCCACCACAAACACATTTCAAACAAAATTTTTTTTAAAGCGATCTAGCAAGCAACTAAGAGCCCATAGATAACTACGGATGAAAAGGGTGCTAACACCTTCCCTTTTCATAACCTATCCCCGAACTCAAGAAAATATATCGAAATGTATTTCCTATTCTTTTCACCCTTTCCTTTATTGTATAAAAGAAAATTCAGTGGCGACTCTTACTATCACAACATTTGCGATAAAACACAAAACACCCGAGTCAGTTCTCTCGCCGTATGACAGAACTGGCAACTCTGCTGGGGAGGTTACTTAGAAGTGGAGTTACCTTAGAGCTAGATCACATTTAATTGCTTTCATTATTTGATTTGTTTTCTTTAAGTTTATGGGTCCTTATTTGGGTTTGTATTGATCCTCTACCCGGATCTGGGAACACCATTAGGTAAGTAGCAATAGATCGTGGGGACTATGCAGGATATACCAACATGGATGAAGTGATAGCTATGTTAGTGTGACACACTTGTTGGTACCGGTAGCCCTTGAGTCTAGTCAAGGAGAATACGGGGCCGCTGTGTGGTGTCGTGAAACACTAACTGACCTTAGAACCTTTAATTGAACAACTTGGCCATTAGGAAGTAGTGAGATTTCCGGATTTGGTACAGTCCAAAGTTGGTTGATACTCGATACTATGCTCATTGAGATCATAATTTTAGGATATTTTGGTCTCCAATAAAAAGGCTTGCGCTGAAACAATGCCCGATGAAGAAAGATCAATGATATTGAGATTCCCTAGAACCCGATTATTTTCTAGGACAGGTTGAGCCAACTGAAACTTCAAGAGGGTACTTACCTATAAACCCCATGCAAGCCTAAACCTAAGGACTTGTTTTCTTTATGTGTATATGATTACTTGTACATAAAAATCATGACATCATACCATAGCATTTTCAATAACCATTTCAAGGGTCTCAAGGGCCTGTGATGCAGGGTTGTATCGAACTAAAGGGTAAGAGGATTTATTTTCCTCTAACCAAATGCTCTCAAATACCAAAACATGATAACTTGAGTCAAAGGCTATGACCCACTTGACATGGTGAGCTCGATTCTCGTAGAAGGACATTTCAATAATACGGAGTTCTTAAATCAAAGTTGTAGTCAAAGTTTAACTTCTGACATTTTCTTGAGTATACCCCGCGAGACCCTTGAAAACATTGCATCCACATATCATGCATGTCATCATAACAGGTTTTCCCCATACAAATTTATCATCTGCTTACTATTTATTTCAGTAGAGACGGCTCTCAAACAGAATATTAAGGATCTTCAAGCACATAATGCTCAATTCCAGTAGATGTTCGTGGCTCTGGCTAAGGGACAAGAGGACCTAAAGGCTCTCATTCTCAAAGAGAAGAAGAAAAAGACAAAGAAACCAGTGGGTGTCCTGAATAAGGGAAGGAGACTCTAAGGACCAGCAAAGCGAGCTCTAGAATTCGCAACTCCTTCAAATGAGAGAGATAATCAGGAAGAGAAGATATAAGAAGAAGACCACAGTCCAGGGTCTGTTGAAGAAGAGGCTGACTATGCTGAAGAACAATATCCTCTTGCTGACGACAAATATAAACAGTTGGAGGATCGTCTCAACGCCATGGAAATTTAGAAAGTACCTGGTCTGGATTTCGAAGAATTAGGTTTGGTTTCTGGAGTGGTCATTCCACTGAAGTTCATGGTTCCATCATTTGCTAAATATGACGGAGTTTCATGTCCTAAGCTACATCTGAGGTCTTATGTCAGGAAGATCCAACCTCACACCGTTGATAGGAATTTGTGGATGCATTTCTTCCAAGAAAGTTTATATGGGACTCAATTGGAATGGTTCTATCAGCTGGAGGGAACCAATATCCGCAACTTGGAGGATCTGGCTGCTGCTTGCTATAGGCAGTACCAATACAATGCTGACCTCGCTCCAACCCGTACACAACTTCAAAGAATGTCTATGGGTTCTAATGAGCACTTCAAAGATTATGCCCAGAAGTGGAGAGATCTTGCAGGAAGAGTCCAGCCTCCTCTGCCTGCTAGAGAGCTGGTAGATATGTTCTTGGGTACTTTGTCAGGCCCATTTTTCAACCACCTGGTCGGAAGCTCTTCATCTAGGTTCACCGAGCTGATATTGACAGGTGAAAGAGTAGAAGCCGACATCAAGAGCGGTAAAATTCAAAGGGGTGCCTCTTCAAGTGTAGGGAAGCAGCCTTTCAATAGGAAGAAAGAGTCCAATGCTATGCACATCCAAAGCAATTTAAACTTTAACAAACAAAGAAAAATTCAATACGAATTGATCAATCTAACAACATATTCAATAAATTACACATAGAGAGTAAATGAGAGTAAGTGATAGAATATTGCAATTTTCCTTTGAGTTGGACAAGCTACAAATTTTTTAAACACTTGGTGTGCACGTGAATTTTCAGAATTTTCCTTTAAGTTGGGTTGATACACAAAATCACTTATAATCAAAATTGATCATAAGTAATATCAACACATGATGTAAATCAAAAATTAGTTCAGAAAATTACTTACAATTCAATTTATAACGCAATGCTATTTGACAAATTTATGGAAGAATATTGAAGCAAGCAAGAGAAAAAATAAAAGAGACACAAGGAATTTGTCTTCACGGTTCGCCACTGTTGTCCTCACATATGGTTACGTCTGCGCCTAATTCTAATGGAATTAGGATAATTCTTACTATGCAAAAAGTTGATACAAGAGAAGTGTCCAAGAGAAACTCTATAAACCCTAATGCTTGTTGTTGATTCAACCCCTTCTCTTCTTTTGATCTTTGATCAAGACCAACACCGATAGATGCAACCTAATTGACGCTTAAGCTACTTCCTTGTAGAGATTTGAAACACTCCAAGGATCCTTGCAAAGATTTCAAACACTCCAAGGTATTTCACTCGAGAAAATACGATTGCACTCTATCCACACAAGATATCAACCACTTATTGCTACTACCTTGCAAATATTTTAAACACTCCAAGGTGATTCACATGGACGATTCCTTCTTGACCGATCTTGTTGCAAAACCCCGCACCAACATGGATCTTGGAGTCAAAACCCTAACATTGAGTTTGAGTTTTTCCACATGAAATCTTTATAAAGCTCAACCCAATACTCAATTGGACACTATCAATCCTCGTCTGGATGGCATCCCAACAGAAAATCATCACAATGTAATGTTAGTGTGTATGCATAGGTTAGAGGTTGAAGATGAAGATAAAAGTAGGCTAATTTTATGGTTTCACCAAGTTATGAATGATGCATGAATGAGTATTTATAGTTTTGGAACTTTTTAGGGAAAAAGGGACAAATTCAGAATTAAAAAATATTTAAAAAACTGACCAACCAAGCTGTATGTGTCGACCTATATATCGTATCTGTAGACACATACTTAATTTTTATACTGTATGTGTCGACCTATATGGGTCTATGTGTCAACCGAACAGAAACAAAAGCTACAGGGTTTAAAACACTAGCAAGTGTGTCGACCTGAAAAACGGATGTGTCGACACATAACATAAGAATTTATGCATTTACAGAAAAACTTCAGTATCCGTCGATCTATGAAATGTACGTTTTGACTTGAAACTTATAGAAGCTACAGGTTTTAAAAAATGGGTTGCATGTGTCGACCTGAAAAGCAGATATGTCGACACATGTAGTAGAAACTTATGCAGAAAATTATTTTTAATGACTTGGATCAATTTCAAAATGTTTTTTTAATGATTCCTAAGACCTCTAATGTAGAGGAGTTCCACAAGACAAAAAGGATATTGTCCACCATACTGAAATGCTAGCTTTTCGAGTTTTGACATCATGCAAAACATCTAATAGTGAGGTTGCACTCACAAACTCCCCCTTTTTGATGATGGAAAAACTTGTAATGATGCATTTCATGTAGTTATCAAAGGCTCCCCTCTGACTTTGTGCTTCCCAACTTCATCTTGCATATGCTTCTCCCCCTTTGAAAACATCAAAAATAAAGAAGGAAAATCGTGAGAAGTATCATATTCTAATACCAATACTAATATATCACTCAGAGGCGTTTTTGCAAAGAAAAACATACAATTATATATCCACATATATATATAATGATGCAAAATTAATAGATAACAAGCATAAAAACATTACCAAACATGTAATACAATTCCATGAAAAATAAAGAATGTGATGCAAGAGCAAGCTAGTTAAGTTGCTTCTATAGCATCACTATCATGTAACGCATCACAATGAAACTCCCGATGCCGCACACACATATGCCTAATATAGAAACAAGAACATGTCACTACTTAATCCAAAATGAAAATGTTTTCATAAAATGTGACTCAACTACAATAATAATCGTACATGTAATTAACATGCTTACATTCAATTCATGCACAAATGCAAAAAACAATAATATTAACACATACTTGTATATACAAGAACAAACTCATACAAATGTGAAAGAATTAATACATGAAGACATTATAAGCATATACATTGAGAACCTACAATAGTTATCAATCAAAAAATTTGGAAATGAACATTCATGGTTTTCATCATTTCAGAATATAATAAGCATTATTCATTAACTAAACATGTACTAAGAAAAATCTTACTTTTAAGGAGAAATTTGGAACAATATTACCTCACTCTTGATGGAATGGAAGTTGCACTCACATGATGTAAATACTCAAACAAAGTGTTAGAGAAAAAGTACAAAAGTGCAAGAATCATAATAGAGAAGGCAATATTTGAGACATTAATAATCATCAATTCGTTATGTTTGTTGAAAAATGGTTTGGTTGCAAACGTTTTGTGAAAATTCTGACAAGTTGTTTTTCACTATCAAAGTGCTCGAACACAACATCCCCTTTTTCAACATGACCGCGAAGGTAATTCCCCACGCATGTGTTACTTCCTTGAGTTACTTTATTTGTAGTCTTGGAGAGTAATTCAACTCCCCATAAGACTCATTTAAAATAATCACTGCATAAACTTAGAATACTCTTTGACAAATCACATGTTTGTAGAATCAAATTTGATGTAATGTCAAATGTGTTATGCTTGATGTTTAATGAAGCTAAACATGCTTATGTACACATATGTGTTTATAAAAAAAAACATGAAAATATAATAGGATGAGATCATTATAAGTATATAAATTGATAAGTCACCATGATTATCAATTAAGAATTATTTTGCAAATGAATACTTATAATATATATATATATATATATATATATATATATATATATATATATATATATATATATATATATATATATATATATATATATATATCATACACTAAGTATGTCATGTACTTAGAGAAATAAACAGGTAAAAGATAGAACTTACTAACAAGGTGAAAGTTAAATCGATACTACCTCACCATACAATATGATGGAGGATGTACTTGCATTTTACAAGGAACTCTCGAAAGAAAGTTGAACCAAATGCAAAGTATGCCACAAAGATTCTAGAACAACACGATCTTACCACTTTTCACTTTGACCAAGTACCCAAAAGTTTACCTTGTGATGAGTTCAAGAAGGTCATTAATTTGATGATCATTCATTTTTATTAAACTCTCATCTTTATCCTTTTCATGTTAGTTATCTTTCTCCTCCTCATGTTTCATTGATTCGGGTTGATCAATTACTTCTTTGGGGTCATTGAGATGTCTCTTGAAGATAAACCTATATCATGAAATGAAATATCTTTTCCGAGTATTCCCGGATATAGTATAAAAAGTAACTTACACATCTTTTACCAATAAAACAAAACTTTTTGTTGCTTTCTAGATCACATAATACATCATCTTTCCCCATATACAATAGAATTAGAATATGTCCATATTCCTTGAGCCACCATAAATGAGAACCCATATTCTCTTCATAGAGTTAAGACAAATGTTCATACAAAAACAACAAGTCAAGCTAGGTACCCAATCTTCATTAGATCCTTGGGAGTTAGTGAAACAATTGGTTACATTTGGGAAAGCATTTCATACAACCATAGTGACAATTTAAATCTTCACCATCACTCGAATCACTATCGTATACGTGATCATATTTAGAGGACCTTGAACTTGATGCCCTAAGAGCTTTAGAACTTGTTATTTCCTCCTTATTCGTGTCTTTCTTCTTTTTTTCTTCTTCTCAAGCTTTTTCTTATGCTTGTCTAAGCATGTAAGTTCTTGCTCATGTTTTTCAAAATTACCAAACAATATAGTGAGATCAAGTCCTGTAAGATCATTAGCTTCCTTGATCATGGTGACCTCCGATTACCAAATCCGAATAAGACATATCACAACTTAGTTAGTAGCAATTTAATTGTAAATAAGATTACCAAGTGCGTTCAAACTATTAATGTATTTAATGTATTTTTCTAATTATCATTATTGCAAAGTGCTTTCGGCTTAGATGTGACAACGCCATAAGCATTGCCTTTGACTCTGATGCCACTTGTTAGACTACGACAACTCATCTAGAGGGGGTGTGAATAGATGCCCATATTAAAATTGACATTCCAAAATGGTTACTAAAAAATTATTTGAAAAATGATGTTGAGCGAAAGGTTTATTAGCCTAGATCAAAATAGTAGTCTAAATTAACCTAGTTATTAAAAACTCGGATATGCACAAGCCATATAGAATTAATATAATGATAAAATCAATCAACATAATAATATATCAATTATTAGTTTAACATCAAACACAACTGTTTCATATTTCTAATGAAATCATATTAAAAACATAACTCGACACTTTATCGAACATGTCGGGCGCAATCAATTTTTTAGAATTTTCTTTGAGCTTAGTTGTTATGAAAAATCACTTACAATCAAAGTGATTATAAGCTAATCAACAAAGCAATTTAAACTTTAACAATCAAATAAAAATTCTATATGAATTGATCAATCAAACAACATATTCAACAAATTACACATAGAGAGTATATGAGAGTAAGTGATAGAACGTTGCAATTTTCCTTTGAGTTGGACAAGCTAAAAAATTTGTCAAACACTTGGTGTGCAAGTGAATTTTCAGAATTTTACTTTAAGTTGGATTGATACACAAAATCACTTATAATCAAAATTGATCATAAGCAATATCAACACATCATGTAAATAAAAAATTAGTTCAGAAAATTACTTACAATTCAATTGATAACGCAATGCTATTTGACAAATTTATTAAAGAATATTGAAGCAAGTAAAAGCAAAAATAAAAGAGACACAAGGAATTTATCTTCATAGTTCCCAATTGTCGTCCTCACGTGTGGTTACATCTACGCCTAATTCCAACAGAATTAGGATAATTCTTACTATGGAAAAAGTTGATACAAGAGAAACTCCACAAATCCTAATGCTTGTTGTTGATTCAATCCCTTCTCTTCTTTTGATCTTTGATCAAGACCAACACCTATATATGCAACCTATTTGCCGCTTAAGCTACTTCCTTGTAAAGATTTTAAACACTTCAAGGATCCTTGCAAAGATCTCAAATACTCCAAGGGATTTCAATTGAGTAAATCTGATTTCCCTTTATCCACACAAGATATTCAATTCTATCAACCACTTATTGCTACTACCTTACAAATATTTTAAACACTCCAAGGTGGTTCACATGGACGATTCCTTCTTGACCGATCTTGTCGTAAAACCCCCGTGCCAACATGGATCTTGGAGGGAAAACTCTAACATAGAGTTTTTCTGGATGAAACCCCTACAAAGCTCAACCTAATACTCAATTGGACACTATCAATCCTCGTCTGGATGACACTCCAACAAAACATCATCACAATTTAATGTTAGTGTGTATGCATAGGTTGGAGGGTAAAGATGAAGATAAAAGTAGGCTAATTTTATGGTTTCACCTAATTATGAATGATGCATCAATGAGTACTTATAGTTTTGGAACTTTTTAGGGAAAAAGGGGAAAATTAAGAATTAAAAAAGATTTAAAAAACTGACCAACCAAATAGTATGTGTTGACTTATATATCGTATGTATCGACACATAATTAATTTTTATATTGTATGTGTTGACCTGTATGAGTCTATATGTCGATCGAATAGAAACAGAAGCTACCGGGTTTAAAACACTAGCAAATGTGTCGACCTGAAAAACGGATGTGTCGACACATAAAATAATAATTTATGTATTTCTAGAAAAGCTCCAGTATGTGTTAACCTATGCAATGTATATGTCGACTTGAAACTTGCAAAAGCTACATGCTTTAAAAAAAGAGTTGTATGTGTCGACCTGAAAAGCGGATGTGTCGACACATATGTAATAGAAATTTATGCAGAAAATTATTTTTAATGACTTGGATCAATTTCAAAATGCTTTTTAATGATTCTTAAGATCTATAATGCAGAGGAGTGCCATAAGATAAAAGGATATTGTCCATCATACTGAAACGCTATCTTTTTGAGTTTTGAAATCATACAAAACATCTAATAGTGAAGTTGCACTCACAAGATTCAGTGGTAATTAGTTACATAAAACCATATAACTAGTTACACTATAATGTTTAAAAAAAAATTTAAAAAAATTTGCTCATGTAACCGGTTACCTGAGGTGATGTAACCAGTTACATCACCCAAAAAATTCCATATACGCAAAATCATTGATTCTGCCAAGGTCACGTGACCAGTTATCTTGTTTGATGTAACCAATTACACTTAACCAAAATGTGAAAAATACTTTTGAAAATGATTCAAAACCAATGACAATAAGATTATATGATGGTTATGCATATGTATGAAAATATAAGTACTTTTTGAGCACTTAAAATATTTCAAGGCTTGAATTGTAACTTGTACTAATTAAGTTTGAAGATCAATCAATCAAACAAAAACTTCATGAAGTTGCAGTCTTGATCCATAGTCATTTGTTCTTTTTGCTCATCCTTTCTTGATACAAATGTATATTAGTTGTCTTCATCAAAACATATAATTAGAGAGGCTTAACTTTATATTTTCCCCCCCTTTTTGATGATGACAACCATTGAAAATTGAAGTGCATGAGTTTCTTTAGATTGCTTGACTTATCCTAATGGGAATTCCCCCTATGTTGATAGCTCTCCCTTAATCAATGTTCTTCTTGATTCATGGAGTGAGTTGGACAAAAATTTATTTATGTGGCTGCACTTTGACAAAAGAAAACACAAACACATGCCTCTTCTCCCCCTTTGTTATCATAAAAAAGGATGGGGAAAAGAAGAAAAAGATAACATAGATATATGCACAAAATAGTAGAATAACTTAAAAGTTAACCAACAATAGAATCATGATATCTCAAAAGATTTTTTATTATAGTTTTGGACAAATTAATGACAATACAACAAAATGAAAATAAAATAGTCTTAAAAATGAAATGATGCAAATTTAAACATGATAAAAACATAAAACAAAAACAAACAAGATAGCAACATAAAACACATTAGTCTTTTTCTTCTTCCATATCTTCCTCCTCACTTTATTCTTGATTGTGGTTAGCTTTCCTAATCTCGACAAGAAGTTCTATGCGGAAGTCTTGGATGCGGGTATTAATACGGTCTTTCATGGAGCACATAGAGTGGTATATGAACTCATGGTATAACCACCTTCTGGAACCGGAGTCGGAGTCGGAGTTGGATTCGCATTGGAGCAATAAGGAGCTTATTCAATATGCTTAAAAATACCATCAACATCTTGGAAAATTCTCATGTTCTTATTTGCCGACATAGAACTTATTTCAGATGATCTTGGAGTCATTTCTAGTTTTGGTTCCCGTTTCAAGTCAACATCACAATATTCCAAAATCTTTGTAATCGCCAGATCGCAGGGAATTCCACCACAAAGCCTCTTTTGATGCAAAATGTTATACATAATCACATATTACCAATTTACTTTAATGCGGTTCTTAATGGCATATATGTGTTTCATATCAATATAACTAATCTGAGAGTGACTGAAGTGTTTAGGCAAAAGAATGTATGCAATCAAGTAATGCAACATATGATCACTAACCGATAAAGTGGATGCGTAGAGGTGAACCCGATTTGAGGCTGATGATTTGCTTGCAAGTTCTTGTTAAGAGACACGACTGATGCTAAAGTAGAAAGCCCATTTCTCATAATCCTTGAATTCAGGCTCATCATAGACATAGTTGTGTCAGATACAAATGCCAGCTGAAGGAATACCAAGACAAACCCCAAATTTATCTAAGGTTAACATAATATCTTTATTCTTTAAAACCAAACCAAAACACTTTGCAAATAAAATTAATCGTTGATTCAAACTTTTAAATTAATTTCAACAAAAGTAAATCAAAACACTTGGTCAACACCAAGTTATTTTCCACATAATAAAAATCATTTCAAAAATCTTTTTCGCAATAAACTTGGAAGAGAGAAGGGGCGAACGAACATTCGTTTGCTTCTTGAGTATCAAAGGCTCAGTGTACACTTTGCATGCACCGATTACTCGTCTTTTGTAAAAGTAATCTTTCTAAACAAATTTTTGGATGAAAGAGAGAATGAGTGAATGTATATTTGTTTGTTTCTCGAGTATCATAGGCTTAGTGTATACTTTGTTTGAATCGATCACTCATCTTCCACCTAAAAGTAACTCAACCAATGAAACTTTATTTTTCCGCCTTTGCGCGACTGAAAACCTTTTACGAACGAATATGCTTTATCCATTTGACACAAAATAAACAAATTCTTTAGCCTCCAAGCGCGAGCAACAAGCAAGTTTTAACCACTCAATCTGACCTAAGCATCACTCCTTAAAATCAATCAACCAATATGTGATTTTTCTACTAACAACTATGTAGTCTTGAGTTTCTTATTGCACCAGATGATACATAGAAGTGAGATCCAACGTCTCGTCAGACACAATAATAAAAAACCTAAAAACTCTTTCTTTCTTTCTTTCTTTTTCACATAGTAATAATTAGGAGGAAATAAACGAATGCTAACACTCTCTTACACAAAACTAACTAAATAGGTACCATTGAGTACAACAAATGTGAGGGGTGATAATACCTTTCCCTTGCAAAACCAACTCCCGGAATCTTTCTAACAATTAATGAGATAAGTTTTTAGATTTGTTATGGATTTTTTGGATTTTAGAAATTATAAATATGTATCTCTTCTATTATAGTAAGGGTGACAACTTTAGAACTTTGGGGAAAAAGGGAGAAACAAGGGTTTAGGATTTAAGGAAACTTTTAAATTTATTGTTAGTTCCTTGTTTTTATGGTTGGCTAAATTTTGGCTAAGCATGATTCTAAAAATTGTTCTATGTTGAGTTGGTAAGATGGTGCAACATCTTTATCAGCTGTCATAACAGTTTTTCTGTTATGTGTTTTGTGCCAAATGTCACAGGAGATGTTGTGATATCCTGAGGCTAATAGAGCATGCACTAATTTTGGATATCCTTAAAGATTTAATTTGAAGATATGAGTATCTAGAATATTTTGTGCCCATTATAGGCCCAGAACAATCAAGGATAATGTTAGGAACAAGCGTATATTTGATTGGTTACTAAAAAGGATCGGTTGAGACATTTTATGAAGATTATTTATATTTTTATGGAGAATATTCTGCAGATATTTTTTAGATGAAGATTGGAGTTAATTGAAGAATCAAAGTCAGTCCAAGTCCAACTGCAGAAGCCTATATAAGGAGTCGTCCAAGACCTAGTTTTTAAACATAGTTTTTATTGTAAAACCTTGTAAAAAATAAGGGTTTAGGGTTGGTAGTTCCTTAGGTTCTCCGCGTGTTTGTTTGTACGTCATCATGTATCTCTGATACATTTGAGTTGACTGATTGTTATTTGCTTGTTAAGTTATTGTTTTCACTCAAAGCCCATAGGCATGAGTTGAGCATTTTTCTTGGTTGAAGCTTTTAAGCAAGACTAATTATTTATTTTTTTGGAAGTGTTATCTTCTTTAGTTGTAATTGGGTAATGTGTACTTCCTAACAATTTCTGGGACTGGAATTGTTTTCTCTGTGATTGGTAGTTTTTATCACTGCGGTGATTGGAAGTGGAATGACGATTTCTCATATTTAGGAAAGACCTAGGTAGAAGTTGCACTAGATAGGGATTAGGTGATAATTTGTAAACGAAGAGTTTAGCTTTGAACTAGTAATACTGATAATGTATTTCCTTCCTGGCTTGATATCCCCCAGAGTAGGTGAGTTGCATCGAATTGTGTTAACATAATGTTGTGTTCTTTCTTTTTCTGCAAGTTATAGTTCAATTGTGTTGTTATTTTTGTTGTTCTGTCAGCAGATGTTATAACATCTATTGTGACATTATGTGTTGTTAAGACATCAGTCTTAACTTCTGATATTGTGTACGTGCCATAATTACAGTTATATAGAGATATCAGACAAAACTTCTTAACGCCTTGGGTTTGTGTGATTACTATATTGAGAGTTGCAGAGACCGGGAAACACTTGGATAGAAAATAGGGTTTGTTCTTGAGAAATTGGAAGACTATTTTTTTTTGTAACTCATTTATAATCTCTTGTAACAACTTTTGAAGTGAATTGGAGAGTTTCTCTATTCCCAGACGTAGATCATTTGATTGAATTGGATAAACAAACTTTGTGTTTCTCGCCTTCTTTTATCTTATTCTACAAAGTTAATGTTTAATGATTATTATTGTTGAAGGCTATTTATTTTAGTTGTCATTGTTCTTTGTCCCCACACATCAAATTTCTTGGTGTGAATTGAACCTTAGATTTTCACAATAATGGGGTTGAAGTGTTTTTCGGTTGTCTCTTATGATGGGTAACCTGATTTTGGTCTAAATAATGTGTACTCTATAATGCACATTATTATTTTGTTATTTCAGTTCTTTTTTTATTTCAGTTCTTTTGTTATTTGGTGTTGAAATAGTGTTCTAACTTATACTCATTGACATTATTATTTGTTATTTAGTAATGTAAGAATGATTAAATACAAAATTATGTTGTCATCTATACATGTATATATGACTCAATAAAAATCTTGTTAAAGACTGATCCAACAAAATCAATCCAAATCACATTTGTTTGATTTAATTTTATTTTTATAAGTCAACCGAAGCAAACCAAACCTCATTTTTTTCTCTCGCTACTCAAATAATTTTTAACGTTAAAATCGCTCACACCGTATTGTTAACACCCCCTTAAATATATATAGTCATGCATCTATCAATAAGAATATTGCTTCAAGCACAATTATAATATAATTGTAACACTCTAATTCAATGATATACATGTTACTGTGTTGAATTATTGTATTATATATAGTGCACAATAAATGCTTCATCCGTTTTAAAATGTTTGTCGTTTTAATAAATAAATTTTGTTTCTAAATAATTGTCATTTTCACTTTTCAATATAGTAATGATTACTATTTTTTCAATTATGTCATTTACTTTTTACTCCTTATACTACTTTCAATACATTAATAAAGTTAATTTTATATAAGTGTAATATCTTATGACATATCATTGTATTCCTTAATTTGTGTCCAAAAATCTTAAATGACTGTAATTTTATTTTGAAACAAATGGAATATAAAATATTACTTAATACATACACCATAAACAGTAATTTCCTTTCCCTACCTACCTCAAATTGGGAGAAATAGTAAAAAACAAATCACTTCATACTAGAAAAAGAAAGCGAAACCGATTAAACAAAAAGTTCATGTTGTCAATTATTAAGTAGAGAAAAGGATGTATCCTTAATGATTATGAATGGCTATTGCTCTATCAACATGTTTGTTTGTGCTTTGTAACGTAAAAAACCGGCTAACCTTTTTACGGTCCATGCAACTCATCATTACCTCATCCACGCTCTATCCTCCATGATTCAAACAATTCAAGCTCAAAGATGAAACATCCATTATAAGGTGAATAGTGAAACTTTATTGGAGTCATTCACATAAATTTGCCAACAATCTTACAAAGTTTGTAACCTAGTCTAGAAGCAAAGTTACACCAAGGGTCCACTTGGCTGGGCCAGTAAATTTACAGTCATGAACACGTAATTTTGAAGTAGTAGTAATTAAGAAAAGTAAATGTCACAAATGCTTTTTACTAAGTACTATTTTCTACCAAATTTATGTAACAAAATATGTAAATTTCCGATTGGATTTGTTGCTTTTTCATATATGATTTGCAACTTTTTGAATAAAATATAACACGTTGTAATATTCTCGTTTTTATAAGTAATGATAACTCAATAAAAGATATAATGTCTTGATTGAAAAATGGATGTCTTAAAATTACATGTTTCTCTACAGTACTTCTTTTATTTTAAAATGAATATCGTTTTAGAAAAAATAATATTTTAAAATATATACTATTTTCACTTTTTAATATAGAAATAATTACTATTTTTTCAATTGTGTCATTTAATTATTACTTTTTAAACTATTTCAAATATATTAATAAGATTAATTTAGTGAATGTGCAATATTTTATGACATTATCGTTACATTCTTTAATCTGTGTCAAATTATTTATCTATTTAAAATATTAATATGATATTTATTATTTTTTTTCACTAGCTTATTCTTATTTATTACTCTTTCTGATCACGATTATAAATAAAAAATCTTTTTTCAAATTTATTTATTTATTTATTTATCTAACTTTTATGTAGATTAGATAAATCAACTATTTAATAAATCTAAAAAAAAAATTTTTGTTTATAATAATAATTAGAGGGAGTATATTTTAATTCATATAACTATTCAACTATTTATTATTAATAAAATAATTTTATTAAATGAGATTATTTTTTCATAAAAATCTATAAAAAAAACATATAGTAAGATGCAGGGAGTACATCACTATCTCTTGTAAAAAAAAAACTACATCACTATCTTATTTTTTAATAACAAAACCAACCCTCTTAAATAATAAAGACGCAACATATGATCAATTTGGGACATTAAATGTCTAATATTGTACTCAATTTCCAAACATATGATTAAGGTGGGAGTTCTACAACCCTTCATGGATAAATGTTTTATACTCATGTTAATACACTTTTTATGGAAAACAACATATCATAACATATCATAAGTATAAAAGTATAAAAGTAAAAAATGTATATCTTAAAATATGTATATTCAAGTTTATAAAAATTTAAAATGTTTTTTAATGTCTTTCTTGGATTCTTTAATTTGTGTCCTTAAAATACAAATTATTAACAATATAAAATTACTTCATGTGTTTTGAATTAAATATTTTTGTAAAGTATTTTTTACAAATAGTAAAAGATAGAATAAATAGAAGAAATAGATAACAGTTATATTAAATAAATGATGCAATTCTATTATTATACATATAAAATTTAATACAAATATTTTGAATTAAAAATATCACAATTAAAAAACTAATAACTAATGTTGAATTAAAAATTTGAAAACAATATTCATTTTGAAACAATTACTCTATAATAATGATGTATTCATTAATGTATGAAATATTAAGATGGCCAAAAGGATCCTATAAAAAAAAAGGAAAAAGAAATACTTTTGCTGCTCACTTTTTAGTTTATTTTGCATATCTAATTAGTATTGGATGAACTTCTAAAATTAAAATCAATGGTATTTGTGACTGTTGACTACCCAAATCAATTCAACTTTTAGTCCGTTTGATTCAACATAGAAGATAGATTATAACAAAGAGGAGGGAAAGAGAGAGAATACGAGGTGAGATTTTAATTAAATGTATATTTGACTCAAAAGAAGAAAGAAAAGGATATGGAAAAATTTTAATCAAAAATATATTTAATTCATTAAGAAGGAATGAATTTTAAAATTAATTTAGTTTTTAATCTTTAAAATATTATAATACTCATATTAAATAAATTAAAATAAAATAATATTTAAAAAAATTGTCAATTCATAATCAATATGGATAATCAAACACAAAATATTTAATATTTTAAATATTTTAAAATATACTGAAACGTAAATAAAATATTAATAAATTTTATACAATAATTATATGATCAATGATCAGATGAATTATTTTATCATCTAGATTATCCATCTAATTTTATAAAATATTTATAAAATTAAATTCTAAATAATGTATATCACTTATATACTATTGTAATATATAGATATGTAATAAAACACAACTTATAAAACAATTAACTTCTTAAAAAAATATTAAAAGAAAATAAACAAAATAAAACATATTAAAAAATGAATTAGTAAAAAAAATTGGAGAAATTTTAATAAGAAGATAAAAAGTAATATTTATTAAAAATAATTTAAAATTTTAATTAAAAAATAAGGATAATATTCTCAATATAACAAATAAATTTTATCATAACTCTTCTTCATCCTCTCCCCCTCTAAATTTCGCTCATTTTGGAGAACAAAAAACTATTTAAAAAAAAAATCTGATTACCTTCAATCTTCTCTATCCCATAAAAAACTAAACTAAACATATTAAACTTAAAATATTCTCTCCCATTCTTTTATTTTCCTTAAAAAAAACCTCCAATCAAACATATCCTTATTGATATCCAACTCAATAATGTATGTAATAATTCAAACTTACCCATTCAAAACTGGTTCGGATAATAGAGAAATTTGAAAACCCATAACCCAATTCATTGCATATCATATCATGCGCTTTTTATTTTATTTTTTATTAGTTAACCATTATCAAATATTAATATTTAGTCAAAAAATTTCAAAATTAATTCTGGTCAAAGCATAATTAAACACATGCTTAGCTAATTAGAGTACTTCTTTACATCAAACAGTGGGCCAAAAATTTAGACTTAAATTTTCTAAGACATTGAATTTATATGCTAGTGGTGTCATTTTCGTTGTTGCTGCTGTCATACTCATGCCTCTAACTCTCACCATCAGAATAGTTATCATGATGATTATGCAGCTATATCAACACTGCAACCAAATTAAGTCGCACGACAACAACGCTATCAAAATGCAATGAATCCATATTGCTAATTTGTTTCTACTACCACTCATTGAATTTATACTTATATCATTACCACTACCGACACTTGAATGTTAGTTGCGTTATTTTTTGTCTTATCATTACTTATTACTTTGCTTAATGGTAAATTCTTGGATATCATGAACAAAGATGGAAAGAAATAGAGGTGTTTGCTGATAAGAAGGATTCTGCGGTAGAACAACCGGTTGAAAATTATCAAACAATAAAGTCGTCATCGAACGTCTTTTATTTCATATGAAAGAAAAGGTAAACATCGAAAAAATTTGAGAAGTGAGAAGTCACGGTCTTGCGACCGAGAGATCAGGTAAGGGAGTCTGTTACGCGAGGGGAAGATATTAGCACCCCACACGTCCGTAGTACTCTACGGTATTCACTCTTGTTGTTTTATCTTATGGGTGTGTTTAATTTATGCTTATTGTTTACTACTGAAGGAATGCATGCAAAAGAAAGGAAAAAAAAATGTAGGAAAAATAAAGTTGTACTCGCTTGGGCCCTACCCCAATGCCTACGTATCCTTTTTGAGGAATCAGAGCTACCGTAGTTCGGCTCAAATGTTTTTGTTTGTTTGTGTTTTTTATGGACAACGTTAATTCCGCCTTCTGCCGCAACTCGACCTTTGGAGACTCACGCGTTGGCACATAAGTAAATTAATCACGTTCTTGCTTGAAAAAGGTTTTGAGTTACCCCCTCAAGACAAGATGACACATTTGATTTGTTTATGTTTTGTTACCTTGAAAGAGGATTTAAGTGTTATTAGCATATTTTATGATTTGCTAAAGAAATAACTTTAGTTTTAAAATGCATATGCAAAAGGGGAAGAAAAGATTCTAAGGAAGACTAGCCTATTTCTAAACCTAATGTCATCATACAATGGTGGTCCTAAGTCAAGGATGAATGAAAGGGAAACGTCTACCTAATGTCAGCATGCATGGTTTACAACCTAAGGTCTAACTTGCATCCGGACGGAGCAAGCACATCCTAAAGGAACATGGTATGTACAAGGATAAAGAAAACAAGGCAATAAGCTCAAGAGAGCACACCTAGAGAGATCCTATCTAAGTTAGCATGCCAAAGAAAGTCTAACAAAACTATCCTATAGGGAACATGCAATGAGAGCGAAGTCGTGATCTCAATTTCTAAATTGAGTAACTCATCGATCAACAAGAAATAAAGGAAAGCGATAAAATCCTATAGGGAGCATGCACTGAGAGCGAAGTCGTGATCTCAATTCCTAAATTGAGTGACTCATCGATCAACAACCAAAGAAACAAACACAAGCACAACACATATAGCAAATGAAGTGCGAAATGCCTGCTACAGGTCTTTAAATAGCGACTTCGAGCGCATGCTCTTTATTTCCTACTTTTCATGGTATCTTGAAAAGCGGTAAAGAAATACTATAAAGTGCGAAATGAGGAGTAAAATAGAGTTGCGATGATACCGAACGGAGAAAGTCCGCTGCCTCTTCAAAACCACGCGAGTGATGTGAAAACTCTACTAAAAGCTTCCTCGAATTCCCTTGATGGAGATTGTGCTCTTAGTTCGCTTCGAAACATCTTGAAAATTTCCAACCAAGTCTCTCTTATTCAACAATATTACACAAAATTGGTGCTAAAGTCTACCAAAAGATCATGACAAAATTAGCAACCAAAACTAATCATGAAATGAATACTAGAAAACTCTAATTAAATTCTAAAGAGAATCCTAAAATCAATTAGCATATTTATACTATTTTTTATTTCCTTTTTATCACTAACTTTATTAACATAAATATAATAAAAAGAAAACTAATGGGGAAAGAACTTAAAACTCTAAACAGAAGGGGTGTGGATTTGAGACTAGAAGGTATGTTGCAGCAAATTGATGCTAAGCCCATCAACTATTTTTGTTCACCAACCCAAAAACTACCAAAAATGTCATTTGGGCCATATAACCCGATCCATCACCAATCTGATTCCAATACATCATATTTTTCCAAAAAGTTCAACCCTATCACCCTTCTTCTTCAGCCCACCGCGGGTATCAGTCTCGCCGCCTCACATCGTCGTAAAACATACGACCTCCACCTTATCTCTTACGCCTCCACCAACAGCCGTCTTTGATTTCCACTGATTCGTCATCGTCTTCGCTCATTCTTCTCTGATTTCGTCTCAACCTTTTCGTTTACCAATCTCCGCAACAATGGCTCTGATGATGTTTTAATGAAGACATCACAAGAACTAACGGTGAAGTTTATTCTCATTCTTCTTCGACTTCGCTATGATTCGCTGATAGATATCCTCGATTCTTCTTCTTCCTTTCTGCGATTTGTTTTTTTGAGTTGGCAGTGCTTTGAGCTAGGATGTTATTGTCGCGTTGATGTTGAATTCGTGCATGTTTTACAGTGAGAAAAATTGAAGATATAAAGCTGTGAAGTGTTGAACAAATGTAGATTCTTGGTGCAAATCGAAGATGAAGATTGTTGCAGGAGAATTGGTGATACATAGATGAAGGATGTGAGTGTTACGGATGACGAAGATCGTGAATGATGATGATAGAAGAGTATTGATGTTGTGACGCTGATGAAGAACGATGTCAAAGAAGCGGTGCAGAAGCAATTTTTGTAGAAGAAGGTTGCAGATTGAAGACGGGGTTGGAGAGGCTTGAAAGTTGTGAATTTTTTTTGTTTAATTTATCGTGTTCTTGCGGATTGTTAGAAGATGAATATGATGCAGATTTGTTGTAGATTGAAGTTACTACGTCCTTGTTGTGATTGAAGTCAATAGGGAGAAGAGTGCATAAAATTTTCTGTTGAAGTGGTGCCTATTTACAAGATTTTCAGAGTCTTCTTCTTGGTGGCCCTTTAATCAGATGAAAAATTGATCAAGATAACTCTGGTTGAAGAAATGTGCTTGAAGGATCTCAGAGAAGTTGAAGGTTTTCTTAACTTTCTGGTGAGTTTTTTCTCCCTGTGTGAATGAATTATGTTATATCATATCCCTTCCTCTCTTTTATGTTATTCTGCTGAGATGCCGTCAGGAAGTTGTTACATGAATGAGTTGTTAGTTATGGGCTGTTTAGAAGTTGGTTAAAAAATAGTTAGAAGGATAGAAAGTTGTTTTTCTGTTATATGGTTTTTTGTTATTTTTTGTTTGGGATTTAGAGGAGTTAGGATGTTAGAGAGCTAACTGGATGGCTGGAACTGTTAGAAGATAATGATTCTGTTTTTGATAGTTGGTTAGGAAATGGTTATTTTTCCTGTTAGTTGGTTAGAGAGGTTGGTTATAGGTTGTTGTTTAGAGGTTGAAAGTTGTTACAGAAAGTTGTTAGAAAAAACAGTTAGGGGTTTGGAAGCTGGAATTTTGTTAAATCTATTATGAGGTTCTTTAGAAGTTGGTTTTTTGACAGCTAAGAAGTTAGGAAATTGGAGTTATTTAGTTTTGGTGATTCTGTTATTTCTGTTTGCAGGGCTGTTTTGGATGGTTTTGTGTGCTTAGTGTTATTCATGCAGGTTTGTGCTTGGTACAATAAGCTGTTGGTGTCAAACACTCGGATCAAGAAGAGAAAATTAAAGAAATATGAAGTCACAATGGATCATGGTCATGGTTGCATAAAGTCGGCGAAGATTGAAGCTTGTTCACGTAGCTTAGGAACTTAACAACTTAGGCATAGACTTAATTTGTATAGTCTCTTTATTTTGTCAAAAGTCCAAAAAATGTAACGGTAATCATGAAGACTTTTTGTGTAATCTTTTGTAATGCTTTATAGATTCACTTATAATTTTTTTCAAGTATTCAAAGCGTTTTCATCCGATGTTGTGATATCAATGTAGCACGATTAACCTTGTAATGACATTATAATGATATTGGTAATGTAAGCTTCTTGTAAACTCTTGATTTTAATGATGAAGCCCAAATACTCCAAGTAATCTTCTCTTCCAAATTCTCTTTTGTATCTCCAAGATCTTTTAATTTTGTGTTACATATAACTCCATGGCTATGACATGAATTTAATAAGAGCCCTTACCAAGAACGAACTTGTAGTGTTGAGTTTCTTTACTTTTGAATGAAAACATGTCTAAATCTCTTCAAATGAATGAACGAGCCTTGCATCTTTCTTAATCCTCACTTCAAAACCACAATTGAAGAAGCTTTAGATTTGGATTTGAAATGAAGTCCCCAAAGTATATTGTGTCCCAAGTGAGCTAATAGGCCTGATGAAGAGCTTTGCATCATAAAGTGTACAAAATCTAATTTGTGAAGAGTACCCCATTGGATCTTCTTCTCTTGCCTAGAGCTTGTGAACATATGCCTTGAGATTCAAGTAACATCTAAACCTTATTTGATGAAGAAAGGACCATTTGAAATCCTAACTTGTAAAGGACAAGATTTTATTATATGATAACCTCTTTGTATGGCATAGTGAAGCATCCCTGAATAAGACCCTAATATATGGATACACCAAAAATCTTCAACCACTTGTATTTCAAGTAATGATAGAACCCCTTTGAAATTTATTGATGAACAAATACACATGGACCCCTCTTAAAGTTCACATGATTAGGGAAATAAATCATCATTCATATGGAGATGATAGGTACAAGACGATGGCCTTCACTATTTGAGTTTGTAGCCTTTGGATATAGCCTTAGGATGACTTACAATTGAAGTGGCAAGTATTTGATAAGAATAAAAAATTGTATCATTAAAAACAAATCCACAATGTTGGAGAAGGAGAGCCTCAACACAACCACAAGATCCCGGGCCCTAATCCAATGATCCCCAATTGAAGCATAACAGACGAAAACCCTAATTCTTAACCCTTGAAGAAAGATTGCAACTTAATGTTGAGAAAAAAGAATATCCTTGTAGCTTGATGATAATGAAATCCAGGAAATAAAACCCTAGCTTCAAACAAATGATTGATGGAGAAATCAACTGAAATAAGCTTGTGCGAAGATAAGAGCCTTAAAACCATACAACAATCCTAATTCTTCAATATCCTTGACCCCGTACTAAATTTATTGGTTAATGATGCATGAGGTATTAATTGACCTAATGGAGGATATGCAGACGAAGTGAGAATAGAATACATAAGCCAATTAATTCAATAAAATGGTAGAACAAATTTGAAATATTACATACGACTACTATTAATTAGGATTCTATAAAAAACAATAAATAAAATTGAAAGAAAGAAGTAAAAACATCATAATTTTTAGTATACCGTTTCTAGAGCTAATTAGTTCTATAAATACAAGACAATCTAAATGGGTTTAAAGATAAAACTCTGGGTTAAGCCCACTTGAACGAAAATTATAAAATTAGACTTAATAATAAGATTTAATTCATAATAAAGTCTTGCTACCAAATGGACTTCTTCATTATCTAAATGAGCCTATCATTACTATTCTGCCTAATGAGAATTTTGTCTTCAAGGTTAGAGTAATTTATTGGAAAACCCGGCCTAATAACTATTGTGTCTTGGAGCGGGCGTGTGTCCTGATCAGGAGAAGAAGAAAAGAGACGTTGGAGATTATTCTTGGGCAGCGTGTCTCTTAATGGAACATGTGGAAAACCGCTGATGGCCCATGGTTTTTCTGCATGGGGAAACGGTGAAGTGCAGAGAGAGGGACCCGCTTGGTTGGGAAAATAAATATGGGAAGAAAAGCCAAAGCTGTCTGACGGTCCTGATTGAGAGAGAGACGAATCCAACGGTTGAGAAAGGTTTGTGGGGTCTAGAAAGTTCCACGTGGTTGGATTTTGGACAGATACATTTGCTTTGTACTTGTTAGATTGTGTTAAAGTCTTTGCATGTGATACGTTCTCTTGTTCAACTAAACTTTGAACTTCCAAACTCTTATTGTTTTCAACCTCAGTTTCTCTCACCCTTTTCGCTTCAGCCAAACCTTGGTTATCTTCAACTTTCTCTCTTTCTCACCCTATGCATTTCAGAGGCACAATTTTTCGAGTCCAAAACTTATGTTTCCTCAAATGCATCGTCGGTCACGTTATCAGGAAGAGGAAACACTTCAGATATTGGGTCTTGTCCATGGTAAGCTCTTAGTTGTGAAACGTGAAAAACCGGATGAACCAGGGATGGAGGCGGTAGTTCTAGCTCGTAGGCGACGGACCAATATGGTGCAGAATAGGGAAATGGCCGAAGTATCTCTTTGAAAGCTTCTGTGAGGTTCTGCGGTGGACTGATGTTTGGCGGTATGGTTGCAATCTCAATAAAACAAGATCCTGTAGCAAAGGTACAATGTTTTCGTTTTTTATTTGCTTGTGTTCTCATGATTTATTGGCTTCGGTTAAGATTGAGTTTCAATTTATTAAGAATGAGTTATCTTTGTTGTAGGGTATTACATGATGAAAATAATTCTGTTTAGTTTGTTCCTAAATAGTTTGTAGTTTGTTATATTTGTTATAATTCTGTTTAATTTGTTACTAAACATTTTGTAGTTTGTTATAGTTTGTTACACTCAAACAGTATATATAGTACTGTTTTGTACATTTCAAATCAGAATAATACATTCAGTTTATTCTAAAATTAACATGGTATCAGTTTGAATTCTCTTTTCCGCGCCTTTCTTCTTCGCGCCTTCTTCTTCTTCGCGCCTTCGCGCCTCCTTCTTTCCTTGCTGCTTCAGCTTGTTATGGCGATTCCTTACTCTGATTTTGCTACCAATAATTCCAATCCTTACTACATGCACCCTAATGAGAATCCCTCTCTTGTTCTTGTTCAACCTGTTCTTGATATCAAGAACTACCAGATCTGGTCTAGATCAATGAAAATGACTCTTATCTCCATCGAACGATATAAAGCCCGTTTGATAGTAAAATGATATACTCAGCTGGAGGGGGTGGTTTATTTCGACACTTTCTCACCTGTTGCGAAGCTTACTTCTATTCGAACCCTTCTCTCAGTGGCTGTCATTAAGAATTGGCACTTGGAACAACTCGACGCCAACAATGCCTTCCTTCATGGTGATCTACATGAGGAAGTGTATATGGATCTGCCTCCTGGATTCCTGCCTCCTGCTTCTTCGACCAACGAAGTCTGCACTCCTTCGACCAACAAAGTTTGCACTTCTTTTGCTTCTTCGACCAACGAAGTTTGCACTTCTTCGCCCAACGAAGTTTGCACTTCTTCAACCAACGAAGTTTTCACTTCTTCGATCAACGAAGTTAGCACTTCTTCGATCAACGAAGTTAGCAATTCTTCGACCAACGAAGTTTGCACTTCTTCGACCAACAAAGTTTGCAAATTACATAAGTCATTATATGGCCTGAAGCAGGCTAGCAGACAGTGGTTTTCGAAATTGTCCACTACCCTTATCTCTCTTTGCTACTCATATTCTTCTGCTGATCATTCCTTTTTTACAAAATCACATGGCTCTTCTTTTACTGCCTTATTAGTCTATGTTGATGATATTGTCTTAGCCGGTAATAATTTGCAGGAAATCCAATATGTCAAATGCTTCCTTGATTCCACTTTCAAAATCAAGGACCTTGGTAGGCTAAAATATTTTCTTGGTCTAGAAGTTGCCAGATCAACTCACGACATTTTTCTTAATCAGAGAAAGTATACTTTGGAATTGCTCGAAGACAGTGGCTTATTGGCTACTAAACCTTGCTCTACTCCCTTCGATTTCTCCTTAAAGCTTCATGATGATAACTCACCACCTTTCAAAGACGTCACAGCTTATCGAAGGCTTGTTGGAAAACTCCTATATCTGACTACCACCAGACCTGACCTTGCATTCATCGTTCAACAACTTAGCCAATTCATCTCACATCCTATGCAAGTTCATCATTCTGCAACAATTCGAATACTCAAGTATCTCAAAGGTGCTCCTGCCAAGGGTTTGTTCTATTCATCTTCCTCTCCACTCAAACTCTCTGGCTTCGCAGACTCTGATTGGACAAGTTGCCCTGTTACCCGCAGATCCGTAACTGGATACTGTGTGTTCCTTGGCAATTTCCTCATATCCTGGAAATCCAAAAAGCTGTCTACAATATCAAAATCAAGTTCAGAAGCGGAATACAGGGCCTTGGCAAGCTTGACTTGTGAATTGCAATGACTGCAGTATTTGTTCAAGGATCTCCACATCTCCTTTGATCAACCTATCTCAGTTTATTGTGACAACAAAAGTGCTATCTACCTTGCTCACAACCCCACCTTCCATGAACGAACAAAATATATCGAAATTGACTGCCACGTCATTCGTGAGAAAATCCAAACTGGTCTCATCCATCTTTTACCAGTTTCTTCAGTTGCTCAATTGGCAGATGTTCTCACCAAGCTTTTGGCAGCTCCCTCTTTCGATTCTCTTGTTTCCAAGCTTGGTCTATTAGATATCCATAGTCCAGCTTGTGAGGGGCTATTACATGATGAAAATAATTCTGTTTAGTTTGTTCCTAAACAGTTTGTAGTTTGTTATATTTGTTATAATTCTGTTTAGTTTGTTACTAAATAGTTTGTAGTTTGTTATAGTTTGTTACACTCAAACAGTATATATAGTACTGTTTTGTACATTCCAAATCAGAATAATACATTCAGTTTATTCCAAAATTAACATAGGGGGGAGTCAAGTGAAGGGATGGTGGTGAATCTGTAATCTTTAACTGCTGATGAAATGCCTTAATCCTATGTGTATGGATCCAATGATATACATGCACGTAAATGCTAACAAGAGTACAAGCCAATAAGAGTTAAAAAATGGGTGAGATTGTTGGACGCCTTTCGAACAATCAAGGTGGAAGAGGATTAAATACTTATTAGAACCATAAAATTTGCACTATGAAACTGGTCGGGTTAGGATCACTATGCCAAAATTGACTTTAGACAGCGCCACATAGACAACGCTTATGTCTAAAGTGCTGCTATAGGTTTTCAGAAAAATTAATAATTAAAAATTAAAGGCGAAGCGCTGCTAAAGGTATACTATAGACAACGCTTATTATAAGTGCTGCTATAGATCTTACCATAGATAGCGCTTTCTTTCTCTAAGCGCTGCTATAGGTTTTCAGTAAAAAAAAAATTAAAAAATTAGAATAAGCGTTGCTAAAGGTTATACTTTAGACAACGTTTACTAAAAGCGCTGCTAAAGGTGTTATTCTAGGAAGCGTTGCTAAAGGGTATACCTTAGATAACGCTTTCCAGAAGCGCTGCTAAAGGGTATACCTTAGACAGCGCTTTCCAGAAACGCTGCTAAAGGCATTACTCTAAAAGCGTTGCTAAAGGTAATACCTTTAGCAATGCTTCTTGAAAGCGATGTCTAAGGTAATTAAATAGTGTCTTAATCCCTAAATTGGTTATCAGATTTCCAGAAATCCCAAATCGTACAAACGAAACCCCACACCCAGAAATCGCTCATGTTCATCTTCTTCTCCAACTCGTCTCCTCCCATTCACCGTCCAACCGTGGTTCTTCCTCCAACTCTTATCCAACTCGTCTCCTCACCGTCCAACCGTACTTTGGTGTTTCTTTCTCTGCACAGAAGCAACTCTCGCCGGTGTTCCGATAACAACAACAGGTCAGTTCCGATAACACCATTTATGCATTTTTACATTATTAAGTTGTTCTTTTCTATTGAATAAAAATGTGGGTGGTCATGATACTAGCTAGAGCTGGGTAGGAAGGAAACAATGCTTTTGTGAATAAGTGCTTTTGTTTGGGGGATAACGCACCCTTTTGTGAATAAGTGCTTTCAAGAATCTCAAGAATGTCAGTGCTTTTGTAAATAAGTGCTTTTGTGTGTGAATTTAACTTACTCGTGTTTTTTTGTTGACATTAACAGGAAGCTTATCTAGTGCAATTTTCCTGGTTGCAGGCACTACGGTGAGAAACTCTTCCTCTTTCTATTTCTTTGCTTCTAAGTTTTGTATTACTATAGTAAACCTCTATGGTAAAAAACAAAACTAGTTCAATTTTGTAACATGTGATTATTTATTGTGCAATTTTAATATGTTTATAAAAGCATATTATTTTTTTAAACTTGTCTATCACCTGCTAACTAAATAGCAATTACTAGCAGCCAAATAATGTGTAGTGAGATTCGTGAACTTGTGGTTATGGTATTGATAATGTGAAGAAAAAATAAATCATAATTAGGGGTGTTCAAAAAATCCACTGAACTGAACCACAGAACCGAACTGAACCGTTTTTAAATAACCGAACCGTTATTCATGGTTTATGAACCGAACCACATGTCATCAAACAGTTCAATAACCGAACTGAAACCATAGTTAACCAAACCATAACTTGCTGAATCGAACCGTAATTAACTACCCTTATTTATTATATGGTATTCCTTAGTTATGTTGGAACTTTAGATCAATTTTTATATTTTCTCCGAATTGATTTTTTAGAACTCAAATTTATTTTAAATCCGTGTATACTTTGTGTTTTTACAAAAACGCATTATACCGTTTTATGCCCTAATTAGTGTTTTTGTTTAACTTAGATAATAGTTAAAACCAGGAATAAAAAATGGATGTGTGTCGATCGATTGTCAAAAGAGTACGAGAATGGGGTATTAGAGTTCGTTAAGTTTGCTGTTGAACACGCTGAAGACCCGAATAAAATGAAATGTCCTTGTTTGGGTTATTGTTATGTGGGTCAGGTTGACGCAGATGGATTGAAATCGCATTTACTAATGCGTGGAATTGATCAAAGTTATACGTGTTGGATATTTCATGGTGAGAAAAGCATAGAGAATGTTGAACCGGGGGTGAAAAGTAATGTGACCTATGTTTCGTACGACAATGCCACGGATACATATGATTGTGATCGAGTCGAAGAGATTGCAGAAGCACTTGAAGAAGATCTTCAAGATTGTCCCAAAATGTTTGAGAGGTTGGTAAGCGATGCGGAGAAACCGTTGTATAAAGATTGCCTCAAATTCACAAGATTGTCTGCGGTATTAAAATTGTACAATTTAAAGGCGCGCAATGGATGGTTGGATAAAAGTTTCACACAGTTATTAGCCCTTTTGAGAGATATGCTTCCTGAGGATAATGTTCTTCCTAATCGAACCTACGAGGCCAAAAAAATGTTGTGCTCTATTGGCATGAGCTATGATAAGATACATGCATCTCTAAATGATTGTATTTTGTTTCGAAACGAATATGCATCGCTGAATGAGTGCCCAAAGTGTGGTTTATCTCGATATAAGAAAAAATTATCTCCAACGAAAGTCTTATGGTATTTTCCTATTATTCTAAGATTTAGACGCATGTTTCGTAGTGAAACCGATGCTAGACACTTGACTTGGCATGCAGATGAAAGAATTATCGATGGAAAGTTTCGACATCCGGTAGATGCACCACAGTGGAAGAAAATTGATAATGATTATCCTGATTTTGGAGGAGAAACAAGAAACCTTCGCTTGACATTATCTACGGATGGAATGAACCCGCATGGTCTTCAAAGTATCTCACATTCCACATGGCCTGTGATTCTTATGATTTATAACCTACCTCCATGGCTATGTATGAAGCGCAAGTACATGATGTTATCTATGTTAATTTCTGGGCCTAAACAACCAGGGAATGACATAGATGTATACTTGAAACCTTTAATCGAAGATTTGAAGATTTTGTGGGAGAACGGTGTGGAGGTTTATGATGGATATAGGAAAGAAAGTTTCAATTTGAGGGCGATGTTGTTTGGCACAATTAATGATTTTCTCGGTATAGCATTAAAGGTGAAAAAGCGTGTCATGTCTGTGAAGATGGAACCAATACGACACGATTGAAACTTTGTCAGAAGAATGTCTTTCTCGGTCATCGTAGATTCTTAAATTCAAAACATCAATATCGTGGATGGAGAAAAGCGTTCAATGGAAATACCGAACAACGTAGAGCTCCACCTGGATTGACAGGTGATCAAATTTGTGAAAAGGTGAAAGATGTGAGTATTCAGTTTGGCAAGCCTTTTACACATAAAGTTGTCACGGGTGGGTGGAAGAAGAAGTCAATTTTTTTTTGAATTGCCATATTGGAAATCTTTGTACGTAAGACATTTTCTTGATGTTATGCATATTGAAAAAAATGTATTTGAAAGTGTTATTGGTACGTTACTCAATATAAAAGGAAGGTCTAAGGATGACCTTAAAGCAAGAGAGGACATGGTAGAGATGGGAATAAGAACTGAATTAGGACTCGTGAAGAAAGGAAGACGAACATATCTACCACCTGCTACTTATACTCTATCTAGAAAGGAAAAGAAAATATTGTGTAAGTTTCTGAGTGAAGTTAAAGATCCAGAAGGTTACTCCTCAGACATTAGAAGACTCGTGTTCATGAAAGACCTCAAGTTAAAGAGTCTGAAGACACATGATTGCCATGTCATAATGGAACATTTTCTACCAATATGTATATGTTCTATTTTGCCAGAAAAAGTAAGAAGCGCTATAACTAAATTGTGTTTTTTTTCCTGGTCAATTTGTAGTAAGGTGCTCGATCCTGAGATCTTACCAGTATTACAAAAAGAAATCGTTATTACTCTGTGTGACCTTGAAATTTATTTTCCTCCATCATTTTTTGACATTATGGTACATCTTGTTGTTCATCTTGTGAAAGAGACACAATTGTGTGGACCAGCTTATATGAAATGGATGTACCCTGTTGAACGTTATATGAAAATATTAAAAGGGTACGTGAAAAACCGAAGTCGTCCAGAGGGTTGTATCGTTGAACGTAAGGCTGGACAGAAATAAAGAAACCGGTCCAATCCGACCTACCCAAGCGGCCCGGTAGTAAGCGGTTCGGGTTAAATCGGTTATCGGATAATCGGTTTTGCAAGAAATGGATACATATGGATTGTACCGGTCGGTTTCGGATAAGTTGTTTCGGTCCATCGAAATCCAAAACCGACCGCCTATTACTGATTTTCTATTTCATTTCAGTTTCACAGTCTCTCACTCTCTCTAATCTCTGCTGCTAGGGTTTCACCACGCCGTCTTCTACCACCGTCGTCATTTACGATTCTCAAGCACCACCATGCCACCATGCCGGCCACCACGAACCACCAACGATCAAGTAAGTTATTTTTCGTTCTCTTTCTCCTTCTCTCTCTTTATCTCTTTCTCCTTCTCCCTCTTTCTCTCTTTCTCTATCTACCTCTCTCTGTGTGTCTCTAACTTAGCAGAACACAAACCGACCGATCCAGGTTTTAACCCCTGTTTCAATGGCTTCTCCTTCTCCCTGTATCAGGTTTTAACCCTATAGAAAGTAGAACACAAACCGATCGATCCACCCCTGTTTTAACCCTAGTGCAGCAGCTTCAATGGCTTTTTGCTTATTCTCAAACTCATGTAAGTTAATTAATTATACCTTAGAAAGGGTACTTGGAACAAAGACTGTGTTCTTAATAAACTGTGATGTAACTGTTGAAAATTTGCTTTTATTATGTTTTTTTCTTAATAAAAGGAAGTCACATGTTTGTTTTAACACTGCGACCAGTGTCGCAACACTTGGATCGACCGTGACGTGACTGTGACCGATTTTAGAACCCTGAGTATCGCTTAAATGTTACAATATTTTGTTGTGTTTTTAACATTAGGTGGAAAAGGAAAGAAAGAGAGCACAAGATGATGATATTGCAGCCACATCTTATGTGAAGGGACAATACTCTATTCCGAATTGTATTGATGTCTTGATAATTGTAAACCAGAAAAAACAGGGCCGGGGTGATTGGAGCGATGATATATTTAGCTATGCTTTAGAATTGATTAAAGATAGCAAAAATAGAGTCATTGTTATCTATTTAAAAAATCGGTTAAATGATTTGGCCAATTGGATAAACCACAAGTATGACAGTAGAAACCGCTAGAATTTGTTTTCAGATTTTACTATGTGAAACATCCTATTGTAATAAATCTGTTGTTGTAATTTGTGATTTTGTTTGTTTATCCTTGCAATTTGTTCTATCAATGGCTTTTAGTCAAACTATAATGAACATTCAATCTTATCTGATGGAACAACAACATTAATTACATATGTCTATTCACATGAAATGCAGTTTGAAGCAAAGTATTATATTTCTTTACTCTAATCATGAAACTGGTTGCTAGAAATTTTAATATTTGTTAGAAGTATGTCGGCTAGAGTCTCTATTAGAAACAAAGGTGAAAGACAAAGAGTTGTATCAGTTACATTAGAAATGCTAATTGAATCTGTTAGTTAGGAATTAAGTAACTCACATGGAAGCATTCCAAGTTCTAAAGGTAGTCGTGGGAGCAGTCATGGTAAAGGCCAATATACCATAAGTTAAGGCTGGAGCAGTCATGGTAATTGAGGAATGAAGTGTTCTATCATTTTATTACAATTTTCATGTATATATCTTCTGATTTTAGGACCTTAGAATGTTTATAGTTTCAGATTAGAAAAATTAAAAAGTAGGATTGTTAACAAGTTCTGCACTACAAATCAAAGTAAGTATTACTTTGTGCTTATTAAACAAGTCGAGTTGAGAAGAAGATAGAAATTTGACAAGTAACTATTAGATTGTTTATGACATGTATATTTTCATAATTTATACTTTATGCTTGTGTTTTACTCTACCTTAATATTTCACAGTATAAACCAAAAGAATTCCTTCAATGCTACTTGATGCTATATATTGTTGTAGGTTAAAATACTATTAGACTGTAATGCTCTTATTTCTCTTGGTGGCATAAGAATGTAATACTAACAACATACTTGCTATTCATTGAGTGAAACGTGAAATTGATAATACTTTTCTTATCATGTTTAAATTTTGGATTTCACTAGTTTTTGTATCTATCTAGTTTTAATTTATATTAGATTAAACTTGCACACTATTTATATTATATTAGTTTTTGTATCTATCTAGTTTATTTATATGTGGAATTCATGTCACCTAATGACAGTCAATCATGCATTGGCTGCATTTTCAACTGGTTTTGTGAAGTTTGTCAACAATGCATGTGTTTGTCGGTTTTATATTTTATTTTTGAGGCATGTGTCTGTTAGTATAGGGTGGTAATTACATGACTATAAATACAAAGTCTTTCCCATACACATTTAATATCAGTGAAATATTTGGCTATGTTTGGATATGATCATTTTTATTTTTACATTATAATGTATTAAAGGTATAGAAAAGATTTTACATGTTAAATGTCGATTGGATTACATCATTTTTTATTTAACTTTTTTCACATATTAGGCATGTTGCTTGAGTATGGTAGCCATTTTCTCCCTTTGAGAAAATACAGTAGTTGCATTGATCTATGTAGTATCCTAATGCATGGTCTTGTCTTGCAGGTATTGTCAACCTTTAGTGTATGTTAAGTATCCTGATGCATGGTCTTGTCTTGCAGTTGCAGGTATTGTCTTGTCTTACATGATCTTTTTTAGTCTAACATTTAAATTGTTCATGTAAGTAACTGTTTTACATTATTTATATAGGACTAAGTGTTTTTGTTGACCAAAATATTTTCAGTGATGGAACATCCTGTTCCCTATGTTGAACCTACACAAGCAGTAGAAACCACACTTCCTCCTCTCCCCCCTTTTAGGAAAAAAAGACTAGTTAATGCTAGTGGATCTAGGAAAACTTCCACCGTTTGGTTAGACTTTAACATTTTATCGGATGAACCTGAACCAATAGCTGCGTGTAAACATTGTCACAAAAGATATCGATGCGACCCTAAAACACATGGAACATCTAACATGTTAGCTCACTCAAAAGTGTGTCACAAAAACCCTAACCTTTTACAGAAAGATCCCACTCAAAGAAACCTTGTAAGTGGTGAAGGTGGTTTTTTAGGTTCAACAAGCCAAAGGTTCAATGCTCAAGCATGTAGGAAGGCTATTACTTCCTTTGTACTTCTTGATGAGCATTCATTTAGAGTGGTAGAGGGTGAGGGTTTTAAGAGACTATGCAAACAACTACAACCACAAATGACCATCCCTTCAAGGAGGACTGTTGCTAGGGATTGTTTTCAACTTTACCTAGCCGAAAAGTTGAAACTTAAAGCCTTCTTTAAATCTGATTGTCCTAGGGTTGCACTAACCACTGATTGTTGGACTTCAATTCAAAATCTTAGTTACATGGCCATAACTGCACACTTCATTGACAATGAATGGAACTATCATAAAAAGATTATCAGTTTTAGTTTAGTTCCAAATCACAAGGGTGACACCATTGGTAAGAAAGTGGAGGATGTTTTGAATGAATGGGGGCTTAGAAAAGTGTCAACAATTACCCTTGATAATGCAACATGTAATGATGTGGCCGTTTCTTATTTGGGAAAAAGACTTAAAAGCAAGAATGCTTTAGTTGGTGATGGGAGTTTTTTTCATATGAGGTGTGCTGCCCATATCTTAAACTTAGTAGTGAGAGATGGGCAAAAAGATCATGAATTGGCTATTGAAAGTGTTCGCGAAGCTGTTAGGTTTGTGAGGTCCTCACCACAACGAGCTTTAAAGTTTAAGGAGTGTATTGAAATTGTAGGGATAACATGTAAAAGAAAACTTGGCCTTGATGTTTCCACACGATGGAATTCCACATATTTGATGTTGGATGCTGCTGAGAAGTTTCAGGCAGCGTTTGAGAAGTTAGAGGATGAGGATCCTGGGTACATGGAATTTTTTAACCTCTCGGGTCCTCCTTGTTCTATTGATTGGGAAAAATCTAGGGCTTTTGTGATTTTTTTGAAAACATTCTATGATGCAACCAAATTGTTTTCATCTTCGCAAGAAGTGTCGATACATTCTGCCTTTCATAACTTGTCTGAAATTTTGTGTAAGCTTCAAGAAGCTTCCTTGAACATGAATACCTATGTGGCTCCAATGGTTTCAAATATGAAGACCAAATTTGATAAATATTGGGGGGATGTTGAAAAAGTGAATCATTTCCTATTTTTTGGAGTGATATTTGACCCTAGGTTTAAGTTCAGTTATGTTGAGTGGTCTTTCAATGACATGCATGGGGATGGTAGTCCAATTGCTAAGAAAAGTATTGAGTGTGTCAAGAAAAGTCTATTTACACTATACAATTGGTATAAATCTGAGCACAGTAAGAATGTTGAGGCTGCCCTCTTAGATGCACCATCCGAGAGCACTTCTCTTGGAGAAACAAGTACCCAAGCTAGAAAACCTACACTTTTTACAAGGGCTGATGCATTTAAACAACACTTAAAGGATAAAGTCATTGTTGATAATAAAAATGAACTAGAGAAGTACTTAGGTGATCCATGTTGGGTTGATGCTGAAAATTTTAACATTCTTAAATGGTGGAAGGAGAATTCAACTTGTTATCCTATATTAGCTACTTTGGTTAGGGATGTTTTGGCAACACCTGTTTCAAGTGTAGCATCTGAAAGTGCTTTTAGCACGGGTGGAAGGATTTTAGACATGTATAGGAGCTCTTTGAGTCCATCAATGGTTGAGGCACTTATTTGTTCTCAAAATTGGTTGATGCCTTCGGACGAGAACGATCCAAAAGTCCTTGATTTACTTGAAGAATATGACATAACTGATTCAATAGTTTCAGGTACATAGTTAATCATTTTGTCCTTTTAAAAAATTATTTTATAAATTTAAGCATCATCTCATTACAATTTTCTTATATGGTTGTAGAATTTCAAGTTGCTTGTGTTGTTGGAGCTGCTCCTGGGCAGGCTGGCCCGATTTAATTAGCTTTTAGGTATGAAAAAATTAAAAGTTATATACTAACTGTTTTCTAAGCCATAAACTGAATATTTTTTATATTTTTATGTGCAGCCACTTTTTTGGAGTCGTGAATGACTCGACTTTTTGAAGTCTGAACGACACAACTGACCTATATCAGTCTCGCACATCAATTCCCGCACAGCACTGGATCCATTTGAAAATGATACAAGTTAATTTTTGGTAACTCTTTATTCATTTTGTTTTAATTCCTCCTTATTTTAATTTTGGTAACTCTTTCATGTCATACCATATCTGCATGCTTTATTTCTTCTGCATTCAATGCAATTCTATTGTTCTTTCTTCTCTTAGTAACTATTTGAACTTCTAAAACAAACCTCGAGCTAAAAGTAAAGGAGAAATACTATAATAGTAATATCACCTCGAGCTCATTAATCTTAGCATCAATCTTTAGCTGGCTTTCCAATCTCCTCTGCTTAATCCTGGCTGCTGTTATCATACAGATTCTGCGAGCTCGAATTTGATCTTGTATTCTGCTCCATGAGTGTATATAGTTAAGTGTAGTTGATGTTTGCTCTCTGGCCATGTGATCTTGAATTAAAGCTTCAAAATTCTCTGCTCCCCTCAGATGTTGAAATGTTCTTCTTGCCTGTGTAGCAGCAGCATAGGTATAGGAGCAGAGTATAAGTTCACTAATATCATTAAGCCATTGTGAAAATTGCTATATTTTGGAGAAAATCCTCAAATTAACATCTCTAAATACTTTTGGGATATTTAGAACTAAGTTAATCCTTGAAAACATAATTTGTTATATCAAGAGCTAAACAAAGTTGAAGATGTGGGAAATAACTGCTTTCCAACTGTTATAAATGAGGGTGATAGGTACAATGCAGATAATATCATCATATACATATCTCCCTAGGACTTAACTCCCCTTTCAGAATCATTGCTCCGACTGGGAGAAAGATTATCTCCAATGGGAATGTACACGGGAGCTAAATCCCACTATCAAATTTTTTATAACAATTGTTTATAATTTTTTTTTGTGGTATAAATTACACCAAATACACTTTACAATGGAGACAATCTCCACCCCTCTGACTGAGCTTTATTGCTTTGAGTTTAATTCTCATTTATTACTCTCTTTTTGCATTTACTTGATGCCAAATCAGTGCAACAAGAAGTCAAGAATATTAAGACCTCTTGTCCTTGTGAATTTTCTTCTATTGGTATATACATAATACATGAACTTGTTTCAACAAAGTAATATATGTCTATTATTTCTCTTCATCAGGTAGGACTAGTTCACAACATAGAAACCAATGTTTTGAAGAGCATGATGATGGATGTGTTGATGAAATGAATGAGCATTCATGTTCAAAGCTCATGAGAGAAGAATCTGATTCCTTCCTTGGCAACAGTAATATCTTCTCTAAAAGGTAACTTTACTTTACCCTTGAAATATTATTTCAAACTTTTCACACACAAAATATAATAAAGTTAATGTATAAAAGTGGGAGAGAATTCATTTCACTTTGATTCCTCCTTGTTTTAATTTTGTTTGTGAAATGTATGGTTCCAATCATTATAGAATAGAAATTTCAATTTATTTTGCTGTCTATTTTTCTTTCTCTTTCTTGTTCTTCTAGAGGAACACTTCATGCTTATGGTGTTTAACTGGTAAGATTAGATTCTGATACATGTATCTGCTATCCTATTTAACTATTCATTACTGCAAATTGTCATAATTTATATGTAAAAGTTACATAAATTTGTTGCAGTTACTTGCTATAGTCGTCTATCTAATGTTCAATTGTGATAATCCTGGTTATGCTTTATTACATTTCTTCTTACCGTAAGTCATTCCTTACAGGTGGGTCGCAAACTCTCTGGATTTTAACAAGGATTATGACGCAATTGTTTTTGAGACAACCATAAGGTTACTTTATAAGGTTTACATTGCAGTTAAAGTCTTTTCCATTCCAAAAATTATAATAAGCTTATGTATTGACAACTGATTTTTTTTCTTTCTATTTGTTGGTCTATTTTCACCAAAATCCAGAGTAGTGGGTGGCCTTCTTAGTACATATGATCTATCAGGGGACAAAATTTTCCTTGACAAAGCTAGAGACATTGCAGATAGATTACTGCCTGCATGGAACACACCTTCAGGAATTCCTTATAATATCATCAACCTGTCACATGGACGCGCACACAATCCTGGATGGATCGGGGTAAGTTTCTACACATGCATTTCAATCTTACTCAACACGAAAAAGATTTAGGATATTGCTTTTATGGTCTATAGGGTTCGAGTATTTTGGCAGATTCAGGCACCGAACAGCTAGAGTTCATTGCTCCATCCTTGGAACAACAGCTCCCATTCTGGTATGCAAAAAATTTACTTGAAAGGTCATGCATAATTTTGTTTAGAAGCAAAAGCTTTGAAATATATTATTTCTAAAATAACACTTCTCTTCTCTTGCAGCTTACAGTGGAACACTTCTCTTCTCTTGCAGCTTATAGTGGAACACTTCTCTTCTCTTGCAGCTTACAGTGGGTGTTTAAGTGCTGGAAATATGATGGTGAACAAAAATTATAATTAGTGTTGGTTGTGTCATCATGTTGGCTTTTAATGTTAATTTATATATGAAGGATGAATGTAATTTAAGTATTCATAGTGTATTTTAAGCTTTCTTTTAATGTTGGCATCTACAAAAACTACCTTATAGACTTTATGTCCAAAATTGAATGTATTATTTTAATATAATATTTGATCATAGTTTATTTGAAATTTACAATTTGATCATAGTTTATTTGGAAGACAATGTAAATTAGAATGTAAAATAGTGTTAAATTGGGTCATTTATTATTTTTATTATTGCTTTATATTTATTATTTAATATTCTTTTAATTAAAAAAATTAAGATATAATTGAATTTTTTATGACAATTTAATATTAATTAACCGAACAAACCGATCCATTTTAACCGATAAACCGATTAAACCGAATCCGATCAAACCGATTACAACTTTGGTCGGAATTGGGCCTAATATTTGAATCCATGGTTTTATATGGTTTGACATATTGGACCCAAATCCAGTCCAAACCGACCGATGTCCACCCTTAGTTGAACGATACGTTGTTGAAGAAGCGGTTGAGTTTTGTACTGATTTTTTGTCCAATGTGCAATCCATTAGACTCCTCAAATCTCATTTTTTCAAAAAAAAAAGAAGGTAAAAAATTAATTGGAAATGAAATTGTGTATCAAGGGATGAACGGGATCAAGTGCATTTGTATGTTCTGCACAATGACACTGAGGTTGAGCCGTTTGTTGAAATGCACAAGGCTATACTCCGAGGTGAAAATCAAAGTAGAAATGAAAATTGGATAGTAGGAGAGCACAATCAAAGTTTTATATAGTGGTTTAAGGATCATATATATTCAAAGTTTCATTCAGATCCCGCTTCAATATCAGACAGGTTGAGATGTTTGGCATATGGTCCAAGTTCGACTGTGTTCTCTTATAGAGGATACAGAATTAATGGATACACATTTTATACCAAAGAACAAGATGAGAAAAGTACTATGCAAAATAGTGGTGTCACGGTGGTATGTGAAGCAATGCACATTTCTAGTATGAAGGACTTAAACCCCAAATATGAAAATTTGTCATATTTTGGGGTTATCAATCACATCTGGGTGTTTGATTACGAGAAGTTTCAGATTCCTATCTTTGGTTGCAAGTGGGTACATACTAGTGGCATACGAATGGATAAGTCAGGGTTTTTGCAAGTGGATCTTAGTAGGGTGGGGTACAAAGATGAGCCTTTTATTCTAGCCTCTCAAGCTAAACAAGTATTCTATGTCACAGACCCGAAGAGTACGAAATGATCTATAGTGCTTTTATCTAACAAAGTGATTGATGATAAAAGTGTGGATCAAGGTGATGTTGATGTTGAGAATGAGTCGTATATTAGAAACGATCGAGATGAAAATACTACAGCGGATGAATCATATATCAGAAAAGATCATGATGAGGGAATTTAGATCAATCCCTCCGTCCGCGTTCTTAAGAGACAAGTAATTCGGAATCCAACCAAGAAAAGAAAGAGATGTTAGTGAAAGAGGTAATATATATTCCTCCATACCTGTTAACACTTAGCAAACTTCTAATAAATGATATATTTGTCATTTTATATACTCAATTGATATTTGTCATTTTATATACTGAATAGATATTTGGAATTATATATTTGGAATTAAATATTTGTCATTAGATACTAATGTTTTTCTTTATTACAAGTTAGATGGCTAGTAACGAGGAGCACCCACACGATGATTCTATTAATGATGGAGACAATGATGGAGAAAAATCCAGTAAGGGAGTGGAAAAAGAAATTAAAAGAGGAAAAACTATTATGAAGAATATCATTCGTGATAGAGATAGAGGTATAAAATACGATGTGCATTGGAGTTCAAATGACCAATTAATTGAACCTAACAGTTCTAAATTGACAAGTTACATTGGTACAATTGTAAGGAGAGAAATTCAAATAACTTGTGATGAGTGGAGAGATGATAAGCTGGATGATGCTAAAAACAAAATCTGGAGCGAGATACAGGTACTTTAAATTATGTCTTTAAATTACGATTATGTACTTTAAATTATGTCTTTAAATTACTTATACTAACGCACTTTGTGTATGTTTTTGTAGAGGTCTTTCAACATTGATGACACAAGAAAAGATTATTGTCTTGGATTGGTCGGCAAAATACTAAGAGGGTTTATAACATATTTAAATAGAAAATATCTTAGAGATGCCGAATTTTTTTTTGTTGATGCAGAGCGTCCAACAGAATATGCAGATGTGATTTCAGTTAAAGAATAAGATGTTTTTAAAGTCAAACGGAAAACCCCAAAATTTCAGAGTGTAAGTGACGTAAATCGTTAAAGAGCATCATCTCTCGCATATCCATACAAAAAAGGGCGTTTGTGATATGCACGATTAGAATAAAAAATAGTAAGTATTTAAAAATTGCAATGATATACTTGTTCATCAAGAGTTATAACTGAGCTTGTTTTTTGTGTTAATGTGTAGTTAAAAGAGGAGAGTAGTTCTGAAATATCTCTTCCGGAGCATGTTTTGTGGAAGGCTATCCGTGTGGGTAAGGATGGAGTTCTTAAAGAAGATGTACAACAAATTTTTGAAAAATGCGTAAGTATAACATTAATTCTAATTAAATCAAAATTTTATTAACATATAGTATTCATGTTTTTCCAATATTCATATGAATTTCAGGAGAGTCTGTCTCAGTCTACATCTCCACCAGATGATTGCAGGAGCATACTTAGTCGAGCATTAGATGTTCGTGAGTATTCTGGTCGGGTGAGGTGTAAAGGACATGAGGTTACTCCAAGCTCCTTGAAAAAGAACAACTCAAAGACAAAATCTGCTAGCAATAAAGAACTGCAGGCAAGGTTGGATGCATTAGAAGCTGAAGTTCTTGAATTGAGGAAGGAAAAAGCAAGACAATACCAATCAGAAAGGGAAGCTTCGGGTGTTAAAGAAACTAGTGACATAGCTAGTGTCAATTGTGCAGCTCAACCGAGTATTCCCGAGGTACTTACATATATTATTATGAAATTAAATTAGTGTAATTTATTTAACTGACATATATACACATTAACGATGTCATATTTATTATTGGTTTTAGGGCATTTCACCTTGTTAACTCTTTTTAGAGACATCAACTTATCGCATGGTTGACAAGGGAAAAGTTTATAACACTTTGGGAGAAGTACTTCATCATAAACCGCTCCCTTCTGGATATTTGAAAGTGTCGATTGATATTGCTTTAGAGGGTGGTGCGTTATTACCAATCCCAGATGAAGTTTCAGATGCAACATTGGTGGGAGAGGCAATAGGAGCGTTTGTTGCATGGCCGTCAAGACTCGTTCGCATAAATGATGAGGTATAATTAAAACCGTTATGAACCTTTTAGTACTCAAATTTTTTATGTTCGTTTTACTTACTTTTTTTTTGCATGGTAATGTTAGACTCCTACAAAACCCAAACCAAAAAATAAAGGGATTACGCGGCCAAAGGAGTCAGTGATAGCAAAAAAACAGGCACAACACAATTATATGATATTTATGCTTAGATAATGTTAATTTGTCGTCCTATACTTGACCACTCTAATTTTATGATATTTAGATTATTCCTGCTAAAGAGATTGAAGCTGTAAGTAGGGGTAAGGAGCCTGTAATTAGCAACATTCCCACAGAAACAAAGAGTGTTGCTAAGAGGACCAGGGCTAGAAAGAAAACTACTTCACAATATAGGTCGTGCCTTCAGACATATATAAGCTTCACAACTATTTCACAAGGTGGTACTTCTCTTATACCCCTGGATGAAGGGATTTATGGTTCTGAAGGCATGACAACAATTGGTAAGGAGGATTTGGAAGAAGTTTTTGGACACTTGACATTAGGCATCGCTGTTATCAATACATACATTAGGTATACTCCAATCAACTTTGTTTAATTAATTGCAGAATTTATTTACTCATTTCAATGAATAATTAATGTTAATGATGTTTTTATTTAAGGTTTCTGTATGACAAGTTGATTCGCCCGCGTGGATTGGAGTCCAGATTTGCTTTCATAAATTCCAACGTTGTCCACGCAGGGTCAATTATCTCAAAGCCAGATGAAGTAATAACATTTGTGCTTAGTTTATCATATAATATGGTAAAAAGAACAATTTTTCCATATCTTTGAGATGATTGACCCTGCGTGGACAATGTTGGGATTTATGAAAGCGAATCTGGACTCCAATCCACGCGGGCGAGTCAACTTGTCATACAGAAATCTTAAATAAAAACATCATTAACATTAATTATTCATTGGAATGAGTAAATAAATTCTGTAATTAATTAAACAAAGTTGATTGAAGTATACCTGATGTATGTATTGATAACAGCGATGCCTAATGTCAAGTGTCCAAAAACTTCTTCCAAATCCTCCTTACCAATTGTTGTCATGCCTTCAGAACCATAAATCCCTTCATCCAGGGGTATAAGAGAAGTACCACCTTGCGAAATAGTTGTGAAGCTTATATATGTCTGAAGGCACGACCTATATTGTGAAGTAGTTTTCTTTCTAGCCCCGGTCCTCTTAGCAACACTCTTTGTTTCTGTGGGAATGTTGCTAATTACAGGCTCCTTACCCCTACTTACAACTTCAATCTCTTTAGCAGGAATAATCTAAATATCATAAAATTAGAGTGGTCAAGTATAGGACGATAAATTAACATTATCTAAGCATAAATATCATATAATTGTGTTGTATCTGTTTTTTTGCTGTCACTGACTCCTTTGGCCGCGTAATCCCTTTATCTTTTGGTTTGGGTTTTGTAGGAGTCTAACATTACCATGCAAAAATAATGTAAGTAAAACGAACGTAAAAAATTTGAGTACTAAAAGGTTTATAACGGTTTTAATTATACCTCATCATCTATGCAAACGAGTCTTGACGGTAATGCAACAAACGCTCCTATTGCCTCTCCCACCAATGTTGCATCCGAAGCTTCATCTGAGATTGGTAATAACACACCCTCCTCTAAAGCAATATCAATCGACACTTTCAAATATCCAGAAGGGAGCGGTTTATGATGAAGTACTTCTCCCAGAGTGTTATGGACTTTTCCCTTGCCAACCATGCGATAAGTTGGTGTCTCTAAAAAGAGTTGACAAAGTGAAATGCCCTAAAATCAATAATAAATATGACATCGTTAATGTGTATATATGTCAGTTAAATAAATTACACTAATTTAATTTCATAATAATATATGTAAGTACCTCGGGAATACTCGGTTGAGCTGCACAATTGACACTAGCTATGTCACTAGTTTCTTTAACACCCGAAGCTTCCCTTTCTGATTGGTACTGTCTTGCTTTTTCCTTCCTCAATTCAAGAACTTCAGCTTCTAATACATCCAACCTTGCCTGCAGTTCTTTATTGCTAGCAGATTTTGTCTTTGGGTTGTTCTTTTTCAAGGAGCTTGGAGTAACCCCATGTCCTTTACCCCTCACCCGACCAGAATACTCACGAACATCTAATGCTCAACTAAGTATGCTCTTGCAATCATCTGGTGGAGATGTAGACTGAGACAGACTCTCCTGAAATTCATATGAATATTGGAAAAACATGAATACTATATGTTAATAAAATTTTGATTTAATTAGAATTAATGTTATACTTACGCATTTTTCAAAAATTTGTTGTACATCTTCTTTAAGAACTCCATCCTTACCCACACGGGCAACCTTCCACAAAACATGCTCTGGAAGAGATGTTTCAGAACTACTCTCCTCTTTTAACTACACATTAACACAAAAAACAAGCTCAGTTATAACTCTTGATGAACAAGTATATCATTGCAATTTGTAAATACTTATTATTTTTTGTTCTAATCGTGCATATCCCAAACGCCCTTTTTTGTATGGATATGCGGGAGATGATGCTCTTTGAAGAGTTACGTCACTTACACTCTGAAATTTTGGGGTTTTTCGTTTGGCTTTAAAAACATCCCATTCTTTAACTGAAATCACATCTGCATATTCTGCTGGACGCTCTGCATCAACAAATTTTTTTCTGACATCTCTAAGATATTTTTTGTTTAATATGTTCTAAACCCTCTTAGTATTTTGTCGGCCAATCCAAGACAATAATATTTTCTTGTGTAATTAATGTTGAAAGACCTCTACAAAAAACATACACAAAGTGCGTTAGTATAAGTAATTTAAAGACATAATTTAAAGTACATAATCGTAATTTAAAGACATAATTTAAAGTACCTGTATCTCACTCCAATTTTTGTTTTTAGCATCATCCAGCTTATCATTTCTCCACTCATCACAAGTTATTGGAATTTCTCTCCTTACAATTGTACCAATGTAACTTGTCAATTTAGAACCGTTAGGCTCAATTAATTGGTCATTTGGACTCCAATGCACATCGTATTTTATACCTCTATCTCTATCACGAATGATATTCTTCATAATAGTTTTTCCTCTTTTAATTTCTTTTTCCACTCCCTTACTGGATTTTCCTCCATCATTGTCTCCATCATTAATAGAATCATCGTGTGGGTGCTCCTCGTTACTAGCCATCTAACCTGTAATAAAGAAAAACATTAGTATCTAATGACAAATATATAATTCCAAATATATAATTCCAAATATCTATTCAGTATATAAAATGACAAATATCAATTGAGTTTATAAAATGACAAATATATCATTTATTAGAAGTTTGCTAAGTGTTAACAGGTATGGAGGAATATATATTACCTCTTTCACTAACATCTCTTTCTTTTCTTGGTTGGATTTCGAATTACTTGTTTCTTAAGAACACGGACGGAGGGATTGATCCAAATTCCCTCATCATGATCTTTTCTGATATATGATTCATCCGCTGTAGTATTTTCATATTGATCGTTTATAATATACGACTCATTCTCAACATCAACATCACCTTGATCCACATTTTTATCATCAATCACTTTGTTAGATAAAAGCACTATAGACCATTTCGTATTCTTCGAGTCTGTGACATAGAACACTTGTTTAGCTTGAGAGGTTAGAATAAAAGGCTCCTCTTTGTACCCCACCCTACTAAGATCCACTTGCAAAAACCCTGACTTATCCATTCGTATGCCACTAGTATGTACCCACTTGCAACCAAAGATAGGGATCTGAAACTTCTCGTAATCAAACACCCAGGTGTGATTGATAACCCCAAAATATGACAAATTTTCATATTTGGGGTTTAAGTCCTTCATACTAGAAATGTGCATTGCTTCACATACCAACGTGACACCACTATTTTGTATAGTACTTTTCTCATCCTGTTCTTTGGTATAAAATGTGTATCCATTAATTCCGTATCCTCTATAAGAGAACACAATTGAACTTGGACCATATGCCAAACATCTCAACATGTCTGATATTGAAGAGGGATCTGAATGAAACTTTGAATATATATGATCCTTAAACCACTGTATAAAACTTTGATTGTGCTCTCGTACTATCCAATTTTCATTTCTACTTTGATACTCACCTTGGAGTATAGCCTTGTGCATTTCAACAAACGGCTCAACCTCAGTGTCATTGTGCAGAACATACAAATGCACTTGATCCCGTTCATCCATTGATACTGTCACAATTTCATTTCCAATTAATTTTTTACCTTCTTTTTTTTTTCGAAAAAATGAGATTTTGGGAGTCCAATGGATTGCACATTGGACACAAAATCAGTACAAAACTCAACCGCTTCTTCACCAACGTATCGCTCAACGATACAACCCTCTGGACGACTTCGGTTTTTCACGTACCCTTTTAATATTTTCATATAACGTTCAACATGGTACATCCATCTCATATAAGCTGGTCCACACAATTGTGTCTCTTTCACAAGATGAACAACAAGATGTACCATAATATCAAAAAATGATGGAGGAAAATACCTTTCAAGGTCACACAGAGTAATAACGATTTCTTTTTGTAATACTGGTAAGATCTCAGGATCGATCACCTTACTACAAATTGACCAGGAAAAAAAACACAATTTAGTTATAGCGCTTCTTACTTTTTCTGGCAAAATAGAACGTATACCTATTGGTAGAAAATGTTCCATTATGACATGGCAATCATGTGTCTTCAGACTCTTTAACTTGAGGTCTTTCATGGACACGAGTCTTCTAATGTCTGAGGAGTAACCTTCTGAAACTTTAACTTCACTCAGAAACTTACACAATATTTTATTTTCCTTTCTAGATAGAGTATAAGCAGCAGGTGGTAGATATGTTCGTCTTCCTTTCTTCACGAGTCCTAATTCAGTTCTTATTCCCATCTCTACCATGTCCTCTCTTGCTTTAAGGTCATCATTAGACTTTCCTTTTATATTGAGTAACGTACCAATAACACTTTCAAATACATTTTTTTCAATATGCATAACATCAAGGAAATATCTTACGTACAAAGATTTCCAATATGGAAATTAAAAAAAATGACCTCTTCTTCCACCCACTTGTGACAACTTTATGTGCAAAAGGCTTGCCAAACTGAATACTCACATCTTTCACCTTTTCACAATTTTGATCACCTGTCAATCCAGGTGGAGCTCTACGTTGTTCGGTATTTCCATTGAACGCTTTTCTCCATCCACGATATTGATGTTTTGAATTTAAGAATCTACGATGACCGAGAAAGACATTCTTCTAACAAAGTTTCAATCGTGTCGTATTGGTTCCATCTTCACAGACAGGACACGCTTTTTCACCTTTAATGCTATACCCAGATATATTTCCATATGCTGGAAAATTGTTAATTGTGCCAAACAACATCGCCCTCAAATTGAAACTTTCTTTCCTATATCCATCATAAACCTCCACACCGTTCTCCCACAAAATCTTCAAATCTTCGATTAAAGGTTTCAAGTATACATCTATGTCATTCCCTGATTGTTTAGGCCAAGAAATTAACATAGATAACATCATGTACTTGCGCTTCATACATAGCCATGGAGGTAGGTTATAAATCATAAGAATCACAGGCCATGTGGAATGTGAGATACTTTGAAGACCATGCGGGTTCATTCCATCCGTAGATAATGCCAAGCGAAGGTTTCTTGTTTCTCCTCCAAAATCAGGATAATCATGATCAATTTTCTTCCACTGTGGTGCATCTGCTGGATGTCGAAACTTTCCATCGATAATTCTTTCATCTACATGCCAAGTCAAGTGTCTAGCATCAGTTTCACTACGAAACATGCGTCTAAATCTCGGAATAATAGGAAAATACCATAAGACTTTCGCTGGAGATAATTTTTTCTTATATCGAGATAAACCGCACTTTGGGCACTCATTCAACAATGCATATTCGTTTCGAAACAAAATACAATCATTTAGACATGCATGTATCTTATCATAGCTCATGCCAATAGAGCACAACATTTTTTTGGCCTCGTAGGTTCGATTAGGAAGAACATTATCCTCAGGAAGCATATCTCTCAAAAGGGCTAATAACTGTGTGAAACTTTTATCCGACCATCCATTGCGCGCCTTTAAGTTGTACAATTTTAATACCGCAGACAATCTTGTGAATTTGGGGCAATATTTATACAACGGTTTCTCCGCATCGCTTACCAACCTCTCAAACATTTTGGGACAATCTTGAAGATCTTCTTCAAGTGCTTCTGCAATCTCTTCGACTCGATCACAATCATATGTATCCGTGGCATTGTCGTACGAAACATAGGTCGCATTACTTTTCACCCCCGGTTCAACATTCTCGATGCTTTTCTCACCATGAAATATCTAACACGTATAACTTTGATCAATTCCGCACATTAGTAAATGGGATTTCAATCCATCTGCGTCAACCCGACCCACATAACAACAACCCAAGTAAGGACATTTCATTTTATTCGGGTCTTCAGCGTGTTCAACAACAAACTTAACGAACTCTAATACCCCATTCTCGTACTCTTTTGACAATCGATCGACACACATCCATTTTTTATCCATGGTTTTAACTTTTATCTAAGTTAAACAAAAACACTAATTAGGGCACAAAACGGTATAATGCGTTTCTGTCAAAACACAAAGTATACACGGATTTAAAATAAATTTGAGTTCTCAAAAATCAATTCAGAGAAAATATAAAAATTGATCTAAAGTTCCAACATGACTAAGGAATACCATATCATAAGTAAGGGTATTTAATTACGGTTCGGTTCAGCAAGTTATGGTTTGGTTAACTATGGTTTCAGTTCGGTTATTGAACTGTTTGATGACATGTGGTTCGGTTCATAAACCATGAATAACGGTTCGATTATTTAAAAACGGTTCAGTTCGGTTCTGTGGTTCAGTTCAGTTCTGTGGATTTTTTGAACACCCCTAATTATGATTTATTTTTTCTTCACATTATCAATACCATAACCACAAGTTCACGAATCTCACTACACATTATTTGGCTGCTGGTAATTGCTATTTAGTTAGCAGGTGATAGACAAGTTTAAAAAAATAATATGCTTTTATAAACATATTAAAATTGCACAATAAATAATCACATGTTACAAAATTGAACTAGTTTTGTTTTTGACCATAGAGGTTTACTATAGTAATACAAAACTTGGAAGCAAAGAAATAGAAAGAGCAAGAGTTTCTCACCGTAGTGCCTGCAACCAGGAAAATTGCACTAGATAAGCTTCCTGTTAATGTAAAAAAAACATGAATAAGTTAAATTCACACACAAAAGCACTTATTTACAAAAGCACTGACATTCTTGAGATTCTTGAAAGCACTTATTCACAAAAGGGTGCGTTATCCCCCAAACAAAAGCACTTATTCACAAAAGCATTGTTTCCTTCCTACCCAGCTCTAGCTAGTATCATGACCACCCACATTTTTATTCAATAGAAAAGAACAACTTAATAATGTAAAAGTGCATAAATGGTGTAATCGGAACTGACTTGTTGTTGTTATAGGAACACCGGAGAGAGTTTCTTCTGCACGGAGGAAGAACCACCAAAGTACGGTTGGATGGTGAGAAGACGAGTTGGAGAAGAGTTGGAGGAAGAACCACAGTTGGACGGTGAATGGGAGGAGACGAGTTGGAGAAGAAGATGAACAGGAGCGATTTCTGGGTGTGGGGTTTCGTTTGTACGATTTGGAATTTTTGGAAATCTGATAACCAATTTAGGGATTAAGAAACTATTTAATTACCTTAGACAGTGCTTTCAAGAAGCGCTGCTAAAGGTATTACCTTTAGCAGCGCTTTAGGCTTTAGCAGCGCTTTTAGAGTAATACCTTTAGCAGCGCTTCTGGAAAGCGCTGTCTAAGGTATACCCTTTAGTAGCGCTTCTGGAAAGCGCTGTCTAAGGTATACCCTTTAGCAGCGCTTTAGGCTTTAGCAACGCTTCCTAGAATAACACCTTTAGCAGCGCTTTTAGTAAGCGTTGTCTAAAGTATAACCTTTAGCAGCGCTTATTCTAATTTTTTAATTTTTTTTACTGAAAACCTATAGCAGCGCTTAGGGAAAGAAAGCGCTGTCTATGGTAAGGCCTATAACAACGCTTATAATAAGCATTGTTTATAGTATACCTTTAGCAGCGCTTCTCCTTTAATTTTAATTATTAATTTTTCTGAAAACCTATAGCAGCACTTTAGGCATAAGCGCTGTCTATGTGGCGCTGTCTAAAGTCAATTTTGGCATAGTGATGAAAGAAATCTGTCAAATCGATCTCAACCAGATATCAAAGATGGAAGAAATCTGTCAAATTGATCTCATCCAAATATCAAAGATGGAAGAAATCTGTCAAATTGATTTCAACCAGATATCAAAGATGGAAGAAACCTGTCAAATTGATCTCAACCGGATATCAAGGATGGAAGAAATTTGTCAAATCGATCTCAATTGAATATCAAAGATGGAAGAAATCTGTCAAATCGATCTCAACTGGATATCAAAGGTGGAAGAAATCTGTCAAATCGATCTCAACCGAATATCAAAGATGGAAGAAATATGTCAAATTGATCTCAACCGGATACCAAAGATGGAAAGAATCTATCAAATCGATCTCAAACGGATATCAAAGATCGAAGAAATCTGTCAAATTGATCTCAACCAGATATCAAAGGTGGAAGAAATCTGTCAAATTGATCTCAACTAGATATCAAGGATGGAAGAAATATGTCAAATCGATATCAACCAAATATGAAGGGTGGAAGAAATCTGTTAAATTGATCTTAACCAGATATCAAATAAAGACCTCTTGAATCAAAAGAGAAACTCAAAGATTAAACAGAGAACGCTTGTATCAAAGGAGAACTCAAAACAACAAGGAGACTAATTAAGGGTAGGTTTTTGACTAAATACCGCCACTCTGAAATGGACTTTCTAGGGATAAAGATACGTATGTCTGGTCAACATTAGACACACACACACGAGAAAGAGACCGACCAAAATATACTCTCACATGGGATATTAGCTTAGCTAACAGAAGGAAAATCCGATTAATGCAGATAAACCAAATATAAAGAATTGACTAAGAAGAACCTACAGAGGACAATGATCAAATGTGAACTCGACAAGAGAAAGAGACCAGCCAAAGGGGACTCTAATAAGGATTGCCAACACAAGTTAGGCTTTAAAGAGGTTGCGAATGCGCAAGAACTACAATATCCCTCAGGCCAGAAGCGGGACATGATTCTTCAAGAGTAGAAATCATCTGAATTACCACAAACCAAGTATGGATACTCAAATACTTGAGAAATAAGAAAGGTTATACACCAACTCTTACTCGCACAGAAAAGCAAACACTGGTAAAACAACCGAAGACTTGCAAGGGCGGGAAGAAACCACAACTTACTGGGGAAATGGATAATACCAAAGACCCGAATGATGGTAAACCAAACTAGACTCCGCTGGGAGAACAAATCAAATCTGCGTGCATAGCAACCTGGTTACTGAAGGTAAACACAATTGGCTTATACTTATGCATGTTTGAAAATTTCTTTTTATTTTGGTAGATGCAATGAAATGATGCATGTTTTAGCGATACATTGGGAACACATGGCAATAATCGGCTATTGAGGAGACAATGAACTCCTGAACAATTATCTTCACACATATGATCTTCTGAAAAGAGAAATCAATCTGAACTTCAGTGGGGAATCACAATTCAGACCTAACAGCTTCTGAAGATTGTTATCACCAGGAAAATAACTTCCTCGGGAGAATACTGCAAACATAAATCGCAGCTCTGAAAGAATCTTGAACTCTGATCTAACTCTCAACTCCCTGGGGAACAAATCCAATCTCTTCCTGTCTATGATGAGGAAAAATTCACTGGGAATAGAAACTTTTACTAGGGATCATATAAATTCTTAACTGAAAAGAATTCTATTCAGACCACACCGGGGATAACGACTAGAGGTGATAAACTTCACTTGGGGAAGAAGAGAAAATTGTGAACAACAACTTGAAGTTTGGAACTCCACTGGGGAACTTTTCATCAATACTCTCCTACTGAGGATAAGAGACCCTTGACCGACAAACGTCAATGCATATTGCTCAACAAAAAGCAAGGGACTTGATCCACTGGGGAATAAGCAGGCCTGGTGATCAACCATCTCATCAAGAAAACTTAATAGGGCGAAATTCCCTAGGGAAAATCGTACTTTAAGGGGAGTCAAAGAATCAATCTCACTGGAGATAACACCACCAGGATGGAAATCTTCTCTTGAGAAAGAAACAAGCATCTTGGGATAAATGCTCCACTGGGGATATCTCAAACACCTTCTATTGTCAGGGAAAGAAGAGTTATGAATGGCACCATCATGCACACCATACTGGGGAGGCAGGATACCTGCTCCAATGGGAAAAGAAAAATTTGCTTCACTGGGAAGAGAAAACTTGCTTCACTAGGGGATAAAGGCAAATTAATCTAAAGTATCCTTGAAATTCGGCTTCGATTGGGCATAAATAAACCTCTTCCACTGAGTAATAGAGAAGCTTCGGATAGTGGCATCAACAACACCAACCGCACTGGAAACAATCATTCCTGCAATATTCACATCACCAAATACTTTCATTGGGAAGAAGAAATCAATTCAAATCGGACAGAAAAACTACCTCCATGGGAATACCAAACCAGAATCTCTCATTTGTAATTGGGAATCTCTTCAAGAAAACTCTGATACAAGCAGATCGCAATGGATAAAAGAGTGCAAACTTCACTGAGGAGTAGCATGCATACTTCACGGGGAAGACAATGGCTAATCTCATTGGGGGAACCACAAAATGTCGCCTTCAAGGGTAATACGTCAATAATCTTTCAAGAAACCCAGAAAGAACACACTACAATGAAGAGTTCGAGCATACTCAAACGAGGGTACGACATCGTTGGAGATACATGTTCTCTTCTGTGCACAAGTGTGCATTCACTGAAGGAAATAGAATCCCATTCTACAAAAATCCTTATGTTAGTCGCATACGGACCCTTCTTGATTCACTTGTTGGTACACTTCAACCAAACCTATATAAAGTGGAGATCACAATAACATGCCCCGGTATGGGATGGATACCTTGGCCGTCATATCAAACACCTAAAACTTTAAGCAATTTCAATTACTGATATCATGTTCTATAAAGCTTTAATGTTTTAAATGCAAAGTTTATAAAAAATGTTGGACGTCTTTTACAATTAAAACAGTAAAATAAAAAAAAAAGGGCACGATTTGAAAAAAAAAACATTTTTATTGATTGATTGGCCTGTAAATAAGCATTTACATCAAGAAGCAATTCCTGAAAAGAGGTAATTGCATACAAAGCATACAGAGGAAAAACAAAGATGGCAATGTGAGTGCGAATTTATCGAGACCGACTCTGCTATAGCTCTTATGACCTCAAAGCTCCTTAATATCTTTCTTTCTAAATAAAATGATTGGACTGATACTTCCCAAGCCAACCCAAGAACAATTTAAATTGATATTACATATGAAACATAGACCATAGTTTTCGCTTTTAATCCCTAAGTTTTGCCTGGATCGCCCTTTCGGGTTTTCAATCCACCGGGATACCCTTTTTGCCTAAATTGCCTTTGACAGGTCCAACTTAGAGGGTGTACGATTATTTTTCACTCATTCACTCTTTCTTTTGTCCCTAACTTTTTCCCAAACCTTTGCTCACTCTTTTAGATTTGTCGGGATGCCTTTTTTCCTGAGCCAATCAACTCAGCAGTCATTTTATGCGAAGTAGTTTTTCACTACATCTGTGTTGATGGGGTGAGGGAAATCCTCTCCATCCATAGTTGTGAGCATCATAGATCCTCCAGAAAAAACTTTCTTTACAGCATATGGTCCTTCATAATTAGGAGCCCATTTACCCCTAGCATCTGTATTGTTAGGAGGCAAGATCCTCTTCAGCACAAGATCACCAGCTTGAAAATTCCTTGGACGTACCTTCTTGTCAAAAGCTTTCTTCATCCTCCTCTAGTATAACTGCCTGTGGCAAATAGCCGTCAATCTCTTCTCATCAATGAGATTCAACAGATCAAATTTATTCTGAACCGATTTGGCCTCATCCAACTATACATCCGTCATTATCCTTAAAGAAGGGATTTCCACTTCTACAGGAAGGACTGATTCCATGCCATATACAAGCGAGAAAGGGGTTGCCTCAGTCGAAGTATGCACAATGGTACGATAACCATGTAAAGCAAATTACAACATCTCGTGCCAATCCTTATAAGTGACAACCATCTTCTGCACAATCTTCTTAATATTCTTATTAGATGCCTCAACCTTGCCATTCATCTTAGGACAGTAAGGATAAGAATCGTGATGCTTTATCTTAAAGCTTTCGCACAGCTCTTTCATCATCTTATTGTTGAGATTTGACCCGTTATCGGTAATAATCTTCTCGGGAACCCCGTATCGATAAATGATATTATGCTTGATGAAACGAGCAACCACCTGCCTAGTGACGTTGGCATATAATGCTGCTTCGACCCACTTAGTGAAGTAGTCAATGGCTACAAGAATGAAGCAGTGCCCATTGGAAGCATTCGGCTCTATCCAGCCAATCATATCAATACCCCATATTGCGAAGGGCCAAGGAGAAGTCAAGACATTCAGAGGGTTGGGCGGCACATGCATTTTGTCGACATAGATCTGACATTTGTAACAGATCCTGGAATCATTGTAGCCATCATTTTCCATTGTTGACCAATAATAACCTGCTCTCAAGATTTTCTTGGCCATATGCCCACTGGAATGCGTTCCAAAGGAACCTTCGTGAATTTCTTCTATGATCTTACTTTCTTCGTGTCTATCCACGCATCTGAGTAAAACAGAATCATAGTTTCTCTGAGGGGTGTTCACGGTGCGGTTTGTGCGGTTTTGTCACAAAAAATCATCTAAACCACAAGAGAGAAAAATGTGCAGTTTGGTTTGGTTCGGTTGTCTCTTAGAAAAAAACCGAACCAAACCAATGCGGGTTGGTTTGGTTCGGTTGGTTCGGCTTCTTACAAATATTTTATAGAGCCATACATACACATGTAGATGACAACATAACTTTGTATTTAGTCATTCATACACTACCAAATAATAACAAAACTCATCATATTTGGACAACAACTTCTCATTTAATATGTAAAAATTAGATTAAACAAAAATGAAATAATAAACATAAAATAATAGCATAAAACAATATCAAAAATATTATAATAAAAAAAATAGAAGAGATGGGAGATTAGTGAAGATGAAAAAGAAAGAACATAAGAGAGGAGAGATTAGAGAAGAAGATGTACGATAAAAATGAAATTGAAAGAGGAAATATTTACATAAAAATGATAAGATGAAAAAGAAAGAATATAAGAGAGTGGAGATTAGGGAATAAGATGCAAGATATATGTGGCGAAGAAGACGCAATAATTCTAGGAGAGATTTGAAAAGACTGAGACTGAAAGCGTAAGTGTAAGGATGAAAATTTGTTCGTAATCATAAGGCTAATGCATAATACATTTAGGTGTAATGTGGTTTGATTCAGTTTGGTTCGGCTTGTAAAATATAAACTGCAAACCAAACCGAATCGTGCGATTTTGTTAAAAGATAACCCAAACACATCGAAACTAAATGCGGTTTTTTGCGGTTTTAGTTTGGCTTGGTTTGCAGTTTTCTATTGGGTTGGTTTGGTTTTGAATACCCCTAGTTTCTCTTGTACAAAACATCCCCATCGAGGAAAAACTTGGCTGCATATTTCTGCAGAGTCTTCTTATCAGTGACAGACTCATCCTCTAGATATTATTTCGTTTCAAGATATGTCTTGATATCATAAAACATGGTTTCTCATCAACAAAATGTTTTTCTACTTCATAACAAAATGCTTGCTCATCCAACCTTAAAATGGTGATAGAGGGGGCTTCATTTACTGATCTGGCTTTAAACATAAATGAGAGAGTAGCCAAAGCGTCTGCCAAGTTGTTCTCTTCCCTTGGAATATGATTGAAAGTAATCTCATCAAAATACGGGGTCAGCTTCGTCACATGCTCAAGATACAGAATCAGATTCAGGTGACGAGTTTCCCACTCTTCATTAATTTGACTAATCACAAGAAAAAAAATCCCCATATACTTCCAAGACCTTGATTCGCAAATCAACAACAGCTTCTAATCAAAAGATACAAGCTTCATACTCAGCCATATGCTTAGTACAATCAAAGCAAATTCTAGCAGTGAGAGGAGTGTGGAAACCTTCAGGAGAAATAATCACAGCACCGACACCATTGCCCAACGCATTGGAGGAACCATCAAAAACCATCGTCCATCACGATCATGGTTCATGTTCTTTCTCTGGGTCTAGAATATTACAATTGTATAAATACATGATGTATTCATCTGGAAATTCAAACTTCATCGACTGATAGTCGTCTTCCATAGGCTAGTGAGCAAGATGATCGGCCAACACACTACATTTGATAACTTTTAGGGTAGTATACTGGATGTCATATTTTGTTAAAATCATCTGCCAACAGGCTACTCTTCCCGTGAGAGCTGACTTTTCAAAGATGTACTTGATTGAATCCATCTTGGATATTAAGATAGTAGTATGAGTCAGCATATACTATATGAGACGCTTTACTTCCCACGCGAGTGTACAACAAGTCTTTTCTTAGAATGTATACCTCGACTCACAATCATTGAATTTCTTGATCAGGTAGTAGATGACATGTTCCTTTCTACCCGTCTCGTCATGTTGACCGATTACACAGTCCATGGAGTTTTCCAACATTGTCAAATACATTATCAAGGGCCTACCTTCCACCGGAGGTGAAAGAATTGGAGGTTTCACCAAATATTCTTTAATTCTATCAAATACCACTTGGAAATTGTTATTCCACCTGTCTGTCTGATCTTTTTTCAACAATTTGAAAATTGGTTCACAAGTGGATGTAAGATGAGAGATGAATCTAGCAATGTAGTTCAATCTCCCGAGAAAACCGTGAACCTCTTTCTCTGTTTTTGGAACGAGTATTTCTTGTATAGCTTTTATCTTGATAGGATCAACCTCAATTCTTTTTTCGCTTACGATGAAGCCCAATAACTTTTCTGACCTCACCCCGAAGGTGCATTTGTTTGGATTCAGACTCAGTCTGAACTTCCTTAATATTTCAAACTGTTTTAACAAGTGGACAAGATGTTCCTCTTCTGTCTGGGAATTGGCAATCATATCATCAACATATACTTCAATATCCTTATGTATCATGTCATGAAAGAGAGTGACCATTGCAGGCTGATACGTTGTCCACGCGTTCTTCAAATCAAAAGGCACCACTTTGTAGCAAAATGTTCCCCAAGGTGTAATAAAAGTAGTCTTCTCCATGTCTTTTGGCGCCATCTTTATCTGATTGTAGCCAGAAAAACCATCCATGAAGGAAAAAACCTTAGCTTGAGCAGTATTCTCAACCAAAATATCAATATGAGGGAGCGAAAACTCATCTTTAGGGCTTGCTCTGTTCAAGTTCCTATAATCCACACATATTTTGACTTTACCGTCCTTCTTAGGCACCGATACAATATTCACAATCCATGGCGGGTAAGAAGTCACTTTCAAAAAACCTGTATCAATCTCTTTCTGAACCTCCTCTTTGATCTTCTTAGATATCTCAGGATGAGTTCTTTGAAGTTTTTGTTTAACAGGAGGACATTCTTCTCTAAGAGGCAGTTTGTGCACAACAATATCTATATCTAGCCAAGCGTCTTCATAAGACCAAGCAAAGTTATCTGCATACTCATGAAGCATTTCAATTAATCTTTGCTTGACACTGTCTTCTAAAGCAGCCCCAATCTTGACTTCTCTTCGGACCTCCTCGGTACCTAGGTTGATCAACTTGGTAGTCTCTTGGTGCGACTGAATGAGATTTTCTTCTAGCCTCAAGAATCTAGCTAACTCTCCGGGAAGTTCACAATCTTCTTCACCTTGTTCTTCAGTTTTATAGATTGGATTTTCAAAGTCATAAAGAGCCATAATAGAATCATTTTCAAAAATTTCCGGGATTAACAGGGGACATAATCTGCATGATTATTTTTAATTTTATTTTAGTTTTAGATTAAAAAAATAAAATAAAAACTCACATTTTGCTAAAAATTTAAAAGAAAGACAGGGAGCAAAATTTTGAATGCAAAAAAAACGTCCTTTATTGATGATAAATTTGCAATGAAAAACATCGTGGCCGTACAACATGTTCACTACGTCTTAGGGAGAACGTAGTGATTATTGCATGATAACAAATAAAATAAAATTACTTTTCATAACGGGTGACTTCAATGACGTCTTCGGCAAACCAATTAGCAAGCTCTTTACCCGACACGGTAGGATGAACCCACTTATCCATCTCGCAATCACTGTCGCCATCCTCGCTCACAGCATGAGCTTCTTCATGGATAACCCAACTGCTGACAAAATGAATTGGCGAAGGGATACCTTGAACCTTGAGAGGAGTAACAATTGACACGCTTCGACCAGCCACGAAACCTAGACCTTTCTTGTCTATCTGCGTGGAGATTCAATACTCTGCCCCAGCCTTCAGGATGACCAGATCAGACAACTGCTTGTGCTTGACGGTAAGATGACATGGAGACCTCTGACTTCTTAGTAACAACCTTCTTCCCCTGATAGTAGAGTTCACCATCGTAACTCCAAGGATCTTCCTTGTCACTAACATACAACACATGACCAGACACAATGATAAGTAGTGTAGATTTCTTAGCAGGCACTGGAATCGTCACAGGCGCACAGATAGAATTCGACTTGACCAAAATGGTTATCACATCGACTTCATCATTATCAACCTCAGGCTTAATTACCTTGCGATCAAATTGAAGAATCCCCTTGGTAATCGGAATTTGAACTGCATCTTTCAACAATTGACATCCCACAACCCAAGAATACACCTTTACTCGATAACTGTTCTTTCACAAATGAGAGAGATGTAGTTAACTGATTAAAATCCATAACTAAATTCAAACCTTCATCCTCCATGATGGCACCAACAGTGGCACCTCCATGAGGTGGCAAAGGCTAATTAGTAATATTGGGCGCTGGTCCAAAGTTAATGACCTGAGAGTCCAATAGGTCTTAGACTTTGTGCTTGAAAGCATGACAATTCTCAATAGTGTGCCCCTGCCCACCAGAGTTGAAATCATATCGAGCATTAGCATCAAAGTTGTATGGAAACCTTTCTGGATCGACCTTCCAAGGGCGCAACTCAACTAGCTTTAACTAAAGAAACCGAGGTAAGAACTCAGCATAAGACATCGGAAGTGCGTCAAGATTTCTGAGAGGACGCTTTTGGCCTTGCTGATTACCTTGCTTAGACAAATAAGCTTGCCTATGAGGCACAATAGTCAGTATTGTAACAGCAGAAATCTGATGATCTGAACCCTGATATTTACCTTTCCCTTTTCTAGAATAGATTGCGCTGGATTCACCCTTCTTTTTCTTCTAGTGACCACCAAAAGACTTCTCGGTGTTACCAGCATTATTTCCAGCAACAACATCTTGGATCTTTCCTAACTTAATTTCGATCTCAATTCGCTTTCCATGAGTTACCATCTCGGCAAAAGTACCTGACATACTACAAGTTGAGTAGTACTGGCCCTATAATGTATTACTAAACATTTCCATCATCTCCCGCTCCAACATGGGCAGTTGAACCTTCTTAGCCATCTCTCGTCACCTCTGGGCATATTCTTTAAAAGACTCGTCCCACTTCTAGGATAACTTCTATAATTGGGTTCTTATGGGATTCATATCAGTGTTATATTGATAGTGCACAACAAAAGCCTCAACCAACTCTCTCCATATACGAATGCGACTACTTTCCAACTACATGTACCACTCAAGTGGGGAACCCGTCAAGCTGTCTTGAAAAAAGTGCATCAATATCTTCTCATAATCAAAATATGCAGTCATCTTTCGGTAGAAAGACTTAACATGGGTCTCTGGATAGGAAGTGCCTTTGTATTTCACGAAATTAGGCACCTTGAATTTTGGGGGAATATTCACCCTAAGCACTAAGCCCAAATCAGACATGTCAAAGCCCACTGCATCTTGATTTTCAAACCTGCACATCCACTCTTCCAGTATATGCAACTTCTTGCCAGACTCTGTTGGTTCATCAACATTAGACATCTAGTCTTCCCAGTTATCTTCTTCCACTGGCCTAACATGAATGCAAACAGGCCTTGGTGGTACCACAGGTTGTTCAATGCTTTGACGAACAGGAGTAGAAGGAGGAGGATTCCCCACAACATGAATCACAGGAATACCTTGGTTACTTACAGGATTGCTGAGATTTGCAGGTTGACCATTTAGAATATTCATACCGATATTCGATCCAGATTCACATTCCGAGCACCTCCCGGATTCTTAACCACATTTTGAGCACACAGAGTACCATTTGGATTGTTGATGACGACCCCTTGTGGATTCACAATCAAAGTTTCACCACCATTGTTCATAGTTTCAACAGGCCTCACATTCATGGCTCTCATTTCCTCTTGGTGACGAGCCATGTTCTGAATGATCTCCATCAACTAGTCAACCCGAGTATCCATCCTGGTATCCATAGCCATAACATCTACTTTAATTTGTTCCATTTGTCTTTTGGAAGTGCTCAGAGTATTATAGTGATGAGAGTTTATGGTAGCAATCTATGAAAAGAAACCCAGATCAAAGATGAGAAAACCTACCGCAGCCACTTGTCATGATATGATATGCATGGATGAATGGTTATGCATGAAATGTTTTATCATTTCCAGGAATATCTTGCAGTACTTCGTCAAGCATCAATAAGCAATAGGATAAACAACAAGACAAGCAACTAAAGACAAAACATCTGAATAGAAACTGCTCATATCATAAAATCAAACAAGCATCCATACAAAATATTCTTAATACAAATAAAGTCAATCATTATAAAGATCCCGTCCAACAAGACTGGTTGTGATCTTTTCAACAAGTAAAACTGAAAAGAAAGTGCTAAAAGACTCCTCCGAGAAGCCTGATCACTTTGCTAATCATCCTTTGAACATGAATCTTCAGTAACAAAGCCTTTCTTCTTCATCAAAGCCAACAAACAATGGTACTTAATCTCCCAATCTTTGGGACCCGCGTTTTCCATCTCAGTTTCCTCTGTTGGAATCTTGACTTGGTTTGCTACCTGGGCTTTGATCATTTTTAACTCCTTCACCACTTGAGTCAACCGGACATCTTTTTCTCAGAGCTTTTTCTTCAAAGCCTTAACCTCTTCGCAGTGTTTAACTTCTGAATTGTCTTTATCCAACCGAAGCCTCTCTATCTCCTATTGACTAATCAATAGTTCTTTAACTTGTCGACTAGTTGTACCAGAACCCTCGACCTTGAGCTTCTTCGACCGCTCAAGTAAACTATATCTTTCTAGAAATTGGTATTTCAACCTAACCTACTTCATAAGCTTCTTTTTATCTTGCAAGGGAAAAGAGAGATCCATGTTCATCTCTTCCTTCTTAGCTTGGAGTTTGAGATTTTCATCCTGGACATTCGTAAGACACACCATAGGTATAAATTCTGACCCTCTAGGCACAAGCTTCACAACAGACGATTCAACACGAGATAAAGAATCATCTATTTGACCATCAATTAATGGATCAAAATCACGTTGAGGATATAACAACCTCCCCTTTTTGTAAGGTAGCAATATCTCTTTCACATGATCCTGAATCTAAATTGTATAAGTATCGTGAGCTACACCTCCATTCTGGCCAAAAGAAAGTTTCCCTTTATGGCGAACGTGTTCCCAAGCCACTTTCACCTTTTCAAGAAAAACTTCATCTTCCCCTTTACCGAAATAAACGGTTTCCATCACTTTCCGATCAGTGGGTCTATCCATCATCATGAATCCTAATTGACGGCGTGCCAAGACAGGATTATAGTTAATGCAACCCTTGTTCCTTTGAGTGGAACATTAGGGAATTCTCCACACCATATAATGATCTCTATCAAGCCCATCACGCTTTGCCAAACAATATCATACAAAGTAAGTCCCATGATATGCTGAGACCACAGAGATGACTCAGAAATATGAACAAAAGGCCCTTTTGTAGGCATGTGCATCATCAACCATTTGTAAAGCACAATCGCACAAAACATAACTTCCCCTTTCTTCCCATGTCAGGAATCGATGGTGTAATAAGTGTCGGCAAGTAGAGTTGGTATTAGATTACCATTCATGAAGACATATAATACAAATACATGCACCAACTTCTCAGAAACCGGAAAGAGAACCGAACCATAAATCATAGTTTCCAGAAGCACATTGAATGCGGTCCAATTCTTACCTCTTTCAAAAATCTTAGCCTTTGATACCAAATAATTCAACGGAAGTCCGCTCGGGCCGCTTTTGTTAATCCAATTACTTTCAACTTCACCATGGGTCAAATAAAGAGCCCTGGAAATTGCCATGTAGTCCAGAGTCTCTGGTACTTGAAAAAACGAAACACCATTAGTCAACTTGACATCTATAACGTGTGCATATTCCTCAAGAGTCGGTGCTAATTGACAGTCCCAGAAAGTAAAACAGCACAACTACAGATCATAGAACTGAACAAGTGTTCTCACAACCCACTCTTTAAAATCATCATTCACCAACGACAATAAGCTTCCATAATGTCCTTTGAAAACTTCTTCATCTGGCCCTCTCACAAGAGCTCTTATTTACCGCAATCGATCCCCAAAGCACGAAAACTGATAAGAAGCAGTGTTTCTGAGAGGCTATATGTTTGTCTCCATGTTGCTACCCATCCTTGATGCTAATGACAACTTTAGAATAATCCTGGAAATGACATGCATATGCAGGTTAGACATGTATATATTTTTTGTACATTTATTTTTGTAAAATAAATATACCATGATGCAAGTGAAATAAACATGAGATTAAAGGTTCCATAATGCTGATTAACTGATGTGCCCTTTCTGAACACGCTGGGTGCATTAGGATCAAAAGTATAGAACATAAACCCAAATGAACCTTTTGGCCAATGGATCAGAAAATAAATCTGAGAACCATCAGAACAAAGCGATCGCCCACAGGACATAGTCACCATATGAACATAGTCACCATCGGAACATGGTCACCATCAGAACATAGTCAGTAATTGTACCTGTGATAATCAAGCCCATCCCCACTCACGGGTGAAAACTAGGTCAGGGTAAGGCCGGGTAACCCAGACTCGAGGGTACTTCTGAAAAACTATCGCAGTATCACCTAAGTGAAAATGATAGCCCCTCATTTGTACCTCCTTTGAGCATAGACAAAATGATGACAATAGTGAAATCTAAGTCAACTAGTCATTCATGTTACATTCTATTCCTAGGGTTCCTATAGTTGTAACTTGGCCTATGTATTGGGCCTTTTACCTCATAGTAACACCCACCCAATCATGAAAACAGATCTAACACAACAGTATCACCAATACATGGAAAGTGATAAAATGCAATTCAAACATATGCTCAGATAAACATGTACACATGAATGAACTGAAAGAATAAAAATAAACACCCATAGAAAAGAAAACAAGAGCTAGGATCGACTTCGAGATGGACCAGTAATAGGTTAATCTGTCCCTAGTGAAGTCGCCAGCTGAAATAATCGGCTGAACGTCAACTGATAATGAAATCAATGAAGTTTCCATCGAACGTTTTTTATCCCTCAGGAAGGGAAAGGCAAACTACGAGTAAATATAAGAATGGTGAAATCAAGGTCAAACGACCGAGAGATCGGGTAAGGGAGTCTGTTACACAAGGGGAAGGTATTAGCACCCCACACGCCCGTAGTACTCTATGGTACCCACTCTTGTTTTTATAATCTAATGGTGTGTTTCTAATCTAATCTTAATGGCTAAAAGAAAATGAAAAGAGGGAATGTATGCAAAAGAAAAGAGAAAATAATGTAGGGAAAATAAAGTTATGCTCGTTCGGGCCCTACCCCAATGCCTATGTATCCCTTTTAAGGAATCAGAACAACCGTAGTTCGGCTCACTTGTTTTGATGGGTTTGTGTTTTTTATTTGAATAATGTTAGATTCGATCGTTCCACCATGACTCGACCTTTGGAGACTTACGACCTATAGCGGATAGGAACTAACATGCTCTTAGAAGAGAAAAGCCGATTGGCAAAAAAAAGGAATTGGTTGGTGTTTTTTACCTTAAAAAATATTTGAAAGTTTTAGATGTTTTACGCATTTGCCGAGAAAAAAGAAGGTTTTTTTTTAGATGTAAAGTGTGATACGATGGGAGAGGTTTTTGTTTTACGCACTTATGACCTATTTGATTGGTTTTATCTTGCCATACAAACCCTAATTATTAACATGTTATATATAAAGCGATAAATTGCGGAAAGTAAATATCCTACGCTATTACAATCATTTGGGGATGGGGTGTACAAATTTACAAATGGGAATTGCAAGAAATTAAAGTCCTAATTATCTATTACAACCATATTGAATAGCCATGAAGAAAATATATGAAGCATGTAAAAATAAAGAAAAATGAAAGGAAAAGAAAACATTTTGGATCATTATGTGTCGACACATGCCGTAAAATCAAGCTTCTCGAATGCACTTTTGTTTTGATGAAGACAAATCATGATTGATAAAGAAGGCAAAAATTATCGATCAAGCTAAAAGCCTTTTTGGATGAAGTCTTTGGTTCAATCCCCTTAGCAAATTTCAAGGTATAATGATAATACTTACCTTGAACTTAAGATATAGATGCTCAATGGTCAAAAAGAAAACATTTTATATTGTCCAACTCTTTATTCAAGTTTTTTTAAAGCAAAAATTCAATTTTCATTTGAGTGCAATCGATTTGCATGTTAGTGCAATCGATTGCATGCTTCAGTTTTTCAAAACATAGCTACTGACTTCCAGTGCAATCGATTTGCATGGTTATGCAATCGATTGCACACACAAAATATTTGGAAATCTGGCTACTGGAACCCAGTGCAATCGATTTGCATGGTTGTACAATCGATTGCACACTCAAAATATTTGGAAATCTGGCTACTGGAACCCCGTGCAATCGATTTGCATGGTTGTGCAATCGATTGCCTGCTGTATGGTTTTGAAAATCAGCAGCATTACACCTTCCTGTTCATGATACTATTTCATGGAAAACCTTTCACTCAATCTTGGCAATTGTTCATGATTTTTTACAAACCTTTTCTTCAAAGGTCACTGCATTTTAGCCTAAAAAATAAACCAAATGATGATGATTGAAATGAAGAGTTTAAAGTTAAGGAGACTTACCTTGCAGCTAGAATTTATGTTTTGAGCTTGAGGTGTTGCCTTGTGGACTGTTATGACCTTTTTCAGTTATGAGATTTTTTGAGAGTTTGTCAATAAAAATTTTGGTTTTCTTTCTCCCTTTTTCCCTCTCTCTCCCCTCTCTTTTTCTTTGCAAATGCTCCTTCTATTTATAGGAAAAGGACTTGTGAACAAAGGCTGAATAGGTTTACAAGACAACATGTTATGGTTTGGTTAGGATGTAAGTATCAAACTATGTCAAGTACTCCATGGTTCCAAGATGAAGTACCAAAGTTGTTGGTTTAGAGGGGTTGATTTCCATGTTTTATGATGGAGTAAAATCAGAAACAAACAAAGTATGGGCTCAAGACAAGTTTTGTACAAAAAGTTTGCTTTTCAAGAATAGCAATGGTGCCTTTATGTCGTAAATGGAAAGATCCTTTGGACAATGGCTTAAACACTTGGGTAATAGCTCAAAAGTAGGTGTAAACATTAAATTATGTAGAGATTTGTAAGCAAGAAGGCTTGCAACATAATATCATGCAGCATAGCATAAGGGTTTTGTTGTGTGTTCTTCAATAGAATGACATGCAAATCAAGGGTGGATGCCCAACTTCATGCCCTTGAATCTCCTAGCTCAAGTATGATAAATTCATGCTCTTGGATGTTTTGGAAAGCTTTAAACATCCTCTATAACTTTTATGTTGACCACTTTTGTTAAATCAAACTGGAACTTGATGGAAATTGGCTAAGAAGTTAGGATAAAAACTTGTCCAAACCTGCTGAAAAATTCTCTAAGTGTTTATTCAAAAAGGCCATGACTTCATGAATTTATAACTCAAAATCCAAACATTTATAGAAAAAGTCCTGCTCTACAATGTTTTAGATCTCATTGAGATCTACAACTTTTATGTTGTAGGTTTTCCTTGAATCATCTTGCATCATGGCGAAAAATTGGCATGAAGTGGTGAAATTATCATGTGTAAAAACACTTAGAAAATTTCTAAGTCTTGGAAATCTTGACTTTTCAAGTTGACTTTTGACTTTCTTAACTTCTTGATGATCAAGCTTGATATTTTTTAATGTCTTGATGAATTGTGATATTTGAAACTTAATGTTGACCAAAAAGTCAAAGTTTGACTTTTGTTGCTACAATTGACTTTTTTACCAATACAGTTGATTTTAGGTCATCTGATCAATTGACTAAGCAACAATGTGATCCAAGACCTGAAACTTGACATGAGAAATCTTGAGAGTCCAAAATGATCCATGAAAGTCAAATGGGGCATTAAAAGTCCATTTGTCCTTGTGCAAACTCAAACCTTAATTTTCAGTCATCAGTGCTTGAGGAGATGTCTTTAGATGATCAACCTTAGTGTAGTCTTGAATCAAAGGAGATCTTGTGAGATATTAATTGAGAAATGAGAGGGCAAATTTTGGGGTACAACAGCTGCCCCTGTTCAATCTTCTTAAGCCTGAAGAGTTAGATTGACGAGTTTTGCCATTCGTGATCTGAAGGTGGAAGATGATTGGACACTAGAGTGCCCAGAAATTTGCACTCGGTGATGTGATGGTAGAGGGAACGGGATTAAAGATGCCATTTAGAGGGATGATAGAGAGTTGTTGGAGATGGGCTTATAGATGCCATCTAGAAATGATTGTTGGATTGTATCTGTAAGTTGAAACTGAGTGAGTATCAGAATGGCGTCCGCGTATGGAGTGTATCTGAGCTGTATCTGGAGCTTGAATCTACATGAATATCAGAATGGAATCCGTGTATGAAGCATATCTGAACTTTATCTAAAAGTTGAATCTGAATGAGTATCAGAATGGCATCCGTGTCTAGAGCGTATCTGAATTGTATCTTGAAAGTTGAATTTGAATGAGTATCAGAATGGCATCCGTGTCTGGAGCGTATCTGAACTATATCTTGAAAGTTGAATCTGAATGAGTATTAGAATGGCATCCGTGTATGGAGTGTATCTGAACTGTATCTTGAAAGTTGAATCTGAATCAGTATCAGAATGGCATCGGTGTCTAGAGCATATTTGAACTGTATCTGAAAGTTGAATCTGAATGAGTATCAGAATGGCATCCGTGTCTGGAGCGTATCTGAACTGTATATGAAAGTTGAATCTGAATGAGTATCATAATGGCATCCGTGTCTGGAGCGTATCTGAACTGTATCTGAAATCTTTGAACATTGTTAATGGTAATTGTTAATCTTATCCTGAAAAGGGTAAAATGTTAGCGAAAATGCAAAGTCATGTTGCATGCAATGTATGATGTAATGTATTTACTTTATCAATGTTCATGATTCATGGGTGCAATGTATGCGTATGTGAGTTGATCTGCTGCATTGCTGTTGGATTGAGGAAAATAAATCCATGAATGCTGCTGAGGATATGTGAGTCTTCATGTCTTGAAGTCAAAGTATTGATGGATTTCTGCCGAGAGAAATAAATTCTGTTGTAAGGGCAATGCCATGCATTGCTTGTAAAAATCTGTTGGGGAGTCCCGAGAAATTTGACAACTTCTACTGGGGATCAACAATTTGAAACTGTGTTCCGCTGGGGATTTAAATGATGTACTGCAGGGAATTACTTATGGAATAGCCTAGAGGTATTTTCCTATCCCTTTCAACCTATCAGTAATTGTCTTTCCTATTTTGTTTTATTTGTAAACAGTAATTATGTTCAAATGCATATGCTCAACAATGAATCATTGGACGTTTTTGTAAACAAAACAAGCGTAAAGAAAAGACAAATAGTTTTTGTGCTTTCGAAGGAATATTTTGTATTGACTTTGAATAAGTATTTTTAGTACAAGGAGACAAACATTCTAGTAAGAGAATGCCGTCATAAAAAATGAAAAATTTGATACAAAGAAAAGATAGCTATGTGTAACAATCCCATGGGGTTTCCATTATGCTATAGCCTTCGTATCTTCGAGCGTCTTGTCTATTTGTTGCCTTGTCCGAAGCTGATTGAATTGATCGGAACCTCTGAGTTTGTCATTGGAAGCCAAAGGTTGTCCGTAAAGTGATCCAACGGGACATAGTAGTACGCCTTAATTCCCTAACTTTTGCCTGGACCGCCCTTTCGGGTTTTCAATCCACCGGGAAACCCTTTTTTGCCCAAGTCGCCCTTTCAGGTTTTCAACTTGCCGGGTGTACATATTTTTTTCTTTTATCCCTGATTTTTGCCCGAACCTTTTGGTTCGTCGGGATGCCCTTGTTTTGCCTAGGTATGTCAACCTAGTGGGTCTCTTATGCGTAGTATCTTTTGACTATGTTCGCATTCGCAGGGTGTGGCGGGTCATCACCGTCCATGGTGGTTAAGATCATTGCCCCATCGGAGAAAATGTTTTTGATTACAAATGGTCCTTCATAGGTAGGAGTCCATTTTCCCCTGGGATCACCTTGTGGCGAGATGATACGTTTGATCACTATATCTCCAACTTGATACACTTGGCATCTGACTTTCTTGTTGAAAGCCTTGATCTTCCGTTTTTGATACATTTGACCATGGCAAACAGCAGTAAGTCTCTTCTAATTAATCAAATTCAGTTGATCAAGTCGAGTCTGGATCCAATCGTCTTCATTCAACCCTGCATCCTTCATAATCCTCAGAGAGGGGATCTGAACCTCAATAGGCAAGACAACCTCCATGTCGTAAACCAAAGAATAAGGTATTGCCCCGGTTGATGTGCGAGCCATGGTACGATACCCATGGAGAGCGAATGGTAACATCTCATGCCAGTCTTTGTATGTGACTGTCATTTTCTGTATGATCTTTTTAATGTTCTTATTTGCAGCTTCTACAACACCATTCATCTTCGGCCGATAGGGAGAAGAATTATGATGCTGAATCTTGAATTGCTCGCACAATGCGGTGATCATAGTGTTGTTGAGATTTGTGCAATTGTCAGTGATGATCCTTTCAGGGATACTGTACCAACAAATGAGATTTTGCTTGATGAAATGGGCAACGACGTTCTTGGTGACGGAAGCGAAGGAAGCTGCCTCTACCCACGTTGTAAAATAATCAATGGCCACTAAGATGAAGCGGTGTCCATTGGAGGCTGTTGGCTTAATTTCCCCAATCATATCAATCCTCCACATAGCAAAGGGCCAAGGAGCCGTCAAGACATTCAGAGGAACCGAAGGTATGTGCACCTTGTCAGCATAAATCTGACACTTATGGCAGGTTCGAGAGTGTTGATAGCAATCTGCTTCCATGGTAGACCAGTAATAGCCTGCCCGTAGGATTTTCTTTGCCATCGTATGCCCGCTGGAATGGGTACCAAAAGTTCCTTCATGCAGTTCAGCCATGATCTTTTCAGCTTTAACCTTATCTATGCACCGAAGTAACACAGAGTCATGATTGCGTTTGTACAGGATGCCATTACTAAGGAAGAACTTAGCAGAAAATCTCCTTAAGAACTTCTTATTATTGATTGAAGCTCCTTCTGGATATTCTTGAGCCTCGAGATACCTCTTGACTTCGTGAAACCAAGGCTGGTCCACTACTTCTTCAGTATTAATCTCGTGACAGTGTGCTGGTTCATTCATTCATTCGATGGTGATCTGGGGAGCTTCATTATCCCAATTAAGTTTAAACATAGATGACATTGTGGCTAGTGCGTCTGCTAGCTTATTTTCTTCTCGCTGGAAATGCTCGAAGGTAATCTTCCTAAAGTGTGGTAGCAATGTCAAAACACGTTCTTTGTAAGGGATAAGGTTAGGGTGTTTGGTGTCCCATTCCCCTTTGATCTGACTGATAACCAAGGATGAATCTCCAAATACATCCAAGGATTTGATTCCCAAGTCTATGGCAGCTCTGAGACCAAAGATGCATGCTTCGTATTCTGCCATGTTGTTTGTACAGTTGAAGCAAAGTCTGGAGGTAAAGGGAGTATGACACCCTTCCGGAGATATGAGTACAACACCAATACCATTGCCGAGTGCATTGGAGGCTCCATCAAAGAACATGGTCCATCGGGATCCTTGTCCAGGTCCGTCATATGGCCTGATTTCTTCACAGTTGTCCAATGTCATGATGTCTTCATCCGGAAATTCGAACTTCATGGACTGGTAATCTTACAGCTTGGTGAGTTTTGTACCCCAAAATTTGCCCTCCCATTTCCTCAACATTTTCTCATCACAAAAACCTTGAAGATCAAGATCCAATTAGGGTTTCCTCTGCTCAAGACTTCTCCTTGCATTGTGGACTCAAATTAGGGTTTGTGTTTGCACAAAGGTGTTTTGACCTAAAATGCCTAAGATGACTTTCATGCTTCATATTGGACTCCCAAGTTTACCCATATCAAGTTTCAAGTCTTGATTCCAAGTTTTGCCCAGTCAATTGGACAGTTGACCTAGAAATCAACTGTATTAGGGAAAAAGTAAACTGTGGCCAATTGACAGTCAAACCTCATGAAATTTGACCCACATCAACATTATGAACTCATATGGACCATTTGATCAAGTTTGGATCACAATTCCACAAGAAATTTGATCAGATCACCAAAGGGGCAAAATGGTCATTTTTAGGGTTTTGACTGCACAAAGGCAATTTTTGACTGTTTGACCTAGCCAATGGCAAACCAAGCTCACATATGGACTCAAGGACCCCATGGAATTATCTTGACATGCTCAACAAACTCAAAAGATCCCAAGTACACAAGATTGACAGTTGAATTTCCCAGTCAATTGATCAATTTTGACTGTACACTGAAAAGTCAAACTTTGACTTTTTGGTCAAAATCAAGAGTCAAGATTCATTTTTCATCAAAACATGCCAAATCATGAAACTTGTTCACCAAGAAACCAAGAAATGCAAATTAGGGTTTGAAATGGAATTTTTCATAACTTAGAATTTTTCTAAGTTATGAAAAACCCTAATTTTTTCCCAACTTTGCCCCACTTTTCCACCATGATTCATTTGGATTCAAACAAAAGTCAAAACATGAAAGTTGTAGCTTGTTGCATAATCTACAACTTTGATTCACAAAGTTTTCACATTTGAAGCTTGTATCTCAAGTTACAAATTTTTGAATAAGGGCACTAAACCATTCTTAACTTAGTGAAATTTTAACCTATTTTGACAAGTTTTTCTACCCCACTTCAAGACCATTTTCCATACACTTCCACTTGGAATTTCAAATTGCACTTCAAAGATGGATTGTAGTACACATTCCAAGCTTTCCAAAATGTCCATGAACTTCTCAAACAACCTCATGGTTAGGGAGAATCGAATTTCACAATATAGCAAAAACTCACTTTTGAATTGGCCATTTTTCATGTTCATAAGTTATGCAAACTTCTCAAAACCAGCATGCCCTTGATTACAGGTCCTTAAACCAAGTTACACTCAATAATTAAATGCCAATCCATTATGTTTTAGCTTTGTTTTGTTCATATGGTCATTACACAAGGAATTAAGCCTTAATTGGAAAAAGTGGTTTATCCATTTTTGAAAAGAAGAACTTTATGTCAAGTTTGCAAATCAAATGGTACAATGCATATCTTTGGACACAAGATTCATGGACATAACACTCTGATCAAGACAAAAATATAGAGCATAGTTTGAGGGCCTGTACAGGCTAGAATGATCAAGTGGCTCTTGTTTGCTTCAAGTTCAAGAAATGTGGCATAACTTGTACCAACTCAGAAACCAGCTTACAAACACTTAGACAAAGTCATCAAACACATTACACACATCATAACCAAGCTATTGCACGAGCCATTTACCTCCCAAACATCATCAAACCAAAAAACACCATCAAACTGCAAAAACAGAGTTGCCTCTGCAGTTTGAGTGCCAACTTCTATTTCTCTCAAGCATTCTTGCCAAAACCAGTTCACACACCTTCCATACCATCTATGCACGCTAACCAAAAGCAAAAGCACGATCTGTAACACCTCCAAGCCACTTCACCATTTTTGTTTTTCTGTTTTGCAGTTGAAATTCTCCAGCACGATTCAGGGAGTTTCAAGACAAAGTAGAACTTGGAATAGCATCCTTACACTTCAAGGAAGCTATACAAATCATCATCTTGCTCTGAAAACTCCTCCATTGCAAAGCACGATTCCAACTGAACAGGTATCTTCATGGAGTTCTATCTCTCAGTATAGGCATTGTTAGCTTTAGGTTTGTGAAGGAAACATGTCACAATCATAGCCCTGAACATGCCCATATGATTAGATTTCATTTATATTATGTGAGCTTAGAGAATTTTGGTTCTGAATATTGATGAAAAGTTAGGTCAGAAATTGGGGGAGAAGAAATTCTCCCTCATCTTAGAGAGTTAAGTCAAGTTCTTTACATGGTTGAATTCGTCTTCTCATGCTCTACACTTTTCATGTTATGAGTTTTGCTTGAAAGTCCAGGAATCAAGAGATAGAAAACACGTGGGTGATGTTGTTCAGAGGTTGAAGATGACTGGTTCTGGGCTGGGCCTGAAATGTTTTTCTTATTTGCACCTTGTTTCTACTTTGACACCCCCCTGATCCATTTTGATTTTTACTTGTTATTTTCTATATTTTCTTTTTGATTTTGTTTCCATATTTTTATTCAATTCATAAAAAGCATTAAAAATATTTTTTTTATATTTTTTGCATTTATTTTGATATTTATTTGACTATTAGTTAGTTTTGTACATAAATAAATAATTATACATATATACTTTTTTTTGTTTAAAATATTAAGATAATACAAATATATTTTTTTACACACTTTTATTTTATTTTTACTTCCTGAAAATATTTTGTATAAAAAATACCCTTTTTATTTTTATATTAAATATTATTAATTAAATAATACATATCTTGTAAATAGTACAAATATACATATATATATATACATATATATATATATATATATATATATATATATATATATATATATATATATATATATATATATATATATATATATAATTAATACATTTAGAGTAAAATGCCAAAAAATGTACATATTTCATTTTTTAATATTTAATACTAAAAAATACCTTTTTTACAAATATACCATATTTCATTTTATTTTTGTATATAAATAATAAGTATTATATGAATTAATTGATTAATACCCCTTTAATAGAATTAGGGTTTTGCCCTAAATGTGAAAAAAAACTCCAAAAAAATAATACCCTTTTATTTTCTTTTTATAAATAATCTTTTTTTCATACATATAAAAATTTCTTTTTGCATTCTTGCATATTTGTCTTATTTTATTTAATCTATGCAAAATATTTGTCTTGTAAATATTCAATATTGATGTAATAGTTTTAGGTTTACATTACTTGTCAAAATCCCCATTTGAACATTTGTACCCCCCTTCCCATATTTAGTTTTGTAATAGCTTAGTAAATTTATTTTCGCGCTTTTATTGCTTTCTAATTATGCCATGTTAGAATTAGGGTTTGTATGCGAAAAAACGACAAAATAGTTATGACCTAATCTCAAGACAAACAAGCATGAAAATGGACACACAAATCACACTTGCACCCCCTAGGGTATTCCACTTGTTGCCTTTCAAATTGGGCCATATTGCATGTTAAGTCTTTTTTGGGCAAAACAAACAAACAAATGATCATAGTCCCTCGATAACATTTTCAAAATACTTCCAAAACAAATGATCAAGTCCCTCAAAGAAAATGCCCAAAGATACTCGGCACCATTGCAATTATGGTCTAAACGATGACCCGCGCCCGTCCCTTTCACATCCTAACATGAGGTTGTCCACCAAATACAATGGTGGAACAAACTCATTAAAAGGGTTAAAACATAGCAATAAACTTTGAGAAATTTAGGAGTAGACAACCTCTTAGTTACTTGAATCAAACTTGCAAAAACAAAACACTTGCCTATTTTCAAAAACCACACATCACTACACTTTCAAAACAACTTTCAAAAACAAATGAAAACCTTTTCAAAAGACATACATCTTTGTATACATCCTCACATGGATCATTACAAAGGTTGCCACCACATTGGCTTCTTTTCAAAATAGTTTCAAACCCACACACACACAAGCACCATTTAAAACAATTGAAAACAAAAGGCAAGTGATCTAAGCAAGTAACTAAGAGCCCATGGATAACCATGGATAGAAAGGGTGCTAATACCTTCCCTTTCTATAATCTACTCCCCGAACCCAAGAAAACATCTCAAAAGGTTTTTGCTGTGCTTTTTTTAACCTTTCCTTAGGATAAAATAAAAAGTCGGTGGCGACTCTTGCTCAACCGAAACATTTGCGAAAACAAACGCAAAACCTCAAGTCAGTTCTCCCACCGTATCATAGAACTGGAGACTCTGCTGGGGACTATTTCTAAAGTGGAGTAACCTTAGGGCTTAGATCACCTTTGTTTTCAATTGTTTGCTTTGTTTGCTTTTATATTTGTGGGCTTTGCATCGGAGTTTCATAGATCCTAACCCGGATCTGGGAAATACCCTTTTTAGGTAGCATAATCTGTGAGGGACCTGTCCGGCGTAGACCGACATGGGTGAAGTAGTGGCTACATTGGTGTGGCATCTTAGTCTGTACCTATATCCCTTGTGTTGCAACGGGGAGAATATAGGTCTTCTAAGGAGTCATTAAGCACCAACCAACCTTAGAACCCTAAATTGACCAACTTGTCTATTAGGAACAGTAGCAGTATGCTACACTCATTGAGGCTAAACTCTCGAGATGGTTCTGGCCGCGAGAAAAGATTGCGATGCTGGAGTTATGACCGATTGAGGGTAGCCAATGATCTGAGATCCTCTAGAACCCGGTTACTTTTGATAGGACAGGTTTTAACCAACAAAACCAAAAGAGGGTAATACCTGAAATTCATGCTGGCCTGAAACCTAAGGTTGTCTTGTGTGACTTGTGTGCCTTACCATGCTTGCCTATGTGAATACTTGTGGTGTGCTTCATCATAGCATCATACCATCATACCATTGCATGCATCATGTATAAAGGACTAATCCATTTCAAAGACAAAAAAAAGTTTCATCTTTGCTCTGTTTTGTAGGACATCATGATGCCCGTACGTAGGAATACTGTCCGGCTCAACTTTGTTCAACCACCAACTTTACTCAAGGATTTGGTTGGAAGGATTCCAAACACTTCTTCCTTCATCAGCAGACATGGTTCTCTCCTTGGCTTGATCACTGCAAAATGGGACCAACAACTGATAAGTGTTCTGACCCAGTTTTATGACCCTCTGTATCATTGTTTCACCTTTCAAGACTTCCAGCTGGTTCCCACCCTGGAAGAATTCTCTTATCTGCTTGGGATCCCTGTTTTGGAACAAACTCCCTTCACTGGTTTGGAAAAGACTCCTAGGCCTGAAGAGATTGCTGCAATTCTCCCCTTGACCAAAGAAGAGGTATTAGCCAATTGGGAAACTAGAAATGGGGTCAAGGGCTTTTTGGTCAAATTTCTGGTTAGCAAGGCTAATGATTTCTGGAATGACTTGGACTTCAGGGCATACGAAGATTTTCTGGCTCTTTTGATCTATGGTCTGGTATTGTTTCCCAACCCTGACACCTTTATCAGTACCCATGTCATAAGGATCTTCATGTCTCGGAATCCTGTACCCACTCTTTTGGGTGACATTCTACAACAACTCTATGCTCGTACTGCTCGAAAACGGGGAACTCCGTGGTGTTGTGCTCCTTTGCTAGTAAGGTGGTTTATTTCGCACCTTCCTAAGTTCGTGATGAAGAATGAAGAAGGAAAAGGTTGGGCTCGGAGGTTAATGTCTCTCACTGATAATGATATCACCTGGACCCTTAGAGGTTTGGATGAGGTAGCTGTTGTTGACCGTTGCAGAGAATACCCTAATGTTCCGTTGATTGGTATCCAAGGAGGAATCTCTTACAATCCATGCTTAGCTCTCCGTCAGTTTGGAAGGGCCAGAGGAGATGGGCCTCATGAAATGCTGGTTCCTCACTTCCATTTTGAATTTCAGGCAGACAGTGACAAACTACGCCATGGATTCATTAGAGCTTGGGACAAAATTCACAAAGCCGACCCACATGAGTTGGGACCAAAGACTTCTCTACCAATGGAGCCCTATTGCAAATGGGTCCGCATCCGTGCTCAGAGGTTAGGTATGCCATACGAAGCTGTTAGACCTCTCATTCTAGAATCTCCTGATGAAGATGGGGTTCCTCCAACTGTCCTCCCTCCTCAGATACCCACTGATTTTGACACGATGAAGAGATCTTGGGCACAGCTAAAGGAAGAACGGGATTTCTATCGGGAGAATTTCAACGAGCAGGAACGGAAGATCCAGAGGCTGACTAAGCAATTGGAGGAAGAACGGGTCCTGAACAACTACATCAGCACTGAAAAGAGGAGGCCATGGGAGCATTGATGAGCTTTGGATATTTCCTTTTATAGTTTTATTTCCTTTCCAGTATTTTTCATTCCTGTAATGCCTAAGGGCAAATTGTTGAACAATTGAAAATTTTAATCTAATGAAGTGTGTTTCCTTTTTGTCTACAAAGTTGAATCTTGTTTGTCTTTGAAAACATAAAACATACGCATTCCATTGCACCATATGCATAGCAGGTACCCTATTTCACAGGTTGCTTAATCTCCTTCGCTGTTTATTTTGAACAGTCATCATGAATCCAGACTCCTCCAGTGAGCAAGCAATCAAGGCCCTTCAGGCCCAAAGTGCACAATTTCAAGAGATGGTCCTAAGCCTAGTCCAAGGTCAGCAAGAGTTGAAGACTCTACTCCTGAAGAAGAAGAAGAAAAAGAGGACTGCGTTGTTCAACGCCGGACGCAGATTTGGGAACACACTCCATAATGAAGCTGAACCAAATACTTCCTCTGCTGAGAAAAATAGTCCCCAAGGGGGAGGAGCTCCTAGTCCCGCAGTCTCCGACAACGAGACAGACTATAACGACGAACAATACCCACCTGCTGCTGACAGATACAAGCAATTGGAAGACCGCTTGAGCGCCATGGAAATTCAGAATATGCCGGGACTGGATTTCGGAGATCTGGGGTTATCTTCTGGGGTAGTAATTCCACACAAGTTTAAGGCGCCTGCCTTTGCCAAGTATGATGGGGTCTCCTGCCCAAAGCTGCATCTAAGGTCGTACGTAAGGAAGATCCAACCTTACACGGCGGATAAGAACCTCTGGATTCACTTCTTCCAAGATAGCCTCTCGGGGTCACAGCTTGAATGGTTCTACCAATTAGATGGAACTAGCATCCGACACTGGGAAGATTTGGCAACCGCATTCTACAGACAATACCAATACAATTCTGATCTCGCTCCTACGCGTACCCAACTTCAGGGTATGTCTCTAGGAACGGGTGAAGGGTTCAAAGAGTACGCACAAAAATGGAGAGATTTGGCTGGCAGGGTGCAGCCTCCATTGACTGATCGTGAGCTGGTTGATATGTTCCTAGGGACTTTGTCTGGTCCATTCTTCAATCATTTGGTTGGTAACTCCTCCGCTGGGTTTACGGATCTGATTCTAACGGGAGAAAGAATTGAAGCTGGCATCAGGTCAGGCAAGATACAAAAGGCTGCCTCTACAAGTATTGAGAAGAGGCCGTTTAAGAAAGAAGCAAGTGCCGTCTATGGTCCTAGAAGACAAGTCAAGCCCGAAAATCGCCAAGCCGTCAACGCTTTGGTCATCTCAAAACCTGTTGCTGCTCCTCAGCAGTACAATCAACAAAGAAGTGAAAGGCCCAAGAGGCAGTATACTCGGCTGAGTATGACATTATCTCAAATTTTACCCCAACTTTTATCAACCAACTTGGTGACCCTCAAAGAAGCTCCTAAGGTCGTCAACACTGCGTCTCCTAAGTATAACCCAAATGCCCGGTGTGCTTATCATTCTGATAGTCCCGGGCACACTACTGATGATTGCTGGGCCTTGAGAAACAAAGTGCAAGATCTTATCGACGCAAAGGAAATTCAGTTTGAAGCGCCTGAGAGACCGAATGTTGTAACTGCTCCTATGCCCCAGCATAGAGTAAATGCCATTGAGGAAGAGTTGTATGCTGTTTCGGTGAATGAAGTTGTTACCCCTCTTTTGACTGTTAAGAGGAACTTACTACTAGCCGGTTTATTTCCAGGTTGTAGTAAGGGTTGCCTCCTATGTGCTATTATCCCTACCGGTTGTCCACTGCTGAAATCAGGTATCCAAAGCCTGATGGATAGCAAGGAAATTCTATTCAAGAAAACTGCTGTTCCGTCTGTTTCCGTTGAAGAAATATCTGTTGTCACAATTTATAATCCTGCCAAAGCTCCCGTAAAGAAACCAGTCCAGATTATGTCTGTTGCACCCATCACTATCACTGTCCCGGAGCCTCTCCCGTATGAGTCTGATAAAGCGGTCCCATGGCATTATGGAGCCGACGTGTATGTGCTTGGGGTGAAGCAGGAGTTCAACACCAATACCAATATCAGTAATATCACTGGTACCGCAAAGATTACCCGCAGTGGCAGGCTCTTCTCGCCTGACATTGCACCGCCTGTTATCCGAAAACCTCTCACCATCACACCCGCAAGTGTGCATGTTCCAATTTAAGTTCCTGTGTCTACTACTGCCGCCGAGTCCTCTGATGCTCGGGGCAAAGAAGTTGCTACTGATTCGCCTGCCAGGACGGAGGCACCAAAAAAGAAGACTGCTGTGGAAGCCTCCCAACAAGAAATGGAGGAAATTCTTAAGATTATCAAAAAGAGTGATTTTAACATCGTTGAACAGTTGGGGCATACTCCCTCCAAAATCTCTATGTTATCATTGCTGCTATGCTCAGAGGCCCATGCAAAAGCCCTGATTTCATTTATGAAAACGGCCCATGTTCCGCAAGAGACCTCCGCGGATCAATTCACCGACTGTGTGGCTAATTTGACGGCTGACAATGGTTTGGGGTTCTCAGATGCTGACCTTACCGCCAAAGGGAAAAATCACAATGATGCCCTGCATGTTTCCATAGAATGCAGGGGCACTACACTCGCACACGTGCTAGTAGATACCGACTCTTCCCTGAATGTCTTGCCCAAGAAAGCATTGGATCGCCTGGATTGTGAGGGCCTGGAGTTGAAACCCAGTAACATCATCGTTAGAGCCTTCGACGGTTCTAAGAGGTTGGTGCACGGTGAAGTAGACATCCCCATTCGTGTGGGTTCCCAAGTTTTCAACTCAACATTCTATGTAATGGATATTCGTCCATCTTACTCCTGCTTGTTGGGGAGACCCTGGATTCACAAAGCTGGGGCAGTAACATCCACTCTACACCAAAAGCTCAAATACCCTGTCAAAGGGAAGATTGTTACTGTGCAGGGTGAGGAGGAATACATGGTGAGTCACTTGAATTCATTCCGGTATATCGAGATGGACGGAGAGTTTATTGAAACCCCCTTTCAGCATTTTGAGGAGGTACCCCCAGTGTTGGCATCGGCTGAGGCAATGGTTGAAGAAGATTTTCCGTTGAAGATGGCATCTTTGAAAGATGCCCGGGCTGTAATCAAGAAAGGCAATTGTGCAAACTGGGGTCAGCTTCCTGACTTCACTCAAAAGAACGACAAGTTTGGGCTGGGCTTTACTGCAGAGGCTCAGAGGGTTGTGCGCAAGGAAAAGATCAGAAAGGCTCCAGTGTTTATCTCCAACCCAAGGGTGAATGCCATCGAGGAGGATGTAGAGGAAGCAGAGTTTGACAGTTGGATCTACCCGACTACCAGCAACGGACCGAGCAACTGGACGGCAAAGGATTTTACACCTATCACATTTGTCACGCAGTAATTAATTTCTTTTGATTTCCAATTTGTAACAAACAATATGTTAAAACTTTGTTGGCTTGGTGTCCTACCCGGGGCATCGTAGCTCCATTTGTGAGGGCTTTTTGTATGACATTTCCATATATCATCAATCAAAACATTGGACGTTTGTTGCATTTCAAATCTTGTGCTCTTTTTCTTTGTGTTATATATATTGCAAAACAGCTATATTTACACACACTCACTTATACAGGTTTCAATCCACTCTGGATCCCACTGGTAACAGCTCTGCTACCGCCAGTTATAACTTCGAGAATCCGATCAACTTGGCCGAAGACGAAGGTGAAGATGATTGCGAAGTGCCTGGTGAACTCGCAAGACTGCTACTCCAGGAAGAGAGGGCTATTCAACCACATGAAGAGCCGGTAGAGACGATTAATCTGGGTACTGAGACAGATAGGAAAGAGGTCAAGATTGGGGCTAATCTAGAGCTCAGCGTGAAGCAACGATTGATCCAGATGCTACAGGAGTACATGGAGATATTTGCTTGGTCCTATGAAGACATTCCTGGTTTGGATGCCGACATTGTAGTTCATCACCTGCCAACCAAGGAAGATTGCCCTCCGATAAAGCAAAAGGTCCGACGTATGCGCCCAGAGATGTCTGAAAAGATCAAGGCCGAAGTTATGAAGCAATTCGACGCCGGGTTTCTAGCAGTAACTTCTTACCCTCAGTGGGTCGCCAATGTGGTGCCAGTGCCGAAGAAGGACGGTAAAGTCAGAATGTGTGTCGACTACAGGGATTTGAACAGGGCCAGCCCCAAGGATGACTTCCCCTTACCTCACATTGACGTTCTCGTTGACAATACTGCTCAACACAAGGTTTTCTCCTTCATGGATGGTTTTTCAGGGTATAATCAGATCAAGATGGCTCCGGAAGACATGGAAAAAACTACCTTTGTGACTCAGTGGGGCACCTTCTGTTATAAGGTCATGCCATTCGGATTGAAAAATGCTGGGGCAACCTATCAACGTGCCATGGTTGCTTTATTTCATGATATGATCCATCATGAGATTGAGGTATACGTTGATGACATGATTGCAAGGTCTCAAACTGAGGAAGAGCACCTTGACCATCTGAGGAAGTTGTTTGACCGACTCAAGTTATACAAGCTGAGGTTGAATCCCAACAAATGCACCTTTGGGGTAAGATCCGGAAAATTGCTAGGTTTCATTGTAAGTGACAAAGGTATTCAGGTGGACCCTGCCAAGGTAAAAGCCATACAAGAGATGCCGACTCTAAAGACAGAGAAAGAAGTCAGAGGCTTCCTGGGACGACTGAATTACATTGCCCGATTCATCTCACATCTGACTGCTACTTGTGAGCCAATCTTCAAATTACTGAAGAAAGATCAAGTAGTACGCTGGAACGATGAATGTCAGGCCGCCTTTGAAAAGATAAAGGAATATCTCCAAGAGCCACCCATTCTTATGCCACCGGTGGAAGGAAGACCTCTGATATTATACTTGACAGTACTTGATAATTCAATGGGGTGTGTGCTGGGGCAGCATGACGAGTCTGGCCGAAAAGAGCACGCTATTTATTACTTGAGCAAAAAGTTTACTGACTGTGAGTCTCGTTACTCACTGCTTGAGAAAACTTGCTGCGCTCTTGTATGGGCTGCTCGCCGATTGAGACAGTATATGCTGACTCATACTACTCTATTGATTTCAAAGATGGATCCCATCAAGTACATATTTGAAAAGCCTGCTCTGTCTGGGAGAATAGCAAGATGGCAAATGATCTTGACAGAATATGACATCCAGTATACAACTCAGAAAGCAATTAAGGGAAGTGTACTGGCAGATCATTTGGCACACCAACCTGTGGACGATTACCAATCATTGAACTTTGATTTTCCGGACGAAGACATCATGGTGGTAACTGACTGTGAGGTACCTGGACCGGATGAAGGACCTGAGGAAGGATCCCGATGGTCTATGCATTTTGACGGAGCCTCCAATGCTTTGGGTAACAGCGTCGGCGCTGTAATTATATCTCCCAAAGGAACTCATACTCCACTCACCGCCCGATTATGTTTCAGCTACACTAACAACATGGCAGAATATGAGGCATGTATCATGGGTTTGCAAGCTGCAATCGACTTAAGGATCAAATTTCTGAGTGTCTTCGGGGATTCTTCTCTCGTGATCAATCAGATCAAAGGCGAGTGGGATACGAAACACCCAAACCTTATTCCTTACAAGGAGTATGTGTCAACCTTGCTTCCCCACTTTGAAGAAATAACTTTTGAGCACTTCCCAAGAGAGGAGAATCAGCTAGCGGACGCACTAGCTACGATGTCTTCAATGTTCAAAGTTAAATGGGACAATGAGGCTCCCCGGATCATTATCTGGAAGTTGGATGAACCGACATACTGCTGCGATCTCGAGGCCGAGAAGGTGACTGAAAAACCTTGGTATCATGAGGTGAAGAGGTACTTGGAAGCTCAGGAATACCCTGAAGGTGCATCCGTCAATGACAAGAAGTTCATGAGGAGGTTTGCGGCAAAATTCTTCCTTAGTAACGGCATTCTCTACAAACGGAATCATGATTCGACTCTACTACATTGTGTGGATAAGGCTGAAGCAGAGAAGATCATGATAAAACTGCATGAAGGTACATTCGGAACGCATTCCAGTGGGCACACCATGGCTAAGAAAATCCTTCGGGCAGGATATTTCTGGTCCACAATGGAAGCCGATTGTTACCAACACTCTCGAACTTGTCATAAATGCCAAATCTATGCTGACAAGGTGCATATCCCTCCGGTTCCTTTGAACGTCCTGACGGCACCTTGGCCTTTTGCAATGTGGGGTATCGATATGATCGGTGAGATCCGACCGACGGCATCCAATGGACATCGTTTCATCTTAGTGGCGATCGATTACTTCACGAAGTGGGTTGAGGCAGCTTCCTACGCCACAGTAACCAAGAGCGTCGTGGCACGTTTCATCCGGCATAATCTGATCTGTCGGTACGGTGTCCCGGAAAGAATCATTACGGACAATGGTATCAATCTCAATAACAAGATGATCACTGAACTCTGTGAGCAATTCAAGATACAGCACCACAATTCTTCTCCCTACCGGCCGAAGATGAATGGGGCTGTAGAGGCAGCTAATAAAAATATCAAGAAAATTGTGCAGAAGATGACAGTGACTTATAAAGATTGGCACGAGATGTTACCGTTCGCTCTTCATGGGTACCGTACCTCAGCAAGGACGTCAACCGGGGCAACTCCTTTCTCCTTAGTCTATGGCATGGAGGCAGTCTTGCCAATTGAAGTCCAGATACCCTCTCTCCGGATAATGAAGGATGCAGACTTGAGTGAAGATGACTGGATCCAGACTCGGCTTGATCAATTAAATCTGATTGACGAAAAGAGGCTCACTGCTATCTGTCACGGTCAAACGTATCAAAAACGGATGATCAGGGCATTTAACAAGAAAGTCAGACCACAAGAGTATCGAGTTGGGGACCTGGTAATTAAGCGCATCATCCTTCCTCAAAGTGATCCCCGGGGCAAATGGACCCCCACATACGAAGGGCCGTTTGTGGTTAAGCATGTGTTCTCAGGAGGAGCCATGATCCTAACCACCATGGATGGTGACGACCTTCCTCACCCCGCCAATGCAGACATAGTGAAAAGATACTACGCATGAATAAAAGACCCGCTAGGTTGACATACCTAGGCAAAATAAGGGCTTCCCGGCGAACCAAAAGGGTTCGGGCAAAAATAAGGGATGAAATGAATAAAAATTGTACACCCGGCAAGTCGAAAACCTGAAAAGGCGGCTTGGGCAAAAATGGGTATCCCGGTGGACTGAAAACCCGAAAGGGCGGTCCAGGCAAAAGTTAGGGATAAAGCGTAACACTATGTCTCATTGCATCACTTCGCATCCGGAATTCGGCATCAATTATCTGGCTCAGACTTCGGCATCAACCAATCACCTTCATCTTCAACTAGGCAGCAAAGCAATGAGACGCTCGGAGACATAAAGGCGATAGCAGAGTTGGAACCCAGTGGGATTGTTCACATAGCTGTTTTGTTTCCTTTTCAAAATTGTAAACTCTATGTTGTTTGGCGGCGTCCTCTTACTAGGATGTCAGCCTCTTGTACAAAAATGCCTATTCACAGGCAAAGTTCGAATCAATACAAATTCACTTGTCTATACAAATTGCCATTGTTTTTCTCTTTTCTGTTTTGTTTTGCGAAGAACATCCAAATGTTCATTTTTGATATATGCATTTGACATTAAATTGCTGATTCGTAAATATTTGCATATAAAACAAGAGATTAATTACAGGTGACATCAGAGACAGGGGCAATGTAAAGTTGTCTGATGCAGTCTGGTTGCTTTGTCCACCAAGGTGCCAAGGTAGGTTCGACTGAAGATTGTGACCAAATCATCTCAACTCCCCGCTGAGTAAAACAAGATTCAGCAGTACTTTCCCCAAGTAGAGTTGACTCCCCGTCAATCCTGAAAAGGCACAACATTCCCCGGCAGGTCTTAAAGGTTATCCCCAGTAGATTCTGGAAGCTTGTTCCCTGCAGGGTACAGACGTCTCTCCCGAGCTTTATTCAGAGTTATTTCCTCACAAGGGCTTATAACTGGGTTATCCTCAGCTAATTGCCACGAAAGATCGCCCTCGACAAAGTTCTTTCATTCCCCGGCAGGAGTTTATCTTCGGTGTTCCCCAGCGGAGTTTATCATCATTATCCCCAGCGGAGTCCATCATTTGAAGTCCTCAGCAGGCCTCTCATCACAACTTCGGCATAATATCTCTTTCACAGAGCAATTCCCCGGCCGGTCGTCAAGGATTTATTTTCCTAAAACGAAAATACATTTATAAACATTTCACATTTTCATACATCTTGCTTACATACATGATAAAGTGCATACAACACTATCTCATGTTGAACATCATGACATCGTGCATATCATACATCATGACATTGCATACAACTTATGTTTTTGCCTTTTCAGGAAAAAAAAAAAAACAATCCCAAAGACAACTACCTTCAACTGTCACAATTCCAGATTCGATACCTGTATCTAGCCAGGACACATCTGAGAGTGATCAGTTTCCAGACTCGATTCCTGTATCTAGACAGGGCACGTCTAAAGAGTTCGAAGATTCGATTCCTGTATCCAGCCAGGGCATATCTATCAACTACCACAATTCCAGACTCGATTCCTGTATCTAGCCAGGGCACGTCTGAAGAGTTCGAAGATTCGATTCCTGTATCCAGCCAGGGCATATCTATCAACTACCACAATTCCAGATTCGATTCCTGTATCTAGCCAAGGCATGTCTGAAGAGTTCGAAGATTCGATTCCTGTATCCAGCCAGGGCATATCTGTTGACGACTATTTCCGGATTCGATTCCTGTATCAAGCCAGGGCATATCTGTTGACCACATTTCCAGACTCGATTCCTGTATCCAGCCAAGGCATATCTGTTGACGACTATTTCCGGATTCGATTCCTGTATCCAGCCAGGGCACATCTATGAGCAACCAATTGTAGATTCGACACCTGTATCTAGCCAGGGCATATCTGCATGAGGAGATTGAAGATCAAACACCTGTAACAAGCCAGGAAAATATCTGTCTTTCTCGAATACACAAGTTCTCGCTAAGGAATCTCTTGTGCGATCAACACTTCCAAATGGCATCTATAAGCCCATTCCCGACAAGGATCTGTCACATCTCCAGATGGCATCTATAAGCCCATCTCCCTATCCACCACCTCTCCAAATGGCATCTATAAGCCCATTCCCGACATCACATTTGCTGATACTTAAACATGCGAGTGCAAATTTCCGGGCACTCTAGTGCCCAATCTCCTTTTACCCTCGAGTCACGAAAGGCAAACTTGCCAATCTAACTCTTCAGGTCCAAGAAGATTGAACAGGGGCAACTGTTGTACCCCAAAATTTGCCCTCCCATTTCCTCAATATTTTCTCATCACAAAAACCTTGAAGATCAAGATCCAGTTAGGGTTTCCGCTGCTCAAGACTTCTCCTTGCATTGTGGACTCAAATTAGGGTTTGTGTTTGCACAAAGGTGTTTTGACCTAAAATGCCTAATATGTCTTTCATGCTTCATATTGGACTCCCAAGTTTACCCATATCAAGTTTCAAGTCTTGATTCCAAGTTTTGCCCAGTCAATTGGACAGTTGACCTAGAAATCAACTGTATTAGGGAAAACGTAAACTGTGGCCAATTGACAGTCAAACCTCATGAAATTTGACCCACATCAACATTATGAACTCATATGGACCATTTGATCAAGTTTGGATCACAATTCCACAAGAAATTTGATCAGATCACCAAAGGGGCAAAATGGTCATTTTTAGGGTTTTGACTGCACAAAGGCAATTTTTGACTGTTTGACCTAGCCAATGGCAAACCAAGCTCACATATGGACTCAAGGACCCCATGGAATTATCTTGACATGCTCAACAAACTCAAAAGATCCCAAGTACACAAGATTGACAGTTGAATTTCCCAGTCAATTGATCAATTTTGACTGTACACTGAAAAGTCAAACTTTGACTTTTTGGTCAAAATCAAGAGTCAAGATTCATTTTTCATCAAAACATGCCAAATCATGAAACTTGTTCACCAAGAAACCAAGAAATGCAAATTAGGGTTTGAAATGGAATTTTTCATAACTTAGAATTTTTTTGTGTTATGAAAAACCCTAATTTTTTCCCAACTTTACCCCACTTTTCCACCATGATTCATTTGGATTCAAACAAAAGTCAAAACATGAAAGTTGTAGCTTGTTGCATAATCTACAACTTTGATTCACAAAGTTTTCACATTTGAAGCTTGTATCTCAAGTTACAAATTTTTGAATAAGGGCACTAAACCATTCTTAACTTAGTGAAATTTTAACCTATTTTGACAAGTTTTTCTACCCCACTTCAAGACCATTTTCCATACACTTCCACTTGGAATTTCAAATTGCACTTCAAAGATGGATTGTAGTACACATTCCAAGCTTTCCAAAATGTCCAAGAACTTCTCAAACAACCTCATGGTTAGGGAGAATCGAATTTCACAATATAGCAAAAACTCACTTTTGAATTGGCCATTTTTCATGTTCATAAGTTATGCAAACTTCTCAAAACCAGCATGCCCTTGATTACAGGTCCTTAAACCAAGTTACACTCAATAATTAAATTCCAATCCATTATTTTTTAGCTTTGTTTTGTTCATATGGTCATTACACAAGGAATTAAGCCTTAATTGGAAAAAGTGGTTTATCCATTTTTGAAAAGAAGAACTTTATGTCAAGTTTGCAAATCAAATGGTACAATGCATATCTTTGGACACAAGATTCATGGACATAACACTCGGATCAAGACAAAAAGATAGAGCATAGTGTGAGGGCCTGTACAGGCTAGAATGATCAAGTGGCTCTTGTTTGCTTCAAGTTCAAGAAATGTGGCATAACTTGTACCAACTCAGAAACCAGCTTACAAACACTTAGACAAAGTCATCAAACACATTACACACATCATAACCAAGCTATTGCACGAGCCATTTACCTCCCAAACATCATCAAACCAAAAAACACCATCAAACTGCAAAAACAGAGTTGCCTCTGCAGTTTGAGTGCCAACTTCTATTTCTCTCAAGCATTCTTGCCAAAACCAGTTCACACACCTTCCATACCATCTATGCACGCTAACCAAAAGCAAAAGCACGATCTGTAACACCTCCAAGCCACTTCACCATTTTTGTTTTTCTGTTTTACAGTTGAAATTCTCCAGCACGATTCAGGGAGTTTCAAGACAAAGTAGAACTTGGAATAGCATCTTTACACTTCAAGGAAGCTATACAAATCATCATCTTGCTCTGAAAACTCCTCCATTGCAAAGCACGATTCCAACTGAACAGGTATCTTCATGGAGTTCTATCTCTCAGTATAGGCATTGTTAGCTTTAGGTTTGTGAAGGAAACATGTCACAATCATAGCCCTGAACATGCCCATATGATTAGATTTCATTTATATTATGTGAGCTTAGAGAATTTTGGTTCTGAATATTGATGAAAAGTTAGGTCAGAAATTGGGGGAGAAGAAATTCTCCCTCATCTTAGAGAGTTAAGTCAAGTTCTTTACATGGTTGAATTCGTCTTCTCATGCTCTACACTTTTCATGTTATGAGTTTTGCTTGAAAGTCCAGGAATCAAGAGATAGAAAACGCGTGGGTGATGTTGTTCAGAGGTTGAAGATGACTGGTTCTGGGCTGGGCCTGGAATGTTTTTCTTATTTGCACCTTGTTTCTACTTTGACACCCCCCTGATCCATTTTGATTTTTACTTGTTATTTTCTATATTTTCTTTTTGATTTTGTTTCCATATTTTTATTCAATTCATAAAAAGCATTAAAAATATTTTTTTTATATTTTTTGCATTTATTTTGATATTTATTTGACTATTAGTTAGTTTTGTACATAAATAAATAATTATACATATATACTTTTTTTTGTTTAAAATATTAAGATAATACAAATATATTTTTTTACACACTTTTATTTTATTTTTACTTCCTGAAAATATTTTGTATAAAAAATACCCTTTTTATTTTTATATTAAATATTATTAATTAAATAATACATATCTTGTAAATAGTATATATATATATATATATATATATATATATATATATATATATATATATATATATATATATATATATATATATATATATATATATATATATATACATTTAGAGTAAAATGCCAAAAAATGTACATATTTCATTTTTTAATATTTAATACTAAAAAATACCTTTTTTACAAATATACCATATTTCATTTTATTTTTGTATATAAATAATAAGTATTATATGAATTAATTGATTAATACCCCTTTAATAGAATTAGGGTTTTGCCCTAAATGTGAAAAAAAACTCCAAAAAAATAATACCCTTTTATTTTATTTTTATAAATAATCTTTTTTTCATACATATAAAAATTTCTTTTTGCATTCTTGCATATTTTTCTTATTTTATTTAATCTATGCAAAATATTTATCTTGTAAATATTCAATATTGATGTAATAGTTTTAGGTTTACATTACTTGTCAAAATCCCCATTTGAACATTTGTACCCCCCTTCCCATATTTAGTTTTGTAATAGCTTAGTAAATTTATTTTCGCGCTTTTATTGCTTTCTAATTATGCCATGTTAGAATTAGGGTTTGTATGCGAAAAAACGACAAAATAGTTATGACCTAATCTCAAGACAAACAAGCATGAAAATGGACACACAAATCACACTTGCACCCCCCTAGGGTATTCCACTTGTTGCCTTTCAAATTGGGCCATATTGCATGTTAAGTCTTTTTTGGGCAAAACAAACAAACAAATGATCATAGTCCCTCGATAACATTTTCAAAATACTTCCAAAACAAATGATCAAGTCCCTCAAAGAAAATGCCCAAAGATACTCGGCACCGTTGCAATTATGGTCTAAACGATGACCCGCGCCCGTCCCTTTCACATCCTAACATGAGGTTGTCCACCAAATACAATGGTGGAACAAACTCATTAAAAGGGTTAAAACATAGCAATAAACTTTGAGAAATTTAGGAGTAGACAACCTCTTAGTTACTTGAATCAAACTTGCAAAAACAAAACACTTGCCTATTTTCAAAAACCACACATCACTACACTTTCAAAACAACTTTCAAAAACAAATGAAAACCTTTTCAAAAGACATACATCTTTGTATACATCCTCACATGGATCATTACAAAGGTTGCCACCACATTGGCTTCTTTTCAAAATAGTTTCAAACCCACACACACACAAGCACCATTTAAAACAATTGAAAACAAAAGGCAAGTGATCTAAGCAAGTAACTAAGAGCCCATGGATAACCATGGATAGAAAGGGTGCTAATACCTTCCCTTTCTATAATCTACTCCCCGAACCCAAGAAAACATCTCAAAAGGTTTTTGCTGTGCTTTTTTTAACCTTTCCTTAGGATAAAATAAAAAGTCGATGGCGACTCTTGCTCAACCGAAACATTTGCGAAAACAAACGCAAAACCTCAAGTCAGTTCTCCCACCGTATCACAGTGAGCAAGGTGATCGGCTAATACACTGCCCTTTATAGATTTCTGGGTAGTATACTGTATGTCGTACTCTGTTAGGATCATCTTCCATCTCTATATTCTCCCAGAAAGAGCAGGCTTTTCGAATATGTATTTTATCAGATCCATTTTAGATATCCACAAGGTAGTATGATTCAGCATATACTGTCTTAGCCGGCGAGCAGCCCATGCCAGAGCGTAGAAAGTTTTCTCGAGCAGTGAATATCGGGTTTCACAGTCGGTAAACTTTTTGCTCAGGTAGTAAATTGCATGCTCTTTTCGGCCAGACTCGTCATGCTGCCCCAAAACACACCCCATTGAGTTTTCTAAAACAGTCAGATACATGATCAATGGTCTTCTCTCGACTGGTGGCATCAATACAGGAGGCTCTTGTAAGTATTCTTTGATTTTGTCAAAAGCAATTTGGCATTCATCATTCCATTTAACTACTTGATCTTTCTTCAAGAGCTTGAAGATTGGCTCACAAGTAGCTGTCAGGTGAGAAATGAATCTGGCAATATAATTCAAACGTCCCAAGAATTATCTGACGTCCTTCTCAGTATGAGGAGAAGACATCTCTTATATTGCTTTAACTTTGGCAAGATCGACCTCGATACCTTTGTTGCTGACTATAAAGCCTATGAGTTTACCAGACCGTACCCCGAATGTGCACTTGTTTGGATTCAACCTCATCTTGTACTTCTTCAGTCTCTCAAACAGTTTTTATAAGTGATCAAGATGCTCTTCTTCTGTTTGCGATATGGCTATCATATCGTCTACGTAGACCTCTATTTCATGATGTATCATTTCATGAAATAAAGCTACCATGGCGCGCTGATAGGTTGCCCCAACATTCTTTAATCCGAACGACATTACCTTGTAGCAGAATGTGCCCCACTATGTGACAAATGTTGTTTTCTCCATGTCCTCAGGTGCCATTTTGATTTGGTTATAACCTGAGAATCCGTCCATGAAGGAAAACACTTTGTGTTATGTCGTATTGTCAACTAGGATATCAATGTGGGGGAGTGGAAAATCATCCTTAGGGCTCGCCCTATTCAAATATCTGTAGTCCACACACATTCATACTTTTCCGTCTTTTTTAGGTACGGGAACAATGTTGGCAACCCATTGAGGATAGGAGGTGACAGCCAAGAATCCAGCGTCGAATTGTTTCATAACCTTTACTTTAATCTTTTCTGACATATTAGGCCTCATGCGGCGAACCTTTTGCTTTACTGGCAGACAATCTTCTCTTGTAGGTAGACGATGTACCACGATATCCGTATCAAGTCCCGACATGTCTTCATATGACCAGGCGAAGACTTCAACATAATCATGTAACAACTGAATCAGACGCTCCTTGATACTGGGTTCCAAATTAGCACCCACCTTGACCTCTTTTTTGTCTTCTTTGGCACCCAGGTTGATTGTATCCACGGGTTCCTCGTGAGGCTAAATGGTTCTCTCTTCTTGTTGTAGCAGTCTGGCAAGTTCCCCTGGTAGTTCACAATCTTCCTCACCTTCGTCTTTGGCTTGATAGATTAGATTCTCAGAGTCACAAAAGGCCATAGCAGTATCGTTACCCATGGGATCCAGAGTGGATGAATACCTGCATTGTGAGTGTGGGTGTGTGTAAGGGTATAACTATCTTTGAAAGAAAATAAAATGTAAAAGAAAAACAATGAGCATAAAAGTTTGTATGCGAAAACATCCATGATTCATTGATGTCATATGAAGATGAAATAATAACCCTTACAAATGGACCATTGTGCCTCGGGTAAGACACAAGGTTTTAAGAGTGCGAATTGTTTTTGAATATTACAGATCCAACAAAATGTAAAGATAAATTACTGTGGGATAAAAGTGATTGGGACAAAGTCTCTAGCCTCCCAATTACTGAGCCCTCCATTGACAGTCGGAAAGATCCAATCCTCCAGGTCGCAATCATCTTCACTAGCAGAGTCTTCAATTCTTCTTGCCCCTTGGCTAGGGTCATGAGCAACTGTTGAAAATGCGTATTCTGAGCTTGGAGATATTTCATTGTTTGCTCTATATCCATCTTACTGAAATAAACAGTAGAGAGATGAGGAGACTTGTTGCGAAAAACCTGTATATGTTATGATGAATGATATATGCATAGGCAATGTTTTCAAGGATGTTAAAGATTCAAGTTTGTTTTAGATAAAAAGGAAAACACACGTTATATTAATAAGATAAAGTTTGAGTACATCAATGCCCCAATGACAAAATAATACAAAACTCTAAGATAAAAAAGTAGTGCGCATCCTCTTTGGTGCAATGTAGGCGTTCAAGGTCCGCCCTCATGAAGTAGCCTAGTGAGTTCAAAAACCTTCTTCTCGCTTGCGTAGAATTGGGCTTCGAAAGTATCTCTCTCCCCTTTGAGTTGTATCCAATCCCTTTGTAAGTCTTCAAGATATGTGGGCATGTCAGGATGTAGGATAGTGTATGGAACATCTCCCTCCTTGACAGGCTCAATGATTACCGGGAGAATGGAGGGGTAAGGCATTATAAGACTCTGAGCGCGAGTTCGTACCCATTTGAGGTAAGGCTCAAGAGGGATGGAATTCTTGTGCCCCAAAGTCTTGATATCCACCTTGTTTAGCATCCTCCAAGCTCAGATAAATATCTAGCGAAGACCTTGATCGTCGTTGTCGTAGTCGAATATCAAACCTTGAATCAGCATCTCGTGCGAGCCATCCCTTCGGGCGTAACCAAACTTCCTTAAGGCTAAGCATGGGTTGTAGGTGATGCCTCCCCTAATGCCAAGTAGAGGGACATTAGGGAATTCTCCACAACGGTCGATGATGATAACATTCTCTTTGGATCGAGAGCACCAATGAATGTCTCAATGTTTGAGCGTTATTAACCTTTGTGACCACCTTAATTCTTGCTCATTCTTTGATACAGATTGGGGAAGATGACAAATAAACCATCTTTCCAGGAGAGGAGTGCAACACATAAGGACACCTCTTTTCCTCATTGTGCGAGTGTGAAAAGAGTGTAGGATATCCCCTAGCAATGTAGGCACTGGGTTGCGTGACATGAAGATTTTGACGGTGTTTACATCTATGAGTTGGCCTGGATTTGGAAACAAAACCATCCCATAGATGAGAAGAGCCACAATTTCCTCAAAGGCTTGCAAGTCTAAGGAATTCCAACAGCTTTGGGCTTTCTCAAACAAGAACTTCGCTAAGAAACCTTTGACACCACTCCTTGTTTCCCAATGGGTTGTGACATCAGATGAGTGCAAGTGTAGAGCTTGAGAAATCTCTTCTGGCTTTGGGTCTCTTTCCGTACCATTGAAAGGTAGTTGATTGAGAATGGTAATCCTCAAGAGTTGGGAGAATTCTTCCAAAGTAGTTACAAGTTGATAGTCGGGAAATGTGAAACAATGGTGCAAAGGATCAAAGAACTGAAAGAGCACCTTCATCATATCCTCATATGTGTTGGAGGTGACCAAGTTGAGTAGACGACCATGTCTCTCGGTGAATGGAGAGTTCTCAGGAATCTTTGAAGCTAGCTCCTTAAGTTGTGGAGGAATTCTTACAAGGTTGACTTGAATAGTTTTCTTGCGAAGTGAATCCATTTCCTACAAAACAAGAACAAAGATGAATCCAAAAATCCTTGAAATGGTTAGTGGATGTATATGATGTTCATGATGTCCATGATGTTATGTACAAGTATGCATACACAAGAAAAGCAAACAAGTCCTTAGTTTAGGCTTTCATGGAGTTTTATAGGTAAGTACCCTCTTGAAGTTTAGTTGGCTTAAACTTGTCCTAGTAATAGTAACCGGGTTCTAAGGAGCTCAATATCACTGGATTGTTTCCTTGGTCATTGTTTCAGCTCAAGCCTATTTAATGGCAACCAAAATATCCCAAGAAACCAAACCTCAATGAGTGTAGTATCGAGTATCTACTAACTTCAGACTGCACTAAATTCGATCATCTCACTACATCCTAAAGGCCAAGTTGGTCAAGTAAAGGTTCTAAAAGTTCATTAGTGCTTCATGACATTACTCAGCGGTCCCGTATTCTCTTTGATTAACTCAAAGGCTACCGGTACCCACAAATATGTCGCACTAACATAGCTATTTCTTAGACCATGTCGGTATACCCCGCACAGTTTCCACAATGTATTGCTACTTACCTATAACGTATCCCAAATCCGGGTAGAGGATTCAAACCCAAACAAAGAACCATATTGTAAAGCATACAAGTCAATCAATGTATGCAAGTAAATGTGATCTAAACCCTAAGGTAACCCCACTTTTATAATTATCCCCAGTAGAGTCGCCAATTCTGTGATACGATGGGAGAACTGACTTGAAGGTTTTACATTTTATCGGAAATGTTGCGGTTAGCAAGAGTCACCATCGACTTTTCTTTTATCCAAAAGGAAAGGTAAAAAAGCACAGGAAAGACCTTTGAGATTGTTTCTTGAGTTTGGGGGGTAGATTATGAAAAGGGAAGGTATTAGCACCCTTTTCATCCATGGTTTTCCATGGGCTCTTAGTTACTTTCTAGATCACTTGATTTTGTTTTAAATTGTGCTTTGTGTGGTTTTGAAAGTATTTTGTAAAAGAGGCCATTGTTTAGACAATCTTTATAATGATTCTCGTTCGTAAGAATGTATACAATGATGCTTGTCTTTTTGAAAATGTTTTCAAGTTTGTAAGATGTTTTGAAATGTGTGTGTTTGTTTTGAAAATAGCAAGGATATTTGTTTGAAATGGAGCAAGTAACCAAAAGTAATCTACCTACTCAAATGTCTTTCTTGTTCATTTTCTTTTCTTGGAAATCTTGACTTTTCAAGTTGACTTTTGACTTTCTTAACTTCTTGATGATAAAGCTTGATATTTTTGAATGTCTTGATGAATTGTGATATTTGAAATTTAATGTTGACCAAAAAGTCAAAGTTTGACTTTTGGTGCTACAATTGACTTTTTCACCAATATGACTGATTTTAGGTCATCTGATAAATTGACTGAGCAAAAATGCGATCCAAGACCTGAAACTTGACATGAGCAATCTTGAGAGTCCAAAATGATCCATGAAAGTCAAATGGGGAATTAAAAGTCCATTTGTCCTTGTGCAAACTCAAACCTTAATTTTCAGTCGTCAATGCTTGAGGAGATGTCTTGAGCTGATCAACCTTAGTGCAATCTTGAACCAAAGGAGATCTTGTGAGATATTAATTGAGAAATGAGAGGGCAATTTTTGGGGTACAACACAAAGGATGCAAAAGAAAAGAAAACATCTAAGGAGACTATCTAAATCTAATTCCTAATGTTATCATACAATGATTGATCCTAAAGTTGAGTTTTGAAGGGTAATCTCTACCCTATGTTAACGTGAATGGATAAAAATCTTAATGTCTATCTCAATTAATCATCTATAGATGAATCAAGAAGTCCTAAAGGAGCATAGAAAGGGTCTATCACCTAAAATTATGTCTATCTCGAATCATCATCTATAGATGAATTGAGAGCTCCTAAGGGAACATGATGGGGGTATATCATCTCAAAACATGCATAAAAAGATGAAATCAAGTAAGTGAGTCAATAGGCTCAAGAAATCTAGCTCAAGGGAGCACACACAATGTGTCATAAGTAGCGCACACTAACCCATGTCAAATTCCTAACCAAGACATTGAGGATCAAGGTAGGAAAACAAATCAACAATCAAAAGGCTCAAGAGATCACACATAGAGAAATCCTATCTAGGCTATCATGCAAAAGAAAGTCTAACAAAACTATCCTATGGAGAACATGCAATGAGAGCGAAGTCGTGATCTCAATTTCGAAATTGAGTGACTCATCTATCAACAAAAAATAAAGGAAAGCGATAAAATCCTATAGGGAGCATGCACTGAGAGCGAAGTCATGATCTCAATTTCTAAATTGAGTGACTCATCGATCAACAAGAAACAAAGGAAAGCGATAAAATCTTATAGGGGGCATGCACTGAGAGTGAAGTCATGATCTCAATTTATAAATTGAGTGACTCATCGAACAACAACCAAGGAAGCAAACACAAGCACAACATATATAACAAATAAAGTGCGGAATGCTTGCTATAGGTCTTTAAACAACAACTTTTCCACTATTGGGGCTCCCAGAACTATCTAGAAAACTGTAAAGAGTGAAAGAAAAAAAAGGAGGCAGTGCAATACAAAACGAATGATAATCCGTAGCAAGCAAAAATGAGAAACCCAAAGAACTTCAAGTAAGCTAGTATCATCAAACAAAGCAAGTCAGAAATTGGATGTCCAACATAAGCCTTGAAGCAAACGGTGTGAAAATAAATCACAAAAATGATGTGCATCAGACACCATCACAAAAGTCATCCTACATAAAAATACAATCTAGACAAAAACATAACAAATATGTGTCTTCCTCAAGTCAAGAGGATCAAAGCATAAACTTGTTAGAATCACATCCGTATCTCGCAAGTAAAGTGAAATACGGACCAAATAGGATATCGAATTCATGTTCCCCAAATAAAGTGGAACGATAATTAATTTCATTACGAGAGTCTCTTAGTATGAGTCATTGCACAACAAACACACATGGATGGCGAGGGTATGTGTGAGGGATGTGGGAAGCGAGATCCCCCAAGATACATAGATGGTGAGGATATGTGTGTGTGATAATGGGGGTATGGAAAGCTAGATCCCCCAGACTTCTTGAAGGATGAGGGTACCTGTGTGGGATTTGGAAAACTAGATCTCCCAAGATGCATGAAGGATGAGGGTACCTGTGTGGGATTTAGAAAGCTAGATCCTCCTGTATACTGGTATGGAAAGCTAGATCCCTCTGATGGGCTAATAAAAGTTGTATTCATGTATGAGACCATAGGATAATCATGAGTAGAGAGTAGTGTCATAAGAGGTAGAGAACTTTCCATAGACATGTGATCTATCTGACTTTGTAGGGGAAGACACATGGTCGACTGAAGTACCTCACATACCGTTATTCTCGGGTGATGATGTTGGGTCTTACCCCTATCTGGTCAGGGTGACATTTTATTTATTTTGAGGGAATATACAATTAATAAATTAACACAATATATACAACTAATTCATCAACACAATTAATAAATCAATAAAACATATTTAATAAATTAAAACTTTATTTTCTACCAACAACATTGATGCATCAACATATTCTATAAACAGTTCATTAGGTAAAATTAAAAAAATGATCTATTCAAAATCTTCATGATCTTCATCTATATTATTCCCATCATCTGATCCGATATTGTTCTCGGATCCAAACTCTTCATGCTCGTCGTCCACTTTATTTTCTACCAACAATATAAATCCATTCAAATCTAAATAATATTATATTTCTTATCTATTTTGGTGCCTCTGGAAGATGGATCGTACCAATCATAATAAAACAAGACAACTTTATTTTATGAGTTCAAGTAATTGTATATTGTTGTACCCAAAAATTTGCCCTCCCATTTTCCTTCAAGACATTCTCATGAGATCCTCATTTGCTCAAGGTGGCTCAAGAATTGACCAGACAAATTCTCGTCCTAAGCAGTGGGTCCACAACTAGGGTTTGGTATTTCTCAAGGAAGATTGGGTTTCAAGGTCTCAAATGGTTTTCATGGTTCTCCATAAGTCTCCAAGAATTCTCCAAGAATTCTCATGTCAAGTTTTGAGTCTTGTATCACAAGTTTGCTCAATCAATGGCTCAGATGATAGAAAATCAACTGTATTAGGTAAAAAGTCAATTATGGTCAACATACAGTCAAACCTCAATATTTTGGCCAACATCAAGATTTTGAAGTGATGTTCATCATTCGACCAAGGTTGGTCATGATTCCTCAAGAAAATCCCTCAAATCATCAAAAGTCAAAAGTTTTCAAATTAGGGTTTCTTTAGGAGAAGTCAACTGAACTTTGACCAAGCATAACTTTCACATGCTTCATTATATTTTCCCAAACCAAAGCTCAATTTAAAGGAAATTAAATTCTATACAACTTTGTATCTCTATTCTCAAGTCCAAAAAATACATCATTTGAGAGATATAAGCCAATACGTTACAGGTCATTTCAAAAGTCAACAAAAGACACTTTTGGTCAAGGCAACTTACATCAAGATAAAGTCTTCAAAACAAAAATGATCAACATAGATATTGTAGAAGACATCTTGATATTTTCAAAAAGTCCAATATCACCTTCAAAAGATAAAAATTGAGTGAGTTGTGACCATTGCAAGTTGGGAAATTTTGAGCAAATGCATGAAGACCAAATTGAGCAAGCTTGATATTTTGGACTATTGGGCCATGGTTTTGAGGTCCAAACATGTTTATGCCTTTCATACACCTCATAATTCATTCACACACATTTGGCTTTTGTTAGTTCTCTTGTTTTAGGATTGGCTTAATTTTTGTAAAACAAATAATAGCAGCAATGAAGAATAGATAAGAAGAACAGGTACAACAAGAAGTCCTATTACAATGTCAGAACATGTTGTGTTGAAATTTTTCAACAACAGTAACAACATGTCGAAGAAGATGTCTTGACATCGCGCCTGCTGAGCTTGATTAATAAGAATCATTTTGTTATCAACATAGGCAAAATATTCAGGAGAATAGTATGCATCTTATATGGCGCATATTTAAAGTTGTAGAAAATTCAATCAGAAACCAAGGAGAATGAAGACTTTCTAAATAAGGAGATTATTTAGGAAAGTAAAGATTTAAGATCTTTTTGGGGAAGAAGTTTCTGCAGTTTGTTACAGCTGAATTGCTGTGATTAAAGGCCCAAAACCAGTTGGGTAACATGTTATAAATAGAAGAGTGTGTAACCTAGAAAATATGGCTCAAGATGTAGAAGTCTAGGGTTTTGTCAAGGTAAAACTCTCGGGTTGTGGGAAGGTTACCATGTTCACCTCGAAGCCTGTAGGTAAGAGGTGTATTGTTCTAGAGGAAGCTTTGAAGAAACTCCAGGATGTGTTTTTAGTTAGAAGCAAAGATGACAAATAGTGGAATTTGGCATGGAAACTTAGCTAGGTATTTTCATCGAAGTGTGTCTTCCAAACTGTCTATCTGTGTGATCAGAATCTTGGTGAAGGGTCGTCTATGCAGTGACTAAGGTGTTGACTGCTAGAAATCATTGTACATGATTGGAAGTGGGATGAGGATATTCCATATCTAGGGAGGACCTAGGTAGAAGGGTTATTGGGTAGTGATTAAGTGCATAGATCATCAACGGATGTGTTGGCTGTAGGGTATGCAAATTGATACTACTGATAGTGGACTTCATTCCTGGCTTGGTAGCCCCCAGAGTAGGTGTTGTTATACATTGAACTGGGTAAACAATTCTGATGTGTTCTTTATCTTTTCAGTACTATTTTATCTTGCCTGTGTATTGTGTCAGATCATATGTCTTGACATTCTTATAGGACATCTGAGTCTACTGTATAGAATTTTAGCTTTGTTTTATTTTATTTATTTTTATTATTTTTGATTTAATTCATTAATAATATAAAATAAATAAGATAAATCATATCTTTTTGTACAAGAGTCTAAGCCGATTTGTTTTTGCCCTAAAAATTCTCTATATATTCAGACACCAAGACAAGAACAAGACCACGAAATCCTTGCACCACAAAATTGTCAAAATTTTCCAAATATTTTCAAGAACTCTAAAATTCTCAAACCCTTATAACACTACATTTCACCACAAACTTGCAATCCGAATCAATTCCATTCACTCCCAAGGTAATCTTGGATCATTTACAATGACCCAAATGGCTAGAAATGACTCATGCAAACATCACAATTTCATCCATATTTAAAATTTTGTATTTTTAATTTTACTGCATTCTAATGTTTATTAACGTTTTCTATGTGCTCATGAGGTCTAATAATGTTGAATAGAGAAATCATAGGGGTCCCATGCATGCTAGACTACAAAATACCATGTTTGCTCCGATAGGATGTTTTGGATCATTAACCATTTGAATTTCGCAGGTTCAAGAAAAAAGGTCGTTGGAGAAGATTATTGGAGCTAGAGCTTCAACGCTTCTCTGGCCAATGTATCTTGTTTTATATTATATTTTTTTGTTTAAATATAGGAACAAATGAAACAGCCACCCTAGTGGCAGAAGCGCGCATGATAATGCATTAGTCTCAAAGGTCCTAGGTTCGATATAGTCTTTTGACACTTTTTTCTCTAATGTTTCATATGTTTTACAGGTTAATGATAAAACATGTTGAACGCGTCCCTAGCACAAGCCTAGCGCCAGGCTCAGTTGGTATGCACACTTCCTGGAGATGAAGGGGCGTGGGTTTAACACCCACCTCCAACATTCTTTTTTCCTATTTTCTTTATTAACTTTTTTTTTTAACTTAACCCTAATTATTTTTTAAAAATCCTAATTATTTTTAACCAACATTAAAATAAATTCGGTTTAGTTTTCTTTCTCATAAATTAACTTTGATTTATTAAAATTAATTAGGATAGTTAATCTCGATTAATTTAATTACTTAACTTTTTCAATTAATTAAAATCAACCTAGACTTTAGGGTTTGTTTAATTTAATCACTTAATCAATTTTTTCAATTAAAATTAATTAGACGTTAGGTTAATTATTAAGTCTTTTCGTCAAACAATTTTCCTATTCGCGCGCTTTATTATTTTTGCATTAGCTTTCCTATTATTTAATTGCTATAAAATGTAATAGCTTAAATTAGGGTTTTTGCTTTCTTTCTTTCCCTAATTTTTTATGGTTTGTACCCCCTTCCTCGAAGCTTTGTAATAGCGTAGGACATTTAATTGTTGTCTTTACTGCTTTCCTTATAATTGTCTAGTTTAATAGGATTGTATGACAAGACATAAAATGAAACATTAGATAACCCTAATTAAAGATAAATAAACTGAACTCAATACACTAATCACACACGCACCTCTAGGGTAACCTCACTTGTTGCCTTCGAATTGAACAGTCATGTCCCTCGAACGTGGGGATGCTTTAGCAAAGACCCTCGATACTAAAGACCGTAGTCCCTCGATGACCCTTCGATGCTGCCTTCGGTAAACGATCTATTCCCTTATGATAAATTTCTAAAGCGCCCTACAAGTTATCTTTATAACTGTAAGATAACCATCGCCTGTCGATACACATCCAATGATAGGGATACCTACTAACTAATGGTAGGATAGCACTATCTAAGGAAGAGGAAAATAACACGAAAGATCTTTGAGTAGGTAGATAGCTCGTAATTGCTTGCTCACTAAAACAAAACATTTTTATAAACACTTCTTCTGAAATATTTTCAAAAACAAACACTTTGTATGCATTCTTAACGATGCGAGAATCATTATAAAGTTTGTCACACTTAGGCATTTTAAAAATATTTTCAAGCATACACAACACAAAAGAATTTTCAAACAAAGTGAGCTAGCGATTAAGAGCCTGTAGATAACTACGGATGAAAAGGGTGCTAACACATTCCCTTTTTATAACCTACCCCACGAACTCAAGAAAATTCTCGAAGGTTTTTCCTGTTCTTTTCACCCTTTCTTTATTGGATAAAAGAAAAGTCGACGATGACTCTAGCTATCCGCAACATTTGTGATAAAATGCAAAACCAAGTCAGTTCTCTCACCGTATTACAGAACTGACGACTCTGCTGGGGAAGAACTAAAAGTGGGGTTACCTTAGAGTTAGATCACTTTTAAATGCTTTACTTGTTTGATTTGTCTAATTTATTTTTAAAGGGTGTTTGGGTTTTATTTTTTGAAAAATTCATATACCCAAATCTGGGAAACATTTTAGGTAAGTAGAAATAGATCATGGATACTATACGACGTATACCGATATGGTCGAGATAATGGCTACGTTAGTGCAACACATTGGTTTGTACTGGTATCCCTCGAGTCAGTCGGGGAGCATACTAGGTTGCCATATGGTGTCATAAGCGCTAACTGACCTTAGAACCTTAATTGACCCAACTTAGCCATTAGAAGGTAGTGAGATACGAATTTGGGGCAATCCGAAGTTGGTTGATACTCAATAATACACTCATTGAGATTCGACTCCCGAGTTTTGTTTGGTGGCGAGTCAGTTGTTGGGCTAGACGAAACTTGTGGGAAAGATTAGTGATATTGAGATCCCTAGAACCCAATTACTTCTTTAGGACAGGTTGAGCCAACTAAACTTCAAGAGCATACTTACCTACAAACCCCATGCAAGCCTGAACCTAAGTCTTTGTGTGCTTTTCTTGTGTTTCATTTATCTATTTGAACATGTTATCATGACATTATAACATCATAACATCATCATATCATGACTAACCATTTCAAGGATCTAGGGGATTTATCTTTGCTTGTGTTTGATTTTCCTCAAGTCCACTCATAAAGACATTTATCAATAAGATTGATTGATCAATGATGGTCATATACATATGCATATTTACCTTGAAGACTGTCAAGGAAGGTGTGTTCCAAGAAGAAGGAACTGATGTTCTATGGAATGTTAGAACATTATTTCAGCAGGCACGCAACTACCAGTTGAAAAATAGATGCTTTGGGTGCTGAACAAAAATGTTATGAATACTTTTTGTTTGGAACCTACTTCTGATCTGGAAGAGGAGGCATCTAGTTTGTGCAGGTTAATTAGGACACGATCAACAATTTATCTACTCCATGTGTCAGTTTAAGGCTTACGGGAATATAGAGGTTGAGCTTCATGCTCTTGAGAAGAACTCATAAAGGAATCTCCACCAGACCCTTTATGTATATGAGATGAGCTCGTATCTGGAAGATCCTTTTTATCAAAGGAACCAGATTCATGGAATCCTGTTTGTGGCTATAAAATAGATTATGTTTGAAGAGGAGTATTGTGATCCGACCACAGTGTTTGAGGCTCATGAGTATTGTTTTAATTGCCCTTAAGGAAGAGAATTTGTGATTCTCTTTGTGTACCCTCAAAAGTTGTTGAATAAGATCCCCTTGTCAAGGATTGATATGACTTCAGACAGAATGTCATGATATCTTTGAAGATGTTAAAATTTGAAGGACATTGTTTTTCAAGAATCAAGGGATGCTTTTGAAAAGTCTGTATTTTTTAGTGTCAAGCCTAGCAGAATATGTTCCAGAGACCTAATAGAGGGTGTTGTACCCCAAAATTTTCCCTCTCATTTTATCAAGATTTCCCTTCACAAGACTCTTTGGACTCCAGACAGAATAAGGGTTTGCTCTGCCCAAGACATCTCCTTGCACTATTGACCTGAAATTAGGGTTTGAGTTTGCACAGGGATTTTTGGACTTACAATGCCCAAAGTGACTTTCATACTTCATGTTGTACTTCTAAGATTGCCCCTACCAAGTTTCAAGCCTTGAATCAAATTTTTGCCCAGTCAATTGGACAATTGACCTAGAAATCAATTGTATTGGGGAAAAAGTCAACTGTGGACAATTTACAGTCAAACCTCATAATTTTTGATCCACATCAACATTATAGGCTCATATGAACCATTTGATCAAGTTTGGACCACAACTCCTCAAGAAATTTGATCAGATCATCAAAAGGGCAAAATGGTCATTTTTAGGGTTTTGACTGCACAAGGGCAATTTCTGATTTTTAACCTAGCCAATGGCAAATTGGGTTCAATTATGGATTCAAGGACTCAATGGCATCATCTTTACCTAATCACAAGGTTCAAAAGATCTCAAAAGCATTGGATTGACAGATGAATTTTCCAGTCAACTGATCAAAAATCAACTGTACACTGAAAAGTCAAACTTTGACTTTTTGGTCAAAATCAAGTGCCAAGGGTCATTTTTCATCAAGATGTGTCAAAACATGAAACTTGTTCACCAAGAAACCTAATTTTGCAAATTAGGGTTTAAGATTGAAAATTTTCATAACTTAGAATTTTTCGAAGTTATGAAATTTTCTTATTTTTTCCCAACTTTGCCCAACATTTTCACCATGATGAAATAGGATTCAAACAAAACTTCCAACATGAAAGTTGTAGTCCTCCACAAAATCTATAACTTTGAGTCACAAAGTTTTCCCAAAAGATGCTTGGATCTCAAGTTATGATTTTTGGAATAAGGGTCCATGAAACTTTTAACTTAGTAAAATTTTGCCCTAGTTTAGGCAGGATTTTGACCTATCTTCATGGCAATGTTTCACATAGTTCCACTTAGAATCTAAAAATTCATTTCAAAGATGAATTGTAGGGCATGTTACAAGCTTTCCAAAATGTCCAAGAACTCTCCAAAATCATTTGTGGTTAGGGAGAATCGAAGGTTTAAATTTGGAAAAAAATCACTTTGGTCCATGGCATTTTTCACTATGCTACAAGTTGCAATTTCTGTCCAGCTTTGGTTGTACTTACTTAGAGGTCCTTAAACCCTTCCACACTCAAGAATTGAATGCAAACTCAATGGATTAATGCATTGTTCTGATCAATGGGAGATTATACAAAGGATTAATCCAAAAATGGCAAAAAGTTAACAATGCCATTTTGATAAAGTTCACTTTATGCATATTTGTTTCTCTTGAGCATTGCACCCTTTCTTTTGCAGCAAACAAAGTCCATAAACTAAGGCAAATGTACAACAACTTTGTGCATGCTTGAAGCTAGCCTGTACAGGCCTGCCCTTGGTCACTTCACACTTTTCTTAAAAGCCAAGTCAACTTGCAAACAAAAAAGAGAACTCTTGTATCTGATAAAACCAACTCTTGTAACCATTCCAAACAAGTTTTTCATATTGCCTTAAGTCAGAAGCACGAGATAACCACTTCTCAAGCCTTCCAAAACACCAAAACACCATCTTCTTGCAAAATAGGACAACTTCTACAGTTTCACCTCTATCTCACAAACCACTCGCGCGTTTTGTCCCAAACCTCTTCCAACACACTCCATACAACCCATCTAAGCTCTCCCAACCATTGGCCAGTGACTGTAACTCAATTTACAAGCTTCACCATTTTTAAATTCTGCTTGTGCAGGTTGACTTCTACAGGCTTATTCAAGCAAACTCAAAGCAAACTAAGCATTGGGGAAGGTCAAAGGAAGTTCAAGCAAGCTCCCAAGCATCTGAGGCCTCATTGAAAAACTCCACATTGCCATACTCGAGTTCAACTGAAGCAGGTATTTTCCAACTTTCTATCTCTCTATTTAGGAATCATTAGGCTTAGGTTTGTGAATAAAAAATGTAGTACTCATTGCCCTTAAGCTGTACATATGCATAGATTTCATTTAAGTTAACCGTGTTGAGAGAATTTGATTGATGAACTTTCTGAAAAAGTTAGGTTAGAAATTAGGGCCAGAGAAATTCTCTCTGGTCTTTGAGAGTTAGATTAAGTTCTTTACATGGTTGGAATCGTGTTGAAAAATGTTATAACTTTTGTGTTGTGAGTTTTTGCTTTAGAGCACGTATGTAGGAGTTAGCCATTTGTATAGGAGGCGCGCGTTTTTTTGAACAGAGGTTGAAGATGAAGCAAGTGGGCTGGGCCTGTGTTGTTCCATGCTTTTGACACCCCCTTTGTACTTTCTGCACCCCCTTGGCCCATTGTTTTATATTTTCATATTTTCCATTTCTTTTTAGTTTTTGATCTTATTTTATTTTTATAAACATAAAAAATTATTAAAAATATTTTTCATAAATTTTCATATTTTATTTTATTATTTTTATTATTTTTTCTAACATAGAAATAATTACTTTTATAACATACTTTTATTTTCTTTAATAAAAACTTGTAAATAATACAAAAAAATATTATATTTGTTTATTTTTATTATTTGTATACTTAAATAATATTTTTCTAACATATTTTTTTTGTTGACATTTGTATATATTTTATTTATTTTATTGTACATAAATAAATAATATATATATATATATATATATATATATATATATATATATATATATATATATATATATATATATATATATATATATATATATATATATATATATATATATATATATATATATATATATATATATATATATATATATATATATATATATATATATATATATATATATATATATATATATATATATATATATATATATATATATATATATATATATATATATATATATATATATATATATATATATATATATATATATATAATTAAAACAAATTAGGGTTTCCACCCTTAATAAAAATAATCTTTTATTTTATTATTTTAAATGCATTAAATAGTTTATTTTTACATATATAAAAATAATACAAAAACATTTTTTTTCATATTTATAATATAATGCATATTTATTTGATTTCCCATTTAAATATTGTCAATTTATTATTTGAACAAAGAATTCAATTTGGTTGTAATAATCTTAGGGTTTTAATTTCTTGCAAATAATGCCTTATTCAAAATTGTATCCCCCTCCCATATCAATGTTGTAATAGCTTAGATTACTTTTACGTATTTATTGCTTTCAAATATGCCATGATAGAGATTAGGGATTGTATGCAATATCCAAAATCAAAACAAATAGCTAGACGTAATACAAGACATAAAAGCATGTAAATTGACAATACAATGCACACATGCACCCCTAGGGTTTCACCCACTTGTTGCCTTTAAAATGGCCATGGTATGCATGTTGAGTATCTTGGCAAAAACAAAACAAAAATATCATAGTCCCTCGACGACACTATCTTGGTTGCCTATACAAAATGATCTAGTCCCTCAAACAAAAACTTGCTAAGATACTTAGCACAATTGCTATCATGGTCAATACGATGACCCACGCTTGTCCCGTTTAACATCCAAACACAAGGTTGCTTACCAAATGCAATGGTAAAACAACACTGTCAAAGGGTTAAAAATGTGTAGGAAAGATCTTTGAGTAGATAGGGTAGACAACTCTTAGTTACTTGATCAAAACTTGCAAAACATCCTTGCTATTTTCAAACACACCTCACAACACAATTTCAAAACATTTCCCAAAACAAACTTTCAAACATTGAAACATCTTTTCAAAAGACAAACACCTTTGTATACATTCAAACAAGAATCATTACAAAGGTTGCCACAACAAAGGCCTCTTTTCAAAACATTTTCGAAACCACACACAAAGAACCATTTCAAACAATTGAAAAGCAAAAGCAAGTGATCTAAACAAGTAACTAAGAGCCCATGGAAAACCATGGATGAAAAGGGTGCTAGCACCTTCCCTTTTCATAATCTCCCCCCCGAACCCAAGAAAACATCTCAAAGGTCTTTCCTGTGCTTTTTGACCTTTCCTTTGGATAAAATAAAAAGTCGATGGCGACTCTTGCTAAACCGAAACACTTGTGAACATAAACGCAAACCTCAAGTCAGTTCTCCCACCGTATCATAGAGGGAATTTCCTCTATAGGTACAAACAATGGCATCCATTATCTCAAATTCAGATATGGGGTCCAAAGAAAAGCTTATTAAGATGTGAATCGGGCAATCCCCTGCATATGTTGATAGTCTGATCCTGAAGATTGATCAGTTGTTGTTGGTTTGTTTCCTTGTGTTAACCCTCACGAGAGTTGATTATAAGTTACTATGAAGGTTACCCCCAAAACCATAGTAAGAATGGATGATATCGTAACTAATGTCAGGACATCATTTCTATGTGTGTGTTTCCTCTAAAAAGTAAGTTGTTGTGTAGATCATGTGGTGAGTATTGTAGAGTTCAAAGATGGAATGTTTGATCATGATGGAGCTGAAGACCAGTCTCTGACCAAGTATGGAATGTTGAAAGGATCCTCTTGTGTTGAATGATGAATAAGAAGGATGTCAGTTCAAGTTCTCTAACATCTGTTTAAAAGGAGTATCATCTGCAGTTGCATGGGGAAGTTTTTCCTCTGATGACAAATACCTTGTGGGGAGCTGAGTATTTATCTGAGGTATGGGTGCAAATCTAATATCTGAACTGATGATTCAGATATTGTTGAGAGTTTATTTCTCTCTATGGTGATCAAGTGGTTGTATCAACCTGAATGAGTCGCAGAAGATGTTATCTTTTGTGATATTCTCCTAAAAAGACTATCAAGCTTAATAATCTCTTTGGTTGATAAATCAAGAACTGAATTATTGAAGAAAGGTTAATGTCCTAAATGATGTTGTAACATAATTTTTTTCCTATAAAGGAAGGTTTGGGATTATGATTATGGAAGATTGAGGATCAAAATGGTTTTCAAAAGAAGGAGTTCCGACTTTGTGGATTAAAAGATGCAGATCATGATCCTGTCTTTAGTAGTATGCTTGGTGACTGCATAACTACTATGTTGAAGACTTCACCAGTACTAGCAATTGCTAGTGATTGTTAGAGAAAAGGAATATGAAGAAGGTGGTCTTCCTCTATTACAAGTATGATCTTGTGTTTGTATGATGTCCAAGTATGTGTTCACAATTACTTGGCTATCCAAAGAGGTATGGATATTTGTGTGGTTATGTATCAGACATGACTTTGTAAAAGTCTGACGACCTGGAGTTGGTATATCAGATTCAAGATGAGTTATTTTCACAAGAGTATGGATATGTTTCAGTGAGTGTGTGAAGTCTCTTGGTGCCCAAGTGTTCATCCTCAGCAGAAGCCTTGTTTGTCCATGATATGGGGAGGTTAGAACCTATCTATGGTAGTAGTTATGGAGCTTGCGTGTAATTCAAGCTTGTGAATATTACAAGCAACATGTTGTGACTCGTGGCCATTAGGTGTAGCTGTCTATATCCCTGCTGGATCGATGTGGTTCTAGAATCTAGTATATTCTGTTTTCTCCAAGGGTTGAGCTTAAGGTTAAGTCACTGACCTAACTTAGAATATTTTGGCTTTCATGATTGGATGTCTTGTCGAAGATTCAACATGTATCACATGTGTGAAGAAGAAAGATGTCAGTTTTACCTAGTGTGAGAAGCTTACTACAGAATATAGTGAGAAAATATTTCTGTTGTGTGGTTAATCTGAAGATGAGACCTTGTGAGATCCTTTTGTGAGAATGGGGAGTTTGTTAAAGGGCATGGATGGAAATAAGTCCCTGGATGATGATTCTAGAACTAGAACAAATATGTTCTATGGTAATGTTGTTGATGTCTCAAATGATGTTGGAACATCGTTTTTGATGATAGTCTATTAAAGATACTTGGAACTATGAATCTCAATATTGAAACTCCACACTCATTAGTGGCAATTCTGTCTATGGTGTTGAATAAGGAGACTCTGATTAAAGGAGAAGTATGCTCAAGTAATGTATAACTACTATCTTGGTTTGAAGACCTTACTAGTGTCAGCAAATACTAGTAATTTGCAGAAGGAGGATTTAATCAACATATTGGTTAAGGGGTATTCCTTCAGTTGGAGAGTCTGAATCTTAGTAAAGTTTTTAAGAAAAATAAGAAATGGTTGGAAGTTGGTTTCAGACTATGGGTGCATGACATCTTACCCATCCAAAGAGTCATGACAATATGTGTGGAGGTGCAGGGGCATGAATCATGTTTCCTTGTACTTGGAGTTATTCCCAGTGAACTAGTGGGTGTTTAGTGTTGTATTTTCTCCATAATGAAAATTTTGATTGTCCATGACAGGAGGAGTCAGTGGACTAATTGGTTTATTTTAACCTTGTGATGTTCAAGAGTATAGTGTTATTACCCTCCTAAGAGGATGATGTTGGATAACATGCTGAGACATGTTGCTACAAGATGTTTCTGTTTATGAGTCTCTGAAGACTCTAGCCAGATGTTTCTAAAGTATACCATCCTTCTCCAAGAGGATGTTCTGGTTCTACGAGAATTTATTTTTCTCTGCAGTAGTGAATGGGATAAAGAAGACTATCCTTCTGGTTGTTAGACGATGTTGAGGATGATGTCCATGACATCTCTCCTTTGAAGAAGTCTGCAAGCAAGAAGCCTTCTGTCAGGGTGCCTGATGCTCATCTTTACAACATTTCCTTCCATTCTATTGACAATGCTAAAAAGTGGAAATATGTGTTTCAAATAAGAATTTCCCTTGAAAGAGAATTGGGAGCAGGCGCACTGGAGTGCAAAGAGATTATGGAGCTGATTTCTTTTGTTGACTTGTGTTGATCACAGAAGTAAGGAATATAGGAAGGTTTTTATGTTGAATTTTCTCTTGCTGTCATCAATAGTTATCTGGGCAGGTCTGAAGATGATTATTGTGAGTTGGAAGTGACTGATAATCAAGTGTGCAAAGCCATTACTGCAAACCAGACCGTAAAGCATGCAAGAACCTGTGCACCGGCTGTGTGTTCTGATGGGAGCTTCTTAAAGGATTTCTATGCATAATGAGTCCTTTAAATGATTGATCAAGAACCAGCTTGATTAGGTTCTGTATTATGGAGTTGATGTACCACATGATGTCTTAACATCATAATTGTTAATGGCTGTTTTGTTTAATGCTTGGGGTTGTTCATGTGAAGTTGGATGCTTAATTAAGTATTATTGTGATAAGTGGCATTTTCTGACTATGTGGATTAGAATATGGAGAAACTAATCCTGTCTATAGTAGCATGCCTGATGAATGCATGAATACTTTTTTGAAGACTCCACTAGTATCAGCAACTACTAGTGGATATAAAGGCAGAAGGCTGCTAACAGATACTGAGGTTTGAGTAGAGTATTTTGAAGTGGTATTTTTTTTTGCTGCAAGTCACTCCAGAAAAGGTTTGGTGATCTGGATATTAGTAAAGCTTTTAAGCAAACTAAGATTTTTTTGGAGTTTGTGAGTGACTTCACACCTAGTATGCATGACATCTTGCCTATTCAAAAGGTCATGATATAGAGTGTGGTTATGAAAAGACAATGATTGAATGTGTCCTTGTGTTGTGAAGAAATCAGGGTTCCTAGAAGTATACTCAAGGAGTGAGAATATTTGACTCTGGTTTGACTCTACTGAGGGAGTCAAGGTTCAACATATGCAGGAAGTGCTAAAGTTTCACATCTAGTGCACAAGTCTTCATCTTCAGCTGGATCATTAGTTACTCATGACAAATGGAGTCATGTGGATATCTATAAATTGTTGATGCAATGATACATGTATTATCAAGCCAGAATACTGTTCACTTTTGTAAAGGTTCTTTGTGGAAATGATGTCGAAACAACATGTTGTGACATTGTGAAGTTATGGATAAACTTACCAAGACATGGAGGTTTCTAACTATGAAAAGCCTGGTGAAGATCAGAATATCACATATATCTTAGAAGTTTAATGGGAAGTCTGGGAGAATTTATTTTTCTCTATCGATTTCAAAAAGACTCCTTGAGGGTCTATATTATAAAGAGGTGTCACAAATGTGATATTTTGATATATTAGTATATGTCACTAAGTCTAAGTGAAAGAAGAACACTTAGAATCCAGTATGAACAAGTGGATAATCTGGAATAAGAAGACAATGTTCCTGCATGGTCAACATAGGGTGGAGTGGCCTATGTGTTCAAACATGTGGCTATAAACAGGGGGAGAAAAATTTGTCTGACTATGCATGTGTATGTACAGGAAGTAGCTATAGCATTCAAAGACATTATGGATGGTGCACATTGATACTTGAAGTTTTATCCTCAAATATCGTTTCCTTTTGACCAAGATTGGTGCTACAATCTAGGATCATTATTTTCCAAGTAAAAATCCCAGTTATTTATCGAGAGTTCTCCGTTTCTCTGTAACCCCGTGAGCTTCTTGAGTCCATAATTCTTATGGCTTTTATTCGGTTTTGGGTAAGTTGTGCTTGGGTCTGGTATTATGAAGGTCTCCTTTGCCAATTTTTGGCTATAAAGCGGGCGAAAGGTGAATTAGCTCAGATGCTGCTAATTCCACAAGTGGTTATTATTAATGTCAAAGTAAGATGTTCAATCCTATTTCTGTGACATATGTTTGTGACCTGTGATCTGAGTTATGAACATAATTGTGACTTCTGCTCTGAGTTAGCAGTAGTGGACCATTAGTTCTAGATTGAATGATACACAAGATGTCTTCTGTTATCTTCTTCCTCATGTGCATCAACCAGACTTCAGGACTTTCCTTCCTTTTATCCTGAAGTTGATGCTGCTCATATTCGTTGATGCTGATGCAATTAAGTTCTTCAGAGTGCTGCAAAGAAGTTGTCAAACAAGATGTTGAGACATTATTTTCAACTGAAGATCTATTGTTGTGTGTAATAATGTTCAAATTGCAATTGTTTTTAGATTATTTGTTTTAGCCAAAATTTTCCAAAGGGGGAGATTGTTAGTTCTCTTGTTTTAGAATTAACTTAATTTTTGTGAAACAAATAATAGCTGCAATGAAGAATAGGATAAGAAGAACAGGTACAACAAGAAGTCCTATTACAATGTCAGAACATGTTGTGTTGAACTTTTTCAACAACAGGAACAATATGTCAAAGAAGATATATTGACATCGCGCATGCTGAGCTGGATTAATGAGATTCAGTTTGTTCTCAACATAGGCAGAATATTCAGGAGAATATTATGCATCTTATGTGGCGCATATTTAAAGATCTAAAAAATTCAATCAGAAATCAAGGAGAATGAAGACTTTCTAAATAAAGAGATTATTTAGGAAAGTAAAGATTGAAGATCTTTCTCGGGGCAGAAGTTTATGCAGTTTGATACAGCTGAATTGTTGTGATTAAAGGCCCAAAACCAGTTGGGTAATATGTTATAAATAGAAGGGTGTGTAACCTAGAAAAGATGGCTCAAGATGTTGAAGTCTAGGGTTTTGTCAAGGTAAACCTCTCGGGTTGTGGGAAGGTTACCATGTTCACCTCGAAGCCTGTAGGTAAGAGGTGTATTGTTCTTGGAGGAAGCGTTGAAGCAACTCCAGGATGTGTTTTTAGTTAGAAGCAAAGCTAACAAACAATGGAATTTGTCTTAGAAACTTAGCTAGGTATTGTCATGGAAGTGTGTCTTCCAAACTGTCTATCTGTGTGATCAGAATCTTGGTGAAGGGTCATCTATGCAGTGACTGGGGTGTTAAATTCTAGACATCATTTTAGGTGATTGGAAGTGGGATGGGGATATTCCATATCTAGGGAGGACCTAGGTAGAAGGTTCATTGGGTAATGATTAAGTGCGTAGATCGTCAACGAGTGTGTTGGCTGTAGGGTCTGCAAATTGATATGTTGATAGTGGACTTCATTCCTGGCTTGGTATCCCATAGAGTAGGTGTTGTGGTACACTAAATTGGGTAAACAATTATGATGTTTTCTTTATCTTTTCAGTAATGTTTTATCTTGCCTGTGTGTTGTGTCAGATCAGATTTCTTGACATCCTTATAGGACATCTGAGCATGTTGTACGCGAATTTTAGCTTTGTTTTATTTTATTTATTTTTATTATTTTTGATTTAATTTATTAATAATATAAAATAAATAAGATAAAATCATATCTTTTTGTACAAGAGTCCAAGCCAATTTGTTTTTGCCCTAAAAATTCTCTATATATTCAGACATCAAGACAAGAACAAGACCACAAAATCCTTGCACCACAAAATTGTCAAAATTTTCCAAATATTTTCAAGAACCCTAAAATTCTCAAACCCTTATAATAATACCTTTCACCATAAGCTTGCGATTCGAATCAATTCCATTCACTCTCAGGTAAGCTTGGATCATTTACAATGATCCAAATGGCTAGAAAACACTCATACAAACATCACGATTTCATCCATATTTAAAATTTTTTATTTTTTATTTTACTGCATTCTAATATTTACTAACGTTTGCTATGTGTTCATGAGGTCTAATAATGTTAAATAGAGAAATCGTAGGGGTCCCATGCATGGTAGACTGCAAAACACCATGTTTGCTCCAATCGATTTTGCTTGCTTCGAAACTCATGATCCAAGGACTTTTAGCCAAAACTAAGCCCATATTTAGATTCAGGAGGGTTGAATTAGGGGGATAGGATGTTTTGGATCATTAACCATTTTAACTTCGCAGGTTCAAGAAAACAGGTCGCTGGAGAAGACGATCGGAGCTAGGGCTCCAACACTTCTCTAGCCAATGTATCTTGTTTTATATTATATTTGTTTTGTTTAAATATAGGAACAAATGAAACAGCCACCCCAGTGGCAGAAGCGCGCGTGATAAGGCATTAGTCTCAAAGGTCTTGGATTCGGTCTAGTATTTTGACACTTTTTTCTCTAATATTTTATATGTTTTGCAGGTTGGTGATAAAACATGTTGAATGCATCCCTAGTACAAGCCCAACTCCAAGCTCAGTTGGTATGCATACTGCCTGGAGATGCAGGGGCGTGGGTTCAACACCCACCCCCAACTTTATTTTTTCCTATTTTCTTTATTAACTTTATTTTTTTTAACTTAACCCTAATTTTTTTTAATAAATCCTAATTATTTTTAATTAACATTAAAATAAATTCGGTTTAGTTTTCTTTCTCATAAATTAGCTTTGATTTATTAAAATTAATTAGGATAATTAATCTCGATTAATTTAATTACTTAAATTTTTCAATTAATTAAAATCAACCTAGACTTTAGGGTTTGTTTAATTTAATCACTTAATCAGTTTTTTAAATTAAAATTAAATAGACGTTAGGTTAATTATCAAGTCTTTTCATCAAACAATTTTCCTGTTCGCGCGCTTTATTATTTTCGCATTAGTTTTCCTATTATGTAATTGCTACGGAATGTAATAGCTTAAATTAGGGTTTTTGTTTTCTTTCTTTCCCTAATTTTTTATGGTTTGTACCCCCTTCCTCGAAGCTTTGTAATAGCGTAGGACATTTAATTGCTGTCTTTACTTCTTTCCTTATAACTGTCTAGTTTAATAGGATTGTATGACAAGACATAAAACGAAACATTAGATAACCCTAATCAAATATAAATAAACTAAATTCAATACACTAATCACACACGCACCTCTAGGGTAACCTCACTTGTTGCCTTCAAATTGAACATTCATGTCCCTCGAACGTGGGGTTGCTTTAGCAAAGACCCTCAATACTAAAGATCATAGTCCCTCGATGATCCTTCGATGCTGCCTTTGGTAAACGATCTAGACCCTTACGATAAATTGCTAAAGCGCACTACAAGTTGCCTTTATGATTGTAAGATGACCATCGCCTGTCCATACACATCCAACGATAGGGCTACCTACTAACTAATGGTAGGATAACACTATCTAAGGAGGAGGAAAATAACACGAAAGATATTTGAGTCGGTAGATAGCTCGTAATTGCTTGCTCACTAAAACAAGACATTTTTATAAACACTTCTTCTGAAATATTTTCAAAAACAAACACTTCATATGTATTCTTAATGATGCGAGAATCATTACAAAGTTTTCTTTACATAGGCATTTTTAAAATATTTTCAAACATACGCAACACAAAAGCCTTTTCAAACAAAGTGAGCTAGCGATTAAGAGCCTGTAGATAATTACGGATGAAAAGGGTGCTAACACCTTCCCTTTTCATAACCTACCCCACAAACTCAAGAAATTCTCGAAGGTTTTTCCTATTCTTTTCACCCTTTCCTTCTTGGATAAAAGAAAAGTCAGTGACAACTCTAGCTATCCGTAACATTTGTGATAAAACACAAAACCAAGTTAGTTCTCCCACCGTATTACAGAACTGGCGACTCTGTTGGGGAAGAACTAAAAGTGGGGTTACCTTAGAGTTAGATCACTTTTAAATGCTTTTTTTGTTTGATTTGTCTGATTTATTTTTAAAGGGTGTTTGGGTTTTATTTCTTGCAAAAATCCTATACCCGGATCTGGGGAACATTTTAGGTAAGTAGCAATAGATCATGGATACTATATAGCGTATACTGATATGGTCGAGATAATGGATACGTTAGTGCAACACATTGGTTTGTACTGGTATACCTCGAGTCAATCGGGGAGCATACTAGGCTGCCGCGTGGTGTCATAAGCACTAACTGACCTTAGAACCTTAATTGACCCAACTTAGCCATTAGAAGGTAGTGAGATACGGATTTGGTGCAGTCCGAAGTTGGTTGATACTCAATACTACACTCATTGAGATTCGACTCCCGAGTTTTGTTTGGTGGCGAGTCAGTTGCGGGATAAACGAAACTTGTGGGAAATATTAGTGATATTGAGATTCCTAGAACCCGGTTACTTCTTTAGGACAGGTTGAGCCAACTAAACTTCAAGAGGGTACTTACCTACAAACCCCATGAAAGCTTGAACCTAAGGCCTTGTGTGCTTTGCTTGTGTTTAATTTATCTGTTTGAACATGTTATCATGACATCATAACATCGTTATATCATGACTAACCATTTCAAGGATCTAGGAGATTTATCTTTGTTCTATGTTGCATGGTCATGGCTTCCAGTCATAGTAATACCATCCGAATAAACTTCATAAGGATACCTTCTCAGCTTAAGGAGTTAGTCTCAGAGGTTCCTGACAATTCTCAATTCACCAATAGACATGCTCATCTACTCAGTTTGGTTACTAGTGGTTTTCAGGAAGACATGATGAGCATTATTTTCCAGTTCTTTAATTCGAAGAATCACTGTTTTACCTTCCCAGATTATCAGTTGGTGCCCATAATGGAAGAGTTCTCTAAGTTGCTATAAGTGCCTATTCTTTATCAGATACCCTTCACTAGTCTAGAGAAAGCTTCGAAACCTGAAGACGTTGTAGTAGCCTTACATCTAAAACGATCGTACATTGTATCTAATTTGGAAACAAGGAACGGAGTCAAGGGTTTCTCTTCTAAATTTATGATAGAGAAGGCTCAGGGATTTCTAGATTCCATGAATTTTCATGCTTCCGAGGATATGTTGGCTTTGCTAATTTATGGATTGGTACTATTCCCTAATCCGGACCAATTCATAGATATGAGTGCCATCAAGATATTTCTCACTCATAATCTGGTACCTACTTTGCTTGGAGATATCCTGCATTCCCTCGACACTCATACTATGAAGAAGCGTGGAACTCTTATGTGTTGCATAACTCTATTGTCCAGTTGGTTTATTTTGCACCTGCCCCGATCAGTGATGAAGAACGAACAAGGTTTGAGATGGTCTAAAAGGATGATATTGCTCACTCATGCAGATATCTATTGGTGTTCTCGATCTCAGGCAGATGTCACTATTATTGATCGCTATGGGGAATTCCCTAATGTGCAACTCCTTGGTATAAGAGGGGGCATCACTTATAATCCTTATCTAGCTCTATGTCAGTTTTGTTATGCTCGAAGGGACGATCCTCATGATATGCTCATACATGGTATTGTATTCGACTTTGAGAATGATCCTCAAGGCTACAGTCAAAAGTTTATACATGCTTGGGGCACGGTCAACAAGATTGATAGCAAGACTTTGGGACACAAGAACTCCATTCCTCAAGTGCCTTACCTCAAATGGGTACAGTCTCGTACTTAGAATCTCAAAATGCCATATCCTGCCATCTTACCAGTGATCGTAGAGCCTGTTGTTGAAGGGGATGTTCCTCATACTGTTCTTCATCATGATATGCCTACCGACTTTGAAGAGCTACAGAAATCCTGGATACATATTAAGAAAGAAAGAGATACCTTCAAAGCTTATTTCTATGCTAGTGAGAAGAAAGTACTGGAGCTAACGAAACAACTCCATGAAGAACAAAGCCTTAACGCATATGTCAACACAAAGAGGAAGCGTCCACGGGAGACTTGAATTTATATTTTTGCTATTTTGTAACTCTTTTTATTACAATAAATTATATTTTAAGTTTATTACTAAAATTTCTCTTATTTCCTTTTGTTTAAACAAATTTAAATCCCGCGATAAACCTTGAAAACATTGCATTTGCATATCATGCATCATTACATAAATAGGTTTTCCCATACAAGTTTTATCATCTCCTTGCTGTTTATTTCAGTAAAAGATGGCTCTTAAATAGAATGTTAAGGAACTCCAAGCTCAGAATTCCAAATTCTAAGACACCCTCCTGAATCTTGATCAAGGACAGAAAGATGTGATGAAGCTCATCGCCAAAAAGAAGAAGACTCGGAAGCCCATTGCTATTCTCAATATGGGAAGAAGATTCAAAGGTCATGCTAAACAAGTTCAAACTACTGATATGACCTCTAATGAAGATGACAACCAAGAGGAGGATGGTAGAAGTATCAGGGCTAAAGGTGGAAGCAACATTGGTTCTGGTAAGATGCCTGAGGACGAAAACTATTATGATGAACAATATCCTCCAGCTGACGAAAGATACAAGCAGCTAGAAGACTGTCTTAAGGCTATGGAAATCCAGAAAGTGCCTGGATTGGATTTCGAAGAGCCGGGTCTTATTCCAGGGGTAGTCATCCCTCACAAGTTCAAAGTCCCTACTTTTGCTAAATATGATGGTGTGTCTTGTCCGAAACTTCATCTGTGATCTTATGTTCGTAAGATCCAACCTCATACTGCTGACAGAAAGTTACAAGTGCATTTCTTTCAGGAAAGTTTGTCTGGTACGCAACTCGAGTGGTTCTATCAGCTGGAAGGAACCGGCATTCATACTTGGGAAACTTGTCTGCTAATTTTTATAAGCATTATCAATATAATGCTGACCTTGCACCGACTCGTGGGCAATTACAAAACATGATTATGGGTTCGAATGAAGGATTCAAGGAATATGTCCAGAAGTGGAGAGACTTAGCTGGAAGGGTGCAACCTCCCTTGTATGACCGGGATCTAGTTGATTTATTCATGGGCACTCTGACAGGTCCTTTCTTTAATCATCTTATTGGGAGTTCTTCGTCTAGTTTTACTAAGATGATTCTAACTTGGGAACGATTCGAAAGCGGTATTAAGAGAGGAAAAGTTCAAGTGGCTACGTCTTCAAGTGTTATAAAGAAGACGTTTAATAATAAAAAGGAAACCAATGTTGTTTATGACCAGAAGGGCCGTGGTAAAAATGACCGCAATCAGTCAGTGGGAGCGATACTAATTTCTAATCCTGCACCTGTTCAACAACAACAACATGGGAATAGGCGTAGGTCAGACGCTCCGGGAAGGCAGTTTACCAAGATTAATATGTCATTGTCTCAGGCGTTGCAACATTTACTAAAAGAGGAGCCGATTACGCTAAGGGATCCTTCATAGAATCCCAACACCTCCTCTCCTAAGTACAATCCAAACGCGATATGCGCCTACCATTCTAACAGTCATGGGCACGACACCAACAACTGCTGACGCCTGAAAAATAAAAACTCAAGATATGATTGACAACAACGTAATTAAGTTTGATCCTTCATAGACTCCAAATGTGATTACTTCATCTATGCCGAAGCACGACGAAGGCATAAGTTCAATTGACGATGTTCTTTATGTTGCTACTGTAAGTGAATTGATGACTCCTCTACCAATTATCAAGAAGAATCTGCTGCAGGCCGATTTATTTCTGGGCTGTATTGAAAAATGTTATTGCTGCGCAGTCTAACCCAATGGCTGCAAATTACTGAAAGAAGGCATTCAACACCTATTGGACAATCATATAGTTTTAATTGAGAAGGTTCTGTCTGCTGAGAATACGTGTCAAGACTTATCCGTAATTTATGGTCCTCTTATCAGGATCACCTTCAAAGGTCCTGTAAGGATCACTGCCAATCCGAAACCTACTCCTCTGGTCATCACTACACCTGAACCTATCCTATATTCTTCGGACAAATCTATTCCTTGGAACTATGGAATTCGACGCCTACTACCATGGTGTCAAACAAGAACTACTGACTGTTGAAATTAAAGTTACTTGAGTTGTTGATCCCGACATTAACAATATTGCTGGAAGCAGTACGGTCAGTAGAAGCAGAAGGATTTTCTCCTCGAAAATATCTCCAAAGACTATTATTACACTTGTTAGAGTTACAACCATCGATTTAACTGCTAAGACTTGGGGAAACGAGCAAGTGACAGAGCCTATCCAGACGGAGGCACCTAAGGAAGCTACAATTGAAGACACCTCTAGACAAGAGTTGGAAGAGGTATTGAAGATTATCTGCAAGAGTGAATACAAAATTGTTGAACAACTGGGGAAGACCCTATCCAAGATCTCCATGTTATCCCTGCTACTGTATTCTGAAGCCCATGTACAGGCTTTAGTGAAATTCTGGAAAACTTCTCACATGCCACAAGAGATTTCTTCCGATCAATTTGGAAGCTATGTTACGAGCTTGAAGATTGATAATGGTTTAGGTTTCTCTAATGCTGATCTGACTCCTGAGGGGAGAAACCATAATAAGGCACTGTGTTGTACCCCAAAATTTTCCCTCTCATGTTTTTCCAAGATTTTCTCTTGCATGGGTGGTTACAAACCTATGCCTAAAGAAATGAGAAAATTTTCAAAAAATGGTTAATGATCCTTTGATTGGCATCTACAAAGTACACTTTGATTGGCCTCTGCAAGAGACAATTCGATTGGCATATGCAAAAAGTCTTTCGATTGGTACAAGGCCTTTCGATGGACATCTCCAGCAAGGCAGCTTCGACAGGCATCTTAAAGGTTATTTTTCGTTAAAGCGTACAAAGTGCCTTTTGACAGGCATGTTAACCAGGTGGTTTTTCGATTGGCATATCAACTGGATGATATTCTGATTGTCCAAGTTAGATAAAATGAGATCAAAAGAGCAAGAACTGAAATTTTTTCAGAATTTCTGATGATGGGACATTCGAATCCGTATAAACCATCGCTTAAGAGAAGAAGCTCTGCTGAAGGGAGCCCTGAGAAATTTGAATCAGGACTCAGCGCCATCAAGAAGAATAATGTTTAGGGGCTAATCAAAGAAACTCTGATGCTGAGAATATGAGCCATTCGAATCCAATTCAAAGCCTTCGATTGATCGAGAGCTGAAGCAACCTTCGACCAGTTAAAAGGGGAAAGTTGATGTTTCCCTTGTTGTATTCTTATTTTGTTTTTATCATTTTCTTTACTTGAAAATTTCATCTTTTAAATCAACTTTAAATAAAAAAATCACAAAAAATAGGCTTAGACTTTTTTTAATTAAATAATTAATTGTTTTAATTAATTAATTAATTAAATTTTAACTACTTTCTCAAATTAAAAATGAACTAATGTAGGATTTAATTTACGTTTCAAATTATTTTCTTATTAAAAAATATCAAAAAATATTAGAATTAGGATTTATTTCATTCAACATTTATTTTTTGTTAATTAAAATTAAATTTAGGGTTAATTATTCTCTTAACAAAACCAAAAAGAAAAAAAAAAGATTTTTTGTTTACTTAGAACTTTTTAGGTTTTTAGACATATTATTTATTTCGCACGCATATATTCTGTTCTCGCATTTTTTATAATAATGTAACTGATTATGGGATGTAATAATTTAGATTTAAAATTCCGCATTTTATTTCCTTGCATTTTTTATGTAATTGTCCCAAAGCGTTATAATAGTCTAGGATTTAAATTTTCGCACTTTTAATTTCCGCAAATATTAACTGTTAGTAACTAAGATTGTATGATAAGACTGTAAGTTAAAACATTAGCTAACTTAATAAAAAGACAAAAATAACTGAATCTCAACACATATGCACATATGCACCTCTAGGTTATCCCCACTTCGGTTGCCTTCGGTAAAACAGTCATGTCCCTCGAGAATGGGGACGCTTTAGCAAAGACCCGTAAAATCAAAAGATCGTAGTCCCTCGATGGCCCTACAGTGTTGCCTTTCAGAAAATGATCTCGTCCCTTAAACAAAAGTTGCTAAAGCGTCTCCATATGTTGCCTTTATGACTGTAGAACGTCCCTTCGATTGTCCCTCAACATCTAACGATAAGGCTACCTACTCACTAATAATAGGATAGCATTGTCTCAAGGAAAAGAGGAAAAGAAAGACCCTTTTTGAGTAATAACGTAGATAGCTGTTAGAAGTTTGCTCAAACATTTTGCACTTACACAAAAAATACATTTCAAAAACAATTTCAAAACATTTTGTATACTTTCTCCACTATCCCGAGAAACATTACAAAGTTTCCCGTACTAAGGCATTTTCAAAACATTTTCAAACACACAAAGCACAAAGGTATTTCAAAATGAGAAAACCTCTAAGAGCCCGTGGTAAACCAAGGATGGAAAGGGTGCTAACACCTTCCCTTTCCATAATCTACCCCCTTACTCAGAAAACATCTCGAAAAGGTCTTTTTCTGTTCTTTTCACCCTTTCCTTTGTTGGATAAAAGAAAAGACGGTGGCAACTCTTGCTTACTACACATTTGCGAATACAAAATGCAAAACCAGTATTAAAAGTCGGTTCTGCCACCGTATCACAGAACTGGCGACTCTGCTAGGGACTTATATATATATATATAAAAGTGGGGTTTACCTTAGAGTTAGTTCATTTTTAAAGTGCTTTTTGTGCTTTGTTTTCTTTACTTTTGAGGGCTTGTTTGGGTTGTTACTAAAAGATCCTACACATGGATCTGGGACACCTTATTAAGTAAGTAGCAATAAACCATGGAGGTTGTACGGAGTAGACCGATATGGATAAAGTGGTGGCTACGTTAGCGCGATACTATGGATTGTACTAATGTTCCTTGAGTAAGTTAAGAATAACATTAGGCTTCCTCATAGTGTCACTAAGCACTAACTAAACTTTAGAACCTTTAATTGACTCATCCTAGCCATTAGGAAGTAGTGAGATAACCGACTTTGGTTCCGATCGAAGATTGGTTGATACTCGATACTACACTCATTGAGACTGGACTTTCGGGATTTTTTGGCCGCAATACTTCAGTGAGGAGCTGAAACAATTTCTGAAGGGAAGGTCAGGTTGAGCCAACTGAACATTGAAGAGGGTACTTACCTACAAACTCTATGCAAGCTTGAACCTAAGGCTATTTGTGTGACTTGTTTGCTTTTATTATCTAACCACTTGAACTCCTTGCAGGGTTTGTTTTCATTATCTAACGACGTGATTTCCTTGCAGGATTTGTTTATATTCATTAACCTAGATCTCTTGCAAGTTTCACTTGTACTTATCAGCTTACACTTTTACCTTAGTACATAGCATATACATCATAACATCATACCATGGCATTTCCTTAACCATTTCAAGGATCTCTAGGGCCTGTGGTGCAGGTTATGAAGAACCAAATGTCTAGCAAGGGGCATGGGGATTTATTTTCCTCTACCCAATGTCGTCAAAATACCAACGCGATAACTTGAGTCAGAGGCTGTGACCCACTTGATATGGTGAGCTTGATTCTTGTAGAAGGACCTTCAATGATATGAAAGTTCTTCAATCAAAGATGTAATTGGATTATAACGTTTTCTTGTTTACCCCACGAGATCTTTGAAAACATTGCACACATGTCATTTGCATAATAGGTGTTCCAGTATAGGTCTCTCATTTTCTCGCTGTTTATTTCAGCAAGGAAAATAGCTCTCCAACAAGACAACAAAGATCTTTAAACTCAAGAGGCTCAGTTCATGGAAATTTTCTTAAACCTATCCAAGGGGCAGGAAGAGTTGAAAGCACTCCTCGCTGGGAACCTGGCCAAGAAAAATCCTGAAGACAATAAGGATGTACGGTTGGAACAACTGCAAGCTAAGGTAGAAGCAATGAGAACCCAGATGCTAGGGAAAATGGCTCTTATCCAAGGCCTAACCTAAAGACAAGAAGAGCTGAGAGACATTATCAACAAACTTCATCAAGACGGATGCAACCGTATGAAGCAAACAATCGAGGCTGGGGACCAAGTCATTGATCAACCTCCTAGAAGACAAGAGGTTAGCTTGGTGAAGAGTGGACCTTTCCAAATTGCTGCTACGTTGCAAGCCCAACCACAACTTCGCCAACAACCACAGGGTAATCGGCGTAAGCATGATTCATTCACTAGGTAATATACCAAACTCAACATACCAATGTCGCAAGTCTTGAGACACATGTTGAAGTTGAATTTGGTCACGTTGAGGGATCCTCCTACAAATCCCAATACTTCCTCTCCAATGTACAACCCAAATTCAAGGTGTGCATATCACTCCAACAGTCCAGGGCATGATATTGATAACTGTCGGACATTAAAATATAAAATTCAAGACCAGATCGATGAAGGAGCATTGGAATTCGCATAAGATGGTCAACTGGAATTCTTCTGTCATCCCTCTAAGGCACACCATCTGAAGTGACAAGATCGTACAAAGAGGCTTTTGTTCATTAGAATTTTCAATTTGTAATTTTCTTTTGATTGTTTGAACATTTATTCATATCAAACCTTGTTATTTCATCAATGCCTTGAACATGTTTGTCTTGAATTAATTTGTTTTCATTATGGTTAAACCGCTCTCTTACTTCCTGTGATACGGTGGGAGAACTGACTTGGTGTTTTGCGTTTAATCGCAATTGTTGCAGTTAGCAAGAGTCGCCATCGACTTTTCTTTTATCCAAAAGGAAAGGCTGAAAAGAACAGGAAATACCTTTAAAGATGTTTTCTTGAGTTCAGGGGGTAAATTATGAAAAGGGAAGGTATTAGCATCCTTTTCATCCGTAGTTATCTACGGGATCTTAGTTGCTTGCTAGATCACTTGCTTTTGTTTTGAAATGTGCTTTGTGATGTGGGTTTTAAAAGTATTTTGAAAATGTAACTTCGTAATGATTCTCGTTTCTATAAGAACGCATACAAAAGTGTTTGTTTCAAAAATGATTTAAAAAAGTGTTTGTGAGATGTGCTTTTGAAAGTGATTTTGAAAAGGTGTCTTTGTAATGATTCTCGTCTCTATAAGAATGCATACAAAGTGTTGTCTTTTGAGAATGTTTCAAAGTGAGAGTGTCGGTGTATAGAATGTTTTTGTTGTGAGAAAGCAAGCAACTAGGAGCGAATCTACCTACTCAAAAAGTCTTAATTGTTCTTTTTCTCCTCCTTTAGATGTTGCTATCTTACCATTGATTTGGTAAGAAACCCCATCATTGGATGTGAAGGAACGAGCATGGGACGTTTTTGTATAGTCATAGAAGGAAACCCATGGAACGTTTTAGCAATGTCGTTTTAGGGACTAGATCGTTTACCGAAGGCAACATCGAGGGTCATTGAGGGACTACGATCTTTTATCGAGGGTCTTTTGCTAAAACGCCCATGTTCGAGGGACATGACTATTTTTCGATAGGCCACAAAGTGGGATTACCCTAAGTGTGCTAGTGTTCAAGTGTGTTTGAGTGCATGAATTTTAGTCTCAATTAGGGTGATCTATTTTTTGATTTCATATATTTCCATACACACCCTAGTTACTATAAATGTATGAAAGCAATAAAAGTGCGGAAAGTAAGGATTCTACGCTATTACAATCATTATGGGGATGGGGTGTACAAATTTACGAATGGGGGGTTGCGAGAAAATAAATCCTAATTATTTATTACAATCATATTGAAATAATAATGCAAGAAAGAAAAGGGACCTTGTTTTAAAAAAAGGGTTTTTTGTGTTAATGAATAAAAAAGGAAAATGGATTATCTTAGTAAAAAAGAAAATATTTTTATGCCCTTTTTTATATTGATGAAAAGAGTTTTAATGTTGAAAGTGATAAAAAGGAAAATAAATGAGATATAGACTCAGCGTGCTGCTACAAGCAAAACAAACGGAATCAGAAGTTCTGGAGTCAGGAGCGCTGTGACTCAGCAGGAAACGTCAGTGGGTATCAGAAGTTCTGAGTTGGTAAACTCTGAGGTCCTACAAGAAACGTTAGAGGGAAAACACAAAAATTCTGGGTGGTATTCAGACAATAAACCAAAAGTCAGAAGTTATGTGTTGTGCTAAAATAGTGAGTGAACATCAGAAATTCAGTGTGTGAAAATCAGAAATTTTGAGTGTTAAAACAGTAAGCGGAAGCATCAGACGTTCAGTGTACTTAACAGTAAGAAAGCCTAGAAGTTCTGTGTGTTTAATGTGTAGGGATAACTCAGAAGTTCTGTGCTATGCTAAAATAGTGAGTGAGCATCAGAAGTTCTACACCATCTTTCAACTCTTTAATTAGCACATCAATAATTTATTCAGTTCTTAATAAACAACAAATCAGAAGGATAACAACACAATAGTTTATAGAAGTTCTAATCCTAAATCTGAGTCTAGCCCTAACCAAGAAGTTCTGATCCATAGTATTTCTACTTACGCAGTGATATGGACAACATTAATACTATGATATTTACATGTTTAATGATGTTCTGAATGAGAAGATACAGAGTCGGGGAGACTTACCTTGAACCTGAAGCGTGTGTTTGGGACTTGAGCTGCTGCCTTCAGATATTCTGGAGTCAGCAAGAGCAACGAAAGAGAAAATACCAAGTTCTTTTACTTCAAGGGAAGAATAAGGGTTTTGGTTTTCTGTTTGGGAATTTTGGATTTTTTATGAAGGTTTCACAGTTTTCTTTTCTCTCTTTTTGACAATTCTCTCTCTCTCTCTCTCGAAAAGCCAGCCCCTTGAAAGTGTGATGGAGCAACTTATTTACAGGTGAATTTGTTGTGGTTTTGGAGGGAAAAACAAATGGGATTTAAAATTTTTGGCACAATGTTCCATTGCTTTTTGATCATAACCTTTTGTATTTAATGCAAATGCAGGATTTGGAAAAATACAGGCGTGGACTGGATTAGCTGCTGGTTAGAGCACTGTGCTGTAGCAGTGCAGCAGGTTGTTTAAACGAGGTCTTGGGATTTGGTGATGTTTTGATTACAAAAGATCAGAAACGTAACCTCCAAATGCTGAAGGGGCATGTTCTGACCGGAGCGTTGAACATAGCCTTCATATGCTGAAGAATCATATTCTGACCAAAGAGCATCACTTCTACATGTTCTGATTGAAGCATCATGTTCTGACCAAAGAGAATCACTTCTACATGTTCTGATTGAAGCATCATGTTCTGAACCGTGTTTGCAACTTTTGACTGCACTTGCGTGGAGGCTGGCTCAGAAGTTCTGAAGTATCACATTCTCTTAACACTTAGAAAATTTTCTAAATGCTTAGAAATTTGATTTTTTTCAAAGTAACTTCTGACTTCTGATTTGGATCTAAAAGTCAAAGTTTGACTTTTTAGTGTGTTTTTGACCATTTTGCCCTTGTGAATGATTTTCTTGAAAAGTTGTAATTCAAGACTTGAAATGGATGGAAGCAAACCTGAGGGTCCAGAGTGATCCTTTGAGAAATGAGAGGGCAAATTTTGGGGTACAACAGCTGCCCCTGTTCAATCTTCTTACACCTGAAGAGTTAGATTTGGCGAACCTGCCATTTGTGACTTGAAGGTGAAAGATGATTGAACACTAGAGTGCCCAGAAATTTGCACTTGACCATGTTGTGGTTGATTGTATAGGGTATGGGCTTAAAGATGCCATTCGGAGAAATGATGGATAGTTGTTAGAGATGGGCTTATAGATGCCATCCCTAGGTGATTGTATCTGGACTGTATTTGAATGAGTGTAAGGATGGCATCCGTATCTGGTGCGTATCTGAACTGTATCTGAAAGCTGTCTTTGAATGAGTGTCAAGATGCAATCCGTATCTGGTGCATATATGAACTGTATCTGAAAGCTGTCTTTGAATGAGTATCAGGATGGCATCCGTGTATGGAGCGTATCTGAGCTGTATCTGAAAGCTGAATCTGAATGAGTATCAGGATGGCATCCATATCTGAAGCGTATCTGAACTATATCTGAAAGCTGAATCTGAATGAGTATCAGGATGGCATCCGTATCTGGAGCGTATCTGAACTGTATCTGAAAGCTGAATCTGAATGAGCATCAGGATGGCATCCGTATCTGGAGTGTATCTGAACTGTATCTGAAAGCTGAATCTGAATGAGTATCAGGATGGCATCCGTATCTGGAGCGTATCTGAACTATATTTGAAAGCTGAATCCGAATGAGTATCAGGATGGCATCCATATCTGGAGCGTATCTAAACTGTATCTGAAAGGTGAATTTGAATGAGTATCAGGATGACATCCATATCTGGAGCGTATCTGAACTGCATCTGAAAGCTGAGTCTAAATGAGTATCAGGATGGCATCCGTATCTGGAGTGTATCTGAACTGTATCTGAAGCTGAATCTGAATGAGTATCAGGGTGGCATCCGTATCTGGGGCGTATCTAAACTGTATCTGAAAGCTGAATCTTAATGAGTATCAGGATGGCATCCTGTTGTACCCCAAAATTTGCCCTCTCATTTATCAAGATTTTCCTCACCAGACTTCTTGGACTCAAGACAAGATTAGGGTTTGCTCAACTCAGGATATCTCATCTTGCACTGATAACCCAAAATTAGGGTTTGAGTTTGCACAAGGATTTTTGGACCACCAATGCTTCAGGTGACTTCCATACATCATGTTAGATCCCTAATATTGCTCACAACAAGTTTCAAGCCTTGAATCACATTTTTGACCAGTCAATTGGACAGTTGACCTAAAAATCAGTTGTATTGGGGAAAAAGTCAACCATGGCCAATTTACAGTCAAACTTCATATTTTTTGATCCACATCAACATTCTAGGATCCCATGTACCATTTGATCAAGTTTGGATCACAACTCCTCAAGAAATTTGATCAAATCATCAAAAGGGCAAAATGGTCAAAATTAGGGTTTTGACTGAGAAAGGGCAATTTATGATTTTTAACCTAGCCAATGACCAATTGGGTTCAAACATAATTTCAAGTGTTCAATGGCATCATCTTGACATAATCACATGATTCAAAAGATCTCAAGTACATAGGATTGACAGATGAATTTTCCAGTCAACTGATCAAAAAATCAACTGTACACTGAAAAGTCAAACTTTGACTTTTTGGTCAAAATCAAGTGCCAAGGGTCATAATTCATTAAGATATGTCAAAATGTGAAACTTTTTGATCAAGAAACTCAAAATTGCAAATTAGGGTTTTGAATTTGAAAAATTTCATAACTTAGAAATTTTCTAAGTATGGAAACTTTCTTATTTTTCCCCAACTTTTCACCACTTTTTCACCATGATGCAATTTGATTCAAAGAAAACTTCCAACATGAAAGTTTTAGTCCTCCATGAAATCTACAACTTTTACTCACAAACGTTTCCCAAAATATGCTTGGATCTCAATTTATGAATTTGTGAATAAGGGTCCATGAACTAAATAACTTAGTGAAAATTTGCCCTAATTTAGGCAGTTTTTTGACCCAACTTCATGGACATTTTCACCTAGTACCAAGAGGTATCTCAAAATGCATTTCAAAGATGGATTGTAGATAATGTTGCAAGATTTCCAAAATGTCCAAGAACTCTCCAAGATCATTTGTGGTTAGGGAGAATCGAAGAAAATAAAATGGCATTTTATCACTTTTGTTCATGCCATTTTTACAATGCATCAAGTTGCAAATCTGATCCATGATGCTTGTACCTTGCATTACAGGTCCTAAACTCCTTCTACACTCCATAATTAAATGCTAATTCAGAAGACAAATGCTTTATTTTCACTTTTGAAGCATTGTACAAGAGATAATTCCATTAATGGCATAAAGGGCACATTGCCATTTTCATAAAGGCAAGCTTTTGCAACTTTATCATTCTTGAGACTTGGACCTATTTCTTTGAGGCAAGCAATCTCCACAGATATCAAGCAACATGTACCAACTCCTATCAGCTCACAAGCAAGCAAGGACAGGCCTGTTAGCATGGTCACTTCAACTTTTCTTCAAATGCAAGAAAAGTGGCAAAAGGGGCCAAAACTTGTACAACTGATAAGGGGTGGACTTTGTATCATTCTATACAAATATACCAAGTCATTACAAGGCAAAACACGAATGCATAACATCTGAAACTCTCCAAAACTTCATTTTTCTGCCCAAACATCCAGCTTCTGCAAAATCCTTGCCAACTTCATTTTGGCTCGTGCGTTTTCCCTTTTAACACTTGAAACATCTTCCAAATATCCTACCAAAGCTATCCAAGCATTCATATTGCATCTGTGAGCTCTGTTTCAGCCATTTCAATTTTCAAACTTGGAGGTTGCAGGTTGACTTCTACAGAGAGTTTTGGCCATCCACAAAGCAAGCTAGGTATTGGAATAGTTTGAGGGAACTTCAAGGAAGCTCACACGATCCTCATGCCTCACTCAAAGTCCCCACATTGACATATCCAAATCCAACTGAAGGAGGTATTTTTCAAATCTCTATCTCTCTATTTAGGCATTCTTAAGCCACGATTTGTGAAGCAAAAATGTAGTCCTTAACACGGTGAAGTTGTACATATGCATACTTTCCATTTATATTAACTGAGCTAAGAGAATTTGAATGTTGAACATGCTGAAATTTCTAGGTCACGAATTAGGGCTGATTAAATTCTCTCTGATCTTTGAGAGTTAGGTTACAAATTTTATATCATTGGAATCGTGAGAATACAAGCTACATGTTTTATGTTATGAGTTTTTGTTTTTATGCAAGCAATAGCAAGATACATGTTTGTACATGATGCGCGCCCAGAACTGAAGGACATGGATGAAGATGAGCTGGCTTGGGCTTTTTTGTTGCATTTGGCCTTTTTGTTTTTTCTTTTCACACCCCCTGGATTGCTTTTGCACCCCCTGATATATTTTCTTATATTTTTACATTTTCTTGCATATTTTTATATTTATTGCTTACATATATTTTTTCTAATGATAAAAAATGCCCAAAAATATTTTATTGATTTTCACATTTTTATTTTATTTTTTTATTATTTTTTGCATAAAAATAGTTTATTTAATAGAATAGAAATAGTTTTCTTAAAATAACTTGTAAATAATAAAAAATACTATACATTTTAATTATGATATTTATATACATAAAATATTTATTTGCATACATGTTTTAATTTTTTAATATTGGTACATAATTTTATTTATTATTTTCTTGTACAAAAATGAATAAAACATTAAAATAGAACATATATTTTCTTTAATAAAAAAATTAGGGTTTCTCCCTTTTAAAAATAATAATATTATTTTTTTCTTATTTTTTAGGGCTTAAATAAATCATTTTTCCTCATACAAAAAATCAAATACAAAACATTTTTTAGCATAAATACATTGCATTGCATATTTAAATATTTGTATATTTATTTATTTCGCACAATATTCAATTGGGTTGTAATAGTATTTTAGGGTTTATTTTGTTCAATATCCCCATTCAAAAAACTTGTATCCCCCCTCTCATAATAATTGTTGTAATAGCTTAGTTTATTTTACGTAATTTTTCGCATTTATACCATGTTTAGTAAACTAGGGTTTGCATGACAAGACAAAAAAACAAACAAATAGAAAAGACCTAATAAAACACAAATGCATGAAAAATGACACACATTGCACACAAGCACACTTAGGGTTTCACCCACTTGGTTGCCTAAATTTAAATGGCCATGGTATGTGTGATACGGTGGGAGAACTGACTTGGGATTTTGCGTTTGTGTTCGCAAATGTTTCGGTTTAGCAAGAGTCGCCACCAACTTTTTATTTTATCCAAAGGAAAGGTCAAAAAGCACAGGAAAGACCTTTGAGATATTTTCTTGGGTTCAGGGGGTAGATTATGAAAAGGGAAAGTGCTAACACCCTTTTCATCCATGGTTTTACATGGGCTCTTAGTTACTTGTTTTAGATCACTTGCCTTTGCTTTTCAATTGTTAGAAATGGTGCTTTGTGTGTGGTTTTTGAAAATGCTTTGGAAAAGAAGCCTTGTCTAGGCAACCCTTGTAATGATTCTTGTTTGAATATACATAAAGGTGTGTGTCTTTTTGAAAAGATATTTCAATGTTTTGAAAGTTGTTTTGAAATTGTTTTCAAGTTGTGTTGTGAAGTGTGTTTGAAAATGGCAAGGATGCTTTGCAAGCTTTTGATAAAGTAACTAAGAGTTGTCTACCCTATTTTACTCAAAGATCATTCTTATGTTTTTAAACCTTTTTAACAGTGTTGTTTCACCATCGTGTTTGGTGAACAACCTTGTGTTAGGATGTTAAACGGGACAGGCGCGGGTCATCGCATACAATCATTTAAAGCAACTTGTGAGACGCTCTAGCAATTTTGTAAGGGACGAGATTGTTTTATCGAAGGCAACATCGAGGGTCATTGAGGGACTATGATCTTTGTTTATTGAAGGGACATTTGCTAGAGTGTCTCATATTCGAGGGACATGATTGCATTTTCCGAGGCAACAAGCGAGGTTACCCTAGAGGTGCAAGTGTGAATTTTGTATTGAATTTCATGCATTTATCTTGTATTAGGTCATCTAGCAATTGATTTTGAACCTTCGCATACAAACCCTAATTACTATACAGTATATTGAAAGCAATAAATTGCGGGAATTTAAATTCTAAGTTAGTACAAATGAGTATCCAGGGATGGGGGTACAAATTATTTACAAATGGGGATGAGTCTTATCAGAATAATAATGTCCAAGTATTATGCGTTACAACCAAATCGAACTGTCGCAATTCAATGTAAAATTATAACAAATTAAGAAAAATCAGTAAATTATGAGATGCATGTATTTATTTACAAATGAACAAATAAGATTTTAACCTAATAAAGATTTAAGTATTGTTATTATTTTTTATTATTATTGTATTTTATTAAATGTAATAATTATTATTAAAAAAAAGAAGAAGAAAACTATATTAAGAATAACAAAACAACATTTTAATATATTAATTCTATTATTAACAAAAGAGAGAGAGAGAGAATTAGATTATTAAAAATGAAAATAAAGTGATAAAAAAATATATTAGTTCAACAAAATGGAATTAAAAGGATGACGGGCCTTAGGATTTGTTGGTGTTAGGCCCAAAAAATGGAAGGAAAAATAAAGAAAACCAAAATAGACGAAATGGGGGGGGGGGGGGGGGGGATGCGCTGACCAACAATTGGGCTTAACATATTTGTCTGGGCGAAGGCCCATTATCCAACTGGCATAATTTTTGTTAGGGTTTCAATCAGAACTAGGGTTTGCAAACTTTCGTTGCACAGCGGTGCCTCCTTCTTCTTCGTTTCTCTCGTCTTTCTCAGGCCATGGTTCTGAAACTCCTTATGACTCCAAGTTGCCAGAGCGCCACCTTCACCCTCTCCTCTCCACGACGGTCCAAGGCGATGGTTTGAAAGGTACAGTTTTTATCTTGTTCTGATTCTTAGGGTTTTTACAGTTTACATGCTTGATTCTCTTGATTATGTTTTGGATTTATCTTCTAATCTATGGTTGTTATGAGCATGATGCAGTGTAAGGGGTGAGGAAAGCTTACCTTGACATTTTGTTTCTGAAAAAGATGGAGGGAGGGTTGGACCGACGGCGCTCTTGGTGGCCGGAGGAGAAAGGAGGATGAAGATGAACTTCGCTCCTGGTATTTCTGTTTCTTTGACTTCTTTTTGAACGTTGGATGATGAGATTATTCTGAGAACTTATTGTTGTTTGCTTTTGTTGATTCTCTCCCTCTGAGTGTTTGACGATGATTCTGAAAACTTGAATATTGGTGATGATGATACCTTTTTTTTTGAAGTTTCTGAAAGCCTCTGAACCTCTCCCTTGTTAATGATGAGCTTAGATCTGAAACTTGTTTGCTCTTTGTTTCTTGTTAATGATGAAGGATATACTTCTGAAACTGTTTTCTTTTTTTCTGAAAATCTTCTTCTTTTTGAATGCTTGAATAATGATGATGAGATTGAAAACTGGCTATTGTTTGTTGTTAGTGAGCTTCTGAAATGCTCTTGTTGATGATGATCTTAAATCTGAAACTTGTTGGCTCCTTTTTGTTTTGGCCAGCTTGAGTAAGCTAGCTTTGCAGTTTGGAAATGTTTACAGGTTCTTTTTGTTTGGCCTGTGAGCAGGTTTTGCCATAGTTTGCAGTTTCGAATGCAGGCTTGGTTTGGGCCAGCTACAGGTTTTGCTTGAGCTTGTTTGATCTGCAGTTTTGTTACTAAACAAGCTTATGGTTTTCAGGTTTGCTTTTGCTTGTGTTTTGAGCAGTTTAGGCAGGTTAGGGAGTTGCAGTTATGCAGGCTTGCTTGTTTGTAAAGCAGGTTCCCAAGTTTTTGTGAGCTGGTTTAGGCTCACAGATTTGCCATTGGTTCCGAGCTTTTGTGCAGGTTTGTTGAGCTTGAATAAGCTATCTTTGCAGTTTTGGCTCAAACAGGTTTTTGAGCCTATTTGCTTGGCTTACAGTTTTGCAAGGTTGAGGAGTTGCAGTTATGCAGGTTTTGACTTTCTTGATGTTGGAAGCAGATTTGTGGTTTTGGTTTTTGATTTGCAGTTTGGAGGTTATGCAGGTTTGCTGTTTTGTTACAGGCTTCTGTAGGTTAAGTTGGCTAGATGGTTTGTTTTGGGGTTGCAAGTTTTTTACTTACAGGTTGTGGTTTCAGTTGCAGTTATGCAGGCTTTTCTCAATATTTTCTCCCTCCCCCGGGACTGTTATACCATCCCTCCTTTTATATCTTTTTGCTTCCTTTACTGTCTTTGACAGCCTGCCTTTAGCCAAAATTGCAAAACCTCTTCACTAGGTCTTCTTTCTCTCTCTCTCTCTCTCTCTCTCTCTCTCTCTCTCTCTCTCTCTCTCTCTCTCTCTCTCTCTCTCTCTCTCTCTCTCTCTCTAAGCACTTTATTTCTTAATATATTTTAATTCTGAAAAGTTTTGTCTAGTGCTGGAAAGTGATGATGGCTATTGCAAGCCTCTTGCTTGTAACTTGGGTTATCTCTGCATTGTTGTACTTTTGACTGCATGTTTCCTGCATTGTGTACTTTGTTGCTTTTTCTAGTTACTATGCTTCTTGTAACTTAGTTTTGACATGCTTGGTTACTGCAGTTTGAAACTCAGTTTGCAGTGTAGTTTGCTTTGTATGCAGCCTTGTGCCTTTGTATTTGAACCATGTTTTTGCATCTAGTTTGACATGCTTGCATTTTATATCTTTTATTTTTCTCTCTGTGAACCGAGAAGAGCGATCTTCTTTTGATTTGCAGAGAGGAAAATAATAATGTGATGAACATAGCACTCTGATTCCAGCCGAAAAACTTTAATGATGATTTCTTTTTATCTGCTTGAAAACTCTTTTCAGTTAATTGCGCTGATTTCTTTTTCATCTGTCTTTTGCAGGTAAGTACCAGTTGGATGATAGAGGAAGCAGTAGAAGCCAAAGATTTTAGGAGATTAGGCTTAGATTTATTTTTTCCATTTATTGTAAACAAATATTATTGTAAATACTGTAAGTTGTAAATTTACAATATTCAGATAAATTTTGTAACAATATTTGAAACGAATAAATAAAAAAGGTCTTTGTCAAATATCTTCCAATCTTTCCCTTATACTTATTTAATTATTTAAGACTCTTAAATCAAAAATAATTGAAACTGTGTCTCAATAATTCTAATCCAGATGAAATAAATAATCAACAAACTTTGCAGTCTCGCAACCTTGGATCAATCAATATATGTGTAGTATTCCAATTAACATATGCGTTGTACAGTTAAACAAACAAGCATTCCGTAAACCTTTCACTCCACTGATCAAACAAATGCCTTAATGTTCCAAACAAAAGTCTCAGCTCTTATCCCAGATAATTAGGTTTTGATAAAAAACCAGTAATCTTGAACAAGCGTAAAAATAATGTAACAGTTAACTGAATTTCTGAGGATTCAGTTTCTTCTGAGAAATGCGAGCGAAAACCCTAATCCTGGATTACTGCCAAAGAAAGATATGTCTGATCGATTCCTGAGTCAATCTTAACAAATCAGAGAAAACCCTAATTCTGGATTGACTGATAAAGAATAGTCTGTTTGACCGATTCTCGAGCCAATCTTAAAAATCAGAGAAAACCATGGGGTTGTGATTTCTTGTGAAAAAGGGAGGGTAAATTTTTGAGTACAACATTATGCATGCAAAGTATCTTGGCAAAATAAAACAAAAATAAGATCATAGTCCCTCGATGATTCTATCAAAAGGTTGCCTAAACAAAGATGATCTTGGCCCCTCAAACATGCTAAGATACTTGGAAACATTGCTATCATGGTCATACGATGACCCACGCCCGTCCCGTTTAACATCCAAAGATAGGGTTGTTCACCAAATCAATGGTAAATCAACAATGTCAAAGGAATAAAAATACACAAGAAAAACATTTGAGTAGGTAGATAGCTTCTAGTTACTTGATCAAAATTCAAAATAATCCTTACTACTTTCAAAAACAAACACACACATTTCAAAACATTTTACAAAAGCATTGAAACATTTTTCAAAAGACAAACATCTTTGTATACATTCTTACGAACGAGAATCATTACAAAGATTGCCTAAACGATGGCCTCTTTTCAAAATACTTTCAAACCACACAAAGCACCATTTCAAACAATTTCAAAGAAAAGCAAGTGATCTAAACAAGTAACTAAGAGCCCATGGAAAACCATGGATGAAAAGGGTGCTAGCACCTTCCCTTTTCATAATCTACCCCCCGAACCCAAAAAACAATCTCAATGGTCTTTCCTGTGCATTTTTACCTTTCCTTTTGGATAAAAGAAAAGTCGGTGGCGACTCTTGCTAACTGCGACATTTGCGATAAAACGCAAAACCTCAAGTCAGTTCTCCTACGGCATCACACATCCGTATCTGGAGCGTATCTGAACTGTATCTGATAGCTGATTCTGAATGAGTATCAGGATGGCATCCGCATCTGGAGCGTATCTGAACTGTATCTGAAAGCTAAATCTGAATAAGTATCAGGATGGCATATGTATCTAGAGCGTATCTGAACTGTATCTGAAAGCTGAATCTGAATGAGTATCAGGATGGCATCCATATCTGGAGCGTATCTGAAAGCTGAATCTGAATGAGTATCAGGATGGCATCCATATCTGGAGCGTATCTGAACTGTGTAGGGTTGATTGATGATGAGTCCATGTAAAACTTCATACGGAATTTCCTGAGAAGGAACCTGGGTAGGATTACTTCATGATGAGCCCGTGTAAAACTGCATCTTGGAAATAGGAGGAACCTGTGTAGGGTTACTTCAGCTGGTCGAGTAGATAGTTATCTCGTCTGGTTTCAGGTATTAATCTATGACCTGAGAAAGAAAGATAGTTTTCCAGGCTTGTTACAGGTGTTAATCTTCAATCTCTTCAAGTAGATAGTTTTCCTGACTTGTTACAGGTGTTAATCTACAATCAGTCATCCACAGATAGTTTTCCTGGCTTGTTACAGGTATTAATCTGGAACTTTGAAAAGATTGGTCGTTGAGATAGTTGTCCATTACTCTAATGGGGAATTGACTCTTGATTAAAGGAGTTAAAGTAGAGTGTATACCTAGTTAGGGTCTAGGTTGTACAATGACTTACTGGGGAAATGTGAAAACGACCATATCTGGTCAGGTCTGGGCCTTTCAATGTTGTAAACTGTTGCATTCGAATGAGTATCAGAATGGCATCCGTGTCCAGAGCGTATCTGAACTGTATCTGAAAGCTGTATCTGAATGAGTATCAGAATGGCACCCGTATCTGGAGCGTATCGGTACTGTATCAAAAGTTGAATGTTGTTAATGGTAGTTGTTAACTTTATCCTGGAAAGGGTAAAATGTTAGCTAAAATGCAAAGTCATGTTGTATGAAATGTATGATGTGATGCATTTGCTTTATTAATGTTTATGATATAAGGATGCAATGTATGCGTATGTGGGCTGATTTGCTGTGTTGCTTCTGGGTTGAGGAAAATAAATCCCTGAACATTACTGAGGATTTGTGAGCCTTCGTGTCTTGAAGCCGAAATATTGATGAATTTCTGCCGAGAGAAATAAACTTTGTTGTAAGGGTAATGCCATGTACTGCTTTTAAAATTTGTTGGGGAGTCCTGAGAAATTTGACAACTTCTACTGGGGATCGACAAATTGAAACTTTGTTCCGCTGGGGATTTAAATGACATATTGTAGGGGTTTAATTATGGAATAGATTAGAGATATTTTCCTATCCTTCCAACCTATCAGTAATTGCCTCTTTTCATTTTGTTTATTTCTAAACAGTAATTATGTTCAAATGCATATTTTCAGCAATGAATCATTGGACGTTTTTGTAAACAAAACACAAGTGTAAAGAAAAGACCAATAGTTTTTGCACTTTCAAAGAGATATCCTTGTATTGACTTTGAGTAAGTATTTTTTGTACAAGGAGATAAACATTCTAGTAAGAGAATGTTGTCGTAAAAAAGAAAAATTTGATACAAAGGAAATATATCTATGTGTAATAATCCCATGGGGTTTCCATTCTGCTACAACCTTCATATCTCTGAGCATCTTGTCTATCTGTTGCCTTATCCAAAGATCATTGAATTGATCAGAACCTCCGAGCTTGTCGGTGGAAGCCAAAGTTTGTCCATAAAGTGATCTAACGGGACATAGTCGTACGCCTTAATTCCCTTACTTTTGCCTGGACCGCCCTTTCGGGTTTTCAGTCCACCATGAAACCCTTTTTTTTCCCAAGTCTCCCTTTCGGGTTTTCAACTTGCCGGGTGTACAAATATTTTTGTTTTCTCCCTAGTTTTTTCCCGAACCCTTTTGGTTCGCAGGGATGCCCTTGTTTTGCCTAGGTATGTCAACCTAGCGGGTCTCTTATGCGTAGTATCTTTTGACTACATCCGCATTCGCAGGGTGTGGCAGGTCGTCACCATCCATGGTTGCCAAGATCATTGCCCCACCGGAGAATACGTTTTTGATTACAAATGGTCCTTCATAGGTAGGAGTCCATTTTCCCCTGGGATCACCTTGTGGTAAGATGATGCGTTTGATCACTAGATCCCTAACTTGATACACTTGGCGTCTGACTTTCTTGTTGAAAGCCTTGATCATCCATTTTTGATACATTTGACCATGGAAAACAATAGTAAGTCTCTTTTCATCAATCAAGTTCAGTTGATCAAGTCGAGTCTGAATCCAGTCGTCTTCGTGCAGCCCTTCATCCTTCATAATCCTCAGAGAGGGGATCTGAACCTCGATAGGCAAGACAACCTCCATGTCGTAAACCATAGAATATGGTGCTTCCCCGGTTGATGTGTGAACTGTGGTACGATATCCGTGGAGAGCGAATAGCAACATCTCATGCCAGTCTTGGTATGTGACTTTCATTTTCTGTATGATCTTTTTAATGTTTTCATTTGCAGCTTCGACAACACCATTCATCTTCGGCCGATAGGGAGAAGAATTGTGATGTTGAATATTGAATTTCTCGCACAATGCGGTGATCATAGTGTTATTGAGATTTGTTCCATTGTCAGTGATGATCCTTTCTGGGATACCGTACCGGTAAATAAGATTTTGCTTGATGAAACGAGCAACCACATTCTTGGTAACGGAAGCGAAGGAAGCTGCCTCCACCCATTTTGTAAAATAATCAATGGACACTAAGATGAAGCGGTGTCCATTGGAGGTTGTCGGCTTGATTTCCCCAATCATATCAATCCCCCACATAGCAAAGGGCCAAGGAGCTGTTAAGACATTCAGAGGAACCAGAGGTACATGCACCTTGTCAGCATAAATTTGATACTTATGGCAGGTTCGAGAGTGTTGATAACAATCTGCTTCCATGGTAGACCAGTAATAGCCTGCTCGTAGGATTTTCTTTGCCATTGTATGCCCACTGGAGTGGGTGCCAAAAGTGCCTTCATGTAATTCAGCCATGATCCCTTCAGCTTCAACCTTATCTACGCACTGAAGTAACACAGAGTCATGATTGCGTTTGTACAGGATGCCATTACTAAGGAAGAACTTATCAGAGAATCTCCTTAAGAACTTCTTATCATTGATTGAAGCTCCTTCGGGATATTCTTGAGCCTCGAGATACCTCTTGTCTTCGTGAAACCAAGGCTGGTCCACTATTTCTTCAGTATTAATCTCGTGACAGTGTGCTGGTTCATCCATTTGTTCAATGGTGATCTGGTGAGCCCCGTTACCCCAATTAAGTTTAAACATATATGATATTGTGGCTAGAGCATCTGCTAGATGATTTTCTTCTCGCGAGAAATGCTCGAAGGTAATCTTCTCAAAATGTGGTAGCAATGACAAAACATGTTCTTTGTAAGGAGTAAGGTTAGGGTGTTTGGTGTCCCATTCCCCTTTGATCTGGATGATAACCAAAGCTGAGTCTCCGAATACATCTAGGGATTTGATTCCCAAGTTTATGGCAGCGCTGAGACCAAAGATGCACGCTTCGTATTCTGCCATGTTGTTTGTACAATTGAAGCAAAGTCTGGCAGTAAAGGGAGTATGACACCCTTCCAGAGATATCAGTACAACACCAATACCATTTCCGAGTGCATTGGAGGCTCCATCAAAGAACAGGGTCCATCGGGATCCTTGTTCAAATCCGTCATATGGCCTGATTTCTTCACAGTTGTCTAATGTCATGATGTCTTCATCCGGAAATTCGAACTTCATGGACTGGTAGTCTTCTACAGCTTGGTGAGCAAGGTGATCGGCTAATACACTACCCTTTATAGCTTTTTGGGTAGTATACTGTATGTCATATTTTGTCAGGATCATCTTCCATCTCGCTATTCTCCCAGAAAGATCAGGCTTCTCGAAGATGTACTTTATCAGATTTTTAGATATCAACAAGGTAGTATGAGTCAGCATATACTGTCTTAGCCAGCGAGCAGCCCATGCCAGAGCGCAACAAGTTTTCTCGAGCAGTGAATATCTGGTTTCACAGTCGGTAAACTTTTTGCTCAGGTAGTAAATAGCGTGCTCTTTTCGGCCAGACTCGTCATGCTGCCCCAATACACACCCCATTGAGTTTTCCAAAACAGTCAGATACGTGATCAACGGTCTTCCCTCGACTAGTGGCATCAATATAGGAGGCTCTTGCAAGTATTCTTTGATTTTGTCAAAAGCAACTTGGCATTCATGATTCCATTTGACTACTTGATCTTTCTTCAACAGTTTGAAGATTGGTTCATAAGTAGCTGTCAGGTGAGAGATGAATCTGGAAATATAGTTCAAACGTCCCAAGAATCCTCTGACTTATTTTTCAGTGTGAGGAGCAGGCATCTCTTGTATTGCTTTAACTTTGGCAGGATCGACCTTGATAACCTTCTTGATGACAATAAAGCCTAGGAGTTTACCAGACCGTACCCCAAATGTGCATTTGTTTGGATTCAACCTCAGCTTGTACTTCTTCAGCCTCTCAAACAGTTTTTGTAAGTGATCAAGATGCTCTTCTTCTGTTTGAGATCTGGCTATCATATTGTCCATGTAGACTTCTATTTCGTGATATATCATGTCGTGAAATAGAGCTACCATGGCACGCTGATAGGTTACCCCAACGTTCTTTAGTCCGAATGGCATCACCTTGTAGCAGAATGTGCCCCACTGTGTGACAAATGTTGTTTTCTCCATGTCTTCAGGTGCCATTTTGATTTGGTTGTAACCTGAGAATCCGTCCATGAAGGAAAACACTTTGTGTTGTGCCATATTATCAACTAGGATATCAATGTAGGGGAGTGGAAAGTCATCTTTAGGGCTTGCCCTATTCAAATCTTGGTAGTCCACACACATTTGCACTTTTCCGTCCTTTTTGGGCACGGGAACAACATTGGCAACCCATTGGGGGTAAGAGGTGACAGCCAAGAATCCAGCGTTGAATTGCTTCATGACCTCTGCTTTAATCTTTTCTGACATATCAGGCCTCATGCGGCGAACTTTTTGCTTTACTGGCAGACAATCCTCTCTTATAGGCAGATGATGTACCACAATATCTTCATCAAGTCCTGGCATGTCTTCATACGACCAGGCGAAGATTTCGACATAATCATGCAACAACTGAATCAGACGCTTCTTGATACTGGGTTCCAGATTAGCACCCACCTTGACCTCTTTTTTTATCTTTTTTGGTACCTAGGTTGATCGTATCCACGGGTTCCTCGTGATGCTGAATGGTTCTCTCTTCCAATTGTAGCAGTCTGGCAAGTTCCCCTGGTACTTCACAATCTTCCTCACCTTCGTCTTCGACTTGGTAGATTAGATTCTCAGAGTCACAAAAGGCCATAGTAGTATAGTTACCCATGGGATCCGAAATGGATGTATACCTGTATTGTGAGCGTGGGTGTGTGTAAGGGTATAGCTATCTTTGAAAGAAAGTAAAATTTAAAAGAAAAATAATGAGCACAAAATTTTGAGTGCGAAAACGTCCATGATTCATTGATGTCATATGAAAAATGAGATAATAACCCTTACAAATGGACCATTGTGCCTCAGGTAAGACACAAGGTTTTAAGAGTGCGAATTGTTTTGAATATTACAGATCCAACAAAATGTAAAGATAAATTACTGAGGGATGAAAGTGATCGGGACGAAGTCTCTAGCCTCCCAATTGTTGAGCCCTCCATTGACAGTTAGGAAGATCGATTCCTCCAGGTTGCAACCATCTTCACCATCTTCCACTGTGTTGACTTCACGGTTGCTGATCTTCAAGGGTGGCCCTCCAGCACGGGCACGTCGTACAACCTTTTGAGCACTTGAAGTGAAACCTAAGCCAAACTTGTCAGACTTATATGGGATATCTGGGAGTTATCCCCAGATAGTGCATCCTCCTTCTTCTACTACTGCTTTGGCATCTTTTAGTGACGACATCCAGAGTGGAGGCCTGGTAATCTTGGGAATAGCCTTGGTCGCTGCCACATCTTGGGGGACCTCTTCAAAGTGTTGAAATGGAGTTTCAATGAATGCGCCGTCCAATTCCACATATCTGAAGGAATTGAGATGGTTGATCATGTATTCTTCTTCTACATGAATGGTGATAATCTTCCCTTGAACTAGATACTTCAACATTTGGTGTAACATAGAAGTAACAACTCTAGCATTGTGGATCCATGGCCGGCCTAGCAGGAAGGAGTATGAAGGGCGGATGTCCATCACATAAAAAGTTGAATTGAAAGTTTGGGTTCCAACTTTTATGGGAATGTCTACCTCCCCATGTACCATCCTCTTTGAACCGTCAAAAGCCCTTACCACTATGTTGCTTGGCTTTAATGTCAACCTCTCACAGTCAAGTCTGTCAAGAGCTTTTCTGGGTAATACATTCAAAGATGAGCCAGTGTCCACCAAAACATGCGCCAGAGTGGTGCCCCTATATTCCACTAATACATGCAACGCCTCATTATGCTTTCTTCCCCTCGGAATCAGATCAGCATCTGAAAAACCTAAACCATTATCCATAGTTAAGCTGGCCACGCAGTCTTGAAATTGATCAGCAGATGTCTCTTGAGGTACATGGGCGGTTTTTAAGAACTTCACCAAGGCTTTTTGCATGTGCCTCGGAACATAGTAGTAATTCCAGCATGGAGATCTTAGAGGGAGTTTTCCCCAGTTGTTCAACTACATCGTAGTCGCTTCTCTTTATAATTTTTAAGATCTCCTCCATTTCCTTCTTAGAGGTCTCAGGGATAGTCAATGACTGAGCCTTCATCCGGACAGGCTCAACCATAACACCTTTTCCTCGAGCCTCGGTTAACTCGGCAGCAGGAGTGCCGGTAAGAATAATTACAGGGGTTGTAACGGCTTTGTCAATTGGAGTACTATTGGAGATAAATGTAGGACTGGGAACAACTTTTGGAGCAGCCACAGGGATAATTACAGGTCCAAAAACTTCCTTTGGGGGAGCAATTTCTGGAGAAAAGATCTTACCACTTCGGGTAATTTTGATAGTTCCGGCAATATTACTGATGTTGGAGTCTTCTTTCTTGGAATATATCTCTTCGAGGCCGGTCAGTCTTGCTTGATGCCATGGTAGTAAATGTCCCCTCCGTAATTCCACGACACAGTTTTATCTGATTCATATGGGACTGGCCCAGGCATTGTGATTATTAAAGGAGTTGCTTTCGGAACTGATGTAATTCTAACGGGTCTTTTGGTGGAGACCCTGGAAGAATTGGCGGAAATGGTAATGATAGAAACATCTTCAACAGGAACAGGTGTAACAGGAGTTTTTTCAAACAAAATCTCTTTGTTATCCATCAGGCACTGAACGCCTACTTTCAATAAAGGACAACTAATTAGTGAGGATAAACAGAAACGACAATCTTTACCACAGCCTGGGAACACACCGACATTCAACAAATTCATTTTAACAGTCAGAAGTGGTGTCATGAGTTCATCAACTGAGGTAACAAACAAATCTTCTTCAATGGCATTGGTATTGTGGCCATGTCTGGGCATAGGGGCAGAAATGACATTTGGCTTTTCAGGCGCATCAAACTCAATTTCTTTAGCTTCGATGAGGTCTTGTATTTTGTTCTTCAAGGCCCAACAATTATTAGTATCGTGACCAGGACTTTCAGAGTGATATGCGCAACGGGCATTGGGATGATAATGAGGGGATGTTGTATTAGGGATTTTCGGAGCTTCTTTTAAGGTCACCAAGTTGGATTTTAGCAAATGCGGTAATACTTGAGACGGAGTCATGTTGATTCTGGTGAACTGCCTGATTGGCCTTTCCACCCTTGGTTGATTACTTCTTTGTTGATCAGATGCAGGCTTTGGGATCATAACAGCCCCCACCATTGGTCGGCGTTCGGCCCTATCTTGGTTTCTTTACGGATATATGGCAGCCACCTCTTTCTTTCCGATAAAGGGCTTCCTTACAACTGCTGAAGAAGATGTGTCTTTCTGGATCTTTCCATTCTTTATACCGGCTTCTATCCTCTCTCTGGTCAATATTAGTTCAGTAAAGCCTGCAGATGAACTTCCGATTAAATGATTGAAGAAGGGACCAGATAAGGTGCCTATGAACATGTCTACCAATTCTCTCTCAGTCAGAAGGGTTTGAAACCTTCCAGCCAAATCTCTCCATTTTTGTGCATAGTCCTTGAAACCTTCATTGGACACCAAGGCCATACTCTGGAGTTGAGTACGGGTAGGCGCCAAATCAGCATTGTACTGTTATTGCTTGTAGAAAGCTGCAGCAAGATCTTCCCAATTGTGAATGTTGGCTCTTTCTAGTTGGTAGAACCAGTCAAGTTGAGTACCAGATAGACTGTCTTGGAAGAAATGTACCCATAAGTCTTTATCAGCAGTGTGGGGTTGGATTTTTCTCACGTATGATTGGAGATGCATTTTAGGGCATGACACTCCGTCATATTTGGAAAATGTAGGCACTTTGAATTTCGGAGGAATCACAATCCCCGACACTAGTCCCAATTCCTCAAAGTCCAAGCCTGGCACCTTTTGGATTTCCATCGCGCTCAACCGCTCTTCAAGATGTTTATACTTGTCATCAGCTGAAGGGTACTGTTCCTTAGAGTAGTCTTCCTCTTCTTCCTCCTCTTCAGATTCTGACGAGACCGCTGTTTCCTTGCCTTTCCCCTTTCCTTCACCAGATGTTATTACAAATTCCAAAGTCCTTCTTGTCTGCCCGTGAAATCTCCTTCCCATGTTCAAGACTCCAGTTTCCTTTTTTGTCTTCTTTTTCCTTTCTTTAGCCAGCAGAGTCTTCAATTCTTCTTGCCCCTTGGCTAGGGTCATGAGAAACTGTTGAAACTGCGTATTTTGAGCTTGAAGATCTTTCACTGTTTTCTCGAGATCCATCTTACTGAAATAAACAATAGAGAGATGAGGAGACTTGTTGCAAAAGACCTGCTTATGTTATGATGAATGATATATGCACATGCAATGCTTTCAAGGATTTCAAAGATTCAAATTTTTTTTAGACAAAAAGGGAACACACGTTATATTAATAAGATAAAGTTTGAGTACATCAATGCCCCTTGGGCAAAATAATACAAAAGCTCTAAGATAGAAAATTAGTGCGCATCCTCTTTGGTGCAACGTAGGTATTCAGAGTCTTCTCCTCATGAAGTAGCCTAGTGAGCTCCAAAACCTTCTTCTCGCTTGCGTAGAATTGGGCTTCGAAAGTATCTCGCTCCCCTTTGAGTTGTATCCAATCCCTTTGTAGGTCTTCAAGAGATATGGGCATGTCAGGATGTAGGATAGTGTATGGAACGTCTCCCTCCATGACAGGCTCAATGATTACTGGGAGAATGGAGGGGTAAGGCATCATAAGACTCTGAGCGCGAGTTCGTACCCATTTAAAGTAAGGATCAAGAGGGATAGAATTCTTGTGCCCCAAAGTCTTGCTATCCACCTTGTTTAGTATCCTCCAAGCTCGGATAAATCTCTGGCGAAGACCTTGGTTGTCGTTGTCGTTGTCGAATACCAAAACTTGAATCAACATCTCGTGGGGGCCATCCCTTCGGGCGTAACCAAACTGCCTTAAGGCTAAGCATGGGTTGTAGGTGATTCCTCCCCTAATGCCAAGCAATGGTACATTAGGTAATTCTCCACAACGGTCGACAATGATAACATTCTCTTTGGATCGAGACCAATGAATATTTGAATGTTTGAGCGTCATCAACCTTTGTGACCACCTTGCTCATTCTTTAATACAGACAGGGGAAGATGAGAAATAAACCATCTTGCCAAGAGAGGAGTTCAATATATAAGAACACCTCTTTTCCTCATTGTGCGAGTGTGAAAAGAGTGTAGGATATCCCCTAGAAATGTAGGCACTGGGTTGCGGGATACGAAGATTTTGACGGTGTTGATATCTATGAGTTGGTCAGGATTTGGAAACAAGACCATCCCATAGATGAGTAGAGCCACAATTTCTTCAAAGGCATGCAAGTCTAAGGAATTCCAACAACTTTGGGCCTTCTCAAACAGGAACTTTGCTAAGAAGCCTTTGACACCACTCCCTGTTTCCCAATGAGTTGTGATATCAGATGAGTGCAAGTGTAGAGCTTGAGCAATCTCCTCCGGCTTTGGATCTCTTTCCGTACCATTGAAAGGTAGTTGATTGAGAATGGGAATCCTCAAGATTTGGGAGAATTCTTCCAAAGTAGGCACAAGTTGATAGTCGGGAAATGTGAAGCAATGGTGCAAAGGATCAAAGAACTGAAAGAGCACCTTCATCATGTCCTCATCTGTGTTAGAGGTGACCAAGTTGAGTAGACGACCATGTCTCTCGGTGAACAAAGAGTTTTCAGGAATCCTTGAAGCTAGCTCACAAGGTTGACTCGAATGGTTTTCCTACGAAGTGAGCCCATATCCTACAAAACAAGAACAAAGATGAATCCCAAAATCCTTGAAATGATTAGTGGATGTATATGATGTTCATGATGTCCATGATTTTATGTACAAGTATGCATACACAAGCAAAGCAAACAAGTCCTTAGTTTAGGCTTGCATGGAGTTTTATAGGTAAGTACCCTCTTGAAGTTTAGTTGGCTTAAACCTGTCCTAGTTAATAGTAACCGGGTTCTAAGGACTTCAATATCACTGGATTGTTTCCTTGGTCATTGTTTCATCTCAAGCCTCTTTAATGGCGATTGAAATATCCCAAGAAACCAAAGCTCAATGAGTGTAGTATCGAGTATCTACCAAACTTGGACATCACCAAAGCTGGTCATCTCACTACATCCTAAAGGCCAAATTTGTCAAGTAAAGGTTCTAAAAGTTCATTAGTTCTTCATGACATCACTCAGCGGCCCCGTATTCTCTTTGATTAACTCAAAGGCTACCAGTACCCACAAATATGTCGCACTAACATATCTATTGCTTAGACCATGTCGGTATACCCCACACAGTTTCCACAATGTATTGCTACTTACCTATAATGTATCCCAAATCCGGGTAGAGGATTCAAACCCAAACAAAGAACCATAATGTAAAGCATACAAGGCAAACAATGTAAGCAAGTAAATGTGATCTAAACCCTAAGGTAACCCCACTTTTAGATTTAAATCCCCAGCAAAGTCGCCAATTCTTTGATACGGTGGGAGAATTGACTTGGTGTTTTGCGTTTAATCGCAAAACATGCCGTTAGCAAGATTTGCCACCGACTTTTCTTTTATCCAAAAGGAAAGGCTGAAAAGAACAGGAAAGACCTTTAGAGATGTTTTCTTGAGTTCGGGGGGGTAAATTATGAAAATGGAAGGTATTAGCACCCTTTTCATCCGTAGTTATCTACATGCTCTTAGTTGCTTGCTAGATCACTTGCTTTTGTTTTAAAATGTGCTTTGTGATGTGGGTTTTTAAAGTATTTTGAAAATGTAACTTCGTAATGATTCTCGTTTCTATAAGAATGCATACAAAAGTGTTTGTTTCAAAAATGATTTAAAAAAGTGTTTGTGAGATGTGTTTTTGAAAGTTATTTTAAAAATGTGTCTTTGTAATGATTCTCGTCTCTATAAGAACGCATACAACGTGTTGTCTTTTGAGGATGTTTCAAAGTGAGAGTGTCGGTGTATAAAATGTTTTTGTTGTGAGCAAGCAAGCAACTAGGAGCGAATCTACCTACTCAAAAAGTGTTAATTGTTCTTTTTCTCCTCCTTTAGATGTTGCTATCTTACCATTGATTTGGTAAGAAGCCCCATCGTTGGATGTGAAGGGACGAGCGTGGGACGTTTTTGTATAGTCATATAAGGAAACCCATGGAACGTTTTAGCAATGTCGTTTTAGGGACTAGATCGTTTACCGAAGGCAACATCGAGGGTCATCGAGGGAATACGATCTTTTATTGAGGGTCTTTTACTAAAATGCCCATGTTCGAGGGACATGACTATTTTTTGATAGGCCACAAAGTGGGATTACCCTAAGTGTGCTAGTGTGCAAGTGTGTTTGATTTCATGCATTTTAGTCTCAATTAGGGTGATCTATTTGTTGATTTCATATCTTGCCATACACACCCTAGTTACTATCAATGAATGAAAGCAATAAAAGTGCGGAAAGTAAGGATTCTACGCTATTACAATCATTAGGGGGATGGGGTGTACAAATTTACGAATGGGGGGTTGCGAGAAAATAAATACTAATTATTTATTACAACCATATTGAAATAATAATGCAAGAAAGAAAAGGGACCTTGTTTTAAAAAAAAGGGTTTTTTGTGTTAATGAATAAAAAAGGGAAATGAATTAGCTTAGTAAAAAAGAAAATATTTTTATGCCCTTTTTTATATTGATGAAAAGAGTTTTAATGTTGAAAGTGATAAAAAGGAAAATAAATGAGATATAGACTCAGCGTGCTGCTACAAGCAAAACAAACAGAATCAGAAGTTCTGGAGTCAGGAGCGTTGTGACTCAGCAGGAAACGTCAGTGGGTATCAGAAGTTCTGAGTTGGTAAACTCTGAGGTCCTGCAAGAAATGTTAGAGGGAAAACATAGAAATTCTGGGTGGTATTCAGACAATGAACCAAAAGTCAAAAGTTATGTGTTGTGCTAAAATAGTGAGTGAACATCAGAAATTCAGTGTGTTGTCAGCGTGTGAAAATCAGAAATTCTGAGTGTTAAAACAGCAAGCGGAAGCATAAGAAGTTCAGTGTACTTAACTATAAGAAAGCCTAGAAGTTCTGCGTGTTTAATGTGTAGGGATAACTCAGAAGTTCTGTGTTGTGCTAAAACAGTGAGTGAGCGTTAGAAGTTCTAAACCATCTTTCAACTCTTTAATCAACACATCAAAAATTTATTCAGTTATTAATAAACAACAAATCAGAAGGATAACAACACAACAGTTTATAGAAATTCTAATCCTAAATCTGAGTCTAGCCCTAACCAAGAAGTTCTGATCCATAGTCTTTCTACTTACGCAGTGATATGGACAACATCAATACTGTGATATTTAAATGTTTAATGATGTTCTGAATGAGTAGATGTAGAGTTAGGGAGACTTACCTTGAACCTGGAGCGTGTGTTTGGAACTTGAGCTGCTACCTTCAGATATTCTGGAGTCAGCAAGAGCAACGAAAGAGAAAATACCAAGTTCTTTTACTTCAAGGGAAGAACAAGGGTTTTGGTTTTCTGTTTGGGAATTTTGGATTTTTTATGAAGGTTTCATAGTTTTCTTTTCTCTCTTTTTGACAATTCTCTCTCTCGAAAAGCCAGCCCCTTGAAAGTGTGATGGAGCAACTTATTTATAGGTGAATTTGTTGTGGTTTTGGGGGGGAAAACAAACGGGATTTAAACTTTTTGGCACACTGTTCCATTGCTTTTTTATCACAACCTTTTGTATTTGATGCAAATACAGGATTTGGAAAAATGCAGGCGTGGACTAGATTAGCTGCTTGTTAGAGCACTGTGCTGTAGAAGTGCAGCAAGTTGTTTAAACGAGGTCTTGGGATTTGGTGATGTTCTGATCGCAAAATATCAGAAACGTAACCTCCAAATGCTGAAGGGGCATGTTCTAAGCGGAGCGTTGAACATAGCCTTCATATGCTGAAGAATCGTATTCTGACCAAAGAGCATCGCTTCTACATGTTCTGATTGAAGCATCATGTTCTTCCCAAAGAGCATCGCTTCTACATGTTCTAGTTGAAGCATCATGTTCTGAACCGTGTTTGCAACTTCTGACTGCACTTGCGTGGTGGCTGACTCAGAAGTTCTGAAGTATCATATTCTCTTAACACTCAGAAAATTTTCTAAATGCTTAGAAATTTGATTTTTTCAAAGTAACTTCTGACTTCTGATTTTTTGATGAACCAATTTCATGTTTTGATGAAATATAGTTGTTGAAACTTGATTTGGATCTAAAAGTCAAAGTTTGACTTTTCAGTGTGTTTTTGACCATTTTGTCCTTGTGAATGATTTTCTTGAAAAGTTGTAATTCAAGACTTGAAACTGGATGGAAGCAAACCTGAGGGTCCAGAGTGATCCTTTGAGAAATGAGAGGGCAAATTTTGGGGTACAACACTTCCCTTTTGTGATATTCAACTCTTGATTAAAAGCTCTAAGCCTTTAGAGGGAGGATGACGAGAACGATACCATAATCTCTACAGTATGCTTTTGAGCAGACCCCACTGACGATGTGCAGACGTTATTTCAAATCCTAAACAGTGGATTTATAAGGAAGATAATCCCTAGTCAACCCCTTTAAGCCTAAAGATGTAGGAGTTTTTCTTTTCACACAAATTAAAACCCTTAATTATAACCTGGGGCATGGTAGTTCCTCAGTCAATTCAGACGCGCATTCAGCCACAATCTTCCACTTTGTAGACAATGTATGGCATCGAAGACGTCCTTCCAAATCAAAAGATGGTGATAGGTTCCATGTAATCATCAAAACAGGCAGTCATTATCTCTCAAAATAAAGGCCCATTAAGTCAAAACCTGTGAAGGTGACTTAAGAAAAATCGGGGCATCCCGCTGATTGTAATCACAAAAGAAACAGTCCAGACAAAAGAAGGGATAACAAAATCAAAAAAAGAGGTCCTACAAATCCTCAACAAAAAATAAAGGTCACAAAAATGACTGCCTTCTCAAACAAACGTTCAATTTCCGAACCATCGCCGGAACATCAAGGACATTCCAAAACTCAACTGGGATTCGAAATGCACAATTAACTGAGCATATGACTGGATAACATCACGAAGAACAGGTGGGTACAAATAAACTTTGAGCCTTTATCCTTTGTTTCTTAAACCGTGAACCAGGCCACACTACAACCCTTAAAAGTCCTAACTGAAGCATGGGTTAGTTCGGAAGCATACTGTTACAAAAGGTATCCTGACTCCTGTAGGACTTGCTATAAATTCTGAGTAGATATCACCCTCTTGCAAAATTTTGTTTTACTAAAAAATGAAATTTCAAACTTCAAGACAAGCATAAACTTTGCATTATTTGAATATTATTGTTTGCACATAGTTATCTATTCGACAACATAGAAATTCACATGATGAATATCTAGTAAAGAAAAACTTTCTCAATATAAAGTTTCACCTCAAGTGGAAAAACACTTCCAACCAAGGGGCACATCTTATCATTGTCCATCATCTGGGGCAGCCAAGTCAATATTCAAGGAATCTCTCAAAAATGTCAAACAACCAGGGACAGATCTCCATCTGAATAACTTGGGGCATTAGACATGATTTCCAACAACAAATCACGTACAATCAAGAAGAATTAATGTTCCTCAACAGATTTCTTCTCAAAACAACAAAACAAGAATTCCCAGCGGAAACTTTCTAAATAAAGCATACTTTCATCTAGCAACAATTCAAGTACGATCCAGAGACGGATGTCATCCTGAGACTTATTCAACACATGTTTCAAGTAAGGCTAAGGTACGACCCAAAAACGGATGTCATCCTGACACCTACTCCAAATTCTCTCAAGTACAGTGCAGATACGATCCAGAGGCGGATGTCATTCTGACACTCATTCAACACATGTTTCAAGTACGGTTCAGGTACGATCCAAAGACGGATGTCATCCTAATACTTACTCCAAGATACTCATCTAGAAACGGTTCAGGTACGATCTAAAGACGGATGTCATCCTGATACTTACTCCAGACTATCTTCTAGCAACAGTTCAGGTACGATCCAGAGATGGATATCATCCTGATACTTATTCCAGACTATCTTCTAGTAACAGTTCAGTTCACAAAGCTTTCCTTCCCCAACAGAGTTTATTTCTCTAACTGTGAAAGTTTACTCCCCAACAGAGTTTATTTCTCTACATCGGTAAAACCTTTCGATAGAGCATCCTTCCCCTACAGAGTCATTCTCAAGCAGGAGTTAAAGATCGCCGACAGAATATCGTCGAGATAAAATGGAAAATCCCCGGCAAATCATCTCCATTCATCATCCCCAACAGAAACGAAGGATTCAACTTCCCATTACTCTCCAGCAGCAGTCAGGGATTTATTTTCCCAGACTAAGAAGTATCGCAACAGCACCCCATATTCATATATCATGGCATGCGCATACACATCACATACAACATAATCTCATTTATTTTGAGAACATCATCACAATGCACTTCATACATCATGACATTGCATATGACTAACTCTTTACCTTTTTCAAGAAAGATCAAATCAACAAACATTGTTGACTACTTGCATGACCTGTTAAAGAAACTTCAAAGCCTGGATTTCACCAGATAATAGTTTAAGTTGCTAAGAAGCCTGGAATCCGACCAGAGAGTAGTTCACTTCTCCAATTACTGTGAAACCTGGATTTCAACCAGATAACAGTTTAAGTTGCTGAGAAGCCTGGAATTCGACCAGTTAGCAGTTCACCATACTGTGAAGCCTGGACCCGACCAGATAATAATTAACATCATTGCTGAAGCCCGGAATCTGACCAGATAATAGTCAATCAACAATTCAAGATATTGTGAAGCCTGGAATCCGACCAGATAATAGTATAAGGTGTTACGAAGCCTGGAATCCGACCAGATAGCAGTCTACTCTGTCAATTACTATGAAACCTGGACTCGACCAGATAATAGTACACCTCAGATTCAAGTTGAAGCCTGGACCCGACCAGATAACAACTTAATTTCTTCAAATCACTGAAGCCTGGATACAACCAGATAACGGTATACCTCAGATTCAAGTTGAAGCCTGTACCCGACCAGATAACGGCTTAATTTCTTCAAATCACCGAAGCCTGGATACAACCAGATAATGGTATACCTCAGATTCAAGTTGAAGCCTGGACCCGACCAGATAACAGCTTAATTTCTTCAAATCACCGAAGCCTGGATACGACCAGATAGTGGTACACCTCAAATTCAAGTTAAAGCCTGGACCCGACTAGATAACAGCTTAATTTATTCAAATCACTGAAGCCTGGATACGACCAAATAACGGTACACCTCAGATTCAAGTTGAAGCCTAGACCCGACCAGATAACATCTTAATTTCTTCAAATCACCGAAGCCTGGATACGACCAGATAATGGTATACCTCATATTCAAGTTGAAGCCTGGACCCGACCAGATAACATCTTAATTTCTTCAAACCTCTGAAGCCTGGATATGACCAGATAACAATTTAATGTCTATTATTACTGTGAAGCCTGGAACCGACCAGATAGCGGTTAATTTCATATTCCCCAATAAGTCGTTGTGAAGCTTGGAATATGACCAGATAACAGTCAGTCTTATTTTCCTCAACAAGTCTTCATGAAACCTGGATCCCGACTAGATAACAGCTCTCTTTCAAGAGATAACTCCCCAATAGAGTAACAGACAACCGAAGCTCCTAGACTCTATTCCCCTAAAACATTCCCCAACGGACTCCTCCTCAGACAGCAAGAACATGAATCCCCATAAAGAGACCTCTTATGAAGTCAACATCTACTCTGGATTGCATCTTTAAGCTCATTTCCGACAATCATTTTTCATCTTTTCCAAATGGCATCTATAAGCCCATTCCCGATATTATTCACCAACAGTGCTACTTCAGACGAGTGAAATTTTTTGGGCACTCTAGTGTTCAATCATCTTCCACCTTCAGATCACGAAAGGAAGACAAGCCAATCTGCATCCTCAAGTTTAAGAAGATTGAACAGGGGAAGCTGTTGTACCCCAAAATTTGCCCTCTCATGTTTTTCCAAGATTTTCTCTTGCATGGGTGGTTACAAACCTTTGCCTAAAGAAAAGGGAAATTTTTCAAAAAATGGTTAATGATCATTCGATTGGCATCTACAAAGTACCCTTCAATTGGCCTCTGCAAAAGACCCTTTGATTGGCATCTGCAAAAAGTCTTTCGATTGGTACAAGGCCTTTCGATGGACATCTCTAACAAGGCAGCTTCGACAAGCATCTTAAAGGTTGTTTTTCGTTAAAGCATATAAAGTGCCTTTCGAAAGGCATATTAACCAGGTGGTGTTTCAATTGTCATATCAAAAAGATGATATTCTGATTGTCCAAGTTAGAGAAAATGAGATCAAAAGAGCAAGAACTAAGAAGTTTTCAGAAATTCTGATGATGGGTCATTCGAATCCATACAAACCATGGCTCAAGCGAAGAAGCTCTGCTGAAGGGAGCCCTGAGAAATTCGAATCAGGACTCAGTGCCATCAAGAAGAATAATGTTTAGGGGCTAATCGAAGAAACTCTGATGCTGAGAATATGAGCCATTCGAATTAAATTCAAAGTCTATGATTGATCAAGAGCTGAAGCAACCTTCGACCAGTTAAAATGGGAGAGTTGATGTTTCGATTGGTTTGAAAGCCATTCAAAGGAAGTAACAATAGGCCTATCGAAGAGAAATGCTGGAGGACATTCGAAGGAGTCAAATGTCTAGGTTCATCCAAGATTTCAAAAGGGGCATTAACATTTCAAAAATGAAATTTTTTAATATGTCTGATTCTTGTCTCATAGCTTTAAAAGCCTAGTTAAATGGCTGTCTCTTGCCATTATTATACACCATCACACTCCTATAAATATAAGGCCAAGGATACAATGACAAAAAACGAAAAAAGGAGGAGATTCTTTGCACACGCACGCACATTGCATCACACAGATCACGTTTCCACACCACATTGCTCAAAAAACCCAAAAGTGTCCCAATCGAAGCATTTTTTTTTGGCAGACACCTTCAGCCCAAACGAAGACCAGATTCTCGTTCTTGAGACACCCAGGAGTCTACACCAACTCCTAAGCAAGTCTCTCCATGCCCAAGGGGTGTAAAATCGAAGCATCTAACAACTTAGTCCACACACATAAATTCCAGTTTCAAGCAAGGTAAGTCCTCTTGACCTTGCATCTTTCGTTTTAGCATAACATGTAAATGGCATTTTATTTATTTTCTTTTCTTATGTATTTTTTTGGTTTGTTTTCTTTTCTTGCCCAACTAACCTGGACAGGCTAAAATAAAATACAAAAAGGGTGTAAACGAATGACCTACCCTATACTGCTTCATAGGCCAATCGAAGGAAGCAGAAAAGGGGGAAATTGAAGGTTTCTCACACCAACTCCCAAACTCAATTGAAAGGAGGTAAAATAAGTGTGAATCAAAGGGGTCAACTACCTGGGTCGAAAGGCAGCTTCCCCTCTGGATCAAAAAGTCCTCCTTTCTCTCTGATCGGAGGACCCCTTGTTGTATTCTTATTTGGTTTTTATCGTTTTCTTTACTTGACTTTTTCATCTTTTAAGTCAACTTTAAATCAAAAAATCACAAAAAAATAGGCTTAGACTTTTTTAATTAAATAATTAATTGTTTTAATTAATCAATTAAATAAATTTTAACTATTTTCTCAAATTAAAAGTGAACTAATGTAGGATTTAACTTACGTTTAAAATTATTTTCTTATTAAAAAAATATCAAAAAATATTAGAATTAGGATTTATTTCATTCAACATTTATTTTTTCTTAATTAAAATTAAATTTAGGGTTAATTATTCTCTTAACAAAACCAAAAAGAAAAAAAAGATTTTGTTTACTTAGAACTTTTTAGGTTTTTAGACGTATTATTTATTTCGCGCGCATTTATTCTATTCTCGCATTTTTTATAATAATGTAACTAATTATGGGATGTAATAGTTTAGATTTAAAATTTTGCATTTTATTTTCTTGCATTTTTTATGTAATTTTCCCAAAGCGTTGTAATAGTCTACGATTTAAATTTTTGCACTTTTAATTTCCATAAATATTAACTGTTAGTAACTAAGATTGTATGAGAAGACTGTAAATTAAAACGTTAGCTAACTTAATAAAAAGACAAAAATAACTGAATCTCAACACATATTTGTACAATTAACATGGCTAGTTCAGATGGCAAGCGTGCATGGTGATATTGCCTAAGGGTCTGGGTTCGATCCCCAGATCTCCATATTGTTTCATATTATTTTTCCTTGCATATTCAGGTGTGTTGATACCCCATGAAGCCCATCATGCACTCTCCAAATCTGGGCATCCAAGCCATCAACAAGCTAGATCCAAGGCCTTCCCAATGAAGGTCCACCATGGGCATGAGTCAAGCGCATGCATGGGATTGGAAAAGTCAAAGCAGGCCATCAGCATTTGGGCCCAGAATTTTCCATCCACACTCCCTCCTTTGTTATTCAAACATCAGGCCCATTCTTATTCATTCTTTTTTTTTATTTTCTTTTATTTAATTTAATTAGTTTAATTATTTTCTAACCAGAGTTAATTTCCTTTTTCCACAAAAAATCATAAAATCAATTTCACAAATTTAGAATTAGATTTTTATTTATTTTCTCAAATTTAATTTAGTATTTGTTTAAATGTAATTTAGGTTAATTCAAACTTTTTTATATATTTAAAATTAATTAGAAAAAATTAGGGTTCGCTTGATTTAATTTTTATTTCTTTCTCAAAATAAAAAAATACAAAATAGGTTAATTTAATTATTTTTCTTAATTTAAATTAATTAGAAATTAGGTTTTTATTTATTCAATTAAACCTTATTTTCTCAAAATAATCAAAAAACACAAAATAATGATTTTTCTCTTAAATTGCAATTAGGCTTAGTCGGGGTCAAAACCCTAAATCTCTCGTTTCGATTCATCGCGCGCGCTTATTTTATTTTGCAAATATTAATGTAACTGCTTACAGTATGTAATTGTTTAATTAGGGTTTTCTTTATTTATCGTTTTTGCGGGTTTTTTGGCTATGTAATTAATCCCTCCCCCGAAGCCTTGTAATAGCGTAGTCTTTATTTCTCGCATTTTAATTCTCGCAAAATATTAACTGTTAGATGTATGTTAATATGATTGTATGACAAGATTGCATGATAATTTTAAAATGGCTAGAAAACCCTAATATGCAAAGATAATAACTGAAATCAAATCACTCGCACATGCGTACTCTTAGGGTATACTCTCACTTCGACTGCCTTCGGTAAACGGTCATTAAGTATAGGGTGTTTTAATGGTCGCCCTCTTGTCTAAACAAAGATCAAACGTCCCGTTCGGAAATGTTGCCTCGGAAAGGTTGCCTCGGAAATGTTGCCTCGAATATGATCTTAAGACACTAGGGTTATTACTAAGACGTCCTAACATTGCTTTAGTGATCGTACGTCCCTTTCGAATTTACCCTTACAAACTCCAACAACGGTGCTACCTATTTCTCAATAGTAGGATAGCACTGTCTAAAGGAAACAAGAATAGAAATAATCCTTTTTCGAGTAGGTAGATGCTAGTAGGTACTTGCTCAAAAATCAAACTTTTTTCACACCAAACACTTTTCAAACAAAGTTTTCAAAAACACTTCGTAACACTCTTGAAGACAGAAGCAAGGGTTAAAACGAAGTAAAACAAAAACTTTTCAAAACAAACACACACAAGCAATTTTAAAAGATGAGCAAGTACCTAAGAGCACGTGGAAAACCACAGATAGAAAGGGTGCTAATACCTTCCCTTTCTATAATCTACCCCTCGTACACAAAAACATTCTTGAAAAAGGTTTTTTTTAATTCTTTTTCCTTTCCCTTAGTTAGATGAAATAAAAGCTGGTGGCAACTCTTGCTTATCGCGACATTTGCGAATACAAAATGCAAACCAGTATAACAGTCGGTTCTGCCACCGTATTACAGAACTGGCGACTCTACTGGGGATACAAAAAGTGGGGTATACCTTAGGATCTAGGTCATTTAATTACTTCTCTTGCTTTGTTGTACCCCAAAATTTGCCCTCCCATTTCTCATTGATTTCTCATCACTAAGCCCTTGGAGCTCAAGATCCAGTTAGGGTTTCATCTGCTCAAGACTTCTCCTTGCACTGTTGACCCAAATTAGGGTTTGTGTTTGCACAAAGATGTTTTGACCAAAAATGCCTAAGATGACTTTCATGCTTCATATTGGACTCCCAAGTTTATCCACACCAAGTTTCAAGTCTTGATTCCAAATTTTGCCCAGTCAATTGGACAGTTGACCTAGAAATCAGCTGTATTGGGGAAAAAGTCAACTGTGGCCAATTGACAGTCAAACCTCATGAAAATTGACCCACATCAACATTAGGAACTCATATGGACCATTTGGTCAAGTTTGGATCACAATTCCACAAGAAATTTGATCAGATCACCAAAAGGGCAAAATGGTCATTTTTAGGGTTTTGACTGCACAAAGGCAAATTTTGACCGTTTGACCTAGCCAATGGCAAACCAAGCTCACATATGGACTCAAGGACCCCATGGAATTGTCTTGACATGCTCAACAAGTTCAAAAGATCCCAAATGCACAAAATTGACAGTTGAATTTCCTAGTCAATTGATCAATTTTGACTGTATACTGAAAAGTCAAACTTTGACTTTTTGGTCAAAATCAAGTGTCAAGATTCATTTTTCATCAAAACATGCCAAATCATGAAACTTGTTCATCAAGAAATCAAGAATTGCAAATTAGGGTTTGAAATGAAGATTTTTCATAACTTAAAATTTTTCTAAGTTATGAAAAACCCTAATTTTTTCCTAACTTTGCCCCACTTTCTCACCAAGATGCATTTGGATTCAAGGAAAAGTCAAAACATGAAAGTTGTAGACTATTGAAAAATATACAACTTTGATTCACAAAGTTTTCCCCAAAGAAGCTTGTATCTCAAGTTACAATTTTTGGAACTAGGGTACCAAACCATTCTTAACTTAGAGAAAATTTGACCTATTTTAGGCAGGATTTTTGCCTAACTTTAAGACCATTTTTCACATACTTCCACTTGGAATTTCAATTTGCATTTCAAAGATGGATTGTAGTACACATTCCAAGATTTCCAAAATGTCCAAGAACTCATCAAACAACCTCATGGTTAGGGAGAATCGAATTTGGCAATATGGGAAAAACTCACTTTTGTTATGGCCAATTTCCATGTTCATACACTTAGGCAATTTTCAAATCAGCATGCATTTCTTGATTACAGGCCCTAAATCTCTTTTACACTCATAAATTTAATGAAAACTCATTGTGCCAAGACCATATTTGTTGTGTTCAAGCATTGCATAATGGTTTAGTCCCAAAATAGATAAAGCATTTTAACCTTTTTTGCAAAAGTGAACTTTATGTCAAAATGCAAATCCAAGCAAGTACAGTTAAGATCTCTTTGGCACAAGTTTATGGGCTAATTATACTTATCAAGACTAAGTGGTTCATCATAGAATGGGGGCCTGTACAGGTTAGAAACACCAAGTGGCCTTTTGTTGCTTAAAGTGTAAAAAACTTGCCATAACACATAACAACTCTCATCTCAGCAAAGATCAACCTAAGCAAACTTTGACCTCACATTTCACACTTCCTAACTGACCTAAAACACGACCAAACAACCCTTCATCCATCCAGTTACAGAAAATTACAGTTTTGTGGCAAAACAGGGCACATTCTGCAACTTGAATCCCACAACTCATTTCCATCGTGCATCTTGGCCAAAACCAGTTCAAACACTTTCCTTACCATCAATCCAAACTATCCAAGGCATTAGAAGTGGACTGTAACTCCTCTAACCAGTTTGGCCATTTTCATTTCTTCCTCTTGCAGGTGGACTTCTGCAGCTTGGTATAGAAGGTTTCAAAGCATACCAAGTATTGGAATAGCATCCTCACACTCCAAGGAAGCTGTACAAATCATCATCTTGCTCTGAAAGCTCCCCCATTGCCAGATACGATTCCAGCTGAATAGGTATATTCTTGAACTTCTATCTCCCAATGTATGCATCAGTAGCTCTAAGTTTGTGAATAAGAAGTGTTCTACTCATGCCCCTGAAACTGTACATACCTTTACTTTCCATTTATTTTGCATATGTTGTGAGAATTTAAGGTCTGAACATTGATAAAAAGTTAGGTTAAGATTTGGGAATGATGAAATTCTCTCTCATTTCTGAGAGTTAGGATGAGTTCTTTACATGTCCAGAATCATGGCTTGATGCTTAACATTTCTTATGTTGTAAGTTTGTGCTAAAAGTCCAGGAATCCAGATGTTTGAATCATGGTACAAAACGCGCGTTTTTGACAAAGGTTCTGGCCAGAGGTTGAAGAAGGTCCTATTGGACTGGGCTTGTTCTATTTTTCTTATTTGCACCTTGCTTTTGCTTTTGAACCTCCCTGACCCATTTTGATTTTTACTTATCATTTTCCATTTTTTCCTTTTGACTTCATTTCTATATTTTTATTTAAGTATGAAAAAATATAAAAATCTTTTTTTCCACATTTTTTTGCATTTATTTTGATATTTATTAGTCTTATTTAGTTTTTTGTGCATAAATAATATATATACTATTATTTAGAATAACTAGAAAAAAATAATGCAAACACATTTATTTTCTAATTTTTATTTTATTTTATCTTCTGAAAATATTTTACATAAAACATACTTTTTTTGTAAATATTAAATATTATTATTTTTGCACATATTTAATATATTTGATAAATTATATAAATACATACATATTAATTAGCATATTTAGTAAATAATACAAAATATATACATTTTTATTTTATTAATATTTGACATTAAAAATACCTTTTTTTTATAAATATACTTCATTTTTATTTTATTTTTGTACATAATTATTAAACATTGTATATATTGAATAATTAATACATTTACTTAATAAAATTAGGGCTTTGCCCTAAATACATAAAAACTCCAAAAATAATACTTTTTATTTTATTTACTTGACATATAAAAATACTCTTTTTCATACATATAAAAAACATTTTGCATCTTGCATATTTATTCTTATTTTATTTAATTATTGTACATTAATTATCTTGTAAATAATTCAAAATTGATGTAATAGTCTAGGTTTAAATTCCTTGTCAAAATACCCCCCATTTGAAAATTTGTATCCCCTTCCCATATATTGTGTTGTAATAGTTTAGAACTTTATTTTTCGCATTTTAATGACTTCTAATTATGCCATGTTAGAATTAGGGTTTGTATGCAAATAAAAACAACAAAAATAGTTTGACCTAATTTCAAGATAATCAAGCATGAAAATGGACAACACTAATCACACTTGCACCCCTAGGGTATTCCACTTGTTGCCTTCAATAATGGGCCATGTTGCATGTTAGGTCTCTTTGGGCAAAACAAACACAATTCAAATGATCATAGTCCCTCGATGACGCTTTCGAAAAGTTGCCTAAAAATGATCAAGTCCCTTAAAGGAAAATTCCCAAAGATACTTGGCACCATCACAATTATGGTCTAAACGATGACCCGCGCCCGTCCCTTTCACATCCTAACACAAGATTGTCCACCAAATGCAATGGTGGAACAAAATTGTTAAAAGGGTTAAAACATAGCAAAAAAATCTTTGAGAACTTTAGGGTAGATAGATCTTAAGTACTTGTCAACTTGCAAAACAAAAACACTTGCCTATTTTTCAAACCACACTTCACAAACACTTTCAAAACAAACTTTCAAAAACCTTGAAACATCTTTTCAAAAAGACAAACACCTTTTGTAAAACATTCGAGTAAAGAATTGTTACAAGGGTAGCCTAGACAAGGCATCTTTTTCAAAACATTTTCAAAACCACACACAAAGCACCATTTCAAACAATTGAAAACCAAGGCAAGTTTGATCTAAGCAAGTACCTAAGAGCCCATGGATAACCATGGATAGAAAGGGTGCTAATACCTTCCCTTTCTATAATCTACTCCCCGAACCCAAGAAAATATCTCAAAGGTTTTTACTGTGCTTTTTAAACCTTTCCTTAGGATAAAATAAAAAGTCGGTGGCGACTCTTGCTCAACCAAAACATTTGCGAAAACAAACGCAAAACCATAGTCAGTTCTCCCACCGTATCACAGAACTGGCGACTCTGCTGGGGAGAAATTTAAAAGTGGAGTAACCTTAGGGCTTAGATCACCCTCTTGCATGACTAATTGTTTGAATTGATTGCTTTATATCTTGGCTCTTTTGTTTGGGTTTGCAATCCTACACCCGGATTTGGGGAAACATTCATAGATAGCAATACGTTGTGGAAACTGTACGGGGTATACCGACACGGTCGAAGCAATAGCTATATTAGTGCGACATATTTGTGAGTACCGGTAACCCTTAAGTTCAATCAAGGAGAGTACGGGGCCGCTGAGTGATGTCACTAAGCACTAATAACCTAGAACCTTACTTGACCATCTTGGCCTTTTATTAGGGGTAGTGAGATGACCGGCTTTGGTGCAGTCCGAAGTTGGTAGATACTCGATACTACACTCATTGAGGGTTGTTTTCTTGGAATATTTTGGTCGCTAGTTAAGTGGCTAAACCAAAACAATGAATGATGAAAACAATCCAATGATATTGAGCTCCTTAGAACCCGGTTACTATTTATAGGACAGGTTTTTAAGCCAACTACACTCAAAAGGGTACTTACCTATGAAACCCCATGCAAGCCTGAAACTAGGGTTTGGTGTGATTTGCTTGTACATATGTTTGTGCATACATCATGAACATCATAAAGCATCATATGCATTCACTAACCACTTCAAGGGTTTAGATCTTTATCTTTGTTCTTGTTTTGTAGGTCATGGAAATTCCTCGCAGAAAAACCATCCAAGTCAACCTTGTGAGAATCTCTCCTCAACTCAAGGAGCTCACCTCAAGAATTCCGGAAAGCTCATCCTTCAGTGAAAGACATGGTAGACTGCTCAGCTTAGTCAACACCAACATTGAAGAAGACATGATGAAAGTGCTATTCCAGTTCTTTGACCCTCTTCACCACTGTTTCACTTTCCCCGACTACCAGTTGGTGCCCACTTTGGAGGAGTTTTCTCAACTCCTGAGAATTCCTATCCTTAATCAACTACCCTTCAACGGTACGGAAAAGGAACCAAAGCCTGAAGATGTTGCTCGAGCATTACATCTACAGCCTTCTGACATCAAGGGGCATTGGGAAACCAGAAGCGGCGTCAAAGGATTCTTAGCAAAATTCTTGTTTGAGAAGGCACAAGAGTGTTGGAATTCATTAGACCTACAAGCCTTTAAAGAAATTGTGGCACTCCTTATCTATGGGTTGGTCTTGTTCCCAAATTCTGACCAATTGGTAGATGTCAACACCGTCAAAATCTTCTTGTCCAGAAATCCAATACCAACATTGCTTGGGGACATTCTTCACTCATTTTACACACGAACAATGAGAAAGAGGGGTGTTCTCATGTGTTGTACTCCTCTCCTTGCAAGGTGGTTTATTTCGCACCTTCCACAATCTGTCTTGAAGAATGACCAAGGCTCAAGGTGGTCCCAACGATTGATGACTCTTACTCACTCTGATGTACATTGGTGTTCTCGGTCCAGAGAAAATGTCATCATCGTCGATCATTGTGGAGAGTTCCCTAATGTTCCATTACTTGGCATTAGAGGGGGAATTACCTACAACCTTTGCCTAGATTTGAGGCAATTTGGATATGCACGGAGGGATGGCCCTCACGACATGTTGATTCCTGACCTAGTTTTTGACTTCGACAACGATGCGCAAGGACTTCGCCAAATATTCATCAGAGCTTGGGGAAGGCCCAACAAGGTTGATAGCAAGACTCTGGGACACAAGAACTCCATCCCTCTTGAGCCTTATCTCAAGTGGGTACGAGCCCGAGCCCAGAGTCTAATGATGCCTTATCCTCATGTTCTCCCTGTGATTAAAGAGCCCGTCAAGGAAGGAGAGGTTCCCTACACCATCCTATATCCTGACATGCCCACATCGTGGGAGGAAATGCAGAAGAGCTGGATTCAGCTCAAGGAGGAACGAAACACTTTTGAAGCCAACTTCTACGCTAGTGAGAAGAAGGTTCTAGAGCTTACCCGCCGACTCCATGAGCAAGAGGCCCTCAACACCTACATCGCACCAAAGAGGATGCGCAATGTCTTTTTACCTTGAGAAGTTGTTTTTGTAATATTTGGCCCATGGGGCATTTATGTACTAACAAATTTCTTCTTATTAATATGACGTGCGTTCTTTTTTGTCTGCAACAAGTTTGAATATTCTAAATCCTTGAATGCATTGCATACATAAGTATACCATTCATCATGTGCATAAGCAGGTCTCTCGCCAGGTTTCCTTATCTGTCTGCTGTTTATTTCAGTAGGATGGATCTCGAGCAAACAATCAAAGACCTGCAAGCTCAAAATGCACAGTTCCAGCAACTCCTGGTGACCTTGGCTAAGGGTCAGGAGGATCTAAAGACCTTGCTGGGGAATAAAGACCCAGTGAAAAAGAAGAAAAAGAGACTCGGGGTGGCTACTTTGGGGAGAAGATTTGAAGGAGAGGCCAGGAGAGTGCTTGAATTTCCTCCTACTTCTGATGAAGGAACCAGCAAAGGAGGTGGGGATGCGGTACCTTCCGAGTCCGATGTAGAAGAAGAGGAGGTCGAAGAGGATGAAGACTACTCTGATCAACAATACCCTCCGGCTGATGATAAATACAAAGGTTTAGAAGACAGGTTGGCCGCCATGGAGCTACAGAGAGTACCGGGTTTGGATTTTGAAGACTTGGGTTTAGTTGCCGGGATTGTGATTCCCCCAAAGTTCAAAGTGCTAGTTTTTGTGAGGTATGATGGGATGTCCTGTCCAAAAATGCATCTCAGGTCCTACGTAAGGAAGATTCAACCTTATACGGAAGATAAGAACCTTTGGATCCATTTCTTTCAAGACAGCCTTTCTGGGACTCAACTGGAGTGGTTTTATCAGCTAGAGGGAACCAGCGTCCGAAACTGGGAAGACTTGGCCACCGCCTTCTACAAACAATATCAGTATAATTCTGACCTTGCTCCCACACGTACCCAACTTCAGGGTATGTCATTGGGAACCAGCGAAGGATTCAAAGAATATGCACAAAAATGGAGGGATTTGGCTGGCAGGGTGCAGCCTCCTTTAACTGACCGTGAACTTGTTGATATGTTTCTAGGGACCCTATCTGGGCCACTTTTCAATCATCTGATTGGTAACTCTTCCGCGGGGTTTACCGACTTGATCTTAACAGGCGAAAGAATAGAAGCTGGCATCAAGTCAGGAAAGATTCAGAAGGGTGCCGCTGCAAGTGTTGAGAAGAAGCCTTTTAAGAAGGAAACGGTTGTGGTATACTCCCAGAGAAGAGCAGGGAAGAATGAACGCCGGCCAACTGTGGGGGCCGTAATGATTCAAAACCCTTCAAGTGAACAGCCTCGCTATAACCAGTCCAGACCAAATCAGCAACGGGTGGAACGGCCACAACGGCAGTTCACCCGCATTAATATGACACCAGCGCAAGTACTTCCCCATCTGTTGAAGTTGAATCTCGCCACTATCAAAGAGGCACCAAAAATGTGAATACGTCCTCTCCGCATTATCATCCTAATGCTAAATGCGCCTACCATTCTGACAGTGTCGGGCACGACACCAACGATTATTGGGCACTCAAGCATAAGATCCAAGACCTGATAGAGGCGAAGGAGGTAGAGTTCGACGCTCCAGAGAAGCCAAACGTGATATCTGCTCCAATGCCGAAACACGACCGAAATGTCAATGCCATTGAAGAAGATTTGTATGCCGCTGATGTCAATGATCTGATAACTCCATTGTTAACCATCAAGTTGAATCTGTTAAAGGCCGGGATTTTCCCGGGATGTAAGGAAGACTGCTATTGTTGTTACTCTCTGCCGTTTGATTGTCCGTTACTGAAGAAAGGCATCCAAGGCCTAATGGATAGTCGACAAATTTTGTTTGAAAAAGTTTCTGCCATTCCAACTCATACTGAAGATGTCTCAATCATAACCATTCATGCCAATCTTTCCAAGGCCGTCAAAAAGCCTGTTAAGATTACACCAGTTACGAAATCTGTTCCTTTGAAGATAACAATGCCAGGGCCTGTCCCTTATGTTTCTGAGAAGTCAATACCATGGAACTATGGCGGTGATATCTACTACCATGGTATTAAACAAATCGAAATAACTGAAGAAAGTTCAGATGATGAAGAAGCCAGCATTGGAAACATTGCAGGCACGAGCAAAATCACCCGGAGCGGGAGAATATTTTCTCCAGAGATTGCCCCTCCAAGAGCAATCTTTGGACCCTCATCTACTGACAAGGTTATCCCTGCACCAATAAAACTCTCCGCTAGAACCCCATTGATTGAAGATGTTGTTTTTCCTAGTACTGTCCCTCCTACCGCTGCTGATAAAGGTAAGGGAATCCAAGATGAGCTCGTCAGGACGAGGGCTCAACCCTTGGTCATCCCGGAGACCTCCAAGAAAGAAATGGATGAGATCTTGAAGATAATCAAAAGGAGTGATTACGATGTGGTAGAACAGCTGGGGAAAACCCCCTCAAAGATCTCCATGCTGGCACTACTACTTTGCTCGGAAGCGCACGCTAAAGCTCTGATAAAATTCCTGAAGGCAGCCCATGTGCCCCAGGAAACCTCTGCAGATCAATTTCAAAATTGCATGGCCAGCCTTACTGCGGACAATGGATTAGGTTTCTCTAATGCCGACCTAACTCCTAAAGGTAGAAACCACAATGATGCTTTGCACATTTCAGTCGAGTGCCGAGGAACTACTCTCACACATGTCTTGGTCGACACTGGTTCGTCGCTGAATGTACTGCCTAAGAAGGCCTTGGACCGACTAGATTGTGAAGGGTTGGAGTTGAAACCGAGTGATATTGTTGTCAGAGCTTTCGATGGTTCGAAGAGAATGGTCCATGGGGAGGTTGATATTCCCATCAAGGTGGGCACCAAGGTGTTTAAATCTACTTTCTATGTGATGGACATCCGTCCGTCATACTCTTGCTTGTTGGGTAGGCCTTGGATACACCATGCCGGGGCAGTCACCTCCTCCTTACATCAGATGTTGAAGTATCCTGTCAAGGGAAAGATCATTACCGTCCATGGTAAAGAGGAGTACATGATCATCCATTTGAACTCCTTCCGGTATGTGGAGGTAGAGGGGGAGTTCATTGAGACGCCTTTCCAGCATTTCGAAGAAGTCCCTCCTGAGATAACAGTAGCAAAGTTGGCAGCTGAGGCACCGAGGCAGATGGCCAGGATGGCATCTCTGGAGGACGCAAGGGCCGCAATAAAGGAGGGGAAGAATTCAGCATGGGGGCAGTTGCCTGATATTCCACATAAAATAGACAAATTTGGATTAGGATTCACTACCGCGGGCCAGAAAGCTATGCGCCGTTCGAAGATTGAAAGAGCGCCAGTCAAAATTTCTCCCTACGGAATCAATGATTTGGAGGATGAAGACAAGGAGAGAAACATCGAAGAGTGGATTTACCCAACTGTCAAAGGGGGGTTGTGCAACTGGGAGGCAAAAGACTTTGTCCCCATCACTTTTATTCATCAGTAATTTATCTGTCAAACATTTCCTATTTGGTCTGTAATATTTATTTTCGAACAATCCGTACACTATCTTTTTACCTCATGCCTTACCCGGGGCATGTAGGTCCATTTGTAAGGGTTTTGATTATTTTCATATCCATATGCCATGTTTAATGATTCATTGGACGTTTTTCATTTGATAAACTGCTGTGTTCATTTTCTTTCCTTTTGAATTTTTCGTTTAAGGATGGCTATCCCTTACACACACCCACACTCACGAATGCAGGTACCCATCCACTCCGGATTCCATGGGTGACGATTCTGCTATATCCTTCAATAACTCTGAGGATCTGGTCAATCAAGCCGAGTATGAAGATGATGAAGGTTGTGAAGTACCAGGGGAACTAGCCAGACTCCTACAGCAAGAGGAAAGGGCCATCTTACCTCATGAAGAGTCATTGGAAACTGTCAACTTAGGGACCGAGGAAGACCGGAAGGAGGTGCAAGTGGGTGCCAATCTGGAACCAAATGTTAAGGAACGCCTGATACAGTTGTTAAATGAGTATGTTGAAATCTTCGCTTGGTCTTATGAAGACTTGTCGGGTTTAGACACAGACATCGTGGTTCACCGTCTCCCCACAAGAGAGGATTGTCCACCGATCAAGCAAAAAGTCCGCCGAATGAGGCCTGACATGTCTGAAAAGATCAAAGCAGAAGTGATGAAGCAATTCGACGCTGGCTTTCTGGCTGTTACGTCCTATCCTCAATGGGTCGCTAACATCGTGCCAGTACCTAAGAAAGATGGCAAAGTCAGGATGTGTGTGGACTACCGGGATTTGAATAGGGCCAGCCCCAAAGATGATTTTCCACTTCCACACATTGACATTTTGATCGACAATACAGCTCAACACAAAGTGTTTTCCTTCATGGATGGATTCTCGGGCTACAATCAAATCAAAATGGCCCCCGAGGATATGGAGAAAACAACTTTTGTCACACAATGGGGCACTTTTTGTTACAAGGTGATGTCGTTCGGGCTGAAGAACGCAGGGGCAACTTATCAACGCGCCATGGTAGCTTTGTTTCATGATATGATACATCATGAGATTGAAGTTTACGTAGACGATATGATATCTCGGTCACAAACAGAGGAGGAGCACCTTGAACATCTAGAAAAGCTGTTTTCCAGATTGAAAGAATACAAACTCAGGCTGAATCCAAGTAAGTGCACTTTTGGAGTAAGGTCTGGTAAACTTCTAGGATTCATTGTAAGCAACAAAGGCATTGAAGTCGATCCAGCAAAAGTGAAAGCAATACAAGAGATGCCTGATCCCCGTACTGAAAAGGAGGTTAGAGGGTTCTTGGGGCGCTTGAACTACATTGCCAGATTCGTCTCTCATCTGACTTCTACCTGTGATCCAATTTTCAAACTCTTAAAGAAAGATCAGGTAGTCGAATGGAACAACGATTGCCAAGATGCTTTTGATAAGATCAAGGAGTATTTGCTAGAACCTCCTATTCTGATGCCACCCGTCGAAGGAAGACCATTGATCATGTATCTAACCGTCTTGGATAACTCAATGGGGCGTGTTTTGGGCCAGCATGACGAGTCTGGTCGAAAAGAGCATGCTATTTATTACCTTAGCAAAAAGTTTACCGACTGTGAGACTCGCTACTCACTGCTCGAGAAAACTTGCTGCGCTTTGGTATGGGCTGCTCGCCGACTAAGGCAGTATATGTTGACGCATACTACCTTGTTGATTTCCAAAATGGATCCTATCAAGTATATCTTCGAAAAGCCCGCCTTATCTGGAAGAATAGCCAGATGGCAAATGATCCTAACTGAGTATGACATCCAGTACACCACCCAAAAAGCTATAAAAGGGAGTGTACTAGCTAACCATCTGGCTCATCAAGCTATCGAAGATTATCAACCCATGAGATTTGACTTCCCAGACGAGGACATCATGAATTTGGACAACATTGAAAGTAACGGACCGTATGACGGACCCGAAAAGGGATCCCGATGGACCCTGTACTTTGATGGTGCTTCAAATGCACTTGGAAACGGTATCGGCGCGGTACTCATTTCTCCGGAAGGTTGTCACACACCTTTCACGGCCCGACTTTGCTTCAGCTGCACAAACAACATGGCTGAGTATGAAGCTTGCATCTTTGGTCTCAAGGCTGCTATAGACTTGGGGATCAAATCTTTGATCATATTTGGGGATTCGACTTTGGTTATCAGTCAAATCAAAGGAGAGTGGGATACAAAGCATCCTAATCTTATCCCATACAAAGAAAATGTCTGGACATTGTTGCCTCATTTCGAGCAAATTACCTTCGAGCATTTCCCGCGAGAAGAGAATCAGCTAGCAGATGCTCTAGCTACAATGTCCTCCATGTTTAAACTCAACTGGGATAACGAGGCTCCCCAAATCACCATCGAGCGAATGGATGAACCGGCACATTGTCACGAGATTAATACCGAGGAAGTAGTGGAACAATCCTGTTTCCATGAGATCAAAAGGTATCTCCAGACTAGAGATTATCCCGAAGGAGCTTCCGTGAATGACAAGAAGTTCTTAAGGAAATTTGCTGCCAAATTCTTCCTGGGCAACGACATCCTTTACAAACGAAGCCATGATTGTGTATTACTCCGATGCGTAGACAGAGCTGAAGCAGAGTTGATCATGACTGAGATACACAGCGGAACATTTGGCACTCACTTGAGAGGGCATACAATGGCCAAGAAGATCCTAAGGGCAGGCTATTACTGGTCTACCATGGAAGCTGACTGCCATCAACATTCCCGTACTTGCCAAAAATGTCAAGTCTACGCTGACAAAGTTCATATCCCTCCGGTTCCTCTCAACGTTCTGACTGCTCCTTGGCCATTTGCAATGTGGGGCATTGACATGATTGGAGAGATCAAGCCCACGGCCTCCAACGGATATCGCTTCATCCTGGTTGCCATTGACTATTTCACCAAATGGGTTGAAGAAGCTTCCTTCACCTCTGTTACTAAAAATGTGGTTGCCCGCTTTATCAAGCAAAATCTCATATGCCGGTATGGTGTTCCAGACAGGATCATCACAGACAACGGTACAAATCTGAATAACACGATGATCACCGCATTGTGTGAACAGTTCAAGATTTATCATCATAATTCATCTCCCTATCAGCCGAAGATGAACGGTGCTGTTGAAGCTACGAACAAAAACATTAAGAAGATCATTCAGAAAATGACAGTCACTTACAAAGACTGGCATGAGATGTTACTGTTTGCTCTACATGGATACCGTACGACGGCACATACTTCAACCGGGGCAACCCCATTTTCTTTGGTATATGGCATGGAAGCTGTCCTGCCTATGGAAGTTCAGATTCCTTCTCTAAGGATTATGAAGGACACAGGTTTGAATGAAGATGATTGGATGCAGACCTGACTTGATCAACTCAATCTGATCAACGAGAAGCGACTCGCTGCTATATGCCATGGTCAGACGTATCAAAAACGGATGATCAAGGCCTTCAATAAGAAAGTCAGACGTCAAGTGTATCAAGTCGGAGATCTCCTAATCAAGCGGATTATCATGCCGCAAAGTGATCCCAGGGGCAAATGGATTCCTACATATGAAGGACCATTTGTGATCAAGAGCTTATTTTCTGGTGGTGCAATGATTCTGACCACCATGGACGGCGACGATTTGCCGCACCCTGCGAACGCAGACATAGTCAAAAGATACTACGCATAAAATAACCCGACAAGTCGAAAACCCGAAAGGGCGGCTTGGGCAAAAATGGGCATCCCGGTGAACCGAAAACCCGAAAGGGCGGTTCAGGCAAAAATTAGGGATAAAAACAAAAAGAAAGCTGTACACCCGGCAAGCTGAAAACCCGAAAGGGCGACTTGGGCAAAAAAGGGTTTCCCGGTGGATCAAAAACCCGAAAGGGCGATTCAGGCAAAAGTTAGGGAATTAAAGCGTATGACTATGTCTCGTCGGATCACTTCAAAGACAATCTCTTCATCAACCAGTTCCAGGTTTCTGATCAATCCAGTCATCGGCCGACGAAGCATTGAATGGACAGATATTCAGAGTTAGGAAGGCTATAGCAGAGTGGAATCCCATGGAATTATTTCACATAGCCATCTTTCTTTTGTATAAATTTTTCAATATTTACGACGAAATCCTATTACTAGGATGGTTGTCTCCTCTGTACAAATATACTCATAGAAAGTTAATACAAATACTTTTCCCAGAAATTTGTGTCGTTTCCTTTTTCTTTTCTCTTGCACTATTTGTTTTATTTTGAGAAACGTCCAATGATTTGTTAAAAAGGCATATGCATCTGAACATAATCATTTCCTTATAAATCAAGAAAGAGGATTACTGATTAGGTTGAAGGTGCAGTTGGATATCTTGATACCCTTTCAAAGGAAATCCCCAGGAGATTTGGAATCCATATCCCCAGCAGATTCTGAAAGCTTATCCCCTGCAGAGTACAGACGTCTCTCCCAAGCTTTATTCAAAGTTATTCCTCACAAGGGCTTATAACTGGGTTATCCTCAGCTAATTGCCACGGAAGATCGCACTCGGAAAATTCTTCCTATCCCCAGCGGAGTTCATCAAAGTTCCCCAACATAACTTATCAACTCATTTCCCCTCAGAGTTTAAGTTTCAGTATCCCCAGCCGAGCTAAAACTTCAAACTATCCATCCCCAGCGGAACCAGACTAGTGAACCTTCTTCCCACTGAGATACTTCCCACCAAGCTGAAGATTCTCAAATCATACTTCCCAAGCTTAAGTCTACCAGGTTCTAAAATCCCCAGTAGACATCATCAGAAATTCTCTTACCCTGCAAGTCACCAAGGAAATTCCAAGTCCCCGCAGGTGGTTCTCAAACCCCTCGACGTTTGAAGGTCTGGTATTCCCCAAGCAAATCTGAAGACTCTCAGTTCTCAGTTCCTCATTGTATATTCGAAAATTCTCCAATGAAGATCTCCTTAAGACAGGGATTCCCTAGAAGATTGGTATACAACCCAAGCTCCTTATTCCCCAGCAACAACCAGGAATTATTCTTCCCGGCAGCAGTCAAGATGCTTTTATCTTCAGCCATCTAGGATTCATTTATCCTCCGCAAGACAGCTCTCCAGCTTACATGCGCATTCATGCACATTCATATAATATACATCGCATCATACATCATGACATTGCATACAACTAACTCTTTACCTTTTCAGGTAAGATCGGTCAACAGACAAAAAAAATCATTATCTTCCGAGACACTTTTGAAAATAGTTTACGGACGCTTCCCAACAACGGATGCTGCTCTATTGCTTATTCAACTTCAAGATTTCTGAAAACAGTTCACGGGTTCTCCAAGTAACGGATGTTGACCTATCACTTGTTCAGATTCTTCTCAAGACTTCTGAAAACAGTTTATGGATTCTTCCCAACAACGGATGTTAATCTATCGCTTGTTCAGATGCAACTTTTGAAAATAGTTTACAGACGCTTCCCAACAACGGATGCTACTCTATTGCTTATTCAACTTCAAGATTTCTGAAAACAGTTCACGGGTTCTCCAAGTAACGGATGTTGACCTATCACTTGTTCAGATTCTTCTCAAGACTTCTGAAAACAGTTTATGGATTCTTCCCAATAACGGATGTTAATCTATCGCTTGTTCAGATGCAACTTTTGAAAACAGTTTACGGACGCTTCCCAACAACGGATGCTGCTCTATTGCTTATTCAACTTCAAGATTTCTGAAAACAGTTCACGGGTTCTCCAAGTAACGGATGTTAACCTATCGCTTGTTCAAATTCTTCTCCAGACTTCTGAAAACAGTTTACGGATTCTTCCCAACAACAGATGTTAATCTATCGCTTGTTCAGACCCTTCTCAACCTCTGAAAACAGTTTACGGATGCCTCCAGATACGGATGTCAATCTATTGCTTATTCATACCCCCAATTAAGATGTGGTCCAAAACATGGACACCTTGCTGATACTCATCCCAGATGGCATCTTTAAGCCCATCCCCGACAAGTTTCTGTCATTCCTCCCGATGGCATCGTTAAGCCCATCTCCAGATGGCATCTTTAAGCCCATCCCCGACAAGTTTCTGTCATTCCTCCTGATGGCATCGTTAAGCCCATCTCCAAATGGCATCTCTAAGCCCATTCCCGCATCCATTGCTTTGACGAGTGCAAATTTAAGGGCACTCTAGTGTCCAATCTCCTTTTACCCTCGAGTCACGAAAGGCAAACTCGCCAATCTAACTCTTCAGGTTCAAGAAGATTGAACAGGGGCAACTGTTGTACCCCAAAATTTGCCCTCCCATTTCTCATTGATTTCTCATCACTAAGCCCTTGGAGCTCAAGATCCAATTAGGGTTTCATCTGCTCAAGACTTCTCCTTGCACTGTTGACCCAAATTAGGGTTTGTGTTTGCACAAAGATGTTTTGACCAAAAATGCCTAAGATGACTTTCATGCTTCATATTGGACTCCCAAGTTTATCCACACCAAGTTTCAAGTCTTGATTCCAAATTTTGCCCAGTCAATTGGACAGTTGACCTAGAAATCAGCTGTATTGGGGAAAAAGTCAACTGTGGCCAATTGACAGTCAAACCTCATGAAAATTGACCCACATCAACATTAGGAACTCATATGGACCATTTGGTCAAGTTTGGATCACAATTCCACAAGAAATTTGATCAGATCACCAAAAGGGCAAAATGGTCATTTTTAGGGTTTTGACTGCACAAAGGCAATTTTTGACTGTTTGACCTAGCCAATGGCAAACCAAGCTCACATATGGATTCAATGACCCCATGGAATTGTCTTGACATGCTCAACAAGTTCAAAAGATCCCAAATGCACAAAATTGACAGTTGAATTTCCCAGTCAATTGATCAATTTTGACTGTATACTGAAAAGTCAAACTTTGACTTTTTGGTCAAAATCAAGTGTCAAGATTCATTTTTCATCAAAACATGCCAAATCATGAAACTTGTTCATCAAGAAATCAAGAATTGCAAATTAGGGTTTGAAATGAAGATTTTTCATAACTTAGAATTTTTCTAAGTTATGAAAAACCCTAATTTTTTCCTAACTTTTCCCCACTTTCTCACCAAGATGCATTTGGATTCAAGGAAAAGTCAAAACATGAAAGTTGTAGCCTATTGCAAAATCTACAACTTTGATTCACAAAGTTTTCCCAAAATAAGCTTGTATCTCAAGTTACAATTTTTGGAACTAGGGTACCAAACCATTCTTAACTTAGAGAAAATTTGACCTATTTTAGGCAGGATTTTTGCCTAACTTCAAGACCATTTTTCACATACTTCCACTTGGAATTTCAATTTGAATTTCAAAGATGGATTGTAGTACACATTCCAAGCTTTCCAAAATGTCCAAGAACTCATCAAACAACCTCATGGTTAGGGAGAATCAAATTTGGCAATATGGGAAAAACACACTTTTGTTATGGCCAATTTCCATGTTCATACACTTAGGCAATTTTCAAATCAGCATGGATTTCTTGATTACAGGCCCTAAATCTCTTTTACACTCATAAATTTAATGAAAACTCATTGTGCCAAGACCATATTTGTTGTGTTCAAGCATTGCATAATGGTTTAGTCCCAAAATAGATAAAGCATTTTAACCATTTTTGCAAAAGTGAACTTTATGTCAAAATGCAAATCCAAGCAAGTACAGTTATGATCTCTTTGGCACAAGTTTATGGGCTAATTACACTGATCAAGACTAAGTGGTTCAGCATAGAATGGGGGCCTGTACAGGCTAGAAACACCAAGTGGCCTTTTGTTTCTTAAAGTGTAAGAAACTTACCATAACACATAACAACTCTCATCTCAGCAAAGATCAACCTAAGCAAACTTTGTCCTCACATTTCACACTTCCTAACTGACCTAAAACACGACCAAACAACCCTTCATCCATCCAGTTACAGAAAATCACAGCTTTGTGGCAAAACATGGCACATTCTGCAACTTGAATCCCACAACTCATTTCCATCGTGCATCTTGGCCAAAACCAGTTCAAACACTTTCCTTACCATCAATCCAAACTATCCAAGGCATTAGAAGTGCACTGTAACTCCTCTAACCAGTTTGGCCATTTTCATTTCTTCCTTTTGCAGGTGGACTTCTGCAGCTTGGTATAGAAGGTTTCATAGCATACCAAGTATTGGAATAGCATCCTCACACTCCAAGGAAGCTGCACAAATCATCATCTTGCCCTGAAAGCTCCCCCATTGCCAGACACGATTCCAGCTGAACAGGTATATTCTTGAACTTCTATCTCCCAATGTAGGCATCATTAGCTCTAAGTTTGTGAATAAGAAGTGTTCTACTCATACCCCTGAAACTGTACATACCTTTACTTTCCATTTATTTTGCATATGTTATGAGAATTTAAGGTCTGAACATTGATAAAAAAGTTAGGTTAAGATTTGGGAATGATGAAATTCTCTCTCATTTCTGAGAGTTAGGATGAGTTCTTTACATGTCCAGAATCGTGGCTTGATGCTTAACATTTCTTATGTTGTAAGTTTGTGCTAAAAGTCCAGGAATCCAGATGTTTGAATCATGGTGCAAAACGCGCGTTTTTGACAAAGGTTATGGCCAAAGGTTGAAGAAGGTCCTATTGGGCTGGGCTTGTTCTATTTTTCTTATTTGCACCTTGCTTTTGCTTTTGAACCTCCCTGACCCATTTTGATTTTTACTTATCATTTTCCATTTTTTCCTTTTGACTTCATTTCTATATTTTTATTTAAGTATGAAAAAATATAAAAATCTTTTTTTCCACATTTTTTTGCATTTATTTTGATATTTATTAGTCTTATTTAGTTTTTTGTGCATAAATAATATAAATACTATTATTTAGAATAACTAGAAAAAAATAATGCAAACACATTTATTTTCTAATTTTTATTTTATTTTATCTTCTGAAAATATTTTACATAAAACATACTTTTTTTGTAAATATTAAATATTATTATTTTTGCACATATTTAATATATTTGATAAATTATATAAATACATACATATTAATTAGCATATTTAGTAAATAATACAAAATATATACATTTTTATTTTATTAATATTTGACATTAAAAATACCTTTTTTTTTATAAATATACTTCATTTTTATTTTATTTTTGTACATAATTATTAAACATTGTATATATTGAATAATTAATACATTTACTTAATAAAATTAGGGTTTTGCCCTAAATACATAAAAACTCCAAAAATAATACTTTTTATTTTGTTTACTTGACATATAAAAATACTCTTTTTCATACATATAAAAAACATTTTGCATCTTGCATATTTATTCTTATTTTATTTAATTATTGTACATTAATTATCTTGTAAATAATTCAAAATTGATGTAATAGTCTAGGTTTAAATTCCTTGTCAAAATACCCCCCATTTGAACATTTGTACCCCCCTTCCCATATATTGTGTTGTAATAGTTTAGAACTTTATTTTTCGCATTTTAATGCTTTCTAATTATGCCATGTTAGAATTAGGGTTTGTATGCAAATAAAAACAACAAAAATAGTTTGACCTAATTTCAAGATAATCAAGCATGAAAATGGACAACACTAATCACACTTGCACCCCTAGGGTATTCCACTTGTTGCCTTCAATAATGGGCCATGTTGCATGTTAGGTCTCTTTGGGCAAAACAAACACAATTCAAATGATCATAGTCCCTCGATGACGCTTTCGAAAAGTTGCCTAAAAATGATCAAGTCCCTTAAAGGAAAATTGCCCAAAGATACTTGGCACCATCGCAATTATGGTCTAAACAATGACCCGCGCCCGTCCCTTTCACATCCTAACACAAGATTGTCCACCAAATGCAATGGTGGAACAAAATTGTTAAAAGGGTTAAAACATAGCAAAAAAATCTTTGAGAACTTTAGGGTAGATAGCTCTTAAGTACTTGTCAACTTGCAAAACAAAAACACTTGCCTATTTTTCAAACCACACTTCACAAACACTTTCAAAACAAACTTTCAAAAACCTTGAAACATCTTTTCAAAAAGACAAACACCTTTTGTAAAACATTCGAGTAAAGAATTGTTACAAGGGTAGCCTAGACAAGGCATCTTTTTCAAAACATTTTCAAAACCACACACAAAGCACCATTTCAAACAATTGAAAACCAAGGCAAGTTTGATCTAAGCAAGTACCTAAGAGCCCATGGATAACCATGGATAGAAAGGGTGCTAATACCTTCCCTTTCTATAATCTACTCCCCGAACCCAAGAAAATATCTCAAAGGTTTTTGCTGTGCTTTTTAAACCTTTCCTTAGGATAAAATAAAAAGTCGGTGGCGACTCTTGCTCAACCAAAACATTTGCGAAAACAAACGCAAAACCATAGTCAGTTCTCCCACCGTATCACATGCTTGTCTTGATTGCTTTACTTTTAAGGGATTGTTTGCGTTACGATAAATCCTACACCCGGATCTGGGGAACACCTTTTAAGTAAGTAGCAATAAATTGTGAGGGAACTGTACGGGATATACCGACACGGTTGAAGCAGTAGCTACGTTGATGTGGAACTTTGGTTGGTACCGGTAACCCTTGAGTCAATCAGGGAGAGTGCGGGGCCGCCGCGTGTTGTTGTGAAGCATCAACCGACCTTAGAACCTTTAATTGCACAACTTGGCCAGTAAGACATAGTGAGGTGGCCGGCCTTGGTGTATTCCCAAGGTCGACAGATACTCGATGCTACACTCATTGAGATTTGACTCTTGAGCTTTGTTTGGTTGCGAGTCAATCGCCTATTGAACGAAGCTGGGAGAAAGATCAGTGATATTGAGATCCCTTAGAACTCGGTTACTATTTATAGGATAGGTTGAACTAATCCAACTTCAAAAGGGTATGACCTTAAAACTAATGCAGGCCTTAAACCTAAGGACTTGGTGTGACTTGTTTGTTGTTTGCTATACCTGTGACTTTCTAACATAATCATGACATTATAAGCATGGCATATCATGACTAACCATTTCAAGGATTTCCTAGGGCTTATTTTTGCTTTGTTTTATAGGACATTGCATCAGCCCGTAGGAACACTGTACAAATTAACCTGGTGAAAGTGTCTCTCCAACTAAAGGACCTAGCATTAAGGGTTCTTGAAAGTTCTCATTTCACTAAAAATCATGGTCAGTTGCTCAATTTAGTCACTGCAAAACCTGATGAAGAATTATTAAAAGTGCTGCTTCAGTTCTTTGATCCTATGCACCATTGTTTCACCTTCCCGGATTACCAGCTAGTACCTACTAGGGGAATTTTCTAAGTTATTGGGGGTACCTATTCTTGATCAGTTACCTTTCAACGGTACGGGAGAACATCTAAAGCCGGAAGAGATTTCCAGAGCTCTGTCCTTACAACGGTCTGACATAGTGACAAATTGGGAGACTAGAGGGAGTGTCCAAGGAATTCCGGTTAAGTTTCTATTCGAGAAGGCTTACCATTTTTTGGATACCTTAGATTTACAAGATTTCGAAGAGGCGCTGACACTTCTCATTTACGGGACGATACTTTTCCCTAATGCGGATCAACTCGTAGATGTGAGCACTATAAAGGTTTTTCTGTCTCATAATCCAGTGCCTACATTACTCGAGGATATTCTACACTCTTTGCATACTCTCACTCTAAAGAGAAGGGGGACCCTCCTGTGTTACACTCCTCTATTGGCTAGGTGGTTTATTTCGCACCTACCCAGGTCTATTTTGAAGAATGAGCAGGGTTTGAAATGGTCTCGTAGGCTGATGTCCCTTAAGCATTCAGACATCAATTGGTGTTCACGGTTCTCGGAAGATGTTACCATCATCGATCGCTATGGTGAATTCCCTAATGTCCCTCTCTTAGGAATTAGGGGAGGAATCACTTACAACCCTTGCTTGGCCTTGCGTCAGTTTGGTTATGCGAGGAGAGATGGTCCTCATGATACGCTTATCCAAGGAATCGCCTTCAACTATGAGAATGATGCTCAGGGATACCGTAAAAGGTTCATAAAAGCTTGGGGCATGGTGCATAAAATTGATATCAAGACGCTAGGGCACAAGATTTCCATTCCTCTTAAGCCTTATCTTCGGTGGGTACGAGCTCGCGCCCAAAGCCTTATGATGCCTTACCCAGCTGTCCTACCTGAAATTCTGGTGTATGCCAGAATTCAGATGTTATACTCAATGTCTAGACATCTGATATGACATAATACATACACTGCAAGGTAGATACCCAATTTTTGTGATTCAGTACTGAAGAGAAACAGAAGCACAATTTAACCAAGCTGTGCCAGATATACTTTGAAGGTGCAGAGTATAGAACAACGATGTACCTAGTTCTGTTCATCTGTTGCACATGATCAGCAGAGAGTGAACAACCTTCACAGTTCTGTTTCTTCTGCACAGATATCGGCATGATGTCTTAACATGTTCTGAGACATCATCTGTTACAACATTACAGTTTTACCTTGATATATAACAGACAGAATTATAAAGTGTTGAAGGTAAAAAACACAAATCAGTTGTTGACCCAGTTCGGTGAAACACACCTACTCTGGGGGCATACCAAGCCAGGAAGAAGATCCACTATCAGCAATATTAATTCAGGACTAAACTTCACAAGTTCCCATCCTTCACTTAATCATCTACCCAGTGCAACCTATACCTAGGAACTCCTAGATAGAAACCTACCAGTTTCCATTCCTATTGCCGCAGCAACAGAAGTCTTACTCCTACTCAAGAAGTAGAGCCCTCCCACTTGATTTCCTACATTACAATGTATATGAAGTAATGCAGAAATACTTAGACTTGCTTCATAGCTTCGTCCAAGAACACTCACACCCTTACCTACAGGTATCGAGTTACACACATGGTAACCTTGCCACAGACCGACAGGTTTACCTAACAAAACACCCCCAATGTTACATTATGTGGGCGTTGCAAACCCTAGGTTACAATCTGCTATTTATAACCTATTACCCAACTGGATTTGGGCCTTCAAAAATCTCAGCAAGCTTTTCTCCTTGCTGTTACAACTCAGCAGCAAACTTCTGCTATAATCAAGGTCTTCAATCTTTTAGTTCCTAAAATATCTCCATATTTAGAAACAGTATTTCCTTCAAATATTCTGATTGATTCTTGATTGATCTTCAGACTCTCCATAAGAAACGCCACATATATTCTCAGAGTATTTAAGTACCGGAACTGTAACTGAATTATCAATTTTGTTGACGTGATGTCAAGTCAGATGTCATGACATTACATCTAACATGTTGTCCTAGATGTTGAACTTCTTCAACACAACAAATAACCTCTTTCATAATTTTAGATCACTTAGAATAGTTAGGTTACAAGTCACAGCTGTTACAAACATTCAACATATAACATAGTTACTTAATTAGTACTCAATTTCAGGCGCGATGTCATATGCTGATGTTGTGACATCTTACATAACATGTTGGTCCAGATGTTGAACTTCTTCAACCCAACATATTAAAACAACAGAGGGAATATGGGTAAACTTGCTTTCTTATTTGTTTTACAAATGAAGCCAACTCTCCAGCCAGGGCACTTACACTACCAATAACTGTGGAGCCAGCTATTGAAGGAGATACTACTTCCCTTGGTCATCATCCTGACATGCCAACCGATCATGAAGAGTTACAGAAGTCCTTGGTTCAACTCAAAGAGGAGCGAGACACGTTTGAAACTCAGTTCTATGCCAGCGAGAAGAAGGTCCTGGAGCTCACTAGGATACTTCATGAAGAAAGGAACATAAACGCCTACATTGCACCAAAAAGGATGCGCTCCTGTGAGACCTAGTTTCTTTTTTGCTTTAAGTTTTATTTTATTTAATTGTAATCCTAAAAGGCATTCTTTGTAACAATTCGAAATTATTAATGCAATTAACGTGTGTTTTTTTGGTTAAACAAATCTGAGCCTTTAAGAATCCTTGAAATCATTGCATACGCATCCCATTCATAGCATCGCATAAACAGGTACCATTACAGGTTTCTCATCTTCTTCGCTGTTTATTTCAGCAGAAATGTCTTCCGAGTAAAGCATCAAGGATCATCAGCCACAAAATGCCCAATTCCAACAGATGATCATAAATCTGGCGAAAGGGCAGGAGGATCTGAAAGCCCTCATCCTGAAAGAGAAAAAGAAAAAGAAGAAGGTCTCCGGTATTCTGAATATGGGCAGAAGGTTCAGGGGGCCGTTGAAGTAGCAAGTCGATCTGACCTCTTCATCCAAAGAAGGGGAGAATCAAGAAGAAGAGACAAGGGAAAAGGACCCCAGTCCTGAAGTTTCTGACAATGACACATATTACAATGTTGAGCAGTATCCTCCTACTGAGGATAGATACAAGTAGTTGGAAGATCGTTTGAGTGCTATGGAAATCTAGAGGATACTCGGGTTGGATTTCGAAGAATTGGGATTGGTGTCGGGAGTGGTCATCCCACAGAAGTTCAAGGCTCCAATTTTTGCAAAGTACGATGGGGTGTCTTGCCCAAAACTCCATCTTAGTTCCTACATTAGAAAGATCCAACCCCACACCGCTGATAGAAATTTGTGGGTTCACTTCTTTCAAGACAGTCTGTCAGGAACTCAGCTTTAATGGTTCTACGAATTGGAGAGAGCTGTTGTACCCCAAAATTTGCCCTCCCATATTCATCAAGAAATTGCCAAGTCAGGTCACAAAATTCCCCAAGGGTTGTGCAATTCAACTGTCTCCTATACAGTCAAAACTAGGGTTTGGGTTCTGATCAAGAAAATGAAGATTTCAAGGGCCCAATCAAGTCTCATATGCCTATAAAGATGGTCAAGCATCCTCATGTCAAGTTTCAAGGCATTCAGCTCAAGATTGCACAGTCAAAACCCTAGATTGCACTACAGTCAACTGTAGGGGCAAAATGGTCATTTGACAGTCAAAAGTTCAAATTTTTGGTCAACATATCATTTTGAAGCCACAAACATCATTTGATCAATGCTTGATCATGATTCTCAAAATTTGGCTCAGAAATCATCAAAGATGCAAAAGTTGCTATATTTGGACAGCTGAAAAAGTCAACTGAAATTGACCAGGGCATAACTTTCACATGGATTATCATAAAAATTCCATCCAAAGCTCATTTTGAAGAGAAAGACATTTCCTACAACTCATCTTCATATTCCAAGTCCAAGAAATGCTCTCACAAAAAGTTATCAATTTCAACATTATAGGTCATTTTCAAAAGTCAACAAAAAGGGACTTTAAGTCAAAGGCCATAACTTGAGATTGGTAAATCAAAATGACATGGGACCAAAGGCATTGGTTAGAGGACTCAAATACCTTTCCAAAATGTCCAAGAACATGTGAAAAGCTTAAAAATTGAGCAAGTTATGCCTTGTGGAAGTTGGGCAATTTTTGGGAATTTTGAAAAGTCAACAATGGTTCAAATGACCTAAAAATGCAAATGGGCCCATTTTTCTTCCAAGTTTCTTCATGCCAAGCCTATGCACGACCATTAGGCCCAAAGGGAAGTATTTTCTCATTTTTTAATTATTTATTTGAATTTATATTAATATTCATTCATTTAAATTATTTTAATACATGAAAAATATAAAGATTGACCTAAAAAATCTTTTTGTGCACATTCTACTCTCAAGATTTCGTGTACAATTAAATATGGCAAGTTTTGGTGTGATTGGAGCATGATTGAACCAAATTACATGTGAAAAGGATTCAAAAAAGATTTTACAAAATCAAATATGCAAAACATTGAATTCATGAGATTTTGTGCAATTTTGTTGACCTAGCATGCTCACTACATATTCAGAATGAAAGACCTAATGGCATAGGACTGGAAGCTGCGCTCAGAAACCATATACCAACTTGAAAAATTGTGAAAAAAAGAAAAAAATCTGATTTCAAGGTTACAAGGCGATTCAAAGCTTAATTCCTTTCCCAATAGCTTGCTCAAGGTCTATTGAGTGTATTCCAATCCAAAACAACAACTCAAAGGCAAGGAATCGGTGTGCAGAACTGAGGATATTCCATGAAAATTCCAAAATCGTATTCTATATTCTATGCATTTTCATGACATTTCATTGATTAATTCTTATTCCTGATGTGATTTCGAAGCTAGCTGACATATTTAATTGAGTTTTTATGGTACGTACATGATTCCACCATGCGCGATTTTTAGGGTTGCAGGTTTTCTGAATTAGGGCTTTTACAATGAAGCAAAATTAGGAGTTGAGGTTAAGACCATTGCAATCAGCGTGTTCCAACGAACAAGAAACATATCTCGCGATGAATTTATGATCCACATAGCTCTAATCGCTATTTTTCAATAGACCCCTTTCTGCAACGCGTTGAAAACCGTTGCCTATATGTTTTATTTACAGGGACGACGAAGACGAAGACGTCGTGTCAATTGGTGATAGGTCCATTCGAATTTCGCGCGTTTTCGTGCAACTAACCCACTTTTCCCTTTTTATTAATTGCTGTTTATGTATATATTAAATATGTTAATTGGCACGGTTGGTTGGGGAAAACGCTTGCAATGTCCAAGACCTGGGTTCGAGTCCCAGGTCTGTATATATTTCATATTATTTTTCAATGCCAGTTCCCATGCAGCACAAGCACTGAAGCGCATCGTGTGTCCACCAAATCCAAGCGTACACGCGCCCGGGGGATTCCAATCAAAGGCAAGGATTAAAGAGCACCATGCACCATGGTCAACGCGTTAGCACATGATCCAGAAAAGTCAATAAGATTCAAAGCTAAATGGGCCAGGCCATTCCAAGCAACACCTCCTAATTGGGACTGAAGCCCCCCTGGTTTGCATTTTTCCTCTTTTTCTTCTTACATTTATTTTTGTTATTTCATTTATTTTGTTATCTTAATTTAATTAATTTATTTTTTCTACAAAATACAAAAACATTATAAAAATCATAAAAGACCAAAAAATAATAAATATTTTTATTGTAACTATTTTCATAAATAAATTAACATGTAAATAAATTTAGTAAATTAGGTTATAATTTTAATTCTTTTTAACAAAAAATGCAAAAAAATATAGAATTAGGTTAATAAACAATTTTTTTCCCCTTTTTTAATTTTTTCCCTTTTTTTTTCACAGTAATAATTATTTATTTATTTATTTTTTATAGTTAAATTTGTACATAAATAAATTAGGGTTTAATTTAGGATAATATGACCTTTTCACAATAAACTTAAAAACCATTAGAATTAGGGTTTGACGTTTCATTTAATTTTGATTAATTATCTTTCCCCATTAAATCATAAAAAACACAAAATACCAAAAACACTTAATATTAGTTTTAATCCTTCATTAAACTTTAATTTTCTGCAAAAGGGTCCAACGCCCGTGTTCGTAATTCATTTAACTTTGCGTTTATTTTATGTCGTTTATTATAATTATGTAATTCTCCCAAAGCGATGTAACGATTCTATTTCTCGCACTTTTACTTTTGCTTTATTTATTTTCCGTCAAATCGGGTCCGGTTTAATTTTGGCGATGTGGACCCGCGCCTTTGTAATAGCCTTAGATTTATTTTCCCGCAAACTTTTAACTGTTAACAAAAAGCATGCAAGAATGAATGGCCCTAATTAAAATCAAGCGTAGAACACAACAAACATGACAAGACAAATATCAATGAAAACGACACACGAATCGCACACACCACCCCTAGGGTACGCCTCACTGTTGCCTTTCGAAAGGTGATCGTCGAGTAGAGGACGTCTTAGTAAGTCCTCATGATCCGGGAACCTGGCATGAGGGTAGCTTCTAAGGTGTCTTCCCATTGCTCCGGTGATCACCACGTCCCTAAAACTCGAATTGACCCGAACACCTCCAACGGTGGTGCTACCTACCTCTCAATGGTGGGATGGCACTACTTTAAAGGACATCTACACAGACGAATTACTTAGGGTAGGTAGGTTCTCGTAGATACTTGCTCTAATTTCAAACAAATCAAAACATCTTTTCACCAACACTTTTCAAAAGCTTTCAAAGCAAACTTTTCAAACACTCTGACGTACGAGTCGAACTGAAATTTTTCAAAAGAAACTTTTTTAAAACCCACATTGAAAAGCAAACAAACATTTTGAAAACACAAGTGAGCAAGTATCTAAGAGCCCATGGATAACCATGGATAGAAAGGGTGCTAACACCTTCCCTTTCTATAACCTACCTCCCGAACCGAGAGCAATCTCTTTAAGGAATTTTTCTGTGCTTTTGTCCTTTCCATTTGGAGAAAATAAAAGACGGTGGCGACTCTTGCTTCCGCGACATTTCGCGAACCAGCGTTAAACAGTCAGTTCCAGATCCACCGATCACAGAACTGGCGACTCTGCTGGGGAAGCTATACTTAAAGTGAGGTGTACCTTAGGCTAGGTCATAACTGTGTTTTCACTTGTATTGTTTTGCTTGCTTTACTATTGTGGGTTGCATCGGAGTTACATAGATCCTAACCCGGATCTGGGGATACCCTGTTTAGGTAGCATAAGCTGTGAGGGACCTGTCCGACGTATACCGACATGGGTGAAGCAGTGGCTACGTTGGTGTGGCGCCTTGGTCTGTACCGATATCCCTCGTGTTGAAACGGGGAGAATATGGGTCTTCCAAGGAGTCATTAAGCACCAACAGACCTTAAAACCTTAAATGACCCAACTTGGCCAGTAGAAACAGTAGCAGTATGCTACGCCCATTGAGGCTAAACTCCCGTGATGGTTCTGGCCGCAAGAAAAGATTGCGATGCTGGAGTTATGACCGATTGAGGGTAGTCAGTGATATTGGGATCCTCTAGAACCCGGTTACTTCTGATAGGACAGGTCTTAACCAACAAACTGAAAGAGGGTACTACCCAGACCTCATGCTGGCCTAAACCTTAAGGGCTCTTTTGTGTGACTTGTGTGCCTTCGTACTTGACTATCTGCGTGCTTGTTACCTAACACTTGTTTCTTGCAGGTCTTGTTTATAGTCCTTAATTGGGACTCATAACGGGGTACCAAATTTCTTGCAGGTCTGGTTTATAGTCCTTAACTAGGACTCATGACAAGGTTTACCAAATTTCTTGCAGGTCTTGTTTATAGTCCTTAACTAGGACTCATGACAGGGTTTACCAAATTTCTGGCAGGTGTTGTTTATAGTCCTTAATTGGGACTTATAACAGGGTTTACCTACATCACCCCATGCATAGCATGACATCATACCATTGCATACATCCTAACCCATTTCAAGGATCTCAAGGGCTTGAGATGCAGGTCATGATGAACCAACTATCCCAGCAAGGGGCAAAGAGGATTTATTTTCCTCTAGCTAAGGTTGTCAGGGGCTATGACCCACTGGATATGGTGAGCCTTTGACCCTTGACGAAGGACTCTCAACAAAATGAAGTTCTTTCAATCAAGCCACCGGTTCCAACTCTAACAAGTTTCTCTGTTTACCCTGCGGGGTCCTTGAAATCATTGCATGCATATCATATACATCATTGCATTGCAGGTATCCCTTTGACAGGTTGCTTACCCTTCTTCGCTGTTTATTTCAGCCGATCGCCATGAATCCTGAATCATCAGCCGAGCAGACTATCAAGGACCTCCAGGCTCAGAATGCCCAGTTCCAAGAGCTGATCATGAATTTGACCCAGGGGCAACAAGACCTGAAGGCTCTGCTTTTGAAGAAGGACAAGAAAAAGAAGAGGACTGTTTTGTTCAGCCCTAGACGCAGATCTGGGAATACACCGCAAATTGAAACTGAGAGGACAACCCCATCTGTGGGAAAAAGCAGTCATCAAGAGGAAAGGGTGCCCAGTCCAGAGGTCTCTGACAATGAAACAGATTTCGACGACGAACAGTACCCTCCGGCTGAGGACAAGTACAAACAGTTGGAGGATAGGCTGAATGCTATGGAAACCCAACAAGTACCTGGGCTGGATCTTGGAGATTTGGGTTTGTCAACTGGTGTGGTTATTCCCCGCAAGTTCAAAGCACCATCCTTCTCGAAGTATGACGGGGCATCTTGTCCCAAGCTGCATTTGAGGTCCTATGTTCGGAAAATTCAGCCGTACTCTGTGGACAAGAATTTATGGATCCACTTCTTCCAGGAGAGTCTTTCAGGGACTCATCTCGAATGGTTCTATCAGCTGGATGGGACCAAGGTTCGTAACTGGGAGGAGTTGGCTACTGCTTTCTACAAGCAGTATCAATATAATGCCGACCTTGCTCCTACGCGTACCCAACTCCAGGGTATGTCGTTAGGATCAAGTGAAGGTTTTAAGGAGTACGCTCAGAAATGGAGGGATCTTGCTGGAAGGGTACAACCACCTCTGACTGATCGGGAATTGGTGGACATGTTCTTGGGGACCTTGTCTGGTCCATTTTATAACCACCTGATTGGGAACTCGTCTGCTGGATTCACAGATCTTATCTTGACTGGAGAGCGAATAGAAGCTGGCATCCGGTCTGGGAAAATTCAAGAGGCTGCACCTTCGGACAAAAAGCCTCATCATGGAAAGAAAGAATCTAATGCCGTGCACGGTAAAAAGAGCCGTCATGAGACCGGGGCAATCCAGATCTCCAATCCCGGACCTGCTCAACAAGGACAGGGGCAGCCGCGAAAGGAGAAACGACAGTATACAAAACTCAACATGTCGCTGGATCAAGCACTACAACAAATGTTGAAGGCAGGGCTGATCACCTTAAGGGCTCCCCTTCGGAATCCGAACACTTCTGCACCCAACTATCATCCCAACGATAGGTGCGCATATCATTCAGATAGCCCGGGGCATACTACAGACAACTGCTGGCCTCTCAAGAACAAAATTCAAGACATGATCGACGCCGGGGAGATTCAGTTTGAAGTGTCTGAGACTCCGAACATAATCACTGCTCCGTTACCCAATCATTGAAGCCTCTTGTTTATTTGAATTTTGAGTTGTATTTTTCATTGCTTATACAAACGATTAATGTCATAGCAAACTCTTTTATGTTATCAATGCATCGCTTATGTCTATTTTGAATCAATATATTCGTATTCACTATACGCAAATTATTTTCATATTTTTTCTGATGTCAACTCTTGATCCAAGATTCTAAGCCTCTTGAGGGAGGATGACGAAAACGATACCGCAATCATTACAGTATGCTTTTGAACAGACCCCGCTGATGAGGTACAGGCATTGTTTCAATTCCTAAACACTGGAGTTATAAGGAAGATAATCCCTCGTCAACCCCTCTGAGCCAAAGAAGTAGGAGTTTTTCTTTTCGAAATTTAAAACCCTTAATCATAACCCGGGGCAGGGTAGTCTTCTCAGTTGATCCAAGTGCATGACGAATGGCACCGAAGAGATCTTTACAAAACGAACAAAGACAGTGATGGTTCAGAACAATCAAAAGGACAGGCAGTCATTATCAAAAAAAATTTTCATAAAGGAAAAGCCCAAAAAAGTCTAAACCTACAAAGGGGACTTGTGAAACTGGGGCATCCCGCTGACTGTAATTCCAAAAAAGGAAACAGTTCAGGCAAAAAAAGAAAGGGATAACAAAATCAAGAAAGAGGTCTCACAAACCCTCAACCAAAGCAAAAAAATGGCTGCCTATTCAAAAGAAATCATCAACATCTGAACCATTATTGGAACATCAAAGCAAAGACTCAAGCAAGGTCTAACGCACGATCAACTGAGTTTAGGTTTGGAGAACATCACGAAGAGCGGGTGGGTACAAATAATTTGAGCCTTTATCCTTTGTTTCTTAAACCGTGAACCAGGCCACGTTATAACCCTTAAAAGTCCTAGCTGAAGCATGGGTTAGTTCGAAAGCATACTGCTACGAAAGGTATCCTGACTCCTGAAGGCCTATGGTAAATACGGAGTTGACATCATGTTTTACAAACATTCACATGTTTTATGGAAAAAATGCATTTTCAAAATCTTCAAGACAGACATAAGCTTTGCATTTTTAACATAACTTTGTTTGCATATGACTTTTTGTTTGAACAGTATAGAAATTCACACGACAAATGCCTAATGAACAGAAGTACCTCCAATCAAGGGGCATGGCATGACTATTGTCTATTATCTGGGGCAGTCCAATCAAGATTCGGAGAATCTCTCAAAAGGCCAAAAGGCCTGGGGCAAATCTCCTCCTGAGTCACTTGGGGCACTCCAGCAACGAATCTTGCACGATCAGCCACCTTCTGGTAATATGGCAACACCAACAGCCAGGGGCACCTACCTGCATTCTAAGAACGTGGACATAGTCGAAAAGATACTACGCAGAGTCAACGACCCGCTAGGCTGACACACCCAGGCAAAATAAGGGCTTCCCGGCGAACCAAAAGGGTTCGGGCAAAATGAAGGGATGAAACGAAAAAACATGTACACCCGGCAAGTCGAAAACCTGAAAGGGCGGCTTGGGCAAAAATGGGTATCCCGGTGGACTGAAAACCCGAAAGGGCGGTCCAGGCAAAAGTTAGGGATTAAAGCGTACGACCATGTCCTGCCATCTGCCTACCAGAAGAAGGTTTGTCCATCAACGACTATCAGCACCCCACAAATGCACCCCACAAGAAACAGGGGCAATAAAGAGTGGTCTAAGCAATCTGGTCGTTCTGTCCTCCAGGGTATCAAGGTAGGTTCCGTTGAAGAACATAACCAATGCAGTTCAAAACTCCCCCAGGAGAATCCAATCCAGTTCCCCAGGAAGGTTGGAATCTATCTCCCCAAGCAATAAGCGTACCCCCAGTAGATTCTGGAAGCTTATCCCCTAGCAGGGCACGAACGCGTCGTCCGGCTTGATTTAAAGAGTTATTTCCTTAACAGGATATAATTGGGTTATCCTCAGCCAAAAGCCACGGAAAGAGCGTCGTCGACAGAATCTTCTTATCCCCAGCGAAGTCCATTCATACTTCCAATACAGCAAGGTATCCTCAGCGAGTCATCCTCAACAATTCAGCAAAATCATCCCCCACAGAGTATTTCTTCCCAGCATGGTCGCTAGAATATCTTTTTCTCCCCGCAGAATCCTCCATTCGCCAAGTTTATTCCCCAACGGAGTTATCTTCGTCTATTGGAATTCTTGCAACTATTCTTCAACATCAGCCCAGGATACGACTTCCCGGCACCCGTCAAGGATTTAGTTTCTTAGACAAACATACATTCATAAAACGTCACATACATCATCGTCATGCATATGCATCATGCTACATGAATCTCCTTAATTTTGAAAACATACAGTTCATGCATCATGATTTTGCATACAAATTATGTTTTGCCTTTTCAGGAAAAAGGTCAATACCAAAATGACTACTATCAACTATCGCAATTCATTCTTGATATAGTTTCAGATGTAAACCCAGCGATGGTGACGTTCTGATACTGCTTCCAGAATTCCTTCTAGATATAGTTTCAGATGTAAACCCAGCGATGGTGACATTCTGATGCTGCTTCCAGATTCCCTTCTAGATATAGTTTCAGATGTAAACCCAGCGATGGTGACGTTCTGATACTGCTTCCAGATTTCCTTCTAGATATAGTTTCAGATGTAAACCCAGCGATGGTGACGTTCTGATACTGCTTCCAGAATTCCTTCTAGATATAGTTTCAGATGTAAACCCAACGATGGTGACGTTCTGATACTGCTTCCAGAATTCCTTCTAGATATAGTTTCAGATGTAAACCCAGCGATGGTGACGTTCTGATACTGCTTCCAGATTTCCTTCCAGATATAGTTTCAGATGTAAACCCAGCGATGGTGACGTTCTGATACTGCTTCCAGAATTCCTTCTAGATATAGTTTCAGATGTAAACCCAGCGATGGTGACGTTCTGATACTGCTTCCAGATTTCCTTCCAGATATAGTTTCAGATGTAAACCCAGCGATGGTGACGTTCTGATACTGCTTCCAAAATTCCTTCTAGATATAGTTTCAGATGTAAACCCAGCGATGGTGACGTTCTGATACCGCTTCCAGATTTCCTTCCAGATATAGTTTCAGATGTAAACCAGATATGGTGACGTTCTGATACTGCTTCCAGAAATCCTTTTTTAGATGTTTCCCTCTCCGACGATGAGTGTGAGGTGATATTCTCTTATGGTCCCCTCTCCGGCAGGTGCGTGAGGTGGTAAGTCCTTTTCAGATGTTTCCCTCTCCAACGTTGAGTGAGGTGATCATTCCTTTCAGATTATAAGTGCATATGGTTCTCTTCCCGATACTGCAAAGATGGTAATTCCCGCCAAGATTTTTCTCAACGAGCGTTGTTGAGATTAAAGTCATCCAAGGTTCTCTTACCATTCATGCTAAGGCAGTAACCATCCCTGATTCATTCATCGCCGTTTGGAGCTCCAGACTCAGCTCCTGTAACCAGTCAGGACACATCTATACCAAGCATCTGAAAACTAGCTCCTGCAACGTGTCAGGTACTCATTTGTTCTTTTGCAGGTATGCAGGTTCTCGCTAAGGAATCTCCTACGCGATCAATATCCAGATGGCATCTATAAGCCCATCATCCTATCCAGCAATCTCTAAATGGCATCTATAAGCCCATTCCCCCATCACTGTTACTATGTGAGCGCAAATTTCTGGGCACTTTAGTGTTCAATCATCTTCCACCCTCGGATTACGAAAGGCACGTCAGCCCATCTGCATCCTCAGGTCTAAGAAGATTGAACAGGGGCAACTGTTGTACCCCAAAATTTGCCCTCCCATATTCATCAAGAAATTGCCAAGTCAGGTCACAAAATTCCCCAAGGGTTGTGCAATTCAACTGTCTCCTATACAGTCAAAACTAGGGTTTGGGTTCTGATCAAGAAAATGAAGATTTCAAGGTCCCAATCAAGTCTCATATGCCTATAAAGATGGTCAAGCATCCTCATGTCAAGTTTCAAGGCATTCAACTCAAGATTGCACAGTCAAAACCCTAGATTGCACTACAGTCAACTGTAGGGGCAAAATGGTCATTTGACAGTCAAAAGTTCAAATTTTTGGTCAACATATCATTTTGAAGCCACAAACATCATTTGATCAATGCTTGATCATGATTCTCAAAATTTGGCTCAGAAATCATCAAAGATGCAAAAGTTGCTATATTTGGACAGCTGAAAAAGTCAACTGAAATTGACCAGGGCATAACTTTCACATGGATTATCATAAAAATTCCATCCAAAGCTCATTTTGAAGAGAAAGACATTTCCTACAACTCATCTTCATATTCCAAGTCCAAGAAATGCTCTCACAAAAAGTTATCAATTTCAACATTATAGGTCATTTTCAAAAGTCAACAAAAAGGGACTTTAAGTCAAAGGCCATAACTTGAGATTGGTAAATCAAAATGACATGGGACCAAAGGCATTGGTTAGAGGACTCAAAGACCTTTCCAAAATGTCCAAGAACATGTGAAAAGCTTAAAAATTGAGCAAGTTATGCCTTGTGGAAGTTGGGAAATTTTTGGGAATTTTGAAAAGTCAACAATGGTTCAAATGACCTAAAAATGCAAATGGGCCCATTTTTCTTCCAAGTTTCTTCATGCCAAGCCTATGCACGACCATTAGGCCCAAAGGGAAGTATTTTCTCATTTTTTAATTATTTATTTGAATTTATATTAATATTCATTCATTTAAATTATTTTAATACATGAAAAATATAAAGATTGACCTAAAAAATCTTTTTGTGCACATTCTACTCTCAAGATTTCGTGTACAATTAAATATGGCAAGTTTTGGTGTGATTGGAGCATGATTGAACCAAATTACATGTGAAAAGGATTCAAAAAAGATTTTACAAAATCAAATATGCAAAACATTGAATTCATGAGATTTTGTGCAATTTTGTTGACCTAGCATGCTCACTACATATTCAGAATGAAAGACCTAATGGCATAGGACTGGAAGCTGCGCTCAGAAACCATATACCAACTTGAAAAATTGTGAAAAAAAGAAAAAAATCTGATTTCAAGGTTACAAGGCGATTCAAAGCTTAATTCCTTTCCCAATAGCTTGCTCAAGGTCTATTGAGTGTATTCCAATCCAAAACAACAACTCAAAGGCAAGGAATCGGTGTGCAGAACTGAGGATATTCCATGAAAATTCCAAAATCGTATTCTATATTCTATGCATTTTCATGACATTTCATTGATTAATTCTTATTCCTGATGTGATTTCGAAGCTAGCTGACATATTTAATTGAGTTTTTATGGTACGTACATGATTCCACCATGCGCGATTTTTAGGGTTGCAGGTTTTCTGAATTAGGGCTTTTACAATGAAGCAAAATTAGGAGTTGAGGTTAAGACCATTGCAATCAGCGTGTTCCAACGAACAAGAAACATATCTCGCGATGAATTTATGATCCACATAGCTCTAATCGCTATTTTTCAATAGACCCCTTTCTGCAACGCGTTGAAAATCGTTGCCTATATGTTTTATTTACAGGGACGACGAAGACGAAGACGTCGTGTCAATTGGTGATAGGTCCATTCGAATTTCGCGCGTTTTCGTGCAACTAACCCACTTTTCCCTTTTTATTAATTGCTGTTTATGTATATATTAAATATGTTAATTGGCACGGTTGGTTGGGGAAAACGCTTGCAATGTCCAAGACCTGGGTTCGAGTCCCAGGTCTGTATATATTTCATATTATTTTTCAATGCCAGTTCCCATGCAGCACAAGCACTGAAGCGCATCGTGTGTCCACCAAATCCAAGCGTACACGCGCCCGGGGGATTCCAATCAAAGGCAAGGATTAAAGAGCACCATGCACCATGGTCAACGCGTTAGCACATGATCCAGAAAAGTCAATAAGATTCAAAGCTAAATGGGCCAGGCCATTCCAAGCAACACCTCCTAATTGGGACTGAAGCCCCCCTGGTTTGCATTTTTCCTCTTTTTCTTCTTACATTTATTTTTGTTATTTCATTTATTTTGTTATCTTAATTTAATTAATTTATTTTTTCTACAAAATACAAAAACATTATAAAAATCATAAAAGACCAAAAAATAATAAATATTTTTATTGTAACTATTTTCATAAATAAATTAACATGTAAATAAATTTAGTAAATTAGGTTATAATTTTAATTCTTTTTAACAAAAAATGCAAAAAAATATAGAATTAGGTTAATAAACAATTTTTTTCCCCTTTTTTAATTTTTTCCCTTTTTTTTTCACAGTAATAATTATTTATTTATTTATTTTTTATAGTTAAATTTGTACATAAATAAATTAGGGTTTAATTTAGGATAATATGACCTTTTCACAATAAACTTAAAAACCATTAGAATTAGGGTTTGACGTTTCATTTAATTTTGATTAATTATCTTTCCCCATTAAATCATAAAAAACACAAAATACCAAAAACACTTAATATTAGTTTTAATCCTTCATTAAACTTTAATTTTCTGCAAAAGGGTCCAACGCCCGTGTTCGTAATTCATTTAACTTTGCGTTTATTTTATGTCGTTTATTATAATTATGTAATTCTCCCAAAGCGATGTAACGATTCTATTTCTCGCACTTTTACTTTTGCTTTATTTATTTTCCGTCAAATCGGGTCCGGTTTAATTTTGGCGATGTGGACCCGCGCCTTTGTAATAGCCTTAGATTTATTTTCCCGCAAACTTTTAACTGTTAACAAAAAGCATGCAAGAATGAATGGCCCTAATTAAAATCAAGCGTAGAACACAACAAACATGACAAGACAAATATCAATGAAAACGACACACGAATCGCACACACCACCCCTAGGGTACGCCTCACTGTTGCCTTTCGAAAGGTGATCGTCGAGTAGAGGACGTCTTAGTAAGTCCTCATGATCCGGGAACCTGGCATGAGGGTAGCTTCTAAGGTGTCTTCCCATTGCTCCGGTGATCACCACGTCCCTAAAACTCGAATTGACCCGAACACCTCCAACGGTGGTGCTACCTACCTCTCAATGGTGGGATGGCACTACTTTAAAGGACATCTACACAGACGAATTCCTTAGGGTAGGTAGGTTCTCGTAGATACTTGCTCTAATTTCAAACAAATCAAAACATCTTTTCACCAACACTTTTCAAAAGCTTTCAAAGCAAACTTTTCAAACACTCTGACGTACGAGTCGAACTGAAATTTTTCAAAAGAAACTTTTTTAAAACCCACATTGAAAAGCAAACAAACATTTTGAAAACACAAGTGAGCAAGTATCTAAGAGCCCATGGATAACCATGGATAGAAAGGGTGCTAACACCTTCCCTTTCTATAACCTACCTCCCGAACCGAGAGCAATCTCTTTAAGGAATTTTTCTGTGCTTTTGTCCTTTCCATTTGGAGAAAATAAAAGACGGTGGCGACTCTTGCTTCCGCGACATTTCGCGAACCAGCGTTAAACAGTCAGTTCCAGATCCACCGATCACAAGAGCCAATGTCCGAAATTGGGAAGATCTGGCTGTTGCTTTTTATAAGCAGTATCAATACAACACCGACCTTGCTCCTACTCGTACTCAACTCCAGAGTATGTCCATGGGTGCAAGTGAAGGCTTTAAGGACTATGCACAAAAGTGGAGAGACTTGGCTGGAAGAGTCCAACCCTCGTTATCTGATAGGGAGTTGGTCGATATGTTTCTGGTGACGCTATCTGGTCAATTCTTTAATCATTTGATCGGCAGCTCGTCAGCTGGTTTCACCGAGCTGATTCTAACTGGAGAGAGAGTAGAAGTTGGGATTCGATGCGGTAAAATACAGAAGGATGCCTCTTCGAGTTTGGAAAAGAAGCATTTTACTGGTAAGAAGGAAGCCAATGCCATCTATAGCCCGAGAGGCCAAAGCAGAGCTGAACACCGCCAGGCAGTAAGTGTCGTAATGATACCTAGGCCTGCAGTTGCTCCATAACACAAAAATCAACAAAGGGAAGAAAGACCACAACGGAAGTTTACCCGGATCAACATGACGTTGGCTGAAGTTCTACCCCATCTACTGAGATCCAACTTAGCAACCTTGAAAGAGGCTCACAAGAATCCGAACACCACATCTCCCTGATATAATCCAAATGCTCGGTGTGCCTATCATTCTGAGAGTCCTGGCCATGATACCAATGACTGTAGGGCTCTGAGAAATAAGGTACAGGATTTGATCGAAGCCAAGGAAATTGAGTTCGATGCTTCGGAAAAACCCAATGTGATAACTGCTCTCGTGCCTAAGCATAATCGTGGAGTTAATGTTGTCGATACCGATCTGTTTGTGACCTTAGTGGATGAAGTTTCTACTCCTCTTATGACGGTTAAGAAGAATTTGTTGTCGGCCGGTTTATTTCCGAGTTGTGGTGAAGGTTGCCATATGTGTTCATCTCTGCCCTCTGGTTTCCATTTGCTGAAGTCACGTGTTCAGCGCCTGATGGACAGCAAAAAAAATTTGTTCGAAAAAACTTTGACTCCCGTTGTTCCATTTGAAGATGTTGCTATTATAACCATTTCCGCCAATCCTTCCAAGGTCTCCTCGAGAAGACCTATTAGGATTACATCTTATCCAAGAGTCGCTCCGCTAATAATCACCTATTCTGGCCCTATCCCGTATGCCTCGGATAAATCTATCCACTGGCATTATAGTGCCGATGTATACTATCATGGCATCAAACAAGATCTAAAGAATGAAGAAGTTGGTCCTGATGTCAGTAACATTGATGGGACCAGTAAGGTTATCAGAAGTGGAAGGGTTTTCTCTCCCGATATTTCCCCAAAGACTGTCAATAGGCCTATTGTTATTCCATCTGCTACTCCTGTTGGCACATCAACTACTACTCCCGTGCTTACTCCAATTATCACTCCCGCCGTCGAGTCATCTGGGACCGAGGCAAAGAAGTTATAAGTGAGCCTGCCCGGACGGAGGCACCTAGAAAAATTATCGTGGAAGCCTCTAAGCAAGAGATAGAGGAAATATTGAAAATAATCAAAAAGAGCGACTACAATGTGGTCGAGCAGCTGGGGAAGACCCCCTCAAAGATATCCATGTTGTCGCTGCTATTGTGCTTTGAGGCCCATGCTAAGGCTTTGATTGCATTCCTCAAGATTGCGCATGTGCCGCAGGAGACCTCAGGTGATCAATTCAAAGATTGTGTGGCCAGCCTGAATGCTGACAATGGGATGGGTTTTTCATATGCAGACTTGACACCGAAGGGGAGGAAGCATAATGATGCTCTGCATGTCTCGATTAAATACAGGGGCACCACTATAGCTCATGTGCTAATAGATATCGGGTCTTCGCTGAATGTTCTTCCTAAGAAGGTGTTGGATCGGTTGGACTGTGAGGGCTTGACCTTAAAGCCTAGTAACATTATGGTAAGGACTTTTTATGGGTCGAAAAGAATGGTGCATGGGGAAGTGAACATCCCCGTCAAAGTAGGTTCCCAGACTTTTGAGTCCACTTTCTATGTAATGGACATCCGCCCGTCATACTCTTGTTTGTTGGGTCGTCCTTGGATCCATGAAGCTGGGGTAGTTACTTCTACACTGCACCAAATGCTGAAGTATCTAGTAAAAGAGAAGATTGTCACTGTGTGTGGTGAAGAGGAGTATATGGTAAGCCACATCAACTCCTTCAGATACGTAGAGATGTATGGCGAATTCATAAAGACTCCTTGCCAGAACTTTGAAGAGGTTCCCCAGATCTTGGCATCGACTGAAACTACTGTCAGCAAGAAACCTCCTCTGAAGATGGCTTCTCTCAAAGACGCCAGAGCCGTGGTTGAAGAAGGTGGGTGTACCAACTGAGGACAGCTCCTTGATTTTACTCACAAAACTGACAAGCTTGCTTTGGGCTTTACTTCAGGAGCTCAAAAGGCTGTTCGAAGCTCTCGGGCTGGAGGACCTCCCATACGCATCAGTAATCAGGGAATTAATGTCATTGAAGACAGCAAGGAAGACTCATACATTGACAGCTGGATCTACCCAACTACCAACGGTGGACCGAGTAACTGGACGGCTAGGGACTTTATATCAGTTTCTTTTAAACAACAATTTAAACTCTACAGCCTTATGCCTTGCCCGAGGCACATTGGCTTTGTTTGTGAGGCCCATTAATTATCATTTTATATATCATCAATAAATCATTGGACATTCTTTGCACACAAATTTTGCGCTCTCTGTTTTTCTTTTCTGTTTTCATTTTATCAAAACAGCTATTCTCTTACACACACTCACGTATCATACTGCAGATCCATATCCAATATGGATCCCATTGATAATAGCTTTGCTACTATCCGTTATGACTTCAAAAATATGGTCAACCAAGCCGAAGACGAAAGTGAGGATGATTGTTTGGTGCCTGGAGAACTTGCTAGACTATTACAGTAGGAAGAAAGGGCTATACAGCCTCATGAAGAGCCAGTTGAGACGATAAACCTGGGCACGGAGATAGACAGAAAAGAAGTCAAGATCGGTGCAAATCTGGAAGTTAAGATCAAATAGCGATTGATACAAATGTTGCACGACTATGTTGAGATCTTTGCCTGGTCATATGAAGACATGCCAGGTTTAGACACTGATATTGTAGTTCTTCGCCTGCCGACTAAAGAAGACTGTCCTCCGGTTAAGCAGAAGGTTTGTCGTATGCGCCCTAAAATGTCAGAGAAGATCAAGGCAGAGGTCATAAAGCAGTTCGACGCAGGGTTCTTAGCTGTCACCTCCTATCCATAGTGGGTTGCTAACGTCGTTCTGGTACCTAAGAAGGACGGTAAGGTATGAATGTGTGTGGATTATAGAGATCTGAATAGGACAAGCCCCAAGGATGACACCCCTCTTCCTCACATTGATGTTCTGGTTGACAACACCGCGCAACACAAAATCTTCTCCTTCATGGATGGTTTCTTTGGATATAACCAGATCAAGATGGCTCCTGAAGACATGGAGAAGACAACCTTCGTCACACAGTGGGGCACCTTCTGCTACAAGCTGATGCCTTTTGGGTTGAAGAATGTTGGGGAAACTTATCAGCGCGCCATGGTCGCTTTGTTCCACGATATGATTCACCACGAGATCGAAGTTTATGTTGATGACATGATAGTTAGGTCTCAAACTGAGGAAGAGAACCTTGATCATCTACAAAAGTTGTTTGACAGGTTGAAGATATACAAGATGAGATTGAATCCGAACAAGTGAACCTTCGGGGTAAGGTCTGGTAAACTTATGGGTTTCATTATCAGCGACAAAGGCATCCAAGTAGACCCTGTGAAGGTAAAGGCCATACAAGAAATTCCAGCTCCCCGTACAGAGAAGGAAGTTAGAGGTTTTTTGGGACGCTTGAATTATATCTCCTAGTTCATTTCACATCTGACTGCTACTTGTGAGTCCATCTTCAAGCTTCTGAAGAAAGATCAAGTAGTAAAGTGGAATGACGAATTTCAGACAGCTTTTGAAAGAATCAAGGAATACCTTCAAGAACCGCCAATTCTAATGCCTCCGGTTGAAGGAAGACCTTTGATATTGTACTTAATAGTGCTTGACAATTCAATGGGGTGTGTGTTGGGGCAGCATGTCGAGTCTGGTCAAAAAGAGAACACAATATATTACCTTAGTAAAAAGTTTACCGACTGAGAGACATGATACTCACTGCTCAAGAAAACTTGTTGTGCTTTGGCATGGGCTGCTCGCCGACTAAGATAGTATATGCTGACCCACACTACTTTGTTGATATCTAGGATGGATCTGATCAAATACATCTTCGAGAAACCCTCTCTCTCTGGAAGAATAACAAGATGGTAGATGATCTTAACCGAATATGATATCCAATATACAACCCAGAAAGCAATCAAGGGAAGTGTATTAGCTGATCATTTGGCTCATCAGGCCGTGGATGATTACCAATCCATGAATTTTGAGTTCCCATATGAGAATATTATGCTGGTGACTGACTACGAAGAACCTGGACTGGATGAAGGACCCGAAGAGGGATCCCGATGGAATATGGTTTTGATGGAGCTTCGAACGTACTTGGTAATGGCATCGGCGCTGTAATCATATCTCCTGAAGGCTGTCATACTCCTTTCATCGCCCGACTATGTTTCAACTGCACTAACAACATGGCGGAGTATGAAGCTTGTATCATAGGTCTCAAGGCCGCTATTGACCTCATGATCATGTTCTTGGATGTTTTCGGGGATTCAGCCTTGGTGATAAGTCAGATCAAAGGCGAATGGGATAAAAAGCATATGAATCTTATCCCATACAAAGAGTACGTGTTGACATTGCTCCCAAACTTTGAGGAGGTAACTTTTGAACATTTCCCGCGAGAGGAGAATCAGTTAGAGGACGCACTAGCTACCATGTCCTCTATGTTCAAAGTCAGGTGGGACAATGAAGCTCCCAAAATCACCATTGAGAGGTTGGATGAACCGACACACTACTGTGAAAGTGATACCGAAGAGGTGGCAGATAAACCATGGTTTCACGAAGTCAAAAGGTATCTCGAGGCTCAAGAATATCCCGAAGGGGAATCTGTCAATGATAAGAAGTTTCTGAGAAGGTCCACTGTGAAGTTCTTCCTCAGTAATGGAATCCTCTACAAGCGTAATCATGACTCTACATTACTAAGGTGTGTAGACAAAAGCGAAGCAGAGAGGATCATGACAGATCAACATGAAGGTACCTTAGGAACCCATTCGAGTGAACATACTATGGCTAAGAAGATCCTACGGGCAGGATATTACTGGTCCACTATGGAAGCGGATTATTATCAGTACTCCCGAACTTGTCATAAGTTCCAAATCTACGTTGATAAGGTGCATGTGCCTCCAGTTCCCTTAAACGTCTTGACAGCTCCGTGGCCCTTTGCAATGTGGGGCATCGACATGATGGGAGAAATCAGGCCCACTGCTTCCAATGGACATCGCTTCATTCTAGTGGCCATTGATTACTTCACAAAGTGGGTTGAGGCGGCCTCTTTTGCCACTGTAACCAAGAACGTGGTGGCGTTGTTTATCCGAAATAATCTAATATGTCGGTATGGTGTGCCAGAGAGAATTATTACCGATAATGGTACGAATCTCAACAACACAATGATCACCAAGCTCTGTAAACAGTTCAAGATACAACATCATAACTCTTCTCCCTATCGGCCAAAGATGAATGGCGTTGTTGAGGCGGCTAACAAGAACATCAAGAAAATTGTACAGAAGATGACAGTGACATACGAAGACTGGCATGAGATGTTACCATTTGATCTTCATGGATACCTTACCTCAGCATGGACGTCGACTGGGGAAACACCCTACTCTCTGGTATATGGCATGGAGGCAGTCCTACCCATCGAAGTTCAGATACCTTCTCTCAGGATTATGAAGGATGCAGGTTTGAACGAAGACGTCTGTATCTAAACTCGACTTGATCAGCTAAATCTAATCGATAAGAAGAGACTTACTGCTATCTGTCATGGTCAGACGTATCAAAAGTGAATGATCAAGGCTTTTAACAAGAAAGTAAGACGTCAAGAATATCAAGTCGAGGATCTAGTGATCAAGCGCATCATACTGCCGCAAGGTGATCCCAGGGGAAAATGGACCCCCATATACGAAGGGCCATTTGTGGTAAAAAACATTTTCTCAAGTGGGGCTATGATTCTAACCACCATGGACGGTGACGACCTTCCTCACCCTATCAATGCAGACATAGTGAAAAGATACTACGCCTAATTAAAAGACCCGCTAGGTTGACTGGCCTAGGAAAAAATAAGGGCTTCCCGGCGAACCAAAAGGGTTTGGGCATAAATAAGGGATGAAAATGAAAAAAATCTGTACAACCGGCAAGCCGAAAACTTGAAAGGGAGGCTTGGGCAAAAAAGGGTATCCCGGTGGACTGAAAACCCGAAAGGGAAGCCCAGGAAAAAGTTAGGGATATAAAGCGTATCATGATGTCCCATTGGATCATCTTGCGACTAGACTTTGGTATCGACTATCAAGCTCGGACGGCACCAATCAATCTAATCAACCTTCGGCCAAGTAGCAACATGATGAGACGCTCGAAGACATGAGGGCAATAGCGGAGTTGGAATTCAATGGGATTGTTTCACATAGCTATTTTCTTTTACACAAAATTGTATAGCTTCTATTTTTACGGCGGCGTTCTCTTACTAGAGCATCAACCTCCTTATACGAAAACGCCTATTACAGGCCAACTTCAAAAATCAATATAAAATCATTTTCACAAGAAACTTCGAGTTTTTCCTTTTTTTTTGTTTTGTTTTACGAGAACGTATAATGATTTACTGTTGACATATGCATTTGAATATGATTGCTGCTCATAAATATTTACATAAAAAACAAAAATACAATCACTCGTAATTCCAGAAACAGGGGCAAAAACAAGAAGTGTCAAACCCGACAGTTACTCTACCCAGCAGGTACCAGGATGGAGACAGCTTTGGAGCATAATCATCAGTACATACACTCCCTACAGAGTAAAAATATCCAAAAGCATTGAGGTCGGGTTTCCCGAAACAGGAAGTAATCTCCCCAGCCAGGGTCATTCAGAAACCTGACAGCTATATCCCCCAGCCGAATTTCATAATCGCGAGCGGGCGAGTAAATTTTACCTCCCAAGTAGAGTTTATTTCTCTGGACACATAAGCTCAATCCCCGACAGAGCTCATTACTTCAGCTACAGAAATTCACATTCCAAGTTGTTCCCCGCAGAGTTTATTCTCAAGCAGAATCTCTTCCTGACAGAATATTCATAAATCTCCAACAGTAGTCAGGGATTTATTTTCCCAGACTCGGACATACCCTGATAGCATTTCATGTACATACATCATGACATGCGCATATATATCATATACAACATAATCTCATTTATTTTGAGAACATCATCTCACAAGGCATTTCATGCATTGCATATAATTAACCCTGTTATCTTTTCAGGAAAGAAGATTATCTTCAACAATCCCAGCAGTTATACAGGTCACGTCTGTAGACGACTAATGGAAACTCAATTCCCGAAACCAAACGGGTCAACTAATCTACACTATCACTTCGAAGTAACCCTACTATCCAGGTTACTCCCCATAGCCTTACTATCCAGGCTCTCATCCCGAAGTCACCCTACTATCCAGGTTCCTTCCCATAGCCTTACTATCCAGGCTCTCATCCCGAAGTAACCCTACTATCCAGGTTCCTTCTCATAGACCTATTATCCAGGCTTTCATCCCGAAGTAACCCTACTATCCAGGTTCCTTCTCATAGCCCTATTATCTAGGCTTTCATTCCGAAGTAACCTTACTATCCAGGTTCCTTCTGATAGCCCTACTATCCAGGCTTTCATCCCGAAGTTACCCTACTATCCAGGTTCCTTCTCATAGCCGTACTATCCAGGCCTTCATCCCGAAGTAACCCTACTATCCAGGTTACTTCTCATAGCCCTACTATCCAGGATTTTATTTCGAAGTAACCCTACTATCCAGGTTCCTTCTCATAGCCCTACTATCCAGGCTTCCATCCCGAAGTAACCCTACTATCCAGGTTCCTTTTCATAGCCCTACTATCCAGGCTTTCATCCCGAAATAACCCTACTATCTAGGTTCCTTCTCATAGCCCTATTATCCAGGCTTTCATTCCGAAGTAACCCTACTATCCAGGTTCCTTCTCATAGCCCTACTATCTAGGATTTCATCCCGAAGTAACCCTACTATCCAGGTTCCTTCTCATAGCCCTACTATCCAGGATTTCATCCTGAAGTAACCCTACTATCCAGGTTCCTTCTCATAACCCTACTATCCAGGCTTTCATCCCGAAGTAACCCTACTATCCAGGTTCCTTCTCATAGCCCTACTATCTAGGCTTTCATTCCGAAGTAACTCTATGACCCAGGTTCCTTCTCATAGCCCTACTATCCAGGCTCTCATTTCGAAGCAACCCTATTATCCAGGTTCCTTCTCTCTTGTCTTAACAGTTTACATCACTGTAAGACCTGGACCCGACCAGTTATGGTCGAGTTCACCTTTCCCCAGTAATTCATTGTACAGCCTGGACCCTGACCAGATAAGCAGTTCACTTCCACCTCCTCAGTCAAGAATTAACTCGCCAGTAGAGTACTGGACGACCGAAGCTCCTATACTCTATCTCCCAAGACATAAATCAACATTCCTCGGTGGAGTCCTCCTCAATGACAGGTACATGAATTCTCGCAAAGGAGTCTCTTATGCAACCAATATCTTTTCTAGATGGCATCTTTAAGCCCATCTCTGACGATTCTTTGTCGACTTCCAAATGGCATCTGTAAGCCCATTCCCGATATCACCCATTAGTGTTACCTCATGTGAGTGCAAATTTCTAGGCACTTTAGTGTTCAATCATCTTCCACCTTCAGATGATGAAAGGCATACCGACCAATCTACATCCTCAGGTTTAAGAAGATTGAACAGGGGCAGCTGTTGTACTCCAAAATTTTCCCTCCCACTTTACTCAACATATGTTTATTGAGATCCTCAACTTGCTCAAGGATGCCCAAGAGTTGACCAGACAAACTCTCTCCTAAAGCAATGAACCTTAGACTAGGGTTTCCATTTTCATCAAGATAGGTGAAATCCAAAGGCCTCGAATCTTTTCCATGGTCCTAATATGTTCTCAAGATCATCCATGTCAAGTTTCATGCCCTGCACAAAAAGTTTACTCAATCAACTGCTCAGATGCTTGAAAATCAACAGTACTAGGTCAAAAGTCAATTAGGACCCACATACAGTCAAACTTCAAGATTTTTGGTCAACATCAAAATTTTTAAGTGATATCCATCATTTGATCAAGGGTTGACCATGATTCCCCAAGGAATGCTCCTAATTCATTAAAACTCAAAAGTTGCTAAATTGGGGTTTCTTAGGAAAAGTCAACCAAACTTTGACCAAGCATAACTTTCTCATACTTTGTTAGAAATTTCTCATCCAAGGCTCATTTTAAAGAGAATCCAATTCCCCACAACTCATCTTCAGCCCTAAAGTTCAAAAAATGCACTCATAAAAATATATGAATTTCTACATTATAGGTCCTTTTGAAAAGTCAACAAAAACACCTTTTGGGTCAAAGCTCCTTACATGAACATGGAAGATCCAATTGAGATGAGACCAAAAGGGTTGTTTAGGGGACATCGTAAGCTTTCTGAAAAGTCCTAGAACACCTCTCTAGGGTTAAAATTGGAAGAGATATGCATTGTCAAAGTTGACCTTTTTTGGAAAATTGCCAAAAGTCAAATGTGCTCAAAAGTGCATTTTTTGTCAAATGGGCCTAGCATTTCAGGATTGTATCTTGTTAGGGAAATGGCACGACCCAAATCAGAATCCATATATTATTTTCTCTATTTATTGATTTTATTTATATTTTTATCTATTAAAAGTCACATTAGATCAAATAAATAACAAAAAATAATAAAATATTGTTTTGATTTGATTTTGCATTAAAGGGAAATCCAAATATGTTGTATGGTATCAAACAAAATCGTGCCAAATCATGAGAGGAAAGATATTCAAAATTGGAAAGATTTGAAGAGATTTGAAATGCATTAATGTCTTTGGATTCTTGCCAAAACTATTAACCTAATTGATTCACATACATATAGAAGATGATCCTAACCCTAAAAAAAAGAGTAGTGTGCGACACCTGCCTCAAAAAACCAGAAACAAAGTTCAAAATTTTGTTTAAAAGTGTGAGACATATCTTCTTCCACAGACCAGTTCAAGGCGTGTTGAAGGTCAAATCGTGTTCCTGGGCGATCATTGAAGCAATAGCAAGCATCATCAAGGCCTGAAACATCAAGAAACGAGCGCTAGCTATAACACGGTTCGTTCATATTTTTGAATTTGGTTTTCACAATTCATGCATGATCATTGAGTTATAAGTATATGTTCGTGTTTATATCGCCCTTTAGAATGTTTTTACATACTTAATTGCATGTTTTGGTGCCTGTTGAATGGGACACCATTGCTAGGGTTTACAAGGTTGTTTTAGGGCTTTCAAATGCATGAAATATTGGATCTCAAGATGGATACCATCATGATCAGAGGATCAAATCCAATCAATCCATGATCTTGAATCTGATTTATATTTCCTAGACAGGATATTTGAGGATTGCAGGTTTGTAGCTATGGCTGTTGTCCGTGGGTAAAAGCTCTGAACCTAAGACAACAGTCCCCTGGAGGAGGCGAGTGCGTGTCACAACTTGAGTGGGTGGTTTAAACTTCGCGCGCGTTTTGGTTACAGTCACTGACCAGCTTACAATATATTGTTTTTATATGTTTATGTTAACAAATAACTTGGCAGCGCAGTTGGCAAAAGGGGAGGTCTGTGAGGTGCACGTCCTAGGTTCGACCCCAGGCGTATGCTTTTGCATTTTCTTGATATTTCCTACAGGTTCCAATGCACCATATCCAATGATATCCACCGTGAGTCCTCAGATCTAGCCCCCAAGATCTCATCATATCCAGATTCAACGTCCAGTATGTGCAGTCATACCATGAACCATCAGAAGGAAGCTACATTGGATTTGGCGCAAGCATGGGCTCAATATGCATGGGCCTAACAAAAAATCAGAAATACACCCCCCCTGGGTTGCTTATACAGGCCCAATCTCACCTTTTTTTTTATTTACTTCAATTCTTCTTATTATTTTTTAATTATGTCTTTTTTGCAAATAACACCAAAAAAATCATTTTTTTTATTTAATCAAAAAATCATAAAAACATCAAAAATCATTTTTTTCATAAAAATATTTTATTAATTAATTAGTTTAATTAAATTAGGGTAATTATTGCTTTTTTTATTATAATTTAAAATAATTAGAATTAGGGTTTAATTTTGTACATAACCTAGTTTTTCCTTAAAAATAACATAAATATTTTCTCCAATTAGATTTTTAGGTTTTCCAATTATTTCTCGCATTTAATTCGCCGCACATGCTTTTAGTTTTCCTTTTTATTATTATTGTAACTGCTCTGAGTTTGTAATAGATTTAAATAGGGTTTTAATTCCGCATTTTATTTTCAGTCAAAAATAATTATGTATCTGCCCAAAGCCTTGTAATAATTAGGACTCTAACTTCTCGCATTTTAATTTCCGTAAACTATAAACTGCTTAGATGTATGTATAGGATTGTATGGAAAGACGAATTGAAATTAAAACAGTAGAAAACCCTAATTGTGCAAAGATAATTAACTGAAAAAATACACTTGCACACGCTCACTCCAAGGGTTTACTCCACTTGGTTGCCTCGGAAAATAATGGTCGTGTCCCTCGAACATATGGGTACCTAAGCAATGACCCACGATTCAAAATTGTCATAAAGATCATGGTCCCTACTTGTCCCTCGAGTTGCCTGCGAATTGAACTTATGACGATAGTCCCTTAGAAATGCTAAGGTGTTTTTACCTTTTGCCTTCAGAGACCATTTCGTCCCTTCGAACGTCCCTTTAAAAACTCCAACAACGATGCTACCTATTCCTTAATAATAGGATAGCGTTGTCTAAAGGAAAACGAACAGACTTTTTTGAGTAAGTAGATTGGCTCCTAGGTACTTGCTCAAACAAAACTTTTCACACAAACACTTTTCAAAACAATTTTCAAAACAACTTCGTCACACTCTTGAGGACTGGTACAAGGGTTATCACGAAGTAAAACTTTTTCAAAACAAGCACAGGCAAGCAATTTTAAAAATGAGCAAAGTACCTAAGAGCCCATGGAAAACCACATATAGAAAGGGTGCTAACACCTTCCCTTTCTATAATCTACCCCCCGTACTCAGAAACATTCTCGAAAAAGGTTTTTTCTGTTCTTTTTCCTTTCCCTTAGTTGGATGAAATAAAATTTGGTGGCGACTCTTGCTTACCATGAAATTTGTGAATACAAAACACAAACCAGTATAACAGTCAGTTCTGCCACCGTATCACAGCGCTGATAAGTTGCCCCAGCCTTTTTCAACCCGAATGGCATAAGTTTGTAACAGAACGTGCCCCACTATGTGACGAAGGTCGTTTTCTCCATGTCCTCAGGTGCCATTTTGAATTGATTATACCAGGAGAAACCATCCATGAAGGAGAATACTTTATGTTGTGCGGTATTGTCAACCAGAATATCGATATGGGGAAGCGGGAAATCATCCTTAGGGTTTTCCCTATTCAAATCTCTGTAATCCACACACATGCGTACTTTACCGTCCTTTTTAGGCACTGGAACAACATTGGTGACCCATTGTGGATAGGAGGTGACGACTAAGAATATGACGTTGAACTGTTTCATGACTTCAGTCTTGATCTTCTCTGACATTTCTGGCCACATGTGACGAACTTTCTGTTTTACCGGAGGGCAGTCTTCTTTTGTCGGTAGACGATGGACCACAATATCAGCGTCAAGTCCTGGCATGTCTTCGTATGACCAGGAAAAGACCTCAACATAGTCATGTCGTAACTGAGTTAAGCGCTTCTTGACACTAGGTTCTAGATTGGCACCTACCTTGACTTCTTTCTTGTCCTCTTCGGTACCTAAATTAACTGTGTCAACCGGTTCTTCATGGGGCTTTATGGTCCTTTCTTCCTGTTATAGTAACCTGGCTAGTTCCCCTGGCACCTCACAATCTTCCTCACCTTCGTCTTCGGCTTGGTAGATCGGATTTTCAAAGTCACAATAGGCCATAGCAAAATCGTTACCCATGGGATCCTGAGTGGATGTGGATTTGCATTTTGATATGTGAGTGTGTTTAAGAGCATAGCTATCTTTGAAAAACATAAAGATATAGAAAAAAGAAGAACAAAGAGCATAAAATTTGCATGTAAAAGAGTCCATGATTCATTGATGACATATGAAAATTAAGTAACAACCCTCACAAATGGACCGTTGTGCCTCGGGTAAGACACAAGGTTTTAAAGTCTAAATTGCTTAATTATTACAAGTCTGACAAAAATTTAAAGACAATTATTGTTGGATAAAAGTAATAGGGACAAATTCTTTGACTTCCCAGTTGTTGAGTCCTCCGCAGATAGTTGGAAAATCCATTTTTCCAGGTCACAGCTGTCATCATTATCTTCCACTGTGTTGACTTCATGGTTGCTGATCCACAAAGGTGGTCCCCCTGTACGAGCTCGACGAACAGCTTTCTGGGCTCCTGAAGTAAAACCCAAACCAAATTTGTTGGATTTGTAGGGAATATTAGGGAGTTGGCCCAAATGGTACACCCACCTTCTTCGACTACTTCCTTGGTATCTTTCAGAGAAGCCATCTTCAGCGAAGGTCTAGTAATCTTCGGGACTTTGGAAACAGTCTTGGTTACCGCAAATGTTTGTGGGACTTCCTCGAAATGCTGACACGGAGTTTTGATGATTTCACCATCCATTTCCACATACCTGAAAGAGTTTAGGTGACTGACCATATATTCCTCCTCTTTATGGATAATGATGATTTTTCCTTTGATTGGGTATTTCAACATCTGATGTAATGTGGAGGTGACGACACCAGCATCATGAATCCAAGATCGTCCAATAAACAGGAATATGAAGGGAGAATATCCATCACATGGAAATTTGAATCAAAGGTCTGAGTTCCAACTTTGATGGGGATGTCCACCTCGTCATGCACCATTCTCTTCGAACCATCGAAGGCCCTTACCACTATATTGCTGGGTTTTAAGGTCAAACCTTCACAGTCTAGTATATCCAGAGCCTTCTTAGGAAGCACATTCAATGATGAACCAGTATCTACCAGGACATGGGCCAAAGTAGTGCCCCTGCATTCGACAAAGACATTCAACGCCTCATTGTGTTTCCTCCCTCTAGGTGTCAGATCAACATCAGAAAAGCCCAAACCATTATCAGCTGTCAAACTGGCCATACAATCTTCGAATTGGTCAGCAGAGGTTTCTTGTGGCACATGTGCGGTTTTAAGAAATTTCACCAAGGCCTTCGCATGAGCTTCGGAGCACAATAGTAAAGCAAGCATAGAAATCTTTGAAGGGGTCTGCCCTAGCTGTTCGACTATGTTGTAGTCGCTTCTCTTTATAATTTTCAAAATTTCTTCCATCTCTTTCTTGGAAGTCTCTAGGATAGATGCTGACTGCGCCTTCATCCGGACAGGTTGAACCAAAATTTCTTTGCCCTGAGTCTCAGTCGACTCGGTGATAGGGGTGTCAGCAGGGGTAACCACAAGAACTGTAGCAGTAGTATCAGCAGGAACAAAAGCAAGAATGATCACAGGACCGATAACAGTTTTCGGAGGAGAAATCTCAGGGGAGAACACTCTTCCACTTCTGGTTATTTTGTTGGTTCCCATAATGTTGCCGATGTCGAGATCAGCCTTCTTAAAAACCGGGTCTTCAACAGCCAGCCATTCTTGCCTAACACCGTTGTAGTAGACGTCACCCCCATAGTTCCAGGGAACAGTTTTGTCTGAGGAGTACGGGATTGGCCCTGGCATAGTAATTATCAATGGAGTCACCTTTGGAACAGATGTAATCCTAACGGGTCTTTTGGTGGAGACCCTGTGAGGATTAGCGGAAATGGTTATTATTGAAACATCCTTGTAAGTAATGGTTGGAACAGGAGTCTTTTCAAACAAAATATCTTTGTCATCCATCAGGCGTTGGACACCTTCCTTCAATAAATGACAACCAGTCGATAGGGATAAATAGAGGTGGAAGCCTTCGCCATAACCCAGAAATAAACCGGCCTTCAACAGGTTCCTTTTGACGGTTAGGAGAGGAGTAACAAGTTCATCAACAACAGTAACAAACACATCATCTTCAACAGTGTTAACACCACGGCCATGCTTGGGCATAGGAGCGGTGATAATATTTGGGATCTCAGGAGCGTCAAATTCAATTTCCTCCGCCTCAAGAAGGTCTTGCACCTTGTTTTTCAAAGCCCGACAGTCGTTTGTATCATGACCTAGACTTCCTGAATGGTAAGTACAATGAGCGATTGGGTTATAACGGGGAGAGGTAGTGTTGGGATTCTTCGGAGCTTCCCGCAAGGTTACCAGATTAGATTTCAACAAATGTGGAAAGACTTGAGACAACATCATATTTATCCGGGTAAACTGTCTTACCGACCTTTCTGTTCTAGACTGATTGTTCCTTTATTGAGTAGGTGCAGGCTTAGAGATCATGACAGCCCCTACCGCTGGACGATGTTCAGTTCTGTCTTGATTCTTATGGTCATATGTGTGATATAGTGGGAGAACTGACTTGGTGTTTTGCGTTTAATCGCAATTGTTACGGTTAGCAAGAGTCGCCACCGACTTTTCTTTTATCCAAAAGGAAAGGCTGAAAAGAACAGGAAAGACCTTTAGAGATGTTTTCTTGAGTTCAGGGGGTAAATTATGAAAAGGGAAGGTATTAGCACCCTTTTCATCCGTAGTTATCTACGGGCTCTTAGTTGCTTGCTAGATCACTTGCTTTTGTTTTAAAATGTGCTTTGTGATGTGGGTTTTGAAAGTATTTTGAAAATGTAACTTCGTAATGATTCTCGTTTCTATAAGAACGCATATAAAAATGTTTGTTTCAAAAATGATTCAAAAAAGTGTTTGTGAGATGTGTTTTTGAAAAGGTGTCTTTGTAATAATTCTCATCTCTATAAGAACGCATACAAAGTGTTGTCTTTTGAGAATGTTTCAAAGTGAGAGTTTCGGTGTATAGAATTTTGTTGTTGTGAGCAAGCAAGCAACTAGGAGCGAATCTACCTACTCAAAAGTCTTAATTATTCTTTTTCTCCTCCTTTAGATGTTGCTATCTTACCATTGATTTGGTAAAAAGCCCCATAGTTGGATGTGAAGGCACGGGCGTGGGACGTTTTTGTATAGTCATAGAAGGCAACCCATGGAACATTTTAGCAATGTCGTTTTAGGGACTAAATCGTTTACCGAAGGCAAGATCGAGGGTCATCGAGGGACTACGATCTTTTATCGAGGGTCTTTTGCTAAAACGCCCATGTTCGAGGGACATGACTATTTTTCGAAAGGCCACAAAGTGGGATTACCCTAAGGGTGCTAGTGTGTTTGATTGCATGCATTTTAGTCTCGATTAGGGTGATCTATTTGTTGATTTCATATCTTTCCATACACATCCTAGTTATTATCAATGTATGAAAGCAATAAAAGTGCAGAAAGTAAGGATTCTACGCTATTACAATCATTAGGGCTATGGGGTGTACAAATTTACGAATGGGGGGTTGCGAGAAAATAAATCCTAATTATTTATTACAACCATATTGAAAATAATAATGCAAGAAAGAAAAGGGACCTTGTTTTAAAAAAAGGGTTTTTTGTGTTAATGAATAAAAAAGGGAAATGAATTAGCTTAGTAAAAAATAAAATATTTTTATGCCCTTTTTTATATTGATGAAAAGAGTTTTAATGTTGAAAGTGATAAAAATGAAAATAAATGAGATATAGACTCAGCATGCTGCTACAAGCAAAACAAACGGAATCAGAAGTTCTGGAGTCAGGAGCGCTGTGACTCAGCAGGAAACATCAGTGGATATCAGAAGTTCTGAGTTGGTAAACTCTGAGGTCCTGCAAGAAACGTTAGAGGGAAAACACAGAAATTTTGGGTGGTATTCAGACAATGAACCAAAAGTCAGAAGTTATGTGTTGTGCTAAAATAGTGAGTGAACATCAGAAATTTATTGTGTTGTCAGCGTGTGAAAATTAGAAATTCTGAGTGTTAAAACAGCAAGCAGAAGCATCAGAAGTTCAGTGTACTTAACAGTAAGAAAGCCTAGAAGTTCTGTGTGTTTAACGTGTAGGGAGAACTCAGAAGTTCTATGTTGTGCTAAAACAGTGAGTGAGCATCAGAAGTTCTACACCATCTTTCAACTCTTTAATTAGCACATCAACAATTTATTCAGTTCTTAATAAACAGTAAATCAGAAGGATAACAACACAAAGTTTATTGAAGTTCTAATCCTAAATCTGAGTCTAGCCCTAACCATGAAGTTCAGATCCATAGTCTTTCTACTTACGCAGTGATATAGACAACATCAATACTGTGATATTTACATGTTTAATGATGTTCTGAATGAGAAGATGCAGAGTCAGAGAGACTTACCTTGAACCTGGAGCGTGTGTTTGGGACTTGAGCTGCTGCTTTCAGATATTCTGGAGTCAGCAAGAGCAACGAAAGAGAAAATACCAAGTTCTTTTACTTCAAGGGAAGAACAAGGATTTTGGTTTTCTGTTTGGGAATTCTGGATTTTTTATGAAGGTTTCACAGTTTTCTTTTCTCTCTTTTGACAATTCTCTCTCTCCAAAAGCCAGCTCCTTGAAAGTGTGATGGAGAAAATTATTTATAGGTTAATTTGTTGTGGTTTTGGGGGGGGGGGGGGGGGAACAAATGGGATTTAAACTTTTTGGCACATTGTTCCATTACTTTTTGATCACAGCCTTTTATATTTGATTTAAATACAGGATTTGGAAAAATGTAGGCGTGGACTGGATTAACTGCTGGTTAGAGCACTGTGTTGTAGCAGTGCAGCAGGTTGTTTAAAAGAGGTCTTGGGATTTGGTGATGTTCTGATCGCAAAAGATCAGAAACGTAACCCCCAAATGTTGAAGGGGCATGTTCTGACCTGAGCGTTGAACATAGCCTTCATAAGCTGAAGAATCATGTTCTGACCAAAGAGCATCGCTTCTACATGTTCTGATTGAAGCATCATGTTCTGACCAAAGAGCATCGCTTCTACATGTTCTGATTGAAGCATCATGTTCTGAACCGTGTTTGCAACTTCTGACTGCACTTGCGTGGAGGCTGGCTCAGAAGTTCTGAAGTATCATATTCTCTTAACACTTAGAAAATTTTCTAAATGTTTAGAAATTTGATTTTTTCAAAGTAACTTCTGACTTCTAATTTTTTTTATGAACCAATTTCATGTTTTGATGAAATATAATGGTTGAAACTTGATTTGGATCTAAAAGTCAAAGTTTGACTTTTCAATGTGTTTTTGACCATTTTGCCCTTGTGAATGATTTTCTTGAAAAGTTGTAATTCAAGACTTGAAACTGGATGGAAGCAAACCCGAGGGTCTAGAGTGATCCTTTGAGAAATGAGAGGGAAAATTTTGGGGTACAACAATATGCAACATTGATCTCCTTCTTTCAGGTAAAGGGCTTCTTTATCACGCTCGAGGATGCACCTCTTTAATTTTGCCACTTTTTATACCCGCCTCTACCCGTTCACCGGTCATGATTAATTCGATAAACCCAGTCGATGAGCTTCCGATCAAGTGTTTGAAGAATGGACTAGATAGCGAACCTAAGAAAATATCCACCAATTATATGCCAGATAGAGGGGGTTGGACCCTTCCAGCGAGATCTCGCCATTTTTTAGCATAGGTTTTGAAACCTTCACCTGTACCCATAGACATTCCTTGCAACTGTGTTCGTGTTGGAGCTAAGTCAACATTATTCTGGTATTGCTTGTAAAAAGCGACTGCAAAATCTTCCCAATTGCGGATGTTGGTCCCTTCCAACTGATAGAACCAATCCAACTGCGTTCGTGACAAGCTTTCTTGAAAGAAATGCACCCATAGATTCCTATCTACAGTATGGGTTTGAATTTTCCTGACGTATGATCTCAAATGCAGCTTTGGACAAGAGACACCGTCATATTTAGAGAAAGTAGGGACCTTGAACTTCTGCGATATGACAACCCCTGAGACAAGTCCTAGCTCTTCAAAATCCAACCCGGGTACCTTCTGGATCTCCATAGCATTGAGGCAATCTTCCAACTGTTTGTATTTGTCGTCGGTTGGAGGGTCAATCACTTCCTTGTTTTTCCCTTCTTGATTATCCCTTTCACCTGATGAAGTTGCGAAGTCTAGAGTTCGTCTGGATGGTCCTTTGAACCTTCTTCCCAGATTCAAAACACCGGTTGATTTTTCGCTTTCTTCTTATTTTCTTTGATCAACATATTTTTCAACTCATCTTGTCCTTTTGCCAGAGTCAAGAAAATTTGTTGAAACTGGGCGTTCTGCGCCTGGAGATCTTTTATTGTCTGTTCAATATCCATCTCACTGAAATAAATAGTAGAAAGATAAGGAGACCTGTTGTAATAAACCTGTTTGTGTTATGATGAATGAAAATGCATATGCAAATGATTTCTAGGAAATTAGAGATTTAAATTTGTTTAGACAAAAAAGGAAACACACGTTATATTAATAAATCAAAGTTTTAGTACATCATGCCTCTTTGGGATTACAATGAAAGAAATAAAATACAAAAACTCTTAAGACAAAAAAGTTGAACGCATCCTCTTTGGTGCGATGTAGGCGTTCAGACTCCGCTCTTCATGAAGCTACTTGGTGAGTTCCAGAACTTTCTTCTTGCTGGCGTAGAATTGGGCTTCGAAAGTCTCTCGCTCTTCCTTAAGCTGTATCTAATCCCTTTGCAAGTCTTTGAGATAAGTGGGCATGTTAGGATGAAGGACATTGTATAGGACATCTCCTTCAACAACAGGCTCTATGATAACTGGGAGAATGGAGGGGTATGGCATTGCGAGACTCTGAGCGCGAGCCCATACCCACCTAAGGTAAGGCTCAAGGGGAATGGAATTCTTGTGCCCCAATGTCCTACTATCCACCTTGCTTACCATCCTCCAAGCTCGTATGAACCTCCGACGGTAGTCTTGATCGTCACTTTCATAGTCGAATACTACACCTTAGATGAGCGCGTCATGTGGACCATCTCTTCGTGCATACCCAAACTGTTGTAGAGCTAAACAAGGGTTATAAGTGATGCCTCCCCTAATTCCAAGCAGAGTAACATTAAGTAATTCCCCACAATGATGTATGATAGTAATGTCCTCCAAGGATCGAGAACACCGGTAGATATCTGAATGCCTGAGTGACATCATCCTGTTGGACCACCTCAAACCTTGCTCATTCTTCACAATGGATCGGGGAAGATGCGAAACAAACCATTTAGCCAACAGAGGAGTACAACACATGAGGGTTCCTCTTCTCCTCATGGTGCGAGTGTGGAGAGAATGCAAGATATCTCCCAACAAAGTAGGCACCAGATTGTGAGATAAAAAGATTTTGAAAGTATTCACATCTATAAGTTGGTCAGGATTTGGAAATAGTACCAACCCATAGATTAGAAGAGCCAAAATTTCTTCGAAAGCTTGTAAATCTAGGTTGTTCTAACAATCTTGAGCTTTTTCCAGTAAGAACTTGGCTAAGAACCCTTTGGCACAACTTCTTGTTTCCCAATTAGCCGTGATGTCGGATTGTTGCAAGTGCAAAGCTCGGGCAACCTCTTCAGGGCTTGGGTCTCTTTCGGTACCGTTGAAAGGTAGTTGTTCGAGGATGGGAATCCCCAAGAGCTGAGAGAACTCTTCCATAGTTGGTACAAGCTGGTAATCAGGGAAGGTAAAGCAATGGTGCAACGGGTCAAAGAACTGGAAAAGCACCTTCATCATGTCTTCATCAAAGCTCAAGGTAACCAAGTTGAGAATTCGTCCATGTATTTTGGTGAACGGAGAATTCTCAGGGACCCTTGACGATAAATCCTTGAGCTGAAAAGGTAATCGTACAAGGTTGACTTGGATTGTGTTTCTGCGAGTGGGAGTCATATCCTACAAAATAGAACAAAGATGAATCTCAAAATCCTTGAAATGGTTAGTTTAAAATTCTATGGCATGATGTCATGATGTTATGTACAAGCATATGCACAAGTAAAATCAAACAAATCCTTAGGTTTAGGCTTGCATGAGGTTTTATAGGTAAGTACCCTCTTGAAGTTTAGTTGGCTCAACTTGTCCTAGTAATAGTAACGGGGTTCTAAGGGATCTCAATATCACTGATTTATCTTCTCAGGCATTATTTCAGCGCAAGCCTCTTTCACGGCGATCGAAATATCCCAAAAATCCAAACTTTAATGAGTGTAGTATCGAGTATCTACCAACTTCGGACTGCACTAAAGACGGTCATCTCACTACGTCCTAAACGCCAAGTTGGTCAAGTAAAGGTTCTAAGAGTCATTTAGTGCTTCATGACATCACTCAGCAGCCCCATATTCTCCTTGACTACTCAAGGGCTACTGGTACCCACAAATATGTCACACTAACATAGCTATTGCTTAGACCATGTCGGTATACCCCGCACAGTTTCCACAACGTATTTCTACTTACCTATAAGGTATCCGAAATCCGGGTAGAGCATTCAAGCCCAAACAAAGAACCAAAATGTAAAGCATACAAGTCAAACAAAGAAAGCAAGTAAAGGTGATCTAGCCCTAAGGTAACCCCACTTTTAAGTTTTTCCCCAGCAGAGTCACCAGTTCTATAACGTGGTGGGAGAACTGACTCGGGTTATTTTGCTTTTGATTGCAATTGTGCGGATAGCAAGAGTCGCCACCGGCTTTTCTTTTATCCAATGAGGAAAGGCTGAAAAGAACAGGAAATACCTGTAGAGATGTTTTCTTGAGTTCGGGGGATAGATTATGAAAAGAGAAGGTATTAGCACCCTTTCTATCCGTAGTTATCTACGGGCTCTTAGTTGCTTGCTAGATCGCTTGCTTTTGTTTGAAACTATGCTTGTGATGTAGTTTTTGAAATTATTTTTGAAAATGTCTTTGTAATGGTTCTCGTTTCTATAATAACGCGTACAAAGTGTTGTTTCAAAAAAATAGTTCAAAAATGTGTTTGTGGAATGTGTTTTTGAAAGTGATTTTGAAAAGGTGTCTTCTTTGTAATGGCTCTCATTTCTATAAGAACGCGTACAAAGTGTTTTGTCTTTGAAAATGTTTCAAGATGAAAGTGTTGGTGTAAAAATGTTTTGTTGTGAGCAAGCGAGCAACTAGGAGCGAGTCTACTCACTCAAAAGGTCTTAGATGTTCTTTTCCTCCTCCTTTAAATGTTGCTACCTTACCATTGTTTTGGTAAGAAGCTCCATCATTGGATGTGAAGGGATAGGCGTGGGACGTTTGTATAGTCATAGAAGGAAACCTATGAGATGTTTTAGCAATGTCGTTTTAGGGACGATATCATTTACCGAAGGCAACATTAAGGGTCATCGAGGGACTATGATCTTTTATCGAGGGTCTTTGCTAAAACACCCATATTCGAGGGACATGACTATTTTCTGATAGGCAACAAAATGGGATTACCCTAAGGGTGCTATTGTGCAAGTGTGTTTGATTTTCATGCATTTAGTCTTGATTAGGGTTATCTATTTGTTGATTTTATATCTTGCCATACACACCATAATTACTAGCATTTATGTTTGAAAGCAATAAATTACGGAAATGTAAAGGTCCTACGCTATTACATCATTTAGGGATGGGGGTACAAATTTACAAATGGGGGGTTGCAAGAATTTAAATCCTAATTAACTATTACAACCATATTGAAATGTACAATGTAAGAAAGAAAAAGGACTTATTTAAAAAAATGGTTTTTTTTGTCTTAATGAATTAAGAAAGAAAAGAAATAAATTAATTAATAAAAACGAAAAATATTTTTATGTCTTTTTATATTAATAAAAAGGGTATTAATGTTGAAAATGATAAAAGGGAAAATAGTGAGAGATAGAATTAGCGTGCTGCTGAAAGAAAAAACAAAGGGGATCAGAAGCTTTGATGCCAGGTGCATTGTGGTTCAGGAGAAATCAGAAGTTCTGGATTGATACACTCTGAGGTCTTGCAAGAAACATTATAGGGAAAGAAAATAGAAGTTTTGGGTGGTGTTCAAAATGTCAAAAGTTATGTGCCGTGTTAAACAGTGGGTGAAAAGTCAGAAGTTCTGTGTTGTGTAAGCAGTGAGTAAAAGTCATAAGTTCTGTTACCGTGTCACAACCGTGTAAAAACCTAGGAATTATGGTGTGTTAAAATAGTGAGAAGAACTCAGAAGTTCTGTGTTGTGCTAAACAATGACTGAAAATCTGAAGTTCTGTGTTATGTTAAACAGTGAGTGAAAATCAGAAGTTCTGTGTTACATTTCAACTCTTTCCTCATATTAATCAGCACATCAGCAATTTATTCAGTTCTTAACAGCAAATCAGAAGGATAAAAGCACAACAGTTTATAGAAGCTCTAATTCTAATTCTGAGCCTAGATTTATTCAAGAAGTTTTGATCCATAATTTCTTCTACTTATGCAATAATATGGCCAACATCAATACTATGATATTTACATATTAAAGGATGTTCTGAATGAAAATATGCAAAGTCAGAAAGACTTACCTTGAATCTGAAGCGTGTGCTTGGAACTTGAGGTGCTGTCTTCAGATGTTTTGGATTCAGCGAGAGCAAAGGAAAAGAAAAGATTATGTTCTTTTTCAAAGGGAAGAACAAAGGTTTAGTTTTCTATTTGGGAATTCTGTATTTTGACGAAGGTTTCACCGTTTTCTTTTCTCTCTTTTGATAATTATCTCTCTCTCTCTCTCTCTCTCTCTCTCTCTCTCTCAAAGCCAGCGAGAGCAAAGGAAAAGAAAAGATTATGTTCTTTTTCAAAGGGAAGAACAAAGGTTTGGTTTTCTGTTTGGGAATTCTGGATTTTGGTGAAGGTTTCACCGTTTTCTTTTCTCTCTTTTGACAATTCTCTCTCTCTCTCTCTCCTCCCCTTGCAAGTGTGATGGAGCAACTTATTTATAGGTGAATTTGTTGTGGTTTTGGGGGGGAAACAAATGGGATTTAAACTTTTTTGGAATACTGTTCCATTGCTTTTTTATCACAGCTTTTTGTATTTGGTGCAAATATGGGATTTGGCAAAATGCAGGCATGGACTGGAGTAGCTGCTGGTTATAGGACTGTACTATAGCAGTGCAGCAAGTTGTTTAAACGAGGTTTTTGGATCTAGTGATGTTCTGATCACAGAAGACCAGAAACGTAGCCTCCGTATGCTAAAGAGCCAATGTTCTGACCGAAGAACATTTCTTCCCTATGTTCTGATTGAAGGGTCATATTCTGAATCGTCTTTGCAAATTCTGATTGCACTTGCATGGGGGCTGGCCCAGAAGTTCTGAAGTCCCATATTCTCTTAACACTTAGAAAAATTTCTAAATGTTTAGAAATTTGTATTTTTCAGAGTAATTTCTGACTTTTGACTTTTAATGAACTAATTTCATATCTTGATGAAATATAATTGTTGAAACTTGATTTTTTGATCTAAAAGTCAAAGTTTGACTTTTCAGTATGCTTTTGACCATTTTACCCTTGTGAATGATTTCCTTTTAGAAAATTATGATTTGAGACTTGAAACTTGCCAGAAGAAAACTTGAGGGTCTAGAATGATCCTTTGAGAAATGAGAGGGAAACTTTTGGGGTACAACAGTTGCCCCTGTTCAATCTTCTTAAACCTGAAGAGGTAGATTGGCGAATCTTCCATTCGTGACTTGAAGGTAGAAGATGATTGAACACTAGAGTGCCCAGAAATTTGCACTTGATGATATTGTGGTTGAGGTGTAAGGAATGGGCTTAAAGATGCCATTTGGAGAAATGATGAAGAGTTATCGGAGATGGGCTTATGGATGTCATTCAAAGGTGATTGTTGATAGAAATTAGACTAAGTCTGAACTTGACTTCAACTGGAAAATAATCAGAATAAACTTTTGGTCGATTTAAACTGAAACTAGCAGAAGTCTTGAATATTATTTGACTAGAAAGAATCAGAATAAATCTTGGAGCGATTTATCTGAACCAGAGAAAATGTCTATTTGGAAAGTATCAAGATAAACCGTTGAGAGGTTTAAACTGAACCAAAAGAGGTCTTGGGTATTCTTTAACTGGATAGAATCAGAATAGATCTTTGAGCGATTTATCTGAACCAGAGAAAGTGTCTACTAGGAAAGAATCAGGATAAATCGTTGAGAGATTTAAACTGAACCAGCATGGGTCTGGAGAAGAATCAGAATAAATATTAAATCGATTTATCTGAACCAGAGAAGATGTCTGCAGGAAAGAATCAGAATAATCCGTTGAGAGATTTAAACTAAATCAGCAGGAGTCTGAAGAAGAATCAGAATAAATCTTGAAGCGACTTATCTGAACCAGAGAAGATATCTGCGGGAAAGAATCAGAATAAACTGTTGAGGGATTTAAACTGAACCAACATGGGTCTGGAGAAGAATCAGAATAAATCTTGAAGCGACTTATCAGAACCAAAGAAGATGTCTATGGGAAAGAATCAGAATAAATCGTTGAGAGATTTAAACTGAACTAGCAGGGGTCTGGAGAAGAATCAGAATAAATCTTGAAGCGACTTATCTAAACCAAAGAAGATGTCTACGGGAAAGAATCAGAATAAACCATTGAGAGATTTAAACTGAACTAGCAGGGGTCTGAAGGAAATATCTGTTATGTAGATGGTCAACCAGTCTTTTCTCAGGAATTGATGTGTAATCGGGTTGTTCACAGATATTTGCCTTATCTTGTTGAAAATTTGACGATAATTTTCTGTTGATTGATCTTTCCTGAAAAGGTGAAGAGTTAGTTGTGTGCAATATAATGATGTATGAAGTGCATGGTATAATGTTGTTTCTCAAAATAAATGAGATTACGCTATATGTATTTGCGTTGTAAATGTTATGATGTATGAATGCAATGTATTGAACATATTAATTGTTCTGCTATAGTGTCGTTGGATTAGGGAAAATAAATCTCTGACTTCTATTGAGAATGAGGAGTGTACGTCTTCATGTTCTGTTTGAAGTTGAAATGTTGAAGGATGGGTTTCCATAATTAGATAAATAAATTATGTTGGGGAAGAGAAATGCCGTGCATTGTCTGTGGACTTTATGAAATCCTGCTGGGGAATCTTGAGTAGCTGAGTGACTTTTGCTGGAGAGTTTTTGAGGTGGTAACTAGAAATTTTTCTTTGTCGGAGATATGAAGGCAAAAGGCACCATTAGGCTACCTGCTGGGGATGTTACAATGATCCTGCAGCAAAATGTTATTGCTTCTACTCTGTTGGAGAAAGTACCTATGGAGGTTTTGTGAAATGGCCCATAGATATCGTCTTGTTTCTTAAAGCCATTAGTAATTGTCTTTTTGTTTAGTTCCTCCCTTTTTTTGAGCTCATTTGTAAACAGTAATTACGTTCAAATGCATATGTTCAAAAATAATCATTGGACGCTTTTGCAAACAAAACAGGAAAATAAAAGAGAAAACATATGGTTTTGCACTTTCAAAGGAATATCCTTGTATTAACTTGAATAAGTATTTTTGTACAAAGAGACGAACATTCTAGTAAGGGAATGTCGTCGTAGAAAATGAAAATTGATACAAAGAAAATATAGCTATGTGAAATAATCCCATGGGGTTCCCACTCTGCTATAGCCTTCATGCCTCTGAGCGTCTCATCCACTTGCTGCTTTGTCCGAAGCTAATTAGATTGATTAGAATCGTTTGAGTTTGTCAGTCGATACTAAATATTGTCTGTACGGTGATCCAACGGGACATAGTCATACGCTTTCAATCCATAACTTTTTCCTGGACCGCCCTTTCGGGTTTTCAGTCCACCGGGATACCCTTTTTTCCCAAGCCGCCCATTCAGGTTTTCAACTTGTCGGGTGTACAGATGTTTTTGTATTTTATCCCTAATTTTTGTCCGAACCCTTTTGGTTCGCAGGGACACCCTAATTTTTTCCTAGGCTAGTCGACCTAGTATGTCTTTATTCATGCCTAGTATCTTTTAACTATGTCCGCATTTACAGGGTGCAGAAGGTCGTCGCCATCCATAGTGGTTAAGATCATTGCTCCACCAGAGAATATGTTTTTGATCACAAATGGTCCTTCGTATGTAGGAGTCCATTTGCCCCTGGGATCACCTTGTGGCAATATGATACGCTTGATTACCAAGTCACCAACCCGATATACCTGACGTCTGACCTTCTTGTTAAAAGCTTTGATCATGCATTTTTGGTACATCTGGCCATGACAGACAACCGTAAGCCTCTTCTCATTGATCAAGTTCAACTGGTCCAGTCGAGTTTGAATCCATTCATCTTCATTCAACCCTGCATCTTTTATGATTCTCAGAGAATGTATTTGTACTTCAATTGGTAGGACAGCTTCCATATCGTATACCAAAGAGAAAGGAGTTGCCTTTATTGATGTGCGTGTCGTGGTACGGTAACCATGGAGAGAAAATGGTAACATCTCATACCAGTCCTTGTAGGTCACTGTCATTTTTTGTATGATCTTCTTGATGTTTTTATTTGCGGCTTCTACAGCGCCATTCATCTTCGGCCGATAAGGAGAGGAGTTATGGTGCTGGATATTGAATTGCACGCATAGTGCGGTAATCATAGTATTGTTAAGATTGGTACCATTATCCATGATGATTCTCTCCGGGATACCGTACCGACATATGAGATTCTGTTTGATGAATCGAGTCACAACGTTCTTGGTAACAAAAGCGAATGAAGTTGCCTCGACCCACTTCATGAAGTAATCAATGGCAGCCAAGATGAAGCGGTGTCCATTAGAAGCTGTGGGTTTGATCTCTCCAATAATGTCAATGCCCCACATTGCAAAGGGCCAAGGAGCAGTCAGGATGTTTAGGGGAACCAGAGGCACATGTACTTTGTCAGCATAGATCTGGAACTTGTGACGAGCTCGTGAATATTGATAACAATCCGCTTCCATGGTGGACCAGTAGTATCCTTCCTGTAGGATCTTTTTAGCCATCGTGTGTCCACTAGAATGAGTGCCAAAGGTACCTTAATGTAAATCAGCCATGATCTTTTCTGCCTCACTCTGGTTTACGCAACGAAGAAAAGTAGAGTCGTGGTTATGTTTATAGAGGATTTCGTTACTGAGGAAGAATTTAGCAGAAAATCTTCTCAAGAACTTCTTATCATTGACTGAAGCTCCCTCCAGATACTCTTGGGTCTCAAGATACCTCTTAACTTCATGGAAACAAGGCTTGTCCACCACTTCTTCAGTATCGATCTCTTGACAGTAAGCTGGTTCGTCCATCCGCTCAATGGTGATCTGGGGAGCCTCGTTATCCCACTTGATTTTAAACATGGATGACATAGTGGCTAGCGCGTCTTCTAGTTGATTTTCCTCTCGTGGAAAATGCTCAAAGGTGGTTTCCTCAAAATATGGGATTAATGTCAACAAATGTTCTTTATAAGGGATGAGATTATGGTGCTTCGTGCCCCATTCTCCTTTGATCTAACTGATGACTAAGGCTGAATCTCCAAATACCCTTAAGGACTTGATTCCCAAATCTATGGCGGCTTTGAGACCCATAATACACGCTTCATATTCCGCCATATTATTGGTACAGTTGAAACAAAATATTGCAGTGAAGGGAGTATAACATCCTTCAGAGGATATGATCACAACACCTATGCCATTGTCGACGATTTTGCACGACGATTTCCTCTTACTAGGATTTCTGTCTCCTTGTACAACAATTGTCTGTTTATGCGTAAACTATCAATATAAACACAATCTCAAAGTTCAAATTTTGTTTTAATTTTCTGTTTTGTTTGCAAAAACGTCCAATGACTAAATTGAATGAACATATGCATATGAATATGATAACTATTAACAAATATATGCATAAAAACATGAATAAGTATTTACTCAAGACTTTAGGAGGCGTGATAATGTTTAAGTCATCCATAAATCCCCACGGAGTAATCCCTAGTAAAGTTTCCCCATAGAGCAAATTCCATAAGATAATCCCCCCGCGGAATCAGCTTCACAAGCTCATCTTCAATAAAGACATATTCCCCACAAGCCTGAAATACTCTAATCGTACTCACCAGCAAATCCCCCTACTGGATAAAGGAGTATAATATTTTCCCCGACAATGTCACCAACCTTCGGAGTTTCAATCTTTAGTATATTATGATAGCAGCACAGTTCACATGAATTCTCTTCCCCAGCTGAGTTTATTTCTCCAACACTGAAATCCTCTACAGATTTCTCTTCTCTACCATGGCTCATGTCCCCAGCAGAACATATTTCTCCAGCAGAGTTTATTTCCCCAACAGGGTTTATTTCCCTAGTGGAATTCAGTCACCCCAACTTGAGTTTATCCTTCTGACTACTGTAAATCACCATCAAAACTTCTCTCCCTCTCTCTCTCTCACACACACACACAAAGGGTAGTCCAGACTAGTATCCCCAGAGAGTTTATACAAAATTGGAAACTTGACCAGATATCAGTTAATCTTACCCTCCCCAGATGAGTCGACATCCATATCAGAAACTCGGTCAGACAACACCTCGGAAGGTTATCCTTCTCTTTTACCCCCAATCAGGGTATATAAGAATTAAACTCCCTAGTAGAGTGATGAACGACCAATGTTCTTGAGTTCTTATCCTCAAGCAGAAATCAACTTTCCCCAGCAGAGTTTCCTCAAACAGCAAGCGAGAATCCCCAGCAGATCGAAGATTCACATTCTGCATCCCCAGCAACAATCATGGATTATTTTTCCCTATAAAAAATGTTATACGAAGCTACCGATACACTTCAAAGACATCACAAATTCATACATCATTTATCATAACATATGCATACGAAATGCATATAGCACATTCTCATTTACTTTGAGAGCCTCATCATGTAATACACTGCATACATCATGACATTGCATAAACACTAACTCTTTCTTTTCAGGTTAAGTTCGCAAACGGGCAAGTATTTCCATCAGAGACTAAATCTGACAAGGGGCTACTTAAGCATTTTCCCCAGAGAGTCATTCTGAAAAATATATCTTTTAGATGAAGTATGACGTAGACATCTTTCAATGCATCATTCAGATGAAGTCAAGCGTAGATTTCCTTCTGATACTCTTATTGGGAAAGCAAGGCGTAAACTCTTCCCGGTACCTCTTCTAGTTGAAGTCAGGCGTAGGCATCTTCTAGTTTGGATGAAATCAAGCATAGATTTCTTTCTGATACTCTTTTGGGAAAATTCAGGCGTAGATTCTTTCTGGTATCTCTTATAGTTGAAGTCAGGCGTAAACATCTTCTAGTTTGGATGAAATCAAGCGTAGATTTTTTTCTGATATTCTTTTGGATAAAGTCGGGTGTAGACTCATTCTAAACGTATCTTCTAGACAAAGTCAAGCATAGAATCATTGTAGTATATCTTTCAGACGAAAATCAAGCGTAGATTCACTCTAATATTCTTTTGGACAAAGTCGGATGTAGACTCATTCCAAATACATCTTCTAAAGACAAAGTCAGACGTAGACGTATTCTGATATTCCTATCAATAGTTACTCTTGATGGAATCTATAAGCCCATCTCTGGTGACATCCCGTCACTCTCCAAATGGCATTTTTAAGCCCATTCCCGGTATAATCAACCAACATGTTACTTCGCGCACAGGTGAGGGCAAATTTCTAGGCACTTAAGTGTTCAATCATCTTCTACCTTCAAGTCACGAATGGCGGACATGCCAATCTAACTCTTCAGCTGTTGTACCCCAAAATTTTCCCTCCCATTTTCCTTCAAGACATTCTCATGAGATCCTCATTTTCTCAAGATGGCTCAAGAATTGATCAGACAAATTTTCCTACTAAGCAGTGGGTCCACAACTAGGGTTTAGTATTTCTCAAGGAAGATTGCGTTTCAAGGTCTCAAATGTTTTTCATGGTTCTCCGTAAGTCTCCAAGAATGCTCATGTCAAGTTTTAAGTCTTGCATCACAAGTTTGCACAGTCAATGGCTCAGATGATAGAAAATCAACTGTATTGGGTAAAAAGTCAATTGTGGTCAACATACTGTCAAACCTCAAGATTTTTGGTCAATATCAAGATTTTGAAGTGATATTCATCATTTGATCAAGGGTTGGTCATGATTCCTCAAGAAAACCCTCAAATCATCAAAAGTCAATTGCCAAATTAGGGTTTCCTTAGGAGAAGTCAACTGAACTTTGACCAAGCATAACTTTCACATGCTTCATCATCTTTTCCCCAACCAAAGCTCATTTTAAAGGAAATTCAATTCTCTACATCTATGTATCTCTATGCTCAAGTCCAAAAAATACATCATTTGAGAGATATAAGACAATACATTATAGGTCATTTCAAAAGTCAACAAAAAGATCATTTTTGTCAAGGAAACTTACATCAAGATAAAGTCTTCAAAAGTAAAAATGATCAACATAAATATTGTAGAACCCTAAAATTCTATAAGAACAAGACCACGAAATCCTTTCACCACAAAATTGTCAAATTTTTCCAAATATTTTGAAGAACCCTAAAATTCTGAAACCATTATTACACTACCTTTCACCACAAGCTTACGATTCTAATCAATTCCATTTACAATGATCCAAATGGCCAGAAAACACCCATGCAAACATCACGATTTCATCCATATATAAAATTCTCTATTTTTATTTTATTGCATTTTAATGTTTACTAACATTTGCTATATGTTCGTGAGGTCTAATAATGCTGAATAAAGCAATCGCAGGTGTCCCATGCATGCTAGACTACAAAACACCATGTTTGCTCCAATTAGTTTTGCTTGCTTTGAAACTCATGATCCAATGACTTTTAACCAAAACTAAGCCCATATTTGGATTCAGGAGGGTTGAATTAGGGGGGATAAGATGTTTTAAATCATTAACCATTTGAATTTCACAGGTTCAAGAAAACAGGTCATCGGAGAAGACAACCGGAGCTAGGGCTCCAGCGCTTCTCCGACCGATGTATTTTGTTTTAAATTATATTTGTTTTGTTTAATTATAGGAACAGATGAAACAGCCACCCAAGTGGAAGAAGCGCGTGTGATAAGGCATTAGTCTCAAAGGTCCTGAGTTTGATCCAGCCTTTTCACACTTTTTCTCTAATATTTCATATGTTTTGCAGGTTGATGATAAAAAATGTTGAACGCGTACCCTAGAACAAGCCTAGCGCCTGTCTCAGTTGGTATGCATGCTGCCTGGAGATGCAGGGGGCGTGGGTTCAACACCCACCCCAACATTCTTTTTTCCTATTTTCTTTATTAACTTTATTTTCTTTTTTTCTAACTTATCCATATTTTTTTAATAAACCCTAATTATTTTTAATCAACATTAAAATAAATTAGGTTTAGTTTTCTTTCTCATAAATTAACTTTGATTTATTAAAATTAATTAGGATAGTTAATCTCGATTAATTTAATTACTTAATTTTTTCGATTAATTAAAATCAACCTAGACTTTAGGATTTGTTTAATTTAATCACTTAATTAGTTTTTTCAATTAAAATTAATTAGATGTTAGGTTAGTTATCAAGTCTTTTCATCAAACAATTTTCCTCTTCGTGCGCTTTATTATTTTCGCATTAGTTTTCCTATTATGTAATTGTTACGGAATGTAATAGCTTAAATTAGGGTTTTTGCTTTCTTTCTTATCCCATTTTTTTATGGTTTGTACCCCCTTCCCCGAAGCTTTGTAATAGAGTAGGACATTTAATTTTTGTCTTTAATGCTTTCCTTATAACTGTCTAGTTTAATAGGATTGTAAGACAAGACATAAAATGAAACATTAGATAACCCTAATCAAAGATAAATAAACTGAATTCAATACACTATTCACACACGCACCTCTTGGGTAACCTCACTTGTTGCCTTTGAATTGAACAGTCATGTCCCTCGAACGTGGGGATGCTTTAGCAAAGACCCTCAATACTAAAGATCATAGTTCCTCAATGACCCTTCGATGCTGCCTTTAGAAAACGATCTAGTTCCTTATGATAAATTGCTAAAGCGCCCTACAAGTTGCCTTTATGATTGTACGATGACCCTCGCCTGTCCCTACACATCTAACGATAGGGCTACCTACTAACTAATGGTAGGATAACACTATCTAAGGAAGATGAAAATAACACGAAAGATCTTTGAGTAGGTAGATAGCTTGTAATTGCTTGCTCACTAAAACAAAACATTTTTATAAACATTTCTTCTGAAATATTTTCAAAAACAAACACTTTGTGTGCATTCTTAACGATGCGAGAATCATTACAGAGTTTTCCGCACTTAGGCATTTTCAAAATATTTTCAAACATACACAACACAAAAGCATTTTCAAATAAAGTGAGCAAGCGATTAAGAGCCCGTAGATAACTACGGATGAAAAGGGTGCTAACACCTTCCCTTTTCATAACCTACCCCCGAACTCAAGAAAATTCTGGAAGTTCTTTCATGTTATTTTCACCCTTTCCTTATTGAATAAAAGAAAAGTCGATGGCGACTCTAGCTATCCGCAACATTTGCGATAAAACGCAAAACTAAGTCAGTTCTCCCACCGTATTACATATACCAACTCGTAGATATGTGTAACAATGCCATATAAATCGTCTTCACCACCATCTATAACTCCCTCTATGAGTACACCACTCTTTATGATTTTTTCCCTTTAATCTATGTTTGAGTGTGAAATTTATATTTGTTCATAAAGTATGAGTGCCACTCATTTTCACTTTGAATAGGGCCTTTAGACAAGTTTCTCAAATGGAGTATTTATCGGGTTGGTGCAACAATGTACGACAATTTCTCCTTGAACCATGTTGGAAAAAAGCATGTATGTGGCTGGTAGTTGCTTGTTCACCAGTGTTATTAAAATAGGAGGTGTTAAATTCCCTATAAAGGAACATGTTGGAATAAGTTTGGTTTTGTATCTAAAATCCATAAGTTTTAATGATAACAAAGTGTAGACAACATTTTTGTACACTAATCGTTTTATTCAGTGTGCAAATTATGAAATCGAGTTATGGACTCTGAATGAAGCAACTTTTAGCAAAACAAACTCTGATTCTAAACAAAGAAAAGTTTGAACAGAGCTAAATTTTGACAAAGCAGTCTCTGAAGCTTGGACAATGCAAACTTTGAAGAATATGAACTCGGGAAAAAGAGACTCTAAACTCTGTACTTCATCAAATTCCAAAGCGAAGCTAAAGTCTAAAGAAGTGTTTTTCTATTGGTCAAGCATCTGGATAATTAAGACACCGCCTCTGCATAAATTAATCCAGAATCACTATGATAAATCAAGCCTCATTTTCACCAAGACTCCAAAGTCTATATCAACAAGGCTTTGAACTCTGGTCAAGCTTCAAATCATCATAAATTTGAAGCAAATGATTGAGAGAACAATGTTTGGATGAATATTTTTGGAGATAGTACATTTAAAGTGGAAAATTTAAACATTCCTTAAAAAGGACAAATTTGCGGTAATTGCAAAATGATTATACTTCCAACGGATCTCCATGTTTTCTGGCTCAACCTCGCACCACTACTACAGGTGTGAAATTGATGAAGTTTCCATATTCATCATCCAACTATACTATTAATCATATTCCAATTTCATCTTTCAATGGTCCTATCACCATCTATATAAAGAGAACAACGAAAATTGAAGAAGTGTAGAATTGTACAGAGATAAAATTATGAAAAGAGAATTTGCAAGAAAGTTATATGCATCATTCTGAAAAAGTCAAAACAAAAACACAACAAAGAGAGAAACAACACTCACTAAAATTGTAAATTTTCATTGTATACTTTTCTTAAGTGTAAAGTCTATAGCTCATATTGTGTATATGCTTGTTTAAAAGCATCATTATAAACACGTAATCTTTGTATTGTAACTCTGATTGAATTCCTTGAGGGACTAAGTATAGTCTGTAGCCTCGAGAAGTCATTGATAGTTTCTCTTTGAAATTGTATTCCTTGAGGGAATAAGTTTATTCTGTAGCCTTGAGAAGTCATTGATAATTAGTCTTTGAGTGTAACCTGATTGATTAGTGGATTAAGTCCTTATTGAGAAGGCGAACTCACTCTGACGAGTGGACGGGATTAACTTCGTTAACAGTGAACTAGTATAAAAATCCTTGAGTATTTTTATCATTGTTGAGTTTGTTTTAGGGTCTATAAAAAGTTACCAAATTAGAAAACCCAATTAAAACCCCCTTTTTATTGTGTTTCATCGGACCTTCAATTGGAATCAGAGCTCCGGTTCTGATATTGACTTTTGTGTCAAACATTTAACTGTGTCAGATAAAGATCCAGTTTTCTGAAAAACAATAATGACATCTATAATTAACAATGATAATAAATATAATTATTATCACAAACCTTCAATCATTAATGGAGAAAATTTTGATTACTGGAAGGATAGAATCGAAAGTTTCTTCCTTGGATATGATGCTGATCTATGGGATATGGTAACAGAAGGTTACACATATCCTACAGATTATGATGGTGAAAATCTTTAAGGAATGAAGATGGATGAGAAACAAAATAAAGATAAGAAGAATCATCCTAGATCCATAACAATCTTGTTGAATACTATTTCTTATATTCAGTATGAGAAGATTACAAATAGAGACTCATCTAAGTCAATATTTGATTCTTTGAGGATGACTCATGAAGGAAATAATCAAGTGAAGGAAACTAAGGCTATGGCCTTAATTCAGAAGTATGAAGCTTTTAAAATAGAAAAGGGTGTGACTATGGAGAATATGTTCTCAAGGTTTCAAAATCTTGTTGCTAGATTGAAAGTCTTAAACAAGGGCTACACAATCGTAGGTCATGTAAAGAAAATCATCAGAATCCTACCCAAGAAATGGAAGCCAATGGTAATAACATGGCGTCTAAGGATTTGAAAAATATCCCTCTAGAGGAGCTTGTAAGCTCTCTAAGAAGTCATGATATCGAGCTAGAAGAGGATGAGCCATATGGGAAAGTGAAGCATGTGACTCTGAAGTCTAAAGATAAATTTCAAAAGGCTAAAGCTCTTCAAGCAGAAGAAGAAGAAGAAAAGTATGAAAGAAGTTCTCATGAAGAGGTTGAGTTGTCTCTATTATCCATGTTAATTATCTATTTTTATGGTTGGCATTATGTTTGGTAAAACTAATAGAGCAGTAATATTTAGATAGAATGTGTTAACTTTTTAACAAAAATAGGTTAAGCAAGAAGTCATATCTTATGTTGGGACATGTTGAGATGAAGTGTTTCAACATCTGGAGCAACATGTCGGATAAGATGTCCTATGAGGAAGCATACAACATCGCGCCTGAGTTGAACTGGACTGTTATATTCTGTTAAGTCACAACACATAATATACTTGGAGGATATTATATTATCCTATGTGGCGCTGTTTTGTAGGTCAAGAAGAATATTGATGAATATTTACTTTCTAAATTTGGAGATAATTTAGGAAGATTTGATTGAAGACCTAATTTGTAGCAGAATTTCCTGCTGTTTGTAACGCCCAAATCTAGTTGGTTATAGGTTATAAGTAGAAGCTTTGTAACCAAGAATTTGTACCAACCGAGAATTTAAAAGATGTAATCATTAGGGATGAGTCTGTTAGCCACTCTCTAGAAGAGTTAGTATGTGTGAACCACTCGGGTTGTGAGATGGTCATTGTGTTCTCGTCAAAGCTGTGAAGCCAGAGTGAGTATTATTCTTGGAGGAAGCATTGAAGCAACTTCAAGTTGTGATCTTAGTCAAGAGCCTTGGCTAGTGATTGTCATGGAAGTGTGTCTTCCTGTTTGTTCAGAATTATGTTAATCTAATGGTTGTGTGTGATTGAAGAGGGGTTGAGGAGGGCCTCATGTCTAGGTGAGTCTTAGATAGAAATCTAGTAAGGTTAGTGATTAAGTGAGAAGTTGTAAGCGGGGGAGTGTAGCTTCAAATTGATACTATCATATTGGATTTTTACTTGGCTTTGTATGCCCCCAGAGTATGAAGGTTGTTCTGAATTGGGTTAACAATTATGTGTGTTATTTATTCTTTTCTGTACTATTTTTATTGTTAATACCTTTCCTATTTGTTTATGTCGGATCAGATGTCCTAACATGTCATAGGGCATCTGAGTTCTCTCATACCAGAATTTCAATTGGTATCAGAGCATGCATCATGTCTGTTTCTGGATGAGGTCCAAGGGGGATACTTTCTGTTTTTGTGCAAGGTAGGAGGTTTCTACTAAAAAGTTGTTTGAACTTTGAGTGTTCATATTATTGTTTGAACAGTCCCTAGAAGTGAAGGATGGACTATTTATGACAGGGTATGGGTTGGACCTGTATGTGGTGTTTTCAGGCGTGTAGCGTTGGTGGCAAGATACTGTGTTTGTTTGATTTATTTTCAAACCTATGTTGACCTGGAGCATCTGAAGTGTGGAGTTTGTGTGTAAGGGTTTGTTGTGCCTGGAAGTTGTTGAGGAGATGTTGTTTGTTCTGCTGCATGGTATTTGTTGTAACCCTGGTTGACACGGCATTAGGGATTGGTCTCCTCAGCAGGTGTATCATGTGATGATAGGATATGACAAGACGATTTTAACCATCTGTCTAAAATGGTCAATGATACTTGAGTTTATTTCTCAAGTCCACTCATAAAGACACTTTGGTGTGTGATTGTTTTTTCTTTCCAGAAACCTGTCATTTATTTGATAGATTATTGAAGAAAAACATAGATCCATTTATTTTGGTTTCTAAAAGAGTCTTCCTAATTCTTGACCTAATTAGGAGAGTGACTCTGAGTCTTGTTGTTGGTGGTGTTGTTGAAGCTTGGACGATTTTCAAATATCTTGAAGATATTCAAGGGATATTTTGGTATGCTGGAAGCAGAAATGGCTTCAGAACGAAGCTCAGTTTTGGGTTCCAGAAGAAGGGAACTTATGTCCTACCAGATGTTGGGACATCATGTCAGCAGGAGTGCAACTTCCTGTTGAAAAGCAGATGCTTTGGGTGCTAAACAAATGTGTAATCACATATGTTTGGAACCTACTCTTATTTTGGAAGAGGAAGCATCTGGGTTGTGGATCTAAGATGTTTTATCCAGAAAACTTGTCTTAAAGTGGTGGACTGGTTGAATTTTGATCAACCAAGTGGTTACTTCTTGGTTCAGTTTATTTTTGACCCAAGTTAGTAGAAGTGCAGAGGCTGAGCTCTAATTCCAAAAGTGTTTTGTTATCTTAATTATATCTCTTGAATATGATGGTCAAGTTCATATGTCAAGGACATCCTCTCTATCATCTAGTCTCTCCTGATCAAAGAAGCCAGATGTCTGTGATATTGTTTAGGTGGAACCATTTCTGCTACAACAGAGAAAGTTTTGTATGGGTATGCACTATAGAGATGTTTCTCTCAAACATGATAGAGGTTGTTTACTCAAACTTGATATCACTTATCAAGTCTATGATAACATTGAACTCTTGTTCTGCTAAAATGGAAGAGACATTCTAGGGTTGTTTGAAATGGAGATGCATCAACCTAAGGTAAGTTAATTTTCTGGAGAATTAGCTTATAAGTCATGATGTGATGTCCAGTATTATTTGGGAGAAGTTAGGGTACTCCTGGATATTCTGTTTGAAAGGTTGATGATCATACAAACCCCTATGTATGGTGGTCTGCATGGTTGAGGAAATCTCCTCTTTAGGGGCAGAAGAATTGTGATCAAACACCTCAAAGTCAGACAAGTGGTCTGAATTTCGTGCTCAAAAAGAAGTTTCTTGAGGTGTGTTTGATATGGTATTGAAGGTAGATAAACTACTGATGGTTGATACTCTTGTGCTCTCCCACAAGAGGTGTTGTTTGGATTTACTATGGTTATCATCACCAGAATCATATTATTGGGTGAAATCCATGTGACTGAGAATGATGTCAGAAGAGACGTTGGAACATCATTTCAGGTTTGCAGCTTCATACAAGGAAGTTGTATTAAAGATCATGGGGTGAGAATTGCTGGTCACCAATAGATTCCAAATTTGGAATGTATGACCATGATGGAGTATGAGGTCTAGTCTCCGACTAAGTCTAGAATGTTGTGAAGAATCCTCTCGTGCTAAATGGGAAGAAGAAGGATGTCAGACCAAGTGTTCTAACATTTGTTGAAAGAGAGTTTCATCTACAGCTGTATATGTGGGGAAGTTTTTTTTTGATGACAAATACCTTGTCGGGAGCTTGGTATAAGTATAATATTGTTAAGATGGGCATGTTACTAAATAAATACCTTGTCGGGAGCTAGGTATTTATCTGAGGTATGGATGCAAATCAGATCTTTGAACTGTTAGTTCAGAAATTGTTAAAGAGATTATTTCTCTTAAAGATGTTCAGGTGGTTGTATTGACCTGAATAAGCTGCAAAAGGTGTGATCTTTAAGATCTTCTTGTTTATTAGGAGCTTCTTAAAGAACTTGTATGCATTATTAGTCCTATAAAATTGTCTTATTTGGGTTCCGTGTATGAAGCTGATGTCCTAAATAATATTGTAACATCATGTTGGGGTGTGTTTTGGAGGATATTGGGTTTGAGCGTATGGAGTTGAATGCTCAAGTATTATTGTCATAAGTGGGAATTCTGATCATGATGATTAGAATGTCCAGATTCTGTGTATAGTAGTATGTTCTTACAAATACAAGGCTAATATCCTTTTGAAGTATTCACTAGTATCAACAATTACAAGTGAATAAAATGGCAGAAGAAGGTTATCAGATACTGAAGTATAATCAGAATGCCTGCTGAGTTAGGGTTCTTCTACTACAAGTAAAAGATAGTGGTAGTCTGGAACTTGTGTAGCAAGCAAGCTAAGAGCATTTGTTCAGGAATATGTGAGACATTACAAATCAAGTGTATCTTGTATGAACCTCAGGTGTGTTAACGTGGTTATCTTCAGTAGGAGCTTTGATTATCCTTGACAAGTGGAGTCAAGTGAGTGTTTATGGATTGTAGCTGAGATGATGCAGATTATGTAGCTTGTGTTTATGTCAAGCATTTGGAGAATGTATGCCTCTGTGAAGGGTTTTGGGAAGTGTCACATGTGGTGGGCCTGGCCAAAAAGAGAATATGTAGAGACCAGTGGAAGACTATAAATTTGTGTGAAGAATCTTGGTCTGATGTTTAAAGATGTGTGGTCAAGTTTTTTTTTAAGAAAAAGAAGATAATGTCTGATTGGATGTCAGGACACTTTTCGAAACATGTTCTCTCCTTGAGCCAAACAAGGAAGCTTTATGGACAGTGCAATCTCTACATGTCAGGATGGAGTGTAAAACATAATTTTTGTCTATGCATGAGCTGTTATGGGAAATATCCATTTCTAGAAGAATCATCCAAGAAGGCAGTCAAAATCTATTTTGGAAATTTCAGTTGCTTTTAGTCCTGTTTCTCTATCAATGCTCTTGACCAACACCATTGACTGAGTTTGTGATTGTTAATTCCTATGTCATTGCTTGGGTATTTATAGAGACCATTTATTCTCTTCCTTCTCCTTGTAATTGCTTGGTGTTTACATAAGTCCTTATGGATTTTGTACAAGTATGCATGAGTATCTCTTGGGTATGGTTTTGTGAAGGGTTTAATTGTCTTGTGCTTGAAAATTCCGGGGTGAAAGGTATTGTTCAGATGTTGATAAATATGAGGTCTGTTTTTGCATAAATGTTGAATAGGATGTCTTATTCTGTGTTTGGTCTTCTTTGAGCATTTTTTATTATGTCTTGTGATCTGAGTTATGAACATAATTGTTTCTTATGTTCTGAGTTACTCAGGCATAACAGTGAGGTCCTCTGTTTTGTCAAAAGGGTTGCTCAAATAAGTGTCTAGATACTTCTTAAGTTTCCTCTTGTGCCTCCTTAGAGGAATATTTGTCCCCCCGCGAGTAATGTTTCTAGATTAAGGGGGGATGAATTCAGCATGTGGGGAATGTTTTTAGGATTAACATCATCTTGTTTTGGACGTAATGGGTTTTTTCAGCTGAACATGAAGAAGAGCGGTCTGTGGTGGCTGAGCTTTTAAATCTGAAATGGAAATGTTTAGAGCTGATGTGATAAATGTTGGATTTGATGTTCTGACATCAAATAGACTGGGTATTTTATTTCTCTGTGTTGTCTTTGTCATATTATAGCTAAAAAGGGCCAGAGAATATATGGTTCTCCAAAAGAGGAGACAACATTGGTGTTGGACATGGTGAAGTCCTATTGTTGATGTTATGACATCATATGGGGAGATGTCATGTGTGAAGACTGAAGATTGTCAAGTGTAAAGACTAAAGATTATGACTGACTACTCTGATGTTTTTATGGTTGTTGCTGATTTGTATTTCTTAACTTTTGTTTTTATGATTAACACTTGTATATGAAAAGGTTATGTAAATTAGTTTTAGCCAAAATACGCCAAAGGGAGAGATTGTTAATTCTCTATTTTTATGGTTTGCATTATGTTTGGTAAAACTAATAGAGCAAAAATATGTTAGATAGGATGTGTTAACTTGCTAACAAGAATAGTTTGAGCAAGAAACCATATCTTATGTTGGGACATGTTAAGTTGAAGTGTTTCAACATCCGGAGCAACATGTCAGATAAGATGTCTTATTAGGAAGCATACAACATCGCGCCTAAGCTGAACTTGACTGTTATATCGTATTAAGTCATAAGACAAAATATACTTGGAGGATATTATATTATCTTATGTGGTGTTGTTTTGTAGGTCAAGAAGAATCAACAAGAATATTGACTTTCTAACTATGGAGATAATTTAGGAAGATTTGATTGAAGACCTAATTTGTAGTAGAATTTTGTGTTGTTTGTAAGTCCAAAGATCTGTGTTTCGAAGGCCCAAATCCAGTTAGGTATAGGTTATAAATAGAAGCTTTGTAACCTAGGATTTGTATCAGCCGAGAAATTACAAGATATAATCATTAGGGCTGAGTATGTTAGCCACTCTCTAGGAGAGTTGGTGTGGGTGAACCACTCGGGTTGTGAGATGGTCACTGTGTTCTCCTTGAAGTAGTGAAGCAAGAGTGAGTATTATTCTTGTAGGAAGCTTTGAAGCAACTCCGAGTTGTGATATTAGTCAAGAGTCTTGGCTAGTGATTGTCATGGAAGTGTGTCTTCCTATTTGTTTAGAATTGTGTTGATCCAATTGTTGTCTGTGATTTAAGAGGGATTGAGAAGGGCCTCATATATAGGTGAGTCTTAGATAGATATCTAGGAAGGGTAGTGATTAAGTGAGAAGTTGTAAATGGGGGAGTTTAGCTTTGAATTGATACTATCATAGTGGGTTTGTCTCTGGCTTGATATGCCCCCAGAGTAGGAAGGTTTTCCAAACTGGGTTAACAATTCTATGTGTTGTTTATGCTTTTCTGTATTGTTTTTATTGTTAATACCTTGCCTATTTTTTTATGTCGGATTAGATGTCCCAACGTGTCATAGGACATCTGAGTTCTCTCATACGATAATTTCAAACCAGAAGAGTCAACCAACTCCAGAAGTATAGATAGAACAAGTCCAGAGGCTACAAAAGGACAGGTGGATGCTTTTAGTCAAAATATGGGCAGAAGAAGTTTGGAGCTGACAAAGAGGTCATCTGCTATAAGTGCAAAGAGTCTGGCCATTACAAGAATGAGTGTCCCAAACTCATCAAAGAAAATCCTAAGAAGAAATTCTTTAAGGATAAAAAGAAGGTTCTAATGGCAACATGGGACGACTCTGAATCTTCTGAAGATGACTCTAAAGAAAAACAAGCTAAAATGGCTCTTATGGCTAGCACTGACGCCTCTAAATCAGAAAAAGATTCAAACACTGAAGAGGTATTTTCTCATCTAACTTGCTCTGAATTTGAATTATCTTTAGTTGAAATTCTTGAAAAGAATCAGAGACTTCAGAAAAGATACAAGAATCTAAAACAGATTCATGTAGTCAATACTGAAGCCCATAGGGAGCTGATAAAAGAAAATTCCATTTTAAAAGAAAATATTAATATTATTGAAAAAGAAAAGTCTTCTCTCTGAAGCAAGAGTGAAAAACTAGAAAAAAATGTATTTTAAAAGCTCTCATAGACTCTGAGTGTGTTTCTAAGAAATATGAAACATCTTTTAAAAAATTTCTAGAGAGAAGCATAGATAGAAGCAAGATGACTTCTATGATCTATGGAGTGAGTGGAAATGGGAGAAAATGCATTGGTTATAGAACACCAAGAAATGAAATGCTTGATCCTAAACCAAAAGAAATGGTGATAAAACCAAAAGCTTTGTATTCCCATTTCACTTATGGACACAAAAAAGATATTTATAATGCACACACTACTACAAAAAATAGATGTCACTTGAACGTGAAATGAATTTAACCTCGGCTAAAGAAGCGAGGTAATAAAAAACGTCATGAAAAGTTACCACTTATCACCTCCGTGATTTAAAAATCGAGTGGTAAAGTTATAAGCACATGGGTTTGAACCCTAACAGTAGCACTTTTATTATTTTCAAAACTAGTGTATCTTTTATTTCGGTTTATCTAGAAAACCAAGGGGTAAGATTATATATATCTTTGCTGATATCCATCTTATGATAAGTTAAACTCCCTTCTTTGTTTAAATTTTTAAAGGTTAGGCTCCCTTATTTGCGTAACTTGAAGCAAGATTGGTTTTCTGCACTTGCAATATATCAAATGAGCAAAAATACAACAACGTCAATACCATCATTTGAGATAGATTGCAAGAACAAAAAAAAGTTTTGTTCAAGATTAGAAAAACATTGAATATTTTTTCTGTCTTGCAATCCATCCTAAACAATGATGTATGCAAGTTTGGGGAGGCTTTATATAAGTAAGAATCAGGGTAAAATATGTTCAAAGAGTGCTTGTATAGTGAAATCTGAGTATTGGATCCCTCAGTTATATCAAAAAATCGAAGGGTTAGGTCATTTAGTTTACACTTATAAACAAATAAAATCATAAACTGCAAAAGTTGGGATTTGAAGCATGTCCAAATTTATTTTCCCCTCCATAATTTATTGTTTTTATTTTTATAAAAAATTAAACATGTTATGCCTTGGCATAATACCTCGGTTTTTTTCTCCTTGAAGTGAAAGCTTCGTCATGAAATGTATTACTTATATTAGTGACATAAACCCCAGGTTGATAAAACCTCTAGGAAACTAACCACAAATGACCCAAAAAGATGTGGGTATCTAAAAACAAATAATTTATGTCCCAATTATCCTTAGAAACAAAGTGAAGACACCAGTCATGGTATCTAGACTCTGGGTGCTCACGACACATGACAGGAAGAAGGCTTATGTTCCAAAAGCTAGAACTTAATCTTGGAGGCTCTGTAGGCTTTGGAGGAAATCAGAAAGAAAAAAATCATTGGCTCAGGAATAATTAGTAACATTTCTCTTTCTTCTATTTAAAATGTTTTACTAGTTGAAGGACTAATGCATAACCTATTATCCATAAGTCAATTAAGTGGCAATGTTTATGATATTATTTTCAATAAAAATCCTATAAACTTGTAAGTTAAAAGGATGGATCTGTATTTTTTAGAGGAAAGAGAAAGAACAACATGTATAAAATCAAACTCTCTGATTTAGAAAATCAAAATGTAAAATGACTTATGTCTGTGAACAAAGAACAACGGACACTACTATAAATAATGCATCTAACATCAGACGTGTAATACGTTTTGCCTCGGCATTAGAAGCGAGGTAAATAAGGTCTTCATAAAAAGTAAAGACATATCACCTTGGTGTTTAAAATACTGAGGTATAAATTTATTAGCACATGGGTTCAAACTCCAACTTATGCACTTTTATTATTTACAAAAACTAGCATCTTTTTTTATCTCGGTTTATCAAGAAAATCGAGGGGTTATCATTATTATTTTTAATAGAACTCGTTACATTGTTTACACAAAACATTAATAAAATAATTTGTTTACAAACTACAATATTTACCCAGAATATTACATTTTTTATACAGAAAAAAATTAATTGTCCATGAAGATCATATGTTGGATCTTCAATTCCTTGATATTCTTGGCAATATCAAGTGCTGGGAAACTCTTTTCTCCCAACAATAAAAGGGCTTCTCTATGGATTTTTCTTGTATTTATTTCTGATATGATTAAAAAAGGGTTAGACAAAAAAAGGGTTAGATAAATAAAAAAATTTCTGCTAAAATTAAGATTTAAGAACACAAACCTGAACCCCAAATAATGTTCTACTCTTAGAATTCATCATAGAAAACTATTCATGGCAAACACTCTTGCAAACTTAAGCTCTTCATGATGTTAGATCTTCAAATTCTTGACATCCTAGGAAGATCAAATGCTGGGAAACAAAATGTTTTCAACTTCTTTTTCTTGCATTTGTTTCTGATATGAAAAAAATGGATTAGACGAATAAATAATTTTTGGTTCAAATAAATATTTAAGAACACAAACCTTAAACCCAAATAATTTTATGCTATTTCAATCCATCATAGAGAACTCTCCATGACAAAAACTCTTGCAAATCTTAAAGTGGAGGATAGTTTCATCATTAGTTTTTGATATTCATAATGCTTTTATAATGAAAGTTATTTATGTTTTACGCGGATAACTAATTGAAATTCTGGCAACAAATACTTAATGACACAGTGAATGTTATGACATCGTATCTGACAAATTGTACACCAATCAAACAGTAATCTAAAAGACAGTAAATAACACAATCAATTGTTAACCCAGTTTAGTGTATAACAACACCTACATCTGGGGGCTACCAAGTCAGGGAGGAAATTTACTATAAGAGGTATTAATTTAGGAATAAACCAACCAGTTTATCTCCTTCACTTAAGACCTACCCAATGCAACTTCAATCTAAGTCCTACTTAAATCTGAGTTCCTACTCACTCCCCCTCAATCACAGCAGTGATACTAATCTACTGATTAATAAGATTATGAAGACATTCTTCAATACACACGCTTGATTTTGCTTCAAAGCTTTAATCAAGAGACATAACACTCGTGCTTCAAAGCTTTGAGTGATAAACAACCCTTACAACCAAATCCTACTCCAAGTCACTTATCAAAATGATAATTGCTTGGCTCACAGTAGTTACTAAAACTATCACAACTATACAATGCCTTATTGATCTTCTGTCAAAAGCACTGCTCGCCATTAGGATTCATGAGAAATATATATGCAGTCTATTCTTCATTTAGGGCTTCCATAAAAATAGCTAGGGTTAACCAAAGTTAATCCTAAAGACCTGGTCTTGAGTTTTCATCATAACAGATTAGGGTTAAGCAAGGTTAACCTAATATCCACGTGAGCATCTGATCTGGACAATATACTTCAACTCATAGTAGCACACCAGATTCTTGAAAATTCTCAGGAACAATAAATCTGCACAACAACTTGAGCAGTACAGGATGTCTTAACATTGGTTATGACATCATGTATCCTGCTCACTGATTTTGGTAGAATTCAGTACATATGATCATAGCTTAATCATCATGATATTCACTCATACTGAGTTGTTCCTGTAGAACATTCCTTCTGCAGAATTTACCTTTATCCCAGAATGTTATGACATTAGTCATGACATTCACAAATCTGGTTTTACCAAGAATTAATGCCAACAAACAAACACTTACAAACTCCCCCCTTTGGCAAATTTTTGGATAAAACCCCTAAACAATCAGAGATTAGAATGCAACAGAATTTTTAATAACAACTAATCTAACTACCAATATCTAATTCTACCGAAATTACCATAATTTCTTCTCTCCCTTTTTAGCCATAAAGAGGCCAAAGGTACTAGTACGTCAAGTTATACAGTCATCAAAAGGAAATCCAAAATACACAGAGATAGAGTGAAGGTATCAAATAGCAGCAACAAGTTCCAGCATCAATCTTTTCAACTCAGCAAACACAAACCTTCAGGTACTGTCATCCCCTGAGGAAGCACTATTTTCAGTAGCACCTTCTGGTGAGCTTCTTGCAGAACCATCATGCTGTTCTTCATCAGCATCCTCTTCCCTCATTTGTTCTTCATTCTCCTCCTGTTCCAGACTAGCAATCAACTCTTCAAGAGTCCTTTTTCTTGCATCAAGCTCTCTGCAGGTTTATTTTAGAACAGCTATAACATCAGCTTTCTTGGAATGAGCTTTGACATTTGGTGTCTCAGCAGATGTCATAACAATGTCAGGGACATGTGTTCCCTGAAATAGCTTATAGTGAAAACCAAGTGCAGGGGCTCTTTTGCACACAGAGTCCTTTTCAACCAGGATATCAGGATACTGATCAATGATTACACCACACAGGAGAGAGGGAAAAGCAATAGGGCCTTTAATAGCACAGCTCTCAGCATGTTTCAATGTTTGATCAAATATGTAGTTGCCATAATCAAAGTTTGTTTTGGTTCCAACAGCATAGATAAATCTTCCCAAACCAATGGAAATGGTGGATTTGTGGTTGGTGGGAACCCAGTTAGCTGCACCAATTTTGTGCAGTATGGCAAACTTCATACTCAGCTTGCTTGCAGTTAGCTTCCCTTTCAAGGGCCAGTGCTTGACTTGCTTGGCAGTGATGGTTTGACAAACCTGGTTGTCAGTAACTTTAAGCTCAGGCTGAGCATCATCAGGCCTCCCTAGGTATTTGTTTATCACAGTAGGAGAGAAACTTACCTTCCTTCCTCTTACATAAACACTCTTAAAATCAGCTGAATTTCCATCAGCATATCCACCAGACAAATTTACTATGAATTCTTTGACAAGAATCTCATAGCAGTTGGAAAACTTGACCACTGTTTTCATCAGGCTAGCAGCCTTGATGAGATCCATGACTTCCTTACACTCAATAGCACTTCTGTTCAGCTCCCTCTTTAAGGCAATCCTTTTCAGAAATACATACTTCCACCTGCTTGCATTTTCTGGATGGTGAAAGAAGATGTTGTCAATGGCAACCTCAGGAACCTTAGGCAGTTTGCTAGAAGAGGGTTTCTTCTTGAGAGAAATGTCTGGAACATTGCTCTCAACATCAAAATCAAAGTATGATTCCTTATCAGATTCAGAGGGTTCAGGAGCCTTTCTTTTCTTGGCTATAGGTTGTCTCAAGGGTTTTGAGAGACTACCAACAGATACCCTAGCTTTTACCTTACCCTTCCCTTTGGAAGTTCCAGCCTTTTGTTCCTTCTTAGCTTCTTCTCTAGCCTTGTTCTCGGGCCTAGCTTTCTCATGAACAACTTCAGTAGCCTTCTCTTTGGAGGGGCTTTGGGCAACACTCTGCTTTTCTTTTCTACTCATCATCCTTCTTGCTATGCTAGGGTTGATATTAGCAATTAAATCATTGTCAGAAAATTCCTCATCAACATTAATGACAGGAGGTTCAACAGCTTTATCAGTAGTGGTCTGGTGATCATCAGGTTTCTCTGTAGATTTTCCAATGTTGTCATCAGGTGTCTCAACATTCTGAGTGACATTGGGATCACTTTCTAAATTAGGGCTAGCAGTTTCTTGGTTCAATGGTACAGATATACCAGGAACAGAGTGATTCTCATTAAGAATCCTATTGACTAGTCTGGCAATAGCTTGATGAACATAAGCAGAACCTTCCCTATTAGTTATCTCTGGAGGAACAGAAGATGATGGTTGAGAAGATTTACCAGAGGGAGAAGCTTGTGATCTTCTTGCATGTCGGGTTCGCAACTTCTTGACCTTAGTAGGATCAGCTGCCATTGCACAAAGTGGAATTACCTCAAGGACATCAGCATCCATGGGGTTTACGATTGCCCTAGGTTCGATGTCAGAGGGTGAGGAAGATGTAGTTGCCTTTGATGAAGATGATGACACAGATTGTTGAGACATTTTGAGAGATTGAGAATACAAGTGACAGCGAGTGTGAAATTTTCTTTTGAGGGAATGGAGAGTGATACAGCAAACTGAGAAGAGGGAGATATAAATATGTCTATTCCTCTTCTTAAACTTTTGGAAAGAAAGAGGTAAACAAATGATTAGCCCAATCAGAAGAAACTTGATTAAAATATTTCTTTCAATCCTTGTATTAAGCAAAATTAATTGCTACATCTCTTCATATTGGAAAATACCCAGCTTTCCCCTTAAATTCTCAAACTGACTAGCATCAAATGCCTTGGTAAAAATATCAGCTAGTTGTAGTTCAGTGGCAACATGTTCCAGCTTAATCACCTTCTCCTCCACAAGATCTCTGATGAAGTGATGTCTAATGTCAATATTCTTAGTCCTGCTGTGCTGTATAGGATTCTTGGATATGTTAATAGTACTCAAATTGTCACAGTACAATGTCATGACATCTTGTGTGACATTATACTCAGTCAGCATCTGTTTCATCCAGATCATTTGAGAACAGCTTCTACCAATTGCTATGTATTCAGCTTCAGCAGTAGATAGAGATACACAGTTTTGTTTCTTGTTGAACCAAGAAACAAGATTATTTCCCAAAAAGAAGCATCCTCCAGAGGTGCTATTTCTATCATCAGCACTGCCAGCCCAATCAGCATCACAATAACCAGACAGAATTGGTTCACATCCATGGGAGTACAACATGCCATAATTGTAAGTTCCACTCACATACTTCAAAATTCTTTTCACCTGGTTGATGTGAATTACTTTGGGTTCAGTCTGGTATCTTGCACATACTCCAACTGCAAAGGCAATGTCAGGTCTGCTGGCTGTTAAGTATAGCAGACTTCCTATCATGCTTCTGTACAAGATTTGATCCACATTTTCCCCACTTATGTCTTTGGACAACTTTAAATGAGTAGGTGCAGGAGTCCTTTTATGACTGGCATTCTCCATCCCAAACTTCTTGACAATATTCTTTGCATACTTGCTTTGAGACAGAAAAATTGAGTCTTCCATCTGTGTGACTTGTAGTCCAAGAAAGTAGGTCAATTCTCCCATGAGGCTCATTTCAAATTCAGCTTGCATCTGGTTAGCAAAATGTTTAACCATTTTATCTGACATTCCTCCAAACACTATGTCATCAACATAAATTTGAGCTACCATTATATTTCCTCCTTCATCCTTGACAAAAAGAGTTTTATCCAAACCTCTTTTCCTGTACTCTTTGTCAGTGAGGAACTTTGTTAACATGTCATACCAAGCTCTAGGAGCTTGTTTCAGACCATATAATGCTTTCCTCAATTTGTAGACATGATCAGGACAGTTTGGATCCACAAATCCTTTAGGCTGTTCCACATACACTTCCTCATTTAAGTACCCATTTAGGAAGGCACTCTTCACATCCATCTGAAACAGCTTGAACTTAAGGAGACAAGCAACTCCCAATAGAAGTCTGATTGATTCCAGTCTGGCTACAGGAGCAAAAGTCTCATCAAAATCAACCCCTTCAACTTGAGTGTATCCTTGAGCAACAAGCCTTCCTTATTCCTGGTGACAACTCCTTCAACATCTGACTTGTTCTTGTAGATCCACTTTGTGCCAATGATGTTTGTTCCTTCTGGTCTAGGAACTAACTCCCATACTTCATGTTGCTTGAACTGGTTCAATTCATCTTGCACTTCTCCAATCCAGTATTCATCAGTCAAATCCTCTTTAACATTTTTTGGTTCAATCTTAGACACAAAGCAAGAGTTTGTGATGATTTCTCTAGATCTTGTAGTGACTCCACTGTTAGGATCTCCTATGATGAGTTTCTTAGGATGATCTTTCTGAATTCTGATGGAAGGATCTTTGTTAGCTTCCTTTGATTCAGACTCTGATGGAGTAGGATTAGGCACATCATCCTTTTTAGACACTTGTGTTGAAGTCTCAAAGAATGTCTCAACATCATATGGGACATTTGTTTCCTCATGGTGATCATCAACTATGACATTTATAGACTTCATCATAACTTTGGTCCTGGAATTGAACACCCTATATGCTCTGCTGTTGGTAGAGTATCCTAGGAATATTCCTTCATCACTTTTAGGGTCCCTCTTTCTCCTTTGTTCGCGATCTGTCAGAATATAGCATTTGCTCCCAAAGGCATGGAAGTACTTCACTGTAGGCTTTCTTCCTTTCCATAGTTCATAAAGGGTGGATAATGTTCCCTTTCTCAAGGTGACCCTGTTATGGACATAACAGGGTGTATTCATAGCTTCAGCCCTAAAATGAATAGGAAGCTTTTTGGCATGTATCATTGCTCTGGCAGATTCCTGTATAGTCCTATTTTTCCTTTCCACAACTCCATTTTGTTGAGGAGTTATAGGTGAAGAGAACTCATGATTGATTCCTTCTGAGGAACAGAACTCATCAAAATTACTATTTTCAAATTCCTTACCATGATCACTTCTGATTCTGACAATGCATCCTTCTTTTTCTCTTTGAATTCTTTTGCACAATTCCTTAAATACATCAAATACATCAGACTTTTCCCTAATGAAGTTTATCCAGGTGAATCTGGAAAAATCATCCACAACAACATAGGCATATCTCTTTCCACCAAGACTTTCCACCTGCATGGGACCCATAAGATCCATATGTAGAAGTTCTATCACCTTAGAGGTGGTCATATGTCCTGTCTTTGGATGTGACATTCTAGTTTGATTTCCAACCTGACATTCACCACAGACTCTTCCTTCATTAATCTGAAGCCTTGGAATCCCTCTGACAGCCTCCATGGATATGATCTTTTTCATCCCTCTAAGATGTAAATGACCAAGTTTTTGGTGCCACAGTTTCACTTCCTTTTCTTTTTTAGCTATAGATCACACAAAAGAGTAGTTAGTGTTCTCATACTCCCATAAGTAACAATTGTCTTATGATCTGACTCCTCTCATTACAACTTCTTGTTTTTCATTAGTTACAAGACATTCAGACTTGGTGAAGTTGACCTTGAATCCTAGATCACATAATTGACTGATACTTATGAGATTAGCAGTCAAACCATTTACCAGCAACACTTCATTTAGGTTTGGAACTCCAGGGTAGTCCAAGTTTCCAACTCCTTTAATTTCTCCTCTAGCACCATCTCTAAAAGTGACATAACTAGTAGTATGAGGTTTGACATCATTCAGCAGATTCTTGATTCCAGTCATGTGTTTAGAGCATCCACTATCAAAGTACCAGTCTTCCTTGGCAGAAACTCTAAGGGAGGTGTGAGCTATCAAGGCTGCAGTCTTTTTCTTCCACTGTTGAGTATATGGTGCCTTGTTAGTCTTAGGTTTGACATATGGGGTCTGATTAGGATATCCATATAATCTGAAGCAGAATGGATTTATGTGATCAAACCTTCCACAATAATGACATCTCCATCTTTGATACTTTTTCTTCATATTTCTCTGTTCTTGATGTTGAGTCCTATGTTGTGACATCTTCTTTGACATTTTTTTATCAGGCCTGGTCTTCTTCTTGTCAACAACAGATTTCTTTGCAGCCACAAATCCTAGACCAAACATGTTTCCTGCATTTTGTCCAGCCTGAAGGATTTCTTCCAACTTGTCAGGTCCATTTGTTAACATCTTGACAGACTTAGTCATCTGATCAAGTTTGGAGTTCAACATTAGAACTTCACCTTCGAGATGGCTTATAGTAGCAGTGTCTGCCTTCTTCTCAGCCTCCAACTTCACTATGAGCTTTTTCTGTTTCTCATTTTGCTGACAGACTTCAGCACTTCTGATACATAGCTTCTTGTAGGAGTTAGCAAGTTCTTCAAATGTCACTTCCTCATCACTAGAATCATTATCAGAGTTACAAATACCAGATAATGCAGTAACTAGTTTAGCAGATTCTTCTTCAGAGTTACTTTCTGAGTCACCATCAGACCAAGTAACAAACATTCATTTCTTTTGTTTCTTTAGAAAGGTAGGACATTCATCTCGAATGTGCCCATATCCTTCACATCCATGGCATTGGATTCCTCTGCTTAGATTTCCCTTTTCTTCAGACTTAGTTCTTCTGCTAGAGTCATAGGATCTGCTAATGTCAGAGGAAATGTTCTTAACATTTGACCTTGACTTTGGGTCCATTCTCTTGATGAGTTTGTTGAACTGCCTTCCAAGCATAGCTATAACTTCTGAAATATTCTCTTCATCACTCTCCTTGCTTTCATCTTTAGTATTGGATACAAGGGCTATGCTCTTGTTTTTCTTGTCAACATTGTCAGTGATCCCCATCTCAAATGTTTGAAGTGACCCAATGAGTTCATCAACCTTCAAGTTGCAGATATCCTGAGCTTCCTCTATAGCAGTCACTTTCATTGCAAACCTTTTAGGCAAGGATCTGAGAATCTTTCTCACCAGCTTTTCTTCTGACATATTTTCTCCCAATGCTCCTGAGGTGTTGGCAATTTCCAAGATGTTCATGTGAAACTCATGAATGGTCTCATATTCCATCATCCTTAGATTCTCAAATTTGGTAGTGAGCATCTGAAGTCTTGACATTTTTACTTTGGATGTACCCTCATGGGTGGTTTTGAGAGTGTCCCAAACATCCTTGGCCAGTTCACATTGATGTACTAGTCTGAATATGTTTCTATCAATTCCATTGAACAAGGCATTCAATGCTTTAGAGTTACCCAGGGCTAACTCATCTTCTTCTTTGCTCAATTCTTCCTCAGGTTTCAGACTAGTCGTCCCATCTTTCCCAGTTATGGTGGGATGGTTCCATCCTTTGTCAGCAGCTCTCCAAGCTTTTTTGTCCAGTGACTTCAAGAAGGCAATCATACGAGGTTTCCAGTAGTCATAGTTTGATCCATCCAGAATAGGTGGTCTGTTCCCAAATCCTCCTTCCTTGTCCATAGCTCCAGAAAATAATATCCCTAGATCTCACCCAGAAAGATAGGCAGGGTGCCTGCTCTGATGCCAATTGAAATTCTGGCAACAAATACTTAATGTCACAGTGAATGTTATAACACCGTATCTGACAAATTGTACACCAATCAAATAGTAATCTAAAAGACAATAAAGAACACAATCAATTGTTAACCCAGTTCAGTGTATAACAACACCTACATCTGGGGGCTACCAAGCCAGGGAGGAAATTCACTATAAGAGGTATTAATTTAGGAATAAACCAACCAGTTTATCTCCTTCACTTAAGACCTACCCAATGCAACTTCAATCTAAGTCCTACTTAAATCTGAGTTCCTACTCACTCCCCCTCAATCACATCAGTGATACTAATCTACTGATTAATAAGATTATGAAGACATTCTTCAATACACACGCTTGATTTTGCTTCAAAGCTTTAATCAAGAGACACAACACTCGTGCTTCAAAGCTTTAAGTTATAAACAACCCTTACAACCAAATCCTACTCCAAGTCACTTATCAAAATGATAATTGCTTGGATCACAGTAGTTACTAAAACTATCACAACTATACAATGCCTTATTGATCTTCTGTCAAAAGCGCTGCTCACCATTAGGATTCATGAGAAATATATATGCAGTCTATTCTTCATTTAGGGCTTCCATAAAAATAACTAGGGTTAACCAAAGTTAATCCTAAAGACTTGGTCTTGAGTTTTCATCATAACAGATTAGGGTTAAGCAAGGTTAACCTAATATCCACGTGAGCATCTGATCTGCACAATATACTTCAACTCAGAGTAGCACACCAAATTCCTGAAAATTCTCAGGAACAATAAATCTGCACAACAACTTGATCAGTACAAGATGTCTTAACATTGGTTATGACATCATGTATCCTGCTCACTGATTTTGGTAGAATTCAGTACATATGATCATAGCTTAATCATCATGATATTCACTCATATTGGTTGTTCTTGTAGAACATTCCTTCTGCAGAATTTACCTTTATCCCAGAATATTATGACATCAGTCATGACATTCGCAAATCTGGTTTTACCAAAAATTAATGCCAACAAACAAACACTTACACTAATGATAATGTCTTAGCATTGATAGTCATGAAATGGAAGACAAGGATTTGATTAAGGATTAGATAAATATCCTCAATTTTAACGCTAAATAATCCCTCAGTTTTTAGGAAAACCGACGAGTTAGAAAATTTAATTACAAATACAAAATACAATTAAAATCTTAATTTTAAAGCTAAAATTTCCCTCGGTTTTTATGAACACTGACGGGTTAGAACATCTAATTTAAAAATAAAAAATACAATTAAAATAAAGGTTAGAACACTGACGTGGCGTGCATGCATTGGAATCATTCCACTAGAATAACAATTATCAGCTATATTCAAGTCGTAACGTCTATTTTGGATTATCAAGGAAGCTTTTGAGCTATTTAAATGTATAATTACCAACTCGTTGTGTCTTCAAACATTGTTGAAGGATAGAAAAATACAAGAAAGGGGGTTTGAATTGGGATTTTCAAAAATTAAAATAGTATGACAAGTTTGGTTATCCTGGTTTGTTTGAACTCAAACTACTTCAGTCCACCCGTCAAGGTTATTTTGCATCTCTCAATCGAGGTCTTAATCCACTAATAGAAAACTTTGGTTACACAATCATAATGACTACTGTCAATGTCTTCTTGAGACTAAACCATAACTTGGTTTCTAAAGGTATTACAAAATATGAATAAAAAATGTGTAAAATGGTGTTTCTAAAAAAACTATATCACAATTGTAATTTATACACAAGGTTAAAGCACAATTAGTAGACTAGAGAGAGTTAGTGAAAGTATATCTTTATATGCGCAAATGTATTTGATCATTTCTTCAAGACTTCTTTATATAAGCGAAGCATATGAGAAATGAGAAGATGATTTTGGAAGGTTGATAAAGAGTTGTTAATGTACTTTCCAAGAATAAAGATCTTGCCTGGTAGCAGCCATTACTTTTTGATTTGTAATGATTGAATTGTAACGCATTAGAACTTGCTTCTTTAACGGCTGATTAGAATAAGAATGTTAACATTGAGACTTTAGATCATCAGATTATTTACTTCATCAGAGTTTTAGCATGTAGCTTTGGTGCTTCATAAGTTTTAGCATTTAGAACTTCTTTGAGCGTAATATTTCAATAGTTGTACATAAATTCTTATCAGATCTTCTTAGCGTAATTTTGTTCATCAACTTATGTGCTTCTTTACCAGAACTTCTCTGCATATTAAAATAAATTATTTAGAGAGCATATTTGTTCTTATATATATATATATATATATATATATATATATATATATATATATATATATATATATATATATATATATATATATATATATATATATATATATATATATATATATATATATATATATATATATATATATCATGTATTTATTATCATCAAAACTATTTCCTAAGATGTAGAACCAAACTATGTTCTAACAATCTCCCCCTTTTTGATGATGATAAAAAACTTGTATATTTTAACGTAAGAACATAAAGAATTAGGGTCTCCCCCTGAGTTAAATAATCAGATAAAGAAATAACAGATACTTCCCTGAAGATGTTTTGATCAGAGCTTGTGATGAAAGTTATGATAAGCCCATTTGACAGAAGTTACTTTCAAGTTACTTTTCCCATTTTCTTTCAAAAGATGGAACAAAGGTTATGATATTCAAAATGTTTGAGACTAAGTCTCAACACTGTTATATTCAAAATATCTTACGTTCTCCCCCTTTTTGTCATAAATCAAAAAGCAAAAAAACACGTAAAGAGAACAAAATGGATTATGCATTAAAAATATATTAATACAGATAGAAGCAGATAAATAGAAGTTTTTAAATAAGAAACAAACATAGCAAAAACAAACAAAATATCAGAACTATGGTTGTGGAGGAGGTGGAAGTCGTGTGAATAAGGCTTCCAATAGACTTTTGATCTGATTATTTGATTCATCTTGCTTCCCTAGCATGCCCTTAATTTCTTTGTTCGTTTCATCTTGTTTGTCCAGCCTTTCCTTAACAGCTTCATTCTCTTTCTTCAACTCCTCTAGTGTTTTCAACATAAGAGATGAGGAAGTTGTTTCAACAGAAGAACTCACATTCTCATAAAGTGTTGCAGTAGATTCTTTCTCGAGAGATTCTTCAACTGACTTACCTTTGTCTTTAAAAACGACCAGAGGAAGACGTTGAGGTTCAGGAGATGGTTCATTACATTCTGATTCTTGTTACGCTTCCCAAGAAGTTTTGTCCACAAGAAGAAGGGGTTTCCTTACCCTGTGATTTAGAACTTGATCCTTGAAGATTTTTAGGTGATCATAGAAGTTTTGTCGAGTAATTTCATAATTGAGTTCCTTCAGCTTTAGAGATTCAGAATTAAACAATTTTCTGAACTGAGTCCAGGGATAATCAGAAGCAGATGGGTTAAGATTATCCATGCAAGCTTGCTTCAAGGATTTAACCCATCCTGTATTTCTGTTTTAAAAACCAACAGAGATTTACCAACATCTGATTTGGATAGTTTTGGTGTTGGTTTTGGAATGGCTATTTTTTGAGAAGTTGTGACAAGATTGTCCCAGGCTTCTAGATCAATGATGGTTTTGAGGGGATCTTCTAAGTAGTCAGTGGGAGTGGGAGAGTCGGAAAGAATTATAGAAGAGTTAGGTGGTGTTTAATTATAGGGAGATGGAATATCTAGAAGAGGAAGTCTTGTGATGTTATGGTGGAGATTTTTGGTGGTTGAAAGGTGTTGAGTGGGCAAGTGATGCATGGAATGGCTTATGTGGTTTCAGAGGCAGTATTTGGATTTTTGGTTTGGGGAGCTTCAAAAATTGGATCAAATTAATCAATATCTGAAATAACTTGTGCAAGTTCTGGATGAGTTTGAACAAATTAGGTATAAGGTGGATTAATCATAGGATGATTAGTGGGTATTGAGGTATCAATTTCTATGTCAAAGTCGTCAATGGTTTGAGGTGAAGGATTTTCAGTAGGTTTTGGAGATGAGGGGGTTTCAGATGTTGATAAGAAAACTGATTTGATAACAGAAACAAAAGAGGGACTACCTTTCTTTTTAGCAGCTTCGGGAGTTTTCTGAGAAGTTCCTTCTCCAACAGCTTTCTTTTTCTTGTATTTCTAGTAGCAACTTCCAGAGGTTGTTTTCTGAGATCAAGGATATTCACATCTGGAATTGTTCCATCACTTTTGCAGGCTTCCATATATTTGAAGACAATTTCTGGAGAGGAGTCTACTTGAGTAAAGAGAGGGAAATCCTTTAGAGGAACTCTTCTGGTGGTGATGACTTCTTTTGCAGTAAGTGTGGGATCCTTCTTAGTGGTTTCTATTATCTTCATTTTCTTCAGGTTCTTGGCATTGACAGACTTTCTAGTACATGGTCCAATAACATTTGCTTGTTGAGCTTCACTCAGATGTTCTATCAATTCATTCTCTGTCAGAATATATAAGATAAGCCTTCCCAACAGAATACAATCTCTTTGGGTTCTTTCTTCTTCCCTTGTTTCCTTGACACTTCTCTTCATATAGTTGAATAGAATATGAGGAAGGTGAACTTTAGCTTTAGTTGCAATTAAGTACAACAGATATTGTTGATCAATATTAATGTAGCCAGCATAAATGGTTGGTTTTATGTGATTGATGCACCCCAAAATTATTCTAGACCAAATAATAAGATAGTCCTTCAGATCTTTGATCTTGTTTGAGGGTTGTCTAGAGGAGAAGATTTCTTTTGATACGATGGTTAGGTCAGAACCTTTTTCTACCATTTCACTACATCTTATATCGCTTCCATTGTTACCAATAAGCTTTCCAATGAGATCCTCAGTGATGGCGATCTTGTTTCCCATTACATAAGATGTTACTTGATGATTTGATGCAGTAGCATGAATCCAAAATTCTTTAACTAGTTTGGGGAAAACTAGACCGATTAGACGATCAACGTATTTTGTCCACCCTTGAAACTCAATATCAGGCTTTAGGTCATACCAATTTTCTTTCATGCTTTCAAAATCAACTATGAGTTCACAGAGAACTTCCAGATAATCAACAGATTGAGGAGAGCTCTTGAAGGTTCAACATACCTTTCTTAGTTTGTAGAGAGGATGAACTAGGAATGTTAATTTGAGAATATTGAGACATTTCTTAAAAAGAAGCCATTGTTCACAAACTTAGGGTTTTGAAAGCATACAAACAGGAAAGGAAGAAATACAGAGAGAATAGGGTGAGTGAGAGTGAAGGTGTGAAAGTGTTTGTGAGAAAGTGAGGTATAAATAGCCAATAGGAAGAAAACATGAAATTTAATTTTAATTAATAAAATAAACAAAATTATTAATTGCATTAATGATTTGTGAAAAAGAGGGATGGCGTGAAGATTTTGAACATTTACCGATTTGACTCGCGCCTCAATGCATCAACTCAATCGTTTCTGCCCTTAAGATTTTTAACATGTGTTCAGCCTTAGAAAGTGACTTAGCATTTAGAGTTGACAGATGTTTATATGGTGAACTGCTTGCTTCTATCTTGGAAATGATGCATTTTTGGAAAACGTTCAGATCTTCTGAATAGTTTCTTATACAATTTTCCTTCTCACTTCTGAAGAACTATTATTCAGATGTTCACAAAAAATAATTAAAAAAATTCTGAGGATTAAATATACAGAAATTACACTTTTATTTTGGGCATAATTCCATACTGAGGTGTTTCAGAAATAAATTAAATCTATCTTTAGCAAGGGGTTTAGTGAAAACGATAGCCCATTAATGGTCTGTGTCTATAAATTTCAAATAAAGAATTCCCTTCTGAATATAGTCCCTAATGAAATGGTGTTTAATTTCTATTTGTTTAGCCCTAGAATGTAAAATAGGATTTTTAGAAAGACAAATAGCAGAAGTATTATCACATAGGATAGGAATGTTACTCTTATAAATATTAAAATCTTCAAGCTGACTTTTCATCCAGAGCATCTGAGTACTGCATCCAGCTGCAACTATATATCCAGCCTCAGTAGTTGATAGTGCAATAATGGATTATCTTTTGTTGGACCATGAGATTAGGTTATCCCCCCAGAAACTGGCAGCTTCCAGCGGTACTTTTTCTTTCTATTTTATCTCCAGCAAAGTCAACATCACAGTATCCTAGTAATTTATATTCTATGGATTTTCTATAGTAAAGACCAAGATTAGTAGTACTTTTAAGATACTTGAAAATTTGATTAACTACTGTTAAGTGAGATTCTCTAGGATCTAATTGGAATCTGGCACAAAGATAAATGTTATATAGAATATCAGGTCTTGAGGCTGTTAAATATAAGAGAGAACCAATCATACCTCTGTAGAGCTTCTGTTCTACTTTCTTACTTACCTCTTCCCTTTCCAGAATGCATGTAGGATGCATAGGAGTTTTAGATGGCTTAATTTCTGATAAATCAAATTTCTTCAGAAGTTCTTTAACATACTTGCTTTGATGTATGTAGGTTCCTTCGAGAGTTTGATTGATTTAAATTCCCAAAAAGAACTTGAGTTCATCCATCAAGCTCATTTCAAATTCTGCCTACATAGTCTTTGCAAGTTCATCCATCTTCCCTCTGGTAAACTCATTTTCTAATAGAAAGTTACTTAGGCTTTCATACCAGGCTCTGAGAGCTTGTTTCAGACCATATAATGATTTCTTAAGTTTATAAACATACTCTAGATGTTTTGTATTTTCAAAACCAGGGGTTGGTGCACATAAACTTATTCAATAATGTAATCATTTAAAAAAGCACTTTTGACATCCATATGATAAAGAATGATGCCATTATTCACAACAAATGAAATTAAGAGTCTGATAGATTCTAACATGGAGACTGGAGCAAAGGTTTCTTTATAGTCTATCCCTTCTTGCTAACTATAACCTTGTGCAACCAGTCGTGCTTTATTTCTGACAACTTCTCCTTGTTCACTTAGATTGTTTCTAAAGACTCATTTGGTTCCAATGATGTTGAAGCGTTTTGGTTTAGAGACTAGATCCCACACATCATTTCTGGTATATTGATTTAGTTCTTCCTGCATTGCAAGGATCCAATCATTGTCTAGAAGTTCATCGTCTATAGAAGTTAGCTCGATCAAATATATTAATCCCATAAGAGATTCTTCAGTATTTCTGAATGTAGATCTTGTTATGATTGGATCATCTTTCTTTCCCAGAATCATGTTTTCAGGATGTGCTAAGCTGCTTCTGGATTGTCTTTTCTGGATGGATTCTTCAGTCGTTGCTATTATATTTGTGGTGTCTTCTTCTGTATTTGGCTGAAGTTCTGAACTTTTATTTTTTGAAGATCTATCTTCAGTACCTGTAATTTGAACTTCTATATCTGCAAAAGATTTACCCTACTTTAACTTTTGAGAGCCAAGCCTATCATCAAATCTGACACTAATAGATTTTTCCATAATTTGTGTTTATGTGTTATATACTCTATAAACTTTTGAGTTCAGAGTATCCTAACATGAAACACTTTTTTCCCTTAGAATCAAACTTGTTCATATGTTCTTTAGTGTTCAATATAAAACAAGTACATCCAAATGGATGGAAATAAGAGATGTTGGGATTTCTGTTCTTTTACAGTTTATATGGAGTCTTTTCCAGAATATGTCTTATTGAGATTCTATTCTGAATATAACACAATGTGTTAACTGCTTATGCCCATAATCGTTAACTATGTTAGTCTCGTTGATCATGGTTTTGGACATTTCTTGTAAAGTTCTATTCTTTCATTCTATAACTCTATTTTGTTGAGGAGTTCTAGGACAAGAGAAATCATAAGAAATACCGTTCTCATTAAAAAACTTTGCAAAGCTTTTGTTTTGGAATTCCCCACCATGATCACTTTTGACTTTAACAATTCTAAACTCTTTTTTATTTTGAACTTCGTTACAAAAAGTGGAGAACACAGAGTGTGACTCATCCTTGTGTCTTAAGAACTTTACCCATGTCCATCTGCTATAGTCATATACGATCACTGATCCATACTTCTTGCCACTGATGGATGCAGTTTTCATTACTTCCATACTTCTAATGATCTAGAGGTAGAAACAACATTTTTTGATTTGAAAGAGAGTTTTGCAAACTTTCCTTTTGACATGCTTCACACATAGCATCTGAGCTAAACTTTAAGTTAGGAAGTCCTCTGACCAGATTGAGTTTATTAATCTGAGATATTCTTCTCATACTAACATGCCCCAATCTTATGTGCCAGGCCTATTGCTCATCGTTAATAGACATAAGGCATTTTACATTCCAACTTTTTAGTTCAGAAAGTTTTATTTTATAAATGTTGTTCTTTCTCTTACCATTAAAAAGTATAGTTCCATCTTTCTGACTAACTACTTTATAGGACTTTTGATTAAAGATTATATCATAACCGTTATCACTTAGTTGACTTATGGATAACAGGTTATGCATTAATCCATCTACTAACAGAACATTAGTTATAGAGGGGGGTGTACTGTTACTAATGGTTCCAAATCCAATAATCTTTCCTTTCTAATTGCCTCTGAAACCTATGTATCCTCCAGATTTAAGTTCTAGGCTTTGGGACATATACTTTCTTCATGTAATGTGTTGAGAGCATCCAGAGTCCAGGTACCAAGATTGGTATTTCAACTTTGTTGTTAAATATATCTACAACGTAGATGATTTTATCCTTAGGTATTCATATCTTTTTTGGTCCTTGTTTGTTAGAGTTTCCAAAATTCTGTTTGAATTTTGGTTTCGATGAGTAAGAATCACTAGTATATTTTTATATCATGTGAGTGTCCATATGTAAAGTGTGAGTTTAAATGTGTGTGTTTTATAACCATGTCATCAACTTTATTTGGTTGATATGATTCTTCTCCTCTTGGTTTCACATATCCTATGCCTTTTCTACCATTTCTGCTAACTCCATATATCATGGAAGCCATCTTGCTTCTATCTATGTTTCTAGCTAGAAAATTTTGAAAGTTGTGATCATATTATTTTATGATGTTATCGGCACTACTTGAATCTTCTGAAACAAATTCTTTTTGAGCTTTTTACAATTCATTTTTATGTTTAGAATTAATTTCTTTTAGCCCATAGTTTTCTATTTTTTGTTTCCTAGTTTCTTCAATTTCATATACAAGAACTCATTTCTAGTTCTTGTATTTGACTCGAAGTTGTTGATATCTTTCAAGAATTTTAGACATACTTTGTTCTAATTGAGATCTAGAAAATTTTGAAAATACCTCTTCTAAATCTGATTCAAATTCTGATGTATCTGTTTCTTCTGATATGTTAGCCATTAAAGTTATATTGGCTCGTTTATCTTCTGATTTTGTTTTAGCTTCAGAAGATTTCGAGTCATCCCACGTTGCCATAAGACTTTTCTTCTTTTCTTTAGAGAACTTCTTCTTAGGCTTTTCTTTCTGAAGATTTAGGCAGTCGCTTTTGTAGTGACCTGGCTCTTTTCATTTGTAGCATACAACATCTTTGTTGCTAGATTTTCTATATCTAGAGGATGATTCCAGGTGATTTCTTGTTCTTTTAGGATTTCTGAATTTCCTCTGTCTAAGCTTCCGTAGCTGATGAACTCTTCTGGAGAGAAGAGATAGTTCGTCTTCTTCTGAAAAGGATCCACCAGAGTTTTCTTCTTCTCCCTGAAAAGCTTTAGTTTCATATTTTTTATTAGATTTAAGAGAAAGAGACTCACCTTTCTTTTGGAGATCATCTTCTTCCAATTCTATATTGTAACTTCTCAAAGAGTTGATAAGTTATTCAAGAGATATTTTGTTCAGATCTTTGGCTAGTTTTAAGGTTGTGCCATGGGTCTCCATTTCTTGGGTAAGCTTCTGATGATTTTATTTATATGATCTACTGTTGAGTACCCTTTGTCCAAAACATTTAGCCCAACAACCAGAATTTGAAACCTTGAGAACATTGTCTCAACTGTTTCATCTTCTTCCATTTTGAACGCCTCATAGTTCTGAATGACTGCAAGAGCTTTGGTCTCTTTGACTTGCGTGTTGCCTTCATGCATCATTCTCAGAGAGTCAAACATGTTCTTAGCTTAATCTCTGTTTGTGATCTTCTCATACTCGGTGTACGAGATAGCACTCAAGAGGATTGTTTTTGCCTTGTGATGATTTCTGAATTCTTTCTTTTGTTGATCTATTATCTTCTTTCTGTCGATCTTCTGACTACTTTCGTCAACTGGATGAATGTAGCAATCAGTTACCATATCTCAGAGATCAGCGTCATGAGCTAGAAACAAATTTAGATTCTGTCTTTTCAGTTGTAATACGGTGGAAGAACCGACTGTTATACTGGTTTTATGTTTGTATTCACAAATGTTGTGGTAAGTAAGAGTCGCCACCGACTTTTCTTTAATCCAACAAAGGAAAGGATGAAAAGAACAGAAAAAGACCTTTCGAGATTATTTCTGAGTAAGGGGGTAGATTATAGAAAGGTAAGGTGTTAACACTCTTTCTATTTGTAGTTATCTACGGGCTCTTAGATGCTAGCTCATTTGAAAATACCTCGTGTTTGTGTGTTTGAAAAAAAAGTATTTTGAAAAGACGCCTTAGTGCGGAGAACTTTGTAATGTTTCTCGTATTGTTAAGAACGTATACAAAGTGTTTTTGAAAATATTTTTGGAAAGGAGTGTAGGTGTGGAAAATGTTTTGTTTTGAGCAAGCATCTAAGAACTATCTACCTACTCAAAAAGGTTTGTTCTTTTCCTCTTTTCCTTTAGACAATACTATCCTACTATTAGTGAGTAGGTAGCCCCATTGTTGGATGTTTGAGGGACAATCGAGGGTCATCATACAGTCATTGAAGGCAACTGATAAGGACTCTTTAGCAATTTTGTTTAAGGGACTAGATCATTTTACCGAAAGGCAACATCGAAGGGTCATCGAGGGACTATGATCTTTATATCGAGGGACTTTGTTAAAGCGTCCCCACTTTTGAGGGACATGACTATTGTTTTCCGAAGGCAACAAGTGGAGGTACCTTAGAGATGCTTGTGTGTTATGTGTTTTGTGTTTAAGTTATTATTTATCTTTGATGTTAAAGTTTTCTAACATTTTGTTTTTAGATCTTGCCATACACGTCCTAGTTACTACACAATTATATATATATATATATATATATATATATATATATATATATATATATATATATATATATATATATATATATATATATATATATATATATATATATATATATATATATATATATATATATATATATATATAAGCATAACTATAAGTGCAGAAAATAAAATGCGAGAAAGTAAAGGCCTGCAACTATTACATCCCATAAACAATTACATAATAGAAAAAATGCGACGAAATGTAAACTACAACTATTACAAAATTACCCTTGCGACCTATACATTTGTTTTCTAGAATTTAAATAGAAAAGGAATAATTTAAAAAAGTAATTAAAGGACAAAATAAAAAAAAAACTAAAATTCTAAGCAAGAAAAAATGTTTTTGGTCTTTTTATGAGAAAAAGGAATTTTGTGTTAATAATAATTTGAATTTAATTTGTGAAAATAAATTAATTATAAAACCCTAATTCTAATTAGTTAATTAATTAAAAAAAATTATTAAAGTAATTAATTAAAATTAATTTAATTAATAAAAACCCAAGTCTAATGTTTTTGTGATTTTTTTATTAAAATAAGATTGATTAAAAAAGAAAGTAGTTAATTAAAACACAAAAAAGAATTGAAAATGGGCCTGCCGAGAACAAGTAAGTAGAGGGGTGTGAGGAAGGAGGACAATGGGCCCAAAATGGACCAGTCTAGTAGCTTTGTTCTTATCCAGTGGGGAATGCGCCTTGGAGTGCACCATGATCATGATTTTTATTTCTGCCTCCATGGTTACATGTAAAACGTCAGAAAATTACCGAAAATGCATATAAATGAAACAAACATGTTTACATGGATTTAAAGTGTGAAAATCTTGAGAACACGCAACCTACCAACTTACCAACCGGAATCGATGTGAGGGTGTTCTCTGGAGTTGATTTGCAAAGGATAATTATTGATTCTGACTCCTGGCCTTTAGGAGGACAATGAAAGGTTTGGATCGGTTTGAAAACCGCTGGAGATGCGAGATATGATTTTCACAATTTCTTTGAATTTGGAGAATTTGTTTTGGAGGGCTTTGGTGCAGAATTTCGTGGTCTTTTTCTTATGATTTTGTTTTATATTTATATAGGGATGGAATGGTCAATAAACATGGCAAGAATCCACACATAATGGCCCCCTTTCAAAGCAATATCTAACATATTAAAATACTTCCAAAATTGTGAAAAAACTTTCCCTTCTTGAGATGCAATGAACCTGGTCTTTTTCCTCATGCCTTGCACGAATTCAAAGGCCCAATATCAACCCAAATCATCAGTCCATGTGTCCATACTTTTTATTTATTATTTTATGCAATTTATTTTGTGTTTATTTGAATAAAAACAAAATAAATATGAATAAAATAGAGAAAAAATTCAAATCAAGGTGAGATTGAATTTATGGTCCTTGAGTAAGTCATAAACATATTTGAATCCCACAAAATAGGTCTATGAACTTAAAAATGCATTTTGTTCTCAAAGTTAACTTTTTTGCATTTTCACCAATTTGTCCAATTTGTACTAGTCATAACTTGCTCAATTTTTATCTTTTGGAGATGATCTTGGACTTTTTAGAAATCTAAAGGTGTCCCCTACAATATCTATGTTTACCATTTTTGCATTTGGAGAAATCATCTTGATGTAACTTTCCTTGACAAAAAATACCTTTTCGTTGACTTTCAAAAAGACCTGTAATGTATTGACTCATATCTTTCCAATGATGCAATTTTTGAACTTGAGGACAAAATAAAAGTTGTAGGTAAAGGAATTTTATTCACAATGGGCTTTGTTTGGGGAAAATTTTATGAAGCATGTGAAAGTTATGACTGGTCAAAGTTCAGTTGACTTCTCCTAAGAAAACCCTAATTTGACAATTCTTGTCTTTTGATGATCTGAGGGCTTTCCTTGAAGAATCATGATCAACCATTGATAAAATGATGAGTATCACTTCAACATGTTGATCTTGACCAAAAATCTTGAAGTTTGACTGTATGTTGACCATAGTTGACTTTTTGACCAATGTAGTTGATTTTCAAACATTTGAGTAATTGACTGAGCAAACTTGTAATGCAAGGCATGAAAATTGGAATGAGTATTCTTGAGGGCATATTAGTAACCATGGAAATCAATTGAGTCCTTTTAAACCTAAACTTCTTTGTGAAAAGTGAAACCCTAGTTGGAAGTCCATTGCTTAGGAGGAGAATTTGTCTGGTCAATTCTTAGTCAACCTTGAGCATTTGGGGACCTCTATAAGTATGTCTTGAATAAAATGAGAGGGAAAATTTTGGGGTACAATGCCAGTAATCGAATTTATCACCATCAAAGATTGGAGGTTTGTCGTTGATTCTGTCTTTCTCATCATAGTTATCATTGTTGTTGATCTGACTTGGTTCCACCATAGTGTTTTTCTTACTAGGATCTTTTTCTGACACGATTAAGTGTTAGCACCCTAAACCAGGAGCTCTGATGCCAATTGAAGGATATAAAAACACAAGAAGTTGGGTTTGAATTGAGATTTTCAAAATTAAAATAGTATGACAAGTTTGGTTATCCTGGTTAGTTTGAACTCAAACTACTCTAGTCCACCCACCAAGGTGATTTCTCCTCTCTCAAACGAGGTCTTAATCCACTAATCAAAAACTTTGATTACACAAACACAATGACTACTGTCAATGTATTCTTGAGAATAAAACCACAACTTGGTTTCTCAAGGTATTACAAAATATGAATAAAAAATTTATACAATGGTGTTTCTAGAAAAACTATATCACAACTGTGATTTATACACAAGGTTAAAGCATAATGAGTAGACAAGAAAGAGCTAGTGATGATATATCTTTGTATGCGCAAATTTATTTCATCATTTCTTCAAGCCTCCTTTATATATGCGAATAATATGAGACATGATAAGATGACTTTTGAAGGTTGATAAAGAGTTGTTAATGTACTTTCCAAAAATAAAGATCTTATCTGGTACCAGCCGTTACTTTTTTATTTGTAATGATTGAATTGTAACGCAAAAAAACTTGTTTCTTTAACCGCTCATCAAAATAAGAATGTTAACATTGAGACTTTAGATTATTAGAGTATTTACTTCATCAGAGTTTTAGCATGCAGCTTTGGTGCTTCAGAAGTTTTAACATTTAGAACTTCTTTGAGCGTGATATTTCAATAGTTGTACATAAATTCTTATCAGATCTTCTTAGCGTAATTTTTTTCATCAACTTATGTGCTTCTTTATCAGAACTTCTTTGCATATTAAAATAAATCATTTAGAGAGCATATTTGTTCTTATATATATATATATATATATATATATATATATATATATATATATATATATATATATATATATATATATATATATATATATATATATATATATATATATATATATATATATATATATATATATATATATATATATATATATATATATATATATATATATATATATATATATATATATATATATATATATATATATATATATATATATATATATATATATATATATATATATATATATATATATATATATATATATATATATATATATATATACATCATGTATTTCTTATCATCAAAACTATTTCCTGAGATGTAGAATCAAACTATATTCTAACAATTGTTTCAAAGTTTTTTCCTATGTTCAACGTGTCATTACCAACTCTCTGTGTCTTGTTTTCTTTGTTTCAAAGTCCTTTTTTTTTCTTATAAAAATGGATGCAAATCTATCGTTTGTTATCAATGAAAAGTATGTTGATTTCAATGATTTCGATCATTTTGAACTACGGAAAGCTGTTAACAAACAAAGGTTAAATTGTTATTTTTACATTATTCATGGCCCCATATACAATAATCTCATTAAAGAGTTATGGATGAATGCCTTTGTTATGCCAGTTGGTCATGATGAAATCATCCAGTTCTATGTCAATGGCTCTCATTTCTTCATTACTCTATCAATGAGTGCTATGGCAATCAACTGTGAAGAGTTTGGTAGTTGTGTTGAATATTATGAATTCAACAATGTCTATGCAATCCTCCTTCATCGACTTTATGCCAAACAAAATAAGCTCTCCAGTCCTACTTCTCTACTCGAAATTGTCAAATTTTGGTTTCAATTTCTAGTGGCAAATCTCCGCCCAAGAGAGAAATACCTGGAAAGGCTTACTTGGTATAATAAGCATCTCTTGTTATTCCTCAGCCACAACATCATAATTAATCTTCATCTTACAATTTTCAACTTCTTGAAGAAAATGATAAAGACTTCTCAAGAGGAAATGACTTTCCTCATACCTTATGGAAGAGTTGTTTTTGAACTTTTCTCTAAGTTATGGATAGTTAGGGGTAATGTTGAAGTTGAGTGGAATGAGAAGTTTGAATTTGTTGATGAATAACATTAATAAATTTAAGATGAATAATACATGTTACAATAATCTAATTAGAAGTAACAAATAGAAAGTACATTTCCATGATTTTTGCATCTCCAAAACTTCCTCCTTGGGGTTTCCTGGGTATTTTACATGAACATCTTCAATGATAGGTTGCAACCACATCTGGGTATTTCCCTACCGATTAAATTGACGATGGAGGAACTTCTCCTACCACTCATTACGGAATCTAATTTGAAGCTACAAGAACAAGAAAATGAATGTAGTGACAACTTGGAGGAAATGCTTAGATGCACTTATATGTAATAATGATGTGGAACTTATATGCTTAGATGTCATTAAAAATAAATGAAAAAACAAAAAAAGTGTCATTCAACTTGACACATATACACTTGGCATGTACCAGATCTCTCAAAGGTCTAAATTGATGGAATCTTCAAATGGCAAGGGTGTTTTAACACAAAAAAATAACAGGGGGAAAACTAGAAGTCGCCTATATGGCAGGGTGTAAAATGGTATTAACCTTTTTTTTATTATCAATGAAATATTTCTTTTTTCTACTATTACATATTCTTGTTTATTGAGAATTAACAAAACAAACATGGCATATGGAAAAGATGCTAATCGATAAATCGTTGAAAAAAGTTTTAAATGCGACAATAGGGATTCGAAGCGAGGTTCCTTATAATTATATTACCTCAGTTCTCAAAAAAATCAAGATAACAGGTTTATTATTTTTTTATGGATAAAAAATGCATAAACTTATAGATGTGTTATCTCGGTTTTTTATAATGTCGACGTAACATGTTGTTTATCTTATTAACAATCAAACATTATGCTCCCAAGACATATCCTCTCGGTGTTTAGCATGTTGGAGATGAAAGCTTTGTCACATAAAGTGTTATTCATTGTAGTGGAACTTGGCATAAATGACTGGGTCATATTAGCATGAGAAGAATCTCTATTCTTAATAAGCTCAACTTAGTCAAAGGCTTTCCAAATATGAAGTTTTCTTCAGATGCTCTTTGTGAGGCATGTCAGAAAGGCAAATTTTCAAAAACCTCTTTTAAATCCAAGAATCTTGTTTCTAACTCTAGGCCTCTAGAACTCTTGCATATTGATCTATTTGGCCTAGTCAAAAGAACTTATGTAAATGGCAAGAAGTATGGACTAGTCATTGTATAAGACTACAACAGATGGACATGAGTAAATTTATTAACACACAATGGTGAGTCACATTCTATATTTACTATCTTCTATACTCAAGTGTAAACTGGAAAATGGTTAACAATCTGTTGTACCCCAAAATTTGCCCTCTCATGTTTTCCAAGGTCTTCCCTTACATGGTTGCTCACAAACACTTGCCTAAAGAAAATAAAGTTTTTTAAAGATGAACAAAGTGTCTTTTGACTGGAATCTGGGCAAAGTCTTCGATTGGGTATCCAAAATTCTTTGATACAGGCTTGACTCACCAGTCTTCGATTGGGCATTTGGCACTCTTCGATCAGGCTTTGATTAGTAAGCTTCGATTAGGTGTTTGGAACCCTTCGATCAAGATTTGGTATGCAAGTCTTCGGTTGATCGCTGGACCCCCTTCGATCAAGTCAATTTCATAATGCTTAGACTATGCATTAACTACTTCAGGCTTGCCTTTGATTCACGAGGCAAGAATCTCCTACAAGTTTTTTTCGATTCACAAAGGAAAAGGCCCCTCAACTTTCCAGCACACCAGGCAAGAGGCCCATTCTAAGAGCATGTAAATGAATCATTCGAAGAACATGTAAAGGTCCATTCGAAGAAGCATTCAAAGGGTCCATTCAAAGAACATGTAAAGGTCCATTCGAAGAAGCATTCAAAAGGTCCATTCGAAGAAGAATTCAGAAGGCCCATTCAAAGGGTACATAAGAAGTCCATTTGAAGGAGGCAACTCAAGGTCAATCGAAGAGCATGGCCTGAAGGCATTCGAAAATCAAAGGTGTCCAGGTTCATTCAAGATTCCAAAGAGACATGAATATTTCAAAAAGGAAATCTTTTAATATTTCCGATTCTTATCTCATGGCTTTAAAGGCCTGGTTAAATGGCTTTCCCTTTCCATTTTCATGCACCCTCACACTCCTATAAATACGAGGCCAAGGACACATTACAAAAAAGACGGGGGATTAGAGATACGCTGCCCACAAACCCACCAAAGGTTGTCAAAATTTTCATAAGTAATCCAAGCCAAAGCAACCCTTCAACAAAAGTATCCACGCCCAGAAGTCCCAGATCGAAGGTACCCACATCCAGAAAGTGCCAAATCGAAGGTTCCAACTACTGGAAAGAGAGGGTAAAATGTCAAACTTTGTATTTACATAACACATCCATATTTGATGTTTCATTCAATTTTTCATTCTATACAGAATCAAAGGGCTTGGGTTTGGAACCCATGTCATGTTTTTCGTTTGTTAGCATGTTTGCAGGTATAGCATCCTCACAAGGGACCCATCAAACAGTTTCCAGCAAGGACTTCTAGGCAGTATCTCCCTGGATCAAAGGGTGGCACCCTTCAATCGAAAAGAAACTTCTCCCTGGATCGAAGGATGACACCCTTCAATCGAAAGACAACATGCCTTGGATCGAAACCTCATTTTTCACTTCAATCGAAAGGCCCACTCCTCCCTGTAATCGAAGGAGGCCTTTTATGTTCCTATTCTTTTTTTTTTACTTTATCATTTGAATCAATCTTAAAATCAAAAATCACAAAAAAATATTAGGTTAGTATTTTATTAATCAAATTAATTTATGAATAAATTAATTAATTATTCTTAACATCTTTTTCTTAAAATTAAAATTAAATAGACTTAGGCTTTATTTTCTTTTATACTAAAAACAACAAAAAGATTTTCTTTTTACATTTTCAGACGTGTTTTCAACTTTGCGCGCGTTTATCTAATTTCGTATTTTCACTATTATTGTATCTGTTTACTAGGTGTAATAGATAAAAATTAGGATATTTACTGCATTATCCCCTTTATCCTTGTATAATGTAAATACCCTCCCTGAAGCATTGTAATAGCGTAGATTTAAATTCCTGCACTTTTATATTATGCAATATATTAACTGCTAGTAACTAGGCATGTATGAAAAGATTAATAATCAAACATTAGCAAACTTAACAAAAGGACAAAAAAATAATTGAACATAACACACTTGCACTTATACACCTCTAAGGTATGCCCACTTTGGTTGCCTTTAATAAAACAGTCATGAGGCAGGAACACTTTAGCAAAGACCCGTAAAATCAAAAGATCATAGTCTCTTGATGACCCAACAGTTGCCTTTTCGGTAAATGATCTCGTCCCTTAAACGAAATTGCTAAAGCGTCTCCATATGTTGCCTTTATGACTGTAAAATGTCCCTTCGATTGTCCCTTAACATCCAACGATAAGGCTACCTACTCACTAATAGTAAGATAGATTTGTCTAGAGGAAAAGAGGAAAAGAACGACCCTTTTCGAGTAACAAAGTATATAGCTGTTAGAAGTTTGTTCAAACATTCTACACTTACACAAATACTACTTTTCAAAAAAAAGTTTCAAAAACATTTGCTTTGTTAACACTCTTGAGGACTGATACAAGAGTTAAACGCAAAGAAAATCACCGCACTAAGGCATTTTCTAAACATTTTCAAACGCACAAAGCAAAAAGGTATTTCAAAATGAGCAAACCTCTAAGAGCCCGTAGATAACTACAAATGGAAAGGGTGCTAACACCTTCTCTTTCCATAATCTACCCCCTTACTCAGAAAACTCTCAAAAAGGTATTTTTCTGTTCTTTTCACCCTTTCCTTAATTTGGATAAAAGAAAAGTCGGTGGCGACTCTTGCTTACCACGACATTTGCAAACACAAACACAAAACCAGTATTAACAGTCGGTTCTGCCACCGTATCACACAATTGTTAAAGTCAGAAGTGATCATAGTGGAGAATTTGAAAATAAATATTTTGAAAAACTCTTTGAAGATAATTGCATCTCTCATCATTTCTCATGTCCAAGAACTCTTCAACAGAATGGAGTTGTAGAAAGAAAAATCGTACTTCGCAAGAAATGGTCAAAACATTGATCAATGAGACTAATGTTGCAAAGTACTTATGGGCAGAAGCAGTGAACACTGCATGGTACATTCAGAATAGTATCTCTTTAAGTCATATTCTGGACAAGACTCCTTATGAATTGTGGAAGAACAAAAAGCCCAATATTTCTTACTTTCATCCATTTGGTTGTATTTTTTGTATGCTTAATACTAAGGACAACTCGAACAAGTTTGATTCTAAAGCTCAAAAGTTTATCATGTTAGGATACTCTGAACGGTCAAAAGGATATAGAGATTATAACACTAAAACTAAAATTGTTGAGGAATCAATTCATATTAAGTTTGATGGTAAGCTTGACTCTGAAAATTTAAAACTAGTTGAAAAATTTGCAGATCTAGAAATCATTTATTCAAACTCTAAAGACAAGGACTATGAGGTCAAAGATTCAGGACGTGCTCAAAATGAATCTGATCAATCACCACCAGAAGCTACTAACACATCAAGACCTCATAATAAGTACAATCATAGATCCTCTCATCCCGGAGATCTGGTTCTGGGTGAAAGGCAGAACCTGTCAGAATAGATCCTCATTTAGACAAAATGAAGAAATGCTTCTAGGATTGGTGTTTATCCCAGAACCAAAAATTGTTGATGAATCTTTTCTGGATACAATGGATCATAGCAAAGCAAGAAGAACTACATCAGTTCACCAGAAATGATGTGTAGGATTCGGTGCATACTCCCAAAGGAAAACATGTCATTGGAACCAAATTGATTTTTAAAAAAAAATTAAATAAGCAAAGAGAAGTGGTAAGGAACAAAGCCATATTTTTGCACAAGGTTATAGTCAACAAGAAGGGATTGACTATACTGAAACGTTTGCACTAGTGGCCAGGTTAGAATCCATTTTCCTTTTAATATCTTTTTATGGTAATCATGATTTTTTTTTACATCAAATGGATGTTAAGAGTGTATTTATGAATGGATACATAACAGAAGAAATGTATGTACATCAACCTCCTGGATTTGAAAGTCATAAAGACCTAAATGTTGTTTACAAACTTACGAAATCATTGTATGGTATGAAACAAGCTCCCAGAGCTTGGTATGAAAGACTAAGAAACTTTGTTTTAAAATATGGTTTTACAAGAGGAAAGGTTGAGACAAATTTGGTTGGAAAATCATACAAAAATGACATTTTAATAGTCGAGATTTATGTGGATGATATTATATTCGTTTCTGCTAATGCATCATTTTGCCAAGAATTTTCTAAGTCTATGCAGGCTGAATTTGAGATGAGTATGATGGGGAATTGGAATATTTTATGGGAATTCAAATTAATATAGGACCAAAAGGAACATATATTCACCATAACAAGTATATAAATGATATTTTGAATAAGTTCTACATTGCTGATAACAACCAATCAAGACTCCATTGCATCCAACTTGTAATCTAGGAAAAGATGAGGCAAGTAAAAAGGTAAAAAAAAGGTATAAAAAAGGTATACAAAGGTATGATTGGTTCTCTCGTATACTTAATTACCTCTAGATCTGACATATTATTTAGTGTATGCTTATGTGCTAGATTCCAATTTGGTCCTAGAAAATCCCACTTAAATGATGTTAAAAGGATATTTAGATATCTGAAAGGTACTACTAACCTTGGTATAATGTATAATAAATAAAAATATTACATGTTAGTAGGATATTGCGATGTTGACCATGTTGGAGATAGACTTGAAAGAAAAAGCACAAGTGGGAGCTGTTAGTTTATGGGTGACAATCTAATCTTGAAATTCTAGTATGCAAATCTCATATGTCCTAATAGATGTTGAGACATCTGATCTCTGAATTAAACACAATTACAAGGTAAATATACATAAGCAGTACTGAAAAGTAAAACAACACACATAATTGTTAACCCAGTTCGGTGTACAACAACACCTACATATGGAGACTACCAAGCCAGGAAGGAAATCCACTATCAGTAGTATCAATTCAAAACTAACTCCCCCTTGTTTAAAACTTATCACTTAATCCCTATCCAGTCCAACTTCTACCTAGGAACTCCTAGATATGAGTATACCCACTCACTCCCTATCACCGTGGTGATATCAACTCAATACCACAATAATAACAACTTTAGAAGACACTCTTCAAAGACACACAACTTAGACAAGACTCTTGACCAAGAACAATACACAGAGTTGCTTACAAGCTTCCTACAAGAAAAATAACCATTTTATGCTTAAAATCTTAAGAATGAATAATAGAGAATTACAACTCTATAACAAAAGTCCTAATCTTCTATCAACATGATATTAGAGAGGCCCACAAATAAACAGATCAACTCTCCTGGAGAGTGGCACACAGAAAAATCCCTAATGCTTTTACATTTTGGACTCGTACTCTTTTAGGTTATAAACTCTTCTATTTATAAACATTTTCTCAATTGGGCTTGGGCTTCAAATTGCAGCATATCAGCTACTATAAATCTGCAGAAACTTCTGCATAAAAATAGGTCTTCAATCATAACTTTCCTAATTTGTCTCCAGAATTAGAAAGTCAACATTATTCTTGAAGTCAACTTAAATCTTCTAGACTTTAAAATCAACACCACATATGATAGCATAATAATTTCATAATATTATGCATATGTTAAATCTTTAATCGATCCAACATCCCAGCCCAATACAGTCACGATGTCGAATGACTCTGCATAGGACATCTTGTCCGACATGTTTGCTTCAGTTGATAAAAAATATCAACTTAACATGTTTCTTCATAACATAGGTCTTCTTGTTCAACCTATTTTTCTCAGCAAGTTAACGTATCCTATTTAACATATTGTTGCCATATTTGTTTTACTAAAATTAATGCCAATCATATAACCATAAAACTAACAATCTCCCTCTTTGGAAAATTTTAGCTAAAATTAATAAACACATACACCTCAGATTACAACAATAAGAAAAAATTACAAAACATCAGAGTTAGTCTTCAGAAGCTACTAAGCATAGAAACATGTCTTCAGTCTGATTGATGTTAAGACACCTGGTTCAACATCTTCTTCACATCAACTCCATTGCAGCATACCAACTCAACACCATAAACTAGAAACCTCACATACTACTCCCATTTTTAGCCATAATATGACAAAGAGAGCCTTCAGAAAACCATTCCCAAATAGTGCTCACCCATACTCACACAAAAGCCGTAATACTAATTTGGAAACACCCAACCACAAGATGAAGGAAGAGAAGAAATGACCTCTATAAATACCCGAGCAGTTACTTAGGAATTAATATTCTAGACTGTAACAATTGGTCTTGGTCAAATAAAATGTTATCTGAGGAAGATAACCATACCAATAAATATGCATCATCCAAATCCGTTTTGAAAATTTTTATTGATTCTGGATTGGTTCTTCTGAAAATAATAGTACCGATAAATGTTCATGCATGGTCAACAATCCCATTTTACACTCCTTTCTGACATGTGCTTGGTTACACCATCCAAAATATTTCCTTGTTGGTCTCAAGGAAAACATGTCCTGAACAAAGTCCTAACATCCTGTCTGACATTGTCTAAAAACTCAAACACAAACTTCTTTAGCAATCAGCAAAAGATGTTTCACAGACTTCTCCTTATGCATTGAAGCATAATCACAATGCCTTCCAGTAGACTCTAAGTACACTCTTTTCATCCAGCATCAAAGAAAATACCAAGATACCATGACATCCCATATATGGTATCTCCCATTCATCAACCAAAACAATCATTGAGTTCCTCCTCAATCTGCATAGAAAATTAAATTCTCTAAGACACAAACACTGTCTCTGAGAGTCCACATGATTCAACCAATCACCTTCACATGGCTAGAACCGTACATGCCTGGTCCAAAACACAAATAACTACATCAAGTAGCCTTATGTCCCGACATGTTATTTGACATCACAACCTCACAGGAGGTACATAATTTCCACAAGTTTGGAACACAAGCAAGCTTCATAATATCTGCACCATTGCAACAACAACCCATAGACCAACACTTAGCTCCCCTTGTCATGGATAAACACTGCTCCTGCCAAGGATGATTTATTGAGCACTAGATGAAATCACATGCAGGACTTCACATTCTAATAGTGAAGGATAATAACTTCACACACCTGCTGAACACATTAATACCTTTGTGAAAACAATCCTGAACAATATTCTCTAGCTCCTTGAGAGCATATCCAGGTCTTCTGACTTCTTCAAGGAAACATTTGATACATGGCCTTACAGATATACACATGATGTCATACCTCTTTGGATGGCCAAGACGACATGCACAGTTGCTTTGACATTACCCATATGTCAAACAAAATCTTCAGTTTGCTTGCTTCTCAAGATCCATAGTTACTTGCAGCAAAAGAAACCACTTACTCATGAGCATATAGATCAGATCACTTTATCTGATACTCCTACCTTGAAATCCACTAGAAATTGCTGATACAAGTGGGGTCTTCAACATAGTAGTCATGCAATCGTCAAACGCACTACTATAAATAAGATTAGAATCTTGTCATTCTAATCCACATAGTCAAAAATGCCTCTTCTGACAATAAATTTGAGCATCAACCTCCACATTCATAATCCAAAGCATCTTAAACAAGCATGATGTTACAACATCATATAGAACATCTGCTTCTTATCATATATCCCATTAGCTTTGGTTCTTGATTATTTATATGTCTTATTTTTGCATGAAAGTCCTGGACTCAAAAACATCTCCATAGAACACAGCTTCAGAAACACCAGGAATTAAACTCTCATATACTTTCTGAATCATAATATTCAGATAGAAATCATGTATCAACACATCAAACAAATACACAACTCATCAAAGGAACATTTTCCACTAGTCATATGCACACCTTCATCAAAGGAACATTTCCTCACACATAAAGAGTAGATAATATTGCCCTCTTCACAAATGGAAGAACATTTTGGTCTGTCATCCTTCTTCTTCACACCACTTAGCACAAGAGGTTTTTTCAGCCTGACAAATAGTCATGACAGATATTCACACCACACATTATGCCAGATTAGGCCACTGACTTGGCTTTATACTTTATCATAGTCAGCCAATTAGTTTTTGAAACTAATGGTGATCATCAATCCTCACACCATGAATCTTCAAAATAACTTACTTTACTGAAGAAGCAAACACCTGAGATGATGTTCTAACATCAGTTTAGACATTTATCTCAATCACATGAATTTCACCATTTACTAAGGTTCTGGAGACAACATCCATAGTGTTGTACCACAAAATTTTCCCTATCATTTTATCAAGATTTCCCCTCACAAGACTCTTGGGACTCCAGACAGGATTAGGGTTTTCTATGCTCAATACATCTCCTTGAACTGATGACCTGAAATTAGGGTTTGAGTTTGCACAGGGATTTTTGGACTTCCAATGCTCAATGTGACTTTCATACTTTATGTTGGACTTATAAGATTGCCCATACCAAGTTTCAAGCCTTGAATCAAATTTTTGCCCAGTCAATTGTGGCCAATTTACAGTCAAACCTCATAATTTTTTATCCACATCATAGACTCATATGAACCATTTGATCAAGTTTGGACCACAACTCCTCAAGAAATTTGATCAGATCATCAAAAGGGCAAAATGGTCATTTTTAGGGTTTTGACTGCAGAAGGGCAATTTCTGATCTTTCACCTAGACAATGGCAAATTGGGTTCAAGCATGTATTCAAGGACTCAATGGCATCATCTTGACCTAATCACAAGGTTCAAAAGATCTCAAAAGCATTGGATTGACACATGAATTTTCCAGTCAACTGATCAAAAATCAATTGTACATTGAAAAGTCAAACTTTGACTTTTTGGTCAAAATCAAGTGCCAAGGGTCATTTTTCATCAAGATGGGTCAAAACATGAAACTTGTTCACCAAGAAACCTAATTTTGCAAATTAGGGTTTAGAATGGAAAATTTTCATAACTTAGAAATTTTCTAAGTTATGAAAATTCCTTATTTTTTCCCAACTTTGCCCAACTTTTTCACCATGATGCAATTGGATTCAAACAAAACTTCCAACATGAAAGTTGTATTCCTCCACAAAATCTACAACTTTAATTCACAAAGTTTTCCCAAAAGATGCTTGGATCTCAAGTTATGATTTTGTGAACAAGGGTCCATGAAACTTTTAACTTAGTGAAATTTTGCCCTAGTTTAGGCAGGATTTTGACCTATCTCCATGGCAATTTTTCAAATAGTTTCAATTGGAATATCAAAATGCATTTCAAAGATGGATTGTATAGCATGTTACAAGCTTTCCAAAATGTCCAAGAACTCTCCAAAATCATTTGTGGTTAGGGAGAATCGAAGGTTTGAAAATGGGAAATTATCACTTTTATCCATGACATTTTTCATGTTGATACAAGTTGCAAATTCTGTCCAACCTTGCTTGTACTTGTTTACAGGTCCTTAAACCCTTCCACACTCAAAAATTTAATGCAAAAACAATGGATTAAGGCTTTTTTCTGAGCTTTAGAAGATTACACATTGAATTAATCCATTTTTGGCAAAAAGGCAACAATGCCATTTACATAAAGCACAACTTTTGCAATTTTGTTTGTCTTGAGCATTGGACTTAATCTGTTGCAGCAAACCACATCCACAAAGATAGGGAAAAGTATACCAACTATGTGCAGACCCTAAGCTAGATTGTACAAGCCTTTACATTGTCAAAATCACCTTTTGCTTCAAAACCAAGTCATTATGCCAAAAGTCCATATCTTTGCAATCTGATAAAACCAAAGCTTGTGAACATTTGAACCAACTTGAACACATTATACTAAGCCATAAACACGAGCTATCAACCTCTCAAACACCCTTGTACATAAAAATCCCAAGTTCTTGTCAAAACAGGGCAAGTTCTACAGATTGACTTCCATCTTCACATTGCCTCGTGCGTTTTGCTTGCAACCAGTTCCAACACACTCCATACAACATACCTAAGCTATCCCAACCATTCCCAAGTCACTGTAACTCCATTTACACACTTCACCATTTTTGAATTCTGAGTTTGCAGGTTGACTTCTACAAGCATATTCAGGCAAGTTCAAAGCAAGCTAGGCATTAGGAAAGCTCAAAGGAACTTCAAGCAAGCTCACAAGCATCCCAGGCCTCACTCACAACCCCTGCATTGCCATACTCGAGCTTGACTGAAACAGGTAAAGTTCAAACTTCTATCTCTCTATTTAGGAATCATTAGGCTTAGGTTTGTGAATAAAAAATGTAGTCCTCATTGCCCTTGAGTTGTTACATATGCATAGAATTCATTTAAGTTAACTGAGCTGGGAGAATTTGAATGATGAACTTTCTGAAAAAACTAGGTTATAAATTAGGGCCAGAGAAATTCTCTCTGGTCTTTGAGAGTTAGATTAAGTTTTTTACATGGTTAGAATCGTGTGATCATGCTCTATAACTTTCATGTTGCAAGTTTTTGTGTTTAAGCACAAATGCAGGAGTTAGTAGTTTGAACATGGCGCGCATTTTTGTTGTTTCTGGAGGACAGGGATGAAGAGGATATGGGTTGGCCTTGGTTTGGCTTGTTATTTGCACCCCTTAGCTTGTTGTTTACACCCCCTTGGCCCATTTTCATTATTTTGCATATTTTTGTATTTCTTTTTTTATTTTCTGACTTTTATTTATTTTTCTAAATACAAAAAATCATCAAAAATATTTTCTTAAATTTTCACATTTTATTTTATTATTTTTATTATTTTTTGGACATAGAAATAATTTATTAATAATGATATACTTTTATTTTCTTAAAATAAATTCATAAATAATACAAAAATATTATTTATTTTTATTTTTATTATTTATATACTTAAATAATATTTTTCTCACACATTTAATTTTTTAACATTTTGTATATATTTTATTTTATTTTCTTGTACATAAATAAATAATTATAATATATATATATTTTCTTAAACCAAAAAATTAGGGTTTTACCCTTTTCAAAAATAATCTTTTTATTTTCTTATTTTTTTAAGAAATTAAATAATTCATTTTTACATACATAAAAATAAATACAAAAACATTTTTGCATACTTATATTTAATTGTCCATTTAAATATTTGTCAATTTATTATTTGTACAATAAATTCAATTTGGTTGTAATAGTTGACTTAGGGTTTTATTTTCTTGCAAAATATACCCTTATTCAAATTTGTATCCCCCTCCCCATATCAATGTTGTAATAGTCGTAGATTACTTTTACGCACTTTATAGCTTTCAAATATGTCATGATAGCAAGATTAGGGTTTGTATGCAAGACCAAAATTAAACAAATAGCTTGACTAAACACAAGACAAAAATGCATGAAAAATGACAACACAATGCACACAAACACCCCTAGGGTTTCACCCACTTGTTACCTTAAAACATGGTCATGGTATGCATGCTAGGTATCATGGCAAAACAAAGTCAAAACAAAAAGATCATAGTCCCTCGATGACGCTATCTTGGTTGCCTATACAAAAATGATCTAGACCCTCAAAAACTTGCTAAGATACTTGGCAATATTATTATCACGGTCATACGATGACCCACGCCCGTCCCGTTTAACATCCAAAGATAGGGTTGTTTACCAAATACAATGGTAAAACAACAATGTCAAAGGGTTAAAAATGTGTAGGAAAGATCTTTGAATAGGGTAGACAACTCCTAGTTACTTGATCAAATTTGCAAACCATCCTTGCTAATTTCAAAAACACATACACAATTTCAAAAGATTTCCCAAAAAACTTTCAAACATTGAAACATTTTTCAAAAGACAAACACCTTTGTATACATTCAAACAAGAATCATTACAAAGGTTGCCTAGACAAAGGCCTCTTTTCAAAATACTTTCAAAACCACACACAAAAGCACCATTTCAAACAATTGAAAAGCAAAAGCAAGTGATCTAAAACAAGTAACTAAGAGCCCATGGAAAACCATGGATGAAAAGGGTGCTAGCACCTTCCCTTTTCATAATCTACCCCCCGAACCCAAGAAAACATCTCAAAGGTCTTTCCTGTGCTTTTTGACCTTTCCTTTGGATAAATAAAAAGTCGGTGGCGACTCTTGCTAAACTGAAACATTTGCGAACACAAACGCAAAACCTCAAGTCAGTTCTCCCACCGCATCACACATAGTAACCCATACATAACTCTTGAAGGGGACACAAGAGAACCAAAAATACATGAAGTAACTTGCCTAGCACACACCTCAAAAGCTTCTTCTTATAAGCACAGTAACCAGACCTCTTGTCTGAATTTAAGATGTTAGACGTTATCCTTCTGCACCTAAAGAGGGTATTCCCTCTAACAGGTATCTGGGGAAGACTACAACAAACAAAGTATTGAATGAGCATCATACCACCAACAAATAGTTCAGTACAAGTCTGCTTCTTCCAATCCCCCAAGCTTTAAGATGCACTGATTTCCTTTAGGGGTTGTACTTGAATCCTTGCATAGAAAAATGTTTTATCATGTGACGACACCATATAATTGGACCCTAAGCTTGAGGAGGACCTCTCTTGAATATACACACATTCCTCCAATAAGGCTTGATCTACAAACTCCTCCTTACTCAAGAAGAACAAAACTTGGATGTCTCTTCCATTATGACAGAACAAGAGTCTCACGTTCTCATAAACTTGATAACAATATCAAGTTTGAGTAAACTTCCTCCATCTTGTTTATGAAAAACACCAGCCAGGCATCTTGACTAATTGCTGCTTCAAGCCCCTTCTCCAACACAAAACAAGATCCTTTTTATCAAAGGAATCTTTCAATTATCAGAGAGAATGTCCTCAATATTTGAACTTTACCTCCATAAAGACTCTGGTTGAGACGTCTTTAACAATTCTCCACTAGAAAATAGAGCTCAGCCTCTACACTCCTACTTTCTTGGATCCGAAATAAACCAAACCAATGAGTAAACAAATGTTGATCATATCTTGAAAAAAACACATATCTAAGACATGTTTATTGGATAGAAACTTCTTAGACTCATAACCCAGAAGACACTTCAAATTTTGGAGAAAATTCCCAACATATGTGATCAATACACATGCATAACATATGATACGCCATTCCTTTATACAACTAGATTCTGTTCCAACATTTAGTAGAACATCTTTCCAAGGAACACACTAAAAGATCCTTTATATAAAAAAATAAAAGAGTGGCCTTTTAGAGTTGGAAGCAAAAATAAATTGCTTTTAACTTTCTTCAGATCTCCCTTCAATAAACTCATTTATAAGTGCCTTTATGAGTGGACTTAAGATGAACCTCCAATATCTTTGGCAACTTTAGCAAGCTTTTTGAAGCTATCCTCCAAGTATCACAACGTCATGGGATACACCTTCAGAGAAGCATATATTATTACAACCACAACACCAGAGACATGAGGAACCACCATGACTTTTCTATCAGATACAAATATAGCGGAACATAAATCAAAAACTCCTCAACAATCTTAAGGCACAACTTGATCATCCTTGCTCACAAGCACCATAATCCAGTTGACAACAAAAAAAACATAGGTTTGAAAATAAATCAAACACACCAATCAGAAACACAATAACTTACAACCAAAGTAACATTCTTGACAACTTCAAACATGACCATATCTCACCCTGTAACACTAGTCAATACTCCCCCTAAAGGGATCATCCAAACAACAATATTAACTGACCATGTTCACACACTTTTTTAGTAAATCTTCCTTCTTTGTCTATAGTACTAGGTAGTATATTTCTAGGATCTCACCCAGAAACAGAACAGGATGCCTGCTCTGATACCAATTGAAATTCTGGTATGCAGATTTCAGATGTCCTAAGAGATGTCTAGACATATGATCTCTGAATTATATATAATGGCAAGGTAAATATATATATATATATATATATATATATATATATATATATAAACAGTACTGAAAAGTAAAGCAACACAAAGTTCTTAACCCAGTTCGGTGTACAACAACACCTACGTCTAGAGGCTACCAAGCGAGGAAGGAAATCTACTATCAATAGGATTAATTTAAAGCTAAACTCCTCTGTTAACAACTTATCACTTAATCCATACCAAGTGAAAATTATACCTAGGAACTCCTAGATATGAGTATATCCACTCACTCCCTATCACCATAGTGATATCAACTCAATAACTCAACAATAACAACTTTAGAAGACACTCTTCAAAGACGTACAAATTAGCCAAGACTTTTGACCAAGAACAATACTTAGAGTGGCTTACAAGCTTCCTCCAAGAACAATAACCATTTTATGCTTAAAATCTTAAGAATGAATAATAGAGAATTACAACTATATAACAATAGTCATACTCTTCTATCAACATGATATTAGAGAGGCTCATAAATAACACAGACAAACTCTCCTAGAGAGTGGCACACAGACAAAGCCCTAATGCTTCTACATTCTGGACTCATACTCTTTTAGGTTACAAACTATTCTATTTATACCCATTTTTCCAACTGGATTCGGGCTTCAAATCGCAGCAGATCAGCGGCTATAAATCTGCATAAAATTCTGCATAAAAATAGGTCTTCAATCATAACCTTCCTAATTTGTCTACATAATTAGAAATTCAATATTCTTCTTGAATTCGACTTGAATCTTCCAGACCTTAAAATCAACACCACATAGGATAGCATAATATTTCCAAAATATGATGCATATGTTAAATCTTTAACCGGTCCAACAACCCAACCCAATACAGTCACGATGTCGAATGACTCTGCATAGGACATCTTGTCCGACATGTTTGCTTCAGTTGATAACATGGTTCTTCTTATTCAACATGTTTTTCTCAACAATTTAACTCATCCTATTTAACATATTTGTGCCATATTTGTTATTCTAAAATTAATGCCAATCATACAACCAGAGAACTAACAAATCTCTTGGTCTAAGAAAAGACAATCAACCATTGCATTATCAATAGATGAAGCTGAGTACATTGAAGCATATGGATGTAGCACTCAGATCCTCTAGATGAAGATTCAACTAGAAGATTATCAACTAAAAGATAGTATTGTTCCTATCTTCTGTGATAATACTTCTGTTATTTGTTTGTCTAGGAATCCAATTTTACACTCTAGGGTTAAACATATTGAGATTAAACATCCCTTTATTAGTGACTATGTTCAGAAGAGTATCGTAGATTTAAAATTTATTGATACAGATCATCAGTGGGTTGATATATTTACTAAAACCCTTGTTGAAGATAAATTTGTCTTTATTCGAAGAAATTTAAAAATGGAAAAGTGTCCTTATTATATTAATAAGTCTTAGTTTGTGTAGCCTCTGGATGGTAAAATATGACTATGGGAATTTAACTCTGAACAATTTACCCCTCTGAAGTTATAAAGTTCTCTAGGTCATAAGGTCCTAAGTCAGAATCCCTCCGGAACTTTCTTGTTTCAGGGTTGTGAGCTTAATTGTAAAATTCAAGTTTTTTTTGTGGCTGAGAAGTGTGATAACTGCCCCACTACTTTCTTAAGCCATAAAAACCCCTTGAAATACCTTTGTGAATTTTTACTTTTTTGTGTAAAATAAAATCATGCTTTGGCGCCGCTTATGTCATTAATGCATTAGAATAGCAATGATTGTCCCTATTCAAATGTGTTGTGTCATACATTTTTCTTTGATTTTTCAAGGTGTCATTTGAGTTATCCTTCGTTTCATTCTTGAACTTTTATTCTTTCAAGTCTTTAACACTTCCACTCCTCCATCCTATTTAAACATCATATCCACTATTCATTTTTCACATCAAAACCTTCCCTTTGTGTTTCCAAAAATTCTTTTAAAATTGTTTCTCTCCTTTAGTTTCTCAACCCTAACCAAATATGTCTTCCAAAACTTTAAAGGGTAATTAAACTTATTGTTCACACTCTATGAGAGAGTTTATGACTTTTATGATCAAAAATAGAAAGTGTTTTATATCTCAGAGGATTTACGGACCTATCTACCCTGCTCTTGTCAAGGAATTCTGGGTGAATACACCCATTAAGCAAAATCGGTCAGTTTTTTCTGAAATCTAGTCCAATACCTTTGAATTCCCAATCATCATTTCTCCATGAATTATTTCTAAAGCAATATAATGTGAAGATAATGGAATTTATGTTGAAAAGTACATAAGCTACTTCATCTATGATGTTCTTAACCATATATTGGTCAACCATGCGAAGCTTGCTTGTGCATCTAATCTCAAACCTTTTGCAAATCTCTTCCACCATCTGTTGGTGACAATTCTAATGCCAAGGGAAATGAATTAGAACTTTCTCAATTTGATGAAAACCATATTTTGTATCCTTCTACTAACAAGGGTTAGAGTTAACCTACCTCTTACCATCTTTAACTATCTGAAGACAATGATCATGGACTCTCGCGAGAAAATGTCTTTCTTCGTTCCTTATGGAAGAGTTCTTTCAAAACTCTTATTTCAATAAGGGGTGGTTAGGAAAGTTCATAATGTTAGCTTAACTGATGTCCTCATGAATGCTTGGGGATCGAAGCTGGAAGTCACTGATAGCTCTAAAAGTCAAAGACAAAAGTACAGAAAGATTGAGTCTAGACCTGGACCCTTTGGTTGTTAGCCATCTTCCTTTCCCAATCACCATATTTTTATATTTTGTTTGTTTCCAACATTTTTGTTGCCTATTTCCTTCAATACTCTTATGTAACTTTGAATGATAAATGAAATATTTCTCGTCATTTTCAATCAATATTATTTTCTCTACTTATCTATTTTTTAATTGATGACAAAGGTGTAAGAACAAGAAGTGTTTCTACATCTGGCCTTGAGATTTTGATGATAACTTTACATGTTATCTTAGAGAACAATTATATACACTAATGGTTTTGTCTAGTGTGTAGCTGCTGCTATAATATTCTGACTCTGGTATAAGGCGTGTGACATCATCAGGTTCTGAACATACGCTCTGGAAGAAAACATGTGGTTACAGGTATGGATAAACCAAGGCTCGGAACTGATCTTCTGCAACATGTCTTAGGAACGTTAGTATAAGAAGTTATGATTGTGACTTCGTGGTTTAGCTCTAGAGTCCTTATAATGCTTTACTTTTGTGTGTTACAAGTTCTGAAGATTATGAAGACGAGGTTCTGCTCAACAAGTTATGATGATCTGAAGAAAATCAAGTTCTTACAACCAAGTCTTGAAGACTCTGAAGACAAGGTTCTATGTGACAACTCTAAAGACACCAAGACTTAGGTTCTAAGGCTTAAGAAAGATTCTTCTACAACAAGCTTCAACATTCAAATATCTGAAGCCTTTGAAGATAAAGAAGAAAAGTTCAAAATGGTTAACATGTGATAGTGTACAAGAGGTACATAAAATTACTGTGACCTCTACTCTTCTAGAGTGGCGCAAGGACATCTATTTTGTACTTGACTGTGACTACTCTCATTATAACCATTGAGAACCAACAACTAGATTTCTGATTTGCCTTTCTACCGTTTCAATGGATCTCTTTTACAATCTATAAAATGAAGACTTGGAAGCTGAAGAAAAGTAACAAACAATACTACAACGACAAATCTATCAATTTAAATCAAGCTTAACAAAACTACACCAAAGAATTGTGCAAACTTTATAGATAAATCATATGTGTATAGTTTTGTAAATAATCAAGGAGTTGTTGCTCGTATATTGCAGTAGAACACTTAGGTGTTCTTCATTTGTTGAAAAGTCTGTGTAATCTGCTTACAAGAAGCAAATATATAATACACTGAAAGTACTCAATTGTTGTTGAATGATACCTTGAGAGACAGAGTGAAGGTCTAATCTCAAGAATACTCCTACTGAGGCTTGTGTGGATTTACAATAAGGATCGAAGGACTTATTGGGGGTGCCAATAAGGTTGATCAGACTTATTGTGGGTTGTTATGTAATCAGTTTGGTTATAGTGGATTAGGTCCTTGTAGAAGGGGAAATCATCCTTGCGAGTGTGGACTGGAGTAGCTTAGTTAACAGCGAACCAGGATAAAAATGATTGTGTTCATTTACTGTTTTAGGTTCTAAGCTTACTTGGTTCGTCACCAGAAAAATACTTAATTTGGTGAAACCCAATTCAAACCCCCCATTTCTTGTGTTTCTCACACATTCAAAAGGGGGAGAAAAAGGATATGATTTTGATTCATGTTTTATCCATTGATAAACCCAAAACATTTGGAAAAAAATCCACATATCAATTTATAATATTAATGTGCTTAGTTGAATTTTCTGCTTACTCAAAATTTCCCTAAGTCTTAAAATCAGGGGGAGCTTGCAAACCTCACTTTGTTACTTAAGCTAAGAATTTGTTGATAGTCTTAAAATTGTTCATCAAAATACTTGTGTTTGTCATCATAAAAAGGGGGAGATTGTTAGAAGAATTTTGGTTTTGCATCTATAATCCTTAAGTTTTGATGGTAACAAAGTGTGTAGAATAATTTATGCACTAATAGTTTCAATAAGTGTGCAACCTATGAAAGTGAGTTCTGGACTCTGAATGAAGCAACTCTGAACAAAATAGACTTGATTCCGAACTAAGAAAATTTTGAACAAAGCTAAATCTAGACAAAGTAGACTCTGACAAAAGAAAACTCTGAAGTATGGACAACACAAACTCTGAACAATATGAACTATGGACAAAGAGACTTTGGACTCTGAACTTCATTAGATTCTAAAGTGGAGCTGAAGTCTAAAGAAGTGTTTCTCTAATGGTCAAGCATATGGATAATCAATTCCACGCCTCTGCATAAATCAATTCAGAATCAATATGATAAATCAAGCCTCATTTTCACTAAGACTCTGAAGTCTATATCAACAAGGATCTGAACTCTGGTCAAGCTTCAAATTATCTTAAATCTGAAGCAAATGATTGAGAAAACAATGACTGGATTAATATTCTTGGAGATATTACATTTAAAGAGGCAAGATAAAATATTCCTTTAAAAGGACAAATATGCTGGAATTAAAAAAGGATTAAACTATCAACAGATCTCCATGTTTTGTGGCTCAACCTCACACCACTACTACAACTGTGAAATTGATGAAGTTTCTATATTCATCATCCAACGATACTATTCATCATCATCCAATTTCATCATCAAATGGTCATATTCACCTTCTATATAAAGAGGACAATGATATTTAAAGAAGTGTAGAACTGTAGAGAGAGAAAATTGTGAAAAGTGAATTCACAAGAAAGTTGTGTGCATCATTATAAAAAAGTCGAAACAACAACACAACAAAGAGAAACAAAGATAGAAACAACACTCACTAAACTTAGAGGTTTGTATTGGATAATTTTCTTAAGTGTAAATTCTATAATTCATATTGTGTATCTACTTGTTTAGAAGCATTATTGTAAACACATAATCTTTGTATTATAACTCTAATTGAATTCCTTAAGGGACTAGGTATAGTCTTTAGTCTCGAGAAGTCATTGAAAATTTGTATTTGAGATTGTATTCCTTGAGGGACTAATTTTAGTATGTAGCATTGAGAAGCCATTGACAATTGATCTTTGAGTGTAATCTTATTGATTGGTGTATTAAGTCCTTATTGAGAAGGCTAACTCACTCTAACGAGTGGGCTGAATTAACTTCGTTAACAGTTAACCATTATAAAAATCCTTGAGTATTTTTATCATTGTTGAATTAGTTTTTGGGTTTGCAAAAATTTGTCAAATTAGAAAGCCAATCCAAACCCCTTTTCTTGTGTTTCATTGAACCTTCAAGACACACTATAAGTTTGAAGGTAATGGGTTTTATATTCACACTATAAAGATAAATAGGTAGTTGGAGTATACTTACACTAGATATGGTTTAACTTCAATGCAGTTAATTAAGACATGAACATGCATATATTGCATTTCTTTTTGGGTGATTCAATGTACATTCTTCTTTCTAGATGGACGATCTGGAAGACTGAAAAATGATAAGGTTAATTGACTTATTCCGTTAACATTTACTGAATTCCTTATGATTCTTGGAGTTAACATCAAGTGGTTGAAATAATGACTGCGAAAATGTGATGTTTCCCGATGCAAGTAATGTGCACATATTGATCCTTCTACTTTATCTTTATTTTTCACCAATCGCTTTGAATCACCCATGACTCTTTTAAACAAATACATCCACCTATATTAAACAAGGGCTCCAAGATAAGCTTCATATGCAATATGCACATGCAGATGTTCCATAGAGTCGAAAAATAGGCAGAAAAACATGTTCCAACTAACAGAGAATGACTGGAATACTTTGGTTCAACTTAATGATGTCATCCATTCTTAAATCTGACACACAAATATCACTAATAAATTGACTAATTTCTGTTAGTGGATTAAGCACGTGTTTGGGTAGTGAACTGGACGTAATCAGAAGCAAATGTTCCATGAAAACATGGCAATCATAACTTTTTATTCCATGTAACTTCTCAGTGTTAGAGTCAACACTCCTTACTAAGTTTGAAGCATAACCATTAGGCATTCTCAATTTATTTAACCATCAACAAACCTCTTTAGCTTCTTGGAAAGTTAGACTGTAAGTTAGACTCTAATCTTTGATCTCTTTTATTTTTTTCTATTTCATTATAATGTTTTTGATATTTTTTATGCTACTATTTTATGTTTTTTTAATCCACTTTTCTCTAATATTACTTTTGTATATTAAATGAAGAGTTGTTGTCCAATTATGATGATTTTTTTTTGTTATTTGATAACACATAAATGACTAAATACAAAGCTATGTTGTCATCTATATATGTTTATTTATGACTCAATAGTTTTTTTGGTAAAAAACTGAACCAACCCAAACCGCATTGGTTTGGTTTTGTTTGGTTTGGTTTGGTTTGGTTTTATTTCTAAAATCCAACTGAACCAAACCAAATCGCACACTTTTTACTCTTGCGGTTTGGGTGATTTTTTATATAAAAACCGCCCAAACGGCATCGTGAACACCCCTAGTAAGTAGCCTTAGGTTTTAATAATATTCCATTCGGTCGAGGCTTCAACTCCAACTCTTTTCGATTACACCAAATTTCCATGTCCTTTCTAGCATTCTCATTATCTTTTATTTTTCCTTGAGCATCCATCACTATGTTAAATATATTATAAAAAAAATCTTCTCAATATGTATAACATCAAAATTATGTCGCAACAAATTATCTTTCTAATATGGGAGGTCTCAAAATATACTTCTTTTTGTCCAGTTCGGTGTGAACCCATATCCTTGGATTCTACATGATTTACCATCATCTATGAATTTTGGTAGTTCACAAACTTGGTTCCATACATCACCTAGTGACAATCGAGGGGGGGGGGGGGGGGGAATCTATTACTCACTCATCTTTTTTGAAATCTTTCTTGTTTCTTCTAAAGGCAAGATGTTGTGGAGGAATATGCGGTGACAGTCAAACCACAAATTTTCCCCCTTTTCAAACATAAACGCCTCTGTGTATCCCATGCAATGCAGACAACCTATTTTTCCATGTGTACACAAACCAGACAACACGCCATATGCGAGAAATTCGTTAATAGTCCACATCAAGGCAACACAAAGTAAAATTTTGTTTATAGGATATATCATTAGTCCATTCTCCAATTCACAACCTCTTTAAATCATCAATTAAAGGTTGTAAAATACACATCAATTTCGGATCTTGCACTCTACGGTCCTGGAATGAGGCAAGTTAAAAACATGTATCATTTTTTCATGCACATCTCAGGAGGGAGGTTGTAAGGTGTTACAATAACTGAGAAACAAGAATATCCATTTCCTAATGCTTGGACATATAGAGTAAAACCATCAAAGCATAATCTAAGTCCGACAATTCCAGGTTCTGGAGAAAAATCAGGATGTATCCGATCAAAGTGCTTCCATGCCTCACCATCAGATTAATGTCGCATAGTGCTTAAACTTGTTTTGTTTGTATGATGACATGACATTTAACTTGCACATTGCATTGAAGCAAACATTCATTTTAACTTTGGTATTATCGGAAGATAAAACGTGGACTTCACTACTAGACATTTTTTCTTACGATTAATGGATTTAATGCGAATTTGATATCTTGGACTCTTACAAAACTTACATCTTCCAACGCTCCATCGTTAATACCAAACTCATTGTCATAAAACAACATGCAACCATTAATGCAACAATGAATCTTTCTTACTTCTAAACTCAACTTTGACACCAACTTTTTTGCTTCATAAAAATTTGTAGGCAAGTTGTCTTTCGTAGTTGTTGTGTCTAACATCATTTTTGCAAAAAATTCCAAACAGTGATCAATCTCACACACATTGATAATTTTGAGTCCATCGACCCCTCAAACAATGGCATATTCATTTCTTTCAACAACTTAAAAATATTTGCTCTTCCTCATTCAGCAACTCTTCCGCATCAAAATCTCAAGGTTCATTATAGGTCATATTTACCCCAAGACCATCATCAACCATATCATCAATCAGATTAAAATTGTCCTCGTATTCCATATTTGCTCGACTGCTTGAAGCATGTGAATTAGTAGTCCTTGGTACATTACTTGGCAGTTCTTCTCCATTATATGTCCAAACCCGATAATTTTTTAATGAAATTTCTCCTCTTCAAATGACGTTCTACTTCCTCCAAGTCACTAATTATATGTCTACATTCACATTTAAGACAATAACATCTTACTCCTCATTCTCTTCAACAACATTCATGAGCAACTCTCCACGTGATAAACCCTTTAACTCATTCCACAAAATTTAATTTAAGTCCATATCTTCCTGCATATGTTCCATCATACATTCAACTATGACAATACCGAAAATATTTCATGTTGCACATTTACAAATCATTGCCATTTTAATTGCGATAGTGATTTTAATATATTGACAAATTTCGGAAATTTTGCTAAAAAATTACATACAAATATTAACAAATTTAATAAATAAAAAATTAATAACATTTTTTTGCACTTTTTTAAACGTAGCCTTATATTAACTACAAACTACATGTTATACAAATTAATTGTATTATACTAAATTTATTACATTTCGTACAAACTATATTTCAAACTAATTTTGGTCAATTGTATCTACTTACTTATCTAAAAAATATATATCCTTACTTAAATATATACATATATATATATATATATATATATATATATATATATATATATATATATATATATATATATATATATATATATATATATATATATATATATATATATATATATATATATATATATATATATATATATATATATATATATATATATATATATATATATATATATATATATATATATATATATATATATATATATATATATATATATATATATATTATCTATTGCTCAAAAAATATGCCACATCTATAAAAAATGACACAATAATATTTTTTGGACGAAAAATGGATAGGAGAGATCAAAACTGTTTAAAAAATAAATAGCGAGACTGATCTCGTGAGTTGGCCAAAAATATGAGAACCAATTTTTCTTTCACTAGATTTTTTTCCACTAGGTTTTTTCTAGTAAGGTTTTAACGAGACATGTCCTGAACAAACATCTGAGGAGGACTGTTATGAATAATGGATGATTGTCTCCCTATAATTTTCTTTCTTATCTGTATTGATTAGTAATGAGGTAGTCTATTATCTATTATCAATCTATTAAAAGTAAAGTACCTGGAAATTCCAAGTCTAACCTTTTGATTAGATGTTATAATTTTTCTTATTCCAAGGGTATAATAGACTAATCAACACTATGCTGTTACCATATTCATTTGGCATTTAATTTTGCTGACATGTCAATCTATCATAATTTTACACTATTTTTTATTTATTTGATTTATTAATTTATTTTATTTATATTTGAATTTTATTTATATTTGAATTCCAATTCCAATGTTTCATTCACGATTAATTTATTTATATTTGAATTTCAATGTTTTTTTTTGACAGAATTTGAATTCTAATGTTTGACTCACGGTTAATGAGGAAGGAATTGGAATGGCCAAATTAGATCTATTATAATTAAATGGAATATTATTCATTGCGTGATTTAAAAATACCCACTATTTATCATTACACTACAAGATTAAATGTATATTATTGGAATTAGAATGGATTATTTTGATATTCCAAGATATCACAACTTCCCATGCATTCTAAACCCTATATATAGTCATTCTAAACCCTTACTCTTTCACTCCTCAATCTTCTTCATTCTCCATTATTTTTAAAAGGTTACGTATTATTTTCCAATTCTTCTTCATTCCCATATTTTGATTCTCTGTGTCCATTTTAATACAGATTTTGTAACAGGTCTAAATAGTAACATCAATGGCGCGACCGATTGAAGCTGTGAAAGACATCAACGACTCAAACATTTAATTTTGCTGACATGTCAATCTATCATAATTTTACACTATTTTTTATTTATTTGATTTATTAATTTATTTTATTTATATTTGAATTTTATTTATATTTGAATTCCAATTCCAATGTTTCATTCACGGTTAATTTATTTATATTTGAATTCTAATGTTTTTTTTGACAGAATTTGAATTCTAATGTTTGACTCACGGTTAATGAGGAAGGAATTGGAATTGCCAAATTAGATCTATTATAATTAAATGGAATATTATTCATTGCATGATTTAAAAATACCAACTATTTATCATTACACTACAAGATTAAATGTATATTATTGGAATTATATTCCAAGATATCACAACTTCCCATGCATTCTAAACTTCCCACGTTTCTTTTAGAAACAAATATTACAATTTTTAATGAAATATTTACGATTTATTTTTTTAAAGTACGACTAATTAATATTTTTTTATACAATATTAAAAACAAATATTACAATTTTTTAATCAAATATTGGAGTACCATTTAATTCGATACTTTACCAATATATCTTTTGAATGGAGACATTATTATCATTTATTTTTATTATACTTATATGGAAATTATTTTGAATGGTGACATAAATATATTTAATTTTATATATGATTTGATTCCATAAAATATTATGATCATAAAATTTGAATAAATTTGAATTCTTTTTTAATATTATAGGTTTGATACTGTTTCATATTATAGGAATATTATATACATTAGAATATATAAAGATATGAAAAAAATTAAATCAAAACTTTACAAATATATCTTTTGAATGGAGGTATTAATATTATTTATTTTTATTATATATAGAAAATATTTTGAATGGTCACATTAATACATTTTATTTTTATGCATGATTTGATTTCAAAAATTTATGATCAATAAATTTTGAATGGAATTATAATTTAACCAATAAAATTTTCTACCGACTTCTAAATATATTTGTGTATATTTTTTGAAAGGTTATATTTATATTCTTGAAAAAAATAACGTAGTTTAAATGATGTATTGTTAACTATAAATATATTGTTAATAAAATTAACAAAAAAAGTATATTATAAATATATAAAAGATAAAGTAAATAAGAACTCTAATGTTTATCTTAAATATTTAATTTATCATTCTATAAATGTAAGAATAAATATTATTTTGTAATTATTTAGATCCTTATTTGACCTAAAATAAATTATTTCAATTTCTATAAAAAGGTTAATAAAACAAAACAAAATCAATTGAGATTTGATAATTTTTTTAAGTTTATGAAATAACTAAAATATATCATAATCTTTTCAAATTAACTTTATAATTGTAATCATGATAAAAAAAATATTAAATGGTAATCATGAAAATTTAATGATAAATGATAATCATAAAAATTTATGATAAAATAAAAAATTATTGATACAATCATTTTAATAAATTAAATAATTTATAATTAATTTTATAAAGGTGAATAAATTACAAATAATTTTATAAATGTAATAAATTAAACTATTTATAAAATTATTTATATCAATAATAGTAAATTACATATATTTTAATAATGGACACACGAATTCAACATGCTTATAAACCGGAAAAAAGTTACAATAATTTTATAAACAGGAATAAATTAATATCATTTTATATAAATTAATGGTATAATATAATGTATTAAATATTTATATAACACTTTATTAAATAAATTTATTTCATGAAATTAATTTTATATAATATCATTAATATTTAATTATTGAAAATTCGCAATAAACTGAAAAATATTTATTACAAATCGAATATAATAAAACATAAGAAATAAATACATAATTTTGAAATATTATATATGATTCATTGTAATAATAAATGTTAAATTGTTATTAATATTATAATAAATTTTCCGATATTCTTAGATTTAATTTATTCTTTTTCCCGTATATAATAATAATATTATATTATTATTTAATATTATAATTTTTGATTGACAATAATAAATTCATTTTAATTAGTTAGACATTAAGATAATAAATTTAATATATATCACTAATACACGATATTTATTTATAAATGTAATTAACTAAGAGACACATATTTATCACTGTTGAATAAATAAATTTAAGATGATATGGTAAATATTTATTTTTACAATTATTTTTATAAACTTAAATAACTTACAAATATTTTTATAAACGAACAAAATTCAAATATTGATGTAATTGTTTTTAACATGTATAAGTTAAAATGTTTTTATAAATTGTCACACGGGTTAAAGATACTTATAAACGAGAAAAAGTCTATATATTAATATAATTAATTTTACAAACTAAAAATAAATTATAATATTTTTTATAAACATGAATAAATTATAAATAATTTTATAAACCGTAAAAATTCAAGTATTGATACAATTATATTTATAAAAGAGTATAAGTTTCATATATTTTTATAAATAGACACACGCGTTCATTTTTATAAACGAGAATAATTTAAAATTATTTTTATAAATGAGAAATTCAAATTTGATAAATGATTATATATTGTAATTATATTAATATTAACCAACTGAGTACATGAAATAAATTCACGGGTAGAATAAATGTATCTATGACATACCAGATAATTGAAGTTAAAGAATTGAATGTACTATTTTAAATGACAATTAAGTTATATTTTTAAATACAAATTAGAAAATAAATTCATCTAAAATAAATTTCATTTATTAAATAAATATAGAAAATAATATACAATAGTTTTATCTATAAATTTTATTTATTTTTTATGTTCTTTTTAAAAATAATTGTAATTTAACGGGAAATTGTTATACATTATAGGTTGTAAAAAAATATGTAAATATGATATAATATAAAAGTTTTAAAACTGAAATTTGACGGGAGATGTCATACATTTTTAATTTGAAAAATGGATTAATATATAAAATATGTTTAATAAATTTTTAAAATTAATTCATTTGGATTCAACTGAAGTTCGTTAACTCACGTAGATGTGAGCACATATAATATAAAAGTATAAATTTGACGGGATTGTCATATATTTTAGGTTTGGAAAAATGAGTTGATATCTAAAATAGATTTAATAAATTTTTAGAACTAATTCATTTGGATTCAACTGGGTTTGTTCAATCATCTTAATTCACGGGTAGATGAGAACGCATCTATGAGATACTGGCTATAGATTGTTAATTTTAATATTCATCTTTTAAATCTTATATAATTGAAGTTAGTGAATAGTCTGTATCATTTATTATAAATACATATTAATGCTTAAAAAACAAGTGCATATTATTAGTCTATATTTATTAGTCATGTCTGTAAAAAACATAGATAACATCTTTTACATCCCTCGAATGTCTATGTCATATTTTGAGTCACCGTGACCATTTAAGTTGATTAGGAGAAAATTCCTAATTATTGTCTCTAACGCAATGACAATTAATAAATCCCAAGGCCAATCACTTGATACCATTGGATTGTATTTGCCTACTCCTGTTTTTAGTAATGGACAATTGTTAGTAATGGACAATTGTGTGTAGCCATTTCAAGAGTTACAAGCAAAAGTTGTCTTAAAATCTTAATACATGATAATGAGAATGTATCATCTTCTATCACTACAAATGTTGTATACAATGAAGTTTTTCAATTACTTTGTTAATGGGTAAGTACACGATAACACAAATGTTTTTGTTTATAAATTATTTGCATATTTGGTGTCTGATTTTTGCACAAATTATCATGCAGACTAATGAGTTGAAAACATCAATGGAAAGCAGGTTGCTTCATATCTAAAGTTCAAATACGATATTGTTATCATTAATGTTATCGATGGAAAGCAAATTAATTTGATACACTAATTTTTTCTTCTAATTGATTGAACTTTGGTTAAATCATTTTAATATTTTAAATTTGAATAATATATACGAATGATCTATTACAATTCAAAGTTAGTTCTATATTATATGAAATTCGGACAGGACCCATATGATACCATAGATTTTTTAATAGTTGTATATCTAAAATCAAAACCATTGAACGAGCCCGCTCTCCTTAAAACAAAATTACAAAAACGCTTAAGGACATATGAAAACAAAACCACTGCTCTTATTCCATCTGAGTTGTGCACAGACCCGCCGCCATCTTACACGTACTCCAATCCTCCGCTTTGCGTGCAGATCCGCGGCGACGCCGCCACACTCATTGCAATTGTTTGAGTTAAGAAGGTATTCGTAATGTATATCGTAGGTTCTCGATGGTAATGTACTAATTCCTTCTGCTTTACACACAGATCCGCAGCCACCTTATATGGACTCCAATCCTTCCGCTTTGCCTGCAGATCCGCGGCGACGCCGCCATGCTCACTGCATTTGTTTGAGTTAAGAAGGTATTCACAATGTATATCGTAAGTTCTCGATAGTACTGTACTAATTCATTCTGCTTTACGCACAGATCCGCAGCCATCTTACACGAACTCCAATCCTTGCGCTTTGCGTGCAGATCCGCGGTGACGCCGCTAGGCTCACCGCATTTATTTGAGTTAAGAAGGTATTCACAATGTATATTGTAAGTTCTCGATGGTAATGTACTAATTCCTTCTGCTTTACGCACAGATCCGCAGCCACCTTATATGGACTCCAATCCTTCCGCTTCGTTCTCAAAAAAAAATTGTTCTTACTGTTGCTTCAAGTGGGATAGCTTCTTTATTATTGCCGGGTGGAAGAACAGCACACTCAAAGTTCAAAATACATGTGCCAACGCTTGACAACTCAACTTGCAACATCGAAAAGACACCGAACATTCTTAATTATTTGAAGCAACGGATGTGATAATATGGGATGAGGCACCTATGTCTCACAAGAACTGCTTCGAAGCATTGGATAAAACCCTTAAAGATGTAATGAGCAAAAAGGATGTTGAGAATACTATTTTTGGTGGAAAAGTTGTTGTATTTGGAGGAGATTTTAGACAGATTCTTCCTGTTGTTCCAAGAGCTGGGCGTTCTGATATTGTTCATGCATCAATTAGTTCATCTTATGTATGGGATTATTGCCAGGTTTTAACACTATAAAAAAATATGAGACTTCAAGAGGGAAGAGACAACACAAGTTCTAATGAACTAGCGGAATTTTCAAAATGGATTTTAAATGTGGGTGATGGTAAGATTTGTGAACCCAATGATGGTTTGGTTGATATTGAAATTCCTCAAGAGCTATTAATATCAAATTTTGATGATCCTATAAGAGCAATTGTTGAAAACACATATCCCAATTTGTTGATTTACTGAGAAAGTTCAGGAGTTAGAACTTCATATGCTTCAGTATAACTTGAATTTGTTCTATCAATGGAATCAAAACTCAAATACTCTTTCTCTTCTCCTAAAAAAAGTTTAAAAGCAAAACATAAATAAATTAGTAAAACTATGTTCTTAAATATATATATATATATATATATATATATATATATATATATATATTTAAGAACATAGTTTTACTAATTTATTTATGTTTTGCTTTTAAACTTTTTTTTAGGAGAAGAGAAAGAGTATTTGAGTTTTGATTCCATTGATAGAACAAATTCAAGTTATACTGAAGCATATGAAGTTCTAACTCCTGAATTTCTCAGTAAATTAAGAACGTCAGGGCTTCCCAATCATAGGATCAAATTGAAGGTTGGTACACCTATTATGCTAATGAGAAATTTGGACCAAGCCGATGCGTTGTGCAACGGAACAAGATTAATTATTACAAGATTTGCAAATCATGTCATTGAGGCAAAAATCATGTCTGGAAAGAACATAGGTAACATTTTTTACATTCCACGAATGTCTATGTCACCTTCTGATTCACCTTGGCCATTCAAGTTGATTAGGAGACAATTTCCGATTATTGTCTCCTATGCAGTGACAATTAATAAGTCACAAGGTCAATCTCTTGATAGTGTTGGATTGTATTTGCCTACTCCCGTGTTTAGTCATGGTGAATTATATGTTGCAATTTCAAGAGTTAAGAGCAAAAGTGGGCTAAAAATCCTAATTCATGACAAGGAGAATGTACCGTGTTCTACTACTACTAATGTTGTGTACAAGGAAGTCTTTCAAGCACTTTGATAGTTGGTAAACTTTATATCTTATACTTTATGATTCAAATTAAAAATCTATTTTGAATTAAAATATATAGTATGTAAATTTTCCATGTATTTCAAGAAGTATATAATTTTTCCTATTTGTTCATGCAGACGTGATTTGTTGATAGGACTGACGCTTGCTACAAATATGGAGTTAAATGCCAACATGGTTTACATGAGACATATACTCAACTGAAAACATGGTAACATATTTAATAATTTAATAATCTATAAATGTAATGTGAATCCAGACGAGACCCGTGCGATAGCACGGGTTTGTTACTAGTTATTTTTTAAAATAAGGTTAAATTATAATTTTGGTTCTCATATTTTTGGCCAACTCACGAGATCAGTCTCCCTATTTATTTTTTAAACAGTTTTGATCTCTCCTATCCATTTTTCGTCCAAAAAATATTATTGTGTCATTTTTTATATATGTGGCATATTTTTTGAGCAATAGATAACATATAGAACATTTTCTAGAGAACAAAAAAATGAACGAACAAGTTGAGAGAGGAATAATATGAAAAAGACGAATGAAAAAAGAAAACATCGTTGAAAATATAATAAATAATTAATTTTTCTTAATCCAACTCAATAAAAATATGTCACGTATCTAAAAAAATAGTACACATCAATATTTTTTGAACGAAAAATAAGAACATGGAACCAAAACTGTTGAAAATATAAATAGGGGAACCGATTTCGTGAGTTGCCCAAAACATAAGAATCAAAATTGTAATTTAGACTAAAAATAATTATCTACTCTGTTATATATATATATATATTAAAAATTTCGGATTTTTAAAATAAAAAAATATTAAACCTATTTATATGTATTACTACAATACATTATTATATCAACAATATATACAGAAATATAAACAACCCACAACTCAATAAAAATTAAAATATTAAAAAAATAATACATATCTTTTAATGAAGAAATCAAATAAAAACAGATAAGCTTTAATCGGTCAATAAAGTTTGTTGAATCTCGATCAACTTCTTGAGTCTTTGTAAATAAATAAAAAAAGGTCAAATAATAAAAAAATCAAGAATATAGTTTAACGTTAACAAAATTAAAATAATAAATACATTTAAGTACAAAAAATGGTGGAGTGGAGGAAAATGAGAATGGGGGCACTGTTTTTTTAAGGGAGGAAAATGGTGAAGGGTAGAAAAATTGATGAAGGAAGAAGAAAAATAGTGGAGGAAGAACAAATGAGGCATAGTTTTTTTAGAAAGAGATAAGTAATGTGTGGTGGAAGCGATGCGCTGGCGTTTTATATAGAAGCTTCATCATCAGGGATTTCATGTCATAATTGTTAATACAGTTGGAATTGCAACGTATATTTAATGATGACACGTGTCGTGAATTTCATGTCATTAATATTTTTTATCAGGACGATTGTGACTTGAATAACATGTCATTTATATTTGGATATAATAAGTGAAAACGGTAAAGACCCACGTGAAAAACGTGACACAACATTTAAAGTTATAAGTCCAATCATCTCAACCGGTCAATTTTTCTCACTCAATTTTTAATTTTTGAAATTTGATTTGCGACATGATTTACAAGCCATAATAACTTTTTTGGATATTTTAAAATTAATCCCTTTGAAAATCTAACTTTTATTATTTTAAATGTTTAATGGTGTGCTTTTCATGTCATAACACTCCTTTTTAGCCATGTGATTTCTCGTCACTAAATCACGCGGTTGGACAGCTCTTTGCATGTAATGATGGTCAGAGTGGTGGTAGTCGATGGTTGTTAGAGTGGAGGATGGCGGTAATGACTAGTGATTTACAATGATTAATGTGGTGTGGTGGTTAAAGTGGTAGTGTGTGATTGGGAAAGATGGGTCATATTCGTGATCAAAAGTGGTATAAGTGATGATCAACAATGATAAGGTGGTGTTTTGGGAGATAATGTGGTGATTGACAATAGTCATAATGGTGGTTGATGGTGAAAAATTGATGGTTGGTTGAGGTCAGATTAAAGATAATAGGTGAATGAATGTGGTGGTCACATTAGAAATCATAGGTAAATAAAATGGTAAATGAAGGTGGTGGTCACATTAGAGATCACATGTGAATAACACACTGATAAAAAATGATGGTCATAGTGGTGATAGGTGATAGTTGACGATGGTCGATACTGATCGTAATGGTTGTCATAAGGTTATAGGTGACTAGAGTATCCATTAATAATGACAGACAATAGTTGATTGGAGTGGTGGTCATAATAGTTAAAATAGTAGATTTTAAGTTATAGTGAAAATTTATTTTGAAATAAATAAAATCAAATCCACTCCATTTTAGTCGAAGAGGGTTTGATTTTGAAATTTACTTTAAAAATAAAAATTTATAATTGCCCCAAACAAATCTTAAATTTTTATTTCAAATTTGACATATCACAATTGTTGTTATTGTTATTTAAAAATTATTAAAGGCATCACAGGAAATTTATTATTGAAATGATTATTTGTTTATTTATTTATTTGGAAAAGAAAAAGAGAAATTTTATATAAAGAATGACACTAGCACAAGAGATGCTAGATAAAAGCAATACAAAATAATCTGAGAATTTTTTTGTGCACCTCTTATGAGAAAGAAAAAACCTTTGAAAATTCGAAAATACTCTTCGGAGATATATTTCTGAATGCATCTCAAATCAAGGTGTTTCAGAAATGCATCTTCAAATACACCCAAAATAAATTTTGGAAAGAATTCCGAAATGCAGTTTCGAAAATACCCTGTTTATAGTCGAACATTAAACTTAAATATTCAGGCATATTTTTGGAAATGTATTTCCGGAATTATGCAACTTATACCACCTTGCTGCATGAACTATTTCATTCTCTTCAACTCATTCCATAACCAAAACCCTCTCAAAAATTCAATCCTTTGTCAATCAAATTTTCGTCTCTAAATCAAGTTTCAAGTATTTTATCATGTCAAAGAGAACATAGAAAGTTGCAATTTAAGATAAATTTTTCTCATTTCATCTCTCAATTTAAGTGTTTTACCATCACTTGACACTGAAGGAAATGTCAAGTTCACCAAGTTTGAACTGAAGATGGATGACGATTTAAAAGTTATGTAGAGTACTTTTCACCGATATTCTACTAAGGGTCTGCTTGAATTGGATGCAAAGATTCAGAGATCCGGTGAAAATGTTATCAAAATGTTACGATGTCCTTAGTTACTTGTTTATAACAATATGTAATATTAAATTTATGTTTTAATATCTATGTAATTTCGACTTTCAATGTTTAGTTTATGTTATTGTTTATGTAATATGTATGTAATATCAATGTTTCAACATATATGTTATATTCATGTTTCAAGGTCAATGTTTCAAGGTTTATGTGTTGTTTTCTCTATGTTTCAATGACAATGTTTCAAAGTTTCTGTTTTGTTGAAAACAATCAGAGTCTATTTCAGAAATGTACATCCGAATTATAATATTGGACATCTTTGAAAATACATCTCTGAATTCACCCCAAAAATATTTTACGTAATTTCGATAATACATCTTTGAAATCACCTCAGAAAAATAAAATCTGGTGCGTTCAAAGATATATCTCCAAATTCTAAAAATAAAAATGAAATTTTTCCAGAGGCGACTAAAAAATTCCCAATAATCTAGACGGGGAAAGAAATTCTCAATAATTTGATACCAGGGAAAGATTGACATAACCACACTGCATTAGAGAATCTCACCCAACATTAACCAAAACTATCCAAAAAACTAGACTCAATATAGAACCCCCAAACAAAAAACAAAAGCTGAATGCAAATTAACATACCAACCCACCTATCTATTGCAAGAAAATATAAGAATGACTATTTAATTCTTTTTCCCACCAAAATTACTCTAGCTAGTTTGCTTGAATTTTTGTAAATAATTGTAGCCAACAAAAGACCATAAACCTGTACAATAAAATCATTTTCATCAAACACAAAAAAAAATCATTTGCTGCAAACGAATGCAAAATTTAAGATGATAAAATTCATCTTCCACTATTCTGAGATACCATGTTATACATGCAAAACATTCATAAGCAATGGAGTAGGCAATATCAGCTGTGGTGGTATTTGTGGTACGTCACCATATCTAGCTCAAGTCCAACAAATTAGATTTGGCATATAGATGCATGGGCAACTCTATCATTCAGTACTTGTTGATGTTGGTGTAATTTGAGGGTCAGACAAAGAGTATTTTTTATTTTGGTGACTTTCTTTTTTTATCATGACACTTTTGTAAGAGACATACCACATATTCACCCAAAATCTTAAGATGATAGGTGAATGAGTTCTTCCACTTATAAATACTCAAGTCTCTACACTCTTAATTAATGTACGACTTCCTTACGCTATTTATACTTGTAATTTTTCTTAACAATTGAGCTAGTTAGACAAAACCAAAGACACTTTTGGTTTGATTGTGAGCTTCCTTGGATGAATGTATATTCTAACATGATAGGGATGAAGAATATTTTGTTAGAAAATATAAAAGGTTTTAACTTGATACCCCCATTTGAACTTGGCATCCTCCCAAAATGAATGAAAAGGTCAAAATAGTCCAACTAAGATTTTTCACACATTTTTAAAGTTTTTAGTACCACACAGAAAATTTCAAGTTTACAAGGAGATATCGGAGATTTCATAGGCATACCCGAATTTTTTTTGAAAGAGTAAGAATTTATGGTATTTTATGCCAAGTTTCTAGTATTTTGTCACGGAAATTTAGAAATATCTGGTATTTCGTGCCGTAAATTTATAAATTTTCGTGATTTTGTTATGTTATATACCGAAAATTTTGAAATTTATGGGTGTTCACTTTGTGTGCCAGAAATTTAGAAAATTTCTAGTATTTCATTTTTTTTAAATACCAGAAACTTAGAAATTTTTGATACTTCAATATTTTTTAAAATTGTTTTCTTTATTTGTTTCAGTGAGGACCAGGGGAAAAGATGGCACCGTTGTAGACATGCAGAATGATAGGGCGGAAGCTCAAGCCTTACCTGATGAGGCACATGCTTCGAGCTACACGCAGGACGACGTTCTTCGACCGATTCTCATCATAAACGGCTGGTTGAGCAGCAAGCACAGTTTCACGCACCCCATCGACGGACTACTAGAGTTTTTACAGCCGAGGAGGTACATGATCCCGTGAAGGTACATGCTCTTGTAGAGGCATCCTCTCCTGTGGATGTGCCTGCTCATGTGGATGAGCAGGTTGTGGTGGAGCCGACTGCTTAGGAGGTTGTTTTGGATGAGCCGATGGCTGAGGAGGATGTGGTTGCTTAGTAGGTTGTTGTTGAGTAGGCTGATGAGGTGTCTCCCACGGATACAGGCACAACAAATGATTTCCACATGGCCTTAACATCTTTGTCAGTCTTCAACTCAATCAGGTTGTATTTCACCCATTTATTACTATCAATAGAATCTTCCCAAAACTCGATCTTACTCACTTTTCTCATCGGTATCAGGAACTGATTAATTCAATTTGTCTATCAAATTGGCTAGGGATGTGGTGCCATCTGGAAGCTTGAATTTAACAGAAAGATTATTTATGTTGAAATACACTTCTGAATTAATTAGAAATTATGGAAGAGACAATTTTTTTGAAATGAATTTGTCTCTAACATATGCCCCTATTTATATAAATGATGATGCATTATAGACCACACAAATTTGTTGGTGCAATCAAAATCTCCAAAGTTATCGGCAAAATCCTGATTGTTAAAAAAACTTGAACTATGAAACTACCAGAAATTTCAGTATATTTAAAATTTCAGATATTGTCTTGTGAATTTGAAATTTCTGGTGTATCATTAATTTCATATGAACTGTCAAAAATTGTTAAGTTCTGAAATTTTAGTACTGATATATCAGAAATTTCCTCTGTACTAAAAATTTCACTTATTCTACCAAAAATTTCGTACGAAAAATCTTCTCAAATCAACAAAAATATTTCAAAAATAATAAAAATTGATGGGGGAGGGAGGATCAAATTTAAGTAGGTGTGTCAAGTTAAAACTTCACAATACATTCGAACAAAGGTCGTCTAATTGAATCCACACTAATGAGCTCGCCCGTTTACTTCTTTCTCTTGGATATGAGGTTTTGAAATTTAAAAATCGTTTCATACCCCGTTTATATTTATACCCCCAAATACATGATATCCTTAAAGTTGTGTTTCAATGAGAAAAAAAGAGTTAAAGAAAAAAATAAAAGAAAATAATATTGAAGGAAAGAAAATGGTTAGTAATAAGTGAAAAGTGAGATGAGTTTTTTTATTGTTTGATATTATTAGTGATATTATTTTTTTATTGTTTGGTATTATTAGTGAAATTAGAAATAAAAGGAAAGGAAATATATATATATATATATATATATATATATATATATATATATATATATATATATATATATATATATATATATATATATATATATATATATATATATATATATATATATATATATATATATATATATATATATATGTATTGAATGTCATAAATGCATTTTTTATTTTATTATTTTTAATATCTATGTGAATTTTATTTTAACTTCAATTATGTGTGTGATTTGTTTAACTGTTCTGAGTTATTGAGGTATTTTTGTTTTGTTTATGCGAGGTAAATGATAATATCAACTTTTGTTTAATTAAACATAATTGAAAAGAATTTCAATTAGCAGAGCAAGTAGAAGAAGTTGAGAACGCGAACATTGTCAGACTCATAGAATAAGTATATGCATTTACTACATAATTTTGTGCATTCTAAACCATACAAGATTAAAATTTGTGGGAGTAGTGTTGCAGGAGCAGTGACTTCTACTTTGCATTAGAGATTGAAATTTGTGAAGAATGATAAGCTAGTGATTGTGTATGTTGAGCAAGCTATGTTGATTAGTAATCTTTCCTCTTTCTGGTATATTGATGTTGATGAAGAAGTTGTTGGAACCCAATTTTAAGCTGTAGATATTTTTGATGATCATGTGAAGAAGAGTGGGGCATCCATTGCTTCATTAAGAGATGCACGACATGTAGCACATAATGGTCAAGATGAAGGATGGGGACATGTTTTTGATCTTCCTGATAATAAGAATCAAGTTGGTTTAGGGTTCTCACCCTACATGTCTTTAGGAGCAAAGAAGCTTGAAGTTGTCTTTAGACCCATTCAAGAAGGTTACCACAATGCCGAGTTCATTCATCCGGGAGGTTTGAGTGTTGTTGCTATCATTGAAGACGATTCAGTGCCAAAATGGCCTTGCTTTGTGATGCACAGAGGGACAAGTCAGAATTGGACTGCTATTGACATTCCTAGTGTTGTTCATATTTCAAAGTAATTTATTTTTTGTCTTTTTCAAATAATTCCTTTCACTCTGCCCAAGGTTAAAGTGACTTTGTCCGGGCTCCTCTGTTTCAGATTTTAAAATCGTTAATAAAAGATGTTTTGTTATCCAATTGTGCTCTTTACTTTTTGCATTTTTATGGAAAATAGTAACTAAAAAACTTGTTAAAAAAATTTCAATTATCGCATTCACTTTCAATCTGTCTGTTTTTCTAAAACAAAGCATAATCATGTGCATATTAATAAATAAACCATTGAAAACAATGACCCTGATCCCTCTTGCAACATTGAATTCCCTATATTTAAAGTGGAAGAAGAGAGTGAGGAAGATGATGATATCCATAAGGAAATTTCATGGTGGATTGAGCATGAGGAGAAGACCATTCAGCCGTACAGAGAGCCTGTAGAGCTGATCAACTTGGGTTCTGAAGAGAACAGGAGAGGTCAAGAGAAGGTTGATACAGCTGCTGAAAGAGTATGTTGACATGCTTTCTTGGTCTTATCAAGAGATGCTTGGATTGGATACTGATATTGTAGAGCATCGTCTTCCCTTAAGCTAGAATATCCATCGGTGAAGTAGAAATTGAGAAGAACTAATCCTAATATGTCTATCAAGATTAGAGAAGAGGTGCAGAAATATATTGATGTTGGTTTCCTTGTTACATCTTGTTGCAACTGGTTTTTAAATCAGAGTCATCATCCTTAATTTTTATCCTAAAGGAAGGGAGTATAAAGGAATAACCCTAAAAGTCATAGATTCTAGATTTGGACTCGGTTCTAGACGAGCGGAAGGTGTTAGACACCCCTTATCTACCTTGTTCACAAGGATACTAAGTTTAGAAGCATGATCTTAGGAAATAGGGTTTTTAATTATTATTGGAAAAAAGGGTTTGAATTTTATTTAGCGGGATTCGCCACGATTTCAATCGTATGCCTACGTATCCTCTTATGAGGAATTAGAGTCCCATTTCGTAGATCGCAGTTTTATTTGTGATTTTTATGGATTTACGAAATATATTTAAATTTCCCGCGCACGTAGTCTAAGAGTGTGAATAGAGGAGTTTGTTAGACCAAATGCGCAGTTAATTTAAATATATTTGTATTCCTTTTCGAAAATTAATTGTTCAAATTAATTTTATTTGCGAAAAAAGATTTGGTGTTTGGTTGAATATTTTTTATACGTAGAGTGAGGGAGTCTAGTATAGTATCCTCATCACGTGGTCAGATATTGGCCACGCGTCGCTCGCGGACATAGTAATTCGATGAATTGTGTAGGTTTTAATATTTTGATTTTGAATAATATATCGGTAGACGATGTGTCGACCGATTTAATTACTCGGAGATAGACATCCTATTGTTTATAGAATGTTTGAATTAATTAAATTAAAGAAAAGAGTTTAGGAATACGCACATGTTTATGATTAAAAATATGATTTTGAATTCTTGTCATTTCTAGTTAATTATAAAATCAACCTAAAAGTTAAAATAATTACAAATAAACAAGAGTAATTAATTAAGCTTATAGCAAATAACAAAAGGGAAGTGTAACATTAGTTGGTTAGTAAAAGTTGGGGGTGTGAATAACATGGCCCTAAATCCAGATATTGGATTTAGACCCAGTTGTGTGAGGGGTGTTGTTTTGAACATAGCAGCAAAAATTGGGGGTACAGGAAATAAGTGCTTGAGCCCAAATAGTTTGTTTGATCCAATATGCGGGGGGGGGGGGGGGGGGGGGGGGGGGGTGTGGAAGAATTAAGGGGAGTCCCGAGGTCCAAATGAATTTCTAAAACCCCAAAAAATTAACTCTAACTAAAGTTACAACTTAGAAATAATAATTAAAAAATAACAATAGAAAAAAAAATAATTGAATGAATAGAGGTGTGTTTCCACCTCTCATCACGTTTGGAATGACATAGTTTTCGCATTTTGAATTTTCCAATTTGTTCTAACCACTCACATATTGCCACTTTGTCTATTATAATTAAAAATAAAAATAAAAACAAAACAATAGATGAATAAGCAAATGAAAACAACAAACTATCAATTTTATTCCCATTTCATTCTTCTCTCCCTCATCTCTCGATGTCTTCTTTCTCTTCACTTAAGAAAACCAAAGCAACAAATTCCATCTTTTCAACATAACTCACGCGATTTCTTTACACAACAATAAATTTCATATTTTTTTGGAAAGAACCGAATAAAAACATAGCAGTCTACATGTAAAATATAAATAAAAAATGGAAAGAGGTAAAATAATGAAACTTTCAGAAATGTCCATGGCAGAACCTTGACACATCTTACTGCATGATCTTTTTTGGTCGGATGCGCGAAGGCTGGTCGTGCGGTGGCATCGAGGACGGTAAGAGATCTAAATGCACAAAGGGGTGATTTCCATTTGGAAACCGGTAGGGAGCATGGTCGTCGGGAGTTACGACATTTCTCATGGAGAGGTCGCCAGTGTTGGTCTGATATATGGTGTCTTCCGCGGTGATTCTGATTTGTCTTTATCACTTTCTTTTGTATTGAACTTTCAACAAAATACCTACAACATCTTAAAAAATATCAATTTCAAGAATAACAAACAAATCTCCTTTTTTTGTAATATTGTTGTTGTGAATTTTCTGCTAAAAATGGTTGTTTCCTATTTACAAGTTTTTTGTTTTGAAAGTTTGTGTGATGGTATTGGTTTTAATGGAGAAAATTAGTAATGAAATATGGATGATAAGGTAAATTTTTAGAAGTTACAGGTTCAGTTTAATGATATCTTTTGAAGGACAGGTTTATTGTGAAAAGTTTATACAAGCTTAGAAAATGAGAAGTGTTAAAAAGGTCACACAATATATAATGTCTTTTTTAATAAAATATGATTAGAAATATATATAATAATAAGACTAAAATTAAGATTGTGGCCAAATAAAATAGAAATAAGTTAACACAGTATAAAAATAAAGTGCCAAATAATGTGAGAATTTGTTGAATATGCACGGGTATAATACTGTGTAGAAATCCTGTACAAATTGTTAATAAATCATATAATTAAGAAAGAAGCCATACGATAATTATCATCATATGGTTTAAATAAATAATAATTAAAAATTAAAATTGAAAATTAGAGGTAGACCTCATATGAAATCAGTGGTCAAAACAAAAATATCCCCAACAATATTAAAACATATCCAAATTAGAAATAAAACAAAATTGACCAATAAAAAACAAAGTGTAACACAAATTAACATCAAATGGCCAATAAGAAACACCTATTTAAAAGAAATAAAATTAGTGACAAAAAAATAGAAAGAAAAAAAAATACTGAAAGTGCGGCACAAGAGATTTATACTCGTGACCTTACGCTTGCAAACTTCATTCTTCACTAATTGTGTTATGTTACTCATTTGTAAATAAACTCAATTTGAAAGAATATGAAAGGTGTGCAGATATTCACTATCTTTAAAAATACAAATAATTTGAAATGAATCATTATATTTTTAAATAGGTTTGGAAGCGAATATTTAAAAAAATCAAATAATATTATAAAAACAAAGTTTAGAATATTTTTTGATTGGACTTGAGAATGAACATCTATAAAAATCAAATAATATTATAAAAACAAAGTTTAAAATATTTTTGAATGGACTTGAGAATGAACATCTATAAAAATCAAATAATATTATAAAAATAATGTTTAAAATATTTTTGACTGTAGAAATAAAAGGGCGGGCAAATTTGGGGTATAACAGCTGCCCATATTTAATCACTCTTCGATTAAATGGTGCGAGAATGCGCAGGTCTCGCACGTTTGAATCAGAGGGTTATTAAATAATGGAAGACCCCAAAATTTGATCAAATTTTTTTTTAAACAAAGATACACTAATATAGCATACCCCAGAGCTCAAAGAAATAGTCAAGGGTGATGATGTATCATCCTACCAGAGTTTAAATAAAGAGATGTGAATGAAGGGTAAGTTTGACCGGGATATAACGACGCGGATAACTCGTCAATACTTTAAAAAGAGATCGTATATTCTTTTGCATATTTACAAAAACACAATTCTTGGAAAGGTTGACTTACTAATGCTTGGAGACTAATATAGTAAGTTTGGGTTTGATTTGATTTTGTCTATTCATCGTGACCTAGGGGTTAAATAAAACAAAGTCTTATAACACATTGCTGCATGAAGACTAATGCAATGGATTAAGCAAATTTATTCACATACCTATCGCAACCTAGGGGATAGATACTACGAGTTTGAAGTTTGAATTTCGAGTTTGATAACAAAATCTTAGATAATTAAACCAAAGATATAAATCACAGATATATTAGTTATGTATGTTCTCAACTAAGGTATTTGCTGAATAAGATCGAAGTTATACCATTCGCGTCTGTTCTCAACTAAGGTATAAGATCGAAGCTTTACCGGGTTTGGCTGTTCTCAACTAAGGTGTTCGCTGAATAAGATCGAAGTTTGAAGATTGAAATCAAAGTTTCACTGATGATGTTGGTTGTGTCTGTTCTCAACCAAGGCTCGATAACCAAAAGAAATATGCTAGATTTGAAGCGATGGAACCCAAAATTCACAGATGACGTCAGTTGTATCGTCCTCAACTATGACTATCAACAGGAAGAAAAACCCCAAACTCACGATGATGTTGGTTGTGCCGTCTCAACCATAACCATCAACATGAAGAAAATACTCCAAACTCATGATGATATTGGTCATGTCGTCTCAACCATAAATTTCAACATGAAGAAAATACCCCAAACTCATGATGATATTGGTCGTGTCGTCTCAACCATAATTATCAACATGAAGAAAATACCCTAAACTCATGATGATATTGGTCGTGTCGTCTCATCCATAATTATCAACATGAAGAAAATACCCCAAATTCATGATGATATTGGTCGTGTCGTTTCAACCATAACTATCAACATGAAGAAAATACCCCAAACTCATGATGATGTTGGTCGTGTTGTCTCAACCATAATCATCAACATGAAGAAAATACCCCAAACTCATGATGATATTGGTCGTGTCGTCTCAACCATAACCATCAACATGAAGAAAATATACCCCAAAATTTCGCGATGAAGTCGGTTGCGTTATCCTCAACCATAACTATCAATGTGAAGAACACCAATTTCATGATGAAGTCGGTTGTGTCGTCCTCAACCACAACTATCAACATGAAGCGAATACATCTAAAATTAATTTAAGGTTTAAACTAATAGTTTGCACAGATAAGCCTGCTAAAGATGAACCCCAAGAAAATTCGAAATTCAACAGATACCATTCATGGTGTACACACATAATGTAAGGCTCTTAGTGGGAAATCTACTGCCGAGATTTCCAAGGAATCTACTGCAGAGATTCAATTAAGGACTACCTTCTGCCAAGGTCTTCTGGAAAATCAACTACCATGATCGACCATGAGAATCTAGTGCCGAGATTCAATTTGAGTTACCTTCTGCCGATGTCTTCTGGATAATCAACTGTCATGATCAACCAGGAGAATCTACTGCCGAGATTCAATTGAGAACTACCTTCTGTCGAGGTCTTTCGGATAATCAACTGCCATGATCAACCAGGAGAATCTACTGTCGAGATTAAATTAAAGACTACCTTCTGCCGAGGTCTTCCGGATAATCAATTGCCATGATCAACCAGAAGAATCTACTGCCGAGATTCAATTGTGAACTACCTTCTGCCGAGGTCTTCCGGATAATCAACTGCGGTGATCAACCAGGAGAATCTACTGCCGAGATTTAATTTGAATTACCTTTTTCCAAGGTCTTCCAGATAATCAATAGCCGTGATTAACCATGAGAATCTATTGTCGAGATTCAATTTGAGTTACCTTTTATCGAGGTCTTCTGGTTAATCCACTATCGTGATAAGCTAGGAGAATCTACTACCTAGATTTAATTGAAAATACCTTCTGCCAAGGTCTTCCGGATAATCAATTTTTGTGATCAACCAGGAGAATTTACTGCCGAGATTCAAATTGAATTACTTTTTGCCAAGGTCTTCCAGATAATCAATTTCCGTTATCAACCAGGAGAATCTACTACCGAGATTCAATTTGAGTTACCTTCTGTAGAGGTATTCCGGGTAATCAACTGTCGTGATTAACCAGGGGAATCTACTGCCGAGATTCAACATAGAATTTGTAGATTGATTGACAATGATAATTGCCTTCACATAAAAATGAGGTTTCATGTTGTGCGTGCAAATTTGGTTGATGCATGAAGTGTAATGATTAATTGATGTATGTGATGTGATGATTGATTGATTTATATGATGAACAACTTGGATATGTGTAAGTGGATGTTGGATTTTGAAATACGAGTGCGTAGTTTGGATTTTTGAGGTATGCTCGACCCATGCTGTCGGATTTCGTCAGATGGATGAGATGATAAGTATGGATGTATTTATGGATCTAGGAGCCCTAATACATGATTTATGCATCCTTATTGTAACGCGGTGGGAGAACTGACTTGGGTGTTTTGCGTTTGATCGCAATTGTTGCGGATAGCAAGAGTCGCCACTGACTTTTCTTTTATCCAAAAGGAAAGGCTGAAAAGAACAGGAAAGACCTTTAGAGAAGTTTTCTTGAGTTCAGGGGGTAGATTATGAAAAGGGAAGGTATTAGAACCCTTTTCATCTGTAGTTATCTACGGGCTCTTAGTTGCTTGCTAGATCACTTTCTTTTGTTTGAATGTGTTCTTGTGGTGTTGGTTTTGAAATTATTTTGAAAATGTCTTTGTAATGGTTCTCGTTTCTATAAGAACGCGTACAAAGTGTTGTTTCAAAAATAGTTCAAAGAGGTGTTTGTGGAATGTGTTTTTGAAAGAGATTTTGAAAATGTGTCTTCTTTGTAATGGCTCTCATTTCTATAAGAATGCGTACAAAGTGTTTGTCTTTTGAAAATGTTTCAAATTAGTGAGTTGGTGTATAAAATGTTTTTGTTGTGAGCAAGCAAGCAACTAGAATCGAATCTACCTACTCAAAAAGGTCTTAAATGTTCTTTTCCTCCTCCTTTAGATGTTGTTATCTTACCATTGTTTTGGTAAGAAGCCCCATCGTTGGATGTGAAGGGATGGACGTGGTACGTTTATATAGTCATAGAAGGAAACCTATAGGACGTTTTAGCAATGTCGTTTAGGGACTAGATCATTTACCAAAGGCAACATCGAGGGTCATCGAGGGAATACGATCTTTTATCGAAGGTCTTTGCTAAAATGCCCATGTTCGAGAGACATGACTATTTTCCGAAAGGCAACAAAGCGGAATTACCCTAAGGGTGCTAGTGTGTAAGTGTGTATGATTTACATGCATTTTGTCTTGATTAGGGTTATGTATTTGTTGATTTTATCTTCCCATACAAATCCTAATTACTAGCATTTATATGAAAGCGATAAATTGCGGAAAGTAAATATTCTATGCTATTACAATCATTAGGGGGATGGGGTGTACAAATTTACAAATGGAGATTGCAAGAAATTAAAGTCCTAATTATCTATCATAACCATATTGAAATAATGTACAAAAAGTGTAAAATGGACTAGTTTTATTTTTGTTAAAAAAAGAAATAAGTTTGGTTAAGAAAACATTTTTGATCTTTGAGTTTTAAAAGGGATAAAATAAATTATGTGAATATAAAATGTTTTTGGTGTTTTTGGTTATTAAAGCCAAAATAAGATAAATAAGAGCAAAGGGAGTCAGAATCAGCATGTTGCTGAAACGAGAAGGAATAGAAGTTTTGACTCTGATACGCTGCAAGAGAGAAAATGTTAGTAAGAAAGTAGAAGGTCAGAAGTTCTGGGCCTGGGTACACCAAGTTCTGAGGTTACTGGGAACAAAGGAAAATCTAGAAGTTCTGATTGCTGAGGGAGTCTAGGAATTCTGGTACAGTTGGGAATCTAGAAGTTCTAATGTCACTGGCAAATCAGAAGTTCTGGCTGTTTGAGAGAGTGAGGTGATAATGATGTTGGGTAAGGCTGTCTAGAAGTTATGATTTAGGAATATTGTTTGATACATAAATGGGTGAAAATGTCACTAAATAAACCTAAAAAATATGCTTCTGGGGATGGAACCCAGGACCCTTAGCACTAATGTCTTATGCGCACACACTGTCTACCATTGGGGTGGCTGTACATCCGGTATCAGAAGCAAAAGCATAAATATGTATCACAAAGTAAACTCTGATGATGAACTCCATTTCTTTCTCCATGCTAATCAGAATATCTGCATCTTAGTCAACTCTCAACATAATAGAAAACACAAACATAGTAATTACGACAGGTTTCCATCATGGTTTCAGAAACATAAAAAAAGTCAAGACTGTAAATCAGAAACAAGCATGTATCTGCTAATCCTAGTTTCCTTAAGAAGTTCTGAACTGATATTCTCCCTACTTAGGCAGAAAATACATGAAACCTAATGAATATGTACAGCATCAGAATCAGGATGTCTATATTGTATTTTGAACATGCAAGTCTAACGATGCCTAAGTGATATGATGAGAGTCAACAGAAACTTACCTTGCAGCTGGAAAATGTTCTGACTGCTTGTAATGTTCTGATCAGCCTCCTCACGTGCTCAGCAAGTTGGAACAACCTTTCACTTGGGCTATGAGTGGCTGGAAAATTCTAGAACAACCAAGAAGTAAAGTTCTGACTTTTTGAGGTGGAGACTGATGGAGAATGTGTTACAGTCTGAAAATAGAAGTTAGGATAGCTGCTAAGTGTATATCAGAAACCGTATGGATGATTTGATCAAGAAACACTTGAAGGAAATTGGAATTTGAAAGCAAGAATAAAAAACTAGCAGGTTTTGTATTTGTGTTTGCAGTTTTGGATTCCTGGAATTTTTAGAAAGGTTTCAAAGCTTTTCCTTTTCAATATCCCCCCCCCCCCCTTTCACAGTTGAAAATTAAGTTCAATTTATATGAAAAAACTGTGTAGCTTGGAGAAGTCAAAAGTACCACCATCATGCTAGCGTGCTGACTTGTTCTTGAAGCAAGTTAAACAAGTATGGTGGTTAGCAGCTTTTAGCCATGCCTAAGCTGGATTTGTAAGCATGAATTAAGGAAAAGTACCCTAAAAAGCAAAAACAAAGCATGGGCCCAACATACTCTTGTACAAAAGTTTGCTTTTTCAAGGACAACAATGGTACTTCTATCTCACATGTGGGGAAATCCTTTGGATAAAAACTCAAAAGTGGTTGTGAGCATTAAATGATGATGAGATTTATCAAACCAGAAATCCTGCAATATGAGATTATGCATCATTGCTTAATTCTGGGTCAGAAGTTCAGCACCAGCGCAACTTAGAACCAACATCCAACTTCTGATCCTTTAATCTCTTTGCTCCAGCATGTTCTGAGCGAGTTCTCGGACTTTCCAGAAAGCTTATGACATGCTTTGTAATCCCTCTTTGAATTACTATTGCAACTTCTGACCGAACCTATGTGAAAACTGACCCAAAAGTTGTAAACAAATTCAAATTTGAAAATGCTCAGAAATTACTAAGTGTTTAAGTTTCAGGGACGTGACTTTGAGGATGTATAACTTGAAATCCCAGCATTTCTAAAAGAAGTTTTGTTCTACAGTGCTTTAGGTCTTATTGAGATCTAAAACTCTTGAGTTATAAGTTCTTCCAGAATCAGCTTGCATCATGGTGATAATCTGGCCAGAAGTTCTGAGCTTGTCATATTTCTTAAACACTTAGAAAAATTCTAAGTATTTAGAATTTTGACTTTTGAATTTCTTGATGAACAAGTTTCATATTTTGAAATGTTTTGATGAATTGTGATCTTTGACACTTGATTTTGATCAAAAAGTCAAAGTTTGACTTTTCAGTGTGCAGTTGACTTTTGGTCAGTTGACTGAAAATCAACTATCAATTAATTGACCTTGAGCAATGTTTTAAGTCATGCCATTAGGTAATAATTATTCAATTGAATCCTTGAGATCATGTTTCCAACTAATCAACCATTTGCTAGGTCAAAAATCAGAAATTGCCTTTTCTCAGTCAAAACCCTAATTTTGACCATTTTTCCCTTTTGATGATCTGATCAAATTTCTTGAGGAATTGTGGTCCAAACTTGATCAAATGACATATATGAGTTCGTAATATTGACATGGATCACAAATTATGAAGTTTGACTGTAAATTGTGAAGTGGTGAAAAACACAAGAAGGGGGGGTTGAATTGTAAAACTGAAATCTAATACAATGAACAAGATATTTTTATCCTGGTTCGTTTGATCTCAAACTACTCCAGTCCACCCGTCAAGGTGATTTCGCCTCTCTCCAACGAGGTCTTAATCCACTATATTCAACTGAATATTACAGACTGCTTTAACAACTGCTAAAGCCTTCTTGATCCAAACCACAACCCGGTTTGTCAAGGTAACACTTTCTTACAAAGAGATAAAACTAAGTGTGTGAATGTTTTCTACAAAACTGTATCACAACTGTGATGTATACACAAATTGAAGCTTAGAAACTAGATTGCTAAACAATGATAGAATATCAGAATGTGTGGTTTAGCAAAACTGAGAGAAAGAAGATTTTGATTAGCTTTTGTGCGTGTAGAGATTTGGAGAGCATTAGCCATTTCAATCTTCAAAGTCTTGTTTATATAGCACTGAGATGATGAACGTTGGATGCAATATTCTTGATTCAATGCTAATAACAAACTTTCCTTATCGAGCAGATCTTGTCTGGAATGAGGCCGTTGGAATTAATTTGCTTTCAATGCACAGTACCGTTGCTTACTTAATGCAAGTTCTGGCTTGGCTCATTCTGACTCTGCTTCGCTGCTGATGAACTGTTGTGTTTCTTTATCAGAGTGTTGAGCGCAGTCTTGTTCATCAGGCTTCAGCATGTACATGAGTTGATCATCTGATTCTGTCATTCTGATATGGCAACTTCTGATGCTGGTGTCAAGAACCAAATTCTGATGCTGAATAGATGTGATTTTGCTTATATCAATCAGAGTATCTGCAAGTCAGAACATAATAATTTTAGGCAGCAGATAGTTCATACATGAATTATATAAATACTATATCTTTTCACTTTGTTATCATCAAAACTTAAATAGGGTAGTAGATTCAAACTTTGTTCTAACAAATTGACCATAATTGACTTTTTCCCCAATACTGTTGATTTTTAGGTCAACTGATCAATTAACTGAGCAAAAATGTGATCCAAGACTTGAAACTTGACATGAGCAATCTTGAGGGTCCATAGTGATCCATAAAAGTCATATGAGGCATTAAAAGTTCAATTATCCTTGTGCAATCTCAAACCCTAATTTTCAGTCATCAGAGCTTAAGGAGGTGTCTTGAGCTGGTCAACCCTAGGGTAGTCTTGAACCAAAGGAGATCTTGTGAGAAATTACTTGATAAATGAGAGGGAAAATTTTTGGGTGCAACAGCTCCCCCTGTTCAATCTTCTTAAACCTGAAGAGTTAGATTGACGGATCTTCCACTCATGACTTGAAGGTGGAAGATGATTGAACACTAGAGTGCCCAGAAATTTGCACTCGAAGATGAATTGTGGATGGGCTTATAGATGCCATTTGGAGGAATGGGGGAGATTTTACAGAGATGGGCTTGTATATGCCATCCAAAGGTGACTGTTGACAGAAAATGGACTAAGTCTGAACTTGATTTCCACTGGAAAAGAACCAGAATAAATCTTTGGAGCGATTCATCTGAAACTAGCAGAAGTCCTAAATATTGTTTGACTAGAAAGAATCAAAATAAATCTTGGAGCAATTTATATGAACCAGATAAAATGTCTATTTGGAAAGTATCAGGATAAACCCTTGAGAAGTTTAAACTGAACCAAAATAGGTTTTGGGTATTCTTTAACTGGGGAGGATAAGAATAGATCTTTGAGCGATTTATCTGAACCAAAGAAAGTGTCTACTAAGAAAGAATCAGACTACACCTTTAAGAGATTTTAAGTGAACCAACAGAGGTCTTGGAGAAGAATTAGAATAAATCTTGGGGCGATTTATCTGAACTAGAGAAAATTTATGCGGGGGAAGAATCAGAATAATCTATTAAGAGGTCTAAAACTGGACCAGCAGGGATCTGGAAAAGAATCAGAATAAATCTTAGGGCGATTTATCTGAACCAGAGAAGATGTCTGTGGGAAAGAATCAGAATAATTCGTTGAGAGGTTTAAAACTGAACCAGCAAGGATCTGGAAAAGAATCAGAATAAATCTTGGGGTGATTTATCTGAACTAGAGAAGATGTTTGCGGGAAAGAATCAGAATAATCCGTTGAGAGGTTTAAAACTGAACCAACAGGGATCTGGAAAAGAATCAAAATAGATCTTGAAGCGACTTATCTGAACCAGAGAAGATGTCAGTTGGAAAGAATCAGAATAAACTGTTGAGAGATTTACACTGAACCAGCAGGGGTCTGGAGAAGAATCAGAATAAATCTTGAAGAGATTTATCTGAAACAGTAAAGGTCTTGAATTATCTTCAACTGGAATAGAAATCAGAGAGATCTTAGTGTCGATCTGACTGAACTAGAGAAAAATCTTGAATTAACTTTGATTGGAATGGAAATCAGAAGAATCTTAGGATTGATTCAACTGAACCAGAGAAAAGAGAAAATATCCACCAGAAAGAATCAGGACAAACCGTTAAGAGTTTTAAACTGAACCAGCAGAGGTCTGGAGAAGAATCAAAATAAATCTTGAAGTGATTTATCTGAAAAAGTAAAGGTCTTGAACTATCTTCAAGTGGAATAGAAATCAGAGAGATCTTAGTGTCGATCTGACTGAACTAGAGAAAAATCTTGAATTAACTTTGACTGGAATGGAAATCAGAAGAATGTTAAGATTGATTCAACTGAACCAGACAAAAGAGAAAATGTCCACTGGAAATAATCAGGACAAACCGTTGAGAGATTTAAACTAAACCAGCAGAGGTCTTGGATGAGCAACAGAATAATATTCATAAATGAATTGTATCTGACTCGTATCTAAGAGATGTACTGAATGAGAGTCAGAATGACATCTGTATTTGGATCATATTTGGATTGTATTGGAAAGGTATGCTTGAAGAAGTATTAGAATGATATCCGTATCTGGATCGTATCTGAACCGTATTTGAATGAGTGACAAAATGACATCGGAATCTGGATCATATCTGGATTGTATTTTGAATGAGTGATAGAATTACATCCTAATATGGATCGTATCTAGACTTTATTTTGAATGAGAATCTGGAGTAAGTATCAGAATTTCAGCCATATCTGAATCGCATCTGAACTGTTTCTATAAGAGAATTTGGAGTAAGTATCAGAATGTCAGCCATATCTGGATCGCATCTGAACTATTTCTAGAAGGAATCTAGAATAAGTGTCAGAATGTCAGCCGTATCTGGATTGCATCTGAGCTGTTTCTAGAAGAGTGTATGGGAAGGAGCCCGTGTAGGATTGTTTCAGCTGGTCGTGTAGATAATTGCCCTGGCTTTTTATAGGTATTAATTTCTGACCTTTTGAAGATTATTGACAATAATCATCTATTGATTAACCTTTTCCTGAAAAAGGTAAAACGTTAGCTGTATGCATTGTCATGATGTATGAAATGCATGGTGCAATGATGTTCTCAAAATAAATGAGATTGTGTCGTATGCACTTGTCATGTGTATAATATGATGCATGAAGGGTGAATTGTTATTTGAATGTATCCTTGTATGGGAAAATAAATCCTTGACAAATGCTGAGGAGTCATTAAATCCCAGACTGCTGTTGAAGAGTAGGTGAGTCTTCAAACTTTGCTTAGAATATTTCCACCAAGGATTCCTGTTTTGTTGTTTGAGGAGAGCTCCGCTGAGGAATGTTGAAAACTCTCTGGAGAGTGTTGATTCTTGCTTGGGGAAAAAGAGTTCAGGAGTCTCAGTTGTTCGTTGCTCTACTGGGGAGTCGAAGTTGAACTGATATCTGGTCGGGTCCAGGCTTCACAGTAACTTGCTAGGGATTGTAGAGTAGTCTATTGGGGAAGAGGGGTTGTGGTCCTTTGATTTGTAGTAGTCATAGAGGCAAACTCAAACTGGGGAATCTGTAGTTTGTTGGGGGAAATACACTCTATTGTTAGTCTGTTGGAGAGGTGTCTTCTTCACTGGGGAAAATCCTCGAGGGTTCTTGAGGTCGACTCAGCTGGTGAGAAATTTTCAGAGATTGAAACTCTGGCTGGGAGTCATCCTATGAGAAGGATCTTAGGGAGATTTGTCACTGCCCCTAGTAGTAAGTGTTGTAGTAATGCCATAAAATGTTTGCTTGGTCGCACATGACCCTTTATGTGGGAGCCTGTTTGCCCCCAGAGTTAAACTGGTGCACCTTGACGCTTGAGATTTTAATCACATTTTCGGTAGCCCTGAACTTCCTAGAGATATTTTCTAAGACTGTTGTGGAAGAAACCAAAGACTTGATACTGACACCATCTGATACTAATGGCACAGACGAACAAGTTGGTGGTACCCAAGATCTTTGGCCAAGTCTCAGAATTGTCTAAGAACTGTCACTGGAGGATCCGAAGACATGATACAGACACCACCTGATACTGACACCATCTGATACTGACACAATCTGATACTATTGGTACATACAAACAAATTGGTGGTACCCAAGATCTTTGGTCAAGCCTCATAATTTTCTAAGAACTGTCATGGGAGGATCCAAAGACATGATACTGACACCATCTGATACTGACACCATCTGATACTATTGGTACAGACAAGCAATTTGATGGTACCGGAAGTCTTCATAGTGGATTTTGTTCAAACCCATGATCAACGTAACATTGCCCCTTGAGTGATATATATGGAGATTTGCTTCTGGTTATTCAACAATTCTTTGAGAGATTCTTTGAATCTCGACTTGACTTCCCCAGATGTGTTGGACAATGGTCATGCAGTGCCCCTTGACTATGAGAGATTTGTCATTAGAAGCGTCTTTCCATTTGAAGTGATTCTATTTGAGAGAGCTTTCATTTGTTGGATATTCATTGTGTGAATTTCTCCGTTGTCAAACAAGTAGCCACATGCAAACAAAGATATTCAAATAATGTAAAGTTTATGCTTGTCTTGAAATTTTGAAATGCGTTTTAGCAAGTAAAGAAGTTTTGTAAGAAAATTCAAACTCAGGATTTAGGGTAAATCCTTACAGGAGTCAGGGTACCTTTTGTAACAGTATGCTTTCGAACCAAACCATGCTTCAATTAGGACTTTTAAAGGGTTGTAGCGTGGCTTGGTTCACGGTTTAAGAAACAAAGTATAAAGGCTCAAAGTGTATTTGTACCTACCCGCTCTTCATGATGTTCTTCAGTCCTAAACTCGGCTAATTGTGCGTTTGAACTCCAATTGAGTCTGGAATAACGTTTGGGTAATGGTTCAGACAAGTTAAGTTTGTCGGAAGGCAGTCACTTTTGTAACATTTTTTCATGTTGTTGAGGATTTGTAGTGACCTCTTTCTTATGATTTATTATCCCTGGTTTTTGTTTGACTGTTCTTGTTTTTGAGATTACAGTCAGCGGGACGACCCAATTTTTTTTGAAGTCTCCTTTGTAGGTTTTGACTTAGTGGGCTTTTCTTTTGAGAGATAATGACTGCCTATTTGATAGGGAACCATCACCATATTTTGGTTCAGAAGGAATGTTTTTGATGTCATTCGTTGCGTACGAAGTGAAAATTTGCGACTGAACGCGAGTTTGAATTAACTGAGAGACTACCCTACCCCAGGTTTTGATTGAAGGTTTCAATTTGTGTAAAAAAGAAAAATTTCTACTTCTTTGGATCGAAGGGGTTGACTAGGGATTATCATCCTTATAACTCCAGTGTTTAGGATTTGAAAGAATGCCTGTACATCGTTGTAATACCCCAAATTTGTCCCACCCTTTTACTTTTGTCTGGTTTACGCATTCTCGCACGTTCCTCATGTACATAACCTTCATTAGGTCATCTAACACATGCATGCATCTCATTGTTTCCATATTCATGGGACAAGGTATTTGATCAACACAACAAAGCTATCGTAATTTTTCAACACATGTTTGAGTTGTGGAAGATTTGGTTGTTTTCGGTGAATTTAAAACAGTGCGAATTGGAAACAGTGTTTTTACTGATCAGAGTTTGAAAATTCGCATCTCCAGCTTGGAATGGTGTTTTGGGTTGATTCATGAGGATTTGAAACCGTCTCGATGTTCTATTCAATTTTTGTGTTTGGACCAAAAGCTAATTCTCAAAGGAAAGTCTCCAGATACGCGGTTCTTTTGGAAGTTATATGGTGAAAAATACAAAGAAAAATGTGCTGAAAATGCAGTTTTCGCACACTAAAAAATTCATAACTCGAAGACCGTTTATCGTTTTGAACCCGTTCCGGTGACTAAAATTCCGTCTTGATGTCATCTACATTTCGTATCTCACGGCCGGAAGCCAGTTCTACCCAGAGAGTCTTCGAATATATGAATTTATCAAATATATTCGCACGAGAAAATAGTGACAAATATTCACCGGCTTCATCTTTAGAAAATCATAACTCGGTCGATTCTTATTGTATCGAGCCGGTTCGAGTGGCATTGGTTCACAAATTGAGTTGGTTAAATATTTCTTTCAGTTTTCCAATTCGAGCGGTATCCCGAAGGCTTTCGTTTTTGGTCTGAAGCGCGCGCAACATGGTTGAAAATCCTGAACCGAGAAATATTTTCATCTGAGACGAAACTTCAAAAAATCATAACTAAATCACCGTTTATCCGATCGAGCTCATCTTCGGACACGATGTTGTTCTCAATGTTGGCTATATTTTAGTTTCACATTTCAACTTCTAAATTCGCACCGAGATTCCTACGAATTTGCCTGAAACGTATCGCACTCAAGTGAATTAAAATTCTGCATTAATATTTATGAATATTTGAGACCCATTAACCAAATTCACTCACATAAGCCCATACTATATATTCTTTTTACTCCAATTTCTCTCATAATTGAAAAAAATCTCCACAAACAATCAAAACTTTTCTCTCAATTCTCTCAAAGATCAAATCAAGGTTCTACACTTTTTTCCATCAAGAACACAACAACAACTTCATCAAGATCCAAAAGTCAAGATCAAGAGCAATTATCCTCCGATTGTCGATCCGTTTGTTGCGATCTCTATACCTAAGCCTCCTCTTCACTTCTATCGGTGAGTTTTCTTGAATTAAGCGCTTTTTGAAATAAGTGATTTTTTGGAATAAGTGTTTTTTCTTGATTTTGTGTTGATTGATGTTTTAATTGTGTAATTGAGGCTTAATTGTTGAGAATTGATTTGAATTGAGAATTTAATACCATTTTATTAAATTGCTTATTGAAATAAGTGATTAATTAAACTTGATAAATTGATTTTGGTTGTAACTTGAAGTTGACATAGTATTGTTGTGTTGATTTTTAGTCCTAGGTATAGTTACACTAGTGTTTAAGTTGAACTAGCTATAGAAAACTAGTTAGTACTAACATTAGTTTGAGATTTTGAACTTTTGATTAGATTAACACTAGTTTCTAATTCTTGATGTAGAATTTGTTAATAGTTTAGGTTAGGTAGATTCTAACACTAACTTTGATTTATGTGTTGTAACATAAACTAACAATTAGTTTAGTTTAGGCCTAATCTTTGATTTTCAATATTCACTACATGTTTCCAATTATTTTTGTTTGATGATCATTGATATTTTTTTGCCTTTGAAATGCATTTTTTACATATGATCTCAAGTTACTAATTCTTGACATAATCTAATCTTTTACCAATTTTTGGTTGATTACTTGTTGCTTTCCATTTCAATAAATTAAGATGATTTATAATAGACTCAAATGTCATTGCTAAACATTTTTGAAGTAAGTTTGATTGAGTTTGATAGAAAATATCTCAATACTTGGTAAATGACAAAGTTTGACATAATTGGTGTTTTTGCTCTAACTTTTGATTCGTATTGAGTTTTTCCGACTTTCTTTAATGAAAACCGATTTTCTTGAGCCATCCGGAATCTCTCACGCGAGTATTTTTTTGATTCGGACAAATTTCGTTCTGTTTTTCTGCTACTGTAGCAGTTACGAAAATCACATTTCGAAATGGAATTTGGCCGAACCGAGTTAATTTTTGGAACCGTTGGCATGTTTCTATGTCGCCTTAATTTTTGCGGTTGATTTCGGATGCTTTTCGATTAATTTTCTAACTTTTCGATCAAGTTTTTTGCATATTATCTTGTATTTCATTGTTGAATAGTGATACTTTTTGTGTGTTAACTCTTACTTTGATGTCAAGTAATATCATTTGGTTTTAACTAATTGTTTGAGAACTTTGTGAATTTAGCGTATCGGAATACATTTTGATTCACAACTTTTGTGTTTGGCAAATTGTGAGTTGATTCCTATTCATCACACTTTTGGCATAAATACATAAACTCATGAATTGGAGTTAATTTGCAATTTGTTGATTAAATTCCGATACATTAAATTCATGTGATTTTAAGACTTTAATTCTTGATTTTTAGATCAATCTTGAGGTTACATGTTCATGTGCAAGTTCCGGATAACCCTCTCATGCTAATATTCAAAATTAATGTACTAAAACTTTGATTTCCAAATCGATTCATGATGAATTTCAAAATATGCGTAATGCTGTCCGGAACTTGTATTTCGCATGTGCATTGAGTTTTAATTTGTGAATATGCATTGTTATACTTATTTGAGCATTTCTTCGATATCGATAGCAAGTTTGGATGTTTCTAAACCGGTTTTTGCACCTATTTTCATGAGTACGAGGTTGCTGTCCGGAATGCTATTTTATGCTCCCTTTGACTTGTTTGCTTTGTGTTGTACATATTCATACTTCATTTTTGTGCATATTGTTAATTTCCATTATCACATTTGATTTTGTTGTTATCTACTAACAAATTCTGTGAGATGTGCATACTTTGAGAAGCAATTGGGATACCATTCTCTTTGGTGACGGATACGCCTTGCTTGCATATGTTGTTCACGCTTCTGACGCTATTTGTTGTTGATGCTAGTTTGTGGCGCCTTCCGAGCTTTCGCCATGCTTTGACTTGGTTTTTGCGGATTTTTATTATCCATTTAGTATGGTTTCAGGCCATTTATTGTAATATTACATTTACCACTTTCTAGATATCATGTGAAGTAGGAAATAAAGAGCGTGCACTCGAAGTCGCTGTTTAAAGACCTGTAGCAGGCATTCCGCACTTCATTTGCTATATGTGTTGTGCTTATGTTTGTTTACTTTCTTGTTGATCGATGAGTCACTCAATTTAGCAATTGAGATCACGACTTCGCTCTCAGTGCATGCTCCCTATAGGACTTTATCGCTTTCCATTCTTTCTTATTGATCGATGAGTCACTCAATTTAGCAATTGAGATCACGACTTCGCTCTCAGTGCATGCTCCCTATAGGACTTTATCGCTTTCTTTACTTTCTTGTTGATCGATGAGTCACTCAATTTAGAAATTGAGATCACGACTTCGCTCTCATTGCATGCTCCCTATAGGATAGTTTTTTAGACTTTTCTTCGACATGCTAACCTAGGCAGGATCCCTTTAGGTATGCTTCCTTTTTGCTGGCTTGTTTGCTTTATCCTTGTACATACCATGTTCCCTTAGGATGCGCTTGCTCCGTTCGGGTGCAAGTTAGACCTTAGGTTGTAAACCATGCATGCTGACATTAGGTAGAAACTTCCCCTTTCATCCTTGACGTAGGGCTACTATTGCATGATAACATTAGGTTTAGAAATAGGCTAGTCTCCCTTAGACTCTTTTCTTCCCCCTTTTGCATGTGCATCTAAAACAAAAACTTCTCTTCTTAGCAAATTAAAAACATGCTAATCTCACTTAAACCCTTTTTCAAGGTAACAAAAATACAAAACAAATTCAAACTATTTTGTGCGCTCGAGCACCTTCTCTCTAAAACCCTTTTCAGGTAAGGACATGATTAATTTACTTCTGTGCCAACGCATAAGTCTCCAAAGGTCGAACTGCGGCAGAAGGCGGAATTAACATTGTCCATAAAAAACACAAACAAACAAAAACATGTGAGCCGAACTACGGTAGCTCTGATTCCTCAAAAAGGATACGTAGGCATTGGGGTAGGGCCCAGGCGAGCACAATTTTATTTTCCCTACATTCTTTTCCCCTTTCTTTTGCATGCATTCCTCCAGTAGTATAGTAAACAGTAAGCATAGATTAAACACACCCATAAGATAGATAACAAGAGTGGATACCGTAGAGTACTACGGGCGTGTGGGGTGCTAATACCTTCCCCTCGCGTAACAGACTCCCTTACCCGATCTCTCGGTCGCAAGACCGTGACTTCTCCCTTCTCAGGTTTTCTCGATGTTTACCTTTCCCTACATGTAGGATAAAGGACGTTCGATGGCGACTTCATTGTTTTATGATTTTCATCCGGTTGTTTCAATCGTCGGCAAGGTATGTCCAAAAGCATACTGTATGAGATTATAGCATTGTTTTCGTCATCCTCCCTCTAAAGGCTTGTAACTTTTAGCAAGAGTTGAATGTCATAAAAAGAATAAAAATCATAGTTTAAATATAGTGAAAGCGAATGGATGAATTCAAGACAAACATATACAATGCATTTAATGAAACAAAGTTTGATATTAATAGATAATTGTTTGAATAATGAAAGAGATTAGAACTTGAAGATTCAAATGAACAAAAACTTTCAATGATTTGTCATAGGAGCAGTGATCACATTTGGAGTCTCCATAGGGTCAAACTCGTTCTCCTTGGCATCAATCATGTCTTGGACCTTGTTCTTCAGAGTCCAACAGTTGTTTGTGTCGTGTCCCGGACTATCAAAGTGGTATGTACACCTTTCATTGGGATGATAGGTAAGAGAGGAAGTATTTGGGTTCCGGAGAGGAGCCTTTAACGTAATCAGCTCTGCCTTCAACATGTGTTGTAGTGCTTGAGCCAGTGACATGTTGATCTTAGTGAATTGTCTTTTAGGCACGACCTCCTTATGCTGATGCCCCTATCTTTGTTGAGCAGGCGTAGGATTAGAGATCAAGATTACTCCTACGTGTTGGTCATGACGACTCTTTTGACCATACACAACATTGGACTCTTTCTTTTAATTGTATAGCTTTTTCTGAGCATCAGAAAGTGTAGATCGTTGGATCTTTCTACTTTTGATGCCATCTTCAACTCTTTTGCCAGTCAGTATTAGCTCGGTGAACCCAGCCGAGGAACTTGCAATTAGGTGTTTGAAGAAAGGTCCTGTCAAAGTTCCCATAAAGATGTCAATCAGATCCCTGTCAGTTAAAGGGGGTTGCACCCTACCATCCATATCTCTCCACTTTAGGGTGTATCCTTTGAAGCTCTTGTTGGAGCCCATGGTCATGTTCTGCAATTGCACACGAGTTGGTGCAAGATCAGCGTTGTACTGGTACTGCTTGTAGAAAGCAGCAGCTAAATCCTCCCAGGTATAGATGCGAGAACTCTCCAATTGATATAACCATTCAAGTTGAGTCCCTACTAGGCTCTCTTGGAAGAAATGGATCCAAAGCTTCATATCAGTTGCGTATGGTTGAATCTTGCGGACATAAGACTTTAAGTGCACCTTAGGGAAAGAGACTCCATCGTACAGGGAAAAGGTAGGGATTTTGAACTTTGGCGGAGAGACCACTGCAGAAACCAATCCTATGTCTCCTAAATCCAAGCCAGTTATCTGTTGAATCTCCATAGCAATGAGGCAATATTCTAACTGTTTGTACTTGTCATCAACGAGAGGATATTATTCCTCAGAGTAGTCAGCTTCGACTTCATCAATCTCCAAACTATTGTCTTCTTCATGACTATCCCCCATGTTGGATGGAGTTGGAAGATCTAGAGCTCCCTTGACTGGTCCTTTAAGTCTTCTTCCTAAGTCCAGGACGCCTACTGACTTCTTGGACTTTTTCTTCTTATCTTTGAATAGAAGAGTCTTCAGGTACTCTTTCCCTTTTAGCCAAAGCCATGAACATTTGTTGGAATTGCGCGTTTTGAGCTTGGAGATCTTTCACCATTTGTTCCATATCCATCTTACTGAAATAAACAGCAAGAAGATAAGGAGACCTGTATAGGAGAAACCTGTCATGATATGATGCATGATATGTGGATGTATGTTTTCAAGGATCTCGCGGATTGAGTAGTCACTTACAGTTTTAATTGAAGAACTTTGTATCGGTGGATGTCCTTCCACGATAATTAAGCTCACCATGTCGAGTGGGTTGTATCTCTTGACTCAAGTTTGTTGTACTTGATCCTTGACGATGTTTGGTTAAAGGAAAATAAATCCTCTTGCCCCTTGATAGACGTATGGTTCAATGTAACCCTGCATCAAAGGCCCTCGAGATCCTTGAAATGGTTATTGAAAATGTTATGGTATGATGTTATGATGTTATGTACAAGTATGCAAAGTAAGCAAGTTTATATGCAAATAAACATATACACACAAAGCATACAAATCCTTAGGTTTAGGCTTGCATGGAGTTTGTAGGTAAGTACCCTCTTGAAGTTTAGTTGGCTCAACCTGTCCTAGTAATAGTAATCGGGTTCTAAGGGATCTCAATATCACTGGTCCTTCCCCCAAATCTCGTTCCGATAGACAATTGACTTGGCACCAAACAAAACTCAAGGGTCAAACCTCAATGAGTGTAGAAACGAGTATCAACCGACTTTGGGTCTACACGAAAGACGACTATCTCACTACGTCCTAAAAGCCAAGTTGGTCAATTAAGGTGCCTAAGGTTAGTTGACGCTTTATGATACCAAACAGCGGCCCCGTATTCTCCTTGTTTACTCAAGGGCTACTGGTACACACCAAAGTATCGCATCAACGTAGCTATTGTTTCAACTGTGTTGGTATACCCCGTACAGCTCCCTCACAGTTTATTGCTACTTACCTAAAAGGTGCCTCAAATTCGGGTGTAGGATCTTTAACAATAACCCAAACAAGGACCCAAAATGTAAAGCATACAAGTCAAACAAAGAAAGCAAGTAAAGATGATCTAGCCCTAAGGTAAACCCACTTTTAAGTTTTCCCCAGCAGAGTCGCCAGTTCTGTAGTGCGGTGGGAGAACTGACTTGGGTGTTTTAAGTTTGATCGCAATTGTTGCTGATAGCAAGAGTCGCCATCGACTTTTATTTTATCCAAAAGGAAAGGCTTAAAAGAACAGGAAAGACCTTTAGAGAAGTTTTCTTGAGTTCGGGGGGTAGATTATGAAAAGGGAAGGTATTAGCACCCTTTTCATCCGTAGTTATCTACGGGCTCTTAGTTTCTTGCTAGATCACTTGCTTTTGTTTGAATGTGTGCTTGTGGTGTGGGTTTTGAATGTATTTTGAAAACTTCTTTGTAATGGTTCTCGTTTCTATAAGAACGCATACAAAGTGTTGTTTTAAAAATAGTTCAAAGAGGTGTTTGTGGAATGTGTTTTTGAAAGAGATTTTGAAAAGGTGTCTTCTTTGGAATGGCTCTCGTTTCTATAAGAACGTGTACAAAGTGTTTGTCTTTTGAAAATGTTTCAAATGAGTGAGTTGGTGTATAAAATGTTTTTGTTGTGAGCAAGCAAGCAACTAGGAGCGAAGCTACCTACTCAAAAAGGTCTTAAATGTTCTTTTCCTCCTCCTTTAGATGTTGCTATCTTACCATTGTTTTGGTAAGAAGCCCCATCGTTGGATGTGAAGGGACGGGTGTGGGACATTTGTATAGTCATTGAAGGTAACCTATGGTACGTTTTAGCAATGTCGTTTGGGAACTATATCGTTTACCAAAGGCAACATCGAGAGTCATTGAGGGACTACGATCTTTTATCGAAGGTCTTTGCTAAAACGTCCATGTTCGAGGGACATGACTATTTTCCGAAAGGCAACAAAGAGGGATTACCCTAAGGGTGCTAGTGTGTAAGTGTGTTTGATTTACATGCATTTTGTCCTGATTAGGGTTATCTATTTGTTGATTTTTATCTTTCCATACAAATCCTAATTACTAGCATTTATATAAAAGCGATAAATTGCATAAAGTAAATATTCTACGCTATTACAATCATTAGATGGATGGGGTGTACAAATTTACAAATGGGGCTACCTTATTCTCCTTGATTAACTCAAGGGCTACCAGAACCTACAAATATGTCGCACTAACATAGCTATTTCTTAGACCATGTCGGTATACCCCGCACAATTTCCACAATGTATTGCTACTTACCTATAAGGTATCCCAAATCTAGGTAAAGGATTCAAACCCAAACAAAGAACCATAATGTAAAGCATATAAGTCAAACAATGAAAGCAAGTAAATATGATCTAAACCTAAGGTAACGCTACTTTTATAATACTCCCCAGCAGAGTCGCCAGTTCTGTGATACGGTGGGAGAACTGACTTGGGTGTTTTGCGTTTGATCGGAAATGTTGCGGTTAGCAAGAGTTGCCACCGACTTTTATTTTATCCAAAAGGAAAGGTGAAAAAGCACAGGAAAGACCTTTGAGACTATTTCTTGAGTTCGGGGGGTAGATTATGAAAAGGGAAGGTATTAGCACCCTTTTCATCCATGGTTTTCCATGGGCTCTTAGTTACTTGCTAGATCACTTACTTTTGTTTTAAATTGTGTTTTGTGTGGTTTTTGAAAGTATTTTGTAAAGAGGTCATTGTTTAGGTAAACTTTGTAATGATTCTCATTCGTAAGAATGTATACAATGTGTATGATTTTTTGAAAATGTTTTCAAGTTTGTAAGATGTTTGAAAGTGTAGGTGTTTGTTTTAAAAATAGCAAGGATGTTTTGTTTGAAATTGATCAAGTAATTAGGAGCATTCTACCTACTCAAAAAGTATTTCTTGTTTGTTTTCTTTTCCTTTGACATAGTTATATTACCATTAATTTGGTAAGTAACCCTATCTTTGGATGTAAACGGGATGGGCGTGGGTCGTCGTATAACCATGATTAGCAATGTTGCAAGGTATCTTAGCATTTTCTTTAGGGACTAAGATCATTTGAAAGGCAACTTAGATAGCGTCATCGAGGGACTATGATCTTATATTTTGCTTGTTTTTACTAAGATAACTCACATGCGTAAGATGACCATTTTTCATAAGGCAACAAGTGGAGTTAACCCTAGGGGTGCATGTGTGAAAGTGTATTGTTTTCATGCTTGATTATGTCTTGGATTAAGGTTTTCTAAGTATTGGTTTTAGTCTTTCCATACAAACCATAATTACTAACATGTTATGTATAAAGCGATAAATTGCGGAATTTAAAGTTACTACACTATTACAACATTTGGGAGGGGGTGTACAAATTATAAATAGGGATTGCAAGAATTTAAACCTAATTAGTCTATTACAACCATATTGAATTGGTACAAATGTATAAGAAATTAAATGAATATAATATACAAAAAATGAATAAATGTACAAAAATGTGAAATATAAAGTAAATGGATATTTGTGTTTGGATTTTTTAGGAAAATGTTAATTTGTTTTAACCTAATTAATTAAAGAAAATAATTAATTAAACTTAAATTTATTAAGAAAAGATTTTGAATAAAACCCTAATTCTATTAATTGAAAAAAAGGAAATTAAGTTTCAAGAAAAGTATTTTTGGTATTTTTGTCTTGAAAATAACATATGGTGTTATAAAATATTTTTAGCCTTTTTTACATTAAAATAAATATATTTTAATTGGTGTAAAAAAATAAATAATAACCTAGTTTTTAAATTAAATTTACAAGACTAGCTAGTAAAAATAAATAAAGTATAGTTAAATAAAATATTTTTTGTGAGAAAAATAAAATAAACTAAGTCAAAATATAAATCTATTATTTTTTTTGTATTTTTTATGATTTTTTTAATATTATGAAAAATATTTAAGAAAATGAAATAAAAAAAAAAGAAAATAAAATAAAATTTGGCCAGCGGTGTGAACAGCCTGCAAGGGGGTTAGTAAGTTAACACAAAAACACCAAGAGCCCAACAAGGCCCAGCGTCTATCCAAAAACACAAAGTCAGAATGTATAAATATGAGAAAAAAAACAAAAGGGTACCACTGGGGCTCGAACCCAGGTCCCAAAGGTTACAGACGCGCGCTTCTATCACTGGGATGGCTATACATACGTTAACATAAGAAAATCAATAAATATATGATACAAAACGCGCCCTGATTACTTCATCTTCAACCTCCAGCTAGACCAACTGTAACTTGTTCATTTCTCATCAAAAATGAAAACTGTAAACATGAGACTTGTAGCAAATTTCCTCACGGTTTCAAAAATGTAAAACATTAAAACTATAGACCAAAGATAAGCATGAATTTTATTGGCCCTAAACAGAACCCTAAAAATCTTAGAAATTTCAGTCTCAAAATTCTCTAAGCATAAGCAAAATTAATGGAAACTATGGACATGGTTAGCTTCAGGGCAATGATATCTATATGTTTTGTTCATAAATAAATCATTGATGATGCCTGTATGAGAAGTTCCAAAGTTAGAAAACTTACCTTGCAAGAGGGTATCGGGTTTGAAGTTTGAGCAACATTCAAGGAGTTAGAATGGTTGGGTTAGCTTCCTCAAGTTCCCAGGAAGCTAATGGAATGCTTAGCTTGAGCTGAAAGGGCTTGAAGAGTTCTGGAGAAGTCCAAGTGCAAAGCTCTGTTTTTGAAAATGGAGGGTGGTGTTAATGGAGTTACAATTTTGTAACAGGGTGTGAGATCAATTCTAAATGATGTTTAGAAGCTTTAGAAACCAAAAGGCTTGAAAACGCACAAGGGAGTTATGAGTTTCAAGTTTTTGGTCAGTTTATGTGAAAATGGAGATATGGAATGTGATTCTGAGTTCTAGCTGTTTTCAGGGCATGAGCATTCGTGTCTTTGTGGCCAATGGTTTGTGTATGTATAAACAAAAGTGTTTTAGAGCTTTGGACAATCATAAGTACAAGTTTTTAACTTTTGGCTAGGTTACTTAATTTTGAAGAAAAGTGGGAAACAAGTTTCAAGAGGAGGTACAAGCATGAGGTGGGTGATTATAAGTGTTTAAACCATTTCTTATGATTTATAGGACTTGTGTGATCAGAAGAGAACAAGTTCAAGGCTCAAGAACAAGTTTTGTGCAAAAAAAGCACTTTATCAAAATGGCAATGTAACCTTTCTTCCAAAAATGGATATAAAGCATGTCCATGCATTGAATGCTTGAAGTGGGACCTCTAACAGCTGTGCAAACCATTAATTATGGATTTACTAACAAGTTTGAGGCCTGCAAAGTAGAGTTTATGCAGCATAGTTTGAATTTTGAATTTGGTTCATCACAATAATGACTTGTAATTCAAGTGATAAAACCCTAACTTCATCTCTTCGATTCTCCCTACTCAAAAATGATCTCAAGGTGTTCTTGGACATTTTGGAAAGATTGTAATGTTATCTACAACCCATATTTGAATTTCATTTGAATATTCCCCTTGAAACTATATGAAAAAGTTCCATGAAGTTGGGTCAAAATCCTGACCAAATTAGGGCAAAATTTCACTAAGTGTTTTGTTTCATGACCACATGTTCTTAAAATTATAACTTGAGATCCAAGCACTTTTGGAAGAAGTTGTGTGAAGAAAAGTTGTAGATTTCATGGAGATATACAACTTTAACATTTAAAGTTTCTCTTGAATCACTTTGCATCATGGTGAAAAATTTGTTCAAAGTTGTGAAAAAACATGAAATTTCCAACACTTAGAAAAATTTCTAAGTTTAGAAATTTTGACTTTTTAAAATGAAATCTTGACTTTTTGATTTCTTGATGAATAAGTTTCATATTTTGACATGTTTTGTTAAATTGTGATCTTTGGCATTTGAATTTGACCAAAAAGTCAATGTTTGACTTTTTAGTATACAGTTGACTTTTGATCAGTTGACTGAAAATTCATCTGTCAATCCTTTGAACTTGAGTAATATTTTGAGCCATGTTATTAGGTCAAAGTGATTCAATTGGAATCTTGAAATCATTCCTTAAACCAATTGATCATTTTCTAGGTCAAAAATCAGAAATTGCCCTTTCTCAGTCAAAACCCTAATTTTAACCATTTTGTCCTTTTGGAGATTTGATCAAATTTCTTAAGGAGTTATGATCCAAACTTGATCAAATGATACATATGAGTCTAAAATGTTGATGTGGATCAAAAATTATGAAGTTTGACTGTAAATTGGCCATGGTTGACTTTTTCCCCAATACAACTGATTTTTAGGTCAACTGCTCAATTGACTGAGCAAAAGTGTGATTCAAAGCGTGAAACTTGACATGAGTGATCTTGAGGGTCCATAATGATCCATGAAAGTCATATGGTGCATTGGAAGTTAAAAAATCCTTGTGCAAACTCAAACCCTAATTTTGGTCATCAGTGCTTAAGGAGATGTCTTGAGCTGATTAAACCTAGTGCAGTCTTGAGCCCAAGGAGATCTTGTGAGAAAATTCTTGATAAGTGAGAGGGAAAATTTTGGAGTACAACAACATGGATATGATATTGTGTAGAAATCCAGTACAAATTGTTAATAAATCATATAATTAAGAAAGAAACCATACAATAATTATCATCATATGGTTTAAAAAAATAAAAAATAAAAATAAAAATTGAAAATTAGAGGTAGACCTCATATGAAATCATTGGCCAAAACAAAAATATCCCCAAAAATATTAAAAATATAATTTTGAAAGAAGAAGAAATTTGCAACAAAAAAAAGGAAGAGTGTGTGTGAATGAGTAAAATTGTGAGAGATTGTGGATGATCTAGAAGTGTGAAAAACATTTCTTATTTATAGATTTAAAAAAAACATCCAAATTAGAAATAAAACAAAATTGACCAATCAAAAATAAAATGTGACACAAATTGACATCAAATTGCCAATAAGAAACACCTATTTAAAAAGGAAAGAAAATTAGTGACAAAAAATAGAAGAAAAAAAACCTTGAAAGTGTAGCACAAGAGATTCGAACTTATGACCTTATGCTTGTGTGATACGGTGGGAGAACTGACTTGAGGTTTTGCGTTTGTTTTCGCAAATGTTTCGGTTGAGCAAGAGTCGCCACCGACTTTTTATTTTATCCTAAGGAAAGGTTTAAAAAGCACAGCAAAAACCTTTTGAGATGTTTTCTTGGGTTCGGGGAGTAGATTATAGAAAGGGAAGGTATTAGCACCCTTTCTATCCATGGTTATCCATGGGCTCTTAGTTACTTGCTTAGATCACTTGCCTTTTGTTTTCAATTGTTTTAAATGGTGCTTGAGTGTGTGGGTTTGAAAAATGTTTTGAAAAGAGGCCAATGTGGTGGCAACCTTTGTAATGATCCATGTGGGGATGTATACAAAGATGTATGTCTTTTGAAAAAGGTTTTCATTTGTTTTTGAAAGTTTGTTTTGAAAGTGTTGTGAGGTGTGGTTTTGAAATTAGGCAAGTGTTTTGTTTGCAAGATTGGTTCAAGTAACTAAGAGGTTATCTACTCATAAATTTCTCAAAAGATTATTGCTATGTCTTAATCCTTTTAACAAGTTTGTTCCACCATTGAATTTGGTGGACAACCTTATGTTTGGATGTGAAAGGGACGGGCGCGGGTCATCGTTTAGACCATAATTGCAACGGCGTTAAATGTCTTTGGGCAATTTTCTTTAAGGGACTTGATCATTTATTTTTGTTTTGAAAAGTTTTATCGAGGGACTATGATCATTCAATTGGTTTGTTTTGCCCAAAGAAGTTCAACATGCAATATGGCCCAATTTTGAAAGGCAACAAGTGGAATACCCTAGGGGGTGCAAGTGTGATTTGTGTGTCCATTTTCATGCTTGTTTATCTTGAGATTAGGTCATAACTATTTTTTTATCGTTTTTTCGCATACAAACCCTAATTCTAACATGGCATAATTAGAAAGCGTATAAAGTGCGAAATTTAAATTACTAAGCTATTACAAAACCAAATATGGGAAGGGGGGGGGGGGGGGGGGGTACAAATGTTCAAATGGGGATATTGACAAGTAATTTAAACCTAAAATTATTACATCAATTTTGAATATTTGCAAAGTGAATAAATTGCATAATTAAATGGAAATTAAATAAATATGCAAAATGCAAAAAGAAAGTTTTTATGTGTATGAAAAAATATGGTTTATGTAAAATAAAAATAAGAAAATAAAAAGGTATTATTTTGAGTATTTTCAACTTTTAGGGCAAAAACCCTAATTTTAAGGAAAATGTATTATTATTTGATTTAATACAAGCATTTATTTATTATATACAAAAATAAAAATAAAAATGAAGTATATTATGAAAAAAGTATTTTTGTATCAAATATTAATAAAAATGAAAAATTCAAGTATTTTTATATTTTAACTTAAATACATTAATAAACATATATATATATATATATATATATATATATATATATATATATATATATATATATATATATATATATATATATATATATATATATATATATATATATATATATATATATATATATATATATATATATATATATATATATATATATATATATATATATATATATATATATATATATATATATATATATATTAAGTTCTAAGTATACCTTATATACCAATAATAATAATAATTAATTTTTTTAATAAAATCAATAAAAAGAGTATTTTTATGTGAAATATTTTCAGAAGGTAAATAAAAATAAAAACATGTATTTACACTATTTTTGTATTTATTCTAAATAAAAATATGTATATATTTATGTATAAACAAAGAAATAAATCAAATAAATATGCCATAAATTCAAAAAAGATGAAAAAAAATATTTTTATGTTTTTTATATCATGAGAAAAAATAAACAAAGTCAATCAAAAAAGAAAAAGTCAAAAAGAGTTAAAAATAAGACAAATGGGCTTGGGGGGTTCATGAGTAATTATGGGGTGTGAAAAGAAAAGCACAAGACAAGCCCAACCCAATGCCACTGTCTTCAACCTCCAGCACAAATGTTTGAAAAAAACGCGCGCCATGTTCATCAATGTCCAACTCTCGATTCCTGACTTTTTAGCAAAAACTCATAACACAACAAATGTTCAGCATGAAGAGACGATTCTAACCATGTATGGAACTTGACCTGACTCTCTAAGATGAGGGAGAATTTCTCCTCCCCCAAATCCTAACCTAGTTTTTCTGCCATTTTTAAACTCCAAATTCTCTCTATTCAGGCAAAAGAAATGAAATGTAAAGATGTGTACATGTTCAGGGCTATGAGTAGAACCTTGTTTCTTCACAAACTTAAGACTAAAGATGCATGATAAGAGAGATACGAGTTCAAAGTTTTACCTGTGCAGTTGAACTTCTATCTGGAGAATGAGGAACTTCTGGTGCAAGGTAGTGATTGGAAAAGCTTCCTTGAGGTCCAAGGATGCTGTTTCAATGCTTACTTTGTCTTGAAACTTCTTGTATCGAGCTGTGGAACTTCAACTGCAAGAGGAAAAAATGAAAATGGTGGAAACTGTTAGAGGGATTACAGGCCAGGTTTTAGGTCATGGTTAGCTTGCATACATGCTAGGGAATGTGTATGGATTGATTTTGGTAAGAATGCTCGAGGGAAATGGGAGTTGGCACTCAAACTGCAGAGGCAACCCCTGTTTTTGCAGTTTGAGGATGATTCTGAGATGGAGGGTGCTTGAGAGGTCAAGGACTCGTGCCAAAGCTTGGATATGTTCTTTGGAATGTGTTTGATAGCTTTGTTCTTGTGTGCTAAGGCTGAGATTGAAGTTGGTACAAGTTATGGACTTTTCTTGAACTTGAAGCAAACAAATGCAACTTGGCTTTCTAGGTCAGTAGAGGACCCCCTAATGTGCTGCATAATCCTCTCTTGATCAGTGTGTTATGCACATAATCTTGTGCCAAGCAGATTTTCCATGTACTTTCTTGATTTGCAATTGGACATAAAGTTAATCTTTTCAAAAATGGAAAGTTCACTTTATCTAGTTTAGGATTAATCTTGCATACAATGCTTGCACTCAAAGAACAACACTTTAACACATTGAATATGCATTAAATTATTGAGTATGGAATGGTTCAAGGACCTGTAATCAAGCATAAAGCAAGCTGAGTTCAAATTTGCAAGATTATGAACATGTATTGGTTAAGAACAAAAGTGAATTTTTGCCAACTTGTGAAATTCGAATCTCTCAAGTTATGAGGTTGTTTGAGAAGTTCTTGGACATTTTGGAAAGCTTGGAATGTGTACTACAATCCATCTTTGAAATGCAAATTGAAATTCCAAGTGGAAGGGTATGGAAAATGGCCTTGAAGCGGGGTAGAAAACCTTGTCAAAATAGGTTAAAATTTCACTAAGTTAAAAATGGTTTAGTGCCCTTATTCAAAAAATTGTAACTTGAGATACAAGCTTCAAATGAGAAAACTTTGTGAATAAAAGTTTTAGATTATGTAACAAGCTACAACTTTCATGTTTTGACTTTTGTTTGAATCCAAATGGATCTTGGTGAAAAGGTGGGGCAAAGTTGGGAAAAAATTAGGGTTTTTCATAACTTAGAAAAATTCTAAGTTATGAAAAATTCCATTTTAAAACCCTAATTTGCATTTTGTGATTTCTTGGTGAACAAGTTTCATGATTTGGCATGTTTTGATGAAAAATGAATCTTGACTCTTGATTTTGACCAAAAAAGTCAAAGTTTGACTTTTCAGTATACAGTCAAAATTGATCAATTGACTGGGAAATTCAACTGTCAATCTTGTGTACTTGGGATCTTTTGAGCTTGATGAATGTGTCACAACCATTTCATTGAGTCCTTGAGTCCATATGTGAGCTTGGTTTGCCATTGGCTAGGTCAAACAGTCAAAAATTGCCTTTGTGCAGTCAAAACCCTAAAAATGACCATTTTGCCCTTTTGATGATCTGATCCAATTTCTTGTGGAATTGTGACCCAAACTTGATCAAATGGTCCATATGAGTTCATAATGTTGATGTGGGTCAAAAATCATGAGGTTTGACTGTCAATTGGCCACAGTTGACTTTTTTTCCAATACAGCTGATTTCTAGGTCAACTGTCCAATTGACTGGGTAAAACTTGGAATCAAGACTTGAAACTTGGTATGGATAATCTTGGGAGTCCAACATGAAACATGAAAGTCATCTTAGGCATTTTAGGTCAAAACATCCTAGGGCAAACACAAACCCTAATTTGAGTCCACAGTGCAAGGAGAAGTCTTGAGCAGAGGAAACCCTAACTGGATCTTGATCTTCAAGGGTCTTGTGATGAGAAAATGTTGAGGAAATGGGAGGGCAAATTTTGGGGTACAACAGTTGCCCCTGTTCAATCTTCTTGGACCTGAAGAGTTAGATTGGCAAGTTTGCCTTTCGTGACTCGAGGGTAAAAGGAGATTGGACACTAGAGTGCCCGGAAATTTGCACTCGCATGCTGGAGGTCTCAGCAATGTGGTGTCGGGAATGGGCTTATAGATGCCATTTGGAGAGATGGTGGACAGGGAGATGGGCTTATAGATGCCATATGGAGATGTGACAGAACCTTGTCGGGAATGGGCTTATAGATGCCATTTGGAAGTGTCGATCGCATAAGAGATTCCTTAGCGAAAACTTGTGTATTTGAGAAAGACAGATGTTTTCCTGGCTTGTTACAGGTGTTTGATCTTCAGTCTCCTTATGCAGATATGCCCTGGCTAGATACAGGCATCGAATCTACAATTGGTTGTTCACAAATGTGCACTGGCCGGATACAAGAGTCGAATCTGGAAATAGTCGTTAAGAGATGTGCCCTGGCTGGATACAGGAATCAAATCTTCGAACTCTTCAGACGTGCCCTGGCTAGATGCAGGAATCGAGTCTGGAAACGTGGTCAACAAATATGCCCTGGCTGGATACAGGAATCGAGTCTGGAGATGTTGTAGTTGATAGATGTGCCCTGGCTGGATACAGGAATCGAATCTTTGAACTCTTCAGACGTGCCCTGGCTAGATACAGGAATCGAGTCTGGAAACTGATCACTCTCAGATGTGCCCTGGCTAGATACAGGTATCGGATCTGGAATTGTGACAGTTGAAGGTAGTTGTTTTTGGGATTGTCTTTTTCCTGAAAAGGCGAAAAACATAAGTTGTATGCAATGTCATGATGTATGATATGCACGATGTCATGATGTTCAACATGAGATGGTGTTGTACGCACTTTATCATGTATGTAAGCAAGATGTATGAAAATGTGAAATGTTTATGAATGTAATTTCGTCTTAGGAAAATAAATCCTTGACGAACGGCCGGGGAGCTGCTCCGTGGAAGAGGTACTTGGCGGAAGTTTTGATAAGAGGCCTGTTGAAGACTTTGATGATGGATTCTGCCAGGGATAATGATGATAAACTCCGCTGGGGATTGAAGGAACTTTGCCGAGGGCGGTCTTCCGTGGTTTTTAGCTGAGGATAACCCAGTTATAAGTCCTTGTGAGGAAATAACTCTAAATAAAACTCGGGAGAGACGTCCGTACTCTACAGGGGATAAGCTTCCAGAATCTACTGGGGATGAGCTTTAAGACCTAACGGGGAATGTTGTGCTTTTTCAGGATTGTCGGGGAGTCAACTCCGCTTGAGGAAAGTATTGCTGAATCTCATTTTACTCTGCGGGGGGTTGAGATGATTTGGCCACATTCTTCAGTTGCATCTACCTTGGTACCTTGGCGGACAAAACAACCAGACTGCATTAGATAACTTCACATTGCCCCTGTCCCTGATGTCACCTGTAATCAATCTCTTGTTTTATGTGTAAACATTTACGAATCAGCAATTTAATGTCAAATGCATATATCAAAAATGAACATTGGACGTTCTTCGCAAGGCAAAACAGAAAAAAGAAAACAATGGTAATTTGTATGGACAAGTGAATTTGTATTGATTTAAACTTTGCCTGTGAATAGGCGTTTTTGTACAGGAGGCTGACATCCTAGTAAGAGGACGCCGCCAAATAATATAGAGTTTACAATTTGAAAAAGGAAACAAAACAACTATGTGAACAATCCCACTGGGTTCCAACTCTGCTATCGCCTTTATGTCTTCGAACGTCTCATCGCTTTGCTACCTAGTTGAAGATGAAGCTGATTGGTCGATGCCGAAATCTGAAGTCAGATAGCTGATGCCGAATTCCGGATACGAAGTGATCCAACGAGACATAGTGTTACGCTTTTATCCCTAACTTTTGCCTGGACCGCCCTTTCGGGTTTTCAGTCCACCGGGATACCCATTTTTGCCCAAGCCGCCTTTTCAGGTTTTCGACTTGCCGGGTGTACAGATTTTTATTCATTTCGTCCCTTATTTTTGCCCGAACCCTTTTGGTTCGCCGGGAAGCCCTTATTTTTGCCTAGGTATGTCAACCTAGCGGGTCTTTTATTTATGCGTAGTATTTTTTCACTATGTCTGCATTGGCGGGGTGAGGAAGGTCGTCACCATCCATGGTGGTCAGGATCATGGCTCCTCCTGAGAACACACGTTTAACCACAAATGGCCCTTCGTATGTAGGGGTCCATTTGCCCCGGGGATCACTTTGAGGAAGGATGATGCGTTTGATTACCAGGTCCCCAACTTGATACTCTTGTGGTCTGACTCTCTTGTTAAATGCTCTGATCATCCGTTTTTGATACGTTTGACCATGACAGATAGCAGTGAGCCTCTTTTCGTCAATCAGATTTAATTGATCAAGTCGAGTCTGGATCCAATTATCTTCATTCAAGTCCGCATCCTTCATTATCCGGAGAGAGGGTATCTGGACTTCAATTGGCAAGACTGCCTCCATGCCATAGACCAAGGAGAAAGGAGTTGCCCCGGTTGACGTCCTTGCTAAGGTGCGGTACCCATGAAGAGCGAACAGTAACATCTCGTGCCAATCTTTATAGGTCACTGTCATCTTCTGCACAATTTTCTTGATATTCTTATTGGCTGCTTCTACAGCCCCATTCATCTTCGGCCGGTAGGGAGAAGAATTGTGGTGCTGTATCTTGAATTGTTCACAGAGTTCAGTGATCATTGAATTATTGAGATTGGTACCATTGTCCGTAGTGATTCTTTCTGGGACGCCGTACCGACAGATCAGATTATGCCGGATGAAACGTGCCACGACGCTCTTGGTTACTGTGGCGTAGGAAGCTGCCTCAACCCATTTCGTGAAGTAATCGATCGCCACCAAGATGAAGCGATGCCCATTGGATGCCGTCGGTCGGATCTCACCGATCATATCGATGCCCCACATTGCAAAAGGCCAAGGTGCCGTCAGGACATTCAAAGGAACCAGAGGGATATGCACCTTGTCAGCATAGATCTGGCATTTATGACAAGTTCGGGAGTGTTGGTAACAATCGGCTTCCATCGTGGACCAGAAATATCCCGCCCGAAGAATTTTCTTAGCCATGGTGTGTCCACTGGAATGTGTCCCAAATGTGCCTTCATGCAGTTCTATCATAATTTTCTCTGCTTCAGCCTTATCCACACAACGTAGCAGAGTTGAATCATGATTCCGTTTGTAGAGAATGCCGTTGCTGAGGAAGAATTTTGCAGCAAACCTCCTCATGAACTTCTTATCATTGACAGACGCACCTTCAGGGTATTCCTGAGCTTCCAAGTACCTCTTCACCTCATGATACCAGGGTTTTTCAATAACCTTCTCAGCCTCGAGCTCGCAACAGTACGCTGGTTCATCCAACTTCGAGATTATGATTCGGGGAGCCTCATTGTCCCATTTAACTTTGAACATTGAAGACATCGTGGCTAGGGCGTCCGCTAGCTGATTCTCCTCTCTAGGGAAGTGCTCAAAAGTTATCTCTTCAAAGTGGGGGAGCAAGGTCGACACATACTCCTTGTAAGGAATAAGATTCGGGTGTTTCGTATCCCACTCGCCTTTGATCTGATTGATCACGAGAGCGGAATCTCCGAAGACACTTAGAAATTTGATCCTTAAGTCGATTGCAGCTTGTAAACCCATGATACATGCCTCGTATTCTGCCATGTTGTTGGTGCAGCTGAAACATAATCGGGCGGTGAGGGGAGTATGAGTTCCTTTGGGAGATATGATTACAGCGCCGACGCCGTTACCCAAAGCATTGGAGGCTCCATCAAAATGCATAGACCATCGGGATCCTTCCTCAGGTCCTTCATCCGGTCCAGGTACTTCACAGTCGGTTACCACCATGATGTCTTCGTCCGGAAAATCAAAGTTCAATGATTGGTAATCGTCCACAGGTTGGTGTGCCAAATGATCTGCCAGTACACTTCCCTTAATTGCTTTCTGAATTGTATACTGGATGTCATATTCTGTTAAGATCATTTGCCATCTCGCTATTCTTCCAGACAGAGTGGGCTTTTCAAATATGTACTTGATGGGATCCATCTTTGAAATCAATAAAGTAGTGTGAGTCAGCATATACTGTCTCAGCCGGCGAGCAGCCCATACAAGAGCGCAACAAGTTTTCTCAAGCAGTGAGTAACGAGACTCACAGCCGGTAAACTTTTTGCTCAAGTAATAAATAGCGTGCTCTTTTCGGCCAGACTCGTCATGCTGCCCCAGCACACACCCCATTGAATTGTCAAGTACTGTCAAGTATAGTATCAGAGGTCTTCCTTCCACCGGTGGCATAAGAATGGGTGGCTCTTGGAGATATTCCTTTATCCTTTCAAAGGCGGCCTGACATTCATCATTCCAGCGTACTACTTGATCTTTCTTCAGCAATTTGAAGATTGGCTCACAAGTAGCAGTCAAATGTGAGATGAAGCGGGCAATGTAATTTAGTCGTCCCAAGAAGCCTATGACTTCTTTCTCTGTTTTTGGAGTCGGCATCTCTTGTATGGCTTTTACCTTGGCAGGGTCCACCTGAATACCTTTATCACTTACAATGAAACCTAGCAATTTTCCGGACCTCACCCCAAAGGTGCATTTGTTGGGATTCAATCTCAGCTTATACAACTTGAGTCGGTCAAATAACTTCCTCAGGTGGTCAAGGTGCTCCTCCTCAGTTTGAGACCTTGCAATCATGTCATCAACGTATACCTCAATCTCATGATGGATCATATCATGAAATAAAGCAACCATGGCACGTTGATAGGTTGCCCCAGCATTTTTCAATCCGAATGGCATGACCTTATAACAGAAGGTGCCCCACTGAGTCACAAATGTAGTCTTCTCCATATCCTCTGGAGCCATCTTGATCTGATTATACCCTGAAAAACCATCCATGAAGGAGAACACCTTGTGTTGAGCTGTATTGTCAACAAGGACATCAATGTGAGGTAGGGGGAAGTCATCCTTGGGGCTAGCCCTGTTCAGATCTCTGTAGTCAACACACATTCTGACTTTACCGTCCTTCTTTGGCACTGGCACCACATTGGCAACCCACTGAGGGTAAGAAGTCACTGCAAGGAACCCGGCATCAAACTGTTTCATAACCTCGGCCTTGATCTTTTCAGACATCTCTGGACGCATCCGTCGGACTTTTTGCTTTACCGGAGGGCAATCTTCCTTGGTTGGCAGGTGGTGAACTACAATGTCGGCATCCAAACCAGGCATATCTTCATAGGACCAAGCAAAAATCTCCATGTAGTCTTGTAGCATCTGGATCAATCGTTGCTTCACGCTGAGCTCTAGATTGGCACCAATCTTGACCTCTTTCCTATCTGTCTCAGTACCCAGATTAATTGTCTCCACCGGCTCTTCATGTGGCTGAATAGCTCTCTCTTCCTGGAGTAGCAGTCTTGCGAGTTCACCAGGCACTTCGCAATCATCTTCACCTTCGTCTTCGGCCAAATTGATCGGATTCTCGAAGTCATAACTGGCGGTAGCAGAGCTGTTATCAGTGAGATCCAGAGTGGATTGAAACCTGTATAAGTGAGTGTGTGTAAATATAGCTGTTTTGCAATATATATAACACAAAGGAAAAGAGCACAAGATTTGAAATGCAACAAACGTCCAATGTTTTGATTGATGATATATGAAAATGTCATACAAAAAGCCCTCACAAATGGAGCTACGATGCCCCGGGTAGGACACCGAGCCAACAAAGTTTTAACATATTGTTTGTTACAAATTGGAAATCAAAAGAAATTAATTACTGCGTGACAAATGTGATAGGGGTAAAATCCTTTGCCGTCCAGTTGCTTGGTCCGTCGCTGGTAGTCGGGTAGATCCAACTGTCAAACTCTGCTTCCTCTACATCCTCCTCGATAGCATTCACCCTTGAGCTGGAGATAAACACCGGAGCCTTTCTGACCTTCTCCTTGCGCACAGCCCTCTGAGCCTCTGCAGTAAAGCCCAGCCCAAACTTGTCGTTCTTCTGAGTGAAGTCAGGAAGCTGACCCCAATTTGCACAATTGCCTTTCTGAACCACAGCCCGGGCATCCCTTAGGGAAGCCATCTTCAAGGAAACATTCTCTTCGACGGCTGTTTCTGCTGCTGCTGAAATTGGATGTACCTCCTCGAAATGCTGAAAGGGGGTTTCAATAAACTCCCCGTCCATCTCAATGTATCTGAAGGAATTCAAATGGCTCACCATATACTCCTCTTCTCCTTGCACAGTGACTATCTTCCCCCGGACAGGGTACTTTAGCTTCTGGTGCAAGGTAGAGGTCACTGCCCCAGCTTTATGGATCCAAGGTCGACCCAGTAGACAAGAGTACGATGGGCGTATATCCATCACATAAAAAGTAGAGTCAAACACTTGAGAGCCCACACGAATAGGGATGTCAACCTCTCCATGAACCATCCTTTTTGAACCGTCAAAGGCCTTGACGATGATATTGCTGGGCTTCAGTTCTAGGCCTTCATAATCCAAACGGTCTAAAGCCTTTTTTGGTAGAACATTCAAGGAAGAACCAGTATCCACCAATACATGCGCCAGAGTAGTGCCCCTGCATTCGATGGAGACATGCAGGGCATCGTTGTGGTCTCTTCCCTTCGCAGTCAGGTCAGCATCTGAAAAACCCAAGCCATTGTCTGCTGTCAAATTTGCTACGCAATCAGTGAACTGGACTGCAGACGTTTCTTGCGGCACATGGGCCGTCTTGAGAAATGAGATTAAGGCCTTAGCATGGGCCTCGGAGCATAGCAATAAGGAGAGCATGGAGATCTTGGAGGGCGTATACCCCAGCTGCTCGACAACATTGAAATCACTTTTCTTTATTATCTTCAGGATTTCCTCCACTTCTTGTCGGGAGGCCTCAGCATTTATAGGTATTGGTACCTCCATCCGAGCAGGCTCTTCTTCAATCCCTTTGCCCCGAGCATTAGATGACTCGGCGGCAGGGGAAACAACTCGATCAGCAACAGTAACAAGTACACTTGTAGGTGTTATAAGGAGGGGTTTTCGAATAGCGGGCGGTGCAATGTCAGGCGAGAAGAGCCTGCCACTGCGGGTGACCTTGGCTGGACCAGTGATATCGCAGATACTGGCGCCAGCGTCGAATTCTTGTTTGATTCCATTCACATATACGTCCGCCCCATAATGCCAGGGGACAGCTTTATCAGATACGTAGGGGAGAGGCCCCGGAACAGTAATAACCACAGGTGCAACAGTCATGATTTGAACAGGCTTCTTCGGGAGAGCCTTGATTGGATTATTGAAGATGGTAACCACAGAAACTTCTTTTACCGGAACTAACTGAACAACGGACTTCTTAAACAGAATCTCCTTGCTATCCATTAGGCTTTGGACGCCTAACCTCAGCAAGGGACAACCAGATAGGGAAACAGCACAGAACAGGCAACCTTCACTGCAACCCGGAAATAAACCGGCCCGCAGTAGGTTCTTCTTGACGGTCTTCAGAGGGGTGACAACTTCATTCACCGAAACAGCATACAATTCTTCCTCAATGGCATTTACTCTATGTTGGGGCATAGGAGCAGTTACAACATTTGGTCTCTCCGGCGCTTCAAACTGAATTTCCTTTGCGTCGATCAGATCTTGCACTTTGTTCCTCAAGGCCCAGCAATCATCAGTAGTGTGCCCGGGACTATCAGAATGATAAGCACACCTGGCATTTGGGTTATACTTAGGGGACGCAGTGTTGACGACCTTAGGAGCTTCTTTGAGGGTCACCAGGTTGGTGGATAACAGTTGGGGTAAAATTTGAGATAAGGTCATACTCAGTCGGGTATACTGCCTCTTAGGCCTTTCGCTTCTTTGTTGATTGTACTGCTGAGGAGCAGCAACAGGTTTTGAGATGACCAAAGCATTGACGGCTTGGCGACTTTCGGGCTTGACTTGTCTTCTAGTACCATAGACGGCACTTGCTTCTTTCTTAAACGGCCTCTTCTCAGCACTTGTGGAGGCAGCCTTTTGTATCTTGCCTGACCTGATGCCAGCTTCGATTCTTTCTCCTGTCAATATCAAATCTGTGAACCCAGCGGAGGAGTTACCAACCAAATGATTGAAAAACGGGCCAGACAACGTCCCTAGAAACATATCAACCAGCTCACGATCAGTCAATGGAGGCTGCACCCTGCCAGCCAAATCTCTCCATTTTTGAGCGTACTCTTTGAACCCTTCACCCGTTCCTAGAGACATACCCTGAAGTTGGGTACGCGTAGGAGCGAGATCAGAATTGTATTGGTATTGTCTGTAGAATGCGGTTGCCAAATCTTCCCAGTGTCGGATGCTAGCTCCATCCAATTGGTAGAACCATTCAAGCTGTGACCCCGAGAGGCTATCTTGGAAGAAGTGAATCCAGAGGTTCTTATCCGCCGTGTAAGGTTGGATTTTCCTTACGTACGACCTCAGATGTAGCTTTGGGCAAGAGACCCCATCATACTTGGCGAAGGCAGGCGCCTTAAACTTGTGTGGAATTACTACCCCAGAAGATAACCCCAAATCTCCGAAATCCAACCCCGGCACATTCTGAATTTCCATGGCGCTCAAGCGGTCCTCCAATTGCTTGTATCTGTCAGCAGCAGGTGGGTACTGTTCGTCGTTATAGTCCGTCTCGTTGTCGGAGACTGCGGGACTAGGAGCTCCTCCCCCTTGGGGACTATTTTTCTCAGCAGAAGAAGTAGTTGGATCAGCTTCATTATGGAGTGTGTTCCCAAATCTGCGTCCGGTGTTGAACAACGCAGTCCTCTTTTTCTTCTTCTTCTTCAGGAGTAGAGTCTTCAACTCTTGCTGTCCTTGGGCTAGGCTTAGGACCATCTCTTGAAACTGTGCATTTTGGGCCTGAAGGGCCTTGATTGCTTGCTCACTGGATGAGTCTTAATTCATGATGACTGTGCAAAATAAACAGCGAAGGAGATTAAGCAACCTGTGAAATAGGGTACCTGCTATGCATATGGTGCAATGGAATGCGTATGTTTTATGTTTTCAAAGACAAACAAGATTCAACTTTGTAGACAAAAAGGGAAACACACTTCATTAGATTAAAATTTTCAATTGTTCAACAAATCTGCCCTTAGGCTTTACAGGAATGAAAAATACTGAAAGGAAATAAACTATAAAAGGAAACATCCAAAGCTCATCAATGCTCCCATGGCCTCCTCTTTTCAGTGCTGATGTAGTTGTTCAGGACCCGTTCTTCCTCCAATTGCTTAGTCAGCCTCTGGATCTTCCGTTCCTGCTCGTTGAACTTCTCCCGATAGAAATCCCGTTCTTCCTTTAACTGCGCCCAAGATCTCTTCATGGTGTCAAAATCAGTAGGTATCTGAGGAGGGAGGACAGTTGGAGGAACCCCATCTTCAACAGGAGACTCAAGAATGAGAGGTCTAACAGCTTCGTAGGGCATACCTAACCTTTGAGCACGGATGCAGACCCATTTGCAATAGGGCTTCAATGGCAGAGAAGTCTTTGGTCCCAACTCATGTGGGTTGGCTTTGTGGATTCTGTCCCAAGCTCTAATGAATCCCTGGCGTAGTTTGTCACTGTCTGCCTGAAACTCAAAATGGAAGTGAGGAACCAGAATTTCATGAGGCCCATCTCCTCTGGCTCTTCCAAACTGACGGAGAGCTAAACACGGATTGTAAGAGATTCCTCCTTGGATACCAATTAACGGAACATTAGGGTATTCTCCGCAACGGTCAATAACAGCTACCTCATCCAAACCTCTGAGAGTCCAAGTGATGTCATTATCAGTGAGAGACATTAACCTCCGAGCCCAACCTTTTCCTTCTTCATTCTTCAGCACGAACTTAGGAAGGTGCGAAATAAACCACCTTACTAGCAAAGGAGCACAACACCACGGAGTTCCCCGTTTTCGAGCAGTACGAGCATAGAGTTGTTGTAGAATATCACCCAAAAGAGTGGGTACCGGATTCCGAGACATGAAGATCCTTATGACATGGACACTGATAAAGGTGTCAGGGTTGGGAAACAATACCAGACCATAGATCAAAAGAGCCAGAATATCCTCGTACGCCTTGAAGTCCAAGTCATTCCAGAAATCATTAGCCTTGCTAACCAGAAATTTGACCAAAAAGCCCTTGATCCCATTTCTAGTTTCCCAGTTGGACAATACCTCTTCTTTGGTCAAGGGGAGAATTGCAGCAATCTCTTTAGGCCTAGGAGTCTTTTCCAAACCAGTGAATGGAGTTTGTTCCAAGACAGGGATCCCAAGCAGATAAGAGAACTCTTCCAGGGTAGGAACCAGCTGGAAGTCTTGAAAGGTGAAACAATGGTACAGAGGGTCATAAAACTGGGTCAGAACACTTATCAGTTGTTGGTCCCATTTTGCAGTGATCAAGCCAAGGAGAGACCCATGTCTGTTGATGAAGGAAGAAGTGTTTGGAATCCTACCAACCAAATCCTTGAGTAAAACTGGTGGTTGAACAAAGTTGAGTCGGACAGTATTCCTACGCACGGGCATCATGATGTCCTACAAAACAGAGCAAAGATGAAACCTTTTTTGTCTTTGAAATGGGTTAGTCCTTTATACAGGATGCATGCAATGGTATGATGGCATGATGCTATGATGAAGCACACCACAAGTATTCACATAGGCAAATAAGGCACACAAGTCACACAAGACACCCTTAGGTTTCAGGCCAGCATGAGTTTCAGGTATTACCCTCTTTTGGTTTTGTTGGTTAAAACCTGTCCTATCAAAAGTAACCGGGTTCTAGAGGATCTCAAATCATTGGCTACCCTCAATCGGTCATAACTCCAGCATCGCAATCTTTTCTCGCGGCCAGAACCATCTCGAGAGTTTAGCCTCAATGAGTGTAGCATACTGCTACTGTCCTAATAGCCAAGTTGGTCAATTTAGGGTTCTAAGGTTGGTTGGTGTTTAATGACCCCTTAGAAGACCTATATTCTCCCCGTTGCAACACAAGGGATATAGATACAGGCTAAGATGCCACACCAACGTAGCCACTGCTTCACCCATGTCGGTCTACGCCGGACAGGTCCCTCACAGATTATGCTACCTAAAAAGGGTATTTCCCAGACCCGAGTTAGGATCTATGAAACTCCGATGCAAAGCCCACAAATATAAAAGCAAACAAAGCAAACAATTGAAAACAAAGGTGATCTAAGCCCTAAGGTTACTCCACTTTTAAAAATCTCCCCAGCAGAGTCGCCAGTTCTGTGATACGGTGGGAGAACTGACTTGAGGTTTTGCGTTTGTTTTCGCAAATGTTTCGGTTGAGCAAGAGTCGCCACCGACTTTTTATTTTATCCTAAGGAAAGGTTTAAAAAGCACAGCAAAAACCTTTTGAGATGTTTTCTTGGGTTCGGGGAGTAGATTATAGAAAGGGAAGGTATTAGCACCCTTTCTATCCATGGTTATCCATGGGCTCTTAGTTACTTGCTTAGATCACTTGCCTTTTGTTTTCAATTGTTTTAAATGGTGCTTGAGTGTGTGGGTTTGAAAAATGTTTTGAAAAGAGGCCAATGTGGTGGCAACCTTTGTAATGATCCATGTGGGGATGTATACAAAGATGTATGTCTTTTGAAAAAGGTTTTCATTTGTTTTTGAAAGTTTGTTTTGAAAGTGTTGTGAGGTGTGGTTTTGAAATTAGGCAAGTGTTTTGTTTGCAAGATTGGTTCAAGTAACTAAGAGGTTATCTACTCATAAATTTCTCAAAAGATTATTACTATGTCTTAATCCTTTTAACAAGTTTGTTCCACCATTGAATTTGGTGGACAACCTTATGTTAGGATGTGAAAGGGACGGGCGCGGGTCATCGTTTAGACCATAATTGCAACGGCGTTAAATGTCTTTGGGAAATTTTCTTTAAGGGACTTGATCATTTATTTTTGTTTTGAAAAGTTTTATCGAGGGACTATGATCATTCAATTGGTTTGTTTTGCCCAAAGAAGTTCAACATGCAATATGGCCCAATTTTGAAAGGCAACAAGTGGAATACCCTAGGGGGTGCAAGTGTGATTTGTGTGTCCATTTTCATGCTTGTTTATCTTGAGATTAGGTCATAACTATTTTTTTTATCGTTTTTTCGCATACAAACCCTAATTCTAACATGGCATAATTAGAAAGCGTATAAAGTGCGAAATTTAAATTACTAAGCTATTACAAAACCAAATATGGGAAGGGGGGGTACAAATGTTCAAATGGGGATATTGACAAGTAATTTAAACCTAAAATTATTACATCAATTTTGAATATTTGCAAAGTGAATAAATTGCATAATTAAATGGAAATTAAATAAATATGCAAAATGCAAAAAGAAAGTTTTTATGTGTATGAAAAAATATGGTTTATGTAAAATAAAAATAAGAAAATAAAAAGGTATTATTTTGAGTATTTTCAACTTTTAGGGCAAAAACCCTAATTTTAAGGAAAATGTATTATTATTTGATTTAATACAAGCATTTATTTATTATATACAAAAATAAAAATAAAAATGAAGTATATTATGAAAAAAGTATTTTTGTATCAAATATTAATAAAAATGAAAAATTCAAGTATTTTTATATTTTAACTTAAATACATTAATAAACATATATATATATATATATATATATATATATATATATATATATATATATATATATATATATATATATATATATATATATATATATATATATATATATATATATATATATATATATATATATATATATATATATATATATATATATATATATATATATATTAAGTTCTAAGTATACCTTATATACCAATAATAATAATAATTAATTTTTTTAATAAAATCAATAAAAAGAGTATTTTTATGTGAAATATTTTCAGAAGGTAAATAAAAATAAAAACATGTATTTACACTATTTTTGTATTTATTCTAAATAAAAATATGTATATATTTATGTATAAACAAAGAAATAAATCAAATAAATATGCCATAAATTCAAAAAAGATGAAAAAAAATATTTTTATGTTTTTTATATCATGAGAAAAAATAAACAAAGTCAATCAAAAAAGAAAAAGTCAAAAAGAGTTAAAAATAAGACAAATGGGCTTGGGGGGTTCATGAGTAATTATGGGGTGTGAAAAGAAAAGCACAAGACAAGCCCAGCCCAATGCCACTGTCTTCAACCTCCAGCACAAATGTTTGAAAAAAACGCGCGCCATGTTCATCAATGTCCAACTCTCGATTCCTGACTTTTTAGCAAAAACTCATAACACAACAAATGTTCAGCATGAAGAGACGATTCTAACCATGTATGGAACTTGACCTGACTCTCTAAGATGAGGGAGAATTTCTCCTCCCCCAAATCCTAACCTAGTTTTTCTGCCATTTTTAAACTCCAAATTCTCTCTATTCAGGCAAAAGAAATGAAATGTAAAGATGTGTACATGTTCAGGGCTATGAGTAGAACCTTGTTTCTTCACAAACTTAAGACTAAAGATGCATGATAAGAGAGATACGAGTTCAAAGTTTTACCTGTGCAGTTGAACTTCTATCTGGAGAATGAGGAACTTCTGGTGCAAGGTAGTGATTGGAAAAGCTTCCTTGAGGTCCAAGGATGCTGTTTCAATGCTTACTTTGTCTTGAAACTTCTTGTATCGAGCTGTGGAACTTCAACTGCAAGAGGAAAAAATGAAAATGGTGGAAACTGTTAGAGGGATTACAGGCCAGGTTTTAGGTCATGGTTAGCTTGCATACATGCTAGGGAATGTGTATGGATTGATTTTGGTAAGAATGCTCGAGGGAAATGGGAGTTGGCACTCAAACTGCAGAGGCAACCCCTGTTTTTGCAGTTTGAGGATGATTCTGAGATGGAGGGTGCTTGAGAGGTCAAGGACTCGTGCCAAAGCTTGGATATGTTCTTTGGAATGTGTTTGATAGCTTTGTTCTTGTGTGCTAAGGCTGAGATTGAAGTTGGTACAAGTTATGGACTTTTCTTGAACTTGAAGCAAACAAATGCAACTTGGCTTTCTAGGTCAGTAGAGGACCCCCTAATGTGCTGCATAATCCTCTCTTGATCAGTGTGTTATGCACATAATCTTGTGCCAAGCAGATTTTCCATGTACTTTCTTGATTTGCAATTGGACATAAAGTTAATCTTTTCAAAAATGGAAAGTTCACTTTATCTAGTTTAGGATTAATCTTGCATACAATGCTTGCACTCAAAGAACAACACTTTAACACATTGAATATGCATTAAATTATTGAGTATGGAATGGTTCAAGGACCTGTAATCAAGCATAAAGCAAGCTGAGTTCAAATTTGCAAGATTATGAACATGTATTGGTTAAGAACAAAAGTGAATTTTTGCCAACTTGTGAAATTCGAATCTCTCAAGTTATGAGGTTGTTTGAGAAGTTCTTGGATATTTTGGAAAGCTTGGAATGTGTACTACAATCCATCTTTGAAATGAAAATTGAAATTCCAAGTGGAAGGGTATGGAAAATGGCCTTGAAGTGGGGTAGAAAACCTTGTCAAAATAGGTTAAAATTTCACTAAGTTAAAAATGGTTTAGTGCCCTTATTCAAAAAATTGTAACTTGAGATACAAGCTTCAAATGAGAAAACTTTGTGAATCAAAGTTGTATATTATGTAACAAGCTACAACTTTCATGTTTTGACTTTTGTTTGAATCCAAATGGATCTTGGTGAAAAGGTGGGGCAAAGTTGGGAAAAAATTAGGGTTTTTCATAACTTAGAAAAATTCTAAGTTATGAAAAATTCATTTTTAAAACCCTAATTTGCATTTTGTGATTTCTTGGTGAACAAGTTTCATGATTTGGCATGTTTTGATGAAAAATGAATCTTGACTCTTGATTTTGACCAAAAAAGTCAAAGTTTGACTTTTCAGTATACAGTCAAAATTGATCAATTGACTGGGAAATTCAACTGTCAATCTTGTGTACTTGGGATCTTTTGAGCTTGATGAATGTGTCACAACCATTTCATTGAGTCCTTGAGTCCATATGTGAGCTTGGTTTGCCATTGGCTAGGTCAAACAGTCAAAAATTGCCTTTGTGCAGTCAAAACCCTAAAAATGACCATTTTGCCCTTTTGATGATCTGATCCAATTTCTTGTGGAATTGTGACCCAAACTTGATCAAATGGTCCATATGAGTTCATAATGTTGATGTGGGTCAAAAATAATGAGGTTTGACTGTCAATTGGCCACAGTTGACTTTTTTTCCAATACAGCTGATTTCTAGGTCAACTGTCCAATTGACTGGGTAAAACTTGGAATCAAGACTTGAAACTTGGTATGGATAATCTTGGGAGTCCAACATGAAACATGAAAGTCATCTTAGGAATTTTAGGTCAAAACATCCTAGGGCAAACACAAACCTTAATTTGAGTCCACAGTGCAAGGAGAAGTCTTGAGCAGAGGAAACCCTAACTGGATCTTGATCTTCAAGGGTCTTGTGATGAGAAAATGTTGAGGAAATGGGAGGGCAAATTTTGGGGTACAACAGCTTGCAAGCTTCATTCTTCAGCAATTGTGATGTGTTACTCATTTGTAAATAAACTCAATTTGAAATAATATGAAAGATGTGCAAATATCCGCTATCTTTAAAAATACAAATAATTTGAAATAAATCATTATATTTTTAAATAGGTTTGGAAGCGAATATTTAAAAAAATCAAATGATATTATAAAAACAAAGTTTAGAATATTTTTTGATTGGACTTGAGAATGAACATCTATAAAAATCAAATAATATTATAAAAATAAAGTTTAAAATATTTTTTACTGGACTTGAGAATGAACATCTATAAAAATCAAATAATATCATAAAAATAATGTTTAAAATATTTGTAACTGTAGAAATAAAAGGGCGGGCAAATTTGGGGTATGACACGTCTCTTTATTCTCAGTGGGTGGCTGATATTGTGCCAGTACCAAAGAAAGTTGTAAAAGTAAGAATGTGTGACAATTACAAAGATTTGAATAAAGTCATTCCAAAATATGACTTTTCGCCACATATTGACACGTCAATAGATAATACAACAAAATTCAATGTTTTCTTCTTTATGGGTGGATTCTATGGCTATAATAAAATTAAGATGTCAACCGAGGACATGGAAAAACAATGTTTATCTCCCCCTGGGGAACATTCTATTATAGAGTGATGCCCTTTGGCTTGAAGAACGTTGGTGCTACGTACCAGAGGGTTGTGACTACTTTATTCCATGATATGATGCACACGGAGATTGAGTTATATGTTGATGATATGATTGCCAAGTCCAAGAATGAGGAGGGTCATGTTCAATACTTGTTGAAGTTGTTTCAGTGTTTGAGAAAGTATAGACTCTGCTTGAACCCGAATAAATTCACTTTTGGTGTCTGTTAATACCATGGTTTTGTGATTGGCTAAATTTTGCCAAAAACAAGGTTTGTCATAATAGGTTTGCAATTTTGTGATTGTCAGACAGATGTCGAAGATAATGTCATGACATCTTGGTCTGGTGCAATAGGTGCGGCTAATTGGTTTATTCTTGACAAATTGTTAATTAATTTTGTGAGATTTAAGTTGTTTCATCTCACTAATTTATCACAGGTCAAGAATTATAAATATGGAACAGATGATATCTCCATTTGTATACACATTGCTATAATTTGTTCATTGAGACTAATTAGGAAACTTTGTATTTTTATTCCAAGATTCAAGGATATTTTCCTGCACATATTGGTGCAATCCTCAGCATGGACAACAAGAAATATTTGGGTGCAGAAGCAAGGCCCAAGGACAGCTGAGGAGTATTTAAAGAAACTACCTAGACCTAATATCATCAATAAATCTGAAAAATAATGGGAAGTCATATTTTCTCAGGATTGGGGTCTAAGGGTTCTTCCAAAAGTTTCTGTTTTATATGGACGTCCTCGTTTATCTCCTGATGCATTTTAGTTGACTAATTGTTACTTGACAGTTTGTCAAGTTATTGTTCTCACTCAAAGCTTCTAAGCAAAAGTTTGAGTATTGTTATTGAGGTGAAAAACTTTTGTTTTTGGTTTCATTTCAAGTTGTTGTGATTGTGACTTGGTTATAGACTGTCATTGGGATTGGGACAGGTCTTTTATCATTGTGGTGATTGGAAGTGGGATGTCGATTTCTCATATCTAGGAGGTGCCTAAGTAGAAGTTGAACTGGGTAATGATTAAGAGATAAGTTGTAAGCGGGGGAGTTTAGGTTAGAATTAGTACTACTGATAGTCGATTTCCTTCCTGGCTTGGTAGCCTCCAGAGTAGGTGAGTTTGCACCAAACTGAATTAGCATACCATTTTGTTCTTTTACTTCTGCATGTTTTAAATTCTGCATTTCTATTATCTTGTTGTTGTTCTGTCAGTAGATGTCATATCATCTGTTGTGATATTTTATTTGTACATTGAGATATCAGTCTTGACATCTATATTGTGTGTGCCAAAATTTAAATTGGCATCAAGAGCAGGTAACCTATTTTTTTACTGGATGAGATTCAGGGATATATTTTCTGGCACTATGGATTACAAAGGTGAACAGTTAGATAAACCACCTATGTTAAAGGATGGAGATTATTCTTTTTAGAAAGATAGGATGATAGTTTTTTTTTTAAAAGCCATGAATAGGAAATCATAGAAGGTTATGATGAAAGGATGGAGTTATCCTGTAGTGAAACACAAAGATGGGATTGAGTCCTTGAAGTCAAAGGGGGATTGGTCCAAAGAGGAAAATGAGTTAGCTTCTGCAAACTCCCAAGTCTTGGATGCTCAACTTCATGGAGTAGACAATGATGATCTCAAAAGGATAGCTATTTTCACTACTACTAAAGATGCCTGGGATATTCTCAATACAAACTATAAAGGATATGAATCCTCTGTGAAAGAGCTTGTCGATTATGTTACTACCTGTGGAACGGTGGGAGAACTGACTTGGGTATTTTGCGTTTGATCGCAAATGTTGCAGTTAGCAAGAGTCGCCACTCGCATTTCTTTTATCCAAAAGGAAAGGTGAAAAAGCACATGAAAGACCTTTGAGATTATTTTTTGAGTTCGGGGGGTAGATTATGAAAAAGGAAGGTATTAACACCCTTTTCATCCACGGTTTTCCATGGGATTTTAGTTACTTGCTAGATCACTTGCTTTTTGTTTGAAAATTGTGCTTTGTATGGTGTGGGTTTTGAAAGTATTTTGAAAATGTAACTTCGTAATGATTCTCCTTTCTATAAGAACGCATACAAAAGTGTTTTTTTCTTCGAAAATGATTAAAAAAAAGTGTTTGTGAGATGTGTTTTTGAAAGTGATTTTGAAAAGGTGTCTTTGTAATGATTCTCGTCTCTATAAGAACGCATACAAAGTGTTGTATTTTGAAAAATGTTTTCAAAGTGAGAGCGTTGGTGTATAGAATGTTTTTGTTGTGAACAAGCAAGCAAATAGGAGTGAATCTACCTACTCAAAAGATCTTAGATGTTCTTTTCCTCCTCCTTTAGGTGTTTCTATCTTACCATTGATTTGGTGAGAAGCCCCATCGTTGGATGTGAAGGGACGGGCGTGAGTCATCGTATAGTCATAGAAGGCAACCTATGGATGTTTTAGCAATATCGTTTAGGGACTAGATCGTTTACCGAAGGCAACATCGAGGGACTACGGTCTTTTATCGAGGGTCTTTGCTAAAACGCCCATGTTCGAGGGACATGACTATTTTTTCTGATAGGCAACAAGTAAGATTACCCTAAGGTGTGCATATGTGCAAAGTGTGTTTGATTGCATGCATTTTTGTCTTTATTAGGGTTTTCTATTTGTTTATTTCATGTCTTTCCATACACACCCTAATTACTAGCAATATATGAAAGCAATAAAAAATGCGGAAAGTAAATATCCTACGCTATTAAAATCATTAGGGGGATAGGGTGTACAGATTTACAAATGGGGATTGCAAATAAAATTAAATCCTAAGTTACTATTACAACCATATTGAATGGATAAGAATGTACAAAAAATGTGAAATGGACTTGTTTTGTTTAAGAAAAGAAATAAGTTTTGTTTAAGAAAATATTTTTGGTCTTTTTGTTTTAAGAAATAAAATAAAGAATGTAAAATGTAAAATGTTTTTGGTGTTTTTTATTAGTGAAAATAGAAAAGATAGCAAAAATATTAAGGAAAAAGAAAATAGAATCAGCGCATTGCTGAACTAAAAGAGGTCAGAAGTTCTGACGCTGGCGTGCTGCAAAAACAGAAATCATATTAGTAGAAATAGGTAAAGTCAGAAGTTCTGGGTCCGCTGGGAACAAAGAAGATTTCAGAAGTTCTGATGCCACTGGCAGAACTTCTTCTCCCTCTCCATGCTAGTCAGAACATCTACAACTTAGTCATTTCTCAACAGAACAGAAGATGCGCATATAACAGTTATGGAAGGTTTCATAATGTTTCAGAAACAAGAGATATCAGAACTATAAATCAGAAGCAAGCATGAATTTTCTAATCCTAATTCTGAGTCCTAATTTCTTTAATAAGTTCTGGACTAAAATTCTCCCTACTTAGGAAAACATACATGGAATATATGAATATATACTGAATCTGAGTCAGGATGTCTACATTTTGTTTTTGAATGTGCAAATCTAACAATGTTTAAGTAATATGACGAGAGTCAGCAGAAGCTTACCTTGTAGCTGGAAAATATTCTGTGAACTGGAGTCTGGTTCTGATCGCTTGTGATGTTCTGACCAGCTTCCTCACGTGCTTAGCAGGCTAGAAACCTTTGAATGGCTGGAAAATTCTGGAACAGCCAAAGAGTAAAGTTCTGACTTCTTTGAAGTGGTTATTGATGGAGGGTATGTCACAGTCTGAACACGGAAGTTAGGATAGTTTCTAAATGTATATCAGAAACTTTATGGATGGTTTTGGTCAAGAAACACTTGAGAAAAAATGGAGTTTGAATGCAAGAATCAAAAACTAACAGGTTTTGTATTTTGTGTTTGCAATTTTGGATTCTTGGAATTTTAGCAGGGGTTCAAGTCTTTTTTTTCTCTCCAATTTTCGATCCTTTTACAGTTGCCAATGGCTTTCAATTTATAGGCAAAGATCTTGTAGCTTGGAGAGTAAAACCATCACATGCTGGAGTGTTGCCTTGTTCTTGAAGCAAGTATGGTGGTTAGCAGCTTTAGCAGCGCCTAAGCTGGATTCGTAAGTAGGAATTAAGGAAAGGTAACCCAAAAGCAAAAGCAACGCAGGGGCCCAACACACTCTTGTATAAAAGTTTACTTTTCCAAGACAGTAATGGCACCTCTATGCCACACGTGGGGAAATCCTTTGAACAAAGACCTAAAAGTGGTTGAGAGTATTAAATGATGATGAGATTGATCAAACCAGAAATCCTGCAATGTGAGATTCTGCATCATTGCTTAATTCTGGATTAGAAGTTCAGCTTCAGCGTAACTTAAAATAGACATCCAACTTCTGATCTTTGTATCTCCTTGCTCCAGCATGTTCTGAAGGAGCTCTCAGACTTTCCAGGAAGCTTGCAACACGCCTTGTAAACCTTCTTTGAATTGCTCTTGCAACTTCTGACTGAACCTGCATGGAAACTGGCCCAGAAGTTGTAGACAACTTCTGACTTTAAAATGCTCAGAATTTGCTGAGTGCGTAAGCTACAGGGACGTGCCCTTGAGGATGTATAACTTGAAATCCCAACATTTTTAAAAGAAGTTTTGTTCTGCAGTGTTTCAGGTCTCATTGAGATCTAAAACTCGTGAGTTAGAAATTATTCCATAATCAACTTGCATCATGGTGATAATCTGATCAGAAGTTCTGAGCTTGTCATATTTCTTAAACACTTAGAAAAATTCTAAGTATTTAGAAATTTGACTTTTCCAAAGTAATTTTGACTTTTGAATTTCTTGATGAAACAAACTTCATATTTCAACATGTCTTGATGAAATATGATCCTTGAAACTTGATTTTGATCCAAAAGTCAAAGTTGACTTTTTTTAGTGTGCAAATGACCATTTTATCCTTGTGAATGACTTTCTTGAAAAATTTGTAATTCAAGGCTTGAAATTGGATGGAAGCAAACCTGAGGGTCCAGGATGATTCTTTGAGAAGTGAGAGGGAAAATTTTGGGGTACAACACTACCCTAACAGGAAGGTGTAATTTTATGATAGAAGATAGTTCTTATGTTGAACTATTAGCGTCCTATAAAGATCTATACAAAAGGGTAGAGGAAGTTTGTCAAATAGGAGTGAAGCAAAGAATGATGATAGCTAAACTTCATACTGAAAGGGATGAATACCCAGTTGACATTGCTAACCTTCAAGCAGAGGTAACCTTGCTAACATCTAAACTTCATAACTTAATCAAAGGTGTTAGAATATTAAACAATGGATCTGATGCACTGGATGAAATCCTGCAAGAATTAGAAGAAGGCAGAAGACGTACTGGCATATGGTTTAACTATCAATACTTGAAAAACAAAGGAAGAATTTCTGAGACAAATTTTGTCCTAGCTAAGGAAGAAAGCGAGATGTCGAATTGAATGTCACAACATTCTGCCAGACCACAAGAAGTTCATACAAAAGTCCAGATGCAACCATTAAGAAGTCTTATTTGTGGCAAATATGGTCACACAAAATAGGTTCGTGATAGGCTTCGTGTATATCAAAAAAAAAATTCTCAACTCAATTTGAATTCGTATGTGATCAAAACTATGAAGGAGTGGAAAGTTAAAGATGTTGTCAAGAGTCTTATTGCGCATACTTCTCTAAAAGTCTCATCTAGTGAAGACTGATATTTTGACAGTGGATGTTCTAGACACATAAAAGTGTAGAGAACCTATTGGTGGATATTAAACCTCATACAACTAGTTATGTGACCTTTGGAGATGGGGCTAAGGGAGTGATTAAAGGTATTGGAAAACTATCTTGTGAAGGATATCCTAAAATTTATAGAGTTCTGTTCGTAAAAGGTATGGCTTCCAAACTAATCAGCATCAGTCAACTATGTGATCAAGGTCTCAGGGTTTGTTTTATAAAATTAAAATGCGTGGTCGCTAACAAAGAGAATAAAATTCTGATGAAAAGAGACAGATCTGAGGATAATTTCTACTTATAGACACCTCAAGGAGTTAGTTGCACATCCACACGTATGTTGTCCAAAGAAGATGAGGTCAATTTGTGGCACCAAAAACTGGGTCATCTGTATCTAAGAGGTATGAAGAAGATTGTGTCCAGTGAAGCAATGAGAGGGATTCCCAATCTCAAAATTAAAGAAGGAAAAGTCTGTGGAGATTGTCAAATTGGGAAGCAAACAAAGATGTCACACCCAAAGCTTCAACATATAACCACCTTAAAACCATTGGAACTCCCTTTTATGGATTTGATGAGTCGTATGCAAGTTGAAAGTCTTGGAGGAAAAAGGGCTTATGTTGTTGTTGATGATTTTTCTAGATTCCCCTGGATAAATTTTATCAAAGAAAAATAAGAATTTTTTGACATTTTCAAGGATCTGTGTCAAAAACTCCAAAGAGAAAAGGGAAGCAACATTGTTAGGATCAAAAGTGATTATGGTAGGGAATTTGAGAACAACAAAATTGCTGAGTTTTGTGCCTTTGAAGGTATTAGTCATGAATTCTCATCTCGTATCACTCTTGAACATAATGGGATCGTGGAAAGGAAAAATAGAACCTTGCAAGAATCAACAAGAGTTATGCTTCATGCTAAAAAATTGTTATACCATTTCTAGGAAGAAACCATGAGTAATGCATGTTATATTCATAATAGTCATTTTAAGGACTAGTGCCTCAAATACTCTATATGAGCTTTGGAAAGGGAGGAAGCCTACAGTTAAATACTTTCATGTGTTTGGTAGTAAGTGCTATATTTTGGCTGACTGTGAGCAACACAAAAAGATGGATCCTAAGAGTGATGAAGGGATATTTTTGGGTTACTATATAAATAGTAGAGCCTACAGAGTGTTCAACATCAGAATTCAAGTCATGATGGAATCTATCAATGTTGATATTGATGATTCAATCATAGAAAGTGTGCTTGAAGCTAAAGACAAAGTTGTAACATCATTCTAGATGGATAATGAGTCAGGATATATGGAGAAAGACTGCATAGAGACTGAGGATGCTAATGCTGAACCATGTAACAATCAAGTCAGTAAGGGTCTGTCTATCAGAATATAGAAAAACCTTCCCAAAGAACTTTTTATAGGTAATCTTAATCAATGGGTCATTACTAGATCAAGGGAAGTGGTTTCTAACTCTTGCTTTATCTCAAAGATTGAACCCAAGAATTTGAAGAAAGCATTAATGGATGAGTTCTAGATCAATTCCATGCAAGAAGAACTTAATCAATTCAAGAGGAATAAGTTTTGGATTTGGCTCCAAGACCTGATGGAACAAATGTCATTGGAGCAAGGTGGGTCTACAAGAATAAAACTGATGAAAGTGGAGTGGTTACCAGGAATAAAGAAAGACTTGTAACACATGGCTACACTCAGATTGAAGGGCTAGACTTTTATGAAATCTTTGCTCCAATAGCTAGGCTTGAATCAATCAGACTACTATTAGGAGTAGTCTGCTTATTGAAGTTTAAATTGTTTCAAATGGACGTGAAAAATGCCTCTCTAAATGGGTATCTGCATGAAGAGGTTTATGTTGAATAACCTAAGGGTTTGCCGATCTTACCTATCCAGATCATGTGTTCAAGCTGAAGAAGGCCCTTTATGGACTAAAGCAAGCTCCTAGGGCTTGGTATGAAAGGTTGACATAACTTTTGGTCAATAATGGATATAGAAAATGAGAAATAGACAAGACATTGTTTGTTAAGGAGAAAGATGGAAAAATCATGATAGCTCAAATTTGTGTTGATGAAATAGTGTTTGGAGGAATGTCAGATCAGATGGTACAACATTTTGTCAAATAAATGCAGTCAGAATTTGAGATGAGTTTGGTTGGTGAATTGACATATTTTATTGGACTTCAAGTCAAACAGATGGATGATTCAATCTTTATCTCTCAAAGTAAGTATGCAAAAAATATAGTCAAGAAGTTTAGAATGGAAAATGCTAGTTGTAACACGGTGGGAGAACTGACTTGAGTGTTTTGTGTTTGATCGCAATTATTGCGGATAGCAAGAGTCGCCACCGACTTTTCTTTTATCCAAAAAGGAAAGGTTGAAAAGAACAGTAAAGACCTTAAGAGATTATTTCTTGAGTCCGGGGGGTAGTTTATGAAAAGGGAAGGTGTTAGCACCCTTTTCATCCGTAGTTATCTACGGGCTCTTAGTTGCTTTCTAGATCACTTGATTTTTGTTTGAAAATGTGCTTGTGGTGTATTTTTTGAAAGTATTTTGAAAAACGTATTTGTAATGGTTCTCGTTTCTATAAGAACGCGTACAAAGTGTTATTTTTAAAATAGTTCAAAGAAGTGTTTGTGGAATGTGTTTTTGAAAGTGATTTTGAAAAGTGTCTCTGTAATGGTTCTCGTTTCTATAAGAACGCGTACAAAGTGTTTTAACTTTTGAAAATGTTTCAAAATGAAAGTGTTGGTGTATAAAATGTTTTTGTTGTGAGCAAGCGAGCAACTAGGAGCATCCTACCTACTCAAAAGGTCTAATGTTCTTTTCCTCCTCTTTTAGATTCTTCTATCTTACCATTGATTTGGTAAGAAGCCCCATCGTTGGATGTGAAGGGACGGGCGTGGGAAGTTTGTATAGTCATAGAAGGCAACCTATGGGATGTTTTAGCAATGTCATTTAGAGACTAGATCGTTTACCAAAGGCAACATTGAGGGTCATCAAGGGACTACGATCTTTTATCAAGGGTCTTTGCTAAAACACCCATATTTGAGGGACATGACTATTTTTTCGAGGTAACAAGTGAGATTACCATAAGGGTGCATGTGTGAATAGTGTGTTTGATTTGCATGCATTTAGTCTTTGAACTTTTGGTTATCTACTTGTTGTTTTTATCTTGCCATACATCCTAGTTACTAGCATTTATACAAAAGTAATAAAAATGCATAAAGATAAAATCCTATACTATTACAACCATATTGAATAACATGAAACTATAAAGGCAAAAATAAAATCAAAAGCAAGAAAAATGGGTCTTTCGATTTGGGCAGAAACACCCTTCGATTATGCACTTTTTGACCTCCTTTGATTTGGGGTCTGGAGTCAGTGGAGTCATGCCCTGCGACTTGCCTTTCTGCCTCCTTTGACTGGGGCTGGAACCAGTGCAGGCATGCCTTTTAATTGGGACCTGGAGGCTAGCATGTTGTGCCTTTCGTCTGGGCCTGGAACCAGTGTAAGATGTAATCTGCCTTTCTGCCTCCTTCGACTGGGGGTTGAAAGCAGTGAGGGAGTGCCTTTCGACTGGTCCTGGAATCAGTGAGGAAGCCTGAGGCTTCGTTTCATACTCCTGTCTCCTGTTTCTTTCATTTGAGATATTAAATGGCAACATGGCCTAAGGCCATGCTGACATTACCTTAGGGCCAGGTTAGTTTTTAAAGCATTTGTAACAAACCAAAGAATAAAACCATAAGGGGAGGCAATAAAAAAAAACTAAAAGGGTGTAAACAAAAGGGAAACAAATACAATGTACATTTTTGAAACGAAAAGGAAATTTATTTACATGCTATGTTGGAAACGAAGGATCCAAGGTTAAGAATGACTTACCTTGCTTGAGGTTGGGACGTGTGCTGGGCCTTGAAGTGGTTGCCTTGAGCGCTTAGGGATTCGAAGGGAGGGACCAGGGGCTAGGCCTTTGATACTGGATTCGAAAGAGAAGAACAAATGTGAGGTTCTTCCTGATGGATTTGAAGGATAACAAGGTACAAGGATGCTTCAGATTCGAAGGGGACAAGTGTTTGGATTTTGGGTTTGTGTTTGATGAATGTTTAAGTGTTTGAGAGCTTTATGGTGTTTGAGAAATTTTTGAAGACTCGTTCCTCTGGCCCAAAAATGTCCTCCTTAAACATGTTGTGAAGCCTTTTATTTATAGTCAAAGCTTCCTAAATCTTTTGGATGGAAAACAAAGGTTTGAACAATTTGAGTAACACACTCTTTGTAGCTTTCGAGAGACAGTGCCTTGCATTCTATTTTGGTGCAAGAATGGGGCAGTGTTTCAGAACTACTGTGCAACAGTTTTGGTCAGTGTACCAGGCCTGAACTTGGCAGCAAGCATCTTTGAATATTTTACCCTTTCATTTTGACCCTTCTTTGACCAGACTCTTCTCCCAACAATATTATTTGATTTTCCTCCAACAAGTGCCTTTCGAATGAGTCACTTTTATGCATCCTTCGAAGGAGCCAAAAGTGTGACCCTTGGATGGGTCACCAAAACATGCCTTAAATAGGCTCTGTAAATCCTTCGAATGGACCAACAAGCATGTCCTTCGAATGGGATGCCCAAAGTTGGGTTCAAAAGATGCTGATTCGAAGGAAATCAAAGTTACAAATGAAACCTTGTGAAGATGGTTTTGTCCAGTCGAAGTCTTGCCTTCCAAAGGTCCATGTGGCCAAACGAAGGAGTGTACATAGGGGGTCCCTACTTTGTGACTTCATACAAACATGAAAAAGATCTCTATTTAAACAAAGGCTTGCATGAAGGGAACCACATGCCCAAATGAAAGGTGTGACCAAAAGCTTGTACTGAAGGATTCATACGCCCAAACAAAGAAAGCATGAAGGGAGTCAAGTGCCCAAATGAAAGAGGTACGCTAGGATTGTAAAGATGTCCAAACTAAAGAGAAATGCAGGAGGCAAATTTGAGCAATTGAAGGATGCCAAAAGGGAGTTTTTTCCTTGGAATTGAAGGAAGTTATAGGAGGCTTTGTACTTTATGCATGCTAGCATGGGGGGAGCCTTTTGCGCGTAAGAAAGAAGTTGTGGCCCAAATGAAAGCTTGTATGTGACTAGTCATTACTTTGTGAGTAAAGGCAAGCATGGAGGAAAGTTTTTATAGGCATGCAAGCATCAAACATCCAAACGAAATAGGCATATAGGAAGTCATGGCATTGTGAACCCAGTAAGGCCAAAGGTGCAATTGAAGTTGGCATGCAGGAAGATCCTACCTTGTGAACCAAAACCAACGCGCCAGAGGCCCATGCTCATTCAAAGGATGCAAGCCAAGCTTGCATCGAGAGAGGCCAAAAGGCCAATCGAAGGAGCTGAAACAAAATGACTTATTTTTCTCCAATTTTGTCAAAAGATTATTTTTATCTATTTTCTCCCTTTTTACAGTTTTCCTTTTAATATTGGTACTGAAAAATCCCAATGTACATGTGCAAGCTTGAACCTTAAGAATCCTTGTGAGAAATGCCTTGAAAAATGAGAAGGCAAATTTTAGGGTACAACAGCTGCCCCTGTTCAATCTTCTTAAACCTGAAGAGTTAGATTGGCGAGTATGCCATTCGTGACTTGAAGGTGGAAGATGATTGAACACTAGAGTGCCAAAAAATTTGCACTCGATGATGTGGTGGTTGTTTGTGTAGGGAATGGACTTAAAGATGCCATTTGGAGATATGATGGAGAGTTGTCGGAGATGGGCTTATAGATGCCATCTAAGGGTGATTGTTGACAGAAATTAGACTAAGTCTAATCTTGACTTCAATTAGAAAGAATCGGAATAAATCTTGGAGCGATTTATCTGAACCAGAGAAAATGTCTAACGGAAAGGAATCAGGATAAACCATTGAGAGATTTAAACTGAACCAGCAGAGGTATTCTTTAATTGGAAAGAATCAGAATAAATCTTGGAGAGATTTATCTGAACCAGAGAAGATGTCTACGAGAAAGAATCGGGATAAACCATTGGGAGATTTAAAATGAACCAGCAGAGGTCTGGAAAGGATCAGAACAAATCTTGGAGCAATTTATCAGAACGAGAGAAGATGTCTACGGGAGAGAATCAGGATAAACCATTTAGAGATTTAAACTGAACCAGCAGAGGTTTTAAAGGAAGTGTTTGTCATGTAGATAGTCACCCCGTCTTATTTTGAGAATTGATCTACAATCAATTTGTTCACAGATATTTATCCTATCTGGTTTCAGGTATTAAGCTTGATGATGATAGATGATGAAGGAATCATGGATGATTACTACTCCAAAAGGTAATGAAGGAACCTTGGACGATTACTACCTCAGCAAATAATGAAGGAATCTTGGACGATTACTACCTTAGCAAATTATGAAGTAATCTTGGATGATTGCTACCTCAGCGGATGATGAAGGAATCTGAGACGATTACTACCTGTGATACGGTGGCAGAACCGACTATTTAATACTGGTTTGCGTTTTCTGTTTTATGTTTGCAAAATGTCGCGGTAAGCAAGAGTCGCCACCGACTTTTATTTCATCCAATCGGAAAGGAAAAAAGTACAGAAAAATCCTTTTTCGAGATATTCTGAGTACGGGTAGATTATAGAAAGGGAAGGTGTTAGCACCCTTTTTATCCATGGTTTTCCATGGGTTCTTAGGTACTTGCTCATTTTTAAATTGCTTGTGTGTGCTTTGTTTTGAAAAAATTTTACTTCTTGATAACCCTTGTATCAGTCCTCAAAGGTGTGAGGAAGTTGTTTTGAAAAATTGTTTGAAAATATGTAAGTGTGAAAAGTTTTGATTTGAGCAAGTACCTACTAGTATCTACTTACTTGAAAAAAGATTGTTTCTATTCTTGTTTCCTTTAGACAGCACTATCCTACTATTGAGAAATAGGTAGCACCGTCGTTGGAATTTGTAAGGGTCAATTCAAAAGGGATGTACGATCACTAAATCAATGTTAGGACACCTTAGTAGTAACCCTAGAGTCTTAAGATCTTTCGAGGCAACATTTCCGAGGCAACATTTGAAGTGTGCTGGATCTAGTTCTGGCTGGTGGATCCAGAAGGTGATGACCCTCAGAAGGTGAGGTGCATTGGATCTGGTTCTGGCTGGTGGATCCAGAAGGTGATGACCCTCAGAAGGTGAGGTGCACTGGATCTGGTTCTAGCTGGTGGATCTAGAAGACGATGACCCTCAGAAGGTGAGGTGCGCTGGATCTGGTGAAAACAATGGAGAAAATGCCAAAAGCTAATGCCTGGGATCGAACCCAGGACATGAGCTTCTGACTTCCTTCCTCTGACCAACTGCGCTGGATGTTAACTTGTTAATATAATAAAAAAACAAATAATATATTGGAAAATAAATTAGTGGCCAGAATAACGCGCCAGAATTTAAACCATCCAGTCAGGTTATGACACGCTGTTGTCTTCTTCCCTGGAACCGTCGTTTTAAGCTTTGAACCTTTACCTACAGACGCAGGTCTGTTGCTGAAAGCCTGTGTCATTCAAAAATTCCATAAAAACATGATAAATCAATTGCGAGGGTACCAATCAACTCGTCTTGGTCTCACAAGTGTCACAGTACCCGTCATCAAGCCTAATTTTGCTTAAATCATAAAACTCCAAATTGGAGCACGAAACCCTAACAATGGAAAAAACTTATTCCTGCACTATAACTTAAATCAAACTATCAAGAAACATTGAAAACATGATGATAAACACAAATATGTAACTTAAACATGCTAAAGATGCAAGAATTACAGTAATTGAATTTGGATAATTTTGCAAACCGTGAGAGTGATAGGGAGTGATTCTGGGCGTGTAGGGGCGTGCAATCGATTGGAGAAGCTTCCTAAGATGCCCAGGAATGTATTTCTAGCCTTGAAACTCCTCGAGGACGGCTTTAAGATGGATTTCAATCTCACACTTTTTGTCCAAAATTTTGAGTTTCCTTCTGACAGTTCTACGCCTCTAACCTCTCTTTTTGGCTTTGTTCTTGTTCATTATATATCCCTCAATAAATTAGGGTTGCAAAACAGATTGAATCTTGAAGCTTTGATGAGATTTGATTTGATTTTCAATTTGTATGATATCTTTCTATTTTCATGCCAATCATGCTCTTTTTGTACCAGTTGCCCTTGATTCGATTTGATCATGCAAGCTCAGCATATCTTGATTGCTAATCTGTAAAAAAAACAAATCAAATCATATCTTTGATAATTTTCATTATTTATTTGATTTAATTCACTTTTTAATTAATGAAAAATCAAAATAAATTTAAAAATGAAGCAAATAATGTGTGGATAAGTATTTGAGTCGTGGACCACATTATAATTGAAGTGCAAGCATAAAAAGTTGGGCCCATTTAGCAAAAAAATGCAAATTTGAGCACATTTGACTTTTGGCAATTTTGCAAAAATGGTCAACTTGGCCAATGCATAACTCTCTCAATTTTGATCCTAGAGAGGTGTTCTTGGACTTTTTAGAAAGCTTAGGATGTCCTCTAAGAAACCCATTTAGTTTCATCTCAATTGAGTCATCCATGTTCATGTATGAAGCTTTGACCCAAAGGGTGTTTTTGTTGACTTTTCAAAAGGACCTATAATGTCAAAATTCATATCTTTTTATGAGTGTAAAATTTTAGGCATTTGAGAAATTGATTGAGCAAACTTCTTCTACAAGGCTTGAAACTTGACATGGATGATCTTGAGAGAATATTAGGACAATGGTGAGCATTTGAGTCTTTTGTGGTTCACACATCTTGATGAAAATGGAAACCCTAATTAGAGATAGACTGCCTTAGGAGAGAGTTTGTCTGGTCAACTCTAGAAATTTCTTGAGAAATTTAGGGACCTCACTTGCCATGTGTTGAGAGATATGGGAGGGAAAATTTTGGGGTACAACAGCTGCACCTGTTCAATCTTCTTAAACCTGAGGATGTAGATTGGCTCGTCTGCTTTTCGTGATCTGAAGGTGGAAGATGATTGAACACTAGAGTGCCCAGAAATTTGCACTCGCATGAAATGATACTTGATTTGTGATATCGGGAATGCGCTTATATATGCCATTTGGTAGTTGCTAGATGATTGTCGGAGATGGGCTTAAAGATGCCATCCGAGGAAGTGTCGATCGCATAAGTGATTCCTTTGCGAGAACCCGTATACCTGTTGTTTGAGGAAGACTTCATTGGGGAATGCTGGTCTCTGTATTGAGAGAAATAGAGTTTTAGGAGCTTTAGTTGCCCGTTACTCTACTGGGGAATAATTCGGTTTGGGAAGCGGAAGTGAACTATGTGTTTGGTCGGGGTATATGCTGCACCGCGACTTACTAGGGAAATGTGAAACCAATCCCGTTTGATCGGGTCCCGATCATATAGTGTTGTGGACTGCTGTCTGGGGATAAGAGAGGCAGAACCCGGATAGTAAGCTTATGAGAAGGAACCTGGATGGTAGAGTTACTTAGATATGAGAGCCTGGATAGTAGGGCTGTGAGAAGGAACCTGGATAGTAGGGTTACTTCGATATGAAAGCCTGGATGGTAGGGCTGTGAGAAGGAACCTGGATAGTAGGGTTACTTCGATATGAAAGCCTGGATGATAAGGCTGTGAGAAGGAACCTGGATAGTAGGGTTACTTTGATATGAAATCCTGGATAGTAGGGATGTGAGAAGGAACTTGGATGGTAGGGTTACTTCGATATGAAATCCTGGATAGTAGGGCTGTGAGAAGGAACCTGGATAGTAAGGTTACTTCGATATGAAAGCCTGGATAGTAGGGATGTGAGAAGGAAGTTGGGTCGTAGGGTTACTTTGATATGAAAGCCTGGATAGTAGGGGTGTGAAGGAACCTGGGTAAGGTTGCTTTGTGATGAATCGGTGTAGGACTTCAGGAGGAACCTGGGTAAGGTTGTTTTTGTCGCACCGATGATTACTTTGTTTAGCTTTGAGTGTTGATCATGGACCTGCTAGACATTGTTGATAATAACTGTCTTTCCTGAAAGAAATACAGGGTTAGTTATGTGTGATGCATGAGATGCATTGTGATGAGGCTCTCAAAATAACTGAGATTATGTTATATGTAATGTATGCACATGTCATGATGTACGAACATGAAATGCTGATGTGATAATCTGAGTCTGGGAAAATAAATCCTTGACTGCTATTTGGAGAGTATGAGAAATTGTATTCTTGACTGCTGTAAAAACCCATAGTTCTTCTACTTCTGTTGGAGATGGTGAACAAAGATGACTAGCTGGGGATTCACCCGACTGATGAATATTCTGCCGAAAGAGACCCTGTCTGAGGATAACTTTGCAGGGGAATGACTCTATGGGAAAAGAGATACTATGTTGATAGATCTGTTGACCTGTAGAAATAAACTCAGCTGGGGATGAATTTCTGTTGCTAGTGATAATGAATTCTGTTGGAGATTGAATTTCTGCTTATGAGAGAAATAAACTCTGCTTGGGGAAAATTTACAGACTCGCTCGCGATTGTGAACCTCAGCTGGGGAGGGTTATGTCCAGTTTAGGAAAGCTAACATCACTGTCTTTGGATAATTTTTACTCTGTGGGGAGTGTATGTACCACCTACTCATGTTCTCAAGCTGGATCTATCCCGGTACCTGGTGGGTAGAGTAACTGTAAGGTTTGGACACTTCTTGTTTTCCCTGTTTCTTGCATTACGAGTAATCGTCTTTTGTTTCTTATGTAAATATTTATGAGCAGCAATTATCTTCAAATGCGTATATCAAAAATGAATCATTGGACGTTCTTGTAAAACAAAACAGAAAAAGAAAAAGGAACAAATTGAAGTTTTATAAAATGACTTGTATTGATTTTGAATTTAACCTGTAATAGGCGTTTTGTACAAGGAGGCTGACGTCCTAGTAAGAGAACGCCGCTGAGAGTCAGAAATTATACAATTTTGTGTAAAAGAAAGAAAAACAGCTATGTGAAACGACCCCATTGGGTTCCAACTCTGTTATTGCCTTTATATCTTCAAGCGTCTCATCACTTTGCTACTTGACTGAAGGTTTATCAGATTGATTGGCGCTGTCCGAGCTTGATAGTTGATATTGAAGTCTGGTTACGGGATGATCCAATGAGACATAATGTTACACTTTGATCCCTAATTTTTACCTGGACCGCCCTTTCGGGTTTTCAGTCCACCGGGATACCCTTTTTTGCCCAAGTCGCCTTTTCAAGTTTTCAACTTGCCGGGTGTACAGTTTTTTTTTATTTTCATCCCTTACTTTTGCCCGAACCCTTTTGGTTCACCGGGAAGCCCTTAGTTTTGCCTAGGCCAGTCAACCTAGCGGGTCTTTGATTAAGCATAGTATTTTTTCACTATGTCTGCATTGACGGGGTGAGGAAGGTCGTCACCGCCCATGGTGGTTAGAATCATAGCTCCTCCCGAGAAAATGTTCTTAACCACAAATGTCCCTTCGTATGTGGAGGTCCATTTTCCCCTGGGTTCACCTTGCGGTAGTATGATGCGTTTGATCACTAGATCCCCGACTTAACATTCTTGACGCCTGACTTTCTTGTTAAAAGCCTTGATCATTCGCTTTTGATACGTCTGACCGTGACAGATAGCAGTAAGTCTCTTTTCATTGATTAGATTCAGCTGATCAAGTCGGGTTTGGATCCAGTCGTCTTCGTTCAAACCTGCATCCTTCATAATCTTGAGAGAGGGTATCTGGACTTCGATGGATAGGACTGCCTCCATGCCATATACCAAGAAATAGGGTATTTCCCCTGTCGATGTCCGTGCTGAGGTACGATACCCATGAAGAGCGAATGGTAACATCTTGTGCCAGTCTTTGTATGTCACCGTCATCTTCTGCACAATCTTTTTGATGTTCTTGTTAGCTGCTTCAACAACCTCATTCATCTTCGGCCGGTAGGGAGAAGAGTTATGATGATGTATTTTGAAATGTTTACAGAGCTTGGTGATCATCGTGTTATTGAGATTTGTACCATTGTCAGTAATAATCCTCTCTGGTACACCATATCGACAGATCAGATTGTGCCGGATAAACCGCACCACGACATTCTTGGTTACTGTAGGAAAGGAAGTTGCCTCAATCCACTTCATAAAATAATCAATGGCTACCATAATGAAGCGATTTCCATTAGACACAGTAGGTCTGATTTCGCCAATCATGTCGATGCCCCACATTGCAAAGGGCCAAGGAGCCGTCAAAACGTTTAAGGGAACCGGAGGTACATGCACCTTATCAGCGTAGACTTGGCACTTATGACAGGTTTGAGAGTGCTGATAACAATCAACTTCCATAGTGGACCAGTAATATCCTGCCCGTAGGATTTTCTTCGCCATAGTATGTCCACTAGAATGAGTTTCGAAGGTACCTTCATGTAACTCTACCATGATCCTTTCTGCCTCGCTCTTGTCTACACACCGCAATAAGGTTGAATCATGGTTACGCTTATAGAGAATTCCATTACTAATGAAGAAATTCACAGCCAACCTTCTCAGAAACTTCTTGTCATTAACAGATGCACCCTCGGGGTATTCTTGAGCCTCAAGATACCTCTTTACCTCATGAAACCAGGGTTTATTTGCTACCTCTTCAGTCTCAATATCACAGCAATATGCGGGTTCATTCAACCTCTCAATGGTAATCTGGGGAGCTTCATTGTCCCACCTAACTTTGAACATAGAGGACATAGTAGCTAGCGCGTCCGCCAGCTTGTTATCTTCTCGTGGGAAATGTTCAAAGGTTATCTCCTCAAAGCGTGGGAGCAATGTCAGTACATATTATCGGTAAGGAATAAGATTTGGGTGCTTCATATCCCACTCGCCTTTGATCTGACTTATCACCAGAGTGGAATCTCTGAATACACTCAAAAACTTAATCCCCATGTCAATAGTAGCTCGAAGACCCATGATACATGCTTCATACTCTGCCATATTGTTGGTGCGGTTAATACATAATAGGGCGGTGAACGGAGTATGACAGCCCTCAGGAGATATGATTACAGCACCAATTCCGTTAACCAATGCGTTTGAGGCTCCATCAAAATACATAGACCATCGGGGTCCCTCCTCAGGTCCTTCATCCGGTCCAGGTTCTTCGCAGTCGGTTACCAACATGATATTCTCATCTGGGAACTCGAAATTCATGGACTGGTAGTCATCCACGGCCTGATGCACCAAATGATCTGCCAATACACTCCCCTTGATTACTTTTTGGGTTGTGTATTGGATGTCGTACTCGGTTAAGATCATCTGCCATCTTGCTATTCTTCCGGATAAGGCGGGTTTCTCGAAAATATACTTGATCAGATCCATCTTTGATATCAACAAGGTAGTGTGAGTCAGCATCTACTGTCTCAGTCGGCGAGCAGCCCATGCCAAAGCACAGCAAGTTTTCTCGAGTAATGAGTATTGGGTCTCACAGTCGGTAAAATTTTTACAAAGGTAGTAAATTGCATGCTCTTTTCGACCAGACTCGTCATGCTGCCCCAACACACACCCCATTGAACTGTCTAGCACTGTCAAGTATAATATCAAAGGACTTCCTTCAACTAGATTCATCAAAATTGGTGGTTCTTGAAGGTATTCTATGATTCTTTTGAAAGCGGTCTGGAATTCATCATTCCACTTTACCACTTGATCCTTCTTCAACAGCTTGAAGATTGGCTCACAAGTAGCAGTCAGATGTGAAATGAACGTGGCGATGTAATTTAGACGTCCCAAGAAACCTCTAACTTCCTTTTTTGTGCATAGAGCAGGCATCTCTTGTATGGCTTTTACCTTTGCAGGGTCTACCTAAATACCTTTGACACTGACAACAAAACCCAGAAGCTTACCAGACCTTACTCCGAAGGTACACTTGTTCGGATTCAACCTCAGCTTGTACGTCTTCAACCTGTCAAAAAGTTTATGGAGATGATCAAGGTTCTCTTCCTCAGTCTGGGACCGGGATATCATATCATTAACATAAACCTCGATCTCATGGTGAATCATATCGTGGAACAAAGCGACCATGGTACGCTGATAAGTTTCCCTAGTATTCTTCAACCCAAAAGGCATTACCTTGTAACAAAATGTGTACCACTGTGTAACGAAGGTAGTCTTCTCCATATCCTCGGGAGCCATCTTGATCTGGTTGTAGCCATAAAAACCATCCATGAAGGAGAAGATCTTGTGTTGCACGGTGTTGTCGACTAGAACATCAATGTGAGGAAGTGGGAAGTCATCCTTGGGGCTTGCCCTGTTTAGATCTCTGTAGTCCACACACATCTGTACCTTACCGTCCTTCTTAGGTACCGGAACAACGTTGGCAACCCACTGTGGATAAGAAGTGACAACTAAGAATCCAACGTCGAACTGTTTCATGACCTCTGCCTTGATTTTCTCTGACATTTCAGGGCGCATACGGTGAACCTTCTGCTTTACCAGAGGGCAGTCTTCTTTAGTCGGCAGGCGATGTACCACAATATCAATGTCCAAACCAAGCATGTATTCATAGGACCATGCGAATATCTCAACATAGTCGTGTAGCATTTGTATTAACCGTTGTTTGACACTAGGCTCCAGATTCACACCTATTTTAACCTCTTTCCTATCTTCTTCTGTACCCAGATTCACTGACTCAACTGGCTCTTCATGAGGCTGTATGGCCATTCCTTCCTGCTGTAATAGTCTAGCAAGTTCTCCAGGAACCTCACAATCATCCTCGCCTTCGTCCTCGGCTTGGTTGATCGGATTTTTGAAGTCATAACTGGCAATAGTAGAGCTGTTATCAATGGGATCCAGAGTGGATATGGATCTGCAGTATGATATGTGAGTGTGTGTAAGAGCATAACTGTTTTGATAAAGTGAGAGACAGAAAAATAAAAACAAGGAGCGCAAAATTTGTATGCAAGAAACGTCCAATGTTTTATTAATGATATATGAAATGACAAGTAATAGCCCTCACAAGCAAAGCCAAGGTGCCTTGGGCAAGGCACCGGGCCATAAAGTTTCAAACTACTTATTACAAATCTTAAAACAAAAGTCAATTACTACGGAATAAAATAAACAGGTATGAAGTCCTTCACCGTCCAGTTATTCGGTCCACCATTGGTTGTTGGGTAGATCCAGCTGTCGATGTCTGAATCCTCTTCACCGTCTTCAATTGCATTAACTCCCCGATTGCTGATATGTAGAGGAGGTCTTCCAGCTCGAGTGTGCCTAACAGCCCTTTGAGCCCCTGTAGTAAAGCCCAAACCAAATTTGTCAGTTTTGTGAGTGAAATCAGGGAGCTGACCCCAATTGGTACACCCACCTTCTTCAACCACAGCCCTGGCGTCCTTGAGGAAAGCCATCTTCAACGGAGGTTTGCCGATAGTAACCTCAGTTGATGCCAAGATCTGAGGGACCTCTTCGAAATTCTGACAAGGTGTTTCTACGAATTCCCCATCCATCTCTACGTAGCGGAAGGAATTTAGGTGACTCACCATATATTCTTCTTCACCTTGCACTGTGATAATCTTTCCCTTCACCAGATATTTCAGCATTTGATGGAGTGTGGAAGTAACTGCCCCAGCCTCATGGATCCTAGGACGACCCAACAAGCAAGAATACGACGAGCTGATATCTATTACTTAGAAGGTGGACCCAAAAGTCTGAGAACCCACTTTGACAGGGATGTTTACCTCCCCGTGCACCATTCTCTTCGATCCGTCAAAAGCCCTTACCACAATGTTACTAGGCTTTAGAGTCAAACCCTCACACTCCAAACAGTCTAATGCTTTCTTTGGTAGAACATTCACTGAAGACCCGGTATCTACTAGCACATGAGCCATAGTGGTGCCCCTGCACTCAATCGAGACATGCAGAGCATCATTATGCTTCCTTCCTTTTGGTTTTAAGTCTGCATCTGAGAAACCTAACCTATTATCAGCAGGAAGGCTGGCCACACAATCTTTGAACTGATTAGCTGAAGTCTCTTGCGGTACATGCGCAGTTTTGAGGAATGAAATCAAAGCCTTCGCATGGGCTTTGGAGCACAACAGCAAAGACAACATGGATATCTTTGATGGGGTCTACCCCAGCTGCTCGACTACATTGTAGTCGCTCTTCTTGATAATTTTCAGTATTTCCTCTATTTCTTGTTTAAAGGCTTCCACAACGATTTTCTTGGGTGCCTCCGTTCGGGAAGGCTCACCTATAATTTATTTGCCCCGAGTACCAGATGGCTCAGCAGCAGGGGTGGTAACTGGAGTAAGCACAGGAACAATAGTTAATGTACTAGTGAGAACAGTGGATGGTATGACAATAGGTTTGTTGACAGACTTCGGGGAAATCTCGGGAGAGAAAATCCTTCCGCTTTGGGTAACCTTACTAGCCCCGACAATATTACTGACATCAGTATCATCTTCTTCATTCTTCAGATCTTGCTTAATGCCATGATAGTACACATCAGCACCATAATACCATGGGACAACCTTGTCTGAAGTGTACGGGATGGGACCAGGAACAATGATTATTAGCGGAGAAATTCTTTGAATAGGTGTAATCCTAACAGGTATTCTCGAGGAAACCTTGGAAGGATTGGCAGAAATGGTTATAATGGCAACGTCTTCATTTGGAACTACAGGAATCATAGTCTTCTCAAACAAAATTTCTTTATTATCCATCAGGCGCTGAACACCTGACTTCAATAAACGGCAACCAAAAGGTATAATTGAACATATTTGGCACCCTTCACCATAACCCGGAAATAAACCGGCCAACAACAAATTCCTCTTAACAGTCATAAGAGGAGTAGAAATTTCTTCAACAGAGGTCACAAACAAATCAGTGTCAATAGCATTAACTCCACGACCATGTTTGGGCATGGGAGCAGTTATAACATTCAGCTTTTCTAGAGCATCAAAATCTATCTCCTTGGCTTCAAGCAAATCTTGTACTTTGTTTCTCATAATGGTAGGCACACCGCGCGTTGGGATTGTATCTAGGAGAGGTGGTGTTTAGATTCTTGGGAGCCTCTCTCAAGGTCGCCAAGTTGGATTTTAATAAATGAGGTAGAACTTCAGCCAAAGTCATGTTGATGCGGGTAAACTGCCGTTGTGGTCTTTCCACCTTTTGTTGATTGTTGCATTATGGAGCAACTGCGGGTCTTGGTATTACTACAGCATTTACCGTTTGAAGGTGTTCATATCTTCTTTAGCCCCTCGGGCTATATACTGCACTGACTTCCTTCTTACCAGCGAAAGGCTTCTTAGTTGAACTCGAGGAGGCATCCTTCTCTATTTTACCACTCCGAATTCCAGCTTCTACTCTTTCTCTAGTTAAAATCAACTCGGTGAAACCAGATGATGAGCTGCCGATTAAGTGATTGAAAAATGGACCAGATAGTGTCCCCAGAAACATATAAACCAATTCCCTATCAGACAAAGGGGGTTGGAATCTCCCAGTCAAGTCTCCATTTTTGAGCATAATCCTTAAAACCTTCACCTACACCCATGGACATACTCTGGAGTTGAGTATGAGTGGGAGCAAGGTCGGCATTGTACTGATACTGGTTGTAGAAAGCAGCAACAAGATCTTCCCAGTTCCGGACACTGGCTCCCTCCAACTGGTAGAACCATTCAAGTTGAGTTCCTGACAGACTATCTTGAAAGAAATGCACCCACAAATTTCTATCAGCGGTGTGGGGTTGAATCTTCCTGACATACGAGCGGAGATGGAGTTTCGGGCATGACACTCCATCATACTTGGCAAATACCTGATCTTTGAACTTATGAGGGATGACCACTCCCGATACCAACCCCAATTCTCCGAAATCCAAACCAGGTATTTTCTGAATTTCCATAGCGCTCAGACAGTCTTCTAGCTGCTTGTATCTATCCTCAGCAGGAGGATATTGCTCATCGTTATAATCAGTATTTGTTGTACCCCAAAAGTTTCCCTCCCATATTCCTCAAAACATTGCAAGAAAGATCTCCAAATTGCTCAAAGTAGTCCAAGGGTTGGCCAGACAAGCTCTCTCCTAAGGCAGTCTACTCAAATTAGGGTTTTGTGTTGCATCAAGATCCTTGAGTCCAAGTGACCCCAAGTTCTCACCAATGTCCTAATATGTTCTCAAGATCATCCATGTCAAGTTTCAAGCCTTGCAGAGGAATTTTGCTCATTCAATTGCTCAAAAGGTCCAAAAATTGACTATGCTAGGGCAAAAGTCAACTGTGACCCAAATACAGTCAAACTTCAATATTTTTGGTCAACTTTCTCATTTTGAAGGATATTTCATCATTTGATCAAGGGTTGATCATTATTCATCAAGGATTGCTCAAAATTCATCAAGATTCAAAAGTTGCTAAATTAGGGTTTTGTAGGGAAAGTCAACTCAACTTTGACCAAGCATAACTTTATCATACTTTATTATTAATGACACATCCAAAGCTCATTTTGAAGAGGATGAAATTCCCTATAATCCATATTCATACCCCAAGATCAAAAGATGCACTCACAAGAAGTTATGAATTTTGACATTATAGGTCATTTTTGAAAGTCAACAAAAACACATTTTTTGTCAAAGCTTCTAACTTGAGCATGGAATATCAAAATGAGATGATACCACAAGTGTTGATTAGAGGACATCTTAAGATTTCTAAAAAGTCCAAGAACACCTCCAAAAGTTCAAAATTGAGGAAGTTATGCATTGTTGAAGTTGGACTTGTTTGCAAAATTGCCAAAAGTCAATTATCCCCAAAATTTCAAAATTTGCCAATTGGGCCCATTCTTTTTCACTTGTTTTGAGTTTTCATTATTTCCCACGTTCTCTAGACTTGCCCATGTGTCCATATCATATTTTTATTATTTAATTTGATTTTTATTTGAATTAATTCATTTTAAATCAAATAAAATCACATAAAATCAAAAACATTGAAAACTAAAGATCTTGTGATCATTTCAGGTCTTGTTAGACAGCTTGCACCATATAAAACTCGTATCAAAGCAATTGTACACAAAAATATCCAAATCAAGCCAATTTTGGAAAGGTTGTTCAAAGCAAATCAAATCCACATCAAGAGCATTGATAGAGGAAGATTTGGACAAGGAATTCAGACCTAATGTATTATACAATACATAAGGAGGCGAGAGGGACAGAAATCAGGGTTGGAGATCAGTTCTAGAGGCAGAACCAAATTGGCAAAAATCAGTAAAAAGAGTGACTTCGAAATCAATCATAGAGGCATCCTCAAGGCTTGGCAAGTGTCTCAATCTCTTCTTAGCAATCACCACAAGCGAAAGCAAGCGAAACCAGGCATTTTCAGACCCTCATACGCATTGTAAGTCATTCGTAACATTGCCCTATTCTTGATTTCGTATTTTGCAATTCAAGCATGTTTGATATGAATTGATAGCATATTCTGAATCTATAAATCATTTGCAAGCATTTGGTATTATTCAATTGCGTTTTCATGACCTGTAACGAGACACACCATTGTTAGGGTTTCGTTTTTGTTTTTGGGGTTTTTTGTTTCAGGAAAAATCAGCCTTAATATTGGCCATGTTTGTGATCAGTAGGTTGAGACAAACTCAACCATGTTCTTAGAATGCGTTTATATGGCCTGTAGCAGATTTTGGAATAAGCTTGGTTTGTAGTGACGAACATTTGTCCATGGGTATAACTCTTGGGACTTTTAGCAACGGATGAAGGACAAGGATGATGAGTTGTCGTCTGTCCATTCGCTCGTTCAAACGTCCGCGCGCATTTTTATTTTCCTGGCCATTAATCTTGTTTTATTATATTATTTTTTATTTGTGTTATATTAACCAAAAGAAACAAGTGGTGTAGTGGCCACAAGGAGGACGTTCAAGGCGTTGAAGGCTGGAGGTCAGGGGTTCGATCCCTGCCTCCAGCAATTTGCATTTTCTTATTTGTCTTCAGGAAATCTAGTGTGCACACAAGTCCACATCCACCATGCGCCTCACTCTTCAGCGTGCCAGATGGCCAGGTGGCCAGATCTGGTGGTCAAATATTGAAGGAGCACCGTAAAGCCAACCAACGCACGTGTATGGGATCCCAAAAAGTCAATTGGATCAACATATCTGGGCCAACAAAATTGCTTTCAACACCTCCCAAAATCAGGCCCAATTTCTCTTTCTCTCATATTTTGTTTTTTTAATTTAATTATTTTATTTTGTTTTAATTAATTTCTAACCAATAACAAATTTTCTTTTTTATGAAAAAATCACAAAAATACTTTTTATTCAATAAAATTTCAGAATTCTATTTTTTATTTATTAATGAATACTAACTAATTAATTAGGTTTTTAATTCTAGAACAACTTTAATTTATTTTGTAAATCAATAAAATCAATTAGAATTAATTAGGTTTTAACATTCATTTAATTAATTTTATTTTCTTTCTTAAAATAATCAAAGCTCCAAAAATATTTTATTTATTATTTTTCATCAATTAATTTATTTTATAATTAATTTAGTATTTAATTTAGGACTTAATTTCTTTTCTTAAAATAAAAACAACAAAAAAAAGCATTTTCTTTTAAAAGGGTCAAAACCCTAATTTCGCATCCGATCTAATTTCGCATCGCACTTTATTTTTCTTTATCCAATTAATGTACCTGCTCCCAGTTTTGTAATAAATAATTAGGACATTTTATTTATTTTTTCTACTTTTTATTTTCAAAGGGTTGTTTTTGGCGATGTAAATACCCGACGCCTTGTAATAATTTAGTTTAATTTCCGCACTTTAATTTCTGCTAATTATAACTGCTAGATGTTTGATAATAGGGTTTGCATGATAAGACTGAATGCTTAATCTTAAAATCAAATTAGATCACCCTAAACATGTGAAAAGATAAAAATGACTAAAAATAACACACTCGCACTCCTAGGGTACACCCCACATGGTTGCCTTTGTACACGGTCATTGAGCATAGGTCGTTTTAGAGGTCGTCCTCTTGTCTAAAATATCATAGTTGCTTCGAAATAGTTGCCTCGGATATTGTTGCCTCAAACAAATGATCTAAGACATCAGGGTTACCACTAAGGTGTCCTAACATTGCTTTGGTGACCGTATGTCCCTCTTTCGAATTGACCCTCAAACTCCAACGATGGTGCTACCTACTCACTAATAGTGGGATAGCATTGTCTAAAGGAAATTAGCATAGAACGATTCCTTTTTTGAGTAGGTAGATAGTTCTTAGATACTTTCTCATCCAAAACAAAACTTTTTTCACACTTACACTCCTTTACAAACAAGTTTTCAAAAACACTTCATTACACTCTTGAAGACAGAAGCAAGAGTTAAATTGAAGTCAAAACAAAACTTTTCAAAGAACACAAATACAAAGAAAACAATTTTGAAAATGATGAGCAAGTACCTAAGAGCCCGTAGATAACTACGGATAGAAAGGGTGCTACCTTCCCTTTCTATAATCTACCCCCGTACTCAGAAATATCTCGAAAAAGGAATTTTCTGTGCTTTTTTCCTTTCCTTGTTGGATAAACTAAAAGTCGGTGGCGACTCTTGCTTACCGCGACATTTTGCGAACACAAAACGCAAAATGCGAACCAACATTCCAAAAAACAGTCAGTTCTTCCCACCGTATCACAGAACTGGCGACTCTGCTGGGGATATTCAAGTGGGGTGTACCTTAGGAATAGTTCATCATAATGTTTTCAATTGCTTGATTTGTATGCTTTATCTTTGTGGGCTTGTATCAGAGTTACTATAGATCCTAACCCGGATCTGGGGATACCTTTTAGGTAAGTAGCAATAGACTGTGAGGGAACTGTACGGCGTAGACCGATACGGTTGAAGCAGTAGCTACGTTGGTGTGGCACTTTAGTTTGTACCGATATCCCTTGTGGTGGAACAAGGAGAATATGGGTCAGCTAAGGGGTCATTAAGCACCAACTAACCTTAGAACCTATAATTGACCAACTTGGCCATAGAAAAGTAGCAGTATGCTACACTCATTGAGACCAAACTCTCACGATGATTCCGGCCGCAAGAAAAGGTTGCTAAACTAGAATTATGATCGATCGAGGGTGGTCGGTGATATTGAGATCCTCTAGAACCCGGTTACTATTACTAGGACAGGTTTGAACCAACTAAACTGAAAGAGGGTAATACCTAAACTCCATGCCAGCCTGAAATCTAAGGGCTATCTGTGTGACTTGCTTGCCCTTACCATGTTTGCTATCTGTGAATACTTATGGTGTGTTTCTATCATGACATCAAGACATCATGACATTGCATGCATCTTGCATCAGACTAACCTATTTCAAAGACATAGGGGATTCATCTTTTTTTTATTTTGTAGGTCATGGCCTCTATGCGTAGAAACACTATTCACATCAGCTTTGTACAAATTCCTACTCAACTTATAGACTTGGTTGCAAAAGTTCCAGATACTTCCTCCTTTATCAGAAGACATGGTCACCTCCTTGGTTTGGTCACTTCTAGGATGGATGAGCATATGATGAGTGTCTTGTGCCAGTTCTTTGATCCATTGTACCACTGCTTCACCTTCCCGGACTATCAGTTGGTCCCTACCTTGGAAGAGTTCTCTGATCTACTTGGTATTTCTATTCTAGAGCAGACGCCATTTACAGGTTGAGAGAAAGCTCTTAGGCCAGAAGATGTTGCTACAACCCTATATCTAACAAAGGCTGAGGTAATGTCTAACTGGGAGACTAGGAGTGGGACAAAAGGCTTCTTGGCTAAGTTTTTGGTTGATCGGGCTAATCAGTTTTGGGATAGTTTGGATTTTCAAGCATTCAAAGACATCCTAGCTCTTCTCATTTATGGTCTGGTTCTATTTCCTAATTCAGATTCTTTCGTCGACGTGAACGCAGTGAAGATTTTCATGTCCCGTAATCCCGTGCCCACTCTCTTAGGGGATATTCTACATGCCCTTTATGCCCGTACTGCTCAGAAACAGGGAACCCTTATGTGTTGTGCACCATTGCTGGCGAGGTGGTTTATTTCTCACCTCCCCAAATCTGTTTTGAAGAACAAGGAAGGTATGGGTTGGGCCTATAGGGTTATGTCCCTTGCTCACATGGACATCATCTGGAGCACTAAAGACATGGAAGAAGTAGCTATTATTGAACGCTGTGGGGAATACCCCAATGTTCCACTACTTGGAATTTGAGGAGGAATTACCTATAATCCTCTTATGGCCTTACGACAGTTTGGGCGAGCTAGGAGGGACGGACCTCATGAGTTGCTAATGTCGAGCATTGTCTTTGACTTCCAAGGGGATAGTGAGAAGCATCGCCACAGGTTCATACGAGCTTGGAATAGGGTACACAGGTCTGATCTGCACGAGTTTGGGATGAAGACCTCTCTTCCAATGGAACCATATCTCCGATGGGTTTGAATTCGTGCCTAAAAGATGGGAATGCCGTACGAAGCTGTATTACCGGTAATTGTTGAGAATGCTGATGAAGAAGGGGTTCCTCCTACTGTCCTACATCCGTACATGCCAACTGACATTGGGGCATTAAAGAGGTCGTGGATCCAGTTGAGAGAAGAGCGGGATACTTACAGAGAAAAGTATCACGAGCAGGAGCAGAAGATTCTAAAGCTTACAAGGCAGCTGGAGAATGAGAAGGTCCTCAATGATTATGACAGCACCAACAGAAAACAACCATGGGAGCGTTGATGTGTTTTGTTATTTCTAGTTTTGATTTACTTTTTAGTATTTCCTTTTGTAACGCCTTAAAGGCATTCGTCGAACATTTTTTCAAGTTTGTTATCTAATAAAGTGTGTTTCATTTTGGTTTACGAATTTGAATCCCTAAAGTCTTTGAAAACATACCATACGCATTCCATTCCCATGCACCTCATTATAGGTACCCTTACAGGTTTCTCATCTTCTTCGTTGTTTATTTCAGCATATCATGTATGCTGAAACATCCACTGATCAAGCTATCAAGGCTCTACAAGCTCAAAACACTCAGTTCCAGGAAATGTTCATGAATTTGGCCAAGGGTCAGCAAGATCTGAAGACTCTTATCTTGAAGGATAAGAAGAAGAAGACGGTCCTCCTGAACATGGGTCGCGGATTTGGGAACAATCTGCGGGAAGATGTTGATTTATCTCACTCACCTGAAGGGAGAGAAAACCAGGAAGAAAGGAGGGCTCCTAGCCTTGTGGTTTCTGATAACGAGACTGACTTTGACGAAGACCAGTATCCTCCGGCTGAGGATAGGTATAAACAGCTTGAAGACCAGTTAAGTGCGATGGAGATCCAGAAGGTACCTGGATTGTACTTTTGATTTAGGTTTGTCATCTAGGGTGGTGATTCCCCACAATTTTAAAGCACCAATCTTTGCTAAATACAACGGGGTTTCTTGTCCAAAGTTGCACCTCCGCTCGTATGTTAGAAAGATCCAGCCATACACTGCTGATAAGAACCTCTGGATCCACTTCTTTCAAGATAGTCTTTCAGGGACTCAACTTGAGTGGTTTTATCAGTTAGAAGGAGCTAGTATCCGTAATTGGGAAGACCTTGCTGCTGCTTTTTACAAGAAGTACCGATACGATGTCGACCTCGCTCCCATGCGTACCCAACGTCAGGGTATGTCTATGGGTGCGAGCGAAGGTTTCAAAGACTACACTCAGAAATGGAGGGACCTTGCTGGAAGAGTACAACCCCCGCTGGCTGACAGGGAGTTAGTGGATATGTTTCTGGGGACCTTGTCTAGTCCATATATCAACCATCTGATTGGTAGCTCATCGTCTGGGTTTACTGAGATGATTATGACCGGGGAAAGAGTTGAGGTCGGTATCAAGAGCGGTAAGATACAGAAGGGTGCTTTGTCAAGTACCGAGAAGAAGCCTTTTAAGAAGGAGTCCAGTGCAGTTTACAGTAGACCTGAGCGCCGCCAAGCAGTCAATGCGGTTGTTATATCAAGACTTGCTGTTGCCTCACAACGCAACAATCAGCCAAGAGCCAATAGGGTGCGAAGATAATTCACTCAGCTCCATATGACCCTGTCTATGATTCTGCTGCAGTTTCTAAAGACCAATTTGGTGATTCCGAAGGAAGCCCCGAAGAATCCCAATACAACATCGCTGTTGTACAATCCGAACGCTCGATGTGCTTTTCATTCTGATAACCCGGGGCATGATACAAATGATTATTGGGTCCTGAAGAATAAGGTACAGGATCTGATTGATGCTAAGGAGATTGAGTCCAAAGCGCCCGAAAAGCCTAATGTTATGACTACTCCGATGCCCAAGCATGGAGTGAATGCTGTAGATGAAGACTCGTTTATGGTATCTGTGAAAGACATTGCTGCTCCACTATTGACTGTGAAGAAGAACCTTCTGTTAGCCGGTTTATTTCCGGGTTGTGGCGAAGGTTGTCGTCTGTGTTCCGTCCTACCTACCGGTTGCCATCTATTGAAGTCAGGTGTCCAACGCCTGATGGATAACAAAGAAATCCTGTTTGAGAAGACTGTTGTTCCTTTGGTTCCTGTTGAAGAAATTTCTATAATCACCATTTTAGACAATTCTTCCAAGGCTTCCTCGAGAAAGCCTGTTAGAATTACATCTGTTCCGAGAATCGCTCCCTTGATCATTACTGTTCCTCGACCTATTCCCTATACGTCAGATAAGGCTGTCCCATGGCACTATGAGACTGACGTGTATTATCACAGGGTTAAATAAGATTTGAAGGATGAAGAGGCTGATACTGACGTCAGCAATATTGTTGGATCTAGTAAAGTCACCTGCAGCAGAAGATTTTTCTCCCCTGAGATCTCTCCACCCACTGTTCAGAAGCCTGTTGTTATTGAGCCGGTCAATACATCTGCTACTGTCCCTGCTCAAGTTCCAATTCTTACCCCTGTCACTGAGTCAGCTGACACTCGGGGCAAAGGGACCACCGGTGAGCCTGCCCGGACGGAGGCACCGAGGAAAATTACTGTTGAAGCCTCTAGACAGAAGATAGAGGAAATCTTAAAGATCATCAAGAAAAGCGACTACGATATAGTCGAATAGTTGGGGCAAACCCGTCAAAGATCTCTATGTTGTCTCTGTTGTTGTGTTCAGAGGCCCATGTTAAGGCTCTGATTGCTTTCCTGAAGACTACGCACGTGCCGCAGGAGACATCAGCTGATCAGTTTAAGGATTGTGTGGCTAGTTTGACATCAGATAACAGGTTAGGTTTCTCTGACGCAAACTTGACTGCTAAGGGGAAGAATCACAATGATGCCCTGCATGTCTCCATTGAGTGGAGGGGCACTACTCTAGCTCATGTATTGGTGGACACTGGGTCCTCGTTGAACGTTTTGCCTAAGAAAGCTTTAGACCGGTTGGACTGTGAAGGTTTGGTGCTGAAGCCAAGCAACATTGTGGTTAGGGCCTTTGACGGGTCCAAGAGAATGGTACATGGAGAAGTGGATATTCCAGTTAAGGTTGGTTCTCAGATTTTCGCGTCTACATTCTATGTGATGGACATTCAGCCATCTTATTCTTGTTTGCTGGGTCACCCGTGGATCCACAAAGTTGGGACAATGACTTCTACGCTTCACCAGATTCTAAAATACCCAGTGAAGGGGAAAATTGTTACGGTACGAGGAGAGGAGGAGTACATGGTGAGCCACCTCAACTCATTCCGGTATATGGAGATGGACGGGGAGTTCATTGAGACCTCGTTTCAACATTTTGAAGAAGTCCCCCAGACGCTGGCATCAACTGAAATTGTTACTGAAGATCCTCCAATGAAGATGGCTTCCCTCAAGGATGCTCGGGCTGTTATTGAGAAAAGTGGGTGTGCAAATTGGGGCCAACTCCCTGATTTTGCACATAAGACTAACAAGTTTGGTTTGGGTTTCACTGCAGAAGCTCAAAGGGCTGTTCGACGTGCACGGATCGGAGAACCTCCCCTGTTTATCAGCAATTCAGGAGTAAATGCCATTGAAGACGATGTTGAAGAATCTGAGTTTGACAGTTGGATCTACCCAACTACTGATGGCGGACTAAACAATTAGACGACAAAGGACTTTGTCCCAATTTCTTTTATTACCCAGTAATGAGACTTTTTTTTGAGTTTGTAATAGACAATTTTTAAACTTTACGGCCCAGTGCCTTACCCGAGACACCGTGGCTTTGTTTGTGAGGGCTTTATGTGTGTCATTTTCATATATCATTAATAAAAGCATTGGGCGTTTCTTGCATTTCAAATTTTGCGCTCCTTGTTTTTCTTTTTATCTTGCAAAACAACTATTTTACACACACTCACATATACAGGTCTACATCCACTCTGGATCCCACTGATAACGACTCTGCTACTGCCGGTTATGACTTTGAAAGTCCGACCAACTTAGCCGAAGGAGAAGGTGAAGATGATTGCGAAGTGCCTAGTGAACTTGCCAGACTGTTACTTCAGGAAGAGAGGGCTATACATCCGCATGAAGAGCCAGTGGAAACAGTGAATCTGGGTACAGAAGTAGGCAAGAAAGAGGTCAAGATTGGTGCAAATCTAGAGCCTAGTGTTAAACAACGGTTGATTCAGATGCTGCGTGACTATGTGGAGATCTTCACCTGGTCTTATGAAGACATGCCTGGTTTAGATACTGACATCGTGGTCCACCGATTGCCAACTAAGGAAGATTGTCCTCCAGTGAAACAGAAAGTCTACCGAATGCGCCCAGAGATGTCTGAGAAAATCAAGGCTGAAGTGATGAAGCAATTTGATGCCAGTTTTCTAGCAGTTACTTCTTACCCGCAGTGGGTGGCCAACGTGGTTCCAGTGCCGAAGAAGGATGGTAAAGTTCGAATGTGTGTCGACTATAGGGATCTGAATAGGGCGAGCCCCAAGGATGATTTCCCTCTACCTCATATCGACGTTCTGGTTGAAAACACCGCACAACATAAGGTATTCTCCTTTATGGATGGTTTCTCCGGTTATAATCAGATTAAAATGGCTCCCGAAGATATGGAGAAGACAACCTTTGTTACTCAATGGGGTACATTTTGCTACAAGGTCATGCCTTTCGGATTGAAGAATGCTGGGGCAACGTATCAGCGCGCCATGGTCGCTCTATTCCATGACATGATTCATCATGAGATCGAGGTATACGTTGACGACATGATTGCAAGATTCCAGACTGAGGAAGAACATCTTGACCACCTTCAGAAGCTATTTGACAGGTTGAAGTTGTACAAACTGAGGCTAAACCCGAACAAGTGCACCTTCAGAGTGAGATCTGGTAAGCTGCTAGGTTTCGTCGTAAGTGATAAAGGCATTCAAGTGGATCATGTCAAGGTGAAGGCTATATAGAAAATGCCAGCTCCCCGAACAGAAAAAGAAGTCAGAGGCTTTCTGGGACGTCTGAACTATATCGCCCGATTCATCTCACACCTGACTGCTACTTGTGAGCCAATCTTCAAGTTACTGAAGAAAGATCAAGTGGTAAGATGGAATGATGAATGTCAGGCCGCTTTCGAAAGAATCAAAGAATATCTCCAAGAGCCACCCATTCTGATGCCGCCAGTTGAAGGGAGACCTTTGATCTTATACTTGACAGTACTCGACAATTCGATGGGGTGTGTGCTGGGGCAGCATGACGAGTCTGGCCGAAAAGAGAATGCTATTTATTACCTTATCAAAAAGTTTACCGACTGCGAGACCCGATACTCGTTTCTTGAGAAAACTTGCTGCGCTTTGGCATGGGCTGCTCGCTGGCTAAGACAGTATATGCTGACTCACACTACCCTATTGATATCAAAGATGGATCCAATCAAGTATATCTTCGAAAAGCCTGCCTTGTCCGGAAGAATAGCAAGATGGAAAATTATCTTGACTGAGTATGACATCCAATACACGACTCAAAAGGCAATCAAGGGAAGTGTGTTGGCAGATCATCTGGAACATCAGGCAGTAGACGATTACCAGTCTATGAACTTTGAATTCCCAGATGAGAACATCATGTTGGTGACTGACTGTGAAACATCTGGACCGGATGAAGGACCTGAGGAGGGATCCCGATGGTCTATGTACTTTGATGGAGCTTCAAACGCTTTGGATAATGGCATTGGTGCCATGATCATATCTCCTGAAGGCTCTCATACTCCATTCACCGCCCGATTATGTTTCAACTGCACCAACAATATGGTGGAGTATGAAGCGTGCATCATGGGCCTTCGAGCAGCTATTGACCTAAGGATTAAGTTCTTGAGTGTATTCGGAGATTCCGCTCTCGTGATCAGTCAGATCAAAGGCGAGTGGGATACGAAACACCCTAATCTTATTCCTTACAAGGAGTATGTGTTGACGTTGCTTCCACACTTTGAGGAGATAACCTTTGAACACTTCCCTAGAGAGGAGAATCAGTTGGCGGATGCGCTAGCTACGATGTATTCTATGTTCAAGGTTAGATGGGACAATGAAGCTCCCAAGATTACCATTGAGAGGTTGGACGAACCTGCACATTTCTGTGACATTGAGACTGAAGAGATAACAGATAAGCCCTGGTTTCATGAGGTAAAGAGGTATCTTGAGACTCAGGAGTACCCCGAAGGTGCATCTGTTAATGATAAGAAGTTTCTGAGGAGGTTCGCGGCGAAGTTCTTCATCAGCAATGGCATTCTTTACAAGCGTAACCATGATTCGACCTTATTACGTTGTGTGGATAAGAACGAAGCAGAAAGGATTATGGTAGAGTTGCATGAAGGTACTTTCGGAACCCATTCCAGTGGACACACCATGACAAAGAAGATCCTTCGGGCAGGATATTATTGGTCCACAATGGAAGCCAACTGTTATCAGCATTCTCGGACCTGTCACAAGTGCCAAGTTTATGCTGATAAGGTGCACATACCTCCAGTACCTCTGAACGTCTTGACGGATCCACGGCCTTTTGAAATATGGGGCATCAATATGATCGGCGAGATCAGACCTATGGCATCTAACGGGCATCGTTTCATCCTGGTAGCTATTGATTACTTCACAAAGTGGGTTGAAGCAGCTTCCTTTGCTACAATAACCAAGAACGTCGTGGCACGGTTCATTCGGCATAACCTAATCTGTCGGTATGGTGTACCAGAGAGGATCATTACAGGCAATGGTACAAATCTCAACAATAAGATGATCACCGAGCTCTGCAAGCAGTTCAAGATACATCATCACAACTCTTCTCCTTACCGGCCAAAGATGAATTGGGCTGTAGAAGCGGCTAATAAGAACATTAAGAAGATTGTGCAAAAGATGACGGTGACATACAAATATTGGCACGAGATGTTACCATTTGCTCTTCATGGGTACCATACCTCAGCACGTACGTCAACAGGGGCAACACCCTATTCCTTGGTTTATGGCATGGAAGCCGTCTTGCCCGTTGAAGTTCAGATACCCTCTCTTCGGATTATGAAAGATGCAGGTTTGAGCGAAGATGACTGGATTTAGACCCGACTTTTTCAGCTGAACTTAATTAACGAAAAGAGACTTACTGCTATTTGTCATGGTCAGACGTATCAAAAACGGATTATCAAGGCATTTAACAAGAAAGTCAGACGACAAGAGTATCAAGTTGGGGATCTGGTAATCAAGCGCATTATCTTACCTCAAGGTGATCCCAGGGGCAAATGGACCCCTACCTACGAAGGCCCATTTGTGGTTAAGAACATTTTCTCAGGAGGAGCTATGATTCTAACCACCATGGATGGTGACGACCTTCCTCACCCCGTCAATGCAGACATATTGAAAAGATACTATGCATGAATAAAGACACGCTAGGTTGACTGGCCTAGGCAAAAATAAGGGCTTCCCGGCGAACCAAAAGGGTTCGGGCAAAAATAAGGGATGAAAATGAAAAAAATCTGTACACCCGGCAAGTCGAAAACCTGAAAAGGCCGCTTGGGCAAAAAAGGGTATCCCGATGGACTGAAAACCCGAAAGGGCGGTCCAGGCAAAAATTAGGGATCAAAGCGTAACACTATCACCTTGCAACCAAACTTCGGTATCAACTATCAAGCTCGGACGACACTAAACAATCTGATCTACCTTCAACCAAGTAGCAAAGTGATGAGACGCTCGAGGACATAAAGGCAATAGCAGAGTCGGAACCCAGTGGGATTGTTCACATAGCTGTTTTTCTTTGTTTTTCATAAATTGTGTAAATTCTATTTGTTCGGCGGCGTTCTCTTACTAGGACGTCAACCTCTAGTACAAAAAACGCCTATTTACAGGCCAAACTTCAAAGTCAATACAATTCATTTTCAAAGAAGGTTTAGACTGTTTTTTCCTTTATCTGTTTTGTTTTGCAAAGAACGTCCAATGTTCATTTTTGATATATGCATTTGACATTAATTGCTGCTCATGAATATTCACATGCGAAACAAAAGACGATTACTCGTAATATCAGAAACAGGGGAAATAAGAATTGTCCAAGCTTTACAGTTGCTCTTTCCACCAGGTACAAGGATAAATTCAACTGAAAGATATGGCTGAAATACTTTCACTCCCTGCAGAGTAAGAAAAGGCAGTAATGTTAGCTCTCCCCAGCTGAGACTCACAACCACGAATGAATCGGTAATATTCTCCCCAAGCAGAGTTTATCTATCATCAGCACTGAAAAGTCTTATCATCCCCGGCGGAGTATAAGATATCCCCAGTGCAGTCTGAAAAAGTTTCCCTAGTGAAGTTTGGAGAATCATCCCCAGTAGACTCTGGCAGACTGTCCCCAGTAGAGTCTAAAATGTTATCCCCAGTAAGGTCGCTATTGGAAAAATCATCCCCAGCGGAGTTCATTCCTTTCACAAACAGGAATTCAATCCCCCAACAAGGTTCATTATCACTAGTAGCGGCAATTTATCCCCAACTGAATTTATCAACAGAATCCTCAGCAGAGCATCTCTCCCCCATAGAGTAATCTCCTCATCAATTTATTCCCCATCGAAGTTATCCTCTCCTGCAGGTTTATTCTCACAATCATCTTCATTCGCTATCCCCAGCGGAAACGAAGAATTTAGCTCTTTTCTCTAGCAGCTACCTGAGATTTATTTCCCCAGCTAAAAACATTACATTTCCATACATCATGACACATGCATATACGCATCATACAACAAAATCTCATTTATTTTGAGAACATCATTTGCTTGATACATATCATGCATTTCATACAACTAACCTTTATCTTTTAGGAAGGATGCAGTTAAATTCGCACAAAATTCAAAGCTATGAAGTTTTCCTCCGTTGAAGTACAGACAAGTTCCTAAATCTCAGCAGAGAAGTTTTCTCAGTTGAATTGTTGGCAAGTTCTTAAATCTCGACAAAGATGTTTCCCCAGTTGAATTACGGACGAGTTCTTAAAACTCAGCAGAGATGTTTTCTCAGTTGAAGTACAGACGAGTTCCTAAATCTCGACAAAAGTTTTCCTCCATTGAAGTACAGACAAGTTCCTAAATCTCAGCAGAGAAGTTTTCTCAGTTGAATTACGGGCAAGTTCTTAAATCTCGACGAAGATGTTTCCCCAGTTGAATTACGGACGAGTTCTTAAAACTAAGCAGAGATGTTTTCTCAGTTGAAGTACAGACAAGTTCCTAAATCTCGACAAAAGTTTTCCTTCGTTGAAGTACAAACAAGTTCCTAAATCTCAGCAGAGAAGTTTTCTCAGTTGAATTACAGGAAAGTTCTTAAATCTCGACGAAGATGTTTTCCCAGTTGAATTACAGACGATTTCTTAAAACTCAGCAGAGATGTTTTCTCAGTTGAAGTACAGACGAGTTCCTAAATCTCGACAAAGATGTTCCTTCGTTGAATTACAAACGAGTTCCTAAATCTCAGCAGAGAAGTTTTCTCAGTTGAATTACGGGCGAGTTCTTAAATCTCGACGAAGATGTTTCCCCAGTTGAATTACGGACGAATTCTTAAAACTCATCAGAGATGTTTTCTCAGTTGAAGTACATACGAGTTCCTAAATCTCGACAAATATGTTCCTCCGTTGAATTACAGACGAGTTCCTAAATCTCAGCAGAGAAGTTTTCTCAGTTGAATTACGGGCGAGTTCTTAAATCTCGATGAAGATGTTTCCCCAGTTGAATTACAGACAAGTTCTTAAAACTCAGCAGATATGTTTTCTCAGTTGAAGTACATGCAAGTTCCTAAATCTCGACAAAAGTGTTCCTCTGTTGAAGTACAGACAAGTTCCTCAATCTCAGCAGAGAAGTTTTCTCAGTTGAATTACGGGCGAGTTCTTAAATCTCGACGAAGATGTTTCCCCCTAGTTGAATTAAGGGCAAGTTCCTAAATCTCAGCAGAGAAATTTTCTCAGTTGAATTACGGGCAAGTTCCTAAATCTCGACACCTCAGTTGAATTACGGGCAAGTTCCTAAATCTCGACACCTCAGTTGAATTATGGGTGAGTTCCTTTCCCTCAACAGAGATCAAACTTCCTCAGCGAAATCTTCCTCAATAGTAGATATGCAAGCTCTCTCTAAGGAATCTCCTATGCAATCGACACTTCTCTAAGCGGCATCTGTAAGCCCATCTCCGACATCACAAAGCAACTACCACTTCATACGAGTGCAAATTTCTGGGCACTCTAGTGTTCAATCCTCTTCCACCTTCGGATCACGAAAGGCACGAAAGCCAATCTACATCCTCAGGTTTAAGAAGATTGAACAGGGGCATCTGTTGTACCCCAAAATTTTCCCTCCCATATTCCTCAAAACATTGCAAGAAAGATCTCCAAATTGCTCAAAGTAGTCCAAGGGTTGGCCAGACAAGCTCTCTCCTAAGGCAGTCGACTCAAATTAGGGTTTTGTGTTGCATCAAGATCCTTGATGTGACCCCAAGTTCTCACCAATGTCCTAATATGTTCTCAAGATCATCCATGTCAAGTTTCAAGCCTTGCAGAGGAATTTTTCTCATTCAATTGCTCAAAAGGTCCAAAAATCGACTATGCTAGGGCAAAAGTCAACTGTGACCCAAATACATTCAAACTTCAATATTTTTGTCAACTTTCTCATTTTGAAGGATATTTCATCATTTGATCAAGGGTTGATCATTATTCATCAAGGATTTCTCAAAATTCATCAAGATTTAAAAGTTGCTAAATTAGGGTTTTGTAGGGAAAGTCAACTCAAATTTGACCAAGCATAAATTTCTCATACTTTATGAGAAATGACCCATAGAAATCTCATTTTGAATAGGATGAAATTCCCTACAATCCATCTTCATACCCCAAGATCAAAATATGCACTCACAAGAAGTTATGAATTTTGACATTATAGGTCATTTTTGAAAGTCAACAAAAACACATTTTTTTCAAAGCTTCTAACTTGAGCATGGAATGTCAAAATGAGATGAGACTAAAAGGGTTGATTAGAGAACATCTCAAGATTTCCAAAAAGTAAAATAACATCTCCAAAAGTTCAAAATTGAGGAAGTTATGAATTGTTGAAGTTGGACTTGTTTGCAAAATTGCCAAAAGTCAACTATCCCCAAAATTTCAAATTTTGCCAAATGGGCCCATTCTTTTTCACTTGTTTTGAGTTTGCATTATTTCCCACGTGCTCTAGCCTTGCCCGTGTTTCCATATCATATTTTTATTATTTAATTTGATTTTTATTTGAATTAATTCATTTTAAATCAAATAAAATCACATAAAATCAAAAACATTGAAAACTAAAGATCTTGTGATCATTTCAGGTCTTGTTAGACAGCTTACACCATATAAAACTCATATCAAAGCAATTGTACACAAAAAGATCCAAATCAAGCCAATTTTTGAAAGGTTGTTCAAAGCAAATCAAATCCACACCAAGAGCATTGATAGAGGAAGATTTGGACAAGGAATTCAGACCTAATGTATTGTACAATACATAAGGAGGCGAGAGGATCAAAAATAAGGGTTGGAGATCAGTTCTAGAGGCAGAACCAAATTGGCAAAAATCAAGAAAAAGAGTGACTTCGAAATCAATCATAAAGGCATCCTCAAGGCTTGGCAAGTGTCTCAATCTCTTCTTAGCAATCACCACAAGCGAAAGCAAGCAAAACCAGGCATTTTCAGACCCTCATACGCGCTGTAAGTCATTCGTAACATTGACCTATTCTTGATTTCGTATTTTTCAATTCAAGCATGTTTGATATGAATTTATAGCACATTGTGAATCTACAAATCATTTGCAAGCATTTGGTATTATTCAATTGCGTTTCCATGACCTGTAACGAGACCCACCATTGTTAGGGTTTCGTTTTTGTTTTTGGGGTTTTTTGTTTTAGGAAAAATCAGCCTTAATATTGGCCATGGTTGTGATCAGTAGGTTAAGACGAACTCAACCATGTTCTTAGAATGCGTTTATATGGCCTACAACGGATTTTGGAATAAGCTTGGTTTGTAGTGATGGACATTTGTCCGTGGGTATAACTCTTGGGACTTTTAGCAACGGATGGAGGACATGGATGATGAGTTGTCATCCGTCCATTCGCTCGTTCAAACGTCCGCGCGCGTTTTTATTTTCCTGGCCATTAATCTTGTTTTATTATATTATTTTTTATTTGTGTTATATTAACAAAAAGAAACAAGTGGTGTAGTGGCCACAAGGAGGACGTTCAAGGCGTTGAAGGCTGGAGGTCAGGAGTTCGATCCCTGCCTCCAGCAATTTGCATTTTCTTATTTGTCTTCGAGAAATCTAGTGTGCACACAAGTCCACAATCCACCATACGCCTCACTCTTCAGCATGCCAGATGGCCAGGTGGCCAGATTTGGTGGTCAAATATTGAAGGAGCACCATAAAGCCAGTCAGCGCGCGTGTATGGGATCCCAAAAAGTCAATTGGATCAGCATATTTGGGCCAGCAAAATTGCTTTCAACACCTCCCAAAATCAGGCCCAATTTCTCTTTCTCTCATATTTTGTTTTTTTAATTTAATTATTTTATTTTGTTTTAATTAATTTCTAACCAATAACAAATTTTATTTTTTATCAAAAAATCACAAAAATACTTTTTATCCAATAAAATTTCAGAATTCTATTTTTTTATTAATAAATACTAACTAATTAATTAGGTTTTTAATTCTAGAACAACTTTAATTTATTTTGTAAATAAATAAAATCAATTAGAATTAATTAGGTTTTAACATTCATTTAATTAATTTTATTTTCTTTCTTAAAATAATCAAAGCTCCAAAAATATGTCATTTATTATTTTTCATCAATTAATTTATTTTATAATTAATTTAGTATTTAATTTAGGACTTAATTTCTTTTCTTAAAATAAAAACAACAAAAAAAAGCATTTTCTTTTAAAAGGGCCAAAACCCTAATTTCGCATCCGAACTAATTTCGCATCGCGCTTTATTTTTCTTTATCCAATTAATGTACCTGCTCCCGGTTTGTAATAAATAATTAGGACATTTAATTTATTTTTTCTGCTTTTTATTTTCAAAGGGTTGTTTTTGGCGATGTAAATACCCGACACCTTGTAATAATTTAGTTTAATTTCCGCACTTTAATTTCTGCTAATTATAACTGCTAGATGTTTGACAATAGGGTTTGCATGATAAGACTGAATGCTTAATCTTAAAATCAAATTAGATCACCCTAAACATGTGCAAAGATAAAAATGACTGAAAACAACACACTCGCACATGCGCACTTCTAGGGTACAGCCCACTTGGTTGCCTTTGTACACGGTCATTGAGCATAAGTCGTTTTAGAGGTCGTCCTCTTGTCTAAAAGATCATAGTTGCCTCGAAATGGTTGCCTCAGATATTGTTGCCTCAAACAAATGATCTAAGACATTAGGGTTACCACTAAGGTGTCCTAACATTGCTTTGGTGACCGTATGTCCCTCTTTTGAATTGACCCTCAAACTCCAACGACGGTGCTACCTACTCACTAATAGTGGGATAACATTGTCTAAAGGAAATTAGCATAGAACGATTCCATTTTTGAGTAGGTATATAGTTCTTAGATACTTGCTCATCCAAAACAAAACTTTTTTCACACTTACACTCTGTGATACGGTGGGAGAACTGACTTGGGATTTTGCGTTTGTGTTCGCAAATGTTTCGGTTTAGCAAGAGTCGCCACCGACTTTTTATTTTATCCTAAGGAAAGGCTAAAAAGCACAGGAAAGACCTTTGAGATGTTTTCTTGGGTTCGGGAGTAGATTATAGAAAGGGAAGTTATTAGCACCCTTTCTATCCATGGTTATCCATGGGCTCTAAGTTACTTGCTTAGATCACTTGCTTTGCATTTTCAATTGTTTGAAATGGTGCTTTGTGTGTGGTTTTGAAAGATGTTTTGAAAAGAGTCCATTTGTTATGGCAACCTTTGTAATGATTCTTGTTTGAATGTATACAAAGGTGTTTTTGTCTTTTGAAAAGGTTTTCGATGTTTGAAAGTTGGATTTTTTGAAATTATGTTGTGTAGTGTGTTTTGAAAAGTAGCAAGGATGTTTTTTGCAAGTTTGATCAAGTAACTAAGAGTTATCTACCCTATTTTTACTCAAAGATCTTTCCTTATGTTTTTTAACCCTTTTAACATTGTTGTTTCACCATTGTATTTGGTGAACAACCTTGTGTTAGGATGTTAACGGGACAGGTGCGGGTCATCGTATGACCATGATAGCAATGTTGTGAAATGACTTAGCACTTTTCTGTAGGGACTAAGATCATTTTTGAAAGGCAACTTTGATAGCGTCATCGAGGGACTATGATCTTTTTTCAATTTGTTTGTGCTAAAACATCCCACATGCATAACATAGGCATTTTTATAAGGCAACAAGTGGAGTTACCCTAAGGGTGCATGTGTGCAAGTGTGTTTGATTGCATGCATTTTGTTTTTGATTTTTGGGTTGTCTACTTGTTGATTTTATCTTGCCATACACACCTAATTACTAGCATTTGTACAAAGCAATAAAAATGCAGGAAATAAATATCCTATACTATTACAACCATATTGAATTGCATAAGAATATAAAGGCAAAAATAAGGTAAAAGCAAGAAAAATGAGTGTCTTTCGACCCAAGCAGGAGCACCCTTCAATTGGCATTCTGTTGGCCTCCTTCGATTGGGGGCTGGCATCAGTAAGGTCCTGTCCTTCGATTGGGAATTCGCGCCAGTGAGGTCATGGCCTTCGATTGGGTTTTGGCACCAGTCAGGTCATGTACTTCGATTGGAGGCTGGCACCAGCATGGAAGTACCTTTCGTCTGAGCCTGGACTTAGTGCAAGTGTGCCTCTGGCTGGGCCTTTCTGCCTTGTTGCCTTCTTCGATTGGGCCTGGAATCTGTGCAAGATGCAATCTGCCTTTCTGTCTCCTTTGATTGGGTCTGGAGTCAGTGAGAAGGCCTGGGACTTCGTTTCATACTCCTGTCTTTTGTTTACTTCGTTTGAGATATTAAATAGCAACATGGCCCAAGGCCATGCTGTCATTACCTCAGGGCTAGGTTAGTTCTTAGAGCATTTGTAACAAACCAAAGAACAAAAGGAGAGACAATAAAAACAAACTAAAAGAGTTGAAACGAAAAGGTAACAAACACTATGTACATGTTTGAAACGAAAAGGAAACTTATTTACATGTTATGCCAAAAATGAAGGGTTCAAGGTTAAGAATGACTTACCTTGCTTGAGGCTGAAACGTGTGCTGGGCCTGTAAGTGGTTTCCTTGAATGCTTCTGGATTCGAAGGGAGGAACCAGGAGTTATGTCTTTGATACTGGATAAGTGTGAGGTTCTTCCTACTGGATTCAAAGGGTAACAAGGTATAGGGATGTTTCAGATTCTAAGGAGATAAGTGTTTGCTCTTTGATTTGATACAGGCAGGTCTGAGTTTTTGTTAGTTTTGATACAGGCTTGCTTGCAGTTGCAGTTGGACTGACTTTAGGCAGGTTTGTTTGCAGTTGCAGTTGAATTGTCTGGAGTTTTCTGGCTTTGGTAAGGAAGGCAGGTTTTGAGGTTATGCAGGCCTCAAGGCTTGTTGTAACACAGGTTTGATGTTCTGGTGTTAGGCAGGAGGATGCAGTTCTGGATTTGTTGTTTTGATTATGGGTATGTGTTTGAGTGTTTAAGTGTTTAAGTGTTTAAGTGTTTAAGTGTTTGAGTGTTTGAGAATTTTGTGGTGTGTGAGAATTTTGAAGATACATTCCTCTGGCCAAAAAGTCCTCTCTCAGCTTTGCATAAATTCCTCTATTTATAGAGGAAAAGAATGGACATGTTTTCAACAGCCAGCCTTGCAAAAATAGTAAAATAATAGGTAACGTGACAGCACATGTGGTGGGCCTGTTGGCAGTTGGGGTGCAGAAGCTGTGACTCATGCTTCTGTCATTGCTTGTGGAGCAAAAATAATAAAATAAGGCCTAGCTGGAAAGTAAATGTCCACTTGTGCCACAAAAGCAAGATGAATGGTTCAGGTGAGGTTGCTTCATGCTGAAGGAAAATAGGTGCAAGGCTCAAGACAGACTTTCCTAAAAGGTAGTACTATGCACAACAGATGGGTACAGGCCTAAAAAGGGAAGACACGTGGCCTAGCCTATGGGTCTGAATGTCCAACTTGATCTTTTGAGTCGAATCCTCCATCTTTCTACACCTTTCAACCAGACAACATTCGTTTTCACCAGCTGTGTGTCCTTCGAATGAACCAACTATGTGTTCTTTGAATGGCCCTTCGAATGGCCCTTCTTTGCCAGCTTCAAAGTCCAATTCGAATATATTTGGACCCTTCCCTATTATGCAACTTCGATCAGCCCTTGGCCTTGTGATGAGTCTAAGTTCTGATTCAAAGTGTTCAGAACTTCCTTCATCAGAACATCTTAGATTAAGAGAAACTCTGCACTGAAATGCCATTCGAAGGTCATTTTGTTCTGATGTTCTTATTAAGGGAAACTCTGAAGTTCTAGTTGAAGGACACTCTGAAGTTCCAGTCTAGGGACCTTTTGAAATGCCAATTGAAGGGTATTCCTGGGTCGAAGGACATTCCTGAGTCGAAGGACACTGTTTCAAAGGGAACCAAAAACTCAATCGAAACCTGTATGGAGATCATTTCCTTCTGAATCGAAGGAGACATATTCGAATTCACATTGCCCAGACAAAACTTGTATCGAAGAAAACATATTTCCAAATCGAAAGCTCATGCTCGAAGGAAGCATATTGCCCAATCGAAGCAGGCTTGCAAGCAGCATATGCACAATCGAAGCAGGCTTGTAGGCAGTGAACTTGTCCAAATCGAAACAGGCTTACAGGCAGCTAAAATAGGTTTTCAAAGCAAGCATGCAGGCAACAGGCTTGTTGGATCAAAGGGTCTGCCTTGCAGGGGGCACTTGTGGCTAGCAAACATGGTTTTCAAGGCAAGCAATGTAGGCAGCAAAAGTCACAAACGAAACCTGCAACAAGAAGTCACATGCCCAGGCGAAAGAGGCACGCTAGCATCCATTTTGAGCAATCGAAAGAGGCCAAGAGTCAATCGAAGGATTCTGATCTAAAGGTGCCTAAAGGCCAATCGAAAGAGCTGAAACGAAGGACACTTGTTTTCCTCCAAATTTTTTCAAAATAATATTTTTATCTGTTTTCTCCCTTTTTGACAGTTTCCTTTTAATTTTGGTACTGGAAAATCCAAATGCACTTGTTCAAGCTTGAACCTTGAAAATCCTTGTAAGAAAGGCCTTGAGAATTGAGAGGGCAAATTTTGGGGTACAACAGCTGCCCCTGTTCAATCTTCTTGAACCTGAAGAGTTAGATTGGCAGTTTTGCCGTTCGCGACTCGAAGGTAAAAGATGATTGGACACTAGAGTGCCCAAAACATTTGCACTCGTCAAAGCGTAGTTTGAGGGAATGGGCTTAAAGATGCCATTTGGAGATGGTGGAATCTTGCTGGAGATGGGCTTAAAGATGCCATCCAAGAATGTTTGTTGAATTGCAATGTTGTAGGTCAGAAGAATGAGCATCAAAATGGTATCTGTGTCTAGAATGCCATTGAACTGTATCTGGGGACTGAGTTTGTATGAGAAAAAGAATGGCGTCCGTGTCTGGCGCGTATCTGAGCTGTAAATGTATTTGGATTTTGAATGAATATCAGGATGACTGCCGTGTCTGGAGTGTATCTGTATTCTGAATGGGTAAAAGAGAAAAATCTGTGTATGGAGCAACTATGTGCTGAGGATAAGTTCTGAATGAGTGACATAATGGCAACCGTGTCTGGAGCGTATCTGGACTGTATCTGAAGTTTGAGATCTGTATGAGTAGCATAATGACTTCCGTGTCTGGAGTGTATTTGAAACTGTAACTGGGATCTGAATGAGTGACAGAATGGCAACCGTGTCTGGCGCGTATCTGGACTGTATCTAAAGTTGAGATCTGTATGAGCAGCAGAATGACTTCCGTGTCTGGAGTGTATCTGAAACTGTAACTGGGATCTGAATGAGTGACAGAATGGAAACCGTGTCTGGTGCGTATCTGGACTGTATCTGAAGTTGAGATCTGTATGAGTAGTAGAATGACTTCCGTGTCTGGAGTGTATCTGAGACTGTAACTGGGATCTGAATGAGTGACAGAATGGCAACCATGGTGATTGCACTGGGGAGAATCAAACTACTGGTGTAAAGGCCAGAATGGCTTCCGTGTTTGGAGCGTGTCCAAACTTGAAATTGATAATTGAATCTGAATGAGAGATAGAATGGCCGCCGTGTCTGGAGCGTATCTAGTCTGTATCGGATTGCTGAAGTCTGAATGGGTAGTAGAATGACCGCCGTATCTGGGGTGTATCTGTACTGTATCTGACTTGAAATTCTGAATGAGTAATAGAATGACCGTCGTGTCTGGGGTGTATCCATACTGTATCTGACTAATTGTTAATGATAGCCTTTTAATCTTATCCTGAAAAGGGTAAAAATGTTAGCTGAACACAAAATTATGTTGCATGATATGTATGATGCAATGAATTGTATTTCATAAATGTTTATGATATATGGATGTAATGATTATGCATGTAAGCTGAGTAGCTGTCTTGCTGAGGAAAATAAATCCTTGATAGCTGGAGATAATGAAAATCTTGACTGCTGCCGGGGAAAGTAAATCCTTGACCGTAGCTTGGGGATTCCAAAAATCTTTGACTGTTGAAGATGAGAAATCCTTGCTGACTGCTTGTGGATTAAAGATCTTCGATTGTTGAGGACTCTTAGGACCACTGATGGGGATTAAAAATCTTTGCTAACCTGTGGGGGTTTTAACAAAACTTCACTAACTTCTGCGGGGAATGAGAATTATGACGATCTCTACCGGGGAATTAAAACCTGGGAGACTTCCACTGGAGAAGTGAGACTGAAAATCTTCAATCTGCTGGGAAATATCTCTGTGGGGAATTAAAACCTGGGAGACTTCCTCTAGAGAAGTGAGACTGAGAATCTTCAATCTGCTGGGAAATATCTCTGTGGGGAGAATGTTCACCGTTCTAGTTCCGCTGGGGAATAGGATTTTCAGGGTTTTCGGGCTCCACTGGGGATCTTGAAACTTTGACTCTGAAGGGAATTTTGAAATTCATCTCAGCTAAGGAATCAAGTTCTAGAAAGCATTTGCTCTGCTGAGGATTCCGAAGTTTAACTCTGTTAGGGAAATATATTCTGAATTTTAACTCTGTTGAGGATCTTGAAGTTTAGTTCCGCTGTGGATTTCTTTTGAAATGGAATAAAGATATCTTCCTAAACTTCAACCTCTCAGTAATCATCTTTTCTCAATTTCGTTTTATTTGTAAGCAATGATTATGTTCAAATGCATATGCCTATTTAACAAAACATTGGACGTTTTTCAAATAAAACATAAGTGTAAAAAAGAAAAGGAAGGCAAGCAAATTTATGCACTTGGAAGCGTATTTGTATTAACTTTTATGAATATCTTTGTACAAAGGAGACAGACATCCTAGTAAGAGAATGTTGTCGTAAAAATTGAAAAATTTTATACGGAAGAAAGATGGCTATGTGTAACAATTCCACGGGATTCCCATTCTGCCATAGCCTTCACAACTCTGAATATTTGTCCATTCGCTGCTTCGTCCGCCGATGACTGGATTGATCAGAAGCTTGGATCTTGTTGATGAAGAGATTATTCTTAAAGTGATCCGACGATACACATTCATACGCTTTAATTCCCTAACTTTTGCCTGGATCGCCCTTTCGGGTTTTCGATCCACTGGGAAACCCTTTTTTGCCCAAGTCCCCCTTTCGGGTTTTCAACTTGCCGGGTGTACATATTCATTTTGTTTTATCCCTAATTTTTGCCTGAACCTTCCTTTCGGTGTTTCGGTTCACCGGGATGCCCATTTTTGCCCAAGTCGCCCTTTCGGGTTTTCGACTTGTCAGGTTATTTTATGCGTAGTATCTTTTGACTATGTCTACGTTCGCAGGGTGTGGCAAATCGTCGCCGTCCATGGTGGTCAAAATCATTGCCCCACCAGTAAAGATACTCTTGATCACAAATGGTCCTTCGCAAGGAGGAGTCCACTTGCCCCTGAGATCACTTTGCGGTAAGATGATCCGCTTGATTACAAGATCTCCGACTCGATATATCTGACGCTTGACTTTCTTGTTGAAATCCTTGATCATGCGTTTTTGATACGCCTGACCATGACAAACAGTGGTAAGTCGCTTCTCGTCGATCAAATTGAGTTGATCAAGTCGGGTCTGAATCCAATCGTCTTCACTCAAACCAGCATCTTTCATGATCCATAAGGAAGGAATCTGAACTTCCATGGGTAGGACAGCCTCCATGCCGTACACCAAAGAAAATGGGGTTGCCCTTGTTGAAGTACGTGCCATGGTACGATATCCATGCAGAGCAAACGGTAACATCTCGTGCCAGTCCTTGTAGGTGATTGTCATCTTTTGAATGATCTTCTGGATATTTTTGTTTGCAGCTTCAACAGCACCGTTCATCTTCGGCCGATAAGGAGATGAATTGTGATGATAAATCTTAAACTGTTCGCATAGAGCGGCGATCATAGTATTATTCATATTTGTACCGTTGTCTGTGATGATCCTGTCGGGGACACCATACCGGCATATGAGGTTCTGCTTGATGAAGAGGGCAACCACATTCTTTGTAACAGAGGCAAAGGAAGCTGCTTCGACCCACTTGGTAAAATAATCAATAGCGACTAAGATGAAGCGATGTCCATTGGATGCCGTGGGCTTGATCTCTCCAATCATGTCGATTCCCCACATTGCGAATGGCCAAGGAGCTGTCAGGACGTTGAGTGGAACAGGGGGAATATGTACTTTATCGGCGTAGACTTGGCATTTGTGGCAAGTACGGGAATGTTGATGACAATCAACTTCCATGGTGGACCAGTAGTAACCTGCCCTTAGAATCTTCTTTGCCATTGTATGTCCGCTCAAGTGGGTGCCAAATGTGCCACTGTGTATTTCAGTCATGATCAACTCTGCTTCAGCTTTGTCTACACATCGAAGTAAAACACAATCATGGCTGCGTTTATAGAGGATGCCATTGCTTAGGAAGAACTTGACAACAAATCTCCTTAAGAACTTTTTGTCATTGACTGAAGCTCCTTTGGGGTATTCTCTAGTTGGAGATACCTTTTGATTTCATGAAACCAGGGTTGTTCCACTACTTCTTCGGTATTAATCTCATGACAATGCGTAGGTTCGTCCATTTGCTCGATGGTAATTTGGGGAGTCTCGTTATCCCAGTTGAGTTTAAACATGGAAGAGATTGTAGCCAGAGCATCTTCTAGCTGATTCTCTTCTCGCGGGAAATGCTCGAAATTAATATGCTCGAAATGAGGCAACAAAGTCAGGACATGTTCCTTGTATGGGATAAGATTAGGATGTTTGGTGTCCCACTCTCCTTTGACTTGACTGATAACCAAAGCCGAGTCCCCAAATACGATCAAAGATTTGATCCTCAGTTCTATAGCAGCCTTGAGACCATAGATGCAAGCTTCATACTCAGCCATGTTGTTGGTACAGTTGAAACAAAGTCATGCAGTGAAAGGTGTATGGCAACCTTCTGGGGAAATGAGTACCGCACCGATACCGTTGCCAAGTGCATTCGAAGCACCATCAAAGTACAGGGTCCATCGGGATCCTTGTTCAGGTCCGTCATACGGTCCGTTACTTTCGATATTGTCCAATGTCATGATGTCCTCGTCCGGGAAGTCGAATCTCATAGATTGATAATCTTCAAAGGCTTGATGAGCTAGATGGTCAGCTACTACACCCTGCTTTATAGCTTTTTGGGTAGTATACTGGATGTCATACTCAGTCAGGATCATCTGCCATCTAGCGATTCTTCTTGATAAAGCAGGCTTCTCGAAAATATATTTGATCGGGTCCATCTTAGAAATCAGCAAAGTGGTATGAGTCAACATATACTGCCTTAGTCGGCGAGCAGCCCATACCAAAGCGCAACAAGTTTTCTCGAGCAATGAGTAGTGAGTCTCACAGTCGGTAAACTTTTTGCTAAGGTAATAAATGGCATGCTCTTTTCGACCAGACTCGTCATGTTGGCCCAACACGCACCCCATTGAGTTATCCAAAACAGTCAGATACATGATCAACGGCCTTCCTTCGACGGGTGGCATCAGAATAGGAGGTTCCAATAAGTATTCCTTGATCTTATCAAAAGCAACTTGACAATCGTCGTTCCATTCAACTACTTGATCCTTCTTCAACAACTTGAAAATCGGCTCACAGGTGGATGTCAGGTGAGAGATGAACCTTGCAATATAGTTCAAGCGTCCCAAGAATCCTCTAACCTCCTTTTCAGTACAGGTGGCTGGCATTTCTTGTATAGCCTTCACTTTAACAGGATCGACCTCAATACCTTTGTTGCTGAAAATAAATCCCAAGAGCTTACCAGACCTAAATCCAAAAGTGCACTTGCTTGGATTCAGTCTGAGTTTGTACTCCTTCAACCTGGAAAACAGCTTCTGCAAATGTCCAAGGTGTTCTTCTTCTGTTTGTGATCGAGCTATCACATCGTCTATGTAAACTTCGATCTCATGATGTATCATATCATGAAACAAAGCTACCATGGCGCATTGATAAGTTGCCCCTGCGTTCCTTAGTCCGAACGGCATCACCTTGTAGCAGAAGGTACCCCATTGTGTAACAAAGGTTGTTTTCTCCATGTCCTCGGGGGCTATTTTAATCTGGTTGTAACCCGAGAATCCATCCATGAAGGAAAAAACCTTGTGTTGAGCAGTGTTATCAACCAAGATGTCAATATGAGGTAGAGGGAAATCATCTTTAGGGCTAGCCCTAATCAAATCCCGATAGTCCACACACATTCTGACTTTGCCATCCTTTTTGGGTACGGGCACAATGTTGGCGACCCATTGTGGATAGGTCGTAACAGCCAGAAAGCCAACATTGAATTGCTTCATTACCTCAGCTTTGATCTTCTCAGACATGTCAGGCCTCATTCGGCGAACCTTTTGCTTGATCGGTGGACAGTCTTCTCTTGTAGGGAGACGGTGAACCACAATATCTGTATCTAAACCTGGCATGTCTTCATAAGACCAAGCGAAGATTTCAACGTATTCATTCAATAACTATACTAAGCGTTCCTTGACACTCGGCTCCAGGTTGGCACCCACTTTTACTTCTTTCATGTCTTCCTCTGTCCCTAGGTTGATGGTTTCTAATAACTCTTCATGAGGCAGGATGGCCCTCTCTTCTTGTTGTAGAAGTATGGCTAACTCTCCTGGCACTTCACAACCTTCGTCAACTTCGTACTCAGCTTGATTGACCAGATCTTCAGAGTTATCGAAGGCTAAAATAGAATAGTCACCCATGGAATCCAGAGTGGATGGGTACCTGCATTTGTGAATGTGGGTGTGTGTAAGGGATATCCATCTTTAAACAAACAAAAATGCAAAAGGAAAGAAAATGAACACAACAATTTATAGATGAAAAACGTCCAATGATTTATCAAAACATGGCATATGATTATGAAGAGAATCATGCCCTTACAAATGGACCTACATGCCCCGGGCAAGGCATGAAGTGAAAATAGTGTGCGAATTGTTTTAGTTATTACAGACCAAAGAAAATGGGAAATTGTTCAAAGATAAAATTACTGGTTGATAAAGGTGATAGGGACAAAATCCTTTGCTTCCCAATTGTTCAAACCCCATTCGACAGTCGGAAAGATCCAATCTTCAAAGTGGCTCTCCTCATCTTCATCTTCTACAGCATTGATTCCATGGAGAGAAATCTTGATGGGTGGTCTTTTAGTCTTGGAGCGACGCATAGCCTTCTGTCCTGCAGCAGTAAACCCCAACCCAAACTTGTCTGTCTTATAAGGAATGTCGGGAAACTGTCCCCATACTGTACTCTTCCCCTCCTTAATCACAGCCTCTGCGTCTTTGAGGGAAGCCATCCTAGCCACCTGCTTGGGAATGATAGGTACCTCAACCACCGCCTTCGCGACTGCCACCTCGGGAGAAACTTCCTCAAAATGTTGAAAAGGTGTTTGGATGAATTTGCCATCCACTTCCACATACCGAAAGGAATTAAGATGACTAATCATGTACTCCTCCTCACCGTGTACAGTTATGATTTTACCCTTAACAGGATACTTCAGCATCTGGTGCAAAGAGGATGTAACTGCCCCGGCATGATGGATCCACGGTCTTCCCAGCAAACATGAGTATGACGGACAAATGTCCATCACGTAGAAGGTGGAGTTGAACACTTCAGTGCCTACCTTGATGGGAATATCAACCTCCCCATGAACCATTATTTTGGAACCATCGAAAGCTCTGGCGATAATGTTGCTAGGCTTGAGGGTCAAACCTTCACAATCCAAACGGTCTAAAGCCTTCTTTGGCAGCACATTCAGGGAAGAACCAGTATCGACCAAGACATGGGCGAGTGTGGTCCCTCGGCACTCAACTGAAACATGTAATGCATCATTGTGCTTCCTTCCTTTGGGAGTTAGGTCAGCATCGTAAAAGCCCAGGCCATTGTCAGCAGTAAGACTGGCCACACAGTTTTGGAATTGGTCAGCCGAGGTCTCTTGGGGGACATGTGCTGTCTTCTAGAATTTAATCAGAGCCTTAGCATGGGCCTCTGAACAGAGCAGGAGAGCTAACATTGAGGTTTTAGAAGGGGTTTGCCCCAATTGTTCCACAACGTCATAGTCACTTTTATGATTATTTTTAGGATCTCATCCATCTCCTTCTGAGTGGTTTCGGGGATAACCACAGCATGAGCCTTCGTCCTGACAGGCTCTTTCAGTACCCCCTTACCTTTGTCGGTGTTATCAGCGGATGGTCTTTCTTTAGGAGTGTTTAACTCTTCAATCACTGGGCCTTGCACAGAGGGTCCAACAGGTGCAGAAATGTTTAAGGGTCCGAAGACTGCTCGGGGAGGAGCAATCTCTGGAGAAAAGATCCGGCCACTGCGGGTGATCTTGCTAGTACCTGCGATGTTGCCTATGTCAGGGTTTTCTTCAGCAATTTCTTGGACTGTTTCGATTTGTTTGACGCCGTGGTAGAAGATTTCTCCCCCATAGTTCCACGGTATCATTTTACTTGATTGGCACAGGACAGGTCCCGACATTGTGATCTTTAGAGTGCACATTCAGAGGTGGGTGTAATCCTGACAGGCCTTTTGCAAGCCTTGGGAGGATTGTCGGAAATGGTTATGATGGCAATATCATTGGTTGAGGTATCACGAGTATCAGGAGCAATCGGATTGAAAGTGTTAACAGGGGTTTTCTGAAAAAGTATTTCTTGAGTATCCATCACGCGTTGGACACCCGACTTCAACATTGGACAATCATCTTGAATATTTGTGCACAAATAACAATCTTTATCACAACCAGGAAAGATCCCGGCTCTCAACAAATTTTCTTTTATCACTAACAATGGAGTCAACAGATCGACGATATCAGTAACATGGAGATTTTCCAAAACAGCATGCACATTGTGGCCGTGCTTGGGCATTGGCGCGGATATAACATTGGGCTTTTCAGGAGCGTCAAACTCGACCTCTTTGGCGTCAATTAAATCCTGAATTTTGTTCTTGAGTGCCCAGTAATTATTGGTATCGTGCCCAATACTGTCAGAATGGTAAGCACACTTGGCTTTTGGATTGTAAGACGGAGAGGTGGTATTTACATTCTTTGGCGCCTCTTTTAAATTAGCAAGATTCAACTTCAGGAGATGTGGAAGGATTTGAGCAGGTGTCATATTTACTGGAGTAAATTGCCGTGGTGGCCTTTGCTGATAATTTCGGGGCTGATCATTCCTCGGTTGGCTGTTTCTAAAATAGTCTGATGAAGACTTCTGTATTAATACGCCCCCACTGTCGGCCGATGTTCCTCTCTTTCCCGATTTTTCTGGGTGTACACAGCAGATACCTCTTTCTTGGCTGGGAAAGGTTTTCTAGCAGCTGTGGATGCGGAAGCATCCTTTTGAATCTTTCCACTTTTGATACCGGCTTCCACCCTCTCGCCAGTCAAAATCAACTCAGTAAATCCCGCAGAGGAGCTCCTGATTAGATGGTTGAAGAAAGGGCCAGATAGGGTCCCAAAAAACATGTCAACTAATTCCCTATCTGATAGCAGTGGCTGCACCCTTCCAGCCAGGTCGCGCCACTTCTGGGCGTACTCCTTGAACCCTTCATTTGAAGCCATTCCCATACTCTGTAGCTGAGTACGGGTCGGCGCTAAATCAACGTTGTACTGATATTGACGATAGAAAGTGGCTGCCAAGTCTTCCCAATTGTGGACCTCTGACCTCTCGAGCTGATAAAACCAATCTAACTGAGTGTCAGACAAGTTGTCTTGGAAAAAGTGCACCCAGAGGTCTTTGTCGGATGAATGTGGCTGGATCTTTCTAACATACGACCTCAAGTGCATCTTAGGGCAAGATAGACCATCGTACTTGGCGAATGTTGGCACTTTGAACTTAGGAGGGATAACAATCCCAGCTACAAGCCCCAGCTCCTCAAAATCCAATCCGGGCACACTCTGCAACTCCATAGCTGCCAACCTGTCTCCAAGGTTCCTATACTTGTCATCCGCTGGTGGATACTGTTGTTTTGAATAGTCTTCATCTTCTTACTCTTCCTCTTCTTCTACCTCAGATTTGGAAGGTACAATAACTCCTTTCCCCTTGCCAATCCCTTCGTCGGATGTTGATGGAAACTCAAGAGTCCTTCTGGCATCCCCCTCAAATCTTCTTCCAAAAGTAGCTACCCCCGGTCTCTTTTTCTTTTTCTTCTCTTTACTCTTCTCTAGCCGAGCTTTGAGATCCTCTTGACCCTTTGCCAAGGTCATGAGGAGTTGTTGAAATTGCGAATTTTGTGCCTGTAAGTCCTTCACTGTTTGCTCCAAATCCATCTTGCTGAAATAAACAGCAGAAAGATAAGGAAACCTGGCTTGAAGACCTGTTTGTGCATATGATGAATGATATGTTATTCATGTAATGCATTCAAGGGTTCAAAAATTCAAATTTTCTGTAAAAAAAGAATGCACGTCATATTAAGAAGAAATTTGTTAGTACATAAATGCCCCATGGGCGAAATATTACAAAATTCTTAATGTAAAAAGACGTTATGCATCCTCTTTGGTGCGATGTAGGTGTTAAGAGTTTCCTCCTCGTGAAGTCGGCGGGTGAGCTCTAAAACCTTCTCCTCACTGGCATAGAAGCTGGCTTCAAAAGTATCCCGTTCTTCTCTGAGTTGGATCCAACTCTTTTGCATTTCCTCCCATGATGTTGGCATGTCAGGATATAGGATGGTGTATGGAACCTCTCCTTCCATGACAAGCTCTTTAATCAAGGGGAGAATGTGAGGATATGGCATCATAAGGTTCTGGGAGCGGATTCGTACCCAGTTGAGGTAAGGCTCGAGGGGGATGGAATTCTTGTGCCCCAGTGTCTTACTATCCACCTTGTTAGGCATCCTCCAAGCTCTGATGAACCTTTGTCGAAGTCCTTGCGCATCGTTGTCGAAGTCAAAAACTAGATCAGGAATTAGCATGTCATGAGGGCCATCCCTCCGAGCATATCCAAATTGTCTCAAGGCTAGACAAGGGTTATAAGTGATGCCTCCCCTAATACCAAGTAGTGGGACATTATGGAATTCACCACAATGATCAATGAGGATGACATTTTCTCGGGACCGAGAACACCAATGTACATCAGAATGTGTGAGGGTCATCAACCGTTGTGACCACCTTAAACCCTGCTCATTCTTCAGAACTGATTATGGAAGGTGAGAAATAAACCACATTGCTAGGAGAGGAGTACAGCACATGAGAACACCTCTTTTCCTCATTGTTCGTGTGTAAAATGAGTGTAGGATGTCCCCAAGCAATGTGGGTATAGGATTCCTGGACATGAAAATCTTAACAGCATTCACATCTATAAGTTGGTCAGGATTTGGGAACAAGACCAACCCATAAATAAGGAGTGCCACAATTTCTTCAAAGGCTTGTAGATCAAGAGAATTCCAGCAGTCTTGTGCCTTCTTAAACATAAACCTTGCCAAGAAACCCTTGACACCACTTCTGGTTTCCCAATTCCCCTTGATATCAGATGGTTGCAAGTGTAATGCTTGAGCAACATCTTCAGGCTTTGGCTCTTTTTCCGTACCGTTGTAGGGTAGTTGATTAAGAATAAGAATTCTCAGGAGTTGAGAAAATTCCTCCAAAGTAGGCACCAATTGGTAGTCAGGGAATGTGAAATAGTGGTGTAGGGGGTCAAAGAACTGGAAGAGAACTTTAACCATGTCTTCTTCAATGTTGGTGTTGACTAAGCTGAGAAGTCTACCATGTCTTTCACTGAAGAGAGAATTTTCTGGAATTCTTGATGTAAGCTCCTTGAGTTGAGGAGGGATTCTCACAAGGTTGACTTGAATTGTTTTCCTGCGAAGAGTTTCCATGACCTACAAAACAAGAACAAAGATGAAGATCCAAACCCTTAAAATGGTTAGTGGATGCATATGATGCTTTATGATGTTCATGATGTATGCACAAACACATGTACAAGCAAGTCACACAAAAACCCTAGTTTCAGGCTTGCATGAGGTTTCATAGGTAAGTACCCTCTTGAGTTTAGTTGGCTCAAAACCTGTCCTATAAATAGTAACCAGGTTCTAAGGAGCTCAATATCATCGGATTGTTTTCTATGTTCATTGTTTTGGTTTAGCCACTTGACTAACGACCAAAATATTCTAAGAAAACAACCCTCAATGAGTGTAGTATCGAGTATCTACCAACTTTGGACTGCACCAAAGCCGGTCATCTCACTACCCCTAATAAAAGGCCAAGATGGTCAAGTAAGGTTCTAGTTCATTAGTGCTTAATGACATCACTCAGCGGCCCCGTATTCTCTTTGATTGACTCAAAGGCTACCGGTACTCACAAATATGTCGCACTAATATAACTATTGCTTCAACCGTGTCGGTATACCCCGCACAGTTTCCACAATGTATTGCTATCTATGAATGTTTCCCAAATCCGGGTGGAGGATTTCATGCCCAAACAAGAGAACCAAAATGTAAAGCAATCAAAACAAACAATTAATCATGCAAAGGGCGATCTAAGCCCTAAGGTTACTCCACTTTTAAATCAAATCCCCAGCAGAGTCGCCAGTTCTGTGATACGGTGGGAGAACTGACTTGGGATTTTGCATTTGTGTTCTCAAATGTTTCGGTTTAGCAAGAGTCGCCACCGACTTTTTATTTTATCCTAAGGAAAGGCCAAAAAGCACATGAAAGACCTTTGAGATGTTTTCTTGGGTTCGGGGAGTAGATTATAGAAAGGGAAGGTATTAGCACCCTTTCTATCCATGGTTATCCATGGGCTCTTAGTTACTTGCTTAGATCACTTGCTTTGCATTTTCAATTATTTGAAATGGTGCTTTGTATGTGGTTTTCAAAGATGTTTTGAAAAGAGGCCATTTGTTGTGGCAACCTTTGTAATGGTTCTTGTTTGAATGTATACAAAGGTGTTTTTGTCTTTTGAAAAGGTTTTCGATGTTTGAAAGTTGGATTTTTTGAAATTGTGTTGTGTAGTGTGTTTTGAAAAGTAGCAAGGATGTTTTTTGCAAGTTTGATCAAGTAACTAAGAGTTATCTACCCTATTTTTACTCAAAGATCTTTCCTTATGTTTTTTAACCCTTTTAATAGTGTTGTTTCACCATTGTATTTGGTGAACAACCTTGTGTTAGGATGTTAACGGGACAGGCGCGGGTCATCGTATGACCATGATAACAATGTTGTGAAATGACTTAGCACTTTTCTGTAGGGACTAAGATCATTTTTGAAAGGCAACTTTGATAGCGTCATCGAGGGACTATGATCTTTTTTCAATTCGTTTGTGCTAAAACATCCCACATGCATAACATGGCCATTTTTATAAGGAAACAAGTGGAGTTACCCTAAGGGTGCATGTGTGCAAGTGTGTTTGATTGCATGCATTTTGTCTTTGATTTTTGGGTTGTCTACTTGTTGATTTTATCTTGCCATACACACCTAATTACTAGCATTTGTACAAAGCAATAAAAATGCAGGAAATAAATATCCTATACTATTACAACCATATTGAATTGCATAAGAATATAAAGGCAAAAATAAGGTAAAAGCAAGAAAAATGAGTGTCTTTCGACCCAGGCAGGAACACCCTTCGATTGGCATTCTGTTGGCCTCCTTCCATTGGGGGCTGGCATCAGTAAGGTCCTGTCCTTCGATTGGGAATTCGCGCCAGTGAGGTCATGGCCTTCGATTGGGTTTTGGCACCAGTCAGGTCATGTACTTCGATTGGAGGCTGGCACCAGCATGGAAGTGCCTTTCGTCTGAGCCTGGACATAGTGCAAGTGTGCCTCTGGCTGGGCCTTTCTGCCTTGTTGCCTTCTTCGATTGGTCCTGGAATCTGTGCAAGATGCAATCTGCCTTTCTGTCTCCTTCGATTGGGTCTGGAGTCAGTGAGGAAGCCTGGGAATTCGTTTCATACTCCTGTCTTTTGTTTACTTCGTTTGAGATATTAAATAGCAACATGGCCCAAGGCCATGCTGTCATTACCTCAGGGCCAGGTTAGTTCTTAGAGTATTTGTAACAAACCAAAGAACAAAAGGAGAGACAATAAAAACAAACTAAAAGAGTGGAAACGAAAAGGTAACAAACACTATGTACATGTTTGAAACAAAAAGGAAACTTATTTACATGTTATGCCAGAAATGAAGGGTTCAAGGTTACGAATGACTTACCTTGCTTGAGGCTGGAACGTGTGTTGGGCCTGTAAGTGGTTTCCTTGAATGCTTCTAGATTCGAAGGGAGGAACCAGGAGTTATGTCTTTGATACTGGATAAGTGTGAGGTTCTTCCTACTGGATTCAAAGGGTAACAAGGTATAGGGATGTTTCAGATTCTAAGGAGATAAGTGTTTGCTCTTTGATTTGATACAGGCAGGTCTGAGTTTTTGTTAGTTTTGATACAGGCTTTCTTGCAGTTGTAGTTGGACTGACTTTAGGCAGGTTTCTTTGCAGTTGCAGTTGAACTGGCTGGAGTTTTCTGGCTTTGGTAAGGAAGGCAGGTTTTGAGGTTATGCAGGCCTCAAGGCTTGTTGTAACACAGGTTTGATGTTCTGGTGTTAGGCAGGAGGATGCAGTTCTGGATTTGTTGTTTTGATTCTGGGTATGTGTTTGAGTGTTTAAGTGTTTAAGTGTTTAAGTGTTTAAGTGTTTGAGTGTTTGAGAATTTTATGGTGTGAGAGAATTTTGAAGATACATTCCTCTGGCCAAAAAGTCCTCTCTCAGCTTTGCATAAATTCCTCTATTTATAGAGGAAAAGAATGGACATGTTTTCAACAGCCAGCCTTGCAAAAATAGTAAAATAATAGGTAACGTGACAGCACATGTGGTGGGCCTGTTGGCAGTTGGGGTGCATAAGATGTGACTCATGCTTCTGTCATTGCTTGTGGAGCAAAAATAATAAAATAAGGCCCAGCTAGAAAGTAAATGTCCACTTGTGCCACAAAAGCAAGATGAATGGTTCAGGTGAGGTTGCTTCATGCCGAAGTAAAATAGGTGCAAGGCTCAAGACAGACTTTCCTAAAAGGTAGTACTGTGCACAACAGATGGGTACAGGCCTAAAAAGGGAAGACACTTGGCCTAGCCTATGGGTCTGAATGTCCAACTTGATCTTTTGAGTCGAATCCTCCATCTTTTTACACCTTTCAACCAGACATCATTCGTTTTCACCAGCTGTGTGTCCTTCGAATGAACCAACTGTGTGTTCTTCGAATGACCCTTCTTTTCCAGCTTCAAAGTCTAATTTGAATCTATTTGGACCCTTCCCTATTAGGCAACTTCGACCAGCCCTTGGCCTTGTGATGAGTCTAAGTTCTGATTCAAAGTGTTCAGAACTTCCTTCATCAGAGCATCTTAGATTAAGAGAAACTCTGCACTGAAATGCCATTCGAAGGTCATTTCATTCTGATGTTCTTATTAAGGGAAACTCTGAAGTTCCAGTTGAAGGACACTCTGAAGTTCCAGTCCAGGGACCTTTTGAAATGCCAATTGAAGGGTATTCTTGGGTTGAAAGACATTCCTGAGTCGAAGGACACTGTTTCAAAGGGAACCAAAAACTCAATCGAAACCTGTATGGAGATCATTTCCTTCTGAATCGAAGGAGACCTATTTGAATTCACATTGCCCAGACGAAACTTGTATCGAAGAAAACATATTGCTAAATCGAAAGCTCATGCTCGAAGGAAGCATATTGCCCAATCGAAGTAGGCTTGCAAGCAGCATATGCCCAATCGAAGCAGGCTTGTAGGCAGTGAACTTGTCCAAATCGAAACAGGCTTACAGGCAGCTAAAATAGGTCTTCAAAGCAAGCATGCAGGCAACAGGCTTATTGGATCGAAGGGTCTGCCTTGCAGGGGCACTTGTGGCCAGAAAACATGGTTTTCAAGGCAAGCAATATAGGCAGCAAAAGTCACAAACGAAACCTGCAACAAGAAGTCACATGCCCAGGTGAAAGAGGCACGCTAGCATCCATTTTGAGCAATCGAAGGAGGCCAAGAGTCAATCGAAGGATTCTGATCGAAAGGTGCCTAAAGACCAATCGAAAGAGCTGAAACGAAGGACACTTGTTTTCCTCCAAATTTTGTCAAAATAATATTTTTATCTGTTTTCTCCCTTTTTGACAGTTTCCTTTTAATTTTGGTACTGGAAAATCCAAATTCACTTGTTCAAGCTTGAACCTTGAAAATCCTTGTAAGAAAGGCCTTGAGAATTGAGAGGGCAAATTTTTGGGTACAACAGCTGCCCCTGTTCAATATTCTTGAACCTGAAGAGTTAGATTTGCAGTTTTGTCGTTCGCAACTCGAAGGTAAAAGATGATTGGACACTAGAGTGCCCAAAACATTTGCACTCGTCAAAGCGTAGTTTGAGGGAATGGGCTTAAAGATGCCATTTGGAGATGGTGGAATCTTGCTGGAGATGGGCTTAAAGATGCCATCCAAGAATGTTTGTTGAATTGCAATGTTGTAGGTCAGAAGAATGAGCATCAAAATGGTATCTGTGTCTAGAATGCCATTGAACTGTATCTGGGGACTGAGTTTGTATGAGCAAAAGAATGGCGTATGTGTCTGGCGCGTATCTGAGCTGTAACTGTATTTGGATTTTGAATGAATATCAGGATGACTACCGTGTCTGGAGTGTATCTGTATTCTGAATGGGTAACAGAGAAAAATCTGTGTATAGAGCAACTGTGTGCTGAGGATAAATTCTGAATGAGTGACAGAATGGAAACCGTGTCTGGAGCGTATCTGGACTGTATCTAAAGTTTGAGATCTGTATGAGTAGCAGAATAACTTCCGTGTCTGGAGTGTATCTGAAACTGTAACTGGGATCTGAATGAGTGACAGAATGGCAACCGTGTCTGGCGCGTATCTGGACTGTATCTGAATTTGAGATCTGTATGAGTAGCAGAATGACTTCCGTGTCTGGAGTTTATCTGAAACTGTAACTGGGATCTGAATGAGTGACTGAATGACAACCGTGTCTGGCGCGTATCTGGACTGTATCTGAAGTTGAGATCTGTATGAGTAGCAGAATGACTTCCGTGTCTGGAGTGTATCTGAGACTGTAACTGGGATCTGAATGAGTGACAGAATGGCAACCATGGCGATTGCACTGGGGAGAATCAAACTGCTGGTGTAAAGGCCAGAATGGCTTCCGTGTTTGGAGCGTATCCAAACTTGAAATTGATAATTTAATCTGAATGAGAGATAGAATGGCCGCCGTGTCTGGAGCGTATCTAGTCTGTATCGGATTGCTGAAGTCTGAATGAGTAGTAGAATGACCGCCGTATCTAGGGTGTATCTGTAATGTATCTGACTTGAAATTCTGAATGAGTAATAGAATGACCGCCGTGTCTGGGGTGTATCCATACTGTATCTTACTAATTGTTAACGATAGCCTTTTAATCTTATCCTGAAAAGGGTAAAAATGTTAGCTGAAGACAAAATTATGTTGCATGATATGTATGATGCAATGAATTGTATTTCATAAATGTTTATGATATATGGATGTAATGATTATGCATGTATGCTGAGTAGTTGTCTTGCTGAAGAAAATAAATCCTTGATAGCTGGAGATAATGAAAATCTTGACTGTTGTCGGGGAAAGTAAATCCTTGACCGTAGCTTGGGGATTCCAAAAATCTTTGACTGTTGAAGATGAGAAATCCTTGCTGACTGCTTGTGGATTAAAGATCTTCGATTGTTGAGGACTCTTAGGACCACTGTTGGGGATTAAAAATCTTTGGTGACCTGTGGGGGTTTTAACAAAACTTCACTAACTTCTGCGGGGAATGAAAATTCTGACGATCTCTACCGGGGAATTAAAACCTGGGAGACTTCCGCTGGAGAAGTGAGACTGAGAATCTTCAATCTGCTGGGAAATATCTCTGTGGGGAATTAAAACCTGGGAGACTTCCGCTGGATAAGTGAGACTGAGAATCTTCAATCTACTGGGAAATATCTTTGTAGGGAGAATGTTCACCGTTCTGGTTCCGCTGGGGAATAGGATTTTCAGGGTTTTCGGGCTCCACTGGGGTTCTTGAAACTTTGACTCTGAAGGGAATTTTGAAATTCATCTCAGCTGGGGAATCAAGTCCTAGAAAGCATTTGCTCTGCTGAGGATTCTGAAGTTTAACTTTGTTAGGGAAATATATTCTGAATTTTAACTCTGTTGAGGATCTTGAAGTTTAGTTCCGCTGGGGATTTCTTTTGAAATGGCATAAAGATATCTTCCTAAACTTCAACCTCTCAGTAATCATCTTTTCTCAATTTCGTTTTATTTGTAAGCAATGATTATGTTCAAATGCATATGCCTATTTAACAAAACACTGGACGTTTTTCAAATAAAACATAAGTGTAAAAAAGAAAAGGAAGGAAAGCAAATTTATGCACTTGGAAGCGTATTTGTATTAACTTTTATGAATATCTTTGTACAAATGAGACAGACATCCTAGTAAGAGAATGTTGTCGTAAAAATTGAATATTTTATACGGAAGAAAGATGGCTATGTGTAACAATTCCATGGGATTCCCATTCTGCCATAGCCTTCACAACTCTGAATATTTGTCCATTCGCTGCTTCGTCCGCCGATGACTGGATTGATCAGAAGGTTGTAGCTTGTTGATGAAGAGATTGTTCTTAAAGTGATCCGACGATACACAGTCATACGCTTTAATTCCCTAACTTTTGCCTGGATCGCCCTTTCGGGTTTTCGATCCACCGGGAAACCCTTTTTTTCCCAAGTTGCCCTTTCGGGTTTTCAACTTGCCGGGTGTACAGATTTTTTTTTGTTTTATCCCTAATTTTTTCCTGAACCGCCCTTTCGGGTTTTCGGTTCACCGGGATGCCCATTTTTGCCCAAGTTTCCCTTTCGGGTTTTCGACTTGTCAGGTTATTTTATGCGTAGTATCTTTTGACTATGTCTGCGTTCGCAGGGTGTGGCAAATCGTCGCCGTCCATGGTGGTCAAAATCATTGCCCCACCAGAAAAGATACTCTTGATCACAAATGGACCTTCGTAAGTAGGAGTCCACTTGCCCCTGGGATCACTTTGCGGTAAGATGATCCACTTGATTACAAGATCTCCGACTCGATATATCTGACGCCTGACTTTCTTGTTGAAAGCCTTGATCATGCGTTTTTGATACGCCTGACCATGACAAACAACGGTAAGTCGCTTCTCATCGATCAAATTGAGTTGATCAAGCCGGGTCTGAACCCAATCGTCTTCACTCAAACCAGCGTCTTTCATGATCCTTAAGGAAGGAATCTGAACTTCCATGGGTAGGACAGCCTCCATGTCGTACACCAAAGAAAATGGGGTTGCCCCTGTTGAAGTACGTGTCGTGGTACGATATCCATGCAGAACAAACGGTAACATCTCGTGCCAGTCCTTGTAGGTGACTGTCATCTTTTGAATGATCTTCTGGATATTTTTGTTCGCAGCTTCAACAACACCGTTCATCTTCGGCCGATAAGGAGATGAATTGTGATGATAAATCTTGAACTGTTCGCATAGAGCGGCGATCATAGTATTGTTCAGATTTATACCATTGTCTGTGATGATCCTGTCGGGGACACCATACCGGCATATGAGGTTTTGCTTGATGAAGAGGGCAACCACATTCTTTGTAACAGAGGCAAAGGAAGCTGCTTTGACCCACTTGGTAAAATAATCAATAGCGACCAAGATGAAGCGATGTCCATTGGATGCCGTGGGCTTGATCTCTCCAATCATGTCGATGCCCCACATTGCGAATGGCCAAGGAGCTGTCAGGACGTTGAGTGGAACAGGGGGAATATGTACTTTGTCGGTGTAGACTTGGCATTTGTGGCAAGTACGGGAATGTTGATGACAAATCAGCTTCCATGGTGGACCAGTAGTAACTTGCCCTTAGAATCTTCTTTGCCATTGTATGTCCGCTCAATTGGGTGCCAAATGTGTCATTGTGTATTTTAGTCATGATCAACTCTGCTTCAGCTTTGTCTACACATTGAAGTAAAACACAATCATGGCTGCATTTATAGAGGATGCCATTGCTTAAGAAGAACTTGACAGTAAATCTCCTTAAGAACTTTTTGTCATTGACTGAAGCTCCTTTGGGGCATTCTCTAGTCTGGAGATACCTTTTGATTTCATGAAACCAGGGTTGTTCCACTACTTCTTCGGTATTAATCTCATGAAAATGCGCAGGTTCATCCATTCACTCGATGGTAATTTGGGGAGTCTCGTTATCCCAGTTGAGTTTAAACATGGAAGACATTGTAGCCAGAGCATCTGCTAGCTGATTCTCTTCTCACGGGAAATGCTCGAAATTAATATGCTCGAAATGAGGCAACAAAGTCAGGACATGTTCCTTGTATGGGATAAGATTATGATGTTTGGTGTCCCACTCTCCTTTGACTTGACTGATAACCAAAGCCGAGTCCCCAAATATGATCAAAGATTTGATCCCCAGGTCTATAGCAGCCTTGAGACCATAGATGCAAGCTTCATACTCAACCATGTTGTTGGTACAGCTGAAACAAATTCGTGCAGTGAAAGGTGTATGGCAACCTTCTGGGGAAATAAGTACCGCACCGATACCGTTGCCAAGTACATTCGAAGCACCATCAAAGTACAGGGTCCATCGGGATCCTTGTTCAGGTCCGTCATACGGTCCGTTACTTTCGATATTGTCCAATGTCATGATGTCCTCGTCCGAGAAGTCGAATCTCATAGATTGATAATCTTCGACGTCTTGATGAGCTAGATGGTCAGCTAGTACACTCCCCTTTATAGATTTTAGGGTAGTATACTGGATGTCATACTCAGTCAGGATCATCTACCATCTAGCGATTCTTCCTGATAAAGCAGGCTTCTCGAAAATATATTTGATCGGGTCCATCTTGGAAATCAGCAAAGTGGTATGAGTCAACATATATTGCCTTAGTCGGCGAGTAGCCCATACCAAAGTGCAACAAGTTTTCTCGAGCAATGAGTAGCGAGTCTCACAGTCGGTAAACTTTTTGCTAAGGTAATAAATGGCATGCTCTTTTCGACCAGACTCGCCATGTTGGCCCAGCACGCACCCCATTGAGTTATCCAAAACAGTCAGATACATGATCAACGGCCTTCCTTCGACGGGTGGCATCAGAATAGGAGGTTCCAATAAGTATTCCTCGATCTTATCAAAATCAACTTGACAATCATCGTTCCATTCAACTACCTGATCCTTCTTCAACAGCTTGAAAATCGGCTCACAGGTGGATGTCAGGTGAGAGATGAACCTTGCAATATAGCTCAAGCGTCCCAAGAATCCTCTAACCTCCTTTTCAGTACGGGGGGCTGGCATTTCTTGTATAGCCTTCACTTTAACAGGATCGACCTCAATACCTTTGTTGCTGACAATAAATCCCAAGAGCTTACCAGACCTAACTCCAAAAGTGCACTTGCTTGGATTCAGTCTGAGTTTGTACTCCTTCAACCTGGAAAACAGCTTCTGCAAATGTCCAAGGTGTTCTTCTTCTGTTTGTGATCGAACTATCATATCGTCTACGTAAACTTCGATCTCATGGTGTATCATATCATGAAACAAAGCTACCATGGCGCGTTGATAAGTTGCTCATGCGTTCCTTAGTCCGAACGGCATCACCTTGTAGCAGAAGGTACCCCATTGTGTAACACAGGTTGTTTTCTCCATGTCCAAGGGGGCCATTTTAATCTGGTTATAACCCGAGAATCCATCCATGAAGGAAAAAACCTTGTGTTGAGCGGTGTTATCAACCCAGACGTCAATATGAGGTAGAGGGAAATCATCTTTAGGGCTAGCCCTGTTCAAATCCCGATAGTCCACACACATTCTGACTTTGCCATCCTTTTTGGGTACGGGCACAATGTTGGCGACCCATTGTGGATAGGTCGTAACAGCCAGAAAGCCAGCGTTGAATTGCTTCATTACCTCAGCTTTGATCTTCTTAGACATGTCAGGCCTCATTCGGCGAACCTTTTGCTTGATAGATGGACAGTCTTCTCTTGTAGGGAGACGGTGAACCACGATATCTGTATCTAAACCTGGCATGTCTTCATAAGACCAAGCGAAGATTTCAACGTATTCATTAAATAACTGTACTAAGCGTTCCTTGACACTCGGCTCCAGGTTGGCACCCACTTTTACTTCTTTCTTGTCTTCCTCTGTCCCCAGGTTGATGGTTTCTAACAACTCTTCATGAGGTAGGATGACCCTCTCTTCTTGTTGTAGAAGTCTGGCTAACTCTCCCGGCACTTCACAACCTTCGTCAACTTCGTACTCAGCTTGATTGACCAGATCTTCAGAGTTATCGAAGGCTAAAACAGAATAGTCACCCATGGAATCCGGAGTGGATGGGTACCTGCATTTGTGAATATGGGTGTGTGTAAGGGATAGCCATCTTTAAACAAACAAAAATGCAAAAGGAAAGAAAATGAACACAACAGTTTATAGATGAAAAACGTCCAATGATTTATCAAAACATGGCATATGATTATGAAGAGAATAAAGCCCTTACAAATGGACCTACATGCCCCGGGCAAGGCATGAGGTGAAAATAGTGTGCGAATTGTTTTAGTTATTACAGACCAAAGAAAATGGGAAATTGTTCAAAGATAAAATTATTGGTTGATAAAGGTGATAAGGATAAAATCCTTTGCTTCCCAATTGTTCAAACCCCCTTCGACAGTCGGAAAGATCCAATCTTCAAAGTGGCTCTCCTCATCTTCATCTTCTACAGCATTGATTCCATGGAGAGAAATCTTGATGGATGGTTTTTTAGTCTTGGAGCGACGCATAGCCTTCTGTCCTGCAGTAGTAAACCCCAACCCAAACTTGTCTATCTTATAAGGAATGTCGGGCAACTGTCCCCATACTGTACTCTTCCCCTCCTTAATCACAGCCTCTGCGTCTTTGAGGGAAGCCATCCTAGCCACCTGCTTGGGAATGATAGGTACCTCAACCACCGCCTTCGCGACTGCCACCTCGGGAGAAACTTCCTCAAAATGTTGAAAAGGTGTTTCGATGAATTCGCCATCCACTTCCACATACCGAAAGGAATTAAGATGACTGATCATGTATTCCTCCTCACCGTGTACAGTTATGATTTTACCCTTAACATGATACTTCAGCATCTAGTGCAAAGAGGATGTAACTGCCCTGGCATGATGGATCCACGGTCTTCCCAACAAACATGAGTATGACGGACGGATGTCCATCACGTAGAAGGTGGAGTTGAACACTTCAGTGCCTACCTTGATGGGAATATCAACCTCCCCATGAACCATTCTTTTGGAACCATCGAAAGCTCTGACGATAATGTTGCTAGGCTTGAGAGTCAAACCTTAACAATCCAAACGGTCTAAAGCCTTCTTTGGAAGCACATTCAGGGAAGAACCAGTATCGACCAAGACATGGGCGAGTGTGGTCCCTTGGCACTCAACTGAAACATGTAATGCATCATTGTGCTTCCTTCCTTTGGGAGTTAGGTCAGCGTCGGAAAAGCCCAGGCCATTGTCAGCAGTAAGACTGGCCACACAGTTTTGGAATTGGTCAGCCGAGGTCTCTTGGGGGACATGTGTTGTCTTCAAGAATTTAATCAGAGCCTTAGCGTGGGCCTTTGAACAGAGCAGTAGAGCTAACATTGAGATTTTAGAAGGGGTTTTCCCCAATTGTTCCACAACGTCATAGTCACTTTTTCTGATTATTTTTAGGATCTCATCCATCTCCTTTTGAGTGGTTTCAGGGATAACCACAGCATGAGCCTTCGTCCTGACAGGCTCTTTCAGTACCCCCTTACCTTTGTCGGTGTTATCAGCGGATGGTCTTTCTTTAGGAGTGTTTAACTCTTCAATCACTGGGCCTTGCACAGAGGGTCCAACAGGTGCAGAAATTTTTAAGGGTCCGAAGACTGCTCGGGGAGGAGCAATCTCCGGAGAAAAGATCTGGCCACTGCGGGCGATCTTGCTAGTACCTGCGATGTTTCCTATGTCAGGGTTTTCTTCAGCAATTTCTTGGACTGTTTCGATTTGTTTGACACCATGGTTGAAGATTTCTTCCCCATAGTTCCACGGTATCATTTTACTTGATTGGCACAGGACGGGTCCCGACATTGTGATCTTTAGAGGTGCACATTCAGAGTTGGGTGTAATCCTGACAGGCCTTTTGCAAGCCTTGGGAGGATTGTTGGAAATGGTTATGATGGCAATATCATTGGTTGAGGTATCACAAGTATCAGGAGCAATCGGATTGAAAGTGTTAACATGGGTTTTCTGAAAAAGTATTTCTTGAGTATCCATCAGGCGTTGGACACCCGACTTCAACATTGGACAATCATCTTGAATATTTGAGCACAAATAGCAATCTTTATCACAACCAGGAAAGATCCCGGCTCTCAACAAATTTTCTTTTATCACTAACAATGGAGTCAACAGATCGACGATATCAGTAACATGGAGATTTTCCAAAACAGCATGCACATTATGGCCGTGCTTGGGCATTGGCGCGGATATAACATTGGGCTTTTCAGGAGCTTCAAACTCGACCTCTTTGGCATCAATTAAATCCTGAATTTTGTTCTTTAGTGCCCAGTAATTATTGGTATCGTGCCCAATACTGTCGGAATGGTAAGCACACTTGGCTTTTGGATTGTAAGACGGAGAGGTGGTATTTACATTCTTTGGCGCCTCTTTTAAATTAGCAAGATTCAACTTCAGGAGATGTGGAAGGATTTGAGCAGGTGTCATATTTACTGGAGTAAATTTTCGTGGTGGCCTTTGCTGATAAGTTCTGGGCTGATCATTCCTCGGTTGGCTGTTTCTAAACTGGTCTGATGCAGACTTCTGTATTAATACGGCTCCCACTGTTGGCCGACGTTCCTCTCTTTCCCGATTTTTCTGGGTGTACACAGCAGATACCTCTTTCTTGGCTGGGAAAGGTTTTCTAGCAGCTGTGGATGCGGAAGCATCCTTTTGAATCTTTCCACTTTTGATACCGGCTTCCACCCTCTCGCCAGTCAAAATCAACTCAGTAAATCCCGCAGAGGATCTCCCGATTAGATGGTTAAAGAAAGGGCCAGATAGGGTCCCCAAAACCATGTCAACTAATTCCCTATCTGATAGCAGTGGCTGCACCCTTTCAGCCAGGTCGCGCCACTTCTGGGCGTACTCCTTGAACCCTTCATTTGAAGCCATTCCCATACTCTGTAGCTGAGTACGGGTCGGTGCCAAATCAGCGTTGTACTGATACTGACGATAGAAAGCGGCTGCCAATTCTTCCCAATTGTGGACCTCTGACCTCTCGAGCTGATAAAACCAATCTAACTGAGTGCCAGACAAGCTGTCTTGGAAAAAGTGCACCCAGAGGTCTTTGTCGGATGAATGTGGCTGGATCTTTCTAACATACGACCTCAAGTGCATCTTAGGGCAAGATAGACCGTCGTACTTGGCGAATGTTGGCACTTTGAACTTAGGAGGGATAACAATCCCAGCTACAAGCCCTAGCTCCTCAAAATCCAATCCGGGCACCCTCTGCAACTCCATAGCTGCCAACCTGTCTTCAAGGTTCTTATACTTGTCATCCGCTGGTGGATACTGTTGTTCTGAATAGTCTTCGTCTGCTTCCTCTTCCTCTTCTTCTACCTCATATTCAGAAGGTACAGTAACTCCTTTCCCCTTGCCAATCCCTTCGTCGGATGTTGATGGAAACTCAAGAGTCCTTCTGGCATCCCCCTCAAATCTTCTTCCAAAAGTAGCTACCCCCGGTCTCTTTTTATTTTTCTTCTCTTTACTCTTCTCTAGCAGAGCTTTGAGATCCTCTTGACCCTTTGCCAAGGTCATGAGGAGTTGTTGAAATTGCGAATTTTGTGCCTGTAAGTCCTTCACTGTTTGCTCCAAATCCATCTTGCTGAAATAAACAGCAGAAAGATAAGGAAACCTGGCTTGAATACCTGTTTGTGCATATGATGAATGATATGTTATTCATGTAATGCATTCAAGGGTTCAAAAATTCAAATTTGCTGTAAAAAAAGAATGCACGTCATATTAAGAAGAAATTTGTTAGTACATAAATTCCCCATGGGTGAAATATTACAAAATTCTTAATGTAAAAAGACGTTGTGCATCCTCTTTGGTGCGATGTAGGTGTTAAGAGTTTCCTCCTCGTGAAGTCGGCGGGTGAGCTCTAAAACCTTCTCCTCACTGGCATAGAAGTTGGCTTCAAAAGTATCTCGTTCTTCTCTGAGTTGGATCCAACTCTTTTGCATTTCCTCCCATGATGTTGGCATGTCAGGATATAGGATGGTGTATGGAACCTCTCCTTCCATGACAAGCTCTTTAATCAAGGGGAGAATGTGAGGATATGGCATCATAAGGTTCTGGGAGCGGGTTCGTACCCACTTGAGGTAAGGCTCGAGGGGGATGGAATTCTTGTGCCCCAGTGTCTTACTATCCACCTTGTTAGGCATCCTCCAAGCTCTGATGAACCTTTGTCGAAGTCCTTGCGCATCGTTGTCGAAGTTAAAAACTAGATCAGGAATTAGCATGTCATGAGGGCCATCCCTCCGAGCATATCCAAATTGTCTCAAGGCTAGACAAGGGTTATAGGTGATGCCTCCCCTAATACCAAGTAGTGGGACATTAGGGAATTCACCACAACGATCAATAAGGATGACATTTTCTCAGGACCGAGAACACCAATGTACATCAGAATGTGTGAGGGTCATCAACCGTTGTGACCACCTTAAACCATGCTCATTCTTCAGAACTGATTGTGGAAGGTGAGAAATAAACCACCTTGCTAGGAGAGGAGTACAACACATGAGAACACCTCTTTTCCTCATTGTTCGTGTGTAAAATGGGTGTAGGATGTCCCCAAGCAATGTGGGTATAGGATTCCTGGACATGAAAATCTTAACAACATTCACATCTATAAGTTGGTCAGGATTTGGGAACAAGACTAACCCATAAATAAGGAGTGCCACAATTTCTTCAAAGGCTTGTAGATCAAGAGAATTCCAGCAGTCTTATGCCTTCTCAAACAGAAACCTTGCCAAGAAACCCTTGACACCACTTCTGGTTTCCCAATGCCCCTTGATATCAGATGGTTGCAAGTGTAATGCTTGAGCAACATCTTCAGGCTTTGGCTCTTTTTCTGTACCGTTGTAGGGTAGTTGATTAAGAATAGGAATTCTCAGGAGTTGAGAAAATTCCTCCAAAGTAGGCACCAATTGGTAGTCAGGGAATGTGAAATAGTGGTGTAGGGGGTCAAAGAACTGGAAGAGAACTTTAACCATGTCTTCTTCAATGTTGGTGTTGACTAAGCTGAGAAGTCTACCATGTCTTTCACTGAAGAGAGAATTTTCTGGAATTCTGGATGTAAGCTCCTTGAGTTGAGGAGGGATTCCCACAAGGTTGACTTGAATTGTTTTCCTGCGAAGAGTTTCCATGACCTACAAAACAAGAACAAAGATGAAGATCCAAACCCTTGAAATGGTTAGTGGATGCATATGATGCTTTATGATGTTCATGATGTATGCACAAACACATGTACAAGCAAGTCACACAAAAACCCTAGTTTCAGGCTTGCATGAGGTTTCATAGGTAAGTACCCTCTTGAGTTTAGTTGGCTCAAAACCTGTCCTATAAATAGTAACCGGGTTCTAAGGAGCTCAATATCATCGGATTGTTTTCTATGTTCACTGTTTTGGTTTAGCCACTTGACTAGCGACCAAAATATTCCAAGAAAACAACCCTCAATGAGTGTAGTATCGAGTATCTACCAACTTCGGACTACACCAAAGCCGGTCATCTCACTACCCCTAATAAAAGGCCAAGATGGTCAAGTAAGGTTCTAGTTCATTAGTGCTTAATGACATCACTCAGCGGCCCCGTATTTTCTTTGATTGACTCAAAGGCTACCGGTACTCACAAATATGTCGCACTAATATAGCTATTGCTTCAACCGTGTCGATATACCCCACACAGTTTCCACAATGTATTGCTATCTATGAATGTTTCCCAAATCCGGGTGAAGGATTTCATGCCCAAACAAGAGAACCAAAATGTAAAGCAATCAAAACAAACAATTAATCATGCAAAGGGTGATTTAAGCCCTAAGGTTACTCCACTTTTAAATCAAATCCCCAGTAGAGTCGCCAGTTCTGTGATACGGTGGGAGAACTGACTTGGGATTTTTCGTTTGTGTTTGCAAATGTTTTCGTTTAGCAAGAGTTGCCACCGACTTTTTATTTTATCCTAAGGAAAGGCCAAAAAGTACAGGAAAGACCTTTGAGATGTTTTCTTGGGTTCGGGGAGTAGATTATAGAAAGGGAAGGTATTAGCACCCTTTCTATCCATGGTTATCCATGGGCTCTTAGTTACTTGCTTAGATCACTTGCTTTGCATTTTCAATTGTTTGAAATGGTGCTTTGTGTGTGGTTTTGAAAGATATTTTGAAAAGAGGCCATTTGTTGTGGCAACCTTTGTAATGATTCTTGTTTGAATGTATACAAAGGTGTTTTTGTCTTTTGAAAAGGTTTTCGATGTTTGAAAGTTGGATTTTTTGAAATTTTGTTGTGTAGTGTGTTTTGAAAAGTAGCAAGGATGTTTTTTGCAAGTTTGATCAAGTAACTAAGAGTTATCTACCCTATTTTTACTCAAAGATCTTTCCTTATGTTTTTTAACCCTTTTAACAGTGTTGTTTCACCATTGTATTTGGTGAACAACCTTGTGTTAGGATGTTAACGGGACAGGCGCGGGTCATCGTATGACCATGATATCAATGTTGTGAAATGACTTAGCTCTTTTCTGTAGGGACTAAGATCATTTTTGAAAGGCAACTTTGATAGCGTCATCGAGGGACTATGATCTTTTTTCAATTCGTTTATGCTAAAACATCCCACATGCATAACATGGCCATTTTTATAAGGCAACAAGTGGAGTTACCCTAAGGGTGCATGTGTGCAAGTGTGTTTGATTGCATGCATTTTGTCTTTGATTTTTGGGTTGTCTACTTGTTGATTTTATCTTGCCATACACACCTAATTACTAGCATTTGTACAAAGCAATAAAAATGCAGGAAATAAATATCCTATACTATTACAACCACATTGAATTGCATAAGAATATAAAAGGCAAAAATAAGGTAAAAGCAAGAAAAATGAGTGTCTTTCGACCCAGGCAGGAACACCCTTCGATTGGCATTCTGTTGGCCTCCTTCGATTGGGGGCTGGCATCAGTAAGGTCCTGTCCTTCAATTGGGAATTTGCGCCAGTGAGGTCATGGCCTTCGATTGGGTTTTGGCACCAATCAAGTCATGTACTTTGATTGGAGGCTGGCACCAGCATGGAAGTGCCTTTCGTCTGAGCCTGGACTTAGTGCAAGTGTGCCTCTGGCTGGGCCTTTCTGCCTTGTTGCCTTCTTCGATTGGGCCTGGAATCTGTGCAAGATGCAATCTGCCTTTCTGTCTCCTTCGATTAGGTCTGGAGTCAGTGAGGAAGCCTGGGACTTCGTTTCATACTCCTGTCTTTTGTTTACTTCGTTTGAGATATTAAATAGCAACATGGCCCAAGGCCATGCTGTCATTACCTCAGGGCCAGGTTAGTTCTTAGAGCATTTGTAACAAACTAAAGAACAAAAGGAGAGACAATAAAAACAAACTAAAAGAGTGGAAACGAAAAGGTAACAAACACTATGTACATGTTTGAAACGAAAAGGAAACTTATTTACATGTTATGCCAGAAATGAAGGGTTCAAGGTTAAGAATGACTTACCTTGCTTGAGGCTAGAACGTGTGCTGGGCTTGTAAGTGGTTTCCTTGAATGCTTCTGGATTCGAAGGGAAGAACCAGGAGTTATGTCTTTGATACTGGATAAGTGTGAGGTTCTTCCTACTGGATTCAAAGGGTAACAAGGTATAGGGATGTTTCAGATTCTAAGGAGATAAGTGTTTGCTCTTTGATTTGATACAGACAGGTCTGAGTTTTTGTTAGTTTTGATACAGGCTTGCTTGCAGTTGCAGTTGGACTGGCTTTAGGCAGGTTTTTCTTGCAGTTGCAGCTGAACTGGCTAGAGTTTTCTGGCTTTGGTAAGAAAGGAAGTTTTTGAGGTTATGCAGGCCTCAAGGCTTGTTGTAAATACCTCAACAGATAATTAAGGAATCTTGGATGATTGCTACCTCAGAGGACGATGTAGGAATCTGGGACGATTACTACCTCAACAGATAATGAAGGAATCTTGGACGATTACTACCTCAACGGATGATGAAGGAATCTGAAATGATTACTACCTCAACAGATAATGAAGGAATCTTAGATGATTTTCACCTCTGCGGATGATAAAGGAATCTGAAATGATTACTACCTCAACGGATGATGAAGGAACCTTGGACAATTACTACCTCAGCAAATGATGAAGGAATCTTGGATGATTGCTACCTCAACGGATGATGAAGGAATCTGGGACGATTACTACCTCAATAGATAATAAAGGAATCTTGGATGATTTCTACCTCAGCGGATGATGAAGGAATCTTGGATGATTACTACTTCAGCGGATGATGAATGAATCTGAAATGATTACTACCTCAACGGAAGATGAAGGAACCTTGGTAGGACTGATTCATGATGAGTCCGAGTAAAACTGCATCTGGAAATGTATGAGAAGGAACATGGGTAGGGTTACTTCATGAAGAGTCAGTGTAAAACTTCATCTGGAAATGTCTGAGAAGGAACCTGGGTAGGGTTACTTCATGATGAGTCTGTGTAAAACTTCATCTATAATTTTAAGAGAAAGAAACTGGGTAAGGTTGCTTCAGGACGAGTCCGTGTAAAATTGTATCTGGAATTGAGAAGGAACCTGGGTAGGGCTGCTTCATGATGAGTCCGGGTAAAACTGCATCTGGAAATGTATGAGAAGGAACCTGGGTAGGGTTACTTCATGATGAGTCCGTGTAAAACTTCATCTGGAAATGTCTGGGAAGGAACCTGGGTAGGGTTACTTCATGATGAGTCAGTGTGAAACTGCATCTGGAAATGTATGAGAAGGAACCTGGGTAGAGTTACTTCATGATGAGTCCGTGTAAAACTGCATCTGGAAATAAGAAGGAACCTGGGTAGGGTTACTTCATGATGAGCCCGGGTAAAACTGCATCTGGAAATAAGAAGGAACCTGGGTAGGGTTGCCTTATGATGAGTCCGGGTAAAACTGCATCTGGAAATGAGAAGGAACTTGGGTAGGGTTACTTCATGATGAGTCCGTGTGAAACTGCATCTGGAAATGTATGAGAAGGAACCTGGGTAGGGTTACTTCATGATGAGTCAGTGTAAAACTGCATCTGGAAATGAGAAGGAACCTGGTTAGGGTTACTTCATGATGAGTCCGGATAAAATTGCATCTGGAAATGAGAAGGAACCTGGATAGGGTTGCTTCATGATGAGTCCGGGTAAAACTGCATTTAAAATGAGAAGGAACCTAAGTAAGGTTACTTCATTATGAGTCTGTGTAGAAATTCATCTGGAAATGTCTGAGAAGGAAGCTCGGTAGGGTTACTTCATGATGAGTCCGTGTAAAAACTCATCTTGAAATGTATGAGATGGAACCTAGGTAGGGTTGCTTCAGATGGTCGTGTAGATAGTTGTCTTGGCTTGTTTAGGGTATTGATCTTTGACCTTAAAAAGAAAGATAGTTTTCCTGGCTTGTTACATGTATTAATCTTCAATATGTTCATGTAGATAGCTTTCCTGGCTTGTTACAGGTATTAATCTAGAACTGTTGAAAATTGTTGACATTAGTCATCTGTTGTTTGATCTTTCTTGAAAAGGTAAAGAGTCAGTTGTATGCAATGTCATGATGTATGAAATACATGGCACGCTGATGTTTCTCAAAATAAATGAGACTATGTTGTATGCATTTATCATGCATGTAATGCGAAATGTTGTTGGAATGTTAATTTTTGTCTTGGAAAATAAATCCTTGACAAATGTTGGGGAGTTTTGGGAAGCTGAATCCTGGACGGCCGTTGGGGATGAAGAGTATTCACACCTTTCCAGACCTTGGTTTTAAAATTTTTCTGCTGGGGATTCCTGTTTTATTGTTTGAGGAGAACTCCGTTGGGGAATGTTGATTTTTCCTGAGAAGAAAACTCTTGTGGAGAGTGTCGATTCCTGTTTGGGGAAAGGAGTTCAGGAGTTAATTGTTATCTGATTATTTTCCAGGTTTTGCAGCAACTTGCTGGGGATTGTAGGAAAGTCTACTGGGGAAGAGGAGTTGTGGTCCCTTGATTTGTGATAGTCTGAGAGGAAAATTCAAGATATGGAGTCTTTTCGTTTGTTGGGGAAATAAACCATGTCTCCAATCTGTTGGAGAGGTGTTTTCTTTTGGCATAACTCTTTGAGGATTCTTGAGATCAACTCATTTGGGGAGAAGTTTTTAGAGATTAAAACTCTGGCTGGGGACCTATGAAAAGGACTTTGTGGGAGATTTGTCACTGCCCCTGGTAGCAAGTGTTTATAGTATTGCCAGAAAATGTTTGTCTGGCCGTACATAACCTTTTGTTGGAGTTCATGTTCAATGCCCCAGTGATTCAGATACAGATCTGCCCGTGGTTATTCAGCACTTCTTGAGAGATTTTTTGGAATCTTGACTTGACTGCCCCCAAATGAGTTGGACAGTGACATGTCATGCCCCTTGTTTATAGGAGATTTGTCATTGGAAGTGTCATCCTATTTTAACTGATTTTGCTCACTGAGAGAGTTTTTGTTTGCTGGATATTCGTTGTGTGAATTTATCTGTTGTCAAACAAATATCCATATGCAAATAACGATATTGAAATAATGCAGAGTTTATGCTTGTCTTGAAATTTTGAAAATGCATTTTAGCAGATAAAAGAATTTTTTGTAAGAAAATTCAACTCAGGATTTAGAGTAAAGCCTTACAGGAGTCAGGATACCTTTTGTAACAGTATGCTTTCGGACTAACCCATGCTTCAATTAGGACTTTGAAAGGTTGTATCGTGGCCTAGGTTCACGGTTTAAGAAATAAAGGATAAGGCTCAAAGTGTAATTGTACCCTCCCATTCTTCACAATATTCTTCAGTCCCAAACTCATTTAATTGTGCGTTTGAACTCCAATTGAGTCTGGAATAGCGTTTTGGTGATAGTTCAGACAAGTTATGTTTGTTAAAGGCAGACATTTTTGCCATATTTCCCATGTTGTTGAGGATTTGTAGTGATCTCTTCTTGATTTATTATCCTTGATTTTTTTCCTGACTGTTCTTGTTTTGATATTACAGTCAGCGGGATTCCCCCGTTTTTTCTTAAGTCCCCTTCATGGGTTTCGACTTAGTGGGCTTTTCTTTTTGAGGGATAACGACTGCCTATGTGATAGGGAACCATCGCCGTTTTTTATGTCATTCGTTGTATACGAAGTGAAAGTTTGCGACTGCACGCACATTTGAATTAACTGAGAGACTACCCTGCCCTAGGTTTTGATTAAAGGTTTCAATTTGTGTGAAAAAGAAAACTCCTACTTCTTTGGCTCAAAGGGGTTGACTAGGGATTATGCTCCTTATAACTCATGTGTTTAGGAATTGAAAGAAACACTTGTACATCATCAAGGTCTGTCCAAAAGCATAATGTATGATATTATTGCATTGTTTTCGTCATCCTCCCTCTAAAGGCTTGCAACTTTTGACACAAGAGTTGAATATTATAAAAGGAGTAAAGACAACACAATTTAAATATAATGAAAACAAATGGATGAATTCAAGACAAACATATGTGATGCATTAATGAAACAAAGTTTAACATTAATAGATAAGTGTTTGAATAACAAAAGAGATTACAATTGAAAATTCAAAATGAATTGGAACGCTCAATGATTTGGCATGGGAGTGATGATCACGTTGGTAGTCTCTGGAGGGTCAAACTCGATCTCCTTGGCATCAATCATGTTTTGAATCTTGTATTTTAGTGTCCAACAGTCGTTAGTATCATGCCCAGGACCTCCGGAATGATATGCACATATTGCATTAGGATTGTAGTTAGGAGAAGAATTTTTAGGGTTTGGATGAGGTCCTATCAACGTAATCAGATTCATTTTCAACAAGTGTTGCAGTGCTTGAGACAACAGCATGTTGATGTTGGTAAATTGTCTTTTAGGCTCGTATGGCCTTTGCTGATTTCCCCTTTGTTGTTGTCGCTGTGATGCAAGACTGGAGATCAAGACTGCCCCCACATGTTGGTCGTGGTTGCTCTTGTTATGACCCTTTTGGCCGTAAACATCATTGGACTCTTTCTTCCTATTGTATGAATTTTTCTGAGCGTCAGAGGATGTAGCTCCTTGGATCTTTCCGCTTTTTATACCAGCTTCGACCCTTTTGCCAGCCAGTATTAGCTCAGTGAACCCGACCGAGCAGCTTCCGATTAGGTGATTGAAGGTAGGTCTCGTCAAAGTTCACATAAAGATGTCAATCATATTGTGATACGATGGGAAAGAACTGATTGTTTTTTGGAATGCTGGTTTTCATTTTGCGTTTATGTTTGCAAAATGTCGCTGTAAGCAAGAGTCGCCACCGTCTTTTATTTTATCCAACAAGGAAAGGAAAAAAGCACAAAAAAATTCCTTTTTCGAGATATTTCTCGGGTTCGGGGGGTAGATTATAGAAAGGGAAGGTGTTAGCACCCTTTCTATCAGTGGTTATCCACGGGCTCTTAGGTACTTGGTCATTTGTTTTCAAAATTGCTTTCTTTGTGCTTGTGGGTTTGAAGAAAAAATTTTGTTTTGAAAACTTTGATTTAACTCTTGCTTCTGTCCTCAAGAGTGTACGAAATGTTTTTGAAAAAACTTTGTTCGAAAAGTGTAAGTGCAAAAGTATTTTTGTTTTTGAAAGAGCAAGTATCTAAGAACCATCTATTTACTCGAAAAAGGAATCGTTCTATGCTATCGTCCTTTAGACAATGCTATCCCCACTATTGATGAGTAGGTAGCATCATCGTTGGAGTTTTAAGGGTCAATTCGAATGCGGGACTTACGGTCACTAAAGCAATGTTAGGACGCCTTAGCGGTAACCCTAATGTCTTAGATCATTTGTTTTGAGGCAACAATATCCGAGGCAACCGTTTCGAGGCGACTATGATCTTTTAGACAAGAGGGCGACCTCTAAAGTGACCTATACTCAATGACCGCGTACGAAGGCAACCAAGTGGGGTGTACCCTAAGAGTGCACATGTGCAAGTGTGTCATTTTCAGTTAATTTTATCTTTGTACATGTCAATGGTTATCTAAGTTGATTTTAGGTTAAACATTCAATCTTGTCATGCATCCCTATTATCAAACATCTAACAGTTATATTTTGCGGAAAATAAATTGCGGAAATTAAATTACAAGGCGTCGGGTATTTACATCGCCAAAAACAACCCTTTGAAATTTAAATGCGGAAAATAAATAAAGCGATAAAATAGTTAAAGTCCTATTAAGCTATTACATTCCGGGAACAAATACAATATTGAATAAAATGGATCGCGTGCGGGAAATTAAATCGGGCGCAAGTTCTAGGGTTTTGACCCTTTGCCATTAAAGAAAAGAGATTTTTTTTGGTTATTTTTGACTTTTAAGAAATAAACTATCCTAAATTAATTATTAAATTAAAATTAATTAAACTAATTAATAAAATAAATATTTTTGGGTTTTTTTGGTATTTAAAGAAAGAAAATAAAATTGATCAATGTTAATAGAAACCTAATCATGTCTAAGTTAATTTTAATTATTTATAAAAACATATTAAAGTTAATTCTAATTAATGACCTAAATTAATTAAATTAATATTTGTTAATAAAAATTAAAATTTGATTTTATGAAGAAAATATTTTTGTGGTTTTAACTTTATTAAGAAAAAATTTGATTGGTTAATTGATAATAAAAATATAATAAAACAAATAATTAAAATAAAAATAAAAATGAAATAGAAAGAGTTAGGGGTGTGGGCCTGATTAGTGGAGTTTGAGAAGCAAATTCCATGGCCCAATTGTGTTGGCCTGGCTGACTTTGTGAGATCCAGTGTGTGCACTTTGACTTGGTTCCATGGTGGACGTTCCATCTCCATCCATCAGATCTGGCCATTGGCCATCTGTCCATTGATTAGATGATGGTGTATGATATACAGCTACTCCTTAGGCGCACTGGAATACCTGAAGAAAAATTATAACAAATAGCATGGGGGACCTGGGATTCGAACCCAGGTCCAGTTGGTCATTGCCAGCGCTTGCTTCCACTAAGCTACTGCGTTTCAGTTGTTAAGTATATACAAAGTAATAATATGAGTAAATGGACTAATATGCCAGCAAAAATAAAAAAGGGCGCACATGTTTGAATCAGGCCAATCAGAGGGAGACACGTTGTCGTCCCTGACCTTCCAACCCTGTAACTTTACCTGCGGATTTAGATCCGCAGCTAAATGCGTGGGCTCACTCTAAAATCCATTCCAGTCCATGAAAATCAATTCTAAGCACATGGTTGAGTTCATCTTTCTCTTCCGGTCATGTCCATGGCCATTATTGCGGCTAATTTTACCTGTAAAATAAACGCCCAAAAACCAACCACGAAACCCTAGATATGGCGCTTGGCTTCACAGATCAGATAAATGAAATTGGATAATACAGAAAGCTTAGAAATTTGATGAGGATCATGAATATGCAAATGGTTTGTACAAAAGATGCAAAAATAAGGATATATGAATTCAAGAAAGAAGCGATTTTTTGTGACTATTACAGTGCTTTTGGGCATGAATGATAACTTGTTAGGGATCCAGGAGGGTTATGTGATCACCCAGGAATTGATTGGAATCGTTCTTGGCTTCTGAATTTGCCTCTAAGGGTGAATTCGAACTCAAGCTTTTTCACACTTTTTCCAAGTTTTGTTCTTTCTATTCTTGCAGCCTCTAGCCTTCAATTTCGTGCCTTTTCCTTCTATATGTATCATGGAATGTATTAGGTCAAGAATTATGCTTTGAATTTTTACACATCAATGCCATGGGATTTGATTTGATCCACCATTGAAAGCTTGCCTAATTTGTCAAAAATCCATCTTTTGGTACATGATATGATGAGATACGAATTTGATGCTGACCATGATGATGATTAAGTCCTGAAAATAGCAAAAGATCTCATGTAATCAAGTTTTGGGATTTTATTTGATTTAATTTGATTTAAAATGAAATAATTCAATAAAAAATCAAATAAAATAATAAAATTGATAAATGGACACAAGGCTGAAGCTAAGACACGTGTGCAATGTGGCAAGTCCAAATCAAGTGGAAAAGAATGGGCCCATTTGACAAAATTTGAAGTTTTCGGGATAGTTGACTTTTGGTAATTATGCAAAAATGCCCAACTTCAACAATGCATAACTTCTTCAATTTTGAACTTTTGGAAGTGTTCTTGGACTTTTTAGAAAGATTGAGATGTCCTCTAACCAACCTATTTTGTATCATCTCATTTTGAGATTCCATGCTCAAGTTATAGGCTTTGGCAAAAAAAGGTGTTTTTGTTGACTTTCAAAAATGACCTATAATGTCCAAATTTATAACTTCTTGTGAGTGCATTTTCCTATCTTGGGGTATGAAGATGGATTGTATGAAATTTTATCCTATTCAAAATGAGCTTTGGATGGGTCATTTCTCATAAAGTATGAGAAAGTTATGCTTGGTCAAAGTTGAGTTGACTTTTCCTACAAAACCCTAATTTAGCAACTTTTGAGTCTTGATGAATTTTGAGCAATCCTTGATGAATTATGATCAACCCTTGATCAAATGATGAAATATCCTTCAAAATTAGAATGTTGACAAAAAAATCTTGAGGTTTGACTATTTGTAGGTCACAGTTGACTTTTGCCCTAGCACAGTCGATTGTTAGACCTTTTGAGCAATTGGCTGAGCAAACTTCCTCTGCAAGGCTTGAAATTTGACATGGATGACCTTGAGAACATATTAGGACAATAGGGAGAATTTGAGGTCATTTGTACTCAAGGATATTGACACAACACAAAACCCTAATTTGGGGTTGACTGCCTTAGGAGATGATTTGTCTGACCCACTCTTGAGCAAACTTGAGCAACTTGGAGATTTTTCTTTCAATGTTTGGAGAAATATGAGAGGGAAAATTTTGGGGTACAACATTTGCCCCTGTTCAATCTTCTTAAACCTGAGGGTATATATTGGCTTTCGTTCCTTTCGTGATCTGAAGGTGGAAGATGATTGAACACTAGAGTGCCCAGAAATTTGCACTCGCATGAAGTGGTATCATCATTGTGATGTCGGGAATGGGCTTACAGATTCCATTTAGAGATTGTTGATAGGAGGTCTGAACTTCGATTGGAATAAGAATCAGGGAGATCTTAGCATCGATCTGACTAAACTAGAAAAGGTCTTGGATTAACTTTGACCGGATAAGAATCAGAAAAATCTTAGAATCGATTTAACTGAACCAGACGAAAGTCTTGGAATATCTTCAACTGGAATAAGAATTAGGGAGATCTTAGCATCGATCTGACTGAACCATAGAAGGTCTTGGATTAACTTTGACTGGATAAGAATCAGAAAAATCTTAGAATCGATTTAACTGAACCAGACGAAAGTCTTGGAATATCTTCAACTGGAATAAGAATCAGGGAGATCTTAGCATCGATCTGACTGAACCAGAGAAGGTCTTGGATTAACTTTGATCGGATAAGAATCAGAAAAATCTTAGAATCGATTTAACTAAACCAGACGAAAGTCTTGGAATATCTTCAACTGGAATAAGAATCAGGGAGATCTTAGCATCGATCTGACTGAACCAGAGAAGGTCTTGTATTGACTTTGGCCGGATAAGAATCAGAAAAATCTTAGAATCGATTTAACTGAACCAGACAAAAGTCTTGGAATATCTTCAACTGGAATAAGAATCAGGGAGATCTTAGCGTCGATCTGACTGAACCAGAGAAGGTCTTGGATTGACTTTGGCCGGATAAGAATCAGAAAAATCTTAGAATCGATTTAATTGAACCAGACAAAAGTCTTGGAATATCTTCAACTGGAATAAGAATCAGGGAGATCTTAGCGTCGATCTGACTGAACCAGAGAAGGTCTTGGATTGACTTTGGCCGGATAAGAATAAAAAAAATCTTAGAATCGATTTAACTGAACCAGACAAAAGTCTTGGAATATCTTCAACTAGAATAATAATCAGGGAGATCTTAGCGTCGATCTGACTGAACCAGAGAAGGTCTTGGATTGACTTTGGCCGGATAAGAATCAGAAAAATCTTAGAATCGATTTAATTGAACCAGACGAAAGTCTTGTGAGATCATCTTTTTGAGGAATCCGCTGAAACAACCCTCAATATATGTAGTTTTTGAGGGGACTACCAGGTCATATAAGTAGCCAACGGTGTTTACTGATTCGTCTTTCCCTAAAAAGGTAAAGAGTTAGTCATATGCAATGTCATGATGTATGAAATGCATGATATATATCAAGCAATAATGCTCTCAAAAATAAATGAGATTGTGTGGTATGATGCGTATATGCATGTATCATGATGTATGGAAATGTAATGTTTCTAGCTGGGGAAAATAACTCCCGGATAGCTGCTGAAGAATAGAGCTAGATTCTTCGTTTCCGCTGGGGATGGCGAACAAAGAGAATAAACTTGCAGGAGAGGATGACTCCGTTGGGGGAATAAACTGATGAGGAGATTACTCTGTGGGGAAGAGATGTTCTGCTGAAGGTTCCACTGATAAATTTTGTCGGGATGAATTATCATCGCTGGTGATATTGAATCCTATTGGGGATTGAATTCCTATTTGTGAAAGGAAAGAACTCCGCTGAGGATGATCTTCGGTTGCGACTTCACTGGGGATAACCTGTTAGACTCTTGTGGGGATAATCCTTTGGGTTCTGCTGGGAATGATCCTTTGAACTCGGCTGAGGATATTTATTTTTGTACTCCGCTGGGGATAAACTTCCAGAGTCTACTGGGGATGATTCTTCCAACTCCGTTGGGGAAGCTTTTTCAAACTGTGCTGGGAAAATTTTAACTCCATTGGGGATATCTTGTACCCTGCCAGGGAGCATTCTTATATTCTGTTGGGGAATATTAAGATTGTCGGGGATATCAAGCCTTTTTAGTACTGATGGTAGATAAACTCTGCTTGGGGAGAATATTACCGATTCATTCACTGTTGCAAGTCTCAGCTGGGGAGAGCTATCATTACTGTCTTACTCTGCGGGGAGTGAAGCTATCTTAGCCATATTCTTCAGCTGAATCTACCTTTGTACCTGGTGGATAGAGCAACTGTATAGTTTGGACACTTTTTATTGCCCCTGTTTCTGATATTACCTGTAATCGTCTTTTGTTTCACATGTAAATATTCATGAGCAGCAATTAATGTCAAATGCATATATCAAAAATGAACATTGGACGTTCTTTGCAAATCAAAACAGATAAAGAAAAAACAGTTTGAAATTTCTTTGAAAATGAATTGTATTGATTTTGAAGTTTGGCCTGTAAATAAGCGTTTATGTACAAGAGGCTGACGTCCTAGTAAGAGAACGCCGCCGAGCAGATATAATTTACACAAATTGTGAAAAACAAAACAGCTATGTGAACAATCCCATTGGGTTGCAACTTTGGTATTGCCTTTATGTCCTCGAGCATCTCATCACTTTGCTACTTGGTTGAAGGTAGATCAGATTGATTAGTGTTGTCCGAGCTTGATGGTCGATCCCGAAGTCCGGATGCAAAGCGATCCAATGAGACATAGTGTTGCGCTTTGATCCCTAATTTTTGCCTGGACCGCCCTTTCGGGTTTTCAGTCCACCGAGATACCCTTTTTTGCCCAAGTCGCCTTTTCAGGTTTTCGACTTGCCGGGTGTACAGATTTTTCATTTTCATCCCTTATTTTTGCTCGAACCCTTTTGGTTCGCCGGGAAGCCCTTATTTTTGCCTAGGCAAGTCAACCTAGCGGGTCTTTGATTATGCGTAGTATCTTTTCACTATGTCTGCATTGACGGGGTGAGCAAGGTCGTCACCATCCATGGTGGTTAAAATCATAGCTCCTCCTGAGAAAATGTTCTTAACCACAAATGGCCCTTCATAAGTAGGGGTCCATTTGCCCCTGAGATCAACTTGAGGTAAGATAATGCGTTTGATAACCAGGTCCCCAACTTGATACTCTTGTCGTCTGACTTTCTTATTAAATGCCTTGATCATCCGTTTTTGATACGTCTGACCATGACAAATAGCAGTAAGTCTCTTTTTGTCGATTAGGTTCAACTGATCGAGCCAGGTCTGAATCCAGTCATCTTCACTTAAACTTGCATCCTTCATAATTTGAAGAGAGGGTATCTGAACTTCAATGGGCAAGACTGCCTCCATGCTATATACCAAGGAATAGGGTGTTTCCCCTGTTGACGTCCGTGCTGAGGTACGATACCCATGAAGAGCAAATGGTAACATCTCGTTCCAATCTTTGTATGTCACAGTCATCTTCTGCACAATCTTCGTAATGTTCTTATTAGCTGCTTCAATAGCCCCATTCATCTTCAGCCGATAGGGAGAAGAGTTGTGATGTTGTATCTTGAATTGTTTGCAGAGCTCAGTGATCATCTTGTTGTTGAGATTGGTACCATTGTTCGTAATGATCCTCTCTGGTACACCGTATCGACAGATCAGGTTGTGTCGAATAAACCGTGCCACGACGTTATTGGTTACAGTAGCGAAGGAAGCAGCTTCAACCCACTTCGTAAAGTAATCGATAGCTACCAGGATGAAACGATGCCCGTTGGACGTTGTAAGTCTGATCTCGCGGATCATATCAATGCCCCACATCGCAAAAGGCCAAGGAGCTGTCAAGACGTTCAAAGGAACTGGAGGTATGTGCACCTTATCATCATAGACCTGGCACTTGTGACATGTCCGAGAATGCTGATAACAGTCGGCTTCCATTGTGGACCAGAAATATCCTGCCCGAAGGATTTTCTTTGCCATGGTATGTCCACTGGAATGAGTTCCGAAAGTACCTTCATGTAACTCTGTCATGATCCTTTCTGCTTCGTTCTTATCCATACAACGCAGTAAGGTTGAATCATGTTACGCTTGTAAAGGATACCATTGCTGATGAAAAACTTCGTTGCGAACCTCCTCAGAAACTTCTTGTCATTATCAGATGCACCCTCGGGGTATTCTTGAGACTCAAGGTATCTCTTCACCTCATGAAACCAGGGTTTATCTGCTACCTCTTCAGTCTCAAGATCACAGCAATGTGCAGGTTGGTCCAATCTTTCAATGATAATCCGGGGAGCCTTGTTGTCCCAATTGACTTTGAACATAGAAGACATCGTAGATAGCGCGTCCGCCAACTGATTCTCCTCTCTAGGGAAGTGTTCAAAGGTTATCTCTTTGAAATGGGGAAACAATGTCAATACATACTCTTTGTAAGGAATAAGTTTTGGGTGTTTCGTATCCCACTCGCCTTTGATCTGACTGATCACGAGAGCGGAATCTCCGAAAACACTCAAGAACTTAATCCTTAGGTCAATTGCTGCTCGAAGACCCATAATGCATGCCTCATACTCCGCCATGTTGTTGGTGCAGTTGAAACATAGTCGGGTGGTGAACGGAGTATGAGAGCCTTTAGGAGATATGATCACGGTGCCAATGCCATTACCCAAAGCGTTCGAAGCTCCATCAAAGTACATAGACCATCGGGATCCTTCCTCAGGTCCTTCATCCAGTCCAGGTGTCTCACAGTCAGTCACTATCATGATATTCTCGTCCGGGAATTCAAAGTTCATAGACTGGTAATCATCCACTGCCTGATGTGCCAAATGATCTGCCAACACACTTCCCTTAATTGCCTTTTGGGTCGTATATTGGATGTCATACTCAGTCAAGATCATCTGCCATCTCGTTATTCTTCTGGACAAAGCAGGCTTTTCGAATATATACTTGATTGGATCCATCTTCGATATCAATAGAGTAGTGTGAGTTAGCATATACTGTCTCAGCCGGCGAGCAGCCCATGCCAAAGCGCCGCAAGTTTTCTCGAGCAACGAGTATTGGGTCTCGCAGTCAGTAAACTTTTTGCTAAGGTAATCAATAGCATGCTCTTTTCGGCCAGACTCGTCATGCTGACCCAGCACACACCCCATTGAATTGTCAAGTACTGTTAAGTATAAGATCAAAGGTCTCCCTTCAACTGGTGGCATCATAATAGGTGGCTCTGTGAGATACTCTTTGATTCTTTCGAAAGCGGCCTGGAATTCATTGTTCCAACGTACTACTTGATCTTTCTTCAGTAGCTTGAAGATTGGCTCACAAGTAGCAGTCAGGTGTGAGATGAATCGGGCAATATAGTTCAGACGTCCCAGAAAGCCTCTGACTTATTTCTCTGTTTGGGGAACTGGCATTTCCTGTATAGCCTTCACCTTTGCAGGATCCACTTGAATACCTTTATCACTTACAATGAAACCCAGCAGCTTACCGGACCTCACTCCGAAGGTGCACTTGTTCGAGTTTAACCTCAGCTTGTACAATTTCAACCTGTCAAATAACTTCTGCAAATGGTCAAGGTGTTCTTCCTTAGTCTGGGACCTTGCGATCATATCATCAACGTATACCTCAATCTCATGTTGGATCATGTCATGGAACAAAGCAACCATGGCACACTGATACGTTTCCCCAGCATTCTTCAATCCAAAAGGCATGACCTTGTAGCAAAAGGTACCCCATTGAGTAACAAAGGTTGTCTACTCCATGTCTTCGGGAGCCATTTTAATCTGATTATAACCGGAGAAACCATCCATAAAGGAGAATACCTTATGCTGAGCGGTGTTGTCAACCAGAATGTCGATATGAGGTAGAGGGAAGTCATCCCTGGGGCTTACCCTGTTCAGATCCCTGTAGTCGACACACATTCGAACCTTACCATCATTCTTCGGCACAGGAACCACATTGGCCACCCACTGCGGGTAAGAAGTAACTGCTAGAAAACCGGCGTCAAACTGTTTCATAACTTCAGCCTTGATTTTCTCAGACATATCTGGGCACATTCGGCGAACCTTCTGTTTTACCGGAGGACAGTCTTCCTTGGTAGGCAATCGGTGAACCACAATATCGGTATCCAACCCAGGCATATCTTCATAAGACCAGGCAAAGATCTCAACGTAGTCATGCAGCATCTGATTCAACCGTTGCTTCACACTAAGCTCCAGATTTTCCCTGATCTTGACCTCTTTCTTGTCCTCTTCTGTATCCAGATTTACCGTTTCCATCGGCTTTTCATGTGGCTGAATAACCCTCTCTTCCTGAAGTAACAGTCTAGCAAGTTCATCAGTCACTTCACAATCATCTTCACCTTCGTCTTCGGCTAAGTTGATCAGACTTTCAAAGTCATAACTGGCAGTAGCATAGTCGTTACCAGTGAGATCCAGAGTGGATGTAGACCTGTATATGTGAGTGTGTGTAAAATAGTTGTTTTGCAATGTATAATAAAAGAAAAACAGGGAGCGCAAAATTTGAAATGCAAGAAACGTCCAATGCTTTTATTAATGATATATGTAGATGACACACATAAAGCCCTCACAAATGAAGCCACAGTGCCCCAAGTAAGACACCAGGCCGTAAAGTTTAAAACATTTCCTGTTACAAAATCAAAACAAAAAGTCTCATTACTGGGTGATAACAGAAACGGGCATAGAATCCTTCGTTGTCCATTTGCTTAATCCACCATCGGCAGTTGGGTATATCCAGCTGTCAATGTCAAACTCTTCATCATCGTCATCCCTGATAGCATTCACCCCTGCATCTTGTTTAGGCTTCTCTGGTGCTCCGAACTCGATCTCTTTAGCATCAATTAAGTCCTGTATTTTGTTCTTCAAAGCCCAACAATCATCTGTATCATGTCCCGGGATATCAGAGTGAAAAGCACAACGAGCATAAGGATTGTACTTAGGCGATGCAATGTTGGGATTCTGCGGAGCCTCCCTTGGAGTTACTAGATTGGTTTTCAATAACTGCGGCAGAATCTGAGACAAAGTCATGTTGAGATGGGTGAATTGCCTGCGAGGTCTGTCGGCCTTTTGTTGATTGTTACGCTGAGGAGCCCCAACAGGTCTTGAAATAACAACCACATTAACAGCTTGGCGGCGTTCAGGTCTATTCTGGCTTTTCGAACTGTAAACAACACTGGACTCCTTCTTAAAATGCTTTTTCTCGGTGCTTGATGAAGCACCCTTTTGTATTTTACCAGACTTAATACCAGCCTCAATCCTTTCACCGGTCATAATTAGCTTTATAAACCCAGATGAAGAACTTCCGATCAGATGGTTGAAAAACAGACCAAACAAGGTCCCCAGAAACATATCAACTAGCTCCCTATCAGCCAAGAGTGGTTGCACTCTTCCAGTGAGATCCCTCCACTTCTGAGCATAATCTTTGAAACCTTCACCCGTTCCCATAGACATACCCTGGAGTTGGGTACGCGTGAGAGCGAGGTCGGCATTGTATTGGTACTGCCTGTAGAAAGCAGCAGCCAAATCTTCCCAACTGCGGATACTGGCTCCTTCTAGCTGGTAAAACCATTCAAGCTGAGTCCCTGAGAGATTGTCTTGAAAGAAGTGGATCCATAGGTTCTTATCAGCGGTGTACGGCTGAATCTTCCTTACATACGACCGGAGGTGCAGTTTCGGGCAATAAATTCGGTCGTATTTAGCAAAGGCTGGTGCTTTGAATTTGTGGGTAATCACCACCCCAGATGACAGACCCAGATCTCTAAAGTCCAGACCAGGAACCTTCTGAACTTCCATCGCACTCAACCAGTCTTCCAGTTGCTTGTATCTATCCTCAGTCGGAGGATACTAGTCTTCGTCGAAGTTTGTCTCGTTATCTGAAACCACAGGGCTAGGAGCCCTCCTTTCTTCCTGACTATCTTTCCCTCCAGATGAGGTGGTCAAATCAACTTCATCTCGTAGCCTGTTTCCGAACCTGTGACCCGTGTTAAACAGGATTGTCCTCTTCTTCTTCTTCTTCTTCTCTTTCAGAATAAGGGTCTTCAGATCTTGCTGACCCTTAGCTAGATTCATGAACAACTCTTGGAATTGGGCATTTTGAGCCTGCAGAGCCTTGATTGCTTGTTCAGTCGATGGTTCAGAAGACATGATGCTGAAATAAACAGCGAAGAAGATGAGAAAACCTGTAAGGGTACCTGTTATGAGGTGCATGGAATGAAATGTGTATGATATGATTTCAAAGACATTGGGAGATTCAAATTCGTAAACAAGAAATGAAACACACTTTTATTAGATAAACTTTGAAATTAATTGTTCAACAAATTTCCCTTAAGGCGTTACAAGAAAGAAAATACTGAAAAGTAAATAAAACTGGAAGTAATCAAAGGACATCAACGCTCCCATGGTCATTTGCCTTTAGTGCTGACATAGTCATTGATGATCTGCTCTTTCTCCAACTGCCTAGTCAACTTTTGGATCTTTCGCTCTTGCTCGTGATACTTTTCTCTATAAGTATCCCGCTCTTCCCTTAGTTGCATCCAGGACCTCTCCAATTCCCCAATGTCAGTATGCATGTAAGGGTGTAGGATGGTAGGATGAACCCCTTCCTCATCAGCAACTTCAACAATAATAGGCAAGACGGCTTCATAGGGCATTCCCAGCTTTTGGGCACGGATGCAAACCCATCTGAGATATGGCTCCATCGGAAGAGAAGTCTTTGGACCCAGCTCGTGTGGATCATATCTGTGAACTCTATCCCAAGCCCTTATGAATCTGCGGCGTTGCTCGTCACTATCGCCTTGAAAATCAAAGATGATACTAGGCATTAGCAGCTCATGAGGTCCTTCCCTCCTAGCACGCCCAAACTGACGTAAGGCCAAGCATGGATTATAAGTGATTCCTCCATGGGTTCCTATCAGTGGAACATTGGGGTATTCCCCACAACGATCAATAACGGCCACCTCGTCCATACCCTTAATAGTCCAGATGATGTCATTGTGAGAGAGAGACATAACCCTATAAGCCCAGCCCATGCCTTCTTTGTTCTTCAAAACTGACTTGGGAAGGTGAGAAATAAACCACCTTGCCAACAATGGAGCACAGCGCATCAAGGTTCCCCGCTTCCGAGTAGTACGGGCATAAAGCTGATGAAGAATGTCACCCAAGAGAGTGGGTACAGGATTACCGGAGATGAATATTTTTACCGCATTCATATCAACAAAGGAGTCAGAGTTAGGAAACAATACCAAGCCATATATCAAAAGAGCCAGAATGTCTTCGAATTCCTTGAAGTCTAGACTATCCCAGAAATGATTAGCCTTACCAACCAAGAACTTAGTCAGAAAGCCCTTTGCTCCACTACGAGTTTCCTAATTAGACATTACCTCATCCTTTGTCAGATGAAGGGCTGAAGCAATCTCTTTCGGCCTAAGGATCTTCTCCCAACCTATAAACAGGGTCTGCTCCAGAATAGAGATACCGAGCAGATCAGAGAACTCTTCCAAGGTAGGGACCAACTGGTAGTCCTGAAAAGTAAAGCAATGGTATAGTGGATCATAGAACTGGACTAGGACACTCATCATCTGCTCTTCCAATTTGGAAGTGACCAAACTGAGAAGATGCCCATGTCTTCTGATGAAGGAGGTAGTATCAGACATCTTTGCAACCAACTCTTTAAGCATAGTGGGAACCTGGACAAAGTTGATCCGGATGGTGTTCCTACGCATCGGTGCCATGACCTACAAAACAGAACAAAGATGAATCCCTCCTGTCTTTGAAATAGGTTAGTCCAATGCAAGATGTATGCAATGTTATGATGTGATGATGCCATGATAGGAAGCACACCACAAGTATCCACAAATAGCGAACATGGTAAAGGCACACAAGTCACACAGAGAGCCCTTAGATTTCAGGCTGGCAAGGAGTCTAGGTACTACCCTCTTTTAGTTCAATTGGTTTAAACCTGTCCTAGAAATAGTAACCGGGTTCTAGAGGATCTCAATATCACTGACTACCCTCAATCGGTCATAATTCCAGTTTAGCAACCTTTTCTTGCGGCCGGAATCATCGCGAGAGTTTAGTCTCAATGAGTGTAGCATACTGCTACTGTTCTATGGCCAAGTTGGTCAATTTAAAGGTTCTAAGGTCAGTTGGTGCTTAATGACCCCTTAGCAGACCCATATTCTCCTCGTTCCAACACAAGGGATATCGGTACATACTAAAATGCCACACCAATGTAGCTACTGCTTCAACCGTATCAGTCTACGCCGTACAGTTCCCTCACAGTTTATTGCTACTTACCTAAAGGGTGCCCCAGATCTGAGTTAGGATCTATAGTAACTCTGATTCAAGCCCACAAATATAAAGCATACAAAGAAAACAAATGAAAACACAATGATCTAATCCTAAGGTACACCCCACTTATAAGTGTCCCCAGCAGAGTCGCCAGTTCTGTGATACGGTGGGAAAGAACTGACTGTTTTTTGGAATGCTGGTTTGCGTTTTGCGTTTATGTTTGCAAAATGTCACGGTAAGCAAGAGTCGCCACCGTCTTTTATTTTATCCAACAAGGAAAGGAAAAAAGCACAGAAAAAATCCTTTTTCAAGATATTTCTCGGGTTCGGGGGGTAGATTATAGAAAGGGAAGGTGTTAGCACCCTTTCTATCCGCGGTTATCCACGGGCTCTTAGGTACTTGCTGATTTGTTTTCAAAATTACTTTCTTTGTGCTTGTGGGTTTGAAAAAAAGTTTTTGTTTTGAAAACTTCGATTTAACTCTTGCTTCTGTCCTCAAGAGTGTACGAAATGTTTTTGAAAAAACTTTGTTCGAAAAGTGTAAGTGTGAAAAGTATTTTTGTTTTTGAAAGAGCAAGTATCTAAGAACCATCTATCTACTCGAAAAAGGAATCGTTCTATGCTATCTTCCTTTAGACAATGCTATCCCCACTATTGATGAGTAGGTAGCATCATCGTTGGAGTTTTAAGGGTCAATTCGAATGCGGGACTTACGGTCACTAAAGCAATGTTAGGACGCCTTAGCGGTAACCCTAATGTCTTAGATCATTTGTTTCGAGGCAACAATATCCGAGGCAACCGTTTCGAGGCGACTATGATCTTTTAGACAAGAGGGCGACCTCTAAAGTGACCTATACTCAATGACCGCGTACGAAGGCAACCAAGTGGGGTGTACCCTAAGAGTGCGCATGTGCGAGTGTGTCGTTTTCAGTTAATTTTAACTTTGTACATGTCAATGGTTATCTAAGTTGATTTTAGGTTAAACATTCAATCTTGTCATGCATCCCTATTATCAAACATCTAACAGTTATATTTTGCGGAAAATAAATTGCGGAAATTAAATTACAAGGCGTCGGGTATTTACATCGCCAAAAACAACCCTTTGAAATTTAAATGCGGAAAATAAATAAAGCGATAAAATAGTTAAATTCCTATTAAGCTATTACATTCCGGAAACAAATACAATATTGAATAAAATGGATCGCGTGCGAGAAATTAAATCGGACGCAAGTTCTAGGGTTTTGACCCTTTGCCATTAAAGAAAAGAGATTTTTTTGTTATTTTTGACTTTTAAGAAATAAACTATCCTAAATTAATTATTAAATTAAAATTAATTAAACTAATTAATAAAATAAATATTTTTGGGTTTTTTTGGTATTTAAAGAAAGAAAATAAAATTGATCAATGTTAATAAAAACCTAATCATGTCTAAGTTAATTTTAATTATTTATAAAAACATATTAAAGTTAATTCTAATTAATGACCTAAATTAATTAAATTAGTATTTGTTAATAAAAATTAAAATTTGATTTTATGAAGAAAATATTTTTGTGGTTTTAACTTTATTAAGAAAAAATTTGATTGGTTAATTGATAATAAAAATATAATAAAACAAATAATTAAAATAAAAAAAATGAAATAGAAAGAGTTAGGGGTGTGGGCCTGATTAGTGGAGTTTGAGAAGCAAATTCCATGGCCCAATTGTGTTGGCCTGGCTGACTTTGTGAGATCCAGTGTGTGCACTTTGACTTGGTTCCATGGTGAACGTTCCATCTCCATCCATCAGATCTGGCCATTGGCCATCTATCCATTGATTAGATGATGGTGTATGATGTACAGCTACTCCTTAGGCGCACTGGAATACCTGAAGAAAAATTATAACAAATAGCATGGGGGACCTAGGATTCGAACCCAGGACCAGTTGGTCATTACTAGCGCTTGCTTCCACTAAGCTACTGCATTTCAGTTGTTAAGTATATACAAAGTAATAATATGAGTAAATGGACTAATATGCCAGCAAAAATAAAAAAAGGGCGCGCGTGTTTGAATCAGGCCAATCAGAGGGAGACACGTTGTCATCCCTGACCTTCCAACCCTGTAACTTTACCTGCGGATTTAGATCCGCAGCTAAATGCGTAGGGTCGCTCTAAAATCCATTCCAGTCCATGAAAATCAATTCTAAGCACATGGTTGAATTCGTCTTTCTCTTCCGGTCATGTCCATGGCCATTATTGGGGCTAATTTTACCTGTAAAAGAAACGCCCAAAAACCAACCACGAAACCCTAGATATGGCGCTTGGCTTCACATATCAGATAAATGAAATTGGATAATACAGAAAGCTTAGAAATTTGATGAGGATCATGAATATGCAAATGGTTTGTACAAAAGATGCAGAATCAAGGATATACAAATTCAAGAAAGAAGCGATTTATTGTGACTCTTACAGTGCTTTTGGGCGTGTATGAGAGCTTGCTAGGGATCCAGGAGGGTTATGTGATCACCCAAGAATTGATTGGAATCATTCTTGGCTTCTGAATTTGCCTTTAAGGGTGAATTCGAACTCAAACTTTTTCACACTTTTTCCAAGTTTTGTTCTTTCTGTTCTTGCAGCCTCTAGCCTTTAATTTCGTGCCTTTTCCTTCTATATGTATCATGGAATGTATTAGGTCAAGAATTATGCTTTGAATCTTTGCACATCAATTCCATGGGATTTGATTTGATCCACCATTGAAAGCTTGCCTAATTTGTCAAAAATCCATCTTTTGGTACATGATATGATGAGATATGAATTTGATGCTGACCATGATGATGATTAAATCCTGAAAATAGCAAAAGATCTCATGTAATCAAGTTTTTGGATTTTATTTGATTTAATTTGATTTAAAATGAAATAATTCAATAAAAAATCAAATAAAATAATAAAATTGATAAATGGACACAAGGCTGAAGCTAAGACACGTGTGCAATGTGGCAAGTCCAAATCAAGTGGAAAAGAATGGGCCCATTTGACAAAATTTGATGTTTTGGGGATAGTTGACTTTTGGCAATTATGCAAAAATGCCCAACTTCAACAATGCATAACTTCTTCAATTTTGAACTTTTGGAAGTGTTCTTGGACTTTTTAGAAATCTTGAGATGTCATCTAACCAACCCTTTTGGTATCATCTCATTTTGATATTCCATGCTCAAGTTATAGGCTTTGGAAAAAAAAGGTGTTTTTGTTGACTTTCAAAAATGACCTATAATGTCCAAATTTATAACTTCTTGTGAGTGCATTTTCCTATCTTGGGGTATGAAGATGGATTGTATGAAATTGTATCCTATTAAAAATGAGCTTTGGATGGGTCATTTCTCATAAAGTATGAGAAAGTTATGCTTGGTCAAAGTTGAGTTGACTTTTCCTACAAAACCCTAATTTAGCAACTTTTGAGTCTTGATGAATTTTGAGCAATCCTTGATGAATCATGATCAACCCTTGATAAAATGATGAAATATCCTTAAAAATGAGAATGTTGACAAAAAATATTGAGGTTTGACTATTTGTAGGTCACAGTTGACTTTTGCCCTAACACAGTCGATTTTTGGACCTTTTGAGCAATTGACTGAGCAAACTTCCTCTGCAAGGCTTGAAATTTGACATGGATGACCTTGAGAACATATTAGGAAAATAGGGAGAATTTGAGGTCATTTGGACTCAAGGATCTTGATGCAACACAAAACCCTAATTTGGGGTTGACTGCCTTAGGAGATGATTTGTTTGACCCACTCTTGAGCAAACTTGAGCAACTTGGAGATTTTTCTTGCAATGTTTGGAGAAATATGAGAGGGAAAATTTTGGGGTACAACACATATCCCTATCATTTAAGAGTGTTTTCACTATGCCTGCCAAGTCTCTCCATTTTTGGGCGTACTCTTTGAAGACTTGTTGGAACACATGGTCATATTTTGCAACTGCACACGAGTTGGTGAAAGATCAACATTGTATTGATACTGCTTATAGAAAGCAGTAGCCAAGTCCTCCTAGGTATGAATTTCGGTTGCTTCTAACTAATAGAACCACTCCAACTGAGTGCCAGTCAAACTTTCTTGGAAGAAATGGACCCATAGCTTTCGGTCAGTAGTGTAAGGCTGAATCTTGCGGACATATGACCTCAGATGCATTTTAGGACAAGAGATCCCATCATACTTGGCAAAGTTAGGTATTTTGAACTTTGATGGGATGACCACTCCAAAAACTAAACCTAACTCTTCAAAGTCCAGGCCAAGTATTTGCTGAATCTTCATAGCATTGAGGCAATCCTCAAGCTGTTTGTATTTATCATCAACGGGAGAATACTGCTCTTCAGTGTAGTTAGCTTTATCTTCATCAATCCCCAGGTTGTTATCTCCTTCTTTTGTCTGATTATCCCCCTTAGTTGATGGAGTTGAGAGATCTAGAGTTCTCTTGACTAGTCCTGTAAGTCTTCTTCCCAAGTTCAGGTTGCCTACTGACTTTTTTGACTTTTTCTTCTTGTCTTTGAGAATAAGAGTCTTCAGGTCCTCTTGCCCTTAGCCATAGCCAGAAACATTTGTTGGAATTGGGCATTTTTTGTTTGGAGATCCTTCACTATTTGTTCCATATCCATCTTACTGAAATAAATAGTAGGAAGATAAGGAGACATGCATGGGAGAAACCTGTCATGATATAATGCATGATATGTGGATGCATGTTTTCAAGGATCTCACAGGACAAACACAAGAAAATGTTAGAAGTTGAACAACTTTGATTAGAGAACTTCGTATCAATGGATGTCCTTCCACAAGAATCAAGCTCACCATGTCAAGTGGTTCATAGCCCCTGACTCAAGTTGTTGTACTTTGATCTTTGACGGCGTTTGGTTAGAGGAAAATAAATCCTCTTGCCCCTTGATAGACTTCTGGTTCAACGTGACCCTGCATCATAGGCCCTTGAGATCCTTGAAATGACTATTGAATATGCTATGTTATGATGTCATGATGTTATGTACAAGTATGCAAAGCAAGCAAGTTCTTATCTATAAATAGTCATATACACACAAAGTAGACAAGTCCTTAGGTTTAGGCTTGCATGGAGTTTGTAGGTAAGTATCCTCTTGAAGTTTAGTTGGCTCAACCTGTCCTAGAAAGTAACCGGGTTCTAGGGGATCTCAAAATCACTGACCTTTATTTTAGGCATTGGGTGATACAGTGGCAGAACCGACTGTTTAATACTGGTTTGCATTTTTTGTTCGCAAATGTCATGGTAAGCAAGAGTTGCCACCAACTTTTATTTTATCCAACAAAGGAAAGGGTGAAAAGAACAGAAAAAGACCTATTTTCGATATTTTCTGAGTAAGGGGGTAGATTATGGAAAGGGAAGGTATTAGCACCCATTCCATTCATGGTTTTCCAAAGGCTCTTAGGTACTTGCTCATTTTTTAAAATTGTTTGTGTGTTTGTGGTTTTGAAGGTTTTTGTTTGCTTTATGGTAACTCTTGTATCTGTCTTCAATAGTGTGATAAAGAGTTTTTTGAAAAAGATTTTTGAAAAGTGTGTAAGTGTGAAAACTTAGGTTTAAGCAAGTACTTAAGAGTTATCTACCTACTCGAAAAAGGATGTTCTATTCCTCCTTCCTTTAGATAGTTTTATCCTACTATTAGTGAGTAGGTAGCCCTATCGTCAGATGTTAAGGGACAATCGAAGGAACGTTTTACAATCACGAAGGCAATTTATGGAGACGCTTTAGAAATTTTCTTTTAGGGATTAGATCATTTACTGAAAGGCAACTGTAGGGTCATCGAGTGACTATGATCTTTTTTTATTTATGGATCTTTACTAAAGCGTTCCTACCTCATGACTATTTTATTTAAAGGCAACCAAATTGGGAGATACCTTGGAAGTGCGCATGTGCAAGTGTGTTGAGATTCGGTTATTTTTTGTCTTTTTATTAGGTTAGCTAACATTTGATTATTAGTCTTTTCGTACACGCCTAGTTACTAACAGTAATATATACAGAAAAATAAAGTGCGAGAGGTAAAAATCTAGACTATTACATGGCTTTGGGGAAGGGGATTTACACTGTACAATGCTTTAGGGAAAAATAAAGAAAGAAGTAAAAAAAGTCCTACTTCATCTATTACATACTAGTATACAATTACATTATTATAAATAATGCGAGAACAAGAATAATGCGCACGAAATGAATATTACGTCTAAAAGGAACCTAAGAAAATACTAAGTAAAAAAATCTTTTTGATTGTTTTTTGATTTTAGAAAATAACTAAATTAATTATTCTAAAGTCTATTTAGAAAATTAACTTAAGAAAAATAAACTAAACTCTTTTTGTGGTTTTTTATATTTATGAAAAGAAATATTAAATCTAAATTAAGTCCTAAGTTCTAGTTCATTTTAAATTACGAAAATAGTTAAAATTTAATTAATTAATTAATTAAAGCAATTCATTATTTTAATTTTAAAACAAAGTCTAAGCCTAATTTTTTGTGAGTTTTTTTTTATTTGCTTAATTAAGTAAAGAAGATAAAAGAAATTAAAACGTTACAAAAAAACTAGATGGGCCTGAGATAGTAAAAAAAAGTGGGGGTGTGGTTGTTGAATTTGCTGGCCCATGAAGGGAGAGGCCCAGATTTGCTTCTAGATCCAATGTGGATTGGTCTTAATGGCACATGGTGAGCTCGCAGATGGAGTGCGCTAGATCTGATCAGATGAATATCTGATGGAACATGTCTGATGGTGTATATGCACATCTAGCTACGAGGAGCATCGGATCTGCATGAAACAAGTCAGAAAATATAAAAATGGAGATTACTGAGGCGTTTTGTGATGTTTCAAGGCTTGGTAATGATTGCAAAAGCTTCAGGGAGCCTCCAGAAATGTATTTGGATCTTTTGTTTGAACTGAGAAAGGCTGGAACCTAAAATGCGAATTTTACAACTTTGATATTTTTTGAAAAATTTGTAGAGCTTTTCCAGGTTGTATGTTATGTGTTGAAGCTTGCTAATGTGTCCTTTATATAGAGAGGATGGAGGAGACTAGAGAACAAAGGTAATAACAACCATAAACATGTGTTTTTAAATCCATGAATGATGTTTTGTAACTTTGCCAAAGACATGGAATCTTGTCCTTTTTGAATTTGAATGAATGGGGACATTGCTTGCACGAAATTTTATGGGCCCAGGCTGTCCAAAACATCAACCCAAATCTCAAAGCCCATTTCCAATTATTTTATACATTTTATTTTATATTTATTTGAAATAAATTAAAATAAATATGAATAAAATAATTAAAAAATGCAAGGCATGGCAAGAATAATTTTAGAGGTCCTCTATAGGCTTAGGAAGATGTTTTAAGTCCAAGAAATTAAGTCATTGACCTAAAACTTCAAGTTTGCTCAATGCATATTTCTTGAAATTTCCTAAATTTTCCCAACTTGGGCAAGCCATAACTTACTCAATATTTATCTCATGATGATGATCATTGGTCAATTTTTCATTCGAAGATATTATCTTGATGTAAAAGGTCTTGGCAAAAAGTGGCTTTTGTTGACTTTCTGAAAATGACCTATAATGTATGAGCTTGTATTTTACAAATGGCACATTTCTTGAACTTGAGGTCTGAAGAGAAGTTGTAGGGAATTGGATTCTCTTCAAAATGAGCTTTGGTTGGAAAAAATTTGATAAAGTATGAGAAAGTTATGCTTGGTCAAAGTTTGGTTGACTTTTCCTATAGAAACCCTAATTTGCCATTTTTGACTTTTGATGGATTAGGAGCATTTCTTGAGGAATTATGATCAACCCTTGATCAAATGATGAATATCACTTCAAAATGTTGATGTGACCAAAAATCTTGAAGTTTGACTGTACACGGGCCACATTTGACTTTTGACATAGCACAGTTGATTTTCCAATACTTGAGCAATTGACTGAGAAAACTTATTGAGCAAGGCATGAATGGATGATCTTGAAGACATATTAGGACCATGAGAAGAATTTGAGACTATTGGAGCTCAACCATCTTTATGAAAATTGAAAACCCTCGTTGGGGGTTCATTGCCTTAGGAGGAGAATTATCTGGTCCATTCTTGGTCAACCTTGAGCAATTGAGAACCTCTAGGAGTATGTCTTGTGTGAAAATGGGAGGGTAATATTTTGGGGTACAACAGCTGCCCCTGTTCAATCTTCTTAAACCTGAAGATTTATATTGGCTTGTTTGCCTTTTGGGATCTGAAGGTGGAAGATGATTGAACACTAGAGTGCCCAGAAATTTGCACTCGCCTGAAGTGAGACTGTTGGTGAATGATATCGGGAATGGGATTACATATGCCATTTGGAAAAAATGACAGAAGACTGTCGGAGATGGGCTTAAAGATGCCATCCAAGGAGTATGACAGAGAGTCGTCAGAGATGGGCTTAAGGATGCCATCCAAAATAGATGCTGACTTTGTAAGGAGTCTCTTTGTGGGGATTCCTATTCCTGTTGTCTGAGGAGGAATCCGTTGGGGAATGTTTTTTAGTGGAATAGATTCTAGGAGCTTCGGTTGTCCATTACTCTACTGGGGAGTCATCCCTTTACGGAAGAGATGTAAGTGAACTTCTATCTGGTCAGGATCCAGGCTTTGCAGTGATTTGCTTAGGATGATAAGGCTGAGTGCTATCTGGTCATATTCCAGGCTTCACAGTGACTTACTGGGGAAATGAGATTAAACTAGTATCTGGTCGTACCCCAGGCTTTACAGTTTCTTTAACTGGAATAGGAATCAGAGAGATCTTAGTGTTGATCTGACTAAACCAGAGGAAAATCTTGGATTAACTTTGACTGGATAAGAATTAGAAAAATCTTAGTGTCGATTTAACCGAACCAGAAAAAGGTCTTGGAATATATTGAAATGGAATAGGAATCAGAGAGATCTTAGTGGTGATCTGACTGAACCAGAGAAGGTATTGATTCATCTTTTACTGGATAAGAATCAGAAAAATCTTAGTGTCGATTTAGCTGAACCAGTAAAGGTCTTGAATATCTTCAACTGGAATAGGAATCAAAGAGATCTTAGTGTCGATCTGACTGAACCAGATAAGGTTTTGAATTAACTTTGACTGGAATGGAAATCAGAAGAATCTTAGGATCGATTCAACTGAACCAGACAAAAGTCTTGGAATATCTTCAAGTGGAATAGGAATCAGAGAGACCTTAGTGGCGGTCTGATTGAACCAGAGAAGGTCTTGGATTAATCTTTGACTGGATAAGAATCATAAAAATCTTAGTGTCGATTTAACTGAACCAATAAAGGTCTTGAATTAAATTTGACTGGAATGGAAATCAGAAGAATCTTAGGATCGATTCAACTGAACCAGACAAAAGTCTTGGAATATCTTCAACTGGAATAGGAATCAGAGAGACCTTAGTGGTGATCTGACTGAACCAGAGAAGGTCTTGGATTAATCTTTTACTGGATAAGAATCAGAAAAATCTTAGTGTTGATTTAATTGAACCAGTAAAGGTCTTGAATATCTTTAACTGGAATAGGAATTAAAGAGATCTTAATGTCGATCTGACTGAACCAAAGAAGGTCTTGAATTAACTTTGACTGGAATGGAAATCAGAAGAATCTTAGGATCGATTCAACTGAACTAGAAAAAAGTCTTGGAATATCTTCAACTGGAATAGGAATCGGAGAGACCTTAGTGGCGATCTGACTAAACCAGTGAAGGTCTTGGATTAATCTTTGACTGGATAAGAATCAGAAAAATCTTAGTGTCGGTTTAACTGAACCAGTAAAGGTCTTGAATTAACTTTGACTGGAATGCAAATCAGAAGAATCTTAGGTTCAATTCAACTGAACCAGACAAAAGTCTTAGAATATCTTCAATTGGAATAGAAATCAGAGAGATCTTAGTGTCGATCTGACTGAACCAGAGAAGGTCTTGTGAGACCATCTTTCTGAGAAAGATCCTGAGATAACCCTTTGTTATACATAGCTTTTGAGAAGACTACCAAGTCACATAAGTAGTCAACGGTGTTTGTTGATTTGATATTTTCTTGAAAAAGGTAAAGAGTTAGTCATATGCAATGTCATGATGTATGAAATGCATTGTGATGATATTCTCAAAATAAATGAGATTATACTGTATGCGATGTGTATGTGCATGCCATGATGTATGAATATGGGATGCTATTGCGATATTTTCCAGTATGGGAAAGTAAATCCCGGATTGCTACTGAAGAGTGTTGGGATGCTGAATCCTTCGTTTCTGCTGAGGATGATGAATGAATATGATTTGCCGGGGATTTCCTCTTTCTGTTTGAGAATACTCTGTCGGGGATTTACTCTGCTTGAGAATAACTCTATGGAGAGAGATAATGCTTGGTTGAAAGATTTTACCGATGTGGAGAAATAAACTCTGTTGGGGAATAGACTTCCGTGGTTTGAGGAACAAACTCTACCCAGGAAGGAGGTTTTATGAACTGTTTGAAATTATAAAACTCGGCTGGGGGAAGGCAGATTTCAGCTCTCTGAAGGAACTTTGCTGGAGGAGATAACTCCTTCTTGGGGAAGGATAGGTTAAAAATTTGGTTGTTTCTACTCTGTGGGGAACATAGACGTCACGGGGTTGTATGTAATGGTGACTTCGTCTCAAACTGTCCCTGCCCCTATACCATGCTAGAAAGAGTAACTGTCGGGACTGCAAAAATATTTTTTAGACTTTGCTCTATTTCTTAAAGTCATTAGTAACTGTCTTTCTGTTTCTCATGCAAGTATTTGTGAACAGTAATCATATTCAAATGCACATGTCAAAAATAAATCATTGGACGTTTTTTCAAAACAAAACAGAAAAAGAAAAACAAATAGTTTTGTACTTTCAAAGAAATGATTTGTATTGATTTTTGAAGTTCGCCTATAACAGGCATTTTTGTACAAAGAGACTGACACTCTGGTAGGAGAACACCGTCGTAAAAAATGAAAACTACACAAAATAGTGTACAAAGGGAAAACATCTATGTGTGATAATCCCATTGAGTTTCAATTCTTCTATTGCCTCTATGTCTTCGAGCGTCTCATCACTTGGCTAGTTGTTCGAAGCTGATTGGATTGATCGGTACCGTTTGAGCTTGATAATTGATATTGAAGTCTGATTGCATGGTGATCCAATGGGACATAGTTGTATGCTTCAAATCCCTAAATTTTGCCTGGACCACCCTTTCAGGTTTTCAGTCCATCGGGATACCCTTTTTTACCCAAGCTGCCTTTTCAGGTTTTCGACTTGCCGGGTGTACAATTTTTTTTGTTTTTATCCCTAATTTTTGCCCGAACCCTTTTGGTTCGACGGGATGCTCTTATTTTTGCCTAGTCCAGTCGACCTAGTGGGTCTTTGTTTACGCGTAGTATCTTTTCACTATGTCTGCATTAACAGGATGAAGAAGGTCGTCACCATCCATGGTGGTTAGAATCATGAACTTGATTCACAGATCAATATCAGCTTTGAGACCATGATGCATGCTTCATACTCCGCCATATTATTGGTACAATTGAAACATAATTGGCAGTGAAAGGAGTATGACATCCCTCAGGAGATATGATTACAGCACTGATGCCATTGCCGAGTGCGTTGGAGGCTCCATCAAAAACCATGGTCCATCGGGATCCTTCCTCAGGTCCTCCATCCGGTCCAGGTTCTTCACAGTCATTCACTAACATAATGTTCTCATCCAAGAATTAAAAGTTCATGGATTGGTAGTCATCCACAGCCTGATGAGCCAAATGATCAGCTAGTACACTTCCCTTGATTGCTTTCTGGGTCGTGTATTGGATATCGTATTTGGTCAAGATCATTTGCCATCTTGCTATTCTTTCGAAGAGAGCGGGCTTCTCGAAGATGTACTTGATCGGATCCATCTTAGATATCAACAAAGTAGTGTGGGTCAACATATATTGTCTCAGTCGGTGAGCAGCCCATGCCAAAGCGCAACAAGTTTTCTCGAGCAGTGAGTATCTTGTTTCACAGTCGGTAAACTTTTTGCTAAGGTAGTATATTGCGTGCTCTTTTCGATCGGACTCGTCATGCTGACCCAGCACATACCCCATTGAATTATCTAACACTGTTCAGTACATTATCAAAGTTCTTCCTTCAATCAGAGGCATCAGAATTAGAGGCTCTTGAAGGTATTCCTTAATTCTCTCGAAGGCGGTCTGGCATTCGTCATTCCACTTTACCACTTAATCTTTCTTCAGGAGTTTGAAGATTGGCTCACAAGTAGCAGTTAAATGGGAAATGAACCTGGCAATGTAATTTAGGCGTCCTAAGAAGCCTCTTACCTCCTTCTCAGTGCGAGGAGCCGACATCTCTTGTATAGCCTTCACTTTTGCAAGGTCTACCTGAATGCCCTTGTCACTGACAATGAAATCTAGCAGTTTACCAGACCTTACCCCAAAGGTGCACTTGCTCGAATTTAACCTCAGCTTGTATGTCTTTAACCTATCAAACAACTTTTGTAGATGATCAAGGTGCTCCTCCTCAGCTTAAGAAATGGCTATCATGTCATCAACATAGACCTCTATCTCATGTGAATCATGTCATGAAACAGAGCTATCATAGCTCGCTGATAGGTTGCCTCGGTGTTCTTCAACCCAAACAGTATCACTTTATAGCAGAAAGTGCCCCATTGTGTGACGAAGGTAATCTTCTCCATGTCTTCAGGTGCCATCTTGATCTAATTATAACCAGAGAAATCGTCCATGAAGGAAAAGATCTTGTGTCGTGCGGTGTTGTCAACCAGAACGTCAATTTGGGGAAGCGGAAAGTCGTCCTTGGGGCTTTCCCTGTGTAGCGGTAGAAATGTTCAAGACTAAGCCATTAATTGACTAGTCTTTATACAAATCAAAATAAAAATCGCCACCGCGCTTTATTGTTTCCAAAGGAATGGGAAAAGAGCGAATAACCCAAAAAATGGGGAAAGATTCAAGGTAAGGGGGTTGGTTATGCAAAGGGAAGGTATTAGCACCCTAAACATCTACGGTACTCTGCAGGAACCTCTTTGAAAAATCTGTATATTTTGGCTATAAAAATGTGTTGTATATAAAATGGATGGTGGAGGTGAGAAAAGAAATATTTTTATGATTTTTGGACCCGCCGCGGTTGCGAACCTTTAATGCCTACGTACCACCTTTCATGCAATAGGGTATCATGGTACACGTAGTTCCTCTTTTAAAATTTGAAACACAAGTGTGTTGGTTAATTTTATGAGATAAGACATCATCGTCATTGTCCGTGTGAAAAACATACTTACTATCCACAATCATGAGAAAGGAGAATTTGCATCATCTCAAAGTGGAGGATATGGCTTGGATTTTAAAATCAACAATCCCTCACTCAACACCCAAGTGGAAAATATCTCTCTTTACTACATATTGTAGAAGTATAGTTGTTTGCATCACTACAAGGATTGACAAGAGTCTAATCTTTTAAGAAAAGTTTTAAAATAAAAAGCCAAAGTGGCAAAAATGGTTTGAAATGAGATTGATTGACTTTTAGTCTTCTCACAAAAATAATGTCAAGGTATTATTAAATTAATTGAAATTTATTTATGAAAATGTTTTGAAAATGCATGGACCTAAGTCCAAGTTTATTATGAAAGTGTTTCAAGTTTAGAATTAAGAAGAGTTTTTAAAAGGAGGGAGAAGATTTTTGAAATTAAAGAAGATGGGAGGAGATGAAGAGACTATCCTAAAGCATAAGGTAAAAGCTAGGGATAAGAACCATCTAACCAACAAAAAGCCAATACTTGACATTATGAGTCAATATAGAACTCCCATTCTTCGGATTGAAACCAAGCAAACAAAAATACTAGACCTCTTGAGAGAACCAAACTTCAAGTGTATTAAGTCTTCGCAAAAATTGGGCAGAGTAACGGCTGTATACGGGTGAATTCCATATTACAAACAAACTATGTAATCACAATAACCTGCACACAAAACAAACAAACAACCCAATGTCTTGAGGTAAACCTCAAGAACTCAAGACAAAATATCAAATAAAGTCACAAAGTCTCCAAGATAGGCCAAGGTCTCTAATCCTAAGTCCAAGAAGTTCAATACTCCATAATTCCAAGGATAGTAACCAAATAGTCCAAGTATCATTAAAGATTTTTATGGTTCATGTTGATTATTAGGTGTCTTTAAAAGGAAAAGAAAAGCTCAAGTGAGCAAAATAAAAATGACATAAAAGTAAATGCTCAAGTGAGCAAAATAAAAATGGCATAAGAATAATTGCTCAAGTGAGCAAAAATAAAAAATGGCATGAGATGTAAATGCTTAAATTAAATGGTATATAAAGCATAAAAATAAAAGCATAAAGTAAAGTCAATTGTTAGAAATTAGTGGTTAGTTGGATGACCATCTTGAAACTCGCATTTGGAACTCATTATAGGATTGGTAGAACCAAAGCCTCCACAAAACAAGTTGCATTTGCTTTTTGTCAAGTATATCATCCATTTTGGAATCCTCAAAAGTAACATTTAATGATCAACGATGTTTAAGTGATCCGCGTTGACCAAAGGTGTTGTAGATCCATTAGAGGATTGGTAGAACCAAAGCCTCCACACAATGAATCTCAAGGTTATTGGATCAAAGAGATCAAATTAACATACTTGGGCTTGCAATCATAAGTTTGGGCCATGAATGATCATTTATTCGAATCGGGACAAAATTTAGCGCTATGTTAAGCAATCGTAAGTGGACTTATGTAGAAGTCGCACCTATTTTGAGGTCGGTCAATAGCAATTTATGTACTTCATGTTTGGATAAATAATATAGGAATCACCATCCCTTAACATGTAGCACGATTAAAAAAGAAAGGGATAAGATGAAGAGGGAGGGGAATGATAAGCTAATTTGGATCACCATTTCAAAATTCTTTCATCTTTAAATTCAACCACTCCTCTAGATGGATTAAAGCACTAAACATATCATTAATTCAAAGCACCAAAAATGAATTAAATAATTCACTCTTAGGTAGATTTGAATTGATGAACATTTATACAACTTCATCTACATCACAAAGTCCATTGAGTTTAAAGACAAATTGGACATTTAAAATTGCAATCAAAACCAACAATCAAAGGAGTGAGTAGAAAAAATATTTGAGTCAAAACAGCCCCAAAATAAGGCAGTAAAAGTATTTTCGGAACTATTACAATCAATTGTGCTTAGACAGCTACCAATTGCATCAGTGCAGTTTTTTTCAAATCAACTTTGTGACAAACAATTGCAATGTTACAACAATTGATTGCAACCTGTTAAAATCAGTAGAAAACAGCATTTCAACAATCGAATTCTTGTTCCAACTTTTCATCAAACACCTTATGATCATGGATCCAATTGAGCATGAAAATTCCATCAAATTATGAGAAAATAGCACTAATGGAATCATAAAACAGTGCTCAATGAATCAAAACCAGAAATCCATAAGAGATCACATTGTGAAAGACGATGATCCAACATACCAAAGGTAGAATTAGAGAATTATCAAACAACTTCCAGAATTTGCTTCAATTCAACCACAAGAATCAATTACCAAAGCTTGGATATAGAGAATTGACGAAGAAAAAGTGTTTGGATGAAGGTTTAGCTCAAAGATTAGTAAGCTTCAATGCAAAGTTTACTATCTTTTTTTTTTGAAAAATGGAGCTTTGAGTGAATTTGGTAGATGGAGAGAATTGAGAGATTTTTTAGCAAGGTGGATTTGGCTATCAAAAGCTTGCAATTTGAATAAGATGAGGGCTCTATTTATAGAGTTTAGGATTGGAATTAGTGGTAATTTGGTAATTGATTCTTGGAGCCAAAAATTGAATTAATGATATAATTTTCAAATTATGCAGAAAAATTGGAGCCAAAAAGATGACAGATTTGAAATTGCTGGCTTTTTTTCAAAAATCACGTGTTTTGCTGTTATGAGTCGACACAAGAGTCGTATGCGTCGACACATGCTAGTTGTATAACACAGCATGAGTCGACGCAAGCTTCTATGGATCGATACAAGCTGCTATTTCACTACAATACAAAATCAATCAACATGCATGAGTCGATACATAACATGTATGTGTCGACACATGCTAGTTATACAAAGCAGGATGAGTCGATATAAGCCTCTATGGGTCGATGCAAGCTGCTACTTCGACACAATACAGAATCAATTAACTTGCATGAGTCGATACATAACATGTATGTGTCGACACATACTAAATTTTTTTTTTATTTTTGAAGGCTAAAAACACAGTTTTTTTTCAAAGATTTGTGCACAATACACTGTGCAATCGATTGCACTATGGGAGAAATCAATTGTACATGAAAACAACAAAAAACATGAAAAAATTTATTTATTTTTATTTTTCTTTGCAAAAAAGAGATTTTTAGGGAAATAATACCAGAAAACCTTATTTGTTGGATGCTTCGACTTGGTACCTACAAAACACAATTTTGCAAAGACAAAGACAAATATTTTTTGTATTTTGGTTAGAGGTTAATTATCAACGCATATACAAAATACACAACTAAGGTACTTGGAGATTCCTCAAGAGCAAACTTAAAGATAGGAGATAGAAAAAAGAGGAAGAACCAACCCTAATGTGATTTTTTTATGATCAAGTTGACATGATATGATAGGGGAATCTTAGGGGCAAAAATTGGGGTACAACAGCTTCCCTTATTTAAGTGTCTTCTATCTAGAGATACGAAGGTTAAAAATCTTCGTGTTGACGCGATTGAAGATACTTAAATATAAAAACAAGCCCTATTTTTGTATCTAAGATGCCATGCAATGCTTATGATTATGAATGCATATGAACAGAACAAAAGAGACGCAAAGTATCACTGGGGATGCCACAAAAATGAAGAAACAAAGGAGCAACCCTACCAGGAAAATAAATCACTATTGGACCAAAAGAATTGAATCAGAGAGGAGGATAACAAGCATCGACGTTCACTGCCGATGTCTACCAACGTTCACTGAAGGTAGAGAGAAAATATCATACCACCGCCGTTCACTGACGATGAACTATCAACGTTCACTGAAGATAGCTAAAAGATAAGAAACACCGACATTCACTGTCGATGTCCTACCAACATTCACTGAAGGTAGAAAGAAAATATCATACCACCACCGTTCACTAACGATGAACTATCAACGTTCACTGAAGATAGCAAAAAGATAACAAACACCAATGTTCACTGCCAATGTACTACCAACGTTCACTAAAGTTAGAAAGAAAATATCATACCACCGCCGTTCACTGATGATGAACTATCAACGTTCACTGAAGATAGAAAAAAGATAACAAACACTGACGTTCACTTCCGATGTACTACCAACATTCACTGAAGGTAGAAAGAGAAAATATATCATACCATCGCCGTTCACTGACGATGAACTATCAACGTTCACTGAAGATAGCAAATAGATAACAAACACCGATGTTTACTGCCGATGTACTACCAACATTCACTGAAGGTAGAGAGAAAATATAATACCACCGCCGTTCACTGACGATGAAATATCAACATTCACTGAAGATAGCAAAAAGATAAGAAACACCGACGTTCACTGCCAATGTCCTACCAACGTTCACTGAAGGTAGAAAGAAAATATATCATACCATCACCATTCACTAACGATGAACTATCAACGTTCACTGATGATAGCAAAAAGATAACAAACACTGAAGTTCACTGCCGATGTCCTACCAACGTTCACTGAAGGTAGAAAGAGAATATCATACCACCACCGTTCACTGATGATGAACTATCAACGTTCACTGATGATAGCAAAAAGATAAGAAACACCGACGTTCACTGCCGATGTACTACCAACGTTCACTGAAGGTAGAGAGAAAATATCATACCACCACCGTTCACTGACAATGAACTATCAACGTTCATTGAAGATAGCAAAAAGATAACAAACACCGACATTCACTGCCGATGTACTACCAACGTTCATTGAAGGTAGAAAGAAAATATCATACCACCGCCATTCATTGACGATGTACTACCAATGTTCACTGAAGGTAGAAAGAGAAAATATATCAAGTTTTCCCCCAAATTCTGGTGTTTTACCTAGAACGGGTCTCAACTTCCTCTTTAACCAAGGCACTCTGCCTGGAAAGGGTAATATGTAAGCTTATCTCAAATAAAGAGACTTCCACTCATTGCCAAGGGGAATTGCAAAGAGAAATGACTTTCTGGGGATAGAAATATGGCTTCCTGGGGAAAGAGATATGACTTCCTGGGGATAGAAATATGGCTTCCTGGGGAAAGAGGTATGACTTCCTGGGGAAATGCCATGTTATTATTGCTGAGGAGATAAGGTCTTCTCGTGCAAAAATAAATGCACAAACCAAAACTCAAAGTTCTCGAAAATCCAAAGTAAATAATATCGTCATGCAACCACGAATCCAATTAGAAACAAACGGGAGCAAGACGGCTAACAAAGATACATCCTTTGAGAAATAAACTCAAGAGGGAAAACCAAATCCACCTAAGCAAGGAGCACTACAGGAAGGTTATAACACAATGTCAATAAAAATGATTTGTAGCAATGCATGATGCATGCATGAATGTATGAGTGATATCGTGCATATGCTGGTAAAAGGATACATAATCAGTATAAACAAACAAAACTGCCTCAGGTACCAACAACATTGGGCTAAACTTCAACCAGAAAGATCAATCCAAGAAAGGTAAAAGCAACTGCGAAAATCAAACCTATTGCATGTCCTAACTTCACTGAGGAGAAACATAATCTGGATGTAGCTAAATCAAACAGATACCGGGATAGAACATATTTCTTCCGGTTTCATCAGAGAAACCAGTTTTTCAAAAGAAACATACCTACTGGAGATTGAAAGACCAGCCTCAAATAAAGCAGACTGACACCGAGACAATCAAACCTCACTAGGGAATTCAAGCCTAACTTTGAAGGAGGAAAAACATACAGACTTCACTAAGGGAGACAATGCTTCATCATCGAGACATCTACTGGGGACTTCATGCTAACTTCATTGGGGAGGTCAAAACCACATCATCGAGAGGAAACCAAGATACGTTCTTCACTGGGGAAACCGGAGATACGTGTTCTTCGATAGTAATTATTGCACCAACTTCTTTGGGGAGAAGGGACTTATATCAAATAAACGAGGCCTTCACTGGAGAATATTGGATTGAGTCTTCATATCATACAAACCTATTCCAACAAAAGATGCCATGGTATAGTCTTCCTGGGAAATCAAGAAGTCAACACTAATGTTAATACTTCAAAAAGAGCGATATCTTAGCACACCAAGGGAATAAAACCTTTCATCATATGAGGGAAAACTACGCTGGGGAATCTAGGACGGAGGCTTCTGACCATGCAAACCCAAAATCAAAAGTGAACCAAGACTTGGTCGGGGATAATGGGATCACAAACCTAATACTGTACCTTGCACCCACTGGTATCGTCTTTAACTATCTGAGAAACACACAAAGATTGCGCACATACCAACAAGATGACCTGAGAAAAACCTTCATGAAGGAAGTAAATCTTCTTAAAACAATCGGAGTTTGTTCATTCCTGGGATCGCCATTTTTGTTGTCATTGTTTCATCACAAATCCCAAAGTAAATTGAATTGTGAAGATCTCCCTTTTTTTTTTGAAAAGTCAATTTTTCTTTTTAATCTTTTTGCTTTAAAAATTATTATCAGTAATAAATGGAGTCTTTGCAAGCTAAATAAAAATAAGAACACAAAGAATTGGGCAAAAGCTCGAATTTCATTAATAGAATGGTAGTCTGCGAATGGCGAGACTCCATGGATGATTACAAAGTTTGGGAAACGGTAATATATAATGGAAAAGATGCATTGAGATACAATGACCACCATTCTCCCTAACAAATTTTGAAATCCTGAGCAGCAGCTTTTGTTGAAGTATGGTGAGGATCTGAGAAGATTGTTGCTTCAACGATCAAGTCTTGTTTGACGTAGTTACTTGCCAAGAAAAATCCCTAACTTTTACCTAAGCTGCCCTTGCGGGTTTTCAACTTAGCGGGAAATTCATTCTGTTTATGTCTCTAATTTTTGCCTAGACCGCCCTTTCGGGTTTTCAGCCTACCGAGACACTCCTTTTTGCCTAAGCCGCCCTTTCGGGTTTTCAACTTAGCAAGCTGTTCTTTTATTTCTTTAGGCAAAGTATTTCTTGACTGCGTCAGCATTCATGGGACGTGGGAACTCCTCTCCATACATAGTTTCAAGAATTAATGCACCACCAGAGAAGGCTTTCTTGACAACATACGGGCCTTCAAAATTGGGAGTCCATTTGCCCCAAGAATCAGTGTTAAAAGACATGATCTTCCTGAGCACGAGGTCGCCTTCTCTGAATTCACGAGGTTTAACCTTTTTATCAAATGCTTTCTTCATTCTTTTATGATATAACTGCCCATGACACAAAGCTGTCATTCTCTTCTCTTCAATCAAATTCAATTGGTCAAACCTGTTCTAGACCCATTCAGCCTTTGTCAACTTGGCTTCCATTATCACACGCAACGAGGGAATCTCTACCTCAACAGGGAGTACAGCTTCCATTCCATATACCAGGGAGAACGGGGTTGCTCCTGTTGAAGTGCGGACAGATGTTCGATATCCATGCAGAGCAAAAGGGAGCATTTCATGCCAATCCTTATAAGTAACAACCATTTTCGGGATAATTCTCTTGATATTCTTATTAGCGGCTTCAATAGCCCCATTCATCTTTGGCTTGTATGGAGACGAATTGTGATGGACAATCTTGAATTCTTCACACAGTTCTGTCATCATCTTGTTGTTCAAATTCGAGCCATTGTCAGTGATGATTCTACTCGGCACACCATACCGGCATATAAGATTATTTTTGATGAAACACACAACCACCTATTTGGTAACATTGGCATAAGAAGCAGCCTCTACCCATTTGGTAAAGTAGTCAATTGCTACCAAGATGAAATGGTGTCCATTCGAAGCTTTGGGTTCTATCATCCCGATCATGTCTATACCCCACATAGAGAAAGGCCATGGGGAGGAAATTACCTTGAGAAGTGTCGGAGGCACATGGACCTTGTCTTCATAAACCTGGCACTTATGGCACTTCTTTGCAAATTTGTAACAATCAGATTCCATTGTCAACCAATATTAGCCTGCCCTTAGCATCTTTTTAACCATCGAATGTCCATTAGCATGAGTGCCAAATGAACCTTCATGAATCTCATGCATCAACATGTCTGCTTCGTGTCTATCCACGCATCTGAGCAAGACCATGTCATAATTTCTCTTGTATAACACATTTTCACTGAGGAAGAAACTGCCTGCCAATCTTCTCAGTGTCTTTCTATCTTTCCTCGACGCACCAATCGGGTATTCCTGAGTCTGAAGAAAATGCTGGATGTCATAATACCAAGGTTTTTCATCTGCTACCTCCTTTGTCGTAAACACATGAGCGGGCATATCCATCCATCGAACTGTAATACGAGGTATATCATTCCAAGTATTCACTTGGTACATGGAAGCCAGAGTTTCCAGAGCATCCGCCATTTGATTTTTATCTCTAGGAATGTGATGGAATTCAACTTTATTGAAGAAGGGTAGTAATCTTCTAGCATAATCTTTGTAAGGGATCAAGCCAGGGTGACGAGTATCCCATTCTCCTTTAATCTGATTTATTACCAAAGTTGAATCACCATACACATCTAGAATTTTGATTCTGAGATCAATAGCTTCCTCAAGACCCATGATGCAAGCCTCATATTCCGCCATATTATTAGTGCAATCAAATGTTAACCTTGCAGTAAAAGGAATGTGCGATCCATGAGGAGTGACGATCACAGCACCAATTCCTTTACCATAAGCATTCACCGCTCCATCAAATACCATACTCCAACGAGATTCAGGGTCGGGACCTTCCTCAGGCAATGGTTCATCACAATCTTTCACTTTCAAGAAGATCACATCCTCATCAGGGAATTCATAATCTGCAAACTGATGATCTTCCACCGGATAGTGAGTAAGGTAATCTGCCAACACACTACTTTTGATAGCTTTTTGAGTGCGGTACTCAATATCATATTCAGATAACAACATCTACCAGCAGGAAATTCTCCCAGTAAGAGAAGGCTTCTCAAAAATATACTTGATTGGATCCATTTTGGAGATCAACCAAGTGGTTTGATTCAACATATACTGCCGTAAACATTTTGTCGCCCGGGCCAAAGCACAACACATTTTTTCTAGCATGGAATACCGCGACTCACAATCAGTGAACTTTTTGCTGAGATAATAAATGGCGAACTCTTTCTTCCCTGTTTCATCCTGTTGTCCCAGAATACAACCCATGGATTTATCTAACACTGTTAGATACATAATCAACGGTCTTCCTTATACGGGAGGGAGCAAGATAAGAGGTTCAAGCAGATACTCTTTACTACTCTCAAATTCCCTTTGGCAGTCATCTGTCCACACACAACCTTGATCTTTCTTTAACAACTTAAAGATCGGTTCACACTTTGCAGTCATGTGGGAAATGAATCTGGAAATATAATTCAAACGCCCGAGGAAACCCCTGACTTGCTTTTCAGTTCTTGGTCCTGGCATTTCTTGAATTGCTTTTACTTTATTAGGACCAACTTCAATTCCTTTCTGGCTAACGATAAAACCCAACAATTTCCCCGATCTAACTCCGAAGGTGCATTTATTTGGATTCAAGCGGAGACGATACTTCCTCAAACGCTGAAACAACTTTAACAAATCTTTTATATGCCCTTCTTCAGTTTGGGATTTTGCAATCATATCATCAACATATACTTCAATTTCCTTGTGCATCAGATCATGGAATATGGTTGTCATAGCCCTCTGGTACGTTGCACCAGCGTTCTTCAACCCGAAGGGCATCACTCTGTAACAGAATGTTCCCCAGGGTGTGATAAACGTTGTTTTTTCCATGTCCTCTAGAGCCATTCTTATTTTATTATACCCAGAAAATCCGTCCATGAACGAGAATACCTTGAATTTTGTTGTTCTATCCACTAACATGTCAATGTGAGGCAATGGAAAATCATCTTTCGGACTAGCTTTATTTAGATCTCTGTAATCTACGCACATGCGGACTTTTCCGTCTTTTTTCGGTACTGGGACAATATTGGCAATCCATTAAGGATACACTGACCTCACAAGAAAACCAGCATTAATCTGTTTTAGGACCTCCTCTTTGATCTTTACCGCCATATCTGGGTGGGTTCTTCTCAACTTTTGTTTAACTGGAGGACACTCTGGCTTCAGCGGAAAACGATGCTCGACAATGTCTGTATCTAGACCAGACATATCTTGATAAGACCAAGCAAAAATATCCACATACTATTTCAACAACTCAATTAACCCGCTTTTTACATCAGGATGCAACGATGCTCCAATTTTAACTTCCTTCGGATCTTCTTCTGAACCCACATTAATCACTTCCAAAGGCTCCTTATATGGTTGAATGGTATTTTCCTCGTGCTCAAGCAACCGTGAGACCTCTTTTGGAATCTCATCATAATCTTCTTCTTCAGCCCCAAACACAGGACAATCAAAGTTGGGAGAGGGTGCATGGTCATTGTATTCAACGGGTTTTTTAATTAATCTGCACATATGATTTATGATTGCTTTTAGAAACTGACACATATAACAAGTGATCATGCAGATTAATTTTCAGTTATTATTTATTTTGAAAGGGTTTTTTATTTGATTACCATTTCCCAAGAAAAAGAAGAAAATAAAGACATATTTTTGGAAGCAAAGACAACTTTTATTAATGATCTTAAAAATCAAAGCAAACAGATAAGCCCATACAATACTTTCACCTTGGGCAGAGCGAAAGATTTTCAAAATAAAGAAACAGATTAACAAAACAAATTAATTTGAAATATGTATGCAAGAAGGAATATCAATGGTGACCCAGTTCTGAACTCGGGATCCATGTGTCACATAATTCGGTACTTCCTGCTCTGCTTCATCCTCTTCAACAACATTAATTCCAGAACCAATTGGATGGAGGTAGCCTCCGCTGCGGAAAACATCATGATAACTGTTCACAGAAGACTTTGACTTCAAACTTTCGCCTTTGCCATTCCTCGAAGAGAAACCCAAACCAGCTCTGTTTTTTTTCACGGGTGGATCCACAAGTTGTCCCCAAACTGCATTATGACCATTGCGCACAACCTGCTGTGCGTCCTTCAGCGAAACATAGAATTCTCATTCCTCCTTATGTTGTCAATAGATAGGGCTTGGAACTGGGTTCCAACAGCAGCCTCATCCGCTTCTACAATACTGAAAGAGGATAGATGGGATATCAACAACGCCTGCTCCCCATTTATGATCACCACCTTCCCTTCGCGCACAAACTTTAACTTCTGATGCAGATTTGAAGTGACAGCCCCTGTTTCGTGTATCCATGGCCGTCCTAGCAAACAACTATATGCGGGAATAATGTCCATGACCTGGAAGGTTATCAAGAACAAATGTGGTCCTATATGGATGGGCAAGTCCACTTCACCGATGACAGATTTCCTCGATCCATCAAAAGCCTTCACAATGATGCCACTCGGGCGCATAGGTGCTCCTTGATACTTTAACTTCATGAGGGTACTCCTCGGTATAACATTCAGAGTGGATCCGTTATCAATTAGCACATTGGACAGCGAATCATTCTTGCAGTTCATAGATATGTGGAGGGCCAGGTTGTGATTCCTCCCTTCATCTGGTAACTCATCATCGTAGAAACTCAAATTGTTACATGACGTAATGTTTCCAATTACGCTGCTGAATTGATCTAATGGCATGTCATTCTGCACAAAATCTTGGTCTAGTACTCTCATCAGTGATTCTCTATGAGCATAGGAATTCATTAATAAAGCTAGGATAAATATCTTGGAAGGAGTCTGCAATAGCTGATCTACAATTTTGTAGTCGCTCATCTTAATTATCTTCAAAATATCATCCACTTCTTTCTCTAATGTAGCTCCACTAGTCTCTCCTGTAGCCTTCTTAGGCTCATCGTTCTCAGCAATTTTCTTTCCAGCAACAACATCTCTTCGAATAACCGGTGCAAACACACGACCGTTACGGGTCACCCTGCTATTATCAGCTATATTTCCAACATCTGGCATTGGCTGGATGGGAATCTCTACCCCGTCTTCTATGATTGTAGCGTTGTATTTGTAAGGAACAACCTTATCTGATTTATAGGGAACAGGACCTGGCAAACTAATTACAAATGGGGTAACAACTGGTTTGCTATGGTACTCCACCTCAAGATGAGTGGGTTCACCAAAACAAGGTACAATGATGTTTACCCCTTCCTCAACACAATCAGCCATCAAAAAGTCATTTATGGCAAACAAATATTCGTCTGAAGAGAAATACTCATATACAAAGGCATACTCTTCCTCTGACTCTTCTTCCATCAAACAAACTTCAACCATATCAATCTCGTGATAATCATCTTTCTGACCTGTGATCTTGATAGTTCCATTGTCTAACAGCAACTGAACACCTTCCCTCACAATAGAACATCCTCGGGGGTTTCGACAACAAACTATGCAAGATCCATATTGGTGTTCCACCTGACCATCAGTACGGCAGAAGGTAGCATGCAATTGCACGAGATCCTCATTAAAATGATCCACATCAAAAATTCTGAATTCACTCGGACATTCAGAAACCATATTCACTTCCTCTTCATATTCCACCCTATGCCTGATTATATGGATTAAACCTTCATCCATCATCTCATGTAAATCAGCCTTTATCTTCTCGTAACCCTGTATATCTGTACTACAAATAGCATAATCAGTGTGGTCATGCGTATAATAACTGAATTCACAGAGGTCTGCGTGCATCTTCACTAAATCTCCTCTAACCAGATTAATGTCAAAAATTCGAAAGTCGCCTAGACAACCGGCCACCATATTTACAGCATCCACTCCCCCGTGCTTGGGTATAGGATTGTCTTTCACATTAGGTCCCACGTCTTTGAAAGATAAAATTCCAGACTTCACCAACCTTTGCACTTCAGTCCTCAAAGGATAACAATTCTCAACACTATGCCCTGGTGTTCCCTGATGAAAGGCACACGTCTGGTCTGCTTTGTAATACCAAGGTAATGGTGATGGTATGGTAGGAGGTGGTCGTGTCTGGACCAACTTCTTCTGAATCAATGCTGGTAGTAGCTCTGCATAGCTCATGGGAATAGGATCATAATTCTCCCTTCTCTAATTATACCCTTGATTCCTCTGCTGGGACGGTCTCTGATAAGCAACGGTAGTCGGAGCGGCATTCATAACAGGAGTAATTGAGGCGACTTGCTGATGACGCTGATAATTCTTTCTAGGAGTGTTTACCCTTCTCTCTTGCATAACAACATTTGTATCCCCCTCTTTCTTCTTTGTAAACCCATAAGCTGGCTTTTTCACCCCTCTGGATCCTTCACCCTTTGTCAAACGGCCTTCTCTTACTGCCTCTTCTAGGCGGACACCCATTCCTACCATCTTTGTAAAATCACTTGGGGCACTTGCTACCATTCTTTCGTAGTAGAAAGCGCCTAGTGTCTTCAGAAAAATATTAGTCATTTCTTTCTCCTCCATGGGAGGAATCACTTGTGCAACCACTTTGCGCCATCTTTGTGCATACTCTTTGAACGATTCTCTGTCTTTCTGAACCATGGCCCTAAGCTGGTCACCGTCAGGCGCCATGTCCACATTGTACTTGTATTGTTTAATGAATGCTTCTCCCAAATCATTAAAAGTATGGATGTTGGCACTGTCTAAACTCATTTACCATTTCAACGTTGCGCCGGTCAGACTATCTTGGAAAAAGTGAATCAGCAGACGATGATCATCGGTGTGGGTAGACATTCTTCTTACATACATCACCAAATGAGCACGAGGGCAAGTGTTGCCCTTGTACTTCTTAAATTCCGGGACCTTGAACTTAGCAGGCACTTTAACATTCGGGACCAAACACAGCTTATTCACATTCTTCCCAAATAGCTCTTTTCCCCTAAGAGCCTTCATCTCTCTTTGCATTCTATCAAACTGTTCTTGGAAATCATCCATTATGTCATAAAGACCCAAGTCTTCACTCGGCGGAGGGAAAGGACGACACATATCTTCATTAACAAACGCAACCAAATTCACCGAAGGAGGTGCAGCAGGAACAGTATGCACCACAGGAGGTGCAGGAGTAACAAAATTTTGAACCACTAAAGCATCTTGAGGTCCCAAATTGAAACCTTCAGGTGCAAAATTCTCTGGCATTCCCCATGAATAACCCTGAGGCATACGGTTTTGAACAACAGCCGGAGTAGCGGATACAGGAACAGTAGGAACTTCAGCATTTGCCCTTGTTGGTTGAGGTTGAACACTCGGTGGCTGATTCGGAGCAACCACCAGAGCTTCCATCAAAGTAGTCAAGTTGGCCAAGCCAGCCTTCAAAGCGGAAACTTCTTCGCGCAGCTCGCGATTCTCCTGTTCTAAGTTGTCCATCTTCTTTTTGAAATTAGCCCGAGTGTTGTAGTAATGAGTCATCTTGCTGAGTGAAGTAAAGAAGCTGGGTAAGACACCTGGATATGCATAATAAATGAAATAAATATGTGCAATATGATGCATGATATGCAATGCATATGATTATTTTCACTTTATCATTTAATATTTCAAAGGATTTATGGTTTATAGACATATTGGAAACATCCAAGTAATAAAGCTTTTGGAATACTAAATTTTTTTTATTATAATAACTTCAAAATGGATTACAAGTTTCAATGATCCCAAGTACAAGATGAAAATACAATCTAAAATCCTGAGAAGAGGAACTAATGGAGATCAATCTGTACGCTGGCGCTTCCCTGTGAGCCTGACAATCTGAGCCCTCAACCTCTGGTTTTCTTCCACATGTCTGATGGAAACCTCCTTCCAATCATCTGAAGCAGGAAGTGAGTAATCAACACATCTTTGAGGCTTAGGAGAAAATAAATCCCCTTTCCTCTCCATAGACTCTATTGCTCGACTCTCAAGGATCTCGATCAAATCATGTTTCTCCTTCAGGTCTACTCTGTAGGAACTCTCTAAAGTCTGGAACTTGTTTTTCCAAGCATCCATTTCCTGTTACATCCTAACCAAAGTAAGCTGCAGCGCTTCTAAATCACCTAAAAAGGGATAAGTGTTCTTCACAAACAAATCAGGCATGGGTGTCTCCCGAGTATACGGCATCTTCAACTGAATGGCTCTCGATCGGACCCACTGAAGATATGGCTCCAAAGAAACAGTACCTCTAGGTCCCAAATCCTTCCTACTCTTCTTATGAATGTGACGCCAGGCCTTCGCAATCTTCTCCCTAGCTTCCCTGTGGTCTTCTCCTTCCTTCAGAAAGAAACTACTCAAATGAATACTATTCGGTTTATCCCTCATCGGGTAACCAAGTTGTCGCCGTGCAAGAACAGGGTTATAGTTAATTCCTCCCTTTGTACCAAGAAGAGGCACATTGAGGAAACTACCACAACTGTCAATAACCTCCACATCCTGGTAAGCTCGATGATACCAATCAATGTCCGAGTGAGTAAGTGCCATGATCTTAGGAGCCCAACGGGGTTCCTTCTTGACATCCCAAAAAGCATCGGACTGAGGCATATGAGAGATAAACCACCGGTACAACAAAGGCGTGCAAAAGATAATCATTCCCTCATGATAGGAGCTCTGAAGATGAACAGAGTAATAAGCATCACCCAACAGTGTAGGAACCGGGTTTCCAATCATGAAAATCCTGATAGCATTAATGTCGACAAACTTGTCCACATTAGGAAATAAGAATAATCCATAGGCGACTAAAGCAAAGATGGCCTCAAAAGCAATCGTACTCTTCATCCTGGCAAAGTAACGAGCTTTCTCCAATAAGAACTGGGCTGGTAATCCTCTAATCCCTCCTTTGGTAGTCATATGGGCTTCCACCTCAGACTTCCCCAGATGAATCAAAGCAGCAATCTCATTGGTTTTGGCTCACCCTCCAAAACAGTAAAAGGAACACGATCGGTAACAGGTAAATCCAATAGATAGGAATACTCTTCCAGTGTTGGCATCAACTGATAATTGGGAAAAGTAAAGCAGTGATACCCCGGATCATAGAATTGGACCAAAGTTGAGAGAATATCCTCCTTCATCTTCAGCTTCATGAGAGGAATAATGGATCCATACTTCTTCCAAAAGTCTGCAGAACACTCGACCTCGGGAATTAGACTGATCAACTCATCTATCTTAGGATCCTTGAAACTGTATTTCTCGGTCTTTCTCTTTCCAGAATCCATGGTTTAAAAGTACCTGAGATATTCACAAATAGTTAATCTTTAAATCCCTTGAAATATTGTTTTCTTCAAAAGATGCTTATGAGTGCATGGATGCATGATGCAACAATCACACACAAGATCACACATATAGGGTTCATAGGTTCAATGTCATGAGCATGAGGTCGAAGGTACTACCCATAAGGTATTGGTCTAAAAAGTTATCACCTGCTGAACAAGGTTCTAAGAGGTTCCCAGAGTCTACATCCTTCCTTCGGATATTACCAACTTCCCGATTAACTCGGTAATTAGTAATATTCTCAAGAAAGACTCGTCTGAGCGTAGTATCGCGTGACAACTATTTCCGGATTACTCCGTCATAGCTTTCGCACTACACCTAAAAGGCCAAGATGGGTTAGGTAATCTACGGTCCTCAGCTTCAGCAGGCTCCCAGGTCGGAAGCAGTGCGTCTTCCCAATTACTCGGTAAACGACACTACAGTCAAAGGGGCCTCCACTGAGTGGGGGATCTCATGCCTCCTTTTTTGGGATTACTCCCTCAAAGTTAACATGACTATACCGCCCGTCCTATCTTAAAGTTTGCCCAAGTTCGGGTATAGGACTTATGAGTAATCACCAAGCACCCTGTAAACCAGGAAAATCCAGACAAACATATATACAAAATATAACACATAAACACAATAACACATATACAGATATAAACAAAGATAAGCTCAACCCACTTAGGATGGACCAGTAAGAGGTCAATCTGTTCCCAGTGAAGTCGCTATTTTTCTATAGCGGTAGAAATGTTGAAGACTAAGCCATTGGATTAACTAGACTTTACACAAATCAAAATCAAAATCGCCACCGTGCTTTATTGTTTCCAAAGGAATGGGAAAAGAGCGAATAACCCAAAAAAGGGGGAAAGATTCAAGGTAAGGGGGTTGGTTTGCAAAGAGAAGGTATTAGCACCATAAACATCTACGGTACTCCGCAGGAACCTCTTTGAAAAATCTGTATATTTTGGCTATAAAAATGTGTTGTATATAAAATGGATGGTGGAGGTGAGAAAAGAAATATTTTTATGATTTTTGCACCCGCCGCGATTGTAAACCTTTAGTGCCTACGTACCACCTTTCGTGCAATAGGGGATCAGGGTACACGTAGTTCCTCTTTTAAAAATTTGAAACACAAGTGTGTTGGTTAATTTTATGAGATAAGACATCATTGTCATTGTCCGTGTGGAAAACATACTTACTACCCACAATCATGAGAAAGGAGAATTTGCATCATCTCAAAGTGGAGGATATGGCTTGGATTTTAAAATCAACAATGCCTCACTCAACACCCAAGTGGAAAATATCTCTCTTTACTACATATTGTAGAAGTGTAGTTGTTTGCATCACCACAAGGATTGACAAGAGTCTAATCTTTTAAGAAAAGTTTTAAAATAAAAAGCCAAAGTGGCAACAAAGGTTTGAAATGAGATTGATTGACTTTTAGTCTTATCACAAAAAGAATGTCAAGGTATTATTAAATTGATTGAAATTTATTTATGAAAATGTTTTGAAAATGCATGGACTTAAGTCCAAGTTTATTATGAAAGTGTTTCAAGTTTAGAAATAAGAAGAGTTTTTAAAAGGAGGGAGAAGATTTTTGAAATTAAAGAAGATGGGAGGAGATGAGGAGACTATCCTAAAGCATAAGGTAAAAGCTAGGGATAAGAACCATCTAACCAACAAGAAGCCAATACTTGACATTATGAGTCAATATAGAATTCTCATTCTTCGGATTGAAACCAAGCAAGCAGAGATACTAGACCTCTTGAGAGAACCAAACTTCAAGTGTATTAAGTCTTCGTAAAAATTGGGCAGAGTAACGGCTGTATACGGGTGAATTCCAGATTACGAACAAAGTATGTAATCACAATAACCTGCACACAAAACAAACAAACAACCCAATGTCTTGAGGTAAACCTCAAGAACTCCAGACAAAATATCAAATAAAGTCACAAAGTCTCCAAGATAGGCCAAGGTCTCTAATCCTAAGTCCAAGAAGTCCAATACTCCATAATGCCAAGGATAGTAACCAAATAGTCCAAGTATCATTAAAGATTTTTATGGTTCATGTTGATTATTAGGTGTCTTTAAAAGGAAAAGAAAAGCTCAAGTGAGCAAAATAAAAATGACATAAAAGTAAATGCTCAAGTGAGCAAAATAAAAATGGCATAAGAATAAATGCTCAAGTGAGCAAAAATAAAAAATGGCATGAGATGTAAATGCTTAAATTAAATGGTATATAAAGCATAAAAATAAAAGCATAAAGTAAAGTCAATTGTTAGTAATTAGTGGTTAGTTGGATGACTATCTTGAAACTTGCATTTGGAACTCATTAGAGGATTGGTAGAACCAAAGCCTTCACACAACAAGTTGCATTTGCTTTTTTTCAAGTATATCATCCATTTTGGAATCCTCAAAAGTAACATTTAATGATCAACGATGTTTAAGTGATCCGCATTGACCAAAGGTGTTGTAGATCCATTAGAGGATTGGTAGAACCAAAGCCTCCACACAATGAATCTCAAGGTTATTGGATCAAAGAGATCAAATTAACATACTTGGGCTTGCAATCATAAGTTTGGGCCACGAATGATCATTTATTCGAATCGGGACAAAATTTAGCGCTATGTTAAGCAATCGTAAGTGGACTTATGTAGAAGTCGCACCTATTTTCAGGACGGTCAATAGCAATTTATGTACTTCATGTTTGGATAAATGATATCGAAATCACCATCCTTTAACATGTAGCACAATTAAAAAAGAAAGAGATAAGATGAAGAGGGAGGGGAATGATAAGCTAATTTGGATCACCATTTCAAAATTATTTCATCTTTAAATTCAACCACTCCTCTAGATGGATTAAAGCACTAAACATATCATTAATTCAAAGCACCAAAAATGAATTAAATAATTCACTCTTAGGTAGATTAGAATTGATGAACATTTATCCAACTTCATCTACATCACAAAGTCTATTGAGTTTAAAGACAAATTGGACATTTAAAATTGCAATCCAAACCAACAATCAAAGGAGTGAGTAGAAAAATATTTGAGTCAAAACAGCCTCAAAATAAGGCAGAAAAAGTATTTTCGGGATTGTTACAATTAATTGTGCTTAGACAGCTACCAATTGCATCAGTGCAGTTTTTTTCAAATCAACTTTCTGTGACAAACAGTTGCAATGTTACAACAATTGATTGCAACCTATTAAAATCAGTAGAAAACAGCATTTCAAGGATCAAATTCTTGTTCCAACTTTTCATCAAACACCTTATGATCATGGATCCAATTGAGCATGAAAATTCCATCAAATTATGAGAAAATAGCACTAATGGAATCATAAAACAGTGCTCAATGAATCAAAACCAGAAATCCATAAGAGATCACATTGTGAAAGACGATGATCCAACTTACCAAAGGTAGAATTAGAGAATTATCAAACAACTTCCAGAATTTGCTTCAATTCAACCACAAGAATCAATTACCAAAGCTTGGATGTAGAGAATTGATGAAGAAAAAGTGTTTGGATGAAGGTTTAGCTCAAAGATTAGTAAGCTTCAATGCAAAGCTTACTATCTTTTTTTTTTGAAAAATGGAGCTTTGAGTGAATTTGGTAGATGAAGAGAATTGAGTGATTTTTTAGCAAGGTGGATTTGGCTATCAAAAGCTTGCAATTTGAATGAGATGAGGGCTCTATTTATAGAGTTTAGGATTGGGATTAGTGGTAATTTTGTAATTGATTCTTGGAGCCAAAAATTAAATTAATGATATAATTTTCAAATTATGCAGAAAAATTGGAGCCAAAAAGATGACAGATTTGAAATTGCTGGCTTTTTTTCAAAAATCACGTGTGTTTTGTTGTTATGAGTCGACACAAGAGTCGTATGCGTCGACACATGCTAGTTATATAACACAACATGAGTCGACGCAAGCTTCTATGGATCGATACAAGTTGCTATTTCACTACAATACAGAATCAATCAACTTGCATGAGTCGATACATAACATGTATGTGTCGACACATGCTAGTTATACAAAGCAGGATGAGTCGATACAAGCCACTATGGGTTGATGCAAGCTGCTGCTTCGACACAATACATAATCAATCAACTTGCATGAGTCGATACATAACATGTATGTGTCGACACATACTAAATTTTTTTTTTTTTTTGAAGGCTGAAAACACTTTTTTTTTCAAAGATTATGCACAATACAATGTGCAATCGATTGCACTATGGGAGCAATCGATTGTACAGGAAAACAACAAAAAAAATGAAAAAAAATTAATTATTTTTATTTTCTTTGCAAAAAAGAGATTTTTAGGGAAATAATACCGGAAAACCTTATTTGTCGGATGCTTCAACTCGGTACCTACAAAACACAATTTTGCAAAGACAAAGACAAATATTTTTTGTATTTCGGTTAGAGGTTAATTATCAACGCATATACAAAATACACAACTAAGGTGCTTGGAGATTCCTCAAGAGAAAACTTAAAGATATGAGATAGAAAAAAGAGGAAGAACCAACCCTAATGTGATTTTGTTATGATCAAGTTGACATGATATGATAGGGGAATCTTAGGGGCAAAAATTGGGGTACAACACCCTGTTCAAATCTCTTTAGTCCATACACATCCGTACCTTGCCATCTTTTTTAGGCACCGAGACTACGTTAGCAACCCATCGGGGATAAGAGGTGACAACTAAGAACCCAGCGTTGAATTGTTTCATAACCTCTGCTATGATTTTCTCTGACATTTTAGGGCGCATACGGCATACCTTTTGCTTTATCGGAGGGCAATCTTCTTTAGTTGGCAGACTAGAACCACAATATCGTGTCTAGTCCTGGCATGTATTCATATGACCAGGCAAAGATCTCAACATAATCATGCAATATCTGAATCAAATGTTGTTTGACACGAAGCTCCAAATTTGCACCTATCTTGACCTCTTTTATGTTCTCTTCTGTGCCCAAATTCACCGTCTCAACTGGCTCTTCATGAGGCTGTATAGCCCTTTCTTCCTGCTGTAACAGTCTGGCAAGTTCTCTGGGTACCTCACAATCTTCCTACCTTCATCCTCAGCTTGGTTGATCGGATTTTCAAAGTCATAACCGGCAATAGAAGAACTATTATCAATGGGATTCAGAGTGGATATGGATCTGCAGTTTGATACGTGGGTATGTGTAAGAGCATAACTATATAGACAAAGTAAAAAGCAGAAAAGAAAAATAGAGAGCGCAAAATTTGTATGCATAAACGTCCAATGCTTTATTAATTCCATATGAAATTGAAACATAATAACCCTCACAAATAAACCATTGTGCCCCGGTTAAGACAAATGGCCAAAAAGTTTATATTGTTTATTACATATCCAAAAACAAGAAAGATTACTTCTAAACAAAAGTAATTGGTTCAAAGTCCTTTTCCGTCCAGTTACTGGGTCCACCATTGGTAATAGGGAAGATCCAGCTATCCATATCATAGTCATTGTCAGCATCTTCTATGGCGGAGACAACATCAATAACATTGATTCCTGAGCCATGCTTGGGCATGGGTGCAATTATGGCGTTGGGAGTTTCCGGAGCATCGAATTCAATCTCATTTGCTTCAATAAGGTCTTGCACCTTGTTTTTCAAAGCCTAGCAGTCGTTCTTGTCATGCCTCGGAGTCTCAGAGTGGTAGGCGCATCGAGCATTGAGATTGTAGCGGGGAGATGTGGTGTTGGGATTCTTGGGAGCTTCCCTCAAGGTAACCAGATTGGATTTCAGTAATTGAAGCAACACTTGAGATAAAGTGATATTTATCCGGGTGAATTGTCTCAAAGGCCTTTCTGCTCTGGGATGATTGTTCCTTTGTTGAGTAGGTGCAGGTTTAGAGATCATAACAGCCCTTACCGCTGGACGATGTTCAGTTGTCCTGATTCCTTTGGTTGTACACAACACTAACCTCTTTTTCCCCAGCAAATGGCTTCCTTACTGTATTGGAGGATGCATCCTTCTGAATCTTACAGCTCCTAATTCCAGCTTCCACTCTTTCCCCTATCAAGATCAATTCAGTAAAGCCGGCTGAGGAGCTTCCAATCAGGTGATTGAAAAATGGACCAGACAGGGTACCCAGAAACATATCCACTAGCTTCCTATCAGACATGGGGGGTTGGAATCTTCCCTCTAAGTCCCTCCACTTTTGAGCATAGTCTTTAAAGCCCTCACTCGAACCCATATACATATTTTGGAGTTGTGTACGGGTGGGAGCAAGGTATGCGTTGTACTGATACTTCTTGTAGAAAGCAGCAGCCAGGTCTTCCCAATTACGGATGTTGGCCCCTTCCAGCTGGTAGAACCATTCTAGTTGAGTTTCGGACATACTATCCTGAAAGAAGTGGACCCATAAGTCCTTGTCAGCAGTGTGAGGCTGTATCTTCCTCACATAAGATCGGAGGTGTATCTTGGGACATGAAACCCCATCATATTTGGAGAACAACGGCACCTTGAACTTTTGCAGGATGACAACCCCAAAAACCCAACCCAGTTCTTCAAAACCCAGACCTGGTACCTTCCGAACCTCCATTGCATTCAAACGATCCTCCAGCTGTTTGTATTTTTCATCAACAAGAGGATATTGTTCCTCATCATAGTCAGATTCATCATCGGATTCTTTTGGACTGGAGTCTTCCTCTCTTGTTTCCTCTTCTTGATTGTCTCCTTCCTTTTATGAAGTTACCAGTTCAGAGGCTCGCCGCACTAGTCCTCTGATCCTTCTTCCCAAGTTCACCAGACCAGCGGGTTTCCTTGGCTTCTTCTATTCTTTAAAAAGCATGGATTTCATTTCTTCTTGCCCCTTGGTCAGAGCCATGATCATCTGTTGAAACTGGGAATTCTAAGTCTGTAGATCCTTCACTGTTTGTTCTAGAGCCATTGCTGAAATAAATAGCGAAGAGGATGAGAAACCTGCTTTGAAACCTGCTTATGCAATGATATGTATGATATATGTATGCAATGTTTTCAAGGATTTCTAAGACTCAAATTTTCTTGAATAGCAAATGTTAATTGCATTAAGAAGTTTTATTGGTCACAATGATGCCTCTTGGGCTTACAAAGGAGGTAACAAAGCGAAAGTAAACTCCCAAATCAAAAAGACTCAAGCTTCCCACGGGCGCATCCTCTTTGGTGCAATGTAGGCATTTATATTCCTCTCCTCATGAAGTAACTAGGTGAGCTCTAAAACCTTCTTCTCGTTGGCGTAGAATTGGGTTTCGAAAGTATCCCGTTCTTCTTTTAGTTGGACCCAGGATTTCCATAGATCCTCAAAATCAATTGGCATATCAGGATGAAGAACAACGTAAGGAGTGTCTCCTTCGGCAATTGGATCCACAAGCACAGGTAAGATGACAGGGTAAGGCATCATAAGACATTGAGCACGAGCTCGCACCCATTTAAGGTAAGGCTCAAGAGGGATGGAACTCTTGTGCCCCTGTGTCTTGCTATCAACCCTGTTTATCATGCCTCAAGCTCGAATGAACCTCTTGCAATAACCCTGAACATCATTCTCATAGTCAAATGTGATTCCTTGGATGAGCGCATCATGAGGACCATCCCTTCTAGCATAACTAAACTGTCGCAATGCTAAACTAGGATTATAAGTTATTCCTCCCCTAATGCCTAAGAGAGGGACATTAGGGAATTCCCCACAGCGATCAATGATGGTAACATTCTCCGAGGATCACGAACACCAATGAATATCTGAATGTGTAAGGGAAATCAGCCTTTGAGACCATCTCATACCCTGCTCATTTCTCAATATAGACTAGGGTAGGTGCGAAATAAACCACCTAGCCAATAGAGAATTGCAAAACAGAAGGGTATCTCTTCTCTTTAGAATGCGAGTATGCAGAGAGTGTAGAATATCCCAAAGTAAGGTAGGCACCAGATTATGTGACAGAAAAACCTTAATTGCATTCACATCTACGAGTTTTTCCGTGTTAAGGAATAGTACCATCCCATAGATGAGAAAGGCCAACACCTCCTCAAAAGCTTGTAAATCCAGGCTATCCCAAAAATAGTGGGCTTTCTCAAATAGAAACTTAGCTGGAAATCCCTGGACAGCTCTTTTGGTTTCCCAATTTTCCACTACATCAGACCGTTGTAAAGACAGAGCTTGAGCAATCTCTTCAGGCTTTGGGTCTCTTTCCGTACCGTTGAATGGTAGCTGATTAAGGATAGGTACCCTCAATAACTGAGAAAACTCATCCATAGTAGGCACTAGCTGGTAATCAGGAAAAGTGAAGCAGTGATGCAACGAGTCAAAGAACTGAAAAAGCACCTTTAACATTTCTTCATCAGGGGTTGAAGTGACCAAGTTGAGAAGTCTACCATGTTTTTCAGTGAATGGAGAGCTTTCAGGAATCCTTGATGCTAACTCCTTGAGTTGAGGATGCACTTTCACAAGGTTGATTTGGATAGTGTTCCTGCGAGCGGCTGTCATGTCCTACAAAACAAGACAAAGATAATCCCTAGAAAATCCTTGAAATAGTTAGTATGATATTCCATGTTATGATGTCATGAATATGCCAGGAAATCACCAAAGACGTCCATATCACTACGTCCTAATGGCCAAGTTGTTCATTTAAAGGTTTTAAGGTCAGTTGACGCTTCATGACACCATGCAGCGACCCTGTATTCTCCTTGATTAACTTAAGGGCTACCGATACCAACCAAAGTGTCACATCAACATATCCATCGCTTCAACCGTGTCGGTATACCCCACACAGTTTCCACGATCTATTTCTACTTACCTAAAAGGTTTCCCCAGATCCAGGTGTAGGATCTATAGTACCCAAACAAATACTCTTAAAAGTAAAGCAAACAAACAAACAAAGAAGCAAGATGATCTAGACCCTAAGGTAAACCCCACTTTATAATATATTCCCCAGTAGAGTCTCCAGTTCTGTGATAAGGTGGCAGAACCGACTGTTTAATACTACTGGTTTTGCGTTTGTGTTTGCAAATATTACGATAAGTAAGAGTCGCCACCGACTTTTCTTTTATCCAACAAAGGAAAGGGTGAAAAGAACAGAAAAAGACTTTTTTCGATATTTTGAGTAAGGGGGTAGATTATGGAAAGGGAAGGTGTTAGCACCCTTTCCATCCGTGGTTTTCCACGGGCTCTTAGGTGCTTGCTCATTTTGAAAACTGTTTGTGTGTTTGTGTGTTTTGAAAGATTTTGTTTGCTTTATGGTAACTCTTTTATCAGTCCTCAAGAGTGTGATAAAGCGTTTTTGAAAAATATTTTTGAAAAGTGTGTAAGTGTGAAAACTTATATTTGAGCAAGTACTTAAGAGTTATCTACCTACTTGAAAAAGGATGTTCTTTTCCTCCTTTCCTTTAGATAATGCTATCCTACTCTTAGTGAGTAGGTAGCCCTATTGTCGGATATTGAGGGACAATCGAAGGGATGTTTTACAATCACTAAGGCAACTTATGGAGATACTTTAGCAATTTTCTTTTAGGGACTAGATCATTTACCGAAAGGCAACTGTAGGATCATCGAGGGACTATGATCTTTTTTTATTTATGGGTCTTTACTAAAGCGTTTCTGTCTCAGGACTGTTTTATTTAAAGGTAACCAAAGTGGGAGATACCTTAGAGGTGCGCATGTGCAAGCGTGTTGAGATTCAGTTTTTTTTTTTGTCTTTCTGTTAGGTTAGCTAATATTTGATTATTAGTCTTTTCATACACGCTTAGTTACTAACAGTAATATATACAGAAAAATAAAGTGTGGGAGGTAAAAATATAGATTATTACATGGCTTTGGGGATGAGTATTTACACTGTATAATTCTTAAGGGAAAAATAAAGAAAGAAGTAAAAAAAGTCCTACTTAATCTATTACATACCGGTATACAGTTACTTTATTATAAAAAATGCGAGAACAAGAATAATGCGCGCAAAATGAATATTACGTCTAAAAGGAACCTAAGAAAATACTAAGTAAAAAATCTTTTTGATTGTTTTTTGATTTTAGAAAATAACTAAATTAATTATTCTAAAGTCTATTTAGAAAATTAACTTAAGAAAAATAAACTAAACTATTTTTGTGGTTTTTTATATTTATGAAAAGAAATATTAAATCTAAATTAAATCCTAAATTCTAGTTCATTTTAAATTAAGAAAATAGTTAAAATTTAAATAATTAATTAATTAAAGTAATTCATTATTTTAATTTTTAAAAAAAAGTCTAAGCCTAATTTTTTTATGAGTTTTTATTTATTTACTTAATTAAGTAAAGAAGATAAAAGAAATTAAAACATTACAAAAAAAACTATATGGGCCTGAGATAGTACACAAAAAGTGGGGTGTGGTTGTTGAATTCGCTGAACCATGAAGGGAGAGGCCCAGATTTGCTTCTGGATCCAACGTGGATTGATCTTGATGGCACATGGTGAGCCTGCAGATGGAGTGCGCTAGATCTTATCAGATGGACATCTGATGGGACATGTCTAATGGTGTATAATGCACATTTAGCTACGAGGAGCACCAGATCTGCATGAAACAAGTTAGAAAATATAAAAATGGAGCCTACTGAGGCGTTTTGTAATGTTTCGGGGCTTGGTAATGATTGCAAAAGCTTCAGGGAGCCTCCAAGAATGTATTTGGATCTTTTGTTTGGACTGAGAAAGGTTGGAACCTAAAATGCGAATTTTACAACTTTGATATTTTTTGCAAAATTTGTAGAGATTTGTCAGGCTGTATATCATGTGTTAAAGCTTACTAATGTGTCTTTTATATAGAGAGGAGGGAGGAGACAAGAGAACAAAGGTAATAACAACCATAAACATGTGTTTTTAAGGCCATGGATGATGTTTTGTAACTTTTCCAAAGACATGGAATCTTGTCCTTTTTTAATTTGAATGAGTGTGGACATTGCTTGCACGAAATTTTATGGGCCTAGGTTGTCCAAAACATCAACCAAAGCTCAAAACCCATTTCCAATTATTTTATACATTTTATTTTATATTTATTTGAAATAAATTAAAATAAATATGAATAAAATAGTTAGAAAATGCAAGGCATGTCAAGAATAATTTTAGAGGTCCTATATAGGCTTAGTAAGATGTTTTAAGTCCAATAAATTAAGTCATTGACCTAAAACTTCAAGTTTACTCAATGCATATTTCTTGAAATTTCCCAAATTTTCCCAATTTGGGCAAGCCATAACTTGCTCAATATTTATCTCATGATGATGATCTTTGACTTTTTGGAAATCCCAATATGTCTACTTCAATACCTATTTTGATAAATTTTGCATTTGAATATTTTATCTTGATGTAAAAGGTCTTGGCAAAAAGTGGCTTTTGTTGACTTTCTGAAAATGACCTGTAATGTATGAGATTGTATTTTTCAAATGGCGTATTTCTTGAACTTGAGGGATGATGAGAAGTTGTAAGGAATTGGATTCTCTTCAAAATAAGCTTTGGTTGGAAAATTTCTGATAAACTATGAGAAAGTTATGCTTGGTCAAAGTTTGGTTGACTTTTCCTATAGAAACCCTAATTTTCCATTTTTGACTTTTGATGGGTTAGGAGCATTTCTTGAGAAATTATGATCAACCCTTGATAAAATGATGGATATCACTTCAAAATGTTGATGTTGACCAAAAATCTTGAAGTTTGATTGTACATGGGCCACAGTTGACTTTTGACCTAGCATAGTTAATTTTCTAATACTTGAGCAATTGATTGAGCAAACTTATTGAGCAAGGCATGAAACTTGGCATGGATGATGTTGAAGACATTTTAGGACCATGGGAAGCATTTAAGACTCATAGAGCTTAACCATCTTGATGAAAATTGAAAACCCTAGTTGGGGGTTCATTACCTTATGAGGAGAATTATTTGGTCCATTCTTGGTCAACCTTGAGCAATTGAGAACCTCTAGGAGTATGTCTTGTGTGAAAATGGGAGGGTAAATTTTGGGGTATAACATATTGTCTTAGCACAATCAATCTTTTCTTGCAGCCGAGATATCCCAAAAGTCCAGTCTCAATGAGTGTAGTATCGAGTATCAACCAATTTTCAGCTTTTCACTGAAACCGGCTATCTCACTACTTCCTAATGGCCGAGTTGTTCAATTAAGGTTCTAAGGTCAGTTAGTGCTTCATGACAGTGCTCAGCGTCCCCGTATTCTCCTCAATTCAAAACAAGGGATACCGGTACCAACAAATGAGTCACACTAACGTAGCCATTGCTTCAACCATATCGGTATATGTCGTACATTTTCCATAATCTATTGCTACTTACCTAAAGGTGCTCCAAATCCGGGTAGAGGATCGAAAAAAATCCCAAACAAGGAACCATAATGTAAAGCAAACAAACAAACAAGAGGAAGCAAGTAAAGATGATCTAGCCCGAAGGTAACCCCACTTTTAAGTAATTCCCCAGTAGAGTCACCAGTTCTGTAACGCGGTGGGAGAACTGACTTGGGTGTTTTGCATTTGATCGCAATTGTTGCGAATATAAAATGTTGCCACCGGCTTTTCTTTTATCCAATAAGGAAAGATTGAAAAAAAACATGAAAGACCTTTCGAGATTATTTCTTGAGTCCGGGGGGTAGGTTATGAAAAGGGAAGGTGTTAGCACCCTTTTCATCCGTAGTTATCTACGGGATCTTACTTGCTTTCTAGATCACTTGCTTTTTGTTTGAAAATGTTCATGTGGTGTGTTTTTGAAAGTATTTTGAAAAACGTCTTTGTAATGGGTCTCGTTTCTATAAGAACGCGTACAAAGTGTTGTTTTGAAAATAGTTCAAAGAAGTGTTTGTGGAATGTGTTTTTGAAAGTGATTTTGAAAAGTGTCTTTGTAATGGTTCTCGTTTCTATAAGAACGCGTACAAAGTTTTTTAACTTTTGAAAATATTTCAAAATGAAAGTGTTGGTATATAAAATGTTTTTGTTGTGAGCAAGCGAGCAACTAGGAGCATCCTACCTACTCAAAAGGTCTAATGTTCTTTTCCTCCTCTTTTAGATGTTGCTATCTTACCATTGATTTTGTAAGAAGCCCCATCCTTGGATATGAAGGGATGGGCGTGGGACGTTTGTATAGTCATAGAAGGCAACCTATTGGACGTTTTAGCAATGTCGTTTAGGGACTAGATTGTTTACCGAAGGCAACATTGAGGGTCATCGAGGGACTACGATCTTTTATCGAGGGTCTTTGCTAAAATACACATATTCGAGGGACATGACTATTTTTCCGAGGCAACAAATGAGATTACCCTAAGGGTGCATGTGTGAATAGTGTGTTTGATTTGCATGCATTTAGTCTTTGAACTTTTGGTTATCTACTTGTTGTTTTTATCTTGGCATACATCCTAGTTACTAGCATTTATACAAAAGCAATAAAAATGTAGAAAGATAAAATCCTACATTATTACAACCATATTGAATAGCATGAAAATATAAAGGAAAAAATAAAATCAAAAGCAAGAAAAATAGGTCTTTCAATTTGGGCAGAAACACCCTTTGATTCTGCACTTTTTAACCTCCTTTGATTTGGGGTCTGAAGTCAGTGGAGTTACGCCCATTCGATTTGCCTTTCTGCCTCCTTCGACTGGGGCTGGAACCAGTGCAGGCGTGCCTTTCGATTAGGACCTGGAGGCCAGCATGTTATGCCTTTCGTCTGGGTCTGGAACCAGTGCAAGATGTAATCTGCCTTTCTGCCTCCTACGACTAGGGGTTGAAAGCAGTGAGGGAGTTCCTTTCGACTGGGCCTGGAATCAGTGAGGAAGCCTGAGGCTTCATTTCATACTCCTGTCTCTTGTTTCTTTCATTTGAGATATTAAATAGCAACATGGCCTAAGGTCATGCTGGCATTACCTTAGGGCCAGGTTAGTTCTTAAAGCATTTGTAAAAAACCAAAGAACAAAACCAAAAGGAGAGGAAATAAAAACAATCTAAAAGGGTGTAAACGAAAGGGAAACAAATATTATGTACATGTTTGAAACTAAAAGGAAATTTATTTACATGTTATGCTGGAAACGAAGGATCCAAGGTTAAGAATGACTTACCTTGCTTGAGGCTGGGACGTGTGTTGGGCCTTTAAGTGGTTGCCTTGAGCGCTTCAGGATTCGAAGGGAGGCACCAGGGGTTATGCCTTTGATACTAGATTCGAAGGAGAAGAAAAAATGTGAGGTTCTTCCTGCTAGATTCGAAGGGTAACAAGGTACAGGGATGCTTCAGATTCGAAGGGGACAAGTGTTTAGATTATTGGTTTGTATTTGATGAATGTTTAAGTGTTTGAGAGATTTATGGTGTTTGAGAAATTTTTGAAGATTCGTTCCTCTGGCCAAAAAAAGTCCTCCTTAAACATGTTGTGAAGCCTTTTATTTATAGGCAAAGCTGCCTGAAGCTTTTGGAGGGAAAATAAAAGGTTTGAACAATTTGAGTAACCTGCTCTTTGTAGCTTTCGAGAGACAGTGCCTTGCATTCTATTTTGGTGCAAGAATGGGGCAGTGTTTCAGGACTATTGTGCAGCAGTTTTGGCCAGTGTACCAGGCCTGAACTTGACAGCAAGCATCTTTGAATTTTTCACCCTTTCATTTTGACCCTTCTTCGACCAGACTCTTCTCCCAACAATATTATTTTATTTTCCTCCAACAAGTGTCTTTCGAATGAGTCACTTTTGTGCATCCTTCGAAGGAGCCAAAAGTGTGACCCTTGGATGGGTCACCAAAACATGCCTTAAATTGGGCTTTATAAATCCTTCGAATGAACCAATAAGCATGTCCTTCAAATGGGATGCCCATAGTTGGGTTCGAAAGATGCTGATTCGAAGGGAATCAAAGTTACAAACGAAACCTTGTGAAGGTGGTACTGTCCAGTCGAAGGCTTTCCTGCCAAAGGTCCATGTGGCCAAACGAAGGAGTGTACATAGGGGGTCCCTGCTTTGTGACTTCATGCAAACATGCAAAATATCTCTGTTTAAATGAAGGCTTGCATGAAAAGAACCACATGCCTAAATGAAAGGTGTGACCAAAAGCTTGTACTGAAGGATTCATACGCCCAAATGAAGAAAGCATGAAGGGATTCAAGTGCCCAAATGAAAGAGGTACATTAGGCTTGCAAAGATTTCCAAACGAAAGAGAAATGCAGGACGCAAATTTGAGCAATCGAAGGATGCCAAAAGGGAGTTTTTTCCATGGAATCGAAGGAAGTTATGGGAGGCTTTGTACTTTGTGCATGCTAGCATGAGGGGATACTTTTGCATGCAAGAAAGAAGTTGTGGCCCAAACGAAAGCTTGTATGTGACTAGTCATTACTTTGTGAGTCAAGGCAAGCATGGAGGAAAGTTTGTATAAGCATGCAAGCATCAAATATCCAAACGAAACAGGCATATAGGCAGTCATGGCATTCTGAACCTAGTAAGGCCAAAGGTGCAATCGAAGGTGACATGCAGGAAGCTCCTGCCTTATGAACCAAAACCAATGCGCCAGAGGCCCATGCTCAGTCGAAGGATGCAATCCAATCTTGCATCGAAAGAGGCCAAAAGTCCAATCGAAGGAGCTGAAACGAAAGGACTTATTTTCCTCCAATTTTGTCAAAAGATTATTTTTAGTTGTTTTCTCCCTTTTTGACAGTTTTCCTTTTAATCTTGGTACTAGAAAATCCCAATGTACATGTGAAAGCTTGAACCTTGAGAATCCTTGTGAGAAATGCCTTGAAAAATTAGAGGACAAATTTTGGGGTACAACACTAGTCACAAAAGGACATCTACACTACACATTTGAAACTGCAAAAGATGACAAAGGTGTTGTTGCTGATCAAAGCTCATATAGAAGCATGATTGGTAGCTTGTTGTATCTTACAGCTAGCAGACCTGATATCACCTTTTTTGTTGGGGTTTGTGCAAGATATCAAGCTGAACTAAAACTAGTCACCTTAATCAAGTAAAGAGAATTTTTAAGTACATTGATGGTACAAGTGTCTATGGCATGTTATATTCTCATGGATCGAATTCCATACTGATAGGGTACTGTGACGCAGATTGGGAAGGAAGTGTTGACGTCAGAAAAAGCACCTCAGGAGGTTCTTTCTTCTTAGGAACTGACCTGATTTCTTGGTTTATCATAAAACATAATTGTGTGTCTTTATCTACAACTGAAGATGGGTATATTGCATTCGGGAGTAGTTGCTCGTAACTGGTATGGATGAAACAAATGTTGAAGGAATATAATGTCAATCAAGATGTTATGACATTATACTAATACAATCTTAGTGCTATCTATATCTCTAAAAATCCTATTGAGCATAGCAGAACTAAGCACGTTGACAATCGTCATCATTTTATCAGAGATCTTGTTGAAGATAAAGTGATCACTCTGGAGCATATAGCCACTGAAAAACAACTGGATGATATTTTCACTAAAGCTTTGGATGCAAATCAGTTTGAAAAGCTTAGGGGTGACCTTGGTATCAACACTTTTGAGGATCCTTAGGTTCCAAATCGTGTGTGCTTCCATCTGGTGCTTGTTAATTGTTTGTTTCCATTTGTGTTTAACTTTTGTTTCTATTTGTGCTTCCATGTTGTTTTTAGTATATTTATGCAGTAAGCTTTTTCGTTCTTTGTGTTTCCAAGTGTACATTTACACTGTTTATTTTTGCCAATATTTTGGCTAAAAAGGGGGAGTAAAGTGTTGTATCCTGATGATACATCACATGTCTTGACATGTTAATTTAGCATATGATAGGACTATGTGCTATTTCTATTTGAAGAGTAGTTGTGCGGTTGCTCATGCTACTATCTTAGGGGAGCATGATAATCATGCTTACTTTTTTTTTGTGCTTCTGTCGGTGCTACTAGTGTAGCCAGTTTGTGAAGGATGAGAATATCTTAGTTGATGTTCCAACATCCTGTCTGGTATGTGTTGAGAATCCTTTGGATTTCTCTTCTGGTGTGTGTTTCTCCTTGAGGGGAGAAGCTATTATGTGTGACAGGGGGAGTGTTAACCTGTCTTTATGTGTAGCTGTTGAAACTTTGATGTAGCCTGTTTGTTTATGGTTTTATTCTCCTCTCATGGATATTTAGTGCTAAGATTGTTTTAGCCAAAATTTCCCAAATTGGGAGACTATTAATATCATAGTTTTGTGATTGGCTAGATTTTTTCAAAAACATGGTTTGTTATAATAGGTTTGATGTTATTTGATTGTCAGCCAGATGATAATGTCATGACATCTTGGTCTGGTGCTGCAGGTGTTGCTAATTGGTTTATTCTTGATAGGTCGTTAATTGATTCTATGAGATTTAAGTTGTTTTATCTCACTAATTTATCGCATGTCAAGAATTATAAATCTGGAACAAATAATATCTCCAATTGGACACAGGTTGCTATAATTGGTTGATTGAGACTAATTAGGAAACCTTGTGTTTTTGTTATAAGATTCAAGGAGATTTTCCTGCACAGATTGGCGCAGCCCTCAGCATGGACAACAAGAAATATTTGGGTGCAGAATCAAGGCCCAAGGATAGCTAAGTAGTATTTAAAGAAACTACCTAAATCTAATATCATCAAGAAATCTAAAAAATATGGGGACGCCATATTTTATTGATCTTGGGGTCTGAGGGTTCTTCAAGGAAGTTTCTATTTTATTTGTACGTCCTCGTGCATCTCCTGGTGCATTGAGTTGACTAATTGTTACTTGACAGTTTGTCAAGTTATTTTTCTCACTCGAAGCTTCTAAGTAAGAACTTTAGTATTGTGATTGAAGTGAAAACTTAGGTTTTTGGTTTCGCTTCAATTTGCTGTGATTGTGATTTGGTTATAGACTGACACTGGGATTGGGACATGTCTTTTATCAGTGCGGTGATTGGAAGTAGGATGTTAATTTCTCATATCTATGAGGTGCCTAGGTAGAAGTTGCACTAGGTAGTGATTAAGAGATAAGTTGTAAATAAGGGAGTTTAGCTTAAAATTAGTACTACTGATAGTGGATTTCCTTCATGGCTTGGTAGCACTCAGAGTAGGTAAGTTTGCACCAAATTGGGCTAACATATCATTGTGTTCTTTTACTTCTGCAAGTTTTAAATTCTGCATTACTATTATCATGTTATTTTTATATCAGCAAATGTCATAACATATATCCTAACATTGTGCTTGTACGTCAAGACATCAATCTTGACATCTATATTGTGTGTGCTAGAGTTTCAGTGTCTAATCTAGGAAGCTTCTGGGTTTCATTGTCAGCCAAAAAGGTATTGAAGCAGACCCAGGCAAAGTCAAGACCATTCAGGATATGCCTGCACCTAAAATAGAAAAGCAAGTCAGAGGTTTCGTTGGATGCTTGAATTATATTTCCAGGTTTATCTCTCACATGACTGCCACTTGTGAGCCAATAATCAGGTTACTTCATAAATATCAGGGTTGTGTATGGAGTGGAGATTATCATTAAGCTTTTGATAATATCAAAGAATATTTTCTTGAGCCTCATATTTTGATTCCTTCGATGGAAGGAAGGTCGTTGATTATGTTCCTAACGGTGTTAGAAGGATAGATGGGTTGTGTCCTTATTCAATAGGATGAGACAAGCAGAAAGGAGCATGCCATCTACTGCATGAGTAAAAAGTTTACAAATTGTGAGTCTCGATACTCATTACTTGAAAAGACTTATTGTGCTTTGGCAGGGGCTGCTCGCCGTCTCTGACAGTATATGTTGAATCATACCACTTGGTTGATATCCAAAATGGATCCTATCAAGTACATCTTTGAGAAGCCTGCGTTGACAAGAAGAATTTCCCATTTGCAGATATCGTTATCAGAATATGATATTGAGTATCTTCTGCATAAAGAAATTAAAGGTAGTATCCTGTCAGAGCATCTAGTTGATCAACCGATTGAAGAGTATCAGCCTATTCAGTTTTACTTTCCTAATGAAAATGCCATGTGATGGTTATGAAAAACACAAGAAAGGGGGTTTGAATTAGGGTTTCAAAACTATTTATTTTGAAAATGCTTCTTACAAACAAACAGTGATAACTAAACAAGAAAGAAAAGTGACGCGATTGGTTTATACAAGTTCCCCATAGGAAATGCTACTCTTGTCCACCTGCCAAGGTGATTTTGCCTTGGAAAATGACTTAATCCAATAATCTAGAAAGATTACAACAACGTCTAAGAGTTTAGAAAAACACATTAGCCCTCTCAAGTAATCCTGACTACAACTTAATCACTTAAGAAAACAAATCTAGAAAGATTTACAATCAAACAGTGTTTACAAGAGAGCTTTTAAAAGGCAGATTAACACCACAATGAAGAACAAATGTTTACACACATATATGAGCAACAACTCTTGTGCATACAAAAATGATAAATAACAAAAAAAATGAGCAACAACTCTTGTGTTTTAGAGAATGAATAGTTAACACAAAACTGAGCAACAACTCTTTGTGTTTTTGAATATTTCTTTGAGTATTTTCTCTCTTTGATTTTCTTTCACTTTTGATGCTTTTCCTTTGAGTAGTTTATTCGTTCATTGTTTTTGTTCAATGAAGTAGAAATCTCTTTATATAGGCTTAGAAAAGAAAAACGTTGGAAAATGTAACTTTCATCAAGCTGCCTACTACGACAGTAGCATATGATCGTGGGAGACAAAGAGCACACCAAAACTTTATCCGTACATTGTGCTTTTCATAAATAGCAGAAAAGCATTGTACTATTTGTATTGTATCTTCTTGTGTAAGTTTATGATCTTTTCTTCTGTTGAGATACTTCTGACTTGAAGTAGGAGAGAGAATGCATAAGAGATCGTGTCTTTGTTCTTTAATCTTCTGATGGAATGTTTCTTATAAGAAGTGAAGAGTATTCCAGAAGATGATTCATTGTAATATTCTCAAATGTATCAAAGTCGTTCAAAATCAGAACCTAGTCTTCAGACATGTAGCAACAACTTATCTGACAATTAGTTTCTTGATATTTGAGCTTGAAGTAAAAGCTTTATCTAAGAAGCACTTTATCTTGATTTCTGGTTGTTGAGGTAAAAGCTTGATATTTGATCATTGAAGCAAAAGTTTGATATCTAATTGTTGAAGCAAAAGCTTGATATCAGATCGTCACATGAATATTTCTTTTCTGGCACACTCATGAATTCTGAACCAACATCTTATTTGAGAAGTACGCGTGGATCTATTTTTGGCGAACATTCAGCATTCATTAGAACTACTGATGTTTCATCAAAATCGGGTGGAATAGTCTTTCTAATGCGAGCTGAACACATTTACGATGATTCTTCAAACAATAATATTGAATCAAATAGAGTATTTTATCTACACACTTAAAGAACTATTAGAACACAAAATTGTTATATAAAATATATGGGTTGTTATCATTAAAACTCATAGATTATCTGCAGAACCAAATCTTGTTCTAACAATCTCCCCCTTTTTATGATGACAAAACTATGTACTTTGATGAAATAGTTTTATAAGGTTATATCAATAAAGGTAACAAAGTAAGTTTAGAAATACTCTCCTTGAGATAAACAATCTCACGTTGAGATGAATAGTCTTTCACTGAGTTAAAGACTTAACAATCTTTAGAAATGAAAGGGATATCTGAGCATTGTTATCTTTCTTATCGCCTAGTTAAGCCATAAGATCCTCTTTAACGCTTATCAGAGCTTGACTTGATCAAAAATTATTTTCAATAGATCAGTTTTCTTGGAACCTTCTTAATAGTAGAAGTTATATATCTGGTCTTGATTGGTTAGAACCCATAAGACATTAGAAGTTATTTATCATAACCTTCTAAATAATAGATTAATTCACTTATCAGTTTATTCCTGAAACAACATTCTTAAAATATTCTTGCATTTAAGTTTGTTAGAATGTAAGCAATGGGATTTAGAGAGTTAGATATATAAAAATCATTACTATATTTCGCCCCCTTTTTGTCATAATAAAAAAATTAAACAAATTTCAGTTGTGAGAAAAAAATAATTAGCACGCTTGTCTAAATACCATAAACAGGAAATTTGTATTAATGATAAAGGAAGAATAAACAAGACACAAAAAAGAAAAATACAACAAAATACCAAAAAGAAATTAAAATCTAAATACATCACATATTCTTTCTTCAATAACATTTTCTGGTCCAGCTAACTGAACAAAACTCATCATATATGCCCAATAGAAGATTTCAATGAGAACTCGTCCAAAGGGAATGAAGGACTTATGTCTGCTTTTAGAGAGGATAACAGACTCCTTCAGATGATTAAATATAGTTTGGGGAAAGGTGACTTTAATATCAGAAAACAGAAAGTAAATGAAGAGTTTGTCGTCATGGGACAGACGATTCAAGCTTTCTCCTCGAGGACGAAAGTTAGAAATAATGAATTGAAACCAAAATTTTGCAAAGGGAAGAAGCTTTGCAGGATTTATGGGCTCATATATGGTCGAAACTTCATGGATAGAGATGAGCTTCTCCATGAAAGTATACTTGAGACTAAATTTATCCACAATTAATCCTTTAAAGAGATCACATCCTATAGCCTCAACAATAGATGTAGTAGTGATGGCAATAGGAAAACTGAAAAACGTTAGAACAAATGGTTTTACCATGATCACATACAGAAGCGTACTTCTAGAACTCTTTGACCAAATTTATGAAGATTGGTCGATGCAAGATTGCAAAATAACAAGACCACCCCCGAGACAAAATAAACTTAGTAATGTCAAAGCCAACAACTCTAAGATTACAAAAGTTTGGATGAACTTCAAGAATGACTTCTAATATATCCTCATTACAAATAAAGGTTTTTGAAGTCATGATGAACACAAAATATTATAGAAGAATGAGGAGATGATGATACAAGGGATGAGTGGAGAGAGAGAGAGAGAGAGAGAGAGAGAGAGAGAGAGAGAGAGAGAGAGAGAGAGAGGGGGGGGGGAGAGAGAGAGAGAGAGAGAGAGAGAGAGAGAGAACTTGAATGAAAAGATAATTGATTTTATTTTAAAAATTAATGAGACTCAAGAGTCACTCGGTAATAAATGACTGAGTAAAAGACTGGGAAAAATAAAAGATAATTGTTATTTCCATGACGATTTGTCATGAAAAGTTGACACAAAATGAAAAACTAGACATGAAAATAGATAGGCCGTGCTATCTGTATCTCTTTTCAACAAAATAAGTTTTATCGTTTTTCTTGAAAAAGAACAAAATAGGGTTAAGGTATAAAGATTTTATCTAATCTCAAAAGTTTCCCCACTGCTCAAGGTTGATATTCTCAGAGTCAAACATGGCTTGAGATGTATATTATAAAGACACCTTCTATCATGCAGAAGTATCAAGAAACAAATGAATAATATTCAGATAACATTTTTCACACGAAAAGTAGAACACATGAAAGACGTTTCATTCTGGACAAAGTTCCATGTTTAAATTCTTCAGAATTAACTGAAATATATCACCAGCTGAGGGTTTTGTGAAAATATTAGCCCATTGATGGTTTGTATCTATAAATTTTAAAATGAGGATCCCTTTCTGAACATAGTCTCTAATAAAATTATGTTTACTTTCTATGTTTTTTGCTATAGAGTGTAAAATAAGATTCTTACTTAAGCATATGGAAGTTGTGTTATCACAGAATATAGGAATGTTACCTTCGTAAATTTGGAAATCTTTAAGTTGACTCTTCATCCAGAGCATCTGAGTACTGTACAATGATGCTGAAATATATTATACTTTAGCAATTGATAAAGCAATGGTTGGCTGTTTTTTTCTAGACGAAGAAATGAGATTGTCACCCAGAAATTGACAGTTTCTAGAAGTGTTTTTTCATTCTATTCTATCTCCAGCATAGTCTCCATCATAAAAACCTGATAGCTTGTATTGCGATGCTTTCTTATACATCAAGCTAAGGCTATGTGTTCCCTTCAGATACCTTAGGATTCTCTTAACACCTGTTAAGTGAGTTTCCCTTGGGTCTGACTGAAAATGAGCATATAAGCACACACTGAACAAAATATATGGACGAGAAGCAGTCATATAGAGAAGAGAGCCTATCATACTATGATAGAGCTTCTGACAAACCATTGTGATTACCTCATCTTTCTCAAGAATGCATGTAGGAGGCATGGGAGTCTTTGTTGGTTTTCTATTTGACATATCTAATTTTTTTAGAAGTTCTTTTGTATATTTACTTTGATGAATAAATTTAGCGTATGGATTTTGATTAATTTGAATCCCCAAGAAATATCCCAGTTCTTGCATCAGGCTCATTTCAAACTCTTCCTACATTAACTTAGAAAGTTCTCGTGAAACAGAGGGATTAGCAAAACCAAAAATTATGTCATCCACATATATTTGACAAATAATAAGGTTGTTTCCAAAAAAATTATAGAAAAGTGTAGTGTCCACTTTGCCTCTTGAAAAACCATTTTCTAATAGAAATGCACTTATCCTCTCATACCAAGCTCTTAGAGCTTGTTTCAGACCGTACAAAGATTTCTTAAGTTTAAAAACATGTTGTGGAAACTTAGTGCATTCAAAACCTGGAGGTTGTTAAACATATATCTCTTTAGAAATGTAACCATTTAGAAACACGCTTTTGAGATCCATTTGATATAAAGTAATGTGATTATTAACAACAAAAGAAATTAGAAGGAGAATAGACTATAATCGGGCGACTAGGGAAAAGTTTAATTGTAGTCAATACCTTCTTGTTGAATATAACCTTGTGTAACCAATCGTGCCTTTTTTCTGACGAATTATCCTTTCTCATTTAACTTGTTTCTAAATACCCATTTGGTTCCAATCACATGAGTTCCTTTAGGATTAGGTACCAAATCTCATACATCACTTTTAGATAATTGATTTAGCTCTTCTTGCATTTCCAGAATCCATTCATTATCTTTAAGAGCCTCTTAAAAACATGCTTATTCTATTAAAGACACCAACCCCAAAAGAGTTTCCCCATACTGCTTGAATGTGGATCTTGTTCCGACAGGTTCAGTTTTATCTCGTAGAATCAAATCTTTAGATAATACTTGTCTTTTCCTTTTCCCTTTCTGGACTGATGGACCTTTAGGTGCTTCTCATGAGTCATCCTTTTTATCATAACCTTTCTCTTCAAACTCTTTAGTCTTTTCTCCAGAGCCTACAAGATTTATTTCTAGATCTACAAAATTCTCAAACAACTTTGAATTTTATGGGTCAAGCTTATCATCGAATATAACATGAATTGATTCCTCCATAATACGTGTTTTTGTATTGTATACTCTATAACCCTTAGAGCGTTCAAAGTATCCTAACATAATACACTTATGTGCTTTAGGATCAAACTTGTTAAGATTCTCTTTAGTGTTCAGAATAAAACAAGAGCATCCAAAAGGATGGAAATACGAAATGTTGAGTTTTCTTCCTTTACACAATTCATAAGGAGTCTTTCCAAAAATAGGTCTTATAGAGATTCTATTCTGAATATAACATGATGTATTCACAACTTCTGCCCAGAAATGCTTAGCCACATTAGTTTCGTTGATCATGGTTCTGGCCACTTCTCACAACATCCTATTCTTCGTCTCTACAACTCCATTTTGCTATGGAGTTCTAGGGCAAGAGAAATCATGGGATATGCCATTAGAATTAAATAAATCCGGTACATGGAACATATTTATAATATATATTTATGGTTTGCTATAAGTTAATGGATATAAAGCCACCCCAACGGTAGAAGCGTGCGCGTTAAAGTCACTTGTGTCAAAGGGCTTGGGTTCGATCTAGCCTTTTGCCACTTATTTTATTAACGCTTCTATATCTTGCAGGTTGATTACATAACGCGTTGAACCTGTTACCCATCACCAAGGAACACTTGGCCTGGTGGTGATTGTGTTGCTGGAAAGTCTTGAGGGTGTGGGTTCCACACCCACCCCTATCATTTGGTTATCTTTTTAACACATTTTCTCCTTTTTTCATAAAACCTAACATTTTTCACAAACCCTTGATTTTTCTTAACAAACCCTAATTTAATGTTAGGTTTTTTAATTTAATAAACCCTAATTTGATTTTTAGGTTTTCTTAATTAAATTAAAATCAACTTAGATTTTAGGGTTTTGATTAATTTAATTAACTAACTTTTTAATTAATTAAAATCAATTAGGTTATTAGGTTAATCGCAAAAAACTCTTTTTCATCAAACAATCACAAAATAATTTCTTTTCCCGTTTCTCTTTATTTTACCGCTTCGCGTATTTTACTGTCGTGTATTTCATTATTTTTATCATTATGTAATTGCTTACAGTTGTAATAGTTTAATTAGGGTTTACTATTTCCCCCCGGTTTTATTGTTTGTTCCCCCTTCCCGAAGCTTTGTGATAGCGTAGAACCCTTTAATTTCTACCTTTACTTTTTGCATTTACCGCTTTCCTTATAAATGTCTAGCTTAATAGGTTTGTATTGCAAGACATAAAAACAATCATAGAAAACCCTAATTGCAAGATTAAATAACTGAACATGAATCACTATTCACACACACACCTCTAGAGTAACCTCACTCATTGCCTCGAAAAACAGTCATGTCCCTCGAACATGGGGACGCTTTAGCAAAGAGCCTCAGTTAAAAAGATCATAGTTTCTCGATGACCCTTTGAATGTTGCCTTCACTAAACGATCTTATTCCCTGTGATAAAATTGCTAAGGCGCCCCTACGAGTTACCTTTATGATTATACGATGACCTGCGCTTGTCCTTTCACATCTAAGATAGAGCTTCCTACTAACTAATGGTAGGATAGCACTAACTAAAGGAGGAGTAAAATAACACGAAATACTCTTGAGTAGGTAGATAGTTCTTAATCGCTTGCTCATAAAAATTTCAAAACATCTTTTTCACAAACACTTTCTCTGAAACATTTTCAAAAAATAAACACTTTGTACGTATTCTTAATTGATACAAGAATCATTACAAAGTTTCCGTACTTGGGAATTTTTCAAAATATTTTCAAAACACATACACACAAAGAATTTTGAAACAAAGTGATCTAGCGATTAAGAGCTCGTAGATAACTACAGATGAAAAGGGTTTTAACACCTTCCCTTTTCATAACCTACCCCCCGAAATCAAAAAATTCTCAAAGGTCTTTCCTTTTCTTTTCACCCTTTCCTTATTGGATGAAAGAAAATTTGGTGGAGACTCTTGCTATCCATAACATTTGTGATAAAACGCAAAACCAAGTCAATTCTCCCACCGTATTACAAGATGGAAAGGGGATAAAAGTGGTAACAAAGTTCGAAACAAGTGTAGTTCTAGTTGGTGGTGGAAGAGGATTAATTTGTGCAGTGGAGGTTGTGGATGAATATACATTAATAGTATTAGAAACAAACAATGAAACATGTATAGAAGTATCAGACTTACTAGATGTTACAGAAGTTTCAGCTCCCACAATGGAATCTTTGAGAAACCCAGACTCTTTCTTCTTCTTCTTTTTCTTCTCTAATTCAGAAGCATATGAACTTCTCTTTATTTTACCAATAGAACATTTAATACCCTCAGCAAGAAAATCTGATTAATTACAGCTTGACATATCATGTCCTTCTTGTTGCATATTTAGAACATATGCAGCCACGCTGGATACGTGATCTTGCTTAGAGAATAGAGGATAGTCATTCACAAGAATCATTTTATGATGATAACTCTCAGATGGTTCAATTAGAGGCTTGACCTTGAGTTCTTCAATCATCCTCATGTTCTTCAAAGTTTTCCCATTGAAGTAATCTCCAATGCTTGAAGTCATATCCTCTTTATAGTTGGCTTCTTCGATCAAAAACCTTACCAAGCCACTTTCAACAAAATATCTGTTAGAAGACGTCCACAAGGAATATTAGGAGACACTTTTTTGTTGGGAAGGGTGGTGGTTCTGGACTTTCTAATAGAATCCCTCAGATAATTAAACAGAATGAAGAGAAGATTAATCTTATGTTTGTACAGCAGAAAGTACAACATGAACTTTTGATTGATGTTGAAATAAACAGAGGAGCTTAAATAAGGTCTAGGGTTTATGAAACCCAGAATAATCTTGTGCCACACTATGAGATTATCATGAAGATCCTTTCTTTTGTACTTAGATTTCTCAGCAGAGAAATTCGTACACACATTTTCCTTTCAAAAACATCAAATCCCAACCGTTTCGCAATGGACTCTTCAATAATAATGATTTTGTGTCCAGTAACATCGAAAACAATGTGAAAATCGTCACAATCGACATTTTTCTAGAAATTTATTACTAGAACCCCATAGACAAGACCATGAAGCCTTTGAAAATAGTTTTCCCAACCTTGAACTCTTAATTCCTATTTTAAGTCACACCCATTTGCCGCAAGATTGTCAAAATCAACCATTAATTCCTTAAGAACAATCAACTCTACTGGTTTTTAGTTGCAATGAACTTGAGAACCTCTCTGCGTAATATGATTAACATCAACAGGGTTACAGAAGATGAAGGAGCAGATGAAGTTAATGGAGGAACTTTTGAAGATGAAGGAATCACAGTTGATAAAGACGGAGTTGTTGAATTCATACTTTGGTCCACTTATTTTGCAAACTTAACAATAACTTGTTGATTAGGAGTCATCATTGTTGAAGAAAGATGAAAAATGATGGAGGTTTGTTAAAGAAAGCAGAAAACTTGTTGAACGTTTGAGAGAAAAGAGAGTTTAGGGTTTCTAACACGTGGGAGTGAAGTGAACTTGTGTGACTTATAGTGTTTGAGAAGTGATAATTACGATTTTAATCAATTCCAAAAAAATGTGCACACTACTCATTCCATGCTTAGATAACGTGTGATGATTAAGCATAACCAAGGGTTACACACGTTAATCAATACATCTAACTAAGTGACACATTTGATATCCTCAGAATCTGGAAAACCAAAAAGGTCTCCATCTAATCAAAGATGTTTCTGATTGAAACATCTTATGATAGTTGAGGTTCTGAAATAAATATAATACATTTATTAAACTCAGAGTCTAGTATTATTCATAAGGTTTGAACATTAATCTTGTTCTAACTAGAGCATCTTTGTTTCCTAGAATTTGATATTCAGAAAGAGATGATGATATTCTGATTTTCTTTTGTTGAGGTTGATCAGAAGGAACAACAATAATATCATAAGTAAGAGATTCTAATTCTTTATCTTCTTGAGTTTTGTCCTTTGGTTCAGCGAACATTATCTTCACTTTAATATTTCCAGAGCCAATGATATTTCCCTTCTGGTTGCCTCCAAAACCGAAAACACCTCCAGACTTAAGTTCCAAATATTGAAACATATGCCTTTCGCCCTTCATGTGTTGTAAGCATCCATTGTCCAAGTTCCATGATAGGTGCTTCTGTTGTGCCATTAAGAACATTTACAACATAGATTATCTGATCTTTAGGTACCCATTTTCTAGGTCCTCTTTTGTTAGAAGTTCCAGAGGTTCTGACACCTTTGGACTTTTGTGCAACAGGATAATCATGTGAAATTTGTGCATGATACTTTGGTTTATAAGTTTCCTTATGTGTCTGTGGTTGTGCTATAGTAGTATCAGAACCTTCTTGTTCTGGATATTTCAATTCTATTCCAGCAAGCACGAAATGTTTAGAAAGAGGTTTTGGTATGATAATCAGAGTCTAATAAATTTTCTTTGATGGTCCTGAGTATCCCAAGCCTCTGCTTCCATTTCTACTAACATCATAGATCATTGAAGGCATTTTTCTTCTATCTATGCTCTTAGCTAGGAAATGCTGAAAATCTCTATCATATCTGATTACTTCATCATTAATAGATATGGTAGAGATTATCTCTTCTTCTAACCTAGAAACTTTACTTTTGAGAGCTAGATTTGATTTTTCAAAAACAAATAATTTTTCATTTAAATTATAAACGTTTTGCTCATCATTAGGATATTTTTCAGAAGTAACTACAAACTTCTTTTTCAGAGTTTTGTATTTACTTAGAAGAGTTTAATACTTTCTCACCATTTCACAAAAACAAGATTCAAGTTGAAAACGAGAAACAGAGGCAATTACCTTAACTTCATCTTTGGAGTCTGACTCATCATCTACTGTCAGCTCATATTCTGATGTTTCTTCATCTATGGTGGTTATGGCCATGAGTACCACGTTTGCATGCTCTTTATCAGAATCTTTATCTTCTAATTCTGAATCATCCCGTGTTTCCATGAGACCCTTCTTAGCTTTGTATGCCTTCTTAGGCTTCATGTCTTCCTTGAGCTTTAGGAAATGATTTTTGTAATGTCCAGGCTTGTTGCACTCATAACAAGTAATCTCTTTTCGAGACGACTTCTTCTGACCGGATGTAGATTATGATCTACCCTTAGTTATTCTTGGTCCTCTGAATTTACTATGTATGTGTTTCCATATCTGACTTATCCTTCTGGAAATCAGAGATAATTCATCTTCATCTGAATCTTTATCAGAATCTTCTGATTCTTCTTTAGCTTGAAAAGCCTTTGCTAACCAAACTTAGACTTTAAAGCTACATATTTCACTTTCTTATGATGTTCATCTTCCTCAAACTCTATTTCATGACTTCTTAAAGAACTAATCAGTTCCTCAAGACTCGTGTTATTCAGATCCTTTGGTAACTTCAAGGCAGTTACCATTGGTCTCCGTCTTTTAGGCAGACTTCTGATAATCTTCTTAACATGATATGCTATAGAGTAGCCTTTATTTAGAAATTTAAGTCATGCCACAAGATTCTGAAATCTTGAAAACACTGTTTCCACATATTCGTCTTCTTTCATCTTGAAAGCATCATATTTCTAGATTAATCCAAGAGCCTTTGTTTCCTTTACTTGAGCATTGCCTCCACGCGTCATCTGAAGAGAATCAAATATTCCTTTTTCTGTTTCTCTATCAATAATCTTTTCATATTCATTATATGAGATAACACTAAGCATAATAGTTCTTTCTTTGTAATGATTCTTGTAAACTTTCTTCTGAGCATATTTCATTGCACTTCTTGTAATCTTCTGACCTTTATCATCTACTGGGTAAGTGTATCCATCAACTACCAAATCCCATAGATCTAAGTCATATGCCAGAGAGTAGCTTTCTGTTATATCCTTCAAATAGTCAAATTTCTCCCCATCAAACATATGAGGTTTTGAACTATAGTGATATATATCATTATCCCTATTATCAACAATGTAAGTAGGTGTAGCCATTAGTTTTTCACACACACTGGATCGGTACTGAATACTGTTAAGTGTTGATAAAAATGCAAACTTTTTATCTCCTCAAAACCAGGCTCTGATAACAATTGAAGGTGTGAAAAACATAAGAAGGGGGTTGAATTAGGTTTTAAATCAAAACTTTTCTTTTAAAAATATTCCCCTTTAGATAGATTTGAAGCTCTGGGAGGAGATAACTCGACTGGAGGAGGTTCAGAAGGCTCAGTCTGGGAAGTTGTCTGGTGCAGAAAAAAGTTTTGCTAAAGAGAAAGAGTGCTGGAGACTTTAGAGTGAGAGCAATTTCTCTCTAACTCAACTCAATGAGAGGTTGAATTTGGAGAATGCCACCAATGACAAGTTAAAGGCTACCACCGATGAGTTGAGGAAGGATCTCAAGAAGTCTCATGTGGATATCCTTTCTGCTGGTGATGAGGCTTTTGAGTGGGCCAAGGAACAAATACTGTGGCTCCATCCCGATCTAGCCATATCAGAGATGGACTACTTTAAGGTGGTGTAGAATGCCCAGCTTGTAGACCTCAAAGAGGTGGATAAGACTCCCTCTCCTCAGTCAAATCTTGAAGATCCTTCTGTCGAGGAAAATGTTGACAATGGTGATGAAGGGAAGGAGAACCTGACTACATGATGCTTCTTTTGCATTTGTGTTCCTGTTAATCATCCAATAAGGATACAATTATGTAATTTTTGTTAAGGGGGTGGTTTTGTCCCCCCTTTTTGTTCCTGACTACTACCTCTGGGATTTTGTACTTGACTATTGCCTTCGGGCTATTATGTAATTGTTACTCTCTGTTTGTTTTTATCATTAGCTTTCTGCTTGTGTTTTTGGCTTTGCATTTTAATATAGTTCAGTGCATATATATAAGCCCCTCGAAAATGAAGTCCATCGGGTTGTGTGTGTCTGATTATGTAGTACCAGGTATTATCTCATTTTTAAGAGTCTCAGTAACTTTTCCATGGCTTTTAATTTTTCTATGAAAAAGTCCATCGGGTGGTAAGTGTTTGATTATGTGGGACTACCCGGATCCAGAAACCACTAGAGTGTCCTTTCATTCTACCTTTGCCATTCCATTAGGAGTACTCATTAAATGCGATATACCCTGTTTTAAGTCTCTCAGTTGTTTTTATAAAATCGACTTTTGAAATCTTCTTTTAAGAGCCCCGAGCTCGCATGGGTTATGTTTATTTACTCGTTCATCTTTCAGGCTAATGAGCCTCCAATGAACTTGTCGCATCTTCGAAATAGCCTCATTAGGCTCAGCCTGTTCAGTTTTAAAGTTCTCTTGTTTTGGGATACTCGAGCCTTATATGGGGAGTGTCAATATTACTCGACCCTTATGCGGGGAGTATCAATATTACTCGACTCTTATATGGGGAATAATTATTATGAAACTCGAATCTTACCAAGGAGTGCCATTAATTGAGAACAGAGGCCCATAGGCTTAACCGGCTTTGGCGGACAGAGGCCCGGAGGCTTAACCGGCTTTGGCGGATAATGGCCCAGAGGCTTAACCAGATTTGGAAGACAGAGGCCTGGGGGATTAATTGGCTTATGCCATAGGCTTTAAGTGTGCTTGGGCTTTTTTCTGGATCAGAGCCCTTTGGCTTGAAGGTGAGGTTGACCACGCCAGAGGCCTTAAGTGCGCTTAGGCTTTTTTCCGGATTAGAGTGAAGGTGTGAAAAACACAAGAAGGGGGGGGTTTAATTGAGTTTTAAATAAAAACTTTTCTTTTAAAAAATATTCCCCTTTAATTAAAATACTTTTTCCTTCACTCTTTATCATAATAATAATTAAGAACAGGGAGTAAAGAACACAAAATGTTTATACTAGTTCACTTGAAAACTATCAAGCTAGTCTAGTCCACCTGCCAAGGTGATTTCTCCTCTCTCAATCAAGGACTTAATCCAATAATCCAACTAATTATTACAATTCACAAGCTACCAGCAAGTGACTAATAACCTCTAAGACACACAAGTCCTAGACTTCTTAAAGATACATACCTAACCGATCCATTAAGGAAATCAAACATCTAAGACACACTAGTCCTAGACTTCTTAAGGATACGGACTTAACCGGTCCCTTAAGGAAATCAAACAATTGTTTGAATACAAGTTTTGTTTACAATAATATTGCTTTTATATAAGCTAAATATGTAAACTATTTTAAGAACAATAGGCTAAAAATGTGAAAGCTATTAACAACGCTTGTGCGTGGATATTAGTGAAAATTATCCGCTTTCTCTCTTAATCTTCAAGACTTTATATAGCAAATAGAATAATATATCCGTTGAAGGGTACTCTTGGGATTTCTAGAAAAATTGGCAGCTTGAGTTATCATGTGGGGGAGAAGATCGTGCAACGCGTCCGTCCTTTCATGGTAGTGGAATGAAATGTTGATTGTACCATGTACTATTTGTTCCATGTTAATGTTATCTTCGTTCCTTCTGCACTTCAGAGGCTTCTGCAAGCGTGAGTTTAGAAGCAAGAACATAACACAAGGTCGTCAAAACTTCAAGTCTTCAGAGTCTTCAGAACTGCATCTCCAGAGTCTTCAGCACTTGGTCATGATAACCTTTTCTTAGAACCTTGGGTCTTCAGAACTTCAAGTCTTTAGAGTCTTTATAACTTCTGTCTTTAGAGTCTTTATCAATTGGTCTTTATAACCTTTTTCTTAGAACCATGGGTCTTTAGAACTTCGAGTCTTTAGAGTCTTTAGAACTTTATCTATCAGAATCTTCATCACTTTGTCTTGAGAACCCTTTGTATTCATAAACATCAGTCTTCAACATCTGGACTTAAGTAGAAACTTTTTCCTTTAGATCTTCTAACTGGTTTCTTTATAACATGTTGTCTTTAAAAACATGAGTCTTTAGCATCTGGACTTAAGTAAAAACTTTTGTCTTCAGATCTTCTAACTCATTTCTTTAGACTTCATATCAGAGCCTACACTTCAGACTCTTCTAGAGTGTCTTGCTACTGTTCATCAGAACTTGTGTGGCACCAAAGTGGAACTAATTCTCTTCTAATGTCTTGGCCACGCCATCCATCAGAAGTAGAACTTGTTTGTTAAACACTAAAAAATAACAAACATTAGAGTATCAAAATTGTTCATACAAACATACTCATTTGTTATCATCAAAACTTAGAGGTAGTATTGCATAACCAAATCTTGTTCTAACAATCTCTCCCTTTTTGATGATGACAAAACTATGTATTTTGATGACACAATTTTGTTCATATAATCAGAAAAAGTGAAAATAAAAAGGCAAGGAGTACTTATCCTTTTTATGAACCCCCCCCCCCTGAGTCAATATCTTAATGAAGCTTGAATATCTTAACTCTGAACCATTTGAGTGAAAACTCCCCCTGGTTCCAATAGATCAGATATTGAGATTTTGAGAGTCTTGACTCTAGATGCCAATGAAAATGAAATCAATAGAAATCTTGAAACTTTAATATCACTAAGACAACTTCTAGATTCTCAATTCTTGGAGTTTGATTCCAGATTTCAATTCTTGGAGCCAAGTCCGAAGCCAATAGGTTCGACATAAGCCTTGCATAATTCTTTCAGATCTTTGTCTTTAATCAGAGTTCTCATTTCCTAAAAAAGAAAATAATTCTAACAGAAACATAATTTTAACTTGGTTAGAATGTAAGCAGCTCTTTTCAGAGAACATTTTCTAGAACTTGATTATTGAAATCAAAATTACGTTAATTTAATTACTCCCCCTTTTTGTCATAATAAAAAAAAGGTAATTATGTGTGAAAAACATAAAAACCAGAAGAAACAATAAGAAATGATAAGAAGTTTCATTGATAAGTCAAAAGAAGACTTTATTAAAATAAAAAATAAAAGACATGTAGAAATGTCAAATAATCATAAGAAATGAAAAAAGTAAGGAGCAAGCATAGTCCTATGGTTTAGAAGCAAAAAGAAAATCCTAGAGCCTGGGGTGTAAGAGCATGAGCAGAAGCAGAGATCTTTTGCAGAATTAGTTGTAGCATGTTCTGAACATTCTCATTGACAGCTTTCTGTTCAATGATGCTTTCTCTAAAAACCTTTTTTTCTCCTCTAATCTCACCAATTACATTTTCCAGACGAGCAATAGCAGAATCAGAAGAAGATACTATTACAACATCTTGACTTGCTTTATGACATTCTTCTACTTCCCTCGCAGCTTTGAGTTTAGCTTTTTCTTCTGCTTTTCTAAGCTTTTCTTCTTCTGCTTCTCGAAGCACTTTAGTTCAACCTATTTTAGCTTAGTAGAAAAGAATTCAAGGACTCTAACTCTTTCATGTGCTTCTTTCCTTTCTTTTGCAACCTAAACATTCCAAGCTTTTGATGCTTCAGCAAAAGTGTCAAAATGTTCAAACTCAGAAGCCATCCATTTCTTAAACTTTTTCCAAGAATCATATATTTCCTAAGACATAGTAGAGATACTTGCCTCTGCCCTTAGCTTCAAAACCTTTTTCATAGCCTTAGTTCTAAACATGTTGGTGCATTCACTCAGAGTTTTTGGGACAGGTTTATCATAGACAATTATGGCTAGGTCACTTTCATAAGGGATGGGTTCAAAAGTTACAGGTTCAATTTGGTTGGATTTTTCAATTAGATCGAAAAGGTCAGACATAGAACATGATTTTATTGTTGGGTTTCCAAGGGCTTCAAAATCATCAGAGATTATTCTTTCAGAAGCTTCAAGAACAAAAGATGATTGAGGGTCAGGATTTTGAGAGTTTCCGAGGGATTGGTGGTGATGAAAAGCAAAGTGGTTATTTGGAAAAGGATTAGGAACAATAGGAATTTCTAATGAAGGTTGAGATGTGATGATTTGTGGTAACAATGAGACGAGAGGGAAGGAGAAGGTAGAGATGGGTTGATATGGTATGTGTGTAGAGATGAATGAAAGTAAACTAGAAACATGTGTGGTTAAAGAGGTCACAAGGTCAGAAGTGGTTATGGTGTTTGGGGTAGAAGAAGTTTATAATATTCGCACAATTGTGTTGACAAATTCAGAAGCAAAGGTTTGTGTTGTTAATTGATTGGTTGAGGAAACAGGATCAGGAGCAGAAAAATTTATGGTGGATGGTGCAATATAAAAGGATTTAAAACTGTTAGATGGATGAATGGTGATTTTTGGTTGATATACAGGAATTGTTAAAGATGATGGTGTAAAGGAAATATATGGAAAGGGGATAGAAGTGGTAATAGAGTCAGAAACAAGTGTAGTTCTGGTTGGTGGTGGAAGAGGATCAATTTGTGTAGTGGAGGTTGTGGATGAACATACATTAACAGTATTATAAATACAATGAAACATATACAAAAGTAATGGACTTACTATATGTTACATAAGTTTCATCTCCCAGAATGGCATCTTTGAGAAACCCAGACTTTTTCTTCTTCTTCTTCTTCTTCTTCTCTAATTTAGAAGTATTTTAACTTCTCTTTCTTTTACCAATAGAATAATCAATACCCTTAGCACGAAAATCTAAGTAATTAAAGCTTGACATATGTGATCGGTGGATCTGGAACTGACTGTTTAACGCTGGTTCGCGAAATGTCGCGGAAGCAAAAGTCGCCACCGTCTTTTATTTTCTCCAAATGGAAAGGACAAAAGCACAGAAAAATTCCTTAAAGAGATTGCTCTCGGTTCGGGAGGTAGGTTATAGAAAGGGAAGGTGTTAGCACCCTTTCTATCCATGGTTATCCATGGGCTCTTAGATACTTGCTCCTTGTGTTTTCAAAAATGGTTTGTTTGCTTTTCAATTGTGGGTTTTAAAAAGTTTCTTTGAAAATTCCAGTTCGACTCTTGTATCGGTCCTCAAGAGTGTTTGAAAAATTGCTTTCGAAAGCTTTTGAAAATGTGTTGGTGTGAAAAGTATTTTGATTTTTGTTTTGAAATTTAGAGCAAGTATCTGGAGTCGTCTACCTACCCTAAGGAATTCGTCTGTGTAGATGTCCTTTAAAGTAGTACCATCCTACCATTGAGAGGTAGGTAGCACCACCGTTGGAGGTGTTCGGGTCAATTCGAGGTTCGGGACATGGTGATCACCGGAGCAATGGGAAGACACCTTAGAAGCTACCCTCATGCCAGGTTCCCGGATCATGAGGACTTACTAAGACATCCTCTACTCGACGATCACCTTTCGAGGGCAAGGCAACAGTGAGGCATACCCTAGGGGTGGTGTGTGATTTGTGTGTCATGTTCATTTGCATTTATCTTGTTCATGTTATTGGCGTTCTACGCGTTTGTTTTTATTTTGTCCATACATTCTTTCATGTCATTTGATTAACAGTTAAAAGTATTGCGGGAAAAGTAAATTCTAAGCTATTACAAAAGGCGCGGGTCCACATCGCCAAAATTAACCAGGACCCGATTTGACAGAAAAAGTAAATAGACAAAGTAAATAGAGAATTGCAACGTGCGAGTAATTAAATACATGGCTTCGGGAGAGATACATAAGTATTTAAACGAAATAAAATAAAAACGCGAATTAATAAGAAGTTAAGAACGAGGGCGTTGGACCCTTTTGCAAAATTAAATTACATGAATTAATTAATTAAGAAAAGAAAAGAAATTGTTTTTGTTTTTGGTATTTTATGATTTTTAAGACTTAATATGAAAAAGAGAATTAATTAAAATTAATACTAACCCTAATTCTAATGGCTTTTAATTTATTTAAGAAAAATATTGAAGTTTTTAACCTAAATTAAACCCTAATTAATTTACAATTTTAATTATGAAAATAAAATATTTAATTATTTGATATATTTAGGAAAGAAAAATAAAAAGGATGAAAAATTATTAATTAAACCTATTTCTACATTTTTTAGATTTTTTATTAAAAGAATTAAAATTGCAAACCTAATTTAAAACTAAATTCAATTACATGCAAATTTATTACAAAAAGTATTAAGATAAAATATTTATTATATTTTTTATCTTTTCTGATTTTTATGTTTTATGTTTTTTTTGTAAAAATAATTAATTAATTAAACAAATATAATTAGAAAGAAAATAGAAAATAAATAAAAACATAGCAAACCTTGGGGGGTGGTAGTCCCCAAATAGGAGGTATGGCCCATGTAACTCAGGCCCAAACAAACCTGACTCCGTTGACTTTTCAGGACATGTGTATGTGCGCTGACCAGGGTTACCATGTGCCTTAGATCTGAGCCTTTGGTTTGATTCCCTTGGACGCGTGGACGACTGGATTATGGAGGTTTATCATGGGACAACAACGTTAACCTGCATGTGATTGTTATTTGAAAAATAATATGAGAGATAATGAAGACCTGGGGCTCGAACCCAGGTCACGTGTGTTGCCAGCTCGTATGCCTTGCCATTGAACCAGATGCGCGTGTTTGATTAATAAACAACTAATAAATATTATAAAAGAAACACAAAAATGTTAGTGGGTCTGCGCGCGAATTTTTGAATCAGCCTATCACCGTTTGCCACGATATCGTCTTCTCCACATTCCTGAAACACAAATACATTAAGCCACGGTTTTTCACGTGTTCTCCTAGGTCGTCTATGGGAAAATAGTGATTAGGCCTAGGACGCTCATAAATTGAGCGCGAGCATGGGTTCTCCTTCGTCCAAGTGCGCTTGTTCTAATGGTATGGGTCTGGAAGGCCAATTTTTCTTTGTTTCAAAATCCCCAATTTAAGGTCCTGCAAACCCTAAAATACAACCATGGCGATTTCTTGTATAGCTCATAAAAACACAATCAATTCATACAGTTAGCTTCAGAACACATTACTCAATATAAATGCATAATCAAAATGCCATGAAAACGCCTAAATCTGGAAATACGATTTTGAAAAATATAAGAGAAAAGTGGATTTCTGTATACCAATTCAACGCGTTAGGATTGATGTTCTTGATTGGAATACGTTCAGTAATCTTCAAGGAAGCTAATGGAATGGAAATCGTGGCTTGAAACCACCTGCAAGTTAGTTTTTAGATTTGAGTTTCTTTGCCAATTTTTCAAGTTTGATAATGCTCTTCTGCGCAGCTTCAATTGTCCTCAGCATTAGGGTTGTGTTTTGGCTTTTGTATTGAGTCAATTAGGTTTGAAAAACTGATCAAAATCTCTTGCAATAATGGTTTTAGAGATTTGATTTTCAAGCATTATTTTCCAAATATTTTCCATGTGCTTTTTGTCCAAATCATGATCAATCAATCCAAATCTTTCCCTATTTAGTTGTACACGAAATCTTGAGGATAAAACATGCACAAAAAGATTGAAAAATTTTAGGGTAGCATTTTTCATGTATTATTTTAATTTAAATGAATTATTATTAATAAAAATCCAAATAAATTAATAAAAAATGAATAAAAACTTCCCTTTGGGCCAAGTGGTCGTGCACATGTCATGGATGATGATTTGTGGAAGAAAAATGGGCCCATTAGCAATTTTAGACCATTTGAATCAATGTTGACTTTTCAAAATGTCCAAAAATTTCCCAACTTCCACAAGGCATAACTTGCTCAAAATTTAAGATTTTCTAATGTTCTTGGACATTTTGGAAAGGTCTTTGAGTCCTCTAACCAATTCCTTTGGTCCCATGTCATTTTGATTTACCAATCTCAAGTTATGGCCTTTGACTTAAAGTCCCCTTTTGTTGACTTTTGAAAATGACCTATAATGTTGAAATTGATAACTTTTTGTGAGAGCATTTCTTGGACTTGAAGTATGAAGATGAGTTGTAGGAAATGTCTTTTTCTTCAAAATGAGCTTTGGATGGAATTTTTCTGATAATCCATGTGAAAGTTATGCCCTGATCAATTTACAGTTGACTTTTTCAGCTGTCCAAATAAGGAAACTTTTGCATCTTGATGATTTCTGAGCCAAATTTTGAGAATCATGATCAAGCATTGATCAAATGATGTTTGTGGCTTCAAAATGATATGTTGACCAAAAATTTGAACTTTTGACTGTCAAATGACCATTTTGCCCCTACAGTTGACTGTAGTGCAATTAGGGTTTTTGACTGTGCAATTTTGTGCTGAAAGCCCTGAAACTTGATATGAGGATACTTGACCATATTTGTAGGCATGTGAGACTTGATTGGACCTTTGGAAACTTCATTTTCTTGACCAGAACAAAAAACCCTAATCTTGACTGTATAGGAGACCTTTGACTGTGCAACCCTTGGGGAATTTTGAAGCTTGACTTGGCATTTTCTTGAAGAATATGGGAGGGCAAATTTTGGGGTACAACAGTTGCCCCTGTTCAATCTTCTTAGACCTGAGGATGCAGATTGGCTGACGTGCCTTTCGTAATCCGAAGGTGGAAGATGATTGAACACTAAAGTGCCCAGAAATTTGCGCTCACATAGTAGCAGGGTGATGGAAATGGGCTTATAGATGCCATTTGGAGATCGATGGGTAGGGTGATGGGCTTATAGATGCCATCTGGATGTTGATCGCATAAGGGATTCTTTAGCGAGAACTTGCGTACCTGCAAAAGAAAAATGAATATCTGACACGCTGCAGGAGCTGATTTTCAGATGCTTGGTATAGATATGTCCTGACTGGTTACAGGAACTGAGTCTGGAGCTTCCCAAGATGATGAATGAACCAGGAATAGTTGCTACCTTAGCATGAATGGTAAGAGAACCTTGGGTGACTTTAACTTCAACAACGCTCGTTGAGAAAATCTTGGTGGGAATTACCATCTTCGCAGTATCGGGAAGAGAACCAAAGGAAATTATAATCTGAAAGGGAATTACATCTCACGCACCGTCGGGGAGAGAACCATAGGAAATTATAACCTGAAAGGGAATTATCACCTCACTCACCGTCGGAGAGGGAACCATAGGAAATTATAATCTGAAAAGGAATTATCACCTCACTCACCGTCGGAGAGGGAACCATAGGAAATTATAATCTGAAAAGGAATTATCACCTCACTCACCGTCGGAGAGGGAACCATAAGAAATTATAATCTGAAAAGGAATTATCACCTCACTCACCGTCGGAGAGGGAACCATAGGAAATTATAATCTGAAAAGGAATTATCACCTCACTCACCGTCGGAGAGGGAACCATAAGAAATTATAATCTGAAAAGGAATTATCACCTCACTCACCGTCGGAGAGGGAACCATAGGAAATTATAATCTGAAAAGGAATTATCACCTCACTCACCGTCGGAGAGGGAACCATAAGAAATTATAATCTGAAAAGGAATTATCACCTCACTCACCGTCGGAGAGGGAACCATAGGAAATTATAATCTGAAAAGGAATTATCACCTCACTCACCGTCGGAGAGGGAACCATAAGAAATTATAATCTGAAAAGGAATTATCACCTCACTCACCGCCGGAGAGGGAACCATAGGAAATTATAATCTGAAAAGGAATTATCACCTCACACACCGTCGGAGAGGGAACCATCTGAAAAGGAATTATCACCTCACTCACCGTCGGAGAGGGAACCATAGGCAATTATAATCTTAAAGAAAACCCTAAAATGGAAATCTCATGCACCGTCGGAGAGAGAACCAATAGGAAATTATAACCTGGGATAACTTCTACTGAGTCTTTATCAGAAAAATCTGTTGGGAGTCGATTTAGCTGGACTAGAAGGCCTGGGACTGGATAAGAAATCTTTGGAGTCGATTAACTGAACCGGTCTAGGTCTTTAAATATGATTGAGAATTTCAACTGCATCTTTCCTGAAAGGTAAAGGTCAGTCATATGCAATGCATGATATGGATCAAGCAATGATGTTCTCAACATAAATGAGATTTGTATGACATAATGCGTCTATGCATGCTATAATGATGTATGTGATGTTTTATGAATGTATGTTTTCGTCTAGGAAATTAAATCCTTGACGGGTGCCGGGAAGTCATATCCTGGGCTGATGTTGAAGAATAGATTTTGCTTCCGCTGGGGATGATAACTGCAAGAATACCGGTAGGAGAAGATGACTCCGTTGCGGAATAAACTTGGCAAATGGAAGATTCTGCGGGGAGAAAAGATACTCTAGCGACCATGCTGGGAAGCAATACTCTGTGGGAAGAGGGATGCCTTGCTGAGTGTTGATAATAATTTGTTGGGGATACCCTTGTTGTTGGAAGTGTTGATGGACTTCGCTGGGGTAAGAAGACTTTGTCGAGGACGCTCTTTCCGTGGCTTTTGGCTGAGGATAACCCAGTTATATCCTGTTAAGGAAATAACTCTTTGAATAAAGCCGGGAGACGCGTTCGTGCTCTGCGAAGGATAAGCTTCCAGAATTTACTGGGGATAAGCTTACTGCTTAGGGATATGAATTCCAAATTTCCTGGGGAACTAGATTGGATTCTCTTGGGGAAGTTTTGAACTATGTCGGGGAAGCGATTCCTTTGAATGTTGGTCTGCCGCCGGGGAACAATCTTTAGACCAAGACTGCCGGGGATGCTTGTTAAGAATATATGTACGCTGCTGGGGAGATGTTGAGATTGGCTGGAGGATACTCAACTTCCTTGAGATTTGATAACTCTGCTTGGAGAAGAATGCACTGACTGCTGACTTACTCTCTGGGGAATTAAAATGTACTGGTCACGTTCTTTAGCTGAACCTACCTTGATACCTTGGAGGACAGAACAATTAGATTGCTTAGTCAACTCTTTATTGCCCCTGTTTCTAATGTTACCTGTAATAAAATCCTTTGTTTCGTATGCAAATATTCATGAGTTAGCAAATTATTGTCAATGCATATATCACAAATTGAACCTTGGACGTTCTTCGCAAAACAAAACAGAAAAAGAAAAAACAATTGGCACATTTAACTGAAAAGTATATTTGTATTGATTTTTGAGTGGCCTGAAACTAGGCATTTTGTGTACAAGAGGCTGACGTCCTAGTAAGAGAACGCCGCCGAGCAAAAGAGTTTATACAAGTTTTGTACAAAAGAAAATGAAACAGCTGTGTGAAATATGGATGATCCCACTGGGTTTCAACTCTGCTATTGCCTTTATAACTCCGAGCGTCTCATCACTTGATGACCTTGGTTGAAGGTGAAGCTGACTGATCAATGTCGTCTGAACTTGATGTAGACACCGGATTCTGGATGCAAAGTGATCCAATGAGACATAGTATTACGCTTTTATCCCTAATTTTTGCCTGGACCGCCCTTTCGGGTTTTCAGTCCACCGGGATACCCATTTTTGCCCAAGCCGCCTTTTCAGGTTTTCGACTTGCCAGGTGTACAGATTTTTTCATTTTCATCCCTTCATTTTGCCTGAACCCTTTTGGTTCGCCGGGAAGCCCTAATTTTTGCCTAGGCATGTCAGCCTAGCGGGTCTTTTTTATGCGTAGTATCTTTTTACTATGTCTGCATTGGCGGGGTGAGGAAGATCGTCACCATCCATGTTGTTTAGAATCATGGCTCCTCCTGAGAACACATGCTTAACCACAAATGGCCCTTCGTATGTAGGGGTCCATTTGCCCCTTGGATCACTCTGAGGAAGGATGATTCGCTTGATTACCAGATCCCCAACTTGATATTCCTGTGGTCTGACCTTTTTGTTAAATGCCCTGATCATTCGTTTCTGATACGTCTGACCATGACAGATAGCAGCAAGTCTCTTTTCATCAATGAGGTTGAGCTGATCAAGTCGGGTCTGGATCCAATCATCTTCGTTCAGATTTGCATCCTTCATTATCCGGAGAGAGGGTATTTGCACTTCGATTGGTAAGACTGCCTCCATACCATAAACCAGAGAGAAAGGAGTTGCCCCGGTTGACGTCCTAGCTGAGGTACGGTACCCATGTAGAGCGAACGGTAACATCTCGTGCCAATCTTTATAAGTCACTGTCATCTTCTGCACGATTTTCTTGATGTTCTTATTTGCTGCTTCTACAGCCCCATTCATCTTCGGTCTGTAAGGAGAAGAATTGTGGTGCTGTATCTTGAACTGCTCGCAGAGCTCAGCGATCATCTTATTGTTTAAATTGGTACCGTTGTCTGTAATGATTCTCTCTGGGACGCCGTATCGACAGATCAGGTTATGCCGAATGAACCGTGCCACAACAGTCTTGGTTACCGTAGCATAGGATGCTGCTTCGACCCACTTCGTAAAATAATCAATCGCCACTAGGATGAAGCGATGCCCATTAGATGCCGTAGGTTTAATCTCACCAATCATGTCTATACCCCACATTGCAAACGGCCAAGGCGCAGTCAGAACATTCAGGGGAACTGGAGGAACATGCACCTTATCTGCGTAAATTTGGCACTTATGGCATGTCCTAGAATGTTGGTAGCAATCAGCTTCCATGGTGGACCAGTAATATCCTACCCGTAGGATCTTCTTTGCCATTGTGTGTCCACTGGAATGTGTACCAAAGGTCCCTTCATGTAGCTCTTCCATGATCCTTTCTGCTTCAGTCTTATCCACACAACGCAGTAAGGTTGAATCATGGTTTCGCTTGTACAATATGCCGTTACTAAGGAAGAATTTCGCCGCGAACCTTCTCAGGAACTTCTTATCATTGACAGATGCACCTTCAGGGTATTCCTGAGCTTCTAGATATCTCTTCACTTCATGGTACCAAGGCTTCTCAGTCACCAATTCAGTCTCGAGATTGCAACAGTATGCCGGTTCGTCCAGTTTCCAGATGATGATCCGGGGAGCCTCATTATCCCATTTGACCTTGAACATAGAAGACATTGTAGCTAACGCGTCCGCCAACTGATTCTCTTCTCTTGGGAAGTGCTCAAAGGTTATCTCTGTGAAGTGGGGGATCAGGGTCAACACACATTCTCTGTAAGGAATCAGGTTTGGATGTTTCGTATCCCACTCTCCTTTGATCTGATTGATCACAAGAGCGGAATCTCTGAAGACACTCAGAAACTTAATCCTTAGGTCAATCGCAGCTTGAAGACCCATGATGCACGCCTCATACTCCGCCATGTTGTTGGTACAGTTGAAACATAGCCGGGCAGTGAGTGGAGTATGAGTACCTTGAGGTGATATGATTATGGCGCCGATACCATTTCCCAAAGCATTGGAGGCTCCGTCAAAGTGCATAGACCATCGGGATCCTGGTTCAGGTCCTTCATCCGGTCCAGGTACTTCACAATCTGTCACTATCATGATGCTTTCATCCGGAAACTCGAAGTTCATTGACTGATAATCATCTACAGCTTGATGTGCCAAGTGGTCTGCCAATACACTTCCCTTGATGGCTTTCTGGGTTGTGTACTGAATGTCGTATTCCGTCAAGATCATTTGCCATTTTGCGATTCTCCCAGACAGAGCAGGCTTTTCGAATATGTATTTTATAGGATCCATCTTTGAGATCAACAAGGTAGTGTGAGTCAGCATATACTGTCTCAGCCGGCGAGCCGCCCATACCAAAGCGCAGCAAGTTTTCTCAAGCAGTGAGTATCGGGTCTCACAGTCGGTAAACTTTTTGCTAAGGTAATAAATGGCATGCTCTTTTCGGCCAGACTCGTCATGCTGCCCCAGCACACACCCCATTGAATTGTCAAGCACTGTTAGATATAGTATCAGAGGTCTCCCTTCGACCGGTGGCATAAGGATAGGTGGTTCTTGGAGATACTCTTTGATTCTGTCAAAAGCAGCCTGACATTCATCATTCCAACGTACTACCTGATCTTTCTTCAGCAGCTTGAAGATTGGTTCACAGGTAGCAGTCAGATGTGAGATGAAGCGAGCAATGTAATTTAGGCGTCCTAAAAAGCCTCTGACCTCTTTCTCTGTCTTGGGAACTGGCATCTCTTGAATAGCTTTGACCTTGGCAGGGTCCACTTGAATACCTTTATCACTGACCACGAAGCCTAGCAACTTTCCCGATCTTACCCCGAAGGTGCACTTGTTCGGGTTCAACCTCAGCTTGTATAGTTTCAACCGGTCAAACAACTTCTGCAGATGATCTAGGTGCTCCTCCTCAGTCTGGGACCTTACGATCATTCCGTCCACGTATACTTCTATCTCATGATGGATCATATCATGAAATAAAGAAACCATGGCACGTTGGTAGGTTGCCCCAGCGTTCTTTAGTCCAAAAGGCATGACCTTGTAACAGAAGGTGCCCCACTGAGTAACAAATGTGGTCTTTTCCATGTCTTCAGGTGCCATCTTAATCTGATTGTAACCTGAAAAGCCATCCATGAAAGAGAACACCTTGTGCTGAGCTGTATTATCAACAAGGACATCAATGTGAGGTAAAGGGAAGTCATCCTTGGGGCTGGCCCTGTTCAGATCCCTGTAGTCGACACACATTCTGACCTTACCGTCCTTTTTAGGTACCGGCACCACATTAGCAACCCACTGAGGGTAAGAAGTCACTGCAAGGAACCCGGCATCAAACTGCTTCATAACCTCGGCTTTAATCTTTTCAGACATCTCTGGACGCATCCGACGGACCTTTTGCTTAACTGGAGGGCAGTCTTCCTTAGTTGGCAAGTGATGGACCACAATATCGGTATCCAACCCGGGCATGTCTTCGTAGGACCAGGCAAAGATCTCCATATAATCATGCAGCATCTTGGTTAACTGTTGCTTCACGCTGAGCTCTAGGTTGGCACCAATCTTTACCTCTTTCCTGTCTACTTCAGTACCCAAGTTTATTGTTTCTACTGGCTCTTCATGGGGTTGAATTGCCCTTTCTTCCTGAAGCAACAGTCTTGCAAGCTCGCCAGGCACTTTGCAATCATCTTCACCTTCGTCTTCGGCTAAGTTGATCGGATTTTCGAAGTCATAACTGGTAGTAGCAGAGTTGTTATCAGTGAGATCCAGAGTGGATTGAAACCTGTATGAGTGAGTGTGTGTGTAAATACAGCTGTTTTGAAATATATGTAAAAGAAAGAAAGACAGAAAAGGAGCATAAGATTTGCAATGCGAGAAAACGTCCAAGATTTTCATTCATGATATATGAAATGACAATTTATATGCCCTCACAAATGAAACCACGGTGCCTCGGGTAAGACACCGGGCCATAGAGTTTATTTATTGTTTATTACAAAATAAAAACATAGGAATTCATTACTTAGTAACAAGAGAAACAGACAGGTTGTCCTTTGCACTCCAATTATTAAGTCCACTGTCGGTTGCAGGGTAAATCCAGCTATCAAACTCAGCTTCATCCACTTCCTCTTCGTCCCCAATAGCATTCACTCCATGAGCAGGCAGGGGAGCTGTCACTACATTAGGCTTCTCATATGCCTCAAACTGTACCTCCTTGGCGTCAATAAGGTCCTGCAGCTTGTTCCTTAACGCCCAACAATCATCAGTGGCGTGCCCCGGGTTATCAGAATGATAAGCACAACGAGCATTCGGGTTGTACTTGGGAGATGTTGTATTTGGGAACTTTGGCGCCTCTCTGACAGTCACTAAATTGGTTGAGAGCAACTGTGGCAAGATCTGCGACAAGGTCATACTTAAGCGGGTGAACTCTCTCCGGGGTCTTTCATCCCTTTGAGGATTGGTCGGCCGAGGAGCGGTGGCAGGCTTAGCAATCATTACCGCACTGACAGATTGGCGGCGCTCAGGTCTCTCTGATTTCCTGGAACCATATACGGCACTAGCCTCCTTCTTGAAGGGTTTCTTCTCCGAACTAGATGACGCACCCTTCGCAATCTTTCCAGACTTCAACCCAGCCTCAATTCTCTCTCCTGTTAGAATCAGATCAGTGAACCCTGCAGATGAATTCCCGATAAGATGGTTGAAAAACGGCCCAGATAAGGTCCCCAAGAACATGTCTACCAACTCTCGATCAGTCAATGGTGGCTGCACCCTGCCAGCCAGGTCTCTCCACTTCTGAGCGTACTCCTTAAAACCTTCACTTGTACCTAACGACATACCCTGGAGTTGGGTACGCGTAGGGGCAAGGTCGGCATTATATTGATACTGCTTATAGAAAGCAGTAGCCAACTCCTCCCAGTTACAAACCTTGGTCCCATCCAGCTGATAGAACCATTCGAGATGAGTCCCTGAAAGACTCTCCTGGAAGAAGTGGATCCACAAATTCTTATCCGCAGAGTACTGTTGCATTTTCCGAACGTAGGACCTGAGATGTAGCTTGGGACAAGACGCCCCGTCATATTTAGAAAAGGATGGTGCTTTGAACTTATGAGGGATAATCACACCAGTTGACAAACCCAGATCTCCGAAATCCAGCCCAGGTACCTGTTGAACCTCCATAGCTTTCAACCTATCCTCCAGTTTCTTGTATCTGTCTTCTGCAGGAGGGTACTGCTCTTCATCAAAATCAGTCTCGTTGTCGGAGACTACCGGACTAGGAACCCTTGCTTCTGCCTGAGGACTACTCTTGCCAACAGAAGAACCAGCCTCTTCCTGCTGCAGAGCATTACCAAACCTTCGGCCCGAGTTGAACAGAACAGTTCTTCTCTTCTTCTTCTTCTCCTTCTTCAGGAGCATAGCCTTCAGCTCCTCTTGGCCTTGGGCCAGACCCTTGATTAGTTCCTGAAACTGCGCATTCTGCGCCTGAAGAGCCTTGATGGAGGTCTCAGTTGATGAAGAGTCGGGACTCATGATGCTGAAATAAACAGCGAAGAACTGTAAGCAACCTGAAAACAGGAAAAAACCTGCTATGCACATGATGTATGAAATGCGTATGGATTATGTTTTCAAAGACAATCGGGAATCAACTTTGTAAACAAAAAGGAACACACTTCATTAAATTCAACTTTGAAACTGAAATTATTCAACAGGTTGCCCTTAGGCGTTACATGAAAGGAAATACTGAAAAGGAAATAAAACTGTAAAAGCACATCTGGAGCTCCTTATTGATCCCATGGTCTCCTCTTCTCAGTACGGATGTAGGCATTCAGAGCTCTCTCATTCTCCCACTATTTTGTCAGCTTCTGGATCTTTGATTCCTGCTCGTTGAACTTTTCCCGGTAATAATCCCGCTCTTCTCGCAGTTGCGACCAAGATCTCTTCAATGTCTCATAATCAGTAGGTATCTGAGGAGGAAGGACAGTTGGAGGAACACCATCTTTGTCAGGACACTCAAGAATGACGGGTCTGACAGCTTCATACGGCATGCCTAACTTCTGAGCACGGATGCGAACCCATTTGTAGTAGGCTTCCATAGGTAAAGAAGTATTTGGCCCTAACTCCTGTGGGTCAGCTTTATGAACCTTGTCCCAAGCCTTGATGAACCTACGACGCAGCTCGTCACTATCCACCTGAAATTCAAAACTGATGTGAGGCACCAACATCTCATGGGGACCTGCTCTTCTTGCTCTTCCAAATTGACGGAGTGCTAGACATGGATTGTAAGAGATCCCTCCTTGGGTACCAATCAGAGGAACATTAGGGTATTCCCCGCATCGATCAATAATAGCTATCTCATCCAAACCTCTGCAAGTCCAAATGATGTCTTTATCGGTGAGAGACATTAACCTATGAGCCCAACCTCTTCCTTCTTGATTTTTCAGTACGAACTTAGGGAGGTGCAAAATAAACCACCTCACCAACAAAGGGATACAACACCATAGGGTTCCTCGTCTTCGGGTAGTACGGGCATGAAGCTGTTGCAAGATGTCACCCAAGAGAGTGGGCACAGGATTCTGAGACATAAAGATCCTTATGGCAGTGACATTGATGAAGTTGTCAGGATTAGGAAACAGGACTAACCCATAGATTAGGAGAGCCAAGATGTCTTCATATGCCCTAAAGTCCAGGTCATTCCAGAAACTGTTAGCTTTACCAATCAGAAACTTGGCCAAGAAACCCTTAACTCCGCTTCTAGTTACCCAGTTGTCTGTTACCTCTTGATGGGTCAAAGGAAGAGCTGCAGCAACATCCTCAAGCCTGAGGGTCTTTTCCCAACCAGTAAAGGGAGTCTGATCCAAGATAGGGATACCAAGCAAACCAGAGAACTCTTCCAGGGTAGGGACCAGCTGGAAGTCTTGAAAGGTGAAGCACTGGTACAGAGGGTCATAGAACTGGGTCAGAACACTCATCAACTGTTGATCCCGTTTTGAAGTGACTAAACTGAGAAGAGAACCATGCCTCTGGATGAAGGAAGTGGTATTTGGAATTCTGCTAACCAACTCATCAAGCAACTCAGGTGAACGAACAAAGTTGAACCGGATAGTATTCCTTCGTACAGGCATCATAATGTCCTACAAAACAGAGCAAAGGTGAAACCCTCTTGTCTTTGAAATGGTCAGTCCTTATGCAGGATGCATGCAATGCTCATGATGCTATGATGTTATGATAAAGCACACCACATATAGATACAAAGGCAAACATGGTAAGGCACACAAGTCACACAAGGCAAGCCCCTAAAGTTTAGGCCAGCATGAGGTCTAGGTACTACCCTCTTTCAGTTTGTTGGTTCATACCTGTCCTAATCAAAAGTAACCGGGTTCTTAGAGGATCCCAATATCATTGACTACCCTCGATCGGTCATAACTCCAGCATCGCAATTTTTTCTTGCGGCCAGAACCATCACGAGAGTTTAGCCTCAATGGGCGTAGCATACTGCTACTGTTCTAAAGGCCAAGTTGTGTCAATTAAGGTTCTAAGGTTGTTGGTGCTTAATGACTCCTTAGAAGACCCATATTCTCCTCGTTGCGACACAAGGGATATCGGTATAGACCAAGGTGCCACACCAACGTAGCCACTGCTTCACCTGTGTCGGTCTACGCCGGACAGGTCCCTCACAGCTTATGCTACCTAAACAGGGTATCCCCAGATTCGGGATAGGATCTATGTAACTCCGATGCAACCCACAATTTAAAGCATACAAGGAAAACAATTGAAAACACAGTTATGAACTAGCCCTAAGGTACACCTCACTTTAAGTTTTATTCCCCAGCAGAGTCGCCAGTTCTGTGATCGGTGGATCTGGAACTGACTGTTTAATGCTGGTTCGCGAAATGTCGCGGAAGCAAGAGTCGCCACCGTCTTTTATTTTCTCCAAATGGAAAGGACAAAAGCACAGAAAAATTCCTTAAAGAGATTGCTCTCGGTTCGGGAGGTAGGTTATAGAAAGGGAAGGTATTAGCACCCTTTCTATCCATGGTTATCCATGGGCTCTTAGATACTTGCTCCTTGTGTTTTCAAAAATGGTTTGTTTGCTTTTCAATTGTGGGTTTTAAAAAGTTTCTTTGAAAATTCCAGTTCGACTCTTGTATCGGTCCTCAAGAGTGTTTGAAAAATTGCTTTCGAAAGCTTTTGAAAATGTGTTGGTGTGAAAAGTATTTTGATTTTTGTTTTGAAATTTAGAGCAAGTATCTGGAGTCGTCTACCTACCCTAAGGAATTTGTCTGTGTAGATGTCCTTTAAAGTAGTACCATCCCACCATTGAGAGGTAGGTAGCACCACCGTTGGAGGTGTTCGGGTCAATTCGAGGTTCGGGACATGGTGATCACCGGAGCAATGGGAAGACACCTTAGAAGCTACCCTCATGCCAGGTTCCCGGATCATGAGGACTTACTAAGACATCCTCTACTCGACGATCACCTTTTGAGGGCAAGGCAACAGTGAGGCATACCCTAGGGGTGGTGTGTGATTTGTGTGTCATGTTCATTTGCATTTATCTTGTTCATGTTATTGGCGTTCTACGCATTTGTTTTTATTTTGTCCATACATTCTTTCATGTCATTTGATTAACAGTTAAAAGTATTGCGGGAAAAGTAAATTCTAAGCTATTACAAAAGGCGCGGGTCCACATCGCCAAAATTAACCAGGACCCGATTTGACAGAAAAAGTAAATAGACAAAGTAAATAGAGAATTGCAACGTGCGAGTAATTAAATACATGGCTTCGGGAGAGATACATAAGTATTTAAACGAAATAAAATAAAAACGCGAATTAATAAGAAGTTAAGAACGAGGGCGTTGGACCCTTTTGCAAAATTAAATTACATGAATTAATTAATTAAGAAAAGAAAAGAAATTGTTTTTGTTTTTGGTATTTTATGATTTTTAAGACTTAATATGAAAAAGAGAATTAATTAAAATTAATACTAACCCTAATTCTAATGGCTTTTAATTTATTTAAGAAAAATATTGAAGTTTTTAACCTAAATTAAACCCTAATTAATTTACAATTTTAATTATGAAAATAAAATATTTAATTATTTGATATATTTAGGAAAGAAAAATAAAAAGGATGAAAAATTATTAATTAAACCTATTTCTACATTTTTTAGATTTTTTATTAAAAGAATTAAAATTGCAAACCTAATTTAAAACTAAATTCAATTACATGCAAATTTATTACAAAAAGTATTAAAATAAAATATTTATTATATTTTTTATCTTTTCTGATTTTTATGTTTTATGTTTTTTTTGTAAAAATAATTAATTAATTAAACAAATATAATTAGAAAGAAAATAGAAAATAAATAAAAACATAGCAAACCTTGGGGGGTGGTAGTCCCCAAATAGGAGGTATGGCCCATGTAACTCAGGCCCAAACAAACCTGACTCCGTTGACTTTTCAGGACATGTGTATGTGCACTGACCAGGGTTACCATGTGCCTTAGATCTGAGCCTTTGGTTTGATTCCCTTGGACGCGTGGACGACTGGATTATGGAGGTGTATCATGGGACAACAACGTTAACCTGCATGTGATTGTTATTTGAAAAATAATATGAGAGATAATGAAGACCTAGGACTCGAACCCAGGTCACGTGTGTTGCCAGCTCGTATGCCTTGCCACTGAACCAGATGCGCGTGTTTGATTAATAAACAACTAATAAATATTATAAAAGAAACACAAAAATGTTAGTGGGTCTGCGCGCGAATTTTTGAATCAGCCTATCACTGTTTGCCACGATATCGTCTTCTCCACATTCCTGAAACACAAATACATTAAGCCACGGTTTTTCACGTGTTCTCCTAGGCCGTCTATGGGAAAATAGCGATTAGGCCTAGGACGCTCATAAATTGAGCGCGAGCATGGGTTCTCCTTCGTCCAAGTGCGCTTGTTCTAATGGTATGGGTCTGGAAGGCCAATTTTTCTTTGTTTCAAAATCCCCAATTTAAGGTCCTGCAAACCCTAAAATACAACCATGGCGATTTCTTGTATAGCTCATAAAAACACAATCAATTCATACAGTTAGCTTCAGAACACATTACTCAATATAAATGCATAATCAAAATGCCATGAAAACGCCTAAATCTGGAAATACGATTTTGAAAAATATAAGAGAAAAGTGGATTTCTGTATACCAATTCAACGCGTTAGGATTGATGTTCTTGATTGGAATACGTTCAGTAATCTTCAAGGAAGCTAATGGAATGGAAATCGTGGCTTGAAACCACCTGCAAGTTAGTTTTTAGATTTGAGTTTCTTTGCCAATTTTTCAAGTTTGATAATGCTCTTCTGCGCAGCTTCAATTGTCCTCAGCATTAGGGTTGTGTTTTGGCTTTTGTATTGAGTCAATTAGGTTTGAAAAACTGATCAAAATCTCTTGCAATAATGGTTTTAGAGATTTGATTTTCAAGCATTATTTTCCAAATATTTTCCATGTGCTTTTTGTCCAAATCATGATCAATCAATCCAAATCTTTCCCTATTTAGTTGTACACGAAATCTTGAGGATAAAACATGCACAAAAAGATTGAAAAATTTTAGGGTAGCATTTTTCATGTATTATTTTAATTTAAATGAATTATTATTAATAAAAATCCAAATAAATAAATAAAAAATGAATAAAAACTTCCCTTTGGGCCAAGTGGTCGTGCACATGTCATGGATGATGATTTGTGGAAGAAAAATGGGCCCATTAGCAATTTTAGACCATTTGAATCAATGTTGACTTTTCAAAATATCCAAAACTTTCCCAACTTCCACAAGGCATAACTTGCTCAAATTTTGAGCTTTTCTCATGTTCTTGGACATTTTGGAAAGGTCTTTGAGTCCTCTAACCAATGCCTTTGGTCCCATGTCATTTTTATTTACCAATCTCAAGTTATGGCCTTTGACTTAAAGTCCCCTTTTGTTGACTTTTGAAAATGACCTATAATGTTGAAATTGATAACTTTTTGTGAGAGCATTTCTTGGACTTGAAGTATGAAGATGAGTTGTAGGAAATGTCTTTCTCTTCAAAATGAGCTTTGGATGGAATTTTTCTGATAATCCATGTGAAAGTTATGCCCTGGTCAATTTACAGTTGACTTTTTCAGCTGTCCAAATAAGGAAACTTTTGCATCTTGATGATTTCTGAGCCAAATTTTGAGAATCATGATCAAGCATTGATCAAATGATGTTTGTGGCTTCAAAATGATATGTTGACCAAAAATTTGAACTTTTGACTGTCAAATGACCATTTTGCCCCTACAGTTGACTGTAGTGCAATTAGGGTTTTTGACTGTGCAATTTTGTGCTGAAAGCCCTGAAACTTGATATGAGGGTACTTGACCATATTTGTAGGCATGTGAGACTTGATTGGACCTTTGGAAACTTCATTTTCTTGACCAGAACAAAAAACCCTAATCTTGACTATATAGGAGACCTTTGACTGTGCAACCCTTGGGGAATTTTGAAGCTTGACTTGGCATTTTCTTGAAGAATATGGGAGGGCAAATTTTGGGGTGCAACAACATATCATGTCATTCTTGTTGTATATTGAGAACATATGCAGCCACGTTGGATACAAGATCTTGCTTGGAGAACATAGGATAGTCATTCAAACGAATTCTTTTGTGATGATAACTCTCAGATGGTTAAATCAGAGGCTTGACCTTGAGTTCTTCAATCATCCTCATGTTCTTCAAAGTTTTCCCATTTGAGGAATCTACAATGCTTGGAGTCAGATCCTCTTTATAGTTAACTTCTTCGACCAAAAACCTTACCAAGCAACTTTCAACAAAAATATCTGTTAGAATATGTATACAAGGAATATTAGGAGACACCTTTTTGTTGGGAAGGGTGGTGGTTCTGGACTTTCTAATAGAATCCCTCAGATAATCAAACAGAATGAAGGGAAGATTAATCTTATGTTTGGACAACATAAATTACAACATGAACTTCTGATTGATGTTGAAATAATCAAAGGAGCTTGAAGGAGGTCTAGGGTTTATGCAACCCAGAATAATCATGTGCCACACTCTGAGATAATCATGAAGATCCTTGCTTTTGTACTTAGAATTCTCAGCAGATAAATTAGTTAATAGTAGTTGATCTAGAGATTTATATGAATCCTTTGATTTATTATCCAACCCATACACACATTTTCCTTTCAAAAACGTCAATCCCAATAGTTTCGCAATGGACTCTTCAATAATAAAGATTCTTTGTACAATAACATCTGAAACAATGTGAAAATCATCACAATCATCAATTTTCCAGTAATCTATTACTAGCTCCCAAAAGACAAGACCGTGAAGCCTTTGAAAATAGTTTTCCTTGACTTGATCTCTTAATTCCTCTTTTAAGTCACACCCATTTGCAGCAAGATTGTCAAAATCAACCATCAAGTCCTTAAGAATAATAAACTTTGTTGGTTATAAGTTGCAATGAACTTGAGAACCTCTCTGCGTAATATGATTAACATCAACAGGGTTGTAGAAGATGAAGGAGCAGATGAAGTTGATAGAGGAATTATTGAAGATGAAGGAATCATGGTTGATGAAGATGGAGCTGCTAAATTCATACTTTGTTCCACTTCTTTTGCAAACTCAACAATAACTTGTTATTTAGGAGTCATCATTGTTGAAGAGAGATGAAAAATGATGGAGGTTTGTTGAGGAAAGCAGAAAACTTGTTGAACATTTGAGAGAAAAGAGGGTTTAGGGTTTCTAACATGTGGGAGTGAAGTGAACATGTGTGATTTATAGTGTTTGAGAATTGAGAGAAAATTAAATAGTAAGAATTCAAATAAACACAATAATTAGGAGCATTAAATGAAAGTAATAATTACGATTTCAATCAATTCCAAAAAAATACGCACACTACTCATTGCATAGCTTAGATATCATGTGATGATTAAGCATAACCAAGGGTTATACATGTTAATCAATACATCTAACTAAGTGACACGTTTGATATCCTCAAAATCTGGAAAACCAAAAAGATCTCCATCTAACCAAAGACATTTCTGACCGAAACATCTTCTGATAACTGAGATTCTGAAAGAAATACAATACCTTTGTTAAACTCAGAGTTTGTATTCTTCAGAAGGTTTGAACATTGATGTTGTTCTGACAAGAGCATCTTTCTTTCCTAGAATTAGATCTTCAGAAAGAGATGATGAGATTCTGGTTTTCTTTTGTTGAGGTTGATCAGAAGGAACAAAAATAATATCAGAAGTAGGAGATTCTGATTCTTTATCTTCTTAAGTTTTGTCCTTTGGTTCAGCAAACGTTATCTTCACATCAATAGTTCCAGAGCAATTGATCTTTCCCTTTTGGTTACCTCTGAGATTGATAACGCCTCCAGACTTAAGTTCCAAATCTTTGAACATATGCCTTTCGCCCTCCATGTATTGCAAGCATCCATTGTTTTAGGGCCATGATTGGTGTTTCTGTTGCGCCATAAAGAACATCTGCAACATAGATTAGAAGTTCCAGAGGTTCTAAAACCATTGGAATTTTGTGCAACAGGATAATCATGTAAAATTTGTGCATGATACTTTGGTTTAGAAGTTTCTTTTGTGTCTGTGGTTATGCTACAGTAGTATCAGAACCTTCTTGTTCTGGACATTTCAATTTTGAGCCAACAAGCACAAAATGTTTAGAAAGAGGTTTTGGTTTGGTAATCTAAGTCTCATCAATTTTCTTTAATGGCCCTGAGTATCCCAAGCCTCTGCTCCCATTTCTACTAACACCATAGATCATTGAAGTCATTTTGCTTCTATCTATTCTCTTAGCTAGTAAATGCATAAAAGCTCTATCATATCTGATTACTTCATCAGTATTAGATGTGGTAGAGATTATCTCTTCTTCCAACCTAGAAACTTTACTTTTGAGAGCTAGATTTGATTATTCAAAAACAAATAATTTTTCCATTTAAATTAGAAATGTTTTGCTCATCATTAGTAGAGTTTTCAGAAGTAACTACAAACTTCTTTTTCAGAGTTTTGTATTTACTTAGAAGAGTTTGATACTATATCACCTTTTCATAAAAATAAGATTCAAGTTGAAAATGAGAAAGCGAAGCAATTACCTCAGCTTCATCTTCAAAGTCTGACTCATCATCTATTGTCAGCTCACATTTTGATGTTTCTTCTTTTGTGCTGGTTCTGGCCATGAGTGCCATGTTTTCATGCTCTTTATCATAATCTTCATCTTCTGATTCTGAATCATCCCATGTTGCCATGAGACCTTTCTTATCATTGTAAGCCTTCTTAGGCTTCTTGTCTTTCTTGAGCTTTGGGCAATCATTTTTGTAATGTTCACGGCCGTTGCACTCATAATAAGTAACCTCTTTTCCAGACGACTTCTTCTGACCAGATGTAGATTCCAATCTACCATTAGTTCTTCTTGGTCCTCTGAATTTACTTTGTTTGTGTTTCCATATATGACTTATCCTTCTGGAAATCAAAGGCAATTCATATTCCTCTGAATCTTCATCAGAATCTTTTGATTCTTCTTTAGCTTAAGAAGCCTTTGTCTTTCCAGACTTATACTTTAAAGCTACAAATTTGAATTTCTTCTGAGGTTCATCTTCATCGAGCTCTATTTCATGACTTCTTAAAGAACTAATCAGTTCCTCAAGACTTGTATTATTCATATCCTTTGATAACTCTAAGGCAGTTACCATTGGTCTCCATCTTTTAGGAAGACTTCTGATAATCTTCTTAATATGATCTTTTGTAGAGTAAACTTTATTTAGAACTTTAAGTCTTGCCACAAGAGTTTGAATTCTTAAAAACATTGTTTCCACAAATTCGTCATCTTCCATCTAAAAAGCCTCATATTTCTGGATTAAGCATGAGCCTTTGTTTCCTTTACTTGAGCATTTCCTTCATGTGTCCTCTAAAGAGAATCAAATATTCCTTTTGTTGTTTCTCTATCAGTAATCTTTTCATATTCATTATATGAGATAGTAGTAAGCATAATAGTTCTTTCTTTGTAATGATTCTTGTAAACATTTCTTCTGAGCATCTGTCATTGCACTTCTTGCAATCTTCTGACCTTCATCATCTAATGGGTGAGTGTAGCCATCAACTACCAAGTCCCATAGATCCAAGTCATATGCCAGAAAGTAACTTTGGATTCTATCCTTCCAATAGTCAAATTTCGCCCCCATTAAACATATAAGGTTTTGAACTATAGTGATCTCTATCATTATCCCTATTATCAACAGTGGAAGTAAGTGTATTCATTGGTTTTTCACACACATTGGATCGATGTTGAAAACTTTTAAGTGTTGATAAAAATGCAAACTTTTTATCTCCTCAAAATCGGAGCTCGGATGCCTATTGAAGGTGTGAAAAACACAAGAAAGGGGGGGGGGTGAATTAGGTTTTAAATCAAAACTTTTCTTTAAAAAAATATTCCCCTTTAATTAAAATAATTTTTCCTTCACTCTTAATCATAACAACAACTAAGAACAGGAAGTAAAGAACATGGAATTTTTATACTATTCACTTGAAAACTATCAAGCTAGTCTATTCCACCCGCCAAGGTGATTTATCCTCTCTCAATTATGGACTTAATCCAATAATCCAACTGATTATTACAATGCACAAGCTACCCACAAGTGACTAACAACCTCTAAGACACATAAGTCCTAGACTTCTTAAGGATACAGACCTAACCGGTCCCTTAAGGAAAATCAAACCTCTAAGACACACTAGTCCTAGACTTCTTAAGGATACATACCTGTGATCGGTGGATCTGGAACTGACTGTTTCACGCTGGTTCGCGAAATGTCGCAGAAGCAAGAGTCGCCACCGTCTTTTATTTTCTCCAAATGGAAAGGACAAAAGCACAGAAAAATTCCTTGTAGAGATTTCTCTCGGTTCGGGAGGTAGATTATAGAAAGGGAAGGTGTTAGCACCCTTTCTATCCATGGTTATCCATGGGCTCTTAGATACTTGCTCATTTGTGTTTTCAAAAATGGTTTGTTTGCTTTTCAACTGTGGGTTTTAAAAAATTTCTTTGAAAATTTCAGTTCGACTCTTGTATCAGTCCTCAAGAGTGTTTGAAAAATTGCTTTCGAAAGCTTTTTGAAAAGGTGTCGGTGTGAAAAGTATTTTTGATTTGTTTTGAAATTAGAGCAAGTATCTAGAGTTGTCTACCTACCCTAAGGAATTCGTCTGTGTAGATGTCCTTAAAGTAGTGCCATCCCACCATTGAGAGGTAGGTAGCACCACCGTTGGAGGTGTTCGGGTCAACTCGAGGGTTCGGGACATGGTGATCACCGGAGCAATAGGAAGACACCTTAGAAGCTACCCTCATGCCATGTTCATGGACATGAGGACTTACTAAAACATCCTCTACTCGACGATCACCTTTCGAGGGGCAAGGCAACAATGAGGCGTACCCTAGGGGTGGTGTGTGATTTGTGTTTCGTTTTCAGATATTTTTGTCTTGTTCATGGATTGGTGATCTACGCGTTGCTTTTATTTTTGACATTCATTCTTCCATGCAAATTATTAACAATTTAAAAGATGCGGAATTAAAAGTCCTACGCTATTACAAAGGCGCGGGTCCACATCGCCAAATTAGTCCAGGACCCGATTTGAATAAAAAAATAAAGTGCGATAAATAAATGTCCTAATTGGTCTATTACATAGCTTTGGGAGAATTACATAAAAAGGAAATAAAATAAGCGCGCGAAATAGAATTACGATCGAATGCGAGGGCGTTGGACCCTTTTAAGGAAATTAAATTAGAATTATGATATTGATTAAATTAAATAAAAGAAAGAAATTGTTTTTTGAGTTTTTGTATTTATGGATTTTAATGAGAATTAAATTGGAATTAAAACCTAATTCTAACTATTTTTAATTTATTAAAAAATGTTAAAGTTGAACCTAAAATTAACCTAATTATTTACATGGTAATTTTATTTACAAAAATTAATTATTAATAATGGTAAAAGAAAAGAAAAAAGATAAAAGTGATTAAAACCTAATTCTACAAATTTTTTAAGTTTATTAAGAAAATGTTAAAATTAATCCTAGAATAAAAAAACTAAATTAATTGATAACATTTATTTACAAAAATAACATTTAAATAAAATATATTTTATTTTGTGACTTTCTGATTTTTTTTTTATATTTTGTGAAATTAATTTCTTGATGAATTAAATAAAAATAAATAAAACAAAGAAATAAAAAAAATGAAAAGAAAGAAGATAGAAAAGCAAACCAATGGGGGGTTCTGCCCTAATCTGGAGGTATTGTCCAGCAATTAGGCCCAAGAAGCTTGGCCTTTTCTGACTTCTCAGTGATCACGTGTAGCCTGGTTGACTTATACACATGGTATTCCTCAGATCCTGGCCCTTTGATTGACGTTATGGGACGCGTGGCCAGTCAGGACATGAAGTTGTATGGTAGGCCTTAGGAAGTAAGCTGCATAGAACCATGTTAGGAAGAAAAATATGGAATAAAGAAGGGGGACCTGGGGTTCGAACCCAGGTCCCAAGGCTTACCAACTCTCTTCTCCACCACCTGAACCATTCACGCGCGTTGTACCTAGAATAACAAGTAAATAATATAAAAGAAAATTGGCGTTAGTGACATAGAAACAAAAAAACGCGCGCTGGAATTCAAATTGTCCAACCATATCATGCCACATGATCTTCTTCTCCACTCGTTTGCATTTTTACCTGCAAAAACAAACTAAATAGCGGGGGTTTTGAACCCCCACTAAATGATGAACAGAAAAATAGCGAATAGGCCATCGTGGTTCATAAATTAGGCGCGAGGTATGGAATCAATTGGTCATGATCTTCTGGTTCTAATGGTGTGGGTTTCGTGTCTCAATTTTTTCAGAACAAAGAAGCCCCAAATTTACAGTCATGAAACCCTAGCAAGCTTCAATGGTAACTTCACATACATAGCACGAAAACTCAATTAAATTGCATGGTTAGTTTCAGCATGATTAGATTAGTGTAAAACAACAATTAAATGGTATGAAAAATGCCCAGAAATTGAAACACGACTATGCACAAAGTGTGAGAAATTTTGAGTTCTGTATACCAATTCTTGATGCTATGGGCGTGGAAAAAGATTCAGTCAGGTTCAGTGATGCCTCGGGAAGCTTTTTCAATTGGTTGGAAGCCTTGAATCGCTTTGGAATGGTGTTTTCAGTTTTGACTTTTTTCACAAAAATTGCAAAATTGTTCTTGATGATTGGGCGCCGCTTTCAGGTTCCTGTGCATTAGGTTTTGATCAGTATATGTATGGGAAGGGATTAGGGTTGAAATTTGGATCCAAAACCCTTTGCATTGATGAAAGAAATATTTGATTTTCCATGAATATTTTTCAAATCTTTTCCATGTGTTTTTGATTCCAATCATGGCCAATCTTTCCAATTTTGTTGTGCACGAATCTTGAGTCTTTAAGGAGAGCAAATGCTGCATAAAAAGATTCAAATGCATTGGTTTAGTATTTTTTTTCATATTTTATTTAATTAAATGAATTAATGGTTATTAAATATTCAAATAAATAATAAAAATGATGAAATAAATCCCCTTTGGGCCAAATGGTCGTGCATAGCCTTTGGATGATGAATCTTGGAAGAAAATGTGGCCCATTAGCAATTTTGAGGCATTTGAAGTAAAGTTGACTTTTCAAAATTCCCAAAAATTTCCCAACTTCCACAAGGCATATCTTGCTCAATTTTTAAGCTTTGATCATGTTCTTGGACATTTTGGAAAGGTCTTGAAGTCCTCTAACCAATTCCTTTGGTCACATGTCATATTTATTTACCAATCTCAAGTTATGGCCTTTGACTTAGAGTCCCTTTTTGTTGACTTTTGAAAATGACCTATAATGTTGAAATTGATAACTTTTTGTGAGAGCATTTCTTGGACTTTAAGTGTGAAGAGGAGTTGTAGGAAATGTCATTCTCTTAAAAATGAGCTTTGGATGGAATTTTTCTGATAAACCATGTGGAAGTTATGCCCTGGTCAAGTTACAGTTGACTTTTTCAACTGTCCAAATATGGAAACTTTTGCATCTTGAGACTTTTTAAGCCATGCCTTGAAAATCATGATCAAGAATTGATCAAATGATGTTTGTGGCTTCAAAATAAGATGTTGATCAAAAATTTGGACTTTTGACTGTCAAATGACCATTTTGCCCCTATAGTTGACTGTAGAGCAATTAGGGTTTTTGACTGTGCAATTTTGTGCTGTAAGTCTTGCAACTTGACATGAGGCTACTTGACAATGTTTATAGGCATGTGGGACTTGATTGGACCCTTGAAAACTTCAATTTCTTTGCCAGAACCAAAACCCTAGTTTTTTTACTGTTAGGAGGCCCTTGAACTGTGCAACCCTTAGGGAGATTTTGAAGCATGCTCTTTGCAAATCTTGAAGAATATGGGAGGGCAAATTTTGGGGTACAACAGTTGCCCCTGTTCAATCTTCTTAAACCTGAGGATGCAGATTGGCTGACGTGCCTTTCGTAATCCGAAGGTGGAGGATGATTGAACACTAGAGTGCCCAGAAATTTGCGCTCACATAGTAGTGTGATGTGGGGAATGGGCTTACAGATGCCATTTGGAGATTGATGGATAGGATGATGGGCTTATAGATGCCATCTGGATGTCGATCGCATAAGAGATTCCTTAGCGAGAACTTGCGTACCTGAAAAGAAAATGAGTACCTGGCCTGTTACCGGAGCTGGTCTTCAAACTCTTTGTATAGATGCGCCCTGACTGGTTACAGGAATTGAATCTGGAGCTTCAAAAGGTGATGAATGAACCAGGGATGGTTACTACCTCAACGGGACGGTGAGAGAACCTTGAACGATTACTACCTCAACAGGAACGCTGCGAGAATCTTGGACGATTACTACCTCAACAGGAACGCTGAGAGAACTTTGGGCGATTACTACCTCAACAGGAACGCTGAGAGAACCTTGGGCGATTACTACCTCAACAGTAACGCTGAGAGAATCATAGGCGACTTCAACCTCAACAGTAACGCTGAGAGAATCTTGGGTGTCTTCTACTGAGTCTTCATCAGGAAAATCTTTTAGGGATCGATTTAACTAGACTAGAGAAGGCCTTTGACTGGATAAGAAACAGAAAAATCTTAGGGTCGATTTAACTGAACCGGTCAAGGTCTTGAAATCTTCAACTGGATAAGAAACAGGGAGATCTTAGGGTCGATCTGACTGAACCAGAGAAGGCCTTTGACTGGATAAGAAACAGGAAAATCTTAGGGGCGATTTAACTGAACTGGTCTAGGTCTTGGAATCTTCAACTGGATAAGAAACAGGGAGATCTTAGGGTCGATCTGACTGAACCAGAGAAGGCCTTTGACTGGATAAGAAACAGGAAAATCTTAGGGGCGATTTAACTGAACCGGTCTAGGTCTTGAAATCTTCAACTGGATAAGAAACAGGGAGATCTTAGGGTCGATCTGACTGAACCAGAGAAGGCCTTTGACTGGATAAGAAACAGAAAAATCTTAGGGTCGATTTGACTGAACCGGTCTAGGTCTTGGAATCTTCAACTGGATAAGAAACAGGGAGATCTTAGGGTTGATCTGACTGAACCAGAGAAGGCCTTTGACTGGATAAGAATCAGGAAAATCTTAGGGTCGATTTAACTGAACCAGTCAAGGTCTTGAAATATAGTTTGAGAACTTAACTGGATCTTTCCTGAAAGGTAAAGGTCAGTCATATGCAATACATGATATGAATCAAGCAATGATGTTCTCAACACAAATGAGATTTGTAAGATATGATGCATATATGCATGCTATAATGTATGAAAATGCGATGTTTATGAACGTATGTTTTTCGTCTAGGAAAATAAATCCTTGACGGGTTCCGGGAAGTCATATCCTGGGCTGATGTTGGAGAATAGTGCTTTGCTTCTGCTGGGGATGATAGTTGCAAGAATACCGGTAGGAGAAGATAACTCCGTTGGGGAATAAACTTGGCGAATGGATTACTCTGTGGGGAGAAAAGTACTCTAGTGATCTTGCTGGGGAGCAATACTCTGTGGGGAGAGAGATGCTTGGCTAGGATATGCTGATGGTAACTTTTTTAGGGATACCATTGTTGCGTTGGAAGTGTTGATAGACTTCGCTGGGGATAAGAAGACTTTGTCGACGACGATCTTCTCATGGCTTTTGGCTGAGGATAACCCAGTTATATCCTGATAGGGAAATAACTCCTGAATAAAGCCGGGAGACGCGTTCGTGTTCTGCAGGTGATAAGCTTCCAGAATCTACTGGGGATAAGCTTACTGCTTGGGGAGATGGATTCCAACTTTCCTGGGGAAACCTGGATTGGACTCTCCTGGGGAAATTAATTTGATATGCTGGGGGAAGTTCTGAACTTCATAGGGGAAGTGACTCCTTTAACTGTCTGATATACCGCCGGGGAACAATCTTTAGACTAAGACTGTCGGGGATGCTTGTTAAGAATTCATGTATATTGCTGGGGAATGTTGAGATCTGCTGGAGGATACCCAACTTCCTTAAGGTTGATAATATCTTGGGGAGAGTGCATTGACTTGCTGGCTCACTCTCTGGGGAATTAAAATGTACTAGTTATGCTCTTCAGCTGATCATACCTTGGTACCTTGGAGGACAGAACAATTAAATCGCTTAGACCCCTCATTATTGCCCCTGTTTCTATGGGAGAAGGCACCTGTGGGGTGCTGATAGTTGTTGATGGACAAACCTTCTTCTAGTAGGCAGGTGACCAGATGACAGGACATAGTCGTACGCTTTGATCCCTAACTTTTGCCTGGACCGCCCTTTCGGGTTTTCAGTCCACCGGGATACCCATTTTTGCCCAAGCCGCCTTTTCAGGTTTTCGACTTGCCGGGTGTACAGGTTTTTTCATTTCATCCCTTATTTTTCCCGAACCCTTTTGGTTCGCCGGGAAGCCCTTATTTTTTCCTAGGTGCGTCAACCTAGCGGGTCTTTGATTTTGCATAGTATTTTTTTTCGACTATGTCCATGTTCTCAGGATGTAGGGAGTTGCCCCTGTTAGAAGTATTTTGCCTTGCCACTAGAAGATGTTTGATCAGGAAAGATTCGTGGCTGGAATTCATGTCCAATGTCCCAAGAGACTCAGGCGGAGGTTTGCCCCTGGCTATTTGACATTTTGAGAGATTCCCTGAATCTTGACCTAACTGCCCCGGATGATGGACAACAGTCATACCTGCCCCTTGATTGGAAGTGCTTTTGTTCACTAGGTATTCATCGTGCGAATTTCCCTGCTGTTCAAACAAAAAGTCATATGCAAACAAAGTTATGTTAAAAATGCAAAGCTTATGTCTGTCTTGAAGTTTTTGAAAAATGCATTTTTTTAATAAAACAAGTGAGTTCTTTTGTAAACTGTGATGTCAAACTCGCTATTTTACTGCGAGCCTTAAGGAGTCAGGATACCTTTGTAACAGTATGCTTTCGAACTAACCCATGCTTCAGCTAGGACTTTTTAGGGTTGTAACATGGCCTGGTTCACGGTTTAAGAAACAAAGGATAAAGGCTCAAATTTTATTTGTATCCACCCGCTCTTCGTGATGTTCTTCAATCCTAAACTCAGTTGATCGTGCGTTAGACCTTATTTGAGTTTTTGTCCTGATATTCCCGTGATGGTTCGGATGTTAATAGTTTATTTTGAATAGGCAGTCATTCCTTTTTGTTATCGAGGGTTTGTGTGACCTCTTTCCCTTTTTTTTTTATTTCGTTATCCCTGTTTTTTGCCTGAGCTGTTTCCTTTTTGGAATTACAGTCAGCGGGATGCCCCAGTTTTGTAAGTCTCCTTCATAGGTTTTGACTTAATGGGTTTTTATTTTGAGAAGTAATGACTGCCTGTCTTTATGCTTGTTCGGAACCATCGCTGTCTTTTTTTGTTTTGTAAGGATTCCTTTGATGCCATTCATCGTGCACCTGGATCAACTGAGAGAACTACCCTGCCCCAGGTTATGATTAAGGGTTTTAATTTCGAAAAAGAAAAAACTCCAACTTCTTTGGCTCAGAGGGGTTGACGAGGGATTATCTTCCTTATAACTCCAGTGTTTAGGAATTGAAACAATGCCTGTACCTCATCAGCGGGGTCTGTTCAAAAGCATACTGTAGATTATGGTATCGTTTTCATCATCCTCCCTCAAGAGGCTTAGAATTATTAATCGAGCGTTGAACGTCACAAAAATATGAAAACAGTTTTCAGCATAGTAAACATAATTACTTCAAAACAGACACGTGTAATGCATTAATGAAATAACCAAGTTTGACATGAATAAAATATTTGAACAATCAAAGAAGAATACAACTTGAACATTTGAATGAACAAAAGACATCCTCGATGATTTGGTGTAGGATCAGTGTTCAAACTTGACCTCCTTGGCGTCAATCAAATCCTGGATCTTGTTCTTCAAGGTCCAACAGTTGCCGGTGTCATGTCTGGGACTGTCAGAATGGTAGGCACATCTCACACCCGGGTTGTACTTGGAAGAGGAAGTATCAGGATTTTGAGGAGGATCCTTTAGTGTGATCAGTTTTGCCTTCAGCAATTATTGTAATGCCTGAGACAAAGACATGTTGATGTCAGTATACTTCCTATCTTGATACTTTATCCTACGCCTATTACTCTTTCTTGGTTGAACGGACGTGGGATCAGAGATCTGGATTGCCCCTACATCATGACGACCCTTTTTACCATGTATAGCATTGGACTCTTTCTTCCCATTGTGGGGCTTTTTCTGAGCCTCAGCAGGTGCAGCTTCTTGAATCTTCCCCGACTTGATACCAGCTTCAATTCTCTCCCCAGTCAAGATAAGATATGTGAACCCAGCAGAAGAATTCCCAATCAGATGGTTGTAGAATGGACCAGACAAAGTCCCCAAGAACATGTCAACAAGCTCCCGGTCAGTTAGAGGTGGTTGTACCCTTCCAGCAAAGTCTCTCCATTTTTGGGCGTACTCCTTAAAACCTTCACCTGTCCCCAGTGACATACCCTGGAGTTGGGTACGCGTAGGAGCGAGGTCGGCATTATACTGGTACTGCTTGTAGAATGCAGTGGCTAAGTCCTCCCAGTTGTGGATGTTGGCTTCATTCAGTTGATAGAACCAGTCGAGTTGGGTTCCTGACAGACTGTCTTGAAAGAAGTGAATCCACAAATTCTTGTCAGCCGTGTAGGGCTGGATCCTCCTTGTGTAAAACCTGAGATGCAGCTTAGGACAGGATGCCCCGTCGTACTTTGCAAAGGCAGGTGCCTTGAATTTGTGCGGGATTACTATCCCAGAAGACAGACCTAGATCTTCGAAGTCCAGGCCGGGCACTTTTTGTATCTCCATGGCACTTAGTCGGTCTTCCAACTGTTTATACCTGTCCTCAGCTGGAAGGTACTGTTCATCATTGAACTCTGTCTCGTTGTCGGAGACCACTGGACTGGGAACCTCCCTTTCTTGGGGACTGTCTTTCCCAACAGAGGGGGTAGTCAGCTCAGCTTCATTTTGTGTGCCATTCCCAGATTTGCGTCTAGGGTTGAACAGCACCATCCTCTTATTCTTCTTTTTCAAAAGCAGGGTCTTCAGATCTTGTTGCCCCTGGGCCAAACTCATGATCAACTCTTGGAACTGGGCGTTCTGAGCATGGAGAGCCTTGATGGATTGCTCGGTAGATGATTCAGGATTCATGACGATCGGCTGAAATAAACAGTGAAGAAGGTAAGCAACCTGTAAAAAGGGATACCTGTAATGCAATGATATGTATATACGCATGCAATGTGTTCAAGGATCTCACGGGGTAAACAAGAAAATTGTTAGAGTTGGGATCCAGTAGCTTGATTGAAGGAACTTCATGTTTGTTGAGAGTCCTTCTTCAAGGGTCAAAGGCTCACCATATCCAGTGGGTCATAGCCCCTGACAACCTTGGCTAGAGGAAAATAAATCCCCTTTTGCCCCTTGCTAGACATTTGATTCATCACGACCTGCATCGCAAACCCTTGAGATCCTTGAAATGGATTAGTCCTTATGCAGGATGTATGCAATGGTATGATGTTATGCTATGCATAGGGTAATGTAGGTAAACCCTGTTATGAGTCCCAATTAAGTACTATAAACAAAACCTGCAAGAAACTCAAGTGTCAGATAACAAGCATGCAAATAGTCAAGTTGGAAGGCACACAAGTCACACAAGAGAAGCCCTTAGAGTTTAGGCCAGCATGGGGTCTAGGTATTACCCTCTTTCAGTTTGTTGGTTAAGACCTTTCCTATCAGAAGTAACCGGGTTCTAGAGGATCCCAATATCACTGACTACCCTCAATCGGTCATAACTCCAGCATCGCAATCTTTTCTTGCGGCCAGAACCATCACGAGAGTTTAGCCTCAATGGGCGTAGCATACTGCTACTGTTCTATTGGCCAAGTTGGGTCATTTAAGGTTCTAAGGTCGGTTGGTGCTTAATGACTCCTCAGAAGACCCATATTCTCCTCGTTGCAACACAAGGGATATCGGTACAGACTAAGGTGCCACACCAACGTAGCCACTGCTTCACCCATGTCGGTCTACGCCGGACAGGTCCCTCACAGCTTATGCTACCTAAACAGGGTATCCCCAGATCCGGGTTAGGATCTATGTAACTCCCATGCAACCCACAATTTAAAGCAAGAAAGTCAATACAATTGAAAACACAGTTATGAACTATCCTAAGGTACACCTCACTTTAAGTTTAGGTCCCCAGCAGAGTCGCCAGTTCTGTGATCGGTGGATCTGGAACTGACTGTTTAACGCTGGTTCGCGAAATGTCGCGGAAGCAAGAGTCGCCACCGTATTTTATTTTCTCCAAATGGAAAGGACAAAAGCACAGAAAAATTCCTTGTAGAGATTGCTCTCGGTTCGGGAGGTAGATTATAGAAAGGGAAGGTGTTAGCACCCTTTCTATCCATGGTTATCCATGGGCCCTTAGATACTTGCTCATTTGTGTTTTCAAAAATGGTTTGTTTGCTTTTCAACTGTGGGTTTTAAAAAGTTTCTTTGAAAATTTCAGTTCGACTCTTATATCAGTCCTCAAGAGTGTTTGAAAAATTGCTTTCGAAAGCTTTTTGAAAAGGTGTCGGTGTGAAAAGTATTTTTGATTTGTTTTGAAATTAGAGCAAGTATCTAGAGTTGTCTACCTACCCTAAGGAATTCGTCTGTGTAGATGTCCTTAAAGTAGTGCCATCCCACCATTGAGAGGTAGGTAGCACCACCGTTGGAGGTGTTCGGGTCAACTCGAGGGTTCGGGACATGGTGATCACCGGAGCAATAGGAAGACACCTTAGAAGCTACCCTCATGCCATGTTCATGGACATGAGGACTTACTAAAACATCCTCTACTCGACGATCACCTTTCGAGGGGCAAGGCAACAATGAGGCGTACCCTAGGGGTGGTGTGTGATTTGTGTTTTGTTTTCAGATATTTTTGTCTTGTTCATGGATTGGTGATCTACGCGTTGCTTTTATTTTTGACATTCATTCTTCCATGCAAATTATTAACAATTTAAAAGATGCGGAATTAAAAGTCCTACGCTATTACAAAGGCGCGGGTCCACATCGCCAAATTAGTCCAGGACCCGATTTGAATAAAAAAATAAAGTGCGATAAATAAATGTCCTAATTGGTCTATTACATAGCTTTGGGAGAATTACATAAAAAGGAAATAAAATAAGCGCGCGAAATAGAATTACGATCGAATGCGAGGGCGTTGGACCCTTTTAAGGAAATTAAATTAGAATTATGATATTGATTAAATTAAATAAAAGAAAGAAATTGTTTTTTGAGTTTTTGTATTTATGGATTTTAATGAGAATTAAATTGGAATTAAAACCTAATTCTAACTATTTTTAATTTATTAAAAAATGTTAAAGTTGAATCTAAAATTAACCTAATTATTTACATGGTAATTTTATTTGCAAAAATTAATTATTAATAATGGTAAAAGAAAAGAAAAAAGAAAAAAGTGATTAAAACCTAATTCTACAAATTTTTTAAGTTTATTAAGAAAATGTTAAAATTAATCCTAGAATAAAAAAACTAAATTAATTGATAACATTTATTTACAAAAATAACATTTAAATAAAATATATTTTATTTTGTGACTTTCTGATTTTTTTTTATATTTTGTGAAATTAATTTCTTGATGAATTAAATAAAAATAAATAAAACAAAGAAATAAAAAAAATGAAAAGAAAGAAGATAGAAAAGCAAACCAATGGGGGGTTCTGCCCTAATCTGGAGGTATTGTCCAGCAATTAGGCCCAAGAAGCTTGGCCTTTTCTGACTTCTCAATGATCACGTGTAGCCTGGTTGACTTATACACATGGTATTCCTCAGATCCTGGCCCTTTGATTGACGTTATGGGACGCGTGGCCAGTCAGGACATGAAGTTGTATGGTAGGCCTTAGGAAGTAAGCTGCATAGAACCATGTTAGGAAGAAAAATATGGAATAAAGAAGGGGGACCTGGGGTTCGAACCCAGGTCCCAAGGCTTACCAACTCTCTTCTCCACCACCTGAACCATTCACGCGCGTTGTACCTAGAATAACAAGTAAATAATATAAAAGAAAATTGGCGTTAGTGACATAGAAACAAAAAAACGCGCGCTGGAATTCAAACTGTCCAACCATATCATGCCACATGATCTTCTTCTCCACTCGTTTGCATTTTTACCTGCAAAAACAAACTAAATAGCGGGGGTTTTAAACCCCCACTAAATGATGAACAGAAAAATAGCGAATAGGCCATCGTGGTTCATAAATTAGGTGCGAGGTATGGAATCAATTGGTCATGATCTTCTGGTTCTAATGGTGTGGGTTTCGTGTCTCAATTTTTTCAGAACAAAGAAGCCCCAAATTTACAGTCATGAAACCCTAGCAAGCTTCAATGGTAACTTCACATACATAGCACGAAAACTCAATTAAATTGCATGGTTAGTTTCAGCATGATTAGATTAGTGTAAAACAACAATTAAATGGTATGAAAAATGCCCAGAAATTGAAACACGACTATGCACAAAGTGTGAGAAATTTTGAGTTCTGTATACCAATTCTTGATGCTATGGGCGTGGAAAAAGATTCAGTCAGGTTCAGTGATGCCTCAGGAAGCTTTTTCAATTGGTTGGAAGCCTTGAATCGCTTTGGAATGGTGTTTTCAGTTTTGACTTTTTTCTCAAAAATTGCAAAATTGTTCTTGATGATTGGGCGCCGCTTTCAGGTTCCTGTGCATTAGGTTTTGATCAGTATATGTATGGGAAGGGATTAGGGTTGAAATTTGGATCCAAAACCCTTTGCATTGATGAAAGAAATATTTGATTTTCCATGAATATTTTTCAAATCTTTTCCATGTGTTTTTGATTCCAATCATGGCCAATCTTTCCAATTTTGTTGTGCACGAATCTTGAGTCTTTAAGGAGAGCAAATGCTGCATAAAAAGATTCAAATGCATTGGTTTAGTATTTTTTTTTCATATTTTATTTAATTAAATGAATTAATGGTTATTAAATATTCAAATAAATAATAAAAATGATGAAATAAATCCCCTTTGGGCCAAATGGTCGTGCATAGCCTTTGGATGATGAATCTTGGAAGAAAATGTGGCCCATTAGCAATTTTGAGGCATTTAAAGTAAAGTTGACTTTTCAAAATTCCCAAAAATTTCCCAACTTCCACAAGGCATATCTTGCTCAATTTTTAAGCTTTGATCATGTTCTTGGACATTTTGGAAAGGTCTTGAAGTCCTCTAACCAATTCCTTTGGTCACATGTCATATTTATTTACCAATCTCAAGTTATGGCCTTTGACTTAGAGTCCCTTTTTGTTGACTTTTGAAAATGACCTATAATGTTGAAATTGATAACTTTTTGTGAGAGCATTTCTTGGACTTTAAGTGTGAAGAGGAGTTGTAGGAAATGTCATTCTCTTAAAAATGAGCTTTGGATGGAATTTTTCTGATAAACCATGTGGAAGTTATTCCCTGGTCAAGTTATAGTTGACTTTTTCAACTGTCCAAATATGGAAACTTTTGCATCTTGAGACTTTTTGAGCCATGCCTTGAAAATCATGATCAAGAATTGATAAAATGATGTTTGTGGCTTCAAAATAAGATGTTGATCAAAAATTTGGACTTTTGACTGTCAAATGACCATTTTGCCCCTATAGTTGACTGTAGAGCAATTAGGGTTTTTGACTGTGCAATTTTGTGCTGTAAGTCTTGCAACTTGACATGAGGCTACTTGACAATGTTTATAGGCATGTGGGACTTGATTGGACCCTTGAAAACTTCAATTTCTTTGCCAGAACCAAAACCCTAGTTTTTTTACTGTTAGGAGGCCCTTGAACTGTGCAACCCTTAGGGAGATTTTGAAGCATGCTCTTTGCAAATCTTGAAGAATATGGGAGGGCAAATTTTGGGGTACAACAAGACCCAACCGGTCCCTTAAGGAAATCAAACAATTGTTTGAATACAAGTTTTTTTTACAATAATATTGGTTCTATACAAGCTGAATATGTAAACTATTTTAAGAACAATAGATTAAAAATGTGAAAGCTATGAACAACGCTTGTGCATGGATATTCAGTGAAAATTCGTCGCCTTCTCTCTTAGTCTTTAAGCCTTTATATAGCCAATAAAATAAAATATCCATTGAGGAGTACTCTTGGGATTTCCATAAACATTGATAGCTTGTGCAATCATGTGGGGGAGAAGATCGTGCAACGCGTCCGACCTTTCATTATAGTGGAATGAAACGTTGATTATACCATGTACTATTTGTACCATGTTAACTTTATCTTCTTTCCTTCTGCACTTCAGATGCTTCTGCGAGTATAAGTTTAGAAGCGAGAACATAACACAAGGTTGTCAAAACTTTAAGTCTTCAGAACTGCGCCTTCAGAGTCTTTAGCACTTGGTCGTGAGAACCTTTTCTTAGAACCTTGGGTCTTTAGAACTTTAAGTCTTTAGAGTCTTTAGAACTTCTTTCTTCAGAGTCTTTAGAACTTGGTCTTTAGAACCCTTTTCTTAGAATCATGGGTCTTTAGAATTTCAAGTCTTCAGAGTCTTTAGAAATTTGTATATCATAATCTTTAACACTTGGTCTTGAGAATCCTTTGTCTTCAGAAACATTAGTCTTCAGCATCTGGATTTAAGTAGAAACTTATGTCTTTAGATCTTCTGATTGGTTTCTTTATAACATGTTGTCTTCAGAAACATGAGTCTTTAGCAAATGGACTTAAGTAGAAACTTATATCTTCAGATCTTTTGACTGGTTTCTTTAGACTTCATATCAAAGCCTACACTTCAGAATCTTCTGGAGTGTCTTGCTATTGTTCATCAGAACTTGTGTAGTGCAAAAGCGGATCTAATCATCTTCTAATGTCTTGGCCACACCATCCATCAGAAGAAAAACTTGTTTATTAAATACTTAAAAATAATAAACATTAGAGTATCAAAATTGTTCATACAAACATACTCATTTGTTATCATCAAAACTCAAAGATAGTATTGGAGAACCAATTCTTGTTCTAACACAGAGCCCCTTTGTCTGAATGTGAGGTTGAGTGTGCAAGAGGCTTTAAGTACGCTTGGGCTTTTTTTCTGAATTAGAGCCCATTTGCCTGAATGTGAGGTTGAGTGTGCCAGAGGCTTTAAGTGCGCTTGGGATTTTTCTGGATCACAATCCCTTTGCCTGAAGGCGAGGTTGACCATTTCAGGGGCTTTAGGTGTGATTGGGCTTTTTTTCCGGGTCATATCCCTTTTTCCTGAAGGCAAGGTTGACCGTGCCAGAGGCTTTAAGTGCGCTTGGGATTTTTTCTGGATCAAAGCCCCTTTGCCTGAAGGCGAGGTTTACAGTTCTAAAGGCTTTAAGTGCGCTTGGGCTTTTTTCGGACCATAGCTCATTTGCCTAAAGGCGAGGTTGACCGAGTTGTTATACTTTTTACAACAGTGCTACAAATATTTTTTACTTCGGGTGCCTCATTAAAAACCCTTTCCCTTGCAAGGGAAAAGAGTGCATCCCATAAATTTTATTAACAACCTTATTACATAGTTTTAACTAAAGTAAAGCCTAAGATTGGATACATTCCATGTCCTAGATATTTCTATGCCGTCCAAAGTTTCTAATTTGTAGGCTCTGTTGTTTAGCTTCTATATGACACGGTACAGACCCTCCAATTTGGGAGACAACTTTCCTTTATTCTTAGGATCAATAATCCTTTTGAGGACTAGGCCACCCGGTTAGAAACCTCTATGTATGACCTTTAGGTTGAACCTCTTAGCCATTCTACTCTTGACTACAAATTCCCTTATCTAGGCCATTTCCCGAACTTCGTCCACCAAGTCGGCAGAGCTGTTTAAATCATCCTTATTGGCTTCTTCGTCAAAGTGTTCCCTCCTCCATGCAAGGGTGTTGATCTCTACTGGTATCATGGCGTCATCCCCATATACCATCCATAAAGACTTTTATCGGGTGGTGGAGTGCAGTGTTGTATGGTACAACCAAAGAATCTCTGGCAAGTACTTAAACCACATGCCTTTTGTATCGTTCAACTTCTTCTTTGTTCTGGCTAGGATGATCTTGTTGGATACTTCAACTTGTTTGTTAGCCTGAGGATGCTCTACTAATGTGAATCTCTTTTGGATACCTAGGTCTTTGCAGAAATCCACCACAACCATGTGAAACAACCAGCTGAAAATCATTAAACAATAAAGTCGCCATCGAACGTATTTTATCCCACGTGAAGGGAAATGAGAACATTGAGAAAACCTGATAAGGAAGAAGTCACGGTCTTGCGACCGAGGTATCGGGTGAGGGAGTTTGTTACGTGAGGGGAAAGTATTAGCATTCCACACGCCCATAGTACTCTACGGTATCCACTCTTTTTGTTCTAATCAAAGGGTGTGTCTAATCTATGTCTAATGCTTACTATTGAGGAAGAATGCATGCAAAGGAAATGCGAGGAAAAGAAGGAAGTATTTACAAATTTGGCTTGGTTAGGCCCCACGACCTATTGCCTACGTATCCCTTTCGAGGAATTAGAGAGTTGTAGCTCGGCTCACATGTTTTTGTTTGTTTTGTATTTTTTTAAGGGTGACGAACCCTTGAGAAAATAGTTTTGAGTTACGCCCTTAAGGCAAGATGTAACACCCTAATTCTATCCGGAAATTATAAATGTAAATCAGAGTTATAATCATTCATGCAAACGAATTAGGATGCCACAAATTCATCTATAAAAACACATTGCATTCATCATGGATACATAACAATTTAAAACTTCGGAAGAACTATCAGCATAGCAATTTAATCTCTTAATTCAAAAATTTAAACATCTATGCAACAAAATTCATAATAACATCTTTGTCCATCATTACAGCAACTTCAAAATAATGTATACTTAGCAACCAATAATTTAAAGTTCAACAACTGAAATAATCAACTATTAAAGAAACAAGCATTCATCCCCCGAGTGTTACATATCAGATCAATGACACTGACTCGAACTATTGAAGGTATACCGACGTCATTCTCGATTACCTGCATGTTACCAATATAAGGGCAACATTCAAACAGAAGGGATGAGATATCTAATAATATAATAAAGTGTATGATAACCAATATATTAAATTAGATCATATAACGTCACCACTTCTCATCTTTTAATCAACAATAATTGCAATTGAAATACCAACAATAATACACATCCATCACATCAATTCACAACTTCTTTATGCAATCATATAATGCGGCTCAATACTATGCAAATGCATGTGGTACCATTGGAGCAGAACTCCCATCTTAAAAATCTGCCAATAAATAGAGGCATCAGCAAGGCATAAGCCTTCATCTTAATATTCGCCAATACAGGCCATCTTAACGAGCATAAGCTCCATCTTGAAATGAAATGTATGCGACACAATCATGAATGTAATGACAACACCATAATTATCAACATCTCAACACAACATCATCGTTGGCCAGAAGCCTACATCTTAATGGCTGCCAATTATTAAAGGCATCTCAACATCTTTCATCAACATCGTTCATCAACATCATTTATCATCAAACATCATATATCATTATAGTTCACAGCAATTCAGCCACAACAACAATATAACAACAATTCGTCAATCTCGAAACGTTGGCCATAGGCCTACAACATGATATTGCCTATAATTAATTAATCATCAAAGGCTTACTTATAAATCACTAGACCTCTACATATTACTATTATGTAATACTACATCATTATCATCATTAATCCTACTGTTACAAACCAAACAGTAATCTATAATTATCTCTTCCTCATCATTCTTCACAAAAATCAACATAGCGATCATCACGGGAACTAATCCAATTCCTAACTTGGATACTAGGATTATTATTCCTATTCTTCATTTTAATCCTTAAGAATTAATTTCATTGCGTTATCTATTCAACGCTTTGAACGACACCTCAAACGGAGTCCGAAAACTCAAGTTACAGCCTTTTCAAACTGATTCTGCCAAAAATCAGACAACATGGATCGACGCGTAATGCCTTGGGTCGACGCTTACTGGGTTTAACGCACTACATGAGTCGATGCATACTCTCTTGTATCGACTTATACTGAGTCTGTAACACTGCATGTATCGACACATGCCCCTATGTATCGACTCATCCTGAGTCTAAAATCCCTCATGTATCAACGCAGGACCCCTTCGTATCGACTCATCCTGAGTCTAAAGGACTTCTTGCATCGACACATAACGTTTGGGGTCGACACATACTGCTCTGTCATGAATAATTTCTGTGATTTTCTCTGCGTTTTTACTACGGGTTCCATACTTTAGGCCCTAAAAATATCATCTAATCATAGATAATCATCAATTATAATTATCCTATAATTCTACATCATTTACACAGCATTAGGACATCGTTATCCAACTTTCAATCATCGATTTCCATCATACAACACGTATACATTCAAATCGTGAACAAGACAACATTTTCACATCTAATCACATAAACCAATCATCATAAACCCTATTATAGAGTCAAAACCCCACCCTTACCTTGGATTGAAGGTCGCTCTATGACTTTTCCAGTTGGTTCTCGTTCTGCCTCTTTCCTCTTTTCCAACAGCTTTCACGTTTTTCTTTCAAACCCTTATTCTTTCTCTCTTACTGCTTCTTCTTTTCTATTATTTCTAACAATAATAAAATAACCCTATTATTATCTTTATGCCTTAATGGGCTTAGAACTATTACACCCCATTATTACTATTTCTATTCCTTTAAAACAAGCCCACATCAAATAATATCATTCTTCTAATATTATTCCACAACTCTAATAAAATAAATAAATCCAACTAATCACAACACAACTTCAGAAATATTCCAAAAATAATTAAATTAAATAATTAATTAATTAAATTACGGGCGTTACAACTCTCCCCCACTTAGAATATATTCGTCCTCGAAAATTTACCTTAATCAAACAACTCAGGATAGGAGTCTCGCATCTTGCTCTCCAACTCCCAAGTTATGCTTTCTCCGACAGCTCCTAGCCAAACCACTTTAACCAAAGCAATCTCTTTGCCCCTCAGAGTCTTTATTTAACGATCCGCGATCCGTACAGGCATCGTCGCCACAGTAAGATTATCCCGTACTTGCACATCATCCATATGAATCACATGAGATGGATCTGAAATATACTTCCGAAGTTGTGACACATGAAACACATCATGCAAACTCGAAAGATTAGGCGGTAAAGCCACTCTATAAGCCACATTTCCCACTCTCTCTGAAATCTGATATGGTCCAATAAAACGAGAAGTGAGCTTCTTAGACTTCAATGCTCGCCCAACACCAATCACAAGTGTAACTCTCAAAAACACATGGTCACCCGCTTGAAATTCTAAATCTTTCTTTCGCTTATCATGATAACTCTTCTGTCTACTCTGGGAAGCTTTCATCTTTTCTCGAATCAACTTCACCTTCTCAATAGTCTCACAAACAAGTTCAGGCCCAAGTACTACACTTTCACCGGATTCATGCCAACATAAAGGAGTTCTACATCTTTGACCATACAACGCTTCAAAAGGTGCCATCCCAATACTGGAATGGTAACTGTTATTATAAGTGAACTCTATCAACGGAAGATAAGTATCCCATGAACCTCCCTGCTCTAGAACACATGCCCTTAACAAGTCTTCCAATGATTGAATAGTCCGTTCAGTCTGACCATCTGTCTGAGGATGATACGCTAAACTCAACCTCAACTTAGAACCCAACGCTTCTTGCAAACTCTTCCAAAAATCAGAAGTAAATCTTGGATCTCTATCTGACACAATCCACAAAGGAATACCATGCAACTTCACAATCACACTAGTATACATCTCAGCCAACTTCGACACTGGAAAACTGATGTTAATAGGAATAAAATGAGCCGACTTCGTGAGCCTATCAACAATCACCAAAATCGAATCATGTCCTCTTATAGTATTAGGTAACCCCGTCACAAAGTCCATCGAAATGCTATCCCATTTCCATTCTGGAACTTCTAACAGTTGCATCAATCTTGTAGGTTTCTGATGTTCAACTTTCGACTTCTGACAAGTCAAACACGCATACACAAACCGAGACACATCACTCTTCATTCCAGGCCACCAAAACAAACCTTTCAAATCTTGATACATCTTTGTGGCTCCTGGATGAATACTTAACTTACTTTTATGACTCTCTTCAAGTATCACTTTTTTCATCTCAACATCATCAGGAATACAAATCTGGTTACGAAATCTCAACACACCCTACGCAACTAGCTTAAAATCACTATTCTCATATTGATCGATCCCAACCATTGAATCTACCAATTTCACATCCAACTTCTGATCTACTTTGATACTGTCTGGAAACTAAGCTCATATCCCTGAACTGCTCAATTAATTCCAACTCTTTAACCATCATTGGCAACATATGTAAAGTCTTTCGACTCAACGCATCAGCTACCATATTCGCTTTTCCTGGATGATAATTCAAACCAAAATCATAATCCTTTAACAATTCCAACCATCTTCGTTGCCTTATATTCAACTCCTTCTGATCAAATAAATACTTTAAGCTCTTATGGTTACTAAACACTTCGAATCAAGAACAATAAAGATAATGCCTCAAAATCTTCAACACAAAGACAACTACGGCAAGCTCTAAATCATGCGTGAGATAGTTCTTCTCATGAGTCCTTAACTGCCTTGACGCATAAGCAACTACCTTATCATTCTGCATAAGCACACCTCCTAAACCCATCTTAGAAGCATCACAATACACCACAAAAGGCTCTCCCGGATTAGGCAACGTCAAAATCGGAGCCGACGTCAATGTCTTCTTCAATTCTGTAAAACTTTCTTCGCACTGGACATCCCACACAAAGGCTCTACCTTTACAAGTCAACTTAGTCAACAGAAGTTCCAACTTGGAAAACCTTCGATAAACCTTCTGTAATAACCAGCTAATCCCAAAAATCTTCTAATCTCAGTAGCTGACTTCGGAGTTTCCCATTACAATACAACATCAACCTTCGATGGATCTACAGCAATGCCACTACCTGAAACCACATGACCAAGAAAACTAACCTCTTGTAACAAGAATTCACACTTGGACGACTTTGCATACAACTTATTCTCTTTCAAAACTTGCAATACTACTCTTAAGTGTTCTGCATGCTCTTCTTCTGACTTAGAGTAAACCAAAATATTACCAATGAACACCACTACAAACTGATCCAAATAAGTATGAAAGATACAATTCATATGTTCCATGAATACTCCCGGTGCATTAGTAACACCGAAAGGCATCACCGAATACTCATAATGTCCATAACGCATTCTGAAAGCCGTCTTCTGGATATCTTCATCCTTCACTTTAATCTGATGGTAACCCGACCTCAAATCAATCTTGCTAAACACACGAGCATCCACCAATTGGTCCATCAAGTCATCTATTCTTGGAAGCGGATACTTGTTCTTAATTGTCACTTTATTCAACTGTCTATAATCAACACACAGCCTCATACTTCCATCTTTCTTCTTTACTAACAACACTGGAGCTCCCCATGGCGATACACTTGGTCTTACAAACTTCTTTTCAAGTTACTCTTCCAATTGCTTCTTTAACTCTGACAAATCAGATGCAGACATCCTGTATGGTGCCATAGACACAGGTCTGGTACCAGGTATAAGATCAATAGCAAATTCAACTTCCCTTTCTGACGATACATCAGGAATTTCATCAGGGAAAACTTCAGGAAATTCATACACCACCTGCAATTCCTCAATTATAGCTTGAGTCTCTACAGATAGTGATGCAATCAGCGAGAACATTTGTGCTTCCTCTTGCATCAACTTCCTCAACTGCTTAGCAGACAACAAACTATCTTCCTCTTCTTCAGGAGTATAAAACCTCACAGACTTGTCATAACAGTTAATATGAACATAGTTATGCTCTAACCAGTTCATACCCAAAATCACATCCAAACCTCTTAATGGTAAACAAACCAAATCAACAACAAATTCTCTGTCGAAGATCGATAAGCGACACTTTAAACACACGAAAGAAGTAGTCACCGACCCCTTGGCTGGAGTATCGACGGCCATTTCTCCATTCAAAGAAGACAATATAAGACCCAATCTTTCAACACAATCAGCAGCAATAAAACAATGACTAGCATCGGTATCAATAATAGTAATTAAAGGAGTACTATTAATGAAACATGTATATGATACGGTGGGAGAACTGACTTGAGGTTTTGCATTTGTTTTCGCAAATGTTTCGGTTTAGCAAGAGTCGCCACCGACTTTTTATTTTATCCTAAGGAAAGGTTAAAAAGCACAGCAAAAACCTTTGAGATGTTTTCTTGGGTTCGGGGAGTAGATTATAGAAAGGGAAGGTATTAGCACCCTTTCTATCCATGGTTATCCATGGGCTCTTAGTTACTTGCTTAGATCACTTGCCTTTTCTTTTCAATTGTTTGAAATGGTGCTTTGTGTGTGTGGTTTTGAAAATGTTTTGAAAAAGATGTCTTGTCTAGGCAACCATTGTAACAATTCTTGTTTGAATGTTTTACAAAGGTGTGTGTCTTTTTGAAAAGATGTTCAATGTTTTTGAAAGTTGTTTTTGAAAGTTGTGTTGTGGAGTGTGTTTTGAAAAATGGAAAGGATTTGTTTTGCAAGTTGGTCAAGTAACCAAGAGCTATCTACCCTAAATTTCTCAAAGATCTTTCCTATGTTTTAACCCTTTTAACAGTATTGTTCCACCATTGTATTTGGTGGACAATCTTGTGTTAGGATGTTAACGGGACGGGCGCGGGTCATCGTATAGACCATGAATGCAATAGTGCCAAGTGTCTTTGGCAATTTGCTTGAGGGACTATGATCATTTTGTTTAGGCAACTTCGAAAGCGTCATCGAGGGACTATGATCATTTGATTTGTTTTGTTTTGCCAAAGACACTCAACATGCAACATGGCCCATTTTTGAAGGCAACAAGTGGAGTAACCCTAAGGGTGCAAGTGTGCATTGTCCATTTTCATGCTTTTTGTCTTTGAATTAGGTCAAGCTATTTGTTATTTGATTTGCATACAAACCCTAGGTCTATCATGGCATAATTTGAAAGCTTTTAAATGCGGAAATTTAAAGTCCTAAATTATTACAACATAATTATGGGGATGGGGGTACAAATGTTTGAATGGGGGGATATTTGGCAAGAAATTAAATCTAAAGCTATTACATCCATATTGAATATACAAATATCAAATTGTACAATATTTAAACAAATATAATAAATATGCAAAAATGTATTATGCACAAAAAGGATTTTTTATGTATGTGAAAGCATTTTTTCATGTGAAATATAAACAAAAATAAAAAAGTCAATTTTTGAATATTTTTATGGTTTAGGGAAAAACCCTAGTTTGTTAAATAAATAGTATTTATTTATTAATATTATACAATATTATATATTAATTTATACAAAAATAAAAAAAAAGTATATTGTGAAAAAAAGTATTTTTTTAGTGTCATGTATTAATAAAAATAAAAATGCATTATTTTTATATTTTTATCCTAAGTATTCTAATAAACATATACAAGTATTTATATTATATATTAAATATACTAAATATATACAAGAATAAAATATTAATTATATACAAAAAGTATATTTGTAGAAAATGTTTTCAAAATGTAAACAAAAAAAATAATAATTGAAAAATATATATATTTGTATTATTTTCTAGGGTTTTAAATAAAAAGCATATATATTTATTTACATGTATATGCTAAATAAATGCCAAATAAATGCAAAAAAGGGTGGAAAAATATTTTTAGTGTTTTTTCATGTTTGAATAAAAATATAAAATCAGAATCAAAAAGAAAAAATCAAAAATGATAAATGATAAATATATCACACAATGGGCCAGGGGGGTGCAAATGAAAAAAAAGGGTGTAAACAGTAAGGGTGACTCAGGCCCAGCCCAAGTCACCACCTTCTTCAACCTCAAACCATTCTGTTTGAATTTCGTGCGCCTCCTTGCTCAAACAACAAACTCCTGATTCCTTGACTTTTACACAAAACTCATAACACAAACATTGTAGAGCATCAAATCACGAGTTCAAATATGTAAAAAACTTAACCTAATTCTAAGAAACCAGGGAGAATTTCTTCATCTCCAATTTCTGACCTAATTTTTCTTCAATGTTCATGGCCAAAATTCTCACAGCACACTCAATATAAATGAAAAGTAAATACATGGATGGCTTCAGGGCTATGAGGAGAACATGTTTCATTCACAAACCTAAGCCCAAATCTTCCTATATTGAGAGATAGAAGTTCATGTTTTTACCTGTTTCAGCTTGAGTCGTGTACAGCAATGGAGGTATCTTCAATGGAGTTTGAGCTTTGGTACAGCTTGCCTGAAGTCCAAGGATGCTTCTCCAACACCTAGCTTGCTTTGAATCACTATGAATCGTGCTATGGAAGTTCACCTGCAAAACTGAAAAATGAAAATGGCAACATGGGTTAGGGATGTTACAGTTTGTATCTAGGGCTTGGGATAGATTCAATGGATGGTAGGGAGTGTGTTTGAACAAGCTTTGGCCAAAACGCACGAGGAAACTGAGTTGTGCAACTCAATCTGCAAGGATGCCCTGTTTCTTGCAGAAAAATGGTGTTTTGATGAATGAGGGGGTATTGAGGATGAAGGAATCGTGTTTTAGGTCAGTTAGGGTGTATGCAAGATGAGAACAAAGTTTGCTTAGGCTTATGCTTGCAGGAATGAAATATGGTATGTGTTTTGCCAAGTTTCTTCTACTTGAAGCAAGAAAATGCAAGTTTCAATACAGGCATGTACAATGCCCTAAAGTATGCTGCCCATCTTGTTCTTGATCAGAGGGATTTGTGTACAAATGCTAGCTTCAAAGATCTGGCCCATGCCTCTTGGATTTGTTATTTGACATAAAGTGCATCTTTTCCAAAATGGAAAATTTACTTTTTCCATTTAAAGATTAATTCTTTGTGTAATGACTAAATGCATAAAACAATGCTTGAATACAAAGGTTAGGCATTTAATTATTGAGTGTGAAGAGGGTTAGAGGCCTGCAAGCTAACATAAACCATGCTGAGTTGAAAATGCAAAGTGTTATGAGCAAGCTTTGGCCATGGACAAAAGTGAATTTTGCCCAACTTTGCAAATTCGATTCTCCCTAACCACAAGGGTGTTTGATGAGTTCTTGGACAATTTGGAAAGCTTGGAATGTGTAATACAATCCATCTTTGTAATGCAAATTGAAACTCCAAGTGGAACCATGTAAAAAATGGCCAAGAAGTTGGACAAAAATCTTGCCTAGAATAGGTCAAAATTTCTCTAAGTTAAAAATGTTTTGCACCCTTGTTCCAAAAATCATAACTTGAGCTAAAATCTTCCTTTGAGAAAACTTTGTGAATCAAAGTTGTAGATTTTGCAATGGAATACAACTTTCATGTTTTGAGTTTTGTTTGAATCCATTTGCATCTTGGTGAAAAAATGGGACAAAGTTAGGAAAAAATAAGGAAATTTTATAACTTAGAAAATTTCTAAGTTATGAAATTTCTTCATTTTAAACCCTAATTTGCAATTTTGGGTTTCTTGATGAACAAGTTTCATAATTTGACATGTCTTGATGAAAAATGAATCTTGGCACTTGATTTTGACCAAAAAGTCAAAGTTTGATTTTTCAGTATACAGTAAAATTTTGATCAGTTGACTGGAAAATTCATCTGTCAATCCTATGCATTTGGGATCTTTTGAACTTGTTGAATGTGTCAAGACAATGCCATTGAGTCCTTGAGTCCATATGTGAACTTGGTTTGCCATTGGTTAGGTCAAACAGTCAAAAATTGCCTTTGTGCAGTCAAAACCCTAAAAATGACCATTTTGCCCTTTTGGTGATCTGGTCAAATTTCTTGTGGAATTGTGATCTAAACTTGACCAAATGGTTCATATGAGTTCATTATGTTGATGTGGGTCAAATTTCATGAGGTTTGACTGTCAATTGGCCACAGTTGACTTTTTCCCCAATACAGCTGATTTCTCGGTCTATTGTCCAATTGACTGGGCCAAGATTGGAATCAAGGCTTGAAACTTGGTATGGATAAACTTGTGAGTCCAACATGAAGCATGAAAGTCACTTTGGGCATTTTAGGTCAAAACATCTTTGTGCAAACTCAAACCCTAATTTGGGTTAACAGTGCAAGGAGGAGTCTTGAGCAGAGCAAACCCTAACTTGATCTTGAGCTACAAGGGTCTTGTGGTGAGAAAATGTTGATGAAATGAGAGGGAAAATTTTGGGGTACAACAGTTGCCCCTGTTCAATCTTCTTGCACCTGAAGAGTTAGATTGGCAGGTTTGCCTTTCGCGACTCGAGGGTAAAAGGAGATTGGACACTAGAGTGCCCGTAAATTTGCACTCGTCGAAACATGGATGCGGGAATGGGCTTAAAGATGCCATTTGGAGATGGGCTTAAAGATGCCATCTGGAGATGTGACCAAGATCTTGTCAGGGGATGGGCTTAAAGATGCCATCTGGAATGAGTATCAGAAAGGTGTCCATGTTTTGGAATATCTCTGAACTGGGGGGGGGGGGTCTGAACAAGCAATAGATCGACATCCATGTTTGGAGAATCCGTAAACTATTTTCAGTAGTTGCATCTGAACAAGCGATAGATTAACATCCGTGTTTGGAGAATCCGTAAACTGTTTTCAGAAGTCTTGGATCTGAACAAGCGATAGGTTAACATCTGTGTCTGGAGAACCCGTAAACTGTTTTCAGAATTTGAAGAATCTGAACAAGCGATAGGTTAACATCCGTGTCTGGAGAACCCGTAAACTGTTTTCAGAAGTTGAGTCTGAACAAGCGATAGATTAACATCCGTGTTTGGAGAATCCGTAAACTGTTTTCAGAAGTTGAAGAATCTGAACAAGCGATAGGTTAACATCCGTGTCTGGAGAACCCGTAAACTGTTTTCAGAAGTCTTGAAGTTGAATAAGCAATAGAGCAGCATCCATGTTGGGAAGCATCCGTAAACTGTTTTCAAAAATTGAGCCTGAACAAGCGATAGATTAACATCCGTGTTTGGAGAATCCGTAAACTATTTTCAGAAGTCTTGAAATTGAATAAGGAACCGATGTAGGGTTGCCTGATGATGAGTCCGTGTAGAACTGTACCTGAATAATTGTTAATGATAGCCTTTTATTCTTATCCTGAAAAGGACAAAATGTTAGCTAAACACAAAGTTATGTTGCATGAAATGTATGATGCAATATATGTTATATCAATGTTTATGATATGAATGTAATGAATGCGCATGTAAGCTAGTGAGCTGTCTTGCTGAGGATAGATGAATTCTGGATAGCCGGAGATAATAGAATCTTGACTGCTGCCAGGGAAAGTGAGTCCTTGACTGCTATAGGGGATTGCAAGAATTTTTTATTGTTGAGGATGAGACATCATTGTTGACTACTGGCTGCTTGGGGAACAAGATCTTCAATTGTTGAGGGATCTGAGGACCACTGCTGGGGATTGGAACTCCTTGGTGACTTGTAGGGAATGAGAATTCTGATGATCTCTACTGGGGAGTTCGGAACCTGGTAGACTTATGCTGGAGAAGTAAGACTGAGAATCTTCAGTATGGCGGGAAGTATCTCTGTGGGGAGAAGGTTCACTAGTCTGGTTCCGCTAGGGATTGATAGTTGGAAGTTTTAGCTCCGCTGGGGATTGGTAGTTTTGACTTCAACTGGGGATAGGATTTTCAGATTTTTAAGGCTCCACTAGGGATAATGAAACTTAACTCTAAGGGGAATTGAGTTCTGGGAGGCTCTCTGGCTGGGGAAATCAGTTTTGAGAAAGCTTTTATTCTGTTGAGGATCCTGAAGTTTAACTCTGTTTGGGGAAATAAGTTCTGGATTTTGACTTCGTTGAGGAATTTGGAGTTTAATTCTGCTAGGGATTCCTTCTGAAAGGGCATCAAGATATCTACATGTACCTTCAACCCATCAGCAATCATCTTTCTTGATTTGTAAGAAAAATGATTATGTTCAAATGCATATGCCTATTTAACAAAACATTGGACGTTTCTCAAATAAAACATAAAAGAGAAAAAGGAAGACAAAGTAAATTTCTGTATTTGGAAAAGTATTTGTATTAACTTTTTATGAGTATCTTTGTACAAAGGAGACAGGCATCCTAGTAAGAGAATGTTGTCGTAAAAATTGAAAAATTTATACAAAAGAAAGATGGCTATGTGTAACAATTCTATGGGATTTCATTCTGCTATAGCCTTCACAACTCTGAATATTTGTCCATTCAATGCTTCGTCCGCCGATGACTGGATTGATCAGAAGCTTGGAGCTGGTTGATGAAGAGATTGTCCTTAAAGTGATCCGACGAGACATAGTCATACGCTTTAATTCCCTAACTTTTGCCTGAATCGCCCTTTCGGGTTTTCGATCCACCGGGAAACCCTTTTTTGCCCAAGCCGCCCTTTCGGGTTTTCAACTTGCCGGGTGTACAGATTTTTTTGTTTTATCCATAATTTTTGCCTGAACCGCCCTTTCGGGTTTTCGGTTCACCGGGATGCCCATTTTTGCCCAAGTCGCCCTTTCGGGTTTTCGACTTGTCGGTTTGTTTTATGCATAGTATCTTTTGACTATGTTTGCGTTCGCAGGGTGTGGCAAATCGTCGCCGTCCATGGTGGTCAGAATCATTGCACCACCAGAAAATATGCTCTTGATCACAAACGGTCCTTCGTAAGTAGGAGTCCATTTACCCCTGGGATCACTTTGCGGCAAGATAATCCGCTTGATTACAAGATCCCCGACTCGATATACTTGACGTCTGACTTTCTTGTTGAAAGCCTTGATCATCCGTTTTTGATACGTCTGACCATGGTAAACAGCAGTGAGTCGCTTCTCATCAATCAAATTGAGTTGATCAAGTCGGGTCTGAATCCAATCGTCTTCATTCAAACCAGCGTCCTTCATAATCCTTAAAGAAGGAATCTGAACTTCCATGGGTAGGACAACTTCCATGCCATATACCAAAGAAAATGGGGTTGCCCATGTTGAAGTATGTGCCGTGGTACGATATCCATGCAGAGCAAACGGTAACATCTCATGCCAGTCTTTGTAGGTGACTGTCATTTTCTGAATGATCTTCTTAATGTTTTTGTTCGCAGCTTCAACAGCACCGTTCATCTTCGGCCGATAGGGAGATGAATTGTGATGATAAATCTTGAACTGTTCGCATAGAGCGGTGATCATAGAATTATTCAGATTTGTACCGTTGTCTGTAATGATCCTGTCGGGGACACCATACCGGCATATGAGGTTTTGCTTGATGAAGCGGGCAACCACATTATTTGTAACAGAGGCGAAGGAAGCTGCTTCGACCATTTGGTAAAATAGTCAATGGCGACCAGGATGAAGCAATGTCCATTGGACGCTGTGGGCTTGATCTCTCCAATCATATCAATGCCCCACATTGTGAATGGCCAAGGAGCTGTCAGAACATTGAGAGGAACATGAGGAATATGAATCTTGTCAGCGTAGACTTGACATTTGTGGCACGTACGGGAATGTTGATGGCAATCATCTTCCATGGTAGACCAGTAATAGCCTGCCCTTAGAATCTTCTTAGCCATCGTATGTCCACTCAAGTGGGTGCCAAATGTACCGCTGTGTATCTCAGTCATGATTAACTCTGCTTCAGCTTTATCCACACAACGGAGTAAAACACAATCATGGTTGCGTTTATAGAGGATGTCGTTGCTCAGGAAGAACTTGGCAGCAAATCTCCTTAGGAACTTCTTGTCATTTACGGAAGCTCCTTCGGGATATTCTCTAGTCTGGAGATACCTTTTGATTTCGTGAAACCAAGGTTGTTCCACTACTTCTTCGGTATTAATCTCATGACAATGCGTAGGTTCATTCGTTCACTCGATGGTGATTTGGGGAGCCTCGTTATCCCAGTTGAGTTTAAACATGGAAGACATTGTAGCCAGAGCATCTGCTAGCTGATTTTCTTCTCGCGGGAAATGCTCGAAGGTGATCTGCTCGAAATGAGGCAGCAACGTCAGGACATGTTCTTTGTATGGGATAATATTAGGATGTTTGGTGTCCCACTCTCCTTTGATTTGACTGATAACCAAAGCCGAGTCCCCAAATACAATCAAAGATTTGATCCCCAAGTCCATAGTAGCCTTGAGACCAAAGATGCAAGCTTCATATTCGGCCATGTTGTTGGTATAGCTGAAACAAAGTCGGGCTGTGAAAGGTGTATGGCAACCTTCCAGGGAAATGAGTACCGCACCGATACCGTTTCCAAGTGCATTTGAAGCACTATCAAAGTACAGGGTCCATCGGGATCCTTTTTCAGGTCCGTCATACGGTCTGTTACCTTCAATGTTGTCCAAAGTCATGATGTCCTCGTCCGGGAAGTCGAATCTCATGGATTGATAATCTTCGATAGCTTAATGAGCTAGATGGTCAGCTAGTACACTCCCTTTTATAGCTTTTTGGGTGGTGTACTGGATGTCATACTCAGTCAGGATCATTTGCCATCTAGCGATTCTTCCAGATAAAGCAGGTTTCTCGAAGATATACTTGATAGGATCCATTTTGGAAATCAACATAGTGGTATGAGTCAACATATACTGCCTTAGTCGGCGAGCAGCCCATACCAAAGCGCAGCAAGTTTTCTCGAGCAGTGAGTAGCGAGTCTCACAGTCGGTAAACTTTTTGCTAAGGTAATAAATGGCATGCTCTTTTCGACCAGACTCGTCATGCTGGCCCAATACGCACCCCATTGAGTTATCCAACACTGTCAGATACATGATCAACGGTCTTCCTTCGATGGGTGGCATCAGAATAGGAGGTTCTAGCAAATACTCCTTGATCTTATCAAAAGCAGCTTGGCAATCGTCGTTCCATTCGACTACCTGATCTTTCTTCAATAGTTTGAAAATTGGCTCACAGGTAGACATCAGATGAGAGATGAATCTGGCAATATAGTTCAAGCGCCCCAAGAACCCTCTAACCTCCTTTTCAGTACGGGGGGCAGGCATTTCTTGTATAGCCTTTACTTTTGCTGGATCGACCTCAATGCCTTTGTTGCTGACAATAAATCCTAGAAGTTTACCAGACCTAACTCCAAAAGTGCACTTACTTGGATTCAACCTGAGTTTGTACTCCTTCAACCTGGCAAACAACTTTTGCAAATGTTCAAGGTGTTCCTCCTCTGTTTGTGATCGAGCTATCATGTCGTCTACGTAAACTTCAATCTCATGATGTATCATATCATGAAACAGAGCTACCATGGCGCATTGATAAGTTTCCCCTGCGTTCTTCAGTCCGAACGGCATCACCTTGTAACAGAAAGTGCCCCATTGTGTAACAAAGGTTGTTTTCTCCATGTCCTCGGGGGCCATTTTAATCTGGTTGTAGCCCGAGAATCCATCCATGAAGGAAAACACTTTGTGCTGAGCCGTGTTGTCAATCAAAATGTCGATATGCGGTAACAGAAAATCATCTTTAGGGCTGGCCCTATTCAAATCCCGGTAGTCCACACACATTATGACCTTGCCGTCTTTCTTAGGTACTGGCACGATGTTAGCAACCCATTATGGATAGGATGTAACAGCCAGAAAGCCAGCGTTGAATTGCTTCATTACTTCCGCTTTAATCTTTTCAGACATGTCGGGCCTTATTCGGCGGACTTTTTGCTTGATCGGTGGACAATCCTCTCTTGTAGGGAGATGGTGAACCACGATATTTGTGTCTAAACCCGGCATGTCTTCATAAGACCAGGCGAATATTTCAACGTATCCATTCAACAGCTGTATTAAGCACTCCTTGACACTTGGTTCCAGATTGGCACCCACTTGTACTTCCTTCCGGTCTTCCTCTGTTCCTAAGTTGACTGTTTCCAACAACTCTTCATGAGGCAAGATGGCCCTCTCTTCTTGTTGTAGAAGTATGGCTAGCTCTCCTGGTACTTCACAATCTTCATCATCTTCGTATTCAGCCTGGTTGACCAAATCTTCAGAGTTATTGAAGGATACAGCAGAATAGTCACCCATAGAATCCAGAGTGGATGGATACCTGCATTTGTGAGTGTGGGTGTGTGTAAGGGATAACCATCCTTAAACAAACAAAAATGCAAAAGGAAAGAAAATGAACACAGCAGTTTATAAATGAAAAACGTCCAATGATTCATTAAACATGGCATATGAATATGAAGAGAATCAAAACCCTTACAAATGGACCTACATGCCCCGGGCAAGGCATGAGGTGAAAAAGTAGTGTGCAGATTGTTTAAAAGTAATTATTACAGACCAACAGGAAATGTTCGAAAGATAAGTTATTGATTAATGAAAGTAATGGGGACGAAGTATTTCGCCTCCCAGTTGTGTAGTCCCCCTCCGATGGTTGGGAAGATCCAGTCTTCAATGTTACCCTCTTCGTCTTCGTCTTCCAAAGCATTGATCCCATGAGGAGAAATCTTGATGGGTGTCCTTTCAATTTTTGAGCGACGCATAGCTTTTTGCCCCGCAGCGGTAAATCCCAACCCAAACTTGTCTGTTTTGTGAGGAATGTCAGGCAACTGACCCCACACTGTGCTTTTTCCTTCCTTCATCGCAGCCTTCGCGCCTTTCAGAGATGCCATCCTGGCCACCTTCTTGGGTACCTCGACTACTGCCTTTGCTACTGCAACTTCAGGAGCAATTTCCTCGAAGTGTTGGAACGGTGTTTCAATGAATTCGCCCTCCACCTCTACATACCAAAAGGAGTTCAGGTGACTGATCATATATTCCTCCTCACCGTGTACAGTTATGATCTTTCCTTTGACAGGGTATTTCAGCATCTGATGTAGGGAGGAAGTGACTGCGCCAGCATTATGTATCCATGGTCTCCCTAGCAAGCAAGAGTATGATGGACGGATGTCCATCACATAGAAAGTTGAGTGGAAAACTTCAGTACCTACCTTGATAGGAATGTCGACCTCCCCATGCACCATTCTTTTAGACTCGTCAAAGGCCCTGACAATGATATTACTTGGTTTCAGCTCCAAGCCTTCACAATCAAATCGATCCAGAGCTTTCTTAGGCAGCACGTTAAGAGAAGAACCAGTGTCGACCAAGACATGGGCGAGAGTAGTTCCTCGGCATTCAACTGACACATGCAATGCGTCATTGTGCTTTCTTCCTTTCGGAGTCAGGTCAGCATCAGAGAAACCTAGGCCGTTGTCGGCGGTAAGGATGGCTACACAATCCTGAAATTGATCGGCTGAGGTTTCCTGGGGCACATGGACTGTCTTCATAAATCTTATCAATGCTTTGGCATGATCCTCTGAACAAAGCATCAATGCTAACATGGAGATCTTCGAGGGGGTTTGCCCCAGTTACTCTACCACATCATAATCACTCTTCTTAATTATTTTCAGAATCTCCTCCATTTCTTTCTTAGAGGTTTCGGGGATGACCAATGGATGAGCCCTCATCCTGACGAGCTCATCTTGGATCCCTTTCCCCTTATCAGCAGAAGCAGGAGGGACAACTACAGGAGTAACAACTTCTTCAATTAACGGAGTTCTTGCAGAAAGTTTTATCGGTGCAGGAGTAACTTTGGCAGCAGCTGAGGGTCCAAAGATTGCCTTTGGAGGGGCAATCTTTGGAGAGAAAATTCTCCCACTTCGGGTAATCTTGCTTGTACCGGAAATGTTTCCAATGTCGACATCTTCTTCGTCAGAGCTCTCTTCAATTATCTCAACTTGTTTAACACCATGGTAGTAGATTTCTCCACTATAATTCCATGGTATTGATTTGTCAGATTTGTAGGGGACAGGCCCAGGCATGGTTATTTTCAGAGGAACAATCTTTGTAGCGGATGTAATCTTAACAGGCTTTTTAGGGACCTTGGAAAGATTGGTGGAAATGGTGATTATTGAAACATCTTTGATAGGAGTTGGAGTAGCAGGAACCTTTTCGAAAAGAATCTGTTGGCTGTCCATTAGGCCTTGGATGCCTATTTTCAGCAATGGACAGTCAATTGGTAGGGAGGAACAACAGTAGCAGTCTTCTTTACATCCTGGGAAAATCCCAGCTTTCAACAGATTCAACTTGATTATCAGTAATGGAGTTACCAGATCATCGACAACAGAAACATATAGATCTTCTTCAATAGCATGGATATTGCGACCATGCTTTGGCATCGGAGCGGATATTACATTCAGCTTCTCCGGAGCATCGAACTCAACCTCTTTTGCATCTATCAAGTCTTGAATTTTATGCTTAAGCGCCCAGCAATCGTTGGTGTCATGCTCGATACTGTCAGAATGATAGGCACATTTAGCATTGGGGTGATAATGCAGGGAAGTTGTATTCACATTTTTTGGTGCCTCTTTGATAGTGGCGAGATTTAGCTTCAACAAATGGGGAAGAACTTGTGCAGGCGTCATGTTGATGTGGGTGAACTGCCGTTGTGGCCGTTCTACCCGTTGCTGGTTAGATTTGGACTGATTGTTACGAGGCTGATCATTTGACGAATTTTGAATCATCACGGCCCCTACAGTCGGTCGGCGCTCCGTTCTTCCCAATATTTTCTGAGAGTATATAACAGCTGCTTCCTTCTTGGCCGGAAATGATTTCTTAATAGTTGTGGATGCAGAGGCATCCCTTTGAATCTTCCCACTCTTAATACCAGCTTCCACTCGTTCGCCAGTCAGAATCAATTCAGTAAACCCTGCGGAAGAGCTCCCGATCAAATGGTTGAAGAATGGGCCAGATAGGGTCCCCAAGAACATATCAACTAGTTCCCTATCAGAAAGAGGTGGCTGCACTCTTCCGGCCAAGTCGCACCATTTCTGGGTGTATTCTTTGAATCCCTCATTTGAGGCCATCCCCATACTCTGTAGCTGAGTACGGGTTGGCGCCAAGTCAGCGTTATATTGATACTGGCGATAAAAGGCAGCTGCCAAGTCTTCCCAGTTATGCACTTCTGACCTCTCAAGCTGGTAAAACCAGTCTAGCTGCGTACCGGACAAGCTGTCCTGAAAGAAGTGTACCCAAAGATTTATGTCGGATGTATGAGGTTGAATTCTTATGACATATGACCTCGGGTGCATCTTCGGGCAAGACAGCCCGTCATATTTTGCAAAAATTGACACCTTAAACTTTGGAGGGATCACAATCCCAGCAATCAATCCCAATTCTTCAAAATCTAACCCAGGAACCCTTTGCAGCTCCATAGCTGCCAATCTATCCTCTAGGTTTTTGTATTTGTCGTCCGCTGGCGGGTATTGCTGCTCTGAGTAGTCTTCATCTTCCTCAACCTCTTCCTCTTCAGCCTCGGACTCAGAAGGTAATGCAGCCCCTTTTCCTTTACCGGTCCCCTCATCAGATGTGGAGGGGAATTCAAGAACTCTCCTAGCTTCATTCTCAAATCTTCTTCCCAGTGTAGCTACCCCAACTCTTTTCTTCTTCTTTTTTCCTTTTTCTTGCTCTTTGTTCCCTAACAGTGCTTTAAGATCCTCCTGACCCTTTGCTAAGGTCATTAGGAGTTGTTGAAACTGCGAGTTTTGTGACTGCAGATCTTTGACCGTCTGTTCAAGATCCATCTTACTGAAATAAACAGCAGAAAGATAAGGAAACCTGGTGTGAAGACATGCTTATGAATATGATGAATGATATGTTTATTCATGCAATGCATTCAAGGATTTAGAAATTCAAAATTGTTGCAAACAAAAAGAACACACGTCATATTAATAAGAAGAAATTTTGTCAGTACATAAATGCCCCATGGGCCAAATATTACAAAAACTTCTTAAGGTAAAAAGACGTTGCGCATCCTCTTTGGTGCGATGTAAGTGTTGAGGGTCTTCTCCTCGTGAAGTCGGCGGGTAAGCTCCAAAACCTTCTTCTCACTGGCGTAGAAGCTGGCTTCAAAAGTATTTCGTTCCTCCTTGAGTTGGATCCAACTCTTCTGCATCTCCTCCCATGATGTAGGCTTGTCAGGATGTAGGATGGTGTAAGGAACCTCTCCTTCCTTAACAGGCTCTTTAATCAAAGGGAGAATATGAGGGTAAGGCATCATAAGATTCTGGGCTCGGGTTCGTATCCACTTGAGATAAGGCTCAAGAGGGATGGAGTTCTTGTGCCCCAGTGTCTTACTATCTACCTTGTTAGGCATCCTCCAAGCTCTGATGAATCTTTGGTGAAGTCCTTGCGCATCGTTGTCGAAGTCAAAAACTAGGTCAGGAATCAGCATGTCATGAGGGTCATCCCTCCGTGCATATCCAAATTGTCTCAAAGCTAGACAAGGGTTGTAGGTAATTTCTCCTCTAATGCCAAGTAATGGAACATTAGGGAACTCACCACAATGATCGACGATGATGACATTTTCTCTGGACCGAGAACACCAATGTACATCAGAGTGTGTGAGGGTCATCAACCGTTGTGACCACCTTAAGCCTTGCTCATTCTTCAAAACAGATTATGGAAGGTGAGAAATAAACCACCTAGCAAGGAGAGGAGTACAACACATGAGAACACCTCTCTTTCTCATTGTTCGTGTGTAAAATGAGTGGAGGATATCCCCAAGCAATGTAGGTATGGGATTCCTGGATAGGAAAATCTTGACAGCATTGACATCTATAAGTTGGTCAGGATTTGGGAACAAGACCAACCCATAAATGAGGAGTGCCACAATCTCTTCAAAGGCTTGTAGATCCAAAGAATTCCAACACTCTTGTGCCTTCTCAAACAAGAATTTTGCCAAGAAGCCCTTGATACCACTTCTAGTCTCCCAATGCCCCTTGATGTCAGATGGTTGCAAGTGTAGTGCTTGAGCAACATCTTCAGGCTTTGGTTCTTTTTCCGTACCGTTGAAAGGTAGTTGATTAAGAATAGGAATTCTCAGGAGTTGAGAAAATTCCTCCAAAGTAGGCACCAATTGATAGTCGGGAAATGTGAAACAGTGGTGAAGGGGGTCAAAGAACTGGAACAACACTTTCACCATGTCTTCTTCAATGATGGTGTTGACTAGGATGAGCAGTCCACCATGTCTTTCACTGAAGAGAGAGCTTTCTGGAATTCTGGATGTAAGCTCCTTGAGTTGAGGAGGGATTCTCACAAGGTTGACTTGGATAGTTTTCCTGCGAAGAATTTCCATGACCTACAAAACAAGAACAAAGATGAAGATCTAAACCCTTGAAATGGTTAGTGGATGCATATGATGCTTTATGATGTTCATGATGTATGCACAAACATATGTACAAGCAAGTCACACAAAACCCTAGTTTCAGGCTTGCATGGGGTTTCATAGGTAAGTACCCTCTTGAGTGAAGTTGGCTTAAAAACCTGTCCTATAAATAGTAACCGGGTTCTAAGGAGCTCAATATCATTGAATTGTTTTCTATGTTCATTGTTTTGGTTTAGCCACTTAACTAGCGACCAAAATATTCCAAGAAAACAACCCTCAATGAGTGTAGTATCGAGTATCTACCAACTTCGGACTGCACCAAAGCCGGTCATCTCACTACCCCTAATAAAAGGCCAAGATGGTCAAGTAAGGTTCTAGGTCATTAGTGCTTAGTGACATCACTCAGCGGCCCCGTACTTTCCTTGATTGAACTCAAGGGTTACCAGTACTCACAAATATGTCGCACTAATATAGCTATTGCTTCAACCGTGTCGGTATACCCCGCACAGTTTCCACAATGTATTGCTATCTATGAATGTTTCCCCAAATCCAGGTGTAGGATTTCACGCCCAAACAAGAGAACCAAAATGTAAAGCAATCAAAGCAAACAATTAGTCATGCAAAAGGGTGATCTAAGCCCTAAGGTTAACTCCACTTTTAATTTCTCCCCAGCAGAGTCGCCAGTTCTGTGATACGGTGGGAGAACTGACTTGAGGTTTTGCGTTTGTTTTCGCAAATGTTTCGGTTTAGCAAGAGTCGCCACCGACTTTTTATTTTATCCTAAGGAAAGGTTAAAAAGCACAGCAAAAACCTTTGAGATGTTTTCTTGGGTTCGGGGAGTAGATTATAGAAAGGGAAGGTATTAGCACCCTTTCTATCCATGGTTATCCATGGGCTCTTAGTTACTTGCTTAGATCACTTGCCTTTGCTTTTCAATTGTTTGAAATGGTGCTTTGTGTGTGTGGTTTTGAAAATGTTTTGAAAAAGATGCCTTGTCTAGGCAACCATTGTAACAATTCTTGTTTGAATATTTTATAAAGGTGTGTGTCTTTTTGAAAAGATGTTCAATGTTTTTGAAAGTTGTTTTTGAAAGTTGTTTTTGAAAGTTGTGTTGTGGAGTGTGTTTTGAAAAATGGCAAGGATTTGTTTTGCAAGTTGGTCAAGTAACCAAGAGCTATCTACCCTAAATTTCTCAAAGATCTTTCCTATGTTTTAACCCTTTTAACAGTATTGTTCCACCATTGTATTTGGTGGACAATCTTGTGTTAGGATGCTAACGGGACGGGCGCGGGTCATCGTATAGACCATGAATGCAATAGTGCCAAGTGTCTTTGGCAATTTGCTTGAGGGACTATGATCATTTTGTTTAGGCAACTTCGAAAGCGTCATCGAGGGACTATGATCATTTGATTTGTTTTGTTTTGCCAAAGACACTCAACATGCAACATAGCCCATTTTTGAAGGCAACAAGTGGAGTAACCCTAAGGGTGCAAGTGTGCATTGTCCATTTTCATGCTTTTTGTCTTTGAATTAGGTCAAGCTATTTGTTATTTGATTTGCATACAAACCCTAGGTCTATCATGGCATAATTTGAAAGCTTTTAAATGCGGAAATTTAAAGTCCTAAATTATTACAACATAATTATGGGGATGGGGGTACAAATGTTTGAATGGGGGGATATTTGGCAAGAAATTAAATCTAAAGCTATTACATCCATATTGAATATACAAATATCAAATTGTACAATATTTAAACAAATATAATAAATATGCAAAAATGTATTATGCACAAAAAGGATTTTTTATGTATGTGAAAGCATTTTTTCATGTGAAATATAAACAAAAATAAAAAAGTCAATTTTTGAATATTTTTATGGTTTAGGGCAAAACCCTAGTTTGTTAAATAAATAGTATTTATTTATTAATATTATACAATATTATATATTAATTTATACAAAAAAAAAAGTATATTGTGAAAAAAAGTATTTTTTAGTGTCATGTATTAATAAAAATAAAAATGCATTATTTTTATATTTTTATCCTAAGTATTCTAATAAATATATACAAGTATTTATATTATATATTAAATATACTAAATATATACAAGAATAAAATATTAATTATTTACAAAAAGTATATTTGTAGAAAATGTTTTCAAAATGTAAACAAAAAAATAATAATTGAAAAATATATATATTTGTATTATTTTCTAGGGTTTTAAATAAAAAGCATATATATTTATTTACATGTATATGCTAAATAAATGCCAAATAAATGCAAAAAAGGGTGGAAAAATATTTTTAGTATTTTTTCATGTTTGAATAAAAATATAAAATCAGAATCAAAAAGAAAAAATCAAAAATGATAAATATATCACACAATGGGCCAGGGGGTGCAAATGAAAAAAAAAGGGTGTAAACAGTAAGGGTGACTCAGGCCCAGCCAAAGTCACCACCTTCTTCAACCTCCAGCCATTTTGTTTGAATTTCGCACGCCTCCTTGCTCAAACAACAAACTCCTGATTCCTTGACTTTTACACAAAACTCATAACACAAACATTGTAGAGCATAAAATCACGAGTTCAAATATGTAAAAAACTTAACCTAACTCTAAGAAACCAGGGAGAATTTCTTCATCCCCAATTTCTGACCTAATTTTTCTTCAATGTTCATGGCCAAAATTCTCACAACATACTCAATATAAATGAAAAGTAAATACATGGATGGCTTCAGGGCTATGAGGAGAATATGTTTCATTCACAAACCTAAGCCTAACTCTTCCTATATTGAGAGATAGAAGTTCATGTTTTTACCTATTTCAGCTTGAGTCGTGTACAGCAATGGAGGTATCTTCAATGGAGTTTAAGCTTTGGTACAGCTTGCCTGAAGTCCAAGGATGCTTCTCTAACACCTAGCTTGCTTTGAATCACTATGAATCGTGCTATGGAAGTTCACCTGCAAAACTGAAAAATGAAAATGGCAATAGGGGTTAGGGATGTTACAGTTTGTATCTAGGGCTTGGGATAGCTTCAATGGATGGTAGGGAGTGTGTTTGAACAAGCTTTGGCCAAAACACACGAGCAAACTGAGTTGTGCAACTCAATCTGCAGGGATGCCCTGTTTCTTGCAGAAAAATGGTGTTTTGATGAATGAGGTGGTATTGAGGATGAAGGAATCGTGTTTTAGGTCAGTTAGGGTGTATGCAAGATGAGAACAAAGTTTTCTTAGGCTTATGCTTGCAGGAATGAAAGATGGTATGTGTTTTGCCAAGTTTCTTCTACTTGAAGCAAGAAAATGCAAGTTTCAATACAGGCCTGTACAATGCCCTAAAGTATGTTACCCATCTTGTTCTTGATCAGAGGGATTTGTGTACAAATGCTAGTTTCAAAGATCTGGCCCATGCCTCTTGGATTTGTTATTTGACATAAAGTGCATCTTTTCCAAAATGGCAAATTTACTTTTTCCATTTAAAGATTAATTCTTTGTGTAATGACTAAATGCATAAAACAATGCTTGAACACAAAGGTTAGGCATTTAATTATTGAGTGTGAAGAGGGTTAGAGGCCTGCAAGCTAACATAAACCGTGCTGAGTTGAAAATGCAAAGTGTTATGAGCAAGCTTTGGCCATGGACAAAAGTGAATTTTTCCCAACTTTGCAAATTCGATTCTCCCTAACCACAAGGGTGTTTGATGAGTTCTTGGACAATTTGGAAAGCTTGGAATGTGTACTACAATCCATCTTTGTAATGCAAATTGAAACTCCAAGTGGAACCATGTGAAAAATGGCCAAGAAGTTGGACAAAAATCTTGCCTAGAATAGGTCAAAATTTCTCTAAGTTAAAAATGTTTTGCACCCTTGTTCCAAAAATCATAACTTGAGCTACAAGCTTCCTTTGAGAAAACTTTGTGAATAAAAGTTGTATATTTTGCAATGGACTACAACTTTCATGTTTTGAGTTTTTTTTGAATCCATTTGCATCTTGTTGAAAAAATGGGACAAAGTTAGGAAAAAATAAGGAAATTTTATAACTTTGAAAATTTCTAAGTTATGAAATTTCTTCATTTTAAACCCTAATTTGCAATTTTGGGTTTCTTGATGAACAAGTTTCATAATTTGACATGTCTTGATGAAAAATGAATCTTGGCACTTGATTTTGACCAAAAAGAAAGTTTGACTTTTCAGTATACAGTAAAATTTTGATCAGTTGACTGGAAAATTCATCTGTCAATCCTATGCATTTGGGATCTTTTGAACTTGTTGAATGTGTCAATACAATTCCATTGAGTCCTTGAGTCCATATGTGAACTTGGTTTGCCATTGGTTAGGTCAAACAGTCAAAAATTGCCTTTGTGCAGTCAAAACCCTAAAAATGACCATTTTGCCCTTTTGGTGATCTGATCAAATTTCTTGTGGAATTGTGATCCAAACTTGACCAAATGGTTCATATGAGTTCATTATGTTGATGTGGGTCAAATTTCATGAGGTTTGACTGTCAATTGGCCACAGTTGACTTTTTCCTGAATACAGCTGATTTCTAGGTCAACTGTCCAATTGACTGGGCCAAGATTGGAATCAAGGCTTGAAACTTGGTATGGATAAACTTGTGAGTCCAACATGAAGCATGAAAGTCACTTTGGGAATTTTAGGTCAAAATATCTTTGTGCAAACTCAAACCCTAATTTGGGTTAACAATGCAAGGAGGAGTCTTGAGCAGAGCAAACCCTAACTTGATCTTGAGCTCCAAGGGTCTTGTGGTGAGAAAATGTTGATGAAATGAGAGGGAAAATTTTGGGGTACAACAATGTACCTCTGATAAGTTTGTCCTCAGTAGCTGTATGATCCTCAACCAAAGCGAACACTTTACCACTTGTCTGATCCCTCTTTGGTTTCTGACACTGACTGCCAATGTTCCCTTCTTCACTACAATTGAAACAAATCACATCCTTATGCTTGCACTCAGATACAACATGTCCGTTCTTACCACAATGAAAACACCTCTTTACTTCAGTAGTATACACATTACTCTTATGCCCAGGTTTCCCACATTTAAAATAAAACACACTAGCAGGAGCATCTCATCCACTAGTCCTCTGACCCTGAGCAACTTTATGTTTACCTTTACCAGTTGGGGTGTCATAAGGCTTACCATAATTCTGTTGGTGCTTACCCCTCTTCTCAATGATAATCTTGTAATGAGCATTATTATCTTCCTCATAAATCCTGCAACTATCAATCAAATCAGCAAAGACACAGATCTTCTGGTATCCAACTGCTTTCTTGATCTCCGGGCGTACCCGTTCTCAAACTTGATACACTTCGAAAACTCAACATCTGCCTCAGTGTAATGTGTATAAAACTTAGCCAACTCAGAAAACTTGGCAGCATACTCAACAACCGACATATTCCCTTGTTTCAGCTCAAGGAATTCAATTTCCTTCTTACCACAAACATCTTCAGGAAAGTACTTCCTCAGAAATTCCCTACGAAACACAACCCAAGTGACATTCTCACCAGCAGCTTCCAATCATTGACAAGTCTCTAGCCACCAGTCATCAGCCTCGACTGCTAGTATATGAGTACCATACCGAACCTTCTGTGCTTGAGTGCAGTCCATCACATGGAAGATTCTCTCAATCTCTTTCAACCAATCCAATACTCTGTCAGGATCATACTTTCTCTTGAACGTAGGAGGATTCTCTCTCTGGAAAGTCGCCAAGCTACGAGATCCAGCATTTCCGTCAGCATTCAGCTGATTCTCCATCGCATGAGCCATTGCTTCTAGAGCAGCAGCAAGTGTAACATCATTCCTTCCAGCCATCTCAACTTATCAATACAACATAAACAACAGTTATAACTCGACTTAACAATACTCAATTGTTAGACAACTACGACTCGACAACAAGGTCGGACGGACCAACCTTTGCTCTGATACCAACTTTGTAACACTCCAATTCTACCCAACAATTATAAATGTAAATCAGAGTTATAATCATTCATGCAAACGAATCAGGATGCCACAAATTCATCTTTAAAAACACATTGCATTCATCATGGATACTTAACACTTTAAAAATTTGGATGAACTATCATCATAGCAATTTAATCTCTTAATTCAACAATTTAAACATCTACGCAGCGAAATTCATAATAACATCTTTTTCCATCATTACAGCAACTTCAAAATAATGCATACTTAGCAACCAACAATTTAAAGTTCAACAACTGAAATAATCAACAATTAAAGCAACAAGCGTTCATCCCCCCCCCCCCCCCCCCGAGAGTTATATATCAGAGCAATGACACCGACTCGAACTATTAAAGGTATACCGCCTTCACTCTCTATTACCTGCACGTTACCAACATAAGGGCAACATTTAAACAGAAGGAGTGAGATATTTAACAATATAATAAAGCGTATGATAACCAATATATTAAATTAGATCACATTACGTTACCACTTCTCATCTTTTAATCAACAATAATTGTAACAGAAATACCAACAATAATACACATCCATCACATCAATTCACAACTTCTTTATGCAATCATATAATGCGACTCAATACTATGCAAATGCATGTGCTACCATTGGAGCAGAACTCCCATCTTAAAAATCTGCCAATAAATAGAGGCATCAACAAGGCATAAGCCTTCATCTTAATATTCTCCAATACAGGCCATCTTAACGAGCATAAGCTCCGTCTTGAAATGCAATGTATGCGACACAATCATGAATGTAATGACAACACCATAATTATCAACATCTCAATACAACATCATCGTTGGCCAGAAACCTACATCTTAATAGCTTCCAATTATTAAAGGCATCTCAACATCTTTCATCAACATCGTTCATCAACATCATTTATCATCAAACATCATATATCATTATAGTTCACAGCAATTCAGCCACAACAACAATACAACAACAATTCGTCAATCTCGAAACGTTGGCCATAGGCCTACAACATGATATTGTCTATAATTAATTAATCATCAAAGGCTTACTTCTAAATCACGAGACCTCTACATATTACTATTTTGTAATACTACATCATTATCATCATTAATCCTACTGTTACAAACCAAACAATAATCTATAATCATCTCTTCCTCATCATTCTTCACAAAAATCAACATAGAGATCAACACGGGAACTAATCCAATTCCTAACTTGGATACTAGGATTATCCTTCCTCTTCTTCATTTTAATCCTTAAGAATGAAGTTCATTGCGTTAGCTATTCAACGCTTCGAACGACACCTCAAACGAAGTCCGAAAACTCAAGTTACAGCCTTTTCAAACTGATTCTGCCAAAAACCAGACAACATGGATCGACGCGTAATAACTTGGGTCGATGCTTACTGGGTTTAACTCGCTACATGAGTCGATGCATACTCTCTTGTATCGACTCATACTGAGTCTGAAACACTTCATGTATCGACACATGCCCCTACGTATCGACTCATACTGAGTCTGAAACACTTCATGTATCGACACATGCCCCTACGTATCGACTCATCCTAAGTCTAAAAGCCCTCATGTATTGATGCAGGACCCCTTCATATCAAATCATCCTGAGTCTAAAGGCCTTCTTGCATCGACACATAACGTTTGGGGTCGACACATACTGCTCTATCATGAATAATTTCTGCGATTTTCTCTGCATTTTCACTATGGGTTCCATACTTTAGGCCCTAAAAACATCATCTAATCATAGATAATCATCAATTATAATTATACTATGATTCTACAACATTTACACAGCATTAGGACATTGTTATTTAACTTGCAATCATCGGTTTCCATCATACAACACGTATACATTCAAATCGTGAACAAGATAACATTTTGACATCTAATCCCATAAACTAATCATCATAAACCCTATTATAGAGTCAGAACTCCACCCTTACCTTGGATTGAAGGTCGCTCTATGACTTTTCCGGTTGGTTCTCGTTCTTCTTCTTTCCTCCTTTCCAACAGCTTTCACGTTCTTTCTTTCAAACCCTTATTCTTTCTCTCTTACTGCTTCTTCTTTTCTATTATTTCTAACAATAATAAAATAACCCTATTATTCTCTTTATGCCTTAATGGACTTAGAACTATTACACCCCCTTATTACTACTTCTATTCCTTTAAAAGAAGCCCACATCAAATAATATCATTCTTCTAATATTATTCCACAACTTTAATAAAATAAATAAATCCAACTAATCACAACACAACTTCACAAATATTCCAAAAATAATTTAATTAAATAATTAATTAAATTACGGGCGTTACACAAGATGCCACATTTGATTGGTTTGAATTTTATTACCTTGAAAAAGGGTTTATATATGATTAAGATGTTTTATGATTTGCCAAGAAAAAGAAGGTTTTAAATTTAAATGCAAATGCAAAAAGTGAAAAAATGCTAAGAGGGAATTATCTACCTATGTTAGCATACCAAAACCTAGGGGTGAGGATAACTATCCTATAGGGAACATGCAAAGGGATTGAAGTCGTTATCTCAATTCTAATTAAATGACATCATCAATCATTAACAAAGGAAGACGAGAAAGCCCTAAAGGAGCATGCAAATATCGAAGTCGTTATCTCAATTCTAATTGAGTGACATCATCAATCGTCAACAAAGAAAGCAATAAAATCCTATGGGGAGCATGCAAAAGCTGAAGTCGTTATCTCAAAATTGAGTGACATTATCAACCGTCAAAAGATGAAAGCAAACACAAGCACAATTAGCAAACAAGTGCAAAATGCCTGCTATAGGTCTTTAAACAGCGACTTCGAGTGCACGCTCTTTATTTCCTACTTCTCATTATATCTAGAAAAGCAGTAAAGAGATGCGATAAAGTGCGGGAAAATGTAAAAGCAGTAGCGGTGACTATCAAAAGCAAGCGAATCGTCGAAAGCGGAAGAAAGCAATAAAGAAGCAAGGAGTACGCGTCAAGCAAGCTTCACCAAGAAACAAACAAAGTCATAACGATATCCAACTAAGAAAAACACACACGCGTGTTACGAATGCAACGTGTAATCAGAAATTCATGCACAAAATATTACATGCATTCGGAGAATATATAATATAATATGAATTTCTCATGACGATGAGAAATGAGACATGTTGCATCAGAAGCGAGCATAAAACATATGTTTCGATCACATAACAACTTGTTATGCTACATGATCGAAAGCACCAAAATATATATTGCACAATGACAAACGCGTAAAAAATAACAAGGCAAAACAATGTAAAATATGAACAAAAAAACTAAAAGAAAAAGTATTTTTATTAATTTTTTTTGTGAAGAAAAATTCTATCGAAAACTGAAGAATTAATTCTTAAAATCAACTAAGATCTAACAAGTTTTATTGATTTTACCATTTTGTCATAGAAAAAATTAACAAAGAAAAAGTCCTAAATCTAACAAAGAAATAGTAAGAATCAGGGAGGTGAACTGGAATTCAGGGGGGTGTAAAAGCAGGGCGCTAGACCCATACATAAATAATCCATAACAAGTTTTTTATTCCAATGTTACGAGTGTACCAAAAATCATGTAAGAGGCCTATGTGAGGGTGTGTATAAAGTTTACGGTAGTATGGTTTATAAATTAGTGTGAGGCCCAGGTGTCGGCCTAAACGAAAATATCCACAATTAGCTTTTTGCTCCACTAGTTTCAGAAAAAAAAACAGCAAATCAGTCTAAGGAGCTCACGGATTTGGCCCATATCTTCACCAAATTCAATATTGTTTTCTTATCATTATTAAAGAAAATAGAAGAAAAAAAACAGTTTATTAAAAAAACAAAACAAAAAATGTAAAAGAAACGAACAAAACGCGTGCGTTTTGTCATGAGATGTTTAGGTTGATAGTAGTGACGTTTCAACTTCTCAATATGCAAAATCTTATCTTCTTCTTCCTAGAGCCGCTCGTCATTCAACCTTCTCCGACGAATTTCAACGACCTGCTGCCATTAACAACGCCAATCCTTTTCATTCTAGCCGTTGTGCTTCACCTTCGTCCCTCAATCTCCGTCTATCTCTATTTTTCCCTTCATCTCAACTCTTCGCGGATTCAACTCGTAAAACAGGCGTGTACGAAGAAAGAAGATGAAGAATCGATGCAAGAACACGCAACACACCAGGAATTACATCATGAACGTGAAGAAGGTTCAATCGTTCAATGGATTTACCTGGATTTGCAGGAGGAGATCGATCACAGAAATCCAGAGAACTCTTCTAATCCGGATGTGAGGCGCGAAATAAACGCGAGAACATCAACCTCACAGCGACGATAGGGAGTGATCTCTGGCAATGCCGCGAATTCAGGTAGTCTCTTCTTCACTACTCTTCGTCTTTGTTCTCTTCTTCTATTTCATCCTCTTATTTTCTGTTTTTTTTTAATGCATGTGATTCGTTGTGTTGAGCCTTGCTTCTGAGATGAAGAGTTGACGTTAGTGATGATGATGATTCGTGCGTGAGAAAGTAGAGCTATGGTGGAAGGAGGTAACAAGAGGTGGTGATGAAGATGGTTGGAATGAGATGCAGAGAGAGAACTTTGTGGAGTTTTCTGGAGCGAGTTTTTAGAGGCGAAGAATTGAGTGTGTGTGAAGCTGGAAAAGAAAGAAAAGGTGCGTGAAGGAGGAAAGAGCTTTTATAGGTGATAAGGCTAGGAGAATCAGTTAGAGCTTGAGAAGATCTCAGCCATTGATCTGAGTTGTTGAAATAGATGGTTAGATCGGAGTCGGTTAGAGAGTTAGTTCGAGAAGTTGAATTCAGTTAGAAGGTTAGGATTAGTTTGAAGGTTGGTTAGTGAGGTGTCAAATTTTGGTTGTAATTGTTTTTTCGGTTAGTTGTTAGTTGGCAGATTTCAGTTTAAATGTTAGCTTGTGTAGAAGTTAGTGAATGTTAGTTGAAATGAAGTGTAAGTTAGTAAAAATAATTTGTTACTTAGTTAGCTTCAGAGTCGGTTACACAGGTTTGTATGAACTGAAGCTTTGGTTTGGATTAGTTAAAAGCTTAGGTTCGGGATTTGGGTGAGGATTAAATTTAAATGAGTTAGTTTGAAAGAATGGGGTTGAGTGCGGTTAGTGATGATTGAAACTAGTTTTTTCTGTTAGATTGTTTATTAGTTTAGTGAACTATTTCTGTTTACTTGATTTTTCTGTTTAAACTGACGTAAGGTAATTGTTTTGCTTAACTTTGGATATTTGAATTATAATTCTCTGATCTGGATTGTGTCGCAGGGCTGCAGTTGAATGGATGAGTTGGTTTTAATTGTTGAATTGGTTATTTTCATGATTTTAATTGATGCAGGGCCGTGGCTGTATGCGGGGTAAGTTTTAGCATTGAATTCTTGATTTTGTTTGAACTGGTTCTGATGTATGGTTTGAACTGGTTTATTAGATGAACTGTTTTATTGAGTGGTAAAATGAATCGGTATTTCGTTAGGGAAGCCATGGATAGTTAGAAATTGAATTTGTTAGATTAGGAGGTTGATTGGTATGTATAACCTGGAACTTATTTGTTTCTAAAAATGCCAGCAGGGTTAGAGCTTTAATAGGCTGCAGTGACTTTGGTGATGTTTGCTTTATTTTCTGAACCAGGTTTTAGTTGCTAACTGATGTGTGCTATGCATGTTCATGGCATGATCAAGATGGTTTTTGCATGGTACAAGTGGATTGCCCTAGATTTGTCAAAAAGTAATTGCAATGGTATGATATTTGGCTTAGTTCAAACATGGTGGAAGAAGGTAGCGTATTACAAGGGTTTGAGGCATAAAACTTGTCATGGAAGGAAGCATGAAGTTTAGAGAAGATTGAAGATTAGATTTAGGATGAATTTTGATGTACTTTCTTTATAATGTATTCGAAACTTGGAAATGTAGTATGATTGAAATTCGATGAAATGAGGTTGAAATGCAATTATGCACTTTGAATTTATTGACTCTTAACTTTTGGATGTTGACTTGTAACAAATGAGGTTTGAACCAATTTTCTTTACAACTTCGCAAGTTTCAAACAACACTGACAACTTTTGATCTCAACTTGAACTTTGGATGAACAACTCAAATTATCCTCAATGAAAAGTCTAAAAGTCAAACTCAAACCCGAATCCAATTGTTGGCACCAAGTATTAGAAAGAATGGTGATGATTTGAACGGAAATGCCCCTGGTGAGATTTTGAACTCACATGAATAAGTGTATTGATCTCTCTCCTTTTCCACTTCCTTTTGACTTTGTGTTTAATGGAATCCACAATACAAAGTCTCTTTCATTTGTAGCTCGAATTTGAATAGATCCTCAAGTAAGGATAAAATCCATTGAATGATAGGATTCACTGATGAGCAAACTTCATAAAAGAACCACTCTTGAATACCACATGATTAGGGAAATAAACCCTAATCATGCAGTGATGATGATAGGCCCAAGAAGACGCCCTTTAATTCTTGAGTTACATTGTAGGATAACTTGTGTTGCAAGCAACCTTAAAGCCACTTTATGCGTTGAAGAAGACCAAAAAATGATGAGAATATGAGTTTTGAATAATGTGTAATTAAGAATTTGAACATTTATCTGATAACCATGTATGAAGGACAACCCTAGTCTATGATCCTTGAATCTTTAGTTGAATGAACCCTGTAAAATATGGAGAAAAGATGGAGTGCAATAACTCGGTTAGGGAGTGTATAAATGGAGAGTACACCTGGAATTTGTCACACTTACTCACGAACTCATCAAAATCTTGCAGCATTCGAGGCCAATAATATCCAGCTCGGAGAATATTCTCGGATAGGGCTCTTCCTCTGATGGGGTTACCACATGCCCCTTCGTGAACTTCCTTAATTACTAAGGTGACCTCTGTCTCTGCTACACATCTAAGCATGGGTGTGGATCTTCCCATCTTGTATAACTTATCAGACACTATCAGATAACAAGTAGATACTTTTTTTATATTCCTAGCTTCGTTGATATCCTCTGGCAGGATTCCTTTCATCAGGTATTGCACTATCAGAGCCATCCACCCAGTGTTGTGCTCAATTGACATGGTTTCTTTCTGCTCAATGCTTGGCTTTTCCAGGGTCTCCTATATCATCGTCTTGTTTAGCCCCGACCCCTTGGTGCTAGCAAGTCAGGCTAATACATCAGCTCTTACGTTCTCTTCCCTTGGGATGTGATTGATTTTGAATTCTGCGAAGACCTTTGACAACCCTTGTGCTACTTGGAGGTACTTTAATAATGCCAAGTCCCTGGTTTGGTATTTCCCTCTCATATGTCCTGCAACCATTTGTGAATTAGTTTTTACCACTAGATGGGTTACTCCAACTTCCCTAACTAATTTCATCCTGACTATGAGAGCCTAATACTCCACTTGGTTATTGTTAGCCTGAAAGTTGAAGCCTAAAGAGTATTCCAATAGGAAGTCCCCGGGTTCCTCGAGAATGATCCCGTCTCTGCTTCCCTTAAGGTTGGAGGAACCGTCTACGTGAAGAGTCCACCTGCTTACATTTTCTTTCGGTATTAGGCTACTTAGCTCAACTACGAAGTTGGTCAACGCTTGTGATTTGATGATGGTTCTCGGGGTAAATTTAATATCGTACTCCAACAATTCTAAAGCCCAAGTGACCATTCTCCCAGCTAGATCTGGGTTCCTTGGTATCTGTTTGATGGGATAATTGGTTCTTATGGTTACCAGGTGACCTTGGAAGCAGTGCCTCAACTTCCGGGTTGTTATCACCAATTCTAATGCCAACTTTTCGATCTTCTGTGTAGCGCCGCTCCGCTCTTTTCAGAACTTTGACGACGAAGTACACCAACTTTTCCCCATCTCCCCCCTGCTGCACAAAAACCGAGCTCATAGCTTTCTCAGAGACCTCCTGGTATAGAGTCAAGGGTGCATTCTCCTCTGGTCTCGTCAGGATTAGGGGAGAGGATATAAAGCACTTTACTTCTTGAAAGGCCTCTTCGCAAGCTACTCAGCACATGACAAAAAACGAGATAGAGAAACTAACCTGCCTACACATGTCTATGATCGCCTGGAATTTGTCCAGGTTGGCCTTTATTCCTCGGTTCGTGAGCATGAACCCCGAGAATTTTCCGGCTTGTACTCCAAAGATACATTTGTCTGGATTAAGCCTTATAGCATACCTTTTTATGGACACGAGCATTTCTTCCAAGTCTGTTACATGTCGTTTTTCCATGGTGGTTTTGACGACCATGTTATTTACATACACTTCTAGATTTCTTATGATTTGAGTGGCGAATACCTTATCCATTAGTCGTTGATAAGTGGGACCTGCATTCTTGAGGCCGAATGGCATTACTTCATAGTAATAATTACTTCAATCCGTCATGAAGGCAGTTTTTGGTGCATCGGTCAGGCTCATGCAAATTTAGTTGTATCCCGAGTAGGCATCCATGAAACTGAGAAACCTATAGCCTAAGGTTTCATCGATAAGCCAGTTGTAGCGGTAGAAATATTGAGACTAAGCCATTGGATTGACTTGACTCGCACAAATCAAATTTAAAAATCGCCACCACACTTTATTGTTTCCAAAGGAATGAGAAAAGAGCGAATAACCAAAAAAAATGGGGAGAGAATCTAGGTGCGGGGGTTGGTTATGCAAAGGGAAGGTATTAGCACCATAAACATCTATGGTACTCCGTAGGAACCTCTTTGAAAATTTGTATATTTTGGATATAAATATTGCATAAAAAATAGATGGTGGAGATGGGAAAAGAAATATTTTTTACAATTTTTGCACCCTCCGCGGTTGCGAACCTTTAGTGTCTACGTAACACCTTCCGTGCAATAGGGGATCATGGTATTCGTAGTTCACCTTTAAAAAATTTAAAATACAAATGTGTTGGTTAATTTTAAGAGACAATACATCATCGTCGTATCCGAGTGGAAGAACATACTTACTACCCACGATTATGAGAAAGGAGAATTTGCATCATCTCAAAGCGGATATAGGTTGGATTTTAAAATCAACAAAGTCTCGCTCAACACCCAAGTGGAAAATATCTCAGTTCACTATATATCGTAGAAGTATAGTAGCTCGCATCACTACAAAGATTGACAAGAGTCTAATATTTTGAGAAAAATTTAAGGTAAAAAGCCAAAGTGGCAAAATAGTTTGAATGAGATTGATTGACTTTTAGTCTTCTCACAAAAATGTCAAGGTATTATTAAGTTGTTTAAAGTTTGATTAAGAAAAGATTTTCAAAATGCATGGACCTAAGTCTAGGTTTATTGTGAAAGCGGTTCAAGTTTAGAAAACAAGAATAGTTTTGAAAAGGAGGTAGAAGATTTTTGAAATTAAAGAAGATTGGAGAAGATGAAAGGACTATCCTAAAGCATAAGGTAAAAGCTAGGGAAAAGAACCGTCTAACCAATAAGAAGCCAACACTTGACACAATGAGTCAATGTAGAATTCCCATCCTTTGGATTGAAACCAAACAAGCATAGATATTAAACCTCTTGATAATACCAAACATCAAATGCATTAAGTCTTCACAAAAATTGGGCAGAGTAGCGGCTGTATACAGATGAATTCCCAATTGCAGACAAAGCATATAATCAGAATAACCCGCACATAAAGAAAATAAACCCAATGTCTTGGGATAAACCCCAAGAACTCCAGACAAAATAACAACAGAAGTCATAAGGTCTCAAGGTAGTCAAGGTCTCTAATATTAAGTCTAAGAAGTCCATAACTCCAAAATGCCAAGGATAGTAACCAAATAGTCCAAGTAACCTTAAAGCTTTTTTTTTGTTCAAGTTGATTATTAGGTATCTTCAAAAAGAAAATGAAAGCTCAAGTGAGCAAAATAAAAAATTACATAAAGATAAATGCTCAAGTGAGAAAATATGAAAATAGCATGAAATGTAAATGCTAAAATAAATGGTGCATAAAAGTAAAGGCGTAAAGTAAAAGCATAAAAATAAAAGTCAATTGTTAATGAGTTGGAAATTTGAGGTTAGTTGAATAACCATCTTGAATTTTTCATTTGAAAACTCATTAGAAGATTGATAAAATCAAAGCCTCTCAACAACAAGTTTCATTTGCTTTTTGTCAAGTATATCATTCATTTCAAATTCTCGAAGCGACAACATATGATCAACGATGTTTAAATGATCCGCTTAGACCAAAGTTTATAAATATTCATTAGAGGATTGATAAGACCAAAGCCTCCTAACAGTGAATCTCAAGGTCATTGGATCAAAGGTTTCAAATTAAACATACCTGACGAATGATCATTTCTCGAATCGGGGCAAAATTTAGTGCTATGTTAAGCAATCGTAAGTGGACTTATATAGAAGTCACACCTATTTTGAGTCCGGTCTATAGCAATCTATGTACCATATGTTTGGAAAAATAATATGTAAATCATCCTCTAACAATATGTAGCACAAGTAAGAAAGAGATAAGATGAAGAGGGAGGGGATGTATTAGACGAAAGTAGGGTTTCAAATATCATCAACATCATTCATCCATTTTGGTGAATTTGGTTTCTCAACCTATCAACATCCAAGATCTAACGAGGTTGAGGAATTTGTCACCAAATGAAGTCCAAGTCAGAACCAAATAAAAAATAATAAAATAATATTTAATAAAAAAAATTTAATAAAAAAATATTTAAATGGTTAATAAAAAGGAAAATAAATGGTAAAATACACAAAGTATATTAAAATACCAAATAAAAATCCTAAAAAATAGTCAGGGGTAAAAAATAATTCAATAATAGTTGACAAAAATTTCCAAAAGTTTTTAAAGTCAGAAACTATTTTTAGAAATAAAAGAAATAAGTGAAACAAACCAAAAAATGGTAAAAAATAGTAAATTCAGAAATAAAAATAAAACAAAGTCATTAAAAATTGTCAAAAGACCAAAGGACCTTTCCGTGACTATTTTAGAATTTTTAACAATCAGAAAATAATTTTAAACCATTAAAATAATCAAAAGAAAGTGAAAAATCATAAAAAATATCAAATCAGAAAAATAAAATTGTGAATAAATAAAAATCAGAAAGATAATATTCTAAAATATATTTGTGAATTTTTTCATAATTTTTGGACCAGAAATGAATTTTTTTATGGATTTTTGAAGTTTAAAATAAATAAATATAAAAATCAGAAAATAAAAATAAAGTCAAAAAAATATGGACCACTGGATCATTGTCAAAACGTGTTAGTAAGCAGATCCAAGGGATCTGACACGCTGTGCATGATATGGTCACTATTGGAAATCACACCAAATCAATTTTTAAATCAGATTTTAATATAATAAAAAGAAAAAAATATGGTTCGTTGGATGAAAGTCAAAATGCTTAGTAAATAGATCCAAAGGACCTGGCGTGCTATGCATATCATGCACCCTCAGCCAAAACACGCTGAATCAAAAAACAAACAACCAATGAAAATAAAACAATTGTCCAACGCTCATTGGTTGAAGAATGACATGTAGATCGTCTTCAACCTCAAGACACCCTGCGCGTGGGATTTTCTGAGATTCTTCAAACGGAAATGTTAGAAGCTCAGACTAATATCATTGGATTTGTCTCTTCAAGACGATCCTAACCTCACCTTTACCAAAATTTTATATAAACTGAGCAAAGAGAAAAGTGAAGAAAACAAAAATAATAGCGAGCACTTTAGGTTGGGATTTCTCACTCAATTCTCAACGGTTTTAAAAATTGTAAGAAGCACAAGAATCAGAAGGATGGGTAGAGTAGAATAGGCTTTTATTTGGAACGATTTGGTTCAGAAAACTACCTGAACGAGGCTCACAAAAATATCTCTGAAAGTGAACTTCTGTAACTCAAAATATGGCTCGATTTGCTTGGTTTAAGTGTTGGAGAGTTTGTATGTTTATGGAGGATGATGAATATGTAAAGAAATTGTGAAGAGAGCTTGAAACTGTGAAATGGAATTCAAATTTCTGAGTTACGAAAGAACTTTGGCAGGGTGTATTTGGCTCTCAAAGTTTGTGTAAATGAGTGCAATATGGTCATCTATTTATAGGGAAGTGAATGGGAATGAGAATTGAAAGAATTAGTGGAGTTTGGAGGGAAATCGTGAGAGGCCGTGGACATGAGAAACCTATGACTTGCTTAGCATCAAAGCTCACTCATACTTTGCGTTTCAAGGCTCTAATCCACTTTGGCAAGTTTGTTAAACATGTTTAGATAAAAAATGTGTGCTAATTTTGTGTTTAGAAACCACATTATAGATTTCAAATTCTGACTTTGGAGAAAACTTCAGTTTCAAGGTATCCATGTGCAAATAGTGAGATCAATTGGATGCTTGGGCTAGAAGTTGTGTTGAGTCAAAGTTGAGAAAAATATGTTGACTTTTTGTACTTAGAAAAATTCTAAGTTTTTCTCAAAAAAATGTCCTATAATGTTTTGATTCCAAACAAAGCCTTCCTCCAAAATATTGCTTTGATCATTGATTCTAGCTTGAAATGGACTTCCCAAAGAGCATTGTGAAACTTGAATCACTCAAAATACTAATTATTAAAAAAGTTATGGTCTTGTGAATTTGGTGAAAATCCATGAGGTGACCTATAATCTTTTGAGTTCTTAAGGCATATTTCAACCATTTTCAAGTCTTGCACATAAAAAAAAGAGTTGAAGTTCACATCCTTAAGATCAATATGGAAAAATAATGGGCTCAATGAGATAAAAATTGACCAAGTTATGATCTTTTGAGGTCACATAAGGGATTTTGATGGTCTATCTAGAAGACTTGTAATCTTTCTTCATAATTAGGAATCTTCCACACAAAATTTGCTTGAAACCTTTGAAGTGATTGGTTTATAATAATTTAAAGAGAAGCATATCTTTGGAATCACTCAAAAATATCAAAAGATGAACAAAATGTAGCCTTTCGAAGTTCAAAACCCTGACTCCTAAGGCACCAAAATGACTTGGAAGCCCTTTTCAATTTTGAAAATATTTCTTGCATAATCACTTTCTCCATGTGAATAGAAGTTGTTGTGGATGATACTAATAACCCATAGAAACAATAACCACTTCCAAATATTAATAATTGAGAGAGTTATGCACTTGTGATCAAGGAATCAAGAACTTGTCCAATTAGGTCAAACCTCTTCAACCAATTCTTGTATCTTTTGACTTATTTTGACAACTTGAGGCATGATGAATCATAATAGACCTTGTCATGAAATTTCTTCAAAGCACTCTCAATGATGAAGCTTGAATCTCAATGAAGCTTTGTTGAAGAAGGCATGGAAATAAACTCATGAACCTATAAATCAACCTGATGAAATGTGTTGTTCCCTCACCTATAGGATCATCTTTTAGAGCAAAGATTCATTGTGTTTTTTAGTTAAAAATTTAATCAACACAAGACATATATGATCACAATATACAAATTAAAGTGCTTGCTGATCCCTCATGAGCAAACCTAAAGATAAAGAGAAGAACCAAACTCTAGTGTGATCTTGATATGATTGAGTTGATATGAGATGATAGAGGAATCTTAGGGGGAAAAATTAGGGTACAACACTAGTCTATCTGCGGTAATGAGTATGGGTCCTTAGGGCAAACTTTATTAAGGTCTGTGAAATCTACACACATACACCACTTCCCTGTCTTCTTTTTTACCATAACCACATTGGCTAGCCAAGTAGGATATTTGTTTTCTTTAATGAAGTCGGGGTCGAGCAGCTTACTGACCTCGTCTTTTATAGCCTTGTTCTTTTCTTCTCCACCCTTCATCTTTCTCTGGGACACGAGCTTTGTATCAGTATTTAATGCCAAATGATGATACATACAATTGGGATCTATTCTAGGCATATCAAAGGGCTTCCACGCGAACAAATCTACATTTTCCTTCAATAGCTTAATAATTTCTGCCAGCTCCTCCGGGGACAGACTACCCCCTATATAAGTTATTTCGGAGGGTGTGGTGTCGATCTGGACTTTCTTTATTTCATCATGATGAGAAAGGCTATCTTCTGGTGAATCATCTCGTGGATCTATATCAACCATGTTGACTTTAAGCTCTTTGGAGTACCCGAGCTCTTCGAGTTGTACCTTCTTCTTTAACTTTAGACTGTCTTTATAACATTTCCTTGCCAACCCTTGATCACCTTTAACCACCCCGACCTGGTTATCCCCCAAGGGGTACTTCATATTGAGGTGATAAGTGCAAATTGTAGCTATTTTTGTATATACTTTTTGTTGCACTTATCGACTTTTTGTTGTTAATATCGGTTAAATAAACTCGAATTTTTTGTAAATACGTTTAGTTTATATTTATTTATGTTTTTGTGTACATAGTGTACCATTTCATGTTTTCCCATTCATTTTGTAGGTATTTGTTGCATTTTGGAGCATATAGGAATAAGGTGTCAAAGGCACAACATCAGATACGCATTTTTAGAATAAAAGACCAGTTTTGAGAAGTTCTGTCTAGGAGAGCTCTCTTTGCACACAGAAGGCCGCTAAGCGCGAGTGCACTCAACATATTTTGTAGCGCGCTACTTGTGTTTTGAAATTTTGTCAGAAGCATTGTTTTGAAGCCTGCTTAGCGTGGATATCGCGCTTAGCACGGTTTTGGGCGGTTTGATGTGTAAAATAAAGAAGTCTCGCTTAACGCGCCATGCCTGCTTAGCACGGTCTATTGAGATTTGTTTTATAACTTTAGATTTAGTTCATTTTTAGGTTATGGTTTTGGGAAAGTTTTTGCTCCCAACTCCATCAACCTCCAATTTTGTTAGGATTAGCTTAGATAACAACTGTGGAGCTTGCATACGGATGATTCGGGGTGGATTGCTCTTCGATTGGCATTAACAAACTGGTATATTTACGGTGCATTTCTATTTTTCTATGTGTATTCTCTATTGGTTGGGTTTATACATGTATTTACTTTGATCTTATGTATATTTGTCGCCCTTGGTGTTATATAAAGCTTTCTTTACAAATCTATGTCGATTGTTATCCTTGATTTTTGCTCTGTGATAAGGATTTGAATTGCTATAGACATATACTTCTTAGATTCTTATCTAGGATGATTATCTAATAGTGTCTGAGTTCTAGAGATAGATTTAGCACTGTTATTCACTTGGGGTGTCTGAGATTAATGCCTTTATGTTGTTTGTGTCGCTCTGAGAGATCTTCGATGCAAGCAAGCACGATTGACTTCTATGTTATTGAGGTGCTTAAGAGATTGCTACTGAGGTGACGCAGTCGACTTCTCAATTTGGGTTCGAAATGACTTAGGTTATGTTTGACACGTGATGACATTGATGAATATTGTAGGTTTAGTATAACAGGTCGATAGGTTTAAGTCTATGAGAAGCAATATATATGCATGCTTGATAAGTTATTCCTTTTTCATTTTTATACATTTATTTTCTGTTGATACTTTTCCTTTCAACCTATTTATCCCCAAACTCATTAACGAGAGATTTGTCGAACAACAATTCAATTCACCAATCTCTGTGGACACGATGCAATATAGCCTAAATATCACCCGGTAAAATAATACTTTACTTTTTTTCTTTCCGCTTTACCGCACCAGCATGAGGCACAGGGTGGAGATAGCAGACTCTAAGGAATTAAAGGAAGGCCTCCCTACGATGATTTTATAGGGTGAAGCACCGTTGATAATTAAGTTTCTTACTCTGACTGTTTTAGCGTTCGCGCCGCTTCCAAAGGTAGTCAGTACCGGGAGATGTCCCAAAAATTGTAACTGTTCTCCTGAGAATCTGACCAAGGTACCGTTGAAGAGTAATAGCCTGGCAGTGTCGAACTCCATTCCCTTGAAGGCCTCCTAATAGAGTACATCAGATGAATTATTCAGGTTCACCAACACCCTTTTCATGCTCCAATCTATGATTTGTACTTTAAATAAGATTGTTCTCGTGGACCATAATTCCAACGGTGTCCCTTTTGGAGAAGCTAACAGGATTTAGATCCTGATCTTAGACCTTGTCTATGTCTCCGGACACATGCATCACGGCCCGAGCATATTTCTTCCTAGCCGATATGGTTTCTCCTCTGCCACTGAATCCACCAGTGATGGTGTTAAGGGTATGACAAGCCGATTTGGTTTCATGCACCTTCTCTATACCATTCCCCTTCTTTTGGGAGGGTTCTTCCGAGTCTGCATCTTATCTCCAGGTATCTCTTTCCCTGATTGGGGTTTTTCCATATTTTACATAAGTTAGCAGATGCCTCCTCTATATCAATGCCTCGATTTCTTTCTTTATTTAGAGGCAATCTCCGGTATGGTGTCCCCATAGCTTATGGTAACTACACCAAGCCCCGACATCCCTTCCCGTCACAAAATTGTCTCTCTTTGGATGGGGTGCTTCCGAGATCAGATTCAGATGCACCACCTCTTGCAAAAAATTTCCTCTCCTGATGTTCAGAGGCGTCTCCAAATTGTTTGGATCAAAGGGACGTCGGTTCGGCCTTTGAGTTACGTGCTCCCGGGGTCTGTCTCTCGGAGAAGTCCGAGAAGAATCCTGCTTCCTTCCCGACCCCTCTTCCCTAGTCATACTTTTCTTCGAGGTATCCTTGGATTGTTTCTCTAGGTTACTCTCCTCACCCTTTATGTAGTATTCAACTTTGGTAATGATTTCGTTCATGTGAGATACAGACTTCTATGCTAGGGACTCGTTGAACTGCCTAGCTCGGAGGTCATGCTGAAATACTCCAATGAACAACTTTTGATTGGGATGAGATACTTTAATAGTCTTTTATTTGAACAGGTCTAAGTATTCTTGGAGACTCCACTTGTCCTTTCCGGACATTTAACAAGGACGTTGTTGACACCTTACGATGCTTGTTAGCGGAGAAATGTTGAATCAACTTCTTCATCAAGTCTGGATAGCTCTCTATGAATAGTCGAGGTAGGCTCATATACCATTATAAAGCTACATCCTTGAAGGTGCCAACCATCAATTTTCACTTTAGTGAGTCTGTGGGGCCTATTATTGCCATTTGATTGTTGATGGCAATAACGTGCTCCTAAAGATTAGTTTTACTGTCATAAGTTGTTAGTGACGGTGACTTTAATTTTTATAGGACTTAATCATCCCAAATGGCTTGAGACAGTGATTGAGGCTCTAGGAGTTCCACTTCTGGATGTTCGCCTCCCAGGGTTTTAAGTTTCATGTCAATAACACTGTCCTAGAGAGTTTCATTCTGCTGTCTTAGAGCCTCCACCATGGTTAACAGTCGTTCCATGTCTGGGGGGTCTCCTTCGGACGATATTTTGATGAATGAGTGTTGAGGTGTGGCCTAGGAAAATTTTACCGAGGCCCCACGATGGGTGCCAATGTTCTTGCAGAGAATAAATATTCATCCGACTTCCCCCTGAGAGTAGGGAAAACCATGAAAGTAGGTTTGTAGAATAATGGGAGATTTGGGAGCTATGTCTATAATGCGTATTGTCCCAAGAACAATGTCTTGCTTATCCCTCTATCAGGAGCCCCTTATATAGAATTCCTTTTTGCGCCTTCAAGAGCCACAATTAATGTGTGACTCTTGGGCTTTATAACTACATAACCTTTGCCGCCTCCATGAATAAAGGTGTTTAAAGTAGTATAATGTTGGTTTAAATGTGCTATCGGCGGTTACAGTCATTAATGAGCTGATTCGATGACTGGTCATGGGTAGGTGAGTCTCGACCACTAATCTCATTCGAGTTTACGGAATATATGGGTTGTTACTCGGGGGCATCATGGTCGTCTGGTATGATTAGCCGAGATGACCCCGAGTACCTTCTACCTCGAGTTAACCACCAGTTTCGCTTCCTCTTTAGCCGATTTCACTACCCGGTCAGAATGTGACTCATCCTTGTGCCTGAGAAATATTACCCATATCCAACGACTATAGTCATCTAAAATGACAAGTTCATACTTCTTACCATTGACTGATGCATTTATAACTGGACCAATTAAGTCAATGTGTAAAGGATCCAAGAGTCTGAAGGTGGAAATAACATTTTTGGTCTTAAAAGAAGTTTTAGAAAATTTACCTTTATGACATTCTTCACAGAGAGCATCTGAAGTGTACTTCATCTTAGGTAGGCCTCTGACTAACTCAAGTTTATTCAGCTGAGATATTCTTCTCATGCTAATATGACCCAAGCGTTTATGCCACACCCAATGCTCTTTGTCAACAGACATTAAGAATTTCACATTTTGAATTTTAAGATCATAAAGCCTTATTTTATAGATGTTGTTCTTCCTCTTTCCAGTGAAGATAATTGTACCATTTTTCTGACTCACGACTTTACACGCTTTCTGATTAAAAATAATGTCATAATTGTTATCGCTTAATTGGCTTATGGATAACAAGTTATGCATTAGACCTTTAATATATAGAACATTAGATATAGAATAAAGAGATCCATTACCAATTGTTCCTGATCCTTTTATTCTTCCTTTTTGATCTCCACCAAAACCAACAAATCCAACATCTTTATGTTCCATTTTTGGAACATATGCTTTCTTCCCATCATGAGTCATGAGCATCCAGAGTCCAAGTACCATGACCAGTGTTTCATCTCTGCTGCATAGGATATCTACAATATATACTATTTTATCTTTTGGTATCCATAATATTTTGGGTCCATTAGAATTAGTTTTCCCCAAAGTTTCTATCAAACTTGGGTTTCTGTGCAACATTAACTATTTGTGTCTATGCAGAAGGATAGAGATATGAAAATGGAGAAAATGGTTTATTTTCTTGAATATCTTTATTATAATCATAGCCAATTCCTCTTTTCCCATAATGACTAACGCCATAGATCATGGAAGCCATTTTGCTTCTATCTATGTTGTTGTTCAATAATTTCTAAAATGCCTTATCATATTTGTATAAGACGGTTTCAGAAGATGGAGGTGTTTTAGGAAGAGTTTCTTCAAGTTTAAAAAATTTCCTGTTCAGAAAGACATTTTCTTTTTTAAAATAAAGATGTCTCCTTTTTGTTCAGAAACTTCTTTCTCTAGCTTACCATATTCTTCAACTTTATATTCATGAACTTTTTGAAGGTTCTTGAATTTTAGTTGATGTTTCTGACACCTACTCAGAGATTTAGATAAACATAATTCTAGTTCAGCACGAGAGAGTTCATAAAATATCACTTCTGAGTCAAACTCAGTTTATGATGTGTTTCCATTTGAGGTAGTGGTCCTGAATGCTACATTAGCATGTTCCTCTTCAGATTTTGATTCTTCAGAGTCTGATTCATCCCATGTTGCCATTAGACCTTTCTTCTTGCCATTGAAAGTATTCTTATTTAGGATTTATTTCTAGTGCTTTCTTCATAAAGCTTTGGACATTCATTTATGTAGTGTCCAGGCTCTCTTCACTCGTAGCAAGTTACTTCTTTGCTTGCTCTTCCTCTTGCAGACGATTTTGAACAATCTTCTCTGCTTCTGGGTCTTTTGAAGTTGCTTTGTCTTTTCTTTCAGAGTTGTTTGACTCTTCTGGAAAGAAGGTATAATTCATCTTCGTCATCAAAAGGTTCATATTCAGAATCTTCTACTTCTTCAGCTTGGAACGCTTTGCACTTTTCTGACTTGGTCCTTTCCGACCTTGATCGTAGAGCAACAAACTTGCCTCTTTTCTGGGTCCCATATTTTTCTTGCTCTATTTCATGAATTCTATGGGAGCTAACTAAATCTTCAAGAGATAGGTTGTTTAGATCCTTAGACAGCTTCAAAGTAATGACCATAGTTCTCCATTTCTTAGGAAGGCTTCTGATGATCTTTTTAACATGATCAACTGTAGAATAACCTTTGTCCAGAACTTTAAGTCTTGCGACTAAACTTTGGAACCTTGAGAATATGGTTTTAATAGTATCATCTTCTTCCATCTTGAAGGCTTCATATTTTTGGATTAAGGCCATAACCTTAGTCTCCTTGACTTGATTGTTACCTTCATGTGTTATTTTTAGGGAATCAAAAATATCTTTTGTTGATTCTCTCTTAGTGATCTTCTGATATTCATTGTAAGATATTGAATTGAGAAGAATGGTTCTAGATTTATGATGATTCTTGAGTACACGTTTTTTATCATCATTCATTCTGTTTCTAGGAATGGGAATACCAATCGCAAATACACGTTCTTCATAACCAAATACAACAAGATCTCAAAGATCAACATCATAGCCTAGAAAGAAACTTTCTAGTCTATATTTCCAATAGTCAAATTTCTCTCCACAAAAAATAGGAGGCTTTGTACTGTAACCATCTGTTTCATTTGTACGAGCAGCAACCATAGAAGTTTTTCTCACACTGTATCTCTCTACACAGTTAAGTGTTTGATTTGAAAATCAATGACACAATCAGAGCTCTGACACCAATTAAAGGTTGAGAAAAACACAAGAAAGGAGGGGGGGGGGATTGAATTGGGGTTTTCATAACTATTTCTTTTGCAAATTCTTCTCACAAATAAACAACGATAACTAAGTTTCATACCCCAAATTTGCCTGTATTGGTATTAACAGTCAAAATTTATTTTACTACGTCTATTTAGTCATTTTCATAGTAATTTTTGTGTTATTACATTTTTTTTAAAATTATACTATCATGCATGCTAATATTTATATAAATGTTCTAAATATAATAAAATAAATTGGGTTTTATTTATAAAATTATAGTCACATTTTCTTAACTGGGCTTATCATCAAATTTAGTTAGAAGGCCCAATAAATTTTAGGAAGCCCATGTTGAAATTTAGTTTAAATTAAATATAAATATTTTGAGGTTTATTTTATTTTATTGTTTTTGTTTGACCAGAGTCAACATTCCTCTACTAGTTACTCATTATTTTGCATTTTTATTTTATTGTAATTGTTTTGTTTTAATATTACAACAAATAATATTATTATTGTTATCCTTAAGATTGACCCGAAAGTCAACATTGTTTTAAAATATATTTGTTTAAACTAGTTATTTAATTTGTTATTAATTTTTTTTTGTTATTGAATTGTTGACTAAGTCAACTAGGGTTTTCAAACCCTTAGCAAATTTGCACACATGGTATGTTCTTCAACCTTAAGTAATACACAAAGCCCAAATCCAGAAGCGATGCAAATCAAATCAAATCAGAAAGATTGAATTTGTTTATTTGATTTTATGAATACAAATATATAATCAGTCCAAATACATGAATCAATCAAACCTTAAAATATATTTTCTAACTAAATCTAATACTAATTTATAAAACGAATCAATTACAGATTCAATCTAACTCCTAATTGAATTGTAACAGCAAATCAACATAACTAATTTCCTAATCCGACTAATCCTAAAAAACTATATAAACTCTAAGCTTCAACTGGAAAAAGGAGAGAGAATTTGACAAATATTTTGAAGAAGAATTAGGAGAAGGAGTTGGAGATTAGAGATCAAAGCCCTTGAAATCACCGCATCCTCATTGCTTCCTTAAATCCTTGTTACCTGCAAGGCAAAGAAAGAAAAGGAGATTAGAAGAAGAGGAATCAGAAAGAGCAACGACTTCAAGATTCACGGCAGGAGAGGTAAGCCTAATAACTTAGCTTAGGGTTTTTGTTGGTTGTTGTGATTGTTGAATCTCTGAATCGTTGGGGCTTAGTTGTTTTTTTTTTGAAAATTAGGGGTTAGGGTTCTAATTTAGGTTTAGGGTTCGTAGTTATGTTTAGAATTTATTGAATTTGGGGTTAGGGTTCTTGTTTAGGGTTAGGGTTCTAAGGGTTTTGCCTAATGTTGTTAGGGTTCTTATTTAGGGTTAGGATTATAAGGGTTTTGCCTAATGTTCTTAGGGTTCTTGTTGAAGTTCTGAGAAGGTGATAAAGTTCATGGGGAACTTCCATCATTCACGGCGACCTCCACGAATGCTCAAGGCATTTTTGGGTTAGGGTTCTAATTTAGGTTTAAGGTTCTGGTTTAAGGTTAGGGTTCTAAGGTTATACCTAGGGTTCTTCAGAAATATGGGTTAAACGATGAAGGTTTGAAGTTCCCGGTTAAAGCTCAACCACAAAACTGGGTTTGGTGGTGGTTTACACGGTGTATAAGGGTGGAGCCACCGATGAAGGCGATTTCTGGCCGGTGGCGGCGATTTCTGATCGCCTGGAATGAAGAGAAAGGGCGGAGCGTTTATTTTTGTAGATAGATGGAGTTTGAGTTAGAGAGAGGAAGAAATGGAGAAAATGAAACAAAGTGGAGATAATTCATTTAAATACACCCTCCATCCTCGCTTGGATCAACGACGTATGGCCACCTACTGGCCACACGATGTAATGACTACTAACTAGTCACTCTTGCCCATTCCTACGCTACTCCCTCAGTCAACTTTCCATCAAAGCCTCGCATTTGCATTACTTTTTATCAACGCCCCAGAGTTAACCTCAAGTGGCCATTTGATCAAGATCAGATGCCCAGGATTATGCTAGCTCATCATAACCTTCTCACCCACTTACACAACGCCCATTTAGACTCAAACATTTACCTGGGATTGGCCCAATAATATCCGCACCCCCAAACTACTACGTAGAACTAAAACTATACCCCTCTGTGTTTTGGACTCCAAACATGTTTTGGGCTTACCCTTTTGCTAACCAGACTCCCCTAAAATTACAAAGTCAATTAAAAATACACCCCCTGTTTTATTTATAATTTCATTTATTTTATTCTTGTGGTTTATTTATTTGCTTATTTATTTATTTATCTATTTTTCTAAATTATGTTATAATTCATTTTTTTATAAAATAAAAAAAACAAATTTTATATACCTATATTAAATATTTGCTTTCAGAAAAAACAATAACCTTTTTTATAATAATAATTATAATTATTTAAGTTAATTTATTTTTCCTAAGTATTTTACTAACTCTTTTTTATTAAACATTGATACAATTAATTATTTTTACTAATTTCAAATATAATTTTTGTTATCAATTATCAAATTTTCTACTTTTAATTCAAAACAAACATTAAAATAGCTAACCCATCAAATTATTATTTCCACTAACTTAATAAAAATCAAGAACATTTTCAAAAAAGGATTGTCAAATTGCTTTCAAATCAAAATTGAAAATTGCGTCTATGATCACTCATTTTTCAAACCCAGACAAGGTTCAAGGATAATTCGAAAGCAATTTTATGCAATCCTATAAGAAAACTAACCAAACACATTAGAACTATAAAAAATACTCTGATTTCTTTGCAAGAGGATACGTAGGCACGCGGTTAAAACCAAGACGAATCTCCTAACTAAAAAATTAAACCTTTTCCTTTCACATATACATGGTAATAACATAATTTAAGTAAAAAATTCCCATTAAGTCCTAAAACTAAATAGGGGTACCCTTGAGAACTAGGAAGATAAAGAGTGTCTAACACTTTCCCTTTATCTAACCAACTCGCGAACCTAGAAATCTCTGAAAATTTAGTATTATCTGTTCTTTTCCTGTCCTTAGGACAAAAAGTAGTGGTGTTGACTCTCTTATTTTGTGTCGGTTATGACACTAAGCAAGAAATAAAAGTGACACAATTGGTTTATACAAATTCACCTTAGAAAAGGCTACTCTTGTCCACCCGCCAAGGTGACAATTGAAGTAGTGAAAAACACAAGAAGGGGGGTTGAATTGTAAAAACTGGAAATCAATTGCAGTCAACACAGTATTTTTATCCTGGTTCGTTTGATCTCAAACTACTCCAGTCCACCCGTCAAGGTGATTTCGCCTCTCTCCAACGAGGTCTTAATCCACTATATTCAACTGAATATTACAACTTCTTTAACAACTGCTAAAGCCTTCTTGAGTCAAACCACAATCTGGTTTCTCAAGGAAATACTTTCTTACAAAGAATTGAAATCTAGGTGTGTGAATGTTTTCTACAAAAACTGTTTATCACTACTGTGATACTACACAACTTAAGCTTATGAGAACTAGATTTCTAAAATAATTGAGTAAGGAATTGAGAGCTTTTAGCAAACTGAGAGTAAGGAAGATGATGAATAGCTTTAGGCGTGTAGAGTGTTGTAGAGCATTAGCCAATTCAATCTTCATTGACTTGTTTATATAGCATTGGAAATAGTGTACGTTGGAGTAATAATTCTGTTTCAATGCCAATAACATTCTTTCCTTATTAAGCAGATCTTGTCTGGAATGATGCCGTTGGTAATAAATCATCTTGAATGCACAGTACCGTTGCCACTTGAGCATGTTCTGGCTTTGGCTCATTCTGACGCTGCTTAGGTGCTGATGAACTGTTGTTGTCTTTATCAGAGTTCAAATGGTTAAGCGCAAATCTGTTCATCGAGCTTTATCATAAGCGCAAGTTGATCTTCTGATTCTGGTACCTGATATTACATCTTCTGATGCTGATGTTGATATCCAATTTTCTGATGCTGATGAGGATGTTCTCATGCTGATACCCATCAGAGTTTCTGTAAGACAGAATGTAGTTTTTAGATAGCATACGTGTCTTACATGAATCATACAATTAATGTATCTTAGCATTTTGTTATCATCAAAACTTAAACTTAGGGTAGTAGATTCAAACTTTGTTCTAACAGATTTTGCCTTAGAAAAGGACTTAATCCAATAATATAGAAAGATTACAACAACTCCTAAGAGTTTAGAAAACACCTTAGCCCTCTCAAGTAATTCTAACTACAACTTAGTAATTTGAGGAAACAAATCTAGAAAGATTTACAATCAAACAGTGTTTACAAGAGTGCTTCTAAAAAGAAGATTTAACACCACAATAAAGAATAAATGTTTACACACAGATATGAGTAACAACTCTTGTGCATACAATAATGATAAATAACATAATAACGAGAAACACCTCTTGTGTTTTAGAGAATGAATAATTGACACAAACTTGAGCAACAACTCTTTGTGTTTTTGAATATTTCTTTGAGTATTTTCTCTCTTTGATTTTCTTTCACTTTTGATGCGTTTCCTTTGAGTAGTTTATACTTTCATCATTTTTCTCCAATGGAGTAGCAATCCCTTTATATAGGCTGAGAAAAGAAGACCGTTGGAAAACATCACTTTCATCAAGCCGCTTACTACAATGGTAGCGTATGATCGTTGGAGACAAAAAGCACACCAAAATTTTATCTGTACACTATGCTTTTCACAAATAGCGGAAAAATGTTGTTCTGTTTGTACTATATCTTCTTGTGTAAGTTTCTGATATTTTCTTCTTTTGAAATACTTATGATCTAAAGTAGGAGATAGAGCACAAAAGATATCACATATTTACTCTTTAATCTTCTGATGGAATGTTTCTGATAAGAAGTGAATAGTATTATAGAAGATGATTCATTGTAATGTATTCAAATGTATCAGAGTCATTCAGAATCAAAACCTAGTCTTCAGACATGTAGCAAAAGCTTATCTGACAAATAGTTTCTTGATATTTGAGCTTCAAGCAAAAGCTATATTTGAGAAGAACTTTATCTTGAGTTTTGATCGTTGTGGTAAAATCTTGATATCTAATTGTTGAAGAAAAAGCTTGATATATGATGGTTAAGCAAAAGCTTGATATATGATGGTTGAAGCAAAAGCTTGATATTTGATCGTCACATGGAGATTCCTTTTCTGGACACACTCGTGACTTCTGAACCAATAACTTATCCGAGAAATACACGTGGATCTATTTCTGGAAATTATTCAGCATTCATTAGAACTACTGATGTTTCATCAAAACCGGATGAAATAGTCTTTCTGATGCGAGCTAAACACATTTCTAATGATTCTTCAGACAATAATCCTGAATTAAATATAATGTTTTATCTGCATACTTAAAGAACTATTAGAACACAAAATTGTTAGATATAAAATATATGCATTGTTATCATCAAAACTTAGAGATTATCTACAAAACCAAATCTTGTTCTAACATCATGTACCTTAAAGCCAAAGATTGTGATGAACCAACAATCGAGAAAGGACCAGAGTATGGATCCAGATGGGGTTTGATATTTTATGAAGCCTCTAAATCATATGGTCATGGAATTGGAGCAATTATAATCACTCTTTCAGGTTCTCATATTCCTTTCACTTCAACGTTATGCTTTGCTTGTACAAATAATATGGCAGAATATGAAGCATATATCCTTGGCCTCTAAGAAGCTCTTGATCTCAGAATCAAGCATATCGATGTCTATGGTGATTCAACATTGGTTATTAACCAGATCAAACGTGAGTGGGAGACTCGTCACCAAGGTTTGATCCCATACAAGGATTGTGCTAGAATATTGTTTCCTTTCTTAAATGAAGTTAAGTTTCATCATAGACCTCGAGAGGAGAATCAGATGGCAAATGCTTTGGATACTTAGTCCTCCATGCACTAAGTGAATTTTTGCATGGAGGTACCTTTGATCACAATTAGACGTATGGATATACCTGCTCATGTGTTTGCAGCAGAAGTAGCAGTGGATGATAGGGTGTGGTATTAAGGAAACTTTAAGGATATTGGCGTATAATTTCTTTCTTAGTGGAAATGTGCTATACAAAAGGAATTATGATATCGTCTTTCTCAGATGCATGGATAGACAAGAAGAAGATATGTTAATGCAAGAAGTTTATGAAGGATCCTTTGGTACTCATGTCGACAGGCATTCTATGGCTAAGAAGATGCTTAGAGTAGGTTACTATTGGCCGACAATGGAATCTGATTGCTGTCAATTTGTTAATAAGTTCCATAAATTCCAAATCTATATGGGCAATACTCACGTGCCTCTGACTCTACTCGATGCTATTTCATCTCCACGACCTTTCTCTATGTGAAGAATTGATATGTTTGGCATGCTTGAGCCTAAGGCTTCGAACGAACATCAATTTATTCTGACAGCTATTGGTTACTTCACCAAGTGGGTTGAAGCGAAGTCATATGCTAATGTGACCAAGCAGGTTGTAGTCCGGTTTATAAAGAATCAAATCATTTTCCGGTACAATATTCCTAGTAAGTTCATTACTGACAATGGTTTAAATTTAAACAACTAGATTATTAAAGACCTTTGTGAAGGTTTCATGATTGGACATCAAAATTCTTCCCCTAACAGACCCAAGATGAACAAGGCTGTTGACGCGACTAATAAGAATATTAAGAAGATTTTTCAGAAGATGGTGGTCACCTACAAGGATTGGCATGAAATGCTCCCTTTCACTTTGCACGGGTACCGTACATCTGTCCACACTTCAACAGGGGCAACCCCTTTCTCTTTAATGTATGGCATGGAAGCAGTGCTTCCCGTAGATATTGAGATCCCATCAATGTGAGTCTTGATAGAAGCCAAGTTGTCAGAGGCTAAATGGTATCAAAGCAGATATGACCAGTTGAATCTGATTAAATAGAAAAGAATGACAACCCTATGTCATGGTTAGTTATATCAGAAGAGAATCAAACAAGCATTTTATAAGAAGGTCTAGTCCCGTGAATTTAGAGAAGGCGACCTCGTGCTCAAAGAGATCTTGCCTCCTCATAATGATTCTCGTGGAAAGTGGACGCCTAATTACGAAGGCCCATTTTTTGTTAAGAAAACCTTCTATGGAGGTGTAATGACTCTTACAACTATGTATGTGTTTACCTTGGGATTTGGTAAACAACCGCTGATCCTCCAAATGGTTACTTATTTGGTTACTCGCAGGATCGATCAGATTGATCCTATGGACATAGGTTGATTTTGAAGTTTAATTAGTGTGGATAAGGCTTTAAGTAAATTGGTTAAAGTAAATTGCATAAAGGAAAAGGCTTGGTAAAATAAACAAGGCTGGAATGTAAAGGTTCGACAGGAATCTTAAAGGGAAAAGCATGTAAAATACTGAAAAAGTAAATGACTTGAATTGATTAAATTGGTGTTTCACACATACATTTCTCAACAATTCGTTCGCTCACACTGGGTACTTGAATCTAAATGAGTGACTATGTATCTATTGTGAACACACGCGAGAAACTACACGTCTACTCCTATTTATACAAAAACATTCCAAGTAACCGTCGGGCAGTTACACTGCTTCGAGATCAAGCCACTTGTCACGTTCTCTATGCTCGACGCCCCAGATCCTTGCACGTTCGCACGTAGTAACTGCTGGAAACCGTTTTCCCTCCAAAGCTTTGAATTTCAAACTGCTCCACTCTGGACCATCGAACACGTTCGTCAAGAGACGTCTTCGACGAAAACTCCTTCGACGTCGAAGGCAATCAGCCTCCTTCCTTGGAAGAAATCTTCTAAGTATTTGGCCATCTTTCGACGGTCACTTCGACAAACTTAGCCAGTCGAAAGCATCTTTCAGCTTTTAATGGCTGTCATCAATTGAAACAAAGGTGTCGAATTTAGGAGCCAACAAATTGCCCCCCAAGAATGCCTTATTTCGACTCTTGAAAAGAAAAAGGCATTCTTTGAAAACGCCATTCGACACCTGTTTGTCCACGCTGAGTCACAAGTTAACTTGTGCACTTTTTGTTGCTTTTTACCAACTATTGGCAATCCCAAGAAACCATCATTGATTTGATCCTAGGACGTCACTGTCAGTACGGCGTGCAGAACCAAAACATCACTTCATAATTTGTCATTATGACAAATTCAAAAAACGAGGACGCACGCTGCGTCTCTCTGTTTCTGCAGAAACGGCCAAAACAACAGGATGCTGCCACGCGTCCCACTACTCCCTGCAGCATTAAATGACATTTAATGCCCTCGTTATTGGGAATTTCTCCCACTACTATAAATAGTAGTGAATATCCCATTGTGGGACTTTTCACGCAAACAATCTCTCAAACTTCCTTGCTTCCTTGCAAACTTGTTTCTCTTTGCAGAAAAACTCTTCCCTTTCCAACTTCATCTTCATCCTCAACAATGGCTTCTGCTTCAACTGCCCCCAAGACTAGCGCACCAACTGAACAAATTGCTAGGCCCAAGGTTTTTGTAACCGCTCCGGTAGTGAACGCTACAGGGAAACGAAGGGTCCCTGAACCATCTGATATCTCTGTCCGCGACGCTTACTCGCGTCACTTGATGATTCCGGTTGGATACTCCAACCAAATCTTCGCCATGGCTGGACCCATGAACCCCAGCATCTCTGAAGCTCTGAAGATCAAGAGCTACTTTCCCATTGTCGAGAAACTCAAGCCGGTAGCTTGTGCTAAGAAGGATCCAGAAGACAACGAAGACCCCACACACGAGAAGATTGACCTTCGTTTCTTCAACAGAAGTGTTAGAGTTTTTAGGTCTTGCCCTAATCTCACCCAGGACTACGTTTCTTGGCTAACAAAGCTGGAAAAACATCAAACTCCAGTCTGGAAGGAGATGGGCATCTTTGACCTAATAATGCTGTCGAAGACAGGTTTAAGCTACTCCCCAGAGATGCTTATAGCTTCAATGCTGTTCTGGGATAACTCTCACTTCACCTTTCACCTTCCATGTGGGATGTTAACTCCCACACTCTTCGACATAGCAGCCATCACTGGCCTTCGACCAACCGGAGATTACTTCGACCCGGAAGAGATGTCGGAGGACCAAATTGGCTTTGCTGAGACGAAGCCAACATTCACCACCTTTATCAACCACTTTCATGACAAGTCGACAGACACAGTGTCCGACGTTGAACACATAGCGTTTCTAGCCCTATGGCTAACTCGCTTCGTGTTCTGTTCGAAGTCCCTGCAAGTGACCAAGAAGATGGTCACCCTGGCCACCCAACTGCATCACCGTCAGAACATCTGTCTGGCGGAACTAATTCTGGCCAGTCTTTATGACTCCATCAGCAATGGGGTTACTCTTTTGAAGCATATCGAAGATAGGAACAGTCTGCTACTCGCTGGGCCTTTCTGGTTACTTCAACTGTGGCTTAACGCCACTTTCGAGTCTTTCTTACCCAAGAAGGCTCCGATAAATGAACAAGCCTCAGCGATAGCTAACAGACGTATCGAAGGGATTAGGCTGGCTCTACTGACGCCTGTGGAAGATGGGCTAGAGTTCCAACAAACCTTCACTAACTTCGTGCTGATGTTCGCTCGAAGGAAGGAATTCGTTTCGACTATGGCTCCATTTGCTCAGCGAAAGGTGGGGCCAGCTTGGTTCACAAGGCCACATCCCAAGGAATCGAGTGGTCCCAATGTTGATGAGCACACCATACTGTGGGAGGCATTCCTTACTCCAAGGATTATGCCTCTTCGATTTAAAAGTTCTAAGACTCATCTGAGTCTGCTGGCCTATCAACCAAACCTGGTATCTCGCCAGTTTGGTATCATCCAAACCCTGCCCTCTCCCATTTTCCAAAAAGAGAAGTCCATGTTGTACTTCTGCAACGATTATACAGAAGATGCTGCTACCAAGCATATTGGAAGATATGCTGGTCGAACCATCCTCTCGCTGTTCAACTACCAGCTTAACTTCCTTTGTTCGCCATCTTTTGAAGAATGGTGGAGAAGCTATTACGCTGAGTACTTCTTCGACGAGAGGGACTTCACAGCAGAGTTGCAGAAGTCTTTTGTCCTCGTATTTGACAAAGTAAAGAAATGTAAGTTCATACTCTCACATTACTTTTTATCTTTCTCTTCGACTGTTAGCTTGTTAACTTTCCCTTTCGCTTTCAGTTGTTCGAAAACCTTTGGTCAAGAAGGCTCCAGGAGGCCCACAAGGAGGAGTCCCTTCGACCAAACCTCCACCGCCGGCGAAGACTATAGCGCCGGCAAAGACAACAGGCAACCAACAGGGGGAAGGCTCTTCGATGAGGCCTCCTGCATCGGTAACCAGATTTTCTTCATTTGCAATCTGGCTTTCGATTTTTTATTTTCGACGTAATTATTCAATCGAATTCCTATTGGTTTTATAGGCCCCTTCGCCCAAGAAAAGGGCAACCTTGGTGATCGAATCGGGGAGTGACGACGACAGTGACGCCCCTCCTACTCCCTTAAAGAGGAGAAAGTTAACGAAGGACGCTTCTGTTCCTACTCCAGCTCCTGAAGGTCGAACCGTCAGAATAAAGGTTGGTGCAAGAAAGCCTAGGCCACCTGCAGTGGTCATCGAAGAACCAACTGAGGAGGAACTGAACGCTCTAGTTAACAATCCTGTCGAAAGTGATAATTCCAGCCCTGGGGCTGAAGCCAATCCACAGGTAATCTATTGACCCTTCTTGTAACTTAGGCATAAATACCAGTATTGATTATATCTCTTTCGACATCTGAAGATTTGTCTTCTTCCTCTTTTTCAGGAAACTACTGGAAGTTCCCCACCAAGGACTTCAGAAACTCTGGAATCTGCTGACCTTAGCAGGCCTCAGGTGCAAGATTTGGGTAATGACGAAGCCCACACTGAGCATGAGGCCAATGCTGAAACAGTGGAGAAGACAACTGAAGACCCTATGGCGGAGGAAACACAGCCAAAAACGGTTCCTGTGGTGGTCTTGTCGTCAGAAGAGAATCCTGAGGGAAGAGACCAAGGTAATGGCGAAAAGAGTCAAGATGCTGTCGACGAAGAGCATGAAGGTGGTACTGGCGAAGAACACCAGGATGACGCCAGCGAAGAACCAAAGAATGATGCTGGCGAAAGACCCCAAGGTGAAGTTAACGAAGAACCACGAGTCGACGCTAGTACCGCCTCAGTTCGAGTCGAAGAACAACCAAACGAGGCACTCAGCATTCAACAGCCTCCAGTCCAAGATAATGCTATGGCAAGGGTCACCTCCTCAAAGCATAGGTCGAAAGAAGACCTGGAAATCTTGAAGCGAACTGACCCTATCAGCTACCTCAATGCAATCGTTGAGAGTAAGAGTTCTTCCGACACCAGTCAGGAAATTCCTACTTTGTCGGGGAAATCTACTGAGACTTCTCCTCTTGATGATGCATTGGCGAAGGTCAAGGCCCAGTTCTTCAAGAGAGATTTAATGAAGGCTTTAGAGGGTGACCCCACTGCTCCATCTTGCTTGAAAGAGGTTCTGAATGCTGTTGATTTCGATGCTGTAGCTCCAGAAATCTCTGACTTAATCATGGAATTACATTCTATGATTGACCAAGTCTCAGCGGATTACCGGCGCCAACGAACTTTCAACAGTCAGCTCGAAACGCTGCATGGCAAGAGCCTATCTGCGTGGACTGCTGTCACAAGTTCGACTTCTCGAATTGCCGAGTTGTCGAAGCAGAAAGCGTCTGCACAGGAAAGGTTCGATGCTATTGAGCGAGAGAATGTCTCCTTCAGAGCACAAATTGCAGAAATAGAGGCGAAGATAAACGCCAACACTGTGCTCCAAGGGGAAATTCTTTCGACCATCCCAGATGCTGAGAGCCAGACTGAGGTTAAGCAAGGCCTGGAGTTCGCTGAGAGGGCCCAAAGCTTCGATGCTCAAATTGCCAAACTGGAGCAAGAGAAATCTTGGTGCAAGAAGAGGTTGGATTTGCAGCATGCTAAGTATCTTCGACTGAAGAATTCTCTTTCTTTTTGATTCTCTTTTGTAATCATCTATTGTAATCGCTTTCGACAACAATTGCCATTTTGGCAGAGATTAATAAAAATTTCCATTTTGGCATTTCTATGGTTAATTTAATTTATTATTTTATTTTTATCTCTTGAAGTATAGGCTTATATTTTTTCAAATATTTACCATTTACTCTCAAGAGCCTTTTATCACCACTTATCTCTTCGACTTCATAGGCTCCACCAGAAAAAGTTTGGATAACTCTGAAGGGTCCTTCCCATTTGGGTGACCACTTCCCCATGCTTCGATCCCGTCGATCCATGGGAAGAATTACCTTCCAAACTAAATCTTCAGGCAAAAATGCCTTAGGTTTTACCTTTCTATTATAAGAGTCTTCGACTCTTTTCTTCTGAAGCCTGAGCAAGTCGAGAGCGTGTAATCTCTCTTCGTCTAAATCTATCAATTCATCTAACATCATGTTCCAATAAACCTCAGAAGGAATATCACAATGTCTCTGAACTCTTGCAGATTGAAGACAAATTTCTGCTGGCAATACTGCATCATGGCCAAAAGTTAGCCTATATGGTGTTGTACCAGTGGCTTCTTTTGGGGACGTTCGACAAGCCCATAAAATCTGGTCTAACGTCTTATGCCAATTCTTTGGTTTCTTCCCAACATGCTTCTTTATCAAGCCAATTACCACTTTGTTAGCTGCTTCGACTTGACCATTCGCCTGTGCATAGTAAGGCGTGGATGTTAGGAGTTTGAAACCTGTTTCCTGAGCAAATTCCTGCATCTTTCGACCAGTGAAAACTGAACCTTGATCAGTTGTTATTGTCTCAGGGATTCCATACCTAAAAATAATGTTCTTTTGAATGAATTCAATGACATTTTCTTGGTCTACATTGACTAAAGGGACTGCTTCGATCCACTTAGTAAAATAATCAATGCCTACCAATATGTATTTCTGGCTCTTTGATGATGCTGGTCGAATCTCTCCAATAAGATCCAACGCCCATCCTCGAAAGGGCCAAGGCTTCACTATCGAGTGAAGTTCGCTTGCTGGTACATGCTGGATGCCTGTATGAACTTGACACTCTTGGCAACCTTTGGCGAACTCAACACAATCTTTCAGCATAGTGGGCCAATATAGTCCTTGTCGAAACAACAACCATTTCATCTTATGGCCTGCTTGGTGAGCCCCACATGCCCCAGCATGCGTAGTCGAAAGAGCTATGTATGCTTCAGTTTCACTTAAACATTTCAGCAACACCCCTTCAGGCGTCTTCTTGAATAACTCATTACCCATGAGTACAAAACTCAACGCCCTGTATTTTGTCTTTCGTTCTGTCGACGCTCCTGGATTTTGAAGATAGTCCACTATGGGTTTCCTCCAATCCTGGTCTGACAAGTTATCAATGAACGAAATCTCGAAGTTTGAGTGATCAGCATATCCTAACCTTGTTGATTCCAAGTCTGTTGGTGATAGACAAGTTGCTCTTATCTTCTCTCGAACTTCGATTGCTCTTTGTAATCTCGTCTTTGAAATTTTATACCCAGATGCAATCTGTGCCAAGTCATTGGCTATTTGATTTTCGACTCTGGGTATGTGTCGAATATTGACACTTTCAAATTGTTTCAATAAACGATTTGCAATCACAAAGTACATAATGAGATTCTCTCTTATGCATTTATACTCCTTTGTGACTTGCTTGATGACTAACTCTGAGTCTCCCATTATTTCGACTCGAGTTGCCCCCAATTCCAACAATATTTCAAGGCCAGTAATTAGAGCTTCATACTCAGCCTCATTGTTCGAACAAGAACCTTCGATTTGGTACTTGAATGTTGTTGGAATTTTATCTGGAGAAATAAGTAAGACTCCTACTCCTGTTCCATTTTTATGGCTGGAACCATCGAAGTAGAATTTCCAAGGTTCTATCTCCACATAATTAATATCCTCGACTTGAATAGAGTGGTCGACTATGAAGTCTGCAACCACTTGTCCTTTTACTGCCTTAAGAGGCATAAAGGTCAAGGAGTATTCAGTCAATGCTAATGCCCACTTGCCAATTCGACTATGCAAGATAGGTTTCGACAACATATATTTGAAAACATCAAAATGAGACGAAACATAAACATCAACTGGTTTTATATATTGTTTGAGCTTTGTACAAGAAAAATACAGACATAGACACAATTTTTCAACTTCGCTATATCTAGTTTCTGCATCATTCAAAACTCGACTGAGATAATAAATGGGTCTTTCGACTCCATTCTCATCCTCTTGGGCTAACATACTTCCCAGAGTTTTATCAGATGCAGCTATGTACAATCCCATGCTCCTATTGCTACAAGGAGGCACCAAGATAGGTGGCTTAGTGAGGTACCCTTTGATTTTGTCGAAGGCTTCTTGTTGCTCCTGCCCCCATTCGAACCCCTCCTTATTCAGTCGAAGTAAGGGTGAAAAGGCCTGAGCTTTCCCACTTAGGTTAGATATAAACCTTCTCAAGAAATTTATCTTGCCTAAGAGAGATTGCAATTCCTTCTTATTCGATGGCGCTTTCGCTTCCAAAATTGCCTTCGTCTTGTTCTGATTGATTTCGATCCCTTTCTTGTGGACAACGAAACCCAAGAAATCTCCAGCTTTTACACAGAACGCACACTTCAAAGGGTTCATCTTCAGACCATGTTCTCTCATTCTTTCGAACGATTGTCGAAGGTGGTCAATGTGACTCTTCCTGGAAACAGATTTTATAACAATATCGTCAATATAAACTTGCATAAACGTGTTAATAAAATCATGGAAGATAGTATTCATTGCTCGCTGGTACGTTGCCCCAGCATTCTTTAGGCCAAAAGGCATCACTACCCATTCGTAAGTGCCTAAGGCCCCAGGACATCGAAAAGCTGTTTTCGACACATCCTCTTCAGCAATGAATATTTGATTATATCCTGAATAACCATCGAGCATACTCAGGTATTCGTAGCCAGCGGCAGAATCGACTAGCATTTCCGCCACAGGCATAGGATATTCATCTTTGGGGGTGGCAGCATTCAGATCTCTGAAATCTATGCACACCCTTAACGTGCCATTTTTCTTAATTACTGGCACAATATTGGCAATCCATTCGACATACCTTGTAACACGAATGAACTTGCATTTCAGAAGTCTTTCGACCTCCGTTTTGATCTTCGACAATATTTCTGGAGCGAAGCGTCTTGGATTTTGCTTGATTGGCTTCTTTCCAGGTTTGATTGGCAACTGAAGTTCTACCAATCCTCTGTCGAGACCAGGCATTTCGTCATAATCCCATGCGAAACAGTCTTTAAACTCTTTCAACAATTGGATTACTTCCAACCTAAGTTCTGGATCAATTCTGGCGCTGATGTAGGTTGGCCTATTCTCTGATCCTTCACCTAAGTTGATTTCTTCTAAAGGGTCTTGTGCTAACATCTTAATGTTGTTCGCCAAGGGATCCTTTTCGAAGCCCAGAGGCTCATCGTCATAGATCGCGTCGAGCCTCTGTTCCTGCATTCCTCCTGTCGAGATGTCAGGAGGTTCTGGGTCGAAATCTTTTCCAGGACCTATATCTGGTGGCTCTGGGTCGAAATCTTTCCCAGGACCTATATCTGGTGGCTCTGGGTCGAAATCTTTTCCAGGACCTGCAGAAGGTAGCACTTGGTCATTGGCCTTGGTGGCCATATATTTTACTTCGGCTTCGAGAGCCGTTATCATCTTGGTTTCAGCCACATAGGCCGAAATTCGCTTCAGAGATTGTGACTCAGTCATTATCACTGAATTCACTTCCCCAACCAGTTGGTTGGATACCAGTTAGCCCACTGAATTCTATGTGTGACACGTCCTCTCTATCCCATTGGAAACCATGCTCAGGATGCAGGTATAGGGAACAAAAGGTGTTTGGCGCTGGCGCCATGTCGAAATCAGGAGCTGGACATGGCCCTATGTGAGCCAAGTTTTTGTCGAAATCTGTTACACCCAAGTGGTTTACTTCGCCAAGGTAGTAACTCTGATCAGCCTCTATGTTTTCGACCAACCCATCTGGGCGCCATAGAAGCAGTCTTTGATGCATTGATGAAGGCACAGCACCTACACCATGTATCCACTCACGACCTAACAAAAGGTTGTAGTTAGGTTTGGCTGAAATGACCATGAACATTGTTGGTCGAAGGATCGACCCAACTTTTATGTCGAGCTGGATCACTCCCATGGTGGTCCCAATGCCTCCCTCATAGTTGGACAGGACCATATTGTGAGGTTTTATTTCTTCATCCCTTTTGCCAATCTTTATTAGCACAGAATGAGGGATAATATTGATAGTGGCCCCACAGTCGACCAATATCTTGTTCACAGTGGTCTCGTCGAGCTTGGCCCTTATGAACAAAGGTTTGAGGTGATTCTTCATCGCCTCTGTGGGTGGCTCGAAGAAGCCATTTTGTTCTTCTGTAGTGCCATTGTTCATGACAAAATAGCACACTGGCCTGTGTCTGGCCATTTCTTGTTCCATCTCCCAGTCGCTGGTTTCGACTTCTACTTGTCGATTGAATTCCCTAGGCAGCATTGAGACAACGTTCACCATTATATCCAGGGTATCATCGGACTCAGCATCATCTTCGTCTTCGACTTCGCTCTGGTTAGGCCAAACTAGCCTGTTGGTAACTGGTTCTCTCTCAAGAGGCTTTCTTTGTTTCCTTTGAGGCACATTCGAACTAGTCTCAGCCTTAGGTTCAGTGGCAGCCTCTCTTTCAGCTTTTCGCCTTCTTTGATACCTCCTCCATTGGGATCTCGACATAGGATTTTTTCCTTTGTAGTTGCTGGACACTTGAGCAACTTTGGGTGCAGCAACTTGAGGATCTTTCTTCTGGGTTAAAGAGGAACCTCTTGGCACTTCGAAAGAATGCCATTTCTCTTCACTTGGCCTTTTCCGGCCAGATGTTTTGTACCAAGTGTCTACTGGCACATTTGTTGGAGGCCTAAAAGTCGAAGGCCTCTTGTCTTGATTAGAACCCCTTCTGGGATCATGTCGAAGGTCAGAATTCTCCCTTCTCTTGTTCGCTGCTCTCACTCCTTGGATGTGCTCAGCAGCTTTTTTATCAAAGATGGAACTACATCTTGGACATAGCATGACCTCTGATTTCTTTTTCTGGCATCTTTGTAAAAAATCTGCCAAGTTTTCGTTTTCCTTAGGGAAAGCCGTTTTATTCGCCTGCTCTTGCCTTATGGCTTCTTCTGAAGCTTTAGGGTCAGAAAGTTCAACCATGTTGATGTTCATGGTATCCTTAGTAGCAAGAGTTAGTTGTTTCATTTGTGTTTCCAGTTTCTCCGTCTGGCCTTGTACAGTGGCCAATTGGAAACTGGGCTTTGGTCCAGTTTTTTGTACTTCAGCAGTCTTCGACTTTGGGTCTTCGACCGCTTTCTGGACAGCCTCAATTGTCTTCCTAGATAAGTTTCCAGAAAAACTGCCAAAAATTGGCATGTTGATGTGGTCCTTAGAGACTTCGACCATGTTAATGCCTGGCTTCTTCGACTGGATCTTGGTAGCCTCTATCATGTTCACCTCAGAGGGTTCTGCATAGTGGGCTTCAGCCTTCATTGGGTTGGAGTCGACAGCCATGGGGGATTTGTCAGCAAACTTTAATCTCCCTTCCTCAATAGCGTCTTGGACAAGATTCCTGAAAAGAAAACATTGAGAAGTTTTATGGCCCAGAAAATTATGATATTTGCAAAAACCCCTCTTCTTTCTTTGATCAAGAGGAGGCACTTTTACCCCAGGGGGTACTATCATTTGGCCATCTTTAACTAGCAAGTCGAATATTTCATCACATTTTGTGATGTCAAAACTGTAAGTCTTTTTTGGGAACCTATCGTTGGTCTTGTCTGGACCAATGGGATTTTTCCCATTTGAGGGGACTAACTGTTTACAAGAGTATGGAGGCCCTTGTTTCAGTTCTGCTAAATCGACCTCTCCTTCCTCGACAGCTAAAGTATCGTCGAAGGATTCTAGCTCTTCGTCATCCATCTCAACGTAAGCTATTCTCTCTCTCTTGTGAGTTTTTGTTGCCTTAGCTTTTTCAGCTTTAAGGCGTTCGACTTGTCGAACTCTATCGGCCAGTTGGGCCATGTCTCTTAGGTACTGGGTATCTAGCTTCTTCCTAATGGAATAGTCTAAACCGCCTGCGGCCATTTCGACCAGCTCATGTTCTGGCACTTGTGTAAAACATCTCGCCTTAAGCAACCTAAACCTATTTAGATATTCGTCTATAGGTTCAGTGAAACGTCTCTTAACACTCGCCAGTTCTTTCAGGCTTATCTTGGTTTGCCCCATATAGAATTGTTCATGGAACAATCTTTCCAATTGGGTCCAATGGTGGATCGAATTGGGGGGGAGAGTCGTAAACCAAGTAAAAGCGTTCTTGGTTAAGGAACTTGGGAAGTATTTGATTCTTAGGTTTTCATTATTTGAAATGTCTCCTGCTTCGATCAAATACCTAGCCACATGTTCGACAGTGGATTCTGTCGTGTCCCCAGAGAACTTAGTAAATTTGGGGACTTTGGTTCTAGGGGGTAAGTCAGTTTGTAACACATATTCTGACAATGGAGATGTAAAGTTGGGCCTTCGAAAGCCCATGTTCATTCCATTCTGAGTCATGATTCTTTCGATCATGGTTGCCAGATTGTTTTCCAACCCCATGTTTTGGTATTGGACATGCTGAACCACTTCGTCAGCATTTTGGTTTCTGTTAACTAACCTAACCTCTGGGGCTATTACCCTAGGTTCTTCGACAGGTTGTTCTACAGGCTGTTGGGCCTGATTAATGGTGGTTTCCTCCTCTACAAATATCCCCTGATTTCCTCTTATTTGAGCCCTTTGGGGCTGTCGAATAGGTGGGGGTACTCCAAAGAAGTCAGCCAAACGCGTCATTTGCGCTGTAACTTGCTGATTCGACTGAGTAGTATTTTGTATTAGAGGATTTAGCACTGTACTCAAAGTTTGTGCCAACATTTGCACCATATCATGGTTGCTTTCGTCCATCTGTTGCCTCAAGACTGCTGTCGAGGCATTTGTAAGGCCATGGGCTACTTGGGCCGCTCCTCCTAAGAGTTGGGTCCTATTTCTATTCGCCATGCCTACTCCAGAGCCTTGGAGTGGCGAAGTGGCACTCACGAAAGGTTCTGAATAAGTGGACGCAACATTCGTCAGGCTTGCCAATTCCGAAGTTGGCATACCATAGAATGGAATAAATCCTGGGGGAACCACTGGCCTTGTGCCAGTATTTCCCCTTGGAGGGGGAGTTCCCAAAGTCATTCTGGGGCCTGCAAACGAAGTCGTTGGCCCCGTGGTTGTGACTGACACCGCTGGTATCGAACCAGCATTCGTCGCTTCGCTAACGGTCATATTAACCGTTGCTCCCACACTTGCTTGTGGGATTTCATTGTTGTTTGGCGGATTCGCCATTTCTTCCCTTCTCCCGGCAGTATTATTATGGTTGGTGTATATTCTACCACTCCTCAATAACATACAACTCGAAAAGATGAGATTTTTCAACAATCAACACACAGTCCCATCAGGTGTGCCAATTTGTTTACCTTGGGATTTGGTAAACAACCGCTGATCCTCCAAATGGTTACTTATTTGGTTACTCGCAGGATCGATCAGATTGATCCTATGGACATAGGTTGATTTTGAAGTTTAATTAGTGTGGATAAGGCTTTAAGTAAATTGGTTAAAGTAAATTGCATAAAGGAAAAGGCTTGGTAAAATAAACAAGGCTGGAATGTAAAGGTTCGACAGGAATCTTAAAGGGAAAAGCATGTAAAATACTGAAAAAGTAAATGACTTGAATTGATTAAATTGGTGTTTCACACATACATTTCTCAACAATTCGTTCGCTCACACTGGGTACTTGAATCTAAATGAGTGACTATGTATCTATTGTGAACACACGCGAGAAACTACACGTCTACTCCTATTTATACAAAAACATTCCAAGTAACCGTCGGGCAGTTACACTGCTTCGAGATCAAGCCACTTGTCACGTTCTCTATGCTCGACGCCCCAGATCCTTGCACGTTCGCACGTAGTAACTGCTGGAAACCGTTTTCCCTCCAAAGCTTTGAATTTCAAACTGCTCCACTCTGGACCATCGAACACGTTCGTCAAGAGACGTCTTCGACGAAAACTCCTTCGACGTCGAAGGCAATCAGCCTCCTTCCTTGGAAGAAATCTTCTAAGTATTTGGCCATCTTTCGACGGTCACTTCGACAAACTTAGCCAGTCGAAAGCATCTTTCAGCTTTTAATGGCTGTCATCAATTGAAACAAAGGTGTCGAATTTAGGAGCCAACAGTATGATGGGGAGCTCCCTCATCTAGTGAATGTCGATGCAGTCAATAAATACTTTGCATAAATAACAAAAAGAACAGCTCGCTAAGTTGAAAACTCGAAAGGGAGACTTAGAAAAAAATGAGTGTCTCGGTGAGCTGAAAACTCGAAAGGGAGGTCTAGGAAAAGGTTAGAGACATAAACAGAAATAATTCATCCCGGTAGACTGAAAACTTGAAAGGGGAATCTAAGAAAAAGTTAGGGATTATGGCAAGTAACTGCATCAGGTTAGGCTTGATCACTTGAAGCAGCAACATTATTATCATGATTTCTCATTTTAATCATTCTCAACGGAAATTTGATTACAGGAATTCAAAATTGTTTGGGAGAATAATGGTCATTGTATTTCAATGTAGCCTTTCCATTTTAATATTTTCCAAATTTGTAATGATCTGTGGAGTTACGCCATTTGCGAACTACCATTTTATTAATAAAATTTCGAAATTTTGCCCAATTCTTTTAAGTTCTTACATTTATTTCTTTTGCAAAATTTCATTTATTTTTTATAGTAATTTTTGAAATAGGGGATTAATATTAACCACGCTTTTGAAAATTATAAAACATTTTCCTTTGATTTATGAATAAATATAAAAGGAATGTCAATGATTGTTCAAAAACTATCAAGTATCAAAGTACGAAACACAACTTGCCCCATTGTCGTGGTTCTTGTGGTTCCCGCAAATATCTCATGTTTGATGAATCATGTTTCCTCAGCTGAGTCTGGATTAAACAGTGGATTTCCCCATGCATAGGTATTTGGTTCAATGATCCAAATCTTCCTTGATGAGTCCTCATTAAATGATGGTTTCATCTTGAAAACGTCTTTGATCTGTTGATACAAGCTTTTCCCCCCGCAGAGTGTTGATCATATGTTGAATTTATATTTTCCCTAGCCAAGCCCTAATCAGACAGTGCTGGTGGATAGTTTATCTTGATATGGATGATCTGGTTTCTCCTAGCAGAGTCTTCATCCTTCCCTCTGGTTGGTTTGATTATTACATTATTGATTTGGATTTCCTCAAAGCTGAACTAGTGCAGGTTATTATTAGAAGATTGTTTTTGAAAGATTCGTGTTGTGTTTCCCCAACGGACCTTTCCAAGAACGAATTATGTTCCACCTTCATAAGGTTGTTTATTTTGGAAGATTTGTGGAGGTAATCTCCCACGTTTCTTTATTTCCTAAGAAGACAAGCTATCCAACATTGATCTCCATCTATTTGTGATTTGGTCAAGTATTTAGTTTGTTCAATCTTCTGGGTTTATCATTATGAATTGGTGTATTATTTTGTCAGCATAAACAAAACATTACACACATTTTAAACATTTCTAAAAACATCGCCATGCATAGTCGAAGATATATTCACGCTCATTTGTATTTTTTGGTGTTTCTAAATCCACTTTACCTGTTAGTAGGGGTGTTCGTGGTTCATGAACTGAATTGAACTGAACTATATTAATGGTTCAATTTAGTTTTTAAAAACCATTTTAATAAAAAAAACCAATTAACTGTTAAAACAAATTAAATTCAGTTTTAAACCAATTAAGAACTAGATTGCATTTATAAACTAATTTAAAATCAATTTCTATTTATTAATTGGTTTATATCCAATTTATAGTTATAAATTGATTTTACATTATAAATTGTTTTAGAATTTCTTATTTTAAAACTATAGTTTTAACATCTCAGACATAAATTTGATCGCTTATTTCAAAACTTTTTTTTATTCTCGCACACAAATTTAATCAACGTAATAAGTTCATTTGTTGCATTTTTTTTCTTTCGTACATTCATTATATAAAATCTTTGTAATTAGTGCAAACACAAAAACTGAATACAGTTAATAATTCTGTCAAAAATAAAATCAATTAATAGTGTTACGACATTATCGTGTCAAGTTTTGCCTGGCAATTGAGTCGACAATTTAATTGTAAGATATTTTTGAAAGGAGAATATTTAGATACAATTTTATAGATGTAGTTCATACTTTTCTCCAATAAAAGTATGGAAAATATACCAAACTTATATTTTTATTAGAGAAAAATATGAACTTTATACATTGTTATATGGTGCAATGCAAATAATTTTCTCCAATACTTTTTATGGTGCAATGTAATTTAGTTCAAGTATGCAATTCAGTTAACCATATTTTGAACACCCCTGCCTGGTAGTGTGTTACTCCGAGAAAATAGTATTTTATTTATCTCCCCACGGAGTTTATACCTCATGGTATAATCATGTTTTAGCTTTCCTTTCCAGCTCATTACCTGGATGGAATAAGTCCCCAAAACGAGTTCATTCCTCTTTGGATAGAATCTTGTTTGACCGTTTATTTTCAGTTCATGTCTGAATTTAACTTTGGTCTCTTGCAGCAATGATTGATCTCTATAGGATGGATACCTAGATGGTGAAGAAGGTTTTAGTTTGCCTTTTAAGACCCTTATTTTCCTCAGCAGAGCCATCTGTTTATGATTTGCATCCCCAACAGAGGATGAATTATATTCCCAGCAACGTTGTTACAATAATCTCTTGGAAGCTTTTCTCAACAACAAGTGGCGGTCTCTTTATTTGAGAATCTTGTATGTTCCCAGTATTATGATATTTTATGCAACATCAAGTGTCAATCTCTATATTTGATAAGCTTGAATGTCCCTAACATATCAATACTTATCTTCATATTAAGTGGAAATCTCTCCTGTATGTCCCTGTGATAGAAGCTCGTTGTGAAATCCTAAATCAAATCAAGGTCAAGCACTGGTTCGTTATTTGAACAGGTCATTGTCTCTTTATTTGAGAAGCCTATTATGATCCAAGTTAAAATCTTAATCTTTAGCAAGTGGCAGCCTCTTTATTTGGGAAGCTTGTGTGTTACCCTTTCCTGAGGGAATCATTGGTTAAAGAAGAAACTAAGACCCGTTCTTGGTTGAATACTAGAAGTTTTGGGAAGGCTGTTACCCTTTCCAGGGGAATCCTTAGTTAAAGAAGAAACTGAGATCCGTTCCTAGTTGAACACCAGAAGTTTTGGGAAGTTTGTTACCCTTTCGAAGTGGAAGACTTAGTTAAAGAAGAAGCTAAGCCCTGCACTAGGTGGAATACCAGAAGTTTTGGGAAGCTTATTATCAATATGATCTGTTTCTACCTTTGTCCATGAGTTGGTAGTTTACTTACATCTATGAGTCGGTGTTTCGATCTTTTGTTACCTTCGTCCATGAGTTGGTAGCACACTGTCATCTATGAGTCGATGTATTAATCTTTTGTTACCTTCGTCTATGAATTGTTAAGACACTGTCATCTATGAGTCGGTGTATCAATCCTTTCCTTACCTTCATCTATGAGTTGGTGTATTTCTTCCCTCTACCTTCGTTCATGAGTTGGTAGTTTACCGTCATCCATGAGTCGGTATTATTGAACTTATTACCTTCATCTATGAGTTGATAGTAATGTCTCTTTTCATTACCTATTTAGGGTATTTTCCACAGTAGAGTCAATGACCATTTTAGAGATTATTCCCTAATAGAGCCAATAATTTCTTCCCGCTGTTCTACTCATAATTTTTCCGATAGAACCAGTGATCCTTTCTCAAAGTGTGTTTTCCCACTAGAGTCAGTGATGTTTTCCTTGCTGCATATTTCTGGTGGATTTTTCCATTGTTGTTTGCTTTTCTTTTTCTACCCCGGTTGTGCTTCAGTCTCTCTAAGCATAGTTTCCTACAAGGTTGTATTATTCCCCAATGAGTCGTGTTTCCCTGGTGGTTCCCCTTTAGTTTTCTCAAGTAAAAGCAAAGTCGTAGTTAGTCTACACAGAGTTTGGTCTCCAATAGAGTTTTTCCCATGGAGTCCCATCATTTGCATACATACCATAAGCATTTATGGTATCTTAGGGCCAAAAATCGGGTCTTCTCTATTTAAGTATGATCAATATCATCGAGACGAAGACTCCAATCTTCATATCTCTGTACAGAATAAACTTAAATAGGTGCATCTGTCATACCCTAATTTTTACTCCTAAAATCCCACTTATCATACCATTTTGTTTCATCAGGATCACAAACTTGGTAACCTTCTAACCCTTTGGTCTTTAGGTTTGTTATGTGGGAGATCATAAGTACCTTTGTGTTTTCTTGTATCTTTGTGTTTACTTGCTTTTATGTTTTACTAACCCTATTAAAAAATACAAAACATGCTTTGTTTCCTTTTCTTATTTTGCAAGGTAGAGCTTTTTCATCAAAATATCAATATGGTTTCTAAATTAGGGTTATGATTTCCTAAGTCGAAGTGAAGATCAACAAGTGGTAAACATGATTTATTTCTCAAGGCATGACCTATAATTTTAGTTAACATTCATGTTAAGCTTCACTCAACACCAATTTTCCAAAAGAAGTTCAAGTTGGATGCTTGGTTTGCAAGTTAACTCAAGATAGGTTCATGTGTTTATTTCCTTGCCTTCTTCATCATTTTACTCAAGGTTTCATAAATATCAATCAAAGTTATATCAAGAATACTTCATTTGGAGTTCATATGATCATCTTTGTGCCTTGAAATGCAAGAAAACATCGAAAATCACATGTTGGCACAAGTGTGGGTGACCTAAAAATCAAGTATCACATGCTTTTGTTCCAAACACCATAACTTCTCCAATTCTCAAATTTTATAGGCGCTTCTTTGAGCCAAATGTAAAAAATGACATTCTTTGTAAATTTTCTTCAGAGGTCAAACATCAATTAAAGCTTTAAGTTCCTCAAATGTTGGAGGCCATTTGTGCATAAAACTAGGTCATGACCTGTTTGACCTAATGGCAAACCTATTTTTCAGTGTCACGGCCCCAACTTTAAACTCATGCCATTTTCAAATCAAGCATCCTTTTGAAGTGGTTCTTTTTGCATTGTATTCACCTTCATACAAGGATCAAAGAAAAATGAAAAACGCACGAGTAGATTTCATTTGACCTAAGCTTAAACATGGTGACTTAACTCTGCATTTTGGTACATGACCCGTAATTAGAAATGATGTCAAACTTCATTTGGGGACCACCAACCCATGTGCATCTCACTTGTTTTTGCTAAACGCGTCCCACTAAGTAAAAAACGACTCATTTTGGTGCTCAAGTCATGCTTTTCATCACTCAATTTCACATGGATTGGAGCTAGAAAATTCCAAACTTGGTTGACATGATTGAAGAGGAATGTGGAACATATCATGACCTTATTCTATTTCCTATAAATAGATCAAGCTTCTACTCTCATTTTCAAGCCTTAAGATCCAAACAAAATTTGCCTCCATCGAACCCGAAACTCTCAAAAACCAGAAGTTGGTTTCTCATTTTATCTTTGTTTTAACCTCAAACCACCACCCGGAATCCTCCATCGGCATCATCTGAAGCTACTTGAAGCATTACAGAAGCTTTCTGTGAACTCTAAGTACCAACTCAATCTCACCATTTTCAGACCTTTTGAGCTTACTTCGAACATGTAGCTACGAGTTTCATTTTCACTCAAAAAAGTTACCACACTCTTCATCTTGATCTTCTGAGTGAAAGCCCTCACCTAACTGTGATTTATTGTTTATATTTGGCATTTACTTTAACTTTGAAGCTTGTTAGGTTTTCTGCGTTTTTCTGCAAATTGATCTGAAACAAAGAGACATGAGCGATGGTGTTAGTTGAAGCTTAACCATGTGATGCTATGGCTTAAAATAACTAGACTGCGTTTTTGAAAAAATAAAAAAGGTTAGAGGTTGGAGATAACTGTTGCGCGTGTTTTGGTGCCAACATTTGAATTCATCCAATGAGAAGCTAACACGCGTGTATCTGTTACAATCTTTATTTTCTTTTTTATTTTTAGTTCATTTTAATTCTATTTTCTTTCAAAATTTATTTAAAATAGCTCCTAAATGATTTTTAACTCCAATTTTTTCCCATAATTTTCTAAAAATATTTTCTACCTTGCGTAATTTTTTTTCCAGGTTTTAAAAATGATTTTTAAGCATTTTTTTCTATTTTATTTTTTTTCTTTTTTATTTGATTTCAAACAGTTTTTTCTCATTGGTTTTGAAATATTTTGGATCTAAACTTTTGAGATCTTGATCCTTGGAGTTTTTCTCACTTTCCATAATTTTCTTGAACATTTATTTGATGTTTTAATGTATCATTTAAATTTTCCTTTTACTTTCCATTTTAAAACCATTTTAAGCCATTTTAATTTTATTTGATTTGATTTTTTCCATCTATTTTTAGTTTGACTTCTGGTTGACTTGGATCATGGCTTGATTGATCAATACTTCATTAATACCAATGGACTTTGGGTGATGCTTTGGTTGTATGAACCTTCATTATTTCAAACTTATTATTAAATGATCATTTGGATCATTTTTGGTACTTTGGATTAATAATAGGTTTATCATATTGTGCCACCAAGAGAGGTGATTGAAATTGATGATAGATGATCTCATGTTGTATTTGTTTTGGTTTAATCAATCTTTCTCTTCTGATCTACTTTTTCTTTTTTCTTTATTTTAAATCTTTGTGTTGCATTGTTTTCAGAGAATGACTTTGTATCATTTCTCTAACATGCACTACACCTACATTTCTATTGCCCGACCTCAGATAGGTGCAACATCTACATAAGTTCACTTACAATTGCTTAACATAGTGTTAAATTATCCTAAATTGGATTATTAACTACCAACACTAACATTAACTCAATATTACTGTGCTAACTTTACTTTTCTGCACTTTTACATTAATGTCATTTAATTTCCTGCCCTTTAATTTTATACCATTTAATTTCAAGCACTTTTCATTTCATGTCATTTACATGTCATGCCATTTACTTTTGAGATTTTTTTCCTTTTTCCCCTTGGGTTTTTCTTTTTCTTTTGATCAAAAGACATTAGCAAAGGCAAAATCCTAAAAAACTTTTTAAAGTGTTCTTGAGTACTATTGGTTACTATCCTTTACTTGAGGAGATTCAGACTTTGGACCTTGGACTTAGGAATTAGTTTTCTCTTTTCTTGGAGTGATCATCTGATGTTAAGCTTCACCTGATACTTGGCATTTCATTTGATACCTTGGGATTTCATATGACACCTTGGAATTTTATCTGATACCTTGAGTTTTCATCTGATGTGTTAAGTCTGTAGTTTTATGATTGGCAGCAATTTTGCTAAAACATGTATCTCAAAAAGATGGTGTGACAGATGTCTTGACAAGTTGGTAAGACATCACTGAAGATAAATGTTAAGTATGACGTTGTAACATGTTATACCAGAACATCAGTGTAGTTTAGGTTTTACTTATTGGAAATTTGTTTTTAAAATATGAGATTATGTATGGTTTTAGTTCTCATATAGTTACAGTCCAATGAGGGTTATTTTAGAAACATTGGTTCTATAACAAAATTGCTTTTGTTTCATAAAAATAATCTTGGAGACATTTTATTCCTATTTTTGTATAAAAGATTTTGCAGAAGATTTTGCAGCTGGAATATTGGATATGCGTGAAGAGTCCAAGCCTATGCTTGCAAGATTCTTTACAAATGGACTTTCTAAACCTAAAAACACTTGAAGAAGCCGTGTGCATGATATAAGGGTTTATGGTTTTTAGTTTATTTGTTGTTCATTGTTCATTGTGATCCACTCTCTTATCACTTTGATATTAGAGTTAGACTAAGTTTGAGTTGTTATTCGTCAATCACTCATAAGCTTTTAAGCAAGAGTAGATTGTGTGTCAAGTTATCTTTGCTCATCATCCATAAGCTTTTAAGCAGAGTTGTTTATTTGCCTTTGAAGAGTGTTCTTATACTTTAGTTATCATTGTTAGTTTGTCACTGATTTGTAACTGAAGGGAAGTGAGAGGGGTCTCATATCTAGGAGGGTCTTAGATAAAAATAGCACGGGTAGTGATTAGGTGAAAAGTTTGTAAAACAAGGGATTTTTAGAACTTCAAACTAATACTATTTTAATGGATTTCCTTCCTAGCTTGGATGCCCCCATAGTAGGTGACGTTGCACCAAACTGGGTTAATAATTGATTTGTGTACTTTACTTTCTACAACTTATTTTACTTGTATAATTGTTCTAGTTGTTGTGACTGATCTGATATTAGTGTCGTAACATCTGGTTCGACATCTGGTATTTGTGAGCCAGAATTTCAATTGGCATTAGAGCATGCACCCTATTTTGTATTAGGTGAGCTCTAGGGAAAATACTTTCTGGTACCATGGAAAAGGAAGGATGATTAAATAACAGACCATCACTCTTAGATGGCACAAACTATGACTATTGAAAGGCTCGTATGGTGGATTTTCTAAAATATTTGGATAACAAAGCTTAGAAAGCTATCATAAAGGGTTGGGACCATCCTGTTGTGAAGGACAAGGATGAGAAGGAGACTTTGAAACCAGAAGAGGACTGGTCTAAAGATGAATATGAACTTTCTCTTGGAAATTCCAAAGCTTTGAATGCCTTATTCAATGGAGTTGACAAAAACATATTCAGGTTAATAAACACATGTACTGTGACGAAAGATGCTTGGGAAATTTTCATAACCACTCATGAAGGCAAATCTAAAGTGAAGATGTCTAGAGTTCAGCTTCTCACCACCAAATTTGAGAATCTAAAGATGAAAGATGATGAGAGCAACCATGATTTTCACATGAATATTCTTGAAATATCAAACTCATCTAGTGCTTTAGGGGAAAGGATATCAGAAGAAAAGTTGGTTAGAAAAATTCTCAGGTATCTACCTAAGAGATTTAACTTGAAGGTGACAGCTATAGAAGAAGCCCAAGGCATCAATCGTACGAGAGTGGATGAACTATTTGGTCAGTTCAAACATTTCAATTGGCTATTAGTGACAAATCTGAAAAGAAGAATAAGAGCGTAGCTTTGTTTCCAACAATAAAGATGAAGAGGGTCAATGTGACCTAGATACTGAGGAAGGAATGTCAAATGCCATTGCATTACTTGGGAGGAAATTTAACAAGGTGTTGAAGAGAAAGGACAGAAGGGCAAGACCTAATGTCAAGAACATCTCACCTGACATCATCAAAAACTATGATTTTCAGAGAAAAACTAGAATTAAAGAGAAGTCTAGTCAAGATAGAGGTATTTAGTGTTTTGAATGTGAAGGCTTTGATCACATCAAGTAAAAATGTCCCATCTTCCTCAACAAGCAAAATAAGGGTTTTTTTGTGTGTGTCTTGGTATGATGATGATGAATCAAAATATGAAACTAAAGTTGAGACTGCTAAACATGTGATTGCTCTCACTTGCAGATAGGGGTCTGATGTAGAATCTTGTGATGAGAATGTTCTTTATGAAGATCTGGATGTGTCTTACAAAGTGCCATGTGTCAGGTATGAAGAAAGCTATAATAAAGGAAAAAAAATTAGAAGAGAATCATAGCTCAACTGAAGAATGAAAAGGAGAAACTTCTGTGTACTGTGTCTGATATTCAAAATGATATAACTTTCTTAAATTCCAAACTTGACAACATGACCAAATCCTTTAGAAGGATGAACAATGGAACTGATATGATGAAAGATACTGGAAATATAAGTGATAGTGATCAATCTCCTAATAAAAAAGGTAAGTTCCTATAGAGAAGTTCATTCCTTATGAAAAGAAGAAAGTGATCACCATGTCCGCCCACATGTTACAACATCCTGGCGGACATCTTGAAAATCCAACTAAATCCATGTTCTTAACTTGGAGATGTCATTATTATTGTGGGTATGGTCACATAAAGCCTTTTTGTTACAGACTGTATGAGGTTCAAAAACCCCCAGTTCTTTATGGGGATAATCCTTTAAGTAACAAGAGAAGGTATAGAGATAGGGATATTAATCTTATAGCCCATACTTCTTTGAGAGCTTCATCCAGAGAAGATTGGTACTTTGATTATGGATGTTCTAGACATATGATAGGGGTTCAGAAGTTTCTGGTGGATATCAGATCTCATTCCAAAGGTTTTGTCATATTTGGTGATAGATCCAAAAGAGAAACTAAAGGAGTTGGAAAATTAGTAAGTACTGACTTTCCTAGCCTAGAAGGTGTTCTTATTGTGAAAGGACTAACTACTAATCTTATCAGCATTAGTCAGTTGTGTAATCAAGGTTTAATAATTTACAAAATAAGAATGTTTGGTCACAAATGAGGAAGATGTTGTTCTAATGAAGTGTATCAGTTCTAAAGACAATTTTTATTTTTGGGTATCTCAAGGAATTACTAATTCTTTCACATGTTTAATAACCAAGAAGGATGAGGTGAAGCCATGGAACCAGAAGCTTGGACACCTACATCTCAAAGGTATGCAAAAAATCATATTTGAAGAAGTTATTAGAAGTCTGCCCAAACTCAAGATTGAGAAAGGTAAAGTATGCGGGGAGTGTCAAATTGAGAAGCAAACAAAGATGTAACATCCAAAGTTGCAACATCATACTACTTCCAAGGTGCTAGAACTTCTTCATATGGATTTAATGGGACCTATGTAAGCTGAAAGGTCTAGTGGAAAAAGATGTGTCTATAGAGTTGTTAATGATTTTTCAAGATGTACTTGGGTGAACCTTATCTAAGAAAAATCAGATATCTTTGAAGTTTGTAAAAGGATGTGAAAATGCATTAAAAAAGAACAAATGAGACAACTGGATCCCAAGAGTAATGAAGGGATATTTATTGGTTACTCTACAAGTAGCAGAGCTCATAAAATCTTTAATTACATAACTAAATCCATAATAGATTCTATAAATATTGTGGTTGATGGTTCTATCATTAAAAAAGTGAATGATGTTGAAATCATGGTACTTGCAATACAAAGGTCAAGACTGATGTCTTAACACAAAAACACGATGTTAGGACAAATGTTATGAGATCTATTGACAGGAAACCTGCTGTTGATTATACAGAAAGATAAATTGATAAATTTAAATAACACAATCAATTGTTAACCCAGTTCGATGCAATGTCACCTACTCTGGGGGCTACCAAGCCAGGAAGGAAATCCATTATATAGTATTAGTTAAAATCCTAAACAATCCCAGTTTATAACTTTTCTCCTAATCACTACCCCGTGTAACTTCTACCTAGTGTTGTACCCCAATTTTTGCCCATAAGATTCCTCTATCATCTCATACCATCACAATGCAACAAGATCACACACTAGGGTTTATCTCTTCTCCTTATCTTCAACTTTGCTCATGGGGAATCACCAAGCACCTTGACTTGTACTTTTTGTGATCATCTATGTTTTGTATTGATTAACCTTTTAACTAATAAATATAATAAATGTTTTCCCTAATTGATGATTTTATAGGTGAAAGCACAATGCATTCCATCAAGTTGATCTACAGGTTCATGAGTCTATTGCCATGCCTTCTTCAACAAAGCTTCATTGAGATTCAAGCTTCTTCATTAAATATGCTTTGAGGTAATGTCATGACAAAGTCTATTATGAGTCATCATATCTCAAGTTGTCAAAGATAGTTCGAAGATACAAGGGTTGATTGAAGAAGTTTGACCTAATTGGAAAAGTTTTTGATTTCTTGGTCACAAGTTCATATTTCCCTCAATTCTCAATATTTGTAAGTGTTTATGGTTGCTATCGTTCCTAATTATCATCCTCAACAACTTCTATTTGCATGACAAAATTATTTTTGCAAGGAGGCTTGTCAAAATTGAAAAGGGTTTCCAAGGCATTTTGTTGCTCTAGGGGGCTAGGGTTTTGAACTTCTAAAGGCTATATCTTGCTCATCTTTTGGTATTTTTGAGTGATTCCAAAAAAATGCTTCTCCTAAAAGGATCATCAACAAATCACTTCAAAATTTTCGAGAAACTTTTGTGTGGAAGATACCTAATGATGAAGAAAGATTACAAGTCCTCTAGATAAGCCATCAAATTCCTTTAGGAGACTTCAAAAGATCATAACTTGGTCAATTTTTATCTCCTCGAGCCCATTTGTTTTCCATAATGATCTTGAAGATGTTAACTTCATCTCTTATTTTATGTGAAAAGTTTGAAAATGGATGGAATATGCCCTAAGGATGCAAAAGATTATAGGTCATTTTATGAACTTTTGCCAACTTCACCAAGTCATAACTTTCTCATTTTTTAGAGATTTTAAATGGTTGAAGTCTCACAATGTCATTCAAGAGATCTAATTCATGCCATATTTTTTGGTCAAGAGAAAATTTAAAATGGAAGGCCATGTTTGGATGCAAGACATTATAAGTCATTTTTTTAAGAAAAACTTAGAATTTTTCTAAGTACAAAATTCAACCTCTTTTTCTCAACTTTGACTCATCACAATTTTCAGCTCGAGCATCCATTTGATTCCATTATTTTCAGATTATAAATCTTGTGACCTCATTTTTCTAAAGCTTTAAGAATCATGTCCTAAGAGTCCTTGAGCTGAGAATGCCATTGATTCAAAAATGGTACCTTGAAACTGAAGTTTCACTTCAAGTCAGAATTTGAAATTCATGTTGTGGCTTCTAAACATCAAATTAGCACGCGTTTTTGGTCTAAACATGTTTATCCAACTTGCCAAAGTGGATTAGAGCCTTGAAACACAAGGATTGGATGAGTTTTGATGCCAAACAGGTCACACCTTACTTGTGCATCCGATTCACAGGAATTCCCTCCAAATCTCATCATTTCACACGCTTGAGCATTCAATCAGCTTCCCTATAAATAGAGGATCATACATCATTCATTTTATCAAGCTTAGAGAGCCAGAATCACCCTACCAAACTTCTTCTTGAACCCAATTTTCTGCAACTTCGAATTTTCTGCAACTTCAAATTTTCTTTTACATCTTTCCTCAATCCATTTTCTTTGTCAATTCACCATCCTTAAACCTCACTGAAGCTAACAGAAGAAGAACCAAGATCTAAGACTTCCTAAATCGTGCTAGCCAAGTCAATTTTCAGAGCTCTACATTTTAACTTCAATAGGTAGATTCCTTTTCCAATTATCTCAAAATTTTATACCATTATGAAGCTCTCATTATCCAGATTCTAGTCGCAACACTTATTTTCAACTGGAAGTATGTTTTGACTATGAAATTTCAAATCCTTTTTCAAATCTTCCCTTTCAAAATGACTGAGCTACATCTTATATAAATTTTTCGTGAGGGTACCTATTGTACCCCAAAATTTGCCCTCTTTTTTCATCAACATTTTCTCATCCCAAGACTCTTGGAGCTCAAGATCAATCTAGGGTTTGCTCTGCTCAAGACACCTCCTTGCACTGTTGACCTAAATAAGGGTTTGAGTTTGCACAGGGATGTTTTGACCTAAAATGCCCAAAGTGACTTTCATACTTCATGTTGGACTCACAAGTTTGTCCATACCAAGTTTCAAGCCTTGAATCAAATTTTTGCCCAGTCAATTGGACAGTTGACCTAGAAATCAACTGTATTGGGGAAAAGTCAACTGTGGCCAATTGACAGTCAAACCTCATGAATTTTGACCCACATAAACATTATGAACTCATATGAACCATTTGATCAAGTTTGGATCACAATTCCACAAGAAATTTGATCAGATCACCAAAAGGGCAAAATGGTCATTTTTAGGATTTTGACTGTACAAGGGAAATTTTTGACTGTTTGACCTAACCAATGGCAAATCAAGATCAACCATGGACTCAAGGACTCAATGACATCATCTTGACTCATTCAACAAGTTCAAAAGGTCTCAAATGCATAGGATTGACAAATGAATTTTTCAGTCAACTGATCAAAATTTGACTGTACACTGAAAAGTCAAACTTTGACTTTTTGGTCAAAATCAAGTGCCAAGTGTCATTTCCAATCAAAACATGTCAAATTATGAAACTTGTTCATCAAGAAACCCAAAATTGCAAATTAGGTTTAAAATGGAAAAATTTCATAACTTAGAAATTTTCTAAGTTATGAAATTTTCTTATTTTTTCCTAACTTTGCCCCACATTTTCACAAGGATGAAAATGGATTCAAACAAAACTTAAAACATTAAAGTTGTAGTACATCACAAAGTATACAACTTTGATTCACAAAGTTTTCTCAAAAGAAGCTTGGATATCAAGTTATAATTTTTGGAACAAGGGTACCTAAAACTTTTAACTTAGAGAATTTTTGCCCTAATTTAGGCAGGATTTTGACCCATCTTCTTGGCCATTTTTCACATAGTTACACTTGGAGTATTAAGTTGCATTTCAAAGATGTATTATGTTACATGTTGCAAGTTTTCCAAATTGTCCAAGAACTCCTCAAACACCTTTGTGGTTAGGGAGAATCGAATGCTTGAAGTTGGCAAAAACTCACTTTGTAACCATGGCCAATACATGTTCATACCAAGTTGCAAATCTGACCAAACTAGCTTAGTATATAATTACAGGCCTCTAAACCAATTTACACTCAAAAATTGAATGCAAATACATTGGATATTGGCATTGTTCTGATCAAGGGAGCATTGTACATTGAACATTTCCATTTTAAGCATAAAGATGGCACTTCCATTTTCATAAAGGCCACTTTATGTCAAATTGCATTTTCTTAAGCCTTGGACTTTTTTCCTTGCAGCAAACAAGTTCCCTAATCTCAGGCATAGTACACCAACTTGAGCATGCTTGTAACTAGCCTGTACAGGCCATAGCTTGGTCACTTCACATCTTTGCTTTCAAAACAAGTCAAATGGCCAAAAGCTCATAACTCATACATCTGATAAAACCAACTCAAGAAAAGTTGTCAAACAAGTTTTGCATACCCTTGTAAGCCAGAAGCACGAGCTTTTCATCCCTAAAGCACCCTTATACTCAAAAACACCATTTTCATGCAAAACAGGGTAAGCCCTGCAGAATCACTTCCAACTTCACTTTTCCTCGTGCGTTTTGCCTCAAACTTGTTCCAATACCTTCCATTCAACTCACTCAAACTATCCCAAACCTCCATTGCCAATTGTAACTCCATTTTCAATGTTCACCATTTCTGTTTGAAAGCTTTGCAGGTTGAGTTATGTAGCACGATTCAGGCTAATTCAAAATAAACTAAGCATTGGGAAAGGTTCAAGGGACATCAAGCAAGCTCAAAAGAACCTCAGGCCTCATTGAAAGTTGCTGCATTGTCCAGCTCGAACTCAACTGGAACAGGTATTTCATGAACTTCTATCTCTCTATTTAGGAACATTTAGACTTAGGTTTGTGAATGAAAGATGTTGTATTCATTGCCCTGAAGTCATACATGTGCTTAGTTTTCATTTATATTAATCATGCTAGGAGAATTTCATCCATGAACTTTCTGAAAAAACTAGGTTAGAAATTAGGGCCAGAGAAATTCTCTCTGGTCTTTGAGAGTTAGCTTAAGTTTTTTATATGGTTAGATTCGTTGTTTGATGCTCTACAAGTTTCATGTTTTGAGTTTTATCAAAAAAGCACTGGAACGGGAGATACAAGTTTGAACTAAGCCATGCGCGCGTTTCTGTTGGACATAGGAAGAAGATGAAGTAGCTAGGCTGGGCCTGGCTACTTCCTACTTTTGACACCCCCATTTTCAGTTTCACACCCCCCTGACCCATTTCTTGTATATTTGTTATTTTTGCATTTTTATTTCATTTCTGACTTTATTATTTTATTTCCAAATAAAAAAATGCCTAAAAAATATTTTCATAAAATTTTATATTTATTTGGTATTTATTTTAATTATTTCTAACATTGATATATTTAAATACTTTATATTATTTTGTTTAAACCTAAAAACAATGTAAAAAATACTTTTATTTTCATTTATTATTTTTATTCACATTTGAAAATATTTTCTTGAAATATATACATTTTTGTAAATAATTTATTTTATTTTTTACACACTTAATATATTTAGAACAAAAAACCTAAAATAAATACATTTTTATTTTTATTATTATTTTATACAAAAAAAAACATTTTTTTTTATAATATATTCTTATTTTTGTACATATTAATATATTTTGTATATAAATAATACATTATATTTATTTTCTTAAGAAATTAGGGTTTTTTCCCTAAAAACAAATAAATTAACTTTTATTTAGTTCTTTACATTTCTTTCCATTAAAAATATTTTTTTTTACATACATAAAAACTTTTTTTTGCATGATGCATTTTATTTAATATTTATTTATTGTATTTATTTAAATATTGTACATTTAAATATTATGCCTTGCAAATTCAATTTGGTTGTAATAATTTAGGGTTTAATTTCTTGCAAAATAATCCCCTATTCAAATTTGTACCCGCTCCCTATATCATGTTGTAATAGTGTAGAATTTAAATTCTCGCACCTTTAAGCTTTCAATTATGCCATGATTAGAGAATTAGGGTTTGTATGCAAAATCAAATTAACAAATAGTTTGACCTAATCAAAGACAAAAAAGCATGAAAAATAAACACAATGCACACTTGCACCCCTAGGGTTACAATCCACTTGTTGCCTTCAAAAATGGGCCATGGTATGCATGTCAAGTACTTTGGCAAAACAAAAATAAAACAAAAGATCATAGTCCCTCGATGACGCTATCTGAGTTTCCTAAACAAAATTATCAAGTCCCTCAAGAAAATTGTCAAAAATACTTGACACAATTGCTATCATGGTCTATACGATGACCCCCACCTGTCCCGTTTAACATCCTAACACAAGGTTGTTCACCAAATACAATGGTTAAGCAACACTGTTAAAAGGGTTAAAAACATAAGAAAGATCTTTGAGTAAAATAGGGTAGACAACTCTTAGTTACTTGATCAAAGTTTGCAAAAAACATCCTTGCTATCTTCAAAACACACTTCGCCACATAATTTCAAAACCCTACTTTCAAACATTGAAAACTTTTCAAAAGACAAAAACACCTTTGTATACATTCAAACAAGAATCATTACAAAGGTTTCCACAACGATGGCCTCTTTTCAAAACATCTTTCAAAATCACACACAAAGAACCATTTCAAACAATTAAAGAGCACCATTTCAAACAATTGGAAAGCAAAGCAAGTGATCTAAACAAGTAACTAAGAGCCCATGGATAACCATGGATAGAAAGGGTGCTAATACCTTCCCTTTCTATAATCTACTCCCCGAACCCAAGAAAACATCTCAAAGGTCTTTCCTGTGCTTTTTGACCTTTCCTTAGGATAAAATAAAAAGTCGGTGACGACTCTTGCTAAACCGAAACATTTGCGAACACAAACGCAAAATCCTCAAGTCAGTTCTCCCGCCGTATCACAGAGCTGGCGACTCTGCTGGGGACAACTTTAAAAGTGGAGTAACCTTAGGGCTTAGATCACCCTTTGCATGATTATATTGTTTGCTTTGATTACTTTACATTTGGTTCTCTTGTTTGGGCTTGAAATCCTCTACACGGATTTGGGAAACATTCATAGGTAAATAGCAATACGTTATGGAAACTGTGCGGGGTATACCGACATGGTTGAAGCAATAGCTATATTAGTGCGACATATTTGTGAGTACCGGTAGCCTTTGAGTCAATCAAAGAGAATACGGGGCCGCTGAGTGATGTCATGAAGCACTAATGAACTCTTAGAATCTTACTTGACCATCTTGGCCTTTTTAGGGGTAGTGAGATGACCGGCTTTGGTGCAGTCTGAAGTTGGTAGATACTCGATACTACACTCATTGAGGGTTGTTTTCTTGGAATATTTTGGTCGCTAGTTAAGTGGCTAAACCAAAACAATGAACATAGAAAACAATCCAGTGATATTGAGCTCCTTAGAACCCGGCTACTATTTATAGGACAGGTTTGAGCCAACTAAACTCAAGAGGGTATTTACCTTTGAAACCTCATGCAAGCCTGAAAATAGGGTTTTGTGTGACTTGCTTGTACATGTGTTTGTGCATACATCATGAACATCATAAAGCATCATATGCATCCACTAACCATTTCAAGGGTTTGGATCTTCATCTTTGTTCTTGTTTTGTAGGTCATGGAATCTCTTCGCAGGAAAACAATTCAAGTCAACCTTGTGAGAATCCCTCCTCAACTCAAGGAGCTCACTTCTAAGATTTCATAGAATTCTCTCTTCAGTGAAAGACATGGTAGGCTTCTCAATTTGGTCAACTCCAACATTGAAGAAGACATGGTGAAAGTTCTCTTCCAGTTCTTTGACCCCCTACACCACTGTTTCATATTCCCTGATTACCAACTAGTACCCACTTTGGAGGAATTTTCTCAACTCCTGAGAATTCCTATTCTTCATCAACTACCCTACAACGGTACGGAAAAAGAACCAAAGCCTGAAGATGTTTCTCAAGCATTACACTTGCAACCATCTGACATCAAGGGACATTGGGAAACCATAAGTGGTGTCAAGGGTTTCTTGGCAAAGTTTCTGTTTGAGAAGGCATAAGACTGATGGAATTATCTTGATTTATAAGCCTCTGAAGAGATTGTGGCACTCCTTATCTATGGGTTGGTCATGTTCCGAAACCCCGATCAACTTATAGATGTGAATGCTGTCAAGATTTTCATATCCCGGAATCCTATACCTACATTTCTTGGGGACATCCTACACTCATTTTACACACGAACAATGAGGAAAAGAGGTGTTCTCATGTGCTGTACTCCTCTCCTAGCAAGGTGGTTTATTTCTCACCTTCCACAATCAGTTTTGAAGAATGAGCAGGGTTTAAGGTGGTCACAATGGTTGATGACCCTCACACATTCTGATGTACATTGGTGTTCTCCGTCTAGAGAAAATGTCATCATCATTGATCATTGTGGGGAATTCCCTAATGTCCCACTACTTGGCATTAGGGGAGGCATTACCTACAACCCCTGTTTAGCTCTAAGACAATTTGGATATGCTCAGAGGGATGGCCCTCATGACATGCTGATTCCTGACCTAGTTTTTGACTTCGATAACGATGCACAAGGAGTTCGACAAAGGTTCATCAGAGCTTGGAGGATGCCCAACAAAGTGGATAGTAAGACACTGGGGCACAAGAATTCCATCCCCCTTGAGCCTTATCTCAAGTGGGTACGAACCCGCGCCCAGAATCTTATGATGCCATATCCTCACATTCTCCCCTTGATCAAAGAGCTCGTTATGGAAGGAGAGGTTCCATACACCCTCCTACATCCTGACATGCCAACATCATGGGAAGAAATGCAAAAGAGTTGGATCCAACTCAAGGAAGAACGAAATACTTTTGAAGCCAGCTTCTATGCCAGTGAGAAGAAGGTTTTGGAGCTTACCCGCCGACTTCATGAGGAGGAGACTCTCAACACTTACATCGCACCAAAGAGGATGCACAATGTCTTTTTACATTAAGAATTTTGTAATATTTTGCCCATGGGGCACTTATGTACTAACAATTTCTTCTTAATATGATGTGTGCTCCTTTTTGTTTACAACAAATTTGAATTTATAAATCCTTGAATGCATTACATGAATAACACATCATTCATCATATGCATAAACAGGTCTTCGCACCAGGTTTCCTTATCTTTTTGCTGTTTATTTCAGCAAGATGGATTTGGAGCAGACGGTTAAGGATCTGCAGGCACATAATTCTCAATTCTAGCAACTCCTCATGACCTTAGCAAAGGGTTAAGAGGATCTTAAAGCACTGTTGGAGAAAAATAAAGAGAAAAAGAAGAAAAGGCCCAGAGTAGCCACTTTTGGAAGAAGGTTTGAAAGCAATGCTAGAAAAGTTCTCGAGTTCCCCTCAACATCGGATGAAAGGGGTTGGTAAAGGAAAAGGAGCTGCGGGACCTTCTGAATCTGAAGTTGAAGAGGAGGAAGAGGAAGAAGACGAAGATTACTCCGAACAGAAATATCCCCCGGCGGATGATAAATATAAGAATCTTGAGGATAGAATGGCAGCCATGGAGTTGCAAAGGGTACCTGGTTTAGATTTTGAAGAACTAGGGTTGGTCGCTAGGATCATCATTCCTCCCAAGTTCAAAGTACCAACATTTGCTAAGTATGACGATCTGTCCTGCCCAAAGATGCATCTGAGATCCTATGTCAGAAAGATCCAACCCCACTCATCTGATAAAGACCTCTGGGTACACTTTTTCCAAGACAGTTTGTCAGGCACACAATTGGACTGGTTCTATCAACTTGAGAGGTCTGAGGTTCATAACTGGGAAGACTTAGCTGCTGCTTTTTACCGTCAATACCAATACAATGCTGATTTGGCGCCCACTCGTACTCAGCTACAAAGTATGGGGATGGCTTCCAATGAAGGATTTAAAGAGTATGCCCAGAAGTGGCGTGATCTGGCTGGAAGGGTGCACCCCAGAATGTCACTATTGTTTCTAAAGATGAGCTGTTTATCATGTATTGTGCTTCGCAAAACCGTCCGGTTAATGCGATCACTTATCTGATCCGTACCTTTGTGGATCTCATTGATACTGATCATGCACCCATTCGGATGGGAGGTCTCGTCACTATGATTGCAAATGTTATTGGACCTCGACAATCCTTTAAGCATCTGAATGCTTTTACTGGTATTACTTGCATGACCATCGAGTTCTGTTTCAACACTGGTATAATTGGTGATCTTGGCCCGACTGAGTTTACCTTGTTGATTAATGGCCAAGTTATGCAGCTGTTTACCTTGCCTAATCCTGCTACGAGTATGCATAACAAAGCCAACTGGCTTTTTGGTCTTGATCAGCAGCCTTCTCCGCCCCGCACTCCTGAGACTCCGCAAGATTATGAGGTTTTGGAAGATTCTGAGGAAGATCCCACTGCTCCTTCAGGTTATTATGATCTGGGCCCTCCTCAGCACGACTCTACCGCTCACTCTGTTGCTCCTGGCACTGTTATGCATGAGGCTCCTACCCCTGATTATGCCCTCGTCATCCACGCTCTCCAGGTGGAACATCAGGCTTTGAGGGACGATTTGACTAGTTTGCGAGCGGATTTCTTTGGTTTTATGGATACTGTTTCTGCGCAATTTCAAGAAGTCTTCGCCTACTTTCATTCTTCCTCCGCTCCTAAGGCAGGACCATGTAGTGGCTAGAGTTTTTAAGTAGTTCATTATATTTAGCTTAGTTTGATTTTGTTAGGAATTACAATATTTTCGTTATGTTTTTATGATTTACTTTCCAGACACATGATTCTGAAAATTGTAAGCAATTTTGGTCATCATTTTAAAAAGCCGTTCACGTTATTTTCCTATAATTATATTGCAGCTTAATATATTGTATGTTATAAATATATTTTGTTATAGGAATATTTGTATTATTACATGCATACTGTCCTTCACGCGCCTGTTCCTGTTCCCCAAACAAGCTGAGACGCACGCCTCAGCCTAACGCGCTGACAGGAGGCGCACGCCTCCAACTTCCCATGCAGCTTTGAGACGCACGCCTCATGCGTGGTCTCCTATGTCAGGCGGGCGCCTCAGCATTTGTCTCGCGCAGTAAAAGTTGGTCCCCCTGCATTTACTTGTCTTGTCCGTTTCGTTTTCCCATTCACCCCATTAATTCAAATTCAACACTCTTTATTCCCATTCAAACTATATTCCTCCCATTTCCCACCATTAATCTCCATTCAATTTTCCCCTCCATTTTCCAACACCCACTTATTATAATTTATCACCCTTAACTCTCCCTCCACTATAAATACCATCCATCCTTCTTTCTATTTTCACAACATTTCTAACCATCTATACCATTTCATCTCCTACACCCATATTTTCTACTTCTTTTTTCTTCTTCTACCCATATCCATCCATGGCTCCACGAAACAACCAAAGACAAGTTAAGCCCGACCGACCACCACCCGACCTATCCAATATCATTTTCCGCGATAACGACGACGGTCAACAACAACAAAAGTATACCAAATTCTATACCCGTTCCGTCGTCCCTACAAAATACATAAGTTCGGAGTGTTTGGAAACCTTAGGAATGACCGATAACATCATATTAATGCTCAATAACACCAGTTTAACCAGTCTATGCACAAACCCATGTCCAACCTATGAACCGCTCATGCTTGAATTTCTTAGTTCCTTCTCTTACATAACACCTGTCGACGATCCCTACACAACCGGATCCGCCAACTTCCGCATGTTCAACCAAGAGTACTCTCTTGATCAAGAAAGAGTCGCCGAACTCTTATCTTTCACTCGCGGCGAGCATGTTCATTACAAACCTTTCGACGATGACAACGATCTTTCTTGGGATCAAGTCGGCTTCTCCTTATGGAATGATCTCACCGGTCAAACAACGGAAAGTTGGCGCAATCTCTATGCTTCTCAAATACATAACCCGACATTAAGGTACTTTCACCACGTTCTTGCTAACACCATCTTTGGTCGGACCAATAATCACAAGGTCAACCAAAATGAGCTGTTCATCATTTTCTGTGCCCTTAATGGTCAGGCTGTCAACGTCGCTCCTTTCATGCTCAGTCACATCCACACATGCGCGAACGCGGCAGGTACTAATCCCTTTGTTTTTGGCGGCATCATCACATCTTTAGCATTTGCTTTAGGCCTTTCCGCTGAGCTACTTTCTTTGTTACCATACATGATGCCAGCCACTCTTCTCGATGTCATCTATTGCCGAGATTCCCACATAATCTCTCCAAGACATGATGGCCGGTTTACATTGGTGATAAATCGTCGTCCAATTCCTGATATTGTGTTACCTTGTCCGAATCGTATCGACGTCCGAGTCCGTGCAAATTGGCGTTATGCTCTTGATGCACCTGCCGCCCAACAACCAGATAATCCCGCTGCAAATTTCGCAGCCATGCAGGCTCATATGCTTCGTCAAGATCAGTTGTTCCATGCCATGCAACAAAACCAAGCTGAGACTTTACGTCTCATACAAGAAGTACAACGTGATCAACAAGAGCTGCGACGCGAACAACAACAATATGCTTTTCTCCATGATCGTAACCTCGAATCTTTACAAGCTCGCATAGCAGACGCACTTCATCTTAATGATTCTAATTCTAACGTAGGACGAAGACCTCGTACTAGAGGACGCAGAACAAGAGCTCATGATTCTCAAAGCCACGAGTGATCGCCTTTCTCTTTTCATCTGATTCTCCTTTGTTTTTTTCGCATTGAGGACATTGCTCCTTTTAAGTATAGGGGAGTCAGATCACTTCCTTGTTCATTTCTATTTCCTTTGCTCTCTTTGTAGTATTTTTCCTTTTATTTCTTTTCCTGTATTGCAAAATTTCAATTCAATAAAATACTTATGCAAATTTTAATCTCTTATGCAAAAATTTGTGCTTACTCGAATTCCCCCTATTTCTTGAGCCATAACGAATAAAATAAAACAATTTTAAACACGCATTTATAAAACATTATTCAATTAGTATTAAGGTTGCCTATTATAAACAAGAATTCGAGCAACTTAGCAAAATTTCTATCGTCTTAACACTTCAAAACCCCCGATGTGTTGGATCGATTTAAGTACTTATTATACCAAAACCTTTAAAACTTAGTTTTAGATTAGCCCCGAGTAGTTTATTAAGCAGTCAGCACCGCCATAAAACATAAACTACGTGGAGAGCTGATGAATATAAGTGATTGATCAAATATTCTTAAGAAATTGCTTTTATCTGAAGATGCACTTATTAAGTTAGATGATCCTTACCAGATCATTTAATCCAACAGTTGCAGAAACTATAAATTTAAATGCATAATAATCCATTATAAATTGGTTCAGTGGTCCCTGGTGCTGAACTTGGTAGGGCGAATCACGGTTCGATCCCCCACAATTTTTAATTGGAAAAAGGGAGTACCATATGATTAAATTACCAGAACTCCTAGCTGGCTTACTAAGATCAAATTCACTAACCAGTTACTCCACTATGTGCGTGTAAGGTAAAGGGCTTATGTGATTGCACTAGAATGAAAACAGGTGAAATAAAACATAGTATCAGGTTAAGCTATAATGACATGACTTAAATTGGTCTGCTTAAATGGGGTTATCCAGTGTTCCTACGGTAACTTTGGTGTTTAAGTTCGACTTAAATTCTCTAACAAAACAATTTCAATCTGCAACCTGGTACGAAGTGATGTATGCTTTTATATCTGTGTTTAACTGCGCGTCAGTGATTTTCACCTTTTCACTTTTGCTTGAGGACAAGCAACGGTTTAAGTATAGGGGAGTTTGATAACGCAATTTTATATAGTATATTTGATTTAATTTTCATAGGTAATGTTAGTATTTTTTATTTAATTATTTCATTTTATTTCCATATTACGCCGGTATTTCTATTGTTTCAGGTATTTTATTTTAATTAGACAAATTGAGCAAAGTGAAGAAATTCAAGAGTTATTGGACTAAGGGTGCAAGAAATGAAGAGAAGAGGTGTGCAAAGCAATGATGATGGATCAAAAAGGGTCTATTATCTCCAAACGGGCCCAAACGAATTCAAACCCACGCAGGCAAGAAAACCCTAAAAGCGCATACAAGAGTGAGACGCACGTCTCAACTCTCCTCCTACAATTGAGGCGCCCGCCTCGGACTTTCCCCTTAGTGGGAGGCGCCCGTCTCAGCATGGTCAAAGGGAGAACAAGTCAATGGAGGCGCCCGTCTCAACGTGGGCAAGTAAGAAACGAGAAATTCAAGGATACGTGGGATACAAAAATATCTGAAGAGGTGGTTACGTTGAAGGACTATAAGAGGACATTAGAAAGTGAAAATTGGGACCGTTTTTGCTTAGAATTTTTCCAGTTTTCAGAATTTTTACTTTCATCGCATTTACTAGTTTCCAGTGTAATTCGATTCCTAGTAGTTATTTTTTCCAGCCAGTTTTCTTTTCCTTTTCGAATACTTAGAATTTATTCCCGTTGAAGAGCGAAGATTCTGTACGGATTGATTCAAGCTTCAAAGATTGTTTCCAGCATTATTTAATTCAGGTTCTTTATTTATATCCTTTAATTAATTATTTGCATGAGAATATTTATTTAGCCATGAATTTATTTATGATTATTATTTCCTTTAATGTATCCATGTCGGTTTTTATGAGTATGTCTGGCTAAATCATTTAAATATCGATATGTAACGAGTTAATTTGAATGGATCCGGAATAAACAGGCTTGATTATATTTTATAAAATAAACACTTTTTCTGATTTAGTTATCTAGTTTATTTTGTTAAAAAGGTTTAGAAACCAACAGAGCGACAGTTTGAGGTTAATAAACCGACTAAGATTAGAAACCAACAGAGCGACAGTTTGAGGTTTAGAATCAGATAGTAGATGCTAGGTATTGTTTTTAAATACTGCGACAGCGTTTTAAAACCAATTAAACTTTATTTATTTTCAAAAAGTAATTTTAAAATCAATGGGATAGCGAAAGCATACATCAGAGTTTAAAATTATAATTTACTTCAATAGAGCGAAAGTTTGAGAATAGATTTTTGAATAAATACTTTTTGCTGAAAAAGATATTATTATCATTTTTAGAAAACGAGCCTGTAGAAAGCCGGATTCTTTAGTGTTAACGACGTACATACCGATATTCGCATTATTATTATTTCAATTAGAATTAAGTTTTATTACCCAAAAATTCCCCAAATTAATTATTCGATAGCTATAGCTTTACACAGTAGTTTAGGTTACGTTAGTTCGATTTATAGTCCCTTAGGTTCGATATCTTTTAAAACTACACGATAGGGCTGTATACTTGCAGTCTCCCGATTAATTTAGACGATAAAGTCGCGATCAGACGCCAACTCAAGTACTCTTTCATTTGTTAAAGCTGAATCTTGCCAGTTTGAAGGAAGCGCCAAATAACCCTAATACCTCCTCCCTATACTACCACTCCAATGCCAAGTGTGCTTACCACTCTGACAGTGCAGGGCATGATACTAATAATTGTTGGGCGCTTAAGAACAAAATCCAAGACCTGATTGACGCCAAGGAAGTAGAATTCGATGCGCCCGAAAAGCCAAATGTAACTTCTGCCCCAATGCCCAAGCACAGTCATAATGTTCATGCCGTTATGGAAGACCTTCATGTTACTGATGTTGCTGACCTGTTGACTCTGTTACTAGTGATTAAAGAGAATTTGATGAGAGCCAGGATATTCCCATGCTGTGGGAAAGATTGCTACTTTTGTTTGAACATACGAGCTGACTGCCCAATGTTGAAATCAGGTGTCCAACGCCTGATGGATACTCAAGAGATACTCTTCCAAAAGACCCCTGTTGATACCTTCACTCCTGTTACTCCTACTACTTTTTCTACTTCAACCAACGATATTGCAATAATAACCATTTCCACCAATCTTCCCAAGGCTTGCAAAAGGCCTGTCAAGATTACACCTGTTCTTGAGTTTGTACCATTAAAAATCACCATGCCGGGGCCTGTTCCGTATTAATCTAGCAAGACGATACCATGGAACTATGGAGGAGAAATCTTCTATCATGGCATCAAGCAGATTGAAGCAGTCCAAGAGAATTCTGAAGTAGGGAACATTGCGGGTACAAGCAAGATAACCCGCAGCGGCCGGATTTTTTCTCCGGAGATTGCTCCCCCTCGAGCAGTTTTCAGACCCTCGAAAGCTTCCATACCTGTTAGGCCATCTATGCAAGACCCAATAATTGAAGAATTGGATACTCCTGAAGTAAGACCATCTGTTGATACTACCGATAAGGGTAAGGGGATACTAGAAGCGCCTGTCAGGACGAAGGCTCATGCTGTGGTTATCCCCGAAACCACCCAGAAAGAAATGGAGGAAATCTTGAAAATAATCAAAAGGAGCAATTTTGACGTCGTGGAACAGCTAGGGCAGACCCCTTCTAAAATATCCATGTTGGCTCTTCTACTATGCTCTGAGGCCCATGCTAAGGCCTTAATTAAATTTTTAAAGACGACACACGTGCCCCAAGAAACTTTGGCTGACCAGTTTCAGGAGTGTGTGGCCAGTCTTACTGCTGATAATGGCCTTGGCTTTTCCGATGCTGATTTGACTCCCAAAGGAAGGAAACACAACGACACGCTACATGTCTCAGTTGAATGCAGGGGAACCACCCTCTCCCATGTCTTAGTTGATATTGGTTCTTCCTTGAATGTGCTGCCGAAGAAAGCTTTAGACCGTTTGGACTGCGAAGGATTGACCCTCAAACCTAGTAACATCGTTGTTAGGGCCTTTGATGGGTCCAAAAGAATGGTTCACGGAGAGGTTGGCATTCCTATCAAAGTAGGCACAAAAGTTTTCAACTCCACCTTTTATGTGATGGACATCCGTCCTTTATATTCGTGTTTGTTAGGAAGACCGTGGATCCATTATGCTGGGGCAGTTACCTCCTCTTTGCACCAAATGCTGAAATATCCTGTTAAGGGTAAGATTATAACGGTGCACGGTGAGGAAGAGTACATGATAAGTCACCTCAACTCCTTCCGATATATGGAGTTGGATGGCGAGTTCATCGAAACGCCTTTCCAACATTTTGAGGAAGTTTCTCCTGAGGTCGCGGTTGCAAAGACAATGGTTGAAGTGCCTATCATTCCCAAGCATGTATCTAGGATGGTATCTCTCAAGGACGCAGAGGCTGTAATTAAAGAAGGAAAGAGCACAGTGTGGGGGCAACTGCCCGATTTTCCCCATAAGATGGAGAAGTTTGGATTAGGGTTTACTGCTGTAAGACAGAAGGCTATGCGTCACTCCAAGGCTGGAGGACCACCCGTCAAAATCTCTCACCATGGAGTTAATGCTGTTGAAGATGAAGATGAAGAGAACAACTTCGAAGATTGGATATTTCCAACCGTCGAAGGGGGTTTAAGAAACTGGGAAGCAAAGGATTTTATTCCCATCACCTTCATCAACCAGTAATTTTATCTTTGAACAATTTCCCATTTTTGATCTATAATAACTAAACAATTCGTACACTATTTTCACCTCATGCCTTGCCCGGGGCATGTAGGTCCATTTGTAAGGGCTTGATTTTCTTCATTATCATATGCCATGTTTTAATGAATCATTGGACGTCTTCATTTATAAACTGTTGTGTTCATTTTCTTTCCTTTTGCATTTTGTTTTGTTTAAGGATGGCTATCCCTTACACACACCCACACTCACAAATGCAGGTACCCATCCACTCCGGATTCCATGGGTGACTATTCTGCTTTAGCCTTCGGTAACTCTGAAGATTTGGTCAATCATGCTGAGTACGAAGTTGACGAAGACTGTGAAGTACCGGGAGAGTTAGCCAGACTTTTGCAACAAGAAGAGAGGGCTATTCTGCCTCATGAAGAGTTGCTAGAAACCATCAACTTGGGAACAAAGGAGGACAAGAAAAAGGTAAAAGTGGGTGACAACCTGGAACAAAGTGTAAAAGAGTGCTTGGTGCAGTTGTTGAACGAATATGTTTAGATCTTTGCCTGGTTCTATGAAGACATGCCGGGACTAGACACAGATATCGTGGTTCATCGTCTCCCTACAAGAGAAGATTGTCCACCGATCAAGCAAAAGGTCCGCCGAATGAGGCACGACATGTCTAAGAAGATCAAAGCTGAGGTAATGAAGTAATTCAACGCTGGCTTTCTGGCTGTTATTTCCTATCCATAATGGGTTGCTAACATTGTGCCCGTGCCTAAGAAGGACGACAAAGTCAGAATGTGTGTGGACTATCGGGACTTAAACAGGGCAAGCCCTAAGGATGATTTTCCGCTGCCACACATCAACATCTTGGTTGACAACACAACTCAACACAAGGTTTTTTCCTTCATGGATGGATTCTTGGGATACAACCAGATCAAAATGGCCCCCGAGGAGATGGAGAAAACTACTTTTGTCACGCAATGGGGTACCTTCTGCTACAAAGTGATGCCATTCGGACTGAAGAATGCAAGGGCAACCTATCAACGCGCCATGGTAGCTTTGTTTCATGATATGATACATCATGAGATCGAAGTTTACGTAGACGACATGATAGCTCGATCACAGACAAAAGAAGAACACCTTGATCATTTGAAAAAGCTGTTTGCCAGGTTGAAGGAGTATAAGCTCAAACTGAACCCAAGCAAGTGCACTTTTGGAGTTAGGTCTGGTAAACTTCTGGGATTTATTGTCAGTAACAAAGCCATTGAGGTTGATCCAGCTAAAGTAAAGGCTATACAAGAAAAGCCATTAGATGATTCTTGGGACGCTTAAACTATATTACGAGGTTCATCTCTCACCTGACATCTACCTGTGAGCCAATCTTCAAGCTGCTGAAGAAAGATCAGGTAGTTGAATGGAACAATGATTGTCAAGTTGCTTTTGATAAGATCATTGGAACCTCCTATTTTGATGCCACCCGTCGAAGGAAGGCCGTTAATCATGTATCTGACTGTTTTGGATAACTCAATGGGGTGCGTACTGGGCCAACATGACGAGTCTGGCCGAAAAGAGCATGCCATTTATTACCTTAGCAAAAATTTTACCGACTGTGAGACTCGCTACTCACTGCTCGAGAAAACTTGCTGCGCATTGGTATGGGCTGCTCGCCGGCTAAGGCAGTATATGTTAACTCATACCACTCTGCTGATTTCCAAGATGGATCTGATCAAGTATATCTTCGAGAAGCCTGCTTTATCTGGAAGAATCGCTAGATGGAAAACGATCCTGACTGAGTATGATATCCAGTATACTACCCAAAAATCTATAAAGGGGAGTGTACTAGCTGACCATCTAGCTCATCAAGCCGTCGAAGATTACCAATCTATGAGATTCGACTTCCCTGACAAGGACATCATGACATTGGACAACATTGAAGGTAACTGACCGTATGACGGACCTGAACAAGGATCCCGATGGACCCTGTACTTTGATGGTGCTTCAGATGCACTTGGCAACTGTATCGGTGCGATACTCATTTCCCCAGAAGGTTTCCATACACCCTTCACTGCCTGACTTTGCTTCAGCTGTACCAACAACATGGCTGAATATGAAGCTTGCATCTTCGGTCTCAAGGCTGCTATAGACTTGAGAATCAAATCTTTGGTCGTATTTGGGGACTCGGCTTTGGTTATCAGTCAAGTCAAAGGAGAGTGGGACACCAAACATCCTAATCTTATCCCATACAAAGAACATGTCTTGAAATTATTGCTTCATTTAGAGAAGATTACCTTCGAGCACTTCCCGCGAGAAGAAAATCAGTTAGCCGATGCTCTAGCTATAATGTCTTCCATGTTTAAACTCAACTGGGATAACGAGGCTCCCCAAATTACCATCGAGCGAATGGATGAACTTGTGCACTATCACGAGATTAACACCGAAGAAGTAGTGGAACAACCCTGGTTTCATGAAATCAAAAGGTATCTCCAGACTCGAGAATACCCTGAAGGAGCTTCCGTCAACGACAAAAAGTTCTTAAGGAGATTTGCTTCCAAGTTCTTCCTAAGCAATGGCATCCTTTATAAGCGCAACCGTGATTGTGTTCTACTTCGTTGTGTGGACAAGGTTGAAGCAGAGTTGATCATGACCGAGATACATAGTGGCACATTTGGCACCCACTTGAGTGGACATACGATGGCTAAAAAGATTCTAAGGGCAGGCTACTACTGGTCTACCATGGAAGATGGTTGTCATCAACATTCTCGTACTTGCCACAAATGCCAAGTCTACGCCGACAGGGTACACATTCCTCCTGTTCCTCTCAATGTTCTAACAGCTCCTTGGCCATTCGCAATGTGGGGCATTGACATGATTGGAGAGATCAAGCCTACGACATCCAATGGACATCGCTTCATCTTGGTCGCTATTGATTATTTTACCAAGTGGGTCGAAGCAGCTTCCTACACCTCAATTACAAAGAATATGGTTGCCCGCTTCATCAAGTAGAACCTCATATGCCGGTATGGTATCCCCGACAGGATTATCACGGACAACGGTACAAATTTGAACAACACTACGATCACCGCTCTATGAGAACAGTTCAAGATTTATCATCACAATTCATCTCCCTATCGGCCAAAGATGAACGATGCCGTTGAAGCCGCGAACAAAAATATTAAGAAGATCATTCAAAATATGACAGTCACCTAAAAGGACTGGCATGAGATGTTACCATTTGCTCTGCATGGATATCGTACCACTGCACGTACTTCAATAGGGGCAACTCCCTTTTCGTTGGTATATGGCATGAAAGCTTTTCTACCCATGGAAGTTCAGATTCCTTCCTTGAGGATTATGAAGGATGCCGGTTTGAGTGAAGACGATTGGATTCAGACCCGACTTGACCAACTTAATTTGATCAACGAGAAGCGGCTTACTTCTATTTGTCATGGTCAGACGTATCAAAAACGGATGATCAAGGCTTTCAACAAGAAAGTCAGGCGTCAAGAATATCGAGTCGGAGATCTTGTAATCAAGCGGATCATCTTGCCGCAAAGTGATCCCAGGGGCAAGTGGACTCCTACTTACGAAGGACCATTTGTGATCAAGAGCATCTTTTCTGGTGGGGCCATGATTTTGACCATCATGGACGGCGACGACTTACCGCACCCTGCGAATGCAGACATAGTCAAAAGATACTACGCATAAAATAACTCGACAAGTTGAAAACCCGAAAGGGCGACTTGGGCAAAAATGGGCATCCCGGTGAATCGAAAACCCGAAATGGCGGTTCAGGCAAAAATTAGGGATAAAACAAAAAAAATCTGTACACCCGACAAGTTGAAAACCCGAAAGGGCGGCTTGGGCAAAAAAGGGTTTCCCGGTGGATCGAAAACCCGAAAGGGCGGTCCAGGCAAAAGTTAGGGAATTAAAGCGTATGACTATGTCTCGTCGGATCACTTTAAGAACAATATCTTCACCAATAAAACTCCAAGCTACTAATCAATCCAATCATCGGCGGACAAAGCAGCGAATGGACAAGATACTCAGAGTGGTGAAGGCTATAGCAGAATGAGAACCCCATGGAATTATCACATAGCCATCTTTCTTTTGTATAAAATTTTTCAATTTTTTACGACAACATTCTCTTACTAGGATGTCTGTCTCCTTTGTACAAAGATACTTACGAAAGTTAATACAAAAATACTTCAAAGTGCAGAAATTTGATTGCCTTTCTTTCTTTTTACACTTATGTTTTTATTTGAAAACGTCCAATGTTTCGTTAAATAGGCATATGCATTTGAATATAATCACTGCTGACAAATAAAACGAAATTGAGAAAGGATAATTACTGGTAGGTTGAAGGTGTAGGAAGATATCTTTGTGCCATTCCAGAAGAAATCCCCTGAAATACATTGTTCAGATCCTCAACAAAGCCAAAGTCTTAAAGTATATGTCCCCAGCAGAGTTAAACTTCAAGATCCCCAGCGGAGCTCGAAAACCCTGAAATACCTATCCCCAGCGGAGCCAGAGTATTTTCAACCTTCTTCCCCAATGAAGTCAAACTTCCAACCATCAACCCTCGGTGGGAACTGTTCAACTTCCCCCAATTTCCCCAGCAGGCTGTCTTAAAATTATGAGAACCAAGCAGATACCAGTTAACTTCTTGGCTTATCCCCAACTAGGGTGATTCCCCAGTAGTTTGGCATACAACCCAAAGCTCCTGATTTCATCGGCCGAGTAAACATTCTCCCCACAGAGTTATCTCCCAGTAAGATCGAAGATTCTCGGTCTCATTTCTCTAAACAGAAGCCTCCCAGGTTTTAACTCCCCAGTAAAGATTTTCAGAGTTTTCCCTATTTTCCAGGAAAGTCATGAAGGATTCTCATTCCATGCAGAAGTTGTCAAAGGCCTTGTTAATCCCCACAAATCGCCGAGGATTTTCAATCTCCAACAGTGGTACCAGGATTTCTCCTTCTCAAACAAACAGAGATCTTTAATCCCCAAGCAGTCAGCAGGGATCTCTCATCTTCAGCAATCAAAGAGTTTTGAATCCTCAACATCAGTCAAGGATTTACTTTCCACGCAGAAGCAGTCAAAGATTTCAATCCCCAGCAGTAGCCAAGGATTTATCTGTCTCAGCAAGACATCCACTCGGCTTACATGGCCATACATTACATTCATATATCATAAATATTGATGAAACACAGTTCATTGCATCATACATATCATGCAACATAACTTTGTGTTTTAGCTAACAATTTACCCTTTTCAGGATAAGATTAAAAGGCTATCATTAACAATTTTCCTGATACAGTATGGATACACCCCAGACACGGCGGTCATTCCATTACTTATTCATAATTTCAAGTCAAAATACAGTGTGGATACACCCCAGACACGACGGTCATTCCATTACTCATTCACAATTTCAAGTCAAAATACAGTGCGGATACACCCCAGACACGACGGTCATTCTACTACTCATTCAGACTTCAGCAATCCGATACAGACTAGATACGCTCCAGACACGGCGACCATTCTATCTCTCATTCAGATTCAACTATCAACTTCAAGTTCGGATACGCTCCAAACACGGATGCCATTCTAGAATTTACACCAGAAGTTTGATTCTCCCCAGTGCGGTCACCACGAAGGTCATTCTGTCACTTATTCAGATCCCAGTTACAGTCTCAGATACACTCCATACACGGAAGTCATTCTGCTACTCATACAAATCTCAACTTCAGATACAATACAAATATACTCCAGACACGACAGTCATTCTGATATTCATTCAAAGTCCAAATACAGTTACAACTCAGATACCCTCCGGACACAGACGCCATTCTTTTGATCATACAGACTCAGTCTCCAAATACAGTCCAAATGTATTCCAAACACGAATACCATTTCGATGCTCATTCTTCTGACCTACAACATTACAATTCAACAAACATTCTTGGATGGCATCTTTAAGCCCATCTCCAGCAAGATTCCACCATCTCCAAATGGCATCTTTAAGCCCATTTCCTCAGCTATATTTTGATGAGTGCAAATTTACAGACACTCTAGTGTCCAATCCTCTTTTACCTTCGAGCCGCGAAAGGCAAACTTGCCAATCTAACTCTTCAGGTTCAAGAAGATTGAACAGGGGAAACTGTTGTACCCCAAAATTTTCCCTCTCTTTTCATCAACATTTTCTCATCCCAAGACTCTTGGAGCTTAAGATCAAGCTAGGGTTTGCTCTGCTTAAGACACCTCCTTGCACTGTTGACCTAAATTAGGGTTTGAGTTTGCACAAGGATGTTTTGACCTACAATGCCCAAAGTTACTTTCATACTTCATGTTGGACTCACAAGTTTGTCCATACCAAGTTTCAAGCCTTGAATTAAATTTTTGCCCAGTCAATTGGACAGTTGACCTAGAAATCAGCTGTATTGGGGAAAAAGTCAACTGTGACCAATTGACAGTCAAACCTCATGAATTTTGTCCCACATCAACATTATGAACTAATATGAACCATTTGATCAAGTTTGGATCATAATTCCACAAGAAATTTGATCAGATCACCAAAAGGGCAAAATGGTCATTTTTAGGATTTTGACTGTACAAGGGCAATTTTTGACTGTTTGACCTAACCAATGGCAAATCAAGCTCAACCATGGACTCAAGGACTCAATGACATCATCTTGACTCATTCAACAAGTTCAAAAGGTCTCAAATGCATAGGATTGACAGATGAATTTTTCAGTCAACTGATCAAAATTTGATTGTACACTGAAAAGTCAAACTTTGACTTTTTGGTCAAAATCAAGTGCCAAGTGTCATTTCCCATCAAAACATGTCAAATTATGAAACTTGTTCATCAAGAAACCCAAAATTGCAAATTAGGGTTTAAAATGGAAAAATTTCATAACTTAGAAATTTTCTAAGTTGTGAAATTTTCTTATTTTTTCCTAACTTTGCCCCACATTTTCACCAAGATGAAAATGGATTCAAACAAAACTTAAAACATGTAAGTTTTATTCCATCACAAAGTCTACAACTTTGATTCACAAAGTTTTCTCAAAAGAAGCTTGGATCTCAAGTTATGATTTTTGGAACAAGGGTACCTAAAACTTTTAACTTAGAGAATTTTTGCCCTAATTTAGGCAGGATTTTGACCCATCTTCTTGGCCATTTTTCACATAGTTCCTCTTGGAGTCTTAAGTTGCATTTCAAATATGGATTATAGTAAATGTTACAAGTTTTCCAAATTGTCCAAGAACTCCTCAAACACCTTTGTGGTTAGGGAGAATCGAATGCTTGAAGTTGGCAAAAACTCACTTTGTAACCATGGCCAATACATGTTCATACCAAGTTGCAAATCTGACCAAACTAGCTTAGTACATAATTACAGGCCTCTAAACCAATTTACACTCAAAAATTAAATGCAAATACATTGGATATTGGCATTTTTCTGATCAAGGGAGCATTGTACATTGAACATTTCCATTTTAAGCATAAAGATGACACTTCCATTTTCATAAAGGCCACTTTATGTCAAATTGAATTTTCTTGAGCCTTGTAATTTTTTCCTTGCAGCAAATAAGTTCCCTAATCTCAGGCATAGTACACCAACTTGAGCATGCTTGTAACTAGCCTGTACAGGCCATAACTTGGTCACTTCACATCTTTGCTTTCAAAACAAGTCAAATGGCTAAAAGCTCATAACTCATACATCTGATAAAACCAACTCAAGCAAAGTTGTCAAACAAGTTTTGCATACCCTTGTAATCCAGAAGCACGAGCTTTTCATCCCTAAAGCACCCTTATACTTAAAAACACCATTTTCTTGCAAAACAGGGCAAGCCTTGCAGAATCACTTCCAACTTCACTTTGCCTCGTGCGTTTTGCCTCAAACTAGTTCCAATACCTTCCATTCAACTCACTCAAACTATCCCAAACCTCCATTGCCAATGTAACTCCATTTACAGTGTTCACCATTTCTGTTTGAAAGCTTTGCAGGTTGAGTTCTGTAGCACGATTCAGGCCACTTCAAAACAAACTAAGCATTGGGAAAGGTTCAAGGGACATCAAGCAAGCTCAAAAGAACCTCAGGCCTCATTGAAAGTTGCTGCATTGTCCAGCTCGAACTCAACTGAAACATGTATTTCATGAACTTCTATCTCTCTATTTAGGAACATTTAGACTTAGGTTTGTGAATGAAAGATGTTGTATTCATTGCCCTGAAGCCATACATGTGCTTTGTTTTCATTTATATTAATCGTGCTAGGAGAATTTCATCCATAGAATTTCATCCATGAACTTTCTGAAAAAACTAGGTTAGAAATTAGGGCCAGAGAAATTCTCTCTGGTCTTTGAGATTTAGCTTAAGTTTTTTATATGGTTAGATTCGTTGTTTGATGCTCTACAAGTTTCATGTTTTGAGTTTTGTCAAAAAAGCACTGAAACAGGAGATACAGGTTTGAACTAAGCCATGCGCGCGTTTCTGTTGGACAGAGGAAGAAAATGAAGTAGTTGGGCTGGGCCTGGCTACTTCCTACTTTTGACACCCCCATTTTCAATTTCACACCCCCTGGCCCATTTCTTGTATATTTGTTATTTGCATTTTTATTTCATTTCTGACTTTATTATTTTATTTCCAAATATAAAAAATGCCTAAAAAATATTTTCATAAATTTTTATATTTATTTGGTATTTATTTTAATTATTTCTAACATTGATATATTTAAATACTTTATATTATTTTGTTTAAACCTAAAAACAATGTAAAAAATACTTTTATTTTCATTTATTATTTTTATTCACATTTGAAAATATTTTCTTGAAATATATACATTTTTGTAAATAATTTATTTTATTTTTTACACACTTAATATATTTAATATATATATATATATATATATATATATATATATATATATATATATATATATATATATATATATATATATATATATATATATATATATATATATATATATATATATATATATATATATATATATATATATATATATATATATATATATATATATATATATATATATATATATATATATATATATATATATATATATATATATATATATATATATATATATATATATATATATATATATATATATATATATATATATATATATATATATATATATATATATATATATATATATATATATATATATATATATATATATATATATATATATGCATATATACTATATTTTATTAAATAATTAGAACAAAAAACATAAAATAAATACATTTTTATTTTTATTATTATTTTATACAAAAAAAACATTTTTTTTATAATATATTCTTATTTTTGTACATATTAATATATTTTGTATATAAATAATACATTATATTTATTTTCTTAAGAAATTAGGGTTTTTGCCCTAAAAACAAATAAATTAACTTTTATTTATTTCTTTACATTTCTTTCCATTAAAAATATTTTTTTTAGCTACATAAAAACTTTTTTTTGCATGATGCATTTTATTTAATATTTATTTATTGTATTTATTTAAATATTGTACATTTAAATATTATGCCTTGCAAATTCAATTTGGTTGTAATAATTTAGGGTTTAATTTCTTGCAAAATAATCCCCTATTCAAATTTGTACCCCCCTCCCTATATAATGTTGTAATAGTGTAGAATTTAAACTCTCTCACCTTTAAGCTTTCAATTATGCCATGATTAGAGAATTAGGGTTTGTATGCAAAATCAAATTAACAAATAGTTTGACCTAATCAAAGACAAAAAAGCATGAAAAGCAAACACAATGCACACTTGCACCCCTAGGGTTACAATCCACTTGTTGCCTTCAAAAATGGGCCATGGTATGCATGTCAAGTACTTTGGCAAAACAAAAACAAAACAAAAGATCATAGTCCCTCGATGACGCTATCTGAGTTGCCTAAACAAAATGATCAAGTCCCTCAAGAAAATTGCCAAAAATACTTGACACAATTGCTATCATGGTCTATACGATGACCCACACCTGTACCATTTAACATCCTAACACAAGGTTGTTCACCAAATACAATGGTGAAGCAACACTGTTAAAAGGGTTAAAAACATAAGAAAGATCTTTGAGTAAAATAGGGTAGACAACTCTTAGTTACTTGATCAAAGCTTGCAAAAAACATCCTTGCTATGTTCAAAACACACTTCACCACACAATTTCAAAACCCTACTTTCAAACATTGAAAACTTTTCAAAAGACAAAAACACCTTTGTATACATTCAAACAAGAATCATTACAAAGGTTGCCACAACGATGGCCTCTTTTCAAAACATCTTTCAAAATCACACACAAAGCACCATTTCAAACAATTGAAGACCACCATTTCAAACAATTGGAAAGCAAAACAAGTGATCTAAACAAGTAACTAAGAGCCCATGGATAACCATGGATAGAAAGGGTGCTAATACCTTCCCTTTCTATAATCTACTCCCCGAACCCAAGAAAACATCTCAAAGGTCTTTCCTGTGCTTTTTGACCTTTCCTTAGGATAAAATAAAAAGTCGGTGGCGACTCTTGCTAAACCGAAACATTTGCAAACACAAACGCAAAGACCTCAAGTCAGTTCTCCCACCGTATCACAGTACCATTGGAATCTTCTTGAAGAGACAAAGCGAATGGTACCTGTCTCGAGATCTAATTTTTACCGTTTCAGGGACCTACAAATCTCGTAGCTGGAGGTTGAAGATGACCAACGTGCCATATCTCAACCAATGATAGCGTGTGTTGTACCTCAAAATTTCCCCTCTAATTTTACTCAACACATGACTATTGAGATCCTCAACTTGCCCCAAGGATGCCCAAGAATTGATCAGACAAATTCTCCTCCTAAGGCAATGAACCCCCATCTAGGGTTTCCATTTTCATCAAGATGTTTGAGCTCCAATGGTCCCCAATTCCTCCCATGGTACTAACATGTCCTCAAGATCATCCATGCCAAGTTTCATGCTTTGGTCAATAAGTTTGCTCAGACAATTGCTCAAGTATTGGAAAATCAACTGTACTAGGTCAAAAGTCAATTGTGACCTATATACAGTCAAACTTCAAGATTTTTTGTCAACATCAACATTTTGAAGTGATATCCATCATTTGATCAAGGGTTGATCATGATTCCTCAAGAATTGCTCCTAATTCATCAAAAGTCAAAAATAACAAATTAGGGTTTCTATAGGAAAAGTCAACCAAACTTTGACCAATCATAAATTTCTCATGATTTATCAGAAATTTGCCAACCAAAGATCATTTCGAATAAAATCCAATTCCTTGCAACTTCTCTTCATCCCTAAAATCCAAGAAATGCACCATTTGAAAGATACAAGTTCATACATTACAGGTTATTTTTAGAAAGTCAATAAAAGCCACTTTTTGCCAAGACCTTTAACATCAAGATAACATCTTCAAAAGCTAACTTGATCATAATAGGGATTGAATTAGACATCTTGGGCTTTCCAAAAAGTACCAGATCATCATTATGGGGCAAAAATTGAGCAAGTTATGGCTTGCCCAAGTTAGGAAAATTTGGGAAATTTCAAGAAATATGCATTGGGCAAATTTGAATTTTTAAGGCAATGGCTCAAATTCTTGAACTTCAAACATGTTTCTAAGATCATAGAGGACTCCTAAAAACATTTTTGCATATTCTTGACTTTATTTTCATTTTATATTAATTTTATTTAATTAAAAATCAAATAAATCAAGATTATTACAAATAATATGTTTAAGGCTTGCTTTAATGCATGGAGGGGTCCCAATTTTCGTGTACAACAAGGCCAAGATGCTTGCACTCATTCGAAATTCAAAATGGGACAAAATCCCATGACTTTGGCCAAGGTTTCAAAGGGCCATTCATGGCATTCAAAAACTTGTCCCTAGCTGTTACAAGCTTGGCATTTTCGTGTTCGCTCACTAATCTCTATATAAGAAAGCTTTTGGCAAGCATCAAACAGAGTTAGAGGATCTGGAGAACCCCTGTCAAATTTGAAAAAAAACACCAAGTTTTCAAATTCGAATTTTCACTTCCAGCTTAGTTTCAATCCAAAACAAGTGTCAAAACACATTTCTGGAAGTTACCTGGATCGATTCCAATCATCACTAAGCTTCGAAGTAGTCTGAAACACATTCTCACTACCTCACGGTTTGCCTTTTTTTTTAATTTCAATTCCTTTCATTCTGGAATCATAAACATATTTCAATTCTGTATTTATGTTTGTCATCATGTATGCAAGATGTTTGAATGCTTTAATTGGAGTATGGATGCAGGAATCGTTTGAAGCCATTGTTAGGGTTTCAAGGTCTCAAATTGGGAACTTCTTGTAGAGGTGAAATTGGGCCAAATCAAGGGCATCTTTGTGTTCAGGGGAATGAATGCAATAGATCTATGCCTTTGGTTAGGATTTATCTTGCTTGTGTTGAGTTTTTAAATTTTGCAGGTTTGTAGCCACGGACAAAAACTGTCGCTATAGCCTATAGTGACGAATTTTTCCGTAGGTAAAAGTGTGGTCTCTAAAGTGACGATTGCAGGAGGAAGAAGACTAGGTGTCAGTCCCCCATTGGTAGATTCAAAATGGTGCGTTTTTTTTTTGTTTTTTCTCAGATATTGTTTATTTTTCATATATATTATTTTAATATGATTATATATAACGAATTAACAAGACAACCTGGTGGTAAAGAATACGCGTGTTAATCTGGGAAACCTGGGTTCGATCCCTAGGTTTCAAGTTTTATTTTTCTCTTACATTTCCTTTGTAGATCCAGTGACATGTAGGTTCACACGCGTGCCATGTGCCTCACGTCTGGGCCATCAGATGCTAATGCAAGCAGATCCAGCCATCCTAGAACGCGTCTCCACCCTGTAGCGCCAAGGATGGTGCACACCAGATCAAAAACAGTATTGGGTTCAGTCATATTGGGCCCAACGATTTTTCAAGTTCTCACCCCCCATTTTCTTTTGCAGCAGCCCATTAACTTTTTTTTAATCTTATTTTATTTTATTCTTTTCTTTTTTTCCTTTAATAACTATTTTCTTTTAAATCAAAAAATAAATAAATAGAATTAGGTTTGATAATTAAAATTAATTTTTTGAAAAAAGTTGATTAATTAATTTTGATTATTATAATTTGATGAATTTTATTAAATAAAAATTAATTAGATTTAGGTTAAGTTTTCAAATATATTTTTCTTTAACATAAAAAATGACAAAAATATTTTCTCTTTAATTGTTAAGTTTTTTTTAGGACTTAGGTTTTATCCCCGTCTTATTTTCTCACGCGCTTATTCATTTACATTTTATGTTCCAAATTAATGTAACTGTCAATGGTTTGTAATAGTGGTGAATTAGGTTTTTATTTACTGCTTTTCTTATTTATTTGCCATTTCCCCCCAAGTTTGGTTATGTAACCCCCTCCCCAAAGCCTAGTAATAGCTAGGTTTTAGATTCTTGCATTTTATTTTCTCGCTACTATTAACTGTTAGATGTATGGATAATAGGATTATATGCAAAAGATAAGTCAAATGTTTGAAACAGTAGAACACCATAACTGTGCAAAGATAAATAAACTAAAATCAAACACTTGCACATGCTCACCCCTAGGGTATGCCCCACTTCGGTTGCCTCGGAAATACGGTCACTATTCTTGAAACGTGAGAATTTTTAGTGATTGTCCTCTAATTCGAAAGATTGCTAGTCCCTCGATGACCCTTTTGACGTCGCCTCGGTAAAAAAATGATCTTAGGGTTTTAGGAAAGTTACTAAGAGATCTTGCCCTGTTGCCTCAAGTGACTGTAATCGTCCCTTTCAATTGTCCGTTAAACTCCAACAATGGAGCTACCTACTCCTTAATAGTAGGATAGCGTTGTCTAAAAGAAATAAGAAAACAAACAGTCTTTTTCGAGTAGGTAGAAACTTTTAAGTACTTGCTCAAAACAATCAATTTTTCACACTTACGCTTTCAAATATTTTTCAAACAATATTTTCAAAAATGCTTTATCACACTCTTGAGGACTGATGCAAGGGTTACCATAAAGTGAAACGCCGCACTAAGGCATCTCCAAAAATTTTCAAAACGCACACAAAAGCAATTTAAACATGAGCAAGTACCTAAGAGCCCATGGAAAACCATGGATAGAAAGGGTGCTAACACCTTCCCTTTCTATAATCTACCCCCGTACTCAGAAACATCTCGAAAAAGGTTTTTTCTGTTCTTTTTCCCTTTTCCTTTGTTGGATAAAATAAAAGACGGTGGCGACTCTTGCTTACCGCGATATTTTGCAAACACAAACATAAAACCAGTATTAACAGTCGTTTCGTCCACCGTATCACAGAACTGGCAACTCTACTGGGGATTATTATAAAAGTGGGGTTTACCTTAGGGTCTATATCATTTCTAAAATGTTTGCTTTACTTTTGAGGTTATCTATTTGGGTTGTTTGGATCCTAAACCCGGATCAGGGAATTCCTTTTAGGTAAGTAGCAATAAACTGTGAGGGAGCTGTGTGGGGTATATCGACACGGTTGAAGCAGTAGCTATATTGATGCGATACTTTGGTGTGTACCGGTAGCCCTTGAGTAATCAAGGAGAATACGGGCCGCTGCGTGGTATCATAAAGCGTTAACTGACCTTAGCACCTTAATTGACCAACTTGGATTTTAGGACGTAGTGAGATAGCTGTGTTTGGTGTAAACCCAAAGTCGGTTGATACTCGATGCTACACTCATTGAGGTTTGACTCTTGAGTTTTGTTTGGTGGCAAGTCAATTGTCTATCAGAATGAAATTTGGGGGAAAGATCGGTGATATTGAGATCCTTTAGAACCCGGTTACTATATTTAGGACAGGTTGAACCAATCCAACTTCAAGAGGGTATTACCTTAAAACCCATGCAAGCCTTAAACCTAAGGTCTTTGCGTGATTTGCTTGTGTTTGCTATACCTGCTATATCTGAGCATAATCATGACATCATAACATAGCATATCATACTAACCATTTCAAGGATTCTTAGGGTTTCTTTTTGTCTTATTTTGTAGGACATGGCCCTCGCCCGCAGATTCACTGTCCAAGTCAGTATGGTAAAGGTACCTCCTCAGCTTAAGGATTTAGTATCCAGGGTTCCTAAAAGCTCTCCCTTCACGGAAAGACATGGTCGACTTCTCAGCTTGGTCACCTCAAACCCTGATGAAGAAATGTTAAAAGTGCTCTTTCAATTCTTTGACCCTCTACATCACTGCTTCAGTTTTCCGGATTACCAGTTAGTGTCTACTATGGAGGAGTTTTCTCTGTTGCTGGTGAAGATGTGAAAAACACAAGAATGGGGGGTTGAATTGAAAAACTTAAATCAAAAGGCTTAACAACACAGTATTTTATCCTGGTTCGTTTGATCTCAAACTACTCCAGTCCACCCGTCAAGGTGATTTCGCCTCTCTCCAACGAGGTCTTAATCCACTATTCTCAAAGGATTACAACAACTACTTTAACAACTGTTAAAGTCTTCTTGAGTACAACCACAATCTGGTTAATCGCAAGGAACTTCTTTTAAAAATGATTTGAACAAGTGTGTGTTGTTGTTTTCTTACAAAACTGTATATCATAACTATGATAATTACACAAAATAAGCTTGGAATAAAATGAATTTGCTAAAGCTTTGAATATGCGTGGTTTGGATAGCTTGGAAAATTTTGAGTGCGTACGTACGTGCTTCTTTTCACAAGCAGACCTGTTTATATAGGCAAGCAAGGATATGTTGTCCATAAAGCAGGTTTAATGATAATAATGCACTTTCCTTTTGAAGAAGATCTTTGTCTGAAGAAAGCCGTTAGCATTTAATTCTGTCTTGAATAACCAGTAACGCTTCAAAGTCTTCTTTGCTGTAACTGCTGATAACGCTTCAGATGTTGATGAATTGATAAATATGTCTTTGATCATAGTCAGAGTATATTTGTTTAGGCGCAGATTCTGGTCATCAACCTTCAGCGTATAATCTGGTAGCTTTAGCGTATATCACATATTTCTGATCTTCTGATGCTGATTCTATTCTGATGCTGATTCCATCAGAACTTCTGCATATACAAAACATAATTTCTAAGGAGTATAATTGTTCTTTGTATATATCTTTGAAATAATTTATTCTTTGTATTTTGTTATCATCAAAACTCTAATCAAGGGTTGTAGAATTAAACTATGTTCTAACAATCTCCCCCTTTTTGATGATGACAAAAACCAGATTTTTCAATAAAGAATAAAGAATAAAAAGCATAGAATTTAAGAAGAAAAACTCCCCCTGAGTGGATTACTTCCTTTAAATTCTTTGAATCTCTGAGCATCAAAATTTGACAACGTCTTTCATCAGAGTTTTGTACCTGTTCAAGCTTTTCAGAAGAAAAAATTGAGTAGATCAGAATGTTTGAGACTTATGTATCAGTAATCCATTATTGAAAATATCTTATTCTTTCTCCCCCTTTTTGTCAGTTATCAAAAAGAACATATAATCAGAGCCAAAAAGAGTTTATATTAAAATCAGAATCAATGATAATTAGTTCAGAACAACAACAATGTAGAAAATATTACAGATAAACACATTTTAAAACAAAGGAAAATCTAAGAGGGAGGAGGAAGACGCGTGAACAAAGCTTCCAACAAGCCCTTGATCTGGATGTTGGTTTCCTCTTGTTTGGTTAACATGCTCTTGATTTCCGAAATTTTGTCATCCTGTTTATCCATCCTTTCGTGCATAATAATATCAAATCTCTTCAGTTCTTCCAGAGTCTGCCTTTCATAGGAGGAAGCTTGAGAATCTTCAGTAACTGGATGCTTCTCAGAGCATTCTGCAACGTCATCTTTTTGACCCAGTTCTTCTGTAGGAATCATCTGTTCTTGAGCAGCAATCATAGTAAGGTCTTCTGACTCTGGTTGAACTTTGTCTGCTGGACGATGTTCTGACCAGGGAGCATTGTCCAGAGGGAGAACTTCTTCCCTGAGCAGCTGGCTTAGAACTTGATCTTCAATTACTTTTAGCAGATTACTGAAGTTCTATTGAACTTGTCCGTAGCTTTGTTCTTGCATCTTATGGGTTTCAGAACATACCCATTTTCTGAAACTTGTCCAAAGATAATCTGATGCAGTAGGATTAATCATCTCAAGACTAGCTTGCTTCAGGGAAGTTATCCACTTCTGCATTTCTGTTTCAAATATCAATAAACTAGTACCAACATCTGGTGAGGGTTCATATGGTTTTGGTTTTGGAATGGCTATTTTGTGGGTTATGGAAGCAAGGCATTCAAAAACAGTTAAATCAATGAAAGTTTTGGCGTTGTCATTTGGATTGTTCTTTGGTGAGGGAGTGGGAGAGTCTGGAATGATTATTGGACTAGTTAGGGAGTTTGGTGGAGTTGATTCTAGTGAAGAGGGAATTTGGGGTCTGTCTAGAATGGTGAGGGGTATACGGATGGCCAGAGGTTCAGTGATACCTAGAATGGGAATGGTATCAGAATCTGATGTGGGTTCTTCAGTTTGGTTGGATTGAGTGTTATTTGGTTCTGGTTCATAGGTCTCAGAAGTTTGAACTTCTGGTTGGATTAGTTCAGGTTGTGGAGATGGTGGATGAATATCTGGTTGAGGAGATGGAGGTAGTGGTATTTCTGGTTGTGGAGAGAGAGAAATTTATGGTTGAGGTGCTTCTGAGATGGTTTCAGAGTTTGGATTTTCTAGTATGGGAGCAGAAATATTTTGGTCAAAGGTTTCAATATCTGACAGAACTTTTGCAAGTTCTGGTTGAGTTGTTTCAATAATTGGATTGATAGGTAGTGAGTGAGATCCTCTAAGAGTTAAAGTTTCTGAGGGGTCAAACTCAATGTCAAAATCATCAAAGGTTTGAGGGGTAGGAATTTCTGAATGGGTAGGAATTGGTGCAGATGTTGATACAGATACTGAATCTAAAACAGTTACAGAAGAAGGATTACCTCTCTTTTTAGCTGCTTTGGGAGTCCGCTGGGATGATCCTTCTGCTACTGCCTTCCTTTTCTTGTTCTTCTTCAGCACAACTTCTGGAGCCTTCTGCTGCAGATCCTAAATATTTAAATCTGGTGCTGTACCATCTGCCTTGCATGCATTCAGATATCTGACTATAATCTCAGGCTTGGAATCAATTTCTGAGAACATGGGAAAGTCATCCAGAGGGATTCTTCTGCTGGTGATTGTTGAAAAAGAAGTAACATTGGGTTCCTTCTTGATGTTCTCAATAATCTTCATCTTCTTCAGATTCTTCGCATTTAAAGGCTTTCCAATAGTTGCCTCTAAAGTGCTGATTTCCTGTGCTTCTGTTAGATGATCTATCATCCTATTCTCTGTAAGAATATTTGATATGAGCCTTCCAAGGGGTATCCAGTCACTTTTAGTGCACTCCTCTTCTCTAGTCTCCTTAACACTAGTCCTCAGATGATTGAACAGCAAATGAGCCAGATTCACCTTAGTCTTCTGGGAGATGAAGTAGATCAGAAACTGCTGATCAATGTTGATGTAGTCAGGAGAGCTGGTTGGCTTCCTGTGGTTTATGCAGCCCAAAATAATCTTAGCCCATATTCTATGATGGTCCTTCAAATCCCTTATCTTGCTGGAGGGAAGACCCAGAGTGAAGATTTCTCTAGCAATTACAACGACATCAGCGCATCTTTCAGCCATGTCTATACATCTTACGCCACCACCACTGTAACCTATCAATCTTGCAATAAGGTCTTCAGTTATGACTATCTTCTTCCCCATTATATACGAAGTAACTTGATTGTTGGAGGATGAAGCATGAATCCAAAATTCCTTCACAAGGATTGGGAACGTTGGACCTACCAGACGGTCAAAATACCTGTCCCATCCTTGAGCCTTTACTTCTTCAGAAAGATTGAACCCATTTTCTTGAAGACTGTTAAAGTCCACAATCAATTATGAGAGTACTTCTAGGTTGTTAATGGGCGTGAGGAGAGTTCTGAATGGTTCTTCATATTGTTCTGAGGATTCTGTTTTCTGAGTACTGGAAGTTGGGTTGCTTGAGGAAGCCATGTTCACACAGAAAATTTGAGAAGAAAATGAAAGGGTTTTGAAAAATATGCAAACTGAAAACAATTAGATTGTAGGGAAAGTGAAAGTGAAAGAGTGTAAAGAATGAGAAATGTCTTTAAATAGATTTTGAAAACGTAAACTGCAAGAGAGAGAAATAAATTGTAATGATTATAAGCATTAATGACAGCTGATTTTGGGGGATTCAGAAAGATATTGGAAAGGTTACCCATGACATGTGTCTCAATGCATCCAATCAGCGCTTTTGACCTTTCAAAAAAATGAATGTCTGTTCAGCCTCATAAGGTAGCTGATGAATGGATGACAACTGTTTGCTTACATGAACAACACACTTCTATCCTTGAAATGAAACACTCAGATCTTCATGGATAAATTCTGATGCAATCTGTACTTCTAAAATTCTGAAGGCAGGTTGATCAGTAGTTCACAGAAAATAACAAAAATTCTGAAGGTTAAGATATGTAAATAAAACAGTTTATTTTGGGCAAAGCTTCATGCTGAGATGTTTTACAATGAAGTTAAACCTATCTTCAGAAAGAGGTTTTGTAAAGACATCAGCCCATTGATGGTCTGTGTCAATGAATTTTAAATTGAGAATCCCTTTCTGAATATAGTCCCTAATAAAATGATGTTTTATTTCTATATGCTTAGCCCTAGAATGCAAAATAGGATTTTTACTGAGACAAATAGCAGAAGTATTGTCACAAAGGATAAGGATGTTACTCTCAAATATATTGAAGTCCTCAAGTTGACTTTTCATCCAGAGCATTTGCGTGCTACATCCAGCTGCTGCTATGTATTCAGCTTCTGCTGTTGATAGAGCTATTGTGGATTGTCTTTTGCTGGACCATGAGATCAGATTTTCTCCCAGAAACTGGCAGCTTCCAGAAGTGCTTTTACGTTCAACTCTGTCTCCAGCATAATCAGCATCACAATATCCTACTAAGTTGTAATCACTTGATTTTCTATAAAACAAACCCAGATTAGCAGTACCTTTCAGATACTTGAAAATTCGTTTAACTGTTGTTAAGTGAGATTCTCTAGGATCTGATTGGAATCTAGCACAAATGCAAACACTAGATAGAATGTCAGGCCTCGAAGGCGTCCGATAGAGAAGAGAACCAATCATACCTCTATAGACCTTCTGTTCTACCTTTTTACTTACCTCTTCTTTTTCCAGAATGCACGTGGGATGCATTGGAATCCTTGATGGCTTACATTCTGAGAGATCAAATTTCTTCAGAAGTTCTCTGACATATTTGCTCTGATGAATGTAAGTTCCTTCTGGAGTTTGATTAATCTAAATGCCCAGAAAGAATTTTAGTTCCCCCATTAGGCTCATCTCAAATTCCGCCTGCATACATTTAGCAAATTCTCTTCCCAGAGAGGGTTTAGTGGATCCAAATATAATGTCATCAACATAAATCTAACATACTAAGATGTCATTCTTAATTGTCTTACAGAACAAGGTTGTGTCCACTTTCCCTCTGGTGAATTCCTTTTCTAACAGGAAGTTACTTAGTCTTTCATACTGTAGTTGTTTAGTTATTGGCTTGCATTTTTGGTAAAACCAGGTGTGTGTGTGAATGTCATGACTGATGTCATAACATTCTAGTTTAGTATGTATTGATTCATTAGGTACCTTTGCAGAAAAATATTGTCATACAGGTGCTGCTGTTTATAAGTGTGTATCTGAGCATTTTGCAAAAAGATCACATTTACCTAAATCAGTAGACAGGTTTTCAGATGTCATAACAAATGTTAAGACATCCTGTTATGAACTAACAGTTATGCAGTTGGGTAATTCTGAGTTTTTTCAGGATTATGACTCAGTCTTTCCAGAACAGAAAATCTCGTGGACTTGGGGTTAACCTAGCTCAACCCTAACCTGGTTGATAAAGTCCTGTGACCTAGTCTTAAGGTCAAACGGAATTAACCCTAGCTTTTTGTGGAAACCCTAACTGAAGATGCAGCTGCTATATATTCAACAGAGCTGCTATTTTGGAACATTCACTTTTTTGATAGTAGATCATTTAGAAGCCGTATAGTTTTAACTATTGTAATCCAAGCAATTATCATTGTGATAAGTGACTTGGAATAGGTTTTAATTGTAAGGGTTGTGTATCACTCAAAGCTTTGAAGCAAGAGTGTTTGTATGTCTCTTGACTAAAGCTTTAAAGCAAAGTCAAGTTAGGTTTGTGTATCACTCAAAGCTGTGAAGCAAGAGTGTTTGTGTTGCTTGATTAAAAAGCTGTGAAGCATAATCAAGTGTATGTTTTTGAAGAGTGTCTTCATCAATTCATTAGTCAAATTGTTTTATGTATCACTGCTGTGATTGAGGGGGAGTGAGTAGGAACTCAGGTTTAAGTTGTACTTAGATTAAAGTTGCATTGGGTAGGTCTTAAGTGAAGGAGATAAACTGGTTGGTTTATTCCTGAATTAATATCTCTTATAGTGGATTTCCTCCCTGGCTTGGTAGCCCCCAGAGTAGGTGTTGTTTCACACTGAACTGGGTAAACAATTGACTGTGTTTTTTTACTGTTTTTGTATTTACTGTCTTATAGAAAGTCAGATACGGTGTCATAACATTGAACGTGACATTGAGTATCTGCAGCCAGAATTTCAATTGGCATCAGAGCAGGCACCCTGCCTGTATTACTGGGTGAGATCTAGGGATATCACTTTCTGGCACTATGGACAAAGAAGGAGTCTTTGGAAATAGACCACGCATTCTGGATGGAACAAATTATAACTACTGGAAACCTCGTATGATTGCCTTCTTAAAATCTCTGGACAAAAAGGCTTGGAGAGCTGCTGACAAAGGATGGATCCATCCCACCATAACTGAGAAAGATGGGACAATCAGTTTGAAGCCTGAGGAAGATTGGAGTAAAGAAGAAGATGAGTTAGCCCTGGGAAATTCCAAAGCTCTAAATGCCTTGTTCAATGGAATTGATAGAAACATTTTCAGACTAGTACATCAATATGAATTGGCCAAGGAAGTTTGGGACACTCTCAAAACTACTCATGAGGGCACTTCCAAAGTGAAAATGTCAAGGCTTCAGATGTTGACTACCAAGTTTGAGAATCTAAAAATGATGGAAGATGAAACCATTCATGAGTTTCACATGAACATCTTGGAGATTACCAACACCTCAGGAGCACTGGGAGAAAAAATGTCAGAAGAAAAATTGGTGAGAAAGATTCTCAGATCCTTGCCTAAAAGATTTGCTATGAAGGTAACTGCCATAGAGGAAGCCCAGGACATCAGCAAGTTGAAAGTGGATGAACTAATTGGGTCTCTTCAGACTTTTGAGATGGGGATCACTAAAAATGGTGACAAGAAGAACAAGAGCATAACACTTGTATCCAACACTGATGTTGAAAACAAGGAGGATGAAGAAGAAAATATTTCAGAAGCTATAGCCATGCTTGGAAGACAGTTCAACAAACTCATCAAAAGAATAGATCCAAAGTCAAGGTCTAATGTTCATAACATTCCCTTTGACATTGACAGTTCCAGCAGAAGACCAAGGTCAGAAGAGAAGGGAAATCAAGGCAGAGGAATTCAATGCCATGGTTGTGAAGGATATGGGCATATTCGAGCTGAATGTCCTACCTTTCTTAAGAAACAAAAGAAAGGAATGACTGTTACTTGGTCTGACTGTGATTCAGAAAGTAATTCTGAAGAAGAATCTGCCAAACTTGTTACTGCTTTAACTGGTGTTTGTACCTCTGAAAGTGACACTAGTGATAAAGAAGTGACATTTGAAGAACTGGCTGATACCTACAAGAAATTGTGTATCAGAAGTGCTGAAGTCTGTGTGCAGAATGAGAAACAATCAAAACTCATCATAAAGCTGGAGGCTGAAAAAGGGCAGACCTTGAAACTATAAGTCATCTAGAAGGGGAAGTTCAATTGCTGAACTCACAACTGAACCAAATGACCAAATCTGTCAAGATGCTGACTAATGGAACAGACAAATTGGAAGAGATTCTTCAAGTTGGACAAAATGTGGGAAATCTGGACTAGGATTTGTGGAAGCTAAGAAATCTGGTGCAGACAAGAAGATCAGGCCTGTTAAACAAATGTCAAAGCAGATGTCTCAACACAACTCTCAACATCAGAAACAGAGATATATGAAGAAAAAGTACCAAAGATGGAGATGTCATCATTGTGGGAGGTATGGACACATAAATCCTTTCTGCTTCAAATTGCATGGATACCCTAATCAAAACTCAGGTGTTAAACCTAAGTCAAAAAGGGTACCACATACTCCTCAATGGAAGAAAAAGGCTACTGCCCTGATAGCCCACACTTCCCTGAAAGTCTCTGCAAGTGAAGGCTGGTACTTTGACAGTGGGTGCTCTAAGCACATGACTGGAATAAAGAACATTCTCAATCATGTTAAACCTCACACCACTAGTTATGTGACCTTTGGAGATGGTGCTAAAGGTGAAATCAAAGGAGTTGGTAATTTGGACTGCCCTGAAGTTCCAAATCTAAATGAAGTTCTATTGGTAAAAGGCCTGACTGCTAATCTCATTAGTATCAGTCAATTGTGTGATCTAGGATTCAAGGTCATCTTCTCAAAATTTGAATGTCTAGTAATTAATGAAAAACTAGAAGTGGTAATGAAAGGAATCAGATCTAAAGATAACTGTTACTTGTGGCAGCCTGAGAACACTAATAACTCCACTATGTGTTCCATTACCAAAGAAGAAAAAGAGATGAAACTGTGGCACCATAAGCTTGGCCATCTTCATCTAAGAAGAATGAAAAGAACTATCTCTATGGAAGCAGTCAGAAGGATTCCAAGACTGCAAATTGATAAAAGGAGGGTTTGTGGTGAACTTCAAATTGAAAGGCTTGGTAAAAAGAGACATGTCTATGATGTGGTGAATAAACTTGAAGAAGGATGTGTTGTCAGAACCAGAAGTAATCATGACAAAGAATTTGGAAACAACAAGTTTAATAAATTCTGTTTCCCAGAAAAAATGAGTCATGAAGTCTCTTCTCCTATAACTCATCATCAAAATGGAGCTGACAAAAAGAAAAATAGGAACATACAGGAATCTGCCAGAGCTATGATTCATGTCAAAAGAATGCCTTCCCAACTCTGTGCTGAAATAGTTGCAGCTGGTAGTAGCTGTTCTCAAAATATCTGGACAAAACAGATGCTCACTGAGTATAATGTCTCACAAGATGTTGTGACATTGTATTGTGACAATCTGAATACAATCAATATTTTCAAGAACCCTATTCAGCATGGCAGGACCAAGCACATTGACCTTGTAGAGAAGAAGACAATTAAACTGGAACATGGTGACATCAAGCTTCAGCTAGCTGATTCTTCTACCAAGGCTCTTGTTGGAAATCAACTTAAAAACTTGAGGGGCAAGATGGGTATTTGCCAACGTGAAAAATTATAGCAATTAATTTTGCTCAAAACAAGGGTTGAAGGAGTTACTTGTGTTGAGTCTATTTTTAGTAGGTTAATCATATGTCTTTCCAACTCCTTCAAAATTATTAAGAAGTTGAATAGACTCTCTTTTGCCTCCTACCTCTCTCGTCTTTGCAACCTATTCCTCTCTCTCAATCAAAGTCTTCTCTCAAATTGCTACTGGTACTCTAAGTCAATCAAAATGTCTCAAACATCATCTTCAACCAAGGCGACCACTTCATCTTCATCATCTGACCAAGATTCTCGAGCAATCACCACATGCATAGATTCTGATGTCCTTGAAATCACTCCTCTCAGAGAAATGGCAACTGACCCCTCCAAAGTCAAAAAGCTGAGAACTAGGCATGCAGGAAGAGCTCAAGCTACTGCTTCTGGTAATCCTTCTCATCCTTCTTTCTCTGTTCCAAATAGAGAAGGATCAGTTCAAGTTCATCAAGCAATTGCTAGACTTGTGACAAGTATACTAAGCGGAAACCAATCTGTACCGGGGATTTCTGTCCCATTAAATCAAGAATCAGCAAGCCCAAATGTGGATGTCTCTGAGAATGTAGATGTCTCTGAGAATGTTGTGACACAAAATGACAACATTCAGAACCCTTTAGAAAAGACTGCTGATCAACCTATCATTGATGTGGATGAGGAATACTCAGACAATGATCTGATTGCAAATGTAAACCCTAGCATAGCTAGGAGAATGATGAAAAGAAAGGGTAATCAGAATGATGCAAAATGTATGACCAAAGATAAACCTGCTGTTAAGAAATCCAAGGCTGAAGGCAAGGCTGGGGTAGAATCTGTGAAAACTGGTCAGTCCAAAGGGAAGGTGAAAGCCCAGGTGTATACTGGTAGACAACCAATTACAAAGAAGAGAAAAGAACCTGAATCTTCTGATTCTGATGAGGAATCAGAGTTTGAGATTGATGCTGAAGAAATTCCTATCAGAAGGAAACTGCCCTCCAACAAAATTGCTAGAGTTCCTGAAGTCCCAACAGACAACATCTCTTTTCACCATCCTGACAATGCAAACAGATGGAAGTATGTTTGCTTGAAGAGAATAGCTTTAGAAAGAGAGCTCAACAATGATGCCATGGAGTGCAAGGACATCATGGACCTGATGAAGAATGCTGGACTGATGAAGACAGTGATAAAATTTACCAAGTGTTATGAAAATCTGGTCAAGGAGTTCATAGTTAACTTGTCTAATGATTATGCTGATGGAAGGTCAGCTGACTTTGAAAGTGTTTTTGTTAGAGGAATAAGGGTTAATTTCTCTCCATCAAAAATTAACAAATTTCTTGGAAGATCAAATGAGGATTGTCCTGAACTGGAAGTCACTGACAATGAAGTCTGTCAAACCATCACAGCAAGGCAAGTGAAGTGCTGGCCCTTGAAAGGCAAGCTGAATGCCAGCAAACTTAGCATGAAATTTGCCATCCTGCACAAGCTTGGTGCAGCCAACTGGGTCCCTACAAACCATAAATCAACTATCTCCACAGGATTGGGGAGATTTATCTATGCTGTGGGAACCAAGACTGCTTTTGACTATGGCAGGTATATTTTTGAACAAACTTTAAAACATGCTGGTAGTTATGCTGTCAAAGGCCCAATTGCCTTTCCCTCCCTCCTTTATGGAATTATCCTTGCACAATACCCTGATATCCTGGTGGCAAGAGATACTGCTTGCAAAAGAGCTCCTGCCCTTGGGTTGCACTACAAGTTGTTTCAAGGATCTCATGCTCCTGATATTGTCATAACATCAGCTGAGACATCTTCTGTGAAGACTCAGTCCAAAACATCCGATGTTATAGCTGTATTAAAAGAGACCTGCAAAGAACTGGAAGCTAGGAAAAAGACCCTAGAAAACCTAATTGCCAGGTTAGAAAAGGAGGAAGCGGAAGGAAACAGAAGGGAAGAGGGTGTAGAAGCTGAAGATCATACTAGCTCCTCTGAGTCTGATGACAGTGCTTAAAGGTTGGTGGAGTTGCTGATTGGTGGAGTTGATGCTGGTCCCTGGTAGAGTTTGGAAGTGTGTTCAGTTTTTAGTTACTGCTCTTATTACTTTTTCTGGATGACTGTATGTATCTTTGGCCCATTTGTGGCTAAAGAGGGGGAGATATATTTTGGTACTTAATTTGTCATTCTATTTTTCTGCAGTCATATTTATTCTGCTGCTATCTATCTCTGATTGCTTAGGGTCTTTAGCCAAAAATCTGCCAAAGGGGGAGTTTGTAGTTGTTTAGTTATTGGCTTGCATTTTTGGTAAAACCAGGTGTGTGTGTGAATGTCATGACTGATGTCATAACATTCTAGTTTAGTATGTACTGATTCATTAGGTACCTTTACAGAAAAATATTGTCATACAGGTGCTGCTGTTTATAAGTGTGTATCTGAGCATTTTGCAAAAAGATCACATTTACCTAAATCAGTAGACAGGTTTTCAGATGTCATAACAAATGTTAAGACATCCTGTTCTGAACTAACAGTTAGGCAGTTGGGTAATTCTGAGTTTTTTCAGGATTATGACTCAGTCTTTCCAGAACAGAAAATCTCGTGGACTTGGGGTTAACCTAGCTCAACCCTAACCTGGTTGATAAAGTCCTGTGACCTAGTCTTAAGGTCAAACGGAATTAACCCTAGCTTTTTGTGGAAACCCTAACTGAAGATGCAGCTGCTATATATTCAACAGAGCTGTTGTTTTGGAACATTCCCTTTTTTGATAGTAGATCATTTAGAAGCTGTATAGTTTTAACTATTGTAATCCAAGCAATTATCATTGTGATAAGTGACTTGGAATAGGTTTTAATTGTAAGGGTTGTGTATCACTCAAAGCTTTGAAGCAAGAGTGTTTGTATGTCTCTTGACTAAAGCTTTAAAGCAAAGTCAAGTTAGGTTTGTGTATCACTCAAAGTTGTGAAGCAAGAGTGTTTGTGTTGCTTGATTAAAAAGCTGTGAAGCATAATCAAGTGTATGTTTTTGAAGAGTGTCTTCATCAATTCATTAGTCAAATTGTTATATGTATCACTGCTGTGATTGAGGGGGAGTGAGTAGGAACTCAGGTTTAAGTTGTACTTAGATTGAAGTTGCATTGGGTAGGTCTTAAGTGAAGGAGATAAACTGGTTGGTTTATTCCTGAATTAATATCTCTTATAGTGGATTTCCACCTCTGGCTTGGTAGCCCCCAGAGTAGGTGTTGTTGCACACTGAACTGGGTAAACAGTTGACTGTGTTTTTTTATTGTTTTTGTATTTACTGTCTTATAGAAAGTCAGATACGGTGTCATAACATTGAACGTGACATTGAGTATCTGCAGCCAGAATTTCACATACCAAGCTCTGGGAGCTTGTTTCAGACCATATAGTGACTTCTTTAATTTGAAAACATATTCTGGATTTTTGGAACTTTCAAAACCAGGGGGTTGGTGCACATAAACCTGTTCTTCTATATAGCCATTTAAGAATGCGCTCTTGACATCCATCTGATACAAAGTGATGCCTTTATTAACAACAAATGAAATTAAAAGTCTGATAGATTCTAACCTGGCAAATGGAGCAAAGGTTTCTGTATAGTCTATCCCCTCTTGCTGACTATAACCTTGTGCTACCAGCCATGCTTTGTTTTTGATGACTTTACCTTGTTCGTTCAGTTTGTTTCTGAACACCCATTTTGTACCAATGATGTTGAATCCTTTTGGTTTGGGAACCAGATCCCATACGTCATTTCTTATGAATTGATTTAGCTCCTCTTGCATTGCCAGAATCCAGTCATTGTCCAGAAGTGCTTCATCAATTGTTGTTGGTTCAATCAGAGAGACCAGTCCCATGAGATATTCTTCAGAGTTTCTGAAGGTAGATCTTGTTCTGATTGGATCTTCCTTCCTTCTTAAGATTGTTTCTTATGGGTGATCAATGCTGCTTATGGATGGTCTTTTATGGAGTTGATCAACAGAGGGTGCTGGGTTGCTTGCAGTGACTCTTTCTGATGTTGAGGGAGTGTCTCTGTTGAGAGCTTCTGAGTTGTCTTCAGTACCTGTGAGTTCAACTTCCATACCTGCAAGGAATTCATTCTACTTTGACTTTTGAGAGTCAAGCTTATCATCAAACCGAACACTGATTGACTCTTCAATAATCTGTGTTTCTGTATTGTATACTCTGTACCCTCTTGAGCATTCAGAGTATCCTAACATAATACACTTTTATGCTTTAGAGTCAAACTTGTTCAAATAATTTTTTGTATTCAAAATAAAACATGTACATCCAAATGGGTGAAAATAAGAAATGTTGGGATTTCTGTTCTTCCACAATTCATATGGAGTCTTTTCCAGAATAGGTCTTATGGAGATTCTATTCTGAATGTAACACGCTGTGTTTATTGCTTCTTCCCAGAAGATCTTAGCAACGTTAGTCTCATTGATAATGGTTCTGGCCATTTCTTGCAATGTTCTGTTCTTTTGTTCTACAACTCCATTTTGCTGGGGAGTTCTAGGACAAGAGAAATCATACAGAATGCCTTTTTCATTAAAGAATAATTCAAAATCTTTATTTTCAAATTCTCCACCATGATCACTTCTGACTTTGACGATTCTAAGATCTTTTTCATTCTAAACTTGGTTGCAGAAGGTAACAAACACATAGTGTGACTCATCCTTGTGCCTTAAGAACTTTACCCATGTCCATCTGCTATAGTCATCTACGATTACTAACCCATACTTCTTTCCACTGACTGAAGTAGTTTTTACTGGTCCAAATAAGTCAATGTGCAAAAGTTCTAATGGCTTAGAGGTGGAAACAACATTTTTGGATTTGAAAGCAAGTTTTGCAAACTTTCCTTTCTGACATGCTTCACATAGAGCATCTGAATTGAACTTCAAGTTAGGAAGTCCTATGAACAAATTGAGTTTGTTAATCTGAGATATTCTTCTCATACTAACATGTCCCAATCTTCTATGCCAGATCCATTGCTCGTTGTTAACTGACAGAAGACATTTTACATTCTGACTTTTCAGTTCATAAAGTTTGATTTTATAAATGTTGTTTTTCCTCTTTCCATTAAATAGGATAGTCCCATCTTTATGACTAACAACTTTGCATGAATTTTGATTGAAGATTATATCATAACCGTTATCACTTAATTGACTTATGGATAATATGTTATGCATTAATCCGTCAACTAATAAAACATTACTTATAGAGGGAAGATTTCCATTACCTATTGTTCCAGAGCCAATAATCTTTCCCCTTTGATTGCCTCCAAAGCCTACGTAGCCTCCAGGCTTAAGTTCCAGGCTTTGGAACATATGCCTTCTTCCCGTCATGTGTCATGAGTAGCCATAGTCCAAGTACCATGACTGGTGTCTTTGCTTTGCTGCTAAAGATATTTGCCACATGTATTATTTTATCCTTAGGTACCCACATTTTCTTGGGTCCTGATTTGTTAGTTTTACCAAAACTCTGGTTGAATTTTGGTTTGACAGAGTAATCACTACTTGTATATTTTATGTCATGTGTGTGCCCATATATAAAGTGTGAATCAAGTGGAGCACGTTTTATAACTAAATCCATGGCATTTTTTGGTGTAGGAACCTTACCTTGATATCCTATCCCTTTTCTGCCATTTCTGCTAACTCCATAGATCATTGAAGCCATTTTGCTTCTATCTATGTTTTTAGCCAGAAACTTCTGAAAGCTGTGATCATACTCTTTGATGATCTCATCAGCATTGCTGGGAGTTTCATGGATTGTTTCCTTCTGAGACTTTTGCAATTGGTTTTCTAATTTTGAAATTTTATCTTTTAACTCAAAATTCTCCAATTCGAGACTCTTAGTCTTATCAGAGTCAGAAGCAAAATTCCTTTTCAGGTTTCTGAATTTGACTCTGATCTGCTGATACCTTTCTAGAATTTCATTAAGGCTTTCAGCTAATTCAGCCTTAGTAAAATTTATAGTAAAGTCAGGGAATACCTCTTCTGTATCTGATTCTGAGTCTGAACCAGAAGCTTCACTGTCTTCAGATACGTTTTCCATGAGAGCTATGTTTGCTCTTTCATCATCTGATTCTGAGTCAGCTTCAGATGTATCAGAATCATCCCATGTAGCCATGAGACTTTTCTTCTTTTCCTTGCCAAACTTCTTTTTGGGCTTCTCCTTATGAAGATTTGGGCAATCACTTTTGTAGTGCCCTTGCTCGTTACACTCATAGCAGATGATGTCTTTGTTGTTTGGCTTTCTGTATCCTGAAGAGCCTTCAGATCTTTTGTGTCCAGAGGAGGATTCTGACCTTCTGTATCTGGAGGAAGATTCATTCTAATTTTTTGATCTTCTGGGATTCCTGAACTTCCTTTGCCTCTGCTTCCACAGTTGGTTCACCCTTCTGGAGAGAAGAGACAATTCATCTTCTTCTGATGAGGATCCATCAGATATTTCTTCCACAACCTGCAAAACTTTGGAGTCAGATTTTCTGTTAGATTTTAAAGCTAATGGTTTACCTTGCTTTTGAGGTTCATCTGCTTCTAGCTCTATGTCGTGACTTCTGAGGGAGCTGACAAGTTCCTCCAAAGAGATTTTGTTGAGATCCTTGGCTAGCTTAAGCGCTGTAACCATTGGTCTCCACTGTTTTGGCAAGCTTCTGATAATCTTCTTAACGTGATCAGCAGTGGAATATCCTTTGTCAAGAACTTTTAGACCAGCAACAAGAATTTGGAATCTTGAAAACATAGCTTCTATTGATTCACTCTCTTCCATCTTGAATGCCTCGTACTTCTGAATGAGCGTAATGGCTTTTGTTTCTTTGACTTGAATGTTGCCTTCATGCGTCATTCTCAGAGAATCAAACATATTCTTGGCAGTTTCTCTGTTTGATATTTTCTCATATTCTGAATATGAGATGGCGCTGAGAAGAATTGTTCTGGCCTTGTGATGATTTATGAACTCACGCTTTTGCTGATCAGACATCATTTTCCTGTCAATCTTATGACCACGTCCATCCACTGGGTGCGTGTATCCATCAGTCACCATGTCCCACAGATCAGCAACATGGGCCAGAAAGAAACTCTCAATTCTGTCTTTCCAGTAGTCAAAGTTCTCTCCATCAAAGACTGGAGGTTTGCCACTGAATCTGTCCCTTTCTTCATTGTTGTCATTGCTGATGTTTTGACTTTGTCCTGCCATTGTGTTTTTCTGACGCTGGATCTTGTACTGACACGGTTAAGTGTTGAAGCTCAGAACCAGGCGCTCTGATGCCAATTGAAGATGTGAAAAACACAAGAAGAGGGGGGGGGAGGGTTGAATTGAAAAACTTAAATCAAAAGGCTTAACAACACAATATTTTTATCCTGGTTCGTTTGATCTCAAACTACTCCAGTCCACCCGTCAAGGTGATTTCGCCTCTCTCCAACGAGGTCTTAATCCACTATTCTCAAAGGATTACAACAGCTACTTTAACAACTGTTAAAGTCTTCTTGAGTACAACCACAATCCGGTTAATCTCAAGGAACTTCTTTTACAAATGATTTGAACAAGTGTGTGTTATTGTTTTCTTACAAAAATGTATATCACAACTGTGATAATTACACAAAATAAGCTTGGAATAAAATGAATTTGCTAAAGCTTTGAATATGCGTGGTTTGGATAGCTTGGAAAATTTTGAGTGCGTACGTACGTGCTTATTTTCACAAGCAGACCTGTTTATATAGGCAAGCAAGGATACATTGTCCATAAAGCAGGTTTAATGATAATAATGCACTTTCCTTTTGAAGAAGATCTTTGTCTGAAGAAATCCGTTAGCATTTAATTCTACCTTGAATAACCAGTAACGCTTCAGAGTCTTCTTTGCTGTAACTGCTGATAACGCATCAGAGTGTTGATGACTTGATAAAGATATCTTTGATCAGAGTCTCAGTATATTTGTTTAGGCGCAGATTTTGGTCATCAACCTTCAACGTATAATCTGGTAGCTTCAGCGTATAACACATATTTCTGATCTTCTGATGCTGATTCCATCAGAACTTCTGCATATACAAAACATAATTTCTAAGGAGTATAATTGTTCTTTGTATATATCTTTGAAATAATTTATTCTTTATATTTTGTTATCATCAAAACTCTAATCAAGGGTTGTAGAATCAAATTATGTTCTAACAGCTGGGGGTGCCCATCCTTAACAAGGTACCTTTCAATGGTATGGAAAGAGACCCTAAACTTGAAGATATTGCTAAAGCTCTATACTTATAACGGTCTGACGTAGTAGCAAATTGGGAAACCAGGAGAGGTGTCAAGGTTTTTTTGGCTAAGTTATTGTTTGAGAAAGCTCATCATTTTTGGGATACCCTGGACTTACAAGCTTTTGAAGAGGTGTTAGCCCTTCTCATCTATGGGTTGGTACTGTTTCCTAATCCGAACCAGCTCATAGACGTGAATGTGGTTAAGGTTTTCCTGTCACGCAATTTGGTACCTACTCTGCTTGGAGATATCCTACATTCTCTATATACTCGCACTATAAAGAAAAGAGGGACCCTTCTGTGTTACTCTCCTCTTTTGGCCTGGTGGTTTATTTCGCACCTACCCTGATCCATCTTGAAGAACGAATAGGGTTTGAGATGGTCTCATAGGCTAATGACTCTTACACATTCAGGTGTTCATTGGTGTCCTTGATTTTCGAAGAATGTTACCATCATTGATCGATGCGGAGAATCCCTAATGTCCCTATTTTAGGCATTAGGGGAGTAATCACTTACAATCCTTGTTTGGCACTGTGAAATTTGGATATGCGAGAAGGGATGGTCCTCATGATACGCTTATCCAAGGAATCACCTTCGACTATGAGAATGATGCTCAGGGTTACCGTAAAAGGTTCATGCGAGCTTGGGGCATGGTAAATAGGGTTGTTAGCAAGACATTGGGGCACAATAATTTAATCCCTCTCGAGCCTTATCTCAAATGGGTACGAGCCCAGGCTCAAAGTCTTATGATGCCTTACCCCGCCATCCTACCTATGATTACGGAACCGGTTGCTGAAGGAGACACTCCTTATCTTGTTTTTTATCCTGAAATGCTGTTGTACCCTAAAATTTTCCCTCCCATATTTCTTAAAACATTTCAAGAAAGATCCCCAAGTTGCTCAAGGTAGTCCAAGGGTTGGCCAGACAAGCTCTCTCCTAAGGCAGTCTACTTCAAATTAGAGTTTCATGTTGCATCAAGATCCTTGAGTCCAAGTGGTCCCAAATGCTCAACTTTGTTCTAATATGTTCTCAAGATCATCCATGTCAAGTTTCAAGCCTTGCAGAGGAAGTTTGCTCAGTCAATTACTCAAAGGTCCAAAAATCGACTGTGGTAGGGCAAAAGTCAACTGTGACCTACATACAGTCAAACTACAATATTTTTGATCAACATCATCATTTTGAAGTATATTTCATCATTTGATCAAGGGTTGATCATGATTCATCAAGGATTTCTCATAATTCATCAAGACTTAAAAGTTGCTAAATTAGGGTTTTATAGGAAAAGTCAACTCAACTTTGACCAAGCATAACTTTCTCATACTTTATGAGAAATGACCCATCCAAAGATCATTTTGAATAGTATGAAATTCCCTACAATCCATCTTCAGCTCCCAAGATCAAAATATGCACTCATAAGAAGTTATGTATTTGGACATTATTGGTCCTTTTGAAAAGTCAACAAAAACACCTTTTTTGTCAAAGCTTAATACATGAGCATGGAATATCAAATTGAGATTAGACCAAAAGGGTTGATTAGAGGACATCTCAAGCTTTCTAAAAAGTCAAAGAACTCCTCCAAAGAGTCAAAATTGAGGAAGTTATGCATTGTTGAAGTTGGACTTTTTTTGCAAAATTGCCAAAAGTCAACTATGCCCAAAACCTCAAATTTTGACAAATGGGCCCATTCTTTTTCACTTGTTTTGAGTTGGCATCATATCCCACGTGATCTATCCTTTTCCACTTGTCCATATCATATTTTGATTAATTATTTTTATTTTTTTTGAATTAATTTGATTTAAATCAAATAAAATCAAATAAAATCCAAAAACATTGAAACCAAGGATTTTGTGATGATTTCAGGTCTTATTACACAGCTAGGACCAATCAAACTCGTATCAAGGCAATTGTGTACAAAGAGATTGGATTTGGACTAATTTTGGAAAGTTGTTCAAAGCAAATAAAATCAAATCCAAAATCATTGAAAGAAGAAGATTTGGACAGGACAAACAACCCTAATGTATTGTGTAATACATAAGGAGGCGAGGCAGATCAAAATCAGGGTGAGAAGCAGGTGTGAGAAGCAGAATCAGATTCAAAAAAAATCAAAGAAAAGTGTGAGATCAAAGTCCCACTTAGAAGCATCCTCAAGGCCTGATATTTGTCCCAATCGTTTCCTGGAAGGACATCTGTCCGTGGGTATAGCCCCTTTGAAATTTTAGCCACGGTCCAAATACAGGGATGAAGACGTGGCCAAATTCTATTGGCCTATTCGAACGTTAGCGCGCGTTTTGCTTTTGTCTTCCACTAAAACTCATTTTCTTATATTATGCTTAGTTTGTATTATATTAACAAATAAAAACAAGTGGCGTAGTGGTTACCAGGTGTGCGTTCAGGGCGTGGGAGGCTGGAGGTCAGGGGTTCGATCCCTGCCTCCAACATTTGTTATTTTTCTTAATTATATCAGGTGATTCAGTGCATGCATAAGCCAGACGTCCACCATACTCCTTCCTCACCAAAGCGCCAGATGGCCAGATGGCCAGACCTGGTAGCCACCATTGCAAGCACACCATGGACCAAGTCAAACATGCTACACTGGATGGCAAAAGTCAAACGGACCTCACCTCATTGGGCCCAGAAAGCTGCTTTCTACACCCCTCTATTCAGGCCCATCTCATTCTTTTTTTTAATATATTTTGTTTATTTCATTTAATTATTTATTTATTTATTAACCCAAAAATTATTTTCTTTTTATCAAAAAATCACAAAAAATATTTTATGTTCAAATAAATTTGAATTTTTATTTTTTTAAATATTAATTAAAATAATTAGGTTATTTATGATTAGATAACTTTAATTGATTTTGTAAATATTTAAAACTAATTAGAATTAATAGGTTTAAACCCTAATTTAATTATTTTATTTTCTTTCCTAAATTAACAAAACTCCAAAAATATGTCACTTAAATTATTTTTCATTAATTAATTTAATAACCAATTAATTTAGCATTTAATTTTTAGGACTTAATTTCTTTTCTTAAAAAATATTAAAAACAACAAAAACATTTTCTTTTAATTAAGAGGGTCAAAACCCTAATTTCACATTCGACTTAATTTCGCATCGCGCGCATTATTTTTTATTCAATTATTGTATCTGCTCCCGGTTTGTAATAATTTAATTAGGACATTTACTTTTACCGCTTTTATTTTCAAAGGGTTTGTCTTTGGCGATGTAAATACCCGACGCCTTGTAATAGTTTAGTTTAAATTCCGCATTTTAATTCTGCAAATTATTCAACTGTTAGATGTTTGATAATAGGGTTTGCATGACAAGAATGAATGCTTAATCTTAAAACAGTTAGATCACCCTAAACACGTGCAAAGATAAAATAATCTGAAATTGAAACACTCGCACATGCGCACTCCTAGGGTACACTCCCGCTTGGTTGCCTTCGTAAACGGTCATTGAGTATAGGTTATTTTAGAGGTCGCCCTCTTGTCTAAAAGATCATAAGTTGCCTCGGAAAGGTTGCCTCGGATATCGTTGCCTCGGATAAATGATCTAAGACATTAGGGTTACCGCTAAGATGTCCTAACATTGCTTTAGTGACTGTACATCCCTCTTTCGAATTGACCCTCAAACTCCAACTTCGATGCTACCTACTCACTAATAGTGGGATAGCATTGTCTAAAGGAAACAAACATAGAACGATTCCTTTTTCGAGTAGGTATATTAGTTCTTAGATACTTGCTCATCCAAGACAAAACCTTTTTCACACTTACACTCTTTTTCAAACAAGTTTTCAAAAACACTTCATTACACTCTTGAAGACAGACGCAAGAGTTAAATCGAAGTCAAAACAAAATCTTTTCAAAACCCACAAGCACAAAGAAAACAATTTTGAAAATTATTAGCAAGTACCTAAGAGCCCGTAGATAACTATGGATAGAAAGGATGCTAATACCTTCCCTTTCTATAAATCTACCCCCGTACTCAGAAATATCTTGAAAAAAGAATTTTTCTGTACTTTTTTCCTTTCCTTGTTGGATAAAATAAAAGACGGTGGCGACTCTTGCTTACCGCGACATTTTGCAAAACCAAACGCAAAACGCAAACCATCATTCCAAAAACAGTCAGTTCTTCCACCGTATCACAGAACTGGAGACTCTGCTGGGGAATTAATAAGTGGGGTGTACCTTAGGATTAGTTCATCATAATGTTTTCAATTGCTTGATTTGTATGCTTTATCTTTGTGGGTTTGAATCGGAGTTACCATAGATCCTAACCCAGATCTGGGGATACCTTTTAGGTAAGTAGCAATAGACTATGAGGGAACTGTACGGTGTAGACCAATACGGTTGAAGCAGTAGCTACGTTGGTGTGACACTTTAGTTTGTACCGATATCCCTTGTGGAGGAACAAGGAGAATATGGGGCTGCTAAGGGGTCATTAAGCACCAACTGACCTTAGAACCTATAATTGACCAACTTGGCCATAGAAAAGTAGCAGTATGCTATACTCATTGAAACCAAACTCTCGCGATGATTCCGGCTGCAAGAAAAGGTTGCTAAACTGGAATTATGACCGATCGAGGGTGGTCAGTGATATTGAGATCCTCTAGAACCTGATTACTATTACTAGGACAGGTTGAACCAACTAAACTGAAAGAGGGTAATACCTAAACTCCATGCCAGCCTGAAATCTAAAGGCTACTGTGTGACTTGTTTGCCCTTACCATGTTTGCTATCTGTGAATACTTGTGGTGTGTTTCTATCATGACATCATGCATCATGACATTGCATGCATATTTAATCAGACTAACCCATTTCAAAGACCAAGGGGATTCATCTTTGTTCTGTTTTGTAGGTCATGGAATCTATGCGCAGAAATACTATTCGGATCAACTTCGTACAAATCCCTGTTCAGCTTAGAGATTTGGTTTCCAAAGTGCCTGATACTTCTTCCTTTGTCAGAACACATGGTCACCTCCTTGGTTTGGTCACTTATAAGATGGATGAGAAAATGATGAGTGTCTTGTTTCAGTTCTTTGACCCGTTGCACCACTGCTTCACCTTCCCGGACTATCAGTTGGTCCCTACTTTAGAGGAGTTCTCTGATTTACTTGGAATTTCTATTCTAGAGCAGACGCCATTTACAGGTTGGGAGATAGATCTTAGGCCATAGGATGTTGCTACAACCCTACATCTAACAAAGGCTGATGTAATATCTAACTGGGAGACTCGGAGTGGGGTAAAAGGCTTCCTGGCTAAGTTCTTGTTTGATCAGGCTCAACAGTTTTAGGACAGTTTGGACTTTCAAGCATTTGAAGACATCCTAGATCTTCTCATATATGGCCTGGTTCTGTTCCCTAATTCAGATTCTTTTGTCGACGTGAACGCAGTGAAGATCTTCATGTCTCGTAATCCTGTGCCCACTCTCTTAGGTGACATTCTGCATGCTCTTTATGCCCGTACTTCTCGGAAACAGGGAACCCTCATGTGTTGTGCACCATTGTTGGCGAGGTGGTTTATTTCTCACCTCTCCAAATCTGTTTTGAAGAACAAGGAAGGTATGGGTTGGGCCTACAGGATCATGTCCTTTGCTCATACGGACATCATCTGGAGCACTAAAGACATGGAAGAAGTAACTGTTATTGACCGGTGCGGGGAATACCCCAATGTTCCTTTGCTGGGAATTAGAGGAGGGATCACCTATAATCCTTGTCTGGCCTTACAAAAGTTTGGGAGAGCTTGAAAGGACGGTCCTCATGAGTTGCTGATTCAGAGCATTGTCTTTGACTTCCAAGGGGATAGTGAGGGACATCGTCGCGGGTTCATACGAGCTTGGAATAGGGTTAACAGGTCTGATCCGCATGAGCTAGGATTGAAGACGTCTCTTTCGATGGAACCGTATCTCCTGTGGGTTCGAGCCCGTGCTCAAAAACTGGGGATGCCATATGAAGCTGTCTTACTGGTAATAATTGAGAGTACTGATGAAGAAGGGGCTCCTCATACTGTCCTCCAGCCATACATGCCTACTTACATTGGGGCACTAAAGAGGTCTTGGATCCAACTAAGAGAAGAACGAGATACTTATAGAGAAAAGTATCATGAGCAGGAACGGATGATCCTAAAGCTTACAAGGCAGCTGGAGAATGAGAAGGTCCTCAACGACTATGTCAGCACGGGAGGAAAACGACCATGGGAGCGCTGATGACTTTTGTTATTTCTAGTTTTGATTTAATTTTCAGTTTTTCTTTTGTAATGCCTTAAAGGCATTTGTTAAATATTGTTTCAGTTTTTAATCTAATAAAAGTGTGTTTCATTTTGGTTTACGAATTTGAATATCCCAACGTCTTTGAAATCATATCATATGCATTCCATTCCCATGCACCTCATTACAGGTACCCTTACAGGTCTCTCATCTTCTTCGCTGTTTATTTCGGCATCATGTCTTCTGAAACATCAACTGATCAAGCTATTAAGGCTCTACAAGCTCAAAACGCTCAGTTCCAGGAAATGTTCATGAACCTGGCCAAGGGTCAACAGGATCTGAAGACTCTTATTTTGAAGGATAAGAAGAAGAAGAAGAAGAAGAAGACGATCCTCCTGAACATGGGTCACAGGTTTGGGAATCGGTTGAGACAAGAGGTTGATTTATCTTACTCATCTAGAGGGGGAAAGAATCAAGAAGAAAGGAGGGCTCCTAGCCCTGTGGTTTCATAAAATGAGACTGACTTTGATGAAGACTAGTATCCTCCTGCCGAAGACAGTTATAAGCAACTTGAAGACCGGTTAAGCGCGATGGAGATCTAGAAGATACCCGGGCTGGATTTTGGAGAGTTGGGTTTGGCATCTGGGGTGGTGATTCCCCACAAGTTCAAAGCACCAGTCTTTGCTAAATACGATGGGGTCTCCTGCCCGAAGTTACACCTCCGTTCGTATGTTAGAAAGATTCAACCATATACTGCTGACAAGAACCTCTGGATCCATTTCTTTCAAGATAGTCTCTCAGGGACTCAACTTGAGTGGTTCTATCAGCTATAAGGAGCTAACATCCATAACTGGGAGGACCTTGCTGCTGCTTTCTACAAGCAGTACCAATATAATACCGACCTTGCTCCCACGCGTACCCAAATTCAGGGTATGTCTATGGGTGCGAGCGGAGGTTTTAAAGATTACGCTCAGAAATGGAGGGATCTTGCTGGAAGAGTACAACCCCCACTGACTGATAGGGAGTTGGTGGATATGTTTCTGGGGACTTTATCTTGTCCGTATTTTAATCATTTGATCGGAAGTTCATCGTCTGGTTTCACTGAGTTAATTATGACTGGGGAGAGGATTGAAGCCGGTATCAAGAGAGGCAAGTTACAGAAAGGTGCTTCGTTAGGTACGGAGATAAAGCCCTTCAAGAAGGAGTCTAGTGCAGTTTATAGCTCTAGGAACCAAAGTCAACCCGAGCGCCGCCAAGCAGTTAATGCGGTGGTTATTTCAAGACCAACTGTTACTCCACAACGCAACACCCAACAAAGGGCAAAGAGGCCTCAAAGACAGTTTACTCGACTCAACATGGCTTTATCTCAAATTCTGCCGCAGTTGTTGAAGACTAATTTGGTGACTCCAAGGGAGGCTCCAAAGAATCCCAACACCACATTGCTTCTGTATAATCCGAACGCCCGCTGTGCTTATCACTCAGATAGCCCAGGGCATGATACCAATGACTACTGGGCTTTGAAGAATAAAGTGCAGGATCTTATTGATACTAAGGAGATTGAATTTGAAGCGCCGAAAAAGCCTAATGTCATAACGGCTCCTATGCCAAAACATGATGCGGGAGTAAATGCTATTGGGGATGATGATGAAGAGTTTGATATTGACAGCTGGATTTATCCGACTACTGATGGTGGCTTGAGCAATTGGATGGCAACGAATTCCATGCCCGTTTCTTTTATCACACAGTAATAGACTTTTGTTTTGAATTTGTAACAGACAATTTTAAACTTTACGGCCCGGTGCCTTACCCGAGACACCGTGGCTTTGTTTGAGGGCTTATATGTATCATCTCCATATATCATTAATAAAAGCGTTGGACGTTTTCTTGCATTACAAATTTTGCGCTCCTTGTTTTTCTTTTCTATCTTGCAAAACAACTATTTTACACACACACTCACATATATAGGTCTACATCCATTTTGGATCCCACTAATAACGACTCTGCTACTGCCAATTATGACTTCGAAAGTCCGATCAACCAAGCCGAGGACGAAGGTGAGGATGATTGCGAAGTTCCTGGTGAACTTGCTAGATTGTTACTACAGGAAGCGAGGGCCATACATCCGCATGAAGAGCCAGTGGAGACAATAAATCTGGGTACAGAGGAAGATAAGAAAGAGGTAAAGATTGGTGCAAATTTGGAGCCTAGTGTTAAGCAACGGTTGATTCAGATGCTGCGCGACTATGTTGAGATCTTTGCCTGGTCTTATGAAGATATGCCTGGTTTGGATACCGATATTGTGGTTCACCGCTTGCCTACCAAAGAAGACTGTCCTCCAGTGAAACAGAAGGTTTGCCGAATACTTCCAGAGATGTCTGAGAAAATCAAGGCTGAAGTGATGAAACAGTTTGACGCCGGTTTTCTAGCAGTTACTTCTTACCCGCAGTGGGTTGCCAACGTGGTTCCAGTACCGAAGAAGGATGGTAAGGTTCGGATGTGTGTTGACTATAGGGATCTGAACAGGGCAAGCCCCAAGGATGATTTCCCTCTGCCTCATATCGACGTTCTGGTTGACAACACGGCACAACACAAGGTCTTTTCCTTTATGATGGTTTCTCCGGTTACAATCAAATTAGGATGGCTTCCGAGGATATGGAGAAGACAACCTTTGTTACTCAATGGGGTACCTTTTGCTACAAGGTCATGCCTTTCAGATTGAAGAATGCTGGGGCAACGTATCAGCGCGCCATGGTCGCCTTGTTCCACGACAGGATTCACCATGAGATTGAGGTATACATTGACGATATGATTGCAAGGTCCCAGACGGAGGAAGAACATCTTGACCATCTTCAGAAGCTATTTGAAAGGTTGAAGTTGTATAGGTTGAGGTTAAACCCGAACAAGTGCACCTTCGGGGTGAGGTCTGGTAAGCTGCTGGGTTTCGTCGTAAGTGATAAGGGTATTCAAGTGGATCCTGCAAAGGTAAAGGCTATACAGAAGATACCAGCTCCCCGAACAGAAAAAGAAGTCATAGGCTTTCTGGGACGTCTGAACTATATTTCCCGATTCATCTCACACCTGACTGCTACTTGTGATCCAATCTTCAAGCTACTGAAGAAAAATTAAGTGGTAAGATAGAACGATGAATGTCAGGCCACTTTCAAAAGGATCAAAGAATATCTCCAAGAGCCACCTATTCTGATGCCTCCAGTTGAAGGGAGACCTTTGATCTTATACTTTACAGTACTCGATAATTCAATGGGGTGCGTGCTGGGGCAGCATGACGAGTCTGGCCGAAAAGAGAATGTTATTTACTACCTTAGCAAAAAGTTTACCGACTGCAAGACCCGATACTCGTTGCTTGGGAAAACTTGTTGCGTTTTGGCATGGGCTACTCGCCGGCTGAGACAGTATATGCTGACTCACACTACTCTATTGATATCAAAGATGGATCCAATCAAGTATATCTTCGAGAAGCCTGCCTTGTCCGGAAGAATAGAAAGATGGCAGATGATCTTGACTGAGTATGACATCTAGTACACGACCCAAAAGGCAATCAAGGGAAGTGTGTTGGCAGATCATCTGACACATCAGGCAATGGGCGATTACCAGTCTATGAACTTTGAATTCCCGGATGAGAATATCATGTTGGTGACTGACTGTGAAACACCCGGACCGAATGAAGGACCTGAGGAAGGATCTCGATGGTCTATGTACTTTGATGGAGCTTCAAACGCTTTGGGTAATGGCATTGGCACCGTGATCATATCTCCTGAAGGCTCTCATACTCCATTCACCGCCCGACTATGTTTCAACTGCACCAACAATATGGCAGAGTATGAAGCGTGCATCATGGGTCTTCGAGCAACTATTGACCCAAGGATTAAGTTCTTAAGTGTATTCGGAGATTCCACTCTCGTGATCAACCAGATCAAAGGCGAGTGGGATACAAAACACCCAAATCTTATTCCTTACAAAGAGTATATGCTGATGCTGCTTCCGCACTTTGAGGAGATAACCTTTGAACACTTCCCTAGAGAGGAGAATCAGTTGGCGGACACGCTAGCTACAATGTCTTCTATGTTCAAGGTCAGATGGGACAATGAAGCTCCCCAGATTACCATCGAGAGGTTAGACGAACCGACACATTGATGTGATGTTGAGACCGAAGAGGTAGCAGATAAACCCTGGTTTCATGAGGTGAAGAGGTATCTTGAAGCTCAGGAATACCCCGAGGGTGCATCTATTAATGATAAAAAGTTTCTGAGAAGGTTCATGGCAAAGTTCTTCATCAGTAATGACATTCTTTACAAGCGTAACCATGATTCGACCTTACTGCGTTGTGTGGATAAGAACGAGGCAGAAAGAATCATGGTAGAGTTACATGAAGGTTCTTTTGGAACTCATTCCAGTGGACACACCATGGAAAAGAAGATCCTACGGGCAAGATACTATTGGTCTACTATGGAAGCCGACTGTTATCAGCATTCTCGGACCTGTCACAAGTGCCAAGTTTATGCTGATAAGATGCATATACCTCCAGTACCTCTGAACGTCTTGACAGCTCCTTGGCCTTTTGCAATGTGGGGCATTGACATGATCGGCGGGATTATACCTACTGCATCCAACATGCATTGTTTCATCTTGGTGGCTATTGATTACTTTACAAAGTGGGTTGAAGCAGCTTCCTTTGCTACAGTGACCAAGAACGTCGTGGCACGGTTTATTCGACACAATATGATCTATCGATATGGTGTACCAGAGAGGATCATTACGGAAAATGCTACAAATCTCAACAATAAGATAATCACCTAACTCTGCAAGCAGTTCAAGATATAGCATCACAACTCTTCTCCTTACCGGCCAAAGATGAATGGGGCTGTAGAAGCAGCCAATAAGAACATTAAGAAGACTGTGCAGAAGATGACAGTGACATACAAAGACTGGCACGAGATGTTACCATTTGCTCTTCATGGGTACCGTACCTCAGTGCGGACGTCAACATGGGTAACACCCTATTCCTTGGTATATGGCATGGAGGCCGTCTTGCCCATTGAAGTTCAGATACCCTCTCTTCGGATTATGAAGGATGCAAGTTTGAGCGAAGATGACTGGATCCGGACCCGGCTTGATCAGCTAAATTTAATTAACGAAAAGAGACTTACTGCTATTTGTCATGGTCAAACGTATCAAAAGCGGATGATCAAGGTATTTAACAAGAAATTTAGACGACAAGAGTATCAAGTTGGGGATCTGGTGATCAAGCGCATCATATTACCTCAAGGTGATCCCAGGGGCAAATGGACCCCTACTTAAGAAGGGCCATTTGTGGTTAAGAACATCTTCTCAGGAGGAGCTATGATTCTAACTACCATTGACGGTGACGACCTTCCTCACCCCGTCAATGCAGACATAGTGAAAAAATACTATGCATAATCAAAGACCCGCTAGGTCGACTGGCCTAGGAAAAAGTAAGGGCTTCTCGGCGAACCAAAAGGGTTCGGGAAAAAATAAGGGATGAAAATAAAAAAATTTGTACACCCGGCAATTCAAAAACCTGAAAAGGCGGCTTGGGCAAAAAAGGGTATCCCGGTGGACTAAAAACCCAAAAGGGCAGTCCAAGAAAAAATTAGGGATTAAAGCGTAACACTATGTCTCATTGGATCACTTTGCAACCAGACTTCGGTATCGACTATCAAGCTCGGACGACACTAATCAATCTGATCCACCTTCAACCAAGCAGCAAAGGGATGAGATGCTCGAGGACATAAAGGCAATAGCAGAGTTGGAACCCAGTGGGATTATTCACATAGCTGTTTTTTTTCTTTTTCACAAATTGTATAAACTCTATTGACCAGCAGCGTTCTCTTACTAGAACGTCAGCCTCTTGTACAAAAACGCATATTTACAGGCTAACTTCAAAATCAATACAAGTCATTTTTACAAAGAAATTTCAAACTGTTTTCCTTTTTCTATTTTGTTTTTCAAAGAACGTCCAATGTTCAGTTTTTGATATATGCATTTGACATTGATTGCTGCTCATAAATATTTACATGCGAAACAAAAGACGATTACTTGTAATATCAGAAACAGGGGGCAAAAGGGAAGTGTCCAAATCGTACAGTTGCTCTATCCACCAGGTATAGGGATAGAGCTAGCTGGAGGAAACGTTTGAAAGTACATTCATTCCCCGCAGAGTAAGGAAAAATATAGTGGTGTTAGCTCTCCCCAGCTGAGACTCGCAACTGTGGATGAATCGGTAATATTCTCCCCAAGCAGAGTTTATCTACCATCAGCATTAAAAAGTCTTATCATCCCCAGCGGAGTATAAAAATATCCCCAATGGAGTTTGAAGAATTGTCCCCAGTAGACTCTGGAAGATTATCCCCAGTAGAGTCTAAAAGGCTATCCCCAGTAAGGTCGCTATTGGAAAGTCATCCCCAGCGGAGTTCATTCCTTTCACAAAACAGGAATTCAATCCCCAACAGGTTCCACTGTCACCAGCAACGGTAATTCATCCCCAGCTGAATTTGTCAACGAAATCCTTAGCAGAGCATCTCTTCCCCAGCAGAGATGTTTACCTCAGTTGAATTACGGACGAGCTCCTAAATCTCAGCCAAGTTGTTGAATTACGGACGAGCTCCTAAATCTCAGCAAAGTAGTTGAATTACAGACAAGTTCCTAAATCTCAGCAAAGTAGTTGAATTACGGACAAGCTCCTAAATCTCGACAAAGATATTTCCCCAGTTGAATTACGGACAAGTTCCTAAATCTCAACAAAGTAGTTGAATTACGGACAAGCTCCGAAATCTCGACAAAGATATTTCCTCAGTTGAATTATGGACAAGTTCCTAAATCTCAACAAAGTAGTTGAATTACGGACGAGCTCCTAAATCTCGACAAAGATATTTCCCCAGTTGAATTACGGACAAGTTCCTAAATCTCAGCAAAGTAGTTGAATTACAGACGAGCTCCTAAATCTCGACAAAGATATTTCCTCAGTTGAATTACGGACAAGTTCCTAAATCTCAGCAAAATAGTTAAATTACGGACGAGCTCCTAAATCTCGACAAAGATATTTCCCCAGTTGAATTACAGACGAGCTCCTAAATCTCAGCAAAGTAGTTGAATTACGGACGAGCTCCTAAATCTCGACAGATATGTTCCTCGGTTGAATTACGAACGAGTTCCTAAATCTCGACAGATATGTTCCTCGGTTGAATTACAGACGAGTTCCTAAATCTCAGTAAAATTGTTTCCTCAGTTGAGTACGGACGACCAAAGTTCCTAAATATCAATAGAGACGACTCACAAGCAGAATGCGGACGACCAAAGCTCCTAAAGTTCTACTTCTCTCAACAAAGATCAGACTTCCCTAGCGAAATCTTCCTCAAACAACAGGTATATAAGCTCTCGCTAAGGAATATCTTATGCGATCGACACTCTTCCAAATTGCATCTATAAGCCAATTCCCAGAATCACAAGACAATTACCACTTCATGCGAGTGCAAATTTCTGGGCACTCTAGTGTTCAATCCTCTTCCACCTTCGGATCACGAAAGGCACGAAAGCCAATCTACATCCTCAGGTTTAAGAAGATTGAATAGGGGCAGCTGTTGTACCCCAAAATTTGCCCTCCCATATTTCTCAAAACATTTCAAGAAAGATCCCCAAGTTGATCAAGGTAGTCCAAGGGTTAGCCAAACAAGCTCTCTCCTAAGGCAGTCTACTTCAAATTAGGGTTTCATGTTGCATCAAGATCCTTGAGTCCAAGTGGTGCTAAATGCTCAACTTTGTTCTAATATGTTCTCAAGATCATCCATTTCAAGTTTCAAGCCTTGCAGAGGAAGTTTGCTCAGTCAATTGCTCAAAGGTCCAAAAATCGACTGTGCTAGAGCAAAAGTCAATTGTGACCTACATACAGTCAAACTTCAAGATTTTTGGTCAACATCATAATTTTGAAGTATATTTCATCATTTGATCAAGGGTTGATCATGATTCATCAAGGATTTCTCATAATTCATCAAGACTCAAAAGTTGCTAAATTAGGGTTTTATAGGAAAAGTCAACTCAACTTTGAACAAGCATAAATTTCTCATACTTTATGAGAAATGACCCATCCAAAGATCATTTTGAAGAGGATGAAATTCCCTAAAATCCATCTTCATCTCCCAAGATCAAAATATGCACTCATAAGAAGTTATGTATTTGGATATCATAGGTCCTTTTGAAAAGTCAACAAAAACACCTTTTTTGTCAAAGCTTCATACATGAGCATGGAATATGAAATTGAGATGAGACAAAAAGGGTTGATTATAGGACATATCAAGATTTCTAAAAAGTCTAAGAACACCTCAAAAGAGTCAAAACTGAGGAAGTTATGCATTGTTGAAGTTGGACTTTTTTGCAAAATTGCCAAAAGCCAACTATGCCCAAAACTTCAAATTTTGCCAAATGGGCCCATTCTTTTTCACTTGTTTTGAGTTGGCATCATAACCCACGTGCTCTATCCTTTGCCACTTGTCCATATCATATTTTTATTAATTATTTTGATTTTTTTTTGAATTAATTTGATTTAAATCAAATAAAATCAAATAAAATCCAAAAACATTGAAACCAAGGATTTTGTGATGATTTCAGGTGTTATCACACAGCTAGGACCAATCAAACTCGTATCAAGGCAATTGTGTACAAAGAGATTGGATTTGGACCAATTTTGGAAAGTTGTTCAAAGCAAATCAAATCAAATCCAAAATCATTGAAAGAAGAAGATTTGGACAGGATAAACAACCCTAATGCATTGTGTAATACATAAGGAGGCGAGGCAGATCAAAATCAGGGTGAGAAGCAGGCGTGAGAAGCAGAATCAGATTCAAAAATATCAAAGAAAAGTGTGAGATCAAAGTCCCACTTAGAAGCATCCTCAAGGCCTGATATTTGTCCCAATCGTTTCCTGGCAGTCTCCACAAACAAAAGCAATCCAAAGCAGGCGTTTTCAAGCCCTCCCACGCACTGTAAGTCCGTAAAGATATCACTATTTTCTTGAATTCGAAAAGCTTCATTCTTGCATCCATAGCGTAAAATAATGGCATAATATTGATCACCATGATGTTTGCAAGCTTTTGGTATTATTCAATTTCATTTATATGACCTATACCGTGAATCACCATTGTTAGGTTTTTTTGGAGTTTTTTAGGGTTTTTGATTTCAGGAATAATTGGCCCTAGTAATGGGTATGGTTGTGATCAGAAGAAGGAGACGACCTCAACCATGGCCTTAGATATCATTTCCATGGCTTGTGGGAGATTTTGAGAATGGAAAGGGTAATAGTGACGGACATCTGTCCGTGGGTATAGCCCCTTTGAACTTTTAGACACGGTCCAAATACAAGGATGAAGACGTGGCCAAATTCCATTGGCCTATTTGAACGTTAGCGCACATTTTTCTTTTGTCTTCCACTAAAACTCATTTTCTTATATTATGATTAGTTTGTATTATATTAACAAATAAAAACAAGTGGCGTAGTGGTTACCAGGTGTGCGTTCAGGGCGTGGGAGGCTGGAGGTCAGGGGTTCGATCCCTGCCTCCAACATTTTTTATTTTTATTAATTATTTCAGGTGAGTCAGTGCATGCATAAGCCAAACGTCCACCATACTCTTTCCTCATCAAAGCGCCAGATGGCCAGATGGCCAGATCTAGTGGCCACCATTTCAAGCACACCATGGACCAAGTCAAACATGCTACACTGGATGGCAAAAGTCAAACGAACCTCACCTCATTGGGCCCAGAAAGCTGCTTTCTACACCCCTCTATTCAGGCCCATCTCATTCTTTTTATTTATTTATATATTTTGTTTATTTCATTTAATTATTTATTTATTTATTTATTTATTAACCCAAAAATTATTTTCTTTTTATCAAAAAATCACAAAAAATATTTTATGTCCAAATAAATTTGAATTTTTATTTTTTTAAATATTAATTAAAATGATTAGGTTATTTATGATTAGATAACTTTAATTGATTTTGTAAATATTTAAAACTAAGTAGAATTAATAGGTTTAAACCCTAATTTAATTATTTTATTTTCTTTCCTAAATTAACAAAACTCCAAAAATATGTCACTTAAATTATTTTTCATTAATTAATTTAATAACCAATTAATTTAGCATTTAATTTTTAGGACTTAATTTCTTTTCTTAAAAAATATTAAAAACAACAAAAACATTTTCTTTTAATTAAGAGGGTCAAAACCCTAATTTCACATTCGATTTAATTTCGCATCGCGCGCTTTTTTTTTATTCAATTATTGTATCTGCTCCCGGTTTGTAATAATTTAATTAGGACATTTACTTTTACCGCTTTTATTTTCAAAGGGTTTGTCTTTGGTGATGTAAATACCCGACACCTTGTAATAGTTTAGTTTAAATTCCGCATTTTAATTCTGCAAATTATTCAACTGTTAGATGTTTGTTAATAGGGTTTGCATGACAAGAATGAATGCTTAATCTTAAAACAGTGCGATCACCCTAAACATGTGCAAAGATAAAATAATCTGAAATTAAAACACTCGCACATGCGCACTCCTAGGGTACACCCCCGCTTGGTTGCCTTCGTAAACGGTCATTGAGTATAGGTTATTTTAGAGGTCGCCCTCTTGTCTAAAAGATCATAAGTTGCCTCGGAAAGGTTGCCTCAGATATTGTTGCCTCGGATAAATGATCTAAGACATTAGTGTTACCGCTAAGACGTCCTAACATTGCTTTAGTGGCCGTACGTCCCTCTTTTGAATTGACCCTCAAACTCCAACGACGATGCTACCTACTCACTAATAGTGGGATAGCATTGTCTAAAGGAAACAAACATAGAATGATTCCTTTTTCGAGTAGGTAGATTAGTTCTTAGATACTTGCTCATCCAAGACAAAACTTTTTTCACACTTACACTCTTTCTCAAACAAGTTTTCAAAAACACTTCATTACACTCTTGAAGACAGACGCAAGAGTTAAATCGAAGTCAAACCAAAAGCTTTTCAAAACCCATAAGAATAAAGAAAACAATTTTGAAAATGATGAGCAAGTACCTAAGAGCCCGTAGATAACTATGGATAGAAAGGGTGCTAATACCTTCCCTTTCTATAAATCTACCCCCCGTACTCAGAAATATCCCGAAAAAGGAATTTTTCTGTGCTTTTTTCCTTCCCTTGTTGGATAAAATAAAAGACGGTGGAGACTCTTGCTTACTGCGACATTTTGCGAAAACAAACGCAAAATGCAAACCAGCATTCCAAAAACAGTCAGTTCTTCCACCGCATCACACATGCCAACTGATCATGAGGAGTTACAAAAATCCTGGGTTCAACTTAAGGAGGAGTGGTATACGTTTGAAGCTCAATTCTACGCCAGCGAGAAGAAAGTCCTGGAACTCACTAGGCCACTTCATGAAGAGAGGAATATAAACGCCTACATTGCACCAAAGAGGATGCGCTTGTGGGAAACCTAATTTTTCTTTTGCTTTAAGTTTCATTTTGTTTGATTGTAAGCCTAAAAGGCACTCTTTGTAATAATTCGAACTTATTAATACAATTAATGTGTGTTTCTTTTTGTTTAAGCAAATTTGAGTCCTTAAGAATCCTTGAAATAATTGCATACGCATATCATCCATGACATTGCATAAACAGGTTTCAAAGTAGGTTTCTCATCTTCTCCGCTGTTTATTTCAGCAATAATGGCTTCTGAATAAAGTATCAAGGATCTCCAGGCACAAAATGCCCAATTTCAGCAAATGTTCGTAGCTTTGGCGAAAGGACAGGAAGATCTGAAGGCCCTTATTCTGAAAGATAGAAAGAAGAAGGCGAAGAAGACCGCTGGTGTCCTGAATCTGGGCAGAAGGTTTAAGGGACCGGTTAAGCGAGTGTCAGGGCTGGAAACTCCATCAAAGGGAGGGGACAATCAAGAGGAGGAAACAAGAGAGGAAGACTCCAGTCCAAAAGAATCCGATGATGAATCTGACTATGATGAGGAACAATATCCTCATACTGATGAAAAATACAAATAATTGGAGGATCATTTGAATGCAATGGAGGTCCAAAAGTTATGGGGTTTGGATTTTGAAGAGTTGGGTTTGGTCTTTGGGGTTGTCATACCGCAAAAGTTCAAGGTGACGGTGTTCGCCAAGTATGATGGGGTTTCTTGTCCCAAGCTCCATCTCCGTTCTTATGTGAGGAAGATTCAGCCTCACACTGCTGATAGGAACTTGTGGGTCCATTTCTTTCAAGATAGTCTGTCTGGGACTTAGCTCGAGTGGTTCTATCAGTTGGAAGGAATCAATGTCCGCAATTGGGAAGATCTGGCTGCTTCTTTTTATAAGCAGTATCAATATAACGCTGACCTTGCTCCTACCTGTACTCAACTCTAGAGTATGTCTATGTGTGAAAGCGAAGGTTTTAAGGACTACACTCAGAAATGGAGAGATTTGGTAGGGAGAGTCCAACCCCCTTTGTTTGATAGGTAGTTGGTGGACATGTTTCTTTGTACTCTATCTGGTCCGTTCTTTAATCACTTGATTGGTAGCTCCTTAGCTGGTTTTACTAAGCTGATATTGACTGGAGAAAAGGTAGAAGTTGGGATCCGAAGTGGCAAGATCCAGAAAGAAAACTCTTCAAGTACAGTGAAAAAGCCATTCATGGGAAAGAAGGAGGTCAATGCTATTTACAATCCAAGAAGTCAGAATAGAACTGAGCACCGTCCAACAGTAGGGGCTGTGATGATACCTAGGCCTGTGGCTACTCAACAATGAAACAATCAGCCAAGGGTAGAAAGACCTCAAAGGTAGTTCACCCGAATCAATATGATGTTGTCTGAGGTTTTACCCCATCTGTTTAAATCTAACTTGGCAACCTTAAGGGAGGCTCCCAAGAATCCCAACACCACATCTCCTCATTACAATCCAAACGCCCGGTGTGCTTACCATTCTGAGAGTCCAGGCCACAATACAAATGACTGTTGTGCTCTGAAGAATAAGATACAAGATCTGATCAAAGCAAAGTAGATTGAGTTTGATTCTTTTGAGATGCCTAATGTCTTAACTGCTCCCATGCCCAAGCACAACCGTGGTGTTAATACCGTGGATACTGATCTATTTATTGTTTCTGTTGATGAAGTTTCCACTCCTCTCATGACCGTCAAGAAGAATTTGTTGCTAGTCGGTTTATTTCTGGGCTGTGGTGAAGGTTGCCACACGTGTTTATCTCTGCCTTCTGGTTGTTATTCGTTGAAAGTAGGTGTTCAATGCCTGATGGATAACAAAGAGATTTTGTTCGAAAAGACTCCGGTTACAACTATTCTACATGAAGATGTTGCTATCATAACCATTTCTGCGAATCCTTCCAAGGTCTCCTCCAAAAGACCTGTTAAGATTACACCTGCTCCAAGAATTGCTCCATTAATAATCACTTTTCCTGGCCCTGTACCATACTCCTCAGACAAAGTTGTTCCTTGGAATTATGGTGCTGACATTTACTACCATGGTGTCAAGCTTGATTTGTTAACCAGTAAGGACGAAAAAGCTGAAGAGTCTGATCCCGATATCAGTAACATTGTTGGGACCAACAAAATTACCCGAAGTGGAAGGGTTTTCTCTCTCTCGATCTCCCCGAAGACTGTTTCTAGGCCTGTTGTTATTCCATCTATTGTTCCTGCTAGCACTTCTGAAACTACTCCCATCCTTACTCCAGTTGTTATCCCTGCCGATGAGTCATCTGAGACTCGGGGCAAAGAAGCTATAGGTGAGCCTTCTCGGACGGAGGTACCTAGAGAAGTTATTTTGGAATCCTCTAAACAAGAAATAGAGGAAATTTTAAAAATAATCAAGAAGAGCGACTACAATGTGGTCGAACAACTGGGGCAGACCCCTTCGAAGATATCAATGCTGGATTTACTATTGTGTTTTGAGGCCCACGCAAAGGCTTTGATTACATTTCTCAAGACTGCGCATGTACCGCAAGAAACCTCCGCTGACCAATTCAAGGTCTGTGTGGCCAGTTTGACTGCCGATAATGGGTTGGGTTTTTCTAATGCTGACTTGAAGCCCAAGGGGAGAAAGCATAATGATGCTCTGCATGTCTCGATCGAATGCAGGGGCAATACTATGGCCCATATGCTAATGGACACTGGATCGTCACTGAATGTTCTTCCCAAGAAGGCTCTTGACAGGCTAGATTGTGAAGGTTTGACCTTAAAGCCCAATAACATTGTGGTGAGGGCTTTCGACGGTTCAAAAAGAATGGTGCACGAGGAGGTGGATATCCCTGTCAAAGTGGGTTCCCAGACTTTTAAATCCACCTTCTACGTGATGGATATAAGGCCATCTTATTCTTGTTTGTTGGGTCGTCCTTGGATCCATGAAGTTGGAGCCGTTACTTCTACGCTGCACCAAATGTTGAAGTATCCAGTGAAAGGAAAGATTGTCACTGTGCATGGTGAAGAGGAGTACATGGTAATCCATCTAAACTCTTTCAAGTACGTGGAAATGGACGGCGAGTTCTTAGAGACCCCTTGTCAAAATTTTGAAGAGGTTGCCCAGACTATGGCATCAACTGAGACTATTACCAGTGTGCCAAAGATCACCAGACCTCTCTTGAATATGGCTTCTCTCAAGGATGCCATAGCAGTAGTTGAAGAAGGCGGGTGTACCATTTGGGGACAGCTCCCTGATTTCCCTTACAAAACTGACAAATTTGGTTTGGGCTTTACTTCAGGAGCTCAAAGGGCTGTTCGATGTGCTCGGGCTAGAGGACCTCCCCTACGCATCAAAAATCGCGGGGTCAATGCTATAGAAGACCATGATGAAGATTTTGATATTGATAGCTGGATCTACCCTACTACCAACGATGGACCTAATAACTGGACAGCCAAAGATTTTGTGCCGATTACTTTTGTTCAGTAGTAACTGTCTTGCTTGTTTTTCAGATTTCTAATAAACAATATAAACTCTATGGCCTTGTGTCTTACCCGAGGCATAATGGTTTATTTGTGAGGGTTATTATATGTCATCAATAAAACATTGGACATTTTTGCATACAAATTTTACGCTCTCTGTTTTTTCCTTTCTGCCTTTTACTTTGTCTATATAGCTATGCTCTTACACACACTCACGTATCAATTACAGAACCATATCCACTATGGATCCCATTGATAACAGTTCTGCTATTGCCAGTTATAACTTCGAAAATTCGATCAACCAAGCTGAGGACGAAGGTGAGGAAGATTGTGAGGTGTCTGGAGAACTTGCTAGACTGTTACAGCAGGAAGAAAGGGTCATACAGCCTCATGAAGAGCCAGTTGAGACAATAAACTTGGGTACAGAGAAAGACAGGAAACAAAACAAGATAGGTGAAAATTTGGAGCTTAATGTCAAACAGAGGTTGATACAAATGTTGCACGACTATGTCGAGATCTTTGCTTGGTCATATGAAGACATGCCAGGACTAGATATAGATATCGTGGTTCACCGGCTACCAACTAAAGAGGATTTCCCTATGGTAAAGCAGAAGGTCCGTCGCATGCGCCCTGAAATGTCAGAGAAGATCAAAGCGGAGGTTATGAAGTAGTTCAACACTGGGTTCTTAGCTGTCACCTCTTACCCCCAGTGGGTTGCCAACGTGGTGCCAGTACCTAATAAGGATGGAAAGGTACGTATGTGTGTGGACTACAGAGACTTGAACAGGACAAGCCCCAAGGATGACTTCCTGCTTCCCCACATTGATGTTCTGGTTGATAACACCGCACAACATAAGATCTTTTCCTTCATGGACGGTTTTTCTTGGTACAATTAGATCAAGATGGCTCCTGAAGACATGGAAAAGATAACCTTTGTCACGCAGTGGGGCATATTCTATTACAAGGTGATGCCATTTGGGTTGAAGAATGCTGGGATAACCTATCAGTGAGCTATGGTAGCTTTGTTCCATGACATGATACATCATGAGATAGAGGTATATGTTGATGACATTATAGCCAGATCTCAAAATAAAGAAGAGCACCTCGATCATCTATAAAAGCTGTTTGATAGGTTGAAGACGTACAAGTTGAGACTGAATCCGAACAAGTGCACCTTTGGGGTAAGGTCTGGTAAGATCTTAGGTTTCATTGTCATTGACAAAGGTATTCAAGTAGACCCTGCAAAGGTAAAAGCTATACAAGAGATGCCCACTCCTCGCACGGAGAAGGAAGTTAGGGGTTTCTTGGGACGTTTGAACTATATTGCCAGGTTCATTTCACATCTAACTGCTACTTGTGAGCCAATTTTCAAGCTTCTAAAGAAATATCAAGTGGTAAAGTGGAATGACGAATGCCAAGCTGCCTTTTAAAGAATCAAAGATTAGCTTCAAGAGCCTCCAATTCTAATGCCTCCAATTTAAGGAAGACCTTTGATAATTTACTTAACAGTATTAGATAATTCAACGGGGTGTGTGCTGGGGCAGCATGACGAGTCCGATCGAAAAGATCATGCAATATACTACCTTAGAAAAAAGTTTACCGACTATGAAACACGATATTCACTGGTTGAGAAAACTTGCTGCGCTTTGGCATGGGCTGCTCGCCGACTGAGATAGTATATGTTGACCCACACTACTTTGTTGATATCTAAGATGGATCCAATAAAATACATCTTTGAAAAACCCGCTCTATCCGGAAGAATAACAAGATGGCAAATGATCCTAACTGAATATGACATTCAATACACAACCCAGAAAGCAATCAAGGGGAGTGTATTAGCTGATCATTTGGCTCATCAGGCCGTGGATGACTACCAGTCCATGAATTTTGAGTTCCCGAACGAGAATATTATGCTAGTAACTGACTAAGAAGAACCTGGACCAGACAAAGGACCTGAAGAAGGATCCCAATGGACTATGGTTTTTGACGGAGCTTCGAACGCACTCGGTAATGGAATTGGTGCTGTAATCATATCTCCTGAAGGCTGTCATACTCCTTTCACGGCTAGACTATGTTTCAAATGTACCAATAACATGGCGGAGTATGAAGCATGCATCATGGGTCTCAAAGCTTCTATTGACCTAAGGATCAAGTTCTTGAGGGTATTGGGGGATCCAGCTTTAGTAATAAGTCAAATAAAAGGCGAGTGGAATACGAAGCATCCGAATCTCATCCCATACAAAGAGCACGTGTTGACATTGCTTCCACACTTTGAAGAGGTCACCTTTGAACATTTCCCACGAGAAGAGAATCAATTAGCGGACGCGCTAGCTACCATGTCCTCTATGTTCAAGGTCAGGTGGGACAACGAGGCTCCTTGAATCACTATTGAGATATTGGATGAACCAACGTACTGCTACGAGATCGACATAGAAGGAGTAGAACACAAACCTTGGTTATATGAGGTAAAGAGATATCTCGAGGCTAAAGAGTATCCTGAGGGGGCATCTGTCAATGAAAAGAAGTTTCTGAGAAGGTTCGCCGTGAAATTCTTCCTCAGTAATGGAATCCTTTACACGCGCAACCATGACTCTACTTTACTTTGGTGCGTAGACAAGAGCGAAGCCGAAAGGATTATGGAAGAATTACATGAAGGTACCTTCGGAACCCATTCGAGTGGACATAACTAAAAAGATCCTACGGGCGGGATACTTTTGGTCCACTATGGAAGCAGACTACTATCAGCATTCACGAACTTGTCACAAATGCCAGATCTATGCTGATAAGGTGCATGTACCTCCGGTTCCTTTGAACGTCTTGACGGCTCTTTGGCCCTTTGCAATGTGGGGCATTGAGATGATCAGAGAGATTAGACCTACTGCTTCCAATGGGAATCGCTTCATCCTGGTAGCCATTTATTATTTCACGAAGTGGGTCAAAGCTGCCTCTTTTTCTACTGTTACCAAGAACGTTGTGGCGCGATTTATAAAGCATAACATGATCCGTCGGTACAGTGTACCAGAGAGAATCATCACTGCCAATGGTACAAATCTCAACAATACAATGATCACCGTACTCTGTAAACAATTCAAGATCCAGCATCATAATTCTTCCCCTTACCGGCCGAAGATGAATGGAGTTGTTGAAGCTGCAAATAAGAACATTAAGAAAGTCATATAGAAGATGACAATTACATACAAAGAGTGGAATGAGATGTTACCATTTTCTCTTCATGGTTATCACACCTCAGCACGAACGTCAACACGGGCAACGCCCTACTCTCTGGTATACGGTATGGAGGCTGTCCTGCCTATTGAGGTCCAGACCCCTTCTTTGAGAATCATGAAGGATTCAAGTCTGAATGAAGATGATTGGATCCAGGCACGACTTGATCAACTGGATATGATTGATGAAAAGAGACTTACTGCTGTCTGACATGGTCAAATGTATCAAAAACGGATGATCAAGGCTTTCAACAAAAAGGTCAGGCGCCAAGTATATCAAGTCGGGGATCTAGTGATCAAGCGCATCATACTGCCGCAAGGTGATCCCAGGGGAAAATGGACTCCCACATACGAAGGGCCATTTGTAATCAAGAACATATTTTCTGGTGGAGCCATGATTATAACCACCATGGATGGTGACGACCTTCCCCACCCTGTGAATGCGGACATAGTGAAAAGATACTACGCATGATTAAAGACCCGCTAGGTCGACTGGCCTAGGAAAAAATAGGGGCATCCCGACGAACCAAAAGGGTTCGGGCAAAAATTAGGGATAGAAACAAAAAAATCTGTACACCCGGCAAGTCGAAAACCTGAAAGGGCGGCTTGGGCAAAAAAGGGTATCCCGATGGAATGAAAACCCGAAAGGGAGGTCCAGGAAAAAATTAGGGATTTAAGGCGTATAACTATGTCCCGTTGGATCACCTTGAAATCAAACTTCAGTATCAGACTATCAAACTCAAGCGGCACCTATCAATCCAGTCAACTCCGGACAAGCAGCAAAGTGATGAGACGCTCGAAGGTGTAAGAGCGATAGCAAAATTGAAACTCAATGGGATCGTTATACATAGTTGTTTTCTCTTTGTATACAAATTTGTATAAATTCTTCTCGACGGCATTTTGTTACTAGAATGTCTGTCTCCTTGTACATAAACGCCTTTTATAGGCAGACTTCAAAAATCAATACAAATCAGTTCTTGAAAGTTCAAAACTACTTGTTTTCTATTTTTATGTTTTGTTTTGTAAAAACGTCCAGTGATTAGTTGTGGCATATGCATATTGAATATGATTACTGTTTGCAAATATTTACATAAAGAACAGAAAGACAATTGCTAATGGCTTAAGGAACGAAGCAATGTCTGAAAGTCAGTCCTAGTCTTTATAGTTTTTTTTCTAGGCAGGAATTACATTCTCCAGCATAATGCTTTCGAAATTTGAAATCCATGATTTCCAGTTGAGTTTATTTTTATCGCCAACAGTTTATGAAGCCACATCCCCGTAGAGTAAAACAACCAAAGTTTGACCTCTCATTCCCCATAGAGCTTTATAATCTCCGACAACTTTCAAATCTTCATCCCCATTAGAGTTTATTTCTCTGGCAGCATAAGATCATCCTCAACAGAGTTCCTTTTTCCTAGCTACTGAATATTCCCCAGTAGAGTCTCCAAAAAAATTCTTTTCTCACTAGGGAATATTCCAACAGAAGAATTCTTCTCCCTCAGCGGAACACTCCCCAAATAGAGCATCTTCTCCCCAGTAGAATATTCGCAAGTAGAAGTACTTGTCTCCCCACAGATTCATTCTTAAACAGAAGAAAAAAAATCCCAGCCAAGTATTCTCAAACAGAAAGAGGAAATCCTTGAAAAATCATCTCTACTCATCATCCCCAGCAGAAGTAGAAGAACCACTTTTTTTACAACAGTCAAGAATTAAATTTCCAGTACTCTCTAGCAGTAGTTCGGGATTTATTTTCCTAGACTGGGAAGCATCACAATAGCATCCCCATTTAATACATCATGGCATGCGCATACACGTCGCATACAACATAATCTCATTTATTTTGAGAACATCATCATAATGCATTTCATACATCATGACATTGCATATGACTAATTCTTTACCTTTTTCAGGGAAAGGTCAAATCAACAAATATCGTTAACTACTTATGTGACCTGGTAGTCTTCTCAAAAGCCACGTATAACCAAGGGTTATCTCAAGATCTTCCTCAGAAAGATTCCCTTACAAGAACTTCTCTGGTTCAGATCACCACTAAGATCTCTCTGATTTCTATTCCAGATGAAGATACTCCAAGACTTTTGTCTAGTTCAGCGGAATCGATGCTAAGATTCTTCTTATTTCCATTCTAGTCAAAGTTAATCCAAAACCTTTTCTGGTTCAGTTAGATCGACACTAAGATCTCTCTGATTTCCATGCTAGTTGAAAAAACTGTGAATCCTGGGTTTCGACCATATAACAGTATAAGGTGTTGCGAAGCCTGGAATCCAACCAGATAATAGTTCACTTCTTCAAGGACACTTTGAAGCATGGGTTTCGACCAAATAACATTATAAGGTTCTGTGAAGCCTGGAATCCGACCAGATAGTAGTTCACTTCTTCAAGGACACTGTGAAGCATGGGTTTTGACCAGATAATAGTATAAGGTGATGCGAAGCCTGGAATCCGACTAGGTAGTAGTTCACTTCTTCAAGGACACTGTGAAGCCTGGGTTTCAACCATATAACAATATAAGGTGCTATGAAGCTTGGAATCTGACCAAATAGTAGTTCACTTCTTCAAGGATAATGTGAAGCCTGGGTTTCCACCAGATAACAGTATAAGGTGCTGCAAAGCCTGGAATCCGACCAGATAGTAGTCCACTTCTTCAGACACTGTGAAGCCTGGGTTTCGACCAAATAACCATTTAAGTTGTTGCGAAGCCTGGAATACAACCAGATAATAGTTAACTTCCACAGATACTACAAAGCCTGGAATACGACCAGATAGCAGTTTATTCTGTCAATTACTATGAAGCCTGGACTCGACCAGATATTAGTATACCTCAGATTCAAGTTGAAGCCTGGACCCGACCAAATAACAACTTAATTTCTTCAAATTACCGAAGCCTGGATACGACCAGATAACAATATGCCTCAGATTCAAGTTGAAGCCTGGACCCGACCAGACAACAACTTAATTTGTTAAAGTCACTGAAGCCTGCATTCCGACCAGATAACAGTTTGAGTTACTGTGAAGCCAGGAACATGACCAGATAACCGTTTAATCTCATTTCCCCTGTAAGTCACTGTGAAGCCTGGAATACGACCAGATAGCAGTCAGCTTTATCATCCTCAGCAAGTCACTGCAAAGCCTGGATCCTGACCAGATAGCAGTTCACTTCAGCCTCTTCAGTCAAGAGATGACTCCCTAGTAGAGTAATGGACAACCGAGGCTCCTAGACTATATTCCCCTAAGAAACATTTCCCAGCATACTCCTTCTCAGACAGCAGGAGCAAGAATCCCCACAAAGATAATTCTTATGAAGTCAGCATCTATTTTGGATGGCATCTTTAAGCCCATCTCTGACGACTCTCCGTCATACTCCTTGGATGGAATATTTAAGCTCATCTCCGACAATCTACTATCATATATTCCAAATGGCATCTATAAGCCCATTCCTGATATTACCTACACAATCAGGTATCATTTCAGATGAGTGCAAATTTCTGGGCACTCTAGTGTTCAATCATCTTCCACCTTCAGATCACGAAAGACAAACAAGCCAATCTATATCTTCAGGTTTAAGAAGATTGAACAGGGGAAACTGTTGTACCCCAAAATTTTCCCTCTCATTTTACTCAACACATGACTATTGAGATCCTCAACTTGCCCCAAGGATGCCCAAGAATTGATCAGACAAATTCTCCTCCTAAGGCAATGAACCCCCAACTAGGGTTTCCATTTTCATCAAGATTTTTGAGATCCAATGGTCTCCAATGCATCCCATGGTCATAACATGTCCTCAAGGTCATCCATGCCAAGTTTCATGCTTTTCTCAATAAGTTTTCTCAGACAATTGCTCAAGTATTGGAAAATCAATTGTACTAGGTCAAAAGTCAACTGTGACCTATATACAGTCAAACTTCAAGATTTTTGGTCAACATCAACATTTTGAAGTGATATCCATCATTTGATCAAGGGTTGATCATGATTCCTTAAGAATTGCTCCTAATTCATCAAAAGTCAAAAATAGCAAATTAGGGTTTCTATAGGAAAAGTCAACCAAACTTTGACCAAGCATAACTTCCTCATAATTTATCAGAAAGTTTGCAACCAAATCTCATTTTGAAGAGAATCCAATTCCCTACAACTTCTCTTCATCCCTCAAATCCAATAAATGCACCTTTTGAAAGATACAAGTTCATACATTACAAGTCATTTTTAGAAAGTCAATAAAAGCCACTTTTTGCCAAGACCTTTAACATCAAGATAACATCTTCAAAAGCAAAATTGATAAAAAGAGGGATTGAAGTAGACATCTCGGGATTTCCAAAAAGTACAAGATCATCATCATGAGGTAAAAATTAAGGAAGTTATGGCTTGCCCAAGTTAGGAAAATTTGGGAAATTTCAAGAAATATGCATTGGGCAAATTTGAATTTTTAAGGCAATGGCTCAAATTCTTGAACTTCAAACATGGTTCTAAGATCATAGAGGACTCATAAAAACATTTTTGCATAGTCTTGACTTTATTTGCATTTTATATTAATTTTATTTAATTAAAAATCAAATAAATCAAGATTATTACAAATAATATGTTTAAGACTTGCTTTAATGCATGGAGGGGTCCCAATTTTCGTGTACTGCAAGGCCAAGATGCTTGCACTCATTCAAAATTCAAAATGGGACAAAATCTCATGACTTTGGCCAAGGTTTCAAAGGGCCATTCATGGCATTCAAGAACATGTCCCTAGCTGTTACAAGCTTAGCATTTTCGTGTTCTCTCACTACTCTCTATATAAGCCAGCTTTTGGAAAGCATCAAACAGAGTTAGAGGATCTAGAGAACCCCTGTCAAATTTGAAAAAAAAACACCAAGTTGACAAATTCGAATTTTCACTTCCAGCTTGTTTCAATCCCAAACAAGTGTTAAAACACATTTATGGAAGTTACCTGGATCGATTCCAATCATCACCAAGCTTCGAAGTAGTCTGAAACACGTTCTCACTACCTCACGGTTTGCCCATTTTTTTGATTTCAATTCCTTTAATTCTGGCATCGTAAACATATTTCAATTCTGTATTTATGTTTGTCATCATGTATGCAAGATATTTGAATGCTTTAATTGGAGTATAGATGCAAGAATCGTTTGAAGCCATTGTTAGGGTTTCAAGGTCTCAAATTGGGAACATCTTATAGAGGTGAAATTGGGCCAAATCAAGGGCATCTTTGTGTTCAGGGGAATGAATGTAATAGATTTATACCTTTGGTTAGGATTTATCTTGCTTGTGTTGAGTTTTTAAATTTTGCAGGTTTGTAGCCACGGACAAAAACAGTCGGTATAGCCTATAGTGACGAATTTGTCCGTAGGTAAAAGTATGGTCTCTAAAGTGACGGTTGCAGGAGGAAGAAGACTAGGTGTCAGTCCCCCATTGGTAAATTCAAACTGGCGCGTGTTTTTTTTTTGTTTTTTCTCAGATATTGTTTGTTTTTCATATATATTATATTAATATGATTGTATATAACGAATGAACAAGACAACCCGGTGGTATAGAATGGGCGTGTTAATATGGGTAACCTGGGTTTGATCCTTAGGTTTCAAGTTTTATTTTCTCTTACATTTCCTTTGCAGATCCGATGACATGCAGGTTCACACGCGTGCCATGTGCCTCACGTCTGCGCCATCAGATGCTGATGCAAGCAGATCTAGCCATCCCAGAATGTGTCTCCACCCTGTAGCGCCAATGATGGTGCACACCAGATCACAAACAGTATTGGGTTCAGTCAGATTGGGCCTAACAGATTTTCAAGCTCTCACCCCCCATTTTCTTTTGCAGCAGCCCATTAACTTTTTTTTAATCTTATTTTATTCTTTTCTTTTTTTCCTTTAATAACTATTTTCTTTTAAATCAAAAAATCAATAAATAGAATTAGGTTTGACAATTAAAATTAATTTTCTGAAAAAAGTTAATTAATTAATTTCGATTATTATAATTTGATGAATTTTATTAAATAAAAATTAATTAGATTTAGGTTAAGTTTTCAAATATATTTTTCTTTAACATAAAAAATGACAAAAATATTTTCTCTTTAATTGTTAAGTTTTTTTTAGGACTTAGGTTTTATCCCCGTCTTATTCTCTCGCGCGCTTATTCATTTACATTTTATTTTCCAAATTAATGTAACTATCAATGGTTTGTAATAGTGGTGAATTAGGTTTTTATTTACTGTTTTTCTTATTTATTTGCCATTTTCCCCCAAGTTTGGTTATGTAACCCCCTCCCCAAAGCATTGTAATAGCTAGGTTTTAGATTCTTGCATTTTATTTTCTCGCTACTATTAACTGTTAGATTATGGATAATAGGATTGTATGCAAAAGATAAGTCAAATGTTTGAAACAGTAGAACACCATAACTGTGCAAAGATAAATAAACTGAAATCAAACACTGGCACATGCTCACCCCCAGGGTATGCCCGGAAATACGGTCATTATTCTTGAAACGTGAGAATTTTTAGTGATTATCCTCTAATTCGAAAGATCGCTAGTCCCTCGATGACCCTTTCGATGTCACCTCGGTAAAAAAGTGATCTTAGGGTTTTAGGACAGTTACTAAGAGATCTTGCCCTGTTTCCTCAAGTGACCGTAATCGTCCCTTTCGATTGTCCCTTAAACTCCAACGAGGGAGCTACCTACTCCTTAATAGTAGGATAGCGCTGTCTAAAATAAATAAGAAAAAGAATAGTCTTTTTCGAGTAGGTAGAAACTTTTAAGTACTTGCTCAAAACAATCAATTTTTCACACTTACACTTTCATATATTTTTCAAACAAAGTTTTCAAAAACACTTTATCACACTCTTGAGGACTGATACAAGGGTTACCATAAAGTGAAACGCCGCACTAAGGAATCTTCAAAACTTTTCAAAGCACACACAAAAGCAATTTATAAATGAGCAAGTACCTAAGAGCCCATGGAAAACCATGGATATAAAGGGCGCTAACACCTTCTCTTTCTATAAAATAAAAGGTTTTTTCTATTCTTTTTCCCTTTTCCTTTGTTGGATAAAATAAAAGACGGTGACAACTCTTGCTTACCGCGACATTTTGCAAACAAAAATTCAAAACCATTATTAACAGTCGATTCTGCCACCGTATCACAACGTGCCACACTTTTTTTTTTCAAATCTGATTTAATTAATGATTATGTGTTTTATTCACTAAAGACTATGATATGCATAACACGTCTGATCCATTGTATTAGCTTACTAACGCGTTTTGACTCTAATCCATTGGTCCACTTTTTTTTTTACTTTATTTTATTTTTGGATTTTTTATATTTTATTTGCTTTAAACTTAAAAAATTCATAAAAAATCCATTTTAACTTCAAAAAATCTAAAAAAATACTTTTGATTTTTCTCTTTCTGATTATTATTTTTTAACAATTTTATTTTATGTTTTGATATTTTTTTATAATTTTTCACTTTATTTGAATTGTTTTAAATATTTAAAAACACTTTTCTTAATTTTTAAATTCTAAAAAAATTATGGAAGGATCTAATGACTTCTTGACAAATATTGGTGACCTCATTTTATTTTTATTTCTGAATTTACTATTTTTCTCAAATTTTGGTTTATTTTGCTTATTTATTTTAATTTTAAAAATAGTTTCTGACTTTAAAAAATTACCAAAAACTTTATATAAATATTTGAGTTCATTTCTGATTTTTCTATTGTTTTATTTGATTTTTCTCGGATGTTTTGATTATAGTTAGTATTTTCTATTTTATTTCCATTTTTAAACCATTTTTAAAAATATTTTTATTTATTTTTTAAATATATTTTATCATGTATATATTCTGGCTGATTTTGGACTATGAGATTTTGATCATGAGCTTTATTAACATCATTGGATCCATGGTGTTGAGTTTAACTCCACAAAAAATGGATGAATGATTTTAATAATAGCTTGATTAAATTTTTGGTTCAAATGTGATTTAATTCTTACCCCATCCCTCTTTATCTTATCCCCTTCTAATTGTACTAAATGTTATTGAAGAATAATTTACATATCATTTCTCAAAACAAATAGTACATAGATTGCTATTGATCGATCTCAAAATAAGTGCGAGTTCTATATAAGTCCACTTACGATTGCTTAATATAGCGCTAAATTTTGTCCCGATTCGAGAAATGATCATTCGTGGCCCAAACCCATGTTTGTAAGCCCAAGTATGTTAATTTGAATCCTTTGATCCAATAACCTTGAGATTCATTGTTAGGAGGCTTTGGTCCTATCAATCCTCTAATGAATCTTCATAAGCTTTGGTCAAAGTGAATCACTTGTTGATCATTTGTTGTTGTTTTAAGAATTTTAAATGGATGATATACTTGACAAAAATAAAATGAAACTTGTTATTGAGAGGTTTTTATTTTTGTGAGGGTAAGATTCATGTTTTCATGATGTCAAAACCTCTCCTATGACATGTGTGCTACATAAAATATACTTGGGACAAGGTATGGGATGCAAGCTTAGATGAAAATAACCTTTTTGGAAATAAAAACAAAACATGCATCGATGCATACTAGCTCTGGTCGAATCAAAGCTTTGTGCTTCTCCTGGGTTGTGTTGCACTGACCCCTTGGTCGACTCAACTTGATGGTCAAGAAAATTGAAGGCTGCATCGACACAACCCCCTGGTGCGGTCGACACATCCAAGCTATTTGGCTCATCTCCTAGGCGTGAGTTCTGTTGCACCGACCCAAGCCTCTAGAGCGGTCGACCGCTCACTTAACATACTCAAGATTTTGTTTGTCTTGTTTTCTTTCTTTCTCAAATGTTATTTGTTTTACTAACACATATAAATAGAGTTTTGAATCCTTTTAAATAGTTAACAAGAACTAGTGAAAGATATACATAGTGCTCATCATCTTCATCCTCTCTTCTCAAAATTCTACATCTACACGTAATCATGGTTGTTGATTCAAGAAAATGTTGTGGTGATAACGTTCAAATCAAAGATTCAATTCAGATTTGGGTTGAGAATTATGGGTTATTCTTGAATAAAATCGTTTGGATTTTCTCCTCCAAGATTCCAATTGGTGAGGGTTTTTTTTGCACAAGTCTTTGCTTCATCGAATTCAGCCGAGTGAAAGGATTAAGAAACGATGGATTTTCTCAATCAAGTAATGGTAACCGGAGGATCGTGAAGAAAGATTTGGGGTCAAATTTCTTGCGATCAAAATCAGCCGAGTGAAAGTATTGCAGAACAAGAGTTCGTGCAAATCAAGTAGCGGTAACCGGAGGTTTGTTCGAAGAATTTAGCACTTGGTTTGGATCAAACCAAGGAAAGGGAAGAAGACTGTTACATCAATAACATTGCTTTGTTTGTATTATGAACTATCTCTTCTCTTGTAACATTTGCATCTTAATATCAAATATCTCAATATTAAATTCAAGAATTGGGGGGAGATGTACCCTATGCAAGGACGACAATGGGAGCTGCCTTAATAAATCGTGTGTTCTTCTTCTTTTTCTTTACTTCCATACTTGACTACCATAATTTGTGGGAATTAAATTGTCAAATTTGCTTGTACTAAAATTGTGGTGTGTTAAGATTATTTCACAACATTGGTAACAATCCATTTGATTGATACCTAAGAAAACTCACCGCTACAATTTAGTAAAATCAAACCTAAGGTGCTTTGCACATAAGATATTTGACAAATTGATTCATCCAGAAATTATTAATTGTGTTTAGATTTATCTTAATCAACTCATTGGAAGTAATTCGTACTCATTGCAGATGTTTAAGTGATTAACCAATTGAGTAAACCGTATTGATTCTTACTTTTTCATCCTATCCCATACAGTTACGCATATCCGATCTTTTCAATAGAGGATTGTTTAGACGATTGGAGATTCCAGGAGCTTTCACATATATTTCTGAAAAACAATTTTAAAAAGCGCAAATAATTTTTTTAAACGATCTATTTAACCCCCCTTCTAGATCGATCACATCATCTAAAAAGTGGTATCAGAGCGCCAGTTTATCTAGTGCTTCGCATATTACTTTGGAGAATATGGAGAACGATCCAAAAGGGGCTTATAAGAGAGCTCTTGTTTTCACCGATGAAAACTATAGCTATTGGAAAGATTGTATGCGTGTGCAAGAGGAACTAAATCAGTTTAAAGGAAATGAGGTTTGGGACCTTGTCCCTCCTCCACGAGATCATCGAGTTATTGGAACTAAATGGGTATTTAGGAACAAACTAGACGAAAACGGAATTATAACTCGCAACAAGGATAGTCTTGTAGCCCATGGGTATAACTAAGATGAAGCCATCGATTATGAGGAAACTTATGCTTCGGTGGCCCGACTCGAGGCTATATGCCTTTCGCTTGCATATGCATGCTCACAAAACTTAAAATTATTTCAAGTGGATGTATAGAGTGCTTTCTTAAAAGGATACATTAATGAAGAGGTTTACGTGTCTCAACGTCCCGGTTTTGAGAATTTTAAGAATCCTAACTATGTTTACAAACTTAAGCATGCATTATACCGTCTTAAACAATCCCCTAGGGCTTGGTACAAACGTCTTAGCAAATTCTTACTAGATCAAGGATTCTCAAGAGGAAATGTTGACACAACCCTTTTTATTAAGCTTAAGGGAAACATTCTATTTTAGTTCAAGTATATGTAGATGACATTATTTTTGGTTCTTCTAACATATCTTTGGTCAAGGAATTCTCTAAGCTAATGCAGGGAGAATTTGAGATGAGCGTGATAGGGGAGTTAAACTACTTCCTTGGACTTCAAATCAAGTAACTAAATGAAGGGACATTCGTGAGCCAAATGAAATATTGCCTTGATCTACTCAAGTTATTCGACATGACAAACTCAAAAGTAATCAATACTCCTATGCCTATGACCGTGAACTTAGATGAGATGAAAATGGTAAACCCGTTGATATAAAAAGGTATAGAGGTATGATTAGTTACCTTATCTATCTTATGGCTTCTCGTCCAGATATCATGTTTAGTGTTTGCATGTGTGCTCGGTTTCAATCATGTCTTAAGGAGTCACATTTAAAAGTCGTAAAGCGCATACTTAGGTATTTTAGTGGTACAACTAAGTATGGACTTTAGTTCTCTAAGAGTAGTGATTGTTCTTTGGTTGGATATTCCGATTCCGACTTTGGCGAGTGCAACTCATATAGGAAAATCACTAGTGGTAATTGTCATTTCTTTTCAAATTCTTTGGTTAGTTGACATAGCAAAAAGCAAGTTTCCGTTGCTTTGTCAACCGCCAAAGTGGAATACGTTGCAGCTGGTAATTGTTGTGCCCAAATCTTGTGGCTCAAACTACAATTGCTCGAATTCAATGTCTGACTTGATCGCATTCCTATTTTTTATGAAAATACAAGTGCCATGAACCTAACCAAAAATTCGATTTTTCACTCTCGCGCAAAACTTATTGAGATTAGGTATCATTTCGTAAGGGATCATGTGGAAAAGGGTGATTTCATTTTCGAGCATGTTGATAGCAAAAATAAACTTGCCAATATTTTTACTAAACCAATCGCTACAGAACCCTTCTTTCACATCCATAGGGAACTTGGAGTTCTCGATATCTCCGATAGGTTGCAATTAATTAAGTTCATGCTCCTTATTTTATTGCATATATTCCCTTAACGTTTGATGTACTTATTGATAGTTTTAGTGAAACCTCTCATCAATCTTCATGAAGGTAATATCTATCATATCTATTTCCCCTTCTTGATCATATATATATATATGTGTGTGTGTTTATTTAGGTCACCGTTTTGCTCTACATTCATTATACTGTTGATATGCATGTGGGATTTATTGTTACTTCCCCTATTACACGAATTTCCTTGAAAAACGTAGTAAATCCAAGACCAAGACCAAGACCAAGACAATGAAAATTGACCTGCTTTGTGTCTTGTTTTTAGCTTAAATTTCATCTTGCTACAATTTTGTCATGTCTTGCCTAACTTTATTTGCTTTCCTTAAACCTACTTTGTGTTTGTTTAAGTTTATTTGTTATTTGGTATATATAGTACTTTATGATGAGTGTTTAATTATCTCATTTGCATTATTTTTCATTTTATGTGAATGTTCTTTAGTGCGTTAAGGTGCAAATTTGCGATCTCTACTCTACTTTTAATTGCTACTATTAATCAAATGTTTTTCTATTTTTGATGTTTTCAAAGGGGGAGAAGTGCTATGAGAGTGAGATAGAGAGTGAGATAGACTTACAATTTATGAGTTCTGAAGATATGCACAAACTCAGGGGGAGTTCCTTCTTCTTATGTCATTTGCTGTATTTTTTATTTGACAATATTGTGTAGGTTTTGCCATCATCAAAAAGGGGGAGTATGTGAGGGCAAGATTCATGTTTCCATGATGTCAAAACCTCTTCTAACCTCAATGACATGTGTGCTACATAAAATATACTTGGGACAATGTATGGGATGCAAGCTTGAATGAAAATAACCTTTTTGGAAAGAAAAAAGAAGCCTGTATCTATGCAAACTAGCTCCGGTCGACTCAAAGCTTTGTGCTTCTCCCGGGTTGTGTTGCACCGACCCCTTGGTCGAATCAACCTGATGGTTAAGAAAATTGAAGGCTACGTCAACGCAACCCCCTGGTGCGGTTGACACATTCAAGTTGTTTGGCTCATTTCCTAGGCGTGGGTTGTGTTGAGGTAACCCAAGCCTCTAGAGCGGTCGACCGCTCACTTAACATTCTCAAAACTCTGTTTGTCTTATTTTCTTTCTTTCTCAAATATTATTTGTTTTACTAACACATATAAATAGATTTTTGATTCCTTTTGAATAGTTAACAAGAACTAGTGAAAGATACACATAATTCTCATCATCTTCATCCTCTCTTCTTAAAATTAACATCTACACATAATCATGTTGTTGATTCAAGAAAAGTGTTGTGGTTATAACTTTCAAATCAAAAATTCATTTCAGATTTGGGTTGAGTAATTGTCGACTGTTCTTGAATAAAATTGTTTGGATTTTTCCTCCAAGATTCCAATTGGTGCGGGGGTTTTCGCACAAGTCTTTGCTTCATCGAATTCATCCGAGTGAAAGGATTAAGAAATGGTGGGTTTGCTTAATCAAGTAGCCGTAACTGGAGGATTGTGAAGGAATATTTGGGGTCAAATTTCTTGTGATCGAAATCAATCGAGTGAAAGTATTGCAGAACAAGAGTTCGTGCAAATCAAGTAGCGGTAACTGGAGGTTTATTCAAAGAATTTGGCACTTGGTATGGGTCAAACCAAGGAATGGTGTAGCAACTGGTTTTTAAATCAAGAGTCACCACTATTAGTTTTTATCCTAGGGAAGGGAACCTGAAAGAAAACCCTAATTCACGGACAAAGATTCTAGATTTCGGACACAATTAGATGAAAGGAAGGTGTTAGGAACCTTTCATCTACCTTGTTCAAAAGGATATTAGACTTTAGGTTTAGGTTTGGGGTAAACTGGATCTAAAGTTTTAATTAGCAAGACTCGCCACAATTTTAGATCGTATGCCTACGTATCCTCTTAGGAGGAATCAGAGTCCCAATTTGTAGTTCGCATGGGTTGGTGTTTTTTAGGGGTTTGCAAACATATTTTGAGTCACTTCGCACTCGGTCGGGAGTAGTGATTTCGGAGATTTTGACTGAGTGTATAGTAAGTCAAAATTAGTTTGAAACCCATTTGCAAAAAGACTGTTGATTAGTCTAGTTTATTGCGAAAATAGTTTTAAGATTTGTTTGTGTTTTTTAATCATATTATTTGCGAAGATCTTGATTAATGCATGATAAAAAGAGATTTAATGCAAATGATATATATAAAAATATGTTCATGAGTTTTTTTAAATAAACATAATTTATTTATGATAATAGGTAATATTTACATATAATAAATAATGATACTATATATAAAAAATATTATTAATACTAATAATAATTATACATAATAATAAAAATAATAACTGAAAAATATAATAATGTAACATAATAATAATATGAAAACAATAATTATATAGAAAATATAAAAAATGATTAATAACAATTATTATTGTAAATAATGAAAATATATGAATTTTTAAAAAAAGAAAAAATAAACTAATTGGGTTAAACTACAAGGGGTGTGTTTTTCTATTGTCAAGTAAAAAAGGGGGACAGGTGCTGTTAGAACACTGGGCCAGGCCCATCACAAGTCCAGGTAGGGGGTTGTGAATCGTTTCATGGTTTAGTAATTAGGGCAAGCGGGGGTGTGAATATCAGTTGGGCCAGGCCCAACGAGTTTGGGAAAGGGGTCTGATGTATTGTGTGCGTGAGGGTGTAGCTGAATTACCGTGGACTTGGCCTATCGGCCGTCTGATGGAGATCACACGGTACAAAATTGAAGGAGCATGATATCACTATGTATGCGCATATATTGTATCCTAACAGAATAAAACTTGTTTTATTTCGTTTCATTTTTTACAATATCCACTTTCATCACACCATGTTCATCTCTCTCTCTCAGTACACAAACCCTCTCCATGCAAACCCTAGCGCCGCTATCGGCGGCGGAGACTCACCCCCTCCCCTCAACGTGTATCAATCTCAAGCCCCAATACAAAAACAACAACCCAAAATCATACGACAAAAAAACAGTGAGCTAAGTGTTTTTACCCTTTCTCGCGATTTCTGTGCTTTGAGTTTCAATTTCCAGTCCGATTTGGGTGCTAATCCACCATTTTCTTTCCGATTTGCAGGTTGTAGTAGCAGCGGAGCTTGAAGTGGACGACGATGGTTCAACTTCACGATTAGGGTTTCCAATCCGGAAACTCTAATCTCCTCCTCTTTTGGTCTTCAACGGAAAAGGGGTTTGTTCGTTCCTCTTTCAATCTTTCATCTCAAAATCTTCTCCAATTTTTCGTCTCAGAATCTCCCTCCTCTTTATTTCTATATTCCAGTATTTATAATACTAGGTTTAAATTGCTGTTACCAATTAGTTAGGGTTTGATTTAGGATTTAGAGAAATTAGGGACTTGCCTTTTGTTATAATTGATTTGAATTGTAATTTCTTTGATCCAGTTCATATGATTTTTGTATTATAGATTAGATTTGAAATAATTCTATATATTATTGATATTGGAATTGATTCGTTGTATGAGACTTAATTTAGTTTTCTGTATAATTTTGGACTTTGTTTGTAATATTTGTACTGATATAATATTTATGGGGATTTGATTGTAAAAGATGCGATTTTGTGTAATAAAGATTTTCTGGATTTGTAAGGATTTGATAAAGATTTGATTGTATTGAATATTCTGAATATTATTTATTTAGATTGAAATTCTAAGATTTAGTATGTAATATAGATTGATTTTGTTTATTTTAAATCTGAACAATACTTGTTAACTAAATCATGCGTTTTTTTTTTGTAAATTGAATACAATAGCTGTTAACAATCAAATTGGGCTTTGCGCTAAACTGGCCTTTGAGTTGGGCCTTGTACTGATTTCTATATTTTTTTTACAATATTTAAAAATATATACAGTATCCGTTACTAGATGAACACTAGTTTCTTTCTTTTTTGTTTTGCAAAAAACAATGCTCTTTTGTTTTTGGATACACATTAGGCCTAATAGGCCTTGTGCAACAAATCTTTTCTTTCAAAAAGATCTTTATTAAATGTCTAATAAAAATGTATTAAAAAAATCCTTTTGATAATAAGCAATAAAATAACTTATAACCAAGATGTAATAACATCAGGCAAAGTTTACTAATACCATTTTTCTTTTATAAAACAAACACAACAATAACAAAACTGATAAATGGGCTAATAACGCTCTTAATAGTCCTGTTATCTTATAATTGCACCCCTTATTCTTTGCTATTCCTAAAATAAAAATGGGCCAACATGAAATGGGCCTTTGATTCGAAGTTTTCACCTCCTTTTTTACTAACGAGAATAAACTTAAAGTGGACTTTATAATTAAGAGCTTAATCCTTATTTGAAATAATTTTCCATTTTCGAATTGCATGGGCCATTGGCCAACATGCTTCGCGAATGGGTTTACGGATATGTAGGTCTTTTGGATTTAGAAAGCCCCCATTTTCGCGAATTAAAATACGCCCCCGAGTCTTGGATAAGGATGGGCCATCAGATATTGTTGTACCATCTTTAATTAAATATTTTCTTCTATTTTAATCTTAAAAATAAAATCAACAGGGTAGGACAAATTTGGGGCACGACAGCTGCCCCATATTCAATTACCTTCCAGTCGAATAGCGTGAGAAAACTCGAGTCTTGCGCTTTCTGATTGGAAGTTTATTGAATACTATAAGTATTCCAAAATTTGTCTGACAAACATAAGGTTACCCTGATATAGCATATCCTTACGAGTTTTTGGGAATGTAGGCAAAGCTGATGATATATCACTTACCCGGGTTTGATAACGAGGTAGACGGTTTTAGGAGCGCAATTTCGTACGTCTTGGTTTGGTTTTGATTACTCACCCATTTGGAGGATGAATACAATAATAATTAATGATGCATGGCTTCTTAACGACAAAGGCCATGGATTATGTTTGCGAATTGCTGCATGACGTATGATGCGATAATCAGTGCTTATGGAATAAAGGAACGTATTGCTGCATGAAGTCTGGTGCAATGGGTTACAGTTTTGCAAATCGCTGCGTGAAGTCTGAGGCGATGGTCTGGAGTTTGGAACACATTGTTGCATGAAGTCCGAGGCAATGGGTTAAGTTCGCAAATCACTGCGTGAAGTCTGATGTGATAAGCTAAATTTGGTTTCGAACATCGCTGCATGAAGTCTGATACGATGGTTTGAGTTTGGGTAATGCATTGCGGCTTAAAGGCAACATGTTGATTTTTGAGGATACATTGCGGCTTAAAGGAAATGCATCGAGCTTTGAGAATTCATTGCGGCTTAGAGGTAATGTAATGGGTTTTGACAATGCGTTGCAGCTTAGAGGCAACCCGTGGATCTGGATAATACATTGCGGCTTAGAGGCAATATAATGAGTTTTGCGAATACATTGCGGCTTAGAGGCAATGTGTTTAAGTTGAATAATATATTGTGGCTTAGAGGCAATATACTGAGTTTCACGAATACATTGTGGCTTAGAGGAAATGTTTTTAAGTTTTGCAAATATATTGCGGCTTAGAGGCAATGTGTTTGAGTTTTTGCAAATACATTGCGGCTTAGAGGAAATGTGTCTGAGTTGGATAATATATTACGGCTTAGAGGAAATATACTGGGTTTTCGTTCGTGGTGATGAAGAGTTAGGTGTTGTACCCCAAAATTTGCCCTCCTATATTCTTCAAGATTCGCAAAGAGCATGCTTCAAAATCCCCCAAGGGTTGCACAGTTTAAGGGCCTCCTAACAGTCAAAAACTAGGGTTTTGGGTCTGGCAAAGTAATTGAAGTTTCCAAGGGTCCAATCAAGTCCCATATGCCTACAAACATGGTCAAGCATCATCATACCAAGTTTCAAGACTTACAGCACAAAATTGCACAGTCAAAAACCCTAATTGCTCAACAGTCAACTGCAGGGGCAAAATGGTCATTTGACAGTCAAAAGTTCAAATTTTTGGTCAACATCTCATTTTGAAGCCACAAACATCATTTGATCAATTCTTGATGTAGGTGTTTAGGTATTGGCTTGCATTTTTGGTAAATTCCAAGTGTGTGTGTGAATGTCATGACTGGTGTCATAACATTCTAGTTCAGGTTGTACTAACTCTTTAGGTACATGTGCAGAAAAATATTGTAACTCAAATACTGATGTTTATAAGTGTGTATCTGAGCATGTTTGCAAAATGATCACATTTTGCTAATCAGTAGACAGGTTTTCTCAGATGTCATAACAGATGTTATGACATCCTGTTCTGAACTAGCAGGATTACAGGATTGGATAAGTCTGAGTTTTTTCAGGAAATAACTCAGTCCTTCCTAAACAGAATCCTGCGTTTTCTGAGGAGTAACCTAGCTCAATCCTAACCTGATCAACAAAGTACTGTGACCTGGTCTTTAGGTCAAACGGAATCAACCCTAGGTTTTTGGAAACCCTAACTGAAGTTGCAGCTGCTATATATTCAACAGAGCTGCGGTTTTTGAAGCCATCCCTGCTGATTGATTAGAAGATCAATTTTGTAATCTGTATAGATTTGTTTATTGTACTCCAAGCAATTATCATTGTGATAAGTGCCTTGGAATAGGTTTCAATTGTAAGGGTTGTGTAGCACTCAAAGCTTTGAAGCAAGAGTGTTTGAATGTTACTTGACTAAAGCTGTGAAGCAGAGTCAAGTTAGTTGTGTACATCACTCAAAGCTGTGAAGCACGAGTGATTGTGTTACTTGATTAAAAAGCTGTGAAGCTTAATCAAGTGTGTGTTTTGAAGAGTGTCTTCATCAATTCTCAAGTCAAATTGATTTATGTATCACTGCTGTGATTGAGGGGGAGTGAGTAGGAACTCAGGTTTAAGTTGTAACTTAGATTAGAATTGAATTGGGTAGGTCTTAAGTGAAGGAGATAAACTGGTTGGTTTATTCCTGAATTAACATCTCTTATAGTGAATTCTCTCCCTGGCTTGGTAGCCCCCAGAGTAGGTGTTGTTGCACACTGAACTGGGTAAACAATTGACTGTGTTATTTACTGCTTTTGTATTTACTGTCATATAGTAAGTCAGATACGGTGTCATAACATTGGACGTGACATTGAGTATCTGTAGCCAGAATTTCAATTGGCATCAGAGCAGGCACCCTGCCTGTATTACTGGGTGAGATCTAGGGATATCACTTTCTGGCACTATGGACAAAGAAGGAGTTTTTGGAAATAGACCACCCATTCTGGATGGAACTAATTATGACTACTGGAAACCTCGTATGATTGCCTTCCTAAAATCTCTGGACAAAAAGGCTTGGAGAGCTGCTGACAAAGGATGGATTCATCCCACCATAACTGAGGAAGATGGGACAATCAGTCTGAAGCCTGAGGAAGATTGGAGTAAAGAAGAAGATGAGCTAGCCCTGGGAAATTCCAAAGCTCTAAATGCCTTGTTCAATGGAATTGATAGAAATATTTTCAGATTAGTTCATCAATATGAACTGGCCAAGGAAGTTTGGGACACTCTCAAAACTACTCATGAGGGAACTTCCAAAGTAAAAATGTCAAGGCTTCAGATGTTGACCACTAAGTTTGAGAATCTAAAAATGATGGAAGATGAAACTATTCATGAGTTTCACATGAACATCTTGGAGATTGCCAACACCTCAGGAGCACTGGGAGAAAAAATGTCAGAAGAAAAACTGGTTAGGAAGATTCTCAGATCCTTGCCTAAAAGATTTGCAATGAAGGTGACTGCCATAGAGGAAGCCCAGGACATTAGCAAGTTGAAAGTGGATGAACTTATTGGGTCTCTTCAGACTTTTGAGATGGGAATCACTAATGATGATGTCAAAAAGAACAAGAGCATAGCACTTATGTCCAACACTGATGTTGAAGAAAACATTTCAGAAGCTATAGCCATGCTAGGAAGACAGTTCAACAAACTCATCAAAAGAATAGATCCAAAGTCAAGGTCTAATGTTCATAACATTTCCTCTGACATTGACAGTTCCAGCAGAAGACCAAGGTCAGATGAGAAGGGAGTTCAAGGCAGAGGAATTCAATGCCATGGTTGTGAAGGATATGGGCATATTCGAGCTGAATGTCCTACCTTTCTTAAGAAACAAAAAGGAATGACAGTTACTTGGTCTGACTGTGATTCAGAAAGTAATTCTGAAGAAGAGACTGCCAAACGAGTTACTGCTTTAACTGGTGTTTGTACCTCTGAAAGTGATGAAGAGGTGACTTATGAAGTACTGCTGGTGAAAGGACTGACCGCTAATCTCATTAGTATCAGTCAACTGTGTGATATAGGATTCAAGGTCAATTTCTCAAAATCTGAATGCCTTGTAATCAATGACAAACAAGAGATAGTAATGAAAGGAGTCAGATCCAAAGACAACTGTTACTTATGGGAGGCTGAGAACACTAATTTCTCATCTGTGTGTTGCATTGCAAAAGAAGAAAAAGAGGTGAAACTGTGGCACCAAAAACTTGGCCATCTTCACCTAAGGGGTATGAAGAGGATCATCTCCTTGGAGGCAGTCAGAGGGATTCCAAAACTGCTAATTGATGAAGGAAGAGTTTGTGGTGAATGTCAGGTGGGTAAGCAGACGAGGATGTCACATCCAAAGTCAAGACATCTGACCACCACTAAGGTTCTAGAACTCCTCCATATGGATCTGATGGGACCAATGCAAGTAGAAAGCCTTGGTGGTAAAAGATATGCCTATGTGGTTGTGGATGACTTTTCCAGATTCACCTGGATTAATTTCATTAGAGAAAAATCAGATGCATTTGAAGTCTTTAGAGAACTGTGCAAAAGAATTCAAAGAGAGAAGGAAGGATGTATTGTCAAAATCAGAAGTGATCATGGCAAGGAATTTGAAAACAGCAAGTTTGATGACTTCTGTGCTTCAGAAGGAATCAGTCATGAGTTTTCTTCTCCCATAACACCTCAGCAAAATGGAGTTGTGGAAAGAAAAAACAGGACCATACAAGAATCTGCCAGAGCAATGTTACATGCCAAAAGACTTCCTATGTATTTTTGGGCTGAAGCTATGAATACAGCTTGTTATGTTCATAACAGGGTCACCTTGAGAAAGGGAACCTCATCCACCATATATGAACTCTGGAAAGGAAGAAAACCAACTGTGAAGTACTTCCATGTGTTTGCCAGCAAATGCTATATCCTGTCTGATCGGGAACAGAGAAGAAAACTGGACTCCAAAAGTGATGAAGGCATATTTCTAGGATACTCCTCAAACAGCAGAGCTTATAGAGTATTCAACTCCAGAACCAAAACCATGATGGAATCAATAAATGTCATAATTGATGACTATCATGAAGAAACAGATGTTCCTTGTACTGTTGAGACATTCTTTGAAACTTCAACCCAACAGGATGATCTACCCAACTCCACCACAACAGAATCAGAATCAAAGGAAGCTAGCAAGACTCCTTCCATCAGAATTCAGAAGGACCATCCAAAAGAGCTCATCATAGGAGATCCTAATAGTGGAGTCATCATAAGATCTAGAGAAATCATCTCAAATTCTTGTTTTGTGTCCAAAATAGAACCAAGAAATGTCAAGGAAGCCTTAACTGATGAATATTGGATTGGTGCAATGCAAGATGAACTGAACCAATTCAAGCAACATGAAGTTTGGGAACTGGTTCCTAGACCTGAAGGAACTAACATCATTGGGACAAAATGGATATTCAAGAACAAGTCAGATGCTGAAGGAGTTGTCACCAGAAATAAGGCGAGACTTGTTGCTCAAGGATACACCCAAGTTGAAGGGGTTGACTTTGATGAAACCTTTGCACCTGTAGCCAGGTTGGAATCAATCAGACTCTTGTTGTCAATTGCTTGTCTTCTGAAGTTCAAGTTATTTTAGATGGATGTGAAAAGTGCCTTTCTAAATGGGTACTTAAATGAGGAAGCTTATGTGGAACAACCTAAAGGATTTGTGGATCCAACCCATCCTGATCATGTCTACAAATTGAGAAAAGCTCTATATGGGCTGAAACAAGCTCCTAGAGCATGGTATGACAGGTTAACAAAGTTTCTCTCAGACAAAGGCTACAGAAAAGGAGGCTTGGACAAAACTCTATTTGTCAAAACTGAAGGAGGGAAGTTGATGGTTGCCCAAATATATGTTGATGACATAGTGTTTGGCGGAATGTCAGAACATATGGTTAAACACTTTGCTGACCAGATGCAGGCTGAATTTGAAATGAGTCTCATGGGAGAACTAACTTATTTTCTTGGACTACAAGTCTCACAGATGGAGGACTCAATCTTCTTATCTCAAAGCAAGTATGCTAAGAATATTGTAAAGAAGTTTGGTATGGAGAATGCAAGTCACAAAAGGACTCCTGCTCCTACTCATCTAAAGCTCTCCAAAGATTCAAGTGGGGTTAAGGTGGATCAAAGTCTGTACAGAAGCATGATAGGAAGCTTGTTGTACTTAACTGCCAGCAGACCTGATATTGCCTTTGCAGTTGGAGTTTGTGCTAGATACCAAGCTGATCCCAAAGTCAGTCATATCAATCAAGTGAAGAGAATTTTGAAGTATGTAAGTGGTACTTACAACTATGGATTGTTGTATACTCATGGCTGTGAACCGACTCTGACTGGTTACTGTGATGCTGATTGGGCTGGTAGTGCTGATGATAGAAAAAGCACCTCTGGAGGATGTTTCTTTTTGGGAAGTAATCTGGTTTCCTGGTTCAGCAAGAAACAGAATTGTGTGTCTCTTTCCACCGCTGAAGTTGAATATATTGCAGCTGGCAGTAGCTGCTCTCAAATGTTATGGATGAAACAGATGCTCACTGAGTATAATGTCACACAAGATGTTATGACATTGTACTGTGACAATCTGAGTACAATCAACATATCCAAGAATCCCATTCAGCATAGCAGGACCAAACATATTGACATACGACATCACTTTATTAGAGACCTTGTAGAAGAGAAGACCATCAAATTGGAACATGTTGCCACTGAGCTACAGCTGGCTGACATTTTTACCAAGGCTTTGGATGCAAATCAATTTGAAAACTTAAGGGGTAAGATGGGTATTTTCCAACATGAGGAATTGTAGCAATTAATTTTGCTTAAAACAAAGACCAAAGGACTTATGCCTGTTCTGATTGGTTTAAAATTGTATTTTCTCATTTCCTACAACTGTTTTAAGAAGTTGAATAGGCACTCCTTTGCTTCGTTCCTCTCTCGTCTTCTCATCAATCAGGAATTCCTTCTCATTTGTTGTTGGTCCTTCAAAACTGACAAAATGTCTCAAACGCCATCATCATCCAATACGACCATCTCAACCTCTTCTTCTGATCAAGATTCTGGGACAATCTCTTCCTGTCTGGACTCTGATGTTCTGGAGATCTGTTCTCATAGAATTAACTCCACCAAGGCCAAAGAGTTGAGAACAAGACATACAGGTAAACCATCTCATCCTTCCTCTTCAGTTCCCCCTGAAATTGCAAATAGGGAAGGGACAGCCTATGTTAATCAAGCAATAGCAAAAATTGTTTCCCGAATTCTGAACGAGAACCACTCAGTTCCTGGCATTTCTGTTCCTCTGAACCAAGAAAACTCAAATGCTGAAACAAATCCAAATGTCTCTAAGACATCAAACAAAGAGAGAAATGCTGACATTGCTCACAAGAAAAGAAAGAAGCCTGAATTCTCTGGATCTGATGACAGTCCTTGAAGGATGATTGCTGCTTGGTGGTGTTGCTGGTGGAGTTTGGAAGTATGTTCTGCTGTTGTCTGCTGCTGATCTCATTATTTTGTCTTGGATAACTGTATAACTTTATAAACATGTAATCTTTGGCCCATTTGTGGCTAAAGTGGGGGAGAATATTTTTGGTACTGCTTAATTAGTACTTAACACTATATTTTTCTGCTGTCACTTATTTCTGCTGCTATCTATCTATCTCTGATTGTTTAGGGACTTTAGCCAAAAATCTGCCAAAGGGGGAGTTTGTAGGTGTTTAGGTATTGGCTTGCATTTTTGGTAAATTCCAAGTGTGTGTGTGAATGTCATGACTGATGTCATAACATTCTAGTTCAGGTTGTACTAACTCTTTAGGTACATGTGCAGAAAAATATTGTAACTCAAATACTGATGTTTATAAGTGTGTATCTGAGCATGTTTGCAAAATGATCACATTTTGCTAATCAGTAGACAGGTTTTCTCAGATGTCATAACAGATGTTATGACATCCTGTTCTGAACTAGCAGGATTACAGGATTGGATAAGTCTGAGTTTTTTCAGGAAATAACTCAGTCCTTCCTAAACAGAATCCTGCGTTTTCTGAGGAGTAACCTAGCTCAATCCTAACCTGATCAACAAAGTACTGTGACCTGGTCTTTAGGTCAAACGGAATCAACCCTAGGTTTTTGGAAACCCTAACTGAAGTTGCAGCTGCTATATATTCAACAGAGCTGCGGTTTTTGAAGCCATCCCTGCTGATTGATTAGAAGATCAATTTTGTAATCTGTATAGATTTGTTTATTGTACTCCAAGCAATTATCATTGTGATAAGTGCCTTGGAATAGGTTTCAATTGTAAGGGTTGTGTAGCACTCAAAGCTTTGAAGCAAGAGTGTTTGAATGTTACTTGACTAAAGCTGTGAAGCAGAGTCAAGTTAGTTGTGTACATCACTCAAAGCTGTGAAGCACGAGTGATTTTGTTACTTGATTAAAAAGCTGTGAAGCTTAATCAAGTGTGTGTTTTGAAGAGTGTCTTCATCAATTCTCAAGTCAAATTGATTTATGTATCACTGCTGTGATTGAGGGGGAGTGAGTAGGAACTCAGGTTTAAGTTGTAACTTAGATTAGAATTGCATTGGGTAGGTCTTAAGTGAAGGAGATAAACTGGTTGGTTTATTCCTGAATTAACATCTCTTATAGTGAATTCTCTCCCTGGCTTGGTAGCCCCCAGAGTAGGTGTTGTTGCACACTGAACTGGGTAAACAATTGACTGTGTTATTTACTGCTTTTGTATTTACTGTCATATAGTAAGTCAGATACGGTGTCATAACATTGGACGTGACATTGAGTATCTGTAGCCAGAATTTCACTTGATCATGATTCTCAAGGCATGGTTCAAAAAGTCTCAAGATGCAAAAGTTGTCATATTTGGACAGTTGAAAAAGTCAACTGTAACTTGACCAAGGCATAACTTCCACATGGTTTATCATAAAAATTCCATCCAAAGCTCATTTTGAAGAGAAAGACATTTCCTACAACTCCTCTTCACACTTCAAGTCCAAGAAATGCTCTCACAAAAAGTTATCAATTTCAACATTATAGGTCATTTTCAAAAGTCAACAAAAAGGCACTTTAAGTCAAAGACCATAACTTGAGATTGGTAAATCAAAATGACATGGTACCAAAGGAATTGGTTAGAGAACTTCAAGACCTTTCCAAAATGTCCAAGAACATGATCAAAGCTTAAAAATTAAGCAAGATATGCCTTGTGGAAGTTGGGAAATTTTTGGGAATATTGAAAAGTCAACTTTACTTCAAATGCCTCAAATTTGCTAATGGGCCACATTTTCTTCCAAGATTCATCATCCAAAGGCTATGCACGACCATTTGGCCCAAAGGGGAATTATTTCATCATTTTTTATTATTTATTTGAATTTTTAATCACCATTAATTCATTTAATTAAATAAAATATGAAAAAAATACTAAACCAATGCATTTGAATCTTTTTATGCAGCATTTGCTCTCATTGGCCATTGAAGATTCGTGCACATCCCAAATTGGAAAGATTGGCCATGATTGGAATCAAAAACACATGGAAAAGATTGAAAAAATATGCCATGAAAATCAAATATTTCTTTCATCAATGCAAGGATCTTTTGGCTCAAATTGTAACCCTAATCCATTGGCATACATATACTGATCAAAACCTAATGCACAAGAACCTCTAAGCTGCGCCCAAAGCTGAAGAAGAACTTTGCAATTTTTGTGAAAAAAGTGAAAACTGAAAACACCATTCCAAAGCGTTTCAAGGCAAAACATTGATTCCATTAGCTTGCAAAGGCCTCAAGGGACGTTCCTGGATCAAAACCACTGCTTCTAACGCAAAGAAACGGTAGAACACAGTTACCCTGTACACGAATTTTTCCTTAATCGTATTCGAATCTACACGCCATATCAATGCATTTTCATTATTGTTTTGTGCTAATGTGTTGATTCTGAAGCTAATAATATAGTTTAATTGAAGAATTCTTGCATATATGGAGAGTTGCCATGAACGATGCCTAGGGTTTCAGGAACCTTGAATTGGGGCTTCCTTATTCTGGAAAAATTGAGACATGAGACCTACACCATTGAACTCAGCACACTTAGACGATCTAGAATCACTAGTCGCGCCGTTTTTATTTTTGCTTAATTCCTATTCGCTATTTTCTGTATTTCAGATTGTGGGGGTTTAAAACCCCCGCTATTTAGCTTGTTTTTTCAGGTAAAAATGCAAACGAGTGGAGAAGAAGATCAGGTGGCATGATATGGTTGGACAGTTTGAATTCCAGCGCACGTTTTTATTTCTATGGCACTAACGACAATTTTCCCTTATATTATTTGTCCTTTATTCCATGTACAACGCGCGTTAATGGATCAGTTGGTGGAGGGTGCACTTGGTAAGCATTGGGACCTGGTTTCGATTCCCAGGTCCCTTCACTTCCTTAATATATTTTGTTTCCATGTGATTCTATGCAGCTTGCTTCCCGAAGCCTACCATGCATACTTGTATCCAAGCGTGCCACATGTCTCAAAGCATGAGTCCAAGGGCCTTGATCTGGAGACCACCATAGGCATAAGTCAGACGTGTCACACACAAGCCAATAAAGTCAAACAAGGCCTTAAAACATTGGGCCTGATTGCTAGCCAAAGACCTCCAAATTGGGGTCAACACCCCCTGGGTTTGCTTCCTTTCCTTCTTTTTATTTTCTTTCTATTTTGTTTGTCTTGTCTAATTTTAATTTAATTCTTTACATTAATATATTTTCATAAAACATAAAAAATAATAAAAATCAGAAAGTCACAAAATAAAAATATATTTTATTTAAACATTTTTTGTAAATAAATTTAATAATTAATTTAGTTTTTAATTCTAGGTTTAATTTTAAATGTTTTTTCTTAATAAATTAAAAGATGTAGAATTAGGGTTTTATACTTTTATCCTTTTTTTCTTTTTCACCATATTTAATCATTAATTATTATTTTCATAAATAAAATTTACCATGTAAATAATTAATTAAAATTAGGTCAAACTTAAATAGTTTTCTTAATAAATTAAAAACAATTTAGAATTAGGGTTAATTGACTTTTCTTTTTAATTTCATTTAATTTTCTTACTAAAAATCCATAAATACAAAAAACTCAAAAATAATTTCTTTTTCTCATTAAATTTAATTAATTTCATAATTATAATTTAATTTCCTAAAAAGGGTCCAACGCCCTCGCATTCCCGATTTTACTTATTCGCGCATTTTATTCTTATTTTCCTCTTTTTGTGAATATTCATGTAATTCTCCCAAAGCCATGTAATAGACTAATTAGATATTTATCTTTTGCACTTTATTTTATTTCAAATCGGGTCCTGGATTAATTTGGCGATGTGGACCCGCGCCTTTGTAATAGCGTAGGACTTTTAATTCTCGCATCTTTTAACTATTAATTAATTTGCATGAAAGAATGAATGTCAAAAATAAAAGCAACGCGTAGATCACCAATGCATGAACAAGACAAAAATATCTGAAAACGACACACAAATCACACACCACCCCTAGGGTACGCCTCACTGTTGCCTTGCCCCTAGAAAGGTGATCGTCGAGTAGAGGACGTTTTAGTAAGTCCTCATGTCCATGAACATGGCATGAGGGTAGCTTCTAAGGTGTCTTCCCATTGCTCCGGTGATCACCATGTCCCGAACCCTCGAATTGACCCGAACACCTCCAACGGTGGTGCTACCTACCTCTCAATGGTGGGATGGCACTACTTTAAGGACATTTACACAGACGAATTCCTTAGGGTAGGTAGACGACTCTAGATACTTGCTCTAATTTCAAAAACAAATCAAAAATACTTTTCACACCGACACCTTTTCAAAAAGCTTTCGAAAGCAACTTTTCAAACACTCTTGAGGACCGATACAAGAGTCGAACTGGAATTTTCAAAGAAACTTTTTAAAAACCCACAGTTGAAAAGCAAACAAACAATTTTGAAAACACAAATGAGCAAGTATCTAAGAGCCCATGGATAACCATGGATAGAAAGGGTGCTAACACCTTCCCTTTCTATAATCTACCTCCCGAACCGAGAGCAATCTCTATAAGGAATTTTTCTGTGCTTTTGTCCTTTCCATTTGGAGAAAATAAAAGACGGTGGCGACTCTTGCTTCCGCGACATTTCACAAACCAGCGTTAAACAGTCAGTTCCAGATCCACCGATCACAGAACTGGCGACTCTGCTGGGGACTAAACTTAAAGTGAGGTGTACCTTAGGATAGTTCATAACTGTGTTTTCAATTGTATTGACTTGCTTGCTTTATTATTGTGGGACTGCCTTGGGAGTTCTATAGATCCTAACCCGAATCTGGGGATACCTTCTTAGAAAGTAGCAACAAGGCTGTGAGGGAACTGTGCGGGGTATACCGACATGGTTGAAACAGTCTGCTACGTTGATGTGGCACTTTGGTGTGTACCGGTAACCCTTGAGTTCAGTCAAGGAGAGTACGGGGCCTCCGCGTGGTGTCGTGAAGCATCGACTGACCTTAGGAACCTTAATTGAACTATCTTGGCCTCTTTAGGGTAGTGAGATAACTGACTTTGGTGCAGTCCGAGGTTGGTTGATACTCGATACTACACTCAATTGAGGGTTGCTTTCCTGGAATATTTCGGTCGCCAGTTCAGTGGCTAAATCGAAACGATGAACAATGAAAGCAATCCCGTGATATTGGGACCCTTAGAACCCGATTACTTCTAATAGGACAGGTTGAGCCCACCAACTTCAAGAGGGTAATACCCAGACCCCATGCTGGCCTAAACTCTAAGGGCTTGTCTTGTGTGACTTATGTGCTTTACATGTTTGCCTTTGTGAATATTTGTGGTGTGTTTAACCATAGCATCATGACATCATACAGCATCATATGCATTGGCTAACCATTTCAGGGGTTCGAATGTTCATCTTTGTTCTTGTTTTGTAGGACATGGAAACTGTTCGCAGAAAGACAATTCAAATCAGCCTTGTAAGGATCCCTCCTCAGCTTAAGGAGCTTATATCCAGGATTCCCGAGAGCTCTTCATTCAGTGAAAGACATGGAAGACTCATCAGCTTGGTCAATACCAACATTGAGGAAGATATGATAAAGGTCCTGTTCCAGTTCTTTGACCCTCTGCATCACTGTTTCACTTTCCTGGATTATCAACTGGTACCTACATTGGAAGAGTTCTCCCGGATTCTGAAGATTCCTATCCTTGATCAACTACCCTACAACGGTACGGAAAAGGAACCTAAGCTTGAAGAGATTGCTAAAGCCTTACACCTACAATCATCTGACCTCAAGGGACATTGGGAAGTCAGAAGTGGTATCAAAGGGTTCTTAGCCAGGTTTCTGTTTGAAAAGGCCCATGAATGTTGGAACTCCCTTGACTTACAAGCTTTTGAAGAAGTTGTGGCCCTCCTTGTCTATGGTTTGGTGTTGTTCCCTAACCCATATCAGCTTATAGATATCAGTGTTGTCCAGATCTTCATGTCCAGGAATCCTATACCTACGTTGCTGGGGGACATCCTTCACTCATGTTACACTCGAACCATGAGAAAAAGAGGTGTCCTTATGTGTTGCACTCCTCTCCTGGGAAGGTGGTTTATTTCGCACCTTCCACAATCAGTTTTGAAGAATGAGCGGGGTTTGAGATGGTCACAACGGTTGATGACTCTTACACATGCAGATATACATTGGTGCCCTCGGTCCAGAGAGGATGTCACTATCATTGATCATTGCGGGGAGTACCCTAATGTTCCTTTACTTGGAATCAGAGGAGGTATTACTTATAACCCATGCCTGGCTTGGAGACAGTTTGGTTATGCTCGGAGGGATGGTCCTCATGACATGTTAATTCCTGACATAGTTTTTGACTTCGACAATGATGCACAAGGGCTTCGCCAGAGATTTATCAGATCTTGGAGGATGCCAAGTAGGATAGACAGTAAGACACTGGGGCACAGGAACTCCATCCCGTTGGAACCTTATCTCAAGTGGGTACGCGCCCGCTCCCAGAAGTTAGTGATGCCATACCCTCATATGCTTCCTGTGATCAAAGAGCCAGTCTTGGAAGGAGAAGTGTCCTACACCATTCAACATCCTGACATGCCCACGTCCTGGGAAGAGATGCAGAAGAGCTGGATCCAACTTAAGGAAGAACGGAATTCTCTTGAGACCAGCCTACATGCTAGTGAAAAGAAGGTCTTGGAGCTCACCCGCCTATTGCATGAGGAGAGGAATCTCAACACCTACATAGCTCCAAAGAGGATGCGTAGTGTCTTCTGGGATTGATTTGCTTTTGTAATATGTGCCCATGAGGCTTTGATGTACTGAACAATTATTCCCTTAATAATAACGTGTGTTCCTTCTTTGGGCTACAACAAATTTGAACTTTCGAACCCTTGAATGCATTGCATAAACACATATCATTCATCATGTGCATAGCAGGTTTTCTTCTTTTCAGGTTGCTTACTGTTCTTCGTTGTTTATTTCAGCATCATGAATCCTGACTCATCATCAACTGAGATGTCTATCAAGGCTCTTCAGGCGCAGAACGCGCAATTTCAGGAACTGATCATGGGCTTGGCTCAGGGCCAAGAAGAGCTGAAGGCTTTGCTCCTGAAGAAGGAGAAGAAGAAGAAGAAGAGAACTGTTCTTTTCAACTCGGGCCGAAGGTTTGGCAACACTCTGCAGAATGAAGAGGCTGGTTCTTCTATAGGCAAGAGCAGTCCCCAAGGGGGAAAAGGTCCTAGTCCAGTAGTCTCCGACAACGAGACTGACTTCAATGAGGAACAGTATCCTCCGGCTGAAGACCGATATAAGCTGTTGGAGGACAGACTGAATGCAATGGAGATCCAACAAGTGCCTGGGCTGGATTTCGGAGACTTGGGTTTATCTACCGGTGTGATTATTCCTCACAAGTTTAAGGCACCATCTTTCACCAAGTATGACGGGGCGTCTTGTCCCAAGCTACACCTCAGATCTTATATGCGGAAGATTCAACCGTACTCAGTGGACAAGAACTTGTGGATCCACTTCTTCCAGGAGAGTCTTTCAGGGACTCGTCTCGAATGGTTCTATCGGCTGGATGGAACCAAGGTTCGTAACTGGGAGGAGTTGGCTACTGCTTTTTATAAGCAGTATCAATATAATGCCGACCTTGCCCCTACACGTACCCAACTCCAGGGTATGTCGCTAGGTTCAAGTGAAGGTTTCAAAGAGTATGCACAGAAGTGGAGGGATCTGGCTGACAGGGTGCAGCCTCTGTTAACTGACCGGGAGTTGGTGGACATGTTCTTGGGGACCCTATCTGGGCCATTTTTCAATCATCTTATCGGTAACTCATCTGCAGGGTTTACTGATCTTATTCTGACTGGAGAAAGAATAGAAGCTGGGATGAAGTCTGGTATAATTCAGAAGGGTGCGTCTGCAAGTTCTGAGAAGAAGCCCTTTAAGAAGGAGGCCAGTGCCGTATATGGGTCTAGAAGACAAGAGAAACCTGAGCGCCGCCAATCTGTCAACGCGGTGATGATTGCTAAGCCTGCTGCCGCTCCTCGGCAAACCAATCCACAAAGGGGTGAAAGACCCAGAAGAGAGTTTACCCGTTTGAGTATGACTTTATCGCAAATCTTGCCGCAGTTGCTATCCACCAATTTGGTGACTGTTAGAGAGGCCCCGAAGGTTGTGAATACGGCTTCTCCCAAATACAATCCAAATGTCCGCTGTGCTTATCACTCCGATAGCCCGGGGCATTCCACTGATGATTGCTGGGCCTTAAGGAATAAAGTGCAGGATCTTATTGACGCCAAGGAGGTACAGTTTGAGGCACCTGAGAAGCCCAATGTGGTAACTGCTCCCATGCCTAACCATGGAGTAAATGCTATCAGGGAGGATGATGAAGTGGATGAAGCTGAGTTCGATAGCTGGATTTACCCGGCAACCGACAGTGAACCTAGCAATTGGATTGCAAAGGACAACCTACTTGTTTCTCTTGTTGCTGAGTAATGAATTCTGTTTTGTTATTTGAAATAAAACAATGATTTGAAACTCTATGGCCCGGTGTCTTACCCGGGGCACCGTGGCTTCATTTGTGAGGGCATATTGATTGTCATTTCATATATCATGAATAAAGATCTTGGACGTTTTCTCGCATTTCAAATCTTATGCTCCTTTTCTTTCTTTCCTTTCATTATATTGCAAAACAACTGTATTTACACACACTCACTCATACAGGTTTCAATCCACTCTGGATCTCACTGGTAAAGACTCTGCTACTGCCAGTTATGACTTCGAAAATCCGATCAACTTAGCCGAAGACGAAGGTGAAGATGATTGCGAAGTGCCTAGCGAGCTCGCAAGACTGTTACTCCAGGAAGAGAGGGCAATTCAACCACATGAAGAGCCAGTGGAAACAATAAATCTGGGTACTGAGGCAGACAGAAAGGAGGTAAAGATTGGTGCCAACCTAGAGCTCAGCGTGAAGCAACGGTTGACTCAGATGCTACATGATTATGTGGAGATCTTTGCCTGGTCCTACGAAGACATGCCCGGGTTGGATACCGACATTGTGGTCCATCACTTGCCTACCAAGGAAGACTGCCCTCCGGTTAAGCAAAAAGTCCGCCGTATGCGTCCAGAGATGTCTGAGAAGATCAAAGCCGAGGTTATGAAACAATTTGACGCCGGGTTTCTTGCAGTGACTTCTTATCCTCAGTGGGTTGCTAATGTGGTGCCGGTACCTAAGAAGGATGGAAAGGTCAGGATGTGTGTCGACTACAGGGATCTGAATAGGGCCAGCCCTAAGGATGACTTCCCCCTACCTCACATTGATGTCCTTGTTGACAATACTGCTCAGCATAAGGTGTTCTCTTTCATGGATGGTTTCTCAGGGTATAATCAAATCAAGATGGCACCTGAAGACATGGAAAAAACTACCTTTGTTACTCAATGGGGCACCTTCTGCTACAAGGTCATGCCTTTTGGATTGAAAAATGCTGGGGCAACCTACCAACGTGCCATGGTTGCTTTATTTCATGACATGATCCATCATGAGATAGAAGTGTATGTTGACGACATGATCGCAAGATCCCAGACTGAGGAAGAACACCTGGATCACCTGCAGAAATTGTTTGACCGTCTGAAGTTGTACAAGCTGAGGTTGAACCCGAACAAGTGCACCTTCGGGGTCAGATCTGGGAAGTTGCTAGGCTTCGTCGTAAGTGACAAGGGTATTCAAGTGGACCCTGCCAAGGTTAAAGATATTCAAGAGATGCCAGTCCCTAAGACAGAGAAAGAGGTCAGAGGCTTTTTAGGACGCCTGAATTACATTGCTCGGTTCATCTCACACCTGACCGCTACCTGTGAACCAATCTTCAAGCTGCTGAAGAAAGATCAGGTAGTACGTTGGAACGATGAATGCCAGGCTGCTTTTGACAGAATCAAAGAGTATCTCCAAGAACCACCCATCCTTATGCCACCGATTGAGGGGAGACCTCTGATATTATACCTGACAGTACTTGACAACTCAATGGGGTGTGTGCTGGGGCAGCATGACGAGTCTGGCCGAAAAGAGCATGCCATTTATTACCTTAGCAAAAAGTTTACCGACTGTAAGACCCGATACTCACTGCTTGAGAAAACTTGCTGCGCTTTGGTATGGGCTGCTCTCCGGCTGAGACAGTATATGCTGACTCACACTACCTTGTTGATCTCAAAGATGGATCCTATAAAGTACATATTTGAAAAGCCTGCTCTGTCTGGGAGAATAGCAAGATGGCAAATGATCTTGACAGAATACGACATCCAGTACACGACTCAGAAAGCCATCAAAGGAAGTGTATTGGCAGACCACTTGGCACATCAGGCAGTAGACGACTATCAGTCAATGAACTTCGAGTTTCCAGACGAGAGTATCATGATTGTGACTGATTGTGAAGTACCTGGACCGGATGAAGGACCTGAGGAAGGATCCCGATGGTCTATGCACTTTGACGGGGCCTCCAATGCTTTGGGTAACGGCATCGGCGCTGTGATCATATCTCCTCAAGGCACTCATACCCCACTTCACAGAGATAACCTTTGAACACTTTCCGAGAGAGGAGAATCAGTTGGCGGACGCGTTAGCTACGATGTCTTCTATGTTCAAGGTCAAATGGGACAATGAGGCTCCCCGGATCATTATCTGGAAATTGGACGAACCGACATACTGTTGTGATCTCGAGACTGAATTAGTGACTGAGAAGCCTTGGTACCATGAGGTGAAGAGATACTTGGAAGCTCAGGAATATCCTGAAGGCGCGTCTGTCAATGATAAGAAGTTTCTGAGAAGGTTCGCAGCGAAGTTCTTCCTTAGCAATGGCATTATGTATAAGAGAAACCATGATTTGACCTTACTGCGTTGTGTGGATAAGACTGAAGCAGAAAGGATCATGGAAGAACTACATGAAGGGACCTTCGGAACACATTCCAGTGGACACACTATGGCAAAGAAAATCCTTCGGGCAGGGTATTTCTGGTCCACAATGGAAGCTGACTGCTACCAGCACTCTCGGACATGTCACAAATGCCAGATTTATGCAGACAAGGTGCATGTTCCTCCAGTTCCTCTAAATGTTCTGACTGCGCCTTGGCCGTTTGCAATGTGGGGCATAGATATGATCGGTGAGATTAAACCTACAGCGTCAAATGGGCATCGCTTCATCCTGGTAGCGATTGATTACTTCACGAAGTGGGTTGAAGCAGCTTCCTACGCTACGGTAACCAAGACCGTTGTGGCACGGTTCATTCGGCATAATCTGATCTGTCGATACGGCATCCCAGAAAGAATCATTACAGACAACGGTACCAATCTTAATAACAAGATGATCACTGAGCTCTGCGAGCAGTTTAAGATACAGCACCACAACTCTTCTCCTTATCGGCCGAAGATGAATGGGGCTGTAGAAGCAGCAAATAAGAACATTAAGAAAATCGTGCAAAAGATGACAGTGACATACAAAGACTGGCATGAGATGTTACCATTCGCTCTACATGGGTACCGTACCTCAGCCAGGACGTCAACCGGGGAAACTCCTTTCTCCTTGGTCTACGGTATGGAGGCAGTCTTACCAATCGAAGTGCAGATTCCCTCTCTCCGGATAATGAAGGATGCAGATCTGAACGAAGATGATTGGATCCAGACACGACTTGATCATCTCAACTTAATTGATGAAAAGAGGCTCGCGGCTATCTGCCATGGTCAGACGTATCAGAAACGGATGATCAGGGCATTTAACAAAAAGGTCAGACCACAAGAATATCAAGTTGGGGATCTAGTAATCAAGCGAATCATTCTTCCTCAGAGTGATCCAAGGGGCAAATGGACCCCTACGTACGAAGGGCCATTTATGGTTAAACATGTGTTCTCAGGAGGAGCCATGATTCTAACCAACATGGATGGTGACGACCTTCCTCACCCCGCCAATGCAGACATAGTAAAAAGATACTACGCATGAAAAAGACCCGCTAGGTTGACATACCTAGGCAAAAATTAGGGCTTCCCGGCGAACCAAAAGGGTTCGGGCAAAATGAAGGGATTAAATGAAAAAAAATCTGTACACCCGGCAAGTCGAAAACCTGAAAAGGAGGCTTGGGCAAAAATGGGTATCCCGGTGGACTGAAAACCCGAAAGGGCGGTCCAGGCAAAAGTTAGGGATAAAGCGTAATACTATGTCTCATTGGATCACTTTGCATCCAGAATCCGGTATCTACATCAAGTTCAGACGGCATCGATCAGTCAGCTTCATCTTCAACTAAGGTCATCAAGTGATGAGATGCTCGGAGATATAAAGGCAATAGCAGAGTTGGAACCCAGTGGGATTATTCTATTCGCACAGCTGTTTTATTTTCTCTTGTACAAATTTGTATAAACTCTTTTGTTCGGCGGCGTTCTCTTACTAGGACGTCAGCCTCTTGTACATAAACGCCTATTTTACAGGCAAATCCAAAAATCAATACAAAAATCACTTTTCAGTTAAAATTGCCAATTGTTTGTTTTTCCTTTTTCTGTTTTGTTTTGCGAAGAACGTCCAAGGTTTAATTTGTGATATATGAATTGACAATAATTTGCTAACTCATGAATATTTGCATACGAAACAAAGGATTAATTACAGGTAACATTAGAGACAGGGGCAATAAAGAGTTGTCTAAGCAATCTAATTGTTCTGTCCTCCAAGGTACCAAGGTAGGTTCAGCTGAAGAACATAACCAATACACCTTAATCCCCCAGAGAGTGAGCCAGCAAGTCAGTGCATTCTCCCAAAGCAAAGTTGCAGTCAACCTTAGGGGAGTTGGGTATCCTCCAGCAGATCTCAACATTCCCCAGCACATCATACGGATATTCTTAACAAGCATCCCCGGCAGTCTTGGCCTAAAGATTGTTCCCCGGCGGTATATCAAACATTCAACAGAGTCACTTCCCCGATATAGTTCAAAACTTCCCCAGGAGAGTCCAATCCAGCTCCCTAGGAAAGTTGGAATCTATCTCCCCAAGCAGTAAGCTTATCCCCAGTAGATTCTGGAAGCTTATCCCCTACAGAGCACGAACGTGTCCCCCGACTTTATTCAAAGGTTATTTCCCTACCAGGATATAACTGGGTTATCCTCAGCCAAAAGCCACGGAAAGATCGTCGTCGACAAGGTCTTCATATCCCCAGCGAAGTCTATTAGCACTTCCAACATAACAATGGTATCCCCAGCGGAGTTATCATCGTCCCAGCAAAGTACCTCTCTCCCCATAGAGTATTGCTCCCCAGCAAGATCATTAGAGTACTTTTCTCCCTGCAGAGTAATCCATTCGTCAAGCTTATTCCCCAACGGAGTTATCTTCTCCTACCGGTATTCTTGCAACTATCATCCCCAACGGAAGCAAAGATCTATTCTTCAACATCAGCCCAGGAGTGACTTCCTGGCACGCGTCAAGGATTTATTTTCCTAAGACAAAAAGACACATTCATAAACATCGCATTTCCATACATTATAGCATGCATAAACGCATCATACCTTACAATCTCATTTATGTTGAGAACATCATTGCTTGATCCATATCATGCATTGCATATGATTGACCTTCACCTTTCAGGAAAGATCCAGTTAAGTTCTCATCTATATTTCAAGGCCTTCTCTGGTTCAGTCAGATCGACCCTAAGATCTCCCTGTTTCTTATCCAGTTGAAGATTTCAAGACCTTCTCTGGTTCAGTCAGATCGACCCTAAGATCTCCCTGTTTCTTATCCAGTTGAAGATTCCAAGACCTAGTCTGGTTCAGTTAAATCGACCCTAAGATTTCTCTGTTTCTTATCCAGTCAAAGGCCTTCTCTGGTTCAGTCAGATCGACCCTAAGATCTCCCTGTTTCTTATCCAGTTGAAGATTTCAAGACCTTGACCGGTTCAGTTAAATCGACCCTAAGATTTTCCTGTTTCTTATCCAGTCAAAGGCCTTCTCTAGTCCAATTAAATCGACCCCTAAAAGATTTTCCTGATAAAGACTCAGTAGAAGACATCCAAGATTCTCTCAGCGTTACTGTTGAGGTTGAAGTCGCCCAAGATTCTCTCAGCGTTCCTGTTGAGGTAGTAATCGTCCAAGATTCTCTCAGCGTTACTGTTGAGTTTGGAGTCGCCCAAGATTCTCTCAGCGTTACTGTTGAGGTTGAAGTCGTCCAAGATTCTCTCAGCGTTACTGTTGAGGTTGAATTCGTCCAAGATTCTCTCAGCGTTACTGTTGAGATAGTAATCGTCCCCAGATTCTCTCGGCGTTCCTGTTGAGGTAGTAATTGTCCAAGGTTCTCTCACTGTCCCGTTGAGGTAGTAACCATCCCGGATTCATTCATCACCGTTTGAAACTCCAGACCCAACTCCTGTAACCAACCAGGGTGCATCTATACAAAGAGTTTGAAGACCAGTTCCTGTAACAGGCCAGGTACTCATTTTCTTTTTTAGGTATGCAAGTTCTCGCTAAGGAATATCTTATGTGATCGATACCCAGATGGCATCTATAAGCCCATCCACTTATCCATCACCTCTCAGCATGGCATCTATAAGCCCATCATCCTATCCATCAATCTCCAAATGGCATCCATAAGCCCATTCCCACCATCACACTACTATGTGAGCGCAAATTTCTGGGCACTCTAGTGTTCAATCATCTTCCACCTTCGGATTACGAAAGGAACGTCAGCCAATCTGCATCCTCAGGTCTAAGAAGATTGAACAGGGGCAACTGTTGTACCCTAAAATTTGCCCTCCCATATTCTTCAAGATTCGCAAAGAGCATGCTTCAAAATCCCCCAAGGGTTGCACAGTTTAAGGGCCTCCTAACAGTCAAAAACTAGGGTTTTGGGTATGGAAAAGTAATTGAAGTTTCCAAGGGTCCAATCAAGTCCCATATGCCTACAAACATGGTCAAGCATCATCATACCAAGTTTCAAGACTTACAGCACAAAATTCCACAGTCAAAAACCCTAATTGCTCAACAGTCAACTGCAGGGGCAAAATGGTCATTTGACAGTCAAAAGTTCAAAATTTTGGTCAACATCTCATTTTGAAGCCACAAACATCATTTGATCAATTCTTGATCATGATTCTCAAGGCATGGTTCAAAAAGTCTCAAGATGCAAAAGTTGCCATATTTGGACAGTTGAAAAAGTCAACTGTAACTTGACCAAGGCATAACTTCCACATGGTTTATCAGAAAAATTCCATCCAAAGCTCATTTTGAAGAGAAAGAAATTTCCTACAACTCCTCTTCACACTTCAAGTCCAAGAAAGGCTCTCACAAAAAGTTATCAATTTCAACATTATAGGTCATTTTCAAAAGTCAACAAAAAGGCACTTTAAGTCAAAGACCATAACTTGATATTGGTAAATCAAAATGACATGGGACCAAAGGCATTGGTTAGAGGACTTCAAGACCTTTCCAAAATGTCCAAGAACATGATCAAAGCTTAGAAATTGAGCAAGATATGCCTTGTGGAAGTTGGGAAATTTTTGGGAATTTTGAAAAGTCAACTTTACTTCAAATGCCTCAAATTTGATAATGGGCCACATTTTCTTCCAAGATTCATCATCCAAAGGCTATGCACGACCATTTGGCCCAAAGGGGAATTATTTCATCATTTTTTATTATTTATTTGAATTTTTAATCACCATTAATTCATTTAATTAAATAAAATATGAAAAAAATACTAAACCAATGCATTTGAATCTTTTTATGCAGCATTTGCTCTCATTGGCCATTGAAGATTCGTGCACATCCCAAATTGGAAAGATTGGCCATGATTGGAATCAAAAACACATGGAAAAGATTGAAAAAATATGCCATGAAAATCAAATATTTCTTTCATCAATGCAAGGATCTTTTGGCTCAAATTGTAACCCTAATCCATTGGCATACATATACTGATCAAAACCTAATGCACAAGAACCTCTAAGCTGCGCCCAAAGCTGAAGAAGAACTTTGCAATTTTTGTGAAAAAAGTGAAAACTGAAAACACCATTCCAAAGCGTTTCAAGGCAAAACATTGATTCCATTAGCTTGCAAAGGCCTCAAGGGACGTTCCTGGATCAAAATCACTGCTTCTAAGGCAAAGAAACGGTAGAACACAGTTACCCTGTACACGAATTTTTCCTTAATCGTATTCGAATCTACACGCCATATCAATGCATTTTCATTATTGTTTTGTGCTAATGTGTTGATTCTGAAGCTAATAATATAGTTTAATTGAAGAATTCTTGCATATATGGAGAGTTGCCATGAACGATGCCTAGGGTTTCAGGAACCTTGAATTGGGGCTTCCTTATTCTGGAAAAATTGAGACATGAGACCTACACCATTGAACTCAGCACACTTAGACGATCTAGAATCACTAGTCGCGCCGTTTTTATTTTTGCTTAATTCCTATTCGCTATTTTCTGTATTTCAGATTGTGGGGGTTTAAAACCCCCGCTATTTAGCTTGTTTTTTCAGGTAAAAATGCAAACGAGTGGAGAAGAAGATCAGGTGGCATGATATGGTTGGACAGTTTGAATTCCAGCGCACGTTTTTATTTCTATGGCACTAACGACAATTTTCCCTTATATTATTTGTCCTTTATTCCATGTACAACGCGCGTTAATGGATCAGTTGGTGGAGGGTGCACTTGGTAAGCATTGGGACCTGGTTTCGATTCCCAGGTCCCTTCACTTCCTTAATATATTTTGTTTCCATGTGATTCTATGCAGCTTGCTTCCCGAAGCCTACCATGCATACTTGTATCCAAGCGTGCCACATGTCTCAAAGCATGAGTCCAAGGGCCTTGATCTGGAGACCACCATAGGCATAAGTCAGACGTGTCACACACAAGCCAATAAAGTCAAACAAGGCCTTAAAACATTGGGCCTGATTGCTAGCCAAAGACCTCCAAATTGGGGTCAACACCCCCTGGGTTTGCTTCCTTTCCTTCTTTTTATTTTCTTTCTATTTTGTTTGTCTTGTCTAATTTTAATTTAATTCTTTACATTAATATATTTTCATAAAACATAAAAAATAATAAAAATCAGAAAGTCACAAAATAAAAATATATTTTATTTAAACATTTTTTGTAAATAAATTTAATAATTAATTTAGTTTTTAATTCTAGGTTTAATTTTAAATGTTTTTTCTTAATAAATTAAAAGATGTAGAATTAGGGTTTTATACTTTTATCCTTTTTTTCTTTTTCACCATATTTAATCATTAATTATTATTTTCATAAATAAAATTTACCATGTAAATAATTAATTAAAATTAGGTCAAACTTAAATAGTTTTCTTAATAAATTAAAAACAATTTAGAATTAGGGTTAATTGACTTTTCTTTTTAATTTCATTTAATTTTCTTACTAAAAATCCATAAATACAAAAAACTCAAAAATAATTTCTTTTTCTCATTAAATTTAATTAATTTCATAATTGTAATTTAATTTCCTAAAAAGGGTCCAACGCCCTCGCATTCCCGATTTTACTTATTCGCGCATTTTATTCTTATTTTCCTCTTTTTATGAATATTCATGTAATTCTCCCAAAGCCATGTAATAGACTAATTAGATATTTATCTTTCGCACTTTATTTTATTTCAAATCGGGTCCTGGATTAATTTGGCGATGTGGACACGCGCCTTTGTAATAACGTAGGACTTTTAATTCTCGCATCTTTTAACTATTAATTAATTTGCATGAAAGAATGAATGTCAAAAATAAAAGCAACGCGTAGATCACCAATGCATGAACAAGACAAAAATATCTGAAAACGACACACAAATCACACACCACCCCTAGGGTACGCCTCACTGTTGCCTTGCCCCTAGAAAGGTGATCGTCGAGTAGAGGACGTTTTAGTAAGTCCTCATGTCCATGAACATGGCATGAGGGTAGCTTCTAAGGTGTCTTCCCATTGCTCCGGTGATCACCATGTCCCGAACCCTCGAATTGACCCGAACACCTCCAACGGTGGTGCTACCTACCTCTCAATGGTGGGATGGCACTACTTTAAGGACATTTACACAGACGAATTCCTTAGGGTAGGTAGACGACTCTAGATACTTGCTCTAATTTCAAAAACAAATCAAAAATACTTTTCACACCGACACCTTTTCAAAAAGCTTTCGAAAGCAACTTTTCAAACACTCTTGAGGACCGATACAAGAGTCGAACTGGAATTTTCAAAGAAACTTTTTAAAAACCCACAGTTGAAAAGCAAACAAACAATTTTGAAAACACAAATGAGCAAGTTTCTAAGAGCCCATGGATAACCATGGATAGAAAGGGTGCTAACACCTTCCCTTTCTATAATCTACCTCCCGAACCGAGAGCAATCTCTATAAGGAATTTTTCTGTGCTTTTGTCCTTTCCATTTGGAGAAAATAAAAGACGGTGGCGACTCTTGCTTCCGCGACATTTCATGAACCAGCGTTAAACAGTCAGTTCCAGATCCACCGATCATATTAGGTAATAGGCTGAACGCGTTACGACATGGAGACTTAGGTGACGGGTAGGATCGCGGAAGAAGTATTTGATTAATGGACCCTTGGATGAATGATTCTAAGGTAACATTGTTTTTTTGTTGCACGATACATGTGCATGATGTCTGATATCGAGATGTTTGGATGTATGTGAAACGTATGATGTTTGACATCGATGTGGAACCCTGAATATATGCGCATTGCATGCAAAAATGTGATATGTATATATGTTTGGATATGCCAGATGTGTGTATGTATGAAATGTTATAAAGACTACTTTTGTCATTCTCTCTTTTAAACCATTGGCTCAGAGTTACCGATCCCTGGCGTTGTGCATTGTCGTAATATTGTTGATCTTGAGCACAGTGGATAACATTAGTAAAGTTTGAAAGTTGATCTTGTATTGTGAGATCATGGACATAGATGTAGATGTAGGTAATAGCCTATTATGATACGGTGGCAGAACCGACTGTTAATACTGGTTTGCGTTTTTTGTTTGCAAAATGTCGCGGTAAGCAAGATTCGCCACCGACTTTTATTTTATCCAATCAGGAAAGTGTCTCCGAGCAAGGTAGGCACGAGGTTGCGAGAGAGGAAGATCTTGATAGAATTTACATCTATGAATGAGTCTGGATTAGGGAATAGTACTAAACCATGGATTAGAAGGGCCAAGACCTCCTCAAAAGCCTGAAAATCCATATCATCCCAAAACAGCCGGGCCTTGTCTATCAGGAACTTGGCTAGAAAACCATTGACTCTGCTTCTTGTTTCCCAAATGGATACCACGTCGAACCGTTTCAGATTCAAAGCTGAGGAAATGACTTCTGGCTTAGGAACCTCTTCCAGACCTTTGAAAGGAAACTGTTCAAGAATGGGTATATCCAACAGCTGAGAGAATTCTTCTATGGTAGGCACCAACTAATAGTCTGGAAAGGTGAAGCAGTGGTAGTTGGGATCGAAGAACTGAAAGAGTACACTCATCATCTTTTCATCAAAGTTTAAAGTAACCAGGTTGAGAAGTATACCGTGTCTCTTAGCGAATGCAGAAGTTTCGGAAACCTTTGATATTAGCTTTTTGAGTTGGGAAGGTATCTTCACAAAGCTGATTCGGATAGTGTTTCTACGAACGGAGGCCATGATCTGCAAAACAGAACAAAGATAAATTCCCTTGGTCCTTGAAATGGTTAGTGCAATAAGAATGGATGTTATGTTATGATGCATGATATCATGATAAATCACAGGTATAGCGAACACAGACAAATCAGACCAAGCTCTTAGGTTTAAAGCTTGCATAAGGTTAAAGGTAAGTACCCTCTTGAAGTTTAGTTGGTTTCAACCTGTCTTAGAAAATTAACCGAGTTCTAAAGATTCTCAATATCACTGACCATCCTTTATCGGGAATTGTTTCAGCTCAAGCAATCTTTTCTTGCGGCCAAAATATCCCGAAAGTCTGATCTCAAAGAGTGTATCATCGAGTATCAACCAATCCTAGGCTCTATACCGAGGCCGGCTATCTTACTACTTTCTAATTGCCAAGTTTGTTCAACTAAGGTTCTAAGGTCCACTAGTGCTTCACGACACCACACGGCGGCCCCATATTCTCCTCGTTTCCACACGAAGGACACCCGTACCAACCAAAGTTCCACACCAACATAGCCATCGCTTAAACCATATCGGTCTACACCGTACAATCTCCATGATCTATTGTTGTTTACCTAAAAAGTGCCCCCAAATCCGGGTGTAGGATCTATAGTAACCCAAGCAAAACCCTTTAAGAATAAAGCACATAAACAAGAAAGCAATTTTCAAATGACCTAGATTCTAAGGTAAACCCCACTTTATTTAATCCCCAACAGAGTCTCCAGTTCTATGATACGGTGGCAGAACCGACTTTTAATACTAGTTTGCGTTTTTTGTTCGTAAAATGTCGCGGTAAGCAACAGTCACCACCAAATTTTATTTTATCCAATCATGAAAAGAAAAAAGAACAAAAAAACCTTTTTCGAGACGTTTCTGAGTACGGGGGGGGGGGGGGGGGGGGTGCATGTTGAAACAGCTTAGGCCCAATAACTCCTCAGCCTATCCCATGCGTGAGATTCCCTATTGTGCAAGCTTGAGAGTACACCATAGTCCTGCTTTGGTGAAGTGTTGGATCTGATCAACAATGATCCATTGTCTGGATCAGTGAGGCGTATGATGGGATGCTTGGACAAGTAGTGCATTTAATCTATGGAAATAAAACAAGAAAATAAAATTTGTTGGGACCTGGGATCGAACCCAGGTCCTCCCACTACCCAGCATGTACTCTTGCCATCTGCGCTACATGTATTAGTTGTTATTATAACAATGGCAATTTATTATATATAACAAAACATGAGTAATCTGAAACAAAAACACGCACGCCATTTATTCAAATAAGCCAATGGGGTGATGACAAATCACCGTCTTCTTCCTTTTATCCGTCATCTTAGGTATGTGAGTTATACCTACGGACAACGTCTGTAACTAAAACCCTGCAAATTTCCAAAATTCACAAAACAAATGATAAATTAAATTGAAGACCAGAATTCAACTGGTCTTGATGCCACGATCCTCATGGTGGATTGTTCTTGGTCTAATTTTACTTGTGGACAAAAACCCTAAAACGAACACAAAACCCTAGCAATGGCAAATGCATATATAGGCATCAAAAATTCAATTAAACCATTTAGTCATGTTGCAAACATATCAATGATCACAAATATATCATTCAAATGTGATAATGATGTAAGAATTGATGTAATCAATTTTGGAAAAGAGAACAAACCATGTGAGTCTTAGCGTGCGTTTCTGGGCGTGAAAAGGCTTGCAAATCATGGGGATACGTTCCTGGGATGTCCAATAATCTATTGGCAACGTTAGAATGGCTTGAGCTGGCATGTATGATTGAAACCGATTCACTATTTTTTATGCAAAAAATTGAGTTTGTTCTTGGTATTTCCACGGCTGTAACCCCTGTCATCTTGCCTTGTTTTTACTCAATATATATATATATATATCCTTGAATGAATTAGGGTTGTGAAAACCACTTGAATCCTTTGGAATTATGGAGATTGAATGTGATTTCTTCCTTGTATGATTTATTTCAAATTAGGCCTAATCATGCCATTCTTGTGCCAATCCACCTTGATTCGATTTGATCCTGATATGTCAACATAATTAGCTTGTGATCCTTTCCAAAAATCAGATCAAAACAAATCTTTGCTATTAGTTGTCATTTATTTGATTTAATTCAATTTTTAATTAATAAAAAATCAAAATAAAATGGAAAATGAAGAAAATAATGTGTGGGTGAATATTTGGGTCGTGGACCATTTTATGAGTGAGGTGCAAGCATAAAAAGTTAGGCCCATTTGGCAAAAAATGCATTTTTGAGTACATTTTACTTTTAACAATTTTGCAAAAATGGTCAACTTTGATAAGGCATATCTCTTCCAATTTTAACCCTAGAGAGGTATTCTTGGACTTTTTAGAAACTTAGGATGTCCCCTAAACAACCCTTTTGGTATAATCTCAATTGGGTCTTCCATGTTCATGTAAGAAGCTTTGAACCAAAAGTGTTTTTTGTTGACCTTTCAAAAGGACCTATAATGTAGAAATTCATATCTTTTTATGAGTGCATATTTTAAACTTGAGGGCTGAAGATCATTTATAGGTAATTGCATCCTCTTTAAAGTGAGCCTTGGATGGGAAATTTCTGATAAAGTATGAGGAAGTTATGCTTGGTCAAAGTTTGGTTTACTTTTCTTGAGAAACCCTAATTTAGCAACTTTTGAGTTTTGATGAATTAGGAGCATTCCTTGAGGTATCATGATCAACCCTTGATCAAATGATGAAAGTTACTTCAAAATGTTGATGTTGACCAAAAATTTTGAGGTTTGACTGTGTGTGGGCCACATTTGACTTTTGACCTAATATAGTTGATTCTCAAGCATTTGAGCAGTTGACTGAGCAAACTTCTTGTGCAAGGTATGAAATTTGACATGGATGACCTTGAGAGAATATTAGGACCATGGAAAGCATTTGAGGCCTTTGGAGTACACACATCCTGATGAAAATGGAAACCCTAATTTGAGACACATTGCCTTAGGAGAGAGTTTGTCTGGTCAACTCTTCGGCAACCTTGAGCAAATTGAGGATCTCAATGGGCATGTGCTGAGTAAAATGAGAGAGAAAATTTTGGGGTACAACATATATGCATAGTTTGTATGTTGTAAGCGCGGGCGTAGACGTATGTATTGGCATATGTGTGGTCTCTGTAAGCGCGGGCGCAAGCGTAGACCTTATGTTGTAAGTTGGGCATAGGTGCTGACATTGACGTAGACTTTGCGTGGGGACGTGTAGATATATGTAGACTTTGTATCATTGAGTGCAGGCATAGGCGCAGACATGTGCGTGGACGTAGACTTCGTGTACGGACGCGTAGATATGCATAGGTACATGCGTAAACATGTGTATAGATTTTTGTGTTGCAAGACGTATGAGTAGCTGTGTGTGTGGATGTAGACGTGGATTTTCCTTCGACATCTTTCTAACCATAACGTTTTTTTCGATATTTTGTCAAATGCTTTTATTCTGTTAATTCCCCAAAATGATTTCAAGACAATATTCACAAGTAATAATCGTAGTATTTTGTAAACAAATATGAGAAAACAAAAACATAATTCGAAAGATATAAAGAAAACAAATGTTTTATTGATATGCCTCAGAGTAGGCGAGAATACAAGATGTAATTCACAGAAAGGGGTAATTACAGAAAGTTTTAAAATATTAAATGGCAATGAAAAAATGATAATCACTACTGTTGTTCCCCCATAGCTTTTGATGATCTTATCTCATTCGCTTCTGAGTTGTATGATTCCAACCTATCCTCCCCTTCGTGGTTCTTAGTCATAGCTCTTTAGATCGCAATCTTTTTGTTCTTTATTTCTTTGTAGGAAATCCCTAACTTTTGCCTGGATTTCCCTTTCGAGTTCTCAACCCACCAGGATAATTTTCTTGTTATATGCCCCTAAGTTTTGCCTCGATCTCCCTTTAGGGTTTTCAATCCACCGGGACGCTCCTTTTTTCCCAAGTCGCCCTTTTAGGGTTCGAGCTTAGCGAGCTTTTTATACATAGTATTTTTTTACTGCGTCTGAATTTGCTGGATGCGGTAGTTCTTCCCCATCCATTGTTGTGAGGATGAGACCACCTTCAGAGAATGTTGTTTTGACTACATATGGACCTTAATAGTTGGGTGTCCATTTACCACGTGAATCGAGGCGAGGTAGTAGAATCTTCTTGAGCACTAGATCCCCTTCCTTGAATATTCGAGGGTGTACTTTCTTGTCGAAGGCTCTCTTCATTCTCTTTTGATGTAGTTGGCTATGACACAAGGCTGTCAAGCATTTTTCTTCAATAAAGTTGAGCTGGTCAAGTTGAGTCTGCATCCACTCTGCTTCTTCCAGCTTTGTTTCCCTCAGGACTCAAAGTGATGGTATCTCAACTTCCACTGGGAGTACTGCCTCCATGCCATATACTAGTGAGAAAGGAGTCGCGCCTGTCGATGTGCGTACTGAGGTGCGATAGCCATACAGGGTGAAGGGAAGTATTTCGTGCCAATCTTTGTATGTTTTTACCATTTTCTGGATGATCTTCTTGATATTTTTGTTGGCTGCTTCGACGGCCCCATTCATCTTTGGTCTGTAAGGTGAGGAATTATGATGCTCGATTTTGAAGTCGTCGCACAGTTCCTTCATCATCTTGTTGTTTAAGTTAGACCCATTATCTGTAATTACCCGGCTTGGGACACCGTACCTGCATATAATGTTCTGTTTGATGAAGTGTGTAACCAATTGACTTGTTATGTTGGCGTAGGACGCCGCTTCTACCCACTTGGTAAAGTAGTCAATGGCTACCAATATAAAGCGGTGTCCGTTGGATGCTTTTGGATCGATCATGCCAATCATATTAATTCCCCACAATGAGAATGACCAAGGGGAGCTCATGATGTTCATAGGAGTCGGCGATACATTTATCTTATCGGTGTAGATCTGACATTTATGACATGTTTTCGTGTAATGATAACAATCAGCTTCCATTGTTAGCCAATAATACCCTGCTCGCAGAATCTTTCTAGCCATGGCATGCCTGTTTGTATGGGTTCTGAAAGTTCCTTAGTGGATTTCTCTTATGAGCGTATCTGCTTCTTGCTTTTCCACACATCTGAGTAGTACCATGTCGTAGTTTATTTTGTATACCACTCTGTTGTACCCCCAAAATTTTCCCTCCCATATTCCTCAAGATTTATCAAGAATCATCTCCAAATGGTTCAAGATTGCTCAAGGATTGCACATTCCAAATAACTCCTAAGCCAACTGAAATTAGGGTTTTGGTTATTTCAAGGAATTTGAGGTTTTCAATGGCTCAATCAAGTCTCATAGGCCTATATACATCCTCAAGCTTCTACATGCCAAGTTGCAAGGCTCACAGTGCCAAATTGCACAGTCAAAAGCTCCATTTGACCCACAGTCAACTGCAAGGGCAAAATGGTCATTTTGCAGTCAAAAGTCAGAATTTTTGGCCAACATCTTATTTTGAGTCCACAATCATCATTTTATCAAGTCTTGATCATGATTCCACAAGAATGACTCAAAAATCATCAAGATGCAAAAGGTTACTATTTTTGGATAGCAGAAAAGTCAACTGTACCTTGACCAAGGCATAGCTTTTTCATGGTTCATCAGAAAAATCCCATCCAATGCTCATTTTGAAGAGGATGACATTTCCTACAATCCATCTTCACATTCCAAGTCCAAGAAAGGCTCTCATAAAAAAGTTATCAATTTCTACATTATAGGTCAAATTCAAAAGTCATCAAAAATGCACTTTAAGTCAAAGACCGTAACTTGAGATTGGTAAATCAAAATGACATGGGACCAAAGGCATTGGTTAAAGGACTTCAAGACATTTCCAAAATGTCCAAGAACATGTTCATATGTTCAAAATTGAGGAAGATATGCATTGGAGAAGTTGGGAAATTTTTATGAATTTGCAAAAGTCAACTTTGCTCAAAACACCTTGTTTTTGCTAATGGGCCTCAAATTTCTTCTTGAAACTTTATCCATGACTTATGCACGACCCATTAAGAATATTTGAGTTTATTTTCTTATTTTTTATTAATTAATTGGATTTTTAATCAATATTAATTCATTTAATTAATTTAAATTGTAGGAAATACAAAGATTTGATTTTTCAATCTTTTTGTGAAGCAAGAATGACCTAATCATGCTGGCAATTTCGTGTACCAATCAAGGATATCAAAATCTCCCAATTTAGCAACTTTTTCCAATCAAAATGATTCAAAAATATTTGATTTTCAATCAAATATTCAAACATCAATTCCATGGATTTCTTTGCAAGATTGTGACCTAATTTCAGTCTTCTATAAGTACACAAGCCAACCCTATTCATGCATACGTGAAAGCTGCTGCAAAAAAGCCATTACCAATTCAAGAATTTCCAAGAAAACTTGAAAACTGTTTTCTATATTTTAGCACAATTCAAAGCTTTTAATTGCTTCTAACACATTGCAAGGGTTCCCAGGAACGTGTAGGAATCAAAACCAAGCACTAAAGCTCAAGGAATCATCAAGAACAGTTTCACGGTTTGCATTTTATTTTCAGAATCGAATAACTTAGTTCATGCATCATTAACGTGATTTTTTGTGTGTTTTGTATTGCTTGAACTCATACGAAGCTGATGGTACAGTTTAATTGGATTAAAATGCACAGAATCATAAAACGCCATTGATGAATTCTAGGGTTCTTGAGCTCTAAAATTGGGGCTTTACAGTCCAGGAAAAATTGGAACCTTTAAGACCCATGGTTAGAATCGTTGAATCCAGACGAACACAAAGCCATCCTCACGAAATATTTATATAGAACACATGCCTAATCGCTATATTTCCTCATGGTATATTGTGGGTGTTAAAAACCCCCGCTATCTGACTTTGTTTTTTACAGGTACAACGAAGAAGACAAAGACGTGTTAGCGTGTCATTGGACAGTTCAAAAGGGCGCTCGTTTTTTATAATTTCAGTCCATTAATTTGTTTGCATATATTATACTCACTTGTTATGATATTATCAAACGCGTGCAAATGGCTTGGTGGTTGATGCGTTGGCTGGTAATCATTGGGACCTGGGTTCGAATCCCAGGTCCACCCAAAACAATTATATTATTATTCTTAACATAGTTGTATGCAGGCTTCCCAAAGCGTTCCACCATATGCTCTCACATCCCAGGCGCCAGGTGTCTTCCAGCTCACATCTAATGGCCTTGAGATGATGACCATGGTACTCCCAGTCAACACGCACCATGGAGATCCAGAAAGTCAACAAGGTTTGTAGCTTAATGGGCCAGAATTGCTTCTTCACCTCCTAATGGGCTAGCACACCCCCTGGTTTCTTTTTTTTTCTCTTTATATTTTCTATTTCATTTATTTAACTATTTTATTAAGTATTATTATTATTATTACTTAATTAACTCAATTAATTATTTTCATAATAAAATCAGAAAACATAAAATATAATATTTTTATTATTATTATTAATTTCACCTTAATTTATTATTTTTGTAAATAAATGTAATTAATTAATTTAGTTGTTTTAATTAGGTTAACTTTAATTATTTTCATAACAAATAAAATAAATTAGAATTAGGGTTTTCTTGACAATTTTAATTTCTTTTCTTTTATTTCATTAAAACATTACAAACTCAAAAAAATATTTCTTTTATTTAATTAATTAGTTTTTAGGTTTAATTTAATTAATTGCAAAAGGACCAAAATTTCTTTCTTTCACAAAAAAGGGTCAAAACCCTAAGGACTTTTCCGATTTAATTCTTTTCGCGCATATTATTATTTTGATCATATTTATGTAATTGCTCTGAGGATGTAATAGCGTAATTAGGATCTTTTATCACTTTCTTTATTTTTCCGCAATTTACTTTTCAAGGGTTATGTTTTTGGCGATGTAAATACCCGACGCCTTGTAATAGCGTAGATTTACTTTCCGTAATTTACTTTCCGCAACTATTAACTATGCATGACAAGACTTGCCTGACAATTAAAATCAACTCGTAGCTCACAATAACATGTGCAAAGATAATCTAAACTGAAACCTGACACACTCGCACATGCCACTCTTAGGGTACGCCTCACTTGGTTGCCTCGACGTGGTCATTGAGTATAGGGTGTTTTAGAGGTCGCCCTCTTGTCTAAAGATCCAAGTTGCCTCGAAACAGTTGCCTCAGATAAAAAGGATCTAGGACATTAGGGTTACCGCTAAGGCGTCCTACTATTGCTTTGGTGACCGCACATGTCCCTATAATCGAATTGACCCGAATAACTCCAACGACGGTGCTGCCTACTTCTCAATAGTGGGATAGTACTGTCTAAAGGACATTTACACAGCTTAATTTGTTTTGAGTAGGTAGAGGTTCTAAGGTACTTACTCTTTCAAAACAAAAAAATACTTTTCGCACTTACACTTTTCTGACAAAAGTTTTCAAACAAACACTTCATACACTCTAGAGGACCGATACAAGAGTCGAACGAAGTTTTCAAACAAACTTTTTCAAAACCCACAAACACAATAAAAGCAAAACATTTTTGAAAACATAGTGAGCAAGTACCTAAGAGCCCGTGGATAACCACAGATAGAAAGGGTGCTAACACCTTCCCTTTCTATAATCTACCTCCCGAACCCGAGAAACATCTCGAAAAGTAATTTTGCTGTGCTTTTGTCCTTTCCTTGTTGGAGAAAATAAAAGACGGTGGCGACTCTTGCTTACCGCGACATTTCGCGAACCAGCATTCCAAAACAGTCAGTTCTATTTCCACCGATCACACACTCCATTACTCAAAGAATTTTGAAGCTAACCTTCGCAAGGTCTGCTTGTCAATGATAGAGGCATTTTCTGGATATTCCATCTTTTCCAGGTACTTCTTGATGTCGTAAAACCAAGGCTCATTGTCAGGGCCTTCCTCAATAGCAAGGCAGTGTGCGGGCTCTTCGAAATGTCTGATCGTAATACTTGGTTCTTGATTCAGCCAAGTCACTTTGAACATAGCTGATAGGGTTTTCAGGGCGTCTGCCATTTGATTTTCTTCTCGTGGGATATGACTGAAAGTGATTTCTGTAAACTCTGTGGCTAACTTTAAAACATGATCCCGGTGTGGAATCAGTTTAGGATGTTTAGTATCCCATTCTCCATTAACCTGGTATATGACTAATGAAGAATCCCCAAATACTTCGAGGTGCTTTATTCTCAAATCGATAGCAGTTTCCAATCCTAGTATACAGGCTTCATATTCGGCGATGTTGTTGGTGCAGTCAAAATATAACCTTGCGGTGTAGGGTTTGTGATAATTCTTTGGAGATGTCAATACTTCCCCTACACCATGACCTAGTGCATTCGAAGCCCCGTCGAACATGAGTGTCCAACGTGCCCCTGGCTCGGGCCCTTTGTCAGGTCCTGGTATTTCATAGTCAGCTATAAATATGACATCCTCGTGAAGAAAGTCAAACTTCATAGGCTGATATTCTGATAGAGGTTGGTGAACCAGATGATCAACTAGTATACTACCTTTGATGGCCTTCTGTATGACATATTGGATGTCGTGTTCTGATAATAGCATTTGCCATCGTGCGATTCTTCCGGTAAGAGCTGGCTTTTCAAACACATACTTTAAAGGATCCATTCTTGCTATTAACCACATAGTATGGGTTAACATATATTGCCTCAACCTCTTGGTGGCCCAAGCCAACGCACAACAATTTTTCTCGAGGAGTGAGCAACTGATTTTGCAGTCAGTGAATTTCTTGCTGAGGTAATAGATCACATGCTCCTTTATACCTGTTTCATCCTGCTGTCCCAAAACACAACCCATTGACCCTTCGGGCACTGTCAAGTACATGATGAGTGGCCTTTCGGGGACTGGTGGCATTAAGACTGGTGGATCTTGTAGATACTGTTTTATCGTCTTAAAGGTAGTTTGATAATCATCATTCCATACTACCGTATGATCTTTTCATAATAACTTGAATATTGGCTCGCACGTAGCTGTTAGATGAAATATGAACCTTGAGATGTAATTCAATCGCCCTAAGAAACCATATACTTCTTTTTCTATTCTTGGAGCCGAAATCTCTTGTATAGCTTTTACTTTATTGAGGTCAACCTCGATACCTCGCTGGCTTACAATAAAACCTAACATTTCCCTGATCTGACACCAAATGAGCATTTATTCGGGTTTAACCTTAATCTGAACTTACGCAGCTGGTCAAATAACTTTTGCAGATGTATGATGTGTTCCTCCTCCGTATGGGATTTGGAAATCATATCATCTACGTATAATTCCACCTCCTTATGGATCATATCATGGAATAACGTGACCATTGCTCTCTGATAGGTTGCCCCTACGTTCTTGAGACCGAATGGCATTACTTTGTAGTAGAAGGTTCCCCAAGGTGTCATGAAAGTAGTCTTTTCCATGTCTTTAGGCGCCATTTTGATTTGATTATAGCCTGAGAAACCCTCCATAAATGAGAATACTGAGGCTTGAGCTGTATTATCCACTAGGACATCTATGTGGGGTAACGGGAAATCGTCTTTGGGGATTGCCTTGTTTAGGTCTCGATAATCTACACATATGCGTACTTTACCATCCTTCTTGGGTAATGGTACAATGTTAGCTATCCAGGGTGGATAATCTACCACTGCTAGGAACCCTGCGCCAAATTGTTTCAGAACCTCTTCTCTGATTTTGTTGGACATATCTGGACGAGTTCTTCTGAGTTTTTGTCTGACTGGAGAACACCCTTCTTTGAGAGGTAGTCTGTACACCACGATGTCTGTATCCAACCCTGGCATGTCCCTGTAGGACCATGCGAATATATCCACATACTCGTTTAATAACTTGATTAGCCTATATTTGACGCTCTGCTCCAACATTGCCCCTAGCTTGATTTCTTTCAGATCTTCCTTTGTGCCCAAGTTAATGGTCTTAATAGGCTCTTGATATGGTTGTATGCTGTTAGCCTTTTGCTCTATTTCCCTTTCCATTTCCTCGGAAAGTTCAATATCTTTGTCATCTTCCTCTTCGGCTTGGTTGATAGGAACATCAAAATCGTATCGGGTCGTAGCAGTAACGTTATCGATAATTTTGGGCATGGATCTGCACATTTATCATGTTTTGGTGCATATTTTAGTGCCTGGGATTTGAAAATGCGTATGCAGAGAAAGTATTGCCATTTTTAAATTTAATAGATAAATGCAAAAGAAAGACAAGGATCTTAATTGAAAACAGAATATAACTTTTATTAATTATAAATATTGTCTGAAATAAGAACAGTGAAAACACTTACAAGCAACCCCTATGCCTCGGGTTTGACATAGGTTCTTTCAAAACAAGAAATATTACTTAGAAAAGAAAAATATCTCAGAAATCTCCACAGAAGTCCATCCTTTGAGCTCTTCTCCCGAGGCTCCCTCTCTGATGAAGTCGGTTTCCCTTTTGGTATTAATTTTGCTTGATATCATTGCCACGTGCCCACCATGCTCTGTTCCTTTGCTGACGAAAGATTCTTGGATTGGAGGGAAACATGCTTTGCCTTTCAAAGTAGCCTTCGACGGTTCGTAGCCCAAACCAAAGGGATTCTTCTTCTCAGGAATTTCTGGGAGCTTTCCCCAGCGTCTCGAGGAATCACCTCCCACAGTCGTTTGCAGATCTCTCCATGATGTCACTTTAGTCTTGTTACCCTTCTTGACTGGTAATGATACCATCAAAGCAATTTCCAAGGCTTGGAACAGGGTAGCTATGCAGTCTTCGTCGGCACTGATATACCTTTATGATTCAATGTGGCTTACGAAAATGTCTTCCTTGCTGTCGATTATGGTCAACTTCCCTTCCACTAGGAACTTCAACTTTTGATGAAGGGTCGAGGTTACTGCCCATGCCGCATGGATCTAAGGTCTACCCAGTAAACAAGTGTATGCCAGTTCGATATCCATGACCTAGAAAGTGATATTGAAGATATGTGGACCGATCTTAACTGGGAGGTCCACCTCTCCTAACAACGAACTTTGAGAACCGTCAAATGCCTTTACTATCATAGAACTTGGTCTCATTATCAAATCATCTATTGTTAACTTTATGAGACTTGACTTTGGAAAAACATTAAGAGCGGAACCGGTGTCAGTAAGAACCCTAGACAAATGGGTAGTACCTATTTGCATAGTAATGTGGAGTGCTTTGTTATGGGCCCGACCCTGTGGCGGTAACTCATTGTTGTTGAAACCCAGGTAGGATCTGAATGTTATATTGGCTACGACATTGTCAAATTGATTTACTGAAATCTCCTTTGCGACATAGGCTTAACTTAACACCTTCATTAAAGAATCCCGATGTGCTTCAGAGTTGATGAGTAGAGAGAGTATGGATATTTTTGCTGGAGTTTGGTGGAGCTGATCCACCACCCTGTAGTCACTCTTTTTGATTATTTTTAGAAACTCTTCTGCCTCTTGATCGGTAAAGTCCTTGATCGAAGATTCTGTTTCTTGACTTGTATCAACCACTTCTTTTCCCTTGTCTTTTGTTGGAATCAAATCCGTCTTTTTTTATAGTTCGGCTCCAAAAATTCGACCGCTTCGGGTCATACCTCCTGGTCCTGCTATGTTTGAGATTGCAGGTCCCTCACTCAGGGATGGCCTGCTTTCCTGCTTCACTCTATTGATGTATACGGCTGAGTCATAACTCCATGGTACTGCCTTATTATTTTCTTAGGGGATATGTGAAGGTCCCTTAATTACCATCGTGGCTTTTGGAGTGGTGGGTATTAAGAGAGTCTTTTTAGGTGTCCTTCCCATAATATCTATTGATTCTCCCCACGAGATGTCTAGAGTTTTCTTGGTAAGACTTGGGCCCTGACAAGGGATTACCAGTGGCTTTTCCCTCCAATCGTGGCTACATATTTTTCCTCAGGGTACAGTCCGAATTGGACTATCCCCCGATCCACCAGATTTTCCAGAGTTGTTTCAAAAGCTTTATTATGCTCTAACAAGAATCCACATTCGAACAAATATTCTTTCAACAAGTTGATAGGGGTTTTTTTCCTTTATGGTTGCCTTAAAGTCAGTGACCACCTCAATTGCGTTTATTGTTGGCCCATCATGCGGAGGCATATGGTTTGATTTGATGTTAGGCTTATCAAAGGTGATGTCTTGAGACTCTAACAAATCCTAAACCTTATGCTTGAATGCCCAACATTGTTCTATGGTGTGCCCTGGAGAATTAGCATGGTACTCACACATGGCGTCGACATTGTATCTTTGCGGGAGTGGCCCGACTAGAGGAGCAAAAGGCTTGATTTCCACCAAGGATGCCTTAACCAAGTGTTGTAATAACTGGCTTGGTGGCATGGGCAGTGGATCAAAATTTTTGGGTGGCCTTTTAAACCTGTCTTTCCTTTGTCCTTGTGGGTTTACCAGTGGTTGTGATGTCCTTTGGTTGTGAGGCCACAACACTGACTTCTTCCTCTTTTCTTCTTGGGAAATTTGAAGCGGTCTTTTTGAATTGTAAGGGGAATTTGACGCCCCCTGATATCTTCCCAATTTTAAAACCAATTTCGATTCTTTTGCCAATATTCACTAGGTCTGAGAATCTTGACGAGACACTTCCCACCATTTTCTCATAATAAAGCCCTTGTAAGGTTCCCATGAAGATGTCTACGAGTTCTTTTTCCAGCAGTGGTGGTTGAACACAGGATGCCATCTCCCTCCATCTTTGAGCATATTCTTTGAAGGACTCTTCCTTCTTTTGGGACATAAATTGGAGTTGTAAGCGAGTAGTCTCCATGTCCAAGTTATACTTGTAATGCTTCAAGAAAGCATTAGCAAGATCCACCCAAGTTCGGATATGCGTTTGTTCCAACTGCATGTACCAGTCCAAAGATGCCCCACTTAGACTGTCTTGGAAACAGTGAATCATTAGTTTCTGATCATGGGCATGGGCATGCATCTCCCTGCAATACATACAAAGATGATTCCTTGGACAAGTTATCCCTTTATACTTTCCAAAGTCAGGTACTTTGAACTTTGGCAGTATCACCATATCAGGGACTAGACCCATTTCCAGAGCGTCTACTTCGAAAGCGCCGAAGCCCTCCACAAAATTTAGTCTTTCTTCCAAGGCTTTATACTGATTCATTACCAGTGGGTTATCTGCAGAATGAGTACCCGTTGTCTTCAAGGGTTCCTGGTGAGCATCATCTGGGTCACGATCTCCGTATTGCAAGTCTAGCTAATTATCTGCATTATTGGTTGGAATTTGTAGGGTATGTGATGCCCCTACTTTTGACGGTGGTGGGATAAATCCTTCAGTTTCAACCTCTTGCTGGGCCATGGCGGACCTTTGGGGTCCTGCTTCTGGCTTTTTCCCTAGTTGGTGACCGCTCGATGCACCAATGGTTTGGGCTACTTCTTCAAAAGCTACCCTGGGAATTTGATCCTTCCTGTCAATAATGTTCTTCAAAGCTAGAAGAACTTGGTTCAAATCTCCTTTCATTGAGCTTACGTCACCCTTCACCTGGTCAAGATCCTCTTTGAACACAACTTGAGTCTCCTCGATCTATTCCATTGCTTTTTGTTGATAGGCCCTTGTTTGATGTGGAGGCCAAGGAGGTGGAGGTCTTCTTTTACCAATGTCTTAACTGGAGAGATTCTTAAAGCAAATAAGTTTTGATATGACATGCAGGTGTTTTATAAATGCATGCATGCGAATGGATGTGCATGATCATGAAATGGTTTCTTATTTTAACTGTCTTATTCACTTGGGTACATGCTTGTATTTTCACTTATTATTTTATTTTGTGACTAGCTTTAAAATAGATAAGCCATCGAGGTAAGGAAACAAAATTCCTTTATTAAGAGTAACATAATCCATATATTGAAAAATATTACAAATTTAAATCAAAATTTGTTTGTGTAAACATAAATAAAAGGAACTAAATTTTCTAGGTGCGCATGCGGTTATGTACTCTGAAGCCATCAACCATTGCTTAGAAAAGCTGTAGAAAGTCTTCAACTTCCTTTGGAAGAGGAACCATTACATTCTCTGAATTTTTTAAACTTCTAGGGATGTCCTCGATGAGATTGTTGGCTAGGAAGACGAGCTTTTCATGTTTGTCTTTGTAGTACCTGTATTCCTGATAAAGATGTGGGATTATCTTATGGTTATCCTTCCCAGCTTGGGCGATCTTGGTATACCGCTCTTCCCAATACATCTTTTCACCCCTCATTTATGTGTAAAGCCTTCGTTGGATGAAGAAATCCTCTTGAAGACCCTGCAGCTCTAAACATACATGCTCATATTCTTGAGTTCTTTATGTCAGGAGTTTTTCTGCTTCTACCCTTTCCAGACGTGCTTTGACCTCTGATTCCAGGCTGTCTTGAAGTTCAGTGGTGAGGTACCTTACTTGCTCTTCTTGATATAGTGAAGCTTGTGCAAAACTTTGGATCTAGGCTCTTAGATTTTCCTCTAGCACCTTCTTGTCATGTGTTGCCTTTTCATACCATCTGGTTAACCTTTCGATTTTAGCAGTGGCCTCTTCTAACCTTTGGTTGTGAGAATCTAGATTGAACGTTGCACTCAACATCCCTTCATTTGTACGCTTTCGTTTGAGACTTTCTTTCTCCAATTCCTTTTGACTTTTATCAATTTGCTCGTCCTTTGACTCAAGTATAAGCTGCATCTGTTTCTTTTCTTTGGTCAGATTAAGGAGATTGAGTTCTAATGCTTCTTTCTCCCTTTGAGCTTGATTTAAGGCATTTTACAGATTTTCGACTTCTTCCAAAGATATGGGTGTTACCTCTGGGACCTCTGAATTGTACTCTGGATCTTTCTCGAATGGCAGCTTGGTAATTCTCACCCTATCTTGGACCCATTAGGTGTAGGGTTCTCTTGCTATGGCATCCTTTCTTTCGGCCTTCCTCTTGTTAACCTTGTTCCAGGCTCGAATAACCTTGTTCAGCAACCCTTGGTCTTTTATTCCCATATTATGGATGATGAATGGTCGGAGTTGTTCTTCCGAAGGTTTGTCTTCCAAAAGATGCCCTAGCTGTCATCGGGCTAGAGTAGGGTTGTAGTTAATACAACCTTGTGATCCAATCAAAGGGACCTTAGGAAAGTCCCCACAGCTAATAGTGATGTCACCAATATCCAACTTCCTTGCATACCATAATATGGAGTTTGCCGTGAGAGATCTTAATTTTTGTGGCCACTCACATCTGGTCAATTTGGGATCATATAGTCTTCCTTGTAAAGATGAGTCATGAACCAAGTATATAGAAGAGGGATGCAACAAATTAGTGTGCCTCTGCTCTTTTCATACATAATGTGCAAAGTGTAATAAACGTTAGCAAGCAAAGTGGGAGTAGGATCCGAATTAAAGACTTTCGCACCCCAAAATATGTTAATGGCTGTGAGGTCAATATAGTCCACAGTCCGAGGAAATAAAATTACACCGAATACCAACAACCCTAAACAATCAACACAAGATTCCCAATCCTTATGATTAGCAAATTCTAGTGCCTTAGCTTCCAAGTATATCTTTTTGATTCCTTGTATTGGACCTTCTCTTCAATAATTCTGCACCAATTCAGGGTAGGGGATCCCTAGGCCTTTTTCCAAAGCTTTAACTTCAACAGTTTGTCCAATACCTACATAGGCCTTTTCTTTGAAAAAATTCTGGATTCTGTCAAATTCTTCCAGATCCGGTGCTAGCTAGAAGTCTTGGAAGGTGAAACATCTCAATGGAGGGTCATAAAACTGAATTAGGGCAGAGACTGCATCCATCTGAACCTCTACTTTAGTCAAGTCAAGGGTATCCCTATAGAGGTGAGCGTACATCTTCAGAGCTCTCTCAGATAATTTACCCTTTATAGTTTTGATTTCAGAAAGGCCAGGCTTGAAGGCATTTACGCAGACAAGTTGTTTCCCTCTGGTATCCATTTTTAAGACAGTCACCAAAAATCTTGATTTTGTTATCTTTTATTTTGTACCCTGTGAATAAGACATGATAAAAGAAACAAATGATGAACACGAGATATATATGAATGCATGAATGTATAAGTGTTGGGTTGAGTAACAGGATTTTGTGACAGGTTTTTGTGATGGGTACTGTGATACGATGGGAGGGGTACAACAGGTACCCCTATAATGTAGGCTCCTTAATTTTGACCTACGGTAAATCTACCCTCCCAGGAGGTGGTTTCCTTAAGGGTATCATGAATAACACCAGAGGGAAAAGGCACAAGGGCCTCCCTTAGGTGGAGCCTCTTTACGGACTGAAACTTTTGTCTCAAAGTCGTGAAAGATCTCGTCATGAGATTTTAGGTTAAGGTCATTATAAAGAGTCATGGGTAACCTTCCAAAGTCCTACTCGTCAAGAGGATATCTCTCAATAAGTATTCCTTTTCAGAAGTTCACCGACTCTAGGCGAAGTCTTCACATAAACTCGCAGGGATGATGTACCCCCTAAGCTAATAAATGAACCTTCTTTTTAAGGTTTATTGAATATATATTATTGAAATAAAAATCCGCCACGCAGTAAATATATAATAATAAAAATAATAGACAAGAAGTAAAGAAAATGCAATAAGTAAATTAATGCAAATATATAAATAAAAATAAACCCAAAGGAGACCTAAAACCTATGGTTAAGGAGAGTCCCCAGCAGAGTCTCCAGCTGTAGCAACTGATTTTTAAATCAAGAGTCGCCACTATTAGTTTTTATCCTAGGGAAGGGAACCTAACAGAAAACCCTAATTCGCGGACAGAGATTCTAGTTTTCAGACTCAATTAGATGAAAGGAAGGTGTTAGGCACCTTTCATTTACCTTGTTCACAAGGATATTAGACTCTAGGTTTAGGTTTGGGGTAAACTGGATCTTAAGTTTTAATTAGCAAGACTCGCCACGATTTTAGATCGTATGCCTACATATTCTCTTATGAGGAATCAGAGTCCCAATTCGTAGTTCGTATGGGTTGGTGTTTTTTAGGAGTTTGCAAACATATTTTGGATCACTTCGTACTCGGTCGGGAGTAGTGATTGTAGAGATTTTGACTGAGTGCATAGTAAGTCAAAACTAGTTTGAAACCCATTTGAAAAAGACTGTTGATTAGTTTAGTTTATTGCGAAAATAGTTTTAAGATTTGTTTATGTTTCTTAATCATATTATTTGCGAAGATCTTGATTAATGCATGATAAAAAAAAGATTTAATGCAAATGATATATATAAAAATATGGTCATGAGTTTTTTTAAATAAACATGATTTATTTATGATAATAGGTAATATTTACATATAATAAATAATGATACTATATATAAAAAATATTATTAATACTAATAATAATTATACCTAATAATAAAAATAATAACTAAAAAATATAATAATGTAACATAATAATAATATGAAAATAATAATTATTTAGAAAATATAAAAAATGATTAATAACAATTATTATTGTAAATAATGAAAATATATGAATTATTAAAAGAAAAAATAAATTAATTGGGTTAAACTACATGGGGTGTGTTTTTCTATTGTCAAGTAAAAAAGGGGGGTGTTGTTAGAACATTAGGCCAGACCCATCACAAGTCCAGACAGGAGGGTGTGAATCGTTTCATGGTTTAGTAATTAGGGTAAGCAAGGGTGTGAATATCAGTTGGGCCAGGCCCAACGAGTTTGGGAAAGGGGTCTGCTGTATTTCGTGAGTGAGGGTGTAGGCGAATTACCATGGACTTAGCCTATCGGCCGTCTGATGGAGATCACGCGGTACAAAATTGAAGGAGCATGATGTCGATATGTATGCGCGTATATTGTATCTAACAGAATATAACTTGTTTTATTTCGTTTCATTTTTTACAATTTCCACTTTCATCACACCCTGTTCATCTCTCTCTCTCTCTCTCTCTCTCTCTCTCTCTCTCTCTCTCTCTCTCTCTCTCTCTCTCTCTCTCTCTCTCTCTCTCTCTCTCTCTCAGTACATAAAACCCTCGCCCTGCAAACCCTAACGCCGCTACCGGTGGCGGCAACTCACCCCCCTCCCCTCAACGCATATCAATCTCAAGCCCCAATACAAAAACAATAATCCCAAAATCAAATGACAAAAAAACAGTGAGCTAGGTGTTTTTACCCTTTCTCGCGATTTCTGTGCTTTGAGTTTCAATTTCTGGTCTGATTTGGGTGCTAATCCACCGTTTCTTTCTGATTTACAGGTTGCAGTAGCGGTGGAGCTTGAAGTGGACGACAATGGTTCAACTTCACGATTAGGGTTTCTGATCCAGAAACTCTAATCGCCTCCTCTTTTGGTCTTCAACTATAAAGGGGTTTGTTCGTTCCTCTTTTAATCTTTCGTCTCAGAATCTTCTCCAATTTTTCGTCTCAGAATCTCCACCCCCTCTTTGTTTTTGTATTCCAGTATTTATAATACTAGGTTTAAATTGTTGTTACCAATTAGTTAGGGTTTGAATTAGGATTTAGAGAAATTAGGGACTTGCCTTTCTGTATAATTGATTTGAATTGTAATTTTTTTTGATTCAGTTTATTAGATTTTTGTATTATAGATTAGATTTGAAATAATTCTATATATTATTGATACTGGATTTGATTCTTTGTATGAGATTTGATTTAGTTTTCTATATAATTTTGGACTTTGTTTGTAATATTTGTACTGATGTAATATTTATGGGGATTTGATTGTAAAAGATGCAATTTAGTGTAATAAAGATTTTATGGATTTGTAAGGATTTGATAAAGATTTGATTGTATTGAATACTCTGGATATTATTTATTTAGATTTAAATTCTGAGATTTAGTATGTAATATAGATTGATTTTATTTATTTTAAATCTGAACAGTACTTGTTAACTAAATCATGCACTTTTTTTGTTGTAAATTGAATACAATAGCCGTTAACAACCAAATTGGGCTTTGCGCTAAATTGGCCTTTGAGCTGGGCCTTGTACTAATTTATATATATTTTTTGCAAGATTTAAAAATATATACAGTATCTGTTACTAGATCAACACTAGTTTCTTTCTTTTTTGTTTTGCAAACAGCAATGCTCTTTTGTTTTTGGATACGCATTGGGCCTAATAGGCCTTGTGCAACAAATCTTTTCTTTCAAAAAGCTCTTTATTAAATGTCTAATAAAAATGTATTAAAATAATCCTTTTGATAATAAGCAATAAAATAACTTATAACCAAGATGTAATAACAACAGACAAAGCTTACTAATACCATTTTTCTTTTATAAAACAAAAACAACAATAACAAAACTGACAAATGGGCTAATAACGCTCTTAATGGTCCTGTTATCTTATAATTGCACCCCCTATTCTTTGCTATTCCTAAAATAAAAATGGGTCAACATGAAATGGGCCTTTGATTCGAAGTTTTCACCTCCTTTTTTACTAACGGAAATACACTTAAAGTGGACTTTATAATTAAGAGCTTAATCCTTATTTGAAATAATTTTCCATTTTTGAATTGCATGGGCCATTGGCCAACATGCTTCACGAATGGATTTACGGATATGTAGGTCTTTCTGATTTAGAAAGCCCCATTTTTGCGAATTAAAATACACCCCCTAGTCTTGGATAAGGATGAGCCATCGGATATTGCTGTACCATCTTTAATTAAATATTTTCTTCTATTTTAATCTTAAAAATAAAATCAACGGTGTAGGATACATTTGGGGTACGACAAAAGGGAAGAAGACTCTTACATCAGCAACATTGGTTTATTTGTATTATAAACTATCTCTTATCTTGTAAAATTTGCATCTTAATATCAAATATCTCTATTCTAGATTATAGAATTGAGGGCAGATGTACCCTACGTGAGGATGAAAAGGGGAACTGCCTTAACAAATCGCGTGTTCTTATTCTTTTTCTTTACATCCATACTTGACTACTATAATTTGTGGGAATTAAATTGTCGAATTTGGTTGTACTAAAATTGTAGTGTGTTGAGATCATTTCACAACATTGGTAACAAACCGTTTGATTGATACCTAAGAAAACTCACCGCTACAATTTAGTAAAATCAAACCTAAGGTTCTTTGCACATAAGGTGTTTGACAAATTGATTCATCCACAAATTATTCATTGTGTTTAGCTTTATCTTAATCAACTCATTGGAAGTAATTTATAATCATTGAGGATGTTTAAGTGATTGACCAATTGAGTAAAGCGTATTGATTCTTACTTTGTCATCCTATCCTATATGGTTATGCATATCTGATCTTTTAAATAGAGGATCGTTTAGACGATTGGAGATTCCAAGAGCTTTCGCATATATTTCTGAAAAACAATTTTAAAAATCGCAAATAATTTTTTTAAACGATCTATTCAACCCCCCTTCTAGATCGATCACATCGTCTAAAAAGAGGTATCAGAGTGCTGATTTATCTAGTGCTTCGCATATTACTTTGTAGAATATGGAGAACGATCCAAAAGGGGCTTACACGAGAGCTCTTGTTTTCACCGGTGAAAACTATAGCTATTGGAAAGATTGTATGCGTGTGCAAGAGGAACTAAACTAGTTTAAAAGAAATGAGGTTTGGGACCTTATCCCTCCTCCGCCAGATCATCGAGTTATTGGAACTAAATGGGTATTTAGGAACAAACTAGACGAAAACAGAATTCTAACTCGCAACAAGGCTCGTCTTGTTGCCCAAGGGTAGAACCAAGAGGAAGGCATCGATTATGAGGAAACTTACGCTTCGGTGGCCCGACTCGAGGCTATATGCCTTTTGCTTGCATATGCATACTTACAAAACTTCAAATTATTTCAAGTGGATGTAAAGAGTGCTTTTTTAAAAGGATACATTAATGAAGAGGTTTATGTGTCTCAACCTCCCGGTTTTAAGAATTTTAAGAATTTTAAGAATCCTAACTATGTTTACAAACTTAAGCGTGCGTTATACCGTCTTAAACAAGCCCATAGGGCTTGGTACGAACGTCTTAGCAAATTCTTACTAGATCAAGAATTCTCAAGAGGAAAGGTTGACACAACCCTTTTTATTAAGCATGAAGGAAAACATTCTATTTTAGTTCAAGTATATGTAGATGACATTATTTTTTGTTCTTCTAACATATCTTTGGTCAAGGATTTCTCTAAGTTAATGCAGGGAGAATTTGAGATGAGCATGATGGGGGAGTTAAACTACTTCCTTGGACTTCAAATCAAGCAAATAAATGAAGGGACATTCGTGAGGCAAACAAAATATTTCCTTGACCTACTCAAGTGATTCAACATGACAAAATGAAAAGCAATCAATACTCCTATGCCTATGTCCGTGAACTTAGACCTAGATGAAAATGGTAAACCTGTCGATATAAAAAGGTATAGAGGTATGATTGGTTCCCTTCTCTATCTTACATCTTCTCGTCAAGATATCATGTTTAGTGTTTGCATGTGTGCTCGGTTTCAATCATGTCATAAGGAGTCACATTTAAAAGTCGTAAAGCGCATACTTAGGTATCTTACTGGTACAATTAAGTATGGACTTTGGTTCTCTAAGGGTACTGATTGTTCTTTGGTTGGCTATTCCGATTTATACTTTGCCGAGTGCAAATCTGATAGGAAAAGCACTAGTGGTAATTGTCATTTCTTTTAAAATTCTTTGGTCATTTGACATAGCAAAAAACAAGTTTCTGTTGCTTTTTCAATCTCCGAAGCGGAATATGTTGAAGGCGGTAATTATTGTGCCCAAATCTTGTGGCTCAAACAACAATTGCTCGACTTTAATGTACGACTTGATCGCATTCCTATTTTTTGTAACAATACAAGTGCCATCAACCTAACCAAAAATTTGATTTTTCACTCTCGCACAAAACATATTGAGATTAGGCATCATTTCCTAAGGGATCATGTGGAAAAGGGTGACTTCATTTTCTAGCATGTTGATAGCAAAAATCAACTTGCCAACTTTTTTACTAAATCACTCGCTACAGAACCCTTCTTTCACATCCATAGGGAACTTGGTGTTCTCGATATCTCTGATTGGTTGCAACTTAATTAAGTTGCATGCTCCTTATTTTATTTCATATATTCCCTAAATGTTTGATGTACTTATTGATAGTTTTAGTGAAAGCTCTTATCAATCTTCATGAAGGTAATATCTATCCTATCTATTTCCCCTTCTTGATCATATATATGCGTTTATTTAGGTCATCTTTTTGCTCTACATTCATTATACTATTGATATGTATGTTTGATTTATTTATACTTCCCATATTACACGACTTTCCTTCAAAAATGTAGTAAATCCAAGACCAAGACATAGACAATGAAAATTGAACATGCTTTGTGTCCTGTTTTTAGCTTAAATTTCATCTTGCTACAATTTTGTCATGTTTTGCCTAACTTTATTTGCTTTCCTTAAACCTACTTTGTGTTTGTTTAAGTTTATTTGTTATTTGGTATATATAAAACTTTGTGATGATTGTTTAATTATCTCATTTGCACAATTTTTCATTTTATGTGAATGTTCTTTAGTGCATTAAGGTGTAAATTTATGATCTCTACTCTACTTTTAATTGCTACTATTAGTCAAATGCTTTTCTATTTTTGATGTTGTCAAAGGGGAAAAAGTGCTGTGAGAGTGAGACAGAAAGTGAGATAGACTTACAATTTATGAGTTTTGAAGATATGCACAAACTCAAGGGGAGTTCCTTCTTCTTATGTCATTTGCTGTATTTTTTATTTGACAATATTATGTAGGTTTTGCCATCATCAAAAAGGGGGAGTATGTGAAGGTAATATTCATGTTTTCATGATGTCAAAACCTCTCCTATCCTCAATGACATGTTTGCTACATAAAATATACTTTTGACAAAGAATGGGATGCATGCTTGAATGAAAATAACCTTTTTGGCAAGAAAAAAGAAGCATGCATCGATGCAAACTAGCTCCGGTCGACTCAAAGCTTTGTGCTTCTGTCGGGTTGTGTTGCGTCGACCCCTTGGTCGACTCAACATGATGGTTAAGAAAATTAAAGGCTGCGTCAACGCAACCCCCTGGTGCGCTCGACGCATTCAAGTTGTTTGGCTCATCTCCTAGGCGCGGGTTATGTTGCACCGACCCAAGCCTCTGAAGTGGTCGACCGCTCAGTTAACATACTCAAAATTATGTTTGTCTTATTTTCTTTCTTTCTCAAATATTATTTGTTTTACTAACACATATAAATAGATTTTTGATTCCTTTTGAATAGTTAACAAGAACTAGTGAAAGATACACATAGTGCTCATCATCTTCATCCTCTCTTCTCAAAATCAAAATCTACTCATAATCATGGTTGTTGATTCAAAAAAAGTGTTGTGGTGATAACGTTCAAATCGAAGATTCAATTCAGATTTGGGTTGAGCAATTGTGGGTTCTTCTTGAGTAAAATCGTTTGGATTTTTTCCTCAAAGATTCCAGTTGGTGCGGGGGTTTTCGCATAAGTCTTTGCTTCATCAAATTCATCAGAGTGAAAGGATTAAGAAACAGTGGGTTTTCTTAATCAATTAGTGGTAACTGAAGGATTATGAAGGAAGATTTGGGGTAAAATTTCTTATGATCAAAATGAACCGAGTTAAAGTATTGCAGAACAAGAGTTCGTGCAAATCAAGTAGCGGTAACCGGAGGTTTGTTCGAAGAATTCGGCACTTGGTTTGGGTCAAACTAAGGAAAGGGAAGAAGACTGTTACATCAGCAACATTGGTTTGTTTGTATTGTGAACTATCTCTTCTCTTGTAACATTTTCATCTTAATATCAAATATCTCAATTCTAGATTCTAGAATTGGGGGAAGACGTACCCTACGCGAGGACGACAAGGGGAACTGCCTTAACAAATCGTGTGTTCTTCTTCTTTTTCTTTACATCCATACTTGACTACTATAATTTGTGGGAATTAAATTGTCGAATTTGCTTATACTAAAATTGTAGTGTGTTGAGATGATTTCACAAAATTAGTAACAATTTGTTTGATTGATACCTAAGAAAATTCACCGCTACAATTTAGTAAAACCAAACCTAAGGTTCTTTGCACAAAAGGTGTTTTACAAATTGATTCATCCACAAATTATTCATTGTGTTTAGCTTTATCTTAATCAACTCATTGGAAGTAATTCATACTCATTGAGGATGTTTAAGTGATTGACCAATTGAGTAAAGCGTATTGATTCTTACTTTGTCATCCTATCCCATATGGTTACGCATATCCGATCTTTTGAATAGATGATCATTTAGACGATTGGAGATTCTAGGAGCTTTTGCATATATTTCTGAAAAATAATTTTAAAAAGCGCAAATAATTTTTTTAAACAATCTATTCAACCCCCCTTCTAGATCGATCACATCGTCTAAAAAGAGGTATCAGAGCGCCGATTTATCTTTTGCTTCGCATATTACTTTGTAGAATATGGAGAACGATCCAAAAGGGGCTTATACGAGAGCTCTTATTTTCACTGGTGAAAACTATAGTTATTGGAAAGATTGTATGCGTGTGCAAGAAGAACCAAATCTGTTTAAAAGAAATGAGGTTTGGGACCTTGTCCCTCCTCCGTGATATCATCGAGTTATTGGAACTAAATGGGTATTTAGGAACAAACTAGACGAAAATGGAGTTATAACTTGCAACAAGGCTCGTCTTGTTGCCCAAGGGTATAACCAAGAGGAAGGCATCAATTATGAGGAAACTTACGCTTCAGTGGCCTGACTCGAGGCTATAAGCCTTTTGCTTGCATATGCATGCTAAAAAAAACATCAAATTATTTCAAGTGGATGTAAATAGAGCTTTCTTAAAAGGATACATTAATGAAGAGGTTTATGTGTCTCAACCTCCCGGTTTTGAGAATTTTAAGAATCCTAACGATATTTACAAACTTAAGCGTGCATTATACTGTCTTAAACAAGCCCCAAGGGCTTAGTACGAACGTCTTATCAAATTCTTACTAGATCAAGGATTCTCAAGAGGAAAGGTTGACACAACCCTTTTTATTAAGCATGAAGGAAAACATTCTATTTTAGTTCAAGTATATGTAGATGACATTATTTTTTGTTCTTCTAACATATCTTTGGTCAAGGATTTCTCTAAGCTAATGCAGAGAGAAATTGAGATGAGCATGATGGGGGAGTTAAACTACTTCCTTGGACTTCAAATCAAGCAACTAAATGAAGGGAAATTCGTGAGGCAAACAAAATATTTCCTTGACCTACTCAAGCGATTCAACATGACAAACTGAAAAGAAATCAATACTCCTATGCCTACGGCCGTGAACTTAGACCTAGATGAAAATGGTAAACCCGTCGATATAAAAAGGTATATAGGTATGATTGATTTGTTATCTATCTTACATCTTCTCGTCCAGATATCATGTTTAGTGTTTGCATGTGTGCTCGGTTTCAATCATGACCTAAGGAGTCACATTTAAAAGTCGTAAAGCGCATACTTAGGTATCTTAGTGGTACAATTAAGTATGGACTTTGGTTCTCTAAGGGTACTGATTGTTCTTTGGTTGGCTATTCCAATTTAGACTTTGCCGAGTGCAAATCGGATAGGAAAAGCACTAGTGGTAATTTTCATTTCTTTTTAAATTCTTTGGTCAGTTGATATAGCAAAAAACAAGTTTCTGTTGCTTTGTCAACCGCCGAAGCGGAATATGTTGAAGGCGGTAATTATTGTGCACAAATCTTGTGGCTCAAACAACAATTGCTCGACTTTAATGTACGACTTGATCGCATTCCTATTTTTGTGACAATACAAGTGCCATCAACCTGACCAAAAATTTGATTTTGCACTCTCGCACAAAACATATTGAGATTAGGCATCATTTCCTAAGGGATCATGTGGAAAAGGGTGACTTTATTTTCGAGCATGTTGATAGCAAAAATCAACTTGCCAACATTTTTACTAAACCACTCGCTACAGAACCCTTCTTTCACATCCATATGGAACTTGGTGTTCTCGATATCTCGGATAGGTTGCAACTTAATTAAGTTGCATGCTCCTTATTTTATTGCATATATTCCCTAAATGTTTGATGTACTTATTGATAGTTTTAGTGAAAGCTCTCATCAATCTTCATGAAGGTAATATCTATCCTATCTATTTCCCCTTCTTGATCATATATATGTTTTTATTTAGGTCATCTTTTTGATCTACATTCATTATACTGTTGATATGCATGTGTGATTTATTGTTACTTCCCATATTACACGACTTTCCTTAAAAATGTAGTAAATCCAAGACCAAGACCAAGACAATGAAAATAGAACATGCTTTGTGTAGCGATAAAAAATGTAGCGGGGTAAATCGGAGATCGAATTATTGATTAATTCATCTCACAAAAGCAAGAGTCGCCACCGCGCTTTATTATTTCCAAGGGAAAAGGGGAAAGAGCGAAATAAAACCCTAAATATGCAATGTAAAATAATACTTTTTAAAAGTAATAAAAATACAAGGCGTTTTTGAAAAGAGATCTATGGTTCGGGGGTTGGTTATACAAAGGGAAGGTATTAGCACCCAATGTATGTATAGTACTCTATAGGAACCTTTTGAAATATCTGTTTTATTAAAATGCGTTTGTTTGATTAAAAAATAAATTGTTTTGGCCGAAAAGGGGTACAGACGGGTTTTTGAAGATACGACGACCTAATGTCGAAGTTTTTGCTTAAAAGGTATAAGTTTGAAAAGATTGAATATTTGAGAAAAATTGTCTTAAGTTTTAATGAAATGAAACTATTCGCATGATTGGACTTGAAAACATGAAGTCAACAAATTTAATCATTTTTCCCTTGGATTTAGAAGTAAACAGAATAATCATGTAAATACTGAATAATCAAACAGACAATTATGTGGATAACGACTAAATAGCTAAGTGATATGTGAACATATATTTTTGTATTTTTGTTTAACTATTAATTAAAGCGAGGGAATTAATTAAAGAAAATGAAATGTTTTTAATTTTTTAATGTTTTTTATGTTATATGTTTCTATTTTTATATGTTTTTCTTTTTTACTATAAAGTATTATTTTAATAGTTATTAAATAATTAAACTAAATTAAAACTTAAAGTTATTAATTTAATCTAATTAAAAAGGGGAATACTAAACTTATTAAATTAAACCTAAAGTTTAAACTAATAAAAAAGGATCAAATCATCTAAAATGTTTTAATTAAATTAACATCCATTTGATTGACTTATAATTAAACTAAGTTAACAAAGTTCTAAAAAAAACTAAAAAAAGGATAAATAGAATGAGATGTCAAATTAAAGGGTTAGATAATGAACAAAAGTGTGGGCCTAAGGGTTTTAAGGGGGCAAAAGTCAAAAATAAGCAGAAGCAAGATAGGGGGGTGGATAAGCAATTCGTTGGGCTTTTTAGGCAGGAAACGGGTTGAGGCCCAAACACATCCATAATTTGTTTTAGGGTAAACATTGTTTGTTTAGTTTGGCTGAGAATGGGATTAGGGATTTGGTTTACAGAGTGGCGCTTGTTCTCTCTTCGTCTTCGTTTTCTTCGCGCGATTCATCTTCTTCGTTCGCTTCTGACCTTTTGCCTGAGCTTTTCTCGCCCCAATGGCCACCAGCTTTCAATCTTCTTCTTCCCTCCAACAACGCTTTGGGGCGACATATTTAAGGTGATTTCATCTTTTTTATTTCGTTAGTTTTTGTTACTGCATGTTGTGACTTTACATCTTTTTGATTCTTATTCACATTATTATGTTTATTGGAGGTATTATGAAAGTAAAAGAGGGAAAAATCGTTACCTGGAGACGGAGACGGAGGAGGAAGGTTGGATGTGCGTAGGAGGCCAAAGCGGCGGGGAAGACGGTGACGGCGTGATATTCGCTTGGTATCCTGGTTTGTCTTCTTTGCCCCTTTTGTTTAATGATGAAAACTGAAAACGAACTTTGTCTTCTTCCTCTTGGTAGCCTTTGTGTGCTTCACTGTGGTCTTTGAATACTTTCTCTCTTCTTCTTTTACTGTGATTTTGTTGCCTCGTGATTGGCCTATGATGATATGCTATGAGGCTTTTCTGTATGCTTGAGTTTAGGATGGTACAGGTTTGTGGCCATATTGGTTGAGGTTTTTACAGGTTATGGTTATGGTAGCAGGTTAATGGTTTTTAGGCCATATTCATTTGATGGTTTATGCAGGTTAATGGTTTAGGCCATATTGTTTTGGCTTTTCTGGTTTTTCTGCAGGTTATGGAAATAGGTTTGTGGCTTAGGCCATGGTTTTGGAATGGTTATGGTTAGGCTGGACAATTTTGAGGTTTTATGGTTTAGGCCATAAGGTTTTGAAACAAGGCTTTGGTGATGGTTTTAGGTTGATGGTTCATGCTTGTTAGACTTTGAGAAAATTGTTTTGTATATTTTTTTGACAGTTTTTGGTTTTCAGTCTTGAAGGCTTGATGAACAGGTTGTGAACTCTCCTCTTTTTTGAAGGGGTTGTTGTGTTATGTTATAACAGTTTTGGTTCTTCCTCCTCTGAGGTTTACGTTACAGGTTGAATACTTTTATTATATTTTCTTTGATGCCTCTGCACATTACTCCTTCATATGGTTTGTCTCTATTCCTATTTCATGCTTTCTCTTTTCTTACTGCATTACTGCTGTTCTGTTGGCTATCTATTTCCTGCCTAAACCAAAACCTGTAAAACCATACTTCTTTCTCTCTTCTCTCTCTTAGTACAATTTGATACATTAAAATGTGATATGTATTGACTGTTCTGAAAAAGCAATATGCTGGAAAATGATGAGAATGGAAAATATATGCTTGCATATTTTGATTTGCACACTGCATGCTTCTCTTTGTCTTTGCAATGTAATAGTAGAAGAGCCTTATGTTTTGGCCTCTTCCTATATGCATGGACAGGTTTACGTTGCATTTGCTTTGAAAAATTGAAACTTGACTTGGAACTTGTATACTTGCATATGCTGTTGCTTTTTGAAATATGCAGTTTTGTGCATATGGTTTTAACTTGTGCAGTTTACAATTAAAATGCAATTTTGACAAAAGAAATGAATTTGTGCATATTTAAATTTGTGCATTCATTTTTATCAATAAAAATTCATCCCTTTTTGTGAACCGGGAGAAATCCCGTGATTTGCAAAAAGGGTAAAACTGATTCCAGCCGTTTGCTTTTAATGATGAACACTAAAAATTAATTTTTTTGCTTTTAATTATATTCATTTCTGACTTTTTTTTAATTCTTTTGCAGGTAAAAATCAAATGAGCATTGGATAGAAGATGAAGATTTAGAACTTAGGAAAAAATAGTTTTTATTTTACTTTAAACTTTTTATGTAATTGTCATTATAAATACTTTGTACAATAGTATTTAAACAACAATTGTAATAATTAGAATAAAGATGAATAAAAATTCTATTATTTACCAATTAATTCCTTTTTCTTTTTTTCCAATTGTTTATTTATCGTTTATAATTCTTTAAACTATATAATAACTGAAAACCAGTTTCAATTATTTAAATTTAGAATGATAAATAATTAAATAAACCTCATTGATCAATTAACTTCTCTTCAATTAATTATTTTATTATTTATAATTCTTCTAAATTATAATAACTGAAAATAAAATTTCAATTATTTAAACCTAGAACAATAAATAATTAAATAACATCGTTTGATCAATTAATAACCTTCTTTTCGAATATTTATTTTATTATTTATAAATCTTTAAACTATATAATAACTGAAAATAAATTCCAATTATTTAAATTTAAGATAATAAATAATTAATAAACATTATTTGATCAATTAATAAACTTAGCGTTCAAAAATAAACAGCTCTCGACTTGAAAAAGTTATGAATTTTAAAATCGATAGATCAAAACGCTTGCAATGTAGTGATGCAGATGGGAGATGGTATCTTAGGTCAAAATTTGGGGTACAACACTTTGTGTCTTGTTTTTAGCTTAAATCTCACCTTGCTACAATTTTGTCATGTTTTGCCTAACTTTATTTGCTTTCCTTAAACCTAATTTGTGTTTGTTTAAGTTTATTTGTTATTTGGTATATATAGTACTTTGCGATGATTGTTTAATTATCTCATTTGCACAATTTTTCATTTTATGTGAATGTTCTTTAGTGCATTAAGGTGTAAATTTATGATCTCTACTCTACTTTTAATTTCTACTATTAGTCAAATGCTTTTCTATTTTTGATGTTGTCAAAGGGGGAGAAGTGCTGTGAGAGTGAGATAGAAAGTGAGATAGACTTACAATTTATGAGTTTTGAAGATATGCACAAACTCAGGGGGAGTTCCTTCTTCTTATGTCATTTGCTGTATTTTTTATTTGACAATATTGTGTAGGTTTTTCCATCATCAAAAAGGGGGAGTATGTGAGGGTAATATTCATGTTTTCATGATGTCAAAACCTCTCCTATCCACAATGACATGTGTGCTACATAAAATATACTTTTGAAAAAGTATGGGATGCATGCTTAAATGAAAATAACCTTTTTGGCAAGAAAAAAGAAGCCTGCATCGATGTAAACTAGCTCCGTTCGACTAAGCTTTGTGCTTCTCCCGGGTTGTGTTGCATTGACCCCTTGGTCAACTCAACCTGATGGTTAAGAAAATTAAAGGCTGCGTCAACGCAGCCCCCTGGTGCGGTCGACACATTCAAGTTGTTTGGCTCATCTCCTAGGCGCAGGTTGTGTTGCGCCGACCCAAGCCTCTGGAGTGGTCGACCACTCACTTAACATACTCAAAATTATGTTTGTCTTATTTTCTTTCTTTCTCAAACATTATTTATTTTACTAACACATATAAATAGATTTTTGATTCCTTTTGAATAGTTAACAAGAACTAGTGAAAGATACACATAGTGCTCATCATCTTCATCCTCTCTTCTCAAAATCAACATCTACACATAATCATGGTTGTTGATTCAAGAAAAGTGTTGTGGTGATAACGTTCAAATCAAAGATTCAATTCAGATTTGGGTTGAGCAATTATGGGCTGTTCTTGAGTAAAAGCGTTTGGATTTTTTCCTCCAAGATTCCAGTTGGTGCGGGGGTTTTCGCACAAGTCTTTGCTTCATCGAATTCATCCGAGTGAAAGGATTAAGAAACAGTGGGTTTTCTTAATCAATTAGCGGTAACCGGAGGATTGTGAAGGAAGATTTGGGGTCAAATTTCTTGTGATCAAAATGAACCGAGTGAAAGTATTGCAGAACAAGAGTTCGTGCAAATCAAGTAGTGGTAACCGGAGGTTTGTTCGAAGAATTCGTCACTTGGTTTGGGTCAAACCAAGGAAAGGGAAGAAGACTGTTACATCAACAACATTGGTTTGTTTGTATTTTGAACTATCTCTTCTCTTGTAACATTTGCATCTTAATATCAAATATCTCAATTCTAGATTCAAGAATTGGGGGAAGACGTACCCTACGCGAGGACGACAAGGGGAACTGCCTTAACAAATCGTGTGTTCTTCTTCTTTTTATTTACATCCATACTTGACTACTATAATTTGTGGGAATTAAATTGTCGAATTTGCTTGTACTAAAATTGTAGTATGTTGAGATCATTTCACAACATTGGTAACAATCTGTAAGAAAACTCACCGCTACAATTTATTAAAATCAAACCTAAGGTTCTTTGCACAAAAGGGTTTGACAAATTGATTCATCCACAAATTATTCATTGTGTTTAGCTTTATCTTAATCAACTCATTGGAAGTAATTCATACTCATTGAGGATGTTTAAGTGATTGACCAATTGAGTAGAGCGTATTGATTCTTACTTTGTCATCGTATCCCATATGGTTACGCATATCCGATCTTTTCAATAGAGGATCATGTAGACGATTGGAGATTCCAGGAGCTTTCGCATATATTTCTGAAAAACAATTTTAAAAAGCGCAAATAATTTTTTTAAATGATATATTCAACCCCCCTTCTAGATTGATCACATCGTCTAAAAAGAGGTATCAGAGCGCCGATTTATCTAGTGCTTCTCATATTACTTTGTAGAATATGGAGAACGATCCAAAAGGGGCTTATACGAGAGCTCTTGTTTTCACCGGTGAAAACTATAGCTATTGGAAAGATTGTATGCATGTGCAAAAAGAACTAAATCAGTTCAAAAGAAATGAGGTTTAGGACCTTGTCCCTCCTCCGCGATATCATCGAGTTATTGGAACTAAATGGGTATTTAGGAACAAAGTAGACGAAAATGGAGTTATAACTCACAACAAGGCTCGTCTTGTTGCCCAAGGGTATAATCAAGAGGAAGGCATCGATTATGAGGAAACTTACGCTTCGGTGGCCTGACTCGAGGCTATACGTCTTTTGCTTGCATATGCATGCTCACAAAACTTCAAATTATTTCAAGTGGATGTAAATAGTGCTTTCTTAAAAGGATACATTAATGAAGAGGTTTATGTGTCTCAACCTCCCGGTTTTGAGAATTTTAAGAATCCTAACTATGTTTACAAACTTAAGCGTGTGTTATACCATCTTAAACAAGCCCCTAAGGCTTAGTAATAACGTCTTAGAAAATTCTTACTAGATCAAGGATTCACAAGAGAAAAGGTTGACACAACCCTTTTTATTAAGCATGAAGGAAAACATTCTATTTTAGTTCAAGTATATGAATATGACATTATTTTTGGTTCTTCTAACATATCTTTGGTCAAGGAATTCTCTAAGCTAATGTAGGGAGAATTTGAGATGAGCATGATGGGGGAGTTAAACTACTTCCTTGGACTTCAAATCAAGCAACTAAATGAAGGGACATTCGTGAGGCAAACAAAATATTTTCTTGACCTACTCAAGCGATTCGACATGAGAAACTCAAAAGAAATCAATACTCCTATGCCTAAGGCCGTGAACTTAGACCGAGATAAAAATGGTAAACCCGTCGATATAAAAAGGTATAAAGGCATGATTGGTTCCCTTCTCTATCTTACGGCTTCTTGTCCAGATATCATGTTTAGTGTTTGCATGTGTGCTCGGTTTCAATCATGTCATAAGGAGTCACATTAAAAATTCGTAAAGCGCATACTTAGGTATCTTAGTGGTACAATAAAGTATGGACTTTGGTTCTCTAAGGGTACTGATTGTTCTTTGGTTGGCTATTCCAATTTAGACTTTGCCGAGTGCAAATCGGATAGGAAAAGCACTAGTGGAAATTGTCATTTCTTTTCAAATTCTTTGGTCAGTTGACATAGCAAAAAGAAAGTTTTTGTTGCTTTATTAACCGCCAAAGCGGAATACGTTGCAGCCGGTAATTGTTGTACCCAAATCTTGTGGCTCAAACAACAATTGCTCGACTTTAATGTCCGACTTGATCGCATTCCTATTTTTTGTGACAATACAAGTACCATCTACCTAACCAAAAATTTGATTTTGCACTCTCGCACAAAACATATTGAGATTAGGCATCATTTCTTAAGGGATCATGTGGAAAAGGGTGACTTCATTTTCTAGCATGTTGATAGCAAAAATCAACTTGCCAACATTTTTACTAAACCATTCGCTACAGAATCCTTCTTTCACATCCGTAGGGAACTTGATGTTCTCGATATCTCGGATAGGTTGTAACGTAATTAAGTTGCATGCTCCTTATTTTATTGCATATATTCCCTTAATGTTTGATGTACTTATTGATAGTTTTAGTGAAAGCTCTCATCAATCTTCATGAAGGTAATATCTATCATATCTATTACCCCTTCTTGATCATATATATGTGTTTATTTAGGTCATCTTTTTGCTCTACAATCATTATACTGTTGATACGCATGTGTGATTTATTGTTACTTCCCATATTACATGACTTTCCTTCAAAAATGTAGTAAATCCAAGACCAAGACAATGAAAATTGAACATGCTTTGTGTCTTGTTTTTAGCTTAAATTTCATCTTGCTACAATTTTGTCATGTTTTGCCTAACTTTATTTGCTTTCCTTAAACCTACTTTGTGTTTGTTTAAGTTTATTTGTTATTTGGTATATATAGTACTTTGTGATGATTGTTTAATTATCTCATTTGCACTATTTTTCATTTTATGTGAATGTTCTTTAATGCGTTAAGGTGCAAGTTTCTGATATCTACTCTACTTTTAATTGCTACTATTAATCAAATGCTTTTCTAGTTTTGATGTTGTTAAAGGGGGAGAAGTTCTATGAGAGTGAGATAGAAAGTGAGATAGACTTACAATTTATGAGTTCTGAAGATATGCACAAACTCAGGTGGAGTTCCTTCTTCTTATGTCATTTGCTGTATTTTTTATTTGACAATATTGTGTAGGTTTTTCCATCATCAAAAAGGGGGAGTATGTGAGGGAAATATTCATGTTTTCATGATGTCAAAACCTTTTCTATCCTCAATGACATGTTTTCTACATAAAATATACTTTTGACAAAGTATGGGATGCAAGCTTGAATGAAAATAACCTTTTTGGAAAGAAAAAAGAAGCTTGCATCAACACAAACTAGCTCCAGTCGACTTAAAGCTTTGTGCTTCTCCCAGGTTGTGTTGCGTCGACCCCTTGGTCGACTCAACCGGATGGTTAAGAAATTTAAAGGTTGCGTCAACGCAACCCCTGGTGCAGTTGATGCATTCAAGTTGTTTGGCTCATCTCCTAGCCGCGGGTTGTGTTGCGCCGACCCAAGCCTCTGGAGCGGTCGACCGCTAACTTAACATACTCAAAATTATGTTTGTCTTATTTTCTTTCTTTCTCAAATTTTATTTGTTTTACTAACACATATAAATATATTTTTATTCCTTTTGAATAGTTAACAAGAACTAGTAAAATATACACATGTCCTCATCATATTCATCCTCTCTTCTCAAAATCAACATCCACACATAATCATGGTTGTTGATTCAAGAAAAGTGTTGTGGTGATAACGTTCAAATCAAAGATTCAATTCAGATTTGGGTTGAGCAATTGTGGGTTGTTCTTGAATAAAATCGTTTGGATTTTTTCCTCCAAGATTCCAGTTGGTGCGGGGGTTTTTGCACAAGGATTTGCTTCATCGAATTCATCCGAGTGAAAGGATTAAGAATCGATGGATTTTCTTAATCAATTAGCGGTAACCTGAGGATTGTGGAGGAAGATTAAGGGTCAAATTTCTTATGATCGAAATCAACTGAGTGAAAGTATTGCAGAACAAGAGTTCGTTCAAATCAAGTAGCGGTAACCGGAGGTTTGTTAGAAGAATTTGGCACTTGGTTTGGGTCAAACCAAGGAAAGGGAAGAAGACTGTTACATTAACAACATTTGTTTGTTTGTATTGTGAACTATCCCTTCTCTTGTAACATTTTCATCTTAATATCAAATATCTTAATTCTAGATTCTAGAATTGGGGGCAGACGTACCCTACGTGAGGACGACAAGCGGAACTGCCTTAACAAATCTTGTGTTCTTCTTCTTTTTCTTTACATCCATACTTGACTACTATAATTTGTGGGAATTAAATTGTCGAATTTGCTTGTACTAAAATTGTAGTGTGTTTAGATCATTTCACAACATTGGTAACAATCCATTTGATTGATATCTAAGAAAACTCACCGCTACAATTTAGTAAAATCAAACCTAAGGTTCTTTGCACATAAGGTGTTTGCCAAATTGATTCATCCATAAATTATTCATTGTGTTTATCTTTATCTTAATCAACTCATTGGAAGTAATTCATACTCATTGAGGATGTTTAAGTGATTGACCAATTGAGTAAAGCGTATTGATTCTTACTTTGTCATCCTATCCCATATGGTTACGAATATCCGATCTTTTCAATAGAGGATCGTTTAGACGATTGGAGATTCCAAGAGCTTTCGCATTTATTTCTGAATTTTTTAAAAAAAGGCATAAATAATTTTTAAACAATCTATTCAACCCCCCTTCTAGATCGATCACATCGTCTAACAATTTTATCCATATTATAATTAGTTTCAAATGCAAGTCTCAAGATGGTCATTCAACTAACCTCAAATTCCTAACAATTGATTTTATTTTGTGCCTTTGCTTTATGCTCTTTACTTTAAGCACATTTATTTTAACATTTAAATTTCATGCTAATTTCAACTGTGCCCATTTGAGCTTTTACTTTTATGTCATTTTTATTTTGCTAACTTGAGCTTTTCATTTATTTTTGAAGACACTTAATAATCAACTTGAACCATAAAAAACTTTAATGTTATTTGGACTACTTGGTTACTATCCTTGGCATTATGGAGATGGTGGACTTCTTGGACTTAGGATTAGAGACCATGACCTACCTTGAGACCTTGTGACTTCAACTGTTATTTTGTCTGGAGTTCTTGGGGTTTACCCCATGACATTGGGTTGTTTTTTTGCTTTGTGTGCAGGTTATTCTGATTACATGCTTTGTCTGTGATCGGGAATTCATCTATATATAACCATTACTCTGCCTAATTTTTGCGAAGACCTAATGCAATTGAAGCTTGGTTTTTTTAAGAAGTTTATTATCTTTGTTTGTTTGGTTTCAAATCCAAAGGATGAGATTCTACATTGGCTTATTGTGGTAAGTGTTGGCTTCTTGTTGGTTAGACTGTCCTTTTCCCTAGCTTTTACCTTATGCTTTAAGATAGTCCCTTCATCTCCTCCCATCTTCTTTAATTTAAAAAAAAATCTCCTCCCTCCTTTTGAAAACTCTTATTGTTTCTAAACTTTAACCGCTTTCGTAATAAACTTGGGCTTAGGTCCATGCATTTTCAAAAATATTTTCTTGATCAAACTTTAATCAACTTAATAATACCTTGACATTTTTGTGAGAAGACTAAAAGTCAATTAATCTCATTCGAACCATTTTTCCATGTTGGCTTTTTACCTTAAAATTTTCTCAAAAGATTAGATTCTTGTCAATCTTTGTAGTGATGCGAGCTACTATACTTCTACAATATGTAGGGAAGTGAGATATTTTACACTTGGGTGTTGAGTGAGGCTTTGTTGATTTTAAAATCCAAGCTATATCCTCCACTTTGAAATGACACAAATTTTCCTTTCTCATAATTGTGGGTAGTAAGTATGTTCTGTCACTCGGATAAAATGATGATGTCTCGTCTCTTAAAATTAACCAACACACTTGTGTTTTTAATTTTTTAAAGGTGAACTACAAGTACCCAGATCCCCTATTGCACAGAAGGTGGTACGTAGGAACTAAAGGTTTGCAATCGCGGTGGGTGCAAAAATTATAAAAAATACTTCTCTTCTCATCTCCACAATATATTTTTGTATACAACTTTTATAGCCAAAATACACATATTTTCAAAGAGGTTCATGCGGAGTACCATAGATGTTTAGGGTGCTAATAACTTCCCTTTGCATAACTAACCCCCGAACTTAGATTATCTCCCCCTCTTTTTGGGTTATTCGCTCTTTTCCGATTCCTTTGGAAATAATAAAGCACAGTTGTAATTTTTATTTTGATCTGTGCGAGGTAAGTCAATCCAATGGCTTGGTCTCAACATTTCTACCGCTACAGAAAAAATGGCGACTCTGCTGGGGAAAGATCGACCTATTGTTGGTCCATCCCTAAGTGGGTTGAGCCTATCCTTGTTTATTTGTGTATGTGCTATTATTATTTATATGTTATGTGTTGCATATATGTTTGTCTGGATATTCCTGGTTTTCAGGGTGCTTAGTGATTTCTCATAAGTCCTATACCCGGACTTGGGCAAACTTAAGATAGGTTCAGCGATATAGTCATATTAACTTTGAGGAAGTAATCCCAAAAAGGAGGCATGAGATCCCTCACTCAGTGGAGGCCCCTTTGACTGTAGTATCGTTTACCGAGTAATTGGGAATACGTGTTGCGTTCGACCTGGGAGCCTACTGAAATAGAGGACCGTAGAACCTTTAACCCATCTTGGAATTTTAGGTGTGGTGCAGAAGCTATGACAAAGTAATCTGGAAATGGTTGTCACACGATACTACACTCGGACGAGTTTTTCTTGAGAATATTGCTAATTATCGAGTCAATCGGGAAGTTGGTAATATCCGAAAGAAGGATGTAGACTATGGGAACCTCTAGAACCTTGTTTGGAAGGTGATAAACTTTTAGACCATACCTTGTGGGTAGTACCTTCGACCTCATGCTCATGACGTTAAGCCTATGAACCCTATGTTTGTGATCTTGTGTGTGACTGTTGCATCATGCATTCATGCACCCATGAGCATCTTTTAAAACATCTTATTTCAAGGGACTTAAAGTTGGCTCTTTATGAATATCTCAGGTACTTTTTACTATGGATTATGGAAAAACAAAGACTAAGAAGTACAGTTTCAAAGATACCAAGATAGATGAGTTGATGAGTCTGATTCCCGAGATCGAGAGTTCTACAGATTTTTGGAGGAAGTGTGGGCATCATTTCTCTTATGAAGCTCAGGATGAAGGAGGGAATTCTCTCGACTTTGGTATAATTCTATGATCCTATGTATCGATGCTTTACTTTCCCTGATTATTAGCTGATACATACATTGGAAGAGTATTCTTATCTACTAGGTTTACATATTATCGATCGTGTTCTTTTTACTGGTTTGAGGGGGAGCCAAAACTCCTTGAGATTGCAGCTTTGATCCATTTGGAAAATTCTGAGGTTGAAGCCCACATGACCACTAAAGGAGGGATTAGAGGATTGCCTGCACATTTCTTATTGGAGAAAGCTTGCTACTTTGCTAGGATGAAGAGTACGGTTGCTTTTGAAGACATTTTTACTCTACTTGCTTATGGGTTGTTCTTATTTCCCGATGTCGATAAGTTTATGGATATCAATTCTATCAATATCTTTATGATTGGGAACCAAGTTCCTATATTATTGGGTGATTCTTATTACTCTATTCATCTTTGGGATTCTTACCATAGAGGGATGATCATTTGCTGCACACCTTTGTTGTATCAGTTGTTTATTTCTCACTTACTTAGGTCTGATGCTTTCTAGGATGTCAGGAAGGAACCTCATTGGGCTCCAAAGATTATGTCCCTCACTCATTCAGATATTGTTTGGTATCATCAGGCATATTATGATGTAGATATTATCGATAATTGTGGTAGTTTCCCTAATGTACCTCTTCTTAGTACAAAGGAAGAAATTAACTACAATCCTGTTCTTGCACAACGACAGCTTGGATATCGGATGAGGGATAAGCCAAATAGTATTCATTTTAGTGGTTTCTTCCTTAAAGAGGGAGAGGTTCATAAGGAAGCTAGAGAGGAGACTGCAAAGGCTTGGCCTCATATTCACAGGAAGGGTAGGAAGGACTTGGAACCTAGAAGGGCTATTTCTTTGGAGCCTCATCTTTAGTGGGTACAAGCAAGAGCCATCCAGTTGAAGATGTTGTATTCCCGTGAAGCACCCATGCCTGATATGTTTGTGAAAACCACTCGTCCCTTATTGGATGATGTGGAAGAGCTTCAACTTTCTCTAGTCAGGATGCGGTAGGATAAGGAAGCTTGGAAGAATAAGTGTCAAACTTTAGAGGTGTCCTACCGAGCATACCTGAAGGAGAAAGACGACCTGATCAAGATTCTGGAGAGTCGTGCTGTAGAGACGATGGAGAGGCAAGAGGATTTATTTTCCTCTAGAGCCTATTTAGGACCTAGTTGCTCACTTCCTGACTCTGGTGATTGGAAAGAGGTCGCCAATAGGTATGCACAAGAGAACAAGCGACTGAAGGCACATATTGCAAGACTCACAAGGAACATTAGCGTGTAGAGTGATCTCCATCAACTTTTATTTTTTAGGGTTTTAGACTTTATGTTCATCTTGTACTTAGGATTATTGAAACTTGTACTAAAAAGTTGTAATCCATTTTGAAGTTATTATAATGATATTTTCAGTATTTCAAATGTGTTAGTGCTTTAATATATGCAAATTGTCTATAAATCTTTGAGTTCCTTAAAATATTAATAACAAAATAAATCATGTGCATTTCATATCATGCATCATATTATACATACTTCTTGCATTTTTATTCATATCCAGGTATTTTACTAAGCTTTTTTACTTCATTCAACAAGTTGTCTCAACAGTACAATACTCAGGCTAATTTCAGAAGGAACATGGATAATCTAGAACAAGAGAATCGCGAGCTACACAGAGACGTTTATGCTCTGAAGCCGGTACGGCCAATATCACTACTTTGATGGAATCGTTGGTGGATGCTCAGAATCAGCCACCACTTGCTCAACCTCAACAGACAGCGGTTACTTCGGAAGCTCCGAAAGTTCCTGTTTCTGCTACTCCATCCATTATTGTTCAAAATCGTATGCCTCAGGGTTATTGTTGTACCCTAATTTTTGCCCCTAAGATCCATTCATCATACCATGTTAGTTTATTCACAACAAGATTACACTAGGATTCTTGGTTCCCCTCCCTACTTTGAGTTTTTCTCCTTTTGATGGATTACCAAGCACCTTGACTTATGTTCCTTTTGTGATCATGAATATTGTTTTGATTTCTTCATTTAACTAATAAAATGCAATGTTGACTTGTCTTGCTTGTTATCCATGTAGGTAAGGGCAATGAGATTTAACAAGTTACTCCATGGGTTCATGAGTTTATTTCCATGCCCTAGTCAATAAAGCTTGAGAAGTTCAAACCTCACCATTGGATTGGTTTTGGAAGGATTGGAATGGAAAGGTTGCTTTAGTTCATCACATTTCAAGGTTATTAGATTTGAATCAAAAGTACAAGGGGTTTTTGATGGGAGAAGTTATCATGTTTGGACAAGGTTTTATTCCCATTGGTCACAAGAGCATATTTCTATCAAATTTCAAGATATGGAAGTGGTTTTGGAAGCTATGAATTCTCATTATCATCCTCAACAACTTCTATTCACAAAGCAAGAATATTTGTACAAGAAGTTTGTTCAAGCTTGTCAAAGTTCTTCAAAGCATTTTCTTGATCTAGAAGCTAGGGTTTTAAACTTCAAAGGAGCATATCTTGCTCACCTTTTGGTATTTTTGAATGATTACAAAGACATCCTTCTCTTTAAAGGTTTATAAATAAATAACTTCAAAATTTCCAAAGAGTTTTCATGGGGAAGAAACTTGGTGAAGAAGAAAGATTACAAGTCCTCTAGATGGATCCCCAATTTTCCATGTGTGACTTCAAATGATGATAACTTGGTCAATTTTTATTACCTTGAGCCTATTATTTTTCCAAAATGATCTTGAGGATGTGAAATTTAGGCTTTATTTTATATGCAAAGAGGGAAAATGAATGGAAGTTTCCTTAAAGATGTAAAAGATTATAAGTCATTTCATGAAATTTTCCAACTTCAACAAGTCATAACTTGCTCAAATTTTGGATATTTTGAATGATTCAAGTTTCAAAATTTCATTCAAGAGATCTACTTCATGCCATCTTTTTTGATAAAGAGAAAACTCCAAGTGGAAGGCCATGTTTGGATGCAAGATATTATAGGACATTTTTGATGAAGAATTTGAAATATTTCTAAGTATGGAAAGCCAACCCTTTTTCTTCAACTTTGACTCAATATAAATTTCACCTCAAGCATCCATTTAACTCCATTATTTTTCCATTGTAAAGCTTGTAACCTCATCTTTCTAAAGCATCAAAAATCATTCCTTAAGACCCCTTGAGCTGAGAATGCCACAGTTTCAAAAATGGTAACTTGGAATTGAAGTTTCCTTGCAAGTCAGAATTTGAATTTCATGTTATAACCTCTAATCCTCAAATTAACACGTGTTTTGGGTCTAAAAATGATTATCCAACTTTCCCAAGTGGATTAGTGCATCAAGATGCAAGAATTGGATGAGTTTTGGTGAAGTTTGGATCACACTTCACTCGTGCATTAGGTTTGCATGAATTCCCTCCAAAACGCATCATTCACTCTTCCTTTTGATCCCATTCGCTTCTCCTATAAATACATGAACTATCCCATTCATTTTCCCAACTTTGGATAGCCAGAATCACCCTGCCAAACTTGCTCTATAACTCAATTTTCTGTAACTTCAAAATCCATATCGAGCCTTTTTCAATCCAATTTTTCCATGAATTCACCTTCCTTGATCTTCTCTGAAGCTAACCACATAATAACATTCAAGAATCGTGCCCTATACTGCTCCATAGAAGTCCAGTTTCAGAGCTCTGCAACTTAACTTCAATAGGTAGATTCCTTCATCAATTCTTCAAAACTCTGATATCATTGTGTTGCTCTCATTGCCTTGGTTCTAGTCGCAACACTTAACTTTTACTGGAAACACGATTTGACCATGAAATTTCAAATCCCTTTTCAAAACTTTCCTTCCAAATTGCTTGAGCTACAATTTATATAAATTTGGCGCGAGGTTGTGGTTGTCTTCGTCTTGAAGAGACGAAGCGAATGGCATAGGTCTGAGCTTCTGAGTTTACAGTTTGAGAGACCTGCAATTCGTGATGGCTGGAGGTTGAAGATGACCAACGTGTCATCTTCCAACCAATGAAGGCGCGCCATCTGTATTTTTCAAATCCTGATCTAACTAATGATTCTGTATAACATTCACTAATGACCATGATATGTACAACGCGCTAGATCCCTTGAATTTGATTACTAACACGTTTTGACTCTCATTCCAATGGTCCACATATTTTACTTTTATTTTCTTTTTTCTGATTTTTATATTTTAATTGTTTTAAATTTCAAAAAATCATAGAAAATTTATTTTTAGTCCAAAAAATATGAAAAACTTGTGAAAAATATTTTTGATTATTCTCTTTCTGATTTTTATTTTTTCACAATTTAATTTTGTGCTTTGGAATTTTTTATAAATTTTACACTTATTTGATTTGTTTTAAATGTTTAAAAATACTTGTATACATTTTAAATTTATGAAAAAATTATGGAATGATCCAATGATATTGTGACGAATATTGGTGACCTTATTTTATTTTTGTTTCTGACTTTACTATTTTTTACCATTTTTTATTTATTTTACCCATTTATTTTAATTTTAAAAATAGTTTCTGACTTTAAAAAATTACCAAAAAATTTGTAAAATTATTTGAGCCTTTTTCCGATTTTTCTATGGTCTTACTTTTTATTTCTTGAGTAATTTGAACATAGTTGATATTTTTCTCTTTATTTTATATTTTTAAACATTATTTTTAAACCCTTTTATGTATATTAAAATGTGATATTATTTTGTGACTATTTTCTGGCTGATCTTGGGTTAGATTTTGGATCATGAACTTTATTAACATCATTGGATCCACGGTGTTGAGTTTAACTCCACAAAAATGGATGAGTGATTTTAATAATAGTTTGATTAAAATTTAATTCAAATGTGGTTTGTATATTTTTTCCCATCTCTCTTCATCTCATCCCCTTCTTATTGCACTAAATGTTGTTGGAGCATGATCTCTATATCATGTCTCAAAACAAATGGTGTATAGATTGCTATTGACCGACCTCAAAATAGGTGCGACTTCTATATAAGTCTACTTACGATTGCTTAACATAACGCTAAATTTTGTCCCGATTCGAATAAATGATCATTTGTGGCTCAAACTCATGATTGCATGCCCAAGTATGTTAATTTGATCTCTTTGATCCAATAACCTTGAGATTCATTGTGTGTAGGATTTGGTTCTACCAATCCTCTAATGGATCTACAACATCTTTGGTCAACGCAGATCACTTAAACATCGTTGATCATTAAATGGTTCTTATGAGAATTCCAAATGGATGATATACTTGACAAAAAGCAAATGTAACTTGTTGTGTGGAGGCTTTGGTTCTACCAATCCTTTAATGAGTTCCAAATGCAAGCTTCAAGATGGTCATCCAACTAACCACTAATTATTGACTTGTTTTACCTTATGCTTTCATTCTTTTTTATGCTTTATGTACCATTTACTTTTAGCATTTACATTTCATGCCATTTTTATCTTTGCTCATTTGAGCATTTACTTTCTTGTCATTTTTACTTTGCTTACTTGAGCTTTTCTTTTCCTTTCTTAAGATACTTAATAATCAACATAAACTCTAAAAAATCTTTAATGGTACTTGGACTATTTGGTTACTATCCTTGGCATTATGGAGCATGAGACTTTTCTTGGACTTGGAATTAGAAACCTTGGCCTATTTGGGAGACTTTGTGACCTTATCTGATTATTTTGTTTGGATTTCTTGAGGTTCACCTCAAGACATTGGGTTGCTTGTTTGTTTTTGTATGCAGGTTTTTGTGATTACACCCTCTGTTTTTAATCTGGAATTCACCCGTATACAACCGTTACTCTGCCCAATTTTTGTGAAGACTTAATACACTTGAAGTTTGGTTCTCTCAAGAGGTCTAGTATGTTTGCTTGCTTTGTTTCAATCCAAGGAATGAGAATTCTATCTTGGCTCATAATGTGAAGTATTGGCTTCTTGTTGGTTAGATGGTTCTTATCCCTAGCATTTATTTTATGCTTTAGGATAATCCCTTCTTCTCCTCCCATCTTCTTCAATTTCAAAAATCTTCTTCCTCCCTTTTTTTGAAAAAAAACTCTTATTATTTTTGAACTTGAACCACTTTTATAATAAACTTGGACTTATGTCCATGTATTTTCAAAACATTTTCATAAATAAACCCCCAATCAACTTAATGATACCTTGACATTTTTTGTGAGAAGACTAAAAGTCAATCAATCTCATTTCAAACTATCTTGCCATTTTGGCTTTTTTATCTTTAAAATTTTCTCAAAATATTAGACTCTTGTCAATCCTTGTAGTGATGCAAACAACTATACTTCTACAATATATAATGAAGAGAGATATTTTCCACTTGGGTGTTGAGTGAGACACTATTGATTTTAAAATCCAAGTCATATCCTCCACTTTGAGATGATACAAATTCTCCTTTCTCATGGTTGTGGGTAGTAGGTATGTTTTCCACACGGACATTGACGATGATCTTTTTTCTCATAAATTTAACCAACGCATTTCTGTTTCAAATTTTTAAAAGAGGAACTACGTGTACCCTGATCCCCTATTGCATGAAAGGTGGTACGTGGGCACTAAAGGTTCGCAACCGCGGCGGGTGCAAAAATTATAAAATAAATACACTTCTTTCCTCACCTCCACCATCCACTTTTTATATACAACAATTTTTATAGCCAAAATATACATATTTTACAATGAGGCGCCTGCAGAGTATCGTAGATGTTTAGGGTGCTAATACCTTCCATTTGCATAACTAACCCCCTTACCTTGAATCTTTCCCCTGTCTTTTTGGGTTATTCGCTCTTTCCCTATTCCTTTCGAAACAATAAAGCGTGGTGGCGATTGTTATTTTGATTTGTATAAAGTCTAGTCAACCCAATGGCTTAGTCTTAACCATTTCTACCGCTACAGAAAAATGGCGACTTCACTGGGGAAAGATTGACCTCTTGCTGGTACATCCCTAAGTGGGTTAAGCCTGTATTTGTTTATATTTGTATATTTATTATTACTGTTTTTGTGTTATATGTTGTATATATGTTTTGTCTAGATTTTCCTGGTTTTCAGGGTTCTTTGTGATTACTCATAAGTCCTATACCCGGACTTGGGAAAACTTTAAGATAGGACGGGCGGTATAGTCATGTTAACTTTGAGGGAGTAATCCCAAAAAAGGAGGCATGAGATCCCTCACTCAGTGGAGGCCCCTTTGACTGTAGTGTCGTTTACCGAGTAATCGGGAAGACGTACTGCTTTCGACCTGGGAGCCTGCTGAAGCTGAGGACCATAGACTACCAAACCCATCTTGGCCTTTTAGGTGTAGTGAGGAAGCTATAATGGAGTAATCCGGAAATGGTTTTCACGCGATACTACGCTCGGACGAGTCTTTCTTGATAATATTACTAATTACCGAGTTAATCGGGAAGTTTGTAATATCCAAAGGAAGGATGTAGACTCTGGGAACCTCTAGAACCTTGTTCGGCAGGTGATAACTCTTAGACCAATACCTTATGGGTAGTAACTTTGACCTCATGCTCGTGACGTTGAACCTATGAACCCTGTGTGATCTTGTATGTGATTGCTGCATCATGCATCCATGCACTCATAAGCATCTTTTGGAGAAATCTTATTTCAAGGGATTTTAAAGGTGGACTATTTGTGAATATCTCAGGTACTTTTAACCATAGATTCTGGAAAGAGAAAGACCGGGAAATACAGTTTTAAGGATCCCTAAATAGATTAGTTGATCAGTCTAATCCCCGAGATCGAGTGTTCTGTAGACTTTCGGAAGAAGTATGGGTCCATTATTCCTCTCATGAAGCTGAAGATGAAGGAGGGTATTCTCTCGACCGTGGTCCAGTTCTATGATCCTATGTATCATTGCTTTACTTTTCCCGACTATCAGTTGATGCTTACATTAGAGGGGTATTCTTATCTGTTGGATTTACCTCTTACCAATCGTGTTCCTTTTACTGGTTTGGAGGGTGAGCAAAAACCACATGAGATTGCTGCCTTGATTCACCTGGGGAAGTCTGAGGTGGAAGCCCATATGACTACAAAAGGTGGGATTAGAGGATTACCAGCTCAGTTCTTATTGGAGAAAGCTCGTTACTTTTCCAGAATGAAGAGTACAATTGCTTTTGAGGCCATTTTTGCTCTACTTGCTTATGGGTTGTTCTTATTTCCTAATGTGGACAGGTTTGTTGACATTAACGCTATAAGGATCTTCATGATTGGAAACCTAATTCCTACACTGTTGGGTGATACTTATTACTCTATCCACCTTCAGAATTCTTATCATGGGGGGATGATTATCTATTGCACGCCTCTGTTGTACCGGTGGTTTATCTCTCATATACCTCAGTCAGATGCTTTTTGGGATGTCAAGAAGGAACCCCGTTGGGCTCCTAAGATCATGGCACTTAATCACTCGGATATTGATTGGTATCATCGAGTTTACCAGGATATAGAGATTATTGACAGTTGTGGTTGGTTCCCCAATGCACCACTTATTGGTACAAAGGGGGGAATTAACTATAACCCTGTTCTGGCACGACGACAACTTGGTTATCCGATGAGGGATAAACTGAATAGTATTCATTTGAGTAGTTTCTTTCTGAAGGAATGAGAAGACCATAGGGAAGCTAGGGAGCAGATTGCGAAGGCCTGGCGTCACATTCATAAGAAAAGTAGGAAGGATTTGGGACCTAGGGGTGCTGTTTCTTTAGAGCCATATCTTCAATGGATCTGATCGAGAGCTATTCAGTTAAAGATGCCGTATACCCGGGAGACACCCATGCTTGATCTATTTGTGAATACCACTCCTCCCTTATTATATGATTTGGAAGATCTGCAACTTGCTTTGGTTAGGATGAAATAGGAAAGGGATGCTTGGAAGAACAAGTTCCAAACTTTAGAGAGTTCCTACAGAGCAGACCTGAAGGAGAAATACGACTTGATTGAGATCCTTGAGAGTCGAGCGGTAGAGTCTATGGAGAGGAAAGGGGATTTATTTTCTCCCGGGCCTCATTCAGGTGCTGATCACTCACTTCCTGATTCAGATGATTGGAAGGAGATTGCCATCAGATATACGGAAGAAAACCAGAGGTTGAAGGCTCAGATTTCCAGGCTCATGGGGAAGCGCCAGCGTATAGATTGATCTCCATTAGTTCTTTCTTCAGGATTTTAGATTTTATTTTCATCTTGTACTTGGGATCATTGAAACTTGTAATCCATTTTGGAGTTATTATAATAATTTTTTTCCAGTATTTCAAAAGCGCTATTACTTTGATGATTGCAATATGTCTATAAACTTTAAATCCGTTGAAATATTAAACAGCAAAGTAAAAATAATCATATGCATTGCATATCATGCATCATATTGCACATATTTCTGGCATTTTTTATGCATATCCAGGTGTCTTACCAAGCTTCTTTACTCCGTTCAACAAGCTAACTCATCACTACAACACTCAGGCTAATTTCAAAAAGAAGATGGACAACTTAGAACAAGAGAATCGCAAGCTGCACGAGGAAGTTTCTACTTTGAAGGCCGACATGGCCAATCTGACTACTCTGATGGAAGCTCTGGTGGCTGCTCAGAATCAGCCACCGAGTGTTCAACCCCAACCAATAAGGGAAAATACTGAAGCTCCGACTGTTCCTGTATTTGCTACTTCGGCTGTTGTTCAAAATTGTATGCCTCAAGGTTATCCATGGGGAATGCCAGAGAATTTTGAACCCGAAGCTTTCAATCTTGGGCCTCAAGATACTCCAGTTGTTCATACTATTGTTACTTCAACACCTCTTGTGGTGCATGTTGTTCCTGTTGCGCCTCCTTCGATGAATATGGTTCCGTTTGTTAATGATGATGTGTGTCGTCCTTTCTCTCCACCAAGTGAAGACTTGGGTCTTTATCACAGAATAAATGGTTTTCAAGAGCAGTTTGATAAGATGCAAAGAGAGATGAAGGCCCTCAGGGGGAAAGAGCTATTTTGGAAGAATGTGATTGAGCTATGCTTGGTCCCAAATGTTAAGATACCTGCTAAGTTTAAGGTCCCGGAGTTTGAGAAGTATAAGGGAAAAACTTACCCTCGTGCTCATATGGCGATGTACATGAGGAGAATGTCTACCCATACTGATGATCAGCGTCTGCTGATTCACTTTTTTCAGGATAGTTTGACTGGTGCTGCGTTGAAGTGGTATATGAGTTTGGATAGCGCCAATATCCATACTTTTAATGATTTGGGAGAAGCATTCATCAAACAATACAAGTACAACGTGGACATGGCGCCTGACCGTGATCAACTTAGGGCCATGGTTCAGAAAGACAGGGAATCATTCAAATATTATGCGTAGAGATGGCGTGAGGTAGCCGCCCAAGTGATTCGTCCCATGGAAGAGAAGGAGATGACTAAGATTTTCTTAAAGACGTTGGGTGCTTTCTACTACGAAAGGATGGTAGCAAGCGCACCAAGTGACTTTACTGAAATGGTAGGAATGGGTATCCGCTTATAAAAGGCTGTAAGAGAAGGCCGTTTGACGAAGAGTGAAGGATTTGGAGGTGCGAAGAAGCCATCTAATGGGTTTACCAAGAAGAAAAAAGTGGATGAAAATGTTTTTATACAAGAGATGAGGGTAAACGCTCCTAGAAGGAATTATCAATGTCATCAGCAAGTCACCTCAGTTACTCTTGTTATGAATGCTGCTCTGACTATCGTTGCTTATCAGAGACCATCCCAACAAGGGAATCAATGGTATAATCAGAGAAGGGAGAGTTATGACCCTATTCCCATGAGCTATACAGAGTTACTACCGGCATTGATTCAGAAAAAGTTGGTCCAGACACGACCACCTCCCGCCATACCGTCACCATTGCCTTGGTATTACAAGGCAAACCAAACATGTGCTTTTCATCAGGGAGCACCAGGGAATAATGTCGAGAATTGTTATCCTTTAAAGACTGAGGTACAGAAATTGGTGAAGTCTGGTGTTCTATCTTTCAAAGATGTGGGACCTAATGTGAAATATAATCCTCTACCCAAGCATGTGGGAGTAAATGTTGTGAATATGGTGGTCGGGTGTCCAGGCGACTTCCGAATTTTTGATATTAATATGGTTAGAGGAGATTTGGTGAAAATGCATGCAGACATTTGTGAATTTAGCTACTACATGCATGACCATGCCAATTGTGCTATTTGCAGTACAAACATACAGGGTTGCGAGAAGGTAAAGGCTAATTTACAGGAGATGTTGGATGAGGGCCTCATCCACATAATCAGGCCTAGGGAAGAGTATGAAGAGGAAGGGAACATGGTTTCTGGATGTCCTGGTGAGTTCAGAATTTTTGATGTGAAGTATATGAATGAGGACCTCGTGCAGTTGCATGCTACCTTCTGCCATACGGCTGGTCAGGTGGAACACCTATATGGAACTATCAATCATGAAGAAGGGTGTCCAGTTGTTGTTAGATAATGGAACTACCAAGATCACAGGTCAGAAGGATGATTACCATGAAGTTGATATTATTGAGGTTTGTTTAACAAAAGAAGAGTCAGAGAAGGAGTATGTCTCCACAGATGAGTATTTCTCTTTAGACGAAGATTTATTTCCCGGAAATGACTCATTAATGACCGATTGCGTTGAAGAAAGGGGTAAACGTCATTGTACCTTGTTTTGGTGCACCCTCCAATTTTGAAGTGGAGTATCATAGCAAGCCAGTTGTTACCCCATTGGTAATTAGTTTGTCAGGTCCTATCCCCTGCAAATCAGATAAGGCTGTGCCTTACAAATACAACGCTACAATCTTGGAGGATGGTGTGGAGGTTCCCATCCAGCCAACGCCTGATGTTGGAAATATAGCTGAAAATAGCAGGGTGACCCGTAGCGGTCGTGTGTTTGCACCGGTTGTTCGGAGAGATGTTGATGCTGGAAATAAAGTTGTTGAGAATGATGAACCTAAGAAGGCTATGGGAGAGACTAGCGGAGCTACGTTAGAGAAAGAAGTAGATGATATTTTGAAGATAATTAAGATGAGCGACTACAGAATTGTAGATCAGCTACTGCAGACTCCTTCAAAAATATCTATCTTGGCTTTATTGATGAACTCCTCCGCTCATAGAGAATCCTTGATGAGGTTACTAGACCAAGCTTTGTGGAGAGTGATATGCCAATAGATCAATTCAGCAGCGTAATAGGAAACATTACATTGTGTAATAACTTGAGTTTCTGCGATGAAAAATTACTAGATGAAGGGAGGAATCACAACTTGGCCCTCCACATCTCTATGAACTGCAAGAATGATTCGCTATCCAATGTGCTGATTGATAATGGATCCGCGTTGAATTTTATACCAAGAAGTACCCTTATGAAGTTAAAATATCAAGGAACGCCTATGCGCCCTAGTGGTATCATTGTGAAAGCATTTGATGGGTCAAGGAAATCTATCATCGGTGAAGTGGACTTACCTATCCATATAGGACCACATTTGTTTCAGATAACCTTCCAGGTCATGGACATTGTTCTCGCTTACAGTTGTTTGCTAGGACGATCGTGGATACATGAAGCAGGGGCTGTCACTTCAACTTTACACCAGAAGCTAAAGTTCGTGCATGAAGGGAAGGTGGTGATCATAAATGGGGAGCAAGAATTGTTGATATCTCATTTTTCCTCTTTCAGTATTGTAGAAGCGGATGAAGCTGCTGTTGGAACCCAGTTCTAAGCCTTATCCATTGATAACATAAGAGGAAATGAGAATTCCATGGTTTCGCTGAAGGATGCGCAGCAGGTTGTGCGTAATGGTCATAGTGAAGTTTGGGGACGAATTGTGGATCCACCTGTAAACAAGAACAAAACTGGCTTAGGGTTCTCTTCGAAGAATGAAAAAGGTAAGGGCATGAAGCCGAAGTCTGCTGCAGGCAGGTATCAAGACATTTTCCGTAGCGAAGGCTATCTTCATCCGACTGTTTCCAGGATAAATGCCATTGTGGAGGATGAAGCAGAGTAGGAAATGCCGAATTATGTGACGCACAGAGTCAGGGTTAAGAACTGGATCACCATTGATGTTCCCTCTTGCATACATGTTTCAAAGTAATTTGATTTTTTAATATTTCTTTTGAAAAGCTTTCACTCTGCCCAAGGTGGAAGTATTAATGTTGTAAGGCTTATCTGCTTGTTGTGACTGTTAAGATCAATAATAAAAGTTGTCTTTGTTTCCCAAATTATGTCTTTATTTTTCTTCTTTTTCTCGGAAAATGGTAATAAAAAAAACCTTTCAAAATAAATAATAACTGAAATTTAATCTGCATGATCACTTGTTATATGTGTCAGTTTCTAAATGCACTCACAAATCATATGTGCAAATTAATTAAAAAACCCGTTGAATACAATGACCCTGCACCCTCTCCCAACTTTGAATGTCCTGTGTATGGGGCTGAAGAAGAATATTATGATGAGATTCCAGAAGAGGTCTCATGGTTGCTTGAGCACGAAGAAAATACCATTCAACCATATAAAGAGCCTTTTGAAGTAATCAATTTGGGTTCAGAAGAAGATCCAAAGGAAGTCAAGATTGAAGCATCATTGCATCCTGATGTGAAGAGCAGGTTGATTGAGTTGTTGAAAGAGTATGTGGATATTTTTGCTTGGTCTTACCAATATATTCCCGGTCTAGATACATATATTGTCGAGCACCGTTTGCCGTTGAAGCCAGAGTGTCCGCCAATTAAATAAAAGTTGAGAAGAACTCACCCAGATATGGCAGTAAAGATCAAAGAGGAGGTTCTAAAGCAGATTAATGTTGGTTTTCTTGTGACGTTAGTGTATCCTCAATGGATTGCTAATATTGTCCTAGTACGGAAAAAGACGAAAAAGTCCGCCTGTGCGTAGATTACAGAGGATCTAAATAAAGCTAGTCCAAAATATGATTTTTCGTTGCCTCACATCGACATGTTAGTGGATAGCACAACAAAATTCAAAGTATTGTCGTTCATGGACAGATTTTCCGGGTATAATCAAATAAGAATGGCTCCAAAGGACATGAAAAAAAAACGTTTATCACACCCTGGGGAACATTCTGTTATAGAGTGATACCTTTCGGGTTGAAGAACGCTGGTGCGACGTACCAGAGGGCTATGACAACCCTATTCCCTGATCTGATGCACAAGGAAATTGAAGTATATGTTGATGATATGATTTCCAAATCCCAAACTGAAGAAGGGCATATAGAAGATTTGTTGAAGCTGTTTCGGCGTTTGAGGAAGTATCGTCTCCACTTGAATCCGAATAAATGCACCTTCGGTGTTCGATCAGGGAAATTGCTGGGTTTCATTGTTAGACAGAAAGGAATTAAAGTTGACCCTGATAAAGTCAAGCCAATTCAAGAAATGCCAGCACTGTGAACTGAAAAGCAAGTCAGAGGCTTCCTCGGGCGTTTGAATTATATTTCCAGATTCATTTCCCACATGATTGCAACATGTGAACCGATCTTTAAGTTGTTAAAGAAAGATCAAGGTTGTGTATGGATGGATGACTTCCAAAGGGCATTTGAGAGTATTAAGGAATATCTGCTTGAACCTCTTATCTTGCTCCCTCCCGTAGAAGGAAGACCGTTGATTATGTATCTGATAGTGTTAGATAAATCCATGGGTTGTATTCTGGGACAACATGATGAAACAGGGAAGAAGGAGTTTGCCATCTATTATCTCAGTAAAAAATTCACTGATTGTGAGTCGCGGTATTCCATGCTGGAAAAAACATGTTGTGCTTTGGCCTAGGCGGCAAAGTGTTTGCGGAAGTATATGTTGAATCACACCACTTGGTTGATCTCCAAAATGGACCCAATCAAGTACATTTTTGAAAAACCTTCTCTTACTGGAAGAATTTCCTGTTAGCAGATGTTGTTATCTGAATATGATATCGAATACCGCACTCAAAAAGGCTATTAAAAGTAGTGTGTTGGCAGATTATCTTGCTCACCAACCAGTGGAGGATCACCAGTCTATAGAATATGAGTTCCCCGATGAGGATGTGATGTTCCCGAAAGTGAATGATTGTGATGATTCGTTTCCTGAGGAAGGCCCTGACCCTAAATCTCGTTGGAGTATGATATTTGATGGAGTTGTGAATGCTTATGGTAAAGGAATTGGTGTTGTGATTGTCACTCCTCATGGATCACACGTTCCTTTTATTGCAAGGTTAACATTCGATTGTACTAATAATATGGCAGAATATAAGGCTTGCATCATGGGTCTCGAAGAAGCTATTGATCTTAAAATTAAAATTCTCGATGTGTATGGTGATTCAGCTTTGGTAATAAATCAGATTAAAGGAGAATGGGATACTCGTCACCCCGACTTGATCCCTTAAAAAGATTATGCTAGAAGATTGTTACCCTTCTTTGATAAAGTTAAATTCGATCACATCCCTAGAGACGAAAATCAAATGGCGGATGCTCTGGAAACCCTGGCTTCTATGTACCAAGTGAATACTTGGAATGATATACCCCGAATTGCGGTTCGACGGCTAGATAGGCCCGCTCATGTGTTTACAACAGAAGAGGTAGCAAATGAAAAACCTTGGTATCATGATATCAAGCATTTTCTTCAGACTCAAGAATACTCGATCGGTGCATCAAAGAAAGATAGAAAGACACTGAGAAGATTTGCTGGCAGTTTCTTCCTCAATGAAAAGGTGTTATACAAGAGAAATTATGACATAGTCTTGCTCAGATGCATGGATAGACACGAAGCAGACATGTTGGTGCATGAGATTCATGAAGGTTCATTTGGCACTCATGCCAATGGACATTCAATGGCTAAAACTATGCTAAGGGCAGGTTACAATTGGTTGACAATGGAATCTGATTGTTATAAGTTTGCAAAGAAGTGTCATGAATGCCAGATTTATGCAGACAAGGTCCATGTGCCTCCGACACTTATCAATGTGATTTCCTCTACGTGGCCTTTCTCTATGTGGGGTATTGACATGATTGGGATGATAGAACCCAAAGCTTCGAATGGACACCGTTTTATCTTAGTAGTAATTGATTACTTCACCAAGTGGGCGGAGGCTGCTTCATATGCCAATGTTACTAAGCAGGTGGTTGTGCGCTTCATTAAGAATAACCTTATATGTCGGTATGGTGTGCCAAGCAGGATTATCATTGACAATGGCTCAAATTTGAACAACAACAACAAGATGATGACAGAACTGTGCGAAGAATTCAAGATTGTACATCACAATTCATCTCCATACAGGCCTAAGATGAATGAAGTTGTTGAAGGGCTAATAAGAATATCAAGAGAATTATCCAGAAAATGGTTGTTACATATAAGGATTGGCATGAAATGCTTCCTTTTGCTCTGCATGGATATCGAACATCTGTCCGCACTTCAACAGGAGCAACCCCGTTCTCCCTGGTGTATGGAATGGAAGTTGTACTCCCTGTCGAGGTAAAGATTCCCTCACTGTGTGTGATAATGGAAACCAATTTGACAGAGTCTGAATGGGTCCAGAACAGGTTCGACCAATTGAATTTGATTGAGAAGAAGAGAATGACAACTTTGTGTCATGGCCAGTTATATCAGAGAAGAATGAAGAAAGCTTTTGATAAAAAGTTCAAACCTCGTGAATTCAGAGAAGGCGACCTCGTGCTCAGGAAGATCATGTCTTTTAACACTGATTCTAGGGGCAAGTGGACTCCCAATTTTGAAGGCCCATACGTTGTCAAGAAAGCCTTCTCTGGCGGTGCATTAATTCTTGAAACTTTGGATGGCGAGGAGTTCCCATGTCCCATGAATGCTGACGCAGTCATGAAATACTTCGCCTAAAGAAATAAAAGAACAGCTCGTTAAGTTGAAAACCCAAAAGGGAGATCTAGGCAAAAATTAGAGACATAAACAAAATAAAATTCCCGCTAAGTTGAAAACCCACAAGGGCAACTTAGGCAAAAGTTAGGGACTTTCTAGGAAAGTAACTACGTCAGACAAGATTTGATCATTGAAGCAACACTCTTCTCGGATCCTCACCATACTTCAACAGAAGCCGATGCTCAGGATTTCAAAAGTTGTTAGAGGGGATAGTGGTCATTGTATCTCAATGTATCTTTTCCAGTATATATTACCATTTTCCGAACTTTGTAATCATCTATGGAGTCTCGCCATTCCCAGACTACCATTCTATTAATGAAATTTGAGCTTTTACCCAATTCTTTGTACTTCTTATTTTTATTTAGTTTGCAAAGACTCCATTTAATATTGATAATAACTTTAAAAGCAAAAAAAAGATTAAATAACAAAATTGACTTTTCAAAAAAAGAGATTTTACAATCTGCTTTTACTTTGAGATTTGTGATGAAACAATGACAACAAAAATGGTGATCCCAAGAATGGATAAACTCCAGTTGCTTTGAGAAGTTTTTGTTCCCCTCGGGAAGGTCTAGTCGGGTTGTTTTCGTCGTATTGGGTTTATGGTTCCGGTATCCTCAGTCAAGTTTGGATTCATTTCTCCTCTTTTCTGAGTTTTCATGATGTGAAGTTTCAATCCGCATTTTCTCCAGTGAAGTTTTCGTTTGGCCCAATAGAAATTCTTTTTTCCAGAGAGATTAGTACCATACCCGCTCTTGAAGAATGTAGGTCCTTGGTTTCTCCAAATGAAGTACGTATTGTGAATATGATATTAACCTCGCCAATGAAGTGAGTCTGATTTCCCCAATGAATGTTCAGATGTTTTGGTGTCAGTCTGCTTTGCTTGAGACTGGTTTTGTAATCTCCAGTAGGAATGTTACTTTCAAAAAAACTTGTTTCCCCGGTGAAGCCTGAAGAAGGATGTTCTATACTTGTATTCGTACTATTTCGTCACTTTGATTTATCTACCTCCAGATCATGTTTCTCCTCAGTAAAGTTAAAGTAGGCAGTAGGTTTCGTTTCCTCAGTTGGCCTTTACCTTTCTTGGAATGATCATCCTGGATGAAGTTTAGCCGAGTGTTGTTAGTGCCCGAGGCAGTTTCACCTGGTTGTTCCCAATGTTATATATCTGTTGTGTTAGCATACGCACGATAACGCTCATACATTCATGCATACATCATGCATAGCTAAAATTGGCAAGTCATCGTTTATTGACATTTGTTAATATTTTTGTTGACATATTACCGTGTTTTGCAGATTTATGTTATCCTCTCTTCAACAGAGTGTTGGTCCTAAGAAGAAAGCGAATATTCTTTCAATGTCCCCACTGAGTTGTCCCTCATGGAAGAATTTTGCTTTAGCCTTCTGGTACAGTTCCTTGTTAGGTTGGATTTGGTTTTCCCTCTTGAGTTTATTTCTCAAAGGATGTATTCTGGTTGACTGTTTCATTCCAGTTTATTTCTGGTTTGAATCTTTGGTTCCACGGCAATATTATTTACTTTGGATTTCTGAAAACTCCATATTTTTGTTGGCGCATTTATTTTGCACGAGAAGACTTTATCCCCTCAGCAAGAATATCATGGCATCTCCACAGGAAGTCGTACCTCCTTCCCAAAAAGCCATTTCTTTTTACAATCTTCCGTGATAACAAGTAGCAAATCTCTTTATTTGAGACAGCTCATATGTTATCCTTTCCAGGAAGAGTGCCTTGGTTAAAGAAGAAGTTGAGACCTGTTCTAGGTGAAACACCAGAATCTTGGGGAAACTTATTATCTTTTTGCTACCCTCGGTGAACGTTGGTAGTTCATCGTCAGTGAACAACGGTGCTATGATATTATCGTTCTACCTTCAGTGAAAGTTGGTAGACCATCGACAGTGAACATCGTTATTTGTTATCTTTTTTCTACTCTCAGTAAACATTGGTAGTTCATCGTCAGTGAACAGTGGTGATATGATATTCTCTTTCTACCTTCAGTGAAAGTTGGTAGACCATCGACAGTGAACGTCGATGTTTATTATCTTTTTTCTACCCTCAGTGAATGTTGGTAGTTCATCATCAGTGAACGGTGGTGCTATGATATTCTCTTTATACCTTCAGTGAAAGTTGGTAGACCATCGGCAGTGAACGTCGATGTTTGTTATCTTTTTGCTACCGTCAGTGAATGTTGGTAGTTCATCGTCAGTGAATGGCGGTGATATGATATTCTATTTCTACCTTCAGTGAAAGTTGGTAGACCATCGGAAGTGAACGTCGATGTTTGTTATCTTTTTGCTACCCTCAGTGAATGTTGGTAGTTCATCGTTAGTGAACGGCGGTGATATGATATTCTCTTTCTACCTTCAGTGAAAGTTGGTAGACCATCGGTAGTGAACATCAATGTTTGTTATCTTTTTGCTACCCTCAGTGAACTTTGGTAGTTCATCGTCAGTGAACGGCGATGCTATGATATTCTCTTTCTACCTTCAGTGAAAGTTGGTAGACCATCAGAAGTGAACGTCGATGTTTGTTATCTTTTTGCTACCCTCAGTGATTGTTGGTAGTTCATCATCAGTGAATGGCGGTGATATTATATTCTCTTTCTACCTTTAGTGAAACTTGGTATACCATCGACAGTGAACGTTGATGTTTATTATCTTTTTGCTATCCTTAGTGAACGTTGGTAGTTCATCTTCAGTGAACGGAGGTGATATGATATTTTCTCTTTCTACCCTTAGTGAACATTGGTAGACCATCGGCAGTGAATGTCGATGTTTGTTATCTTTCTCTCTGCCTTCGATAAATGTTGGTAGCTTCGCCTTCGGTAGAAGTTGGTGTATCCTTTTACCATTCTACCATCCTCTTTGATTCAGGTCTTTTGGTTTACTAGTGATTTATTTTCCTGGTGGGGTTGCTCCTTTATTTCTTTATTATTGTTGCATCCCCAGTGATACTTTGCGTCTCTTTGCTCTTGTTCATATGCATTCATATGCATAAGCATTTGCATGGCATCTTAGGGCCAAAAATAGGGTTTGTTTTACATTTAAGTATCTTCGATCGCGTCGACACGAAGATTTTTAACCTTCATATCTCCGGATAGAAGAAACTTAAATAAGGGCAGCTGTTGTACCCCAATTTTTCCCCTAAGATCCCTTCATCATACCATGTTGGTTTATTCACAACAAGATTACACTAGGATTCTTGGTTCCCTTCCCTACTTTGAGTTTTGCTCCTTTTGAGGGATTACCAAGCACCTTGACTTATGTTCCTTTTGTGATCATTAATATTGTTTTGATTTATTCATTTAACTAATAAAATGCAATGTTGACTTGTCTTGCTTGTTATCCATGTAGGTAAGGGCAATGGGATTTAAAAGTTACTCCATGGGTTCATGAGTTTATTTCCATGCCCTAGTCAATAAAGCTTGAGAAGTTCAAACCTCACCATTGTATTGGTTTTGGAAGGATTGGCATGGCAAGGTTGCTTTGGTTCATCACATTTCAAGGTTATTAGATTTGACTCAAAAGTACAAGGGGTTTTTGATTGTAGAAGTTGTCATGTTTGGACAAGGTTTTGTTCCCATTGGTCACAAGAGCATATTTATCTCAATTTTCAAGATATGGAAGTGGTTTTGGTAGCTATGAATCCTCATTATCATCCTCAACAACCTCTATTCACAAATCAAGAATATTGGTACAAGAAGTTTGTTTAAGCTTGTCAAAGTTCTTCAAAGCATTTTCTTGATCTAGGAGCTAGGGTTTTGAACTTCAAAGGAGCATATCTTGTTCACCTTTTGGTATTTTTAAATGATTCCAAATACATCCTTCTCTTCAAAGGGTTATCAAAAAATCACTTCAAAAGTTCCAAAGAGTTTTCATGTGGAAGAAACTTGGTGAAGAAGAAAGATTACGAGTCCTCCAGATGAATCCCCAATTTTACATGTGTGACTTCAAATGATCATAACTTGGTCAATTTTTATCACCTTATTCCCATTATTTTTCCAAAATTATCTTTAGGATGTAAACTTTATGCCTTCTTTTATGTGCAAAGTGGGAAACTGAATGGAAGTTGCCTTAAAGATGCTAAAGATTATAGGTCATTTCATGAAATTTTGCCAACTTCAACAAGTTATAACTTGCTCAAATTTTGGAGATTTTGAATGATTCAAGTTTCAAAATGTCATTCAAGAGATCTACTTCATGTCATCTTTTTTGATCAAGAGCAAATTCCAAGTGGAAAGCCATGTTTGGATGCAAGACATTAGGAAAATTTTGATGAAGAATTTGAAATAGTTCTAAGTATGGAAAGTCAACCCTTTTTCTTCAACTTTGACTCAATATAACTCAGATCAAGCATCCATTTAACTCCATTCTTTTTCCATTGCAAATATTGTAATGTCATCTTTCTAAAGCATCAAGAATCATGCCTTAAGACCCCTTGAGCTGAGAATGCCATAGTTTCAAAAATGGTAACTTGGAATTGAAGTTTCCTTGCAAGTCAAAATTTGAATTTCATGTTACAACCTCTAAATCTCAAATTAACACGCGTTTTGGGTCTAAACATGATTATCCAACTTTCCCAAGTGGATTAGTGAATCAAAATGCAATAATTGAATGAGTTTTGGTGAAGTTTGGATCACACTTCACTCGTGCATCAGGTTTGCACGAATTCCCTCCAAAACGCATCAGTTACTCTTCCTTTTGATCCCATTCGCTTCTCCTAGAAATACATGAACTATCCCATTCATTTTCCCAAGCTTGGATAGCCAGAATCACTATGCCAAACTTGCTCCATAACTCAATTTTCTGTAACTCCAAAATCCATTCTCAAGCCTTTTTCAATCCAATTTTTCCATCAATTCACCTTCCTTGATATTCCCTAAAGCTAACCACATAATTAAATTCAAGAATCGTGCCCTATACTGCTCCATAGAAGTCCAATTTTAGAGCTCTGCCACTCAACTTCCTTAGGTAAATTCCTTCATCAATTCTTCAAAACTATGATATCACTATGTTGCTCTCATTGCCTTGGTTCTAGTCGCAACACTTACCTTTTACTGGAAACACGTTTTGACTATGAAATTTCAAATCCCTTTTCAAAACTTTCCTTCCAAATTGCTTGAGCTACAGTTTATATAAATTTGACGCGAGGGTGTGGTTGTCTTCGTCTTGAAGAGACAAAGCGAATGGCATAGGTCTGAGCTTCTGATTTTACAGTTTGAGAGACCTGCAATTTGTGCTGGTTGGAGGTTGAAGATGACAGACGTGTCATCTTCCAACCAATGAAGGCGCGCCATCTGTATTTTTCAAATCCTGATTTAATTAATGATTCTGTACAATATTCACTAATGACCCTGATATGCACAGCGCGCCAGATCCCTTGGATTTGATTACTAACGTGTTTTGACTCTCATCCAATGGTCCACATATTTTACTTTTATTTTCTTTTTTCTGATTTTTATATTTTAATTATTTTAATCTTTAAAAAATCAAAGAAAATTTAGTTTTAGTCCAAAAAATATGAAAAAATTATGAAAAATATTTTTGATTATTCTCTTTCTGATTTTTATTTTTTCACAATTTAATTTTGTGTTTTGGTATTTTTTATAAATTTTACACTTATTTGATTTGTTTTAAATGTTTAAAAATACTTTTATACATTTGAAAATTCTGAAAAAATTATGGAATGATCTAATGATATTGTGACAAATATTGGTGACCTTATTTTATTTTTGTTTCTGACTTTACTATTTTTCACCATTTTTTGTTTATTTTACCCATTTATTTTAATTTTAAAAATAGTTTCTGACTTTAAAAAATTACCAAAAAATTTGTAAAATTATTTGAGCCTTTTACTGATTTTTCTATGGTCTTACTTTTTATTTCTTGATTAATTTGAATATAGTTGATATTTTTCTCTTTATTTTCTATTTTTAAACATTATTTTTAAACCCTTTTATGTATATTAAAATGTGATATTATTTTGTGACTATTTTCTGGCTGATCTTGGGTTAGATTTTGGATCATGAACTTTATTAACATCATTGGATCCATGGTGTTGAGTTTAACTCCACAAAAATGGATGAATGATTTTAATAATAGTTTGATTAAAATTTAATTCAAATGTAGTTTGTATATTTTTCCCCCGTCCCTCTTCATCTCATCCCCTTCTTATTGCACTAGATTTTGTTGGAGCATGATCTCTATATCATGTCTCAAAACAAATGGTGCATAAATTTCTATTGACCGACCTCAAAATAGGTGCGACTTCTATATATGTCCACTTACGATTGCTTAACATAGCGCTAAATTTTGTCCCGATTCGAATAAATTGATCATTCATGGCCCAAACTTATGATTTCAAGCCCAAGTATGTTAGTTTGATCTCTTTGATCCAATAACCTTGAGATTCATTGTGTGGAGGCTTTGGTTCTACCAATCCTCTAATGGATCTACAACACCTTTGGTCAACACAGATCACTTAAACATCGTTGATCATTAAATGGTACTTATGAGAATTCCAAATGGATGATATACTTGACAAAAAGCAAATGCAACTTGTTGTGTGGAGGCTTTGGTTCTACCAATCCTCTAATGAGTTCCAAATGCAAGCTTCAAGATGGTCATCCAACTAACCACTAATTATTGACTTGTTTTACCTTATGCTTTCATTCTTTTTTATGCTTTATGTACCATTTACTTTTAGCATTTACATTTCATGCCATTTTCATCTTTGCTCATTTGAGCATTTGCTTTCTTGTCATTTTTACTTTGCTCACGTGAGCTTTTCTTTTCATTTCTTAAGATACTTAATAATCAACATAAACCCTAAAAAATATTTAATGGTACTTGGACTATTTGGTTACTATCCTTGGCATTATGGAGAATGAGACTTTTCTTGGACTTGGAATTAGAAACCTTATCCTATCTTGGAGACTTTGTGACCTAATCTGATTATTTTGTCTTGAGTTCTTGAGGTTCACCTCAAGACAATGAGTTGCTTGTTTGCTTTTATGTGCAGCTTTTTATGATTACATCCTCTGTTTGTAATCTGGAATTCACCTGTATACAACCGTTACTCTGCCCATTTTTTGTGAAGACTTAATACACTTGAAGTTTGGTTCTCTCAAGAGGTCTAGTATGTTTGCTTGCTTGGTTTCAATCCAAGGAATGGGAATTCTGTCTTGGCTCATAATGTCAAGTATTGGCTTCTTATTGGTTAGATGGTTCTTATCCCTAGCTTTTATTTTATGCTTTAGGACAGTCCCTTCTTCTCCTCCCATCTTCTTCAATTTCAAAAATCTTATTCCTCCCTTTTTTTGAAAAAAAAACTCTTCTTGTTTTTGAACTTGAACCACTTTTATAATAAACTTGGACTTATGTCCATGTATTTTCAAAACATTTTCATAAATAATCCCCCAATCAACTTAATGATACCTTGACATTTTTTGTGATGAGACTAAAAGTCAATCAATTTCATTTTAAACCATCTTTCCATTTTGGCTTTTTTATCTTTAAAATTTTCTCAAAAGATTAGACACTTGTCAATCCTTGTAGTAATGCAAATAACTATACTTCTACAATATGTAGTGAAGATAGATATTTTCCACTTGGGTGTTGAGTGAGGCATTGTTGATTTTAAAATCCAAGCCATATCCTCCACTTTGAGATGATGCAAATTCTCCTTTCTCATGGTTGTGGGTAGTAGGTATGTTTTCCACACGGACAATGACGATGATGTTTTATCTCTTAAAATTAACCAACGCATTTGTGTTTCAAATTTTTAAAAGAGGAACTATGTGTACCCTGATCCCCAATTGCACGAAAGGTGGTACATAGGCACTAAAGGTTTGCAACCGCGGCGGGTGCAAAAATTATAAAATAAATACGCTTCTTTCCTCACCTCCACCATCCACTTTTTATATACAACAGTTTTTATAGCCAAAATATACAGATTTTACAAAGAGGCTCCTACGGAGTACCATAGATGTTTAGGGTGCTAATTCCTTCCCTTTTCATAAACAAACCCCTTACCTTGAATCTTTCCCCCCTCTTTTTGGGTTATTCGCTCTTTCCCCATTCCTTTGGAAACAATAAAGCGTGGTGGCGATTTTTAGTTTGATTTGTATAAAGTATAGTCAATCCAATGACTTAGTCTTAAACATTTATACCGCTACAATTATCCGTGGGGAATTCTAGAGAACTTTATGCCAGAAGGTTATAATCATGATACTCAAGTTGCTCCACTTGCTCAGGTTGCTGCTGCTTATGCACCTCCTGTGGTGCACATTACTCCTGCTGCTAGAAATGATATTCACTATGCTACACCTCCTTCGATGAATGATGTACCATTTGCTAATGATGAAGTTTATCGCCCTATTCTTCCACCAAGTGAAAGATTGGGTGTATATGATCGAATGGACAATTTTCAGGACCAACTTGATAGGATGCAGAAAGAGTTGAAGGCCCTCAGAGGAAAAGAACCATTTGGGCAAAATGTGAATGATCTGTGTTTGGTTCCAAATGTGAAAATACATGCGAAATTCAAAGTACCATAATTCGAGAAGTACAAGGGAAATACTTTCCCTCGTGCTCACCTAGTGATGTATGTGAGGAGAATGTCTATTCATACCGATGATCAATGCCTATTGATTCACTTCTTTTAAGACATTTTGACTGTTGCAGCGTTGAAATGGTACATGAGCCTGGATAGTGCCAACATTCATAATTTCAACGACTTGGGTGAAGTGTTTATTAGACAGTACAAATACAATAAGGACATCGCAACTGACCATGACCATCTCAGGGCCATGGTCCAAAAGGACCAGGAGTCATTTAAGGAATATTCATAGAGATAGCGTGAAGTAGTCGCCCAGGTGATTCCTCCAATGGAAGAAAACGAAACGATGAAGATTTTCCTGAATTGTTTAGGTTAATTATTATTAAAGAAAGGTGGAGATTGCACCAAGTGATTTTACCGAGATGGTGGGAATGGGCGTTCGTTTGGAAGAAGCTGTAAGAGAAGGTCGCTTGACAAGAAGTGAAAATTTCGGTAGTGTGAAGAAACCATCATACGGGTCCTCTAAAAAGAAATATGGAGAGACAAATGTTGTTATTCAAGAGAAAAGGGTTAATCCCCCTAGAAGAAATCATCAGCGCCACCAGCAGGTTGCTTTGGAAACCCTAGTTGTCAATCCGGATCCGACTACAGTCGCTTATCAGAGACCAGCCCCTTAAGAAAATTAAGGGCAGAATCAGAGGAGAGAGGCTTTTGACTCTATCCCCATGAGTTATGTAGAGTTACTCCCAACATTGATTCAGAAAATGTTGGTTTAGACCAGGTCACCTCTTGCTATATCATCCCCTTTGCCTTGGTATTATAAGGCAGACCAGACATGCGTTTTTCATCAGGGTGCACTAGGGAATAATATGGAAAAAATTTATCCACTAAAATCAGAGGTACAAAAATGGTGAGATCTGGCCTTTTGTCCTTCAAAGATGTCGGCCCTAATGTAAAAGATAATCCTCTGCCAAAGCATGGAGGAGAAAATGTTGTCAACATGGTCGCTGGTTGTCCATGGGACTTCCGGATCTATGATATCAACTTGTTCAGAGGAAACTTTGTAAAAATGCATGCAGACATTTGTGAGTTTAGTTATTATATGCATGACCATGCTGGTTGTGGCATCTGCAATACTGATATAAAAGGGTGTGATAAGATAAATGATGATTTGCAGGAAATAATGGATGAAGGCCTTATCATATAATCAGGCCTAGGGAAGAATAGAGGAAGAAGTGAACGTGGTCTTTGGATGTCTTGGAGAGTTCCGAATCTTTGATGTGAACCATATGAATGATGATTTAGTGCAATTTCACGCCACCTTCTGCCATATGGATGGTCAGGTAGAACACCACTATGGATCTTACCGGGTTTGTTGCAGGGATTCCCGAGGTTGTTCCATTGTAAGAAGAGTTATTCAGTTGTTATTGGATAATGGTACTATACAGGTTTCAATGGCTACCCTCCCGTTTAAAGATCATAAGTCCCATGATGACCCTCTCGATGTTGCCCCAGTAAAAATGATCTTAAAACCATAGGGTAGTTACTAAAGTTTCTTGCCCAGTTGCCTTTGTGACTGTATAAACCTCCATTCGAATGTCCCTCAAATATCCAATGACTAGGGCTACCTACTGACTAATAGTAGGATAGCACTGTCTAAAGGAAAAGAGGGAAAAAACATCCCTTTCGAGTAAAAGTAGATAGTTCCTAGATGCTATGCTCAAATTTTTTTACACTTACACAAAACCTCTTTCAAAATCATTTTCAAACACTTTGTATACGTTCTCTACTATTCCGAGAAATATTACAAACTTCTCCGCACTAAGGCGCTTTCAAAAATACTTTTAAAAGCACACAAAGCACAAGGTATTTCAAAATGAGTTAAGCATCTAAGATCCCGTAGAAAACTACGGATGGAAAAGGTGCTAACACCTTCCCTTTCCATAATTTACCACCCTTACTCAGAAATAATCTCAAAAGGTCTTTTTCTGTTCTTTTCACCCTTTCATTTGTTGGATAAAAGAAAAGTCGGTGACGACTCTTGCTTACCGCAACATTTGCGAATACAAACGCAAAACCAGTATAACAGTCAGTTCTGCCACCGTATTACACAAGATGTCATGACATTATATTGTGATAATATGGGTGCTATAAACATATCCAAGAATCCCATTCAACATGGCAGGACAAAGCATGTTTACATTCATCATTATTTTATTAAGGATCTTGTTGAAGACAAAATTGTGTCTCTTAGGCATATGACCACTGAGAAGCAACTGAAGGATATATATATATATATATATATATATATATATATATATATATATATATATATATATATATATATATATATATATATATATATATATATATATATATATATATATATATATATATATATATATATATATATATATATATATATATATATATATACACACACACACACACACTAAAACTTTGGATGCAAGTAAGACTGAAAAGGTAAGGGGTGAACTGGGAATTCGTACTACTGATGAGTTATAAAAATTACAAGTATAAAGACATGTGTAACATGGTGGGAGAACTGAATTGGTTGTTTTGCGCTTGGTCATAAATGTTGCGGTTAGCAAGAGTCGCCATCGACTTTTATTTTATCCAAAAGGAAAGGCTGAAAAGAACAGGAAAGACCTTTGAGATGTTTTCTTGAGTTCGGGGGGTAGATTATGAAAAGGGAAGGTATTAGCACCATTTTCATCCATGTTTTTCCATGGGCTCTTAGTTACTTTCTAGATCACATGCTTTTGTTTGAAAATGTGTTTTGTGTGGTTTTTGAAAGTATTTTGTAAATATGTCATTGTTTAGGCAAACTTTGTAATGACTCTCGTTCGTAAGAATGTATACAAAGTGTTTGATCTTTTGAAAATGTTTTCAAGTTTGAAAGATGTTCTTTAAAAGTGTTGGTGTTTGTTTTGAAAATAGCAATGATGTATTTGTTTTGAAATTGAGCAAGTAACTAGGAACATTCTACCTACTCAAAAGTCTTTCATGTTCATTTCCTCTTTCCTTTAACATTGTTATCTTACCATTAATTTGGTAAGTAACCCTATCTTTGGATGTAAAAGGTATGGGCGTGGGTCATCGTATAACCATGATTAGCAATGTTGTAAGATATCTTAGCATTTTCTTTAAGGGACTAAGATCATTTTGAAAGGCAACATGGGTAGCATCATCGAGGGACTATGATCTTGCATTTTGCTTGTTTTTGCTAAGATACCTCACATGCATAATATGGCCATTTTTGTAAGGCAACCAAGTGGATTAATCCTAAGGGTGTTTATGTGCAAGTGTGTTGATTTACATGCTTGATTTGTCTTTGATTAGGGTTTGCTATTTGTTGGTTTTAATCTTTCCATACAAAACCCTAATTACTAGCATTTTGTATATAAAGTATTTAAATTGCAGAAAATAAAAATACTAACACTATTACATCATTTAGGGGAGGGGGTGTACAAATTACAAATGGGGAATTGCAAGAAATTAAATCTAAATAAATTATTACAACTATATTGAATTTGAATAAATGTACAAAAATGAAGCTAAAAATGCAAGAATATAAAATGCAAAAAGAAAATGTGATTTTTGTTTGGTTTTCATGAAAAGGGGTTTTTTTGACCTAATTAATTAAAATAAAATAATTAACTAAAAATAAGAAAATTAATATTAAGTTAGTAAAATAAATTAATTTAAAGAAAACAAAATTTTTAGGGTTTTTGTGAATTTAATTAAATTAGTAAATAAAAATAATTAAATAAAAGTCCTAAATTCTAAATTGATTTTAATTTACAAGAAAAATAATAATTAAAATTTATTATCTAAGTATATTAAAAAAAGGAAATTAATTAAAGAAAATGTTTTTGTTCTTTTAGTTTTATGAAAAATAAACTAAATAAAAATAAATAATATAAATATAAATATTTTTGGATTTTTTTATTAATGAAATAATAATAATAATAATAATAATAATATTAATAATAAAGAAAATGTAAAATGAAAATAAAAATTAAAAAATAAAATAACAAAAGAAAAATAAATGGGACAGGAGTGTAAACAACAAGGCAGGGGGTCAGAACATAGCAAAAAAATAAGGCCCAATCATTTGGAGGCCCAGGCGCTGCAAAAACAAAGAGATGTCAAAAAATATGGAAAAATGCAAAAGGCAGCGCGCTGAGGTTCAAACCCATGACTTCTTGGTTACCAGTGTGCTTCCTTACCATTGGGGTGGCTGTATATACGTTAACTTATGTGAAAGAACAGATACATAATGTAAAACATCTCCATGACTTGTACTTCGTCTTCAACCTTCAGCCAGCCAGACCCTCTGTATCTCATTCATTTCTCAACAAAAATGGAAGATGTAAACATAAAAATTGTGCTATTTTTCCTCACGAATCTAACCATGTAAACAACTAAAGCTATAGATCAAAGATTAATAAGAATTTCTCTGGCCCTAATTTGAACCCTATTTTTTTTAGAAACTTCAAACTTAAAATTCTCTAAGCTAAAGCCATGTAAATGAAACCTAAGGATATGTACAGCTTCAGGGCAATGATGTCTACATTTCTTATTCACAAATAAACCATTAATGATGCTTGTATGAAGAGTTCAAAAGTCAGAAAACTCACCTTGCAAGAGGGTATCGTGTTTTGAGTTTGAGCAGCTTTTGTGGAGTTCCAGTGATTGGGTTAGATTCCTCAAGTTCCCAGGAAGCTAATGTGATGCTTAGCTTGAGCTGAAAGTGGCTGAGGAGTTCTGGAGAAGTCAATGTGTAAGGTGTTGTTTTTGAAAATGGTGGATGGCGATGGAGGTGTTACAGTCGTGTTGCAGGGGTTGGAATTGTTTGTATATGTTATTTAGAAGCTTTTGAAAGTAAAAGGCCAAGAAACGCACGAGCAAATTTGGAGATTGGATTCAAAACTCAAAAATGGCAAGTTTTGAGATGTTTTTGGTGATTCTGTGTTTTAGGGAGTTTCAGGGCTTGAGCATGCGTGTGTTTTCTTGCAAATGGCTTATGTTTATATATGGAAAAGGTTTGGAGACTTGAGGTGGTCAGAAGTACAAGATCACAAGATTTTTGCTTCTTGACTTGTTTTTGAAGTAAGGTTGACAAACATGGTTTCAATGCATAGTACAAAGCTATCTAGAGTTGTTACCAACTTTAAACAAGCTTATTTGACTTTATAGAGGAAGTTTGTGTAGAAGGAACAAATGCAAAGCTCAATGTAAATTGACTTTGCATAAAGCTTGCTTTATGTAAATGGCAATGGTGCCTTTGTGCCATTAATGGAAAATTTACTTGGATAAAGCTTGAATCAAGTGGATAATAGCTCAAAAGCAAGTGTAATTTTATAATTATGGAGAGATATTGAGGTTTAGAGGCCTGCAAAGCAAGATTGTGAAGCATAGGTTTGAGATTTGAATTTTGTTCATCATAAAATTTTCCTTGTAAAACAACTTGAAACCCCAACTTCTGACCTTCGATTCTCCTTGCTCACAAATGATATCAAGGAGTTCCTTGACATTTTGGAAAGATTTTAATGTGCTCTACAACCCCTCTTTGAATCACTTTTGCAAAATCCAAATGGAACTATGTGAAACTTGGGTCAGAAGTTAGGTCAAAATCCTAACCTAAAATTTTCAAAATTTCACGAAGTGTTTTTGTTTCATGACCATGACTTCATGGATTAATAACTTGAGATCCAAGAATTTCTAGGAGAAGTTGTGTAAAGAAATGTTGTAGATCTCATAGAGATCTACAACTTTCATGTTGAAAGTTTCTTTTGAATCATCTTGCATCATGGTGAAAAATTGGCTCAAAGTTGTGAGAAAATATGAAGTTTTCAACACTTAGAAAAATTTCTAAGTTTGAAAACTTTGACTTTTCAAAATGAAATCTTGACTTTTTGATTTTTTGATGAAAAAGTTTCATATTTTGACATGTTTTGATGAGTTGTGATCTTTGACACTTGATTTTGACCAAAAAGTCAAAGTTTGACTTTTCAGTGTACAATTGACTTTTGATCAGTTGACTGAAAATCAACTATCAATCCAATTGATCTTGAGCAATGTTTTGAGCCATTCCATTAGGTAAAAATGATGCAATTGAACTCTTGAGATCATGCCTCAAACCAAATAACCATATGCTAGGCCAAAAATCAGAAATTGCCCTTTCTCAACCAAAACCCTAATTTTGACCATTTTGCCCTTTTAATGATCTGATCAAATTTCTTGAAGAATTGTGTTAGAGACTTGATCAAATGATACATATGAGTTTATAATATTAATATGGATAAAAATTATGAAGTTTGACTGTAAATTGGCCACATTTGACTTTTTCCCCAATACAGCTGATTTTTAGGTCAACTACTCAATTGACTGAGCAAAAGTGTGATCTAAGACTTGAAACTTGACATGAGTAATCTTGAGGGTCCATGATGATCCATGAAAGTTATATGAGGAATTAAAAGTTCAATTATCCTTGTGCAATCTCAAACCCTAATTTCAGTCATCAGTGCTTAATGAGGTGTCTTGAGCTGATCAATCCTTGTGCAGTCTTGAACCAACGATGATTTTGTGAGAAAATATTTGATAAATAAGAGGGAAAATTTTGGGGTACAACAACTGCCCCTGTTCAATCTTCTTAAACCTGAAGAGTTAGATTGGCGGATCCGCCATTCGTGACTTGAAGGTGGAAGATGATTGGACACTGGAGTGCCCAGAAATTTGCACTCGAAGATGAAATGGGAATGGGCTTATAGATGCCATTTGGAGGAATGATGGAGATTTGCCGGAGATGGGCTTGTAGATTCCATCCAAAGGTGACTATTGACAAAAAATGGACTAAGTCTGAACTTGATTTCAACTGGAAAAGAATCAGAATAAATCTTTGGAGCGACTTATCTGAACCAGAAGAAGTCTTGTATGTTGTTTGACTGGGAAGAATCAGAATAAATCTTTGTGCGATTTATCTTAACCAGAGAAAGTGCCCTGGGGAAATAATCAGAATAAATCATTGAGAGATTTATCTGTACCCGAAAAATTCCTTTGGAAAGTATCAGGATAAACCGTTGAGGAATTTAAACTGGACCAAAAGAGATCTTGAATCAGAGTAAATATTTGTGTGATTTATCTGAACCAGAAAAGCGTTTTCAGGAAAGAATCAAAATAAACCGTTGAGAGGTTTATCTGAACCCGAAGTGTTTCTTTTGGAAAGTATCAGGATAAACCGTTGAGGGGTTTAAACTGAACCAAAAGAGATCTTGAATATTCTTTAACTGGAAAGAATTAGAGTAAATCTTTGTGTGATTTAGCTGAACCAGAGAAAGCGTCTGCGGGAAAGAATCAGAACAAATCATTGAGATTCATCTGAACCGGCAGGGATCTGGAGTAGAATCAAAACAAATAATTGAGAGATTTATCTGAACCAGAGAAGACAAACACGAGAAAAGAATCAGAATAAATTGTTGAGAGATTTAAACTGAACAGACAGGAGTTTGAAAGAAACATCTGTTGTATAGATGGTTGACCAATCCTTTCTTGGGAATTGATCTGTAATTGACTTGTTGACAATTTTGATGACAATTTTCTGTTGATTGATCTTTCCTGAAAAAGATGAAAGGTTAGTTGTATGCAATGTCATGATGTATGAAATGCATGGTGTAATGATGTTCTCAAAATAAATGAGATTGTGTCGTATGTATTTGTGCTGTAAATGTTATGACATATGGGAGAGATGTATGGACATGTTAATTGTTATGCCATAGTGTTGCTGGGGAAGATAAATCCTCGAGTACCGCTGGGTACAAAGGGTGTAAGTCTTCATGTTTTGAAGTGCTGATGAGTTGATGAGCTTCCATTTGTTAGAGAAATAAACTTTGTTGTGTAAAGGAAACACCGTGTATTGCTTGTGAAATCTTGTTGGGGAATCCTGAGAAATTGGGCGACTTTTACTGGGGAGTGATAACTGGAAGTTTTGTTCTGCCGGGGATGTGAGATAACTTGATATCATTAAGCTGCACACTGTGGGGAATTTTATGGAATAGTCTAAAGATATTATCCTATGTCTTAAAGCCATTAATGATTGTATTTCTATTTTCCGTTCCTTTTTTTTTCATTTGTAAACAGTAGTTACGTTCAAATGCATATGTTCAAAAATAAATCATTGGATGTTTTTGCAAACAAAACACTAAAAAAGAAAAAACAGATACTTTTTCCCTTTCAAAGGGATATCTTTGTATTAACTTGAATAAGTATTTTTGTACAATGAGAGGAACATTCTAGTAAGAGAACGTCGTCGTAGAAAAAACGAAAATTTGATACAAAGAAAAGATAGCTATGTGAATTAATCCCATGGGGTTCCCATTTTGCTATAGCCTTCGTGTCTCTGAGCGTCATGTCCACTTGCTGCCTTGTCCGAAGTTGATTGGATTGATCAGAACTGCTGAGTTTGTCAGTTGAAGCTATAGGTTTTCTGTAAGGTGATCCAACGGAACATAGTCATACGCTTTAATTCCCTAAATTTTGCCTGGACCTCTCTTTTGGGTTTTCAGTCCACCGGGATACCTCTTTTTGCCCAAGTCGCCCTTTCGAGTTTTCAACTTGCCAAGTGTACAGATTTTTGTTGTATCCCTATTTTTTGCCTAAACCTTTTGGTTCGCTAGGATGCCCCTTGTTTTTCCTAGGTGTGTCAACCTAGCGGGTCTCTTATGCGTAATATCTTTTGACTATGTCTGCGTTCACAGGGTGAGGAAGGTCGTCACTATCCATAATGGTTAAGATCATTGCTCCACCAGAGAATATGCTTTTGATCACAAACGACCCTTCGTACGTAGGAGTCCATTTTCCCTTGGGATCACCTTGTGGTAATATGATACGCTTGATTACCAAGTCACCAACCTGATATACCTGACGTATGAACTTTTTGTTAAAAGCTTTAATCATGCGTTTTTGGTACATCTGGCCGTGACAGACAACCGTAAGCCTCTTCTTATCAATGAGGTTTAACGGGTCAAGTCGTGTTTGGATCCAATTGTCTTCACTTAGACCTGCATCCTTTATGATTCTCAGAGAAGGTATTTGGACTTCGATTGGTAAGAAAACTTCCATGCCGTATACCAAGGAGAAGGGAGTTTCCCCTGTTGATGTGCACGCCGTGGTACGGTAACCGTGGAGAGCGAATGGTAGCACCTCGTGCCAGTACTTGTAGGTTACTGTCATTTTTTATATGATCTTTTTGATGTTCTTATTTGCGGCTCGACAACGCCATTCATCTTTGGCCGATAAGGGTAAGAATTATGGTGTTGTATCTTGAATTGCACGCACAGTGTCGTGATCATAGTATTGTTGAGATTCGAACCATTGTCTGTGATGATTCTCTCTGGGATACCATACCGACAAATGAGATTTTGTTTGATGAAGCGGGCCACAACATTCTTGGTAACGGAAGCGAAAGAAGCTGCCTCAACCCACTTCGTGAAATAGTCAATGGCCACCAAGATGAAGCGGTGTCCATTAGAAGCCGTAGGTTTGATTTCTCCAATCATATCGATGCCCCACATCGCGAATGGCCAGGGAGAAGTTAGGACGTTTAGAGGAACGAGAGTCACATGTACTTTGTCAGTGTAGATCTGACACTTGTGACAGGTTCGAGAATGCTGATAGCAATCTGCTTCCATGGTAGACCAGTAATACCTTGCCCATAGGATTTTTATAGCCATCGTATGCCCACTGGAATTGGTGCCAAAAGTGCCTTCATGTAGATCAACCATGATCTTTTCTTCCTCAACCTTGTCTATGAAACGAAGCAGAACAGAGTCATGGTTGCATTTGTAGAGAATGCCATTACTGATGAAGAACTTAGCAGAGAATATTCTCAAGAACTTCTTATCATTGACTGAAGCTCCTCTCGGACACTCTTGAGCCTCGAGATACCTTTTGACTTCATGGAACCAAGGTTGGTCCTCTACTTCTTCAGTATCAATCTCGTGACAGTAAGCTGGTTCATCCATCCGTTAAATGGTGATCTGGGGAGACTCGTTACCCCACTTGAGTTTAAACATGGATGACATTGTGGCTAGTGCGTCTGTTAGTTGATTTTCCTCTCGTGGAAAATGATCAAAGGTAATTTCCTTGAAGTGTGGGATTAATTTCAATACATGTTCTTTGTAGGGGATAAGGTTAGGGTGCTTCGTGTCCCATTCTCCTTTGATCTGACTGATGACTAAGGCTGAGTCTCCAAATACACTTAAGGACTTAATTCCAAAATCTATGACAACTTTGAGACCAAAAATGCATGCTTCATATTCTGCCATGTTATTTGTACAATTGAAGCAAAGTCTTGCGATAAAGGGAGTATGACATCCTTCAGGGGATATGAGTACAACACCTATGTCATTGCTGAGTGCATTGGAGGCTCCGTCAAAAACTAGGGTCCATCGGGATCCTTGTTCAGGTCCATCATATGGTCTGAGTTCTTCACAGTTGTTTAACATCATGATGTCTTCATATGGGAATTCGAATTTCATGGACTGGTAGTCATCCACAACTTGATGAGCAATGTGATCAGTTAGTACACTGCCCTTTATTGCTTTTTGGGTGTGTACTGAATGTCGTATTCAGTCAGGATCATCTGCCATCTCGCTATTCTCCCAAAGAGGGCAGGCTTCTTGAATATGTATTTTATTGGATCCATCTTGGATATCAATAAGGTAGTATGGGTCAGCATATACTTTCTTTGCCAGCGAGCAGCCCATGCCAGAGCGCAGCAAGTTTTCTCGAGCAGTGAATATCTTGTTTCACAGTGGTAAAATTTTTGCTCAGGTAGTAAATAACATGCTCTTTTTGGCCAGACTCATCATGCTTCCGCAACACACACCCATTGAATTTTCCAAGATAATTAGATACATGATAAAGGGTTTTCCCTCGAATGGCGGCATCAAAACATGAGGCTCTTGTAGGTACTCTTTGATCTTGTCGAAGGCATCTTGGCATTCATCATTCCATTCGACTACTTGATCTTTCTTCAATAATTTGAAGATTGGTTCACAAGTAGCGGTCAAGTGATAAATGAATCTGGAAATGTAGTTTAGTTGTCCTAAGAATCCTCTGACTTCCTTCTCGGTGAAAGCAACAGACATTTCTTGTATTGCTTTCACCTTGCCAGGGTCCACTTTGATACCTTTACCGCTGACGACGAACCCTAGGAGTTTACCAGACCTTACCCCAAATGTGCATTTATTCGGGTTCAACCTCAACTTGTATTTCTTTAGTCTCTCAAAAAGTTTCTGCAAATGGTTAAGACGTTCCTCTTCAGTTTGAGATCTGGCTATCATGTCGTCCACATAAACCTCTATTTCGTGATGTATCATGTCGTGAAATAGAGCTACCATGTCACGCTGATAGGTTTCCCCAATGTTCTTCAACCCGAATGGCATAACCTTGTAACAGAATATGCTCTATTATATGATGAAGTTCATTTTCTCCATGTCCTCCGGTTCCATTTTAATTTGATTGTAGCCTGAGAAACCATCCATGAATGAGAACACTTTATGCTGTGCGGTATTTTCAACAAAATATCGATGTGGCGAAGTGGGAAATCATCCTTAGGGATTTCCTTATTCAAATCTCTGTAGTCCACACACATGCATACATTGTCGTCCTTTTTAGGCACTGGAACAACATTGGCAACCCATTGTGGATAGGAGTTAACAGATAAGAATCTGGCATTGAATTATTTCATGACTTCGGCCTTGATCTTCTCTGACATGTCTTGCTGCATGCGACAAACTTTCTATTTTACTGGAGGGCAGTCTTCTTTTGTCGGTAGACGATGGACCATGATATCAACATCAAGTCCTGGCATGTCTTTGTACGACCAGGAAAAGATCTCAACATAATCATGTAGCAACTGAGTTAGACGCTTCTTGACACTGGGTTCCAGATTGGCACCCACTTTGACATCTTTCTCGTCCTCTTCGGTACCTAGGTTAATTGTGTCCACTAGTTCTTCGTGGGGTTGTATGGTCCTTTCTTCTTGTTGTAGTAACCTGGCTAGTTCCCCTAGCACTTCAAAATCTTCCTCACATTCGTATTTGGCTTGGTAGATTATATTTTCAGAGTCACAAAAGGCCATAGCAGAATTGTTACCCATGGGGTCCCAAATGGATGTAGATCTGCATTTTGAATGTGAGTGTGTGTAAGAGTATAACTATCTTTGAAAGAAATAAAAAAATGTAGAAAAAGAAACAAAGAGCACAAAGTTTGTATGCAAAAACGTCCATGATTCATTGATGACATATGAAAATGAGGTAACAACCCTTACAAATGGACCGTTGTGCCTCGGGTAAGACACGAGGTTTTAAAAGTCTGAATTGTTTAATTATTACAAGTTCGACAAAAATTTAAAGACAATTATTGTTGGATAAAAGTAATTGGGACAAAATCTTTAGCTTCCCAGTTGGTGAGTCCTCCATTGATGGTTGGGAAAATCCAATCTTCTAGGTCACAACTGTCATCATCATCCTCCACTGTGTTGACTCCGTGATTGTTGATCTTCAAAGGTGGTCCCTCAGCACGAGCATGGCGTACAGATTTATGGGCTCCTAAAGTGAAACCCAAACTAAATTTTTCATATTTGTAAGGGATATCCAGGAGTTGGCCCCAAATAGTACACCCACCTTCTTCGACCACTGCTCTGGCATCTTTCAGAGAAGACATCTTTAGCGGAGGTCTTGTAATCTTCGGGACTTGGGAAACAGTCTTTGTAGCTACCACTGTTTGTGGGACTTCCTCGAAGTGCTGAAACGGAGTTTCAATGAATTCACCATCCAATTCCACGTATCTGAAGGAGTTCAAGTGACTGACCATATATTCCTCTTCTCCATGGAAAGTAATGATTTTCCCCTTGGTCGGGTATTTCAGCATTTGATGTAATGTAGAGGTGACGGCACCAGCATTGTGAATACATGGTCGGCCCAATAAGCAGGAATAGGAAGGGCGAATATCCATCACATAAAAAGTTGAATCAAAGGTTTGAGTTCCAACTTTTATGGGGATGTCCACCTCTCCATGCACCATTCTCTTTGAACCGTCGAAGGTCCTTACCACTATATTGCTGGGTTTTAAGGTCAAACCTTCACAATCGAGTCTATCAAGAGCCTTCTTAGGCAGCACATTCCAAGACGAACTGGTATCAACCAAGACATGGGCCAAAGTTGTGCCCCTGCATTCGACCGAGACATGCAATGCCTCGTTATATTTCCTCCCTCTAGGTGTCAAGTCAGCATTGGAAAAGCCTAAACCATTATCAGCGGTCAAGCTGGACACACAGTCTTGGAACTGATCAACAGAGGTTTTTTTTGGTACATGGGCAGTTTTAAGAAACTTTAGCAAGGCCTTGGCATGAGCCTCAGATCACAACAATAAAGCCAATATGGAAATCTTTGACGGAGTCTGCCCTAACTGTTCGACTATGTTGTAGTCGCTTCTCTTTATAATTTTCAGAATTTCTTCCATCTCCTTTTGGGAGGCCTCTGGGAGAGATATTGATTGCGCCTTCATCCGGACATGCTCAATCAGAATTTGTTTGCCCCGAGTCTCGATCGACTCGGCAGTAGGAGTGTCATTAGGGGTAACCATAGGGATTGTAGCAGTAGTGTCAACAAGAACAGAAGCAGGGATGATCACAGGACCGGTAACAGTTTTCGGAGGAGAAATCTCGGGAGAGAATACTCTGCCACTTTGGGTTATCTTGCTGGTTCCCACAATGTTGCCGATGTCGGGGTCAGCCTTCTCAAAAATTGAGTCTTCATCAGCCAGCCAATCCTGCTTGACGCTGTGATATTAGACGTCACCCCCATAGTTCCATTGGACAGTTTTATCTGATGAGTACGAGATCGGCCCTGGCATAGTAGTTATTAGTGGAGCCACTTTAGGAACTGATGTAATCCTAACGGGTTTTTTGGTGGAGACCCTGGAAGGATTGGCAGAAACGGTTACTATTGAAACATCTTTGTAAGAAATGGTTGGAACAGGAGTCTTCTCAAACAAAATCTCTTTGTAATCCATTAGGCGCTGAACACATGCTTTCAGTAAATGGCAGCCAGTTGGTAGGGATAAACAGAGGTGACAACTTTCGTCACATCCCGGAAATAAACAAGCTTTCAACAGGTTCTTCTTGACAATCAGGAGAGGAGTAACAAGTTCATCAACAGCAGTAACAAACATATCATCTTCAACAGCGTTAACATCATGACCATGCTTGGGAATAGGAGCGGTGATAACATTTGGGATTTCAGGAGCATCAAATTCAATTTCTTTTGCTTCGAGAAGGTCTTGCACCTTGTTTTTCAAAGCCCAACAGTTGTTGGTATCATGGCCTAGACTTTCTGAATGTTAGCACAGCGAGCATTAGGATGGTAATGAGGAGATGCGGTGTTGGGATTATTTGGGGCTTCCTTCAAAGTTACCAGATTAGATCTCAACAAATGTGGCAGGACTTGAGATAGTTTCATATTAATCCGTGTAAATTATCTTACCGGTCTTTCTGTTCTAGGCTGATTGCTCCTTTATTGAGTAGGTGCAGGCTTATGGATCATGACAACCCCTACCATTGGATGGTGTTCAGTTCTATTTTGATTCCTTTGAGGATACACAACACCAACTTCTTTCTTCCAGATAAATGGTTTTCTCACGGCACTGGAGGATACGTCCTTTTGGATCTTCCCACTCTTAATCCCAGCTTCCACTCTTTCCCCGGTCAAGATTAATTCAGTGAAGCCTGCTGAGGAGCTTCCAATTAGATTATTGAAAAATGGACCAGACAAGGTCGCTAGAAACATATCCACTAGTTCCCTTTCAGACAGGGGAGGCTGGACTCTTCCTGCTAAGTCCCTCCATTTCTAAGAGTAGTCTTTGAAACCTTCTCTTGAAACCATAGCCATACTCTGGAGTTGAGTACGGGTGGGAGCAAGGTCTGTGTTGTATTGATACTGTTTATAAAAAGCAGCGACAAGGTCTTCCCAATTATGAATATTGGCCCTTTCCAGTTGATATAACTAATCTAGCTGAGTCCCAGATAGACTATCCTGAAAGAAGTGGACCCACAAATCTTTGTCATTAGTGTGAGGTTGTATCTTCCTTACATAAGATCGGAGGTGCATCTTGGGACAGGAAACCCCGTCGTACTTAGCGAACACTGGCGCCTTAAACTTTGGTGGAATAACAATCCCAAACACCAAACCCAACTCTTTAAAGTCCAGCCCGGGCACTTTCTGAATCTCCATTGCACTTAGACGCTCTTCCAGATGTTTGTATTTGTCATCGGTTAGGGGATACTGCTCTTCAGAGTAGTCTTCTTCTTCTTCCTCTTCAGATTCTGGCTGGGAAGTCACTTCCTTGCCTTTCCCTTCTTGATTATCTTTTTCACCAGATAACGCTGCGAAGTCTAGGGTCCGTCTGGCTTGTCCTTGGAACCTTCTTCCTAGATTCAGAACTCCGGTTGTTTTCTTTGCTTTCTTATTCTTTTCTTCGATCAACAAAGTTTTCAAATCCTCTTATCCTTTGGCTAGAGTCAAGAACATCTGTTGAAACTGGGCATTCTGTGCCTGGAGGTCTTTTATTGTGTGCTCGAGATCCATCTTATTGAAATAAATAGTAGAAAGGTGAGGAGACTTGTTATAAGAAACCTGCTTATGTTATGATGAATGGAGATGCACATGCAATGATTTCAAGGAAATTAGAGATTTAAATTTGCTTCAGACCAAAAAGGAACACACATTATATTAATAAATCAAAGTTTGATTACATCATGCCTCTTTTGGGTTTACAAAGAAATACAAAAACTCTAAGATAAAAAAGTTGTACGCATCCTCTTTGGTGCGATGTAGGCGTTCAGGCTCCCCCCTCATGAAGTTTCTTGGTGAGTTTCAAAACCTTCTTCTCGCTGGCATAGAATTGGGCCTCGAAGGTGTCTCGCTCCCCCTTAAGCTGTATCCAATCCCTTTGCAAGTCTTCGAGAGAGGTGGGCATGTCAGGATGTAGGATAGTGTATGAAACATCTCCTTCCATAACAGGCTCTATGATAACCGAGAGAATGGAGGGGTAAGGCATCATAAGACTTTGAGCACGAGATCGTACCCATTTGAGTTAAGGCTCAAGAGAGATGGAATTCTTATGCCCCAAAGTCTTGCTATCTACCTTGTTCAACATCCTCCAAGCTCGGATAAACCTCTGGCGGTAACCTTGATCATTGTTCTCGTAGTCAAATACCAACCCTTGAATAAGCATATTATGTGGACCATCCCTTCGGGTGTAACCAAATTGTCTTAAGGCTAAGCAGGGGTTGTAGGTGATTCCTCCTCTAATGTCAAGTAAAGGGACATTAGGGAATTCTCCATAACGGTCGACGATAGTAACATTCTCTATAGATCAGGAACACCAATGAATGTCTGAATGTCTGAGCGTCATCAACCTATGTGACCACCTTGAACCTTGCTCGTTCTTTAATACAGATTGGGGAAGATGCAAAATAAACCATCTTGCCAATAGAGGAGTACAACACATAAGGATACCTCTTTTCCTCATAGTGCGAGTGTGAAAAGAATGTAGGATGTCCCCTAACAAAGTAGGCACCGAGTTACGAGACATGAAGATTTTGATAGTGTTCACATCTATGAGTTGGTCAGGATTTGGAAACAAAACCACCCCATAGATGAGGAGAGCCACAATTTCCTCAAAAGCTTGCAAATCTAAGGAGTTCCAACAGTTTTGGGCTTTCTCAAACAATAACTTTGCTAAGAAACCTTTGACACCACTCCTTGTTTCCCAATTAGTTGTGACATCAGATGGTTGCAAGTGTAAGGCTTGAGAAATCTCTTCTGGCTTTGGATCTCTTTCCGTACCGTTGAAGGGTAGTTGATTGAGAGTGGGAATCCTCAAGAGTTGGGAGAATTTTTCCAAAGTTGGCACAAGTTGATAATCGGGAAATGTGAAGCAATGGTGTAGAGGATCAAAGAACTAGAAGAGCACCTTCATCATATCCTCATCAGTATTGGAGGTAACCAAGTTTAAAAGGCGACTATGTCTTTCGGTAAATGGAGAATTTTCAGGAATTCTTGATGCTAGCTCTTTAAGTTGAGGAGGGATCCTTACAAGATTGACTTGAATGGTTTTCTTGTGAATAGAATCCATGTCCTACAAAACAGAACAAAGAAAAATCCAAAAATCCTTGAAATGGTTAGTGAGTATGAGTATGATGTTATGATATTTATGATGATATGTACAAGTAAATGTACACAAGCAAAATAAACAAGTCCTTAGCTTTAGGCTTGCATGGAGTCTCATAGGTAAGTACCCTCTTGAAGTTTAGTTGGCTCAAACCTGTCCTAGTAATAGTAACCGGGTTCTAAGGAGTTCAATATCATTGGTTTGTTCCCTTGGGCATTGTTTCAGCGCAAGCCTCTTTAATGGCGACTGAAATATCCCAAAAAATCAAACCTCAATGAGTGTAGTATCGAGTATCAACCAACTTCGGACTGCACCAAAGCCGGTCACCTCACTACGTCCTAATGGCCAAGTTAGTCAAGTAAAGGTTCTAGAAGTTAGTTCGTGTTTCATGACATCACTCAGCGGCCCCTTATTCTCCTTGACTACTCAAGGGCTACCTGTACCCACAAATATGCCACACTAACATAGCTATTGCTTAGACTATGTCGGTATATCTCTCACAGTTTCCACAATGTATTACTACTTACCTATAAGGTATCCCAAATCCGGGTAGAGGATTCACACCCAAACAAAGAACCAAAATGTAAAGCATGCAAGTCAAACAATGAAAGCAAGTAAGTGTGATCTAACCCTAAGGTAACCCCACTTTTAAAATAGTTCCCAGTAGAGTCGCCAGTTCTGTAATGCGGTGGTAGAACTGATTTGGTTATTTTGCGTTTGATCACAAATGTTACGGTTAGCAAGATTCGCCACTGACTTTTCTTTTATCCAAAAGGAAAGGCTGAAAAGAACAGGAAAGACCTTTGAGATGTTTTCTTGAGTTCTGGGGGTAAATCATGAAAAGGGAAGGTATTAGAACCCTTTTCATCCATGTTTTTCCATGGGCTCTTAGTTACTTTCTAGATCACTTGATTTTGTTTGAAAATGTGCTTTGTGTGGTTTTTGAAAGTATTTTGTAAAGATGCCATTGTTTAGGCAAACTTTGTAATGATTCTCATTCATAAGAATGTATACAAAGTGTTTGATCTTTTGAAAATGTTTTCAAGTTTGAAAGATGTTTTGTGAAAGTGTTGGTGTTTATTTTGAAAATAGCAAGGATGTTTTTGTTTTGAAATTGAGCAAGTAACTAGGAACATTCTACCTACTCAAAAGTCTTTCATGTTCATTTCTTCTTTCCTTTGACATTGTTATCTTACCATTGATTTGGTAAGCAACCCTATCTTTGGATGTAAAAGGGACGGGCGTGGGTAATCCTATAACAATGATTAGCAATGTTGTAAGATATCTTAGCATTTTCTTTAAGGGACTAAGATCATTTTGAAAGGCAACATGGATAGCGTCATCGAGGGACTATGATCTTGTATTTTGCTTGTTTTTGCTAAGATACCTCACATGCATAATATGGCCATTTTTGTAAGGCAACCAAGTCGATTTATCCTAAGGGTGTTTGTGTGCAAGTGTGTTGATTTACATACTTGATTTGTCTTTGATTAGGGTTTGCTATTTGTTGGTTTTAATCTTTCCATACAAAACCTTAATTACTAGCATTTTGTATATAAAACATTTAAATTGCGGAAAATAAAAATACTAACGCTATTACATCATTTAGGGGAGGGTGTGTACACATTACAAATGGGGAATTGCAAGAAATTAAATCTAAATAAATTATTACAACCATATTGAATTTGAATAAATATACGAAAATGAAGATAAAAATGCAAGAATATAAAATGTAAAAAGAAAATGTGATTTTTGTTTGGTTTTCGTGAAAAAGGGTTTTTTGACTTAATTAATTAAAATAAAGTAATTAACTAAAAATAAGAAAATTAATATTAAGTTAGTAAAATAAATTAATTTAAAGAAAACAAATTTTTTAGGGTTTTTGTGAATTTAATTAAATTAGTAAATAAGAATAATTAAATAAAAGTCCTAAATTCTAAATTGATTTTAATTTACAAGAAAAATAATAATTAAAAATTATTATCTAAGTATATTAAAAAAAGGAAATTAATTAAAGAAAATGTTTTTGTTCTTTTAGTTTATGAAAAATAAACTAAATAAAAATAAATAATAAAAATAAATATATTTTTGGATTTTTTTATTAATGAAAATAATAATAATAATAATAATAATAATAATAATAATATTGATAATAATATTAATACTAAAGAAAATGTAAAATGAAAATAAAAAAAAATAACAAAAGAAAAATAAATGGGACAGGAGTGTAAACAGCAAGGCAGGGGGTCAGAACATAGCAAAAAAATAAGGCCCAATCATTTGGAGGCCCAAGCGCTGCAAAAACAAAGAGATTTCAAAAAAATGGAAAAGGCAACGCGCTGAGGTTCGAACCCATGATCTCTTGGTTACCATTGTGCTGCATTACCACTGGGGTGGCTGTACATCCGTTAACTTATGTGAAAGAACAAATACATAATGTAAAACATCTCCATGACCTGTATTTCGTCTTCAACCTTCAGCCAGCCAGACCCTTTGTATCTCATTCATTTCTCAACAAAAATGGAAGATGTAAACATGAAAATTATGTTATTTTTCCTCACGAGTCTAACCATGTAAACAACTAAAGCTATAGATCAAAGATTAATAAGAATTTCTCTGGCCCTAATTTGAACCCTAATTTTTTCAGAAACTTCAAACTTAAAATTCTCTAAGCTCAAGCCATGTAAATGAAAACTAAGGATATGTACAGCTTCAGGGCAATGATGTCTTCATTTCTTATTCACAAATAAACCATTAATGATGCTTGTATGAAGAGTTCAAAAGTCAGAAAACTCACCTTGCAAGAGTGTATCGTGTTTTGAGTTTGAGCAGCTTTTGAGGAGTTCCAATGATTGGGTTAGCTTCCTCAAGTTCCCAGGAAGCTAATGTGATGCTTAGCTTGAGCTGAAAGTGGCTGAGGAGTTCTGGAGAAGTCAAGGTGTAAGGTGCTGTTTTTGAAAATGGTGGATGGTGATGGAGGTGTTACAGTCGTGTTGTAGGGGCTGGAATTGTTTGTATATGTTATTTAGAAGCTTTTGAAAGTAAAAGACCAAGAAACGCACGAGCAAATTTGGAGATTGGATTCAAAACTCAGAAATGGCAAGTTTTTAGATGTTTTTGGTGATTCTGTGTTTTAGGGAGTTTAAGGGCTTGGGCATGCATGTGTTTTCTTGCAAATGGCTTATGTTTATGTATGGAAAAGGTTTGGAGACTTGAGGTGGTCAGAATTACAAGATCACATGTTTTTGCATCTTGACTTGTTTTTGAAGTAAGGTTGACAAACATGGCTTCAATGCATAGTACAAAGCTATCTAGAGTGGTTACCAACTTTAAAAAAGCTTATCTGACTTTGAAGAGGAAGTTTGTGCAGAAGGAATAAGTGCAAAGCTCAATGCAAATTGACTTTGCATAAAGCTTCCTTTATGTAAATGGCAATGGTGCCTTTGTGCCATTAATGGAAAACTTACTTGGATAAAGCTTGAATCAAGTGGATAATAGCTCAAAATCAAGTGTAATCTTATGATTATGGAGAGATCTTGAGGTTTAGAGGCCTGCAAAGCAAGATTGTGCAACATAGGTTTGAGATTTGAATTTTGTTCATCACAAAATTTTCCTTGTAAAACAACTTGAAACCCTAACTTCTGACCTTCGATTCTCCTTGCTCACAAATTATCTCAAGGAGTTCTTGGACATTTTGGAAAGCTTGTAATGTTCTCTATAACCCCTCTTTGAATCACTTTTACAAAATCCAAATGGAACTATGTGAAACTTGGGTCAGAAGTTAGGTCAAAATTTTGACCTAAAATGTTCAAAATTTCACGAAGTGTTTTAGTTTCATGACCATGACTTCATGGATTAATAACTTGAGATCCAAGAATTTATAGGATAAGTTGTGTAAAGAAATTTTGTAGATCTCATGGAGATCTACAACTTTCATGTTGAAAGTTTCTTTTGAATCATCTTGCATCATGGTGAAAAATTGGCTCAAAGTTGTGAAAAAATATGAAGTTTTCAACACTTAGAAAAATTTCTAAGTTTGAAAACTTTGACTTTTCAAAATGAAATCTTGAATTTTTGATTTCTTGATGAAAAAGTTTCATATTTTGACATGTTTTGATGAGTTGTGATCTTTGACACTTGATTTTGACCAAAAAGTCAAAGTTTGACTTTTCAGTGTACAATTGAATTTTGATTAGTTGACTGAAAATCAACTATCAATCCAATTGATCTTGAGCAATTTTTTGAGCCATGCCATTAGGTAAAAATGATTCAATTGAACTCTTGAGATCATGCCTCAAACCAAATAACCATATGCTAGGCAAAAAATCAGAAATTGCCCTTTCTCAACCAAAACCCTAATTTTGACCATTTTGCCCTTTTAATGATCTGATCAAATTTCTTGAAGAATTGTGGTACAGACATGATCAAATGATACATATGAGTTTATAATATTAATATGGATAAAAAATTATGAAGTTTGACTGTAAATTGGCCACATTTGACTTTTTCCCCAATACAACTGATTTTTAGGTCAACTACTCAATTGACTGAGCAAAAATGTGATCCAAGACTTGAAACTTGACATGAGTAATCTTGAGGGTCCATGATGATCCATGAAAGTCATATGAGGCATTAAAAGTTCAATTATCCTTGTGCAATCTCAAACCCTAATTTCAGTCATCAATGCTTAAGGAGGTGTCTTGAGCTGGTCAATCCTTGTGCAGTCTTGAACCAAAGGAGATCTTGTGAGAAAATATTTATAAAATGGAGGGAAAATTTGGGGTACAAAAACGTGCAAATGATATTTTATCCTTCCTCCATTTAATAGTGCACGAAACTCCAGAGAAATCATTACAAACTTTCTGTATTTTCCTTCCTACACTCCATATTCAAATTTCTCCTAGGAGTGTTGAATCTTATGATGCTGTCAATAAACTTGAATCTGTGAGAAGGTTGTATTTTGGTCCTACTCAAACACTTAATGTTGAAGCTAATGTTTGCACTTCTGCTAAAGGTTTTGTTATTTTAAATGAAATGGGTGATTTTATAACAACTAAAAGTTCGTCTCTGAAACTGTTCCTGATGGATCTCTTTCTAAAATTCTAGTTCCTGAATAGTGAGGTGGATATACATCTGGTGGTAAGATCAAGAAAAAATATATTTATTATAAACTTGGTAGTCTTTTTGTAATTAGCCAATGATCTACATCTCCTTCCTCGCACCAAATAACAACACAACCTTCCATTTTTGAATTTCTAAAACTCTTAATTCTTAACCATTCCAGCAAATTTAAACATGAGAGTTGCCTAAAATTGAACAAGAAATCCAATGGTATTAATTTAGGAAGGTAACAATCAAATATGAGCATGAATTTCATCCAGTACCAAAATAAAACCCTAACGGTTCACAGACACGATTCTCATCACACATGCAAAATTAATGAAAATTAATTACATGGTTACTTTGTGGACATTGTAATATGGTGGAAGAACTGAGTTTTTTGGTTTTATACAAATATGCGGATAACAAGAGTCACCACTTACTTTTCTTGTATCCAATATTTAGGAGAGGTGAAAAGAACAAGAAAGACCTTTGATAAATTTTGTGTTCAGGGGGTAATTTATGAAAAGGGAAGGTGTTAGCACTCTTTTCATTCGTAGTTATCTACGGGCTCTTAATTGCTTACTCACTTTTGAAAACTTTCTTTATGTATGTGATTTGTTTGAAAATAACTTTGAAATTCCAATGTAAGTCTAACTTTGTAATGATTCTTGTATTAGTCCACAAGAATGTATACAAAGTATTTTTTTGAAAATATTTTTTTGAAAAGTAGTGTGAAAAATGTATTGTTTGTGAGAAAGAAATTAGGAGTTCTTACCCACTAAAGTCTTTCTTGTTATTTTCCTTCTCTTTTAGAGATATTATTATCCATACCATTAGTTTGTAGGTAATCCCATCTAATCGATATGAAGGGACATGCGTAGGGTCATCGTATGGTCATCAAAGGCAACATGTATCGGAGGAACTAGATCATTTTGTTGGAAACTTTGAAGGGTCATCGAGGGACTATGATCTTTATTCGAAAGGGACATGATGGTTTGATCGAGGGTCTTTTGCTAAAGTATCCCCACTTTTGAGGGACGTGACCAATATCGTAAGGCAACAAGAGAAGATACCCTAGAGGTGCAAGTGTGAAGAGTGTATTGATTTCAGTTATTTATATTGATAATTAAGGTTTTCTATGTTTATTTTTAGTCTTGCCATATAAACCCTAATTACTAGTAGTTAAATATGTATAGAAAAATAAAGTGGGTAATGTAAAGTCCTACGCTATTAGATGGCTTTAAGAGAGATACATAAGTATAGAAATTTACGGGAAAGTAAACCTACGCTATTACATCATCGAAGGTGACACATAATTAAAAAAAGCGCGAGAAAATAAATCTACGCTATTACATTGATAATGCGACCTATACAATTTTCTAGGAAATTAAATAGCTACAGATAAATAAGAAAAGTGTTAAAAAATGTCAAAGACCTAAAATCTAAGGGTTAATTTTTTTGATGTTTTAGAGAAAATAATTTAAGTAATAGTAATTAATTAAAACCTAATTGTTTCTAATTAATTTAAATATTAAGAAAGAGGTTAATTAATTAATTAAGTAATTAATTAATTAATTAATTAATAAAAACATGTCAAAATTTAATTATTAATTAAAAACCCTAATCCTAATTTGTTAGGTTGTTAAAAAAAATCAGGTTAGTTAATGATTAATTATAGGATAATTAGTAAAGAAAATAGAAAAATTAGGGTTTAGGAAAAATAGAGTAAAAAATTGCATGGGGTGGGTGTTGAATCCATGCCCTTAAGGTCATAGGCGCTCCCTCTTGCCACTAGGCTAAGTTGTTGTTGGTGTTTTAGAATGGGAAGCAATCATTATTTAATAATCTTGCGCATAAACCTTGAAAAAAGAAAATAAATTGACAAAATGCAGGGATCGAACCCACGCTCCTCATGTTACAGGACTCCGTCTCCAACCATTTGCGCTACGCTGTGTTTTTGTTATAGAATAGAAACAATTAAATATATTATAAAACATATATCAGAGAAGCACCGGAGCCCTAACTCCGACCGTCTTCTCCGATGGACCAAAATATAAATCTCGCAAAAACACATGAGTTAAAGATCAAGAGGGATCATATCCCCCTAATTTGGAACTCTTTAATCCAATGGTGGTGTTAGTTTGGCCTGAAACTGCTTGTATCGTGAGATACGATTCTCAAACGAAGATTTTCCCTAACAATGGAAAATCTTCATCCCAGCATCAAACCTCACAAACAATGGTTCTAAAAATTCTAAACATCATTATGAACATGTATGTGTGCATCGAATCAATCCATAATGCATGAATAAAAAGTTTGAGTTTAGAGAATTTTACCCAACCGGTGCAACTTGGTTGTGATGATCTCGCGTGCTTCAAGTTTCAAGAATGGTTGGGATGGACTCCTAGGAACTTTAGGAAGATGATTTTATGCTTGGAATTGATTGACAAAGGCTGGAGATGAGGGTTGGAGTTTTCCCTAGTTTTGAGAAAATTTGAGATTTTGAGGGTGTGTTCTTGAGGAAATTTTCGTGTCCCTCTTGGTCTGAAGGTGTCATATGTTTATAGTGGTAGATTTAGGTCAACAAAGGTGAATCAATTCTCTTGTATTTCATGATCAAATATTTGATTGATGTTTTGTATGCAATATTTCTTTTTTAGGCCAATCATGTATCAATCATCTCTACACGTTTTTTTGCAAGTTGTCACCAACTTTTTGGGTTTATGATTTGATTCAAAAATAGATTCACCTGCCTTATATCATTTATTTCGTATTTTATTTGATTTATTTTGCTTTTATTTTAATAAAATGAAAATCAAAACTACAAATATAAATGAATGGATTCAGAGGTCTATTATGAGGTCAGGAACATGTTTGGACCTTAAAAGATGGGCCTATTAACCCAAAAATTCAAATTTGCTCCATTTGGACTTCATGCATTTTCTCAAAATTGCCCAACTTGCACCAATCATAACTCACTCAACTTATATCATTTGAAGGTGATTTTGGATTTTTTGGAAACCTCAAGATGTTCCTTGCAACCGTTTTGCTGGTCATTTTTTCATTTGAAGCCTCTAACTTGATGTAAAATGCTTTGACAAAAGATGTCTTTTAGTTGACTTTTAAAATGACCTGTAATGTTTTGGCTCATATATTTCAAATGAAACATTTTTTGGCCTTGAGCTTAGAGAGACAAAGTTGTAGAGAATTGAATTTATTTAAAAATGAGATTTGGTTGAGGAATTTCTGATGAAGTATGTGAAAGTTATGCTTGGTCAAAGTTTAGTTGACTTTTCCTTAAGAAAACCCTAATTCAGTAACTTTTGACTTTTGATTAATCTTGATTTTTCTTGATGAATCATGATCAACTCTTGATCAAATGATTAATGTGACTTCAAAATATTGATGTTGACCAAAAATGTTAAAGTTTGACTGTAAATTGGTCAAAGTTGACTTTTTTCCAATGTAGTTGATTTTCAACCATCTGACTAATTGACTAAGCAAACTTATGCTGCAAGGTTTGAAATTTGGAATGAGGATTCTTTGAAGCATATGATGAACCATGAATTCCATTTGAGGCATTAGAAATCCAATTTCCTTTGAGAAAAGCAAAACCCTAGTTGTAGGTCAATTTCTTAGGAGGAGGGTTTGTCTGGTCAATCTTTGAGTAGTCTTGAGTATCTGAGACCTTCATGAACATGAGGAGACCTATTGGAATAATTTATCTTGAAAATGGGAGGGAAAATTTTAGGGTACAACAGCTTCCCCTGTTCAATCTTCTTAAACCTGAATAGTTTGATTGGCATGTCCACCATTCGTGATCTGAAGGTGGAAGAGGATTGAACACTTAAGTGCCCAGAAATTTGCACTCACATGTGCACGTAGTAACATTGTTGGTTGATTATCTTTATTTAATGGGCTTAAATATGCCATTTAGAGAGGTGATACAGTGTCATCGGAGATGGGATTATAGATTCTATTGAAAGTAATTGTTGATAGGAGTATCAGAATGAGTCTACGCTCGACTGTATCTGAACAAGTATACTAGAATGAGTTTGTGTACAACTATATCTAGAAGACGTGTTGGGGAGTTTCATAATGAATCTTATGTTCCGATTGTATCTAAATGATGTTCTGGAATGAGCCTATATCTTGACTGTATCTAGGAGAGGATCAGAATGAGTCTTTGCTCGTCTATATCTGAATAATGTATTGGAATGAGTCTATGCCCGACTGTATCCAAATGAGTATCAAAATGAACCTTCTCCTGGTTGTATCTGAAAAATGTATTGGAATGAGTCCACGCTTGACTGTATCCAAAGGAGTACCAGAATGAACCTTCGCCTAGTTTTATCTGAGGGAATGCTTTTTAGAATGAACCTATCCGATTTGATCTGAGGGAAATGATTTTCAGAATGATTATATATGATTTTATCTAAGGGAAATTATTTCAGAATGAATGTATCTGATTTTATCTGAGGGAAATTCTTTTCATAATGAATCTCTGAAGGAAATGCTCGTCAGAATTAGTCACTGAGGGAAATGCTCGCCAGATTTAGTTTTTGAGGGAAATGCTCATCAGATTTACTCTCTAAGGGAAATCATCTGGTCATGTAGATGATCGCCCTGTCCTATTTCTTGAATTGATCTACAACCTGTATATGAATCACTAATAATATTCGTCAGTTTACGAACTTAACCTGAAAAGACAAAGTTAGTTTCCTGCAATGTCATGATGCGTGAAATGCAATGCATAATGATGATCTCAAAATAAATGATAATATTATATGTGTTTCGTATGCATATGTGTTGTACCCCAAAATTTTCCCTCTCATTTTATCAAGATTTCCCCTCACAAGGCTCCTTGAACTCCAGATAGGATTAGGGTTTTCCTCTGCTCAAGACATCTCCTTGCACTGATGACCTAAATTAGGGTTTGAGTTTTCATAAGGATTTTTGGACTTTCAATGCTCAAAGTTACTTTCATACTTCATGTTGGACTCATAAGTTTGTGCATACCAAGTTTCAAGCCTTGAATCAAATTTTTGCCCAATCAATTGGACAATTGACCTAGAAATCAACTGTATTGGGGAAAAAGTCAACTATGGCCAATTTACAGCCAAACCTCATGAATTTTGACCCACATCAACATTATGAACTCATATGAATAATTTGATCAAGTTTGGACTACAACTCCTCAAGAAATTTAATCAGATCATCAAAAGGGCAAAATGGTCATTTTTAGGGTTTTGACTGTACAAAGGCAATTTCTGATTTTTGACCTAGCCAATGGAAAGTTGGGCTCAAGAATGGATTCAAGGAATCAATGGCATCATATTGAATATTCAACAAGTTCAAAAGATCCCAATTGCATTGGATTGACAGATAAATTTTTCAGTCAACTGATCAAAATTTGACTGTACACTGAAAAGTCAAACTTTGACTTTTTGGTCAAAATCATGTGCCAAGGGTCATTTTTCATCAAGATGTGTCAAAACATGAAACCTGTTCATCAAGAAACCCAAAATTGCAAATTAGGGTTTAAAGTTGAAAAATTTCATAACTTAGGATTTTTCTAAGTTATGAAATTTTCTTAATTTTTCCTAAATTTGCCCAACATTTTCACCATGATGCAATTGGATTAAAACAAAACTTACAACATAAAAGTTGTAGTCCTCCATAAATTCTACAACATTTATTCACAAATTTTTCTCAAAAGAAGCTTGGATCTCAAGTTATGATTTTTGGAACAAGGGTCCCTAAAACTTTTAACTTAGTGAAATTTTGCCCTAGTTTAGGCAGGATTTTGGCCTATCTTCATGGCCATTTATCACATAGTTCCACTTGGAATATAAAATTGCATTTCAAAGATGGATTATAGAGCATGTTGCAAGCTTTCCAAAATGTCAAAGAAATCTCCAAACACATTTGTGGTTAGGGAGAATCGAAGGCTTGAAGTTGGCAAAAACTCACTTTTCATCCATGGCATATTCATTGTGATACAAATTGCAATTTCAAGTCAGCTTGCTTTGCACTAGATTACAAGCCTAAAAACCATTTCAAACTCAATAATTAAGTGCAAAACCATTGGTCTAAGGCATTGTTTTGGTCGTTAGAGCATTGCACCTTGGATTAATCCCTAAGTAGAAAAAGCAAAATTTCCATTTTTGCTTAAATCATGCTTTATGTTAAAACTGATTTCTTGAGCAATGGTCCATATCTCATACAGAAAATCAAATCCACAAGTTGGAGGGACAAAGGGCAAAGTGTGCAAGCATAAGGGTAGCCTGTACAGGCCTGTTGGACATCACTTCCCACTTTTGCTTCATATACAAGAAATATGCCAAATACATGAGAACTGGAACCTGAGCAAAAACCAACTTGTGCAAACATTTGAGACATCTTTCTCATACCCCTCTGAGCCAAAAACAAAATTTCTTGAGCCTTAAAACCTCCCATAGCTAGAAATCACCTTCCATTGGAAAAACAGGGCAGCATCTGCAACTTGACTTCCATAGCTCATTTTGCTCGTGCGTTTTGCCCCAAGTTGGTTCAAACACCTTCCATTCAATCCATCCAAGCTATCCCAAACCTCAAATACCAACTGTAACTCCATTTACAGGGTTTGCCATTTTCACTTTGAGCTTGTGCAGGTTGAGTTATGTAGGCTGATTCAAGTACATTCAAGGCAAGCTATACATTGTAGAAGGTCAAGTGAAGTTCAAGCAAGCTCCCAGACATCTCAGGCCTTGTTGAAAAGCTCCATATTGCCATACACGAAGTCAGCTGAAACAGGTTTTTGTCAACTTTCTATCTCTCTATTTAGGAACATTTAGCCTTAGGTTTGTGAATAAGAAATGTAGTATTCATTGCCATGAAGTTGTACATATGCTCAGTTTTCATTTATATTAAGCATGCTAAGAGAATTTGATCCATGAACATACTGAAAAAATTAGGTTAGATTTTAGGGCCAGAGAAATTCTCTCTGGTCTTTGAGAGTTAGGATTAGTTTTTTATATGGTTAGATTCGTCTTGAAAAGCTCTATAACTTTGATGTTATGTGTTTTTGCAATAGAGCTTGTATACAGGATGTCCAGGTTTGGTAATAGGCGCACGCGTTTTGTGAAGGACAGAGGTTGAAGATGAAGTGGTGGGCTGGGCTTGGTCCTGGCTCACTATTGACACCCCCCTTTTACTTTTTGCACCCCCTGACCCATTTCTTCATACTTTTGAATTTTTTCATTTTATTTTCATTTCTGATTTTGTCTTTTTATTTTCTAAATATAAAAATACCCAAAAAATATTTTTATAATTTTTTACATTTATTTTACATTTTATTTTATTTCTTTCTAACATGAAAACAATTTAATTACTTTTATCTTATTTATTAAAAACTTGAAAAATATATATAAATTATACTTTTATTTTTATTCTTTATTTTTATTCACACTAAAAATATTATTCTAAATATATTTATATTTTTGTATATATTTTATTTTATCATATTTAATTTAATTAATACATACATATATATATATATATATATATATATATATATATATATATATATATATATATATATATATATATATATATATATATATATATATATATATATATATATATATATATATATATATATATATATATATATATATATATATATATATATATATATATATATATATATATATATATATATATATATATATATATATATATATATATATATATATATATATATATATATATATATATATATATATATATATATATATATATATATATATATATATACTCTTATTTTATTAGATATTTTAGAATAAAAATATAAAAATATTACACTTTTATTTTTATTATTAAATATACTTAAAAATACTTTTTTTCTAAATATATTTTATTTTTACATATACTATTTTATTTTTATTGTATATAAATAAAATAATTAATATATTTATTTTCTTAAAGAAAATTATGGTTTTACCCTTAACCAAAAAACAATCTTTTTATTTTTATTTCTTTTTTCTTTTACATTAAATATTTTTACATACATAGAAATGAACAAAAACCTTTTTTGCATATTCATATTATTTTGTATATTTATTTAATTTATTTATTTGAATATTTTTCATTTATTATTCATATCATTGGATTCAATTTGGATGTAATAGTAAATTAGGGTTTATATTTCTTGTCAAATACACCCCATTCAAAAATTGTACCCCCATCCCCATAATCATGTTGTAATAGCCTAGACTTTTAATTCTCGCACTTTATTTCTTTCAATTATGCCATGATAGAAAGATTAGGGTTTGTATGCAAATAACCAAAATCAAACAAATAGCTTGACCTAATACAAAGACAAAAATGCATGAAAATCAAACACAATGCACACTTGCACCCCTAGGGTTTCATCCACTTGTTGCCTTTAAAAATGGGTCATGTTATGCATGTTGGGTATTTTGACAAAACAAAAACAAAACCAAAGATCATAGTCCCTCGATGACGCTATCTTGGTTGCCTAAACAAAGTGATCTTGTCCCTCAAAAAAATTGCTAAAAATACCTAACATAATTGCTATCATGGTCTGTACGATGACCCGCGCCTGTCCCGTTTAACATCCTAATACAAGGTTGTTTACCAAATGCAATGGTAAAACAACACTGTCAAAAGGGTTAAAAACATATAGGAAAGATCTTTGAGTAAAATAGGGTAGATAACTCTTAGTTACTTGATCAAAACTTGTAAAACATCCTTGCTATTTTAAAACACACTTCACAACATAATTTCAAGACATTTCCAAAACAAACTTTCAAAATATTGAAACATCTTTTCAAAAGACAAAAACACCTTTGTATACATTCAAACAAGAATCATTACAAAGTTTGCCACGACGATGGCCTCTTTTCAAAACATCTTTCAAAACCACACACAAAGCACCATTTCAAACAATTGAAAAGCAAAAGCAAATGATCTAAACAAGTAACTAAGAGCCCATGGATAACCATGGATGAAAAGGGTGCTTGAACCTTCCCTTTTCATAATCTACTCCCCGAACCCAAGAAAACATCTCAAAGGTCTTTCCTGTTCTTTTTTACCTTTCCTTAGGATAAAATAAAAAGTCGATGGTGACTCTTGCTAAACTAAAACATTTGCGAACACAAACGCAAAACCTCAAGTCAGTTCTCCCACCGTATCACAATATGTTATGATATTTTTAGATGATGTATGGATGTAATATGTCGTAGGAGCGTATCGGTAGATTCGTGTAACAACTCTGGATGGGGAAAATAAATCCCTGACTGTTGCTGGGGATGAAGAAAGTAATTCTTTAATTTTGTTTAAAATGACTATACTGGGGATTCTCGCTTTCTGTTTGAGGATACTACGCTGGGGATCTTCGAATTTTACTTGGGGATTTGATTCTTATGTAACCTAAATGGGGATAAAAGAGATGGATATCCTTCTAATGTACCATCTGACTAGGTTTCAGATACATGTATCAGCTCTTCTGGGGAGGAGGACGTTGAATGACATTTGGCTAGATAAGAGAATTTTGTTGGGGAATTTTCAGCATTGGAGAAATAAACTTTGTTGGGGAATTAAATCCTGTAGACTGTGTTGAGGAAATAATCTCTGATGGGGATTGGGAATCCATAGGCTGCAATGAGGAAGTTTCCACTGTATGTTGGGGAAATGATCAAACTTCCTTATCTTCTAGGGGATCTATTGGGCATATCGGGCTATCCATCAGGGATATGGAGGTGGACTATTGGAAGATGCCCCAATTTATGTCTGAGGGCATGTTAGACTTGTTGGCTAATATATCTCTGTTGGGGATGAGTTTGTGAAGATAGCTCTGTAGAGATAGTTCCATGGAGATTTCTGTGGGGATTTTATGGACGACTTGAACAGTATTCCAACTCCTAGAGTCTTTAGGAAATTCTAATCATGTCTTCATGCATATATTTGTAAATAGTAATCGTATTCAAATGCATATGTTCATTTAACATAATCATTGTACGTTTTTGCAAACAAAACAGAGAAAGTAAAAACAATTTTGAATATAGAAGGAGACAGAAATCCTAGTAGAGGAAATCTTCCTAAGAATTGAAAAGAGGTATAAAGTGATAAACAAAAATAAAGCTACGTGGAAACAAACCCATCGAGTTCCAACTCTGCTATTTCCCCCATGTCTTCGAGTATCTCATCACTCGTTATTGGAAGAAGATGGTTGAATTGATCTGTACCGTTTGAACTTGACGCAAGTAATAAAGCTAGTTATGACTATGTAGGTGATCCAATGGGACATATTCATACGCTTTAACCCCTGACTTTTTCCTGGACTTCCCTTTCGGTTTTCAGTCCATCAGGATATCCTTTTTTTACCCAAGTCGCCTTTTCAGGTTTTCGACTTGACGGGTGTACAACTTTTTTATTTATATACATCTAGAATTTTCCCCCAAACCCTTTTGATTTTCCGAGATGGCCTTATTTTTGCCTAGGCCTGTCAGCCTAGCGGGTCTCTTTTATGCGTAGTATTTTTTGACTATGTCTGTGTTTATAGGGTGTGGAAAATCTTCACTGTTCATGGTGGTAAGTATCATGGCACCACCAGAAAATATCTTTTTGATCATAAATCTCCCTTCGTATGTGGGAGTCTATTTGCCCCTGGGATCACCTTGTGGTAGGATGATGCACTTTATTAACAAATCACCATCCTGGTACACTTGATGTTTGACTTTATCGTTAAAGGCCTTGATCATGCGTTTCTAATACGTCTGACCATGACAAATAACTGCAAGCCTATTTTGATCAATCAAATTTATCAGGTCAAGTCGAGTCTGAATCCATCCGTCTTCATCTAAACCTGCGTCTTTCATAAACCTTAGGGAAGGAATCTGGATTTCAACAAGTAAGACAACCTCCATACCGTAGGCTACGGAGAATGGGGTTGCCCCAGTTGATGTACACACTAAAGTGTGATAACCATGAAGAGAAAATGGTAGCATCTCATTCCAATCTTTGAATATCATTGTCATCTTCTACAAGATCTTCTTGATATTCTTGTTGCCGGCTTCCACTGTTCCATTCATCTTTGGTCGGTATGAAGAGGAATTGTTATGCTTAATCTTGAACTGCATGCAAATTTATTTGATTTTAGTATTATTAAGATTGGTACTATTGTCCTTGATGGTCCTTTCAGGGATGCCATATCGACAAATAAGGTTATGCTTAATGGACTAAGCCACAACATTCTTGGTAACAAAAGAAAACGAGGCTACCTCTACCCACTTTGTGAAGTAATCAATAGCGACAAGGATGAAATAATGCCCATTGGAAGAAGTAGGCTTAATATCTCTGATCATATCAATGCCCCACATTGCAAATGTTTAAGGAGAAGTCAATACATTCAAAGGAACCGGAGGCACATGTACTTTGTCAGCATAAACCTGGCATTTGTGGCAAGTTCTGGAATGATGATGGAAATTGGTTTCCATGGTAGACCAATAATAACCTGCTCTCATAATCTTCTTATCCATTATATGTCCACTGGAGTCAGTACCAAAGACACCTTCGTGCATATCTTCCATAATTTTCTCAACTTCCTTCTTGTCTACATAACCAAGCAAAGTCGAATTGTGGTTGCGCTTGTATAATATTCCATAACTCAGAAAGAACTTGGCGGGGAACCTCCTCAGAAATTTCTTATCATTGATAGATGCTCCTTTGGGATATTCTTAAGTTTCGAGGTATCTTTTTTACTTCGTGGTACCAAGGCGTTTCCACTACTCCATCAGTATCAACTTCATAGTAATGCGCCAGTTCATCTATTCTCTCAATAGTAATTCATGGAGCTTCATTATCCCCTCTCACTTTGAACATAGATGACATGGTAGCTAATGCATCTGCCAATTGATCCTCTTCTCATGGAATGTGTTCAAAAGTGATTTCATCGAAGTATGGAATTAATGTCAACAAATGCTCTCGATAAGGAATGAGATTTGGATGCTTCGTGTCCCATTCTCCCTTAATTTGACTGATTACTAGGGCTTAGTCCTTGTATACATTCAAGAATTTAATCCGTATATCGATGGAAACTTTGATACCCATGATGCATGCTTCATACTCGGCCATATTATTGGTACAATCAAAACACAATCTGGTGGTGAAGGGCATATGGAAACCCTTGGGAGAGACAATCACAACACCAATTCCATTACCAAATGTGTTGGAATCTCCATCAAAAACCATAGTCCATCGGGATCCTGGGTCAGGTTCTTCATATGGTCCAAGTTTCTTCATAATCAATAACTAGCATGATGTTCTCATCTGGGAACTCAAAATTCATAGATTGATAGTCATCTACAGCTTGATGAGCCAAATGGAAATGATCTTCCAATAGACTTCCTTTGATTTCCTTCTGAGTAGTGTACTGAATGTCGTATTCTGTCAAGACCATTTGCCATCTTGCTATTCTTCCGGAGAGAGCGGGTTTCTCGAATATGTATTTCATTGGATCCATCTTAGAGATCAACAAAGTAGTATGAGTCAACATATATTGTCTTAGTCGGCGAGAAACCCATTCCAAAGTGCAACGAGTTTTCTCAAGAAGTGAATATCTTGTTTCACAGTCGGAAAACTTTTTGCTAAGGTAATATATTGTATGCTCTTTTTGACCAGACTCGTCATGTTTCCCCAATACACACTCGATTGAGTTCTCTAATACTGTTAAGTACATGATCATAGGTCTTCCTTCAACTGGTGGCATCAGAATTGGAGGTTCCTGGAGGTACTCCTTTATCTTATCAAAGACTATATGACAATCGTTATTCCACATCACTACTTGATCTTTCTTCAGTAACTTGAAGATTGGATCACAAGTAGCAGTCAAATGGGAAATAAATCTAGAAATGTAGTTCAATTGTCCCAGGAAACCTCTAACTTCCTTCTCAGTACAGAGAGCTGGCTATTCTTGGATGGCTTTAACCTTGGCAGGGTCAACTTCAATACGTTTACCATTGACGACGAAATCTAGGAGTTTATCGAATCTTACCCCAAAGGTGCACTTGTTTCGATTCAACCTTCACTTGTACTTCTTTAGTCTCTCAAACAACTTATGCAGGTGGTCGAGATGTTCTTCTTCAGTCTAAGACCTGGCTATCATGTCATCAACGTAAACCTCTATGTCATGAAGGATCATATCATGGAACAAAGCTACCATAACACGCTGATATGTTGCGCCGACATTCTTCAAACCTAAAGGAATAACTTTGTAACAGAAAGTGCTCTAATGTGTAACAAAAGTAGTCTTCTCCATGTCTTCAGGTGCCATATTGACTTGATTACAACTAGAGAAACCATCCATGAAGGAAAATACTTTGTGCTAAGCGGTGTTGTCAATCAGAACATCAATATGCGAAAGCGGAAAGTCATCTTTGGGGCTTGCCCTATTCAAATCCCTGTAGTCTATACACATACACACCTTACCATCTTTCTTAGGTACTGGAACCACATTTGCAACCCACTGAGGATAGTTCGTAACAACTAAGAAACTTGTATTAAACTGCTTCATAACCTCAACTTTGATATTTTCAGACATCTCGGGACGCATACGATGAACCTTTTATTTTATAGGAGGACAACCTTCCTTCATAGGTAGATGGTGAACCACAATGTCAGTATCAAGCCCTGGCATGTCTTTATAAGACAAAGAAAAGATCGCACCATAGTTACGCAACATCTGGATTAACCTCTATTTGACACTGTCTTCTAGGTTGGCACCTATCTTGATTTCTTTCTTGTCCTCTTCAGTACCAAAGTTCACAACCTCAATTGCTCTTCAGGTGGTTGTATGGATCTTTCTTCCTACTTTAAAAGTCTAGCAAGTTCTCTAGGTACTTCAAAATCTTCCTCATCTTCGTCCTCAGTTTGGTAGATCGGATTTTCGAAGTCATAATTGGAAATAGAAGAATTGTTATTAATGGGACCCAGGGTGGATGTTGATCTGAAATTTGTTATGTGGGTGTGTGTAAGAACACATAGCTATTTTGAAAGTGTGGATACGGTGGGAGAACTGACTTGTGATTTCGCGTTTGTGTTCGCAAATGTTTCGGTTTAGCAAGAGTCGCCATTGACTTTTTATTTTATCCTAAGGAAAGGCCAAAAAGCACAGGAAAGACCTTTGAGATGTTTTCTTGGGTTCGGGGGGTAGATTATGAAAATGGAAGGTACTAGCACCCTTTTCATATATGGTTATCCATGGGCTCTTAGTTACTTGTTTTAGATCACTTGCCTTTTCTTTTCAATTGTTTGAAATGGTGCTTTGTGTGTGTGGTTTTAAAAATGTTTTGAAAAAGATGCCTTGTCTAGGCAACCTTTGTAATGATTCTTGTTTGAATATATACAAAGGTGTGTGTCTTTTTGAAAAGATAATTCAATGTTTTGAAAGTTGTTTTGAAATTGTTTTGAAGTTGTGTTGTGAAGTGTGTTTGAAAAATGGCAAGGATGTTTTGCAAGACTTTTGATCAAGTAACTAAGAGTTTGTCTACCCTAGTTTACTCAAAGATTTTTCTTATGTTTTTAACCCTTTTAATAGTGTTGTTTCACCATTGTGTTTGATGAACAACCTTGCGTTAGGATGTTAAATGGTACAGGCGCGGGTCATCGTATACAATCATTGAAGGCAACTTATGAGACGATCTAGCAATTTTGTAAGGGACGAGATCGTTATATCGAAGGCAACATCGAGGGTCATTGAAGGACTACGATCTTTGTTTATCGAAGGGACATTTGCTAGAGTGTCTCATACTCGAGGGACATGATGGCATTTTCCGAGGCAACAAGCGAGGTTACCCTAGAGGTGCAAGTGTGAATGGTGTATTGATTTTCATGCATTTATCTTGTATTAGGTCATCTAGCGATTGATTTTGAATCTTCGCATACAAACCCTAATTACCATACTGTATATGGAAAGCGATAAATTGCGGGAATTTAAAGTCTAAGTTATTACAAATAAGTATCCAGGGATGGGGGTACAAATGTTTACAAATGGGGATGAGTCTTATCAGAATAATGTCCAAGTATTATGTTACAACCAAATTGAACTTGTCGCATTCTCAGTGTAAAAATATAACAAGGTATGAGATGATGGAAATCAAAGAGATATGAGATGTGTATATTTATTTACGAATGATCAAATGAAAATTCTAACCTAAAAATATTAAGTATAATTATTATTTATTGTATTTTGGTTAATGTTTTTAGAAACTTATATAAAAAGATTAATTAAACAAAGTATTTAATTAAATATACAAATATTCATTATTAGTTCACTTTATTATTAACAAAATAAAAAAAACTTTTTATAATAAAAACAAAAAAAGAAAAGTATTATTATTTTTTTTTTTAAGAAAGTAAATTAATTAACAAAGAAAAGAGTATTATTTTGGAAATAAAAAAAAAAGAAGAGTGATGGGCCTAGGTATATGTTTTGGCCCAAAGTGGTATAACAACAAAGGATGCTGAAGGGAAAATGGGGGGTGTAGGCGCTGAAAGCAATTGGGCTTTATGTTGAATTGGGGCGGAGGCCCAGTTGCATTGTTGGAACAACTTTGTTTAGGGTTTGTTCATAATTTTCGTCCCTCTTTGTTTCTCAACCATGAGCTTCTGACTAATCTCTCTCCAAGCTTCCAGTCGCCAGAGCACTACCTCCAACCTCTCCTTTCCGTGACTACACAGGGCGGCGATTTGAAAGGTAATAATTTCGTTCTAAGCACGTTTTAGGGTTTAGGTTTTACTCTTGCATGTTAACGTTTTACAAAGCTTTGATCTTCGATATTTATGATATGGTGATGCATAAAAAGAAAACAATACCCTTGGGGTTTTGTTTCTGGAGAGGCGATGAAGGGTTGGAACGGCGGCGCTCTAAGGTGGCCGGAGGAGGGAGGAGCGTGATGACGCTTATCTGGTACTTTGTATCTTTTAAACGTTTGATGATGAATTTGTATTCTGAAAACCCTATATCATTCGCTTCTGAATCTTCTTTTCTTCTTCTCTGAGTATTGGCTTTTGATGATGATTGATATATTCTGAGAAAGGTTATTTTGGTGTTTACTGATTGTTAATGATGGACGTTAATTCTGAGACTTGCTTGTTATTGACTTCCCTTCTGACTTCTTCCTCTTCTTTGAGTGTTGACTTTCGATGATGAGATTCGTTCTGAGATGTTTCTACTATTGTTGATTTGGCTTATGATTTGTTAATTTGGTGTTTGGATCTTTTGTGATGATGAACTTGAACTGAAAAAGGGCTATTTGTTGTTCTTGATTTGGATGTTGTAACAAAACTAGCTTGATGGTTTTGTTTTGAGATCGTGTTTGTTAGTTTAGGCAGTATTGAATGGTTTCTGAGTTTTTTTGCAGGTTTTAAAACAGGCTTGAAAGGTTTGAGTTTTTGCAGGTTTGGAACAAGCTTGCTTCTGCAGGTTTGCTATTTTGTGAGGCCTGTTTTGGTAAGGTAGGCTTGAATGTTTTGAAAGCTTTTGGTTTGCAGTTTAAACAGGTTGGTGTTTTTGGTGAGCAGGCTTGAAGGCTTTAGGCAGGCTTGAAGGCTTGTTTGGTAAGGCAGGCCTGGATGTTGGACTTTTGAATAGGTTGGAGGTTTGGAGGCATTTGCTTCTGGTGTTTGGAGGCAGGTTTTTTTGTGTTTGGAGTTTGATAGCATCTCTGAGTTTTATTTGTTTGGTACAGACAGGTTTCTGAGCTTTGGTATACAGGCTTATGCTTGTTCTTTCAGCTTGCAGTTTGTGGCCTTTTTAACAGGCTTGAACTCTGTTGCAGTCTTGTGGCTTGAGCTGTAGTTATTGTGCAGGTTTTGGACTTGCATTTTTTTGGTTCTATCCTCCTCCTCCTCCAAAATATTAGACTGTTATCTTCTCTTATATCTTTTAAGCCTGCCAAAACTGCAAACCATTTTCTGATTCTCTCTTTCTCTCTCCATAAAAAGCATTTTTAATTGCTTAATGTACTTTTTCTGAAAAGATTGTTGGCCAGAATATGATGATGTGTTTTGACAAGCCTGCTTGTTTGTATTTTGGTTCTTCTCCTGCATTCTGTACTTTCTTCCAGATTTCCTGCATTGTTCTTTTTGATAGCTTGTGTACTTGGTTTGACAGTTTTTCAACTTAGTTTGCTTTTCTGTTTTGACAGTGAGTTTGCATTTTGAAACTCAGTTTGGCAATTCAATTTGACATTGTGCAGCCTTGTGCCTTCTTTGTGTGCAGCCTTGTGCCTTGTATCTTTGCATTTAATTGATTGTATGCTTGCAAAATCTTTTACTTTCCTCTTTGTGAACCAAGAAGAGAAATCTTCTTGTGATTTGCAAAGAGAACGAGTAAAACATGATGAAACCAAAAAACAATCTGATTTCGGCCAACAAGCTTTAATGATGACTTTATATTTATCTGCTTGAAAATGCTTTTCAATTTAACTGCACTGATTTCTTTTTCTGTCTTTGCAGGTAAATACCAGTTGGATAATGGAAGAAACAGTAGAAGATCAAGATTCCAAGAGATTTATTTTAGGCTTTTAGATTTATTTTCTTTTCATTTATTGTAATAAACACTATTGTAAACATTGTAAATTATAAATTTACAATATTCGAATAACATTTGTAACGATATTTAAAATAAATAAATAAAAGTCTTTGTCAAATATTTCATTCTTTCTTTTGCACTGTCTATTTAATTATTTAAATCTCTTGAATTAAAATAAATGGAAATGTATCCCAATAACTTTAATCCAGATGAAATAAATAATCAATAAACTTTTCCGTCTCGCGATCTCACATTAATCACAATACGCCTGGCACTCCAATTAATCATATGCTTTGTATAGTTAAACAAAACAAACATTCCACACACCTTTCACTTCACTGATCAAACCAATGCCTCAAAGTTTCAATCAAAAGCCTCAGCTCCTATCCCAGATGTTTAGGTTTTGAGAAACAAACAACAATCTTGAACAAGCGTAAAAATAATGTAACAGTCAATTGAAATACTATGGATTCAATTTCTTCTGAGAAATGCGTGCGCAAACCCTAATCCTGGATTATTGTCAAAGAAACGTCTGCTTGATCAATTCCTGAGCCAATATTAACCCAATCAATGCAAACCCTAATTCTGGACTTGCTGATAAAGAAAAGTTTGTTTGACCGATTCTTGGGCCAATCTTGAAAGATCAGGGAAAACCCTGAAGTTGTGATTTCTTGTAAAAAATGGAGGGAAAATTTTGGGGTACAACAGTTGCCCCTGTTCAATCTTCTTGAACCTGAAGAGTTAGATTGGCGATTTTTCCGTTTGCGACTTGAAGGTAAAAGAATGATTGGACACTAGAGTGCCCAAAAAATTTGCACTCGTCAAAGCGTAGTTGAGGGAATGGGCTTAAAGATGCCATTTGGAGATGTGACAAAATCTTATCAGAGATGGGCTTAAAAGATGCCATCCAAGAATGTTTGTTGAACTGTATGTCGTAGGTGAGTGGGTGAGTATCAGAAAGGTATCCATGTTTGGAACATCTCTGAGCTAGGGGTCTGAATAAGCAATAGATTGACATCTGTGTTTGGAGAATCTGTAAACTGTTTTTAGAAATTGAGTTTGAACAAGCGATAGATTAACATCCGTGTTTGGAGAATCCGTAAACTGTTTTCAGAAGTTGAGTCTGAACAAGCGATAGATTAACATCCGTGTTTGGAGAATCCGTAAACTGTTTTCAGAAGTTGAGGTCTTTATGAGTAGCAGAATGACTTCCGTGTTTGGAGTGTACCTGAGACTGTAAATGTATTGGAATTTTGAATGAATATCAGAATGACTGCCGTGTCTGGGGTGTATCCGTACTGTAACTGGAAATTGATTTTTTGTATGAGCAAAAGAATGGCGCCCATTTTTGGTGCGTATCTGAGTTGTAACTATATTTGAACTTTGAATGAATATCAGAATGATTGTCGTGTCTGGAGTGTATCTGTATTGTATCGGGGTAACAGAGAAACATCTGTGTATGGAGCAATTGTGTGCTGAGGATAAACTATGAATGAGTGACAAAATGGCAACCGTGTCTGGAGCGTATCTGGACTGTATCTGAAGTTGAGATCTGTATGAGTAGTAGAATGACCGCCGTGTCTGGGGTGTATCCATACTGTAACTGGAATCTGAATAAGTAATAGAATGATTTCCGTGGCGACTGCACTGGGGGAATCAAACTTCTGGTGTAAAGGCCAGAACAACGTCCGTGTTTGGAGCGTATCTGCACTTGTAGTTGATAGTTGAATCTGAATAAGAGATAGAATGGCTGCCGTGTCTGGAGCGTATCTAGTCTGTATCTTGATTGTTGAAGTCTGAATGAATAGTAGAATGACCGCCGTTTCTGGGGTGTATCCGTACTGTATTTTGACTTGCAGTTCTTGAATGAGTGATAGAATGACCGCCGTGTATGGGGTGTATCCGTACTGTATTTTAACTTGAAGTTCTTGAATGAGTGATAGAATGACCTTCGTTTCTGGGGTGTATCCGTACTGTATTTTAACTTGAAGTTCTTGAATGAGTGATAGAATGACCGCCGTGTCTGTGGTGTATCCATACTGTATCCGAATAATTGTTAATGATAGCCTTTTAATCCTATCCTGAAAAGGGTAAAATGTTAGCTAAAACACGAAGTTATATTGCATGATGTGTATGATGCAATGAATTGTAATCCATGTTTATGATATATGAATGTAATGATTATGCATGTAAGCTGAGTAGCTGTCTTGCTGAGGAAAATAAATCCTGGATAATGAAATCTTTGACTGCTGCCGGGGAAAGTAAATCCTTGATTGCTGCTGGGGGATTGAAAATCCTTTGATCATTGAAAATGAGAAGTCCTGGGACCACTGTTGGGGGAAATCAGGAGTTTGGGTTGTATGCCAATCTACCGGGGGTTCCTATTTTGAGGAGATCTTCATTGGGGAATATCTGAAAACTCTGTGAGGAGTTGAGAATGAGAGTCTTCACTCTGCTTGGGGAATTAGATCCTTGTGGGGAATAGCCATACTGTTGAAAAGTAGTTATCCTGTCGGAGAGTAAAACTCAGGATTCTGGAAAAAGCTTATTCCTGTCTGGAAGAAGTTCAGGTTTAGGTTGTATGCCACTTTAAGAATGAGAATCTTCACTCTGTCGGGAATACCAGAAATTCAGATGTTATTCCACTCTGAGAAATGAGAATCTTTATTCTGTCGGGAATATCAGGAGGTTGGGTGTATGCCAATCTACTGGGGAAGCCAAAATGAGAATCTTCATTCAGGTCTTGGGTCATAAGATTGGGTGTATGCCAATCTCTTGAGGTTTTAAGGATGATAATCTTCATTCTGTTAAGGGTCAGGAGGTTGGGAGTATACCAATCTTCTGAGGTTTCAAGGATGAGAATCTTTATTCTGTTAAGGGTCAGGAGGTTGGGAGTATACCAATCTTCTGAGGTTTCAAGGATGAGAATCTTAATTCTTGAGAGAAACAGATTTTTAGGAGCTTCAGTTGTCCGTTATTCTGTTGGTGGATATCAGGAGCTTGGGAGTATACCAATCTCTTGAGGTTTTAAGGATGAGAATCTTCATTCTGTTAAGGGTCAGGAGGTTGAGAGTATAGCAATCTTTTGAGGTTTTAAGGATGAGAATCTTCATTCTGTTAAGGGTCAGGAGGTTGGGAGTATACCAATCTTCTGAGGTTTCAAGGATGAGAATCTTCATTCTTGAGAGAAACAGATTTTTAGGAGCTTCAGTTGTCCGTTATTCTGTTGGTAGATATCAGGAGCTTGGGAGTATACCAATCTCTTGAGGTTTTAAGGATGAGAATCTTCATTCTGTTAAGGGTCAGGAGGTTGGGAGTATACCAATCTTCTGAGGTTTCAAGGATGAGAATCTTCATTCTTGAGAGAAACAGATTTTTAGGAGCTTCAGTTGTCCGTTATTCTATTGGTGGATATCAGGAGCTTGGGAGTATACCAATCTCTTGAGGTTTTAAGGATGAGAATCTTCATTCTGTTAAGGGTCAGGAGGTTGGGAGTATATCAATCTTCTGAGGTTTCAAGGATGAGAATCTTCATTCTTGAGAGAAACAGATTTTTAGGAGCTTCAGTTGTCCGTTATTCTGTTGGTGGCTGTAACTTCCAACAGGTGATGAAGGAAATTTTGATGACGACCGTAACTTCCAGCAGGTGATGAAAGAAATTTTTAACGACCGTGAATTCCAACAGGTAATGAAGGAATTTTGATGGCCGATCGATTTGAAATGTAATTTGCTTTGGAGAATAAGTCCTTGACAAGTGTTAGGGAAATAAACCCATGACTGCTGGCCTGCTTAGAGAGGTGATAAACTTCTCGAGGACGCTTGAATTTCTTTTCAGAAAGATTTCGGAGAGGTTTCATCACTACCCCTAGTATCAGATGCTTGTGGCATTGTCAGGAAACTTGGACTGTTCGTAACCCTTCGATGAGATTGACGTTTAAATGCCCCAAGTGATGGTGATGGGGATTTGCCCCAGGTTAACCTGTAATTGAGAGATTTCTTGAAATCTTGACTGGACTGCCCCAGGTTCATTGAAATTTGAAATATTTGTTGAAATCTTGACTGGACTTCCCCAGGTTAACTGGACAATACCATATCAAATCCCCTTTTGTTGATAGAAAATTTTTGTAACGGGAGTGTCATCCCACTTGAAATGATTTTATTCACCGAGAGAGTTTTCGTTCCTCCGAACATTCACTGTTGTGAATTTCTTCAATGTCAAATAAATAAACATGTGCAAACAAATGATATTCAAATAATGCAAAGTTTATGCTTGTCTCGAAGTTTTGAAAAACGCATTTTTTAGCAGAAAACTTTTTATAAGACAAATTCAACATAAGATTTAGGGCAAAGCCTTACAGGAGTCATGATACCTTTTGTAACAGTATGCTTTCGAACTAACCCATGCTTCAATTAGGACTTTCGAAGGGTTGTAACGTGGCTTGGTTCATGTTTTAAGAAGCAAATGATAAAGGCCTAAAGTATATTTGTACCCACCCGCTCTTCGTGATGTTCTTCAATCCTAAACTCAGTTAATTGTGTGTTGAACTCTATTCGAGTTTGGAACGACATTTTGGAGGTGGTCCACACCAGTTGAATTTTATGGAAGGCAATCATCATTTTTGCAACATTTTTCCTGTTGTTGAGGATTTATAATGACCTTTTTCTTTTGATTCGTTATCCCTAATTTTTGCCTGACTGTTCTGGTTTTCGAGATTACAGTCAGCGGGGTGCCCCAACTTTCTTAAGCCTCCTTCATAGGTTTTGGCTTAGTGGACTTTTCTTTTTTGAGAGATAATGACTGCCTATGAGATAAGGAACCATCGTTGTCTTTTGGTTCCAAAGGAAATGTTTTTGATGTCATTCGTTGTATTACGAACTGAGATTTTGCAACTTTAATGCGCATCTTTTGAATTAACTGAGAGACTACCCTGCCCCAGGTTTAATCAAAGGTTTTAATTTGGGTTTAAAACAGAAAACTCCTACTTCTTTGGCTCGAAGGGGTTGACTAGGGATTATCTTCCTTATAACTCCAGTGTTTAGGATTTGAAAGAAACGCCTGTACATCATCAGCAAGGTCTGTTCAAAAGCATATTGTATGAGATTATGGTTATGTTTCGTCATCCTCCCTCTAAAGGCTTGTAGCTTTTTATCAAGAGTTAAATATCATAAAGAAATTAGGAAGCATAATAATAGTGAAAACGAATGGATGAATTCAAGACAAACATATGCAATGCATTAATGAAACATAGTTTGACATCAATAGATAATTGTTTGAGTAACAAAAGAAATTACAACTTGAAAATTCAAATGGAACAAAAGTCTCTCAGTTCGAGCTTTGTCATTTCAGGTGGAGAATCCTTAGCGGAATATCTTCACCTCGCCATCCGGAATGAATTCCAGCACTCCTTCGTCAATCAAGTCTTGGATCTTGTTTTTTAAAGCCCAACAGTCATCGGTGTCATGTCCAGGACTATGAGAGTGGTATACAAAAAATGCGTCGGAGTGATAGCTAGGAGTAGAGGTATTGGGCTTCCGAATAGGATTCCTTTAAGCAAGCAGATTGACCTCCAACAAGCGTTTCCGTATTAGAGATGATGGTATGTCAGTCTCAGAGGAATGTCTTCCAGACGTATTTTTCTTACGCCGATTACCCCGCTGATGCTGGCAAGGTTGTGGATGGGCTTGTCACCCTGAAGCAAGTTGAGGAGCTTTTCCCTTGTCTTGTTGTCTCAAAGGAGGTTGAATGATGACTTGATCTTCAACCCCAGTTGTTTTCCCCACTTGGTTGTCTCGAAGCAGTTTGTTGACGAGAACCCTGAGCTCCTCTTGTCTTTGAGCCAGGTCTTGAATGAGAGCCATCTGGCCCACCAGCTGTCCCATCATCTGGATCTTCATTGTTGCCAGCTCAATCTGTAGCTCTTCCAATTGATCATTCCTGACACTACCTGAATTCCCTAGGACCATGCCCCTTGTGAGGAGAACTTTCACTTCTTCTTGTCCTGGGACAGGTTCAAGAACATTTCTTGAAGCTGAGCGTTTTGATCCTGGATATCTTTGACAGTCCTCTCTAGAGCCATCTCTACTGAAATAAACTGTAGGAGAATAAGGAAACCTGAAAAGGAAAACCTGTTATGATACAATGCATGATATGTGGATGCATGTTTTCAAGAATCTCTCGGGGTAAACACAAGAAAAATGTTAGAGGTTGAACTTTGATCAACATCTTTGACTGGAGAACTTTGTATCGGTGGATGTCTTTCCACGAGAAACAAGCTCACCATGTCAAGTGGGTCATAGCCCTCGATTCAAGTTATTGCACTTGATCTTTGACGGTGTTTGTTTAGAGGAAAATGAAACCTCTTGCCCTTTGGTAGATGTCTGGTTCAATGTGACCCTGCATCAAAAGACCCTCGAGATCCTTGAAATGGTCATTGAAAATGCTATGGTATGATGTTATGATGTTATGTACAGGTATGCAAAAGTAAGAAAGGGTATATACAGGTAATCATATTCACACAAAGAAGACAAGTCCTTAGGTTTAGGCTTGCATGGGGTTTATGGGTAAGTACCCTCTTGAAGTTAGTTGGCTCAACCTGTCCTAAAATAGAAATCGGGTTCTAAGGAGATCAATATCACTGGATTATTTTCTGTGTTCATTGTTTTGGTTTAACCACTTAACTGGCGACCAAAATATTCCAAGAAAACAATCCTCAATGAGTGTAGTATCGAGTATCTACCAACTTCGGACTGCACCAAAGTCAGTCATCTCACTACCCCTAATAAGGCCAAGATGGTCAAGTAAGGTTCTAAGAGTTCATTAGTGCTTTACGACATCGCTCAGCGGCCCCGTATTCTCTTTGATTAACTCAAAGGCTACAGGTATCCACAAATATGTCACACTAACGTAGCCACTGCTTCAACCATGTCGGTATACCCCGCACAGTTCCCTCACAATTTATTGCTACTTACCTAAAAGGTGCCCCCAAATTCGGATGTAGGATTTAAAACAAACCCAAACAAGGAACCCAAAAAGTAAAGCAATCATAGCAATCAAAGTAAGAATGTAAAGGTGATCTAAAAACCCTAAGGTAACCCCACTTTTAAAAACTTCCCCAGCAGAGTCGCCAGTTCTGTGGATACGGTGGGAGAACTAACTTGGGATTTTCCGTTTGTGTTTGCAAATGTTTCGGTTTAGCAAGAGTCGCCACCGACTTTTTATTTTATCCTAAGGAAAGGCCAAAAATCACAGGAAAGACCTTTGAGATGTTTTCTTGGGTTCGGGGGGTATATTATGAAAAGGGAATGTGCTAGCACCCTTTTCATCCATGGTTATCCATGGGCTCTTAGTTACTTTTTTTAGATCACTTGCCTTTGCTTTTCAATTGTTTGAAATGGTGCTTTGTGTGTATGGTTTTGAAAATGTTTTGAAAAAGATGCCTTGTCTAGGCAACCTTTGTAATGAGACTTGTTTGAATATATACAAAGGTGTGTGTCTTTTTGAAAAGATAATTCAATGTTTTGAAAGTTGTTTTGAAATTGATTTGAAGTTGTGTTGTGAAGTGTGTTTGAAAAATGGCAAGGATGTTTTGCAAGACTTTTGATCAAGTAACTAAGAGTTTGTCTACCCTAGTTTACTCAAAGATTTTTCTTATGTTTTTAACACTTTTAATAGTGTTGTTTCCCCATTGTGTTTGATGAACAACCTTGCGTTAGGATGTTAAACGGGACAGACGCGGGTCATCGTATACAATCATTGAAGGCAACTTATGAGACGCTCTAGAAATTTTGTAAGGGACGAGATCGTTTTATCGAAGGCAACATCAAGGGTCATCGAGGGACTACGATCTTTGTTTATCGAAGGGACATTTGCTAGAGTGTCTCATACTCGAGGGACATGATGGCATTTTCCGAGGCAACAAGCGAGGTTACCCTAGAGGTGCAAGTGTGAATGGTGTATCGATTTTCATGCATTTATCTTGTATTAGGTCATCTAGCGATTGATTTTGAATCTTCGCATACAAACCCTAATTACCATACAGTATATGGAAAGCGATAAATTGCGGGAATTTAAAGTCTAAGTTATTACAAATAAGTATCCAGGGATGGGGGTACAAATGTTTACAAATGGGGATGAGTCTTATCAGAATAATGTCCAAGTATTATGTTACAACCAAATTGAACTTATCGCATTCTAAGTGTAAAAATATGACAAGGTATGAGATGATGAAAATCAAAGAGATATGAGATGTGTATATTTATTTACGAATGATCAAATGAAAATTCTAACCTAAAAAGATTAAGTATAATTATTATTTATTGTATTTTGGTTAATGTTTTTAGAAACTTATATAAAAATATTAATTAAACAAAGTATTTAATTAAATATACAAATATTCATTATTAGTTCACTTTATTATTAACAAAATAAAAAAAACTTTTTAGAATAAAAACAAAAAAAGAAAAGTATTATTATTATTTTTTTAAGAAAGTAAATTAATTAACAAAGAAAAGAGTATTATTTTGGGAAAAAAAAAGAAGAGTGATGGGCCTAGGTATATGTTTTGGCCCAAAGTGGTATAACAACAAAGAATGCTGAAGAGAAAATGGGGGGTGTAGGAGCTTAAAGCAATTGGGCTTTATGTTGAATTGGGGCGGAGGCCCAGTTGCATTGTTGGAACAACTTTGTTTAGGGTTCGTTCATAATTGGGAATTAGGGTTTACAGTTTGTGAACGGCGCCGCTCCTTCTCTCGTCTTCTTCGTCCCTCTTTGTTTCTCAGCCATGAGCTTCTGACTAATCTCTCTCCAAGCTTCCAGCCGCCAGAGCACTACCTCCAACCTCTCCTCTCCGTGACTACACAGGGCGGCGATTTGAAAGGTAATAATTTCGTTCTAAGCGCGTTTTAGGGTTTAGGTTTTACTCTTGTATGTTAGCGTTTTACAAAGCTTTGATATTTAATATTTATGATATGGTGATGCAGAAAAAGAAAACAATACCTTTGGGGTTTTGTTTTTGGAGAGGCGATGGAGGGTTGGAACGGCGGCGCTCTCAGGTGGCCGGAGGAGGGAGGAGCGTGATGACGCTTATCTGGTACTTTGTATCTTTTAAACCTTTGATGATGAATTTGTATTCTGAAAACCCTATATCATTCTCTTCTGAATCTTCTTTTCTTCTTCTCTGAGTATTGGCTTTTGATGATGATTGATATATTCTGAAAAAGGTTATTTTGGTGTTTACTGATTGTTAATGATGAACGTTAATTCTAAGACTTGCTTGTTGTTGACTTCCCTTCTGACTTCTTCCTCTTCTTTGAGTGTTGACTTTTGATGATGAGCTTCGTTCTGAGATGTTGCTATTGTTGTTGATTTGGCTTATGATTTGTTGATTTGGTGTTTGGATCTTTTGTGATGATGAACTTGAACTGAAAAGGGCTATTTATTGTTCTTGATTTGGATGTTGTAACAAAATTAGCTTGATGATTTTGTTTTGAGATCGTGTTTGTTAGTTTAGGCAGTATTGAATGGTTTATGAGTTTTTTTGCAGGTTTTGAAACAGGCTTGAATGGTTTGAGTTTTTGCAGGTTTGGAAGCAAGCTTGCTTCTGCAGGTTTGCTATTTTGTGAGGCCTGTTTTGGTAAGGCAGGCTTGAATGTTTTGAAAGCTTTTGGCTTGCAGTTTAAACAGGTTGGTGTTTTTGGTGAGCAGGCTTGAAGGCTTTAGGCAGGCTTGAAGGCTTGTTTGGTAAGGCAGGCCTGGATGTTGGACTTTTGAACAGGTTGGAGGTTTGGAGGCCTTTGCTTCTAGTGTTTGGAGGCAGGTTTTTTTGTGTTTGGAGTTTGATAGCAGCTCTGAGTTTTATTTGTTTGGTACAGGAAGGTTTCTGAGCTTTGGTATACAGGCTTATGCTTGTTCTTTCAGCTTGCAGTTTGTGGCTTTTTTAACAGGCTTGAACTCTGTTGCAGTCTTGTGGCTTGAGTTGTAGTTATTGTGCATGTTTTGGACTTGCATTTTTTTGGTTCTATCCTCCTCCTCCTCCAAAATATTAGACTGTTATCTTCTCTTATATCTTTTAAGCCTGCCAAAACTGCAAACCTTTTTCTGATTCTCTCTTTCTCTCTCCATAAAAAGCATTTTTAATTACTTAATGTACTTTTCTGAAAAGATTGTTTGCCATAATATGATGATGTGTTTTGACAAGCCTGCTTGCTTGTATTTTGGTTCTTCTCCTGCATTCTGTACTTTCTTCCAGATTTCCTGCATTGTTCTTTTTGATAGCTTGTGTAATTGGTTTGTCAGTTTTGCAACTTAGTTTGCTTTTCTGTTTTGACAGTGAGTTTGCATTTTGAAACTCAGTTTGGCAATTCAGTTTTACATTGTGCAGCCTTGTGCCTTCTTTGTGTGCAGCCTTGTGCCTTGTATATTTGCATTTAATTGATTGTATGCTTGCAAAATCTTTTACTTTCCTCTTTGTGAACCAAGAAGAGAAATCTTCTTGTGATTTGCAAAGAGGACGAGTAAAACATGATGAAATCAAAAAACAATCTGATTCCGGCCAACAAGCTTTAATGATGACTTTATATTTATCTGCTTGAAAATGATTTTCAATTTAACTGCACTGATTTCTTTTTCTGTCTTTGCAGGTAAATACCAGTTGGATAATGGAATAAACAGTAGAAGATCAAAGATTCCAAGAGATTTATTTTAGGCTTTTAGGTTTATTTTCTTTTCATTTATTGTAATAAACACTATTGTAAACATTGTAAATTATAAATTTACAATATTCGAATAACATTTGTAACGATATTTGAAATAAATAAATAAAAGTCTTTGTCAAATATTTAATTCTTTCTTTTGCACTGTCTATTTAATTATTTAAATCTCTTGAATTAAAATAAATGGAAATGTATCCCAATAACTTTAATCCAGATGAAATAAGTAATCAATAAACTTTGCCGTCTCGCGATCTCGCATTAATCACAATACGCCTGGCACTCCAATTAATCATATGCTTTGTACAGTTAAACAAAACAAACATTCCACACACCTTTCACTTCACTGATCAAAACAATGCCTCAAAGTTTCAATCAAAAGCCTCAGCTCCTATCCCAGATGTTTAGGTTTTAAGAAACGAACAACAATCTTGAACAAGCGTAAAAATAATGTAACTGTCAATTGAAATACTATGGATTCAAGTTATTCTGAGCAATGTGTGCGCAAACCCTAATCCTGGATTATTGTCAAAGAAATGTCTGCTTGATCAATTCCTGAGCCAATCTTAACCCAATCAATGCAAACCCTAATTCTGGACTTGCTGATAAAGAAAAGTCTGTTTGACCGATTCTTGGGCCAATCTTGAAAGATCAGGGAAAACCCTGAAGTTGTGATTTCTTATAAAAAAGGGAGGGCAAATTTTGGGGTACAACAGAAAGCAATAAAGTAAAAGAAAGACAAGGAGTGCAAAATATAAATGCAAATGTCCAATGATTTATTAAATGAAAATATGCAGATGAAAAATGATAATCCTAACAAATGGACCGTTGTGCCCCGGGTAAGGCACAAGGCTTAAAGTTATTGTTCAAATTACATAACCAAAAACTTGAAAACAAGAAAACAGAAAATAATATTTACTCCTGACAAAAGGAGATTGGTATAAAGTCTTCATCCTTCCAATTGTTGAGCCCATTGTCGATAGTAGGGAAAATCCAACTGTCTATGTTGCAATATCTATCAACGTCTTCCACAGTGTTAACTCCATGGTTGTTTATGTGGAATGGCGTTCTCCCATAATTAACACGAGCACGACAGACAACCTTTGAGCTTCTGAGGTGAAACCCAAGCCAAATTTGTCAGACTTGTTAGGAATGTCGGGAAGCTGACCCCTAATAGTGTTATCACCTTTTTCTACCATAGCCTTAGCGTCTTTCAGAGAAATCATTTTTGGTGGAACCCTGGTAACCTCAGGGACAATAGGAGCAACTTTAGCAATAGGGGTTGTCAAAGGAATAACTTCAAAGGTTTAGCAAGGAGTCTTGAGGAATTCACCATCCATATCAACATACTTGAAGGAGTTCAAATGGCTAAATATATTCTTCCTCGCCATAAACCGTAATTCTTTTTTCTTTCACAGGATACTTCAATTTTTGGTGTAAAGTAGAAGTAACAGCGCATGCCCCATGAATCCAAGGGCGTCCAAGCAAACAAAAATAGGCAGGACGAATGTCCATCACATAGAAAATGGAGTGGAAAACCTGGAAACCCACTTTGATTGGAAGATCAACCTCTCTGTGCACCATTCTCTTTGAACCATCAAAAACTCTGACCACAATGTCAATGGGTTTTAGCACAATCCCCTCATAGTCAAGTTTGTCTAAAACAGATTTTGGCAATACATTCAATGAGGAACATGTGTCCACTGGCACATGAGATAAGGTAGTGCCCCTACATTCAATAGAGACATGCAGGGCCTTATTATGGTCCCTTCTCAAAGGGGTTAAATCAACGTCAAAAAAGCCTAGCCCAATATCAGTTGTTAGACTGGCAACACAATTTTCGAACTGATCAACAAAGATTTCCTGTGGTACATGAGCATATTTCAAAAAGTTTACCAAAGCCTGAGCGTGGGCTTCAGAACACAACAACAAAGATAGCATATATATTTTGGATGGGGTCTTCCCCAACTGTTCAACAATCTTATAGTCACTCTTTCGAATAATTTTTAGCACGTCCTCCATCTCTTGCTTTGAGGTATCTTCAATAGTAACCTCTTTCGGCATCTCAGTCTAGGCAGGCTCAACAATATATATTTTGCCTCAGGTCTCAATAATGGATTCAGTAGCAGGGATATGAACTGGTGTAGAAACAACCTTTGTAGAGATCTCTGGAGAAAAAACCCCTCCACTTCTCGTAACCTGACTAGTCCTAGCAATATTTCCAACATTGGGATCGGTAACTTCAGTATTTTCATTTTCAATAGTCAATGGTTTTTGCTTAACACCATGGTAGTAGTCATTAGCTCCATAATTCAAAGGGATATACTTGTTAGAGGAATATGGAATTGGCCCAGGTGCAGTAATGATCAGAGGAGCAACCCTAGGCTCGACAGTAATCTTCACAGGACCCTTAGAAGTGATCTTTACAAGAGTACCGGAAATTGTAATCATGGACGTGTCTTCAAGCTCCAGGCCTTGAGACAAACTTTTACATAAGCTATCCAAAAAAGGAGTCTTCTCAAATAAAATTACATGGCCATCCATCAAATGCTGAATACCTTCTTTTAGCAGTGCACGATCGTTGGATTGAGATGCACAATAGTAGTAGTTTTCCATGTAACCCAGAAATAAACCGGCTTGCAACAACTTCTTCTTAACAATCATCAGAGGAGTAGTCAAGTTACTCACAACAGAAACATAAGAAACACTATCAATAGCATTAACTCCCTTGTCATAATTAGGAATAGGCGCAATGAACACATTAGGAGTCTCAGGAGGATTAAATTCGATCTCCTTAGAATCAATCATGTCCTCAATTTTATTCTTCAGATCCCAACAATTGTTAGTGTCATGTTCAAGACTGTTAGAGTGGTATACGCATCTTGCATTGGGATTGTAACAGGGAGAGGAAGTATTAGGGTTATGAGGAGGATCCTTCGGTGTAATCAGCTCTGCCTTTAACATGTGTTTCAATGCTTGAGACAACAACATGTTGATTATGGTGAACTGTCTCTTGGGTACATCCTACCTACGCTGATTATTCTTTTGTTGTTGTTGTACTGGCGCAGGATTAGAGATCAGAACTGCTCCCACAGATTGGTTGCGGTCACTCTTATTACAACCCTTTTAGCCGTACACATCATTGGGTTCTTACTTACCATTGTATTACTTCTTCGCAATATTCAAAGATGTAGCCACCTGAATTTTACCACTTCTGATTCCATTCTCAACACTTTCTTCTGTCAATATCAGTTCAGTGAAACCGGCTGAATAACTTCCAAGTAGGTGATTATAGAAAGGGCTTGTTAGCATACTCATGAACATTTCAACCATCTCCCTATCAACCAAAGGAGGTTGAACTATGCCTGCAAGATCTCTACATTTCTATGCATACTCTTTAAAGCCTTCCTCAGAACCCATGGACATACTTTGTAGTTGCATGCGAGTTGGTGCCAAAACAGAATTATACTGATACTGTCTATAGAAAGCTGCAGCCAAATCTTCCCAGGTATGGATATTGGTACCTTTGAGTTGATAGTACCATTCCAATTGTGCTCCAGACATGCTCTCTTGAAATAAATGCAACCACAATTTATTGTCAGTAGTGTGTGGTTGAATTTTCTGAACATATGATCTCAAATACAGCTTCGGGCAAGAAACACCATCATACATAACAAAGGTTAGAGTTTTGAACTTAGGAGGAATAACGACTCCTGAGACTAAGCCTAATTCTTCAAAGTTCAATCCAGGCACCTTCTAGATATCCATAGCTTTCATACGCTCTTCTAACAACTTATACTTCTCATCATCAGGGGGATATTGTTCATCCAAGTAATCCTCTTCCTCTTCATCATGAAAATTGTCAGAACCAAGGTTGGTTCTTTCAGTTTTAACACTCTTACTGTCTTCATCCTGTTTTCCATCTTTGTCCAATGGGATATCAAGATCTCGAGATTGCTTGACTGGACCTCTGAACCTTCTCCCCGTTTTAAGGATGCCGATTGGTTTCTTTGTCTTCTTCTTCTTCCTGTTGGCGAAGAGCGCTTTCAGTTCTTCCCGTCCCTTGGCTAGATTTAAGAACATCTCTTGGAAGTGAGCATTCTGAGCCTTGAGATCTTTGATTGTCTGTTAGAGATCCATTTCTATTGAAATAAACAGCAAGAAGATGAGAAAACCCGTCTTGGAAACCTATTATGTAATGATATATATGGTATGTAGATGCATATGCAATGTTTTCAAGGACCTTGTGGGATTTAAATTTATTAATAAAAAGGGAACAAAAACAAAGATTTTTTTTAGTAAGTTCAAATTATAAATGCTTTTTAGGCTTACAATGAAAACAAAAAAGGTTACAAGGAAACAAAATATGACTCAAGTCTCCCATGGATACTTCCTCTTTGTGTTGACATATGCATTAAGGCTTTGCTCTTCGCGAAGTCATTTTGTCAGCTCCAACACTTTCTTCTCGCTAGCATAGAACCGAGTCTCAAAGGTATCCCTTTCTTCTTTCAATTGGATCCAAGACTTTTGTAGCTCTTCAAGTCAGTAGGCATATATGTATGAAGAATGGTATGGGGAATACCTCCTTCAACAACAAGCTCCACAATTACTAGTAGGACCGAAAGATATGGCATCATAAGATTTTGATCACGAGATCGCACCCATATAAGGTAGGCATCCAAAGGGATGTAGTTTTTGTGTCCCAAAGTCTTACTATCAACCTTATTCTTCATGCCCCAAGCATGTATAAACATTTGACGGTAACCTTGAGTATCATTCTCATAATCGAATATGATACCCTCCCCTTATGCCAAGGAGCGACACATTAGGGAATTATGCACAACGGCCAATAATAGTGATGTCCTCCAGAGATCGGTAATGCCGATAGATATCTAAATGAGAGAGTGACATCAACCTTTGAGACCACTTCAAACCTTGTTCATTCTTCATCACTGACCAGGGAAGGTGCAAAACAAACCACCTGGATAGTAAAGGCATGCAACACATGAGAGTCCCTCGCTTCCTCAGAGTACGAGTGTGAAGAGAGTGCAAAATATCTCCAAGTAAATTAGGCATAGGATTATGAGTAAGAAATATTTTGATGGCATTCACATCTATGAGTTGGTCTGGATTAGGGAATAGTACCAAACCATATATCAGTAGAGCCAAGGTCTCCTCAAAAGCATGGAAACTCATAGCGACTAGAAATAGTTGAGCCTTCTCTATCAGAAATTTAGCAAGAAGACCTTTAACTCCACTTATTGTTTCCTAATTAGACACAATGTTTGTCCACTACAAATGTAAATCTATTGCAATGATTTCAGGCTTTGGAACTTTCTCTAAACCGGTAAAGGGTGTATGATCAAGAATAGGTACTCCAAGTAGCTTAGAGAACTCTTCCATGATGGGTACCAAATGATGATTTGGAAAGGTAAAACAGTTATGCTTAGGATCAAAGAACTGGAACAGAACACTCATCATGTCTTCCTCAAAACTTGAGGTAACCAAACTGAGTAGATAACCATGCCTCTTGGTGTACTGAGAGTTTTCAGGAACCTTTGAGACTAACTCCTTAAGCTTAGAAGGTATCCTTAAAAAGTTGATTCAGATAGTATTTCTGCGAGCAGAGGCCATAACCTGCAACAAGGAACAAAGATAAATCCATAGGTCCTTGAAATGGTTAGTGAAAACGTGATATTATGATGATATGATGTTATGATGTTATGTCCATGTTAAATAAGTAGAAAACACAAACAATTCACACAAGAGCCTTAGGTTTAAAGGCTTGCATGAAGTCCATAGGTAAATACCCTCCCCATTGAAGTTAAGTTGGCTCAACCTGTCCTAAAATGGTAATCGGGTTCTAGGAATCTAATATCACCGATCTTTCTTGCAGGATTTATTTTAGTACGACAATTGGCTTTCCACCAAAACTATCTGAAAGTCGAATCTCAATGAGCGTAGCCTCGAGTATCAACCAAATTTGGATTCACTAAGGCCGGCTATCTCACTACCTTCTAATGGCCAAGATGGGTCAATTAAAGTTCTAAAAGTAAGTTAGTGTTAACGACACCACACAAAAGCCTAATGTTATGCTTGACTGGCTCAAGAAACATCAGTACAAACCAAAGCGTCACACTAACTGTAGCTATCATGTTAACCATATTGATCTACGCCGTACAATATTTATGATCTATTGCTACTTACCTAAGAAATCCCTAGATCCGGGTGTAGGATCTTATAAGCAATAATACCCCATCAAGCCTTTAAAGTAAATCAGACAAAGAAATTAATTAAAGCAAGTAAAGGGATCTGAACTCTAAGGCAACCCTTATTTGAGAATATCCCCATCAGAGTCGCCAGTTCTGTAATACAGTGAGAGAACTTACTTTTTGGTTTTATCCAAATATGCGGATAGCAAGAGTCGTCACTGAATTTTCTTTTATCCAATATTTAGGAAAGGTGAAAAGAACAGGAAAGACCTTTGATATATTTTGAGTTTGAGGGGTAAGTTATGAAAAGAGAAGGTGTTAGTACCCTTTTCATCCGTAGTTATCTACAGGCTCTTATTTACTTAACTCACTTTTGAAAACTTGCTTTATGTATGTGAATTGTTTGAAAATAATTTTGAAAGGCCAATGTAAGGCTAACTTTGTAATGATTCTTGTATCAGTCCTCAAGAATGTATATAATGTTTTTTTTTTGAAAATATTTGTTTGAAAAGTAATATGAAAAATGTATTGTTTGTGAGAAAGGTTTGTGAGCATGAAATTAGGAGTTCTTACCCACTAAAGTATTTCTTGTTATTTTACTTCTCCTTTAGAGATAGTATTATCTATACCATTAGTTGGTAGGTAATCCCATCTATTGGATGTGAAGGGACATGCGTAGGGTCATCGTATGGTCATCGAAGACGACATGTAAGGATACTTTAGAAATTGTATCGGAGGGACTAGATCATTTTGTTGGCAACTTCGAAGGGTCATCGAGGGACTATGATCTTTATTCGAAAGGGACATGATGATTTGATCGATGGTCTTCTGCTAAAGTATCCCCACTTTTGAGGGACTTGACCAATATCGTAAGGCAACAAGAGAGGATACCCTAGAGGTTCAAGTGTATTGATTTCAGTTATTTATCTTGAGAATTAGGATTTTCTATGTTTGTTTTTAATCTTTCCATACAAACCCTAATTACTAGCAGTTAAATATGTATAGAAAAATAAAGTGTGCAATGTAAAGTCCTACACTATTACATGGCTATTGAAGAGATACATAAGTATAGAAATTTGCGGGAAAGTAAACCTACGCTATTATGTCCTCATAGCAAAAACATAATTAGAAAAAAAAAGCACGAGAAAATAAATCTACGCCATTAGATTGATAGTGCGACCTATACAATTTTCTAAGAAATTAAATAACAACAGATAAATAGGAAACGTGTTAAAAAAATGTCAAAGACCTAAAATCTAAGTGTTAATGTTTTTGATGTTTTATAGAAAATAATTTAAGTGATAATAGTTATTTTAAACCTAATTGTTTCTAATTAATTTTAATATTAATAAAAAGGTTAATTAATTAATTAATAAAAATATGTCAAAAAATTAATTATTAATTAAAAACCCTAATCCTAATTTGTTAGGTTGTTAAAAAATATTAGGTTAGTTGATGATTAATTAAAGGATAATTAGTAAAGAAAATAGAAAAATTAGGGTTTAGGAAAAATAGAGTAAAAAAATTGCATGGGGTGGGTGTTGAACCTACGCCCTTTAGGCCATAGGCGCGCCCGCCCTTTTTCCACTAGGCCAAGATGTTGTTGGTGTTTGAGAATGGGAAGCAATCATTATATAATAATCCTGCGCATAAATCCTGAAAAAAGAAAATAAATTGACAAAACATAGGGATCGAACCCACGCTCCTCATGTTACAGGCCTCCGTCTCCAACAGTTTGTGCTATGCTGCATTTTTGTTATAGAATAGAAACAAATAAATATATTATAAAATGTATATCAGAGAAGCGCCGGAACCCTAGCTCCGGTCGTCTTCTCCGATAGACCAAAACCTATATCCTATGAAAACACATGAGTTAAATATCAAGAGGGATCATGTCCCCGTAATTTGGACCTCCTGAATCCAATGGTGGTGCTAGTTTGGCCTGAAACTGCTTGTATCGTGAGATACGATTCTCAAACAAAGCTCTTTCCTAACAATGGAAAATCTTCATCCCTGCATCAAACCTCACAAAAAATAATTCTAAAACATTCTAAACATCATTATGAACATGTATGACTGCATCGAATCAATCCATAATGCATGAATAAAAAGTTTGAGTTTAGAGAATTTTACCCAACTAGTGTAACTTGGTTGTGACGATCTGGCGTGCTTCAAGCTTCAAGAATGCTTGGGATGGACTCCTGGGAACTTCAAGAAGATGATTTGATTCTCGGAATTTATTGACAAAGGCTGGATATGAAGGTTGGAGTTTTCCTTATGTAATACAGTGGGAGAACTGACTTGGTTGTTTTGTGTTTGGTCGCAATTATTGCGGATAGCAAGAGTCGCCACCGACTTTTATTTTATCCAATAAGGAAACGGTTAAAAGAACAGGAAATACCTTTGAGACATTTTCTTGAGTTTTTGGGGTAGATTATGAAAAGGGAAGGTGTTAGCACCCTTTTCATCCATAGTTATCTATGGACTCTTAGTGGCTTGCTAGATTACTTGAAAATTTCTTTGTTTGAAATGTGTTTGTGGTGGGTTTTGAAAGTATTTTTGAAAAGCGCCTTCATTTAGTCAAACTTTGTAATGATTCTTGTCTCTATAAGAATGTGTTGTACCCAAAAATTTGCCCTCCTATTTCTCATTGATTTCTCATCACAAAGCCCTTGGAGATCAAGATCCAGTTAGGGTTTCATCTGCTCAAGACTTCTCCTTGCACTGTTGACCCAAATTAGGGTTTATGTTTGCACAAAGATGTTCTGACCTAAAATGCCCAAGATGACTTTCATGCTTCATATTGGACTCCCAAGTTTATCCACATCAAGTTTCAAGTCTTGATTTCAAGTTTTGCCCAGTCAATTGGACAATTGACCTAGAAATCAGCTGTATTGGGGAAAAAGTCAACTCTGGCCAATTGACAGTCAAATCTCATGAAAATTGACCCACAACAACATTATAAACTCACATGGACCATTTGATCAAGTTTGTATCACAATTCCACAGGAAATTTGATCAGATCACCAAAAGGGCAAAATGGTTATTTTTAGTGTTTTGACTGCACAAAGGCAATTTTTGACTGTTTGACCTAGCCAATGGCAAACCAAGATCACATATGGACTCAAGGACCCCATGGAATTGTCTTTACATGCTCAACAAGTTCAAAAGATCCCAAGTACACAAGATTGACAGTTGAATTTCCCAGTCAATTGATCAATTTTGACTGTATACTGAAAAGTCAAACTTTGACTTTTTGGTCAAAATCAAGAGTCAAGATTCATTTTTCATCAAAACATGCCAAATCATGAAACTTGTTCATCAAGAAATCAAGAATTGCAAATTAGGGTTTGAAATGAGAATTTTTCATAACTTAGAATTTTTCTAAGTTATGAAAAACCCTAATTTTTTCCCAACTTTGCCCCACTTTCTCACCAAGATTCATTTGGATTCAAGCAAAAGTCAAAACATGAAAGTTGTAGCCTATTGCATAATCTACAACTTTGATTCACAAAGTTTTCCCAAAAGAAGCTTGTATCTAAAGTTACAATTTTGGGAACAAGGGTACTAAACCATTCTTAACTTAGTGAAATTTTGACCTTTTTAGGCAAGGTTTTTACCTTACTTCAAGACCATTTTTCACATACTTCCCCTTGGAATTTCAATTTTCATTTCAAAGATGGATTGTAGTACACATTCCAAGCTTTCCAAAATGTCCAAGAACTCATCAAACAACCTCATGACTTGAGAGAATCGAATTTTGCAATATGGCAAAAAGTCACTTTGATTCATGGCCATGTACATGTTCATAACTTGTGCAATTTTTCAAATCAGCATGCTTCCCTTGATTACAGGCCCCTAAACCATCCAACACTCATAAATTTAATGCAAACTCTTTGTGCCAAGACCATGTTCTATGTGTTCAAGCATTGTATGATGGATTAATCCCAAAATAGATAAAGCACTTTAACCATTTTTGCAAAAGTAAGCTTTATGTCAAAATGAAAATCCAAGAAGTACAGATCAAATCCCCTTGGCACAAGTTTAGGGACTAATCACACTGATCAATGCCAAGGTTTGCAGCATGTTATGGGGGGCTCTACCTGTCTAAACATCAACTTGGCCTTTGCTTGCTTAAGTGTGAAGAAATAGAGCATAACACGAGAGAACTTTCATCTCAGCAATAGAATCCTTAAGCAAACATTTTGTACACATTCAAGACATCCTAACTGAGCTAGCACACGACTCCAACACCTCCATTGCCCTCTAGAACACAGAACCACCTTCAAACTGCCCAAACAGAGCTCCTACTGCAGTTTGAGTGCCAACTCTCATCCCCTTCATGCTTTCTTGCTAAAAGCTCATCAAACACATTCCCTAGCATCACTTGAAGCTAACCCAAACATAAAACACGACATGTAACTCCTCTAATCAGTTCCACCATTTTCACTTTCTTGTTTTGCAGTTGAAGGTCCATAGCTCGATTCAAGGTGTTTCAAAGCAAAGTAAGCATTGGAATAACACCACTACACTCCAGGCAAGCTGTACAGATCATCATCTTGCCCTGAAAGCTCTCCCATTGCCAGATAGAACTTCAACTGAACAGGTATCTTCTTGAACTTCTAACTCTTAGTGTAGGCATTGTTAGCTCTAGGTTTGTGAATAAAAAGTGTTCTACTCATGCCCCTGAACCTGTACATACTTTTACTTTTCATTTATTTTGCCTGAGCTATGAGAATTTAAGGTCTGAATATGGAAGAAAAGTTAGGTCAAGATTTGGGAATGTTAAAATTCTCTCTCATTTCTGAGAGTTAGGATGAGTTCTTTACATATTTAGAATCGTGACTTGATGATTAACATTTCTTATGTTGAAAGTTTGTGCAAAAGATCAAAGAATCCAGATGTTTGAACTTGAGTACAGGCGCGTGTTTTTTGAACAAGAAGCTGGCTGAAGGTTGAAGAAAGGTCTTCATGGGCTGGGCCTGTTGTGTCATTTCTCTTCACACCCTATTTTTGCTTTCATACCCCCTGAGCCCATTTTATTTGTTTTATTGATTTTTTGACTTTTCTCTCTTTATTCTGATTTATTTATTTTTGCTAGTAATATTAAAAACATGAAAAATTATTTTTATACCATTTTTATATTTTTAGGCATTTATTTGCTTATATGAACCATTTGTACATAATATATATATATATATATATATATATATATATATATATATATATATATATATATATATATATATATATATATATATATATATATATACTATTATTTAGAAAAACTAGAAAAACAATGCAAATATATTTTATTTCTGATTTTTATTTCATTTTCTCTTTTGAAAACATTTTGTATCAAAAAATATTTTTTTATATAAATATTAAATATTATTATTTTTTACATATAATATTTGTTTAGTAAATAATAAAGATATTTATATATATTAGTATATTTAGGTAAATAATACAAAAAAATATATACATTTTTTATTTTATTAATATTTGACATAAAAATACTCTTTTTATAAATATACTTCATTTTTTATTTTATTTTTGTATGTAATTATTAATTATGGTACATATTAAATAAATAGTATCTTTCACCTAATAAATTAGGGTTTTACCCTAAACATTAAAAAACTCCAAAAATATTACCTTTCTTATTTTATTCATTTTTGTTTATTTGACTTAAAAATATCTTTTTTTTTCCATACATATAAAAACCCTTTTTGCATCTTGCATATTTATTTTATTTCTATTTAATTTGTGCAAATTAATTACCTTGTAAATAATTCAATATTGATGTAATAGCTAGGTTTAAATTCCTTGCCAATATCCCCCATTTGAACATTTGTACCCCCCTTCCCATATTGTGTTGTAATAGTTTAGGAACTTTAAATTTCGCACTTTATTGCTTTCTAAATATACCGTGCTAGAATTAGGGTTTGTATGCAAATAAAAAGAACAAAATAGTTTGACCTAATTTCAAGATAATCAAGCATGAAAATGGACAACACATACCACACTTGCACCCCTAGGGTATTCCACTTGTTGCCTTCAAAAAATGGGCCATATTGTATGTTAGGTTTCTTTGGGTAAAACAAACAATCAAATGATCATAGTCCCTCGATGACGCTTTCGAAAAGTTACCTAAAATGATCAAGTCCCCTTCAAAAGAAAAATTGCCCAAAGATACTTAGCACTATTGCAATTATGGTCTAAACGATGACCCGCGCCCGTCCCTTTCACCTCCTAATACAAGATTGTCCACCAAATGCAATGGTGGAACAAAATTGTCAAAAGGGTTAAAACATAACAAAAATCTTTGAGAACTTTAGGGTAGATAGTTCTTAAGTACTTGTCAACTTGCGAAATAAAACACTTTCCTATTTTCAAACCACACTTCACAAAAACTTTCAAAACAAACTTTCAAAAAAACTTGAAACATCTTTTCAAAAAGACAAACACCTTTTGTAAAACATTCGAGTAAAGAATTGTTACAAGGGTAGCCTAGACAAGGCATCTTTTTCAAAACCTTTTCAAAACCACACACAAAGCACCATTTCAAACAATTGAAAACCAAGGAAAGTTGATCTAAGCAAGTACCTAAGAGCCCATGGATAACCATGGATAGAAAGGGTGCTAATACCTTCCCTTTCTATAATCTACTCCCCGAACCCAAGAAAAAATCTCAAAGGTTTTTGCTGTGCTTTTTAAACCTTTCCTTAGGATAAAATAAAAAGTCGGTGGCGACTCTTGCTCAACCGAAACATTTGCGAAAACAAACGCAAAACCATAGTCAGTTCTCCCACCGTATCACAGAACTGGCGACTCTGCTGGGGACAAATTTAAAAGTGGAGTAACCTTAGGGCTTAGATCACCCTCTTGCATGACTAATTGTTTGAATTGATTGCTTTATATCTTGGCTCTATTGTTTGGGTTTGCAATCCTACACCCAGATTTTGGGAAACATTCATAGATAGCAATACGTTGTGGAAACTGTGCGGGGTATACTGACACGGTCGAAGCAATAGCTATATTAGTGCGACATATTTGTGAGTACCGGTAACCCTTGAGTTCAATCAAGGAGAGTACGGGGCCGCTGAGTGATGTCACTAAGCACTAATGACCTAGAACCTTACTTGACCATCTTGGCCTTTTATTAGGGGTAGTGAGATGACCGGCTTTGGTGCAGTCCGAAGTTGGTAGATACTCGATACTACACTCATTGAGGGTTATTTTCTTGGAATATTTTGGTCGCTAGTTAAGTGGCTAAACCAAAACAATGAACAATGAAAACAATCCAGTGATATTGAGCTCCTTAGAACCCGGTTACTATTTATAGGACAGGTTTTTAAGCCAACTACACTCAAGAGGGTACTTACCTATGAAACCCCATGCAAGCCTGAAACTAGGGTTTGGTGTGAATTGCTTGTAGATATGTTTTGTGCATACATCATAAACATCATAAAGCATCATATGCATTCACTAACCATTTCAAGGGTTTGGATCTTCATCTTTGTTCTTGTTTTGTAGGTCATGGAAATTCCTCGCAGAAAGACCATCCAAGTCAACCTTGTGAGAATCTCTCCTCAACTCAAGGAGCTCACCTCAAGAATTCCGGAAAACTCATCCTTCAGTGAAAGACATGGTAGACTGCTCAGCTTAGTCAACACCAACATTGAAGAAGACATGATGAAAGTGCTATTCCAGTTCTTTGACCCTCTTCACCACTGTTTCACTTTCCCTGATTACCAGTTGGTGCCCACTTTGGAGGAGTTTTCTCAACTCCTGAGAATTCCTATCCTTAATCAACTACCCTTCAACGGTACGGAAAAGGAACCAAAGCCGGAAGATGTTGCTCGAGCATTACATCTACAACCATCCGACATCAAGGGGCATTGGGAAACCAGAAGCGGCGTCAAAGGATTCTTAGCCAAATTCTTGTTTGAGAAGGCGCAAGAGTGTTGGAATTCATTGTACCTTCAAGCCTTTGAGGAAATTGTGGCACTCCTTATCTATCGGTTGGTCTTGTTCCCAAATTCTGACCAATTGGTGGATGTCAACGCCGTCAAAATCTTCTTGTCCAGAAATCCAATACCAACATTGCTTGGGGACATTCTTCACTCATTTTACACACGAACAATGAGAAAGAGGGGTGTCCTCATGTGTTGTACTCCTCTCCTTGCAAGGTGGTTTATTTCGCACCTTCCACAATCTGTCTTGAAGAATGACCAAGGCTCAAGGTGGTCCCAACGGTTGATGACTCTTACTCACTCTGATGTACATTGGTGTTCTCGGTCCAGAGAAAATGTCATCATCGTCGATCATTGTTGAGAGTTTCCTAATGTTCCTTTACTTGGAATCAGAGGAGGTATCACCTACAACCCTTGCCTAGCTTTGAGGCAATTTGGATATGCACTGAGGGATGACCCTCATGACATGTTGATTCCTGACCTAGTTTTTGACTTCGACAATGATGCGCAAGGACTTCGCCAAAGATTCATCAGAGCTTGGGGAAGGCCCAACAAGGTTGATAGCAAGACACTGGGACACATGAACTCCATCCCTCTTGAGCCTTATCTCAAGTGGGTACGAGCCCGAGCCCAAAGTCTAATGATGTCTTATCCTCATGTACTCCCTGTGATTAAAGAGCCCGTCAAGGAAGGAGAGGTTCCCTACACCATCCTACATCCTGACATGCCTACATCGTGGGAGGAAATGCAGAAAAGTTGGATTCAGCTCAAGGAGGAACAGAACACTTTTGAAGCCAACTTCTACGCTAGTGAGAAGAAGGTTCTAGAGCTTACCCGCCAACTCCATGAGCAAGAGGCCCTCAACACCTACATTGCGCCAAAGAGGATGCACAATGTCTTTTTACCTTAAGAAGTTTTTGTAATATTTGGCCCATGGGGCATTTATGTACTAACAAATTTCTTCTTATTAATATGACATGCGTTCTTCTTTGTTTGAAACAATTTTGAATGTCCTAAATCCTTGAATGCATTGCATACATAAGCATAGCATTCATCATGTGCATAAGCAGGTCTCACTCCAGGTTTCCTTATCTGTCTGCTGTTTATTTCAGTAGGATGGATCTCGAGCAAACAGTCAAAGACCTGCAAGCTCAGAATGCACAGTTCCAGCAACTCCTGACGACCTTGGCTAAAGGTCAGGAGGATCTCAAGACCTTGCTGGGGAATAAAGACCCAGTGAAGAAGAAGAAAAAGAGACTCGGGGTGGCTACTCTGGGGAGAAGATTTGACGGAGAAGCTCGGAGAGTGCTTGAATTTCCTCCTACATCTGATGAAGGAACCAGCAAAGGAGGTGGGGCTGTGGTACCTTCCGAGTCCGATTTGGAAGAAGAGGAGGTCGAAGAGGATGAAGACTATTCTGATCAGCAATACCCTCCAGCTGATGATAAATACAAGGGTTTAGAAGACAGGTTGGCGGCCATGGAGCTACAAAGAGTACCGGGTTTGGACTTTGAAGACTTGGGTTTGCTTGCCGGGATTGTGATTCCCCCAAAATTCAAAGTGCTAGTATTTTTGAGGTATGATGGGCTGTCCTGCCCAAAAATGCATATCAGGTCCTACGTAAGAAAGATCCAACCCTATACGGCAGATAAAAACCTTTGGATTCATTTCTTTCAAGACAGTCTTTCTGGGGCTCAATTGAAGTGGTTTTTATCAGCTAGAGGGAACTAGCGTCCGAAATTGGGAAGACTTAGCCACCGCTTTTTACAAACAATATCAGTACAATTCTAACCTTGCTCCTACTCGTACCCAACTTCAGGGTACGTCACTAGGAACAGGCGAAGGGTTTAAAGAATATGCACAAAAATGGAGGGATTTGGCTGGCAGGGTGCAGCCTCCTTTAACCGACCGCGAACTTGTTGATATGTTTCTAGGGACCCTATCTGGGCCATTTTTCAATCATCTGATTGGTAACTCTTCCGCGGGGTTTACCGACTTGATCTTAACAGGCGAAAGAATAGAAGCTGGCATCAAGTCAGGAAAGATTCAGAAAGGTGTTGCTGCAAGTGTTGAGAAGAAGCCTTTTAAGAAGGAAACGACTATGGTATATTCTCAGAGAAGAGCAGGGAAGACGGAGCTTCGACCAACAGTGGGGGCCGTAATGATTCAAAACCCTTCAAGTGAGCAGCCTCGCTATAACCAGTCCAGACCAAATCAGCAACGGGTGGAGCGGCCACAACGGCAGTTCACCCGCATTAATATGACTCCAACGCAAGTGCTTCCCCATCTGTTGAAGTTGAATCTCGCCACTATCAAAGAGGCACCAAAGAATGTGAATACGTCCTCTCCACATTATCATCCTAATGCTAAATGCGCCTACCATTCTGACAGTGTCGGGCACGAAACCAATGATTGTTGGGCACTCAAACATAAAATCCAAGACCTGATAGAGGCGAAGGAGGTGGAGTTTGACGCTCCGGAGAAGCCTAATGTGATATCTGCTCCCATGTCGAAGCACGGCCGAAATGTCAATGCCATTGAAGAAGATTTGTATGTTTCTGATGTTAATGATCTGATAACTCCTTTGTTAACCATTAAGTCGAATCTGTTAAGGGCCGGGATCTTCCCGGGATGTAAAGAAGACTATTATTGTTGTTACTCTCTGCCGTTTGATTGTCCGTTACTGAAGAAAGGCATCCAAGGCCTAATGGATAGTCGACAGATTTTGTTTGAAAAAGTTTCTGCTGTTCCAACCCATACTGAAGATGTCTCAACCATAACCATTCACGCCAATCTTTCCAAGTCCGTCAAAAAGCCTAATAAGATTACACCAGCTACGAAATCTGTTCCTTTGAAGATAACAATGCCAGGGCCTGTCCCCTATGTTTCTGAGAAGTCGATACCATGGAACTACGGAGGCGACGTCTACTACCATGGTATTAAACAAATCGAAATAACTGAAGAAAGTTCAGATGATGAAGAAGCCAGCATTGGTAACATTGCAGGCACGAGCAAAATCACCCGGAGCGGGAGAATTTTTTCTCCAGAGATTGCCCCTCCAAGAGCAATCTTTGGACCCTCATCTGCCGACAAGGTCATCCCTGCACCAATAAAACTCTCTGCTAGAACCCCTTTGATTGAAGACGTTGTTGTTCCTAGTACTGTCCCTCCTACCATTGCTGACAAAGGTAAGGGAATCCAAGATGAGCTCGTCAGGACGAGGGCTCAACCCTTGGTCATCTCGGAAACCTCCAAGAAGGAAATGGATGAGATTTTGAGGATAATCAAAAGAAGTGATTACGATGTGGTAGAACAACTGGGGCGAACCCCCTCAAAAATCTCCATGCTGGCACTACTACTTTGCTCGAAAGAGCACGCTAAAGCTCTGATAAAATTCCTGAAGGCAGCCCATGTGCCCCAGGAAACCTCTGCAGATCAATTTCAAAATTGCGTGGCTAGCCTGACTGCGGACAATGGATTAGGTTTCTCTGATGCCGACCTAACTCTTAAAGGTAGAAACCACAATGATGCTTTACACATTTCAGTCGAGTGTCGAGGAACAACTCTCGCACATGTCTTGGTCGACACTGGTTCTTCGCTGAATGTATTGCCTAAGAAGGCCTTGGATCGACTAGATTGTGAAGGGTTGGAGTTGAAGCCGAGTGATATTATTGTCAGAGCTTTCGATGGCTCGAAGAGAATGGTCCATGGGGAGGTTGATATTCCCATCAAGATAGGCACTGAGGTGTTTAAGTCTACTTTCTATGTGATGGACATCCGTCCGTCATACTCTTGCTTGTTGGGTAGGCCTTGGATACACCATGCTGGGGCAGTCACCTCCTTCTTACATCAGATGTTGAAGTATCCTGTCAAGGGAAAGATCATTACTGTCCATGGTGAAGAGGAGTACATGATTATCCACTTGAACTCTTTCCGATATGTGGAGGTTGAAGGGGAGTTCATTGAGACGCCTTTTCAGCATTTCGAAGAAGTCCTTCCTGAGATAACAATAGCAAAGTTGGCAGCTGAGACACCGAGGCAGATGGCCAGGATGGCATCTCTGGAGGACGCAAGGGCCGCAATAAAGGAAGGGAAGAATTCAGCATGGGGGAAGTTGCCTGATATTCCGCATAAAACCGACAAATTTGGATTAGGGTTCACTACCGCAGGCCAGAAAGCTATGCGCCGTTCAAAGATTGAAAGAGCGCCAGTCAAAATTTCTCCCTACGGAATCAATGCTTTGGAGGACGAAGACAAAGAGAGCAACATCGAAGAGTGGATTTACCCAACTGTCAAAGGAGGATTGTGCAACTGGGAGGCAAAAGACTTTGTCCCCATCACTTTTATTCATCAGTAATTTATCTGTCAAACATTTCTTATTTGGTCTATAATATTTATTCTCAAACAATCCGTACACTATCTTTTCACCTCATGCCTTGCCCGGGGCATGTAGGTCCATTTGTAAGGGTTTTGATTATTTTTCATATCCATATGCCATGTTTAATGATTCATTGGACGTTTTTCATTTGATAAACTGCTTGTGTTCATTTTCTTTCCTTTTACATTTTTGTTTAAGGATGGCTATCCCTTACACACACCCACACTCACAAATGCAGGTACCCATCCACTCCGGATTCCATGGGTGACAATTCTGCTATATCCTTCAATAACTCTGAAGATCTGGTCAATCAAGCCGAGTATGAAGATGACGAAGGTTGTGAAGTACCAGGGGAACTAGCCAGACTTCTACAACAAGAGGAAAGGGCCATCTTACCGCATGAAGAGTCATTGGAAACTATCAACTTAGGGACTGAGGAAGACCGGAAGGAGGTGCAAGTGGGTGCCAATCTGGAACCAAGAGTCAAGGAGCGCCTGATACCGTTGTTGAATGAGTATGTTGAAATCTTCGCTTGCTCTTATGAAGACATGTCGGGTTTAGACACAGACATCGTGGTTCATCGTCTCCCCACAAGAGAGGACTGTCCACCGATCAAGCAAAAGGTCCGCCATATGAGGCCTGACATGTCTGAAAAGATCAAAGCAGAAGTAATGAAGTAATTCGATGCTGGCTTTCTGGCTGTTACGTCCTATCCTCAATGGGTCGCTAACATCGTGCCAGTACCTAAGAAAGATGGCAAAGTCAGGATGTGTGTGGACTACCGGGATTTGAATAGGGCCAGCCCCAAAGATGATTTTCCACTTCCACACATTGACATTTTGATCGACAATACAGCTCAGCATAAAGTGTTTTCCTTCATGGATGGATTCTCGGGCTACAATCAAATCAAAATGGCCCCCGAGGATATGGAGAAAACAAGTTTTGTCACACAGTGGGGCACTTTCTGTTACAAGGTGATGCCGTTCGGGCTGAAGAACGCGGGGGCAACTTATCAACGCGCCATGGTAGCTTTATTTCATGATATTATACATCATGAGATCGAAGTTTACGTAGACGATATGATAGCTCGGTCACAAACAGAGGAAGATCACCTTGAACATCTAGAAAAGTTGTTTGCCAGATTGAAAGAATACAAACTCAGGCTGAATCCAAGCAAGTGCACTTTTGGAGTAAGGTCTGGTAAACTTCTAGGATTCATCGTAAGCAACAAAGGCATTGAGGTCGATCCAGCAAAAGTGAAAGCAATACAAGAGATGCCTGCTCCCCGTACTGAAAAGGAGGTTAGAGGGTTCTTGGGGCGCTTGAACTATATTGCCAGATTCATCTCTCATTTGATTTCTACTTGTGAGCCAATTTTCAAACTCTTGAAGAAAGATCAGGTAGTCGAATGGAACGACGATTGCCAAGCTGCTTTTGATAAGATCAAGGAGTATTTGCTAGAACCTCCTATTCTGATGCCACCTGTCGAAGGAAGACCATTGATCATGTATCTGACTGTCTTGGATAACTCAATGGGGTGTGTTTTGGGCCAGCATGACGAGTCTGGTCGAAAAGAGCATGCTATTTATTACCTTAGCAAAAAGTTTACCGACTGTGAGACTCGCTACTCACTGCTCGAGAAAACTTGTTGCGCTTTGGTATGGGCTGCTCGCCGACTAAGACAGTATATGTTGACTCATACTACCTTGTTGATTTCCAAAATGGATCCTATCAAGTATATCTTCGAAAAGCCCGCTTTATCTGGAAGGATAGCTAGATGGCAAATGATCCTAACTGAGTATGACATCCAGTACACCACCCAAAAAGCTATAAAAGGGAGTGTACTAGCTGACCATCTGGCTCATCAAGCTATCGAGGATTATCAACCCATGAGATTTGACTTCCCAGACGAGGATATCATGAATTTGGACAACATTGAAAGTAACGGACCGTATGACGGACCCGAAAAGGGATCCCGATGGACCCTGTACTTTGATGGAGCTTCAAATGAACTTGGAAACGGTATCAGCGCAGTACTCATTTCTCCGGAAGGTTGTCACACCCCTTTCACGGCCCGACTTTGCTTCAGTTGCACGAAGAACATGGCTGAATACGAAGCTTGCATCTTTGGTCTCAAGGCTGCTATAGATTTGGGAATCAAATCTTTGATCGTATTTGGGGACTCGGCTTTGGTTATCAGTCAAATCAAAGGAGAGTGGGATACCAAGCATCCTAATCTTATCCCATACAAAGAACATGTGCTGACATTGTTGCCTCATTTCGAGCAAATTACCTTCGAGCATTTCCCGCGAGAAGAGAATCAGCTAGCAGATGCTCTAGCCACAATGTCCTCCATGTTTAAACTCAACTGGGATAACGAGGCTTCCCAAATCACCATCGAGCGAATGGATGAACCTGCGCATTGTCATGAGATTAATACCGAAGAAGTAGTGGAACAACCTTGGTTCCATGAAATCAAAAGGTATCTCGAGACTAGAGATTATCCCGAAGGAGCTTCCGTAAATGACAAGAAGTTCTTAAGGAAATTTGCTGCCAAGTTCTTCCTGAGCAATGGCATCCTTTACAGACGAAGCCATGATTGCGTGTTACTCCGATGCGTAGACAAAGCTGAAGCAGAGTTAATTATGACTGAGATACATAGCGGTACATTTGGCACTCACTTGAGCGGGCATACAATGGCTAAGAAGATCCTAAGGGCAGGCTATTACTGGTCTACCATGGAAGCTGACTGCCATCGACATTCTCGTACTTGCCACAAATGTCAAGTCTACGCTGATAAAGTTCATATCCCTCCGGTTCCTCTCAACGTTCTAACTGCTCCTTGGCCATTTGCAATGTGGGGCATCGACATGATTGGAGAGATCAAGCCCACGACTTCCAACAGACATCGCTTCATCCTGGTTGCCATTGACTATTTCACCAAATGGGTCGAAGCAGCTTCCTTCGCCTCTGTTACTAAAAATATGGTTGCCCGCTTTATCAAGCAAAATCTCATCTACCGGTATGGTGTTCCAGACAGGATCATCACAAACAACGGTACAAATCTGAATAACACAATGATCACCGCATTGTGCGAGCAATTCAAGATTTATCATCACAATTCATCTCCCTACCGGCCGAAGATGAATGGTGCTGTTGAAGCTGCGAACAAAAACATTAAGAAGATCATTCAGAAAATGACAGTCACTTACAAAGACTGGCATGAGATGTTATCGTTTGCTCTACATGGATACCGAACGACGGCACGTACTTCAACAGGGGCAACCCCATTTTCTTTGGTATATGGCATGGAAGTTGTCTTGCCTATGGAGGTTCAGATTCCTTCTCTAAGGATTATGAAGGACACAGGTTTGAATGAAGATGTTTGGATGCAGACCCGACTTGATCAACTCAACCTGATCGACGAGAAGCGACTCGCTGCTATATGCCATGGTCAGACGTACCAAAAACGGATGATCAAGGCCTTCAATAAGAAAGTCAGACGTCAGGTGTATCAAGTCAGAGATCTCGTAATCAAGCGGATTATCTTGCCGCAAAGTGATCCCAGGGGAAAATGGACTCCTACATATGAAGGACCATTTGTGATCAAGAGCATATTTTCTGGTGGTGCAATGATTCTGACCACCATGGACGGCGACGATTTGCCGCACCCTGCGAACACAGACATAGTCAAAAGATACTACGCATAAAATAACCCGACAAGTCGAAAACCCGAAAGGGAGGCTTGGGCAAAAATGGGCATCCCGGTGAACCGAAAACCTGAAAGGGCGGTTCAGGCAAAAGTTAGGGATAAAAATAAAAAAATCTGTACACCCGGCAAGTTGAAAACCCGAAAGGGCGGCTTGGGAAAAAATGGGTTTCCCGGTGGATCGAAAACCCGAAAGGGCGATTCAGGCAAAAGTTAGGGAATTAAAGCGTATGACTATGTCTTGTCGGATCACTTCGAAGACAATCTCTTCATCAACCAGTTCTAGGTTTCTGAACAATCTAGTCATCGGCAAACGAAGCATTGAATGGACAGATATTCAGAGTTGTGAAGGCTATAGCGGAATGGAATCCCATGGAATTATTTCACATAGCCATCTTTATTTTTTAAATCTTTCAAATATTTACGACAAAATCCTCTTACTAGGATGATTGTCTCCTTTGTACAAATATACTCAGAGAAAGTTAATACAAATACTTTTCCCAGAAATTTGTGTCATTTCCTTTCACTTTTTCTCTTGCATTATTTGTTTTATTTTGAGAAACGTCCAATGTTTTGTTAAATAGGCATATGCATTTGAACATAATCATTTCCTTATGAATCAAGAAAGAGGATTACTGATAGGTTGGAGGCGCAGTTGGATATCTTGATACTCTTCAAAGGAAACCCCCAGGAGATTTGGAATCCATATCCCCAGCAAACCCTGAAGCTTATCCCTAGTAGATTTCGGAAGCTTATCCCCTGCAGAGTACGGACGTCTCTCCCGAGCTTTATGCAAGGTTATTCCTCACAAGGGCTTATAACTGGGTTATCCTCAGCTTATTGCCATGGAAGATCGCACTCGCCAAATTTATTCCTATCCCCAGCGGAGTTCATCAAAGTTCCCCAACATAACTTATCAATACAATCCCCAGAGGAGTTTATCTTTGTTATCCCCAGCCAAAGAATCCTCCAGAACTCAATTCCCCTCAGAGTTTAAGTATCAATCCCCAGCCGAGCTAAAGCTTCAAATTATCAATCCCCAGCGGAGCCAGACTAATGAACCTTCTCCCCACAGAATTTTGGGAGGGAAAATCTTGAGTTCCCCAGTGAGGTCACCAGAAATACTTCCCACCAAACTGAAGATTCACAGTCTTACCTCCCCAGCATGAGTCTGTTAGATTGGAACTCCCCAGTAGAAGTCATCAGGAATTCCCCAGAAGATTGGTATGCAACCCAAACTCCTTATTCCCCGGCAGCAGCCAAGGAATTATTCGTCCCGGCAGCAGTCAAGACGCTTTTATCTTCAGCCATCTCGGATTCATCTATCCTCATCAAGATAGCTTATCAGCTTACATGCGCATTCATTTACATTCATATCATATAACATACGTTACATCATACATCATGACATTGCATACAACTAACTCTTTACCTTTTCAGGTAAGATCAGTCGGCAGACTAAAATCCTTATCTTCCGAGAATCTTTCCAGAAATAGTTCAGATGTAACCTAGACATGGCAACATTCTAATGCTTATTCCAGATTTATCCAGATGCAGTTTTACACGAGCTCATCATAAGGGAACCCTACGCCGGTTCTTTCTCTAAATTTAAGATTTCTGAAAACAGTTTACGGATTCTTCCCAACAACGGATGTTAATCTATCGCTTGTTCAGACTCTTCTCAATTTTTTGAAAACAGTTTACGGACGCTTCCCAACGGATGCTGCTCTATTGCTTATTCAACTTCCAGATTTCTGAAAACAGTTTACAGGTTCTCCAAGTAACGGATGTTAACCTATCGCTTGTTCAGTTTCTTTTCAAGACTTCTGAAAACAATTTATGGATTCTTCCCAACAACGAATGTTAATCTACCAACTTGTTCAGATGCAACTTTTGAAAACAGTTTACGGATGCTTCCCAACAACAGGTGCTGCTCTAATGCTTATTCAACTTCAAGACTTCTGAAAACAGTTCACGGGTTCTCCAAGTAACGGATGTTAACCTATCGCTTGTTCAGATTCTTCTCCAGATTTTTGAAAACAGTTTATGGATTCTTCCCAATAACGGATGTTAATCTATCAACTTGTTCAGATGCAATTTTTGAAAATAGTTTACGGATTCCTCCCAACAACGGATGTCAATCTATTGCTTATTCAGACCCCCAGTTCAGAGATGGTCCCAAGCATGGACACCTTCTTGATACTCATTCCAGATGGCATCTTTAAGCCCATCCCCGACAAGTTTCTGTCATTCCTCCCGATGGCATCGTTAAGCCCATCTCCAAATGGCATCTCTAAGCCCATTCCCGCATCCCTTGCTTTGACGAGTGCAAATTTAAGGGCACTCTGGTGTCCAATCTCCTTTTACCCTCGAGTCACGAAAGGCAAACTTGCCAATCTAACTCTTCGGATTCAAGAAGATTGAACAGGGGCAACTGTTGTACCCCAAAATTTGCCCTCCTATTTCTCATTGATTTCTCATCACAAAGCCCCTGGAGATCAAGATCCAATTAGGGTTTCATCTGCTCAAGACTTCTTCTTGCACTGTTGACCCAAATTAGGGTTTATGTTTGCACAAAGATGTTCTGACCTAAAATGCCCAAGATGACTTTCATGCTTCATATTGGACTCCCAAGTTTATCCACATCAAGTTTCAAGTCTTGATTTCAAGTTTTGCCCAGTCAATTGGACAGTTGACCTAGAAATCAACTGTATTGGGGAAAAAGTCAACTGTGGCCAATTGACAGTCAAATCTCATGAAAATTGACCCACAACAACATTATAAACTCACATGGACCATTTGACCAAGTTTGGATCACAATTCCACAGGAAATTTGATCAGATCAACAAAAGGGCAAAATGGTCATTTTTAGGGTTTTGACTGCACAAAGGCAATTTTTGACTGTTTGACCTAGCCAATGGCAAACCAAGCTCACATATGGACTCAAGGACCCCATGGAATTGTCTTGACATGCTCAACAAGTTCAAAAGATCCCAAGTACACAAGATTGACAGTTGAATTTCCCAGTCAATTGATCAATTTTGACTGTATACTGAAAAGTCAAACTTTGACTTTTTGGTCAAAATCAAGAGTCAAGATTCATTTTTCATAAAAACATGCCAAATCATGAAACTTGTTCATCAAGAAATCAAGAATTGCAAATTAGGGTTTGAAATGAGAATTTTTCATAACTTAGAATTTTTCTAAGTTATGAAAAACCCAAATTTTTTCCCAACTTTGCCCCACTTTCTCACCAAGATTCATTTGGATTCAAGCAAAAGTCAAAACATGAAAGTTGTAGCCTATTGCATAATCTACAACTTTGATTCACAAAGTTTTCCCAAAAGAAGCTTGTATCTCAAGTTACAAGTTTGGGAGCAAGGGTACTAAACCATTCTTAACTTAGTGAAATTTTGACCTTTTTAGGCAAGGTTTTTACCTAACTTCAAGACCATTTTTCACATACTTCCCCTTGGAATTTCAATTTGCATTTCAAATATGGATTGTAGTACACATTCCAAGCTTTCCAAAATGTCCAAGAACTCATCAAACAACCTCATGACTTGAGAGAATCGAATTTTGCAATATGGAAAAAAGTCACTTTGATTCATGGCCATGTACATGTTCATAACTTGTGCAATTTTTCAAATCAGCATGCTTCCCTTGATTACAGGCCCCTAAACCATTAAACACTCATAAATTTAATGCAAACTCTTTGTGCCAAGACCATGTTCTATGTGTTCAAGCATTGTATGATGGATTAATCCCAAAATAGATAAAGCACTTTAACCATTTTTGCAAAAGTAAGCTTTATGTCAAAATGAAAATCCAAGAAGTACAGATCAAATCCCCTTGGCACAAGTTTAGGGACTAATCACACTGATCAATGCCAAGGTTTGCAGCATGTTATGGGGGCCTCTACCTGTCTAAACATCAACTTGACCTTTGCTTGCTTAAGTGTGAAGAAATAGAGCATAACACGAGAGAACTTTCATCTCAACAATAGAACCCTTAAGCAAACATTTTGTACACATTCAAGACATCCTAACTGAGCTAGCACACGACTCCAACACCTCCATTTCCCTCTAGAACACAGAACCACCTTCAAACTGCCCAAACAGAGCTCCTACTGCAGTTTGAGTGCCAACTCTCATCCCCTTCATGCTTTCTTGCTAAAAGCTCATCAAACACATTCCCTAGCATCACTTGAAGCTAACCCAAACATAAAACACGACATGTAACTCCTCTAATCAGTTCCACCATTTTCACTTTCTTGTTTTGCAGTTGAAGGTCCATAGCTCGATTCAAGGTGTTTCAAAGCAAAGTAAGCATTGGAATAGCACCACTACACTTCAGGCAAGCTGTACAGATCATCATCTTGCCCTGAAAGCTCTCCCATTGCCAGATAGAACTTCAACTGAACAAGTATCTTCTTGAACTTCTAACTCTTAGTGTTGGCATTGTTAGCTCTAAGTTTGTGAATAAAAAGTGTTCTACTCATGCCCCTGAACCTGTACATACTTTTACTTTTCATTTATTTTGCCTGAGCTATGAGAATTTAAGGTCTGAATATGGAAGAAAAGGTAGGTCAAGATTTGGGAATGTTAAAATTCTCTCTCATTTCTGAGAGTTAGGATGAGTTCTTTACATATTTAGAATCATGACTTGATGATTAACATTTCTTATGTTGAAAGTTTGTGCAAAAGATCAAAGAATCCAGATGTTTGAACTTGAGTACAGGCGCGTGTTTTTTGAACAAGAAGCTGGCTGAAGGTTGAAGAAAGGTCTTCATGGGCTGGGCCTGTTGTGTCATTTCTCTTCACACCCTATTTTTGCTTTCATACCCCCTGAGCCCATTTTATTTATTTTATTGATTTTTTGACTTTTCTCTTTTTATTCGGATTTATTTATTTTTGCTAGTAATATTAAAAACATGAAAAATTATTTTTATACCATTTTTATATTTTTAGGCATTTATTTGCTTATATGAACCATTTGTACATAATATATATATATATATATATATATATATATATATATATATATATATATATATATATATATATATATATATATATACTATTATTTAGAAAAACTAGAAAAACAATGCAAATATATTTTATTTCTGATTTTTATTTCATTTTCTCTTTTGAAAACATTTTGTATCAAAAAATATTTTTTTATATAAATATTAAATATTATTATTTTTTACATATAATATTTGTTTAGTAAATAATAAAGATATTTATATATATTAGTATATTTAGGTAAATAATACAAAAAAAAATATATTTTTTATTTTATTAATATTTGACATAAAAATACTCTTTTTATAAATATAATTCATTTTTTATTTTATTTTTGTATGTAATTATTAATTATAGTACATATTAAATAAATAATATATTTCACCTAATAAATTAGGGTTTTACCCTAAACATTAAAAAACTCCAAAAATATTACCTTTCTTATTTTATTCATTTTTGTTTATTTGACATAAAAAATATCTTTTTTTCCATACATATAAAAACCCTTTTTGCATCTTGCATATTTATTTTATTTCTATTTAATTTGTGCAAATTAATTACCTTGTAAATAATTCAATATTGATGTAATAGCTAGGTTTAAATTCCTTGTCAATATCCCCCATTTGAACATTTGTACCCCCCTTCCCATATTGTGTTGTAATAGTTTAGGAACTTTAAATTCCGCACTTTATTGCTTTCTAAATATACCATGCTAGAATTAGGGTTTGTATGCAAATAAAAAGAACAAAATAGTTTGACCTAATTTCAAGATAATCAAGCATGAAAATGGACAACACATACCACACTTGCACCCCTAGGGTATTCCACTTGTTGCCTTCAAAAAATGGGCCATATTGTATGTTAGGTTTCTTTGGGTAAAACAAACAATCAAATGATCATAGTCCCTCGATGACGCTTTCGAAAAGTTGCCTAAAATGATCAAGTCCCCTTCAAAAGAAAAATTGCCCAAAGATACTTAGTACTATTGCAATTATGGTCTAAACGATGACCCGCGCCCGTCCCTTTCACCTCCTAATACAAGATTGTCCACCAAATGCAATGGTGGAACAAAATTGTCAAAAGGGTTAAAACATAACAAAAATCTTTGAGAACTTTAGGGTAGATAGTTCTTAAGTACTTGTCAACTTGCGAAATAAAACACTTGCCTATTTTCAAACCACACTTCACAAAAACTTTCAAAACAAACTTTCAAAAAAACTTGAAACATCTTTTCAAAAAGACAAACACCTTTTGTAAAACATTCGAGTAAAGAATTGTTACAAGGGTAGCCTAGACAAGGCATCTTTTTCAAAACCTTTTCAAAACCACACACAAAGCACCATTTCAAACAATTGAAAATCAAGGCAAGTTGATCTAAGCAAGTACCTAAGAGCCCATGGATAACCATGGATAGAAAGGGTGCTAATACCTTCCCTTTCTATAATCTACTCCCCGAACCCAAGAAAAAATCTCAAAGGTTTTTGCTGTGCTTTTTAAACCTTTCCTTAGGATAAAATAAAAAGTCGGTGGCGACTCTTGCTCAACCGAAACATTTGCGAAAACAAACGCAAAACCATAGTCAGTTCTCCCACCGTATCACAGAATGCATACCAAGTGTTGGACTTTTTGAAAATATTTCATGTTTTGAAAGTGTTTGGTGTGTTTGAAAAGATGTTTGTTTTTGAAGATTAATATTGCAATCTCATCATTGATTGTTAAGTATCCTTATATTTGGATGTGAAGGGACGGGCGTGGGTCATCGTATAGTCATATATAGCAATGTTGTGAGATATCTTAGTATTTCTCTTGAGGGACTAAGATCATTTGTAAGGCAACATTCGAAGCGTCATCGAGGGACTATGATCTTGAATTTTTAATTGTTTTTGCAAAGATGTCTCACATGCATATCATTACCATTTTTTAAGTCAACAAAGTGGAGTAAACCCTAGAGGTGCAAAGTGTGTAAGTGTATTGTATTTCATGCTTGGTTTAATCTTAAATTAGGGTTTTCTATTGTTGATTTTATCTTTCCATACAAAACCATCATTTACTAGCATTTATGAAAGCGGTAAGTTGCAGAAATTAAATATCTTATGCTATTACATCATTTGGGGATGGGCTTGCCCCATACACAACATTTGTTTCCTTCATTCCAAGTATGGGCTTCTTTATAGTTTTTGATGTGGAAGCAGGTGTCATGGGAATTTTCCCACCCTTAATGCCACTTTCTACCCTTTCACCAGTTAGTATCAACTCGATGAAACCAGACGAAGAACTCCCAATGAAAAGGTTGAAAAATGGGCTAGTTAATGTACCCATGAACATGTCAACTAATTATCTGTCACATAGTGGTGGTTGGACCCTACCAGGTAGATCCCTCCATTTTTGCACGTACTCTTTAAACCCCTTATTAGTACCCATCATCATACCTTAAAGTTGGACTCTTGTTGGTGCTAAATCAGCATTGTATTGATATTGATGATAAAAATAAGCGGCTAGATCTTCCCATGTGTGAATGCGGGAACCCTCCAATTGGTAAAACCATTCTAACTAAGTGTCAGCAAGACTCTCTTGGAAATAATGGACCCAAAGCTTCTTGTCTATAGTATGTGGTTGTATCTTGCAGACGTAGGACCTCAGATGAAGTTTCGGGCATGAAACTCCGTCATACTTTGCAAAGACTGGTATTTTGAACTTATGGGAAATGACGACCCCAAGTACTAAGAACAAATTACCAAAATCCAAACCAGGTACGACTTGAATTTCAACAGCTTTCAATTTATCCTCTAACTGCTTGTATTTATCCTCGGTCGATGGATATTGTTCATCAAAGTAGTCTTCATCCTCAGAAGCTTGATCATTTTCACCCCCAACACGGGTGCTCTTTTCCTCTTCCACCTGGTTCTCGTCTTCCTCGGATAATTCTTCAACTATCTGCACCTGACGGACTGGGACTTTAAACCTTTTCCCCATATTGATGATGGCCTTATTCTTAGTCTTCTATTTATCCGCCAACAACATCATTATCTCTTGTTGTCCCTTGGCCAGGGTCAAAAAGGTTTCTTAGAACTTGGAATTATGCGCTTGCAAGTCCTTCACTGTTTGTTCGATATCCGTCTTATTGAAATAAACAGTAGAAAAATAAGGAAACCTGTTATGGAAAACTTGTTTATGTTATTATGCATGAAAATGCGTATGCAAATAATTTCAAGGACTTAGAAGATTTAAATTTTTTTATACAAAAGGGAACAAAAATTAATTGTATTAATAAGTTCAAATTGATTACAACATGCCTCTTGGGCTTACATTGAAACAAAATAAACAAAATGAACTAAAATAAAATAACAATTGCTCAAAATTCCTATGAATTATTCCTCTTTGGAGCGATATAGGCATCCAGGCTCCTCTCCTCATGAAGTTATCTTGTGAGCTCCAATGTCTTCTTCTCGCTTGCATAAAACTGGGCTTCAAAGGTGTCTCTCCCTCCCTTTAGCTGAAGCCAAGCTCTTTGTAATTATTCAAGAGAAGTAGGCATATCAGGATAAAGGACAATATACGTAACATCTCCTTCAGCAACAAGCTCCATAATGATAGGTAGGATGGCTTCATAAGGATTCATAAGGATTTGAGCGTGAGCTCACACGCACTTGAGATAAGGCTCCAAAGGAATGGAGTTTTTATGCCCCAACATCTTGCTATCAACTTTTTTCACCATGCCCTAAGCTCGTATAAACCTCTGACGATAACCTTGGACATCGCTTTCATAGTCAAATGCAATTCATTGGACACGTGCATCATGAGGTCCATCCCTCCTAGCATATCAAAACCACCGCAAAGCCAAACAAGGATTATAGTTAATACCTCCCATAATGCCAAGTAGAGGGACATTAGGGAATTCCCCACAACGGTCAATAATAGTAATTTCCTCCAAAGATCGAGCACACCAATAAATATCTGAATATGTGAGTGACATTAACCTTTGAGACCATGTCAAGAGAGAAATGGAATGCAACACAAAATAGTGCCCCTTTTTTCATGGTGTGAGTGTGGAAACAATGTAGAATGTCTCCAAGCAAAGTAGGTATGGGATTACGAGAGAGAAAAACCTTGATGGCATTCACATCTATTGGTTGGTCCAGATTGGGAAATAGAGCCAAACCATAAATTAGATGGGCCAAGATATCCTTAAAAGCTTGAAAATCCATATCTTCCTAGAACAAACGAGCCTTCTCCAACATAAATTTGGCTAAGAAACCCTTAACTCCACTTCATGTCTCCCAATTTTCCATACTGTCAGATCTCTTCAAATGCAAAGCTTTGGCAATAACTTCAGGTTTTGGAGTCTCTTCTAAACCGGTGCATGGTATTTGATCAAGCACAAGAACTCCTAATAATTGAGAGAATTCTTCTAATGTAGGCACCAATTGGTAGTCGGGACATGTGAAGAAATGATGCATAGGATCAAAGAATTAGAAAAGCACACACATCATTTCTTCTTGGAAGTTTGAGGTAGCCAAGTTGAGAAGTCGACCATATTTCTTGGTGAAATGAGAATCTCCAGGCACTCTTGATGATAAGTCTTGAAGTTGAGTATGCACTTTCATGAAGTTGACTCAGATGGTATTCCTACGAGTAGAAGTCATGACCTACAAAATAGAACAAAGATAAACTCCTAAATCCTTGAAATGGTTAGTGAGAATGCTTTATGATGTTATGATGTTTATGATGACATGAATAATAATCACAAACAAAGCACACAAATACCTTAGGTTTAGGCTTGCATGGAGTTCATAGGTAAGTATCCTTTTGAAGTTTAGTTGGTTAAACCTGTCCTTGAAGTTTAGTTGGTTAAACCTGTCCTTGAAGTTTAGTATAATCAATCTTTTCTTGCGGCCAAGATATCCCAAAAGTCCTATCTCAATGAGCGTAGTGTCGAGTATCAATAAAATTTCATCTTTCCACTGAAACCGGCTATCTCACTACTTCCTAATGGCCAAGTTGTTCAATTAAAGGTTCTAAGGTTCGTTAGTGCTTCATGACATCACTCAGCGGCCCCGTATTCTCCTTAATTCGCTATAAGGGATACCAATACCCACAAATATGTCACACTAACATAGCTATTGTCTCAACCATATTTGTCTACATCGTACAATCACCACAATCTTTGCTATTTACCTAATGGTGTTCCCAGATCCGGGTAGAGGATCAATTTAAACCCAAACAAGGACCCATAAATGTAAAGAAAACAAATCAAACAATGAAAGCAAGTAAATTTGATCTATCTCTAAGGTAACCCCATTTTTAAGTATGCTCCCCAGCAAAGTCGCCAATTCTTTAATACGGTTGGAGAACTGACTTGGTTGTTTTTTGTTTGATCATAATTGTTATGGATAGCAAGAGTCGCCATCGACTTTTCTTTTATCCAATAAGGAAAGGAGGAAAAGAATAGGAAATACCTTTGAGATATTTTCTTGAGTTCGGGGGGTAGATTATGAAAAGGAAATGTGTTAACACCCTTTTCATCCATAGTTATCTATGGGCTCTTAGTGGCTTGCTAGATCACTTGAAAATTTCTTTGTTCTAAATGTGTTTGTGGTGGGTTTTGAAAGTATTTTTGAAAAGAGCCTTCTTTTAGGAAAACTTTGTAATGATTCTCGTCTCTATAAGAATGCATACAAAGTGTTGGACTTTTTGAAAATATTTCATGTTTTGAAAGTATTTGGTGTGTTTGAAAAGATGTTTGTTTTTGAAGATGGATTTTGAACAAGAAACTAAGAACGTTATACCTACTCAAAAGTCTTTTGTTCTTTTCTTTCTTCCTTTGATATTGCTATCTCACCCTTGATTGGTAAGTAGCCTTATCTTTGGATGTGAAGGGACGTGTGTGGGTCATTGTATAGTGATAGATAGTAATGTTGTGAGATATCTTAGTATTTCAGTTGAGGGACTAAGATCATTTGTAAGGCAACATTTGAAGCGGTATCGAGGGACTATGATCTTGCATTTTTTATTGTTTTTTCTAAGATGTCTCACATCATATCATGACCATTTTTTAAGGCAACAAAGTGGAGTAAACTCTAGAGGTGAAAAGTGTGCAAGTGTATAGTATTTCATGCTTGGTTTAATCTTGAATTAGGGTTTTATATTGTTGATTTTATCTTTCCATACAAACCCTAATTTACTAGCATTTATGAAAGTCGTAAATTGCGGAAAGTAAATATCCCACGCTATTACATCATTTGGGGATGGGGGTATAAATTTACAAATGGGGATTGCAAGAATTTAAACCCTAATTATCTATTACAACCATATTGAATGGATAAGAATGTACAAGAAATGTAAATAAATATAATGTACAAGAATGGAATAAATAATGTACAAAGTATGAAAAGAAATAATTTATAAGAATGAAAATGGAAAATAAATGGATTTATTAGAAAAAGGGTTTTAAACCTAAATATCTAAAAGAAAAATAATTAATTAACAAGAAAATTAAGTTAATTAGAAAAGAAATATTTTTTAGGTTTTTTTTTTTTGTGAAAAGGTTTTGAATATTAATTTAAATAGTAAAAATTAATCAATTAAAAGAAAACCTAAGTTATAATTTAATTTTAATTATAAAAGAATTAAGTTTGTATAGGAAAATATTTTGTCTTTTTATCTTGGAAGAAAAAAATAAAATATAAGTATATGTATATGTATGAATAATAAATAAAATATTTTTGTCCCTTTTATTAATAAAATAAATATTAGTATAAATATTAATAAAAATAATAATAAAATAAATAGAAAATAAAAGAAAATAAATAGAAAAGGTTAGGGGGTGAAAGTTTGATTTGAGTGTTTGTTAGTAAAACAAGAATTTTTTGTTAGAGCCTGGCCCATTGGAAGTTTTTGTACACAACAAAAGAAATAAAAAAACATGTCATTTGGGCATGCGTGGTATACTAAGTAATATGGGGTGTTGTAAAAAGCAGTTATACCCGTTGTTTGTTTTTGAAGTCAGAAGGATAAATAAAAAAAGGAAATAGATGGGCTGGGGACAATTGGGAGCGCAAGGCCCAGTAGGTTTTGCTATTGCTACATAGTTTTGAAACAAAGAGGAGTTGTGCTCTAATAAGGGAAGGTTTGGCCTGTCTTGATTTGGGATGAGGCCCATAATGGGATGATAGTGAATAACAAGGAAATGGGGTGCGCGTAAGTAAAGGGAATGGGTTTGGAAAATGGGCCTAGCCCATTATCAGAAAAGAAAAATAAAGGGTTGTTGTTCATTTTTCACAAACCCTTATTTTCTCACTCCAAAACTCTCTTTGTCCTCTCTGAAGCGCGTTCGCAGGAATTCGCCTCACGACGGTGACAACGGCGGCGGAACTCCAATCTTCATTTTTCTTTCATTAATCTCTTCCTCTCTTCCTTCTAATCACTAATCTGGTATTAAATTTTGCAGAAAATGCATGATTTGGCCTAGATCTAAAAGGGGGTGAATGGAAACCCTAAGGGCTCCGATTTGGCCTCTGAAGCTTATTTTGGGTGAGATCGTTCCTCTTTATATTTCTCTTACAAACTTATGAAGGGTTAGGTTTTTTACTAAAATGATGATAAAATGAAGTTAGGGTTTTAGAAGGAAGTAAAGTTATGTGAAAAGAATATGGAAAATAATGTTGGGATTTCGGCCTCTGTATGTTTCTGTACTGTGTTTCTTTGGATTTTCTAAAAAAACAAAGATTTTTGAGGGGTTGAAACAAGTGTTGCTGCGATTTTTGTACCTCTGTATATTTTTGTGAAAAAAGCTTTTAGGTTTGTGTAAATTTTGTGTGTTTGTGAACAAACTCTGAGCTGCATATTTTTTGTAAAAGAAAGCTGAAAACTATTTGGGAAGTTTGTATAAAATTTACCTCTTTATGTTTCTCTGGCTCAGTTGTTGCATTTTGTTATGTTGTGGCTTGGCTGAAAGTAATTTTTGATGATGGAAACAAGGCTAGATTTTGGTTTTTTGCTATATGTTCTTGTATATTTTTCTTTGGATAGAAAAATTCCCCCCTTTGCTGCGAACCATGTTCTGTTTTTTATACTGTAACTTGTGTTTGTTGACTTTTCTTGTTGGCTGCTGATACTGATATAGACTTGGAAGCTTGCCTTGTCACTTTTACTGATTTTTGATAAATCAACTTTTTTGTTGTTTGACTTTGCTTGTTGGCTGCTGGGTTTTGTACCTGCTGTACTGGCCTTGGTGCTTTTTTTTCAGGTTTTGTACTTGCTGTATTTTGGTAACTTAAGTTGTTGTCCTTTTGTTAGCTGATTGTGATGTTTGTTGTATTTTTTTGAGTTTTCTGTGAATAAACATTTTCTTTGAGATTTGTTTGAGATTTGCAGTACAGTTAGCCTATGACTTTAATATTCTAGTTCTGATTTTTTTTATTGAGACCAACAAATATGAGGCTTAGTGATTGTTTTCTTGCTGGATTGGTTGCTTGTTGCTTCACTTGTGATAGATGTTGGTTTTGCTGCAGCCTATGCTTGTTGTACTGAATACTTTTTCAGAGTTCTTTTTCTCTCTTTTTTGTGAAAAAAGCATGGATTTTTAGATTTTGCAGTAAAGTTACTTTGACCTATGATTTATCATTACAATTTTTAAGTTTTTCCATTGAAGCAACATAACTATGAGGCCTGCTGTTTTTTTTTGCATGAAAACATGATGCTAGTTCTGATTTTTTTGAAATCTGATTTGATCCTATTTTTTGTGAACCAAATAAATTTGTTATTTGCAATAGAACTACTCCTAGCCAAAGATGTAATTTTGACTTTTGTATGAGGCTTTTCTTTTGGGTTTGAATTCTGTTTGAATCCTATTGGGCTGAATTTTGTTGGGCTTGAAATTCTGTTTGCACCTTTCCCTCTATTGTGAACCAAAACACTTTGTGATTTGCAATAGCATTGGCCCATGATAAAAATGAAAGTTTGAGGCCTTAGCACATAAAAAAGATCTTTTTCTGATTCTTGAAACCACCCTAATGATGAGTTTAAAGCATTTGTAATTTTATTTATTTTTCAAGTTTGCTTACTAACTCACATTTTCTTTTGATTTCATGTATGGTTGGTGAGTAATGGAAAAGCGGGAAAGGAGACCGTGGCTGGGCATAAAAATCTTGCAGGGAATTTGAAGGAGTGAAGAATAGAATCTTAGGATTTAGAAAGCTTAGGGATTTGATTTATGTTTTGTAACAATTTTTTTTTATAGAGAAAGTTCATATTTTGGATGTATGAGTCCTTTGTACATTTGTAAACTTTGTAGAAACTTTAGTCTTGAATGAGGATAAATGTTAAGCTTGTATGAAAAATATGGTTTGAGTTCTTTTGAAATGAATTTTGAGAAAAGAACATTTAATCTTGAGATAACAAGCTTCATGTTCGCCATTGTCATTTTGATCTTGAATTTTTATTTTGGACAAATATAAACTTGATTACGGCACCAAGTCAACACTTTCTCTTATTTTTGTATCACTAATATTGTAACCAAATCAAATTTCCTTTTGAAATCCAGAAAACAAACTTTTGAAGGAAAAAAATTTAAACGAAAGATGTAGTAATGGACTTTGTAATGAGAATGAAAAAAATGATGATCCAATGGGCTTCAAATTCAAACTTAACTTGACTTTAAAAATTCAAATCAAAGGAAAGACTCCTAAAAATGGTGACTAATCCCTTCATCAAGTTTTATCATAAATCTAGTGATGGATTGTAATTCTCTTGAAAATACCAAGTGGTAAGACTTAGCTAATCTTCTTAATTTTGAGATGCAGAAGAAAACAAATTGAGATTGAAACCAAACTTTGATTCCAAATTCTTTAGCTAATTTGAGAAGAACAACCTCGCATGGCTAGAAACTCTAAGAGAATTTTTTTCGTAGAAAATGGAGGGCAAATCTTGGGGTACAACACCCTAGTTTTGAGAAAATTTGAGAGTTTGAGGGTGTGTTCTTAAGGAAATTTTTGTGTTCCTCTTGGTCTGAAAGTGTCATGTATTTATAGTGGATTATTTAGGTCAACAAAGTTGAATCAAATCTCTTGTATTTCATGATTAAATATTTGATTGAAGTTTTATATGAAATATTTCTTTTTTAGGCCAATCATGTACCAATCATCTCTACACGTTTTTTGCAAGTTGTCACCATCTTTTTGGGTTTATCATTTGATTCAAAAATAGATCCTCATGCCTAATATAATTTATTTGGTATTTTATTTGATTTACTTTTATTTTAATTGAATAAAATCAAAATAAAAAGAAATAAAAACCACAAAAATAAATGAATAGATTCAGAAGTTTACTATGAGGTCTGGAACACGTTTGGACCTTAAAAGATGGACTCCTTAACCCAAAAATTCAAATTTGCTCAATTTAGACTTCATGCATTTTCTCAAAATTGCCCAACTAGCACCAATCATAAATCACTCAATTTTTATCATATGAAGGTGATTGTGATGCGGTTGGAGAACTGACTTGAGGTTTTGCGTTTGTGTTTGCAAATGTTTCGGTTTAGCAAGAGTCGCCACCGACTTATTATTTTATCCAAAGGAAAGGTCAAAAAGCACAAGAAAGATCTTTGAGATGTTTTCTTGGGTTCGGGGGGTAGATTAAGAAAAGGGAAGGTGCAAGCACCCTTTTCAACCTTGGTTACCCATGGGCTCTTAGTTACTTGTTTAGATCACTTGCTTTTGCTTTTCAATTGTTTGAAATGGTGCTTTGTGTGTGGTTTTGAAAATGTTTTGAAAACAGGCCATCGTTGTGGCAATCTTTGTAATGCTTCTTGTTTGAATGTATACAAAGATGTATTGTCTTTTGAAAAGATGTTTCAATGTTTGAAAGTTTGTTTTGGGAAATGTTTTGAAATTGTGTTTTGATGTGTTTTTGAAAATAGCAATGATGTTTTGCAAGTTTTGATCAAGTAACTAAGAGTTGTCTACCCTATCTACTCAAGAGTCTTTCCTAGACATTTTTTAACCCTTTTACATTGTTGTTTTACCATTGCATTTGGTAAACAACCTTGTATTTGGATGTTAAACGAGGCAGGCGCGGGTCATCGTATTGACCATGATATCAATAGTGGTAAGTATCTTTAGCAATTTTTGAGGGACTAGATCCTTTTGTGTGGGCAACCAAGATAGCGTCATCGAGGGACTATGATCTTTTTGTTTTGTTTTTGTTTTGCCAAGATACTCAACATGCATACCATGGCCATTTTAAAGGCAACAAGTGGATGAAACCCTAGGGATGTATGTGTGTATTGTGTTGTCATTTTCATGCATTTTATGTCTTGTATTAGGTCTAACTATTTGTTTTGATTTTGGATATTACATACAAACCCTAATCTCTTTCATGGCATATTTGAAAGCATAAAATGCGTAAAATAAACCTAAGCTATTACAACATTAATATGGGGAGGAGGGATACAATTTTGGATAGGGGATTATTTTGCAAGAAATTAAAACCCTAAGTTATTACAACCAAATTGAATTTCTTTGCTCAAATGATAAATAAACAATATTTAAATAAGCAATTAAATATATATGCAATATATTATAAATATACAAAAAATGTTTTTGTTTATTTTTATGTGTGTAAAAATATAATATTTAATATATTAAAAAAGAAACTAAAAAGTTATTTTTGTTAAGGGTAAAACCCTAATTTATTATAAGTATATATATATATATATATATATATATATATATATATATATATATATATATATATATATATATATATATATATATATATATATATATATTAATTATATTATTTATGTACAATAAAATAAAATAATAAAATATATACAAATATCAAAAAAATAAAAATATATTAGAAAAACTATTATTTAAGTATGTAAATAATAAAAATAACAATATAATATTTTTATGTATTATTTTCAAGTTTTTATTAAAGAAAATAAAAGTATGTTATTTAATAATTATTTTTATGTTAGAAAAAATAATAAAAAATACAAAATAAAATGTGAAAATTTATGAAAATGTTTTTGGTAATTTTTTATGTTTAGAAAAAATAAAAATCAGAAATGAAAAAGAAATAGAAAAATATAAAAATATAATGAAATGGGCCAGGGGGTGCGATCAGCAAGCTGAAGGGTGCCAAAAGTGAGATATAGCCAGACCCAACCCAGCTACTTCATCTTTAACCTTCGTTCAAACAAAAACACACGTTTCCTGTACAAATGTCCAACTCCTGCATACGTGCTTTAAAGCAAAAACTCACAACATGAAAGTTATAGCATTTTTCAACACGATTACAACCATATATAAAACTTAATCTAACTCTCAAAGACCAGAGAGAATTTCTCTGGCCCTAATTTCTAACCTAACTTTTTCATAATGTTCACCAATCAAATTCTCTTAACACACTTAACTTAAATAAAATCTATGCATATGTACAACTTGAGGGCAATGAGTACTACATTTTTTATTCACAAACCTAAGCATAATGATTCCTAAATAGAGAAATAGAAAGTTGGAAAATACATGTTTGAGTTGAACTCGTGTATGGCAATGTGGAGGTTTTCAATGAGGCCTGAGATGTTTGTGAGCTTTCTTGAACTTCCTCTGACCTTCCTCAATGCTTTGTTTTCTTTGAGCTTGCTTGAATAAGCCTGTAGAAGTCAACCTGCACAAGCTGAAATCAGAAATGGTGAAGCTTGCAAATGGAGTTACAGTCAATGGCCAATGGTTGGGATAGCTTGGATGGGTTATATGGAAGGTATTGGAAGAGGTTTGGGACAAAATGCACGAGTGGTTTGTGAGATGGAAGTGAAAATGCAGAAACTGCCCTGTTTTGCAAGAAGGAGGTGTTTTTATGTTTTGGAAGGCTTGAGGGTTGGATGGCTCGTGCTTCTGACTCAAGGCATTATGCCAAACTTGTTTCAAATGCTTACAAGAGTTGGTTATAACAGATACTCAAGTTGTGTAGACTTTTGCACATTGACTTATTTTTTAAGAAAGGTGTGAAGTGACCAAGCAAAGAGCCTGTACAAGCCTCTTTCCTAGCTGCAAAAAGTGGTTTTCTTTTGCCTAAGTTTATGGAACTTGTTTGCTGCAAAGAGAGAGGTCCAAGGCTCAAGGGAAGCAAGTTGACATAAAGTTGCCTTTATCAAAATGGCATAGTTCACTTTTTGCCAAAGATAGATTAAACTCTTGTGTAAACTTCCAATAATCAGAATAATTCCTTAAACCAATGAGTTTGCATTCAATTTTTGAGTGTGGAAGGGTTTAGAGACCTGTATTCAAGTACATGCTAAGTTGGACAGATTTTGCAACTTGTGTCAACATGAAAATGCCATGGATCAAAAGTGAGTTTTTTCCAAATTCAAACCTTCGATTCTCTCTAACCATAAATGATTTTGGAGAGTTCTTTGACATTTTGGAAAGCTTGTAACATGCTCTACAATCCATCTTTGAAATGCATTTTGAGATTCCAAGTGGAACTATGTCAAAAATGTCCATGAAGATATGTCAAAATCCTGCCTAAACTAGGGCAAAATTTCACTAAGTTAAAAGTTTAATGGACCCTTGTTCCAAAAATCATAACTTGGGATCCAAGTTTCTTTTGGGAAAACTTTGTGAATCAAAGTTGTAGATTTTGTGGAGGACTACAACTTTCATGTTGGAAGTTTTGTTTGAATCCAATTTCATCATGGTGAAAATGTTGGGCAAAGTTGGGGGAAAAATAAGAAAATTTCATAACTTAGAAAAATTCTAAGTTATGAAATTTTTCAATCTTAAACCCTAATTTTCAAAATTAGGTTTCTTGATGAACAAGTTTCATGTTTTGACACATCTTGATGAAAAATGACCCTTGGCACTTGATTTTGACCAAAAAGTCAAAGGTTGACTTTTCAGTGTACAATCAATTTTTGATCAGTTGACTGAAAAATTCATTTGTCAATCCAATGCTTTCGAGATCTTTTGAACCTTGTAATTAGGTTTGACTGTAAATTGGCCACAGTTGACTTTTCCCCCAATACAGTTGATTTCTAGGTCAACTGTCCAATTGACTGGGAAAAAATTTGATTCAAGGCTTGAAACTTGGTATGGGCAATCTTATAAGTCCAACATGACGTATGAGAGTCACTTTGAGCATTGAAAGTCCAAAAATACCTGTGAAAACTCAAACCCGAATTTCAGGTCAACAGTGCAAGGAGATGTCTTGAGCAGAGAAAACCCTAATTCTTTCTGGAGTCCAAAGAGTCTTGTGAGGGGAAATCTTGATAAAATGAGAGGGAAAATTTTGGGGTACAACAGCTGCCCCTGTTCAATCTTCTTGAATCCGAGCTGTAATTGTGGTTGACTTTTGAATGAATATCAGAACAACTGTCGTGTCTTGGAGTGTATATGTATTGTATCTAAATTCTGAATGGGCGACAGAATAATATCCATGTATGGAGCATCTCTGGGCTGGGGATAAATTCCGGATGAGTGACAGAATGGCAACCGTGTCTGGTGCGTATCTAGACTGTATCTGAAGTTGAGATCTGTATGAGTAGCAGAATGACTTTCGTGTCTGGAGTGTATCCGTACTGTAACTGGGATCCGGAAAAGTGATAGAATGACTTCTGTGTCCGGAGTGCATCTGAACCTGAAGTTGATAGTTGAATCTGAATGAGAAATAGAATGGCTTCCGTGTCTGGAGCATATCTAGTCTGTATCTGATTGCTGAAGTCTGAATGAGTAGTAGAATGACCTCCGTGTCTGGGGTGTATCCATAATGTATCTTGACTTGAAATTCTAAATGAGTAATAGAATTACCTCCGCGTCTGGGGTGTATCCATACTGTATCAGAATAAGAGATCCGAATGAGTAGCAGAATGACTTCCATGTCTTGGAGTGTATCCGTACTGTATCTGAAATCTTTGAATAGTTGTTAAAGATAGCTTTTAATCTTATCCTGAAAAGGGTAAAATGTTAGCTGAAACACAAAGTTATGTTGCATGATACGTATGATACAATAAAATATGTTCTATCAATGTTTGTGATATATGAAAGTAATGTATGCGTATGTAAGTTGATTAGTTGTCTTACTGAGGAAAATAAATCCTTGATAGTTGGAGATGGTAAAATATTTGACTGCTGTCGGGGAAAATAAATCCTTGACCGATGCCGGGAATTCCATAACCTTTGATTGCTGAGAATGAGAAATCCTTGGACCACTGTTGGGGATAGAAAATCTTTGGCAACTTATGGGGGTTAACAAGAACTTTGAAAACTTCTGTGGGAATGTGAGAATCCTTCACGACTTCCCTGGGGATATAAGGATCCTTCAAGTCCTTTAAAGTTGGAACATGGTATACATTCTGTTGTAAGAATAATGTCGAGTGTTGCTTGAGAAACCTGCTTGGGGAGTCCCGAGAAACTTGATGACTGTGGCTGGGGATTGAGAATCTTCAATCTACTGGGAAATAACTCTGTGGGGGAGAATGCTTATTCTGTTGAAGAGTTTTCAAGAGCTTGGGTTGTATGCCAATCTTCTGAGGAATTATCCGAAGCTGTTGTATGGTTTCTAAGATAACTTGCAGGGGAGTTTTCTGGCTTTAAGAAAAACTCCCTGGGGAATTGGAGGAAACTGGATGGTCTTCCACCGGGGTTTAAGGGTTAAAGTTTTGGACTTCGTTGGGGAAAAAAGTTTCATATTCGCTGAGGATCTGCAGCTCAAAGTTTTCTGGCTCCGCTGGGGATTGGGAGTTTGAAAACATAGTTCTGGTGGGGATTTTGAAATTTAACTCCGCGGGGAACATGTATTTCAAGGTTTTGGCTCCACTGGGGACCTCGATGATGTACTGCAGGGGATTTTACTTGGAATAGCCTAAAGACATTTTCCTATACTTCCAACCTATCAGTAATTATTCTTTCCCATTTTCGCTTATTTGTAAACAGTGATTATATTCAAATGCATATGCTCGTCTAATAAACCATTGGATGTTTTCAAATAAAACACAAGTGTAAATAAAAAATAAAAGGCAAATAGTTTTCTGCGCTTTGAAGTATCTTTGTATTAACTTTGTGTAAGTATTTTGTACAAAGGAGACAGACATCCTAGTAAGAGAATGTTGTCGTAAAAATTGAGAAACATTTATACAAAGAAAGATGGCTATGTGTCAAAATTCCATGGAGTTCCCATTTTTCTATAGCCCTCGTAACTCTGGATATCTTGTCCATTCGTTGCTTTGTCCGATGATGATTGAGTTGATCAGAAGCCCGGAGCTTGTCTGTGAAGAGATTGTCCTTAAAGTGATCCGACGATACATAGTCATACGCTTTATTTCCATAACTTTTGCCTGGACCGCCCTTTCGGGTTTTTAACTTTCCGGGTGTACATATTTTTTTATTTATCCCTAATTTTTACCTGAACCACCCTTTCGGGTTTTCGATTCACCGGGATGCCCATTTTTTCCCAAGTCGCCCTTTCGGGTTTTCAACATGTTGGGTCGTTTATGCGTAGTATCTTTTGACTATGTTTGCGTTTGCAGGGTGCGACAGGTCATCACTGTCCATGGTGGTCAGGATCATTGCCCCACCAGAAAAGATGTTTTTGTTCACAAATGGTCCTTCGTAAGTAGGAGTCCATTTGCCCCTGGGATCACTTTGCGGCAAGATGATTCGCCTTATTACAAGGTCCCCGACTTGATATACTTGTTTCCTGACTTTCTTGTTGAAGGCCTTGATCATACGTTTCTGATACGCCTGACCATGGCAAACATCAGTAAGTCGCTTTTCGTCAATCAAGTTAAGTTGATCAAGCCGGGTCTGAATCCAATCGTCTTCACTCAAACCAGCATCTTTCATGATTCTCAATGAGGGAATCTGAACCTCGATAGGTAAAACAACTTCCATGCCGTATACCAAAGAATAGGGTGTTGCCCCAGTTGATGTTTGTGTCGTGGTACGGTATCCGTGCAGAGCAAACGGTAACATCTCATGCCAGTCCTTGTAAGTGACTGTCATCTTTTGAATGATCTTCTTAATATTTTTGTTTGCAGCTTCGACAGCACCGTTCATCTTAGGTCGATAGGGAGATGAATTGTGATGTTGAATCTTGAACTGCTCGCACAGAGCGGTGATCATAGTGTTGTTCAGGTTTGTACCGTTGTCAGTGATAATCCTGTCGGGGATACCATACCGGCAAATGAGGTTCTGCTTGATGAAGTGGGCAACCAAATTCTTTGTAACGGATGCGAAGGACGCTGCTTCGACCCACTTGGTGAAGTAATCAATGGCCACCAGAATGAAACAATTCCCATTGGATGCTGTAGGCTTGATCTCTCCAATCATGTCGATTCCCCACATCGCGAATGGCCAAGGAGCTGTTAAGACATTGAGAGGAACTGGAGGTATATGTACCTTGTCAGCGTAGATTTGGCATTTGTGACAAGGACGGGAATGTTGATGACAATTAGCTTCCATGGTAGACCAGTAATAGCCTGCCCTTAGAATCTTTTTAGCCATCGTATGACCGCTTGAATGGGTGAAAAATGTACCATTGTGCAGTTCAGCCATGATCTGTTCAGCTTCGACCTTGTCCACACAACGGAGTAGAATGCAATCATGATTGCGCTTGTATAGGATACCATTTCTCAGAAAGAACTTGGCTGCGAATCTCCTTAAGAACTTTTTTTCATTGGCTGAAGCTTCTTCAGGGTATTCTTGTGCTTCGAGATACCTTTTGACGTCATGAAACCAAGGTCGGTCCACTACTTCTTCGGTATTAATCTCGTGACAATGTGCAGGTTCGTCCATCCGTTCAATGGTGATTTGAGGAGCCTCATTATCCCAGTTAAGTTTAAATATGGAGGACATTGTAGCTAGCGCATCTGCTAGCTGATTCTCTTCTCGCGGGAAGTGCTCGAAGGTAATATGCTCGAAATGTGGTAACAATGTCAGGACATGTTCTTTGTAAGGGATAAGGTTCAGATGTTTAGTATCCCACTATCCTTTGATTTGACTGATAACCAAAGCTGAGTCCCCAAATACAATCAAAGATTTGATTCTCAAGTCAATAGCAGCCTTGAGACCAAAGATACAAGCTCCATACTTGGCCATGTTGTTGGTGCAGCTGAAGCATAGTCTAGCAGTGAAAGCTGTATGGAAACCTTGTGGAGAGATAAGTACAACGCCGATATCGTTTCCAAGTGCGTTGGAGCCACCATCAAAGTACAGGGTCCATCGGGATCCTTATTCAGGTCTATCATACGGTCTGTTTTCTTCAATGTTGCTCAAAGTCATGATATCCTCGTCGGGGAAGTCGAACCTCATAGATTGGTAATCTTCGACAGCTTGATGAGCTAGATGGTCAGCTAGCACACTCCCCTTTATGGCTTTTTAGGTTGTGTACCTTATATCATATTCGGTGAGGATCATCTGCCATCTAGCGATTCTTCCGGATAGAGCAGGCTTCTCGAAGATGTACTTGATCGGATCCATCTTAGAGATCAGTAAAGTGGTATGTGTCAACATATACTGCCTTAGCCGGCAAGCAGCCCATACCAAAGCGCAGTAAGCTTTCTCGAGCAGTGAGTAGAGAGTTTCACAGTCGGTGAACTTTTTTCTAAGGTAATAAATGGCATGCTCTTTTCGGCCAGACTCATCATGTTGGCGCAGTACGCACCCCATTGAATTCTCCAGGACAGTCAGATACATGGTTAACGGCCTTCCTTTAATGGGTGGCATCAAGATAGGAGGTTCCAAAAAATACTCCTTGATTTTATCGAAAGCAACTTGACAGTCATCATTCCATTTAACCACCTGATCTTTCTTCAACAACTTGAAGATTGGTTCACAGGTAGATGTTAGGTGAGAGATGAACCTTGCAATGTAGTTTAGGCGTCCCAAGAAACCTCTGACCTCCTTCTCAGTGCGAGGGGAAGGCATTTCTTGTATAGCTTTGACTTTGGCAGGATCAACCTCGATGCCTTTGTTATTGAAGATGAATCCCAAAAGTTTACTGGACCTGACTCCGAAAGTGCACTTGTTAGGGTTCAGTCTGAGCTTGTATTCTTTCAATCTGACAAACAGCTTTTGCAGATGGTCGAGGTGTTCTTCTTCAGTTTGTGAACGGGCTATCATGTCGTCTACGTAGACTTCAATCTCATGATGTATCATATCATGAAACAAAGCCACCATGGCGTGTTGATAGGTTGCCCTGGCATTCTTTAGTCCGAATGGCATCACTTTATAGCAGAAGGTACCCCATTGTGTAACAAAAGTAGTCTTCTCCATGTCTTCGGGGGCCATTTTGACCTGGTTGTTACCTGAAAATCCATCCATGAAAGAGAATACCTTATGTTGAGCTGTATTGTCAACCAAGATGTCAATGTGCGGTAGTGGAAAGTCATCTTTAGGACTAGCCCTGTTTAAGTCTCTGTAATCCACAGACATTCTGACTTTGCCGTCCTTCTTAGGCACGGGCACAATGTTATCAACCCATTGTGGATAGGAAGTAACAGCAAGAAACCCAGCGTTGAACGGTTTCATCACTTCGGCTTTGATCTTTTCAGACATGCCGGGCCTCATTCGGAGGACTTTCTGTTTGATTGGTGGACAATCTTCTCTTGTAGGGAGACGGTGAACCACAATATATGTGTCAAGTCCCGACATGTTTTCATAGGACCAGGCGAAGATCTCAACATATTCATTCAACAGCTGGACTAAGCGCTCTTTGACACTTGGCTCTAGGTTGGCACCCACTTTAACTTCTTTTCTGTCTTCCTCTGTTCCCAAGTTGATAGTCTCTAACAACTCCTCGTGAGGTAGAATATCCATGTCTTCCTGTTGCAGCAATTTAGCTAACTCTCCAGGCACTTCACAGTCTTCATCACCTTCGTATTCGGCATGATTGACCAGATCTTCAGAGTTACTGAAGGCCATAGCAAAATTGTTACCCATGGAATCCGGAGTGGATGGGTACCTGCATTTTGTGAGTGTGGGTGTTTGTAAGGGATAGTCACCTTTAAACAAATAAAATGTAAAAAGAAAGAAATTGAACACAAAAGTTTATATTTGAAAACGTCCATGATTCATTAAAAATGGCATATGAAGATGAAAAATTAAGCCCTTACAAATAGACCTATATGCCTCGGGTAAGGCATAAGGCAAAAAGTGTACAAATTGTTTAAAAATTATTACAGACAAACAGAAAATGTTTGAAAGATAAATTACTGATTAATGAAAGTAATAGGAACGAAGTATTTCGACTCCCAGTTGCATAGTCCTCCTTCAATAGTTGGAAAGATCCAGTCTTCAAAATTGCTCTCTTCTTCATCATCCTCTAAAGCATGAACTCCATGATGGGTGATCTTCAATGGTGGCCCTCCAGCCTGGGAGCGGCGCACAACCTTTTGAGCAGAAGCAGTGAAACCCAAGCCGAACTTATCTGTCTTGTAAGGAAAATCTGGCAGTTGACCCCATATTGTGCTTCCTCCTTCCTCAATCACAGCCTTCACATCTTTAAGGGATGACATCTGGAACACCGGTTTGGTAATGATGGGTACATAAGTAATCGTCTTGGCTACCGCAACTTCAGGGGAAATCTCTTCAAAGTGCTGAAAGGGGGTCTCGATGAATTCACCATCTAATTCAACATAGCGGAATGAATTCAGTTGGCTTATCATATACTCCTCCTCACCACGTACTGTCACAATTTTCCCCTGGACAGGGTACTTAAGCTTCTGATGCAGAGTAGATGTAACGGCTCCAGCATGATGAATCCAGGGCCTTCCTAACAAGCAAGAGTAGGAGGGACGGATGTCCATGACATAAAATGTGGAGTTGAAAGTTTCCATACCCACTTTAATCGGGATGTCCACCTCCCCGTGGACCATCCGTTTAGAACCATCGAAGGCTCTGACAATGATGTTGTTGGGCTCAAAATTGGACCTTCGCAATCTAGTCTATCCAATTCTTTTTTAGGCAAGACATTTAAAGACGACCCAGTATCAACCAGAACGTGAGCAAGAGTAGTCCCTCTGCATTCCACCGAGACATGTAGCGCGTCATTATGCTTTCTCCCCTTAGATGTTAAATCGACATCGAAGAAGCCAAGACCGTTGTCGGCTGTTAGGCTGGCTACACACTCCTGGAACTGGTCCGCGGAGGTTTCCTGAGGCACATGGGCCGTCTTCAAGAACTTGATTAAAGCTTTGGCATGAGCTTCGGAACAGAGTAACAAGGCCAGCATAGAGATTTTTGAAGGGGTTTTCTCCAGTTGTTCTACGACATCATAGTCGCTTTTCTTAATTATTTTTAAAATCTCCTCCATTTCCTTTTGAGTGGTCTCGGGGATGACCAAAGGCTGAGCCCTCGTCTTGACGGACGCTTCTTGGATCTCCTTACCTTTATCAGCAGCAACAGCAAAGGGTACAACTACGGGAGTAACAATTTCTTCAATCACTGGAGTTCGCACAGAGATGTTGACCGGAAGATGAGTAACCTTAGAAGAATTTGAGGGTCCGAAGACTGCCCTTGGGGGAGCAATCTCCGGAGATAAAATTCTTCCGCTGCGGGTGATCTTACTCGTCCCCGCAATATTTCCTATGTCAGGAGTCTCTTCATCTGAACTTTCTTCACCTGATTCAATCTGCTTAACATCGTGGTAGAATATCTCTCCTTCATAATTCCACGGTATTGTCTTGTTAGACTTGTATGGGATAGGCCCCGACATAGTTATCTTCAGAGGTATAAACTTTGGATCGGGTGTAATCTTAACAGGTCTTTTGGAGACCTTGGAAAGACTGGAGGAAATGGTAATTATAGCAACATCGTTGATAGGAGTTGGAGTAATAGGAGTAACAAGAGTTTTCTCAAAGAGGATTTCTTGATTATCCATTAGGCGTTGGATGGCTAACTTCAACAGCGGGCAGTCGGATTGTAGGGATGAACAAAGGTAGCAATCTTTTCCACAGCCCGGAAAAATCCTGGCTTTCAACAGATTCATCTTGATTATTGGTAATGGAGTCATTAAGTCATCAACAGAAGCAACATAATGATCTTCTTCAACAACATGGACATTATGACTATGTTTTGGCATTGGGGAAGAGATCACATTAGGTTTTTCAGGGGCGTCAAACTCCACCTCCTTGGCATCTATTAAATCCTGGATCTTATTTTTGAGGGCCCAACAATGGTTGGTGTCGTGCCCCACGTTGTCCGAATGATAAGCACACTTTGCATTTGAATGGTAGTAGGGAGAAAAGGTATTCAGATTCTTTGGTGAATCTTTCAAGCTTGTAAGGTTTAACTTCAACAGATGAGGGAGAACCTGAGCAGGTGTCATATTGATCCGGGTGAATTGCCGCGCAGGCCTTTCCACCCTTGCTTGGTTGGTTCTGGGTTGACTGTTCCGAGGTTGATCAGCTGTGGAATTCTTAATCATCACAGCCCCCACCACTGGCCGGCGCTCGACTCTTCCTTGACTTCTCTAGGAGTAAACAGCTGAGACTTCTTTCTTGGCTGGAAAGGTCTTCTTGATAGCCGCGGAAGCAGATGTATCTTTTTGAATTTTACCGCTCTTGATGCCAGCTTCGATTCTTTCACCAATCAGAATTAACTCGGTGAACCCTGCAGATGAGCTTCTGATCAAGTGATTAAAGAATGGACCTGACAGGGTCCCCAAAAACATATCCACAAGCTCTCTCTTAGACAATGGTGGTTGCACCCTTCCAGCCAAGTCCCTCCATTTCTGGGTATACTCCTTAAAGCCTTCAATAGAGACCATACCCATACTCTATAATTGAGTACGAGTAGGTGATAAATCCGTATTATATTAATATTTTCTGTAAAAGGCAGCAGCCAAATCCTCCCAATTGTGCACATCAGATCTCTCAAGCTGGTAGAACCAATCCAATTGCGTACCCGACAAACTATCTTGAAAAAAGTGGACCCACAGATCCTTATCAGAAGAATGAGGTTGGATCTTTCTGACGTAAGACCGTAGGTGCATCTTCGGACAAGACAAACCATCATATTTAGCAAATGTAGGCACCTTGAATTTAGGGGTAATCACAATCCCAGCAACCAACCCTAGCTCCTCGAAATCCAGCCTAGGCACTCTTTGTACCTCCATAGCTGCCAGACGCTCTTCCAGATTCTTGTACTTGTCGTCTGCAGGAGGGTACTGCTGCTCAGAGTAGTCTTCATCCTCTTCTTCTTCTTCTTCTTCCATAGACTCGGGTTGTACTGCAGCTCCCTTTCCTGCCCCTTCCTCAGATGATGAGGGGAAATCAAGGACCCTTCTAGCTTGGTTCTCAAATCTTCTTCCCAAAGTAGCCACACCCACTCTTTTCTTTTTCTTTTTCTCCTTTTCTTTTCTCTTTTCCAACAGTGCTTTAAGATCCTCCTGGCCCTTTGCCAAGGTCATGAGTAGTTGTTGGAACTGTGAATTCTGCGCTTGTAGGTCTTTGACCGTCTTCTCAATATCCATCTTGCTGAAATAAACAGCAGAGAGATAAGGAAACCTGGTGTGAAGACCTGCTTATGCATATGATGAATGATATGTATTCATGTAATGCATTCAAGGATTCAGAAATTCAAATTTGTTGCAAACAAAAAGAACACACGTCATATTAATCAGGTAGAATTTGTTAGTACATAAATGCCCCATTGGAAAAATAAATACAAAATTCTAATGTAAAAAGACATTTCACAACCTCTTTGTCGCAATGTAGGTGTTGAGAGTCTGCTCTTCATGGAGTCGACGAGTAAGTTCCAAAACCTTCTTCTCACTGGCGTAGAAGCTGGCTTCAAAAGTGTTCCGTTCTTCCTTGAGCTGTATCCAACTTTTTTTCAAATCTTCCAATGATGTTGGCATGTCAGGATGTAGGAAGGTGTATGGAACCTCTCCTTCCATAACAGGCTCTTTGATCATAGGCAGAATGTAGGGGTAAGGCATCATAAGACTCTGGGCACGGGTTCGTACTCACTTGAGGTAAGGATCAAGGGGGATGGAATTCTTATGTCCCAGTGTCTTACTGTCCACCTTGTTGGGCATCCTCCAAGCTCGGATAAACCTTTGTCGAAGTCCTTGAGCGTCGTTGTGGAAGTCAAAAACCAAGTCTGGAATCAACATATCATGAGGGTCATCCCTTCGGGCATACCCAAATTGTCTCAGAGCCAAGCAGGGGTTGTAGGTAATGCCTCCCCTAATGCCAAGTAATGAGACATTAGGGAATTCCCTACAACGATCAATGATGATGACATTTTCTCTGGACCGAGAACACCAATGAACATCAGAATGTGTAAGAGTCATTGTGATCGGTGGAAATAGAACTGACTGTTTTGGAATGCTGGTTTGCGTTTGCGTTTGTTTTTGCAAAATGTCACGGTAAGCAAGAGTCGCCACCGTCTTTTATTTAATCCAACAAGGAAAGGACAAAAGCACAACAAAATTCCTTTTTGAGATGTTTCTCGGGTTCGGGAGGTAGATTATAGAAAGGGAAGGTGTTAGCACCCTTTCTATCTGTGGTTATCCACGGGCTCTTAGGTACTTGCTCACTATGTTTTCAAAAAATTTTGCTTTTCTTGTGTTTGTGGGTTTTGAAAAGAGTTTTGTTTGAAAACTTCGATTTAACTCTTGTTTCTCTCCTCAAGAGTGTATGAAGTGTTTGTTGAAAACTTTTGTTTGAAAAGTGTAAGTGCGAAAAGTTTATTTTGTTTTGAAAGAGCAAGTACCTGAGAACCTCTACCTACTCAAAAGGAATTAAGCTGTGTAAATGTCCTTTAGACAATGCTATCCCACTATTGAGAAGTAGGTAGCACCGTCTTTGGAGTTTTCGGGTCAATTCGATTTAGGGGACATGTAGTCACTAAAGTAATGGTAGGACGCCTTAGCGGTAACCCTAATGTCTTAGATCGTTTTATCCGAGGCAACCGTTTCGAGGCAACTTTGATCTTTAGACAGGAGGGCTACCTCTAAAACTTCCTATACTCAATGACCACGTCGAGGCAACCAATTGAGGCGTACCCTAAGAGTGGCATGTGCGAGTGTGTCAAGTTTCAGTTATGTTATCTTTGTACATGTTATGGTGAGCTACGATTGATTTTAATTTAAGACGGATCTTGTCATGTATAGCCTATTATTCATACATCTAGCAGTTAATGGTTGCGGAAAAGAAAACTAAGCTATTACAAGGCTTCGGGTATTTACATCACCAAAAACAATCCCTTGAAAAGTAAATTGCGGAAAATAAATAAAAGCGATAAAAAGGCCTAAGTTAAAACTATTACATCCTCGGAGCAAATACAATTATATGAAACATGAATCAAAAATACCACGCGCGAGAAAATTAAATCGAAGAGTTTTCAGGGTTTTGACCCTTTTTAGGAAAGAAAGAGATTTTTTGTTATTTTGCATTTAATTAAATTAAACCTAAACTAATTAATTAATTAAAAGAAATATTTTTTGGTTTTTTAATGTTTAAGAAAATAAAAATAAGATGATTAAATATATTAAAAAACTAATCCTACATTGATTTTAAATTATTGCAAAAATGTTGAAATTAACCTAATTAAAACTAAGTTAATTATGTTAATATTTATTTACAAAAATAACTAATTAAATTTAATAAATAAAAATATTATATTTTTATGTTTTCTGAATTTATTAAGAAAAATGTTAATTATTTTTGTTAGTAATTAATTAAGTGATAAAATTAAATAAGTAAAATAAAAAAATATAATGAAAGAAAGAAAAATAAAAGAGGCAAACTCAGGGGCTTTGGGCCCAATCATGGAGGTGTATTTTGCAATTCTGAAGCACAAAACGTCATGGCCTTTGTTGACTTCTCCACTTCCATGTGTATGCGTTGACTGTAGAGTATGGTGGATACTCAGCTTTGGGCATTGGATTTAATTTGCTGGCCATCTGGCGCTTGGAAATTGGATGCACATGGTAGACCACCTTCTGGGCATAGCATGGGAATACCTGAAGAGAAAAATCAAATAAACGTTTGGGGGACCTGAGATTCGAACCCAGGTCCCAATGCTTCCAGGCCAACGTCCCAACCACTCAACCAAGCTGATTCAATTGTTATTGAAATAAGTGGCAATTATTATATATGAAAACAAATCAATATGCTGTAAATAAAAAATAAAACGCGCGCTTTTCAAACAGACCAACCAGATGTTAACACATCATCATCTTCAACCTTGGTTTTGTGTAAACAGAATCAAATAGCGGGGGTTTTTAACCTCCACTACCTCCTGCAAGGAAAAATATCAAATAGAACTATAGCCAACATAAATGTTTCGCGAGGTATGGGTTCCAATCGTCTTGGCCTCACGATTTCAACCATGTATCCCATTAGTCCTAATTTTTCCTGGATTGAAAATCCCTATTTGAAAGCTTGAAAACCCTAGAAATTCAATCATGGCATCTCTCGATTCAGGGCACTATGGTTCAATTCAATCATTACATTAGCTTTGTATGATCTCTAGTAATGCAAAACAATCACAAAAACATGTTAAATGCACATGAATTAAGAGATACAGTTTTGAATCAAAAGTGCAAACTATGAAACTGTATTCAGTGATTCCTTGAGCTTTGGTGCGTGAATTCGTTTGCAAATCAATCCTGGTACCTCCTGCAATGTGTTTGGATGGATGAGGCGCCTTGAATTGGCCTAAATTGCAAGAACAAGTTTTGAGTTTTCTTGAAATTTCTTGAAATTGTATAGTCGTTTCTGCAGCCTTTCAATCGTGTATTAGGTCATGGTTTGCTTGCATACATATAGGAGAATCAATTTAGGTCAAGAGTTGGGCCAATATCCATGTGCATTGATGATTGAATCCTTGATTGATAAATTAAATATTCTTGATTTTTCATGATTGAACAAGTTGCCAAATTGGGATATTTTTGTATCTTTTAGCTTGTGCACGAATTTTCCAGTATATTTGGATCATATTTGGTTCACAAATTGATTTAAAAATCAAATCTTCTATTTTCTTATAATTTAAATTAATTAAATGAATTAATATATATTAAAAATCCATTTAATCAATAAATTTAAGAAAATAAATCCCATTTATCTTGGTGGGTCGTGCATAGGTCATGGGTGAAGTTTCAAAAAGAGATTTGAGGCCCATTAGCAAAAAGAAGGTGTTTTGAGCGAAGTTGACTTTTGCAAATTCATGAAGATTGCCCAACTTCTCCAATGCACAACTTGCTCAATTTTGATCATATGACCATGTTCTTGGACATTTTGGAAAGCCCCTGAAGTCCTCTAACCAATGCTTTTGGTCCTATGTCATTTGGATTTACCAATCTCAAGTTATGGCCTTTGACTCAAAGTGTACTTTTGTTGACTTTTGAAATTGACCTATAATGTAAAAATTTGTAACTTTTTGTGAGGGAGTTTCTTGATCTTGGATTGTGAATATGGATTTTAGAAAATTGCATCCTATTCAAAATGAGCTTTGGATGAAATTTTTCTGATAAACCATGAAAGAGTTATGCCCTTGTCAAAGTACAGTTGACTTTTCTGCTGTCCAAAAATAGTAACTTTTGCATCTTGATGATTTTTGAGCTATTCTTGTGGGATCATGATCAAGACTTGATCAAATGATGATTGTGAACTCAAAATAAGATGTTGACCAAGAATTCTGACTTTTGACTGCAAAATCACCATTTTTCCCTTGTAGTTGACTGTAGATCAAATGGAGCTTTTGACTATGCAAACTGGCACTGTGAGTCTTGAAACTTGGCATGTAGGTGCTTGAGAATGTATATAGGCCTATGAAACTTGATTGAACCATTGAAAACCCCAAATTCCTTGAAAGAACCAAAACCCTAATTTCAGCTGTCTACTGCTTAGGAGATGGTTTGACTGTACAACCTTGAGCCATTTTGAGCAATTTGAAGATCATTCTTGACAAGTCTTGAGGAATATGGGAGGGAAAATTTTGGGGTACAACAGTTGCCCCTGTTCAATCTTCTTAAACCTGAGGATGTAGATTGGCTTGTGTGCCTTTCGTGATCCGAAGGTGGAATATGATTGAACACTAAAGTGCCCAGAAATTTGCACTCGCATGATGTAGTATCAGCAATGTGACGTCGAGAATGGGCTTACAGATGCCATTTGGAGATGTGACAGAAAGTTGTTGGAGATGGGCTTAAAGATGCCATCCAAAAGTGATTGTTGAATTGTTTGAGTTGGTCGAGTAGATAGTTGTCCTTGCAGGTTTCAGGTATTGATCTCTGACCTGAGAAAGAAAAATAGTTTTCCTGGATTTTTACAGGTATTAATTTTCAATCTCTTCGTGTAGGTGGTTTTCCTGGCTGGTTTCGGGTATTAACCTACAATCAGTCGTCCACAGAATTTTCCTGGCTTGTTACAAGTATTAATCTGGAACTTAAAAAGGTTGATGGTAGAGTCTTATTGGAGATGGGCTTAAAGATGCCATCCAGAAGTGATTGTTGGACTGTATTTGAATGAGTGACAGAATTACATCCGAATCTGGATCGTATCTGGACTTGTTATTTGAAGGTCTCTGATTGCCTGTCATTAACTGGAAGAAATAAATCTAGCCAGAGGAGGTTTTTTTGATAATGATGTGATGAGGGAATCTGAGATGATTTCTACTCCAAACAGATGATGAAGGAATCTAGGACGATTGCTACTCCAAACAGATGATGAAGGAATCTGGGACGATTGCTACTCCAAACAGATGATGAAGGAATCTTGGTTGATTACTACCTCAGCATGATGATGAAGGAATCTTGGACGATTAATACCTCAACAAGATGATGAAGGAATCTTGGACGATTAATACCTCAGCAGAATGATGAAGGAATCTTTGACGATTACTACCTCAACGGGATGGTGAAGGAACCTTGTACGATTACTACCTCAGCAGGATGATGAAGGAATCTTTGACGATTACTACCTCACCGGGATAGTGAAGGAATCTTGGACGATTACTACCTCAGCAGGATGATGAAGGAATCTTTGACGATTACTACCTCACCGGGATGGTGAAGGAATCTTGGACGATTACTACTCCACAAGGTAATGACTTTTATCTTTCGATCGATCTTTCCTGAAAAGGTAAAGAGTGAGTTGTATGCAATGTCATGATGTATGCATTGTGTAATGATGTTCTCAAAATAAATGAGATTCATGTTATATGTATTTTGCATGCATATGCTATGAATGTTATTGAAATGTAATTTTGCCTTGGATAATAAATTCTTGACAAGTATTGAGGAGTTATTAAATCCTGGATTGCTATTGAAGAGCAGGTATGTCTTCAAACTTTTCTTAGAATGTTTCCACTGATGATCCTTGTTTTGTTGAGGAGAACTCCGTTGGGGAAAGTTGTGAACTCTGTGGAGAGTATTGATTCTTTCTTGGGGAACAAGTTCAAGAGTCTCGGTTGTCTGTTGCTCTACTGGGGAGTCAAAGTTAAACTGACATCTGGTTGGGTCCAGGTTTCACAGTAACTTGCTGGGGATTGTAGAGTAGTCTACTGGGGAAGAGGAGTTGTGGTCCTTTGATTTGTATTAGTCAGAGAGGAAAACTCAAGCTGGGGGATCCTGGTGTTGTTGGGGAAATAAACCCCGTCGTCAGCCCGTTGGAGAGGTGACATCTTCGTTGGGGGAAGTCCTCGAGGATTCTTGAGGTCGATTTAGCTGGGGAAAGGTTTTCAGAGATTAAACCCTTGCTGGGAGTCATCCTATGAGAAGGATTTTGGGGAGATTTGTCATTGCCCTTAGTAGCAAGTATTTGTGACATTGCCAGAAAATGTTTAATTGTACATAACCCTTCACCGAGATTGATGTTCAATGCCCCAAGTGATGGAGACAGAGACTTGCCCCTGGCTACTCTGCACTTCTTCAGAGATTTCTTGAAATCTTAACTGGACTGCCCCAGGTGATGGACAATGATCATGCCATGCCCCTTGATTGGAAGTGTTTTTCACTTGAGGTGATTTTGTTCACTGAGAGGGCTTTCATTCGTCGGATATTTGTTGTGTGAATTTCTCCGCTGTCAAACAAATATCCAAATGTAAACAGTGATACTCAAATAATGCAAAGTTCATGCTTGTCTCAAAGTTTTGAAAAATGCGTTTTTTAGCAGAAAACTCTTTATAAGACAATTCAACACAAGATTTAGGGTAAAGCCTTATAGGAGTCAGGATACCTTTTGTAACAGTATGCTTTTGAACTAACCCATGCTTCAGTTAGGACTTTTGAAGGGTTGTAACGTGGCTTGGTTCACGGTTTAAGAAATAAAGGATAAAGGCTCAAAGTATATTTGTACCCACCCGCTCTTCGTGATGTTCTCCAATCCTAAACTCAGTTAATTGTGCGTCGAACTCTATTCGAATTTGGAACGATGTTTTGGTGATGGTTCACACAAGTTGGATTTTGGAAGGCAGTCATCATTTTTTTTTGCAACATTTTTCATGTTGTCGAGGATTTGTAGTGACCTCGTTCTTTTGATTTGTTATCCCTAGATTTTGCCTGGCTGTTCCTGTTTTTCGAGATTACAGTCAGCGGGATGCCCCAGCTTTCTTAAGCCTCCTTTATAGGTTTTGGCTCAGTGGACTTTTTTCTTTTGAGAGATTGACTGCCTATGAGATAAGGAACCACCACTGTCTTTTGATTCCAGAGGAATGCTTTTGATGTCGTTCGTTGTGTATTATGAATTGAGAGTTTTGCGACTTCAACGCACATCTTTTGAATTAACTGAGAGACTACCCTGCCCCAGGTTTAAATTAAAGGTTTCAATTTGTGTTTAAAACAGAAAACTCCTACTTCTTTGGCTCGAAGGGGTTGACTAGGGATTATCTTCCTTATAACTCCAGTGTTTAGGATTTGAAAGAAATGCCAGTACATTGTTAGCAAGGTCTGTCCAAAAGCTTACTGTATGAGATTATGGCATTGTTTCTTCATCCTCCCTCTAAAGGCTTGTAACTTTTAGCAAGAGTTGAATGTCATAAAGCGAGTAAAAAGCATAATTTAAATGTAATTAAAGGATGAATTCAAGACAAACATATGCGATGCATTAATGAAACAGAGTTTGACATTAATAGATAATTGTTTGAATAACAAAAGAAATTACAACTTGAAAATTCCGATGAAACAAAGACATTCTCAATGATTTGGCGTAGGATCAGTGATCAAACTTGATATCCTTGGCATCAATCAAGTCTTGAATCTTGTTCTTCAGAGTCCAACAGTCGTCGGTGTCATGTCCTGGACTGTCAGAGTGGTATGCACACCTTTCATCAGGGTTATACCTAGAAGAGGAAGTATCAGGATCTTGAGGAGGATCCTTTAGCGTGATTAGCTTCAACTTCAGGAAATGTTGTAACGCTTGAGAAAAAGGCATGTTGATGTTAGTATACTGCCTTTCTTGATATCTTACCCTACGCCTATTGCTCTGTCTTTGTTGAACAGGCGTGGGATCGGAGATCAGGGTTGCCCCTACATGTTGATCATGACGACTCTTTTGACCAGTCACTGCATTGGACTCTTTCTTCTTATTAAAAGGCTTTTTATGATCATCAGAAGGTGTTTCTTCTTGAATTTTCCCACTTCTGATGCCAGCTTCGACCCTTTCGCCGGTCAGTATTAGCTCGATGAATCCGGCTGAAGAGCTTCCGAACAAGTGTTTGAAATAGGGACCAGACAAAGTCCTAAGAAACATATCCACCAACTCTCTATCAGACAGAGGGGGTTGGACTCTTCCAGCAAGGTCTCTCCACTTCTGAGCGTAGTCCTTAAAGCCTTCGCCTGTACCCATAGACATACCCTAAAGCTGAGTACGCGTGGGAGCAAGGTCGGCATTATACTGGTATTGCTTGTAAAAAGCAGCAGCAAGGTCCTCCCAGTTGCGGATGTTAGCTCCCTCTAGTTGACAGAACCATTCAAGTTGAGTCCCTGACAGACTATCTTGAAAGAAATGAACCCAGAGATCTCTATCAGCAGTATAGGGTTGGATCTTCCTCACATATGACCGGAGGTGGAGTTTTGGACAGGATACTCCATCGTACTTGACAAAGGAAGGTGCCTTGAATTTATGGGGAATCACCACCCCATAGGATATACCTAGATCCCCAAAGTCTAGACCGGGCACCTTCTGTATTTCCATAGCGCTCAAACGGTCTTCCAACTGTTTGTACTTATCCTCAGTAGGAGGATACTGTTCTTCATCATAGTCCGTCTCGTTGTCGGAGACCACAGGGCTAGGAGCCCTCCTTTCTTGTGGGCTATCTTTCCCTCCATATGAGGTGGTCAGATCAACTTCGTTTTGTAGCCCATTTCCAAACCTGCGTCCGGTGTTGAACAGGATGGTCCTCTTCTTCTTCTTCTTCTTCCTCTCTTTCAGAATCAGGGTCTTCAGGTCCCGCTGACCCTTGGCTAGGCTCATAACCAACTCTTGAAACTGGGCATTCTGGGCCTGGAGAGCCTTGATAGCTTGCTCAGTGGAAGGTTCAGTAGACATGATGATTGATGAAATAAACAGCGAAGAAGATAAGTGACCTGTAAAAGGGTACCTATTTATGCAGTGCATGAGATGAAATGCGTATGATTTATGTTTTCAAATACAATCGGGATTCAAATTTGTAGACAACAAAGGAAACACACTTTATTAGATTTAACTTCGGAATTTAAATTGTTCAACAAATTGCCTTTAGGTGTTACAAGAATGGAAATACTGAAAAGTAAATAAAACCGTAAAAGAAATCATCCAAGGTCCATCAATGTTCCTATGGCCTCTTCTTCTCAGTGCGGATATAATCATTCAAGATCCGCTCGTTCTCCAATTGCTTAGTCAGCTTCTGGATCTTCTATTCTTGTTCGTTGAACCTCTCCCGATAAGAATCCTGTTCTTCCTGTAGTTGCGCCCAGGACCTCTTCAGTGTGCCAACATCAGTGGGCGCATGAGGATGGAGAATAGTTGGAGGAACCCCGTCTTTATCGGCAACCTCCAGAGTAATAGGCCTGACAGCTTCGTATGGAATACCTAACTTCTGGGTACGGATGCGGACCCATCTGAAATATGACTCCACTGGCAGAGAAGTCTTTGGTCCCAACTCATGTGGGTCAGATTTGTGAATTCTATCCCAAGCCCTGATGAATCTACGACGCAGCTCGTCGCTATCTCCCTGAAAATCAAAGATGATATGAGGTATCAACATCTCATGAGGCCCTTCTCTTCTGGCTCTTCCAAACTGACGGAGAGCTAAACATGGGTTATAAGAGATTCCTCCACGGGTTCCAATCAATGGAACATTAGGATACTCTCCACAACGATCAATGACGGCCACCTCATCTAAGCCTCTGAGAGTCCAAATAATGTCATTATTAGTAAGAGACATTATCCTATGAGCCCAGCCCCTTCCTTCTTTGTTCTTCAATACAGATTTAGGGAGGTGCGAAATAAACCACCTCGCCAATAACGGATCACAGCACATCAAAGTTCCTCGCTTTTGGGCAATACGAGTATAGAGATGATGAAGGATATCACCCAAGAGAGTGGGTACAGGGTTCCGAGAGATGAAGATCCTTATGGCATTAACATCAATAAAGGTGTCAGGATTTGAAAACAATACCAGACCATAGATTAAGAGAGCCAGAATGTCCTCGTATGCTTTGAAGTCTAATTCATTCCAGAAACAATTAGCTTTGCCAACCAGAAATTTAGCCAAAAATCCCTTAACTCCACTTCTAGTCTCTTAGTTAGCCATTACCTCCTCTTTGGTCAAGTGAAGGGCTGCTGCAATCTCTTCAGGCCTAAGAGTCTTTCCCCAACCAGTGAATGGATTCTGCTCCAAAACAGAGATACCAAGCAACTCATAGAATTCTTCCAGGGTAGGGACCAGCTGGAAGTCTTGAAAGGTGAAGCAATGGTATAGCGGGTCATAAAACTGGACTAGGACACTCATCATTTGTTGGTCCCACTTTGAGGTGACTAAACCGAGAAGAGAACCATGCCTCCTGATGAAGGAAGTAGTGTCTGGAATCCTATCAATCAACTCTTTAAGCAAAGCAGGTGGTTGAACAAAGTTGAGCGGGATAGTATTCCTACGCATGGGCATCATGATGTCCTACAAAACAGAGCAAAGCTGAAACCTTCTTGTTTTTGAAATGGGTTAGTCCTTATGAAAGATGTATGCAATGTTATGATGTTATGATGTCATGGTAAAGGCACACCACAAGTATTCACAAAAGGAAAACATGGTAAAGGCACACAAGTCACACAAAAGAGCCCTTAGATTTCAGGCTGGCATGAAGTTTAGGTACTACCCTCTTTCAGTTTCAGCTGGTTAAGACCTGTCCTAAAAATAGTAACCGGGTTCTAGAGGATCTCAATATCACTGACTACCCTCAATCGGTCATAATTCCAGTTTGGCAACCTTTTCTTGCGGCCGGAACCATCGCGAGAGTTTAGTCTCAATGAGTGTAGCATACTACTACTGTTCTATGGCCAAGTTGGTCAATTTAAGGTTCTAAGGTCAGTTGGTGCTTAATGACTCCTCAGAAGACCCATATTCTGCTCGTTCCAACACAAGGGATATCGGTACAGACCAAGGTGTCACACCAACGTAACTACTGCTTCATCCGTGTCGGTCTACGCCGGACATATCCCTCACAGTTTATTGCTACTTACCTAAAAAAGGGTACCCCCAGATCCGGGTTAGGATCTATAAAACTCCGATACAAGCCCACAAAGATAAATCATATAAAGCATACAATTGAAAACACAAGTGATCTAATCCTAAGGTACACCTCACTTATAGTATGTCCCCAGCAGAGTCGCCAGTTCTGTGATCGGTGGAAATAAAACTGACTGTTTTGGAATGCTGGTTCACGTTTGCGTTTGTTTTCTCAAAATGTCGCGGTAAGCAAGAGTCGCCACTGTCTTTTATTTAATCCAACAAGGAAAGGACAAAAGCACAACAAAATTCCTTTTCGAGATGTTTCTCGGGTTCAGGAGGTAGATTATAGAAAGGGAAGGTGTTAGCACCCTTTCTATCCGTGGTTATCCACGGGCTCTTAGGTACTTGCTCACTATGTTTTCAAAAAGTTTTGCTTTTCTTGTGTTTGTGGGTTTTGAAAAGAGTTTTGTTTGAAAACTTCGATTTAACTCTTGTTTCTGTCCTCAAGAGTGTATGAAGTGTTTGTTGAAAACTTTTGTTTGAAAAGTGTAAGTGCGAAAAGTTTGTTTTGTTTTGAAAGAGCAAGTACCTGAGAACCTCTACCTACTCAAAAGGAATTATGCTGTGTAAATGTCCTTTAGACAATGCTTTCCCACTATTGAGAAGTAGGTAGCACCGTCGTTGGAGTTTTCGGGTCAATTCGATTTAGGGGACTTGTGGTCACTAAAGCAATGGTAGGACGCCTTAGCGGTAACCCTAATGTATTAGATCGTTTTATCTGAGGCAACCATTTCGAGGCAACTTTGATCTTTAGACAGGAGGGCGACCTCTAAAACTTCCTATACTCAATGACCACGTCGAGGCAACCAAGTGAGGTGTACCCTAAGAGTGGCATGTGCGAGTGTGTCAAGTTTCAGTTATGTTATCTTTGTACATGTTATGGTGAGCTACGATTTATTTTAATTTAAGACGGATCTTGTCATGTATAGCCTATTATTCATACATCTAGCAGTTAATGGTTGCGGAAAAGAAAACTAAGCTATTACAAGGCGTCGGGTATTTACATCGCCAAAAACAAACCCTTGAAAAGTAAATTGCAGAAAATAAATAAAAGCGATAAAAAGGCCTAAGTTAAAACTATTACATCCTCGGAGCAAATACAATTATATGAAACATGAATCAAAAATACCACGCGCGAGAAAATTAATTCGAAGAGTTTTCAGGGTTTTGACCCTTTTTAGGAAAGAAAGAGATTTTTTGTTATTTTGCATTTAATTAAATTAAACCTAAACTAATTAATTAATTAAAAGAAATATTTTTTGTTTTTTTAATGTTTAAGAAAATAAAAATAAGATGATTAAATATATTAAAAAACTAATCCTACATTGATTTTAAATTATTGCAAAAATGTTGAAATTAACCTAATTAAAACTAAGTTAATTATGTTAATATTTATTTACAAAAATAACTAATTAAATTTAATAAATAAAAATATTATATTTTTATTTTTTCTGAATTTATTAAGAAAAATGTTAATTATTTTTGTTAGTAATTAATTAAGTGATAAAATTAAATAAGTAAAATAAAAAAAATGTAATGAAAGAAAGAAAAATAAAAGAGGCAAACTCAGGGGGTTTAGGCCCAATCATGGAGGTGTATTTTGCAATTCTTAAGCCCAAAACGTCATGGCCTTTGATGACTTCTCCACTTCCATGTGTATGTGTTGACTGTAGAGTATGGTGGATACTCAGCTTTGGCCATTGGATTTAATTTTCTGGCCATCTGGCGCTTGGAAATTGGATGCACATGGTAGACCACCTTCTGGGCATAGCATGGGAATACCTGAAGAGAAAAATCAAATAAACGTTTGGGGGACCTGGGATTCGAACCCAGGTCCCAATGCTTCCAGGCCAACGTCCCAACCACTCAACCAAGCTGATTCAATTGTTATTGAAATAAGTGGCAATTATTATATATGAAAACAAATCAATATGCTGTAAATAAAAAATAAAACGCGCGCTTTTCAAACAGACCAACCAGATGTTAACACATCATCATCTTCAACCTTGGTTTTGTGTAAACAGAATCAAATAGCGGGGTTTTTTAACCTCCACTACCTCCTGCAAGGAAAAATAGCGAATAGAACTATAGCCAACATAAATGTTTCGTGAGGTATGGGTTCCAATCGTCTTGGCCTCACGATTTCAACCATGTATCCCATTAGTCCTAATTTTTCCTAGATTGAAAAGCCTTATTTGAAAGCTTGAAAACCCTAGAAATTCAATCATGGCATCTCTCGATTCAGGGCACTATGGTTCAATTCAATCATTCCATTAGCTTTGTATGATCTCTAGCAATGCAAAACAATCACAAAAACATGTTAAATGTGCATGAATTAAGAGATACAGTTTTGAATCAAAAGTGCAAACCGTGAAACTGTATTCAGTGATTCCTTGAGCTTTGGTGCGTGAATTCGATTGCAAATCAATACTGGTACCTCGTGCAATGTGTTTGGATGGATGAGGCGCCTTGAATTGGCCTGAATTGCAAGAACAAGTTTTGAGTTTTCTTGAAGTTTCTTGAAATTGTATGGTCGTTTCTGCAGCCTTTCAATCGTGTATTAGGTCATGGTGTGCTTGCATACATATAGGAGAATCAATTTAGGTCAAGAGCTGGGCCAATATCCATGTGCATTGATGATTGAATCCTTGATTGATAAATCAAATATTCTTGATTTTTCATGATTGAACAAGTTGCCAAATTGGGATATTTTTGTATCTTTTAGCTTGTGCACGAATTTGCCAGCATATTTGGATCATATTTGGTTCACAAATTGATTTAAAAATCAAATCTTCTATTTTCTTCTAATTTAAATTAATTAAATGAATTAATATATATTAAAAATCCATTTAATCAATAAATTTAAGAAAATAAATCCCATTTATCTTGGTGGGTCGTGCATAGGTCATGGGTGAAGTTTCAAAAAGAGATTTGAGGCCCATTAGCAAAAAGAAGGTGTTTTGAGCAAAGTTGACTTTTGCAAATTCATGAAGATTGCCCAACTTCTCTAATGCACAACTTGCTCAATTTTGATCATATGACCATGTTCCTTGACATTTTGGAAAGCTCCTGAAGTCCTCTAACCAATGCTTTTGGTCCTATGTCATTTGGATTTACCAATCTCAAGTTATGGCCTTTGACTCAAAGTGTACTTTTGTTGACTTTTGAAATTGACCTATAATGTAAAAATTTGTAACTTTTTGTGAGAGCATTTCTTGATCTTGGATTGTGAAGATGGATTGTAGTAAATTTCATCCTCTTAAAAATGAGCTTTGGATGGAATTTATCTGATAAACTATGAAAGAGTTATGCCCTTGTCAAAGTACAATTGACTTTTCTACTGTCCAAAAATAGTAACTTTTGCATCTTGATGATTTTTGAGCTATTCTTGTGGGATCATGATCAAGACTTGATCAAATGATGATTGTGAACTCAAAATAAGATGTTGACCAAGAATTCTGACTTTTGACTGCAAAATGACCATTTTGCCCTTGTAGTTGACTGTAGATCAAATGGAGCTTTTGATTGTGCAAACTGGCACTGTGAGTCTTGAAACTTGGCATGTAGGTGCTTGAGAATGTATATAGGCCTATGAGACTTGATTTAACCATTGAAAACCCCAAATTCCTTGAAAGAACCAAAACCCTAATTTCAGCTGTCTATTGCTTAGGAGATGGTTTGACTGTACAACCCTTGAGCCATTTTGAGCAATTTGAAGATCATTCTTGACAAGTCTTGAGGAATATGGGAGGGAAAATTTTGCGGTACAACAGTCATCAACCGTTGTGACCACCTCAAACCTTGCTCATTCTTCAAGATTGACCGGGGAAGGTGAGAAATAAACCACCTTGCTAGAAGAGGAGTACAGCATATGAGAACACCTCTTTTCCTCATTGTTCGTATGTGAAATGAGTGGAGGATATCCCCAAGCAATGTAGGCACAGGATTCTGAGATATGAAAATCTTGACAGCATTCACATCTATAAGCTGATCAGGGTTTGGGAATAAGACCAACCCATAGATGAGGAGTGATACAATCTCCTCAAAAGCTTGCAGATCTAGAGAATTCCAGCAGTCTTGTGCCTTCTCAAACATAAACTTTGCCAAGAAACCCTTGACACCACTTCTGGTTTCCCAATGACCTTTGATATCAGATGGTTTCAAGTGTAAGGCTTGAGCAACATCTTCAGGCTTTGGTTCTTTTTCCGTACCGTTGTAGGGTAGTTGATGGAGAATAGGAATCCTCAAGAGTTGAGAAAATTCCTCCAAAGTAGGCACTAGTTGGTAATTAGGAAATGTGAAGCAGTGGTGTAGGGGGTCAAAGAACTGGAAGAGAACTTTCACCATGTCTTATTCAATGTTGGAGTTGACCAATTTGAGAAGTCTACCATGTCTTTCAGTGAAGGGAGAGTTCTCTAGAATCTTAGAAGCAAGCTCCTTGAGTAGAGGAGGAATTCTCACAAGGTTGACCTTGATTGTTTTTCTGCGGAGTGATTCCATAACCTACAAAACAGGAACAAAGATGAAGATCCAAACCCTTGAAATGGTTAGCGGATGCATATGATGCTTCATGGTGTTTATGATGTATGCACAAGTATATGTAGAAGCAAGTCACACAAGTTCCTAGTTTCAGGCTTGCATGGGGTTTCATAGGTAAGTACCCTCTTGAAGTTAGTTGGCTCAACCTGTCCTATAAATAGTAACTGGGTTCTAAGGAGCTCAATATCACTGGATTATTTTCTGTGTTCATTGTTTCAGTTTAGCCACTTTACTGTCGACCGAAATATTCCAAGAAAACAACCCTCAATGAGTGTAGTATCGAGTATCTACCAACTTCAGACTGCACCGAAGCCGATCATCTCACTACCCCTAATAAGGCCAAGATGGTCAAGTAAAGGTTCTAAAAGTCCATTAGTGCTTCATGACATCACTCAGCGGCCCCGTAATCTCTTTGATTGACTCAAAGGCTACCGGTACCCACAAATATGTCGCACTAATATAGCTATTTCTTCAACCATGTCGGTATACCCCGCACAGTTTCCACAACGTATTGCTATTTACCTATGAATGTTTCCCAAATCCGGTAGAGGATTTCAAACCCAAACAATAGAACCAAATGTAAAGCAATCAAAGCAAACAAGATAAACATGTAAAGGTGATCTAAAACCTAAGGTAACCCCACTTTTATATTAATCCCCAGCAGAGTCCCCAGTTCTGTAATACGGTGGGAGAACTGACTTGAGGTTTTGCGTTTGTGTTTGCAAATGTTTTGATTTAGCAAGAGTCGCCACCGACTTTTTATTTTATCCAAAGGAAAGGTCAAAAAGCACAGGAAAGACCTTTGAGATATTTTCTTAGGTTCGGGGGGTAGATTATTAAAAGGGAAGGTGCAAGTACCCTTTTCATCCATGGTTACCCATGGGCTCTTAGTTACTTGTTTAGATCACTTGCTTTTGCTTTTCAATTGTTTGAAATGGTGCTTTGTGTGTGGTTTTGAAAATGTTTTGAAAAGAGGCCATCGTTGTGGCAATCTTTGTAATGATTCTTGTTTGAATGTATACAAAGATGTATTGTCTTTTGAAAAGATGTTTCAATGTTTGAAAGTTTGTTTTGGGAAATGTTTTGAAATTTTGTTATGATGTGTTTTTGAAAATAGCAAGGATGTTTTGCAAGTTTTGATCAAGTAACTAAGAGTTGTCTACCCTATCTACTCAAGAGTCTTTCCTACACTTTTTTTAACCTTTTTACATTGTTATTTTACCATTGCATTTGGTAAACAACCTTGTATTTGGATGTTAAACGGGACAGGCGCGGGTCATCGTATTGACCATGATAGAAATAGTGCTAAGTATCTTTAGCAATTTTTGAGGGACTAGATCCTTTTGTGTGGGAAACCAAGATAGCGTCATCGAGGGACTATGATCTTTTTGTTTTGCTAAGATACTCAACATGCATACCATGGCCATTTTAAAGGCAACAAGTGGATGAAACTCTAGGGATGTATGTGTGCATTGTGTTGTCATTTTCATGCATTTTATGTCTTGTATTAGGTCTAACTATTTATTTTGATTTTGGATATTGCATACAAACCCTAATCTCTATCATGGCATATTTGAAAGCATAAAATGCGTAAAATAAACCTAAGCTATTACAACATTAATATGGGGAGGAGGGATACAATTTTGGAATGGGGATTATTTTGCAAGAAATTAAAACCCTAAGTTATTACAACCAAATTGAATTTCTTTGCTCAAATGATAAATAAACAATATTTAAATAAGCAATTAAATATATATGCAATATATTATAAATATGAAAAAAATGTTTTTGTTTATTTTTATGTGTATAAAAATATAATATTTAATATATTAAAAAAGAAAATAAAAAGTTATTTTTGTTAAGGGTAAAACCCTAATTTATTTTAAGAAAGTATTTATATATATATATATATATATATATATATATATATATATATATATATATATATATATATATATATATATATATATATATATATATATATATATATATATATATATATATATATATATATATATATATATATATATATATATATATATATATATATATATATATATATATATATATATATATATATATATATATATATATATATATATATATATATATATATATATATATATATATTATTTATTTATGTACAATAAAATAAAATAATAAAATATATGCAAATGTCAAAAAAATAAAAATATATTAGAAAAACTATTATTTAAGTATGTAAATAATAAAAATAACAATATAATATTTTTATGTATTATTTTCAAGTTTTTATTAAAGAAAATAAAAGTATGTTATTTAATAATTATTTTTATGTTAGAAAAAATAATAAATAATACAAAATAAAATGTGAAAATTTATGAAAATGTTTTTGGTAATTTTTTTTATGTTTAGAAAAAATAAAATAAAATCAGAAATGAAAAAGAAATAGAAAAATATAAAAATATAATGAAATGGGCCAGGGGGTGCAATCAGCAAGCTGGAGGGTGCTAAAAGTGAGAAATAGCCAGGCCCAGCCCAGCTACTTCATCTTTAACCTTCATTCAAACAAAAACACACGTTTCCTGTACAAATGTCCAACTCCTGCATACGTGCTCTAAAGCAAAAACACACAACATGAAAGTTATAGCATTTTTCAACACGATTCCAACCATATAAAAAACTTAATCTAACTCTCAAAGACCAGAGAGAATTTCTCTGGCCCTAATTTCTAATATAACTTTTTCATAATGTTCATCAATCAAATTCTCTTAACACACTTAACTTAAATGAAATTTATGCATATGTACAACTTGAGGGCAATGAGTACTACATTTTTTATTCACAAACCTAAGCCTAATGATTCCTAAATAGAGAGATAGAAATTTGGAAAATACCTGTTTCAGTTGAACTCGTGTATGGCAATGTGGAGGTTTTCAATGAGGCCTGAGATGTTTGTGAGCTTGCCTGAACTTCCTCTGACCTTCCCCAATGCTTTGTTTGCTTTGAGCTTGCTTGAATAAGCCTGTAGAAGTCAACCTGCACAAGCTGAAATCAGAAATGGTGAAGCTTGCAAATGGAGTTACAGTCAATGGCCAATGGTTGGGATAGCTTGGATGGGTTATATGGAAGGTATTGGAAGAGGTTTGGGACAAAACGCACGAGTGGTTTGTGAGATGGAAGTGAAAATGCAGAAACTGCCCTATTTTGCAAGAAGAAGGTGTTTTTGTGTTTTGTAAGGCTTGAGGGTTGGATAGCTTGTGCTTCTGACTCAACGCAATATGCCAAACTTGTTTCAAATGCTTACAAGAGTTGGTTATAACAGATACTCAAGTTGTGTAGACTTTTGCACATTGACTTGTTTTTTATGAAAGGTGTGAAGTGACCAAGCAAAGATCCTATACAAGCCTCTTTCCTAGCTGCGCAAAGTGGTTGTCTTTTGCCTAAGTTTATGGAACTTGTTTGCTTCAAAGAGAGAGGTCCAAGGCTCAACGGAAGCAATTTGACATAAAGTTGCCTTTATCAAAATGACATAGTTCACTTTTTGCCAAAAATAGATTAAACTCTTGTGTAAACTTCCAATAATCAGAATAATGCCTTAAACCAATGAGTTCGCATTCAATTTTTGAGTGTGGAAGGGTTTAGAGACCTGTATTCAAGTACAAGCTAAGTTGGACAGATTTTGCAACTTGTGTCAACATGAAAATGCCATGGATCAAAGGTGAGCTTTTGCCAAATTCAAACCTTCGATTCTCTCTAACCATAAATGATTTTGGAGAGTTATTGGACATTTTGGAAAGCTTTTAACATTATCTACAATCCATATTTGAAATTCATTTTGAGATTCCAAGTGGAACTATGTGAAAAATGGCCATGAAGATAGGTCAAAATCCTGCCTAAACTAGGGCAAAATTTCACCAAGTTAAAAGTTTCATGGACCGTTGTTCCAAAAATCATAACTTGAGATCCAAGATTATTTTTGGAAAACTTTGTGAATCAAAGTTGTAAATTTTTTGGAGGACTACAAGTTTCATGTTTGAAGTTTTGTTTGAATCCAATTGCATCATGGTGAAAATGTTGGGCAAAGTTGGGGAAAAAAATAAGAAAATTTCATAACTTAGAAAAATTCTAAGTTATGAAATTTTTCAATCTTAAACCCTAATTTGCAAAATTAGGTTTCTTGATGAACAAGTTTCATGTTTTGACACATCTTGATGAAAAATGACCCTTGGCACTTGATTTTGACCAAAAAGTCAAAGTTTGACTTTTCAGTGTACAATCAATTTTTGATCAGTTGACTGGAAATTTCATCTATCAATCCAATGCTTTTGAGATATTTTGAACCTTGTGATTAGGTCAAGATGATGCCATTGAGTCCTTTAATCCATACTTGAACCCAATTTGCCATTGGCTAGGTGAAAAATCAGAAATTTCCCCTTATACAGTCAAAACCCTAAAAATGATCATTTTGCCCTTTTGATGATCTGGCCAAATTTCTTGAGGAGTTATGGTCCAAACTTGATCAAATGATTCATATGAGTCTATAATGTTGATGTGGATCAAAAATCATGAGGTTTGACTGTAAATTGGCCACAATTGACTTTTTCCCCAATACAACTGATTTTTAGGTCAACTGTCCAATTGACTGGGAAAAAATTTGATTCAAGGCTTGAAACTTGGTATGGGAAATATTATAAGTCCAAAATGAAGTATGAGAGTCAATTTTAGCATTGAAAGTCCAAAAATCCCTGTGCAAACTCAAACCCTAATTTCAGGTCAACAATGCAAGGAGATGTCTTGAGCAGAGAAAACCCTAATTTTGTCTGGAGTCCAAAGAGTCTTGTGAGGGGAAATCTTGATAAAATGAGAGGGAAAATTTTGGGGTACAACAGTGATCTTGGACTTTTTGGAAACCTCAAGATGTCCCCTACAACCTTAATGTTGGTCATTTTCAACCGTCAGGCTAATTGACTAAGAAAACTTATGCTGCAGGGTTTGAAATTTGGCATGAGGAATATTTGAAGCATATGCGGAATCACGAAGTCCACTTGAGGAATTAGAAATCCAATTTCCTTTGAGAAAAGAAAAACCCTAGTTGTAGGTCAATTGCTTAGGATGAGGGTTTCTCTTGTCAATCTTTGAGTAGTCTTGAGTGTCTAAGAACTTCATGAACATGAGGAGACCTATTAGAATAATTTGTCTTGAAAATGGGAGGGGAAATTTTAGGGTACAACAGACATCATATCTAACTTTTTGCTTCAGAATGTATGCACAAATGATGCGTGTATAGAGAGTTTAAAGTTTGAAATTTTTACCAAGTTGGATAAAGTCCAACGCCTCTTCTAGCAGCTCTAAGTGAAAATGAATGATATTATTAGATTCCTAGGACCTTAGTGAGTGTATTACAATCCTTACGTTTCTTGGAGAGTTACTGGAATACTCTGACCAAGTCAAGTTACAAGTGTTCAAAATTGAAAATGGAAGATGGTGTTAATGGGGTTACAGAAGTGAAATAGGGATTTAGATCACTTCTATATGATGCATATGAGGTGTGTGGATGGTTGGTTTGTACACAAGTTGCAAGGTTGAAGAGTTTCGAAGAAATGGCTTCAAATACTCAAAGAATGGAGTTTTATGGCCAATTATGGTTTGGGAGAGTTTGATAGGTTTTGAGGGCTTGTGAATTGGTGTTTTGGCTTGCAAATGGCCTCTCTATTTACAGGAAAAAGATTGAGGGCAAGGGCTGATCAGGTTTGTAAGTTATGGAGTTATGGCTTGGTTGGGATGTAACTTGAGGTTTCTTGTGAAATCAAAGTTCCAATGCATAGTACCATGTCTCATGGAGTGGTTATACACTTTAAACACGTTCCTCTAAGTTTTTAGGTTGAGTGTCTGAAGAGGAAACAAGTGAGAGGATAAAGGAGAGTTGACAATTGCATAAAGCATTCTTTATGGGAATGGAAGTGTGATCTTTTTCCCCTAAATGGCAATTTTTCTTGAGTAAAGCCTTAATAAATTTGTTCTCTTGGCTCAAGCATGATAAATTTGTGATCTTGGATATTTTGGAACGCTTAAAGCACCCTTTTAACTTTCATTTTGACCACTTTCCTTGAATCATCCATGATCTTGGTGAAAATTGGCCAAGAAGTTGAGATAAAAAACTAACCAAAATTGTTTGGAAAATTTCTAAGTCTTGCATAAAAAGTATCACAGCTTCATGGGCTCATATCTCTTAAATTAAGCACTTTTTGGAGATCAACCCTCAATGACAGAGTTTTAGAATTCCACATTCCTTACAACTTTCATGTCGAAAGCTTTCCTTAAATCAACTTGCATCGTGGGAAAACCCTTATGAAGTTAGAGTTTTTTAGGTACAAAACACTTCAATTTCTCTAAGTATTTGAAAATCTTTGAACTTTGACTTTTGTTGACTTTGTTGATTCTTGATGATCAAGTTGTGATGATTTTGAATATTTTGATGATTCTTGACTTGATACACCCTTGTTTGACCAAAAAGTCAAAGTTTGACTTTTATGTGACAATTGAATTTTTCTTCAGATGAATGCAAATCATCTATAACCAATGAAATCTTTTGAGCATGATGAAATTGAGATGATGTGATGACCATGAGATGGTATTTTTAATGATACTTTGAAGTAATCAACCTTGAATTCTAAGCCACAAAACCCTAATTCCTTATTTTTCTTTGATGAAGGCCAAAAACCCTAATTTCCTCAAACCAAAATGATGAGACCAAATAAATGGTGCTTTGAAAATGATGATCATGATGATAAACACTCTTGAGATATTAGCACTTCCTCTTCAAAACCATAATCTTGAGGAAAAATGTGATCCCATGCTTTGATAACACATGTTATGAAGCCTTGAGTTAACTGTGGTTGAAACTCAAAGGGAAAACTTTGGGGTGCAAAACTGCCCATGTTTAATCATCTTATATCTGGAGGTGAGATTGTCTTTGGCCTTTTGAAACTTCTGGGTATAAGGAGATTAAGTACTAAATGAACCATAAAATTTGTTTTTGAGAATGAGATAAGTTTTACCTTTTCTATTGAAAGGAAACCTGTTGTCCTGGTTGAGGATTGACACAGACGAGTGTTGGAAGGAATCAAACACAAACGAGTTTTGAACCAAGGACTCTACTGGGGATTTAGAGAGTAAAAATAACATAGACGGGTATTGGAGGTGAACAGTAGTATTAATGTAAGATTCAAACAAGTATCAAAGAAAGATTTAACACAGACGGGTGTTTAATGAGACACAAACGAGTGTTTAATGAGACACATACGAGTATCAAAGAAATAATTGACACAAATGAGTGTTTAATGAGACACAGACGAGTATCAAAGAAATATTTTACACGAACAAGTGTTGAATGAGACACAGACGATTATCAAATAAATATTTGACACAAATGAGTGTTTAAGTGAGACACGGTCAAGTATCAAAGAAAGATTTGACACAGACGAGTTTTTAGTGAGACACAAGCAAGTATCAAAGAAAGATTTGACACATACAATTTTTTTAAATAAGTGAACTTGTTGGGGGTCAAAGAAACATTGACAGGATATCAAATAATAGTCAGTGAAGAAATTAACATGACCGAGTGTTGGAATCTGAGTGAACGAGTATTGACGGAAAATACAATGCAAACACTGATAAAGTTTGAAGTGGGTGATGACTTCATTCAAGAAAACTCAACACTACGATGTTAGGGAATAATAAAGATGATGAACAAGTTTTTGTTGGCAAGTATCTTCAGATCATTCTCAGTGGGGAAGATCAAGTTAACTTATGTTTCTGATGCATGTTTGATTTGTAAGATGTGATGATCCTTTTTATGGGATATGCCATGATGTGATTTTTGTTATGCACTGTTGCGTATGGAGAGAGGCCCTGTTGAGGAAGACATGTCGGTCTGATCCTTGTGGGGAGCGGATTTTACTGTATTGTCAACTATAGGAGGGATGATAGGTATTTTCTTTATGAGTGGACGACGACCTTTGTGAATATATGGATTATCACTTATTCCCTCAACATGTGTAAATGTCTGTGTTCATTTCCTTAACTTTTTCAGGTAATTTCCAATGTTCTTATTCATTTTTTTTCAAAAAGTTTTCATGACCCCTCAAAGTCTTAAATTTGACAGTTTTTTCGGAAAATATCAGACGTTTTAATATTGAAAACAGTAAAAGAAAAACATGATTTGTTTTGGGTGAAGAGAAATTTTATTGAAATTAGCCTGTAAATAGGTATTTTTAAATGAGGAAACAATCCCTAAAAAGAGGTGATTGTGTGAGTAAAAGGTTTAACTGGAAATGGGAAAATCTGATTTCCGCTAAGTTTTGATTCTGCTATAACGACTATATCCTCAAAACTCTTATCACGTTTTCTTTTAGAAGAGAATGATTTGATTATTTCCTGTCCCTTGGGATCGCCAATTGTTGTTTGTAGAGAAAATTCGCAGATCATAGTCATTCACTTTTAAATCCCTAAATTTTTCCTGGACCGCCCCTTTGGGTGTTTTCAGTCCACAAAGATACCCTTTTTTTCCTATGTTGCCCTTGCAAGTTTTTAACTTAGCGGTGTACTTCTTTTTATTATTTTTATCCCTATTTTTTCCCAAATCTTTTCCTTTTATGATTCGCCGGGATGCCCATTTCTTGCCTAAGTCATCGACATAGTGAGTCTATTCATGCGAAGTATTTTTTTAATTAAATCTATGTTCACTGTGAGTGGAAAATCTTCGGCATCCATGGTTGCAAGCAACAAATATCCTCCTGAGAAAACGTTCTTCACAAAACACGACCCTTCGTAATTTGGGGCCCATTTTCCCTTGTTATCTGTACTATTAAGAGGCATGATTTTATTTAACACAAGGTCTCTGATTTGGAGTTTCTGAGGCCGAACCTTCTTGTCGAAAGCTTTCTTCATTCTTCTCTGATATAACTGGCCATGGCAAATGGCTGTCAATCGATTCTCAATGATAAGGTTCAACTGATCGAACCTTGTTCAGACCCATTCAACTTCATTCAACTTGACACCCGTTATATACCTCAGGGAAGGTATATTTACTTCCAATGGTAAGACAACCTCCATCAAATAAACAAGTGAAAAAGGGGTTGCCCCGATCGAGATGCGGATTGAAGTGCGATAACCATGTAAAGCGAAAGGTAAATCTCATGCCAATCCTTGTATATCATCAAAGTAGGGAATTTGTTTCATGACATGTTCTTTGTAGGGGATCAAGTTGGGGTGATGGGTTTCCCAATCTCCGTTGATCTGATAGATTACCAAGGTTGAATCTCCATACACTACCAATATATTGATTCTTAAATCAATGGCTGCTTCCAAACCAAAGATGCAAGCTTCATATTCTGCAATATTGTTGGTGGCGTCAAAATAAATTCTTATAGTGAATGGGAGGTGAAAATCTATAGGGGAAGTAGTGACCACTCCAATCCTGGTTTGGGTCCTTCTTCTGTATCTGATACTCCTTTAATCAACATAATGTCTTCATCTGGTAAGTCAAACTTCATGGGTTGGTAATCATTCATTGGATGTTGGGCAAGATAATGTGATAATATGCTACCCTTGATAGCTTTCTGATATTGAATGTCATTTTGTATTAATACCATTTACGGGAAACTCTTCCGGTTAAAGCTTACTTTTCAAAGATGTACTTAATCGGGACCATCTCGGATATCAAGAGTGTTGTACGTCTTCTCAAGTAGTGAATATCTTAACTCACAGTCAGTGAAGTTTTTACTCAGATAGTAGATTGCATGCGCTTTTCTTCCTGTTTCGTCATGTTGACCGAGTACATAACCCATAGAATTCTCAAGTACTATCAGGTACATAATCAAAGGACTTCCTGGTATGGGAGGTAGAAGGATTGGAGGTTCTTGTAAATACTCTTTGGTCTTATTAAAGGCTTGTTGACAATTGTCGTTCCATTCTATGACTTGATCCTTTCGTAACAACTTGAAGATTGGCTCACATGTAGTTGTTAAGTGAGAAATGAATCTTGTGATGTAATTTAATTTTCCTAGAAACCCATAGACTTCTTTCTCTACTCTTGGCTCGGGCATTTCTTGTATTCATTTTACTTTCGCAGGATCAACCTCAATTCCTCGTTAACTTACTGTGAAACCCAACATTTTGTCGGACCGTATCGCAAAGGTGCATTTGTTTGGGTTCAACCTCAACCAAAACTTTCTTAACCTCTCAAATAGTTTCCATAGGTGTACCAAATGCTCCTCCTCAGTTTGAGACTTTGCAATCATGTCATTAACCTAAACCTTAATCTCTTTGTGGTTCATGTTATGGAAAAGAGTCACCAAGGCATGTTGATATGTTGCGCCAACATTTTTCAGACTGAACGACATAACTTTGTAGCAAAAGGTGCCCAAAGGGGTAATTAAAGTAGTTTTCTCCATGTCTTCTGGAGGCATTTTAATTTGGTTATACCCAGAGAAACCATCCGTGAAGGAGAATACCTTTGAATAAGAGGTATTGTCAACCAGAATATCAATGTGAGGAAGTGAAAAAGCAACCTTAGGACTCGCTCTGTTCAAATATCTATAATCGACACACATTCGTACCTTACTGTCTTTCTTTGGCATATGCACAATGTTTGAAACTCATGGGGGATACTTGATTGCTTTTAAGAAACCTGCATTGAACTATTTCTGAACCTCTTATTTAATCTTCATGGATATTTCTGATGGTGTTCTTCGGAGTTTCTGTTTGACGGGTGGACAGTCTTACTTGAGAGGCAAACAGTGCATGATGATAACTGTATCAAGTCCAGGCATGTCTTCATACGACCAAAAAAAGATGTCGACATACTCTTGTAGTAGACCAATCAGACCATGTTTTACCGGTTCTTCCAAATTAGACCCTATTTTGACTTCCTTTTTTACATCTTCGGTACCCACATTAATAACTTCCAAGGATTCCTCATGTAGCTGGATAGCCCTCTCTTCCTTCCTTAGTAGCCTAGCCAATTCTTCAGGGGAGTTCATAATCTTCCTCATTGTAGCGGTAGAAATGTTCAAGACTAAGCCATTGGATTGACTAGCCTTTATACAAATCAAAATAAGAATCGCCACCGCGCTTTATTATTTCCAAAGGAATGGGAAAAGAGCGAATAAGCCAAAAAAAGGGGGAAAGATTCAAGGTAAGGGGGTTGGTTATGCAAAGGGAAGGTATTAGCACCCTAAACATCTACGGTACTCCACAGGAACCTCTTTGTAAAATCTGTATACTTTGGCTATGAAAATGTGTTGTATAGAAATAGATGGTGGAGGTAAGAAAAGAAGTATTTTTTATGATTTTTGCAACCGCCGCGGTTGCGAACCTTTAGTGCCTATGTACCACCTTTCGTGCAATAGGGGATCAGGGTACACGTAGTTCCTCTTTTAAAAATTTGAAACATAAATGTGTTGGTTGATTTTAAGAGATAAGACATCATCGTCATTGTCCGTGTGGAAAAACATACTTACTACCCACAATCATGAGAAAGGAGAATTTGCATCATCTCAAAGTGGAGGATATGGCTTGGATTTTAAAATCAACAATGCCTCACTCAATACCCAAGTGGAAAATATCTCTCTTCACTATATATTGTAGAAGTCTAGTTGTTGGCATCACTACAAGGATTGACAAGAGTCTAACCTTTTGAGAAAAGTTTAAAGATAAAAACCAAAGTGGAAAAATGGTTTGAAATGAGATTGGTTGACTTTTAGTCTTCTTACAAAAAAGTGTCAAAGTATTATTAAATTGATTGAATTTTATTTATGAAAATGATTTTTGAAAATGCATAGACATAAGTCCAATTTTATTATGAAAGTGGTTCAAGTTTAGAAACAAGAAGGGTTTAAAAAAAGAGGGAGAAGATTTTTGAAATTAAAGAAAATGGGAGGAGAAGAAGAGAATATCCTAAAGCATAAGGTAAAAGCTAAGGATAAGGACCATCTAACCAACAAGAAGCCAAAACTTGACATTATGAGCCAAGAAGAATTCCCATTCTTTGGATTGAAACCAAGCAAGCAAAGATACTAGACCTCTTCAAGTGTATTAAGTCTTCACAAAAATTGGGCAGAGTAACGACTGTATACGGGTGAATTCCAGATTACAGACAAAGGATGTAATCACAAGACCTGCACACAAAAACAAACAAGCAACCCAATGTCTTGAGGTAAACCTCAAGTGTTCCAGACAAAATAATCAGATAAGATCACAAGGTCTCCAAGATAGGCCAAGGTTTCTAATCCTAAGTCCAAGAAAAAGTCCCATGCTCCATAATGCCAAGGATAGTAACCAAATAGTCCAAGTACCATTAAGAGTTTTTTAGGGTTTAAGTTGGTTATTAAGCATCTTAGAAAAAAGAAAAAGAAAAGCTCAAGTGAGCAAAGTAAAAATGACAAGAAAATAAATGCTCAAATGAGCAAAGATGAAAATGGCATGAAATGTAAATGCTAAAAGTAAATAGTGCACAAAGCATAAAAGAATAAAATCATAAAATAAAACAAGTCAATAATTAGTGGTTAGTTGGATGACCATCTTGAAACTTGCATTTGCAACTCATTAGAGGATTGGTAGAACCAAAGCCTCCACACAATAAGTTGCATTTGCTTCTTGTCAAGTATATCATCCATTTGGAATTCTCACAAGTACCATTTAATGATCAACGATGTTTAAGTGATCCGCCTTGACCAAAGGTGTTGTAGATCCATTAGAGGATTGGTAGAACCAAAGCCTCCACACAATGAATCTCAAGGTTATTGGGTCAAAGAGATCAAATTAGCATATTTGGGCTTGCAATCATAAGTTTGGGCCATGAATGATCATTTATTCGAATAGGGACAAGATTTAGCGTTATGTTAAGCAATCATAAGTGGACTTATATAGAAGTCGCACCTATTTTGAGGTCGGTCAATAGCAATCTATGCACCATTTGTTTTGAGACATGATATAGAGATCATGCTCCAACAACATTTAGTGCAAGAAGAAGGGGATGACATGAAGAGGAATTAGGGTAAAAAAGAAAACCACATTTAAATTAATATTTAATCAAACTATTATTAAAATCATTCATCCATTTTTGTGGAGTTAAACTCAACACCATGGATCCAATGATGTTAATAAAGTCATGACCGAAAAATCAACCCAAGACAGCCAGAAAATATTCACAAAATGATATAATATTTAATATATATATATATATATATATATATATATATATATATATATATATATATATATATATATATTAAAGGATGGAAAATGTTAAAATAAACTAGAAAATAAGGAGGAAAATATCAATTATATTCATATTAATCAAGAAATGAAAAATAAGACCATATAAAAATCATAAATGGGTCCAAATATTTTTATAAAAATTTTAGTAATTTTTAAAAGTCAAAAACTATTTTTTAACCATTTAAAATTGCTAAAACAAACATAAAAGAGATAAAAAATAGTAAACCTCAACATAAAATTCCATAAAATTTCCAAAAAGTCAAAAATATGCAAAGTAATATTTATGAATTTTTTCAGAATTAAAAAATGTTAGAAAGTATTTTTTAAGTAATTAAAAGAAAGCAAATAATACAAAAAATATAAAAAAATACCAAATGTTAAAATAAAAATGTAAAAAAATATTCATGAGATCAGAAATAATTCAAAGTATTTTTTGTGAATTTTTCATAATTTTTGGATAAAAAATAAAAGAGTTATGAATTTTTGAAAATTTAATTAAATAAAATATAAAATCAGAAAATAAAATAAAACCAAAAAGATGTGGACCATCAGATCAAAGTCAAAATGCGTTAGTAAGCTAATCCAATGGACCAGACACACTGTGCTTGATATGGACCTTAGTGAAACACACATGTAATCAGAAAAAGGGCAACCAATAAAATTAAAACGCTTGGCACGTTATCAATGGCTGAGGCGAGACATGTCATCGACTTCAACCTCCAGACACCCTACAATGGGGATTTTGTGAGATCCTTCAAATGGAAAACTTAGGATCCCTGGCTAGCATCATTGAACTCGTCTCTTCAAGATGATTCTAACACAACCATCACGCCAAATTTATGTAAAGTATGGAGAGAGATATGAATCAAAACACAGAAAAATAGCGAGCACCTTCAATTTGAGATTTCTCTCTCAATTCTCAATGGATTTAAAAATTGCAAGCATCATTAGAATCAGACAAATGAGTAGAACAGATTAGTGCTTGATTTGGATCTAATTGGTGGAGAATTCTACCTTTTCGAAGTTCAAGTAAGAAGCTATGAAACTGGACTTCTGTAGCTTGGATTATGGGTCGTTTTGATTGGTTTAAGTGCTGGAGAGTTTGTATGAAGTTCAAGGATGATGAATACGCAAATAATTTTGGAAAAGGAAGCTTAAATTTCAAAAACTGAATTCAACAAAAGTGGGTTCGTGTGAAGTTTTGGCAGGGTGTTCTTGGCTCTCTAAGCTTGGGAAATTGAATGGGGGATGACCCTCTATTTATAGGGAAGTGAATGGGAATGAAAATTTGAAGAAACAAGGAAGTTTGGTGGGAAATTGAGCAAGGGTCGAGCACGAGTGAAGTGTGACTTCATTTCCATCAAAACTCAGCCAAACCTTGCGTTTTGGGGTGCTAATCACTTCTGGCAAGTTTGCTAATCAAGTTTAAATTAAAAACACGCACAAATCTTGTGTTTAGAAGTCACATTATGGATTTCAAAATTCTGACTTTGTGCAAAATTCAGTTTCAAACTACCAAATTCAAATCTATGGCATTTCCACATTAAGGGGCCTTAGGGCATAATTCTTGATGCTTTGGAAAGATGAGGTTACAAGCTTTGAAATGGAAAAATAATGGAATCAAATGGATGCTTGAGCTGAAAGTTAGATGGAGTCAAAGTTGAAGAAAAAGAGTTGACTTTCCATACTTAGAAAAATTTCAAATTCTTCTTTAAAAATGACCTATAATCTCTTGCATCCAAACATGGCCCTCCACTTAGAATTTGCTCTTGACCAAAAAAGATGGAATAAAGTAGACCTCTTGAATGACACTTTGCAATTTGAACCACTCAAAATCTCCAACAATTGAGCAAGTTATGACTTGTTGAAGTTGGACAAAAAATCATGAAATGACCTATAATCTCTTGCATTCTTAAGGCAACTTCCATTCATTTTTCACTTTGCAAATAAAATAAGGCATGAAGTACAAATCCTTAGGATCATCATGGAAAAATAATGGACTCAAGGTGATAAAAATTGACCAAGTTATGATCATTTGAAATCACATTATGAAAAATTGGGGATTCATCTGGATGACTTGTAATCTTTCCTCTTCACCAAGTTTCTTCCACATGAAAAATTCTTGAAACTTTTGAAGTGATTTGTTGTTAACTCTTTGAAGAGAAGAATGTTTTTGGAATCACTCAAAAATACCAAAAGATGAGCAAGATATGCCCCTCTGAAGTCCAAAACCCTAGCTTCTAGATCAAGAGAATGCTTGGTGGAACTTTGTCCAGTTTGAACAAACTTTTTGTGCCAATATTCTTCCTTTGTGAATAGGATTTGTTGAGGATGATGATGAGGACTCGTGGCCACTAGAACTACTTCCATACCAACTTCAAAACAACTTCAATGGTGAGGTTTAGATCTCTCAAGCTTTTGACTAGGGCATGGAAATAAACTCATGAACCCATTATGCAACTTGCTAAACCTCATTGCCTTCACCTACATTATTAACAAGTCAGAAAAACGAATATTGTATTTGTTAATTTAGAGAGAAAATCAAAGCAAAATATCCATGATCACCAAAGAAAACAAGTCAAGGTGCTCGGTGACTCCTCAAAGAGCAAAGTTAAAGATAGGGAGAGGAACCAAAAGCCTTAATGTGATTTTGTGGTGATTGACACAATATGGTATGATGAAGGGATCTTAGGGGCTAAAATTGGGGTACAACAGCTGCCCTTATTTAAGTTTCTTCTATCCGGAGATGAGAAGGTTAAAAATCTTCGTGTCGACGGGATTGAAGACACTTAAATATAAAACAAACCCTGTTTTTGGCCTTAAGATGCCAAGCAAACGTTTATGCATATGAATGGAACAAAAGAGACGAAAAGTGGCATTGGGATGCAACATGAAATGTAGAAACAAAAGAGCAATCCCACCAGGAAAATAAATCACTGGTAAACCACAAGAAAAGAATCAGAGAGGAGAATAACAAGCATTGACATTCACTACTGATGTGCTACCAACGTTCACTGAAGGTAGAAAGAGAAAATATATCATATCACCGCTGTTCACTGACGATGAACTATCAATGTTCACTGAAGATAGCAAAAAGATAAGAAACACCAACGTTCACTGCCGATGTACTACCAACGTTCACTGAAGGTAGAAAGAGAAAATATATCATATCACCACCGTTCACTGATGGTGAACTATCAACGTTCACTGAAGATAGCAAAAAGATAAGAATCACCGACGTTCACTTCCGATGTACTACCAATGTTCACTGAAGGTAGAAAGAGAAAATATATCATATCACTGCCGTTTACTGACGATGAACTATCAACGTTCACTGAGGATAGCAAATGGATAAGAAACACCGACGTTCACTGCCGATGTACTACCAACGTTCACTGAAGGTAAAAAGAGAAAATATATCATATCACTGCCATTCACTGACGATGAACTATCAACGTTCACTGAAGATAGGAAAAGATAAGAAACACCGACGTTCACTGCCGATCTACTACCAACATTCACTAAAGGTAGAAAGAGAAAATATATCATATCACCGCCGTTCATTGACGATGAACTATCAACGTTCACTGAAGATAGTAAAAAGATAAGAAACACCGACGTTCACTGCCAATGTACTACCAACATTCACTGAAGGTAGAAAGAGAAAATATATCAAGTTTCCCCAAGATTCTGGTGTTTTGCTAAGAACGGGTCTCAACATCTTCTTTAACGAAGGAAATCTGCCTGGAAAGGGTAATACGTAATATGTCTCAAATAAAGAGACTCCCACTCATTGTCAAGGGGATTTACAAAGAGAAATGACTTTCTGGAAATAGCAATATAACTTCCCGGGGACATGCCACGGTATTCCTGCTGAGGAGATAAAGTCTTTCTATGCAAAATAAATGCTCAAACCAAAACTCAAAAATTTCAGAGATCCATAAATCCAATTTGGAAATAAATTGGAGCAAGACGGCCAGTGCATATACATCTTTTGAGAAATAAACTCAAGAGGGAAAACCAAAATCAACTAAGCAAAGAACGCTGCAGGAAAAGGTCATAACATCATGTTAATAAATAATGGTTTTTAGTCATGCATGATGTATGTATGAATGTATGAGTGACATCGTGCATATGCTGGTAAAAGGATACATAATCAGTACAAACAAACAAAACCGACTCAGGTACTAACAACAAATGGGCTAAACTTCAACCAGAAAGATCAATCCAAGAAAAGTAAAAGCAACTGCGGAAACCAAACCCACTTCCTGCCTTAACTTTAATGAGGAGAAACATAATCCAAATGTAGCCAAGTCAAACAAATATCGGGATAGAACATATTTCTTCCGGTTTCATAGGAGAAAATAACTTTCCAAAAGCAACATGCCTACTGGAGGTTGTGAGACCAGCCTCAAATAAAGCAGACTGACACCGACACAACCAAACTTCATTGAGGGATTCAAGCCTACCTCCCTAGAGAAAACTTTCATCACGAATACTCATTCCAAACAGGAGATGCCCTAGGATAACCTTCCTGGGAAATCAAGAAGGCAATATTAATGCCAAAACTTTCATCATACGAAGGAAAACTTGCTGGGGAATCTGAGACGGAGACTTATGACCATGCAAACCCCAAAAAACGAATCAAGACCTGACTCGGGATAATGGGATCACAAACCCAATACTGTACCTTGCACCCACTGATATCGTCTCTAACTATCCGAGAAACACACAAGGACTGCGCACCTACCAGCAAAATGACCTGAGAAAACTTTCATGAAGGGATTAAATTTTCTTAAAACAACCAGAGTTTGTTCATTCTTGGGATCACCATTCTTGTTGTCATTGCTTTATCACAAATCCCAAAGTAAATTAAATTGTAAAGATTTCTCTTCTTTTTGAAAAGTCAATTTTGCTTTTTAATCCTTTTGCTTTAACAATTATTATTAGTAATAAATGATGTCTTTGCAAGCTAAATAAAAATAAGAACACAAAAAGTTGCGCAAAAGATCGAATTTCATTAATAGAATGGTAGTCTGCGAATGGCGAGACTCCATGGATAATTACAAAGTTTGGGAAATGGTAATACATAATGGAAAGGATTCATTGAGATACAATGACCACTATCCCTCCTAACAACTTTTGAAATCCTGAGTAGCAGCTTTTGTTGAAGTATGGTGAGGATCCGAGAAGATTATTTCTTCAACGATCAAGTCTCATCTGACGTAGTTACTTGCCAAGAAAGTCCCTAACTTTTGCCTAAGCTGCCCTTTTGGGTTTTCAACTTAGCGAGAAATTTATTCTATTTATGTCTCTAATTTTTTCCTAGACCGCCCTTTCGGGTTTTCAGCCTAGCGAGACGCTCCTTTTTTGCCTAAGCCTCCCTTTCAGGTTTTCAACTTAGCGAGTTGTTCTTTTATTTCTTTAGGCAAAGTATTTCTTTACTGCGTCAGCATTCATGGGACGTGGGAACTCCTCGCCATCCATAGTTTGAAGAATTAATGCACCACCAGAGAAGGATTTCTTGACAACATACAGGCTTTCAAAATTGGGAGTCCACTTGCCCCTAGAATCAGTGTTGAAAGACATGATCTTCTTGAGCACGAGGTCACCTTCTCTGAATTCACGAGGTTTGAACTTTTTGTCAAATTCTTTATTCATTCTTTTCTGATATAACTGCCCATGACACAAAGCTGTCATTCTCTTTTCCTCAACCAAATTCAATTGGTCAAACTTGTTCTGGACCCATTAAGACTCTGTCAACTTGGCTTCCATTATCACACACAACGAGGAATCTCCACCTCGATAGGGAGTACAACTTCCATTCCATAAACTAGAGAAAACGGGGTGGCTCCTGTTGAAGTGCGAACAAATGTTCGATATACATGTAGAGCAAAAGGGAGCATTTCATGCCAATCCTTATAAGTGACAACCATTTTCTGGATGATCTTCTTGATATTCTTATTAGCAGCTTCAACAGCCCGATTCATCTTTGGCCTGTATGGAGATGAATTATGATGGACAATCTTGAATTCTTCGCACAGTTCAGTCATCATCTTGTTGTTCAAATTCGAGCCATTGTCAGTGATGATTCTTCTCGACACACCATACCGACATATAAGATTGTTTTTGATGAAACGCACAACCACTTATTTGGTAACATTAGCATATGAAGCAGCCTCTACCCATTTGGTAAAGTAGTCAATTGTTACCAAGATAAAATGGTGCCCATTTGAAGCTTTGGGTTCTATCATCCTGATCATGTCAATACCCCACATAGAGAAAGGCCACAGGGAGGAAATCACATTGAGAAGTGTCGGAGGCACATGGATCTTATCTGCGTAAATCTGGAATTTATGGCACTTCTTTGCAAATTTGTAACAATCAGATTCCATTGCCAACCAATAATAACCTGCCCTTAGCATATTTTTAGCCATTGAATGTCCATTAGCATGAGTGCCAAATGAACCTTCATGGATCTCATGCATCAATATGTCTGCTTCGTGTCTATCCACGCATCTGAGCAAGACCATGTCATAATTTCTCTTGTATAACACATTTTCATTAAGGAAGAAACTTCCTGCCAATCTCCTCAGTGTATTTCTATCTTTCTTCGACGCACTAAACGGGTATTCCTGAGCCTGAAGAAAATGCTTGATATCATAATACCAAGGTTTTTCATCTGCTACCTCCTCTGCTGTAAACACATGAGTAGGACTATCTAGCCGTCGAACTGTAATTCGGGGTATATCATTCCAAACATTTACTCAATACATGGAAGCCAGAGTTACCATAGCATCTGCCATTTGATTTTCATCCCTAGGAATGTGATGGAACTGAACTTTATTGAAGAAGGGTAGTAATCTTCTAGCGTAATCTTTGTAAGGGATCAAGCCAGGGTGACGAGTGTCCCATTCTCCTTTAATCTGATTTATTACCAAAGCTGAATCGCCATAAACATCTAGAATCTTGATTCTGAGATCAATAGCTTCCTCAAGATCCATGATGCAAGCCTCATATTCTGCCATATTATTAGTGCAATCAAATGTTAACCTTGCAGTAAAAGGAATGTGTGATCCATGAGGAGTAACAATCACAACACCAATTCCTTTACCATAAGCATTCACAGCTCCATCAAATACCATACTCCACCGAGATTCAGGGTCGGGACCCTCCTCGGGCAATGGCTCATCACAATCTTTCACTTTTAAGAACATCACATCTTCATCGGGGAATTCATACTCTGCAGACTGATGATCCTCCACCGGCTGGTGAGCAAGGTAATCTGCTAACACACTACTTTTAATGGCCTTCTGTGTGCGGTGCTCGATATCATATTTATATAACAACATCTGCCAACGGGCAATTCTCCTAGTAAGAGAAGGCTTTTCAAAAATATACTTGATTGGATCTATTTTGGAGATCAACCAAGTAGTATGATTCAACATATACTGCCGCAAACGCTTTGCCGCCCAGGCCAAAGCACAACATGTTTTTTCTAGCGTGGAATACTGCGACTCACAATCAGTGAACTTTTTGCTGAGATGATAAATGGAGAACTCTTTCTTTCCTGTTTCATCCTGTTGTCCCAGAATACAACCCATGGATTTATCCAACACTGTTAGATACATAATCAACGGTCTTCCTTCTACGGGAGGGAGCAAGATAGAAGGTTCAAGCAAATACTCTTTAATACTTTAAAATGCTCTTTGGCAGTCATCTGTCCATACATAACCTTGATCCTTTTTTAACAACTTAAATATTGGTTCACACGTTGCAGTCATGTGGGAAATAAATCTGGAGATATAATTCAAATGCCCGAGGAAACCCCTAACTTGCTTTTCAGTTCTTGGTGCTGGAATTTATTGAATTGCTTTGACTTTGTTAGGGTCAACTTAAATTCCTTTCTGGCTAACAATAAAACCCAATAATTTCCCCGATCTAACTTCGAAGGTGCATTTATTTGGATTCAAGCGGAGACGATACTTCTTCAAATGTTGAAACAACTTCAATAAATCTTCTATATGCCCTTCTTCAGTTTGGGATTTGGCAATCATATCATCATATACTTCGATTTCCTTGTGCATCAGATCATGGAATAGGGTTGTCATAGCCCTCTGGTACGTTGCACCAACGTTCTTCAATCCGAAGGGCATCACTCTGTAACAAAATGTTCCCCAGGGTGTGATAAACTTTCTTTTTCCCATGTCCTCTGGAGCCATTCTTATTTGATTATACCCGGAAAAGCCGTCCATGAACGAGAATACCTTGAATTTTGATGTGCTATCCACTAACATGTCAATGTGAGGCAATGGTAAATCATCTTTTGGACTAGCTTTATTTAGATCTCTGTAATCTACATACATGCGGACTTTTTCGTCTTTTTTCTGTACTGGGACAATATTGGAAATCCACTGAGGATACACTGATGTCACAAGAAAACCATCATTAATCTGCTTTAGGACCTCCTCTTTGATCTTTACTGCCATATTCGGGTGGGTTCTTCTCAACTTTTGTTTAACTGGCGGACACTCTGGCTTCAACGGTAAACGATGCTCGAAAATGTCTGTATCTAGACTAGGCATATCTTGATAAGACCAGGCAAAAATATCCATATATTCTTTCAACAGCTCTATCAACCCGCTCTTTACATCAGGATGCAACGGTGCTCCAATCTTGACCACCTTCGGATCTTCTTATGAACCCAAATTAACCACTTCCAAAGGCTCTTTATATGGCTGAATGGTATTTTCCTCGTGCTCAAGCAACCGTGAGACCTCTTCTGGAATCTCATCATAATCTTCTTCTTCAGCCTCAAACACAGGACATTCAAAGTTGGGAGAGGGTGCAGGGTCATTGTATTCAACGGGTTTTTTAATTAATCTGCACATGTGATTTATGATTTCTTTTAGAAACTGACACATATAAAAAGTGATCATGCAGATTAATTTTCAGTTATTATTTATTTTGAAAGGGTTTTTTTTATTACCATTTCCCAAGAAAAAGGCAGAAAATAAAAGACATAATTTTGGAAGCAAAGACAACTTTTATTAATGATCTTAACAATTATAGCAAACAGATAAGCCCTACAACCTTAATACTTCCACCTTGGGCAGAGTGAAAGCTTTTCAAAAGAAAGAAACATATTAGCAAAACAAATTACTTTGAAACATGTATGCAAGAAGGAATATCAATGGTGACCCAATTCTGAACTTGGACTCCATGCGTCACATAATTTGGTGCTTCCTGCTCTGCGTTATCCTCTTCAACAACATTAATTCCAGAACCAATCGAATGGAGGTAGCCTCCACTACGGAAAACATCATGATAACTTTTCATAGAAGACTTTGACTTCAAACTCTCGCCTTTGTCATTCCTCGAAGAGAAACCCAAACCAGCTCTATTCTTGTTCACGGGTGGATCCACAAGTCGTCCCCACACTGCATTATGACCATTACGCACAACCTTCTACACATCCTTCAGGGAAACCACAAAATTCTCATTCTGTCTTATGTTATAAATGGATAGGGCTTGGAACTAGGTTCCAACAACAGCCTCATCCGCGTCTACAATACTGAAAGAGGATAGATGGGATATCAACAACGCCTGCTCCCTATTTATGATCACTACCTTCCCTTCACGCACAAATTTTAGCTTCTGATGCAGAGTTGAAGTGACAACCCCTGCTTCGTGTATCCATGGCCGCCTAGCAAACAACTATACGCGAGAATAATGTCCATTACCTGGAAAGTTATCAAGAACAAGTGTGGTCCTATATGGATGGGCAAGTCCACTTCACCGATGACAGATTTCCTCGACCTATCAAAAGCCTTTACAATGATGTCACTCGGGCGCATAGGTGTTCCCTGATACTTTAACTTCATGAGAGTACTTCTTGGTATAACATTCAACGTGGATCCATTATTAATTAGCACATTGGATAGCAAATCATTCTTGCAGTTCATAGATATGTGGGTGGCCAGGTTGTGATTCCTCCTTTCATCTGGTAACTCATCATCGCGGAAACTCAAGTTGTTACATGACGTAATGTTTCCAATTACGCTGCTGAATTGATCTAATGGCATGTCATTCTATACAAAAGCTTGATCTAGTACTCTCATCAATGATTCTCTATGAGTGGAGGAATTCATCAATAAAGCTAAGATGGATATCTTTGAAGGAGTCTGCAATAGCTGATCTACAATTTTGTAGTCGCTCATTTTAATTATCTTCAAGATATCATCCACTTCTTTCTCCAATGTAGCTCCACTAGTCTCTCCTACAGTCTTCTTCGGCTCATCATTCTCAGCAATTTTCTTTCCAGCAACAACGTCTCTTCGAATAACCAGCGCGAAAACGCGAACACTACGGGTCACCGTGCTGTTATCAGCTATATTTCCAACATCAGGCATTGGTTGGATGGGAACTTCCACCCCATCTTCCAAGATTGTAGCGTTATATTTGTAACGCACAGCCTTATCTGATTTATAGGGAACAGGACCTGGCAGACTAATTACCAATAGGGTAACAGCTGGTTTGCTATGGTACTCCACCTCAAGGTGAGCGGGTGCACCAAAACAAGGTACAATGACATTTACACCTTCCTCGACACAATCAGCCATCAAAAGACCATTTCGACAAACAAATCTTCGTCTAAAGAGAAATACTCATCCGCTGAGGCATATTCTTCTTCTGACTCTTCTCCCATCAAACAAATTTCAACCATATCAACCCCGTGATAATCATCTCTCTGACCTGTGATCTTGATAGTTCCATTGTCTAACAACAATTGAACACCCTCTCTCACAATAGAACATCCTCGGGGCTCTCGACAGCAAACTATGCAAGATCCATATTGGTGTTTCACCTGACCAGCAGTACGGAAGAAGGTAGCATGCAACTGTACGAGATCTTCATTCAAATGCTCTACTTCAAAAATTCTGAATTCACCCGGACATCTAGAAACCATATTAACTTCCTCTTCATACTCTTCCCTAGGCCTGATTATATGAATTAGAACTTCATCCATCATCTCATGTAAGTCGAATTTTATCTTCTCGCAACCCTGTATGTTTGTACTGCAAATAGCACAACCGACGTGGTCATGCGTATAATAACTGAATTCACCGAGGTCTGCATGCATTTTCACCAAATCCCCTCTAACCAGATTAATGTCAAAAATCTGGAAGTCACCTGGACAACCGGCCACCATATTCACAGCACTCACTCCCCCGTGTTTTGGAAGAGGATTATCTTTCACATTAGGTCCCATGCCTTTGAAAGATAAAATTCCAGACTTCACCAACCTTTTCACTTCAGTCTTTAAAGGATAACAATTTTCAACACTATGCCCTGGTGCTCCCTGATGAAAGGCACACGTCTGGTCTGCTTTGTAATACCAAGGCAATGGTGATGGTACAGCTGGAGGTGGTCGGGTTTGGACCAACTTCTTCTAAATCAATGCTGGTAATAGCTCTGCATAGCTCATCGGAATAGGGTCATAGTTCTCCCTTCTCTGATTATTCCCTTGGTTCCCCTGATGGGACGGTCTTTGATAAGCAACGGTAGTTGGAGAAGCATTCATGACAGGAGTAACCGAGGCAACTTGCTGGTGACGCTGATAATTCCTTCTAGGAGCGTTCACCCTCCTCTCTTGTATGACAGCATTGGTATCCCCCTCTTTCTTCTTTGTAAACCCATAAGCTGGCTTTTTCACACCTCTGGATCCTTCACCCTTTATCAAACGGCCTTCTCTTACTACCTCCTTTAGGCGGACACCCATTCCTACCATCTCTATAAAATCACTTGGGGCACTTGCTACCATTCTTTCGTAGTAGAAAGCGCTTAACATCTTCAGAAATTTTTTAGTCATTTCCTTCTCCTCCATGGGAGGAATCACTTGTGCAGCCACTTTGCGCCATCTCTGCACATACTCTTTGAACGATTCTCTGTCTTTCTGAACCATAGCCCTAAGCTGGTCACGGTCAGGCGCCATTTCCATATTGTACTTGTATTGTTTAATGAATGCTTCTCCCAAATCATTAAAGGTGTGGATGTTGGCGCTGTCTAAACTCATGTACCATTTCATCGATGCGCCGGTCAGACTATCCTAGAAAAAGTGAATCAGCAAACGTTGATCATCAGTATGGGTAGACATTCTCCTTACATACATCACCGAGTGAGCACGAGTGCAAGTGTTTCCCTTGTACTTCTCAAACTCCGGGACCTTGAACTTTGCAGGCACTTTAACATTCAGGACCTAACACAGCTCATTCACATTCTGCCCAAATAACTCTTTTCCCCTAAGATCCTTCATCTCTCTTTGCATTCTATCAAACTGCTCTTGGAAATCATCCATTCTGTCATAAAGACCCAAGTCTTCACTCGGAGAAGGAAAGGACGACACACATCTTCATTAACAATCGGAACCAAATTCACTGAAGAAGGTGCATCAGGAACAATATGCACCACCAGAGGTGCTGGAGTAACAACATTTGGAACCACTGGAGCATCTTGGGGGCCCAAATTGAAACCTTCAGGTGCTAAATTCTCTGGTATTCCCCACGGATAACCCTGAGGCATACGGTTTTGAACAACAGTCGGAGTAGAAAATGCAGGAACAATAGGAACGTCAATATTTTCCCTTGTTGGTTGAGGTTGAACACTCGATGGTTGATTCTGAGCAACCACCAGAGCTTCCATCAGAGTAGTCAAATTGGCCAAGCCAGCCTTCAAAGCAGAAACTTCTTCGCGTAGCTCGCGATTATCCTGTTCGAAGTTGTCCATCTTCTTTTTGAAGTTAGCCCGAGTGCTGTAGTGATGAGTCAGCTTGTTGAATGAAGTAAAAAGCTGGGTAAGGCACCTGGATATGCACAGTAAATGCAAGAAATATGTGTAACATGATGTATGACATGTAATACACATGATTATTTTTACTTTATCATTTGATATTTCAAGGGATTTAACGGTTATAGACATATTGCAAACATAAAAATAAGAACGCATTTGAAATACTGAAAACTTTTATTATAATAACTTCAAAATGGGTTACAAGTTTCAGTGATCCCAAGTACAAGATGAAAATACAATCTAAAAATCCAGAGAGAAAGAAACTGATAGAGATCAATCTGTACGTTGGCGCTTCCCTGTGAGCCTGGCAATCTGAGCTCTCAACCTCTGGTTTTCTTCCATATGTCTGATGGCAACCTCCTTCCAATCATCTGAAGCAGGAAGTGAGTAATCAGCACCTGTTTGAGGCTTAGGAGAAAATAAATCCCCTTGCCTCTCCATAGACTCTACTGCTCGACTCTCAAGGATCTCGATCAAATCATGTTTCTCCTTCAAGTCTGCTTTGTAGGAACTCTCTAAAGTCTGGAACTTGTTCTTCCAAGCATCTCTTTCTTGTTGCATCCTAAGTAAAGCAAGCTGCAACTCTTCTAGATCATCTAATAAAGGAGGAGTGGTCTTCATAAATAGATCACGGATGGGTGTCTCTCGAGTATACGACATCTTCAACTGAATGGCTCTCGATCGGACCCACTGAAGATATTGCTCCAAAGAAACAGCACCCCTAGGTCCCAAATCCTTCCTACTTTTCTTATGAATGTGACGCCAGGCCTTCGCAATCTGCTCCCTAGCTTCCTTGTGGTCTTCTCCTTCCTTCAGAAAGAAACTACTCAAATGAATGTTTTTCGGCTTATCTCTCATCGGATAACCAAGTTATCACCGCACAAGAACAGGGTTATAGTTAATTCCTCCCTTGTACCAAGAATAGGTACATTGGGGAAACTACCACAACTGTCAATAATCTCCAGATCCTGATAAGCTCGATGATACCAATCAATATCCTAGTGAGTAAGTGCTATGATCTTAGGAGCCCAACGAGGTTCCTTTCTGACATCCCAAAAAGCATCAGACTGAGGCATATGAGAGATGAACCACCAATACAACAAAGGCGTGCAACAGATAATCATTCACCCATGATAAGAACTCCGAAGATGAACAGAGTAATAAGCATCACCCAACAATGTAGGAACTGGGTTTCCAATCATGAAAATCCTGATAGCGTTAATGTCGACAAACTTGTCCACATTAGGAAATAAGAATAATCCATAAGCAAGTAAAGCAAATATGGCTTCAAAAGCAACCGTACTCTTCATCCTGGAAAAGTAACGAGCTTTCTTTAATAAGAAATGAGCTGGTAATCCTCTAATCCCTCCTTTGGTAGTCATATAGGCTTCCACCTCAGACTTCCCCAGATGAATCAAAGCAACAATCTCATGTGGTTTTGGCTCACCCTCCAAACCAGTAAAAGGAACACGATCCGTGACAGGTAAATCCAATAGATAAGAATACTCCTCCAGTGTAGGCATCAACTGATAATCGGGAAAAGTAAAGCAGTGATACACCGGATCATAGAACTGGACCAAGGTCGAGAGAATACCCTCCTTCATCTTCAACTTCATGAGAGGAATAATGGATCCATACTTCTTCCGAAAGTCTGCAGAACACTCGATCTCTGGAATCAGACTGACCAACTCATCTATCTTGGGATCCTTGAAAATGTATTTCCCGGTCTTTCTCTTTCCAGAATCCATGGTTAATAGTACTTGAGATGTTCACAAATAGTCAACCTTTAAATCCCTTGAAATATTGTTTTCTTCAAAAGATGCTTATGAGTGCATGGATGCATGATGCAACAATCACACACAAGATCACACATATATGGTTCATAGGTTCAACGTCACGAGCATGAGGTCGAAGGTACTACCCATAAGGTATTGGTATAAAAAGTTATCACCTATCGAACAAGGTTCTAGAGGTTCCCAGAGTCTACATCCTTCCTTCGGATATTACCAACTTCCCGATTAACTCGGTAATAAGTAATATTCTCAAGAAAGACTCGTCTGAGCATAGTATCGCGTGATAACTATTTCCGGATTACTCCGTCATAGCGTCCGCACTACACCTAAAAGACCAAGATGGGTTTGGTATTCTACGGTCCTCAGTTTCAGTAGGCTCCCAGGTCGAAAGTAGTACATCTTCCCGATTACTCGGTAAACGACACTACAATCAATGGGGCCTCCACTGAGTGGGGGATATCATGCCTCCTTTTTTGGGATTACTCCCTCAAAGTTTACATGACTATACCGCCCGTCCTATCTTAAAGTTTGCCCAAGTCCAGGTATAGGACTTATGAGTAATCACCAAGCACCCTGAAAACCAGGAAAATCCAGACAAACATATATACAAAATATAACACATAAACAACAATAGCACATATACAGATATAAACAAAGATAGGTTTAACCCACTTATGGATGGACCAGCAAGAGGTCAATCTTTCCCCAGTGAAGTTTCCATTTTTCTGTAGCGGTAGAAATTTTCAAGACTAAGCCATTGGATTGACTAGCCTTTATACAAATCAAAATAAGAATCTCCACCGCGCTTTATTGTTTCCAAAGGAATGGGAAAAGAGCGAATAACCCAAAAAAAGGGGGAAAGATTCAAGGTAAGGGGGTTGGTTATGCAAAGGGAAGGTATTAGCACCCTAAACATCTACGGTACTCCACTGGAACCTCTTTGTAAAATCTGTATATTTTGGCTATGAAAATGTGTTGTATAGAAATAGATGGTGGAGGTAAGAAAAGAAGTATTTTTTATGATTTTTGCACCCGTCGCGGTTGCGAACCTTTAGTGCCTATGTAGCACCTTTCGTGCAATAGGGGATCAGAGTTCACGTAGTTCCGCTTTTAAAAATTTGAAACACAAATGTGTTGGTTGATTTTAAGAGATAAGACATCATCGTCATTGTCCGTGTGGAAAAACATACTTACTACCCACAATCATGAGAAAGGAGAATTTCCATCATCTCAAAGTGGAGGATATGGCTTGGATTTTAAAATCAACAATGCCTCACTCAACACCCAAGTGGAAAATATCTCTCTTCACTACATATTGTAGAAGTATAGTTGTTTGCATCACTACAAAGATTGACAAGAGTCTAACCTTTTGAGAAAAGTTTAAAGATAAAAACTAAAGTGGCAAAATGGTTTGAGATGAGATTGGTTGACTTTTAGTCTTATCATAAAAAAGTTTCAAAGTATTATTAAATTGATTGAAGTTTATTTATGAAAATGATTTTTGAAAATGCATGGACATAAGTCCAAGTTTATTATGAAAGTGGTTCAAGTTTAGAAACAAGAAGGGTTTAAAAAAAGAGGGAGAAGATTTTTGAAATTAAAGAAAATGGGAGGAGAAGAAGAGACTATCCTAAAACATAAGGTAAAAGCTAAGGAAAATGACCATCTAACCAACAAGAAGCCAAAACATGACATTATGAGCCAAGAAGAATTCCCATTCTTTGGATTGAAACCAAGCAGCAAAGATACTAGACCTCTTCAAGTGTATTAAGTCTTCAAAAAAATTGGGCAGAGTAACGGCTGTATACGGGTGAATTCCAGATTACTGACAAAGGATGTAATCACAAGACCTGCACACAAAAATAAACAAGCAACCCAATGTATTGAGGTAAACCTCAAGAGCTCCAGACAAAATAATCAGATAAGATCACAAGGTCTCCAAGATAGGCCAAGGTTTCTAATCTTAAGTCCAAGAAAAATTTCCATGCTCCATAATGTTAAGGATAGTAACCAAATAGTCCAAGTACCATTAAGAGTTTTTTAGGGTTTAAGTTGGTTATTAAGTATCTTAGAAAAAAGAAAAAGAAAATCTCAAGTGAGCAAAGTAAAAATGACAAGAAAATAAATGCTCAAATGAGCAAAGATGAAAATGGCATGAAATATAAATGCTAAAAGTAAATAGTGCATAAAGCATAAAAGAATAAAAGCATAAAATAAAACAAGTCAATAATTAGTGGTTAGTTGGATGACCATCTTGAAACTTGCATATGGAACTCATTAGAGGATTAGTAGAACCAAAGCCTCCACACAACAATTTGCATTTGCTTCTTGTCAAGTATATTATCCATTTGGAATTCTCACAAGTACCATTTATTGATCAACGGTATTTAAGTGATCCGCGTTGACCAAATGTGTTGTAGATCCATTAGAGGATTGGTAGAACCAAAGCCTCCATACAATGAGTCTCAAGGTTATTGGATCAAAGAGATCAAGTTAACATACTTGGGCTTGCAATCATAAGTTTGGGCCACGATTGATCATTTATTCAAATCGGGACAAGATTTAGCGCTATGTTAAGCAATCGTAAATGGACTTATATAGAAGTCGCACCTATTTTGAGATCGGTCAATAGCAATCTATGCACCATTTGTTTTGAGACATGATATAGAGATCATACTCCAACAACATTTAGTGCAAGGAGAAGGGGATGAGATGAAGAGGAATTAGGTAAAAAAGAAAACTACATTTGAATTAATATTTAATAAAACTATTATTAAAATCATTCATCCATTTTTATGGAGTTAAACTCAATACCATGGATCTAATGATGTTAATAAAGTCATGACCAAAAAATAAACCCAAGACAGCCAGCAAATATATATATATATATATATATATATATATATATATATATATATATATATATATATATATATATATATATATATATTAAAGGATGGAAAATGTTAAAATAAACTAGAAAATAAGGAGGAAAATATCAATTATATTCAAATTAATCAAGAAATGAAAAATAAGACCATAGAAAAATCAGAAATGGGTCCAAATATTTTTATAAAAATTTTAGTAATTTTTAAAAGTCAAAAACTATTTTTTAACCATTTAAAATTTCTAAAACAAACATAAAAGAGATAAAAAATAGTAAACCTCAACATAAAATTCCATAAAATTTCCAGAAAGTCAAAAATATGCAAAATAATAATTATGAATTTTTTCAGAATTAAAAAATGTTAGAAAGTATTTTTTAAGTAATTAAAAGAAAGAAAATAATACAAAAAATATAAAAAATTACCAAATGTTAAAATAAAAATGTAAAAAAAATATTCATGAGATCAGAAATAATTCAAAGTATTTTTTGTGAATTTTTCATAATTTTTGGATAAAAAATAAAAGAGTTATGAATTTTTGAAAATTTAATCAAATAAAATATAAAATCAGAAAATAAAATAAAACCAAAAAGATGTGGACCATCAGATCAAAGTCAAAACGTGTTAGTAAGCTAATTCAATAGACCAGACGCGCTGTACTTGATATGGACCTTAGTGAGACACACATGTTATCAGAAAAAGGGTAACCAACGAAATTAAAACGCTTGGCACGCTATCATTGGCTGAGACGAGATATGTCATCGTCTTCAACCTCTAGACACCTTGCAATGGGGATTTTGTGAGATCCTTCAAATGGAAAAATTAGGATCCCTGGCTAGCATCATTGAACTCGTCTCTTCAAGACGATTCTAACACAACCATCACACCAAATTTATGTAAAGTATGGAGAGAGATATGAATCAAAACACAAAAAAACAGCGAGCACCTTCAATTTGAGATTCCTCTCTCTCAATTATCAATGGATTTAAAAATTGCAAGCATCATTAGAATAAGACAAAGGAGTAGAACATATTAGTGCTTGATTTGGATCCAATTGGTGGAGAATTCTACCTTTTCGAAGTTCAAGTAAGAAGCTCTGTAACTGGACTTATGTAACTTAGATTATGGGTCGTTTTGATTGGTTTAAGTGCTGGAGAGTTTGTATGAAGTTCAAGGATGATGAATATGCAAAGAATTTTGGAAAAGGAAGCTTAAATTTTAAAAACTAAATTCAACAAAAGTGGGTTTGTGTGAAATTTTGGCAGGATGTTCTTGGCTCTCTAAGCTTGGGAAATTGAATGGGGGATGACCCTCTATTTATAGGGAAGTGAATGGGAATGAAAATTTGAAGAAACAAGGAAGTTGGGAGGGAAATTGAGCAAGGGTCGAGCACGAGTGAAGTGTGACTTCATTTCCATCAAAACTCAGTCAAACCTTGTGTTTTTGGGTGCTAATCACTTCTGGCAAGTTTGCTAATCAAGTTTAAATCAAAAACACGCACAAATCTTGTGTTTAGAAGTCACATTATGGATTTCAAAATTCTGACTTTGTGCAAAATTCAGTTTCAAACTACCAAATTCAAATCTATGGCATTTCCACCTCAAGGGGCCTTAGGGCATAATTCTTGATGCTTTGGAAAGATGAGGTTACAAGCTTTGAAATGGAAAAAGAATGGAATCAAATGGATGCTTGATCTTAAAGTTACATGGAGTCAAAGTTGAAGAAAAAGAGTTGACTTTCCATACTTAGAAAAATTTCAAACTCTTCTATAAAAATGACCTATAATCTCTTGCATCCAAACATGGCCTTCCACATAGAATTTGCTCTTGACCAAAAAAGATGGAATGAAGTAGGCCTCTTGAATGACACTTTTCAATTTGAACCACTCAAAATATCCAAAAATTGAGCAAGTTATGACTTGTTGAAGTTGGCCAAAAATCATGAAATGACCTATAATCTCTTGCATTATTAAGGCAACTTCCATCCATTTTTTCACTTTGCACATAAAATAAGGCATGAAGGAAACATCCTTAGGATCATCATGGAAAAATAATGTACTCAAGGTGATAAAAATTGACCAAGTTATGATCATTTGAAATTACATTATGAAAAATTGGGGATTCATCTAGATGACTTGTAATCTTTCCTCTTCACCAAGTTTCTTCCACATGAAAAATTCTAGAAACTTTTGAAGTGATTTGTTGGTAACTCTTTTAAGAGAATAATGTTTTTGGAATCACTCAAAAATACCAAAAGATTAGCAAGATATGCCCCTCAGAAGTCCAAAACCCTAGCTTCTAGATCAATAGAATACTTGGTGAAACTTTGTCAAGTTTGAACAAACTTTTTGTGCCAATATTCTTCCTTTGTGAATAGGATTTGTTGAGGATGATGATAAGGACTCATGGCCACCAGAGCTACTTCCATACCAACTTCAAAACAACTTCAATGGTGAGGTTTGGATCTCTCAAGATTTTGACTAGGGAATGTAAATAAACTCATGAACCCATGATGCAACTTGCTAAACCTCATTGCCTTCACCTACATTATTAACAAGTAAGACAAACCAATGTTGTATTTGTTAATTTAGAGAGAAAATAAAAGCAAAATATCCATGATCACCAAAGAAAACAAGTCAAGGTGCTTGGTGACTCCTCAAAGAGCAATGTTAATGATAGGGAGAGGAACCAAAATCCCTAATGTGATTTTGTGGTGATTGACACAATATGGTATGATGAAGGGATCTTAGGGGGGAAAATTGGGGTACAACACTCATAATCTTCTTCAGCTTGGTAAATTGGTTTATCAAAGTCATAGAGAGTCATAGCAGTATCATCATCAGTGGGAACCAGGGTGAATTTGTATAAAGGCGATTATGCTTTTAGAACGCGAGTGATTTTTTTTTGTTTTGAAAGAAAAAGAAAAAAGAAAGAAAACATTTCCAGTTTTAAAAAAAGAGTACAATCGAAAGATAGAGAAATCAAATTTAAATGAAAATGTCCTTTATTTAATGATAAAACATGCAAACATAGAGGGGCCTTACAAGATTTCATTGTGCCTTGGGCAGAGCACAAGAATTTTTTTAAAAAGAGAAATTACTTATGATGAAAAGTGACAATAATGATATCTTCAGCAGTTTAGTTATGGAGCTCTTTCCCGAGAACATAAGGATGAATATAGTTATTGATGTTGTTGTCGCAATCGAACTCATCGTCCACTGCTTGTATCTGACCTTCATTGATGGTTCCAGTGTTGACAAACTTGATGAAAGATGGAGAAACAAAACCATTTGAACCAAAACTTCCTCTACCTCTAGGATATAACTTTCCCCGATCCTTATGTCCTGGGTGATAACCTAATCCAAACTTATCAAATTTTGTAGGTAAATCTAAGACTCGTCCCCATCCTTTAGCGTGTTCTGATTCTGTCACAACTATAGCTTCTTTCAATGATGTCATAGAACTCTTTGGCTTTTTAACCTTTGCAGGAATGATTTTCTCAGTGGGAACAATCTCAAAAGCTTGGCATGGAGTTTCTTGAATCTTTCTTTCTATTTCAATGTAACGAAATGACCCCAGATGACTAACCAAGATATCCTTCTCCCCACAAACAGTTATAAACTGACTAGCTGCAACAAACTTTAATTTTTGATGGAGGGTTAAAATTACTGCCCTACATTATGGATCCAAGGAATCCCCAATATACAATTATAAGACGGGTGAATGTCCATTACGAAGAAGGTCACATCAAACACCTGAGGGCCAATATTAACCGGCAACCCAATTTCTCCAAACACATATCTTTTTGCTCCATCAAAAGCACAAACAATCATGTCATTGGGTGTTAACTCTTCACCTTCAAAATTTAGTTTGTTCAAAAAATCTTTTGGTAAGACATTCAAGGAAGATCATATATCCACCAACACACGAGCCAGAGTTGTATCATAATATTCTATGGAAATATGCAAAGCCTTGTTGGTTCATAGAAATTTCCTCGGGAACATAAGTGGTGCCCAAAAATTTCAACAATGCATTACGATGGATGTCAAAACAAAGTAGCAATGATAAGATGGATATCTTGGATGGCGTTTGATTAAGTTGATCAACTATCTTGAAATCACTCTTCTTTATGATCTTCATTAATTCCTCTATTTCCTTCGCTTCTAGGGAAGAAGATGATCTCGGGTCTTGGCCCTGATTATCTGTATTCACTTGTTTCTCCTTGCATTGGTATCATCAAGTTTGCTGACAGGAGCAAACACCCTACCGCTGTGAGTAATTCCGCCAGTCCCCACAATATTGTCCACCAAAGGTTCTTTATTCTATCCATGATAGTACACATCTCCCCCATAGTGTCAGGGTATTGCCTTAGTACTTTCGAATAGTATAGGACCTGTCATGGTGATTACCAAAGGAGGTTCGTTTGTTTCCACATGTATTTGAATGGCATATTATGGTATGGAAGTAACTACCATATTGTTATTTTGTTCTGTTTCGTAAGCCTGGATAGTACTTTGATCAAAGATATGTTGAAGGTGTTGAAGGTCTCTCTTCACAATAGAGCATCCCCAAGAATCCCTACAACAAAATCGGCAAGAATCGTAGTCATGTTGTCCGGCTCTATAAAAATACTCATGTGTTTGTACCAGGTTCCTTCCTATTAAATTCACATTATAAGCTTGGTACTGACTAATACCACCATCATTACTAACACCATTCAATCCTAACTCCATGAATTTGGCATGAATTTCTGGAGGAATCACCATGCTGATATCTGAGACAAGCTCATCTGGATAACTTTCCATCATATTCACTCCATTTTCATTCCTATCTATGAGGATGTGGATAGTTCCATTATCCATCAAAACTTGAAGGTCTCTTCTTACTACAGAGCACCCTCGTGAGTCTCTATAGAAAATTTGACAATATCCATAGTAATTCCATACAAAATTGCCCCTACATAGAGTAACATGCATTTGCACAAAATATGCTCTTACCAAGTTTATGTTAAAGACTTGGTATTGGCCAGGACATCTATACACCATGTTTACAGTCTGTTGATTGCCATACGATATAACTACAACATTGTTTCCAAAAGAGATCATTATCTGAGGGACTGTCGAATTTAATCAAATTCTAAAATGATTCATATCTTTCACAAGGTTCAATCCTTAATTGACTCACATCTTTCACTAGGTTCAATCCTTTGTGTCTCTCAACGGCATTTATGGTTGAACCATGGTGAGACGGCATTGGATTATGTATTATATTTGGCTGCTTGCTTTGAGTAAATTCAATGGCCTTTGAGTCAATCAAATCTTGAACCTTATGTTTCAAAGCTTTACAGTTCTCGGTATCGTGCCCTGGTGCCCCAGAGTGAAAGTCACATCTTGTATTAGCATCATAATTGGCAGGCAACTTTGATGTAGGATTCAAAGTGCGGAGTTCTACTAATTGTAATTTGAGTAGACATTGTAGTAGTTGTCTATAATACATTGGTATTAGGTCAATGTTTCTCTCAGGATACTTTGATTTTCACTAATACTGTCTGGGAGCATAACTCTGTTGTGTTTGTTGAGGAGCAACATTCTGTTGAGAATTTCACAGAATTATTGCAGCAACTTGCTGATAGGATTCTTGGTATGCCTTTCTTTTCCCTTTGGAGTAAAACAGAATCTTGGCATCTCCTTCTCTCTTCTTAGCATATTATTTCACCCCAAAATTTACCCTCTTGATTTGGGCTTATGTTTCATCATGATCATCATGTTGCATTGCATCCATTTATTTATGACGAGATCAAGGTATTCTTATCTTCCTAGTTTTTTTTCAAACAGTGGAATTTGGTTGTTTTGTCAATTAATTCAATATGGATCGTGTATCCTCATTCTTCTATTGGTTCAAGCTACAAGAGGTTTTCATACCTCAGGACGTCTCAATATCATTTTATTCACCAAAATACATCTTAAAGGGGTTCTATTTATATCTCGCCGTAATTGAGTTTGTTAAGTGAGGTTTATCAGGGGTTTGCTTTCATGGTCCAACCATCATCATCAAAATTGAGGCATTATTATTGTAATGGATTGGGGCAAGGCATGACGCAAGAGATGAGGTTGCGGATTCATATTGTGATCAAGACAATTTCATTGTTCAATTGCAAGTTATCATACATTTGAAGAATGGGAGCTAAAGTTTTCTTTGAAAGTGAGGGTCGAATTCGAAGGCATTAGTACTTTGAAGTCTATTTGGTTCAAGTTTATTAATATTACTTAAGGCTTGCAAGGGTGGAAAGAAGTATAATTTTGAAGGAGCAAGAATTATTTGAGTATTCAGAGATATTATTCAAATTTGTTTTACAAGTAAGTGAAATTATTATTGTTCAAATTCGAGTGTTTCAAGGCACTTTCACCCAAGTTATTTGGACGTAGTGATACATTGTTGAATCAAAGGAAAGAGGGCATTAAGAACTCAAATTTCTTAAGTAAAAGAAGAGAAGTATTTGAAAAGGGGATTATCATCACCAAATTTGCAAAGCCATACTCATTTCACGATTCAATTAGGCTGCATTGGTTTCCTTCATTAAATCTTCAAAGCATTGTTATACAAATTCTTCAAAACCGTATTTCCATACATTTACTTTTACACTTCACTACCATCAATACAAGTTTTTCTTACAAATCCAAATAAAAAAGTATTCTAAATTCTAAGTCATCCTATGAGTTTCTATTGGCCAAAGCTTCTAATATTTATATTTTTCTTTCCATCTAAGTTCTTCATATTTTCCATGGATTCCATTTTATTTTGATTTGTCATCTTCACCATTGTCATCATTTCCCATGAAACAAGAGAGAAAACACAAATTTGTTAGCAAGCAGTCATCAATAAGCTTGAACATAAACAAAAGGTTTCAAAGTTTTCTTTTCAAAGTTCATCACTAGGGTCTTGTGATAGGAATCAGTTCAGGGTGGTTTTTCAACCATGTTTAAGCCTAACAACAATAAAGCCTCATATCCATTTGTTTCAAAACAAAAATCAGAATTACAATAATTGAATCATGGGCTTACTCTCATTTTGAAAATCACAAAAGGTTAGTTTTGGTTCACAAAGAGAGGTGCAAATAGACAAAATTCAGAACTCAGTATTCAGAAAAACAAAGTCAGAATCGCAAACTCTAGCCCAACAACAAAACAGAGACTACTGGAAAATAGCAGGTAGGAAAGCATTACAATCTGGTCATCAAGCCCAAAAATTCCAAAGCCTCATAAACCATTTTATTTCACAAAAAAAAATCGGAATTACAATGTTTAATCATGGGATGAAAACACCTCTATTACAAATCACAAGAAAAAGGCTAAATCTTGGTTCATAATAGAGGTTCATGAAGCAAATTTACTGCAAAAGTAAAACTCAATGAAAGGGCATCACAATCATCAGAGTAAATAACAAGACAATAAAAAGAGTTTCACATCTCAGCTTAACAAAAAGTTACTGAAAATGATAGTACAGAAAATCAAATTCGCAAGTTACAGGCAACAATCCATTGTTATCACAGTAAAAGTTCACAAAGAATCAACAAAAAATGACAATAAAAAATAATTTTCAAGCCCAATAGCAAAATGATTTCATGGCCTGTTATCAAAGTTCAAGAATCATCCCAAGCAAAGCAAAAGTAAGATATCAGAAATTAAAGTTGCAGCAAGCTTATCAAAAATGCGAAGTCCAGAAATCAATTCAAGCAGAAAAGAATTACAACTCAGTAAAGTAACAAGCTTCTCAAGCAAGCCTCAAAATCAGAAAAAATCTCATCCATCTATTCTATAACAAAACTCTCACAATGAACAACTCAGATCAAAACAATCCCCAACTATTTTTTAAAACTGAAACAGATATATAAACAAAATTTCTCACGGATAATATTCATTCTGAAATTTCAAGAAGAATCACAGAAAAAGTTTCATCAATTTATCTTTAAAAAACAGAAAGAAGGTTTCATAAATCAAATTCATATCAAAGAACCAGAGAAGTCATTAAGCAACAACCAAAAACCCTAACGTTCGTCATTTTCTAGATTCACAAAACCCTTCAGAAACAAAAAGAAATCGAAAATCTCAGAGAAGCTGCGCAACAACAGCAAACCCTAACGTTCATCATTTTCCATATTCACAGAACCCTTTAGATTTTCATATCGAGGTAGAAGAAGAAGAAAATAGCGAAAATTGGAAATAGGTTACAAGAATAAGTCTTAGCCGTTTGACGAGCTTGCCTTTGATCGCGGCCTTCCATCTTCGTCATCGTCACACCGGTCATTATCATTATCATCAGTTTTCATCATGTTGGGAACCTAGGGTTTCACTTTCCCCTTTCAAGATCTACACTAAATCAATCATATCCTACAAGATCAAGCACCAGATTATTGAAGAGGAGAACAAGACGAAATGAACAATGCAAGAAAATTTGAGATAGGAGAAAGTTCGCCACTTGCTGCCGCGAGGTGATTTCCGACGCGGCGGAAGTGTCTTCTCAGGAAAGGCACCATGAAGAGAGAGAATAGAGGGAGAACAAGAGAATGTAAAGGTGAGAGAGATACAAAAGTGTCACATAATTATTTTTTCCTCCTTCTGATTAAACATTGTTTTTTGTTTAATTAGTGTTAATTGAAATCACCAATCTTGTGGTGACACTTGTCACCACCGCTGTGGCTGTTTATGATTTCGTGCAGATACCTCACCGTGTGCAACCATGCTCTCTTGCCTCGTTACCTTCAGATCTTCATCGTCACCATTAAATGCTTCAAAAGCGCAGTCCCATGGTGCATTTCCATGAAGAGCACACACCAGGTCCACCATATCCAATGTGTGACTCTCCATCAATCTTCCCATGCACCCTCGCTACTCTCAACTCTCGAATAATCATATGATGCTCCAGCGAGTGCGTCCCACCATACTCCCTCAAGGACTCCCAACACCGGATCCAATGGATCCCTTCTTTGGGCTAGACTTTCCCTTTGTTTTCTGCACCGCCAAAAATTACTGACTTCAGGCCCAGTGCATTTATGTTCTTTATATTTATTTTTTTATTGTTTGTTTAATAATTGTTTTTTAGTAAATAAAATATTAATAATACAAAATATATTTTTGTTGAATAACTAATTATATTGGAAAATATTGTTTGATATCATTAATTATTTTGTTAATTAATGATATCAAATAAAATGGTTTAATTTAATTAATTGTTGAATTAATTTTGATTGAGCAGAATTTTCTTTTGTTTAGGCTTTTAAATCGTGTTGTTAATTTGATACATTCCCATTTGTAAACTCGCACCCCTCAAGCCTTATTTTATATTTGAAATTCTTTTTATTATTGATTTTTGTTAGTCATTTCAATTCGTTTGGACTTTTTCTTCACATGAAAAAATAATAAAATCAACAAAAATTAGTTATATTTTTACATTAGTTTTAGGAATTAAATTGTGGTTATCCTATTACCCGAGATTTGTGATGCACCTTTGCTTATTGAGATCTGAGTCTTAATGCAGGTTTATTTTTCTATATGCGGATATGCTCGAGATTTCGATTGTGATTTATTTTCACATCGATGATGCTTCGACACTTATTCCAAGCATTTGATTTCCGACTCTTTGTTTTGATTGGTGAAGCTATCGTGAAGATCGTCGAGTTTCTTTATTTCGATACGCTTTGCTACAGATTAATATTCGTTTGGTATTTTCCCTTTTTTTATCTCATTTCAACATTTACGGCTTTCTAGAGATCATGTATATTAGGGATGTTTATTTCTTTCTAGAATTCATGTGAATAAGGAATCAGGAAATAAAGAGCGTGCACTCGAAGTCGCTATTTAAAGTCCTGTAGCAGGCACCGCTTTCTGTATGCTATTTATGTTTGTTTAAAATCCTACCTTTGAAGTAGGTATTCTACACGTGTGTTTACATTTGTACCCGCATATATTACATGTGATAAGTCCTCAAAAGGAGGCAAGCAGGGAGAGTCCGTAATTGACCCCCGCACATTCTAGTCTGTGTCATCCTTAGCTCATGTTATACGTCGATGCTTCGGACTCATGAAAATCTTGTGTATCGAGTCCGTCAGGTGGGGAAGGGTTTTGGAATTGAATCCACATGCTCTGTCAGGAGTTCGCATTGGCCAATGGTGACACACCGTGATCATTGATATTGTCTTCTATCGCCTACCTCGATCTTCTATATCTTGGTTAGGTGTTTAGTCGCTTTGGACGCCACAATTCCTTTATTTCATCTGTCTCCCGCTTATTTGCTTCGAGTGATACGCTCCCCTTATCTAGAGTGTTTCTCTTATTTCCCCCCATCCCTTTGAGTCAGTATGTGTTACTCATAATTGTATGCTTTTACCAAAGCACTTGTTTTCTTGTTTGTTTGCTATACCATGCTTCCCTTAGGATCTCTTGATTAGAGTAGCTTTCGAGCTAGACATTAGGATAGGTATCCATGCATGCTAACATAGGGTAGATATTTCCCTTTCAAAACTCAACCATAGGGCCATCATTGTATGATAACATTAGAGATAGAACTAGGTAGTCTCCCTTATATGTTTTTCTTTATTTTGCATTCTCGCATTAAGACTAAAATTCTTTTTCTCGAAAAAGCATAAAACATCTAACAATTTTCAAATCCTTCTTTAAGGTAAAAAATATCAACCAATACAAACTCTTTTTCATCTTCGGGCTTTTTCTTTCAAACTCTTTTCAAAAGAACATGTTGATTCACTTATATGTTGACGCGTGAGTCTCCAAAGGTTGAGTTGTGGCATAAGGCGAAATTAATATTGTACATTAAAAAATACAAACCAACAAAAACATGTGCGCCGAACTACGACTGCTCTGATTCCTTAAAAGGGATACGTAGGCATTGGGGTAGGGGCCGGAACGAGCACAACTTTTATTTTCCCTACATTATTTTCTCTTTTCTTTCAAATGCATTCCCTTTTATATTTTAAGCCTTACACATAGATTTTACACACCCATTAGAATAGAACAACAAGAGTGGATACCATAGAGTACTACGGGTGTGTGGGGTGCTAATACCTTCCCCTCGCGTAACAGACTCCCTCACCCGATATCTCGGTCAAAAGACCGTGGTTTATCCATCTTCAGGTTTTCTCGATGCTTACCTTTCCCTTTAGGCGGGATAAAAGATGTTCGGTGGAAACTTCATTGATTTCATTATCATATGACGGTTTGGCCAGTATTTCACATATCCCCAAAAGGCTTTTTAGTTCCATTTGAAAAACTTGCATTAGCAGCTTGAATTTTCCCCATCTTGATGCCAACTTTAACATGTTCACCAACCATAACCAATTCTGGAAACCCAGTAGAGGTACTTCTAATCATCATTGAATAATAAGGACCTTGTAGTGTCCCCATGAACATATCTACCAATTCTCTTTCCATTAGAGGAGGTTGCACTCTGGCAGCAAGCTCTCTCCATCTTTGAGCATATTCTTTGAAAGAATCATTTTCCCTTTGAGAAAGATTCTTATGTTGGGTGCGATTAGGATCTATATTAGTGTTGTATTGGTAGTGTCCGATGAAGGCCTCAGCTAAATCTTTATAGCTATGAATGTGATTTCGTTCTAGCTGCATACACCATTCCAAGGAGTCTCCAGATAGATAATCTTGGGAAAGTGCATTAACGTTCTTTCAACCTCTGAGTAAGCCGACATCTTTCTGTAAAAAGTCTGGATATGAGTCTAAGGATAGGCCATCCCTTTGTATTTGTCGAAATCGGGCGCGTTGAACTTTGCATGGATTCTGATATAAGGAACCAGACCTAAATTAGTCATATCTAATCCATGAACACCATGGTCTTCCATGGCATTAACCATTTCCTCAAGTAGTTGAAACTTTCTCTCATCTTTTACGGGTAAAGAAGCATCTTGAAGTGAAACCATGTCTTCTTGATCATCCACCAGATGTGGAGCAGGAATCTCGACAATTCTTCTAGCATGCAACACTTGCATTCCCACAGAGATGGGTTGAGGAGGTTGGTGAGTATAACCATTTGATATGAAAATCCCAGGAGGAATAAAGGTAAATCCTACAAAGGGGACAAAGACAATTGCATGAGGAGGTACAAAACTGACGCCATGAGGTGGAAGAAAACCAGCAAGATGTGGCACAAAACTAGCAGGAGGTGGGATTCCGTCGTTGGGAGGTGGCAATCCTCATGAAGTATGAGTAGGGATATCTGTATTGGGAGGTGTTGTACCCTAAAAATTTCCTCCCATATTTGAGACAAATTATTTCAGTAGATCTCCTCATGCTCATGAAGGTCTCAATTGCTCAAGACTTATCAAAGATTGATCAAGTGTACTCTCCTCCTAAGCAATTGACCTATAACTAGGGTTTTTCTTTTCTCAAAGGAAATTGATCTGTAAATTCCTCAAGTGTACTTCATGGTATCCCACATGTTTCAAAGAATCCTCATACCAAATTTCAAGTCTTGCAGTACAAGTTTGCTCATTCAATTGATCATATAATTGAAAATCAACTTTATTGGACAAAAAGTAAACTTTGACCAGTTGACAGTCAAAATTAATCATTTTCTGGAAACATCAAGATTTTGAAGTCATATTCATCATTTTATCAAGTGTTGATCATGATTCATCAAGAGATTTCTCAAAAGTCAAAAGTTCCTGAATTAGGATTTGTGGACTTTCCTTAAGGAGAAGTACACTGAAGTTTGACCAAGCACGACTTTTGCATACTTCATCATAAATTCATCAACCAAAGCTCACTTTTAAGGAAATTAAATTCTATACAACTTTTCCTCTCTAAGCTCAAGGCAAAAAATGCTTCACTTGAGAGATATGAGCCAAAATATAACAGGTCATTCTGAAAGTCACCAAAAACACATCTTTTGTCATGGAAATTTACAAAAAGATAAAGACTTCAAATGAAAAACTGATCAACATGAAAGTTGTAGGAGACATCTTGAGGTTTCCAAAAAGTCCTAGATCACATTCACATGACAAAAATAGAGAAAGTTAAAAGTTGTTCAAGTTGAGAAATATTTGAGAAATGCATGAAACCTACATTGATCAATTTGAACTTTTGGGTAATGGACCTAACTTTTGAGGTTCAAACATGTTTATAATATGTTACGGGACCTCTAATTTTATCCATGCATAAATTTATTTTTTAATTTATTTATTTTGATTTTTATTCAAATAAATTCAAAATAATTCAAATAAAATATGAAAATAATGGATTAAGGTGTGAGGGTTTTATTTTGGATCAAATTTGAAGCCCAAAAAGCTCACAACCAGCTAGCAAAACTGTGTGGAACCAAGAAGGGAAGAAAATCTCTATTTTTGGATGGTTTTGAATTACATTTTATACAATTGATTTTATGGGATTTTGTACCATGTTTGTTGACCTAAATCACTCCTCTATATATACTCAACCCTCAGACATCACAAGGACACAATTTTTCAACCAAGAGAATAGGGTTTGAATTACAAAAATTCAAGAAAAATGAGCAATCGAGTTTCAAATTCCAAGCAATATCAATCCAAACCAAAGCCAACAACCACTTCTTGAGGATCAAAGAAGTTAATCCAAGTCATTTGTCAAGAAATTCCACGTATAAAACAACCATATCCATCATTACCGATTGAGGTATGAAATTCAAACTTGAAACTTTTATTCTAAGCATTTTCAATACCATGTAGCATTTGATTTGCATTCTAATGATTGTAAGGAACAAATCTAGGCAATCATTTGAAAGAATGGAGGCCTGGATCGTGAGATTCCATCATTAGGACACAATCTGAGTTTGCATTTGAATCTCATTATACACTAACCTTTTGCTTGTTTTGAGCCCAAATTCAAGTTTAGGATGCAATTTTGTATAGGACATGCCTTTTGGTTTGCTTCAAATCTTCCATTTTTGCAGGTTTGACATTGGAGTTCGCCGGAGAAGACGACCGAAGTTTGACTCTGGCGTCTCTATGGTTTATTTGACCCCGGTAAGGCTTGTGTGGCGTGAAGGTGCTTCATGAATGGTCATCACTTAAGTCGTTGGGGTCCACTTATGACTCGTTTTAAAATTCAAAAACTAACGTGTGTTTTATTATTTGTTGTTTAATTCTAAATCAGTTAACGCATAACAACTGATGGACAGGTGGTAAGTGTGATATGTGTTAACCATAGAGGCGTGGGGTCGATCCCTCCTCTTGTTAAATAATTTTGCTTTTTTCAGGATAACACGCAGGTTTATAATAGATTGATTGGTTCTTATTCCATATCACAAACAACACCATGGCGTAGTGGATAGAAGGGAATACCTTTAAGGTCAAGGGCGTGGGTTCAGGTCCCACCCCATGCATTTTGGTTTTTCTGTTTTACTAACCCTAATTTTTTATTCCATTTTACTAATTACTTTTTAATTAACCATTAATCATAATCTAATTAGTTTTAGGGTTAGTTGGCCAAATAATTTTCCATAATTAATTAGACTTTTTTTATTAATTAAAATGAATTAGACATTAGGTTTTCTAATTAGTAATTAGGATTTTTGACTTTTTAATTAACTCAATTAGGTTAGAATTAATTAGTTAACTAGGTCTTAATTATCATTAACATTAAAATTATTTTCTATAAAAACACCTAAAATATCTTTTCTAACATTTAGAATTTTAGGTATTTAAACATTTTTCTAACATTTCTCTTATTTCTTTTTACTATCTAATTTCCTAGAAAACTGTATAGGCCACATTACCAATGTAATAGCGTAGATTTATCTTTTCTTGCATTTTTCATATTATGTATCTGCTCTGGGGATGTAACAGCGTAGATTTACTTTCCCACAAATTTTTATACTTATGTATCTCTCCCAAAGCCATGTAATAGCGTAGGAACTTTAGATTCTGCTCTTTAATTTTCTGTACATATTTAATTGCTAGTAAAATAGGTTTTGTATGGAAATATTAAAAACAAATCTAGAAAACCCTAATTCAAGACTAAATAACTGAAACTAATACACTTTGCACACTTCACCTCTAGGGTAACCTCTCTTGTTGCCTTACGATTTGGTCACGTCCCTCGAAATTAGGGATACTCTAGCAAAATACCCTCGATCAAATCATCATGGTTCCTTACGAATAAATATCATAATCTCTCGATGACCCTTTGAGTTTCCTACAAAATGATCTAGTCCCTTCGATGACCCTACGAGCAAAATTATGATAGTCCCTTTGATACAAATGCTAAAATATCCTTACATGTTGCCTTCGATGACCATACGATGACCCTACGCCTATCCCTTCACATCCAATAGATAGGCTTACCTACCAACTAATGATATGGATAATACTATCTCCAAAGGAGAAGGAAAAGAATAAGAAATACCATACTTAGTGGGTAAGACTCTTGAATGCTTTCTCACAAACATAACATTTTCCACACAACACTTTCAAACAAGATATTTTCAAAAAAAACACTTTGTATACATTCTTAAAAACCGACACAAGGATTATTACAAAGTTAACCTTACATTGGAATTTCAAAATATTTTCAATCAAATCACAAACACGACAAGCATGTTTTAATAGTGAGCTAAGAAATTAAGAGCCCTTAGTTAACTGCGGATGAAAAGGGTGTTAACACCTTCCCTTTTCATAAATTACCCCCCAAACTCAAAATCTATCAAAGGTCATTCCTGTTCTTTTAACCTTTCCTAAATATTGTATAAATGAAAAGTCGGTGGCGACTCTTGCTAACCGTAACATTTGTAATAAAATAAAAAATGCCAGTTCTCGTACCATATTATAAGAGGCCTCTAAACAGCTTCCCTTAACTCTTCTTGAACTTGAGATATAGTCCCCATAAATTTCATGAATCATTCCATTTGTTCTCTAACCGTGGTTCTCATTTCATTCAGATCTTCGCAGAGTTCTTCCATTGTGAGTCTTGGTCTGTTACCTTAAGTGTTGTAGTAGTGAGATGTTAGTTTGTCGAACTGAAGAAAGAACCAAAATTAGGAAGCGGATCTACCTGTTATGAATGCACTAAATGCATGAATGTATGTATGAGAAGAACATCCTTTCTTTGTTTTTTTTCCAGGGATTTTAAGTTATTGTGTCAGAGTGATCAAAAATGGATAGACAACAACAAGACTAATCTTTCATTCATCATTTTTTGAAAAACATAAAACTATTTTATAACGGAAAGTACAAACTGAATGAAAATGAAACTAAAGATCCCTCCAACAGGACTGAAGGTGATCACCATGGTAATGAAAAGAAAACCTTAAGATTTTTCTCCAAACTCTATGTTAACAAGTCTTTCCCATCCTAAATACTCCTCACTCCAATCTTGAGCTTCTTTAAAAGTTTTCTTCGTTCTTGCTTTCCCGTGATTCTTAAGTAACTCTTGAATAAGTATCTCCCTTTGGCCGAGAGTTCTTTCCAAATGATCGATTTCTCATGAAGTTGTATTTTGTCTAGGCCTTCTGGCTGATCTTTGCATCCTTGAGTCTTGAACTTCTTTATTGTTGCCAAACCTTTCTTCATCTGCTGTTGACATCCTCTAAGCTGATGACTTGTCTTTATTCTTTGGGTACGTTCCCTCTCGAGTACTGCTCCTCTTGCTTTGAGTTTTTCCTTCAAATCTCATATCTGAGTTTCATACTGATTTTCTATATCCTTTTTTAATTTTGTGAGAGTATCCCACTGTTTCTGTAGTCTAGAATTCTCCCTTAGTATGCTATCCACTTCTTCCTTGTTATTGTCAATGGTGGAGTAGGATGATTTTAGATCTTTTCCAATCCTTATTCTCTTGCTTGTTTCTTTGTTAACCGACCCGTTCTTTTCTATAAGCAGTTCATCCTTCCTCTTGACTTGGTAAGCCATCTCATTCTTTGTGATGTATTCTTTGGTAGCCTGTGCCCTTAACTCTTCGTTTTCCGTGCTCAGCTCTTGGTTAAGGATCCGGACCTCCATGAAAGCAGCGATAGGTGGTGAAAGAGGTGGGGGATACATACGAGTCTGTTGTACCCCAATTTTTTCCCCTAAGATCCCTTCATCATGCTATATTGATTCAATCACAACAATATCACATTAGGGATTTTGGTCCTCCTCCCTATCTTTAGCTTTTCTCTTTGAGGAATCACCAAGCACCTTGACTTGTTTTTCTTTTGTGATCATGCATGTTTTATTTTGACTTTCCTTTTAATTAATAAAATGAAATGTTGTTTTCTCTTACTTGTTAATAATGTAGGTAAAGGCAATGTGGCTTAGCAAGTTGATCCATGGGTTCATGAGTTTATTTTCATGCCCTAGTCAATAAAACTTGAGAAATTAAAACCTCACCATTGAAGTTGTTTTGGAAGAAATGGCATGGCAAGGTTTATTTTGGTTCATCACATTTCAAAGTTATCAAGATTGATTCAAAAGTACAAGGGGTTGATTGAAAAAGTTGTCATGGTGGGACAAGGCCTTGTTCCCATTCATCACAAGTGCATATTTCTCTCAATTCTCAAGATATTAAAGTGGTTTTAGTTTCTAATAGTTCTCATTATCATCCTCAACAACTTCTACTTACAAAGCAAAAGTGTTGGTACAAGAAGGTTGTTTAAAATTGTCAAAGTTCCTCAAAGCATTCTCTTAATCTATGAGCTAGGGTTTTGAACTTCAAAGAAGTATATCATGATCATCTTTTGGTATTTTTGAGTTATTCTAAAAACATCCTTCTCTTCAAATGGTTATTAACAAATCACTTCAAAAGTTTCAAGGAGTTTTCATGTGGAAGAAACTTGATGATGAAGAAATATTACAAGTCCTCTAGATGAACCCTCAAATCTCTTCATGTGACTTAAAATGATAATAACTTGGTAAATTTTTATCACCTTGAGCTCACTCTATTTCCATAATGATCTTGAGGATATGAACTTTATTCCTTATTTTATGTGCAAAGTGAGAAAATGAATGGAAGATGCCCTAAGGGTACAAAAGATTATAGGTCGTTTCATGATTTTTTTCCAACTTCAACAATTCATAACTCTATCAATTTTTGGAGATTTTGATAGCTTCAAGTTTCAAAATGTTATTCAAGAGGTCTATTTCATGCCATATTTTTTGTTCAAGAGAAAATTTCAAGTGGAAGGCCATGTTTGGATGCAAAACATTATATGTCACTTTTGAAGAAAAACTTGAAATATTTCTTAGTGTGGAAAGTCAACTTTTTTTCCCCAACTTTGACTCATTGCAACTTTTAGCTCAAACATCCATTTGATTCCATTATTTTCCCATTGCAAAGATTGTAATATCATCTTTCTAAAGCTTCAACAATCATGCCCTAATACCCCTTGAGAGGAGAATGCCATTGATTTGAACATGGTAGCTTGAAACTGAAGTTTCTTCAAAAGTCAGAATTTGAAATCGTTGATTTAGCTTCTAAACACATTTTTTTCTGCGTGTTTTTTCTTCTAAACATGTTTAGTGAACTTCTATAAGAGATTAGCATAACAAAACACACATTTTGGATGAGTTTTGATCAAAATAGAAGTCACACTTTTCTTGTTTGCAACTTCACAGGATTTCCCTCAAAACTTCATTATTTCACACGCTTGAACATTCCATTTGATTCCCTATAAATAGAGGGTCATCCCTCATTCAATTCCTCAAGCTTGAACCGCCAAAATCACTTTGCCAAACTCATTCCATAACTCATATTTCTGCAACTTCGAAATCAGTGTTCAAGCCTTTTTCAATCCAATTTTTCTATCAATTCACCTTCCTTGATCTTCCTTGAAGCTCACCATACAATTACCTTCAAGAATCGTGACCTATATTGATCCATAGAAGTCCAGTTTCAGAGCTCTACAACTTAACTTCAATAGGTAGATTCATTTATCAATTCTCTCAAACTTTGATATCATTGTGAAGCTTCATTGCCCTGGTTCTAGGTGAAACACTTGCTTTTATCTGGAAACACATTTTGACATGAAATTTCAAATTCCTTTTCAAAACATTCCTTCTAAATTGCTTGAGCTACAGTTTATATAAATTTGTCGCGAATGTGTGGTTGTCTTCGTCTTGAAGAGACGAAGCGAATGACATTGGTCTCGTGCTCTAATTTTACAGTTTGAGTGATCTAGTTTTGGGACTAGCTGGAAGTTGAAGATGACCAACGTGTCATCTTCCAACCAATAATGGCGTGCCATTTGTTCTTTTTGAATTTTTGATTTAATTAAGATCCAGTATTTTATTCACTAAAGTCCATAACATGCACAGGCGCCAGGTCCACTTGATCTGTTTACTAACGCGTTTTGACAATGATCAGATGGCCCGTATTTTTTTTGGTTTGATATTTTATTTTTTGATTTTTATTTTAATTGATTTAAATTTCAAAAAATCATAGAAAATTCATTTTAAGTCAAAAAAATCTGAAAAAATTATGAAAAATATTTTTGATTTTTCTCTTTCTGATTTTTATTTTTTCACAATTTTATTTTGTGTTTTGATTTTTTTTTATAAATTTTCACTGTATTTGAATTATTTTAAATGTTTAAAAATACTTTTATGCATTTTTAAATACTGGAAAAAATATGGAATGATCCCATGATATTGTCACAAATATTGGTGACCTCATTTATTTTTTATTTTTGACTTTGTTATTTTTTATCATTTTTGGTTTATTTTACTCATTTCTTTTAATTTAAAAAATAGTTTCTGACTTTAAAAAATTACCAAAAAGTTTATAAAAATATTTGAGTCCATTTCTGATTTTTCTATGGTCTTACTTAATATTTCTTGATTAATTTGAACATAGTTAATATTTTTCTCTCTTATTTCTATTTTAAAACATTTTAAAACCTTTTTTAATGTATATATTAAATGTAATATTATTTTGTGATTATTTTCTGGCTGATCTTGGGTTGAATTTTTTATCATGAACTTTGTTAACATCATTGGATCCATGGTGTTGAGTCTAACTCCATAAAAATGGATGAATGATTTTAATAGTAGTTTGATTAAATTTTAATTCAAATGTGGTTTGTATATTCTTTCTCATCCTTCTTCATCATATCCCTTTCTTATTGCACTAAGTGTTATTGGAGCATGATCTTTATATCATGTCACAAAACAAATGGTGCATAGATTGCTATTGACCAGCCTCAAAATAGGTGCGACTTCTATATAAGTCCACATACGATTGCTTAACATAGCGCTAAATTTTGTCTCGATTCGAATAAATAATCATTCGTGGCCCATACCTATGTTTGCAAGCCCAAGTATGTTAACTTGATCTCTTTGATCCAATAACCTTGAGATTCATTGTGTGGAGGCTTTGGTTCTACCAATCCTCTAATGGATCTACAACACTTTTGGTCAACGCGGATCACTTAAACACCGTTGATCATTAAATGGTACTTTTGAGGATTCCAAAATGGATGATATACTTGACAAAAAGAAAATGCAACTTGTTGTGTGGAGGCTTTGGTTCTACCAATCCTCTAATGAGTTCCAAATGCAAGTTTCAAGATGGTCATCCAACTAACCACTAATTACTAATAATTGACTTTATCTTGTGTTTTTATTATATGCTCTTTTATTTTATGTACCATTTACTTTCGCATTTACATTTCATGTTATTTTTCAACTTTGCTCACTTGAGCCACTTTATATTCTTGTCATTTTTCATTTTGCTCACTTGAGCTTTTCTTTTCTTTTTTAAGATACCTAATAATTAACATGAACCATTAACATCTTTAATGATATTTGGACTATTTGGTTACTATCCTTGGCATTATGGAGTATTGGACTTCTTGGACTTAGGGTTAGAAACTTTGGCCTATGTTGGAGACCTTGTGACCTTAATTGATATTTTGTATGGAGTTCTTGAGGTTTACCTCAAGACATTGGGTTGTTTGTTTGTTTTGTGTGCAGGTTATTGTGATTAATTTTCTTTGTTTATAATCTGGAATTCACCCATATATAGCTGTTACTCTGCCAAATTTTTGTGAAGACTTAATGCATTTGAAGTTTGGTTCTCTCAGGAGGTCTACTATCTTTGATTGTTTAGTTTCAATCTAAAGAATGGGAATTCTATCTAGACTCATAATGTCAAGTTTTGGCTTCTTTTTGGTTAGATAGTTCTTATCCCTAGATTTTACCTTATGCTTTAGGGTAGTCTCTTCTTCTCCTCCCATCTTCTTTAATTTCAAAAATCTTCTCCCTCCTTTTGAAAACTCTTCTTGTTTTGAAACTTGAAGCATTTTCATAATAAACTTGGACTTAGGTCCATGCATTTTCAAAATATTTTCATGAATAAACTTCAATCAACTTAATAATACTTTTACATCATTTTTTTGTGAGAAGATTAAAAGTCAATCAATCTCATTTCAAACCATTTTGCCACTTTGGCTTTTTATTCTAAAAACTTTACTCAAAAGATTGGACTCTTGTCAATCCTCGTAGTGATACAAACAACTATACTTCTACAATATATAGTGAAGAGAGATATTTTCCACTTGGCTGTTGAGGGAGGTATTGTTGATTTTAGAATCCAAGCCATATCCTCCACTTTGAGATGATGCAAATTCTCCTTTCTAATAATTATGGGTAGTAAGTATGTTTTCCACACGGACAATGACGATGATGTCTTATCTCATAAAACCAACCAACACACTTGTGTTTTAAAATTTTTAAAAATAGGAACTACGTGTACTCTGATCCCCTATTGCATGAAAGGTGGTACATAGGCACTAAAGGTTCGCAACTGCAGCGGGTGCAAAAATCATTAAAAAAAAATATTTCTTTTCTCACCCCCACCATATATTTTTTATACAACATTTTATAGCCAAAATATATATATTTTACAAAGAGGTTCCTGCAGAGTACCATACATGTTTAGGGTGCTAATACCTTCCCTTTGCATAACCAATCCCTATACCTTGAATCTTTCCCCCTCTTTTTGGGTTACTCACTCTTTTCCCATTCCTTTGGAAACAATAAAGCGCGGTGGCGATTTTATTTAGATCCGTATGAGTCTAGTCAATCCAATGGCTTAGTCTTAAACATTTCTACCACTACAGAAAAAATGACGACTTCACTAGGGATAGATTGACCTCTTGTTGGTCCATACCTAAGTGGGTTAAACATATCTTTGTTTATATCTGTATATGTGCTATTGTTGTTTATGTGTTATATTATTTTTTGTATATATGTTTTCCTGGATTTTCCTGGTTTTCAGGGTGCTTGGTGATTACTTATAAGTCCTATATCCAGACTTGGGGAAACTTTAAGATATGACGGACGGTATAGTCATGTTAACTTTGAGGGAGTAATCCCAAAAAAGAAGGCATGAGATCACCCACTCAGTGGAGGCCTCTTTGACTGTAGTGTCGTTTATCGAGTAATCGGGAAGACGTACTACTTTTGACCTGGGAGCTTGCTGAAGCTGAGGACGTAGAATACCTAACCCATATTGGCCTTTTAGGTGTAGTGCGGAAGCTATGGCAGAGTAATCCGGAAAGATTTGTCACGTGATACTACGCGCAGACAAGTTTTTCTTGAGAATATTACTAACTACTGAGTTAATCGGGAAGTTGGTAATATCCGAAGGAAGGATGTAGACTCTGGGAACCTCTAGAACCTTGTTCGGCAGGTGATAACTTTTAGACCATACCTTATAGGTAGTTCCTTCGACCTCATGCTCGTTAAGTTGAACCTATGAACCCTATGTTTGTGATCTTGTGTGTGATTATTGCATCATGCATCCATGCACTCACAAGCATCTTTTGGAGAAATTTTATTTCAAGGGACTTGAAAGATGACCATTTGTGAATATCTCAGGTACCTTTTGACCATGGATTCTGGAAAAAGAAAGACCGTAAAATACAGTTTCAAAGATCCCAAGATAGATGAGTTGATCAGTCTAATTCCCGAGATTGAGTACTCTGCAAATTTTCGAAAGAAGTATAGATCCATCATTCCTCTCATGAAGCTTAGGATGAATGAGGGCATTCTCTCGACCTTAGTCCAGTTCTATGATCCGATGTATCATTGCTTTACTTTCCCTGATTATCAGTTGATGCCTACACTAGAGGAGTATTCTTATCTGTTGGATTTAACTGTTACCGATCGTGTTCCTTTTAATGGTTTGGAAGGTGAGCCAAAACCACACGAGATTGCTGCTTTGATCCATCTAGGGAAGTATGAGGTTGAAGCCCATATGACTGCTAAAGGAGGGATTAGAGGATTACCAACTCAGTTCTTATTGAAGAAAGCTTGTTACTTTGCCAGGATGAAGAGTACAATCACTTTTAAGGCCATCTTTGCTCTACTTGCTTACGATTTGTTTTTATTTCCTAATGTGGACAAGTTTGTTGACATTAATGCTATCATGATCTTCATGATTGGAAATCCAGTCCCTACATTGTTGGGTGATTCTTATTACTCTATTCATCTTAGGAATTCTTATCATTGGGGGATGATTATCAATTGCACACCTATGTTGTACCGGTGGTTTATTTCTCATATGCCTCAATATGATGCTTTCTGGGATGTCAGGAAGGAACCTCGTTGGGCTCCTAAGATCATGGTACTTACTCACTCGTATATTGATTGGTATCATCGGGCTTACCATGATGTAGAGATTATCGACAGTTGTGGTAGTTTCCCCAATGTACCTCTTCTTGGTACAAAGGGAGGAATTAACTACAACCCTATTCTCGCACGATGACAACTTGGTTATCCGATGAGGGATAAGCCAAATATATTCATTTGAGTAATTTCTTCATGAAGGAGGGAGAAGACCACAAGGAAGCTAGGGAGAAGATTGCGAAGGCCTGGCGTCACATTCATAGGAAGAGTAGGAAAGACTTGGGACCTAGAGGGGTTGTTTCTTTGGAGCCTTATCTCCAGTGGATCCAAACGAGAGTTATTCAGTTGAAGATGCCGTATTCCCGGGAAACACCTATGCCTGATTTGTTCGTGAAGACCACTCCTCCCCTATTGGGTGGTGTGGAAGAGCTACAATTTTCTTTGGTCAGGATGCAACAGGAAAAGGATGCTTGGAAGAATAAGTGCTAAACTTTAGAGATTTCCTATAGAGCAGACTTGAAGGAGAAAGACGACTTGATTGAGATTCTTGAGAGTTGGGCTGTAGAGACAATAGAGAGGCAAAGGGATTTATTTTCCTCAAAGCCTCAGTCAGATGCTAGTTGCTCACTTCTTGATTCGGGTGATTGGAAGGAGGTTGCCACTAGATACGCAGAAGAAAACCAAAGGTTAAAGGCTCAGATTTCCAGGCTTACAGGGAAGCGCTGGCGTATAGAGTAATCTCCATCAGCTTTACTTCTTAGGGTTTTAGAATTTATTTTCATCTTGTACTTGGGATTATTGAAACTTGTAATCCATTTTGAAGTTATTATAATGAAATTTTTCAGTATTTCAAATGTGTTATTACTTTGATATTTGCAATGTGTCTATAAATCATTAAGTCCCTTGAAATAATAAAATAAATCATGTGCATTGCATATCATGCATCATATTACACATATTTCTTGCATTTGTTATGCATATCCAGGTTTGTTACCAAGCTTCTTTACTTCGTTCAGTAAATTGTCTCACCGGTATAATACTCAAGCTAATTTCAGAAGAAAGATGGATAACTTAGAACAAGAGAATCGCGAGCTACGCGAGGAAATTTCTGCTCTGAAGGCCGACATGGCAATCTCACTGCTCTGATGGAATCTCTGGTGGCTGCTCAGAATCAGCCACCGAGTGTTCAACCTCAACCAACAAGGGTTACTATTGAAGCTCTGACTGTTCCTGTGTCTTCTACTCTAGCTGTTGTTCAGAATCACATTCCTCATAGTTGTCCATGGGGAATGCCAGAGAACTTTGTGCCTGAAGGTTTCAATCTTGGTCCTCAAGATACTCCAATTGTTCAGACTACTGTTACTCCTGCACCTCCTGTGGTGCATGTTGCTCCTATTGCACCTCTTTCAGTGAATATGGTCCCGTTTGCTAATGATGATATTGGTCATCCTTTTCCTCCACCAAGTGAAGGCTTGGGTCTCTAGAGATAGAATTGAGGATTTTCAAGACCAGTTTGACAGGATGCAGAGGGAGATGAAGGCCCTTAGGGGAAAGAAATTGTTCGGGCAGAATGTGAATGATTTATGCTTGGTCCCGAATGTCAAGATACCTACGAAGTTTAAGGTCCCGGAATTCGAGAAGTACAAGGGCAATACTTGTCCTCATGCTCATCTTGTGATGTATGTAAGAAGAATGTCTACCCACACTAATGATCAGCGTCTGCTGATTCACTTTTTTCAGGATAGTTTGACTGGTGCTGCGTTGAAGTGGTATATGAGTTTGGACAACGTCAATATCAATACTTTCAACGACTTGGGAGAAGCATTTATCTGACAATACAAATACAACATGGACATGGCGCCTGACCGTGATCAACTCAGGGCCATGGTCCAGAAAGACAGGGAATCATTCAAAGAATATGCACAAAGATGGCGTGAGGTAGCCGCCCAAGTGATTCCTCCCATGGAAGATAAGGAGATGACTAAGACTTTCTTGAAGACTCTGGGTTCTTTCTACTACGAGAGGATGGTAGCAAGTGCGCCAAGTGACTTTACTAAAATGGTGGGCATGGGTATCCATTTAGAAGAGGCTGTAAGAGAGGGCCATTTAACAAAAAGTGAAAGTTTTGGAAGTGCGAAGAAGCCAACCTATGGGTTTGCTAAAAATAAGTAAGGAGATACAAATTTTGTTACGCAAGAGAGGAGGGTTAATCCTCCTATAAGAAATTATCAATGTCATCAATAAGTCACATCATTAACTCTAGTTGTTGGTGTAGCTCCAACCACCGTTGCTTATCAGAGACCATCCCATCAAGGGAATCAAGGGTATAATCAGAGAAGGGAGACTTATGACCCTATCCCTATGAGCTATACAAAATTACTCCCAGTGTTAATTCAGAAGAAGTTGGTTCAGACCAGACCACCTCCCGCTATACCATCACCGTTGCCGTGGTATTACAAGGCAGACTAAACATGTGCTTTTCATCAGGGAGCACCAGGGCACAATGTTGAGAACTGCTATCCTTTGAAAATGTAAGTACAAAAATTGGTGAATTCTGGTATCTTATCTTTCAAGGATGTTGGCCCTAATGTGAAAGATAATCCTTTGCCCAAGCATGGAGGAGCAAATGTTGTGAACATGGTGGCCGGTTTTCCAGGCGACTTCCGGATTTTTGATGTTAATCTGGTTAGAGGAGATTTGGTAAAAATGCATGCAGACCTATGAATTTAGCTAATATACACATGATAATGATGGTTGTGCTATTTGCAGTACAGATATATAGGGTTGTGATAAGATAAAGGCTGATTTGCAAGAGATGATGGATGAGGGCCTCATCCAGATAATCAGGCCCAGGGAAGAGTATAAAGAGGAAATAAATATGGTTTCTAGATGTCCTGGAGAGTTCAGAAACTTTGATATTGAATATATGAATGAGGATCGTGTACAATTGCATGCTACTTTCTGCCACATGGCTGGTCAGGTGGAACATCAGTATGGATCTTGCCGAATTTGCTGCCAGGACTCCCGAGGATGTTCAATTGTAAGGAAAGGTATTAAGTTGTTGTTGGATAATGGAACTATCAAGGTTACAGGCCAAAGGGATGATTACCTTTGGGTTAATGAGTTTGAGGTTTGTTTGGCTGAAGAAGAGTCAGATGATGAGTATGCCTCTGCAGATGAGTTCTTCTCCTTAGATGAAGATATGTTTTCAAGGGATGACTCTGAAATGACTGAATATGTTGAAGAAGGAATAAATTTTATCGTGCCTTGTTTTGGTGCACCTACCTACTTCGAAGTTGAATATCATGGCAAGCCAGCTATTACTCCATTGGTGATTAGTTTGTCGGGTCATTTCCCCTACGAGTCAGATAAGGTTGTACCCTACAAATATAATGCTACAATTTTAGAGGATGGTGTGGAAGTTCCCATCTAACTAATGCCTAATGTTGGAAATATTGCTGAGACTAAAAGAGTGACCCGCATCGGTCGTGTATTTGCACCATTTGTTCGTGGAGATATTAGTACTGGAAAGAAAATTGTTGAAAGTGTTGAACCCAAGAAGGCAGTGGGTGAATCTAGTGGAGCTACGCTAGAGAAAGAGGTGGATGATATTTTGAAGATAATCATGAAGAGCGACTACAAAATTGTAGATCAGCTACTGCAGACTCCTTCAAAAATATTTATCTTGGCTTTATTGATGAACTCCTTTGCTCATAGAGAATCTTTGATGAGGGTATTGGACCAAGCTTTCGTGGAAAGTGATATGCTTATAGACCAATTTAGCAGTGTGGTGGGGAACATTAGATCATGTAATAACTTGAGTTTCTGCAACGATGAATTGCCCGATGAAGGAAGGAATCACAATCTGGCCCTCCACATCTCTATGAACTACAAGAATGATTCGTTATCCAATGTGATAATTGATAATGGATCCGCATTGAACGTTATACCGAGGAGCACACTTATGAACTTGAAATATCAAGGAACGCCTATGTGCCCGAGTGGAATTATTGTGAAAGCGTTTGATGGATCAAGGAAATTTGTTATTGGTGAAGTGGACTTGCCTATTCATATAGGCCCATATTTGTTTTAGATTACTTTCCAGCTCATGGATATTGTACCTTCTTATAACTGCTTGTTGGGACGGTCGTGGATACATGAGGCAGGGGCTGTCACTTCGACTTTACACCAGAAGTTGAAGTTTGTGCATGGAGGAAATATGGTAATTATAAATGGAGAACATGCATTATTGATATCTCATTTGTCCTCTTTCAGCATTGTGGAGGTGGATGAAGCTGTTGTTGGAACCCAGTTCCAAGCTTTATCCATTGATAATATAAGAGGAAATGAGAATTCTATAGCTTCGTTTAAGGATGCACAACAGGTTGTGCATAATGGCCATAGTGAAGTATGGGGACAAATTGTTGATCCACCTGTAAACAAGAATAGAGTTGGCTTGGGGTTCTCTGTGAAGAATGATGAAGGTAAGAGCATGAAGCGGAAGTCTGCTGCAGGAAAGTATCAAGACATCTTACGCAGCAGGGGTTATCTTCATCCAATTGTTTCCGGGATTAATGCCATTGTGGAAGATGAAGCATAGCCATAAATGCCAAATTATGTGACACACGGAGTTAGGGTTCAGAACTGGATCACCGTTGATGTCCCCTCTTGCATACATGTTTTAAAGTAATTTGTTTTTGTTGATCTTTTTGAAAAGCTTTCACTCTGCCCAAGGTGAAAGTATTAATATTGTATGGGCTTATCGATTTGTTTTGATTTTTAAAATCAATAATAAAAGTTGTGTTTGTTTCCCAAATCATGTCTTTATTTTTTGCTTTTTCTTGGAAAATAGTAATCAGAAAAAAAAGCTTTCAAAATAAATAATAACTGAAATTCAATATGCATGATCACTTGTTATATGTGTCATTTTCTAAAAGAAATCATAAATCATATGTGCAGATTAATTAAAAAACTCGTTGAATACAATGACCCTACACCCTCTCCCAACTTTGAGGGTCCTGTGTATGGGGATGAAGAAGAAGACTATGATGAGATTCTGGAAGATGTCTCACGGTTGCTTGAGCGCGAGGAAAAATCCATTCAGCCATATAAAGAGCCATTGGAAGTAATCAATTTGGGTTCAGAAGAAGATCTGAAGGAAGACAAGATCGGAGCATTGTTACATCCTGATGTGAAGAGAAGGTTGGTTGAGATGTTGAAAGAGTATGTGGATATTTTTGCTTGGTCTTACCAAGATATGCCTGGTCGAGATACAGATATTATAGAGCACCATTTGCCGCTGAAGCTAGAGTACCCGCCAATCAAACAGAAGTTGCGAAGAACTCACCCAGATATGGAAGTGAAGATCAAAGAGGAAGTTCTAAAGCAGATTAATGCCGGTTTTCTTGTGACATCAGTGTACCCTCAATGGGTTTCCAATATTGTCCCAGTATCGAAGAAAGACGGAAAAGTTTGCATGTGCGTAGATTACAGAGATCTATGTAAAGCTGGTCCAAAAGATGATTTTCCATTGCCACACATTGATATGTTAGTGGATAGCACAACAAAATTCAAAGTTTTCTCGTTCATGGACGGATTTTCCGGGTATAATCAAATAAGGAAAGCTCCTGAGAACATGGAAAAAAAACCGTTTATCACACCCTGGGGAATATTCTGTTACAGAGTGATGCCCTTCGGGTTGAAGAACGCTGGTGCAACGTACCAGAGGGGTATGAAAACCCTATTCCATGATCTGATGCACAAGATAATTGAGGTATATGTTGATTATATGATTGATAAATCCCAGATTGAAGAAGGGCATGTAGAAGATTTTTTGAAGTTGTTTCAGCATTTGAAGAAGTATCGTCTCTGCTTGAATCTAAATAAGTGTACCTTTGGTGTTCGGTCATGGAAACTGTTGGGTTTCATTGTTATCCAGAGAGGGATTGAAGTTGACCCTGATAAAGTAAAAGAAATTCAAGAAATGCCAGCGTCGAGAACTAAAAATCAAGTCAGAGGGTTCCTCGGGCGTTTGATATATATTTCCAGATTCATTTCCCACATGACTGCAACGTGTGAACCGATCTTTAAGTTGTTAAAGAAAGATCAAGGTTGTGTGTGGATAGATGACTGCCAAAGAGCATTTGAAAGTATTAAAGAATATTTGCTTGAACCTCCTATCTTGCTCCCTCCTGTTGAAGGAAGACCATTAATTATGTATCTGACATTGTTAGATAATTCCATGGGCTGTATTCTGGGACAACAAGATGAAACAGGGAAGAAAGAGTATGCCATTTATTATCTCAGTAAAAAGTTTACTGATTGTGAATCGCGGTATTCCATGCTGGAATAGACATGTTGTGCTCTGGCCTGGGCGGCAAAACATTTGCGGCAGTATATGTTGAATCACACTACTTGGTTGATCTCCAAAATGGACCTAATCAAGTACATTTTTGAAAGGCCTGCTCTTACTAGGAGAATTGCCCGCTGGCAGATGCTGTTATCTGAATAGTACATTGAATACCGCACCAAAAAATATATTAAAAGTAACGTGTTGCCATATTATCTGTCTCACCAACCAGTTGATGATTATCAGTCTATGAAGTATGATTTCCTCGATGAGGATGTGATGTTTCTGAAAGTGAAAGATTATGATGAACCATTTCCCGAGGAAGGTCCTGATCCCGAATCTCGCTGGAGTATGATATTTGATGGAGCTGTGAATGCTTATGGTAAAGGAATTGGTGTTGTGATTGTCACTCCACATGGATCACACATTCCTTTTACTGCAAGGTTGATATTTGATTGTACTAATAATATGGCAGAATATGAGGCTTGCATCATGGGTCTCAAGGAAGCTATTGATCTCAGAATTAAAATTCTAGATGTGTATGGCGATTCAGCTTTGGTAATAAATCAGATTAAAGGAGAGTGGGATACTCGTCACCCTGTCTTGATCCCTTACAAAGATTATGCTAGAAGATTGTTACCCTTCGTTAATAAAGTTGAATTCCATCACATCCTCAGAGACGAAAATCAAATGGCGGATGCTCTAGAAACTCTGGATTCTATGTATCAAGTGAATACTGGGAATGATATACCTCGAATTATGGTTCGGCGATTGGATAGGCCTGCTCATGTGTTTACAACAGAAGAGGTAGCAGATGAAAAACCGTGGTATCATGATATCAAGCATTTTCTCCAGACTCAAGAATACCCGATTCGTGCTATGAATAAAGATAGAAAGACATTGAGAAGATTGGCTGGAAGCTTCTTCCTCAGTGAAAATGTGTTGTACAAGAGAAATTATGACATGGTCTTGCTCAGATGCATGGATAGACATGAAGCAGACATGTTGATGCATGAGGTTAATGAAGGTTCATTTGGAACTCATGCCAATGGACATTTAATGGCTAAAAAGATGCTAAGGGGAGGTTACTATTGGCTGACAATGGAATCTGACTGTTACATATTTACAAAGAAGTGCCATAAATGCCAGATTTATGTGGACAAGATTCATGTGCCTCCGACACTTCTCAATGTTATTTCGTCCCCGTGGCCTTTCTCTATGTGGGGTATTGACATGGTTGGAATGAAAGAACCCAAAGCTTTGAATGGAAACCGTTTTATCTTGGTAGTAATTAATTACTTCACCAAATGGTTGGAAGCTGCTTGGTATGCTAATGTTACTAAGCAGGTGATAGTGCACTTCGTTAAGAATAATCTTATATGTCGGTATGGTGTACCGAGCAGAATTATCACCGACAATGGCTCGAATCTGAACAACAAGATGATGACAGAACTTTGTGAAGAATTCAAGATTGTCCATCACAATTCATCTCCGTACAGGCCGAAAATGAATGGGGTTGTTGAAGCTGCGAATAAGAATATCAAGAAGATCATCTAGAAGATGGTTTTTACTTATAAAGATTGGCATGAAATGCTCCCTTTTTCTTTACATGGATATCGGACATCTATATGCACTTCAACATGAGCAACCTTGTTCTCCCTTGTGTATGGGATGTAAGATGTACTCCCAATCGAGGATGAGATTCCCTCTTTGCGTGTGATAATGGAAACCAAGTTTCCAGAGGCTGAATGGGTCCAGAACAGGTTTGACCAATTGAATTTGATCAAAGAGAAGAGAATGACAGCTTTGTGTCATGGGCAGTTATATCAGAAGAGAATGAAGAAAGATTTTGATAAGAAAGTCAAACCTCGTGTATTTAGAGAAGGCGACCTCGTGCTCAGGAATATTATGTCTTTTAATGCTGATTCTAGGGGCAAGTGGACTCCCAATTTTAAAGGCCCGTATGTTGTCAAGAAAGCCTTCTTTGGCGGTGCATTAATTCTTGAAACTATGGATGGCGAGGAGTTCCCACGTTCCATGAATGCTGATGCAGTCAAGAAATACTTCGCCTAAAGAAATAAAAGAACAACTCGCTAAGTTAAAAACCCGAAATGGCGGCTTAGGCAAAGAGGGGCGTCTCGGTAGGCCGAAAACCCGAAAGGGCGGTCTAGGAAAAAATTAGAGACATAAACAGAATAAAATTTCCCTCTAAGTTGAAAAACCGCAAGGGAAGCTTAGGAAAAAGTTAGGGACTTTCTTGGCAAGTAACTGCATCAGACAAGACTTGATTGTTGAAGCAACAATCTTCTTGGATCCTCACCATATTTCAACGGAAGCTACTGCTTAGAATTTAATGGTTGTTAGAGGGAATAGTGGTCATTGTATCTCAATGTATCTTTTCCATTATATATTACTATTTTCTGAACTTTGTAATTATCCGTGGAGTCTCGCCATTCGCAGACTACCATTATATAAATAAAATTTGAGATTTTACCCAATTCTTTATAATTCTTATTTTATTTAGCTTACAAAGACTCCATTTATTATTGATAATAATTTTCAAAGCAAAAATATTAAATGACAAAATTATTTTTCGAAAAGAATTTACAAATTACTTTTATTTTAGATTTTGTGATTCAAGAGGAAAACAAAAGTGGTGATCTCAGGAATGGACGAACTCCAGTAATTTTGGGAAGTTTTGTTTCCCCCGGGAAGGTTTTCTCAGGTCGTTTTCACTGATATGCGTGTGATTTTTGTATATTGAAAACAATACTAATTGGTGTAAGGTGCAATATTGGGTTTGTGATCCCATTGGTCCCAGTCAAGTCTTGGTTCATTTTTAATTTTGGGTTTGCATGGTCTGAAGTCTCTATCCTAGATTCCCCAGCGAAATCTTCCCTCATATGATGAAAGGTCTTGTTTCTTGGTGTACTGAGATGGAAATATTTGCAAAATGTCACTCTTTTTGGCAGTGTTGGCATATTTGTTGGTATTTATTTCCCAGGAAACTAGACCAGGGAAGTATATTTTCTAAGAAGTGTTGAGACAGTTGTTAACCCTTTGGGTTTTCACTCTTCAAGTGTTGGGTTTGATTTAAAATCCCAGGAGTTTGACCTCTTTTTGTAATGTTGACTTCTTGATTCCCCGGGAAGGTTATCCTAGGGCATCTTTTGTTGGAATAAGTTTACATGATATGAAGACCCAATCCAATATTCCCCATTAAAGGCTTCGCTATTTGATAGAAGTCTTTTCCCCCCGTGCATACTGAGTTTGACTCATTTGCGAAGCATCTCCCTTTCGGCAGTACTTGCATTTTGTTTAATTGCACGATAATCAGGCAAGGGAAATGTTTTATTTAAGAAGTGTTGAGGCATTTGTCAACTTTTTGGGTTTTATCCCGCCATGTGCTAAGTTTGATTTAAAATCCCCATAATTTTGATTTCTTGCTGTTATGTTTGACTTCTTAACTCTCCAAGTTGTTATCCTCATGAGGTTTCATACTTTTTCCCCATAGAAGTTGGTGCAATACTTACTCTCAATATTGAAGAACGTATCTTGGTTTCCCCTCTTTGGTGTGGTGTTGGCCTCCCCAATGAAGTCAGCATGAGGTCTCTAGTTGATGTCTTGATGATGAGGCCTTATCTCCTCTAGTGAAGTCTGTATGATATATCCCCAATGAAGTCAGCTCGAAATCTTCAGTTGATATTTTGTCGATATGGTTTCCGTCTGCCTTATTTGAAATAAGTATTGCAATTCCCAGTAGAAATGCGAACCGTGAAAATTTTTGTTTCCCCATTGAAGTCTAAGCGTTATTCCCTGGTGAAGACTGGAGAAGGATGTTATATCCATGTATCTGTACTGTTTTGTCGCTATGATTTGATTATTTCCAGATTGTGATCTTTCCCAGTGAAGTTAAGCCATGCAATAGGATTTTGTTTCCTTGGTTGGTGCTTATTTTCTTATGGAATGTTCATCTTGGATGTGATTTAGCCGAGTATTGATTGTGCCCGAGTTGGTTTTGCCTGGTTACTCCCAGTGTGATATGTCTGTTTTGTCAGCATATACATGATATCACTCATACATTCATACATACATCATGCATAGTTAAATTTATCAAATCATTGCTCATTCACACTCATTAAATTTTATTGTTGACATATTACCCTGTTTTACAGAGTTGTGTTGTCCTCTCTCCAATAGAGTGTCAACCTTAAGCAGAAAATGTATATTCTTTCAATTTCCCCATTGAGTTATCCCTCGTGGAAGATTTTTGCTTTAGCCTTCTTGTACAGCTCTTTATCTAGATGTTTTGGGTTACCCTCTTGGGTTTATTTCTCAAAGGATGTATTTTGGTTGACTGTTTCACTCCAGTTTATTTCTGGTTTGAATCTATTATCTTCAACAAAATTATTACTTATGATCTCTGAAAGCTTCGAGCTTTGGTTTGAAAATGTGAATTTATTTTACACGAGAAGTCTTTATCTCCTCAGCAGGAATATATTGGTATCTCTTTCCCTAGGAAGTCATGATTCACTCCCCAGGAAGTCATGATTCGTTCCCCAGGAGGTCATATCTCTTTCCCTAGGAAGCCTTATAGCTCTCCCCAGGAAGCCATTTCTACAATCCTTCCCATAATAGCAAGTAGCATGTCTCTTTATTTGAGCAACTTATACTTCCCTGTTAAAAGTCGACGTTACTTTTTTTTTGCTATCTTCTCTATGAGTAGATAGTTTGCAGTTTGTTGTCAAATTACTCCAGTGGATGGAAAGTCTTTCAATATCATAGAGACAGTTCATTGTGAAATCTTTACAAGTGGTAGTCTCTTTATTTGAGACAACTTATACATTACCCTTTCCGGGCGGAGTGCCTTGGTTAAAGAAGAAGTTGAGACCCTTTCTAGGTGAAACGCCAGAATTTTGGGGAAACTTGTTATCTTTTTGCTACCTTCAGTGAACATTGGTAGTTCACCATCAATAAACGTCGATGCTATGATATTTATTTTCTCTCTACCTTCAGTGAAAGTTGGTAGTTCACCATCAATGAAAGTTAGTGATTGCCATCTTTTTGCTACCTTTAGTGAACCTTGGTAGTTCACCGTCAGTGAACGTCGGTGCTATGATATTTCTCTTATCTCTACCTTCAGTGAAAGTTGGTATATCACCATCAGTGAAAGTTGGTGATTATTATCTTTTTGCTACCCTCAGTGAAAGCCGGTAGTTCACCGTCAGTGAACGTCAGTGTTATGATATTTATTTTCTCTCTACCTTCAGTGAAAGTTGGTAGTTCACCATCAGTGAAAGTTGGTGATTGTTATCTTTTTGCTACTTTCAGTGAACGTTGGTAGTTCACCGTCAGTAAACGTCGGTGCTATGATGTTTCTTTTCTCTCCACCTTCAGTGAAAGTTAGTAGTTCACCATCAGTGAAAGTTGGTGATTGTCATCTTTTTGCTACCTTCAGTGAACGTTGGTAGTTCACTGTCAGTGAACGATAGTGCTATGATATTTATTTTCTCTTCACCATCAGTGATTGTTATCTTTTTGCTACCTTCAGTGAATGTTGGTAGTTCATCGTCAGTGAACGACAGTGCTATGATATTTTATCTCTACCTTCGGTGAAAGTTGGTAGTTCATCGTCAGTGAACATCGATGATATTTTCTCTCTACCTTCAATGAAAGTTGGTAGATCACCATATGTGAAAGTTGGTGATTGTTATCTTTTTGCTACCCTCAGTGAATGTTGGTAGTTCACCGTCAATGAACGGCGGTGCTATGATATTTATTTTCTATTCACCATCAGTGAACATTGGTGATTGTTATATTTTTGCTACCTTCAATGAAGGTTGGTAGTTCACCGTCAGTGAACGTCGGTGCCATGATATTTCTTTTCTACTCTACCTTTAGTGAAAGTTGGTAGTTCATCGTCAGTGAACATCGATGTTTGTCTCTCTACCAGCAGTGAACGTTGGTAGTTTCATCTTCAGTAAAAGTTGGTGTATCCTTTGGTATTTAACCATCCTCTATGAGTCGGGTCTTTTTGGATTTACCAGTGATTTACTTTCCTGGTTGGGTTTCTCTTTTGATCCTTACTTAATTTGCTACATCCCCAGTGGTGTTTTGCGTCCTTTTGAAATTGTTCATATGCATTGATACTGATAAGCATTACATGGCATCTTAGTTCCAAAAATAGAGTTTGTTTTATATTTAAGTATCTTCGATCACGTCGAAACGAAGATTTTTAACCTTCGTATCTCGAGATAGAAGAAACTTAAATAAGGGCAACTATTGTACCCCAATTTTTTCCCCTAATATCCCTTCATCATACTATATGGATTCAATCACAACAAGATCACATTAGGGCTTTTGGTTCTCCTCTCTATCTTTAACTTTGCTCTTTGAGGAATCACCAAGAACCTTGACTTGTTTTTCTTTTGTCATCATGCATGTTTTGTTTTGACTTTCCTTTTAACTAATAAAATGCAATTTTGTTTTGTCTTACTTGTTAATAACGTAGGTAAAGGCAATGTGGCTTAGCAAGTTGATCCAAGGGTTCGTGAGTTTATTTCCATGCCATAGTCAATAAAACTTGAGAAATTCAAACCACGCAATTGAATTTGTTTTGGAAGAAATGGTGTGGCAAGGTTTATTTTGGTTCACCACATTTCAAAGTTATCAAGATTGATTCAAAAGTACAAGGGGTTGATTGAAGAACTTGTCACGGTCGGACAAGGCCTTTTTCCCATTGGTCACAAGTGCATATTTCTCTCAATTCTCAAGATATGAAAGTGGTTTTGGTTGCTATGAGTTCTTATTATCATCCTCAACAACTTATATTTACAAAGAAAAAGTGGTGGTACAAGCAGGTTGTTTAAAATTGTCAAATTTCCTCAAAGCATTTTCTTGATCTATGAGCTAGGGTTTTGAACTTCAAAGAAGTATATCTTGCTCATATTTTGGTATTTTTGAGTGATTCTAAAAACATCCTTCTCTTCAAAGGGTTATTAACAAATCACTTAAAAAATTTCAAGAAGTTTTCATGTGTAAGAAACTTGATGATGAAGAAATATTACAAGTCCTCTAGATGAACCCTCAAATCTCTTCATGTGACTTCAAATGATCATAACATGGTCAATTTTTATTACGATTAGCCCATTCTTTTTCCATAATGATCTTGAGGATGTGAACTTTATTCCTTCTTTTAAGTGAAAAGTGAGAAAATGGATGGAAGATGCCCTAAGGGTACAAAGGATTATAGGTCATTTCATGATTTTTTTGCCAACTTCAACAATTCATAACTCTCTCAATTTTTGGATATTTTGAATGGTTCAAGTTTCAAAATGTCATTCAAGAGGTCTATTTCATGCCATATTTTTTGGTCAAGAGCAAATTTCAAGTGGAAGGCCAGGTTTGGATGCAAAACGTTATAGGTCACTTTTGAAGAAAAACTTGAAATATTTCTAAGTGTGGAAAGTCAACTTCTTTTTCCCAACTTTGACTCATTGCAACTTTCGACTCAAACATCCATTTGATTCCATTCTTTTCCCATTGCAAAGCTTGTAATCTCATATTTCTAAAGCTTCATGAATCATGCCCTGAGACCCCTTGAGCTGAGAATGCCATTGATTTGAACTTGGTAGCTTGAAATTGAAGTTTCTACAAAAGTCAGAATTTGAAATCCTTGATTTAGCTTCTAAACACATTTTTTCTGCATGTTTTTGCTTCTAAACATGTGTAGTGAACTTCCAGAAGAGATTAGCATAGCCAAACACACATTTTGGATGAGTTTTAATCAAAATAGAGGTCAGACTTTTCTTGTTTGCAACATCACACGATTTCCCTCCAAACTTCATTATTTCACACGCTTGAACATTCCATTTAATTCCCTATAAATAGATGGTCATCCCTCATTCAATTCCTCAAGTTTGAACAGCCAAAATCACTCTGACAAACTCATTTCATAACTCACTTTTCTGCAACTTCGAAATCAGTGTTCAAGCCTTTTTCAATCCAATTTTTCTATCAATTCACATTCCTTGATCTTCCCTGAAGCTAACCATGCAATTACCTTCATGAATCGTGACCTATATTCATCCATAGAAGTCCAGTTTCAGAGCTCTGCAACTTAACATCAATAGGTAGATTCCTTCATAAATTCTCTCAAACTTTGATATCATTGTGAAGCTCTCATTTCCCTGGTTCTAGTCACAACACTTGCTTTTATCTGGAAACACTTGCTTCTAAGTTGCTTAAGCTACAATTTATATAAATTTGTCGCGAATGTGTGGTTGTTTTCGTCTTGAAGAGACAAAGCGAATGGAATAGGTCTGGTGCTCTAATTTTATAGTTTGAGTGATCTGGTTTTAGGACTGGCTAGAGGTTGAAGATGACCAACGTGTCATCTTTCAACCAATGATGGCGTGCCATTTGTTCTTTTTGCATTTCTGATTTAATTAAGGATCTAGTGTTTTATTCACTAAAGTCCATAACATGCACAACGCACTAGGTCCACTTGATCTCTTTACTAACGCGTTTTGACAATGATCAGATGGCCCGTATTTTTTTTGGTTTGATATTTTATTTTCTGATATTTATTTTAATTGATTTAAATTTCAAAAAATCTTAGAAAATTCATTTTAAGTCCAAAAAATCTGAAAAAATTATGAAAAACATTTTTGATTTTTCTCTTTCTGATTTTTATTTTTCACAATTTTATTTTGTGTTTTGATATTTTTTTGTAAATTTTCACTTTATTTGATATATTTTAAATGTTTAAAAATACTTTTATGCATTTTTAAATTCTAAAAAAAATATGGAATGATCCCATGATATTGTAACAAATATTGGTGACCTCATTTATTTTTTATTTCTGACTTTATTATTTTTTTTATCATTTTTGGTTTATTTTACTCATTTCTTTTAATTTTAAAAATAGTTTCTGACTTTAAAAAATTACCAAAAATTTTATAAAAATATTTGAGTCCATTTCTGATTTTTCTATGGTTTTACTTAATATTTCTTGATTAATTTGAACATAGTGAATATTTTTCTCTTTTATTTATATTTTAAAACATTTTAAAACCATTTTTTAATGTATATATTAAATATAATATTATTTTGTGATTATTTTTTGGCTGATCTTGGGTTGAATTTTTTATCATGAACTTTGTTAACATCATTGGATCCAGGGTGTTGAGTCTAACTCCATAAAAATGGATGAATGATTTTAATAATAGTTTGATTAAATTTTAATTCAAATGTGGTTTGTATATTCTTTCCCACCCTTCTTCATCTTATCCCTTTCTTATTGCACTAAGTGTTATTGAAGCATGATCTCTATATCATGTCTCAAAATAAATGGTGTATAGATTGCTATTGACCGGCCTCAAAATAGGTGCGACTTCTATATAAGTCCACTTACGATTGCTTAACATAGCGCTAAATTTTTTCCCAATTCAAATAAATGATCATTTGTGGCACAAACCTATGTTTGCAAGCCGAAGTATGTTAACTTGATCTCTTTGATCCAACAACCTTGAGATTATTTGTGTGGAGGCTTTGGTTCTACCAATCCTCTAATGGATCTACAACACTTTTGGTCAACGCGGATCACTTAAACATCGTTGATTATTAAATGGTACTTTTGACGATACCAAAATGGATGATATACTTGACAAAAAGCAAATGCAACTTGTTGTGTGGAGGCTTTGGTTCTACCAATCCTCTAATGAGTTCCAAATGCAAGTTTCAAGATGGTCATCCAACTAACCACTAATTACTAATATTTGACTTTATCTTGTGTTTTTTTTATGCTCTTTTATTTTATGTACCATTTACTTTAGCATTTACATTTCATGCTATTTTTCATCTTTGCTCACTTGAGCCCCTTTATATTCTTGTCATTTTTCATTTTGCTCACTTGAGCCCCTTTATATTCTTGTCATTTTTCATTTTGCTCACTTGAGCTTTTCTTTTCTTTTTTAAGATACCTAATAATCAAAATGGACCATAAAAATCTTTAATGATATTTGACTATTTGGTTACTATCATTGGCATTACGGAGTATTAGATTTCTTGGACTTAGAGTTAGAAACCTTGGCCTATGTTGGAGACCTTGTGACCTTAATTGATATTTTGTCTGGAGTTCGTGAGGTTTACCTTAGGATATTGGGTTGTTTGTTTGTTTTGTGTGCAGGTTATTGTGATTACATTCTTTGTTTGTAATATGGAATTCACCCGTATACAGTCGGTACTCTGCCCAATTTTTGTGAAGACTTAATGCATTTGAAGTTTGGTTCTCTCAAGAAGTCTAGTATCTTTGCTTCTTTGGTTTCAATCTAAAGAATAAGAATTCTATCTTGACTCATAATGTCAAGTTTTGGATTCTCGTTCGTTAGATGGTTCTTATCCCTAGCTTTTACCTTATGCTTTAGGATGGTCTCTTCTTCTCCCCCCATCTTCTTTAATTTCAAAAATCTTCTCCCTCCTTTTGAAAACTCATCTTGTTTTGAAACTTGAACCATTTTCATAATAAACTTGGACTTAGGTCCATGCATTTTCAAAACATTTTCATGAAAAAACTTCAATCAACTTAATAATACTTTGACATCATTTTTTTGTGAGAAGACTAAAAGTCAATCAATCTCATCTCAAACCATTTTGCCACTTTAGATTTTTATTCTAAAAACTTTGCTCAAAAGATTGGACTCTTGTCAATCCTTGTAGTGATGCAAACAACTATACTTCTATAATATGTAGTGAAGAGAGATATTTTCCACTTGGGTATTGATTGAGGTATTCTTGATTTTAGAATCCAAGCCATATCCTCCACTTTGAGATGATGCAAATTCTCCTTTCTCATAATTGTGGGCAGTAAGTATGTTTTCCACACGGACAATGATGATGATGTCTTATCTTATAAAACCAACCAACACACTTGTGTTTTAAATTTTTTAAAAAGAGGAACTACGTGTACCCTGATCCCCTATTGCACGAAAGGTGGTACGTAGGCACTAAAGGTTCGCAACCGCGGCGGGTGCAAAAATCATAAAAAAATATATTTCTTTTCTCACCTCCACCATCTATTTTTTATACAACATTTTTTAGCCAAAATATACAGATTTTACAAAGAGGTTCCTGTAGAGTACCGTAGATGTTTAGGGTGCTAATACCTTCCCTTTGCAGAACCAACCCCCTTACTTTGAATCTTTCCCCCTCTTTCTGGGTTACTCGCTCTTTTCCCATTCCTTTGGAAATAATAAAGCGTGGTGACAATTTTATTTTGATCTGTATAAGTCTAGTCAATCCAATGGCTTAGTCTTAAACATTTCTACCACTACAGAGTCTCAAAATGTTACAGTAGTAAAGAAGTTTCAACTCTTTTCTTCACTGATTAAGTGTAGGGTGTTGTTGTTGTCTAATCCTTCATTCCCAAACTTGTTCTTCCTTGGCGATGAACCTTCTTCTAGGCTACTTTTTAGGTTCCCAATTGTCTTTTACTTCCCTTAAGGTCAAATGAAGTGCTTCAGCAATCAAGTGCAGTTTTGTGGTTCCTTGTGAAGTGAGAAAGGTATGCGATTCTTGACATTAATTCCCAGGATATTAGGATATTCTTCCAATGTATGAGCTAGTTGATTATCTTGAAACATAAAAAACCTTAGAGGAGGACCGTGGAACTAGATGAGAGTTTGCATTGCCATGGTATAAAACTTGGTGTTCAGAAGAGGAATGAGGTTACCATAGGTATTCTTGAAGTCATCTTGATTTTTGGAAACTACAAGTGAACTCAACCTTCTTAAGTTATTAAGAGCAAGCTTAGGGAACCTATAAACTTTGGTGTGTAGTCTACCTACTTCCATTTCTGATAGTCTTGACTAATACAATGACTTACAAATACCATGGAAATGACATGCATATATGTGGGTTAGAGTCTATGTTATGATGCAAATGATTTATGCAAAACTACGGGATCAAAACTTTGGATACATCCAGAAGGTTGGTATACTAAATCCTTAAAGAGCGTAAGTATAAAAGAGGAAAATTTGTAAGAGAACCAATGTATGATGAAGTTCAAGGTTTCCTATCAAAAGCCCAAAACCTTTCACGTGTGAGTTCTAAATGGATACATATTCCTTGAGGTATTCCCAGATTCATGGGTCCCTTTGAAAAGTACAGTGTCGTAATGTATCTACGTCATAACAATTGTACCCCAAAAGTAAACCTAGTCTGGGTGGGATTCTCATGACAACACTAATAGGGCATATACCCCTTAACTGCTATGACTATCCACTTCTTAAAACTTATAGGGACACTCAAGCATGTGTATTGGGCTTATCTCTCAAGTAACTCCCACCCAACAAAGAAATATATACCAATATCTAGAATATCCAAAGTGCAATGAATGAATGCTATAATAGTAGATCAAGTACAACATACAGATAAACACCAAAGAATAGAAAATAAACAAGAGCTAGGACTGACTTGCTTAGGTATTCCCCAGCTAAGTCGCCAACTGAATCTAGTCGAAAAAATAACTTCGGATGGAACAAACAGAGTCGCCACCTAACTTTATTTATCCCAAAAAAATATAGGGAAAGGAAAATATAGAGAAAACCTTTGATATCGGGAAAAGAACATGGTCTCACAACCAAATCTCGGGTAAGGGAGCCGATTACGCAAGGGGAAGGTATTAGCACCCCTCACGTCCTTGGTACTTCACAAGATCCACTCTTGTTATCTTAATCAATGGGTGTGCATATCTAAAACTTACTTGCTAAAGGGAAATGCATGCATAAATTCATTGGGAAAAAGAAAGTGTTTTTATTAGTGCGTTCGCCCTAGAATTGAAACTCCATGCCTATGTATCCACAAGGGAATCATAACATTGTAGTTATTCATAAAAATATTTTGTTTGTGGTGTTTTTTTTATGGATGATGTTAAATTCGTATTCTAATAGTTAACGTTGCCACTCGACTGTTGGAGACCACACGTTGTTGTTTTGTATAGAAATGAGTTAACATATCATTTTTGAAAATGTTTTATAGTGAAAAAAGCCCTAAGGCAAAAATGATTTGGATTTGATTTTTGTTTTTGTTAGAATAAATATGTTAAGTGAACCCTTATCCAAGGAGACACCCATAACCTTCATACCTTTAGTTTTGAAAGGGTTTTTGAATACTGTTAAGTGTTTTGTATTTTTGAATGAGAAAAAATTTTATTCTTAATGATGCAATGAAAAAGTAAAAGAAAAAGTCTAATGGGATACTTGATCTTAATGTTGTCATGCAAATATTGATCCTATAGTTGAGATTATGGGGAAATCTATCATAATGTTTTCATGCTTTGATTGAGATTCTAATGTCTATCTTGATTCAAGTTTCATCAAAGATTTAAAATGAATCAAGTAATCTTAAGGGGTCATGTTATTCATACAAGCAATGATCATACAAGTGGATGAGAATCCATGCATTTATTTGGTAAAAGTTGTGACAAAAGAGTGAAAGTTGAAAAAATGTTTTTGATATTTTATGGTTTATGCTTTAAAAGAGTTTATGATAGAAATATATTCAAAAGGTGAGAAACTTGTGAAAACATGAACGAGTTGAATGTTTGAAACAATGTATGCATCATAATCAAGATAAAAGTCATGGCGCATAGATTTTGATTTTGAACATGTTTCATAGTTTGTTTTAGATGAGAAAATCCTAAAGTAAACTCAAGCTATCATGAAATGCTTATACTACTACAAAACGCGTAAACAACAACGGCATGGTCACCACAGTTCTTCCCTACACCGTGGTGACATCTCTAAAATAAGGCTCTCCCATATTATTTTTGTTTTTTGATTTAAAATGAATTGTATATACCAACGGTTGATGAGCCAACCATGGTGAAATAGTCAAGCTACCATGGGTTCGAACCTCAGCGTCCTCATATATATTATTCCATTAATATTAAGGCGCTCCTTTTCTTTTTTATTTATTTTTAAATAAAAAACTTAAAGGGTTATGACTATAGTTGGTTCGTTCCACCGTTGTGATATTATTTAATTTGTTTTTTTATTAAAAAAATTTAATTGTAAACTAAATTATGGCGCTTCTTTATAAAAATTCATATGAAAGTAATATATCATAACGGTTTCTGGGTTTGGACGTGGTGGTATCCTTATAATATTATACACTCCTAGTTAACTTGTCTCTTCAGTATCCTTTTTTCCATTGAAAAAAGAAACTAGACAAAAATACACGATTTCAACCCTAAACCCTAATGTTCAATACTGTGAAACAATACACGATTTCAACCACAACACCTTCGTTCACCCTTTCTTGTCTCTTCAGTATCCATTCTACACAGTGTATTTTTCATTTTCGACATCATCATGAAGGTTGATAAGACCATCACAATCGTGACATCGAGAAGGAAGAGTACACCAACACTGTCGTTGTCACCATCGAGAAGAAAGACAACAACAACATCATCGTTACTGTAAGGAATACAACACCAACACCAACACAAACATCATTTACTTAGTCATTAACTTTAGGGTACGTAAATATTTTCCCCATGCATCTACATTAAACTTCATTTTCCATTATTGTGGTTGTTGTTGTTTATGTTCTTGTTGTTCATGTTGTTATTGTTGTTATTGTTGTTGTTTTCGAACGTAGATGTCGACCTTGTCGAGTTCTTCGTCAGATACTCAAACAAATGAGTGTTATGCGTATGAAACTTAAACAAATGATACTCAATCAAAAATATCACAAAGAGGTGTCACAATGATGCCCTAACTCACATCAGCCCACAACTCATCATTTGGTGAAAAAAACTTCGATTGAGTTTGATTTGTACTACAGAGTAGTTGATTGTGAACACTACTCTACTTTTAAGAGTTATGTTGCGTTCCTTGGATGGAGCAAAGTAAGTATATTGATAAATGATTGGAAAAAAGTGGATGAGAAAGTCAAAGAAAGCATATGGACAGATGTTAAGGTATTAGATACAGTAATTTTCATATATTAGATATCATTACCTATAATTTTTAATACATTGATTTAAATGTAGTTGAATTTTGAGTTTATCGATGACTCATGTCATACCCCAAATTTTCCCTATCAATTCAATAGTCGTATCATTATTGTGTTTATAATTTAATAGCCATGGTATTTAAAATTGTTTGTTTTGAAAATTATTTTATGGGGGGGTTTAAATTCATAAGAAGGGGTGTATTATTTCAAAATGGACCATCAAAATATGATGGCCCATTAAAGATTTTGGGATCATTTAAAAATCCATTTTAAGTTATAAAAAGGAGGTGTATTGTTATAATATAAGGGTGTGGTATTTTGGGCCATCAAAATCTGATGGCCCATTAAGGGTTGACTCGTTTTTTCAACAAAAGAGGGGGTGCATGTTTTTTGAATCAATTAGGCCTATGCCATGTTTTTTTGGGAAGGCCCATTCTCTTCTTAATAGAAGTCCATATGCGTTTTTGTTGTATTTATTTTTTATTTTTCAAAACATTATTATTGTTGTTACTTATTATTCTACTGTTACTTTTGTGAGAATTTGACTAAGTCAATTTAGGGAAAGAAACCCTAATTTCGATCTAGCCTATAAAACAAAAACCTAGCAAAACAATTACTGTGGAGATTCAATCCAAAAATGCACAACGAATCAAATCGTATCAAATCTTGTTATATAAAAGAATCATCCAAAATCAAATACATAATCAATTTTCTATTTCAATCAAATCTATGACTTACAATAAAACAATTGCAATCTCTAATTTCCTCTAATCTAATCACTAACTTCTAAAACTAATATTAAGGACAAAAAAATTGGGGAGAAGAAAGCTTGTTAACTGAGACGAGGAAGGAGAAGCAATTGAAGCCCAAATATTTCTTCTTTTTTGAGATTTAGGGTTTCAGTTTCTGAAACCCTAAGATATTCCCTCTAAGTCGCCGCTGCAACACCATCGTTACACTTGGAAACAGAAGAAAAGGAAAAGATCAGAAGACAAACAAGGAGAATTAACAAAAAAAAGACAAGAAGATTCATGGAAAGGATCAAGTAAGCCAATTTCACTTAGCTTAGGGTTTGTCGTTTTTTGAATCTGCAATATGTGTTTGGTTTAGGATTTTTGGGTTTCTGAAGGGGTTAGGGTTCATTAGGGTTCATCATTTAGGGTTAGGGTTCATCACTTAGGGTTAGGTTTCATCCGTATGGGGTTAGGGTTCTAAGAGTTTATGCTTCTGGGTTGGATAAGGGTTAGGGTTCTTGGAGTTTGGTTGAAGGTTGGGGTTAGGGTTCTAGGTTTTTGGGTTTGGCACAATGTTTTTCTATGAAGGTTTGAAGTTTCCAATTGAATAGCAACCGAAAAACTAGATAGAAAGGGTGTTTTATGGTGGCTCATGGTGGTGACTGCCGACGGAAGCGATTTGTGGCCAGCGGGGCAATTTCTAATCACCTAGATAGAAGCGAGAGCTTCTCTCTCTAGAAATACAATAGATCCATTGTTTTGGGGATATATATATATATAGAGAGAGAGAAAGAAGAAGAGAAAATGAGGCCTAACATTAGGCCTGTGTTTTTATAAACCCTCATTGATCTTGTGTCAGTGTTTCTAGGACCTTACCATATTCCCTTGATGTACGTATCTTTGATCTCCATGAAATAATCTCAAAATGTGTGTTCACTGTAATCATGTGTACCCTCTCGTACGTGGTCCAAACGGACCTCCTCTATAACGCTATTGTTTTCGGCCCGACTCATCACTATCGGCACTACCCTTGTTTTTTGATTTCACTAATACGTTAGAAAATACACCCCTCCTGCCCTACTGGGCCCAGTTCAATATTTGAACTTCGGCCCTTGCTGAAACAACCCCTCAATTTTGTGCGTAGTACAAATTTACACCCCTTTGTGATTTGGGCCTAAATCCAATATCTGGATTTGGGATCCTGTTATCTACACCCCCTGAATTACTCGGCCCAAATAAAACACACGCCCTGCATTTTTAATTAATTTTATTCATTTTTATATTTTATATTTTCATTTATTTATGACTATTAATATTTTAAATATTTAATATATTTTTTATTATTAAATTCAAAATTCTTTTTCTCACTAACTCATTATTAATTAATTTTAAATTACAATAAAATTCTTTTTATCATGCATTGAGAAAAATATTTTTCTTATATTATATGATATATTTGAAAATATCTAACCAACATCAAGTCGATTTTTTAATAACTTAATAAACTCAAGATTATTTTCAAAAAGGATTATGAAAATATTGTTAGTCGACTGCAAATTTCGTTTACAAATTCCGCTATTCACACACCCAGACTTGGTTCAAGGAAAATTCAAAGTATTTTCGTAATCCATAAAAAACACTAACCAAAGAACTGGAAACTACAAATTGAGACTCTGATTCCTCATAACAAAATACGTAGGAATACGACTTAAAATCGTGGCGAGTTCCCCTAATAAAAATTAAAACCCAATTTCCTAAATTGTAAACCTAAACCCTAGTATCCTTTTGAACAAGGTAGATGAGGGGTGCCTAACACCTTCCCTTCGTCTAAAAATGAGTCAACAACTTAGAATCGTTGACCAAATTAGGGTTATCCTTTATATTCCCTTCCTTAGGATAAAAATTAATGGTGGTGACTCTCATTTTCAAACCGGTTATTATAGTTGGCGACTCTGTTGGGGAATCAACCCTAGGGTTTAAAAACCTTTTCTTTTGGTTTAGGGGTTTTTAAGGTTTTTTATTCTTCTATTTTTGTTGTATTTATTTATTTATTTATTACTGTTTATTATTATATTTTTTTTATCTTTTATCATTTGTTGGTGGGATTTTATTTCAAAAAAAAAATCACTTAAAAAAAAACCTTAGAAAGAAGGTTCGTCTATTGGCCAAGGGGATACATAATCCCTATGAGCTTTTGTGACGACTTCACCAAGAGTCGGTGGAATTCCAAAAAACAAATATGTCTCAAAAGATATCCTCTTGGGGGTAGGACTTTGGATTGAAACCTATGACTTTTTGTATAACCCTTAAACTAAAAACTCATGGTGAGACCTTTCACGACGTTAGAGACAAAAGTTTCGATCTGCAAAGAGGCTCCACTTAAGGGAGGCCATTGTGCCTTTCCTTCTAGTGTTATCCATGATACCCTTAAGGAAACCACCTTATGGAGAGGGTAGAATATACGTAGGCCAAAACTTGGAGCCTACCAACTAAGGATACCTTTCATGAAATCCTGTCACTAAGACACACAGTCATGCATTCATGCATCTTACATTTCACATATTCATTATTCTCCATTCTTTTTGTCTGTCTTATTCACAGGATTAAAAACAATAAGTCAAAGGTTTTGGTGAGTGTCTTGAAAATGAATGTCAAAGGGAAACAACTTGTCTATTTTAATGTCGTTAAGCCAGATATGATGAAGATCAAGACCATCAAAGGGAAACTGTCTGAAAGAGATTTAAAGATGTTTACTCGCTGTTATGGGGATACACTTGAATTGAAAAAAGTGGATGTACAATTAGATTTTATTTCTGCCTTGGTTCAGTTCTATGATCCTCCATTAAGGTGTTTTACCTTTCAAGACTTTCAGCTAGCGTCGATTTTGGATGAATTTAATAGACTCTTGAACTTCTCAAGGGAAAGGCTTAATGGGAATCAGGCAGACTATTGACATTAAGGACATAGAAAATGGTTTAGGGATCCCATATTCTGAATTTTCACTTAATTACAAAAAAGAAGGTGATGTACAAGGGATTAAGAGATACTATATGGAAGCTAAAGCCCTTTATTTTTCCGATAACAAATAATGGGAGTCTTATGTTGATTTATTAGGGCTACTTGTCTTTGGTGTAATTTTGTTTCCATGGACTTTAGACTATGTTGACCCTGCATCTATTAGTATATTTTGGGGTGCGAAAGCCTTGAATGCGGACCCAACACCTGCTTTACTTGCTGATGTTTATTTTGAACTTCACACTCGGTATGAAAAGGGAAGGGGTGCTCTAAATTGTTTCATCCTGATTTTATATTATTGGTTTATGACTCATCTCTATAAGAAGGATTACATGGTTCCAAGTCTGACAAGATACAAGTGGCCTCAAAAGTTAAGGTCTCTTACTGCTAATTTTGTGTTGTGGTATGCGAGGAAGCTAGAAATTGGAGATATCATTTATAGTTGCGGAGAATTTTCGAATTTTCTGTTGATTGGATCACGTGGTTGCATCAACTACAACCCTACCTTGGCTTTGCGATAACTAGGGTAATCTTTGGAGAATAAACCCTCTAATGAACAACTTCAACAATTGATCATTCACGACATGGGAAAAAACGACTTAGAGTTGCTCAATAAGATCATCCAAGCTTGGAATAAGGTTAACAAGAGAAAGGCCGAAAGGAAGAATGTTATGGCGAAAGAACCTTACACTTGATGGGTTTTGGATAGGGTACAGTTTGTTAAATTACCTTTTGACACTGATTTTGAGTATAAGCCAGATGTCCCAGATCCTCTTCCTTTGTCCCTAGAAGAAGTAGACAACTTGAAGAAGGATTGAATCAAGCTCAAATAGAGAAATAAGAATTAGAGCTTAACCTCCTTAACTTAGCTAAGGAGAAAAGGCAGATGCAACACATACTTGAATCAAAAGATTGATAGATTCAGAAAGATCATGAAGCATTTAAAAAGGAGAGTCTTAAATGGAAATGCTCAACCGAAGGGTTGTTGAGTGCTACTTTCAACTTGGACTCCCATAACCAACATTTGGAAGATGCTGCTAGCAAGTTCGGAAAACTAAATAGGTGGTACGAAAAGGCAGTGTAAGAAAAGAAGGAGATGGGAGAAGATTTGAGGGCTCAAATCCAAAGTTTGGTGCAAGCTTCTTTAGATCAAGAAGAAAAAAATGAAGTCTCTTACCATAAGACTCTAAGATAGCCAAGAATCGGAGATGGAACGCCTTAAAAGGATGATGGTAGAAAGATTTCTCTCCCAAAAGACGGATGAATACGAACAAGTGTGTCTTGAGTTAGAAGACCTCCGAAAGGATTTTCTAATACAAAAGAAAGTCGATACGGAGATGAGGAGACACAATTCAAGTTATCTTAGATTTGAAGAACATCAATTAAAGACAAGAACAAATTCCAAGTGCAGCCTTTGAAGAAGTAGCCCAAAATATTGGTGCATCGAGTGATCACCAACTAAGAAGAGGACCAAAATCAGGACCTCTAAAGTCAACTATAGCTCAACAAGAGATCATACAAGCTGATACTGAAGAATTTGTCATTCACGAAAGGTAGAGGTATCCCATACTTTTCAGATTCCAGTCAACAATGTGGATAACTATGCAGATCTACAATATGGAGATCTTAATCTGGAAGATGTTACCCAAACACACTAACCTAAGATGGTTGAGAATCCCTTAGCGCTCAATCAATATAAGGCTCTCGAAGAAAGGTTGAAGGTTGTGGAAGGCTATGATGCTTTTGACGTTGATGCTCTCGAAATGGGTCTAGTTCCAGATGTGGTAATCCCTCCAAAATTCAAAGTACGTGACTTTGGAAAGTACAAGGGGCTTACATGTTCGAGGAACCATCTACACATGTATCGCAGGAAGATGCATACCTAAGCTTAAGATCAGAAACTAATGATTCATTGTTTCCAAGACAGCCTGAGTGGGGCATCTTTAGATTGGTACATGAAATTGGAGCGGGTTCATATGCAGACATGGGAAGATCTTGCCAATGCTTTCTTGAGATAGTACAAGTACAAATTGGACATGGCGCCTAACCGTATGCAACTCCAAAAATTGTCTCAGAAGAAGAAGAAGGAGTCTTTCAAGGAGTATGCTCAAAGATGGAGAGAAATGACAGCCCGTGTACAACCACCATTCCTGGAGAAAGAATTAGTCGATATGTTCATGGGCACTTTACAAGGGTTGTATTATGATAAAATGGGAGGAAACGTCTCTTCTGGATTTTTTGATTTGGTAACTATTGGTGCAAGAATTGAAGCGGGCATAAAAAGTGGCAAGATACAGGGGGCATCATCCAATACTCCTTAGAATTCAAAGAGGCATGTTCCTAACTTCTCGAAAAAGAAGGAAGAAGAAATTAATGTTGTGGCATCACATCCAAGAGCACATCAACCATTGGTGATTCCACAAGAACAACAATAACATAACAGGTTTGAAAGGCCTCCGAGAAGATTCGATCATCTCCCTATGACACACAATCAATTATTGCAGCACTTACTCAAAGCATCTTTAGTGGAGCTAAAGCCATTAGCTCCTCCAATTGGGGCACTCCCGCCAAAGTATGATGCAAATTACAGGTGCGAATATCATGACAATTCTCCGGGGCATACCATAGAAAAATGTTGGGCCTTCAGACATAAGGTTCAAGATTTGTTGGATTATCAAGATATCACTTTTGACAAGCTAAATACCAAGACGAACCTCATGCCTCTGCATGGAGGGCCGACTATGAATGCAATTGAAGTAGTTACTGGACATGGAGAGATCAAAGAGTTGTTTCCTCCCATCCATAAAACCTTCCTTAACAAAGGAGTAGAGCATGGTGGACAAGTGGAAATGATATCCAACAAGAGCAGCACCAAAAGAGCATCTGACTTCATCCGTGAGTGTGCTTCAGGTGAAGATCTTAAGAATTGGAAAGTCATGGAGATTCTAGAGATCTTTTTCTTTCCAAAGTAATTTTTCTTGTTTTTAAAAGAACACCAGTCAAGCCCAAGGCATAGGGGTAGCTTGTAAGGGTCCCCTAATTTGTTTCAAACAATATTCTCAATTAATAGGAGTTATATTTCACATTCGATTAAGATCCCTATCTTTCTCTTGAAGTTATCTCTTATGTTTTGAAAATGGCAATACTTTTCTTCATATGCATTTTTTCAAATTCACATACTAAAGTCGCACCAAAACATGATAAATGTGCAGATCCATGCCTAAAATCACCGATAATGTTACTGCTGCTATCTGATATATTTTGATGCACCCATCAACCAAGCAGAAGAAGAAGAAGAAGATGATGATGATGATGATGAAGATCTTGAACTCTCTGAAGAATTGGCAAGGGAATTAGAGAAAAAGGATAACATTATACAACCATACCAATAATCTATTAAGATAATCAACCTTGGCACATAGAAAGATCCAAAATAGATTAAGGTAGGGGTAACTTTGGATTAAAACGTCAAAGAAAGGCTGATCAAGCTTTTACATGAATATGTGGATACATTTTCCTGGACTTACAGAGATATGCCCAGATTGGATACAGATATTGGGTGCGTAGACTACCTATCAAAGAATATTGTTCTCCGGTTAGACAAAAGCTCATAAGAACTCGTCCAGACATGTCCAACAAGATTTAAGAAGAAGTCCTTAAACAATTTGATGCAGGGTTCTTAGTGGTGGTAGATTATCCACCTTGGATAGCTAACATCGTACTAGTGCCCAAAAAGGACAGAAAAGTGCGTATATGTGTAGATTATCTAGATCTAAACAAAGAAAGTCCCAAAGACGATTTCCCATTACCTCACATAGATGTTTTTATGGATAATACAACACAAGCTTCAATGTTCTAGTTCATGGATGGTTTCTCAGGTTATAATCAAATCAAAATGGCACCCGAGGATATGGAAAAAACTACTTTTATGACACCTTGGGGCACTTTCTGTTATAAGGTGATATCTTTCGGTCTAAAGAATGCAGGAGCAACTTATCAATAGGCTATGGTCACACTTTTCCATGATATGATTCATAAAGAAGTGGAAGTATATGTAGATGATATGATTGCCAAATCTCATATAGAAGAGGATCATATCATACACTTGCATAAATTGTTCGAGCGTCTACTAAAGTTTAAACAGAGGTTGAATCCGAACAAATGTACATTTGGTGTCAGGTCATGTAAGATACTGGTTTTTATCGTAAGTCAGTGTGGTATTGAGGTAGATCCCGACAAGGTGAAAGCCATACAAGAAATGCCAGCCCCAAGAACATAAAAGGAGGTTCGTGGTTTCTTAGGACGATTGAATTACATTTCGAAGTTCATATTGGACCTAATTGCTACGTGCAAACCTATATTCAAGTTACTTCAAAAAAATCAGACAATGGTGTGGAACGATGATTGTCAGACAACCTTCGAGACAATAAAGAAATATTTATAAGAACCACTAATCTTGATGCCACCAGTTCCCGGAAGATTACTCGTCATGTATCTAACAGTTCTTGAAGGGTCAATGGGATGTGTATTAGGACAACATGATGAAAATGGTAGAAGAGAGCGTGCAATCTATTACCTAAACAAGAAATACATCGAATGTGAAATACATCGAATGTGAAACCAAGTACTCCCTTCTCGAAAAAACTTGTTGTGCATTGGCTTGGGCTACTAAGAGATTAAAGAAGTGTATGTTAACTTACACCACTTTGTTAATAGCAATAATGGATCCTTCAAAAGAATGTGTTTGAAAAACGAGCTCTTACAGGAAGGATTTCCCGATGGCAGAAGCTGCTACCAGAGTAAGACATCCAATATATTACTCGAAAGGCCATCAAGGGTAGTCTATTGGCTGACCATCTAGCTCATCAGCCGTTTCCAGATTATCAACCAATGAAGTTTGACTTTTTAGACGAAGATGTCATGGTTATAGGTGACTATGAAATACCAGGGCCCGACAAAGGACCTGAACCAGGGACACGTTAGACACTCATGTTTAACAGGGCTTCAAATGCACTAGGGCACGGTTCAAGGTAACCTGGCCAAACCATGAACCACACATTACAATCAGACATTTTGAAGAACCTGCACATTTCCTTGCTAATGAAGAAGGACCGATTAACAAGCCTTGGTTCTACGACATCAAAAGGTATCTCGAGAAACAAGAATATCAAGAAAATGCCTCTTTAATTGATAAACGAACTCTGCGGAAGCTAGCTTCAAAATTCTTTCTGAATGGTGAAGTATTATACAAAAGAAACTATGATACGGTGTTGCTCAGGCACGTGGAGAAACATGAAGCAGATAAACTTATGAGGGAAATCCACGAAGGCACTTTCGGAACTCATACAAACGGATATTCCATGTCCAGAAAGATCTTGCGAGAAGGTTATTATTGGTTGACGGTGGAAGTTGATTGATACCATTATACAAAGACATGTCACAAATTCCAAATCTTCACCGACAAAATGTACGTGCCACCAACCCCTTTGAATGTCCTAAGTTCTCCTTGGCAATTTTCAATGTGGGGAATTAATATGATAGGAATGATCGAGCCAAAAGCCTCTAATGGACACCAGTTCATACTAGTTGCCATTGATTACTTCACTAAATGGGTGGAAGTTGCGTCCTACGCAAATGTAACAAGACAAGTGGTTACTCGGTTCATCAAACAAAATCTTATATGCAGATATGGGGTTCCTAGCAAAATCATTACAGACAATGGATTCAATTTAAACAACAAAATAATGAAGAAGTTATGTGACGATTTCAAGATCGAGCATCATAATTCCTCACCTTATCAACCCAAGATGAACGGAGCCCTTGAAGCTGCCAATAAGAACATCAAGAAAATAATTCATAAAATGGTAAAAACATACAAAGATTGGCATGAGATGCTCCCTTTCGCTCTACTTGGCTATCGTACTTCCGTACGTACATCAACAGGTGCAACTCCTTTCTCTCTAGTATATGGCATGAAGGAGATACTCCCGGTTGAAGTAGAGATTCCATCACTTTGAGTTCTCATGGAAACAAAGCTTGAAGAAGCAGAGTGGGTTCAGACGCAACTTGATCAACTTAACCTCATTGAATAAAAACGCTTGACAACTTTGTGCCGCGGTCAATTGTACCAAAATTGGATGAAGAAAGCATTTGAAAAGAAGGTTACTCCTTGAGTTTTCAAAGAAGGAGATTTGGTTCTCAAGAAAATTCTACTACCTCACCTTAATTCATGTGGTAAATTGACACCCAACTACAAAGGTCTGTATGTGGTAAAGACAAAATTCTCGGGTGGTGGTCTTATCCTCATAATAACGGATGGGGAAGAACTGCCACATCTAAAAAATTCAGACGCATTCAAAAAATACTATGTATAAAAAGCTCGCTAAGTTCGAACCCTAAACGGGTGACTTAGGAAAAAAAGAGCATCCTAGTGGATTGAAAACCCTAAAGGGAGATCCATGCAAAAATTAGGAACATACACAAAAAAAATTATCCCGGTGAACCACGCTACGAAGGAGAGAGATTGACCCAAACCATTTTACTCATAAGCAAAGGAGATCAGAGTTATCAAAAGAACATTGGAGAAATAACAGTCACAATTATCATTTTTCATTGCCATTCTCAGTTTTAAAACTATCTGTAATTACATCTTTTAAGAAATTACATCTTGTACTCATTCCTATTTAGAGGCATATTTATCAATAAAACACTTACTTTTTCAATATTTTTATTTTGTTTTTCTTTTTTTGAACTTGTTTGCAAAATATACTAGGATTGTTTCTTGTGAATACTGCGTTGAAATCATTTTGGGGATTTAACAAATAAAAGCATTTGATATAACATCAAAAACCATTTTGGTTAGAAAAATATCAAAAGAAAATCCATGCCTACATCCACGCCTACGTCCATGTCTACACCTACGTCCACAACTACGTCCACGTCTGCGTCTGCGATACAAATATAAAAATCTTGCTGAACCTTGTTCATCATATTCAAATCGACTCGAAAAAACCACGAAATTCAACATACAATGTTGGGGGAGTCGGTGACACAAAACTAATGGTTTAAGAGAAGAGAACATTAAAAAATTCACAACAAGCATTTGGTGCACATATAAACATGTGGGTCATATACAAAATACTCAGTGCATATACAATTTTGGTTCTATATCAACTTAGGGCATTATGCATGATGCATGACATTGCCAGAACACATCTTTGGTTAAAACTACAAACTTTATTGGGGCTCACCATTGGATCATTTGGTCCACAAAACAAACAAATACCTTGGTTGAGAATAGATACAACTGGTAAAACTCTGATTGAATCTTTGGCCTAGCTACCTAAGATTTGATTACCAAAACACTCTTCAAATATCTATCATCTAGGTTGTGGTAGATATGAGAATTCTCAGGACTACAATATTTATCCTCTAAGTCATGATAAATACATAAGGTTACTCTCGTGTCGTTTATCCTATAGGTCGTGAGAAACACACAAACTTTTCAATCATCTATCCTCTAGGTTGTGGTAGATGTGTGAATTAACGATTTTATGTTATTCATTCTATAGGTCATAATGAATACATAAATCTATTCTCGTGTCATTTATCCTGTAGGTCGTGTTAAACACACAAACTTTTCAATCATTTATCCTCTAAGTTGTGGTAAGTATGAGAATTTTCATGATCATACTATTCATCCTCTAGGTCGCAATGAATACATAAACATGGCCATGAGTCATTTATCCTCTAGGTCATGATAAATGCACATGATCATCTTTGTATTGTTTATTCTCTAAGTTGTAGTAAACATATGAAATCTGCGATATAATTCATTGTGTTAGTCTCAATGTAGCAATGTATTATCAAGCTCTGTTTTATTCATCCCATAGGCTGCGATGAATAGACAAAAATCTATGTTTTAAAAACTAACTATGTTAGTCTCCAAGCATTAGTAAGTAAATTTTCATACTGGTGTTATTTACCTCCTAGGTTATGGTAAATATGCAAAAAAATCTATGTTCACTTTTTATATCGACGAGTTATCCGTGTCGTCGCATCTATGTCAGATCAAAACTTCTGTTCAAACTCTAGTAGGATGATACATCATAATTCTTGCCTATTTTTTCAAAACTTTTGGGAAATGTTGTACATCGTATCCTTATCTAGCCAAATTTTGGGGTCTTCCATTATTTAATAAACCTCTAATTTGAATGTGCGAGACCTGCGTATTCTCGCACCCTTAATCGAAGAGTAATTAAATAGGGGCAATTGTCATATCCCAAATTTTCCTTATCAATTCAATAGGCGTATCATTATTGTGTTTCTATTTTAATATTCATGGTATTTAAAATTGTTTATTTTGAATATTATTTTATGGGGGTTTAAATTCACAAGAAGGGTGTATTATTTCAAAATAGACCATCAAAATCTGATGGCCTCTTAAATATTTTTGAATCATTTAAAAATCCATTTCAAGTTATAAAAAGGAGATGTATTGTTATAATATAGGGGTGTGGTATTTTAGGCCATCAAAATCTGATAACCCGTTAAGGGTTGACTCATTTTTTTAACAAAAGAGGGGGTTACACGTTTTTTAAATCAATTGGGCCCATGCCATGTTTTTTTGGGAAGGCCCATTCTCTTCTTAATAGAAGTCCATCTGCGTTTTTGTTGTATTTATTTTTTATTATTCAAAACATTATTATTGTTGTTACTTATTATTCTATTGTTACTTTTGTGAGATTTTGACTAAGTTAACTTAGGGCAAGAAACCCTAATTTCGATCCAGCCCAGAAAACAAAAACCCAACAAAACAATTACTGTGGAGATTGGATCCAAAAATGCATAACGAATCAAATCGTATCAAATCTTGTTACATAACAGAATTGTTCAAAATCAAATACAGAATCAATTTTCTATTTCAATCAAATCTGTGAATTATAATAAAACAATTTCTATCTCTAATTTCCTCTAATCTAATCACTAACTTATAAAATTAAATCAATTAGTAACGATAATCAGAAGAAAATTCATAATTTTTACTAATTCCTAAACTATATAAACCCTATGAACTAAGACTAACGACATAAAATTTTAGGGAGAAGAAAGCTTGTAAACCGAGAAGAGGAAAGAGAAGTAGTTGAAGGCCATATATTTCTTCTTGCTTGAGATTTAGGGTTTCAAATTCTTAAACCCTAAGATCTGTCCTCCAAGTCGCCGCTGCAACACCATCGTTACACCTGAGAATAGAAGAAAAGGAAAAGATCAAAAGACAGGCGAGGAGAATTAACAAAAAAAAGACAAGAAGATTCACGACAAGGATCAAGTAAGTCGATTTCACTTAGCTTAGGGTTTGTTGTTTTTTGAATCCATCATTTGTGTTTCATTTTGGATTTCTGGGTTTCTGAAGGGGTTAGGGTTCATTAGGGTTCATCATTTACGGTTAGGGTTCATCACTTAGGGTTAGGGTTCATTCGTATGGGGTTAGGGTTCTAAGAGTTTGTGCTTCTGGGTTAGATAAGGGTTATGGTTCTTGAGGTTTGGTTGAAGATTGGGGTTATGGTTCTAGGTATTTGGGTTTTGGCACGGTGCTTTTCTATGAAGGTTTTAAGTTTTCAGTTGCATAGCAATCGCAAAACTGGATATAAAGGGTTTTTTGTGGTGGCTCATGGTGGTGACCGCCGACAGAAGAGATTTCTAGCCGGAATAAGCAATTTCCGGCTTTCGAGACGATTTCTGAGCTCCTAGAGAGAAGCGGGAGCTTCTCTTTCTAGAAATACAACAAATATGTTGTTTTAGGGATAAAGAGAGAAAAAAGAAGAAAAAATGAGGCCCAACGTTGGGCCTGTGTTTTTATAAACCCTCATTGATCGTGTGCCTGCGTTTCCATGACCTTACCATATGCCCTCGTTGTACCTCTCTTTGATCTTCATCAAACTATCTCAAAGTGTGCGTTCATTATAATCATGTGTACCCTCTCGTACATGGTCCAAGCGGACCTCCTTCCCAACACTATTATTTTGGGTCAGGCCCATCACTGTCTGCACCACCCTTGTCTTTTGATTTCACTAATACGTTAGAAAATATACCCCTCCTGCGCTACTGGGCCCAATTTAATATCTGAACTTGGGCCATTGCTGAAACAACCCCTCAATTTTGCTGCATAGTACAGATTTACACCCCTTTGTGATTTTGGCCTAAATCCAATATCTGGATTTATGGCCATGTTATCTACACCCCCCTAATTTACTCTGCCCAAATAAAATACACCCCTCAATGTTTTTAATTAATTTTATTCTTTTTTATCTTTTATATTTTCATTTATTTATTTTATTTATGTCTATTAATATTTTAACTATTTAATATATTTTTTATTAGTAAATTCAAAATTATTTTTTGTCACTAACTTATTATTAATTGATTTTAAATTGCATTAAAATTCTTTTTATTATGCATTGAAAAAAATATTTTTCTTATATTATATGATATATTTGAAAATATCTAACCAACAACAAATCAATTATTTTTACTAACTTAATAAACTCAAGATTATTTTCAAAAAGGATTATGAAAATACTATTAATCGACTACGAATTTCGTCTACAAAATCCGCTATTCACACACCCAGACTTGGTTCAAGGAAAATTCAAAGTATTTTTGTAATCCATAAAAAACACTAATCAAACAACTGCAAACTATAAATTGGGACTCTGATTCTTCATAAGATGATACACAGACATACGACTTAAAAACGTGGCGAGTTCCCCTAATAAAACTTAAAACCCTATTTCCTAAACTTTAAATCTAAACTCTAGTATCCTTGTAAACAAGGTAGATGAGGGGTGACTAACACCTTTCCTTCATCTAAAAACGAGTCAACGACTTAAAATCTCAGACCAAGTTAGGGTTATCCGTTATATTCTCTTCCCTAAAATAAAAATTAATGGTGGCAACTCTCATTTTCAAACCGGTTATTACAACTCAAAGTTGAAAAAAAGTTGACCTCTTATGCCGGTACTCGTTGGAGGGGATTTAAGTCACAACTCACAGCTTACTATATTAGGAAGCCTAAGAGCGATCTTGATCTTCCATAGAAAAGATATAGTTTTATATTAAAGAATAAATGGAAGAAGTTTGCGAAGATACGTCGTTCTGAGGATTTCCAGGTTAGTACTAGTGTTATTTAACCGATAATGTTAAGCTAATGAGTTATTGATACTAATCATATATATTATTCACTATGTTGATAACAACTTAGAAGCGAAGTAGGAATAAGAAACAAGGAAAAGAACATGTAACCCCATAGATTGTCTCGTGTGGGTTACATGAAACTTAAGAAAAGAATAATGCTTGAAAAACAACCACAAATAGGAGATGATCACATCCCACACCCACCATCGAGACATGAAAAATGGAAGAGGGATCGATTAATACCAAATAGAGAGTACACGTCTGGGGAAACAAGAGTAGTTGCCGAGAAAATTGTAAGTAAGATTTTTTTGTGCTTATTTTATTTGTTATTTAAATTTGTTGGTAATAATATACGTAAGTTGTTCATGTTGTGTAGGATAATTTGGTTGAGGTGGTTCGTGAAGGCACATTTTTTCCATAAGCACGACATGACATATTAGTAGAAGAAATCAGAATAGAGGAGCATGGTGGGCGTGTCCGTAGTGTTTATGAAGGTGTTGGCTTGAGGTTATTCTTTGGGTCTCAAAGAAAAAGTACTGAAAGCTCGGAATTAAATGCAAAAAAACAAAAAGATTGAGAATGCCAAGAAGCAATTAGAAGAACAAAAGAGTTTGTTTGAAGAGGAGAGGGAAAAAAGGTAGAAAGATGTGCAAAGGTTTCAAGAGTTATATTCAATATGTGCTTTACTTGAGACTTTATTGTTTTATCGGAAATGTATAATATATATTGTGCTTATTTTTGTTCTAACTGAATATTATGATGTAGAGATTAAGTGAAAACCTCAAACAACGTACAAACGAAGATCAACATTAAGTTAATGGTAATGATTATCATGATCATGATCAAAATCCAAGTATAAGTGTTGTACGCCGTGCTTCTACAAAAGGAAGTAATTGTTCAGCCCCTTCCCCCCTCCAGCTAACTGCAATGAGTTATTGGATCCTAACTCAAATAAAATCACCATGTTATACTTGAACATTGCATTGATGAATGATGCCCAATCTCTCTCGCTTAAACATTGTCCATATGTGGATTTATTCTATTAAAATCCTGAAGATGTAAGGGATTTTCTTGGTGGATATAAGTGTATGGACGTAGGGATTGGTGCACGTACGTATATAGTTGAATATACACATTATCAATTTTTGTATTTCCTCAATTAATTTATTAATTATCTTTAACCATTTAGGTACATTCATCGTGTTTGTATATATTTGAATAAATCAAGTATTTATGGAATCTTTGATCTTCTTTTTATTCGATGGACGTATAATCCACCAAAAGACATTCAAGATTACTTGTAAAAACGGTTAAATAAGGGATGAAAATAATGTTACTTAGCACCATTTCTCTGTTGGTATATATTCTTGTAATTGATGTTTATGTATTCTATATGTAGTTTTAGAAAATACTAGTAATATATATATGCTCATGTTTATTCAATGGTCATTATCAATTAATCATAATATCATTTAAGATGAATACAATAACTGTTCTATGTTCAGTGCATGGTCTACTCGACAAGAAAATGAAAGAGATTATTAATTCGTAAGTGTATATTTAATTCATTTTATTTGATATTAAAAGTAGTTTAGCATGTAATATGTTTAATTCATATTCAATATGCAGTATTGTGGAGCAAGTGAATATGATGAACAATGTCAAAAGAAAGCCCTCATGGATCTCTCCTAAAGTAAGTGGCCTGATTACCTGTTTCTTTCATTTACATTCATTTGTATTTACATTTATGTGTGGTAACATTAATTTTTAGACGAGGAAACAACCCAGGACATATAAGTGTGGGTATTATGTTATGAAACACATGTTAAACACTGTCCTTTCCGACATTTTTGATTCATGGGATAAGGTATTGTTGCACCCCAAAATTTACACTCTTGATTTAGGCTTATGTTTCATCATGAATATCATATTGTATTGCATTCATACATTGTGATGGGATCAAAGTACTTTGGTTATCAAGTCTTCCTCAAAGCCTTGAAGGTTGTTTTCATTGACAAATTGCTCAAGAAGAATCCTATCATCTAAACCTTAAGATATTTCAAGCTCAAGAGCTATTGCATGTCTCAAGATGCTTCATCCATCTTTTTGGATCTTCAGAGGATTGAGGTTTGTGTTTGACTACAAGGGGAATCACTCATTGGGTTCACCAGCCAAATTAGGGTTTTGTTGAGCAAGGCTATTGATCAATGTACAAGTCCTGATTTTGGGAGATACAACATTTCTTTGATATTTGAAAGGTCTTTGTACAAGGAATTGGTCAGGATGCCCAGAGGATTTGAAGTTTTGAAGATAATTCATCAGTCTCTTAACGTGTTGAGCAAAATTAGGGTTTGGGATTTCATCAAGATTTCTTGAGGATTTTGAAGTAAGACTTTGCACATGGCCTTTATATGTTTGGAAGATAATATGTTTGAAGTTTCAGTCATCAATTTTGAAGGGAAGTGGACCAATTGACTCAGAGGGGCAAAATGGTCGTTTTGGTAAAAATCAGTCAAAGTTGACCAAGGGATTTTTTGTCCAACCATCAATTCAAGGATGTAATTTTCATATTTCAAATCCATTTTGGTAATTGGATCAAAGAGATTGGAGTTTAGGATGAAACTTGTTCTTGAAGAAACCCTAAAAGTTACTAATTTTGGAAAATAAGGACTTAATTTCAAAAATTCATATTTTATTCATCCTTGATCAAAAAGATGTAAATGAAATATGCTTGGAAAGCTAAGAGAATGATATTTCATATTATTTTGGTCTCATGTCCATATTGATAAGGAATCAAGAGTTGTGGCCTTTTGAAGTCATAAGATTATAGGTCATTTTTCAAAATTAATGAATTTCAAGCCAAATTTTAAGAACCTTAATGGATCAATTTGCAAAAACTATAAACTAGGGGATTGTAAATCCTTTCAAGACCTTTCCAAATTGTGCTCATTTGTGCCAAAATTCAAAAGTATGAGCATGTTATGAGTTTTGGAACTTTTTGGCATTTTAGTGAAACTTGACAAATATGCAAAATGGCCATTTCTTACAAACTCAAGTTTTAGCCATTCCTATTGCTTCTAATCAAGCCCATTGGTAATTTGTGACATGATGAGGCCCATCATGCCAAAGTTTGAGCTGCACGTGAGCAAATGAAAAAGGAATTCGTGGTTTTGCAAAAAATGGCATGAAGTTGCCTAATCACCAACACTAGCTTAATGCAAGGATTTAAGTCCTAATCTTGTTGCTAATCTCTTCCTGAGGGTAAATGGATTAAAATGCACACAAAAATCAAGCCAACACACGAGGGATTTCAAGGTTGCATGTGCATACTTGATTTTGGCCAAAAGAAGATTTCTTTGATTTCAAGAGCTTTCAGCGCGAAAAGCCTATCCTACCCCCCTCTTGATGCTCTATATATTGAGAAGCAAGCCTCAGTGAGAAGGGTTTGTGCCTCATTTTATCAATCAAAGTTAGAAACTCCATAGCATGTAGCTCTGCATTTTTCTTCGATTCTTCCATCTCCCTTGCGCGTTTTGGTCAATTCTTCTTGCATTCTCTTCTCCAAGTGATAAGGATTGTAGATCGAGGCTTAGATTGTAATTGGAGTGAAGGAGACAGTAGATCCATTTTTTCTTAAAGGTATGAATTCTCAACTTTGAATTCTGATTTCTAGCCATGCCTCGTGTGATTTAAGTTCATAATCGTGTTATTTGGAGTCTATGGAATGATTCTAAAGCTTTGTAGCGTTTAATTTGATGAATTATGCATGTTTGGATGTTTTGAAACTCGAGATTCAGAGTGATTTTGTTCATATTCATGGCTTGATTGTAGACAGTATGGTTGATGATTCGACTTGATTCCAATTGCAATTTTGTAGTATGAAATGCTAACTTTGATTTGCCTTTGATTTCATGAAAAATGATGCAAAATTGAGTGAGTTGTGTTGATCTGAAAGTGTGCCCTAAGCCTGAGATATGCGCGCGTTTTTTTGAACATCCAAAGGTTGAAGATGATGTGGTGGCACATCATGATTGGCATGTTTGAATTTTTTGGCTTATTTGAATTTTTGTTTTATTTGGCATTTTGTTTAATTTTGTTTTCTGATCAAAACACATTCAAAAATTCCAAAAAAATTACCATATTTTCTAGTATTTGTCATATTTTTTTGGATTTTTTTTTAATAATCTGATTGGTTTAAAAAATTCATAGGTTTAATTAATTAATTATTCAAGGTTTATTTTTATTTTATTAGTTTTATTGATCAAAAAAATCTACAAAAATTATTTGAGAACCACAAAATAATGTGAAAATTGATTCTGACTTTGGTTCATCATTTTTCTTATTTTTGATTAAAAATTTAATTTCAAAAGGTTATTTGTAATATTTGTTTTTTTTTAATACTTCTATTAACTCAAAAATTCCAAAAAAAATCATGTAATCTTGTTTTTAATCATAGAATCCGATCATATTTTTGCTTTGACCATTTCATGATTTTTGGTTTTGGTGTTCATTTTCTTGCCCTTTAAATAATAATTCAATTAATAATTGTTTTTTTTTTGTTTTTTTATATTTTCCTTTTATCCAAAAAATTCACAAAAATTCAAGGATGTATGTTTTTAGCCCTAATATTTGAATATAATTTTTGTTGGGTATTTTTATGACTTTTTGATTTAAATACTATTTTGATATGTGAATATTTGTTATTGGCCCAATTGTTTGAATATTAATTGCTTTCTTGACTTTTCCTAATTCAAAAAATATGAAAAAATATATTTTCTGACATTTAGGGTTTCTTGATATTTTGCATGACCTTGGCTTAATTTGTTTGAATTTTGATCCTATTTAATTAATATTTGGGATTAAAAGTCAAACATTTAGGGTTTTGTTGCTTATAGTGCAAGTTTCATATTCAAAACCTTTGTGCTTTGAACTTTTATTGGAATGCAGGTCTTGATTATGGTTCATGAATGCGTTAGGGATTTAAAAACCATTTTTCTTGAATTATTTGACTTGGTTTGACATTTTTCCACAAATAATTTTGAAAACTTGTCTAGTTTGGTGGTTTTGCCAACTAGTCTTGAACTTTGAATTTCACTTGGCCTCTTCCTCAATCATTCATGAACTTATGGCTTGCATTCTGACTTCTAAACACTTCCAAGATGTTATTATATTTTTGGTTTGAATCATGGATCCTTGTTCCTATTTTTGATGTAATTTTGAAGTAAAGGTACCCAATTGAGTTTGCTTATCTTATTGCAATTTGTTTGATGGCCAATGAACTTGAGTGAGGCCTATAATTGGGAACCTAATGATCATGTTGGTTCTGACTTGTCCATTTTAGCTCAAGTCATTTCATTTATAAGCTTCTTGTTTGAATATTTTGAACCATCTAATGCATTATGTAGGTTTCATTTCCTATTGTGTTCATGAAGATGTGATTGAATTAGCTATGCATGATTGAAATGTGTTTGCTACTGACTTGCATGGTCTTTGTTCATATTATTCCCAAGCTCTTATGATCCTTGATTGACATTCAATTGTCAATTCAACATGGTGATAGAAAGGAGCAACATTCCCCTGCTTTTCTTGACCTAATCTATGCATATGCTTGTTTCTTCTTGTTTATCATGTCTAAAAGCCATCATGTTTGTTCTCACTTTTTCACCTTATGGAATACTAACTTGGTTGTTGAATGTGCGAGGTACTCTGAGAAAGTTGCCACTTTTGGCTTGAGGCTTTTCTGTGTTTCACTTTATTTGTGAAACACAATCTATTATACTGGAATTGTTTTGTGCTTGGCATGTTTGATGGTTTATGCAGGACATATATATATATATATATATATATATATATATATATGATTGTGAATGCCATACATTGCCCCTGGGACTTGTTCGAATCTGACAGATTCCTGACTCAATTTGTTTACTGATGCCAGCTTGCTTGAAGTTTCTCTAGGTTTCTTTTATTCTTGCTTGATTACTATAGATAGTTATCTGTTTGGTATTATACTACTTCCTTTCTCCCATTTTCATTTTGCATAACTCTCTGATTGCATGATGGGACCTCTATTGTTGATATATGTTAGGAGGCCCTCTGGTTTTTATCTGATGTATGTATTGTGTTATTGATCGATGAGTCACTCAATTTAGAAATTGAGATCACGACTTCGCTCTTATTGCATGTTCCCTATAGGATGTTTATTGCTTTTCTTATTTAATTGTTGATCGATGAGTCACTCAATTTAGAAATTGAGATCACGACTTCGCTCTCATTGCATGTTCCCTATAGGATAGTTTTGTTAAGCTTTCTTTGACATGCTGATTAAGGTAGGAATCCATCTATGCTAACATAGGATAGGACTTTCCTTTACCCTCAACCTTAGGGTCAACCTTTGTATGATAACACTAGGGATAGTACTAGGTTAGTCTCCCTTAGTTGTTTTCCCTTTCTATGCATTCTGCATCTTAAAACAAAAAATTGTCTTCTTGGAAAAGCATAAGACACTTCTAATAAACTCAAACCCTTCTTCAAAGTAAAAGATACAAACCAATATTGCTTTGTCTGTGGTATCTTGAAGCCGATGTTTCTCCATCGCACATGTTTTTTATCCTACTTTGATTCTCAATATCATTGTTAGGTATGATGTTTTGCCATCTGTTTTTAGTGATGTTTCACCATCACACATGTTTGTTATCCTACTTTGATTCTCGATATCATTGTTAGGTGTGATGTTTTTTCATCCGTTTTGTTGATGTTTCGCCATCTTTGCCATGATTTCTTTGTTACCTTCTAGTCGATGTTTTGCCATCACACATTTGATTGAAGCCTATGTTTCTCCATTGCACATGTTTGTTATCCTACTTTGATACCCAATATCATTGTAAGGTGTGATGTTTCGTCATCCATTTTAGTGATATTTCGCCATCTTTGCCATGATTAACTTGTTACCTTTTAGCCAATATTTCTCCATTGCACATTCGTTTGAAGCCGATGTTTCGCCATCTCACATGTTTGATTATCTAACTTTGACTCTCAATGTCACTGCTAGGTGTACTGTTTTATCATTCCATGTTTCACCATCTTTGACATGTTGCTTTGTTAATATTTAACCGACGTTTTTCCATCTCATTTGTTTATTGTTTTATTCGATGTTTTGCCATCTTTTCTGTTTTTGTTGTCTTAACTAAAAAACACAAACCAACCGAAACACATAAGCCGAAATACGGCTGCTCTGATTCCTTAAAAGGGATACGTAGGCATTGGGGTAGGGCCCAATCGAGCACAACTTTTATTTTCCCTACATTGTTTTCTTTTTCTTTCGCATGCATTCCCTTTTCAGTTTTAAGCCATAGACATAGGATTTGACCACACCCATTAGATTAGACAACAAGAGTGGATATCGTAGAGTACTACGGGCGTGTGGGGTGCTAACACCTTCCCCTCGCGTAACAGACTCTCTTACCTGATCTCTCGGTCGAAAGACCGTGATTTCTCTGTTTTCAGGTTTTCTCGATGTTTACCTTTCCATTTCGGTGGGATAAAAGACGTTCGGTGGCGACTTCATTGATGTTTCATTAGCATCCAGATGACAGGTTTCGGCCGCATAGTTTCAGCTGGCGAATTCACTGGGGAAAGATTGACCTTTTGCTGGTCCATCCTGGAGTCGATCCTAGCTCTTGTTTGTTTTCTTTTTTTTTTGGTGTTTATTTTACCGCTTTGCATATTTATCTGTTTGCATTGCATCCTATGTGCACTTTACTTTCTACATATTGGATTTGGCTGGACTGTTTGGTTTCTGGATTTTTCTTGATGGGTGGGTTGTTCCATGAGGTAAAAGGCCTCGTACCCAGGCTATGAGTGAATTCCATAGGAACTAGGAATAGAGTGGCCATGGTAACTATGAGGCAGATGATTTGTAGACCTGACCATGAGACCCATGACTTTGGAGGTAGTTCGGATAGGTGTTATCATATGATGATACCGACATCCGAGCTCTCGTACTCTGATTTGGCTTTTAACCTTACCTTGACCTAGACTACACCTGTGAGAGGGGAGGACAAACTTTTCTTACAGGTACAGGTATTGTTGGTGACTTTGTGTTGTGAAGGTGACTCAGGTTCCCATGATAGTCATTGAAGCCTCGAGATTCTCTTGTGATCTTGAGTGGTGTTGTTCTGTAATGGTCCAGCCATGATCCGGTGTGAAACTTTGATTTTGTCATATTGCACCATAGAATATTTATTTCTAAAAAATGATGTAAGAAAAATAACTAGCATACGCATGTCATTTTCCAGGGACATTCAAGAGTCTTCTTTCCATCAGAAATGGCTGGTCTCCCTCCAGTTGAGTGTAATTCAGTTCATGTTAAAGAGCTTACCAGGCATACTTTCTCTTATCAGATTCCTACCATTGATGTGTCCGAGTTGAAGAGGTTGAGTTCTTATTTGAAGGGTGATGTTCTGAATAATTTCAACAAAAATTATGGAAACTTGCTACTAGTCCTTAATACCCCAGTTGACCCGATGGCTTTGATTACTCTCCTCCAGTTTTATGACAAAGAATTATGGTGTTTTACTTTTCAAGATTATCAACTGGTTCCCACCTTAAAAGAGTACGCGTACCTACTTAATATCAAGTTGTCTGATGAAGTTCCTTTTGTCCAAGTACCAGAGAAGCCAAAATTCGAAGTTATTGTTTAGATTCTTCGTTTAAGTTGGAAAGAGGTGAAAGACAATTGGAGGTCCAGTGAGGGTATTACAAGGTTTTATTTGGATTTCTTAGTGAAGAAAGCTGAAGACTAGGGAAAATAAAGGTAATTGGAGTGACTTCGGTTCTCTATTTGCTCTCATGATATACGGGATCGTCCTCTTCCCTTGCAAGAGAAATTTTATGGATTTGGCGGCTATTTGTGTTTTTAGAAACAAGAACCCGATACCAACACTCTTGGCGGATACTCTTTACACCATTCACTCCAGGCATGGAAAAGTGGTAATGTAGGTTTATGCCATTCGATGTTGTATCAATGGTTTAAGTTGCATCTACTAGTAAGTGGCCCCTTCGTGGATACCAGGCTTTCTCTATGATGGTCTTCGAGGCTTATCAACCTTACTTCATTTGATATCCAGTGGAATTATGACATCATGGAAATATGAAGTGTTATCACTAGCTGCGGAGATTTCCCTAATGTTACCCTCATAGGAACTAAGGGATGCATCAACTATAATCATGTGCTTGCTTATCGTCAATTGGGATATGCAATGGATGGACCGCCAAAGGTTGGGAAGGTGTCTGAGTCAGTATATTTTGCTAGGGGAAGTGATCCTGTGATGTTGAAAAGAGTGACAAGTGCTTGTAAGGGAATTCACAAAAAGTATAGAACTACTTTGGGCAAGAAGGTTCCTATTTTTAGGGTTCCTTATATGGAGTGGGTTAAAGCCAGGATTAAGATCTTACGGTTACCATTTGCAAGGTCGGCTCCTCTATACGAGCAACCTCCTTCTGTTTCAAGTAACACGGTGCCTACCGAGATGTTCACCCAGGTTCATGTTGAGAACATTCAGCTTCGTGCAAAAGACCATGAGGCAGGGATGAAACTTTATTGGGCAGATCAAGAAAGGGCCGACTTAGCTCGTAAACTCAAGGAAGCTCAAGGGGAAACTTCTGATGCAACTGGTTTTAGGAAGAGATCTCATGCTGAAATGGAAGAAGAACTGAGTAAGACTCATCAAGAGTGTCAGAAGCTTCAGGTATCTGAAAATAGCTACAGGAAGAAGATTTAAAACTTGGAGAAATAGCTCAAAGACAAAGTTTCTCAGCTTGAGAAGGAAGTGGCTCAGAAGCGTGTTGCAGAAGATCGGTTCCAGGAAAGTAAAGTAGTCGCATCCCAACTTTTAAAGGAGAAAGCCAGACTTGATGAGTACTGTCAACATCTTGAAGCATGTTTAGTTCCGGAGATTTAGTTATGTTATTTACTTTTAGTATGTTGGTCACCCCCAGAATTGTTAGAAGGGACCAATTGTTTGTTGTTACTATTCAGTTCTTTTTGCTTTATTTGTTAAGACATGTATTTAGTTGTGAATCATTTTACTCTTAATGGTATGAAGTCACTTAGACATTGTTTCTTTCATTTATAAATAATTTGAAGTGTTCATCCTATTATCTTTTCTCTTTTGATTATACGGTTGCACGCCGTGACTGATGAATAAAAGGACTCTTAGATACCTGGAAATGATAAACATATCATGCACATCATGCATTTCATAACATTACAGGTTATCTCAAGACGGTTTTCTTATTCTTCTGCTTTTCTTATTCAGAATTTAAGATGACTACTCATCAGTATTCCACCAGAAACAACTTGCCAAGACAGATGGAACAGGTTCAAGCTGAACTCGCTGAAATGAGGGCCTAGATGGCTACTCAGATGACTCAGTTCATGGAGGTTATCACCAACGTGAAACGCCGGCAGGAGGAACTGGCTTCTATTGTCAACAACCAGCGTCGCCATCCAGGCGATGGTGGAAATCAAGGGCTCTATCAGGACGTTTCTGTAGGATTAAGGGATGTGCAAGATCAGCCTGCTGGAAATTTTCACGGGATGCCCGGAAACCCTTTTGTGCGCAGCGTAGGGCAGTTTCCCCCGTCTCCTGGACCTCGTCTTATGGGGAACAGAAGAGTTAATCAGGGCGGTGTAAGGAATTATCAGGAACATGATTATGACTTTGACCAGGATAAAGATCAGTTTTCTGTGCGTCATTCAGAGCCGGGGCTTCAGATTGAGGATATGAAGTATCGTTTGTTGGAAGAGCGTCTAAAGGTTGTGGAAGGGCAAGGAGTCCTTGGTATGGATGCTAATGATCTTGGGTTGGTGTCTGGGGTGAAAGTTCCTCCAAAGTTCAAGCCTCCAACATTTGAAAAGTACAACGGAACTTCATGTCCTATTACTCATGCAACTGCCTATTTCCGGAAGATGTCGGTGCATACCGAGGATCAAGGGCTTTTGATTCACTTTTTCCATGATAGCCTATCTAGGGCATCCCTGGAGTGGTACATGAAGCTGGAGAAAACCCATATTCGTTGCTGGAATGATCTTGCTCGGGCTTTTGTCAAACATTATCAGTACAATGTGGATATGGCACCTAATCGCACTCAGTTACAGAATATGTCACAGGGACCAAAAGAATCTTTCAAGGAATACGCTCAGAAGTGGCGTGAGTTGGCTGCGAGGGTTCAATCTCCACTCATGGAGAGAGAACTCATTGATATGTTTATGAGTACCCTACAAGGGCCGTTTTATGAACTTATGATAGGAAGTACTTCGGCAGGATTTGAAGACTTGGTTATGGCTGTTGAAAGAATTGAAGTGGGTTTGAAATTGGGGAAAATTCAGATTGGAGGTTCTAGTGGCTCATCAGGGGGCAGTAAGAAACCATTCAACACTTACCCTAAGAAGAGGGAAGGCGATGCAAGCGCAGTTTACTCTCATAGAGAAAGAAGAGAGGATCGTCAGCACCAACAACTCAATGTTGTTTCTATTCCTGTTAATGCTCCACCGCAGCAGAGACCAAATGCAGTGCCACAACAACAAAGGAAGCAGGATGCTCCCTGTCAGTATAATAATCAACAACAGAGACAGCCAAGGAAGTTTGATCCCTTGCCAGTAACTCTTATTGAAGCACTCCACCACCTGCTTGATTTGAAGTTGATCAGTTTGAGAAATATGCCACCGCCACCCGCAAGGCTCCCTGTTAACTATGATGTTAATGCTAGATGTGAATTCCATTCAGGCGGAGTTGGTCATTCCACTGACAATTGCTTTGCATTGAAATGTAAAGTACAAGACTTGTTGGATGCTAAGGTGATTAAGTTTACCCCAGTGACTAGTCCAAATGTTACTCAGAACCCAATGCCTAGGCATGGAGGGGGCGTTGTTAACATGATTGATGATAATGTTGAAATGTTGAATTTAATCATGAATGTGGAACAAGTAACTACTCCGTTGAGCTTTATTAAGAGGTATTTGCTTGACAATTCTATTTTCCCAGGTTGTACTTCATAATATACCAAGTGTAGAGAACAACCGAAGGGCTGTGATGATTTAAAGGCCGGTATCCAGTTGTTGATAAAAGAGGGGTCCCTGCAATTTGATAGAAAACCAAGCTACTGTAATATTATTGAAGAAGATGTTGTTGTGATATCTATTCCTTACACCCCTGCACACATTCCTACCCCATCAAGGGCACCCCCTCTATTGATTACAGTACCTAGTCCCATGCCGTATACCAGTGAGAAGGATGTCTCGTGGCATTACGGTGCCGACGTTTATTACCACGGGGTAAAGCAGGAGGTTACTAATCGTTTGTCCGAGAAAGAATGTACTGAAGGTGATGAAGAGGAAGTCCATAACTTTTCCTGTGTGGGTCGAATGACTAGAAGCGGGAGAGTATTTGGTCCTTCCAATGTGCAAGATGCGGCAGATGCTTCTACAAAATAAAAAGGAAAACAGCAGGAGATGATTAGTAACCCAAGGGTTATGCCTGTCAATGTGACTCAACCAAATCCGATACCAGAAGCTTCTTCAGTTCCCGATGAGTTTGAAGAGTTAATGCGAATCATCAGAAAGAGTGATTATAGCATAATTGATCATTTGAGCCATACTCCTTCTAAGATGTCTATCTTATCTCTGTTGATTTATTCAGAACCTCACATAAATGCTTTGATGAAATTGTTGAAGAATGTGTTCGTGCCACATGAGGTAACAGTCAATCAACTTGAAAATGTCTGTGCTAATATATCTTCCGGGAATGGTTTGGGCTTCACCGATTTTGATCTTCCTCTAGATGGACCAGACCATAACAAAGCGTTGCATATTTCAATGGAGTGCAGAGGCACTACTTTATCCCGGGTTTTGGTAGACACAGGATCGTCTTTAAATGTATTGCCCAAATCAGCATTGATGAAGATTGATTATTCTGGACTAGAGTTGTGCCCTAGCGATTTGATGGTGAAGGCGTTTGATGGGTCTCGAAGGTCAGTATTTGGGGAAGTGGAGTTATCAATCAAGGTTGGTCCTTGCACCTTCACGGCTACATTTTTTGTGATGGATATACAGCCATCATACTGTTGCTTGTTGAGGAGGCCATGGATTCATAAAGCAAGAGCAGTCACTTCTACTCTTCATCAGAAACTCAGGTATCCTGCAGAGGGAAAGGTGATAATTGTGTGCGGAGAAGAAGAGTACATTGTGAGTCATTTGACGTAATTCCTCTATGTTGAAGTTGAAGGTGAGATACATGAGACTCCCTTTCAAGCGTTCAAGACAGTTCATGCTGTCAATTTTCCTCCTCCAGAGCAGAAAAAGAAATCGGAAACTGTTATGTCTTCTCTCAAAGATGCAAAAGCTGTAGTGGAAGGTGGTAACCCTGAAGGTTGGGGTCAGGTGCTAGACGTTACTCCGAATTTTGAGAAATTTGGTCTTGGTTTTATCCCAGGTCAGCAGAGTGCAGCTCCTAGAGAATCTAGTTTATCTTCTCTTGTGAAATTTTCCCGTCCTTGTGCTACTCGAGAAGGACACGTCAATGCAGTTGGCGATGATAGGATTGATGGCTACAATGTTGAAGATTGGATTCGTCCAAGTATTCCAGGCCAGACACTCAACAATTGGACTTCTGTGGATGTTATCCAAGTTTCAAGTGATGAGGAGTAATTTTCTTGTTTCTTTTATTATCATATCATAATTCCTACGCTCTTCCCAAGGCGTAGTGGATCATTTGTGTAGGGTCACCATGTTTATTTTTCAGTTTATCATGAAATAAAGGACATTTTTGCATTCAAAATCTTGTTCTTTTTCTTTTTAAATGGCAATGTTTCTCTTTTCACACATTGTCACTAAAAACGCAAAAAAATGTCATTCATGCAGATGCACTCCCACCACCGATTCTATCGATAACGACTCTGTTGTGGCTCATTATGTCTTTGATACTCCTATTTATCAAGCCGAAGAAGAAGCATATGAGAATTGTGGTCTTCCTGAGGAATTAGCAAGACTGTTGGAACAAGAAGAGAAATTCCAGCCGAATCTGGATTCAATTGAGGTGGTGAATATTGGCACAGAAGAAGTAAGAAGAGAAGTCAAGATATGGGCAGATCTCGAAGAAAGTGTAAAGGTCAGAATGATTGAGCTACTCCGTGAGTATTCTGATATCTTCGCTTGGTCTTATAAGGATATGCCTGGGTTGGATACAGATATAGTGGTGTATCGATTGCCTCTCAAAGAAGGTTGTTCCCATGTCAAGCAAAAGCTCCTAAGAACTCATCCTGAGATGTCCAAGAAGATCAAGGAGGAGGTTCATAAGCAGTTGGACACAAATTTCTTAAAGGTTGTCAATTATTCTCCATGGATTTCAAATATTGTGCATGTGCCCAAGAAAGATGGTAAGATCAGGATGTGCGTGGATTATAGGGATTTGAACAGGGCCAGCCCTAAAGATGATTTCCCTTTGTCGCATATTGATGTGTTGGTCGATAACACTTCTCATTCCAAAGTATTTTCGTTCATGGATGGCTTTTCGGGTTACAATCAAATTAAGATGGCCCCGGAGGATATGGAGAAGACAACATTCATCACGCCTTGGGGAACTTTCTGTTATAAAGTGATGCCGTTTGGTTTGAAAAATGTTGGGGCAACATATCAGCGCGTCATGGTCACTCTCTTTTATGATTTGATTCACAAAGAGATTGAGGTATATGTAGACGATATGATTGCCAAGTCTGACACAGAAGGGGAACATCTTGTTCATCTGGAAAAATTGTTCGAGAGACTGAGGCAGTTCTTGCTAAGGTTGAATCCGAATAAGTGCACCTTCGGGGTGAGATCCGGCAAGCTGTTGGGATTTATTGTAAGTGAAAAAGGTATCGAGGTGGACCTGACCAAGGTCAAAGCGATACAGGAAATGCCTGAGCCAAGAACAGAGAAGGAAATATGTGGCTTCTTAGGAAGGTTAAACTATATTTCCAGATTTATTTCTCATCTCACAGCCACCTGTGAACCTATGTTCAAGTTGTTAAAGAAAAGTCACACAGTGAAATAGAATAAGAATTGTCAGAAGGCCTTTGACAAAATAAAAGAATATTTGTAAGAACCTCTAATACTCATGCCTCCAGTGGAAGGAAGGCCACAAATCATGTACTTAACTGTGTTGGAGACCTCAATGGGTTGTGTCCTCGGTCAGCACGACGAGACAGGGAAGAAAGAGCGGGCTATTTACTACTTGAGTAAGAAGTTTACAAAATGCGAGTCAAGGTACTTATTGCTGGAAAAGACTTGTTATGCACTTTCCTGGGCCACCAAACGTCTGAGGCAATACATGTTCACTCACACCACCTACTTGATATCCAAAATGGATCCAATCCAGTACATTTTTGAGAAACCAGCTCTTACAGGCAGGGTAATCCATTGGCAGATGATACTCACCGAATATGATATCCAATACACTACTCAAAAGGCGATTAAGGGTAGTGTACTGGCCGACCATCTTGCTCATCAGCCCATGAATGATTATGAACTGATGAAGTTTGATTTTCCAGATGAGGAAATTGTGTATATTCGGGATTGTAACATACCAGACCCAGACGAAGGACCCGAGCCGAAATCACGTTGGACGCTTGTTTTTGATGGTGCCTCTAATGCCATGGGCAACGATGTCAGAGCTATTATCACTTCTCCTGAGGGATACCACATTCCTTTCACGGCTCGTATTTGTTTCGATTGCACTAACAACATGGCCGAATATGAAGCTTGCATTTATGGTATTGAAGCGGCGATCGACTGCGCATCAAATTTTTGAAAGTTTACGGGGATTCCAATCTTGTTATCAGCCAGATTAATGGAGATTGGGAGACTCGCCATCAGAACCTAATTCCCTATCGTGAGCATGTTATGAAGCTAATTCCGTACTTCGAAGAGATCACGTTTGAACACATTTCCAGAGAAGAAAACTAATCTAGCTGATGCACTGGAAACTTTGTCCTCCATGTTCAAGGTTAAGTGGGCTAATGAGGTTCCCTCCATTACTATCAGAAGTTTGAGTGAGCCAACTTTCTGTTTTGAGGCCAGTTTGGAACCAGATGGTAATCCTTGGTTTTATGACGTTAAGCGGTATTTGGAAACACAAGAGTACCCGGAAGGGGCATCCATAACAGATAAGAAGTTCTTAAGAAGATTTCCATCCAAGTTCTTTCTCAGTGGTGGTGTGTTGTACAGAAGGCATCATGATGGTTTACTGCTTAGATGTGTTGACAAGAAAGAAGCGGATAGAATCATTAAGGAGATACATGAAGGTGATTTTGGGATCCATTCCAACAGGCACACTATGGCTAAATATATTTTGTGAGCAGGTTATTATTGGTCCACCATAGAGAATGACTGTTACAATCATGCACAGGTTTGCCACAAATGTCAAGTCTATGTTGATAAGGTGTATGTGCCGCCAGTACCTTTGAATGTCTTGACTTCCCCTTGATCGTTTGCGATGTGGGGGAATTGATATGATCGGCAAGATTGAACCGACTGCGTCCAACGGGCACCGTTTCATTCTGGTTGCCATCGATTACTTTACAAAATGGGTCGAAGATGCATCCTATGCCAATGTCACCAAGCAGGTAGTGACTCGGTTCATTAAGCACAACATTATCTATCGCTACGGAGTGCCTGAAAGTATCATCACCGATAACAGGTCTAATTTGAACAAAAAGATGATGAAGGAGCTTTGTGAGTCCTTCAAAATCAAGCATCATAACTCTTCCCCATATAGACCAAAGATAAATGGCGCTGTCGAAGTGGCCAATAAGAATATCAAGAAAATTATGCAGAAGAAGGTGGTAACCTATAAAGATTGGCATGAGATGCTGCCTTTCGCTTTGCATGTTTATCGCACCACTGTGCGTACTTCGACTGGGGAAACCCTATTTTCATTAGTTTACGGCATGGAAGCAGTATTGTCGGTAGAGGTCGAGATTCCTTCTCTTAGGATCATGAGAGATGTTGAGCTAGATGAAATTGAATGGGTACAGAATCGGCTGGATCAGTTGGAACTTATTGACGAGAAGAGGTTGACGGCTGTATGTCACGGTCAGGTATATCAGCAAAGGATGAGGAAAGCTTTTGATAAGAGGGTACGACCTCAGTGTTACAAACCAGGTGACCTTGTGCTCAAGAGGATAATTCTTCCCCAGGGAGATCCCAGGGGAAAGTGGGTTCCAACTTATGAAGGTCCTTTCGTGGTCAGAAAAGTTTTCTCTGGAGGGGCAATGATGCTCACGACTATGGGTGGAGAGTACTTCCCTCTCCCTGTGAATGCTGACTAGTTAAAAAATACTTTGCATAAAAAATAATAATAACCCGCTAAACTGAAAACCCGAAAGGGCGGTTTAGGCAAAAAGAGGGTGTCCTGGTGAATCGAAAACCCGAAAGGGCGATTCAGGCAAAAGTTAGGGGCTTAAAGCAAATGACTACGCTCAGCATGAGCCTTTTGTTTCTTTCGTTTGTTTTGTCACCTGGCATGAGCTCGATGTTAATCCAAGAATGATCTGTCTGAAAGCAGGAAGATGAGAGTCATAAGAGTCATAGCAGAGTCGGGACTCGATGGATATTCACACTTACATTGCCATTTGTAAATGCTTGCTTGTTTGCTTCGATTTTTTAATTACTTACTTCCAAATGTAAATGCCTTTTTCACAGGCTAATTTCTCAAAATCAATAGAATATCTTCTTTCAAGTATACGCATATTTTTCTTTTCTCTCTTTTTACTATTTTGTTTGCAAAAAACGTCCAATATTTTTTGATAAGCATGAGCATATAAACTTCGTGGCCCTTACATAGATATGATAATCTAAGTCATGGTTAGTTGATCGCTCGAAATATGGATAACAAACGTCACCACCGCTGTGCAAGGGGCATGTTTATTTCTCTGTTTGTTGGACTTCTCTTTCACTCTTTTTAGGCATTTTGCCTTGACATCTTGTTACACAGCTCCGTGTTGTTGGTGAAATCATGGGTCAGGGTAATATCAAGGTTACGGCAAGTCAACAGGACCGGTGAACTTGGTCGGAGATACTGCTTCCTCATAATGGCTTTTATTATGTTTCTTTGTCGTGCTCTCATGTGTCGTCTTGATTGATTGTTTTAAGCATTGTCTGCATATAGGATTTTGTTTATAGCTGAATGTCAGTCTTGATGCGTTGAATATTTTTTCTTTGAAAAAAAATTGTTTCATTTTACTTAATCCATCCTGTATCACTCTTTAATCAATTTTTTCGGGCATTTTGATATCAACTGTGCCAATTCTTTTGCTTAGCCAAGAGTTTGGAGGAAGGACTTTAGATTAAAACGATGATTGTAGTGGTATGCTTTTGAGTAGAACCCGTTGATGATGTACAGGAATTGTTTTAACCCCCAAACACCGGAGATATAAGGGAGTGAGACCTTCGTTAACCCCTCTAAGCCTTCGAAGTAGAAGTTTCTTTTCCGTTCAAAAAAAAACCTTATTTTTTTTAACTAGGGGCAGGGTAGATGTTCATTTAATTTGCCCAAGCATTCAAATTTCAGAAGGAATGTCCCATTTGAGGATCACCACATTTTATCTTTCGCATCATGAGATTAGGAAAAATGTCTAAACCACGATGTTCATTTCCTCACAAAGCCCTGAGGTCGAGATCGAATCGATACAATAATGGCTATCCCTCGCCGACCAAGGAATGAGGCATTTGTTTTCTTCAAAAAAGAAAGAAAGAAAGAAAAAGTTCGAAGACCTAAAGTCACACTGACTTTTTCGGAATGGAAAGCATGAATAAGAAAGAAACAAAAGGCATCGCTAAGTCGAAACTTGAAAACAAGTCGCTTAGGCAAAAGTTAGGGCATCCCGCTAGACTCCCAAAATGGAAATTCAAAAGATATTGTCCAGGAAAAAGTTAGGGAAAAGTAGAGCCTAAAAAGAAGAAAAAAGGGAGAGTGATTATCCCGTATAGTTTTCATCAAAGGAGGAACAATAATGTAAAAAAAAAAGACCAAAGCAGCAGAAGTTAAGCGACAATCATGCTGGAGAATTTGTCGTGATCACTCAGTCATTATAAATCTTTTTGAAAAAATGAATGCTTGTGATAAGTCAACTGAACTTAGGACAGGAGAATATCACGAAGGGGGCGGGCATCGAATAACTTGAGCCTTGAAAAACCTTTTTTCAAAAAGAACCTTGAACCAGGCCACGTTACAACCTTAAAAGTCCTAACTGAAACAAGGGTTTAACTCGAAGGCATACTACAACAGGATAACATTTCCTAAACTCCCAAAATATGTGTTGCATAGCCATGTTGGTATCTTATCACCCGCGTTTTAACTCGTTTTTTAAAAAAAAGGGAAAGAAAAGTTTTTAAAACGTTTTTGCACTCTAGCCAGTGATTCATTCACAACAGAGATGCGACACTTTGTTAAGTTCTTCAAGGTTTAAATGATCATCGCATCAGGTCTATCATTCTCAATAAACATTTTTCTGTATGCAAAACAGTTGTTTGACATCAAAAGAGTTTACACGTTGAACACTTGTAAAGAGCTTAATGATGGTCAAGAAAGGAATGTTCAGCTATCTTCTATTTTGACAGAGCCCGTGTTTGTTTAGGAATCTGCTGATCCCCAGTGAAGTTTCGTTTCCCCAGTGAAGTTTCCTTTTCCCGGTGAAGTTTCGTTCCCGCAACAAAGTTTTGTGGCTCCATGGTTTTTCTTTCAGAAGCCTCGTTCCAAGACTTCAAGTTTGGATATGTCGCCTATCCCCAATGGAGTCGTTAAGCAGAAACCTACATTCTGGAGAAGTTTCAACTCCCCTTTGAGATTTCCAATAGATATCCCTCGCTTTGACCTCTCATTTCCCAGCCGATCTGTTGACCAGGGCATCTTTATATTAAGGATCTTTTCTTATTCCCCAATAAAGTTTTGATACCGTGTGACTATCTGAAGGATTCATCCTTTGGTTTCATTCCAAGAGAATATCCCTCCGGCGAGATGATCCTCAACAGAGTTCTATCTCCCCGGTGAGGTCCCATCTCTTCGGCAAGGCTTTGTTCCCCCAGTAAAGGTTTTCGTCCCTTTCCAGAAGCTGCAGTGTCGATCTGATTTTCTCTAGGAGTTTGTAATTTATTTTTGCAGCTCCTCTCAATGTTTGTTGCCCGTTTGTTATTCTCCGTGAAGCTTCTTCTCTTTGAGGTTCCTTCCCCAGTGAATTCCCATATTTCCTCCTCTCTTCGAGATTTTGCAATTTATTTTTGCAAAATCATATCAGATTCTGACTTCTTGGTTTTTGGTTTCTCAATTGGCCATTCCCCAGTGAAAATTTTAAACATGCATCATTACATTGCATTTACCAACACGCGTAGCATTTCCATTATATAGAGCCTTGCGCTATAAAAGAAAATTCAAACATGCATCGGAATATAAGCCATTATTATTTCCGTCATCCCCAGGGTTTTGCTAATACCTCAGATTAAATCCCCGGCGAGGTCCTCGTCTTCTTTATCTCGGTTTTATTCACCCCATACCAATATCCTTCTGACGTCAATCATCTTTTGTTTAAGTGTCTACTGTTGATTATAGTTCAATTTCACCCTGGCGCGGTCTTCTCGGGTTTAGTCTTCATTACTCGGTTCATCCCAATGTATATTGATGCACCTTTCCGATTACTATTTTTGTCATGATATTCACTTTCAGCGGTTTTTTAGGCGTTCGCCCTAATCTCCTTGCTTTGGGTCGAGTTTCGTCTCGTCGCTTATGCATGAAATCCAGTCTCGCCCTGGCACTCATCTAGTTTAGTTTCGCCTAACTAGTTATTGAGTCGAGTTTCGTCTCGTTTTTGCTTTCATACCTTGGACCCTTTGACAGTGTTCGTTTACTGAGTGCAGCGTTCATGCTGTGTCCCTGGTTTGAAATCAGTCTCCTTTGTTCCTTGGATTCTCCTATCAGTTTCCGTCTCTATTTATCCATTGATCTGAGACCAGCAGGTGCTCTGAGAAACATGCACTCTCATCACTTCGCTTTGGGTCGAGTTTCACCTTGTTACCCGTGCGTGAAATCCAGTTTCATCCTGGTACTCATCTAGTTTAGTTTCGTCTAACTGGTCTTTGAGTTGAGTTTCGTCTCGCTTTTGTTCCTCATTTCTGAGATTCTTTCAGTTCCTTCATACTGTCTATCTTAGTTGAGATTAGCAAGTGTTTCTAGAATCACGCACTCTAGCCACTTTGCTTTGGGTCGAGCTCAGAGTTTCGTCTCCTCACCCGCGTACGTTTTATTTTCCAGAGCTTAGTTTCGCCCATACTCTGTGATTTGAGTTTTATCTCACCCTTTTTTAAGCCCAGTTTTTCCCTGGCACATTTTTCAGGAGGTTTAGTTGCGTCTACTCTTCTTTGTTTTTGTTCTGTTTCAATCTACATTACAGCTCCACTCTGACGCATGTCTTGGGGGTTTTCTGCTTCTTTTTCTTTCTTCTTCAAGAGTGTAAATTTTTGGGTTCTTTCGTATTCAATCATCTTCAACTCTGAACGCTCGAAAGTTGTCACTTTTCTCACTTATCATGTTGAAGATATTTGAATAGGGGCAGGTATATATGTCATAATATGTTTACATATAATAATATATAAGTTGACATATATTTTAAACACTTTTTTGCTCTTTCTTATGTAGATGTTTAACGACGTAACCCCATTCCCTGTTGAGGACTTTGTCGATCTTCGTAAACGTTGGACGTATATCCAGAATGTGCTTAAGGATCCTAATATTTGATTTATTGAGATGTGCTAATGGCTTATTTTCCATATATGATGATGTGAATATTACTTTTGACTTAAACATATTGTCTTTGATGTAAATATTAATTTTGGCTTTTGATGCACATTGTTAGCTATTTTTTATGCTCTTTTTGCAAGGTTAAAAAAATACGGGTTGTTTTAAATTATATGATATGGTTATAATAGTTATAGAATAAAAATGGAAAGAATTGGAGAAGCAAAGTATTGAAAATTTAAAACAGAGGAAGTTTTGACAGTGGTTATAAAACCTAACCGTGATTGTATATTGAACGGTAACCAAAATAATATAAATTACAAAATGTTGATGCTGAGAATCAAACCTGCGACCTTTAGTTCTATCACAACAATTGGGTTAAATAATCGTTGTAATATGCCACGCTCTTTCTAGAATACAACAACGGTCTCATGACTATGATTGTAAGTACCACATATACAACCACACGCTACATAATAACGAGATATCAAAAGGATGTGCCCCTCAGCATACCTTCAATTCCGCCCGGCACAAGTTGTATTTGTGTGCCCCTCGGCACACAAGCCATTACGATCGACACAAAGGAAAAATGTGTGTCTCACGATACACATAGCATGCCACTCGACAAAACCTAATTTCTGTTTTGTTTTGATGCGCAAATATTTCTCCATGATTCTCTAGTGCCAACGACCTGCATGATTTCCTCCTGGTCTTTCTCCATATACTGAATTTTTGGAAGCACGAAGACACATTCCTATATTTTCTCAAGCAGTTTTGTTACGGAAGAGATATAAAAATAAGGACAGTTATACAAAAAGCTTCTTCTTCCTCTCTATGTTCCTGTACACTTTGTCTCTCGTTGTTGCTATCTCGTTATTGTTATATTATTTTGTACTTTCATTTTTCCTTTCACGCCATTATTGAGTTTAACAATTTAGAGCTTTGTTTAGAACTTAAGCAGATAAACATTCACCTAAACAACAATAGTTTTCTACACCGTAAAACTATTGCAACATTAGTTTCTTTTTCATAGCCTACTGAACTTGTGTTTAGTATAATATTTTGTTTTGCATTCAAGTTAGTTTTCCGCAAGCAAATTCTGCCGGCATACTATGGAGGATTGCTAGAAGTACTTAAACACTTGCATAATTTTGTTTCCATTATTTAATTCCAGGTTTCTTTTAATTTAATTTAATTATCGTTCTTTATTTATCATTCAGTTTTGACTCATTATATGTTTGTTATTATTCTGTGTTTGTAACGAATATGATGTCCGTCTAATTTCCCTGATAACGGTATGTAAGGTCACAAACCGAAGGAGTTCGGTAAAAACTAGGCATAAACATTTTTACAAAAATACTTTTCTGGTTTGATTTCCAAATTTCAATATAAAACTATTTTGTTACGAGAGTAAGAAACAAACAAAGGATAATATCAATAATCACGAGAGTGTGGGTTTTTAATCGGATAGTGGTCATCAAACATTGGTTTTAAATACAATGAGAGTGGTTTATGATTAATTAGAATCTATTTGTTTTCAAAAAGTATTTTTAAATGTTGAATGAAACAGCAAGAGTGATCATTTAAGTTTAATATTATAATTCGGATCAACAATCACGAGAGTGTGAGATAAAGGTTTTTAAACTGATAGTTTCTACTAAATAGTGTTTTGAATACTCAAAGCTATGCCAATGAATTACTGAATTCCCGAAGTTAGACTATTACGTACCAGTGTTCATTATTAAATATTTCAATTAATTCAAACCTTATTTTTTTTCCGTCTACACCTAAACCTAAGATTTATCGGCCTTAGCTTTACACATTAGCTTTAGATAGCAGTAATTCGATTACCAGTCCCTGTGGGTTTAATATCTTTTAAAACTATGCGACTAAACTGTGCACTTGTTGTTAATACACCCGATAGACTCTTAAAGTCTCGCGATCAAGTTTTTTGCACCGTTGTCGGGGACTGATTTAGTCGATATTATGAATCCTTTGTTACGCAGTATAGACTAAGGAAACAATTTTATTTCCTTTATATTTGTTGATTTTATGCCAAGCACTCGCTCTCAATGCGAAGAATTAGAGAAACCAATCGACGAGGTCGAGCATTTTGTTAGTATAAGACGCCAAATTAGAGAGTACCAAATTAAATACATCTTCCCAAATTCAATCTTCCCAATTTATCTCTTGCTGAACCAAGAATGTCTGAAGGACCCCAAAATCGTCCTCTGAAGGATTATGCTGCTCCATTGCAAGAGGAACCTCACAACAACTTTGTTGCTCCTACTATCTCTCAGAATGATTTCGAGTTGAAACCTTCATTAATATAAGATGTCTAACAAAATCAGTTTTCAGGATGTCCTACGGACGATCCAAATTTACATTTATCCATGTTTGTGTCATACGTAGACACAGTGAAATAAAATGGTATCAGTCCCAATGGAATAAGACTTCATCTTTTTCCTTTTTCATTACGAGATAGAGCTAGAGCCTGGCTCCAGTCTCTACCATCCAACTCTGTTACCACATGGAACGAATTGAAGAAAGTTTTCCTAGGGCGATATTTTCTGCCGAGTAAAACGGCTATGCTAAAAGCCAATATAAATGGTTTAAAACAAAAGGAAAGTGTATCTAACTTCTAAGCATGGTAAATATACAAAGACATGTTGTGAACTTGTCCACATCGTGGTCTAGAAGAATGGATGATCATCCATACCTTTTACAATGGTATCTTGTACAACACAAGACTAACGATTGATGTTGCACTTGGTGATGCACTGATGGACAAACCTTATCATGACCCTTATCAGCTTAACAAAAGTATGGCTCGAAACCATTACCAGTGGGGAAGCGATAGAACCATTATATAGAACCTCAGAGGAAAGGCGGTATGTACGAAGTTAGCAGTTTAGACCAAGTCAACACTAAGGTAGAAGCTCTTACCCAAAAGATAGAAAACTTGACCACAACTCCCGCAACCACCATGGTTGTAGTAGGTCTAACATGCGATTTATGCGGACTTCATGCACATGTTTCCCCTGAATGTCCACTTTTAACAGGAGTGACAGTTGGTCAAGTGAATTATGCTCAAGGAAACCCATACGGGAATACCTATAATCCTACCTGGAAAAATCATCCAAACTTTATTTACAAGAATAAGAATGCATTATATCCACCTGGACAAGCTCCTACTACACCGCTAGGATACCAGGAAGTCGCTCTAATTACTCCAAATTTTATTAGGAAATCCAATATAGGGATCATGATAAAAAACTTCATAGCCACTAAAGCTCAATAAAACAAAGATTTTCTAAATCAAAAGATACACACTAGTGAACAAATGAAGCAACTATCAACCAAGGTTGATACTCTTACCACTCAAAACAAAATTCTTGAAACACAAATCTCTCAAGTGGCGCAACAACAAGGGGCTCCAGCTGCTCCAGCTGGAACTTTCCTTGCCAGCCACAACAAAATCTGAAGGGTCATGCTAATGCAATAACACTTCGAAGTGGAATGGAAGTAGAAGGACCAACTGACCTAAGCATCAAAAGTCCTGCCATGTACCAGAGCACTGGTAAACCAACTGAGAAGGAAGACGAACCAAAATAAGATGAGAAGGGAGATGAAAGTGCAGAGGTAGAAGTGAAAGAAAAACTCTACGTACCTCCGCCACCATATAAATCATTGATACCATACCCTCAACGGTCAGCTAAATCTAAAAATATAGGGCAATTTAAGAAATTCGTTGAACTTCTGAAAAAACTAAATATCACTATACCTTTTACAGAAGCCATCACGCAAATTCCCTTTTATGCTAAGTTCCTTAAAGAAATATTACCCAATAAGAAAAATCTCGAAGACAATGAAATCGTTATGCTTACTGTAAAGTGTGGCGCTATAATCCAAAATAACATGACACCTAAGCTAAAAGACCCTGGTAGCTTTTCCATACCATATGTAATTGGAAAGTTCGTCATAGACAAAGCTTTGTGCGACTTAGGAGCTAGTATAAGTCTAATGCCTTTATTAATCTACAAAAGTTTAAATATGGGAGAGTTGCAACCAATAAGAATGTTCGTACGACTAGCTAATCTCTCAGTGAAGTTTCCTTTAGGAAGCTCGAAAATGTTCCTATACGTATTGGACAATTCTATATCCCTACTGATTTCATTATTATGGATATCACGGAAGACTCCAACATCCCTATTATATCAGGAAGACCATTTCTCGCCATCGTCGGAGCCATCATAGATGTAAAAAGACGTAAACTCACATTTGAGGTCAGTGAAGAAAAAGTTGAATTCATCTTCTCACAATTCTTCAAAGCGCCTGCTACAGATGATTCATGTTGTTTCTTGTACGCCATTGATGATTGCGTTAAAGAAATGGAGAAACAGCAAACTGAATATTAAGAAGCTCTAAAAATTCTAATTCCTCCAATCCTTGAAGATGATAATTGGTGTGATGAATACAAGGATGACAATCTAAGTGAATGTCTCACGTTGACTCTTGACCCTATTCCTTGCTTAAGGAAACCTGTCGTTAAACTTAAAACATTACCAAAAGATCTAAGATATGAGTTCCTAGACATAGAACTCGAACAACCTGTCATAGTCAACACAGATTTAGGAAAAATAGAAACAGAAAAATTACTACATGTCCTAAGGAAATACCTGATTGCTTTAGGCTATAACATATCTGATATAAAAGGAATAAGCCCCTCAATTTTTATGAATCGCATTTTGCTTAAAGAAGACTGTAAGACCTCAAGAGAACATCAGAGAAGAATAAACCCAATTCTGAGTGGTGTAGTTAAGAAATAAGTACAAATTTTATTAGAAGCAGGAATCATATATCTGATATTCAACAGTAAATGGGTTAGCCCAGTGCATGTTGTACCAAAGAAAGGAGGTCTTACAGTTATCAGCAACGCAAAAGGTGAACTTGTAACATAACGTACCCAAACCGGATGCAGAATGTGCATTGACTATAGAAAGTTAAACAAAGCCACTAGAAAAGATCATTTCCTTTACCTTTCATTGATCAAACGCTCGAACGACTAGCTAAGCATTCCCATTTTTTTATTTGGATGGTTATTCGGGATTTTTCCAAATCCCTATACACCCCGAAGATCAAGAAAAGACTACGTTCACCTGTCCGTATGGTACATTTGCCTATAGACGAATACCATTTGGACTATGCAATGCTCCTACAACATTCCAAAGATGCATGATGTCAATTTTCGTTGATTTTATAGATGACATCATGGAAGTATTTATGGACGATTTCTCTGTCTGTGGGCAAAGATTTGAAGGGTGCTTATTAGACTTAGAAATGGTACTTGAATTATGCATAAAAGTGAACCTCGTATTAAATTGGAAAAAATTCCATTTCATGGTCCAACAAGGAATGGTACTTGGATACATAGTATCCGACAAGGGAAATGAGGTTGACAAAGAAAAAATAGAAGTTATAGAAAACCTTCAACCTCCGAAAACCGTAAGAGAAATATGAAGTTTCTTAGGACACGCCGGTTTCTACCGATGATTCATTAAAGATTTCTCTAAAATTACCAAACCGCTAACTGGCCTGCTAATGAAAGACGCTGAATTCAATTTTGACGAAAAATGCTTAAAAGAATTCGAACAACTAAAAATGGATCTTATTACCGCACCTATAATGTAACCACCTGATTGGGGATTACCTTTCGAAATCATGTGTGATGCTAGCAACTATGTTATAGGCACGGTCTTAGGACAATGAAAAGATAAAAAACTTCATGTGATCTATTATGCTAGTAGAACCTTAGATCCTGCACAAATGAACTATGCCACAACCAAAAAGGAACTTTTGGTTGTCATTTTCAATCTAGATAAATTTTGTTCTTACCTAGTAGGAGCAAAGATAACTATATATACTGATCATGCTACGATTAGATGCCTATTAAGAAAAAAAGATGCCAAACCAAGATTACGCAGATGGATCTTACTCCTAAAAGAGTTCGATTTAGAAATCAAAGACAAAAAAGGCACTGAAAATGTAGTAGCCGATCAGTTATCTAGAATGGAAGGAATTAAGCCTGAACAAGTGCTTATCAACGATAATTTCCCTTATGAACAACTCATAGCCCAGTTAGAAAACAACACGATTGAACGCCCCATAACTGGTAATACCAAGACTGACAAAATCGTAGAAGCAATTCACATTAAGAACCCATTTCCATGGTACGCCAACTTTGTTAACTATTTTCTCACTAGAGTGCTTCCACCGGATCTAACTTATCAACAAAAGAAGAAGTTCTTCCATGATCTTAAACAATATTATTGGGATAAGCCTCTGCTATTCAAAAGAGGCGTCGATGGTATTTTCCGTCGATGTGTCTCCAAAGATGAAATAGAAGACATAATTTCCCATTGTCATGCTGCTCCCTATGGTGGAAACACAAGCACTTTAAAAACTTGCGCTAAGATTTTACAAGCTGGCCTCTATTGGTCTAACTTACGGAAACATGTTCACATTACAATCATAAACTGCAACTAATGCCAACACATTGGTAACATCTCCAAACGCGACGAAATGCCTCAAAAGGGCATTTTAGAAGTAGAAGTCTTTGATGTGTGGGGAATTGATTTCATGGGAACTTTCCCATACTCTTTTGGAAATAAATACATACTTGTTGCTGTAGATTATATATCCAAATGGATTGAGGTTGTAGCTTCTCCAACAAACGACGCACGAGTAGTAATAAGGCTCTTTAAAAATATAATTTTTCCCAGATTTGGTGTGCCAAGACTTGTCATCAGTGATGGTGGTTATCATTTCATTTTGAAAATATTTGAAAAACTATTAGTGAAATATGGAGTTTGACACCGTGTAGAAACACCATATCATCCCCAAACAAGTGGGAAAGTAGAAGTCTCCAACTGATTGATTAAGCAAATCTTAGAAAAAATAGTTTCCACTTCTAGGAAAGATTGGTCGTCCAGATTACACGAAGTGGTGTGGGCATATAGAACAACCTATAAGGAACCCATAGGAACAACACATTTCAAACTAGTTAATGGAAAATTGTGTCATTTGTTTGTAGAACTAGAGCATAGAGCTTATTGGGCAATAAAAACCCTCAACTTAAGTTACACTGCCGCAGGTGAAAAGAGAATCCAAGATATCCATGAGCTAGAAGAACTTAGACTAGATGCATATGAAAATGCCAAGATCTATAAAGAAAGAAAAAAGAATTGGCACGACATGCACATCTCTGGAACGAAGTTCAATGAGGGAGACATGGTGCTCCTATTTAATTATAGACTTAAACTATTCCCAAGAAAACTTAGTTCTAGGTGGTCCGGTCCATTTGAAATAACTAAGGTTTTTACAAGTGGAGCTATTGAAATCAAGGGAAAATCTAGCGAATCGTTTATCGTAAACGGGCAGCGCTTTAAGCACTATCATTGCATAGAAAATAGAGACTATTCCACTAGTTTCCATCTTGCAGATCTACCCGCTCACTCCCAGATCTAATAATCTATTAAAATTATGTCGAGCTTGCAATGTAAAACAAAGCGCTTGGTGGAAGACAACCCACTTTCTAGTCTTTTATTTTGATTGGTTGTTTTTGTTTTGTTTGCATTTTCTTACTTTTCTTTCTTTTTCTTTTCATTATATTTTTGCAGTACTGATCTCTAACGTTAGCCACTACTGACTTAATTCTAATTGTCAACTTACTTAAAGGCTAACTTAATTTTTAGCTAACAATACTAACTAACAATGCAAGAAGTTGACACCATGGACATAGTTTTTAGAGGAAGATCCTAGAGGAGGTGCTTTGAGGCACTGGCCGCAAGGGAAATTGAACTCACTTTTTATCCTGATTGCCCTGCCATGGCCACTTGAGGCATTAGAGATAGTGTAATTTTTTTGCTAAACCAAGTAGGTTGTGATGCTTCTCCTTTGAGAAGAAGATTTATTTCTTATAGAAAGCTGACCTTAAAATTCCTAAGCTCACTGATCTTTTTTCCTGACCATAGTTTAGGATTCAATAGAGGCCTAACCACTTTTATAATGTTCGGTATAGAATACCGTTATAATAACTGTGAACTTGCTAACCTATTAGCCTAGTGGCCCGCGTGTTTTTACCTATACCCAAGAGGACCTTCTTATGGACCGTGAACTGGGGTACTTCTGGGATAGTATAACTGGAGACAGCAACCTTGAGCCTGACAATATGTTTTCTGAAAGTATTCATAACCCTGCTATCTTCTACTTCCATAAGTTCCTATCCCACACCCTTTTCAGAAAACCGCAAAAAGTCACTTATGTGTCCAAAGATGATCTCTTCATTATGTATTATGCCTCTAGAAAGCGCCCCGTTAATATCGCTACCTATATGATAGCCAATTTTAACCGTATTTCTCAAACTGATCATGCACATATCTTGGTTGGAGGTCTAGTAACCATTATAGCAAATGCTATCGGAATGCGACAACCACTTTTAGGACTTCACCCTCTAGGTAGATTCCAACCAATGTATATACGGTTCTGTTTCAATATCGGCACAATCATAAATCTAGGCCCTAGCGAATTTGAGTTTTTAATCAACAACCAGGTTATGCAACTTTTCACCTTACCTAATCCAAGAACATGTATTCATAACCGAAATAATTGGCTTTTTATTCTGGAGCCACAACCAACTTCACCTCCTGTTTCTCCCGAAACTCCTTAAATTTACGACCACAATGATGCTTTCCTTTCTGATACCGAAACTAACCCCGAAACGCCACCTTTCTATCACCATTTTGCACCCATTGAGAAACCTACACCTTCGTGTTCTTCCTTTTCTCCAGTTGCAAACTAAGTTAACATGCTTAAAGGAAGAATTCACTATACTGCGCGTCGAGTTTCATGGATTTATGGACTTAGTAACAGAGCAAGTGGACCATACTTTCCAGCATATCTACTCATCAGCTCTCAATACTAACAGTAGTGGCTGACATAGCTTGACATTCTGCAATTTCTAGATTTTATTGTTTTTCTGTCTTACTCTATGTTTACTTTATGTTTCTGTTTATTGTTTCTTAGACTACTGTTTGGAAGAATTCAAAATTTCTGGATAATATTAAAATGTTTGGCATGATATATGATATTTACATTTAAAATATGCTTTATTGTTATAATATAAATCTACTTCGTACTGATATGCAATATCTGTGTTCCTGAACATATGAATATGTAAGGTTTAATTTTTAGCTTTTTTAGAAATTATAATTTTTATGTTGTGTCGTTCGTCACACATTCCATGACGACCTCCAGACTCCCTTGAAGTGTGCCACTCGACACACATTTTGTGCCCCTCGGGATAAACTTAATTACAGCTCCGCGTATTTGTTTCAAACAGACACCAAATTCATTTTATCCTTTCATGTTCTTCCAAACGTTAAACCCCATTTAAACCCTTTTCCATATTCCTCACCCCTACCGTTCCACATCCTATATTTCCACAATTATCATTAAACACCATTTAATTTCCAATCCTTGCATTCTTTACTATTTTGTTATTTAAGCACTTGAGGAACAAATATCAAAACACACAACTTTCTGTCATCTCCCTAAAACTAAATCATTCCACCTCCCTTACATGTAATTATGTCTAGAAGAGTTCAACACACAAGAGGAGAGTCCGACCTTTTCGGAATCGTGTTCATAAACGAAAAAGCTGGGGTACATCAAGAAGCTCAATACCAAAATTTTTATCAATGTTCGGTTATCACTACAAGGTATATTAACGTTAACTTCCTACGTGAATTAGGATTGTTAGATAGTGTGCAATGGCTACTTCATAATTTTGACCTATCCTATATCTGCACCCTTAACCATCCAACATATGAGTCTTTGACCTTGGAATTTTTGAGCTCTTTCTCCTACAACACCCCAACAAATGACAACATGTACCTCACGATACTGCTAACTTTTGATTGTTTAATTATGAATACTCTATGAATCAAGAGGCTCTGAGTGGTTTGTTACAATTTCCTCATAGAGGAGAAGCGCACTATTGAATCCCTCTGGAAGCCGATTGGGCATCGGCAACATTCAGTCTTTGGAAAGTTTTAACCAGTGAGTGACCTTTAAGTTAGGAGGGCCTTTTTGCTTCATCTATAAATAATCCTTCCACCCGTTACTTTCATTGCATCCTTTCCAACACCATTTTTGGGAGGGAAACAACAACAAAGTTAATTCCAAAGAATTACTTTTCCTTCACTACACCTTCATGCCTGGTTGGAAGATTAATGCATGTGCGTTCCTCTTGGAACACATCCAGTCTTTATATGCACGAGGTACTACCCATTTATGTATTGGAGCTTTAGTTACCTCTATTGACAACTGTCGTGTTGGACACCTTATTAAAACTCGAGATAATGGAAGATACAATCTTATGATGCAGAACTAAGTTGTTCCAAGTATTGTTTTTCCAAATCCCCAGCTTACCAATGTAACAGATATGGATAGGTGGTGTTATGATCTTAATGCTCCTGCTCCTGGTGAGAATGTTCAAAATGATCAAGCTGGCCCAAGAAATGTTGAGCCAGATGAAATGGAGCAAGATGCTCCCCAGCCTGACACTCACCAACATGTTTCACAAGTTCCTACCTAGAATTTGTAGGTTCATCATTCGGGTACCAGCCCCGAAGAAGAAGAACTCAGGGGCAGCCAGCTACTCTTGATGACATATATGTTGAAATGTTACGCCATAATGAAGCTGAAGCTCAACACTATCTGGGGATGGAAGAACAACAAAACGAGATGACGCAAGAAGTTTGCCAACTTCATAGAGATCAGCACGACTACACCTACTAGCATGATCGTAGTATGTCGTATATTACCGAAGTGATGAAAGCATTAACATATCAGGTTGACGGACTGCATGATTTTGTTACTCATGTTGAACTACAAGGATATCGTGTCGAGCCTTTCCAAAGAAGAGATGATGCACATGAAAGAGCATGAGCACGGGCACGTTTCAGAGCGCGTGGTCAAGGCGAAGAATAGTCATTCATATCATTTCCTTCCTTCCTTTCTCACCTTACTTCGTTGCATTGGGGAAAATGCACAATTTAAGTTTGGGATAGGAAGCCTTACCGCTTTACTTAGCATTCATTTACCATTTTGCTTTACCTCTTTACTTAGCTTTCACTTACCATTTTCTAAGTAGATTTTCATTACCACAAATTTCCTTTCAATAAAACAATTTATGTAATATCAAATCGTTATATGCAGATTTTCATTCATTATTCGACTCTCTCACTTTCTTGAGCCATAACAAAAACTTTTACTTGACACATTCTTAGAGTATATAGGTTCCTCACTCTTAAAGATAAGTTAGAAATTTTGAGTGAGATTTAAAAAAAATTGATATCGTTTTAACAATCTAATACCCCAGCTTACACGAGACCGGTTTAAGTACCTATTATACTGAAACCTCAAACTTTGAAGTATCCTGTCTAGTTTATATAAGCAGTCAACACCTTATTAAAAAAAACTACATAGAGGGACGATGAATATAAGTGAATGGTATTAAATCATTTTCCTAAACATCTTGTAATAATGAATTGAAAATAGGGAATGCGCTAATTATGTTAGGTGACCCTCACTCGATTACTTAATCCAACAGTGCGGAACCTATATATTATGTTATAAAAACCCGATGTAAGTTGGTTCATAGGTCTCTGGTGCTGAAATTGGTAAAGTGGACTACGGTTCAATCACCCACATCTTGCAATCAGATTAATTAAGGGGTTACCAGATTTATGTACCAGAACCCCATGCTTAATATGACCATCACTAATCGGATACTCTACTATGTGCGTGAAATAAGATAAAGGGCTTAATGTGATTGCGCTCGAACAAAACGGGCGAAACAAAGTAAAAACAATTAGGTTGAGCTATAATAGCATGATTGGAACTGGTCTACATAAGGAGGGGTTGTATAGTGTTATGACTGCATCTTTGTTGTTGATATTGAGCTTACAATATTCTAACGGAAATATGCGCAACCACGTACGAATTGATTTGTGTCATGTAATTTCATTTAACCTGTGCTTAAAAGATTACCTTACTGATTAATTGCTTGAGGACAAGCAAAGGTTCAAGTATAGGGGAGTTTGATAATGCGAAAATACATAGCTTATTTGACCCGATTTGCATAAATAAATTTTCCATTTTATCTCAATTACGTTGTATTATGTTGGCTTTTCAAGTGTGTTTCAGGTAATTATTTCATCCAAGGCCTACATGAGAAAAGGAGAAGAAATGGAAAAGAAACGAACTCAAAATCAGAAAAACTGTAGAAATAGCAGAAGATTTCATATCATAAAGTTGTGCCCCTCAGTACACCTTCCATTTTGCTCGACACAAGTTGTATTTGTGTTCCCCTCGACACACAAGCCATTCTAATCGGCACAAAGGAAACATGTGTGCCCCACGACATATATTGCATGCCACTCGGTACAACCTAATTTCTGTTTTGTTTTGACGCGCAAAGATTTATCCATAATTCCACGATTCTCCAGTTCCAACGACCTACATGATTCCCTCCTGGTCTTTCTCCACACATTGATTTTTTGGAAGCACGAAATCAAATTCCTATATTTTCTCAAGCAGTTTTGTTACGGAAGAGATATAAAAAGAAGGACAGTTATACAAAAAGCTTCTTCTTCCTCTATCTGTTCTTGTGCACTCTTTCTCTCGTCCTTGCTATCTCGTTATTGTTATATTATTTTGTACTTCCGTTTTTCCTTTCACGCCATTATTCAGTTTAACATTTCAGAGCTTTGTTTAGAACTTAAGCAGATAAACCTTCACCTAAACAGCAATAGTTTTATACACTGGAAAACTATTGCAACATTAGTTTCTTTTTCATAGCCTCTTGAACTTGTTTTTAGTTTAATATTTTGTTATGCATTCAAGTTAGTTTTGCACAAGCAAATCCTGTCGGGATATTGTGGAGGATTGCTAGAAGTACTTAAAGAGTTTCACAATTTTGTTTCCATTATTTAATTCCAGGTTTATTTTAATTAAATTTCGTTACTGTTCTTTATTTATCATTCATGTCTGAATCATTATATGTTTCTTATTATTGTGTGTTTGTAACGAATATTATGTCCGGCTAATTTCCCTGATACCGGTATGTAAGGTTACAAACCGAAGGAGTTCGATAATAACTTGGCATAAACATTTTTACAAAAATACTTTTCTGGTTTGATTTCAAAATTTCAATATAAAACTTTTTTGTTACGAGAGTAAGAAACAAACAAAGGCTAAAATCAATAATCACGAGAGTGTGAGTTTTTAACAGGATAAAGGTCATCAAACATTAGTTTTAAATATAGCGAGAGTGGTTTATGATTAATTAGAATTTATTTGTTTTCAAAAAGTATTTTTAAATATTGAATGAAACAACGAGAGTGATTATTTAAGTTTAATTTTATAATCCGAATCAACAATCACGAGAGTGTGAGATAAAGGTTTTTGAACTGATAGTTTCTACTAAACAGTGTTTTGAATACTAAAAGCTATGCTAATGAGTTACTGAATTCCCAAAGTCGGACTATTACGTACCAGTTCCCGTTATTAAATTTTTCAATTAAGTCTATCCTTATTTTTTCCGTCTACCTCAAAACCTAAGATTTATCAGCCTTAGCTTTACACAATAGATTTAGATAGCAGTAATTCGATTACCAGTCCTTGTGGGTTTGATATCTTTTAAAACTCCATGATTAAATTATGCACTTGCAGTTAATACCCCCGATAGACTCTTAAAGTCTCGCGATCAGGCCCTCACTTTCCAGACTCTCATATTTAACTACCCTGTTGCATGCACCCATCAGCCAATTTGGGCTCAAAATATATTTGGGTCCAGATTTTCTTCTAATACACCACCTTGTCTTAATTTTACACCCCTATGTATAAATGGGCCAAGTTCAATTTCTGAACTTGAGCCCTTAATATCCTCACCAAGATTTGTGTCCTACCATACTCTTTATCATTGAAACACTTAAAATAGATAACCAACAATCAAACCATTTTTCTACTAACATAATAAAACCCAAGAAATTTTCGAAAAATAGATTAAATAGAATTAATTTCTAAATTAACTACGAAATACGTCTATGATCACTCAACTTACAACCCATACAAGGTTCAAGGAAAATTCGAAATCAATTTTACGCAATCATATAAAAAACACCAATCAATACTATGAACTGCAAATTAGGACTCTGATTCCTCATAAGAGTATATGTATGCATACGACTTAAAAACCATGGCGAGTCCCCTAACTAAAAAATTAAAACCCCATTCCTAAACCTTAAACCTAAACCCTAGTATCCTTGTGAACAAGGTAGATGAAGGGTTCCTAACACCTTCCCTTCGTCTAAAGTGAGTCAAGAACTTAGAATCTATGTATCATCAAGTAGGGTTATTATGTTATATTCATGTCTTAGGATAAAAATTAATGGTGGCGACTCTATATTTTTTGTCGATTATTACAATAACATAACCTCCCATTATTGAATTTCTAAAACTCTTAATTCTCAACCATTTCAGAAACTTTAAACATGAAAGTTGCTTAAAATTTAATAAGAAATCCAATGGTATTAATTTCAGAAGCTAACAATCAAAGATGAGCAAGAATTTCATCCAGTACGAAAATAAAACCCTAACGGTTTAGAGGCACTATTCTCATCACACATGAAAAATTAATGAAAACTAATTACATGGTTAGCTTTGTGGACATCATAACTACATTTTTTCTTCAGAACGTATGCAAAAATGATGTGTGTATAGAGAGTTCAAAGTTTGAAATTTTTACCAATTGGGAGAAGGTCCAATGCCTCTTCTAGAAACTCCAAGTGAAAATGAATGATATGTTTAGATTCTCGGAACCTTGGTGAGTGTATTATAATACTTACTTTGCATGGAGAGTTGCCAGAATACTCTGATCAAGTCAAGTTTCAAGTGTTCAAAAGTGAAAATTGAAGATGGTGTTAATGGGGTTACAAAAGTGAAACAAGGATTTGAATCAGTTATATATGATGTATATGAGGTGTGTGGATGGTTGGTTTGCACAAAAGTTGCAAGGTTGAAGAGTTTCGAAAAAATGGCTTCCAAAGTTCAAAGAATGAAGTTTTATGGCCAATTCTGGTTTGGAAGAGTTTGAGAGGTTTTGAGGGCTTGTGAATGGGTGTTTTGGCTTGCAAATGGCCTTTCTATTTATAGGCAAAAGGTTGAGGGCAAGGACTGATCAGGTTTGCAAGTTATGGAGTTATGGCTTGGTTGGGATGTAACTTGAAGTTTCTTGTGAAATCTATGTTCCAATGCATAGTACCATGTCTCATAGAGTGGTTAGACACTTTAAACATGTTTCTCTGAGTTTTTAGGTTGAGTGTGTATAAAGGAAACAAGTGAGAGGCTCAAGGAGAGTTTACAATTGCATAAAGCATGCTTTATGGGAATGGAAGTGTGATCTTTTTCCCCTAAATGGCAAGTTTTCTTGAGTAGAGCATTAATTACTTGGATAATGGCCCAAAAGATGATTTAATCATCTGATTTTGGAAGGAATTATGAGCTTAGAGGCATGTAAAGCAAGATTTATAGGCATGGCATGCAGATTTAATCTTATGGCTATCGTAAAAATGACCTTTAATTCAAGGGAAAATGTCCAACTTTATCTCTTCGAATCTCTTAGCTCAAGCATGATAAATTTGTGATCTTTGACATTTTGGAAATCTTAGAGAATCCTCTTTAACTTTCATGTTGACCACTTTCCTTGAATCATTCTGGATATTGGTGAAAATTGGCCAAGAAGATGAGATAAAAAAAATGACCAACACTGTTTGGAAAATTTCTAAGTGTTGGATAAAAAGTATCACAACTTCATGGTCTCATATCTCTTAAATTAGGCATTTTTTTATAGACCAACCCGCATTGACAAAGTTGTAGAATTCCTCATTCGCTACAATTTTCATGAAAGTTTTCCTTGAATCGAATTTCATATTGGGAAAACTTGCTTATGAAGGTAGGGTTTTTTAGGCATAAAACACTTGAATTTCTCTAAGTATTTGAAAATCTTTCAACTTTGACTTTTGTTGACTTTATTGATTATCTTGTTTCTTGATGACCACGTAGGGAATATTTTGTATATTTTAATGATTCTTGACTTGATAGACCCTTATTTTACCAAAAAGTCAAAGTTTGAATTTTGTGTGATAGTTGACTTTTTTCTTCAGATGAATGCAAATACTTTATAACCAATGAACTATTGTGAGCATGATGCAATTGAGATGATATGATGACCATGAGATTGTTTTGTTGATGATAATTTAAAGTAATAACCCTTGAATACCAAGCCACAAAACTGTAATTCTTGAGTTTTCTCTAATGAAGGCCGAAAACCCTAATTTCCTCGAACCAAAATGATGAGACCAAATAATTGATGATGCTTTGAGAATGATGACGATGATTATACAAAATCTTGAGAGATGAGCCTCTCCTCTTAAAAACCCTAATCTTGAGGAAAAATTTGATCCCATGCTTTGAGAAAACATGCTATGAAAGCTTATGATGTAAATGAAAATGTATGTGGAGATGAATGAGTGTGAGGCTTGAGTTAATTGTGGTTGAAACTCAAAGGGAAAATTTTGGGGTGCAACATTTGTGACTAAAGGGAAGTGAGAAGGGTCTCATATCTGGAAGGGTCTTTGATAGGAATAGCACGGGTAGTGATTAGGGGAGAAGTTTGTAAACAAGGGATGTTTAGAACTTCAAACTAATACTATTTTAGTGGATTTCCTTCCTTTCTTAGATGCAACTATATTAGGTGGCGTTGCACCGAACTGGGTTAAAAATTGATTTGTGTTATTTACTTTCTATAACTTATTTTACTTGTATAACTGTTCTAGTTGTTTTGACTGATCTGATATCAGTGTCATAACATCTGCTTTGGCATTTGGTATATGTGTGCCTGAATTTCAATGCTTTGAATTTCATCTGATGCTTTGGATTTTGATCGCGACTTTAAGAGTCTATCGGGTTTATTGACTACAAGTGTACAATCTAATTTTGTATATTTAAAATATATTGAACCTACAAGGACTGATAATCAAACTAATGTTATCTAATGTTCCTGTGTAAATCTACGGCTAATGATTTATCTTAGGTTTGAGGAAAACGGGAAATAAATTTAAAATTTAATAGAAATATTCAATAACAGGACACTGCTATGTAACTCATCATAGTTTGGGGATTCGATAAAACATTGGCGCATAAAAAAAGTCAAAATACTTTTCAGTAGAAAATATTGATTTAAAAGAATTTATCTCACACTGTCGTGTTATTGACTCTAACTATACTCTTAAACCAGAATGCTTTGTTGTCGTTCACTCATTTGAATTAAAAGTAATTTTTGGAAATAAATAAGTTCTAATTAATCCTAAAGAGTTCTTGTTGTGTTTAGGATTAATGCTCAATTTCTACTATCCGGTTAAAATCTCAAACTGTCGTTCTATAAATTGTAACCTTTATTAGATTTTTACTCTCGTACAAAAACTGTTTTAATTTTAGAATTAGAAACTATAACCAGAAAAATATTTTATAAAGGTTAACGCCAATTATTATTGAATCTCGTCCGCACGATAATTATTAAATACCGGTATCAAGCGGTTTAGCCGGACATGGTTTTGAACATAAACATGTTGTTACGATTATTAAACATAAAACAAAACATGATTTTAAAAATAATAATTAATTTATTGCCAAGATGTAGCAGTGCAAAACATGAATACATGCACGGTATCGAAACAATCATACAATCAAAATATGCAATTAAAATAGAACATGTAAATAATGCAAAAAAATGGAATATCTTCTTAAATTAACTGTGCGTACAATAACTGTAACTGAGGTTTAGTTATGCCGGCATGCTTGATATTCAGAGTACAAAATGTAATTTAAAATACTTAAAACTAAAGTTATGATAGTTCCTCGATGTGGAAGAGCTTTCACTGTTATAGGTAAGTTCTGTTTAAAATCTAAGAACAATACTATGGCTGGAAAACAACAACGACCCCACTGTAAGTGTGAGTCCCTATTTATAATGCAATTTTTCCCTTGAAAATATGATGGTCAGCGTGAATTTAGGATGGTTTGGTTGAACGAGAAAGACGGGGCCATGGAGAGAATCCGGGAGAAAGGAGAAAAAGAAGGGCGTGTGGAGCTTGGTGGTGGGAGCCATGTGAGAGAGTCACGGGCGCCACTCCTACGCCTTGGATTTTTATTGCTCATGGCCATTTGTCTCGGACCATTTTTCAACTCCACTTGTATTTCACTTATTTTTACTTCATTTCTTTTTTTATCCATTTTTACTCGAGGTACCTGAAATAGGATAATAATACTGGCATAAAAAGACATAAATAAATGAAAACTAGACTAAAATTCATGCGAGTCAAGTCAAATATACGATATAATTTCGCGTTATCAAATTCCCCATGCTTGAACCTTTGCTTGTCCTCAAGCAAACAACCAATATGGTAATCAAAGTAAGCACAGGTTTGAAACAAAAACACAACAAAACTCAAATAATACGTGGTTGCGAGGTTTTTGTGTGATAGATAGGTAATGAATGTCAATACCAAGGATAGCGTAGTGACACAAAATAACAAAATGCAATCAAAAACTTCCTACCTATGCAAACCAATCTGAATCATTCTATTATAACTCGACCTATTCCTTTTGTTTCGTTTTACCCACATTCATTCAAGCGAAATCACATTAAGCCCTTTATCCATGCACACTCATAGTAAAAAGACCGGTTAGCAACTATGATCTTTTTCGCTCGGGTTATTGTTAATTAAATGGTGTTATCCCCATTTTTCCCAACTACAGCTGCAGAGGATCAGACCTTAATCCGCCCTACGAAGTCCAACACCAACGACATCTGGACCAACTAACAGCGGGTAATTATTATCATCTTTTTATAGGTTCAACATCTGTTAGGCTAAGTGACTGGGTGAAGGTCACAAACTTAAAAGGTGTGTTCCCATTTTAAATTAAGCAATATATTCATTAAAAATCAGGATCATTCACTTATATTCATCGATCTTCCTACATAGAGTATGCTTAGGATTATGCTGACTGCTAATATAAACTACTCGGGGATACTTTAAAACTCAAACTTAAGGTCTCTGCATGATAGGTACTCAAATTTATCTTGCATACTTAGGGGGCTTAGGGTGTCAAAATGGTACTAATTTTATTGAATATTTCCCAAGTCTTTCTAACAAATCCTAAAGTGCAAAACAACCTATATATTCTTAGAGCATCGTGTCATGCATGAAACCAAAATTTAATTTTTTATATGGCTCAAGAAACTGGGAGAATCAAATAAATAACGGAAACCACGCATAAAGACTCGACACCATATAAATTTGACTTGATTAACAGTAAACAAAGGAAATAAACATAATAATTCAATCTACATAGAAAACAATAAAAAAAACGATAAAGTACCTCCCCCACACTTGATCTGAACATTGTCCCCAATGTTTAAAAATAAGATACAAAAGGAGAAGTGAACCTGAAATGAGGCTAATGCATGACTCCATTACCGCTTGTCTCGTCGGATAAATATTGTCATCGGCAGCGACTCCTGCTGCAGTGGGGACGTTCAGAGAGTTGAAGCTGTTGAATTTGGGCTGCTAGTGATGTGTTAGAATCTTACAGCTTGTGGAGGCTATGTTCCATGTGTGCTTGGTTTTCTTGTACCGAGGTTAAGAGCTTTTTGTTTGATCTTGATATGTGTGCAATCCATTATCTCTTGTTGTTTCTCCTACATAGTATGGAATAACCCATCACACTCTTCCTCGTGTGCTATATATTCTCTTATCATAGCTTTGGTAAAATAATAGTTGCCAGAAGAGGTACCTGAATAGAGGTGAGAAGAACCAGGTGCATAGTGTGTATGTGTAACATTAGCATGAGAGAGAGGGTGTTGGGTACTCATTGGAGATCCCCTCCCTCTTCGGTCGTACTCGTCAACAGTGTCCCCGCCAGCAGGTACATTCTCAGGAATATGCGCAGGGAGTGGGTTAGGAACTTGGTCATTAATATAGAAAAAGTTATTCAGATTACGCACATCTGTGCGGTTTTGGTATGGGAGAGTGGTATTCGGAAAGACTTTGTTATTAATCATTAAATCAAATTTACCATTTGGCTATTGTTTCACTAAATTCATACTCTTAGCCATGTCAATATCAATGAAACGTGACGAGAGAGGTACTAAGTTTGCTAATTTATGCTCAAGCCCTATGGTGCAGGCAATGGAGGTTACTAATCCTCTAAAAGTGATGTGTCCCCATCTTGCAGTGACGAGCGCATGCATGTGAGAGAGCATGAATAGGACTATATTAATTTTCTTGGGTATCAAAACGGCGAACAACTAAAATAATTCTTTAGCATTAACCTTGTTCGAATTTGTCCAGACAAAAAAGGTGCATGCCAACAATTGGCAGAAATATCGTATGGCCGAGTTATGAATCAATGAACCATTGTTACCCTCAAATTTGTCTGTTGATCTACCTGTTAATGCCCTCTAGAAGGGGCTCACGAAATTGTGCAATCCAATAGTGTCTGGGACCTCACACTTAACACCATCCCTATGGGGGAAATTCAACAGTTCAGCTAAACGGTTAAAAGTGAATTCGTAGCTTATATTGGACATACGAAAGTAAACATCCCCACTAGAACTACCTGTATTAGGGATGGAGAATAAATAAAAGAGCTGAGAATTCTTGTGTGAGTTAGACATAAATAGGGTCTTTCATAGATAGAAAATGGTTAAGATATAATACATTTAGCATATGATTAACACTACTATACATTCCTAAAGTTCTTAAACAAGTTTCATCAGTATACCTTATTGGCAAGATTTCTCTATTTTGCAGAGCAGCGACTCACCGGTCTTCCTTCACTAAAAATTATTTGGTAACCTTGCACCTGTGCCATGACAGTGAATTATGAAATTTTTAAGTATAAAGTAGAGGAAAAGTAGAAATGAAAAATGGAATGAAATAATGTTTGTGAAGTGTTAAATATTGAGTGGTAATTAAATATGGTAGTTAAAAGGGGGTTGTAATATGGTGGGAGAACTGAATTTTTTGGTTTCATATAAATATGCTGATAGCTAGAGTCGCCACCGACTTTTCTTTTATCCAATATAAGGAAAGGGTGAAAAGAAAAGGAAAGACCTTGATAGATTTTGAGTTCGGGGGGCAGGTTATGAAAAGGGAAGGTGTTAGCACCCTTTTTATTTCGTAGTTATCTATGGGCTCTTAATCGCTAGCTCACTTTTGAAAATTTGCTTTGTGTGTGTCATTTGTTTGAAAATATTTTGAAAATCTAACTTTGTAATGATTCTTGTATCAGTCCTCAAGAATGCGTACAAAGTATTTGGAAATATTTTGTTTGAAAAGTGTGATATGTACAAAAAATTTGTTTGTGAAAAAGGTTGTGAGCAAGCGATTAAAAGTTACTTACCCACTAAAGGTCATTCTTATTCTTTTCCTTCTCCTTTAGAGATAATGTTATATGTACCATTAGTTGGTAGGTAGCCCTATCTTTTGTTTCTGAAGGCAACAAAGAGAGGTTACCCTAGAGGTGCAAGTGTGAATAGTGTTTTGATTCAGTTATTTATCTTGTATTAGGGTTATCTATGTTAATTTTAGTCTTTCCATACAAACCCTAATTACTAGAAGTTATGAAGTATACCGAAAATTAAAGGTGCAGAAAGTGAACCCTACGCTATTACAAGGCTTTGGGGCAGTTACATAAGAAAATGCGGGAAAGTAAAGTGTAGAATTTAAACCTAAGCTATTACATCCTGTGAGAAGTTACATAATATGTAAAAACACGAGACTGTAAATCTACAGTATTACAAGAAAAAGTTGTGTGACCTATACAATTTCTCTTAAGAAAATAAATAGCAAAAGAAATAAGAAAATGTTAGAAAAATGTTTGAATGTTTTTTGTATTTTTTGTAAAAAATAATTTGAATGATAAGAATAATTAAAACCTAAATTCTAATTGATTTTAATATTTAAGAAAAGGGTTGATTAATTAATTAACTAAATAAATCAAGAAAATTAAATGTTAGTTAAAAATCCTAATCCTAATTCATTAGTATTAGAAAAAATTAGGTTAGTCTAATTATTGATTAATTAAAAAAATTAGGGTTAGAAAAAGAAAAATAAAGCAAATTAGGTTAAAAGAAAAAATAGGAAAAAAGATTGCATGGGGTGGGTGTTGAACCCACACCCTCCTGGCTTTCACGTTGCACTGATTCCCACTAGGCCAAGTGCTCGTTTGTATTTGAAAATAGAACTGAATGATAATATATGAAACCTGCATGAATTGGAAAACTAACAAAAATCATTGCAAACGTAGGGATCGAACCCACGCCCTTACATTCACAAACCTTTGCCTTGACCACCGCTGCTACGCTCTCATCCATTTATCCAAATGAAACAAATAAATATAATATAAAAGTGGACCGTAAAGGTGCGGGAGCCCTAGCTTCGGTCGTCTTCTCCAGAAAAGTGATTTATCAACCTGCAAAAATAGCATACATTGATGAACAAGAAGGACCCTTACCCCCTAAATCGACCCTTGTGAATCCAATGGTGGCCTTAGTTTTTGCTAATTCATCCTGCACAAAGAGATACGATGAAAATAATGCAAATTAGTGTAAGAATGGTGATGAGGTGTTCTTCCGTTATGGGCTTCATGCAAGGGATCAGACCTGTGTTATTTTAACTCAGGAACATGTTAGAATTGTTTGTTTCAATCAAAGCATCACAAAAATTAAAATACGAAATTGACAAACATATGCAAAACGATGATGCTTTGGATGCACGTTTCAGTCCTCTTTGATCATCAAGAATGATCCCAACATACTCTATGGTATCTCGGGAATCGATTTGAGTGGATGGTTGGCCTTGAGGATTTTTGTATGATGGATTTCAAGTTTTCCCTAGTTCTTGCAAATTCCAATCTCCAACACCTTGTTTCTTGCACAGCTTTTTTCCGTCCCTTTTGGTCTGAATATGAATAGTATTTATAAGAGAAGGGATTAGGTTAAAAGATGGGCTTGGACATCATGTAAAACCTATATTTGATTTTTGTTTGAAAATAGATTGGAATAAGACAAAACCATGAATATTTGTTTTGAAAATAGGCTCACACGGTTTGTAATGTGATCTTGGGCCTCCAAAAGATCAGAATCAAAAGCCTTTTATGCCTTATACCTCCACTTAATATTTATTTGATTTAATTTTTAAATGGATAAAAATCAAAATAAATGAAAAAAAATCAAAATGGTGTATTAATGGACTTAGATATCCATTATGAGGTCAAAAACACATTTGGACTTTAAAAGATAATCCCATTAGCCTAAAAATTCAAATTTGCTCAATTTGGATTTCATGCATTTTCTCAAAATTTCCCAACTTGTACAAATCATATGTTTCTTAATTTTGGTCATATGAAGGTGATCTTAGACTTTTTAGAAACCTCAAGATGTCTGCTATAACTTTTATGGTGGTCATTTTTCCATTTGAAATATTTAACTTGATGTAAATTGCTTTGACAAAAAGTGTCTTTTTGTTGAATTTTAAAATGACCTATAATGTTTTGGCTCATACCTCTCAAATGAAGCATTTTTAGACCTTTAGCTTAGAGAATCAAAGTTGTAGAGAATTTAATTTCCATCAAAATGGGATTTGGTTGAGAATTTTCTGATGAAGTATGTTAAAGTTATGCTTGGTCAAAAGTCAGTTGACTTCTCCTAAAGAAAACCCTAATTTATCAACTTTTGACTTTTGATGAATCTTGAGTTTTCTTGATTAATCATGATCAACCCTTGATCAAATGATGAATGTGAGTTCAAAATGTGGATGTTGACCAAAAATCTTGAAGTTTGACTGTATGTTGACCTTAGTTGACTTTTTGTCCAATACAATTGATTTTCACTCAATTGGGCAATTGACTGAGCAAATTTATGATGTAAGGCTTTAAACTTGACACGGGGATTCTTTGAAGCCTATGTGGAACCATGAAACTCACTTGAGGCATTAGAAGTCCAATTTCCCTTGGGAAAAACAAAACCTAGTTTTAGGTCAATGCTTAGGAGGAGGGTTCATCTGATCAATTCTTGAATAGTCTTGAGTACTTGAGAACTTTAGAAGCATGAAAAGGTATCTTAAATCATATTGTCTTGAAAATGGGGGGGGGCAGATTTTGGGGCACAACAGCTTCCCCTGTTCAATCTTTTCAAACCTGAAGAGTTAGATTGACATACTCGCCATTCGGGATCTGAAGGTGGAAGAGGATTGAACACTTAAGTGCCCAAAAATTTGCACTCACATGTGCATGAAGCAACATTGTTGGTTGATTATACTTCTTGAATGGGCTTAAATATGCCATTAGAAGAGGTGATAGAGTGTCTCCAGAGATGGGCTTATAGATTCCATCCAAAGTAACTATTGATAGGAGTATCAGAATGAGTCTACGCCTGACTGTATCTAAAGAATGCTTTTCAGAAGATCTATGAAGAAAAATGCTTTTTAGAATGAAGGCTTTGAAGGATATTCTTTTCAGAATTCAGTCTCTGAAAGGGAAATGCTTTTTAGAATGAAGACCCTGAAGGAGATTCTTTTCAGAATTTAGTCTCTGAAGGGGAATGCTTTTAAGAATGAAGGCCCTGAAGGAGAATGCTTTTCAGAATAAACTTCCGAAGGAGAATTCTTTTCAGAATGAAGCCCTGGAGGAGATGTTTTTCAGAATTCGGTCTCTGAAGGGGATGCTTTTTAGAATTCATTCTCTGAAGGGGAAATGCTTTTCAGAATTATGGCCCTGAAGGAGATGCTTTTCAGAATAAACTTTTGAATGGAGATGCTCGCAAGAATTCAACCTCTGGGGGAAATTCTTTTCAGAATAAACTTCTGAAGGGGAGATGCTCGTCAAAATTCAATATCTGGGGGGAATGCTTTTCAGAATAAACTTTTGAATGGGATATGCCTTCCAGAATTAAGTCTCTAGGGGGAATGCTTTTCAGAATAAAATTCTGAAGGGGGGATTCTTTTCAGAATAACCTCTAAAGGAGAATGCTTTTCAGAACCAAGACCTGAAGGAGATGCTTTTCAGAATAAACCTCTGAAGGAGAATGCTCGCCAAAATTCGGTCACTGGGGGGAATGCTTTTCAGAACGAAAGCCCTGAAGGTGATGCTTTTCAGAATGAAGGTCCTAAAGGAGAAACTTTAGTCATGTAGATATTCGCCCCTTCCTGTTTTGGGAATTGATCTACAATCTGTTTCTAAATTGCTGATAATATTCGTCTGTTTGCGAACTTAACCTGAAAAGACAAAGTTAGTATTATGCAATGTCATGATGTATGTAATGCATTGCATAATGATGTTCTCAAAATAAATGAGAATAGTATCTCAAAATAAATGTTCTCAAAATGGATAAATAATTAGTTGATATCTTCATGGGAACTTTACAAGGGTTGTACTATGAAAAGATGGTAGGAAGCGTCTCTTCCAGATTTTCTAATTTAGTGACTATCGGTGAAAGGATTGAAGCATATATAAAGAGTGGAAAGATACAAGGGGCATCATCTAGTACCCCTTTCAATTCAAAAAGGCATGTTCCTAACTTCTCGAAAAAGAAGGAGAGAGAAATTAATGTTGTAGCGTCACATCCAAGGGCATAACAACCACTAATAATTCCCCAAGAACAACAACATAATAGGTTTGAAAGGCCGCCAAGAAAGTTGGATCCGCTCCCCATGTCGCATAGTCAATTATTACAACACTTAGTCAAGGCATCTTTGGCAGATCTAAAACCTCTAGCTCCTCCAATCGGGACACCTCCACCAAGATACAATGCCAATTCCAGATGCGAGTATCATGCCAATTCTTCTAGGAATACTATAGAGAAATGTTGGGCCTTCAAACACAAGGTACATGATTTTTTGGACTCTCAGGATGTCACTTTCGATAAACCGAACATCAATACAAATGCCATGCCTCCGCATGGTGGACCAGCGATAAATGCAATTAAAGTGGTCACTGACTTTGGGGCAGCCAGACGAGTAAAGGCCCTAATAAACTTGTTTAAGGAATATCTGTTGGAGTATGGACTCCTCTTGGAACATAATGAATATTTTGAGAAGACATTACAAAAGTTGGTGGATCAGGGGATAGTCCAATTTGGATCATACCCTAAAGAAGAATATGTAGCTACAATTGATGGAAGTACAAAGAAGCCATTGGTAATTCATTGCCAACGACCGAACCTTAATAAGAAGACTCTTGTGATACCATGGGGAGAGTCAACATAAACACCAGTTTGAGGATTCAAGTAGTTCCAAAGACTACGATGGTAATTAGGGTACCATCTCCTACCCCTTACGAAAGTGACAAAGCAGGACCATGGAGTTATGATTCTATTATATAAGTCAATGGTTTAAAGCAGGAATGTGAGCTATCGACAAGTCAAGGGCCTGCAATTTCAAATATAGCAAGAACAAGAGGCATAACTCGCAGTGGTCGAATCTTTGGCTCTGAATCACAAAATAAGAATGATGATATGGTGAAAAATAAGAATGATACTTTGGTGAAAGATAAAGGAAAAGTTGTGTTAGAGGCAAGTCAAGAACAAGAACCTCTAAGCAATAATTTTACCAACCAAGAAGCGAAAGAATTTTTGAAAATAATCAAGAGAATTGATTATAGGGTGGTGGATCAGCTTCACAAAACCCCAACCAAAATTTCAATACTCTCGTTGTTACTCAACTCGGAGGCACATAAAGACTCTCTAATGAAGGTGTTGAGTTCTTCTCATGTCGTAGAAGGGATTACAGTAAATCAGTTCGACAATGTTGTAGCAAATCTGACATCTGGATCATATCTAGGTTTCAATGACAGTGAGTTTCCTCCACAAGGTAGAGCTTACAATAAGACCTTACACATTTCCATTCAGATAGGTACCAAAATTCTATCTAGGGTACTCACTGATACTGGTTATTCCCTCAATGTGCTACCAAAATCTAGCTTGATGAAATTAACACTAGATGGTGTTGTGATAAGGCCCGGGTCTATGATAGTTAAAGCTTTTAACGGTTCTCAAAGTTCAGTATTAGGAGAAGTGGACCTCCCTATCAAGATCAGCCCCCATATATTTTATATCACTTTTCAAGTGATGGATATAGAGCCAGCGTATACATGTTTACTTGGGCGACCTTAGATTCATGCAGCAGGGGCAGTCACATCAACTTTACACCAAAAATTTAAGTTCCTTGTTGAAGGGAGATTGGTTATAATCGATGGTGAAAAGGACATATTTGTGGCTCACATAGAATCCTACAGATATATTAGCACTGATGAAGAGTTTATAGAAACACCATCTCAAGTCTTAGAGGTTTCTTCAATGGTAACCCTACCAGTGGAGAAGATCAAGAAACCTATTGTGACTTAGTTGAGAGATTTACAAATCGCTATGGAAAGTGGTACCTCAAAAGGTTGGGGTAAACTCCCGAAAATACCTAAGAAGAAGAATTATTTTGGTTTGGGCTACGAATTGTCAAAGGCTACTCTGAAAGGCAAAGCACGGGTTCCTTCAATCCAGGATACCTTTGTCATCAAAAGTGTAGAGCATGGCAGACAGGTGGCAATGATATCTGACAAAAGTAATACCAAAAAGGCATTTTATTCCATCCAAGAATGTGTCCCAGGCAAAGAACTCAAGAATTGGACAACTGTGGAGATTCCAGAGATCTTTTTCTTTACAAAGTAACTTTTCTTGTTTTTGAAAGAACCTATGTCAAGCCCAAGGCATAGGGGTTGCTTGTAAGGGTCCCCCAACTTGTTTCAGACAATACTCATAATTAATAAGAGTTATATTTCGTATTCCATTAAGATCCTTGTCTTTCTCTTGCATTTATCTCTCATATTTTAAAAATGTTAATACTTTTCTTCATATGCATTTTCCAAATTCACATACTAAAATTGCACTAAAAGATAATAAATGTGCAAATCCATGCATAAAATCACTGATAATGTTACTTTTGCTATCTGATATAATTTTGATGCACCCATCAACCAAGCAGAAGAGGAAGATGATGAAGATCTTTAAATATCTAAAAAATTGGAGATGGAGATAGAGCAAAAAGCTGATAATATACAACCATACCAAGAATCTATTGAGACCATTAACCTTGGCACATAGGAAGATTAGGAAGAGATAAAGCTAGGGGAAATATTGGAGAAAAGCTTCAAAGAAAGATTGCTCAAGTTGTTACATGAGTATGTGGATGTATTTGCTTGGTCTTACATAATCATGCCAGAATTGGGTACAGATATTGTGGTGCATAGACTACCTCTCAAGGAAGTTTGTTCTCCTGTTAGACAAAAACTCAGAATATCTCATCCATACATGTCAAGCAAGATTCTAGAAGAGTTCCTTAAACAATTTTACGCAGGGTTCTTAGCGGTGGTAGATTATCCACCTTGGATAGCTAACATCGTGCGAGTACCCAAGAAGGACGGGAAAGTGTGGATGTGTGTACATTATTGGGATCTAAACAAAGCAAGTCCCAAAGATGATTTCCCGCTACCTCACATAGATATTTTGGTGGATAATATAGCTCAAGCTTCAATATTCTCGTTCGTGGACAGTTTCTGGGGTTATAATTAGATTAAAATGGCACCCAAAGACATGGAATAGCATATGTTCATGACTCATTGGGGAACTTTCTATTACAAGGTAATGTTGTTTGGCCTTAAGAATGTCGGGGCAACTTATCAACGAGCTATGGTCACATTATTCCATGATATAATTCACAAAGAAGTTGAGGTGTACATAGATGATATGATTTCCAAATCTCATACAGAGGAGGATCACATCATACATTTACATAATCTATTTGAGCGTCTGTCAAAGTTCAAACTGAGATTGAATCCAAACAAATGTACATTTGGTGTCAGGAATGCCATACAAGAAATGCCAGCTCCAAGAATAGAAAAGGAAGTTCCTAGTTTCCTAGGACGATTGAACTACATTTTGAGATTCATATCGCACCTAACTACTAAGTGGGAACCTATATTCAAATTACTGCAAAAAAATCAGATGGTGGTATGGAATAATTATTTCCGGACAGCCTTCAATACAATAAATAAATATTTACAAGATCCACCAATCTTGATTCCACCAGTTCCAGGAAGACAACTCATCATGTATCTGACAATGCTTGAAGGATCAATGGGATGTGTATTGGGACAACATGACGAAACGTGTAGAAAAGAGCATGCAATCTACTACCTCAACAAGAAATTCACTTACTGCAAAACCAGATACTCACACCTCGAGAAGACTTGTTGCGCATTAGCTTGGTCTACTAAAAGATTGAGGCAATATATGTTAACTCACACCACGTGGTTAATAGAAATAATGGATCCTTTAAAGTATGTGTTCAAAAAATAAGCTCTTACAAGAAGGATTTCTCGATGACAAATGTTGCTATCAGAGTACGGCATCTAATATGTTACTTAAAAGGCCATCAAGGGTAGTGTACTAGCTGGCTATCTAGCTCATCAGCCATTACCAAAATATCAACCAATGAAGTTCGACTTTCCAGACGAAGATGTCATGGTTATAGGTGACTACGAGGTACCAGGGCCTGACGAAGGACCTGAACCAGGGGCAAGTTAGACACTCATGTTTGACGGGGCTTTAAATCCATTGGGGCACGACATTGGGGAAGTTTGACTTCTCCGAAGAATTTTTACAAACCTTATACTACAAGGTTATGTTTTGATTGCACCAACAATATCCCTGAATACAAATCTTGTATCTTGGGTCTAGAAGCTGTTATTGATTTAAGAATCAAACATCTCAAAGTATTTGGAGATTCAACGCTTGTTATATATCAGGTCAATGGTGAATGGGACACTAAACATCCTAGATTGATTCCATATCGGGATCATGTTTTGAAGCTAGCTACAGAATTCACCGAGATTACCTTCAATCATATTCCACGAGAAGAAAATCAGATGGCAGATGCCATGGTAACTTTATCAGCATGTTCAAAGTAACTTGGCCAAACCACAAACCATGCATTACAATCAGACATTTTGAAGAGCCTGGACATTGCCTTGCTATTGAAGAGGGACCGAATAACAAGCCTTAGTTCTATGACATTAAGAGGTACCTTGAGAAACAAGAATATCTAGAAAATACTTATGTCATTAACAAATGAACTCTGTGGAAGCTAGCCTCAAAATTATTTCTGAGTAATGACAAATTGTACAAAAGAAACTACGACATGGTGTTACTCAGGTGTGTGGAGAAACATGAAGTAAATACGCTTATGAGATAAATCCATGAAGGTACTTTTGGAACTCATACTAATGGACATGCCATGGCTAGAAAATCCAGCGAGCAGGTTATTATTGGTTGACGATGGATGCAGACTGCCACCATTATACAAAGATATATCACAAATGACAAATCTACATCGAAATAATGCATGTGCCACCAACTCCTCTAAATGTCATGAGCTCCCCTTGGCCATTTTCGATATGGGGAATTGATATGATATGCATGATCGAACCGAAAGCATCTAACAGACACTAGTTCATACTATTTTCCATTGATTACTTTACCAAATGTATGGAAGCGACATCCTATGGAAATGTGACAAGTCGAGTGGTTACTCGATTTATCAAGAAAAATCTCATATGCAGATATAGGGTCCTAGGTAGAATTATTACGGACGATAAGTTCAATTTGAACAACAAAATGATAAAGGAATTATGTGATGGTTTCAAGATCGAGCATCATAATTCCTCACCATATCGACCCAAGATGAACGGGGACGTTGAAGCTGCCAATAAGAACATTAAGAAAATGATTCAGAAAATGATGAAGACATACAAATATTGGCATGAAATGCTTACCTTTGCTCTACATGGCTATCGTACTTCCGTACAAACATCAATAGGTGCAACTCATTTCTCTCTGGTAATTGGAATATAAGCAGTACTCCTGGTTGAAGTAAAGATTCCATCACTTCGAGTCCTAATGGAAACAAAGCTTGAAGAAGCAGAGTGGGTTCAGACGCAACTTGATCAACTCAACCTCATTGAAGAAAAATTCCCGACAGCTTTATGCCTTAGTCAGTTATACCAAAAGCTGGTGAAGAAGGAATTTGACAAGAAGGTTCGCCCTCGGGTGTGCAAAGAAGGGGATTTGGTGCTCAAGAAGGGGATTCGCCCTTGATTCACGTGGTAAATGGATTCCCAACTACGAAGGTCCATATATAGTAAAAAACATTCTCTAGGGGGGGCCTTATCCTCACAACAATGGATGGGGAAGAACTACCACACCTGGTGAATTCAGACACAACAAAAAATACTATGAATAAAAAGCTCGCTAAGTTCGAACCCTAAACGGGTGACCTAGGAAAAAATGAGCGTATCGGTGGATTGAAAAAACCCTAAAGGGAGATCCAGGCAAAAATTAGGGACATACACAAAAACATTATCCCAGTGGATTGAAAACCCGAAAGGGCGATCCAGGAAAAAGTTAAGGATCTTCCTCAGAAATAAATAACAAAGAGAGTGCGACCTAAGAACCATGACTGCAACCACAAAGGAAGGGATTGACCCAAATCATTTGACTCATAAGCGAAGGAGATTGGAGCTATCAAAAGGATATTGGGGAAACAGTAGTAACAATTATAATTTTCATTGCCATTTTTTAGTTTTTCCTGTAAGTACCTCTTTTAAGGAATTGCATCTTGTACTCTCGCCTATTCAGAGGCACATTTATCAATAAAACATATACTTTTTCAAATCTTTCAATCGTGTTTTTCCCTTTTCGGACTTGTTTGTAAAATACTACGATTATTTTTGTGAATACTATGTTGAAATCATTTATGGGATTTGACAAATAAAAGCATTTGATATAACCTCAAAAATATTTTGGTTAGAAAAATATCAAAAGAAAATCAACGTCTACGTCCATACCTACGTCCACGTCTATGTCTACACCCATGCCTACCTCTACAACTATGTCCATGCCTACACATGCACCTATGATACCAATATCAAGATCTTGCTGACACCTTTCACCTTGTTCAAATCAATTCAAAGATGCTACAGCAATGCAACATTAGGGAGTTGGTAATACAAAACCAATGGTTTAAAAGGAGAGAATATTGAAAAACATTTTTCATTACATTTTAGGGCATATACACTCATTTGGTGCATATTTAAACATTTTGGGCATACACAAAGTACTTGATGCATATACATTATGGGTTCCATATTAATCTAGGACATTATGCACATAGATCATACATGGCATTTTTCAAACACACTTTGGGTAATACCAATATCTTGGGGCCCTTTGTCAAATTATCAAAGTAAGCAATTACCTTGGTTGAGAACAGACACAACCGATAAAACTCTGATCTCATCTTTGATCTAGTTATCTAAGATTTGATCAACAAAATAGTTTTCAATCATCTATCCCCTAGGTTGTGGTAGGTGTGTGAAATACTAGGTTTATATTATTCATTCCCTAGGTTGTAATGAATACGTGAATTTATCTTTCTTCCGTTTATCCCCTAGGTCGTGGTAAACGCACAAATTCTTCAAATATCTATCCCCTAGGTTGTGATAGGTATGCGAATTTTTAGGGTTATAGTATTCATCCCCTAGGTCATGATGAATAACGTAAGCCTATCCTTGTTGTCTTTTATCCAATGGGTCATGATAAATGCACAGGTTTATCCTCGTACTGTTTACTCTCTAGGTTTTAGTAAATATAACAAAATTTGCATAATTCATTGCATTAGCCTCCATGCGGCAATGCATTAACAAAACTCTTTTTTATTCATCCCCTAGGTTGCGATGAATAGACAAAATATGCATTATGAACTTACTATATTAATCTCGAAGCATTAGTAAGTCATCTTCACAAACTTGTACTATTTACCTCCTAGGTTATGGTAAACATACGAAAGTCTCCAATCTCTTTTAGGTATTGACGATATATCTATGTTATTATATCTAAGTCAAATCAAAACATTTTGTTCAAACTCGGGTAAGATGATACATCATCATCTACGCCTATTTTTCCACATTCTTGGGAACGTTGTACAGTGTATCCTTATAGTTGTCCAGACAAATTATGGGGACTTTCATTATTTAATAAACCTCTGATTCAAATTTGTGAGACCTACATATTCTTGCACTATTCGATCGAAGAGTAATTAAATAGGGGCAGCTGTCATACCCCAAATTTACCCTATTAATTTTAACTAAATTATTCTTTACTATAAACTAATGTTACCATTGTTTTATAGAGATTATTGTTCATCATGGGGTTTTAAATGAATATAGGGGGTGTATTATTTCAACTTGGGCCATCAAAATCTGATGACCCATTCGGTTTGAGCTTACAATAAAAAAGGAGGTATGTTGTTACACTATAGGGGTGTGGTAGTTTGGGTCATCAAAATCTGATGGCTCATTAAAGTTTATTTCGTAAGCTTTAAGGAGGGGGTGTACATTTTTTAAAGAGCTTGTTGCTTCAATTTTTATTGGATAGGTCCATTAAATTGCTGGCACATATTCTTTTTTGAAACCCCATCGTGCTAAGACTGTTGACTGGAGTCAACGTTTTTTATTTATTTATTTATTTATTTATAAATTTCCATAATTAATTCTTTATTAATTATCAATTTATTAATAACGTCATTATTATCAATACTGTTATTATTTATTAAGTAAATCATATTATTTATTTTATTGTCTGAAACATTGACTAGAGTCAACCATGAAGATGTGAAAAACACAAGAAGGGGGGGTTGAATTGTAAAACTTAAATCAAAAGGCTTAACAACACAGAATTTTTATCCTGGTTCGTTTGATCTCAAACTACTCCAGTCCACCCGTCAAGGTGATTTTGCCTCTCTCCAACGAGGTCTTAATCCACTATTCTCAAAGGATTACAACAGCTACTTTAACAACTGTTAAAGTCTTCTTGAGTACAACCACAATCCGGTTAATCTCAAGGAACTTCTTTTACAAATAAATTGAACAAGTGTGTGTTGTTGTTTTCTTACAAAACTGTATATCACAACTGTGATAATTACATAAAATAAGCTTGGAATAAAATGAATTTGCTAAAGCTTTGAATATGCGTGGTTTGGATAGCTTGGCAAATTTTGAGTGCGTACGTACGTGCTTCTTTTCACAAGCAGACCTGTTTATATAGGCAAGAAAGGATACGTTGTCCATAAAGCAGGTTTAATGATAATAATGCACTTTCCTTTTGTAGAAGATCTTTGTCTGAAGAAAGTCGTTAGCATTTAATTCTGTCTTGAATAACCAGTAACGCTTCAGAGTCTTCTTTGCTGTATCTACTGATAACGCTTCAGAGTGTTGATGACTTGGTAAAGATGTCTTTGATCAGAGTCAGAGTGTATTTGTTTAGGCGCAAATTCTGGTCATCAAGCTTCAGCGTATAATCTGGTAGCTTCAGCGTGTAGCACATATTTTTGATCTTCTGATGTTGATTCTATTTTGATGCTGATTCCATCAGAACTTCTGCATATACAAGACATAATTTTAAGGATCATAATTGTTCTTTGTATATATATTTGAAATAATTTATTCTTTGTATTTTGTTATCATCAAAACTCTAATCAAGGGTTGTAGAATCAAACTATGTTCTAACAATCTTCCCCTTTTTGATGATGACAAAAACCAGATTTTTCAATAAAGAACAAAGAACAAAAAGTATAGAATTAAGAAGAAAAACTCCCCCTGAGTTGATTACTTCCCTTTAATTCCATGAGTCTTGGAGCATCAGAATCTTACTGTATCTTTCATCAGAGTTTGTATCTTTCATCAGTGTTTTGTACCTGTTCAAGCTTTTCAGAAGAGAGAAATTAAGTAGATCTGAATGTTTGAGACTTATGTCTCAGTGATCCATTATTGAAAATATCTTATTCTTTCTCCCCCTTTTTGTCAGTTATCAAAAAGAACATATAATCAGAGCCAAAAAGAGTTTATATTAAAACAGAGTCAACGATAATGAGTTCAGAATAACAGCAATGTAGAAAATATTACAGATAAACAATTTTTAAAACAAAGGAAAATCTAAGAGGAAGGAGGAAGACGCGTGAACTAAGCTTCCAACAAGCCCTTGATCTGGATGTTGGTTTCCTCTTGCTTGGTTAACATGCTCTTGATTTCCGAAATTTTGTCATCCTGTTTATCCATCCTTTCTTGCATAATAATATCAGATCTCTTCAGATCTTCCAGAGTCTGCCTTTCATAGGAGGAAGCTTGAGAATCTTCAGTAACGAGATGCTTCTCAGAGCATTCTGCAATGTCATCTTTTTGACCCAGTTCCTCTGCATGAACCATCTGCTCTGGAGTATCAGTCAGAATGAGATCTTCTGACTCTGGTTGAACTTTGTCTGTTAGACGATGTTCTGACTAGGGAGCATTATCCAGAGGGAGAACTTCTTCCTTGAGCAGTTGGCTCAGAACTTGATCTTTAATTACTTTTAGCAGATTACTGAAGTTCTGTTGAACTTGTCCCGTAGCTTTGTTCTTGCATCTTATGAGTTTCAGAACATACCCATTTTCTGAAGCTTGTCCAAAGATAATCTGATGCAGCAGGATCAATCAGCTCAAGACTAGCTTGCTTAAGGGAAGTTATCCACTTCTGCATTTCTGTTTCAAATATCAATAAAATGGTACCAACATCTGGTGTAGGTTCAGAGGGTTTTGGTTTTGGAATGGCTGTTTTGTGGGTTATGGCAGCAAGGCATTCAAAAACAGTTAAATTAATGACAGTTTTGGCATTGTCATTTGGATTGTTCTTTGGTGAGGGAGTGGGAGAGTCTGGAATGATTATTGGACTAGTTAGGGAGTTTGGTAGAGTTGATTCTAGTGAAGAGGGAATTTGGAGAATATCCAGAATGGTCAGGGGCATACAGATGGCCAGAGGTTCAGTGATTCCAAGAATGGGAATGGGATCAGAATCAACAGTTTGGTTGGATTGAACGTGATTGGGTTCTGGTTCACAGGATTCAGTAGGTTGGACCTCAGAATTTTGAACTTCTGGTTGTAATAGTTCAGGTTGTGGAGAAGGTGGTTGAATTTCTGGTTGAGGAGATGGAGGTAGTGGTATTTCTGGTTGAGGAGAGAGTGGAATTTCTGGTTGAGGTGCTTCTGAAATGGTTTCAGAGTTTGGATTTACTGGTATGGGAGAAGAAATATGCTGGTCAAAGGTTTCAATATTTGATAGAACTTTTGCAAGTTCTGGTTGAGTTGTTTCAATATTTGGATCGATAGGTAGGGAGTGAGATCCTCTAAGAGTTAAAGTTTCTGAGGGGTCAAACTCAATGTCAAAATCATCAAGTGTTTGTAGGGTAGGAATTTCTGATTGGGTAGGAATTAGTACAAATGTTGATACAGATACTAAATCTAAAACAGTTACAGAAGAAGGATTACCTCTCTTTTTAGCTGTTTGGGAGTCCGTTGGGATGATCCTTCTGCTGCTACCTTCCTTTTCTTGTTCTTCTTCAGCACAACTTCTGGAGCCTTCTGCTGCAGATCCTGAATGCTTAAATCTGGTGTTGTACCATCTGCCTTGCATGCATCCAGATATCTGACTATTATCTCAGGCTTGGAATCAATTTCTGAGAACATGGGAAAGTCATCCAGAGTGATTCTTCTGCTGGTGATTGTTACAAAAGAAGTAACACTGGGTTCCTTCTTAAAGTTATCAATAATCTTCATCTTCTTCAGATTCTTTGCATTCAAAGGCTTTCCAACAGTTTCTTCTAAAGTGTTGATTTCCTGTGCTTCTGTTAGATGATCTATCAGCTTATTCTCTGTCAGAATATCTGATATGAGCCTTCCAAGGGGTATCCAGTCCCTTTTAGTGCGCTCCTCTTCTCTAGTCTCCTTAACACTAGTCCTCAGATGATTGAACAATAAATGAGCTAGATTCACCTTAATCTTTTGGGAGATGAAGTAGATCAGAAACTGCTGATCAATGTCGATGTAGTCAGGAGAGCTGGTTGGCTTCCTGTGGTTTATGCATCCCAGAATAATCTTAGCCCATATTCTGTGATGGTCTTTCATATCCCTTATCTTGCTGGAGGGAAGACCCAGAGTGAAGATTTCTCTAGCAATTAAAGCGACATCAGCACATCTCTCAGCCATGTCTATGCATCTTACGCCACCACCATTGTAACCTATCAATCTTGCAATAAGGTCTTCAGTTATGACTATCTTCTTCCCCATTATATACGAAGTAACTTGATGGTTGGAAGATGAAGCATGAATCCAAAATTCCTTCACAAGGATTGGGAATGTTGGACCTACCAGACGGTCAAAATATATGTTCCATCCTTGAGCCTTTACTTCTACAAAAAGATTGAACCCGTTTTCTTGAAGACTGTTAAAGTCCACATTCAATTCTGAGATTACTTCTAGGTTGTTAATGGGCGTGAGGAGAGTTTTGAATGGTTCTTCATATTGTTCTGAGGATTCTGTTCTCTGAGTACTGGAAGTTGGGTTGCTTGAAGAAGCCATGTTCACACCTAAAATTTGAGAAGAAAATGAAAGGGTTTTGAAAAAGATGTAAACTGAAAACAATTAGATTGTAGAGAGAGTGAAAGTGAAAGAGTGTAAAGAATGAGAAATGTGTTTAAATAGATTTTGAAAACGTAAATGGCAAGAGAGAGAAATAAATTGTAATGATTATAAGCATTAATGACAACTGATTTTGGGGGATTCATAAAGATATTGGAACGGTTACCCATGACATGTGTCTCAAAGCATCCAATCAGCGCTTTTGACCTTTCAGAAAAGTGAACGCGTGTTCAGCCTCAGAAGGTAGCTGATGAATGGATGACAATTGTTTGCTTACGTGAACAGCACACTTCTATCCTTGAAATGAAGCGCTCAGATCTTCATGGATAGATTCTGATACAATCTGTACTTCTAAAAATCTGAAGGCAGGTTGATCAACAGTTCACAGAAAATAACCAAAATTCTGAAGGTTAAGATATGTAAATAAAACTGTTTTATTCTGGGCAAAGCTTCATGCTGAGATGTTTCAGAATGAAGTTAAACCTATCTTTAGAAAGAGGTTTTGTAAATACATCAGCCAATTGATGGTCTGTGTCAATGAATTTTAAATTGAGAATCCCTTTCTGAATATAGTCCCTAATAAAATGATGTTTTATTTCTATATGCTTAGCCCTAGAATGCAAAATAGGATTTTTACTGAGACAAATAGCAGAAGTGTTGTCACAGAGGATAGGGATGTTACTCTCAAATATATTGAAGTCCTCAAGTTGACTTTTCATCCAGAGCATTTGCGTGCTACATCCAGCTGCTGCTATGTATTCAGTTTCTGCTGTTGATAGAGCTATTGTGGATTGTCTTTTGCTGGACCATGAGATCAGATTTTCTCCCAGAAATTGGCAGCTTCTAGAAGTGCTTTTACGTTCTACTTTGTCTCCAGCAAAATTAGCATCACAGTATCCTACTAAGCTGTAATCACTTGATTTTCTATAAAACAAACCCAGATTAGCAGTACCTTTCAGATACTTGAAAATTTGCTTAACTGCTGTTAAGTGAGATTCTCTAGGATCTGATTGGAATCTAGCACAAATGCAAACACTGAATAGAATGTTAGGCCTTGAAGTCGTCAGATAGAGAAGAGAACCAATCATACCTCTGTAGACCTTCTGTTCTACCTTTTTACTTACCTTTTCTTTTTCCAGAATGCACGTGGGATGCATTGGAATCCTTGAGGGCTTACATTCTGAGAGATCAAATTTCTTCAGAAGTTCTCTGACATATTTGCTCTGATGAATGTAAGTTCCTTCTAGAGTTTGATTAATCTGAATGCCCAGAAAGAACTTTAGTTCCCCCATTAGGCTCATCTCAAATTTTGCCTGCATACATTTAGCAAACTCTCTTCCCAGAGAGGGTTTAGTGATTCCAAATATAATGTCATCAACATAAATCTGACATACTAAGATGTAATTCTTAACTGTCTTATTGAACAAGGCTGTGTCCACTTTCCCTCTGGTGAATTCCTTTTCTAACAGGAAGTTACTTAGTCTTTCATACCAAGCTCTGGGAGCTTGTTTCAGACCATAGAATGACTTCTTTAGTTTGAAAACATATTCTGGATTTTTAGAACATTCAAAACCAGGGGGTTGGTGCACATAAACTTCTTCTTCTATATAGCCATTTAAAAATGCACTCTTGACATCCATCTGATACAGAGTGATGCCTTTATTAACAGGAAATGAAATTAAAAGTCTGATAGATTCTAACCTGGCGATTGGAGCAAAGGTTTCTGTATAGTCTATCCCCTCTTGCTGACTATAACCTTGTGCTACCAGTCGTGCTTTGTTTCTGATGACTTCACCTTGTTCGTTCAGTTTGTTTCTGAACACCCATTTTGTACCTATGACGTTGAATCCTTTTGGTTTGGGAACCAGATCTCATACGTCATTTCTTGTGAACTGATTTAGCTCCTCCTACATTGCCAGAATCCAGTCATTGTCCAGAAGTGCTTCATCAATTGTTGTTGGTTCAATCAGAGAAACCAGTCCCATGATAGATTCTTCAGAGTTTCTGAAGGTAGATCTTGTTCTGATTGGATCTTCCTTCCTTCCTAAGATTGTTTCTTCTGGGTGATCAATGTTGCTTCTGGATGGTCTTTTCTGGAGTTGATCAACAGAAGGTGTTGGTTTGCTTGTAGTGACTCTTACTGATGTTGAGGGAGTGTCTCTGTGAGAGCCTTTGAGTTGTCTTCAGTACCTGTGAGTTCAACTTCCATACCTGCAAGGAATTCATTCTGCTTTGACTTTTGAGAGTCAAGCTTATCATCAAACCGAACACTGATTTACTCTTCAACAATTTGTGTTTCTGTATTGTATACTCTGTACCCTCTTGAGCGTTCAGAGTATCCTAACATAATACACTTTTGTGCTTTAGAGTCAAACTTGTTCAAATAATTTTTTGTATTCAAAATAAATCATGTACATCCAAATGGGTGAAAATAAGAAATGTTGGGCTTTCTGTTCTTCCACAATTCATATGGAGTCTTTTCCAGAATAGGTCTTATGGAGATTCTATTTTGAATGTAACACGCTGTGTTTATTGCTTCTGCCCAGAAGATCTTAGCAACGTTAGTCTCGTTGATCATGGTTCTGGCCATTTCTTGCAATGTTCTGTTCTTTCATTCTACAACTCCATTTTGCTGGGGAGTTCTAGGACAAGAGAAATCATGCAGAATGCCTTTTTCATTAAAGAATAATTCAAAATATTTATTTTCAAATTCTCCACCATGATCACTTCTGACTTTTACGATTCTAAAATCTTTTTCATTATGAACTTGGTTGCAGAAGGTAACAAACACAGAGTGTGAATCGTCCTTGTGCCTTAAGAACTTTACCCATGACCATCTGCTATAGTCATCTACGATTACTAACCCATACTTCTTGCCACTGAATGAAGCAGTGTTTACTGGTCCAAATAAGTCAATATGCAGAAGTTCTAATGGCTTAGAGCTGGAAACAACATTTTTGGATTTGAAAGCAGGTTTTGCAAACTTTCCTTTCTGACATGCTTCACACAGAGCATCTGAATTGAACTTCAAGTTTGGAAGTCCTCTGACCAGATTGAGTTTGTTAATCTGAGACATTCTTCTCATACTAACATGTCCCAATCTTCTGTGCCAGATCCATTGCTCGTTGTTAACAGACAAAAGACATTTTAAATTATGACTTTTCAGTTCAGAAAGTTTGATTTTATAAATGTTGTTTTTCCTCTTTCCATTAAATAGGATAGTCCCATCTTTCTGACTAACAGCTTTGCATGAATTTTGATTGAAGATTATATCATAACCGTTATCACTTAATTGACTTATGGATAACAGGCTATGCATTAATCCATCAACTAATAAAACATTACTTATAGAGGGAATATTTCCATTACCTACTGTTCATGAGCCAATAATCTTTCCCCTCTAATTTCCTCCAAAGCCTATGTGGCCTCCAGGCTTAAGTTCCAGGCTTTGGAACATATGCCTTCTTCCCGTCATGTGTCGTGAGCAGCCAGAGTCCAGGTACCATGACTGGTGTCTTTGCTTTGCTACTAAAGATATCTGCCACATGTATTATTTTATTCTTAGGTACCCACATTTTCTTGGGTCCTGATTTGTTAGTTTTACTAAAACTCTGGTTGAATTTTGGTTTGACAGAGTAATCACTACTTGTATATTTTATGTCATGAGTGTGTCCATATATAAAGTGTGAATCAAGTGGAGTACGTTTTATGACTAAATCCATGGAATTTTTTGGTGTAGGAACCTTACCTTGATATCCTATCCCTTTTCTGCCCTTACTGCTAACTCCATAGATCATTGAAGCCATTTTGCTTCTGTCTATGTTTTTAGCTAGAAACTTCTGAAAGCTGTGATCATACTCTTTGATGATCTCATCAGCATTGCTGGGAGTTTCAGGGATTGTTTCCTTCTGAGAGTTTTGCAATTGGTTTTCTAATTTTTAAATTTTATCTTTTAACTCAGAATTATCCAACTTGAGACTCTCAGTCTTATCAGAGTCAGAAGCAAAATTCCTTTTCAGGTTTCTGAATTTGACTCTGATCTGCTGATACCTTTCTAGAATTTCATTAAGGCTTTCTGCTAGTTCATCCTTAGTAAAGTTGATAGTAAAGTTAGGGAATACCTCTTCTGTATCTGATTCTGAGTCTGAACCAGACGCTTCAATGTCTTCAGAGACGTTTTCCATGAGAGCTATGTTTCCTCTTTCATCATCTGATTCTGAGTCAGCTTCAGATGTATCAAAATCATCCCATGTAGCCATGAGACTTTTCTTCTTTTCCTTGCCAAATTTATTTTTGGGCTTCTCCTTCTGAAGCTTTGGGAAATCACTTTTGTAGTGCCCTTGCTCGTTACACTCATAGCATATGATGTCTTTGTTGTTTGGCTTTCTGTATCCTGAAGATCCTTCAGATCTTTTGTGTCCAGAGGAGGATTCTGACCTTCTGTATCTGGAGGAAGATTCATTCTGATTTTCTGATCTTCTAGGATTCCTGAACTTCCTTTGCCTCTACTTCCACAGTTGGTTCACCCTTCTGGAGAGAAGAGACAGTTCATCTTCTTCTGATGAGGATCCATCATAGGTTTCTTCCACAGCCTGCAAGACTTTGGAGTCAGATTTTCTGTTAGATTTTAAAGCTAATGGCTTACCTTGCTTTTGAGGTTCGTCTGCTTCTAGCTCTATCTCGTGACTTCTGAGGGAGCAAACAAGTTCCTCCAGAGAGATTTTGTTGAGATCCTTGGCTAGTTTAAGCGCTGTGACCATTGGCCTCCACTGTTTTGGCAAGCTTCTGATGATCTTCTTGACGTGATCAGCAGTGTAATATCCTTTGTCAAGAACTTTTAGACCACCAACAAGAATTTGAAATCTTGAAAAAATAACTTCTATTGATTCACTATCTTCCATCTTGAATGCCTCATACTTCTGAATGAGCGCAAGGGCTTTGGTTTCTTTGACTTGAATGTTGCCTTCATGCGTCATTCTCAGAGAATCAAACATATTCTTGGCAGTTTCTCTATTTGATATTTTCTCATATTCTGAATATGAGATGGCACTGAGAAGAATTGTTCTGGCCTTGTGATGATTTCTGAACTCACGCTTTTGCTGATCAGACATCATTTTCCTGTCAATCTTCTGACCACGCCCATCCACTGGGTACGTGTATCCATCAGTCACCATGTCCCATAGATCAGCATCATGGGCCAGAAAGAAACTCTCAATTCTGTCTTTCCAGTAATCAAAGTTTTCTCCATCAAATACTGGAGGTTTGCAACTGAATCTGTCCCTTTCTTCATTGTTGTCATTGCTGATGTTTTGACTTGGTCCTGCCATTGTGTTTTTCTGACGCTGGATCTTGTAGTGACACGGTTAAGTGTTAAAGCTCAGAACTAGGCGCTCTGATGCCAATTGAAGATGTGAAAACACAAGAAGGGGGGTTGAATTTTAAAACTTAAATCAAAAGGCTTAACAACACAGTATTTTTATTTTGGTTCGTTTAATCTCAAACTACTCCAGTCCACCCGTCAAGGTGATTTCGCCTCTCTCCAACGAGGTCTTAATCGACTATTCTCAAAGGATTACAACAGCTACTTTAACAACTGTTAAAGTCTTCTTGAGTACAACCACAATCCGGTTAATCTCAAGGAACTTCTTTTACAAATGAATTGAACAAGTGTGTGTTGTTGTTTTCTTACAAAACTGTATATCACAACTGTGATAATTACACAAAATAAGCTTGGAATAAAATGAATTTGCTAAAGCTTTGAATATGCGTGGTTTGGATAGCTTGGAAAATTTTGAGTGCATACGTACGTGCTTCTTTTCACAAGCAGACATGTTTATATAGGCAAGCAAGGATACGTTGTCCATAAATCAGGTTTAATGATAATAATGCACTTTCCTTTTGTAGAAGATCTTTGTCTGAAGAAAGCCGTTAGCATTTAATTCTGTCTTGAATAACCAGTAACACTTCAGAGTCTTCTTTGCTGTATCTGCTGATAACGCTTCAGAGTGTTGATGACTTGGTAAAGATGTCTTTGATCAGAGTCAGAGTGTATTTGTTTAGGCGCAAATTCAGGTCATCGAGCTTCAGCGTATAATCTGGTAGCTTCAGCGTGTAGCATATATTTCTGATCTTCTGATGTTGATTATATTTTGAAGCTGATTCCATCAGAACTTCTGCATATACAAAACATGATTTTAAGGAGCATAATTGTTCTTTATATAAATCTTTTAAATAATTTATTCTTTGTATTTCGTTATCATCAAAACTCTAATCAAGGGTTGTAGAATCAAACTCTGTTCTAACAAACCAAACCAAAGCTAGGGTTTTCCACCCATACTCCCAGCGGCGTCCTGTTCTTGCTAAACCCTTCATAACTAAATAACCCAAGCCCACAAACACATATTGTTTAGATCTAAACAAGAAGTAACACATACATAGCTAAAACAAATCAAATCAATTTCAATCATATCTTTACATAAAGAACTGTCCAAATATCTCAATACATAATCAATTATAACAAATTAAATCACTAAATCAAATCTCATAAATCAAAACTTTTTACAAACAGATCTAAATCTTCCTAATTCCTAAATCAATTACAAAAGTAACAACCATTACAGATTAACTTCCTAATCTATCTCTAACCTAAGACTATAAATAGAACCCTAAAAATTCTAAGAAAAAGGAGAAGAAATTGAGACGAACGAGTTGGGAGAGATTAAAGAAAAAGGAGAAAGACTTATGGTTTCAATATCTGAAACCTAAAGATCTCCAAACTACGTCTCTCTCATCCTCAAGTCGCCGCCGCTCCATTGACATCCACTTTTGTACCTGTCAAATAGAAAGAGATGAGAAGAAGATTAAAAGAAGAAGCAGAGAACAAAAAAGGAAAAATTATATGACCAAAATCACAAGGAGAGGTAAGCCTGAAACACTTAGCTCTTAGGGTTTAATTGCATGACGATTTGATGTTAAAATGTGTGATTATGGTTTAATTTGGGGTTTTTTGGGGTTTCTAGGGTTAGGTTAGGTTAGGGTTAGGGTTCTTAGGTTTGGGGTTAGGGTTCTTCTGATTAGGGTTAGGGTTCATCAAGAACCCTTAGGATTCTTAGGGTTCATAGAACCTAGATGAAGATCCACGGTGGGGGGTATAAATATATGAAGTTTTCGGTTGAATGTCAATTGGAGTTCTAGAGAGAAGGCAGAGCCTCTCTCTAGAAATTACAAAGGGTTTATGTTTCATTATAGAGAGAGGAAGAGAAAGAAAAAATGGGCTCTCAGTCCAGTAATTTGCTTTTATAAACACTCCCTAATTTTGTGTTTGCGCGTCCATATACCTTACAATGTGCTTCCCATCACAACCTTCTGAATACAATCCAATGCTCCATAAGCACACGACCACCATAGTTCTGTGATCCTTCCCACACTTTGCCTAACGGATCCTGTGTTGTTTTGGGCTTAAGCCCATGATATTCACGCCCCCTATTTTTTGTTTTGCTAGGCCAACTTAATTTTCACCCCCTAAGCGCTATTGGGCCCAGTTCAATATTTGAGCTTGGGCCCATTGCTAAACCAAACCCCCTGTTTCACTACTATACACATATCTACATCCCCTCCTACATTTGGGCCTAAATTCAGGGCCCTACTTCCACACCCCCCTGATTTACTTAACCCAAATGATCTACACCCCCTGCGTTTTTTTAATTAAATTTATTTTATTATTTTTGTTATTTATAATTATTATTTTTTATAACATATTTATAGATTCTACAATTATTTTTATTATTATAAAATTCAAATATTTTTTCTATTTCATCCAAATATTTTTATTATATTAAAATTACTTTTTCCATGCATTAAAAATATTTTTTATATATTAATACATTTAAAAAATACCTAACCAACACCAAATCCTTTTTTTAATAACTTGATTAATTTAAAACAATTTTCAAAAAGGATTATGAGGATGCTTTTAAATCAACTGCGAACTTCGTCTAGCAACTCGGCTATTCACACACCTAGACTTAGTACAAGGGAAATTCAAAACATCTTTGTAATCCATAAAAAACACCAACCAACAACAAACTACGAATTGGGACTCTGATTTCTAATAAGAGGATATGTAGGCATATGACTAAAATTGTGGCGAGTTTCCCTAATAAAAATTAAAACCCTATTTCCTAAGTCGTAATTATAAACTTAGTATCCTTGTGAACAAGGTAGATGAGGGGTGCCTAACACCTTCCCTTCCTCTAAGAACGAGTCCAACAACTTAGAATCTCTGACCAATTTAGGTTTATCCGTTATATTCCCTTCTTTAGGATAAAAATTAAGGATGGCGACTCTCAATTTAAAACGGATTACAACAAGTACATAATGTAATTTAAAATACTTAAAACTAAAGTTGTGATAGTCCCCCGATGTGGAAGAGCTATCATTATTACATGTAAATTTATGCTTAAAAATCTAAGAACAATACTCTGGCTAGAAAATGATGACTACCCAACTGTACATGTGAGTCCCTATTTATAATGCAATTCTTCCTTTGAAAATCTGATGGTCATCGTGAATTTAGGATGGTTGGGTTGAACGAGAAAAACATGGTCGTGGAGAGAATCCAAGAGAAAAGAGAAAAACAAGGGCGTGTAGAGCTTGGTGTTGGGCACCATGTGAGAGAGTGGCAGGCGCCACTCCATGCTTTATGGTGGGCCGTTATGGAGAATGTGGCAGGCGCTAGGTTTTGAAACACTCATAAGCTTTGGGTTGTTCTTACTCATGGGCATTTGTCTCGGACCTTTTTGAAACTTCACTTGTATTTCACTTATTTTAGTCCATTTCTTTTTTAGCCATTTTTACTCGAGGTACCTGAAATAAGACAATGATATCGTCATAACAAGGCATAAATAACGAAAATTAGACTAAAATCCAAGCGAGTCAAGTCAAATATACAATATAATTTCACGTTATCAGATTTCATATGATGCTTTCAAGATTCACCTGCTTGTGTGTTTGTTCATCTGTTATACTTGACTTGTGGCTTAAATCTAAAGGGAAAGAAATGCTCATTTTGGCCAATATCAAATGCTTGCTCTTCTTGTGCTTAGTTCACTTGTACACGCAAAGGCTTTCTCTTGGGCTACCTTATAAAGAGATCATTTATTTCTTGTCATTTACTCTATGCTTTAGGATAGTATCTTCATCTCCTCACCTTCTTTAATTTTCAAAATCTTCTCCCTATTTCAAAAACTTCTTATTTTCAACCTTCACATCTTTTTTTAATAAACCTTGACTTTATCAAGTGATGCAGAAAATATTTTTCATAATAAATGCTAAAATACTTAAGCATATTCAAACTCTTTCTAAACTCCTAAAAAATAAAAATAAAACCTCATCAAACTTCTTTTTATCCTTAATGCATTTTTCTTTTCAAACCAGACCTTTTTCTAAAAGAAATGATATGAGTCTATTCTTGAAGTGATACAAATTTCTATACTTCTACAATATGTTGTGAAATTGATTGACATTTTCCACTTGAATGTTGAGACATGATTATTGAGTAAATCCAAGTAAAATTCTCCATATCAAGATGATACAAATGCTCATTTCTTCATACTTGTGGGTAGTAAGTTGAGTTTTTCACTCAAATACGACATATTGTCTTTTTCACCTAAAATCAATCAACAAACAAAAGCTCACTTCATAAACAAATGCAAGTGATTCCTATGGAGTACCATAGATGTTAGGAGTGTTAATACCTTCCTCTTGCATAGCAAAACTAGGCACCTGAATCTCTCTTTTGTTTTGGTTTTCAAAACTTTTTGTGGGTTTTTTTTTTACCTTTTCCCTTTGGAAACAATAAAGTTTGGTGGCGACTCTTGCATTTTCTAAGTTAAGTTAATCAATAGCTTAATCTCAATTTTCTCGCCGCGATAATACCTTGAGACAAACTTATCATACACCCAAAGTACCAAAAATGATCAAATGATCATTTAATGGTAGACTTGAAATGAAGAAAGTTCATCAAGCACCAATCCAAATACTAATTGAACAAGATGAGCTTCAATCAACCATAATTGACCAAGTCAACCAAAAGTCAGAACCATCAAGCATCAAGAAGAAATAAATATATATTTAAATTGAATTAAAAATGATTTTAAATGACTTAATATTGGAAATTACAGATAACATTCAAAAGATGCATCAAAACATCAAATAAAAAGCCACAAAAATTAGAGAAGGTCAGAAAAATTCCATGGATCAAGATCTGAAAATTTGGACTAAAAAATATTTCAAAATGATGGAGAAATAATTATTTAAAGATAATAAAAAAAACTAAAGAGAAAACAAGAAAAAAATGCTAAAACTCCTTTTAAAATTCTGAAGAAAGAAAAACATATGTGCTAAACAATATTTTTGTGATTTCATGAAAAAAAGTTGGAATTAAAAAACATAAAGGAGCTATTTAAAATAAATTTTAAAGAAAAATGAAATTACAATGAATTTAAAATAGAAAATGAAAAATAAAGACCAACGTGAAATTCTGACACACAATACCAGATGTCAAGACTGATGCCTTAATAACACACCATGTTACAACAGATGTTACGACATCTGATGACAGCAAACAAACATGATAAAAACAGAAAGATTATGCAAGAAGATAAAATACAAGAAGGAAATCAACTATCAGTGGTATTAATTAGAATATAAACAGTCACAGTTTACACTTCTCACTTAATCTCTACCTAGTGCAACTTCCACCTAGGCACCTCCTAGATATGAGAACCCATGTTAATCCCAATCATTGTAGTGATATCAAACAATCCTAGTTCCAGGGAATGTCTTGAGAAACAAAAAAAGGAAGAACACACTTCCAAATTACAATACTTAGTTTTCTTGAAAGCTTCACTAGGAACAATACTCAACGCATGCTTAAAAGCTTCGCGGAGAATAAAAACCTGATGAACAAGTAACAATCAGTCAACTCAAATGCATCAAAGATACATGAGGACATACAAAAACACACGAAGAACCTAAGGAACTATCAAACCCTAAATCCTTATTTTTCACAAGGTTTTACAATAAAACTATGCTTAAAAATCTAGGTCTTGGACGACTCCGTATATAGACTTCTACAGTTGGGCTTAGACTCTTCAATCAAATATAATATTCATCTTTAAATCCCTGCAGAATATTCTCCAAGAAAATAGAAACAAAACAAATCTTTCAAATATTTCCTGTAAAGTCTCAAAGATCTTTTTTTATGAAATAAATCAGATCTGCAATTATTCCTAATAATCCTGGATTGCCTGCGCCTGTTATGAGTACTAGAAACCTCTAGAATCTCATATTTTTCAATCAAATCTTCAAGTTTAAATATCCAGTTGTACTGTCATGATGTTTTGTTGCAACATGTTACAACATGTGATAGTACATTTGTCAAATAAGTACATGCAGTCTCTGTTATACCAGCCAGTCAAGATGTTATGGTATCTTGTTCAACATTAGGCTGCAATACATGCTTCTCCCAATGAAACATATTTTGATAGAATTATTTTCAACTCCTTGTTTTACCAAAATTGTTTCCAACCATAAAATCACAGACCTAACACAACGGTTAGCTAGGCGTCACGCGCTGATTGGTTGACATATTTGAATTTTGCTGCACTACAGGTGATGCTCAACTTCGTCTTCAACCTCTGGCAAAAATTAATGATCCTTGAACTCTGATTTTTAAGCCTAAACACCATATGTTTTAGCTTCTACTTATGTCATCGTTCTCATCTCTCTGCATTGGAGTCATTGATTCAATCCAAGCATAGAGAGTTTGACAGAATACGCAGAAAACCTGGAAGTTTCAAAGTAAAATTAAATGACTAATATAAACTCTAAATGAAAGGTGGGTGAGGGATTTTGATCAGTGAACTAAGAAAAAGAGAGTGTAACTAGTTTATGCTGAGAATTTACTCGTAACTACCTTTTCGAAGTGAAGCTTCAAGGTATGAAAATGGGGGAATCGAGTTGGTAGTTACAAGATGTTCAAAAATTCTATAATGCTTCAATCAGCTTCAGAGGATGTCGATAAAGGTTTTTGGGTGGAGATTTGAAGTTGAAACGAGCTAAAGTTTTAGTTAGTGTTTTTTGGTTTTTGAGCCTTTGAAGAGTGAAATTAGTAGAGTTTTGTGGCAGTCTAAGCTTGCAAATGAAGGCAAAATAAATCTTTATTTATAGGATAATGAATATGGTTATGGTATGTTCCAAATGATATCCCAAAACGTGTGAAAAAAGTTGAGAAATTTCTAGATCCAAACCGTGTGAAAAATGGAATGAAACATGTGAGTTTTAATGCTCTTCAGGTCGTTTTGCATTATGGTGAAACACGTTTTGTGGTAATGAGTAAGTTTGCACAAGGTTTGGGTGGTTCCAAGTTGATTTTTGAATGATTTCTAATTATAGATCACGGTACAAAATAGAGTTCAGGTCAGCATGTTCATGCTTTCATACATATTTGCAGATCTGGCATTAGGTCAAAAATGTCATGAACATAATTTTGTGCACAAATGGCCTTTGAACAATTTCCAAAATTAATGGACTGATATTTAAACCTTGAAGCAAAGTTTGTAGAGAACATCAAAAGGGACATTTGGCGCAAAGAAGGCCTCAAAAACATTGAGAAATGAAAATTTTGTAGGGTTTAAACCAAATGGCATGCCATTCTTGATTTATGAGAACCCCTTTCGCACCTAATCACCATAGTGATATCAAACAATCCCAGTCCCAGGGAATGTCTCAAGAAAACAAAAAAGGAATAACACACTTCCAAATTACATTAATTAGTTTGCTTAAAAGCTTCACTAAGAACAATACTCAATTCTTGCTTAAAAGCTTCGAGGAGAACAATAACTTGATGAACAAGTAACAATCAGTCAACTCAAATGCATCAAAGATACATGAGGACGTACAAAAACATACGGAGAACCTAAGTAACTATCAAACCCTAAACCCTTATTTTTCACAAGGTATTACAATAAAATTATGCTTAAAAATCTAGGTCTTGGACGACTCCTTATATAGACTTCTACAGTTGGGCTTGGACTCTTCAATAAAATATAGTATTCATCTATAAATCCCAGTAGAATATTCTCCAAAAAAATAGAAACAAAACAAATCTTTACAATATTTCCTATAAATTCTCAAAGATCTTTTTTATGAAATAAATTATATATGCAATTATTCCTTATAATCCTTGATTGCATGTGCCTGTTATGAGTACTAAAAACCCCTAGAATCTCATATTTTTTAATAAAATCTGAAGATGTGAAAAACACAAGAAGGGGGGGTTGAATTGAAAAACTTAAATCAAAAGGCTTAATAACACAATATTTTTATCCTGGTTCGTTTGATCTCAAACTACTCCAGTCCACCCGTCAAGGTGATTTCGCCTCTCTCCAACGAGGTCTTAATCCACTAATCTCAAAGGATTACAACAGCTACTTTAACAACTGTTAAAGTCTTCTTGAGTATAACCACAAACCGGTTAATCTCAAGGAAATCTTTTACAAATAATTTGAACAAGAGTGTGTTGTTGTTTTCTAACAAAACAGTATATCACAACTGTGATAATTACACAAATTAAGCTTGGAATAGAATAAATTTGCTAGAGCTTGAATATGCGTGATTTGGAATTCTCTACAATTTTATGTGTGCGTACGTACGTGCTTCTTTCACAAGCAGACTTGTATATATAGGCAAGCAAGAGACGTTGTCCATAAAAGCAAGTTTAATGATAATAACACACTTTCCTTTTGAAGAAGATTTTGTCTGAAGAAAGTCGTTGGCATTTAATTCTGTCTTGAATAACCAGTAACGCTTCAGAGTCTTCTTTGCTTTAACTGCTGATAACGCTTCAGAGTGTTGATGACTTGGTAAAGATGTCTTTGTTTAGAGTCAGAGTGTACTTGTTTAGGCGCAGATTCTGGTCATCAAGCTTCAGCGTAAAGCCTGCTTTGCTTTCAGCGTGTAGTGCTTTATTGCCTATCTTCTGATGTTGATCCCAACAGAACTTCTGCATATACAAGACATAATTTTAAGTAGCATATTTGTTCTCTCTATCTCTCTCTCTCTCTCTCTCTCTCTCTCTCTCTCTCTCTCTCTCTCTCTCTCTCTCTCTCTCTCTCTCTCTATATATATATATATATATATATATATATATATATATATATATATATATATATATATATATATATATATATATATATATATATATATATATATATATATATATATATATATATATATATATATATATATATATATATATATATATATATATATATATATATATATATATATATATATATATATATATATATATATATATATATATATATATATATATATATATATATATATATATATATATATATCTTTGTATTTATTTATTCTTTGTATTTATTTATTCTTTGTATTTTGTTATCATCAAAATTCTAATCAAGGGTTGTAGAATCAAACTATGTTCTAACAATCTCCCCTTTTTTGATGATGACAAAAACCAGATTTTTCAATTAAAAATAAAGAATAAAAAGTATAGAGTTAAGAAGAAAAACTCCCCCTGAGTTGATTACTTCCCTTAAATTCTTTGCGTCCTTGAGCATTAGAATTTGACTACGTCTTTCATCAGAGTTTTGTACCTGTTCAAGCTTTTCAGAAGAAAAAAATTAAGTAGATCAGAATGTTTGAGACTTATGTCTCAGTAATCCGTTATTGAAAATATCTTATTCTTTCTCCCCCTTTTTGTCAGTTATCAAAAAGAACTCATAATCAGAGCTAAAAAGGATTTATATTAAAGATAAGAAGCACTGATAAGAAGTTCAGAACAGCAGCAATGTAGAAAATATTATAGATAAACAGATTTAAAAAAACAAAGGAAAATCTAAGATGGAGGAGGAAGGCGCGTGAACAAAGCTTCCAACAAGCCCTTGATCTGGGTGTTGGTTTCCTCTTGTTTTCTTAACATGCTCTTGATTTCCTGAATTTTATCATCCTGTTTATCCATCCTTTCCTGAATAACAATATCCGCTCTCTTCAGATCTTCCAGAGTCTTCCTGTCATAGGAGGAAGCTTAAGAATCTTCAACAACTGGATGCTCCTCATAGCATTCTACAACGTGATCTTTTTGAACTAATTCTTCTGCAGGAATCATCTCATCTTGAGCAGCAGTAAGAGTAAGACCTTGTGACTCTGGTTGAACTTTGTCTGTTGGACGATGTTCTGACCAGGGAGCATTGTCCAGAGGGAGAATCTCTTCCTTGAGCAGTTGGCTCAGAACTTGGTCTTCAATTACCTTTAGCAGATTACTGAAATCATGTTGAACTTGTCCGTAGCTCTGTTCTTGCATCTTATGAGTTTCAGAGCTTATCCATTTTCTGAAACTTGTCCAAAGATAATCTGAAGCAGCAGGATTAATCATCTCAAGACTAGCTTGCTTCAGGGAGGTTATCCATTTCTTCATTTCTGTTTCAAACATCAATAAGCTAGTACCAACATCTGGTGTGGGTTCAGATGGTTTTGGTTTTGGAATGGTGGTATTGTGAGTTATGGCAGTAAGACGTTCAAAAACAGTTAGATCAATGACAGTTTTAGCGTTTTCATCTGGATTTCTCTTTGGTGAGGGAGTGGGAGAGTCTGGTATAATTATTGGACTAGTTGGGGAATTTGGTGGAGTTGATTCTAGTGAAGAGGGAATTTGGGGAATGTCCAGAATGGTGAGGGGCATACGGATGGCTAGAGGTTCAATGATACTTGGAATAGGAATTGAATCAGAATCTGAAGTGGGTTCTTCAGATTGGTTGGATTGAACGTTAAGAGGTTCTGGTTCACAGGTTTCAACTGGACGGTTATCAGAAGTTTGAACTTCTGGTTGTGGTTGTTCAGGTTGTGGAGATGGTGGATGAATTTCTGGTTGAGGAGATGGAGGTAGTGGTATTTCTGGTTGTGGAGAGAGGGGAATATCTGGTTGTGGTGCTTTTGTGGTGGTTTCAGAGTTTAGATTTTCTGGTGTGGGAGCAGAAATATTCTGGTCAAAAGTTTCAATATCTGACAGAACTTTTGCAAGTTCTGGTTGAGTTGATTCAGTATTTGGATTGATAGGTAGGGAGTGAGTTTCTCTAAGAGTTAGAGTTTCTGAGGGGTAAAATCCTATGTCAAAATCATCAAATGTTTGGGGGGTAGGAATTTCTGATTGGGTAGGTATTGGTTCAGATGTTGATATAGTAATTGATTCTAAAACATTAATAGTAGAAGGATTACCTTTTTTTAGCAGCTTTAGGGGTCCGCTGGGATGATCCTTCTGTTGCTACTTTTCTATTATTGTTCTTCTTCAGCACAACTTCTGGAGCCTTCTGTTGCAAGTCCTGAATATTTAGATCTGGTGCAGTGCCATCTGCCTTGCATGCATCCAAATATCTGACGATAATCTCAAGCTTAGAATCAATTTCTGAGAACATAGGGAAATCATCCAGAGGGATTCTTCTGGAAGTAATGGTTGCAAAATAAGTAACACTGGATTCCTTCTTGATGTTCTCAATTATCTTCATCTTTTTCAGATTTTTTGCATTCAAAGGCTTCTCAGCAGTTGCCTCCAGAGAGCTGATTTCCTGTGCTTCTGTTAGATGCTCTATCACCCTATTCTCTGTCAGAATATCTGATATGAGCCTTCCAAGGGGTATCCAGTCCCTTTTAGTATGCTCATCTTCTCTAGTCTCTTTAACACTGGTCCTCAGATGATTGAATAGCAAATGAGCCAGATTTACCTTAATCTTCTTGGAGATAAAGTAAATCAGAAATTGCTGATCAATGTTTATGTAGTCAGGAGAGCTGGTTGGCTTCCTGTGGTTGATGCATCCCAGAATTATCTTGGCCCATATTCTGTGATGATCCTTCAGATCCCTTATCTTGCTGGAGGGAAGACCCAGAGTGAAAATTTCTCTAGCAATTGAAGCGACATCAGCACATCTTTCAGCCATGTCTATACACCTTACGCCACCACCACTGTAACTTATCAGTCTTGCAATAAGATCTTCAGTTATGACTATCTTCTTCCCTATTACATACGAAGTGACTTGATGGTTGGAGGATGAAGCATGAATCCAAAATTCCTTCACAAGGTTTGGGAACGTTGGTCCTAGAAGACGGTCAAAATACCTGTTCCATCCCTGAGCCTTTACTTCTTCAGAAAGATTGAACCCATTTTCTTGAAGACTTTCAAAATCTACAATCAGTTCTGAAAGCACTTCTAGGTTGTCAATGGGCGTGAGAAGAGTTCGGAACGGTTCTTCATATTGTTTCATGGTTTCTGTTCTGAGTACTGATATTTGGGATGCTTGAGGAATCCATGTTCACACAGAAAATTTGAGAAGAAAATGAAAGGGTTTTGGAAAGATGCAAACTAAAAACAATTAGATTGTAGAGAAAGTGAAAGTGAAAGAGTATAAAGAGTGAAAAATGTGTTTAAATAGATTTTGAAAACATAAACTGCGGGAGAGAGAAATAATTTGTAATGATTATAAGCATTAATGACAATTGATTTTAGGGGATTCAGAAAGATATTAGAACGGTTACCCATGACATGTGTCTAAATGCACCCAATCAGCGCTTTTGACCTTTCAGAAAAGTGAATGCGTGTTCAGCCTCAGAAGGTAGCTGATGAATGGATGACAACTGTTTGCTTACGTGAACAGCACACTTCTATCCTTGAAATGAAACACTCAGATCTTCATGGATAGATTCTGATACAATCTGTACTTCTAAAAATCTAAAGGCAGGTTGATCAGCAGTTCACAGAAAATAACTAAAATTCTGAAGGTTAAGATATATATAAATAAAACAGTTTATTCTCGGCAAAGCTTCATGCTGAGATGTTTCAGAATGAAGTTAAACCTATCTTCAGAAAGAGGTTTTGTAAAGACATCAGCCCATTGATGGTCTGTGTCAATGAATTTTAAATTGAGAATCCCTTTCTGAATATAGTCCCTAATAAAATAATGTTTTATTTCGATATGCTTAGTCCTAGAATGCAAAATAGAATTTTTCCTAAGACAAATAGCAGAAGTATTGTCACAGAGGATAGGGATGTTACTCTCAAATATATTGAAATCCTCAAGTTGACTTTTCATCCAGAGCATTTGCGTGTTGCACCCAGCTGCTGCTATGTATTCAGCTTCTGCTGTTGATAGAGCTATTGTGGATTGTCTTTTGATGGACCATGAGATCAGATTATCTCCCAGAAACTGGCAGCTTCCAGAAGTGCTTTTACGTTCTACTCTGTCTCCAGCAAAATCAGCATCACAGTATCCTACTAGGTTGTAATCATTTGATTTTCTATAAAACAAACCCAGATTAGCAGTACCTTTCAGATATTTGAAAATTCACTTAACTACTGTTAAGTGAGATTCTCTAGGATCTGATTGGAATCTAGCACAAATGCAAACACTAAATAGAATGTTAGGCCTTGAAGTCGTCAGATAGAGAAGAGAACCAATCATACCTCTGTAGACCTTCTGTTCTACCTTTTTACTTACCTCTTCTTTTTCCAGAATGCACGTGGGATGCATTGGAATCCTTGATGGCTTACATTCTGAGAGGTCAAATTTCTTCATAAGTTCTCTGACATATTTGCTCTGATGAATACAAGTTCCTTCTGGAGTTTGATTAATCTGAATGCCCAGAAAGAATTTTAGTTCCCCCATTAGGCTCATCTCAAATTCTGCCTGCATACACTTAACAAATCTCTTCCCAGAGAGGGTTTAGTGGATCCAAATATGATGTCATCAACATAAATCTGACATACTAAAATGTCATTCTTAACTGTCTTATCGAACAAGGTTGTGTCCACTTTCCCTCTAGTGAATTCCTTTTCTAACAGAAAGTTACTTAGTCTTTCATACTGATAACACAATTTTATATAGTATATTTGATTTAATTTTCATAAATAATGTTAGTATTTTTATTTAATTATTTCATTTTATTTCCATATTACGCCGGTATTTTTATTGTTTCAGGTGTTTTATTTTAATTAGACAAATTGAGCAAAGTGAAGAAATTAAGAGAGTTATTGGACTAAATATGCAAGAAATGAAGAAAAGGGGTGTGCAAAGCAATAATGATGGAGCAAAAGGTTTATTATCTCCAAACTGGGCCCAAACGAATTCAGACCCACGCAAGGAAGAGAACCCTAAAGGCACATGCAAGAGTGAGACGCACGTCTCAACTCTTCTCCTACAATTGAGGCGCCCGCCTCGGACCTTCCCCTTAGTGGGAGGCGCCCGTCTCAACGTGGTCAATTGAGGCGCCCGTCTCAACGTGGTCAAGTTAGAACGAGAAATTAGAGGATAAGTGGTACGAAAATATCTCAAAAGGTGGTTACATTCTACCAATATAAAAGGACATCAGGAAATCAAAATTGGGGGGGGGGGGGGGGGGGGGTTTCTTAGCATTAATTTTCCAGTTTCAGAATTTACCTTCCCGCATTATTATTTTTCCATTGTAATTCAGTTTCCAGCAGTTATTTTCCAGCCAGTTCCTTTTCGAATACTTAGATTTTATTTCTGTTGAAGAACCGGGATTCTGTACGAATTGATTCAAGCTTCAAGAATTATTTCCAGCATTTATTTAATTCAGGTTTCTTATTTACATCGCTTTAATTTATTTAATTAATTATTTGCATGAGAGATATTTATTTAGCCATGAATTTATTTACGAATGTTAATTCCTTTAATGTATTCATGTCTGCTTTTATGAGTATGTCTGGCTAAATTATTTAAATATCGGTATGTAACGAGTTAACTTGAATGGATCCGGAATAAACAGGCTTGATTATATTTTATAAAATAAACACTTTTTCTGATTTAGTTATCTAATTTATGTTGTTAAAAAAGGTTTAGAAACCAACAGAGCGAAAGTTTGAGGCTAATAAACTGACTAAGATTAGAAACCAATAGAGCGACAGTTTGAGGTTTAGAATCAGATAGTAGATACTAGGTATTGTTTTTAAAGACTGCGACAGCGTTTTAAAACCAATTAAACTTTATTTATTTTCAAAAAGTAATTTTAAAATCAATGGGATAGCGAAAGCATACATCAGAGTTTAAAATTATAATTTACTTCAATAGAGCGAAAGTTTGAGAATAGATTTTTGAATAAATACTTTTTGCTGAAAAAGATATTATTATCATTTTTTGAAAATAAGCCAGTGGAAAGCCGGATTCTTTAGTGTTAACGAAGTACATACCGATATTCGCATTATTATTATTTCAATTAGAATTAAGTTTTATTACCCAAAAATTCCCCTAATTAATTATTCGATAGCTATAGCTTTACACAGTAGTTTAGGTTACGTTAGTTCGATTTATAGTCCCTTAGGTTCGATATCTTTTAAAACTACGCGATAGGGCTGTATACTTGCAGTCTCCCGATTAATTTAGACGATAAAGTCGCGATCAAGTTTTTGGCGCCGTTGCCGGGGACTATTTAAGTTGATATCGTAATTTTATTACGAAGTATAGACTATAGCAACTATTTCTTTTCCCTCTGTGTATGCCAAATACTCGCTCTCAAGGCGCGCCTTTGCATATACCTATATATGATATCGAGCGTTACCTTAGATTAAGAAGACGAATTCAAGAGTATTTAGAACGCAACAACCTTCCTTCGACCAAACTTCCTGACGTTGAAGAACTCAAAAAGATGGCTGATCCACCTGCTCCTGCTCCTCGTCCTCTTAAGGACTACGCTGTTCCTTCTCAAGCAGAGCCTCATAATAGTATTGCTGCTCCTGCTATCGCTCGAAACGATTTCGAGCTAAAACCTTCGCTTCTTTCCGCCGTTCAGCAGAACCAGTTTTCTGGAGCTCCTACTGACGACCCGAATCTTCATCTGTCAGTGTTTGTGCAGTACGCAGACACTATGAAAGCGAATGGCGTTAACCCCGAGGCGATACGATTGCGCCTATTTCCTTTTTCTCTCAGAGACAGAGCTCGCGCTTGGCTCCAATCTCTTCCTTCCAACTCAATCACCACATGGGATGAGTTGAAGAAAGTCTTCTTAGCTAGATATTTTCCTCCAAGCAAAACCGCTATGCTCAGAGCCAATATCAATGGTTTCAGACAAAAAGACAATGAATCACTCTTTGAAGCTTGGGAATGTTATAAAGACATGCTTAGACTTTGTCCTCATCATGGTTTAGAAGAATGGTTGATCATTCACACGTTCTACAATGGTCTCTTGTATAATACAAGATTGACTATAGACGCCGCAGCTGGTGGCGCACTGATGAATAAACCATATACTGAAGCAAGACAACTTATCGAAAGCATGGCTCAAAACCATTACCAATGGGGTACAGAGAGAGTTAGCGTAGAGAAATCTCAAATGAAATGTGCCATGGTTTAAGTGAATAGTCTGGATCAAGTCAACGCTAAAGTGGAAGCTCTCACTCAAAAGCTCGAGAATCTTACCACCGCTCCCGCAGCTACTGTTGCTGCAATTGCTCAAACTTGCGACTTATGTGGTATTCAATCACATCTTGCTCCAGAATGCCCACTTTTAACAGGAGTTCCAGTTGAACAAGCGAATTACGTACAGGGTAATCCTTACAGCAACACATATAATCCTGGCTGGAAGAATCATCCTAACTTTTCATACAAGAGTAACAACGCGTTATACGCACCTGGACAAGCTCCTGCTACACCACCTGGTTATCCTAAGGCTATTCCAAATCATCCTAATAATGGTCCTAACACGTCTAATGCTCCTAGGAAGTCTAATTTAGAAGTCATGATAGAGCATTTCATCGCTACTAAATCCCAAACCAATAATACTCAATCCCAGACTAATAAGGATGTTCAAAATTAGAATATACACATTAATGAGCAGATTAAGCAATTATCTAACAAGCTTGATGCTTTAGCTACACATAATAAAATGTTAGAAACACAAATCTCTCAGGTAGCTCAACAACAAGCAGCTTCTGCTGCTCCTGCTGGCTCATTTCCTGGACAGCCTCAACCTAATCCCAAAGGACATGCAAATGATGTTATCTTAAGAAGCGGAACAGAGTATGATGGACCTGTAGATCCCAGAAACAATAGCCCAGCTATGCAACAAAATTATGATAAACAATCTGAAACTAATGATAAAGAAGAAAAGGAAAATCAGAGAGATAATAATGAAGATACCACGCAAAAAGATGAAACTTATGTACCCCCACCACCTTATAAGCCTCGTATCCCATACCCTCAAAGGTTAGCTAAAACTAAAAATGTGGGTTAATTCAAGAAATTCGTGGATCTTCTGAAACAACTTAATGTTACAATTCCTTTTACTGAAGCTATAACTCAAATGCCCTCCTACGCTAAATTCCTTAAAGAGATTCTATCCAATAAGAAAAAGCTAGAGGATAATGAAATTGTCATGCTTACTGCTGAATGTAGTGCAATTATTCAAGACACAATGCCTCCTAAACTCAAAGACCCTGGAAGTTTCTCTATTCCATGTGTAATTGGCAAATTTGTCATAGATAAAGCTTTATGTGATCTTGGAGCCAGTATAAGTGTGATGCCGTTATCTATATGCAAGAAACTTGAAATGGGAGAACTCAGACCAACCAAAATGTCCGTTCAATTAGCAGATAGGTCAATTAAATATCCTGCAGGAGTTCTCGAGAATGTTCCTGTACGCATTGGCCAATTCTATATACCAACCGATTTCATTATTATGGACATAAGGGAGGACGAAGTTACCCCAATCATTCTTGGAAGGCCTTTCTTAGCTACAGCCGGTGCAATTATAGATGTAAAAAGAGGAAAACTTACTTTTGAAGTAGGTGAAGAGAAAATCGAATTTATCCTCTCTCAATTCCTGAAAGCACCTGCAATTGAAGATACTTGTTACTTCATGGATATCATCGATGAATGTAGAAAAGAAGCTGAGCTTGAAAATGAAGACAATCTCGATGAAAATCTGAATAGTAATCCAAGTGAATGCTTAGCTATAGCACCAGATCCTACACAATGTTTAAGGAAACCACCCCTAGAACTCAAAACACTTCCTAAAAATCTAAGGTATGAATTCCTAGATCCCGAACTCGAACGACCAGTGATAGTCAATGCAGAACTTGGCGAAACCGAAACTGAAAAACTTTTACAAACTCTGAGAAAATATCCAACAGCCTTAGGATATAATATCACTGATCTTAAAGGAATAAGTCCCTCTATCTGTATGCATCGCATTATGCTAGAAGAAGATTGTAAAACTTCAAGAGAACACCAGAGGAGACTAAACCCGATTATGAGCGAGGTTGTGAAAAAGGAAGTTATGAAGTTGTTAGAAGCAGGAATCATATATCCTATATCTGATAGCAAATGGGTTAGCCCTGTGCATGTTGTACCTAAGAAAGGAGGTGTCACAGTAGTCGAAAATGAGAAAGGAGAACTCATAACTAAAAGAGTCGAATCTGGATGGAGAATGTGCATCGATTATCGAAAACTTAACAAAGCCACCAGAAAAGATCATTTCCCTTTACCATTTATTGATCAAATGTTGGAACGTTTAGCTAGACACTCTCATTTCTGCTTCTTGGACGGTTATTCAGGTTTCTTTCAGATACCTATTCATCCTAATGACCAAGAGAAAATAACTTTCACATGCCCTTTTGGAACCTTTGCTTATAGAAGAATTCCATTTGGTTTATGCAATGCTCCTGCAACTTTTCAAAGATGTATGATGGCAATATTTGCTGATTTTCTGGACAATATTATGGAAGTCTTCATGGACGATTTTTCCGTTTGTGGACAAAGCTTTGAAGAATGTTTAGAAAATTTAGAAAGAGTATTAGAACGTTGTGTGAAGGTTAATCTAGTGCTTAATTGGGAGAAATGCCATTTTATGGTACAAGAAGGAATTGTTTTAGGACACATTATATCCAAAAGAGGAATTGAAGTCGATTCTGCTAAAATCGAAGTTATTGAGAACCTTCAACCTCCAAAAACTGTTAGAGAAATCCGAAGCTTTTTGGGACACGCCGGTTTTTATCGATGATTCATTAAAGATTTCTCTAAGATAACTAAACCCCTAACTGAGCTATTAATGAAAGACACTGAATTTATCTTTGACGAAAAATGTTTAGAAGCATTTCAAACACTTAAGAAAGCATTAATTTCTGCGCCTATCATGCAAACTCCAGATTGGAATGAACCTTTTGAAATAATGTGTGACGCAAGTGACTATTCCGTAGGAGCTGTTTTAGGACAGCGAAAGGATAAAAGACTCCACGTCATATATTATGCAAGCAGAACCCTGGACGAAGCGCAGATGAATTATGCTACAACCGAGAAAGAATTCTAAGCAGTGATCTTCGCATTAGACAAGTTTCGTTCCTACTTAGTAGGATCCAAAATAATCATATACACTGATCATGCTGCTATTAGATATCTCCTAACCAAAAAGGACGCTAAACCTAGACTCCTGAGATGGATATTGCTACTGCAAGAGTTCGATTTAGAAATCAAAGATAAGAAAGGGACCGAAAACGTGGTAGCAGATCATCTCTCTAGACTAGAAAATCTTAAACATGAACAAGTGCCGATCGATGATGAATTCCAGTATGATAAACTGATTGCCCACTTGGAAGACACAGAACCAGATAAACTCATGGAAACCACCTTAGTCGTCTCCTCGGTGCCTTGGTATGCCGATTTCGTAAATTACCTCGCTGCAGGCGTTTTACCACCTGAACTTACCTACCAACAGAAGAAGAAATTCTTCCATGATCTTAAACAGTATTATTGGGATAAACCTTTACTTTTCAAGAGAGGTCCTGATGGAATTTTCCGCCGATGTGTGCCAGAAGAAGAGATTGAAAACATTATAAAACACTATCATTCTGCACCTTACGGAGGACATGCGAGTACATCCAAAACTTGTGCGAAGATCTTACAATCCGGTCTCTATTGGCCTAATTTATGGAAAGACGTACATGCCACCATCTTAAAATGCGACAGGTGTCAACGCACCGGTAATATATCTAGACGTGACGAAATGCCACAAAAAGGCATTTTAGAAGTCGAAATCTTTGATGTGTGGGGGATAGACTTTATTGGACCCTTTCCATCTTCATCCGGTAACAAGTATATACTCGTGGCTGTGGATTATGTCTCAAAATGGATCGAAGCTATAGCTTCTCCAACAAATGACACCCGAGTGGTACTTAAGCTGTTCAAGAACATACTCTTTCCTAGGTTCGGTGTACCCAGACTCGTTATAAGTGATGGTGGATCTCATTTCATTTCCAAAATCTTTGAAAAATTATTAGGAAAATATGGAGTTCGACATCGCATAGCTACACCTTACCATCCTCAAACTAGCGGACAAGTTGAAGTTTCAAATCGCGAGATAAAACAAATCCTTGAAAAAACTGTCGCTACGCCCAGAAAGGACTGGTCCTTCAAACTTCACGAAGCTTTATGGGCTTATAGAACTGCCTATAAAACTCCCATCGGTACTACTCCTTTCAAGCTTATTTATGGTAAGTCATGCCATCTCCCAGTTGAGTTAGAACACAAGGCCTATTGGGCCATTAAGAATCTGAACTTAAGTTACACTGCCGCTGGAGAGAAGCGTATCCTGGATATTAATGAATTGGAATAACTTAGACAGGATGCGTACGAAAATGCTAGGATTTACAAAGAGCGCACAAAGAAATGGCACGATAAGCATATATTTAGGAAGAATTTTAACATAGGTGACTTGGTATTACTATTTAACTCACGATTAAAATTATTTCCTGGAAAATTACGATCTAGGTGGTCCGGACCTTTTGAAATTACTCGAGTTTATCCAAGTGGTGCAATAGAGATTAAGGGACCTTCGATTGAACCGTTTATAGTAAACGGGAAGCGTTTAAAACATTACCATCTAACTGAACTCGAGGGAAATTCTCAAACGATAAATCTAGACGAGCCACACGCTCGATTAGAAGCCTAGTCTTTAGTTTTATTTGTCGAGCTTACGACATAAAACAAAGCGCTTTGTGGGAGACAACCCACCGTTTTTTTTATATTTCCTTCTTCTTATTTTTCATTTCTTCTTTAGTCTATTTTTAACGAAAACAAAAACAAAAATATATCTATTTCTTTTCTTTATCTATTCATTATATTTCTCCTCTTTGTCTTATTTCTTTCTATTCTATGTTTTTTTTTCTTCTTCTTATCGGCATTTGGCCAATGCTGATCTTCTTTATTTTCTTCTCTTCAGGATACTTCTTGCTATTTATTTCTCTTCCCACTATGTCTCGAGTTGACGATATGCCAGTTAGTTTCAGAGGAAGAAATCAGCGCACCAAATATGGAGTTTTATCCGAGCGTGAGATGTTACCTACTATCTACCCTCATCACGGTGCTATGACTGCTCTTGGTATTCGTGATAGTGTGCTTTTTCTGCTGAATCAGATTGGGTGGGATAGTTCACGCTTGATGACTTGCTATGCCACTTATCGGAACCTTACTTTGGAGTTCCTCAGCTCTTTGATATACTTTCCTACTCATGGGTTAGCTTTACGCCGTGGACTTATTATCTTCAGACTTTTTGGCATCACTTTCAAGTTTAACCATAAGGAATTGGGTGAGCTTCTTGGTTTTCCTAATGGCATAGGAGTTTATCATGAAACTCAGGAGGAGTATCTTGGATTTAGAGAGCTTGACTATTTTTGGGGATCTATTTCTGGAATCCTTAACCCTGAGCCCGAGGACTTTGTATCAGAGAATATCCATAATCCGGCCTTCAGGTATTTCCATAAGATTCTGGCCCACACCATTTTTGGAAAACCCCAGAATGTCACCACTGTTTCTAAGGATGAGCTTTTTATCATGTTTTGTGCTTCGCAAAACCGTCCGGTTAATGCAATCACTTATCTGATCCGTACCTTTGTGGATCTCATTGATACTGATTATGCACCCATTCGGATGGAAGGTCTCGTCACTATGATTGCAAATGTTGTTGGACCTCGACAATCCTTTAAGCATCTGAATGCTTTTACTGGTATTACTTGCATGACCATCGAGTTCTGTTTCAACACTGGTATAATTGGTGATCTTGGCCCGACTCAGTTTACCTTGTTGATTAATGGTCAAGTTATGCAGCTGTTTACCTTGCCTAACCCTGCTACGAGAGTGCATAACAAAGCCAACTGGCTTTTTGGTCTTGATCAGCAGCCTTCTCCGCCCCGCACTCCTGAGACTCCGCAAGATTATGAGGTTTTGGAAGATTCTGAGGAAGATCCCACTGCCCCTTCAGGTTATTATGATATGGGCCCTCCTCAGCACGATTCTACCGCTCACTCTGTTGCCCCTGACACCGTTATGCATGAGGCTCCTACCATTGATTATGCGACTGCCATCCACGCTCTCCAGGTGGAACATCAGGCTTTGAGGAACGATTTGACTAGTTTGCGAGCCGATTTCTTTGGTTTTATGGATACTGTTTCTGCGCAATTTCAAGAAGTTTTCGCTTACTTTCATTCTTCCTCCACTCCTAAGGCAGGACCATCTAGTGGCTAGAGCTTTTAAGTAGTTCATTTTATTTAGTTTAGCTTAGTTTGATTTTATTAGAAATTGCAATATTTTCGTTATGTTCTTTTTATTATGTTTTACTTTCCAAATACTTGATTCTTAAATTGTAAGCAACTTTGATCCTCATTCTAAAAGCAATTCATGTTATTTTCTTATAATTATAATGTTGCAGCTTAATATATTATATCATATAAAAATATTATGTTATAAGAATATTAGCATTACCCCTTGTCATTCACGCTTTCTTGTTCCCAATAAGGTGAGACGCACGCCTCAGCCCAACACGCTGCCTGGAGACGCCCGTCTCCAAGCTGTTCCAAACTGCGCCATGCAGCTTTGAGACGCACGCCTCACGCGTGGTCTCCTGTGTCAAGCGGGCGCCTCAGCATGTGTCTCGTGCAGTAAAAGTTGGTCTCCTTGCATTTACTTGTCTTGTCCGTTTCGTTTTCCCATTCACCCCCAATCAATTCAAATTCAACACTCTTTATTCTCATTCAAATTATATTCTTTCCCTTTCCCACCATTAATCCCCATTCAAATTTTCCCCTCCATTTTCCAACACCCACTTATTATAATTTATCACTCTTAACTCTCACTCCACTATAAATACACTTCATCCTTCTTTCTCATTTCACAACATTTCTAACCATCTCTACCATTTCCTCTCCTACACCCATATTTTCTACCTTTTCCCTTCTTCAACCCATATCCATTTATGGCTCCACGAAACAACCAAAGACAAGTTAAGCCCGACCGACCACCACCCGACCTATCCAATATCATTTTCCGCGATAACGACGACGGCCAACAACAACAAAAGTATAAAAAATTCTATACCCGTTCCGTCGTTCCTACAAAATACGTAAGCTCGGAGTGTTTGGAAACCTTAGGAATGACCGATAGCATCGTATTAATGCTCAATAACACCGGTTTAACCAATCTCTGCACAAACCCATGTCCAACCTATGAACCACTCGTGCTTGAATTTCTTAGTTCCTTCTCTTACACAACACCTGTCGACGATCCCTACACAACCGGAACCGCCAACTTCCGCATGTTTAACCAAGAGTACTCTCTTGATCAAGAAAGAGTCGCTAAACTCTTATCTTTCACTCGCGGCGAGCATGTTCATTACAAACCTTTCGACGATGACCACGATCTTTCTTGGGATCAAGTCGGCTTCTCCTTATGGAATGATCTAACCGGTCAAACCACGGAAAGTTGGCGCGACCTCTATGCTTCTCAAATACATAACCCTGCATTAAGGTACTTTCATCGCGTTCTTGCTAACACCATCTTTGGTCGGACCAATAATCACAAGGTCAACCAAAATGAGATGTTCATCATTTTCTATGCCCTTAATGGTCAGGCTGTCAACGTCGCTCCTTACATGCTCAGTCACATCCACACATGCGTGAACGCAGCAGGTACTAATCCCTTTGTTTTTGGAGGCATCATCACATCTTTAGCATATGCTTTAGGCCTTTCCGCCGAGCTATTTTCTTTGTTACAATATATGATGCCAGCCACTCTTCTTGATGATCTATTACCGAGATTCCCATATAATCTCTCCAAGACATGATGGCCGGTTTACATTAGTGATAAATCGTCGTCCAATTCCTGATTTTGTGCTACCTTGTCCGAATCGTATCGACGTCCGAGTCCGCGCCAATTATCGTTATGCTCTTAATGCACCTGCCGCCCAACAACCAGATAATCCCGCTGCAAATTTCGCAGCTATGCAGGCTCATATGCTTCGTCAAGATCAGTTGTTCCATGCCATGCAACAAAACCAAGCTGAGACTTTACGTCTCGTACAAGAAGTACAACGTGACCAACAAGAGATGCAACGCGAACAACAATAATATGCCTTTCGCCATGATCGTAACCTCGAATCTTTGCAAGCTCGCATAGCAGACGCACTTCATCTTAATGATTCTAATTCTGAAGTACGACGAAGACCTCGTACTAGAGGACGAACAACAAGAGATCATGATTCTCAAAGCAACGAGTGATCGCCTTTCTCTTTTCATCTGATTCTCCTTTGTTTTTATCGCATTGAGGACATTGCTCCTTTTAAGTATAGGGGAGTCAGATCATTTCCTTGTTCATTTCTATTTCCTTTGCTCTCTTTGTAGTATTTTTCCTTTTATTTCTTTTCTTGTATTGCAAAATTTCAATTCAATAAAATGCTTATTTATGCAAATTTTAATCTCTTATGCAAAAATTTGTGCTTACTCGAATTCCCCCTATTTCTTGAGCCATAACGAGCCATAACGAATAAAATAAAACAATTTTAACACGCATTTATAAACATTATTCAACTAGTATTAAGGTTGCCTATTATAAATAAGAATTCGAGCAACTTAGCAAAATTGCTATCGTCTTAACACTTCAAAACCCCCGATGTGTTGAATCGATTTAAGTACTTATTATACCAAAACCTTTAAAACTTAGTTTTAGATTAGCCCCGAGTAGTTTATTAAGCAGTCGGCACCGCCATAAAAACAAACTACATGGAGAGCTGATGAATATAAGTGATTGATCAAATATTCTTAAGAAAATGCTTTTATCTGAAGATGCACTTATTAAGTTAGATGGTCCTTACCAGATAATTTAATCCAACAGTTGCAGAAACTATAAATTTAAATGCAAAATAATCCATTATAAATTGGTTCAGTGGTCCCTGGTGCTGAACTTGGTAGGGCGAATTACGGTTCGATCCCCCGCAATTTTTAATTGGAAAAAGGGAGCACCATATGATTAAATTACCAGAACTCCTAGCTGGCTTACTAAGATCAAATTCACTAACCAGTTACTCCACTATGTGCGTGTAAGGTAAAGGGCTTAATGTGATTGCGCTAGAATGAAAACGGGTGAAATAAAACGTAGTATTGGGTTAAGCTATAATGACATGACTTAAATTGGTTTGCTTAAATGGGGTTGTCCAGTGTTCCTACGGTAACTTTGGTGTTTAAGTTCGACTTAAATTCTCTAACGAAAAATTCAACTTGTAACCTGGTACGAAGTGATGTATGTTCTTATATCTGTGTTTAACTGTGCGTCAGTGATTTTCATTTTTACTTTTGCTTGAGGACAAGCAACGGTTCAAGTATATGGGAGTTTGATAACACAATTTTATATAGTATATTTGATTTAATTTTCATAAATAATGTTAGTATTTTTATTTAATTATTTCATTTTATTTCCATATTACGCCGGTATTTTTATTGTTTCAGGTATTTTATTTTAATTAGACAAATTGAGCAAAGTGAAGAAATTAAGAGAGTTATTGGATAAATATGCAAGAAATGAAGAAAAGGGGTGTGCAAAGCAATAATGATGGATCAAAAGGTTTATTATCTCCAAACTGGGCCCAAACGAATTCAGACCCACGCAAGCAAGAGAACCCTAAAGGCACATGCAAGAGTGAGACGCACGTCTCAACTCTTCTCCTACAATTGAGGCGCCCGCCTCGGACCTTCCCCTTCGTGGGAGGCGCCCGTCTCAACGTGGTCAATTGAGGACGTGGTCAATTGAGGCGCCCGTCTCAACGTGGTCAAGTTAGAACGAGAAATTAGAGGATAAGTGGTACGAAAATATCTCAAAAGGTGGTTACATTCTACCAATATAAAAGGACATCAGGAAATCAAAATTGGGGGGGTTTTTCTTAGCATTAATTTTCCAGTTTCAGAATTTACCTTCCCGCATTATTATTTTTCCATTGTAATTCAGTTTCCAGCAGTTATTTTCCAGCCAGTTCCTTTTCGAATACTTAGATTTTATTTCTGTTGAAGAACCGGGATTCTGTACGAATTGATTCAAGCTTCAAGAATTATTTCCAGCATTTATTTAATTCAGGTTTCTTATTTACATCGCTTTAATTTATTTAATTAATTATTTGCATGAGAGATATTTATTTAGCCATGAATTTATTTACGAATGTTAATTCCTTTAATGTATTCATGTCTGCTTTTATGAGTATGTCTGGCTAAATTATTTAAATATCGGTATGTAACGAGTTAACTTGAATGGATCCGGAATAAACAGGCTTGATTATATTTTATAAAATAAACACTTTTTCTGATTTAGTTATCTAATTTATGTTGTTAAAAAAGGTTTAGAAACCAACAGAGCGAAAGTTTGAGGCTAATAAACTGACTAAGATTAGAAACCAATAGAGCGACAGTTTGAGGTTTAGAATCAGATAGTAGATACTAGGTATTGTTTTTAAAGACTGCGACAGCGTTTTAAAACCAATTAAACTTTATTTATTTTCAAAAAGTAATTTTAAAATCAATGGGATAGCGAAAGCATACATCAGAGTTTAAAATTATAATTTACTTCAATAGAGCGAAAGTTTGAGAATAGATTTTTGAATAAATACTTTTTGCTGAAAAAGATATTATTATCATTTTTTGAAAATAAGCCAGTGGAAAGCCGGATTCTTTAGTGTTAACGAAGTACATACCGATATTCGCATTATTATTATTTCAATTAGAATTAAGTTTTATTACCAAAAAATTCCCCTAATTAATTATTCGATAGCTATAGCTTTACACAGTAGTTTAGGTTACGTTAGTTCGATTTATAGTCCCTTAGGTTTGATATCTTTTAAAACTACGTGATAGGGCTGTATACTTGCAGTCTCCCGATTAATTTAGACGATAAAGTCGCGATCACATACCAAGCTCTGAGAGCTTGTTTCAGACCATATAGTGACTTCTTTAGTTTGAAAACATATTCTGGATTTTTGGAACTTTCAAAACCAGGGGGTTGGTGTACATATACCTCTTCTTCTATATAACCATTTAAGAATGCACTCTTGACATCCATCTGATACAAAGTGATGCCTTTATTAACAGCAAATGATATTAAAAGTCTGATAGATTCTAACCTGGCGACTGGAGCAAAGGTTTATATATAGTTTATCCCCTCTTGCTGACTATAACCTTGTGCTACCAGTCGTGCTTTATTTCTGATGACTTCACCTTGTTCGTTCAGTTTGTTTCTGAACACCCATTTTGTACCAATAACGTTGAATCCTTTTGGTTTGGGAACCAGATCCCATACGTCATTTCTGGTGAATTGATTTAGCTCCTCTTGCATTTCCAGAATCCAGGCATTGTCCAGAAGTGCTTCATCAATAGTTGTTGGTTCAATCAGAGAGACCAGTCCCATGAGAGACTCTTCAGAATTTCAGAAAGTAGATCTTGTTCTGATTGGATCTTCCTTCCTTCCTAGAATTGTTTCTTCTGGGTGATCAATGCTGCTTCTGGATGGTCTTTTCTAGAGTTGATCAACAGAAGGTGCGGGGTTGCTTGTTGTGACTCTTTCTGATGTAAAGGGAGTGTCTCTATTGAGAGCCTCTGATGAATTGTCTTCAGTACCTGTGAGTTCAACTTCCGTACCTGCAAGGAATTCATTTTGCTTTGACTTTTGATAGTCAAGCTTATCATCAAACCAAACACCGATTGACTCTTCAACAATCTATGTTTCTGTATTGTATACTTTGTACCCTCTTGAGCATTCAGAGTATCCTAACATAATACACTTTTAAGCTTTATAGTCAAACTTGTTCAAATAGTTTTTTGTGTTCAAAATAAAACATGTACATCCAAATGGATGGGAATAGGAAATGTTGGGCTTTCTGTTCTTCCACAATTCATATGGAGTCTTTTCCAGAATAGGTCTTATGGAGATTCTATTCTGAATATAACACGATGTGTTTATTGCCTCTGCCCAGAAGATCTTAGCAACGTTAGTCTCGTTGATCATGGTTTTGGCCATTTCTTGCAATGTTCTGTTCTTTCGTTCTACAACTCCATTTTGCTGGGGAGTTCTAGGACAAGAGAAATCATGTAGAATTCCTTTTTCATTAAAGTATAATTTAAAATATTTATTTTCAAATTCTCCACCATGATCACTTCTGACTTTGACGATTCTAAGATCCTTTTCATTCTGAACTTGGTTGCAGAAGGTAACAAACACAGAGTGTGACTCGTCCTTGTGCCTTAAGAACTTTACCCATGTCCATCTGCTATAGTCATCTACGATTACTAACCCATACTTCTTGCCACTGACTGAAGTAGTTTTTACTGGTCCAAATAAGTCAATATGCAGAAGTTCTAATGGCTTAGAAGTGGAAACAACATTTTTGGATTTGAAAGCAGGTTTTGTAAACTTTCCTTTCTGACATGCTTCACACAGAGCATCTGAATTGAACTTCAAGTTAGGAAGTCCTCTGACCAGATTGAGTTTGTTAATCTGAGATATTCTTCTCATACTAACATGTCCCAATCTTCTGTGCCAGATCCATTACTCGTTGTTAACAGACAGAAGACATTTTACATTCATACTTTTTCAGTTCAGAAAGTTTTATTTTATAAATGTTGTTTTTCCTCTTTCCATTAAATAGGATAGTCCCATCTTTCTGACTAACAGCTTTGCATGAATTTTGATTGAAGATTATATCATAACCGTTATCACTTAATTGACTTATGGATAATAGGTTATGCATTAATCCATCAACTAATAAAACATTACTTATAGAGGGAATATTTCCATTACCTACAGTTCTAGAGCCAATGATCTTTCCTCTTTGATTGCCTCCAAAGCCTACGTGGCCTACAGGCTTAAGTTCCAGGCTTTGGAACATATGCCTTCTTCCCGTCATGTGTCATGAGCAGCCAGAGTCCAGGTACCATGATTGGTGTCTTTGCTTTGCTGCTAAAGATATCTGCCACATGTATTATTTTATCCTTAGGTATCCACATTTTCTTGGGTCTTGATTTTTTAGTTTTACCAAAACTCTGGTTGAATTTTGGTTTGACAGAGTAATCACTACTTGTGTATTTTATGTCATGTGTGTGCCCATATATAAAGTGTGAATCAAGTGGAGTGCGTTTTATAACTAAGTCCATGGCATTTTTTGGTGTAGGTACCTTACCTTGATATCCTATCCATTTTCTGCCATTTCTGCTAACTCCATAGATCATTGAAGCCATCTTGCTTCTATCTATGTTTTTAGCAAGAAACTTCTGAAAGCCGTGATCATACTCTTTGATGATTTCATCAGCATTGCTGGGAGTTTCAAGGATTGTTTCCTTTTGAGAGTTTTGCAACTGGTTTTCTAATTTTGAAATTTTTTCTTTTAACTAAGAATTCTCCAATCTGAGACTCTCAGTCTTATCAGAGTCAGAAGCAAGATTCCTTTTCAGGTTTCTGAATTTGACTCTGATCTGCTGATACCTTTCCAGAATTTCATTAAGGCTTTCATCTATTTCAACCTTAGTAAAGTTTATAGTAAAGTCAGGGAATACCTCTTCTGTATCAGATTCAGAGTCTGAATTAGAAGCTTCACTGTCTTCTGATACATTTGCCATGAGAGCTATGTTTGCTCTTTCATCATCTGATTCTGAGTCAGCTTCAGATGTGTCAGAATCATCCCATGTAGCCATGAGACTTTTCTTCTTTTCCTTGCCAAACTTCTTTTTGGGCTTCTCCTTATGAAGCTTTGGGAAATCACTTTTGTAGTGCCCTTTCTCGTTACATTCATAGCAAATGATGTCCTTGTTATTTGGCTTTTTGTATCCTGAAGAACCTTCATATCTTCTGTGTCTAGAGGAGGATTCAGACTTTCTGTATCTGGAGGAAGATTCATTCTGATTGTCTGATCTTCTGGGATTCCTGAACTTCCTTTGTCTCTGCTTCCACAGTTGGTTTACCCTTCTGGAGAGGAGAGACAGTTCATCTTCTTCTGAAGAGGATCCATCAGAGGTTTCTTCCACAACCTGCAAAACTTTGGAGTCAAATTTTCTGTTAGATTTTAAAGCTAATGGCTTACCTTGATTTTGAGGTTCATCTGCTTCTAGCTCTATCTCGTGACTTCTGAGGGAGATAACAAGTTCCTCTAGAGAGATTTTGTTGAGATCTTTGGCTAGCTTAAGCATTGTGACCATTGGCCTCCACTATTTTGGCAAGCTTCTGATGATCTTCTTAACGTGATCAGCAGTGGAATACCCTTTGTCAAGAACTTTTAGACCAGCAACAAGAATTTGGAACCTTGAAAACATAGTTTCTATTGATTTACTATCTTCCATCTTGAATGCCTCATACTTCTGAATGAGCGCAAGGGATTTGGTTTCTTTGACTTGAATGTTGCCTTCATGCGTCATTCTCAGAGAATCAAACATATTCTTGGCAGTATCTCTATTTGATATTTTCTCATATTCTGAGTATGAGATAGCACTGAGAAGAATTGTTCTGGCCTTGTGATGATTTCTGAACTCACGCTTTTGCTGATCAGACGTCATTTTCCTATCAATCTTCTGACCACGTCCATCCACTGGGTGCGTGTATCCATCAGTCACCATGTCCCACAGATCAACATCATGGGCCAGAAAGAAACTCTCAATTTTGTCTTTCCAGTAGTCAAAATTATCTCCATCAAAGACTGGAGGTTTGCCAATGAATCTGTCGCTTTATTCATTGTTGTCATTGTTGATGTTTTGACTTGGTCCTGCCATTGTGTTTTTCTGACGCTGGATCTTGTACTGACACGGTTAAGTGTTTAAGCTCAGAATCAGGCGCTCTGATGCCAATTGAAGATGTGAAAAACACAAGAAGGGGGGGTTGAATTGAAAAACTTAAATCAAAAGGCTTAATAACACAATATTTTTATCCTGGTTCGTTTGATCTCAAACTACTCCAGTCCACCCGTCAAGGTGATTTCGCCTCTCTCCAACGAGGTCTTAATCCACTAATCTCAAAGGATTACAACAGCTACTTTAACAACTGTTAAAGTCTTCTTGAGTACAACCACAAACCGGTTAATCTCATGGAAATCTTTTACAAATAATTTGAACAAGAGTGTGTTGTTGTTTTCTAACAAAATAGTATATCACAACTGTGATAATTACACAAATTAAGCTTGGAATAGAATAAATTTGCTAGAGCTTGAATATGCGTGATTTGGAATTCTCTGCAATTTTATGTGTGCGTACGTACGTGCTTCTTTCACAAGCAGACTTGTTTATATAGGCAAGCAAGAGACGTTGTCCATAAAATCAAGTTTAATGATAATAACACACTTTCCTTTTGAAGAAGATCTTGTCTGAAGAAAGCCGTTGGCATTTAATTCTGTCTTGAATAACCAGTAACGCTTCAGAGTCTTCTTTGCTTTAACTGCTGATAACACTTCAGAGTGTTGATGACTTGGTAAAGATGTCTTTGTTTAGAGTCAGAGTGTACTTGTTTAGGCGCAGATTCTGGTTATCAAGCTTCAGCATAAAGCCTGCTTTGCTTTCAGCGTGTAGTGCTTTATTGCCTATCTTCTGATGTTGATCCCATCAGAATTTCTGCATATACAAGTCATAATTTTAAGTAGCATATTTGTTCTATATATATATATATATATATATATATATATATATATATATATATATATATATATATATATATATATATATATATATATATATATATATATATATCTTTGTATTTATTTATTCTTTGTATTTTGTTATCATCAAAACTCTAATCAATGGTTGTAGAATCAAACTATGTTCTAACAAAATCTTCAAGGATAAATATCCATTCGTACTTTCTTGATGTTCTATTGTAACATGTTACAACATCTGATAGAACATCTGTCAAATAAGCACCTGCAAACTCTATTATACCAGTTGGTCAAGATATTATGACATCTTGTTCAACATTTGGATGCAATACATGTTTCACCCAATGAAATTTTTTTGAGAGAATTGTTGTCAACTCCTTATTTTACCAAATTTTTTTCCAACCATAAAATCATAGACCTAACACAACGGATAACTAGGTTTCACGCGCAGATTGGTTTAGAGATTTGAATTTCTCTACACTACGCATGATGCTCAACTCCGTATTCAACCTTTAGCAAAAATTACAGATCCTTGAACTCTGAGTTTCAAGCCCAAACACCACATGCTTTGGCTTTTACTCATGTCATCGTTCTCATCTCTCTGTGTTGGAGCCATTGATTCACTAAAAAAAGAGAGAATTTGGCAGAATACGCAGAAAACCTGGATGCTTCAAAGTAAACTTAAAGGACTAATATAAATGATAAATGAAAGGTGAGTGAAGGCTTTTGATCAGTGAAGAAATAAAAAGAGAGTGGTAACTAGTTTGTGCAGAGAATTTACTCATAACTACCTTTTCGAAGTGAAGCTTCTAGGTCTGAAAATGGTGGAATCGAGTTGGTACTTGCAAGATCTTCAGAACATCTATAATGCTTCAATCAGCTTCATAGGATTCCAATGAAGGTTTTTGGGTGGAGATTTGAATTTGAAACAAGCTAAAATTTAAGTTAGGATTTTCTTGTTTTAGAGCCTTTGAAGAGTGAAATTAGTAGAGTTTCTATGGCAGCCTAAGCTTACAAATGAAGGAAAAATAAACCTTTATTTATAGGAAAATTAATGTGGTTATGGTACGTTCCTAATGAGATCCTAAACATGTGAAAAAATTTGAGAAATTTCTAGATCCAAACCGTGGGGAAAATGGCACAAAATGTGTGAGTTTTGGTGCTCTTTAGGTCATTTTGCATTGTGGTGAAATGCGTTTTGTGGTAAGGAGTAAGCTTTCACATGGTTTGGGTAGTTCCAAGTTTATTTTAGCATGATTTCTAATTATAGGTCACAGTACAAAACAGATTTCAGGTCACTATGTTCATGCTCTTGCACAGATTTACAGATTTGGAATTAGGTCAAACATGTCATGAACATAATTTTGTGCACAAATAGCCTTTGAGTAATTTCCAAAATTGATTAACTTAGATTTGAACCTTGAAAAAAAGTTGTAGAGGATATCAAAAGGGACATTTGGCTCAAAGAAGGCCTAAAAACATTGAGAAATGAAATATTTATGGGGTTTTGATCAAATGGCATGCCTTTCTTGATTTTAGGTCAAACAACCATGTTCCAACTTAACTTTTATTGACTTTTCTTGCATCCAATGGCTCAATGATGATTACTGTGACATAAAATGAAGAAATATTCAATGTCCTTTGAAGATCCTTGATGATAGCTTAATAAGTTGAATGAAAAAGGTTATGGAAATAAACACATGAACCCTAACTTGATTCCACTTGAAAACATGCACCAAACTTGAAATTCTCTTTGCCAAATGATGTTGAATAAAGCTTAACATGAATGTGACCTAAGATTATAGGTCATGCCTTGAAGAAAAAACCTTGTTTATCACTTATTGACCAATCCTTGAGTTTGAGAACAAAAACCCTAATTTAGCAACTTCACTTGATCCTTTGATTGAAAAATCCTATCTTGCACAAAAAGAAAACAAAGCATGACATATTTTTACATTTTAAATAACGGTTAGTAAAGCATAAAGTATAAAAGGAAAAAAAAACACATGGTGCTTGGTGATCTCTCTCAAAAGATAAACCCCAAAGGGTAGGAGAATACCATGCTTGTGATCTTGATGAAATGCAAATGATAATAGGTGAAATCTGAGGGGTAAAAATTAGGGTATGACAGACACGTATAAGGTGTATGGGACACGTCTGGATGTGTATGGAATCTAACTATTTTTTTCAAAACGCATCTTATACGTGTATTGATAGAGGGGTAAATTCCTAATTAGCCTTTAGTGTCTTCATAAGAGTTTTAGCTCTTGATATTAGCTTTCATTTTATGTTGGTCACACATCAAACAGAGTTACAAAACTCTAGATATGATCAAAATACCACACATATATTATGATGTAAAATATGCTGAAAAATAGACTTTATGAATCCTTTTAAAACTTTGTCACGTTCCTTTTTCAATAGTTTCTTTAAATTCTTCCAACCTACAAAACATGTTAATGCTTTCTCAAAAAAAATCATATATTAAGAATATTTTCTGAATTCTTGTAAACCTCATTTGTTGATAAACTTGCAAAACTTACTAAGTTTAAATTTCAAAAACACTAAAAGCTTAACAAATTCAATGTAAACTTAAGGTTAAAACATAGTAAAATAATGACTAATGACAAACCCAAACTCAACTTGTTACTTTTCCTCAATAAACTTTTAAAATAAATATTTTATCATACCAACTCAAATAAAGTCAGGAGTTAAAAGTGTTATACCTCCTTATTCATTTGTGATCTTCTCTTATCAGTACCTTGGGCTTCACATTTTTACCGAGTCCAACTGATCTTCCATGTTATCACTTTATTATACTATGCACCTTTAATCTCCCTACATATTATCGCCAAACATCTCTATTGTTTATGTGTTTATTCGCTCAAAATCCAAAGTTTGAAACATTATACCATAGGCTTGAATTAATTCTAATCAGATAAAAATATGCAACAATACACACATTTTTTATCTCTTTATGGTTGTAACAAGGTTAGAGATTGGATAGGATATATTTGGATAGTGGGCTAATTCTCGAAGTTAGTAGGAATAATCTTATCACGATGTCTAAACAAAGGAACTACTTCGAAGATACTTTATTTACTGAGTTCTATTTGGCTCAATGAAATTTTCATTTTTTTCTTTTTTTCTTTTCTAATGGATTTTCAACTTCTTCTTGAGTAACCTATTACTATGTTTTATTTTTTCTTTTTCAATTTAATTGATTTTTATAAAAAAATTCTCGTTCTTTTCTATAACAAATTTTACTCATATTGATTCAACTTTCTTAGTTTCTTAACTTTCAGAATAGATACCCTAAACTTAGAGGTTTCTATTCTGATAACAACCCAAAATAGACGAAATTCTGAGACACCATCCTTCTGATTCCGAGTATGGTAGGAGATTGTTTAGGACAATGGTTTATATTGGTGAAACAAAAGACTAAAAATGGGATAAAAGGCTCAAAATGGTTTAGAAAAGTATATATAAATTGAAACAGGATGGCTAAAGGCCCGGGGTTAAAAAAATGTGAATTAGTTTGTGTAAACAATGCAACTGAAATCAATGAAGAAAATATGCAAGTTCTGAATAATGAGTACATACCATAATGTTCTCTCATGATGAAATAAAGTGTTTGATTTTTTTATGTTACTAACCAGGTTGGTTAGAGATGAACAACCTGCATAATAATTCTTGTTTGATGCGGTGTCAAAGACAATTATGGTAAACCTACCTAAATTTCAGCAAGACTCAATTAAACCCATTAGAACATGGAGAAGTACATAAAATTAATTTTTGAGTTGGCATGCATGAAGACTAAAAATATCTATGTTGTTTTTCTATTATACATCCATTATTTTACTACGAACAATCAGATAACCAAATGAAAGTTAACAAACATCACTACTACAAATAATACTTCTAACATCAGACATGAAATGAGTTTTACCTTGGAGGTAGATGCGACATAAATAAGGTCGTCATAAAAGGTAAAGACTTATTACCTCAGTCTTTAAAACACTGAGGTACAAGTTTATTAGCGCATGGGTTCGAACCCCAGCAACAGCAAATTTTATTATTTTCTAAACAAGCATTTCATTTATCTTGGTTTATTAAATAACCGAGGGGTATGATTTTTTTTAATTGTTCCATTGTTTACCCAGAATATTATATTTTTTACACAGAATATTTAAATTAAAATAAAAATAAAACTCCCTAGGGATCTAGATAAAAATCAAATTACCTCAAGATGTAGATCTAGATCTTCAAATTATTGAATATTATCGACGGATCTTGAATGAATTTGTTTCTCGTGAAAAAAAGGGTAAGATAATTAATATCAATAATCAAAAATATTTTTGGTACAAATAAAAATTTAATAAAACAAACCTTGAACCCATATGATTTTCTACTCTTGCAATCCATTGTAGAGAACTTTCCAAGCGTCCTTAGATTTCAAGATCTTCATATGTTTCATTTAGGTTAGATTTCCAATATCGTAAGAGAACTTATATAATGGATGTCCCTTAAGTTTCACACGGATCACTAATGGCAAATTCATGAGCGTTGATAACCTTTAAATGGATGACAAAGATTTGTTTAAGACCGATGAAAAAAGTGAAAAATAACACTTAACTATCCTATCGGTTTTGGAAAAAACTTAGGGGTTAGATTATTATTTTTTACAAAAATGATACATTGTTTACTATGAATATTAAAAATACATTAAATACAACAAATCTTCATAGAATATTAAAAATACAGCATGTCCAAGTCCCACACAAGATGCTAGAGATCTGTTTCCCTGATATCCATCTTCTGAAAAGTTTAGCTCCCTTCTTTGTTTAAATTTTTAAAGGTTGAGCTCCCTTATTTGTGTAAGTTAAATAAAACACGATTTTCTGCACTTGCAATCTATCAAATGAGCAAAAATACAACAACAACATTTCTCCAAAAAAAAATACAACATAATTTTATGAGTATAGGGCAGACAAAATGTTTTGTTCTAGATAGAAGAACATTAAAGATTTTTTTCTATCTTGCAATCTATACTGAATAATGATGTGAGTTGGGGAGACTTCATATGAACACGAATTAGGGTAAAATCTAACGATTACTTTTATAGTAAAATCTTACCATTATACCCCTCAGTTTAAAGTTTAAAATCGACGTGGTAGTTATTATTATTTATTACTTTTGAACTATCACCATGGTTATTTTTAAAAACCGAGGTGATAGTTATTATTATTATTATTATTATTATTATTACTTTTTAATATTACATTTTTACACATAATATTAAAACAAATTGTTTACAAAAAATATCTTCAATGGTTTTTCTGCACTTGAAATCTATCATATAGGTATTGATGCTTGAATGCCAGAACTTTGCATCCAAGATTGATTGTTGATCCTATCATTATCACTGCATTCACTAGCGTATACAATGTGCATGCGTTGAATGCATTCAACTTCTAATAAGGTGTTTCTCCCAAAAATTGGAAAATGTTTTTTCTGCACTTGCAATCCATCAGTAAAGCTTTTAGGAATAACAATAACAAATTTTAGGAATAACAACAACAACAACAACAAAAAATTCAACACCATTGTTTGAGACGAATTACAAAAGCTGGAAAATGTTTTCTTCAAGGTAGAAGAACTTTTTTCTTCCAGATTTGCAATCCCATCCCAGAAAAATGATGCATTCAACGGTGGGGTTGCTACAAATAAGATAACATTAGGGTGAAATTTGTTCAGTGAGTGTTTTGATATTAAAATATGATTAATTTATCCATCTGGTTATCAAAAAAATAAAGGTTTAGATCATTTATTTTACACTTGTAAACAAATAAAAATATAAAGTGTAGTAGTTGGGATTCAAAGCATGTCCAGAATGGTATTACACCTCGGTTTTTAAAATAATCGAGGGAACACATTGTTTTTTTAACAAAAAAATAAATATGGCGCGCGTTGGAATAAAACCTCGGTTTTTTTCTGGATGACTTGAAAGCTTCATAATGAAAAGCGTTATTTGTTGTAATGTCTATAACATAAACCAAGAAAAACAAAGAACTTAATTTAAAATAGAAAAATAGAAAAATAAACCAAAATAAATATAAAGTAAGAGTACCTCTCTTGGGTTGTCTCCTAAGAAGCACTAGTTTAATGTCATTAGCTTGATACATCATTATCCATGTTAAGGTGGATAATTCATCTTCTAAATCTTGTTGTTTTTCTTTTTCAAGACAAAGAAGCCATATTTCCCAGAGATTGAGATCACTTTATGAAGTAGGTTACTTCATATTTCAAAAGAATTACTTTGATATCGCTTTTTATTTTTTCTCTTGGATTTTATAATGGAATTTTGAGTCTTTATACTCTAGGTGATGGTTGTGATGACACCATTTGGGATTTTATTCTTGAGACTTTTATGGTTGTAGTCTTTAAATTTTTATTTCCACGCATGTTTTAATCATGCATACTTGATAGCGATTCTCTTATTTTTCCTCTCACTTTCTTCTTTCAAGCTTATTCAATATTATTTCATCATCATAAACCTTTAAATTGAGCATACCTTTTCTAAATCTATATTGCACTAACTTGTAAACAATAATAATCGACCAAGAATGTGAGGTATCTCGTTGTCTTTAGGCATTTCCATACTCACATAGTCAATTGGAAAGCTAAATTTGTCTATCTTAATTAGCACATTTTCGGCTATTTTATATGGATTATTTGTGAAGTGATCTACAAATTTTAAATTTATCCTTGTATCTCTAAATTTTCCAATACCAAGCTTTTTATAGATTGACAATAGCATCAATCTCACATTAGCTTAGAACCTTCTTGAAAGTTATTGTCTATTATAGTTCACGGAAGTGTGACAGGTCCATGATATTTTCATTTTAAGAGGATTCTCCTACCTTGTGATATTACACTACACTTCCCAATTAACATTATTGGCTCGTCTCTTAATGTTATCTTTTTTAAAAAAATACCTCTTCCATGAATTGTTGGTAGATGAGCATTTTCTTGAGTGCTTCAAAGAAAGGGATGGTCATTTTTCTCTTCAATTGGATTTTTTTGGGAACATAACTTCTTATGGTTCTTTCTTGTTCTCATTCACTTCCATACCTACCTTCATAAAATGCCCGTCATCGATTTCCTTATTTTCTTCATCTTAAGCAACCTTATGACTTCTTGTCATGACAAAACTAACATTGATATGATCTAAGGAACTTGTGAATGAGGTGTTCGAAGTACTCCATTATTATTAATGAATTAATATCCTTTTTATTATTCACGGATAAGGAACTCTGATTTTTGGATTTAGAGGTTTTTCTTCTTGAGTTATGGTAGTAATAACCTTAATACTCTCATGATTTCTAGGATTATTGATGGTGTTGCTTGGGAGATTAACTTGAACTTTCCGTGAAAGTTGTTGAGCTATCAACCCCACTTGAACCTCTAGATTTTTTTTATATATGTTATAGTGTCCCCGAGGTTATTCATGGTCTCTTCATGAAATTGAGCATTTTGATCAGTAATATTTTAAAATCTATCATCTGATCTGCTTTCTTAGGGATTAGTTGTTGTTGTTGAAATTGCTTTTGTTCTGATATTACAATGGCCCTTTCTTATGAATATTCCCTTGCCAATATTTCTAGGAAAATTTTGGATGATTTGTCTATCATACAACACAAGATGTTCATTTGTAGCGATGGCTTCAATAATTTTCTTGATACCAATGGTTGCTATAAAATTTGTTGAGCCACCAGCATATGTATCAATCAACTATTTAGTCTTCAGATTGAGGCCATTAACAAACATTTGCATATTTTTTGTTTGATATAGATTGTGCGAAGGGCACACGCAACCAACAACCTTTTGAATCTTTTGTATGCATCTCCTATATTAACCTTTCTTTGGTTTAAAATTGATGATTTCGTATCATTTTCTAAGGAAAGCTGAAGCATGAAATTATTCATTTAGAAAAGTTGTTTCCATATCTTCCTAAGTTGTAATTTTGTCTGTTGGATGTGAGTAAAACCATTATTCAACATCTTCTTCTTGAGTAAAAGGAAACATTCTTAATTTCTTGATTTTCGTTGTATTCCCTTCTATCTTCAGAGTTGTACTCATTGTCAGAAACCTCTGCAGATGTTTGTTGGCATCTTCATTGATTTAACTTATGAAAGGCCTCTTCTCTAGTTCACAAAGCATTATTAGGTGTAATTGCAATGTATCCATATTCACTAATTGATTACTATTTTCAGTCTACTTCCTGGTTCATTTACTCTTCCATAGTCTTCGAGTAGTTTTCTAAGGGTTGGTGTATCGTCAGACATTGGTGGCTCTATTTCTTTTTTGCATATGATGAGTGAGAACTTGTCTCCTATTGTTCTTTTAGCTTCTACAAATAATCTTTCCTGAGTTGAGCATGTAAGGTTCTCTCAATTTCACCATCAAAAGGCAAATTAGCTGAGGATTCTCATATCATATAAATGTCAGAAATATTTTAGTTATAACAAAAATTAAAATTAAAATTTTGGTCGCAGAGCAACCAAATTTCAACTAAAAATAAAACTACAAACTCTATCATCTTTGGAAGTCCCCGACAATAGTACCAAAAACTTAATCGATAAATTAGCAAGTTTACTAATCTTCCAATGTAGTAATATCGGGAATTTCTAGAATGTCAATCTCAAGAATTGCGTGATATTATAGGATTCATATTTTAATTTATTTGAACAAAAAAATTATTTGGGGGGTTTGAGATTAGTTTGTTTGTAAGAGGGAGATTTAATGTAAATTTAACAGAGTAGAAAATAATATGAGAAAAGTATCACATGGATGAGAGTTTGATCTTGAATTCGTTTGTATCCTAAATTCACTTTTTAACAACTAAGTTTAACTCTTACAAATTATTGGTTCTTAAGATTATATTCCTAATTCCTTAGGGAATATACCTTTGGCTATTTAAATCAATTCCTATGGCCATTAGTAAACGGTAAATGAACCAAGCATGTAATTATCAAGAACAAAGAAGTTTCTAGATGATAACTTTAAGCCTAGGTGATATCTAATCTTAAATGTTTCATTCAAACATTACCGATTGAAATTGATTTCTAACAGGAAACTATAATTTAATTATGAATTTATCAATAGAGAAAAGCCTAAGCATAAAATGAAGTAAATCATATAGGAATAAAATTATTAGTTATCACAATCATCAATTCAGAGATACACATTTTATTAAGAACAATGACACATCCTAAGAGTTAGGGAGTTTAGCTACTCATAATATAAACAAAAGACATAATAAAATTCATAAACATTGCACAATGATAAAAAATAGAGCTTCAATGGAGGAATCCGTTGAATTTTTGTGTTTCTCGTTGTTCCTATCGTGTTTTATTTGCTCCAAGATGATATTTTGCCATCCAAGTTCAAGAGTTATCAATAAAATCAAGTTTCCTTCAATTAAATATAATTTTTAGGTGTTTGGATGTTTCCATACAGGTATGGGGGCGCCTGGACTAGATCATGTTGTCCAAACGCTGAAAAACACGTCTGAAAATGCATATGAGGAATTTGGGACGTGTCTAGATGCGTATGGAATCTAAGTGTTTTTTCTAGACATGTCCTATATGCGTATGTCCAGAGGGGGAAAAAGTTGAATTAGCCTTTGGTGTATTTAAAAGAGTTTTAGCTCTTGATATTAGGTTTCATTCTCTGTTGGTCACATGTCAATCTGAGTTACAAAGCTCTAGATATGATCAAAATACCACACATACATCATGATGTTAAATATGCTGAAAAATCCTTCTATGAATTTGACGCATTCCTTTTTTGAGAATTTTTTTACTATCTTCGACCTAGAAAACACATTAATATTTATCTAAAACATCATATTATTAAGAAGATATTCCTGAATTCTTATAAACCTCATTTGTTGATAAACTTTCAAAACTTACTAAATTTATTATTCAAAAACACTAAAAGGTTAACAAAGTTAAGGATAAAACATACTAAAATAGTGACTAGTAAATATTATTGTTATCTTTTGATGTTCATGATAAGTGATGAAATTATTTATGAGAGAAGTTTGAGTACCTGGTGGTAGAGTGTTGAGGTAAACTCATGTACCACTCGGGTGCTTCCTCCTTGGGGGTGTTTGAAGTAAGTTTATACTAAAGTGCCTCATATGCTTTGACAATTTCCATTTTGTGTGTTAATTGAGACAAGGTATTTTTGGAGTTTTTTGTTTTTGTCAAAAATTAAGGGGTAGAGTGTTTTCTTTGCACAGTGGTAACGGGTCCTCAAATTTGTCGTTAGAGTCACCTATGTGGACTTGGTTCTATTGGATCTCTTCTGTTTGTGGTTGTAGATCCTTATTTTGACATCCTAATTCGTCCATGGTGGACCAGGTTATGGTAAAATGCTTCATTTTTCAAGTTAGGGGTGTTGATTGTGTTGTCTATTCAGTGAGATTAATGGTTGTGTGGTCGATGGACTATTCTTAATCAGCCTCATGGTGGCAACCAAATGTTTATGGAGAACTCGATAGAGATTCTACTAGTGAGATGATATGTGTTAGACGATGTGACAGATCTAGAAGGGGGGTTGAATAGATCCCTTTTAAAATTTTGCACTTTTTGTAAAATTGTTTTTATCAGAGAGCGACAACCCTGAATCTGATTGTCTAAACTTTACGTATTGGAAAGATCGGATATGCGAACCAATTTGATGAAAATGATGAGAATAGAATCACAACTAAAATTGAATATGATGAATAGATTTAGCAAGTTTAACAAGGTGTAAGTTATTACCAATTAGTTGCGGAGAAGATAAAGCATATTTGTGAGTTGTAAATTCACCAAACACTTGGTGTACATACTACACAAGGTTTGATTATACTCAAATTGTAGTGATATAGCGATTCAAATGAATGTTATATGAGTTGTAAATTTTAGTTTGTCACTACAATTATTTTGTATGAATGAGAAAAATTGATAACTCACAAATTCAAGCAAATAGAAGTAAAATGCAGAAAACTAAAATGGACACAGTATTTGTTAAGGCAGTTCACCATGTCGTCCTCGCGTGGGTTACTCTGCCCCCAATTATAGAATCTAGAATTAGGATTATGAAATTAATTTTGCAAAGTTTGTAAGAGAAGATACAATCACCACAATTCAAAGTCACTTGATGAATCTTATATGTTGCACTCCTCTTCCCTTGATTCAGATGAATCAAGTATGCCAAATCTTGAAAAAAATCTCCTTCTACTTTGAATGATTTTGAACACTAGAAATTGGCCCCAAATCCTTGTTCACAATCCTCCTGTTACCGCTACCCGATTGAACACCCCACGGTCTTCCAATCCCTTAGCTCGGCTGAATTCAATGAAGCAAAGACTTGTGATAAAAACCTCCAATTTTGAAGGACAAAACCCCAATGGTTTTATTCAAGAAAAAACCCACAAAGATCTCTACCCAAATCTTAAATTACACTTTAAATTCGAACATTATCAACACAAACCCAAAAACTTGATCAACAAAAATGATTGTGTGTAGTTGTTGATGGTTGATGAGATGTTGAAGATGAAGAGAGCTCTTGTGTCTATCTTTCACTTTTCTTGTTTTTTTCCAGGAAATATAGTCCAAACAATATATATATATATATATATATATATATATAAGTGATTCCCATGATGTAACAACATAGCAGAAAAAATGAGACAATTTAGCGATGCACCGGCTCATGCAGGATGTACAGAAGGCGTGCGCCTTCCCGAGCGAGAGAGGTTGAAATTCCTTCAGTCACGCGCTGACTCATTGCCTGATGCGCCGACTCATGTTTTCCCAGAACTATGCGTCGATGCATAGAGAAGGCGTGCGCCTTTCCAGACGTTGCCAAGCCAAAATCTTCTTCTCATGAGCCGACCTAAGGTTCCATGAGCCAGCTCATGCAGCCTGTTTTGAGAAAAATGCTTGTTTTTGATGTTTCTCACTTGCACTTGTTTGAAGCATGACATATTTGCAGAAATAGGTTTTTTACAAGCATTAAAACTCAATTCTTTCACCTTTTCCCTCACATATTCCCCCTTTTTTATGATGGCAAAAACCGTAAATCGCAAATATGAATCGTCTCAATGGTTGCAAATCATCCAATCATCCTCCCCCTGAGATATTGCATATTTCTGCTGTGTATTCCTTCTCTCCCTTTGACAACATCAAAAAGAAACAAAGACATGGATTAAGAGAACCAAAAAAATCAGAATGACCAATATTTTGCAACTTTGCAAAAAGAACACAAACTAACATACACACAATATGAAGCAAGTGCAAACGAAAATAGATGCAATAACCAATAAAGTAATACAATATGATGTTCATTGTTACAAACCCAAAATAAAAGACAAAGTAGTACGGGAAGTAAAATAGTTTAATATAGAACCATAGTAATACAAGCATAACAAGCAAGAAATAAAGTGTCAAGCATTAACTAATGTTGTTGTTGCTCATTGTCTTGCGGTGGTTCAACATGTTGGTTTGGTGGAAAGAGAGCCATGAAAGCCGACTGAAAGTTTGCCAAGTTTATGTTTTGTGTTTCCATCATTCCATGAAGAGTGTTATATCGGCGGTCTTGGAGGCTAGCATAATCCTTAAACTGAATTTTTTTTTAAGGTTGACTATTCCAGCAAGATTATTAATTCGTTCATTTGCTAATACCATGTCTTCATGATGGTGGACGTGCATTTCCTCAAGTTCGCACATCACCTCGTCATAGGATCTATGAGGCTCATGGTCATCATTGCCTTCGTCATCTTCTTCATCCTCTTCTGCACTTTCTTGATTCTCAGTACCAACTTCACCGCCCTCAGCATCTTCCATTTCATCATCCTGTTCAACATCTTCATTTCGAAGCATTACTGAGTTTGATTTCACAAATTACTTGTACTTACCAAGATGGGGATTCCATTGATGACCCATAAGTGCGAGAGTTTTGGAGGTAAAACCTGAATCCAGAAGGATAGGTGTAGGTGAAATACCAGTAAGATCAATGTTTTCTTGACTTATAATTCCATGAATGAACAATGGATACCCCAAAGCAGATCTTCTAGGGGAATCCCTCAATATAAATAGCCAGCTAGTGATGTAATACGGCCAATGAATCTTAACTTTGTTTAGAATAGCCCAAATTAACATAACCTCGGGTTGATCAATACGAGACAACCCACCCTTTTTGGGGAGAATTATACTTGACACAATCTATTGCATAATTCGAGCTAGAGGAACCAATTGACCTGTTGTGACAGTTTTTGGAAAAGCACTACTTTGCACAAAACTCTCGGGATATGGTCATTTTAACATGGAGTTCAAGGCTTGTTTGAAGTCATAGTCTGCAGGAAGCTTAGTGTTGGTGATTTTAACATCATCAGTGTCAACAGGGAACAACTCAAAAGCTTTCCAAATTTCATCATCTACCTTGACAACCTTATTTGCAATTCTGTATGAAAATTGGTGATCAGAGAATTTACCTTGTATACCCGCATAGAATATCTTGACGAGTACCTCGTTATAGTCTCTATCCAACTCAGGGAATGGAAACACCTTTTGATGGTCCAATAATTCCACCACATCTGAGATACACAGGCGTTTGAGAGTGAGACGGAAGGCACAGAATTTGCCTAACCAACCTCCTTCTATAAAACTTCTCATCATACTTTTCAGTGAGATCAGGAGGAAGAAGTGATAGAGGAGTAACCCGAGTTCGATTTGAAGATCTACCTCTGATACTTCTTTTCTTTTTTACCCTAGAAGCCATGGATGAAGGTTTGGAGAGATTTGGAGTTGAAATGACACAATGGGTTTTTAGGGTTTTGAGATGGAGAGGAAGGCCGAATGAATGCTAGCAAGAGGGAACAAAAACATACCAAATGGATGCATGAAAATGGAACCACACAATACAAACTAAGATATAATTGGATTCCAAACAGCGATGCGTCGACCTATGCAGGGATGCGTCGATGCATTCCAGTAAAATAAGCCTAAATACATTTTTCAATCAGGCGTGCACCGATCGCTCAGAGTTATAGGTCGGCTCATGTATGTAAAATTTTGAAATTTCTTGTATTTCATGGCATGTAGGTTTTGTAAAAATTAATTGAACACAATAAACAAGTATGCATACACATAAGCAATAACACACAAAGCATTTAATCATTTCATAGCACCAACATTTAAGCAAAATGATCACTAATGAGAAAGAGTAGGAAGGATATTACCGAAAGTATTTGAATGACACGATACCCTCACATGTCGCCAACCCAAGATGATATTCACGAATTGGAATATCCATAGAGACACAAAGATAAATAAAAGGAATACAACTCATTGGAGTTGCGGTATATGAGAAATATCAAGGACACCGAGTTCCCTATGAATATGAAACAATGGTTCGGTCGCAAGTGGTTTTGTAAAAATATCGGAAAGTTAGTTTTTTCTATCAACATGCTCAAACACGACTTCACTTTTCTCTACATGATCCCTAAGGAAGTGGTGCCTAATTTCAATATGTTTAGTGCGCTAGTGTAGAACTGGATTTTTGGTTAGATTGATGGCACTTGTGTTATCACAAAATATTGGAATATGATTAAGTTTTAAATCGTAGTCTAGTAATTGTTGTTTGAGCCATAAATTTTGAGCACAACAATTACCGGCTACAACATATTCCGCCTCGGTCGTTGACAAAGCAACTGAAACTTTCTTTTTGCTATGCCAACTGACTAAGGAGTTTGAAAAGAAATGACAAGTGCCACTTGTGCTTTTCTTATCCAATTTGCAACCCGCAAAGTTGGAATCAGAATATCCAACCAAAGAACAATCACTACCCTTGGAGAACCAAAGTCGATACTTAGGAGTACCACAAAGATACCTAAGTATACGTTTTAAAGCTTTTAGATGACTCTCCTTAGGACAAGATTGATATCTAGCACACATGCAAACACTAAACATAATATCGGGACGAGAAGCGGTGAGATAAAGAAGAGATCTGATCATACCTCTATACCTTTTTACATCAACCAGCTTACCATGTTCATCTCGATCTAGGCTAACCGCGGTAGGCATTAGAGTGTCAATAACTTTTGAGTTTACCATATCGAAGCGCTTGAGAAACTCATAGCAATACTTTGTTTGGCTAACAAAAGTTCCTTCCTCGAGTTGTTTGATTTGAAGACCTAGGAAGTAGTTTAACTCCCCCATCATGCTCATCTTAAATTCACCTTGCATCACTTTAGAAAATTCCTTGACTAAGGTGATGTTAGTAGACCCAAAAATGATATTATCTACATAAATTTGCACCAAGATGGAGTGATTTCCTTGGCGCTTAATGAAGAGGGTTGTATCAACCTTCCCTCTAGAGAATCCCTTTTCTAGTAAGAACTTGCTAAGCCGATCATACCAAGCCTTAGGGGCTTGCTTAAGACCGTATAAAGCACGTTTAAGTTTATAAACATGTTTAGGAAACTCGTGATTTTCAAATCCGGGAGGTTGAGATACATAGACTTCTTCATTAATATAACCATTTAAGAATGCACTCTTAACATCCATTTGAAATAGCTTAAAGTTTTGTGAGCATGCATAAGCTAATAACAAGCATATAGCCTCGAGTCGGGCAACCGGAGCATAAGTTTCCTCATAGTCGATGCCTTCCTCTTGGTTATACCCTTGAGCAATAAGACGCGCCTTATTGCGAGTTATGATTCCGTTTTCGTCAAGTTTGTTCCTAAATACCCCCTTAGTACCAATTATTCGATGGTCTCGCGGAGGGGGGACAAGGTCCCAAACCTCATTTCTCTTGAATTGGTTTAATTCTTCTTGCATTTCCAAAAACCAATGTTCATCGACTAAAGCTTCTTTAGGGTTTTTAGGCTCAATTTAAGAGACAAATGTGAAATGATAAAAAAACTTACTTATCTTAGACCGTGTAGTTACTCCCTTTGATATGTCTCTAAGAATGTTGCCAATGGGATGATCCTTGGTTTTTTTCCACTCCAAATGAGGATTTATTTCATTTGTTGGTTGAGTGTCTTCTTCTTCTTTGCTAGACACATGTCCATCTCCCCTTTTTCTTTCTCAAGTATGGGCTCATTAATCTTTTCATCTTGATCATTGAGTATCCTTTCCGAAGAAGCACCTGCACCATTAAAAGAAATACCCTTTCCGACCATTTTTGGACAGGATTCATCAAAGGAAACATGCACGAATTCTTCCACAATTTGTAACCTTTTATTAAATACCCTATATGCTTTACTAGATTGAGAGTATCCGAGAAAGATACCTTCATCGGCTTTTGAGTCAAATTTGCCAAGATTTTCTTTGCTATTATTTAATACAAAACATTTACGACCAAAGACATGGAGATGAGAAATATTTGGTTTTCTACCTTTCAAAAGTTCATACGGTATTTTGTTAAGCATAGGACGTATCAAGATCCTATTTAGCACATAACAAGCCGTATTAATGGCATCGACCCAAAAGTATTTTGGAAGACCATGTTCATTGATCATAGTTCTCCCAAGTTCTTCTAGAACACGATTTTTACGCTCAACAACTCCATTTTGTTGAGGTGTTCTAGGAGCAGAAAAATTATGATCAATGTCATTTCTTTCACAAAATTCATCAAAAAGGTGATTTTCGAATTCACCTCCATGGTCACTTCGGATGGTAACAATTTTTGTATTCAACTTGTTTTGAGATAATTTGGCAAATTTTTCAAAAGCATAGAAAGTATCACTTTTGTTTGCTAAGAATATTGTCCAACAAAATCTAGAGTAGTCATCAACTATAACGAAGCCATAATAATTTCCACCTAGACTTTTAATTCTAGATGGTCCAAATAATTCCATATGGAGGAGCTCAAGTGGTTTCGTTGTAGAGATGACATTTTTAGATTTAAAAGAGACTCGTGTTTGTTTACCCATTTGACAAGCATCACATAGATGATCTTTTGAAAATTTGATTTTGGGTAAGCCAATCACAAGGTCTTTAGATATGATTTTATTTAGCAAATCAAAGTTAACGTGTGCTAATCGCCTATGCCAAAGCCATGAGTCTTCACTCATGGAGACTAAGCATTTAGCACCTGTTAGAGACACATCATTCAAGTTAAGCATATACACATTGTGATACGATGGGAGAACTGACTTGAGTTTTCGTTTGTATTCGCAAATGTTTCGGTTTATCAAGAGTCGCCACCGACTTTTTATTTTATCCTAAGGAAAGGTCAAAAAGCACAGAAAAAACCTTTGAGATGTTTTCTTGGGTTCGGGGAGTAGATTATAGAAAGGGAAGGTATTAGCACCCTTTCTATCCATGGTTATCCTTGGGATCTTAGTTACTTGCTTAGATCACTTGCCTTTGCTTTTCAATTGTTTGAAATGGTGTTTTGTGGTTTTGAAAATGTTTTGAAAAAGATGCCTTGTCTAGGCAACCCTTGTAACAATTCTTTACTCGAATGTTTTACAAAAGGTGTTTTGTCTTTTTGAAAAGATGTTTCAAGGTTTTGAAAGTTTGTTTGGAAATTGTGTTGTGTTTTTAAAAATGGCAAGGATTTGTTTTGCAAGTTGGTCAAGTAACCAAGAGCTATCTACCCTAAATTTCTCAAAGATCTTTCCTATGTTTTAACCCTTTTAACACTATTGTTCCACCATTGTATTTGGTGGACAATCTTGTATTAGGATGTTAACGGGACGGGCGCGGGTCATCGTTTAGACCATGAATTCAATAGTGCTAAGTGTCTTTGGCAATTTTTCCTTTAAGGGACTTGATCATTTTTTAGGCAACTTGAGAAAGCGTCATCGAGGGACTATGATCATTTGATTTGTTTTTGTTTTGTCAAGGACACTCAACATGCAACATGGCCCATTTTTTGAAGCAACAAATGGAGGAACCCTAAGGGTGTAAGTGTGATTGGTGTTGTCCATTTTCATGCTTGTTTATCTTTGAATTAGGTCAAGCTATTTGTTACTTGATTTTTGCATACAAACCCTAGGTCTATCATGGCATAATTGTAAAGCTTTTAAATGCGGAAATTTAAAGTCCTAAATTATTACAACATGATTATGGGGATGGGGGTACAAATGTTTGAATGGGGGGATATTTAGCAAGAAATTAAATCTAAAGTTATTACATCCAAATTAAATATACAAATTATTTAATTGTATAATAATTAAATAAATACAATAAATATGCAAAATGTATTATGCACAAAAATATTTTTTTATGTATGTAAAAGTATTTTTCAATGTAGAATATAAACAAAAATAAAAAAGTTAATTTTCGATATTTTTTGTGGTTTTAGGGCAAAACCCTAATTTTGAATAAATAGCAATTATTTATTAATTATATACAATATTTATGTATTTATTTATACAAAAAAAAAAAGAGAAGTATATTGTAAAAAAGTATTTTTGATGTCAAATATTAACAAAGATAAAAATGTATTATTTTTATTTTTTTTCCCTAATTATCTAATACAATATTCAAGCATTTATATATTATATATTAAATATACTAAATATATACAAGAATAAAATATTAATTATTTACAAAAATGAGTATATTTCAGAAAATGTTTTCAAAATGTAAACAAAAAATAATAACTAAAAAATATATATTTTTGTATTATTTTTTAGTGTTTTAAATAAAAAGGTATTATATTTATTTACATATACAATGTTTAATAAAGCAAATAAATGCTAAATAAGTGTAAAATAATGTGAAAAAATATTTTTGGGATTTTTTATGTTTAAGTAAAAAATATGAAATCAGAATAAAAAATAAAAAGTCAAAAATGACAAAGATTTCACACAATGGGTCAGGGGGGTGCAAAACTAAAAAAGGTGTGCAAACAGTAAGTTGACTCAGGCCCAGCCCAAGTCAACTCTGTCTTCAACCTTCAGCCACGTTCAAACAGAAAAACGCGCGTGTTCCATGCTTCATCCAAACTCCTGATTCTTTGACTTTCAACAAAAACTCATAACATAAACATTATAGAACATGAAGAGATGAATTCATACATATAAAAATCTTGAGCTAACTCTCAGAAATGAGGGAGAATTTCTTCATCCCCAATTTCTAACCTAAGTTTTTTTCAATGTTCATGGCCAAAATTCTCACAGCACGCATAGTATAAATGAAAAGTAAATACATGAATGGTTTCAGGGCTATGAGTAGAACATGTTTTCTTCACAAACCTAAGCCTAATCATGCCTGGATAGAGAGATAGAAGTTCACATTTTTACCTGTTTCAGCTTGACTTGAACAGAGTAATGTGGCCAACTTCAATGGTGTTTGAGGATTTGTACAGCTTGCCTGAGGTCCAAGTAACCTTCTCCAACACCTAGCTTGCTTTGAATCTACCTGTATCGAGCTATAGAAGTCAACCTGCACAGCTGAAAAGTGAAAATGGCAAACTTGGTTAGGGGTGTTACAGTCTGTGTTTAGGGCTTGGGATAGTTTGTGTGGATGATATAGAATGTGTTTGGACAGGCTTGAGCAAAAATGCACGAATGGATATGGTTATGGAGGTCAAGTTGCAGAACTTGCCCTGTTTTGCAACAAAACAGGGATTCTGAGTATGAGCAGGTCTTAGGGGTGGATGAGCTGTGCTTTAGGCTTGTTTTGGTCTATGAAAAGTGTCTACAAAGTTTGCTTGAGCTTCTGTTTGCAGGAAGTGAGAGTTTTATCTCTTTTGCCAAGTTTCTTCTAAGATAAGCATGGATAGTCAAGTTGGGTTATAGGCCAGCACAGGTCCCTTAAGCATGTTGCAGCCCTCTCTCTTGATCAGTGGGATTTGCCTACAAACTTGTGCCTCAAAGATTTTGCTTGTACTTCTTGGATTTGGTATTTGACATAAAGCATTACTTTACAAGAATGGCAAAATTACTTTTTCTAATTATGGATTAATCTTGCATGTAATGACCAAATGAACAAAATAAGACTTGAACACAAAGGTTAAGCATTTAATTATTGAGTGTGAAGAGGTTTAGAGGCCTGCAAACCATCACAAACCCTGCTGACTTGAAAATGCCAATGTTATGAACATGTATTTAGCTATGAACAAAGTGACTTTTGCCCATCTTTGCAAATTCGAATCTCCCTAACCGCAAGGGTGTTTGATGAGTTCTTGGACAATTTGGAAATCTTGGAATGTGTACTACAATCCATCTTTGTAATGCAAATTGAAATTCCAAGTGGAAGCATGTGAAAAATGGCCATGAAGTTGGTCAAAAATCCTGCCTAGAATAGGTCAAAATTTTTCTAAGTTAAGAATGTTTTGCACCCTTGTTCCAAAAATCATAACTTGAGCTACAAGATTCTTTTGAGGAAACTTTGTGAATAAAATTTGTAGATTTTGCAATGGAATACAACTTTCATGTTTTGAGTTTTGTTTGAATCCAAATGTATCTTGATGAAAAAATGGGACAAAGTTAGGAAAAAATAAGGAAGTTTCATAACTTAGAAAAATTCTAAGTTATGAAATTTTCTCATTCTAAACCCTAATTTGCAATTTTGGGTTTCTTGATGAACAAGTTTCCTAATTTGACATGTCTTGATGAAAAATGAATCTTGGCACTTGATTTTGACCAAAAAGTCAAAGTTTGACTTTTCAGTATACAGTCAAATTTTGATCAGTTGACTGGAAAAATCATCTGTCAATTCTATGCATTTGGGATCTTTTGAACTTGTTAAATGTGTAAAGACAATGCCATTGAGTTCTTGAGTTCATATGTGAGCTTGGTTTTCCATTGGTTAGGTCAGATAGTCAAAAATTGCCTTTGTGCAGTCAAAACCCTAAAAATGACCATTTTACCCTTTTGGTGATCTGATCAAATTTCTTGTGAAATTGTGATCCAAACTTGACCAAATGGTTCATATAAGTTCATAATGTTGATGTGGGTCAAATTTCATGAGGTTTGACTGTCAGTTGGCCACAATTGACTTTTTCCCCAATACAGTTGATTTCTAGGTCAACTGTCTAATTGACTGGGCAAAGATTGGAATCAAGGCTTGAAACTTGGTATGGATAAACTTGTGAGTCCAAAATGAAGCATGAAAGTTACTTTGGTAATTTTAGGTCAAAACATCTTTGTGCAAACTCAAACCCTAATTTGGGTCAACAGTGCAAGGAGGAGTCTTGTGCAGAGCAAACCCTAACTTGATCTTGAGCTCCAAGGGTCTTGTGGTGAGAAAATATTGATGAAATGAGAGGGAAAATTTTGGGGTACAACACACATTGTTTACCCTCAAGCCCTTAAACACATCCTCTTTCTTATCATTATGTTCGATTATGCAATCATCCTTTAGAAAATTAATTTTATAACCTTTTTCGCATAATTGACTAATGTTAATAAGATTGTGTTTAAGGACTTCAACTAATAGGACATCTGAGATAGTGGTGGATGAGGGATTACCTACACTACCTTTACCGAGTATTGCTCCCTTGTTGTTATCACCATAAGTAACAAATCCTTTCTTCTTTTCCACAAAGTCAAAGATTAGCGAAATGTCACCCGTCATGTGTCTTGAGTAACCACTATCGAGAAACCGTCTTCTCTCGAGAGGCTCAAGACATTCCACCTGAAATATCAAACATGGGAGATAGGTACCCAACATTCATTGGGTCCTTGAGTGTGAGTTAAACATTTGTTGCCTTTGGGGAACCATTGGTATATGCCTTTAGGAACTAAGAATCTCCTAAATCGACATTTACTAATGGTATGTCCCTTCTTGCAACAATATAGGAAAGACATATCTAAGTGAGATCTACTCTTGCTATCTTGATCCCTTACTTCATAGGTATATTTTTTATAGGGATTAATCATACTTTTTCTGAAGTTTGAGCGATCGATAACAAACGTAATCTTAGGTTGTAAAGCTTTGTCTAGTTTGGCTTTGAGAGTTCTAACTTCTTTTTGCCAAATATGACAAGTTTCACATCCATTCCATTTAAACCAAGGTCTCTCTTCTTTTTCACATTTTCCTTCAATATTTTCTATCATAGATGCTTTAAGAGCTTCTAATTCCTTTTCGGAATTGGAAACCTTTTGTTATAGATATGAAAATATTTTCTTGGTTGAGGCTAAGCGTTTGAAAGCTTCCTTAGCCTCTTAATGTAAAATATTGAAGGAGTTTAACAATTCTAAATAAGACATTTCATCAACATGATCATACTTAGCATGACTTACATTCTTTTTCTTATGATGATGAGCCATAAGACAAAGGTTGACCGTTTCTTCTTCATCACTTGAGAAACCTTTACTTGAGGAATCACTATCGCTCTCCCAAGCAATGTATTCTCTTCTAGCTTTGGTTGGTTTCTTTTGATTTTTGGCCTTGGCTTTGTCTTTCTTCAAATAGGGGCAATCCGGCTTGTAATGACCGGGTTTGCCACAATGGTAGCATGATCCTCGTGACTTAGGATTCTTAATTTCATCTTGCTTGCTTGGTTGAGAGTGGCGTCTATAATTGATGAGATTCTAATCCGAATGTTTAATTTAGTTTTTCTGGAGAAATCTATTGTATTTTCTTACGAACAGACCCATATCCTCATATGGACTCTCATCATCATCACTTGATTCACTTGCACACGAAATTGAGGTGGATGACTTGGAGCTTGAAGCCTTTAGTGCTATAGACTTATTTTCCAAGTCTCTTGACTTTTCCTTCTTTTCTTTCTTTTCATGCTTTCCAAGGCTTATGAGCTCTTGCTCATGTTCTTAAAGCTTACCCCCATAGTGTTGTGAGATCCAAAGTATTTAGATCATTGGCTTCCTTAATTGTCGTAACTTTAGGTTGCCATTCCCTTCTAAGACATCTCAAAATTTTGTTAGTAGCAACAGAATTGGAAATTACATGACCAAGTTTATGCAAGCAATTCATTATATCAGAAAATATCTTTTGCATGTCGGCGATGGTTTCACCTTGCTCCATGCGAAAGAGATCAAACTCTTGCGTCAAAGTATTGATTCTAGCCAATTTTACATCGTTTGTGCCCTCATGGATGACTTGCAAAGCGTCCCACATTTGCTTAGCCGTAGCACAATGTGAGACCCGAAAATACTCATCAACTCCTATAGCTGCTATGAGCATGTTTCTTGCTTTCCAGTCATAGGCATAATTTTTCTCATCTTTTTCATCCCATTGTGCTTCCGGTTTAGGAACGGTTATCCCGGCAGAATTTTGCATAGTTATTGCAACTGGCCCATCTTGGATAACCTTCCATATTTTCCCATCAACAGACGTGATATGGACACGCATACAATCTTTCCAATAGCAATAATTTTCACCTGTGAAAACGGGTGCTCTAGTGTACGCCCCTTTTAGATCATAATCCATTTCTAGAAGTTGTATGTGAAGCACTGGACAAACCGGCACTCTTGATACCACTTGTTAGGAGATGTGACAGATCTAGAAGGGGGGGGGGGGGTTGAATAGATACCTTTGAAAATTTTGTGCTTTTTGTAAAATTGTTTTTATCAGAGAGCGACAGCCCTGAATCCGATTGTCTAAAATTTACGTAATGGAAAGATCGGATATGCGAACCAATTTGATGAAAATGATGAGAATAGAATCAAAACTAAAATTGAATATGATGAATCTCTTTAGCAAGTTTAACAAGGTGTAAGTTATTACCAATTAGTTGCGGAGAAGATAAAGCAAATTTGTGAGTTGTAAATTTACCAAACACTTGGTGTACGTACTACACAAGGTTTGGTTACTCAAATTGTAGTGATTATAGTGATTCATATGAATGATATATGAGTTATAACTTTTAGTTTGTCACTACAATTATTTTGTATGAATGAGAAAAATTGATAACTCACAAATTCAAGCAAATATAAGTAAAATGCAGAAAACTAAAATGGACACAGTGTTTGTTAAGGCAGTTCACCCTGTCGTCCTCGCGTGGGCTACTCTTCCCCCAATTATAGAATCTAGAATTAGGATTATGAAATTAATTTTTCAAAGTTTGTAAGAGAAGATACAATCACCACAATTCAAAGTCACTTGATGAATCTTATATGTTACACTCCTCTTCCCTTGATTCAGATGAATCAAGTATGCCAAATCTTGAACAAAATCTCCTTCTACCTTGAATAATTTTAAACCCTAGAAATTGGCCCCAAATCCTTCTTCACAATCCTCCGGTTACCGCTACCCGATTGAACACCCCACCGTCTTCCAATCCCTTAGCTCGGCTGAATTCAATGAAGCAAAGACTTGTGATAAAAAACCCCCAATTTTGGAGGACAAAACCCCAATGGTCTTATTCAATAAAAAACCCACAAAGATCTCTACCCAAATCTGAAATTGCACTTTCAATTCGGACATTATCAACACAAACCCAAAAACTTGATCAACAAAAATGATTGTGTGTAGTTGTTGATGGTTGATGAGAGGTTGAAGATGAAGAGAGCTCTTGTGTCTATCTTTCACTTTTTCTTTTCTTTTTTTTCCAGAAAATAGAGGCCAAACAATATATATATATATAAGTGATTCCCATGATGTAACAACATAGCAGAAAAAATGAGACAATTTAGCGATGCATCGACTAATGCAGGGTGTACAAAAGGCGTGCGCCTTCCCGATCGAGAGAGGTTGAAAATCCTTCAGTCATGCGCCGACTCATTTCCTGATGTGTCGACTCATGTTTTCCCAGAACTATGCATCGACGCATAGAGAAGGCGTGCACCTTCCCGGATGTTGCCAAGCCAAAATATTCTTCTCATGAGCCGACCTAAGGTTCCATGAGCCGGCTCATGCAGTCTGTATTGAGAAAAATGCTTGTTTTTGTTGTTTCTCACTTGCACCTATTTGAAGCATGACATATTTGCACAGATAGGTTTTGGACAAGCATTAAAACTCAGTTCTTTCACCTTTGCCCTCACAATATGGATAAGGATCCGAGGTGTAGTGTATAGTGAGAGTATATGGTATACAATGTACAAAAGGATATGAATGAGATGGGTGTATATTCACGTTAAACCTTCTATTAGTAGGTGTTATGTAGTTTATTCATTGGCTTGAAATTGCGAGATATGACATGTAACATTTCTTTCATAATGGACAAGGACATGGATGTGTGTCGTCATTGCATACCTTCCCTCTAATGAGTCAAAATATGGAGGTGACCCTCTTTTATGTTTGGTCAAAGAGACCATACAAGGTGTTATTATCTGTCTGAATTTGGACTAGATGAGCTCGAGGTCGAGTTATAAGTCTATTAAATAAATAACAATTAATTTCTCCTTATCATTTCAGAGTAACAATGCTTAGAGCTTATTTTATGTGAGAGTTTTTATCCTGTCACCCCCAAATTTAACTTGGTACTCTCACACACTTTCATATTAGTAACAATACCCTTCCCATTATTTACCTATCAAAAATTTATATTTATTAAAAACATTCACTTTAGAGAACTGGTAAAAATAAAAAAATCTAGTAGTTATAGTGAAAAATCAAGTACGAAAAATTTCGAAAATGGTGGAATTTATGCAATTTTACTGGATATTTTAAAAACCAGTATGAGTTTTTACCGATATTTTTGAATAATCCCATATTTTATGATGGTTCCCCTGAAGATTTTATACAATTTTTCACCACTAATGTTGTATGTTTTACTTTCATGTTTTGTTTTTAACTTGTTCAATATTTAATAAGTTTTCAGTATCTCTGACATTGATAATTTATTTTATATATATTGTAAATGACATATATTTCCTTCCTGAGATGAGGTGTTAGCACGGCCGCAGTCCATTGGTAAACAATATACTATTATTGTTGTTACTATTTGTTCTGATATCACAAATGAGATCAGAGGGATGAAAGATAAATTGATTATGAGTTGTGAAAAAGGAGGAAACTATAAAAGAATAATTCTTCTGATGACAATTATAGTATGAAGGTTAAATATCAATTTATGTTGAGATTTGTGCTAAGTAGTAGCAGTTGAAAGATTATGGTTAGGTGTGAGTTTCACAATCATAAACTATTTATGGACTTAGATGAACATGAAAATTAGGTCATTTAAAAGATTATGAAATGCAATTTGTGATGGAGAAGACAAAATATAATATGACTCCTAGGTACATAATTGTTTATTTGAAATATTAATATCCAAAAGACCTCATGAGTGTTACCCAAGTGTACAAGGCATGATATACATATAAGACAAACAAGAGATGTCAATTGATTGAAATACAACATTTGCCAAGTCTTACTCATGAAGAGGAAGACATGTACTAGACTAGAAACATAGACAATTTAGATGTTGTTGTTGCTATCTTTTGGACGCATCCTGATTCAATAAAGTTGTTGAATATGTTTAATTTGGTGTTGACTTTTTATTGTAGATGCAAAACAAATGTGTAGTTCATCCCCAAATAATGTAAATTTTCATTTATTTGATTATATGTTGGAAGCTGTTGATTATTTATTGTACATTCAAAACAAATAGGTACCAGTTATCACTACTTTATACCGTTGGTGTTACATCAATGAAGTTGACTTTTTTAGTTGGATTTGCCTATATGAAACATGAAAGGGAGGAAAAGTTCGCATGGACACTAGAGAAGCTGAAAGAGTTATTCAATTATGAAAAGTTACCATCGAAGGTTTTGGTGACCGGCTGGGAACTAGTGTTGATGAATGTCGTATAAGTTGTGTTCCCAAACTCAATTGATATGTTGTGTTTATTCCATATTTTAAAAAATGTTAGTATGAAGTGCAAGGAGTGAGTTGAATCACATACGCAAGAACATGTTATGGATCTATGGATCAACATCATGTATTCAAATAGGGAATCTGAATTTGTGGAACACTTGAAGCATTTTGAGGTAGTATATGTGATATTCCTTTATTTGTTCAGTATGTGCATGAAACATGGTTGACACCCTATAAAGAAAGGTATGTTGCTGCATGAAACCTTAACATCACTTTCTTCCTATTAGTGTTATCTCCATGCATAGTTGCAAGTAGACATAAGCTTGTCGCAGTTGGTTTTGTTAACAAAAGTCGTTAGGTTCAGCTGTTGAAACTCGATTCTCCATTGACTCTCGTCACAGAGCGATGGAGACAAAATTGTTGAAGGTGCAAGAGCATGAGAAACAATATATGCGGGATGTATAAGATATTGGGAAGAAAAAGTTAGGAAGTCAACATAATTTGTTTTGTAATGATATTGTAGCATATTTTGCATTATATGTATATATTTTTACCAGATATATTTTGTTAAAAATGTCAAAAACTTAAGAACTTTTCAAATTTTACCACTGCCTACTGAATTTTTCAAATATTCAAAAAATTTGGTATATGTCAGATTTTTCAAAATATTTAATACGTAATATAGGTTATCGGATTTTTTAAAATATTCGATATACATACATTATATATTTGAAAAAATTGGTATTTCGTCATATAATTACTAAAAAGCAATATTTTTTATTGAAAATTTTGAAATTTTCTGATATATTTTCAAATAATTTCAAAATATTTGATATTTTATTACAATATCCGGTATTTTATTAATTAAAGTTGTTAAGTCTTTTAAGGAATTTTTGAAAGCCAAAACTAAAATTAATTTAGTAATTAATATTATTAATTTATTTTTATTTTTATTTTTATTTAAAAAAGATTAACCCAATATCATAATAGATTAGAAATCGTTAAAAAATAGGCATAGATATTTTTATAATCTTATTAACTAAAGTTGTTAAGTCTATTAAGAAATTTTTTAGAGACAAAACTAAAGTTAATTTAGTAATTAATATTATTAATTTATTTTTTATTTTAATTTTAATTTAAAAAATATTAACCCAATATCTTATTAAATAAAATCATTAAATCTTTTAAGAAATTTTTAGAGACAACACTAAGATTAATTTAGTAATTAATATTATTAATTTACTTTTTATTTTAATTTTAATTTAAAAAATATCAACTCAATATCATAATATATTAGAAATCTCTAAAAAATAGGTATATGTGTGTTGCAATATTAAAATTGTTAAGTGAATTTTTTGAACACAAAATTAAGGTTAACTTAGTAATTAATATTATTAAGTTATTTTTTATTTTAATTTTAATTTAAAAAATATTAACCCAATATCATAATATATTAGAAATCGATAAAAAATAAGTATAGATGTTTTTGTAGTTTCACTCATTTTTATTATGATTTATTTTACTTAATTATTTTAGAATTTTATTTTCAATATTTATATATCACAAATTAAGGACTCTTTGATATTTTCTTTATTTTTATTCTATTAACCACCTCCACCACTCAAATTCTATTAATATATTTATGACCTATTTTATAGTTATTTTATTTTTATTTATCTATCAACCATAATTAATTATTCAATTCACGTGTACAATGTTTTTCCAATTTTTATTAGAATGGATTTGAATTTGTATTTTCTAAACATTTTTCCTAAACAACTTTCTAGCCATTTTTAAAATTAATAATATTTATTATTTATTATTAAATATTTGGAAGTTATACTGAATTGCGAAAAACGGTTTTTCTAGATCTTCTATTTTGTAGCTAATCTTCTAATTTTATTGATATGGTTGTTTACAAAATGCATGTAAAGAATTTCTATTTTTATTATTTTTACTATTTTTATTTTGTTTTACTATTTAATATTATATTATTTTATTTTCTTTTAATTTTATATTGATGTTTTTAAATTTTCTTTTTAGGTACAAGTTTCACAAAGTGTATTGGTAGAAGATTTATATTATTTATTATTTTTAATTTGTTTTTATTATTCATTGTTATAAAAATTTACTTCTTTCTATTTTTTTTGTTTATTTTTAATTTTTAATAGGTATAAATTTTGAATCAACACATTTTTTTAAATTTTTTAATTGTTAAAAAATTAGATTGTGAGAGAGTATTGATTATAAGATGAATCTTTGTTAATTTTATTATTCTTATTTTATTTTTACTATACAATTTTTTAACATTTTTTACTTACAAAATAGCTACCTAATGTCAAAGTTTATAATAAATAACTAAATTAAAGTATATGAGTTGGTTAATTTTCAATTGTGAACGATTCAGTTAACCCCACGTTTCAATTAATTTATTTGTAAAAAATCTCGTATTTCAAAATTTATATTAAATGATAATAGTTAAGTTAATTAAAAGACAAATAACTTTTCATTAAAAACATAGAAAAGAAATAGTCATTTTAATTCACCTTTCGCTTAATATATAACTATTAACTTAATTTTTATTTTTATTTATATATTATTAATCACACAATATCATAAAATTTACTAAGTTTATTTCACGATTTAAAAAGTTATTAAGTTCATTACAATTCCATAACTATTATTAGTTGAATTTCTACATACATGATATCATAAAATTATTAAGTTTATTTTATAATTTGAAGAAATTATTAAGTTCATTTTATATATTTTATATTCAAATCAAAAACATAATTACTATTAAAAATATTTATAATATTTTAAAATGTTTATCTCAATTATAATAATTATAAATAAGAATTCAGTCAAATTTATCATGTATTAATTTCTTTTTATATATACAAAAAATTCGATATTTTTTGAAAAATTCAATAACTAATGATACTTGTCAATAATCAAAATTATTAAGAAATGACATAACGATTAAAACATTGTTAGTGTGAATTTAAACACATGAATTGTAATTTTCTTTTACAATGTATAATTATTTAAGAAAAAATAATGATTTTACACCGACAATCAATATAAATAATTTTTTTAATTTTTATTTAAAAATAATAAATTGAACATGCACGATATTATAGGTAATTTTTAGCTCATTAAAATCCAACTTTTTACATTAACCATTAATCAAACTCTTTATAAATTAGGTAGAATAATTGGACTGGACCAAAATTAAGGTAAACTATTTACACATGCAACTTCTAAGGTCACGTTCCACCATGTGCTTATAAAAGCATACCCATGCAAATCCAGTTAATTTCTATTCATTGCGTCTCAGCAAAAAATTTGCTCTGCCACCAAACTTGTCTCTTCATTACAAGTTTCTGATTGAAATCTCACGCATCATCTCTCTTATTGCTTTTAGATTAACAGTCACGTTTAAGCTAAAAAGAACAAATGCTATAACCTTTTTCACAACTAACTAACAAACTTTAAGCCATGACGAACAAAAAACTACAAATTAAGTTAAAATCTGATATATCAAGTTTTCTGTTGGTGTTTTCGACAAGTAAAGACAATATTACCTTACCTCACACTTATTCTTGGTTCCACTCAAATTATGTTGGGTACAATTTTATGAGAGGTGAAATGATTCTTACAACTTTTTTTGCCTTTAGAATTAATTAATAAATTTCAATGTTAAAATTGTATGAAGTATGCATGCTTTTTTTATGTTCACGTTTGAAGAATAAAGAATGCTTGATTATGCCATGAAATATGATGAATATGATAAGATAGGTATTGTAAGCTTGTTTTATGACCTACATAGATTAATACTTGATAATATTATTGTCTTTTTTAATTTGAATCTTTTTTTTTTATAGAAATAACAATTATATATAACCAAATATCAGATAATACAAATACAACCCTTAGGATCCAATGAAGAATTAGCTAAACCACATGCCCAACAAACAAATCTAGAGTATCATGATCTGAGCTATCTTATCTCTATATTTGGGAAAACCCCACGTTCTATTGACAATATTATATATAATACTCTTTACGTATATTTATCCATATGCTCATTTATATACACTCTATCGTTCCTTTCTCCCAACACTTCATAAATTGTCTCCGCTATAGCTATCTTTACAATCTGGTTGTGCCAATTTCTACTCTTGCATATCTTTGTTAGCCAAACAAGCTCTTGATCCCACTCTTGTATGTTGTGACTTATCAACCAGTTGAGAATTTCTTTCCAAATCCTGTTGGTGAATCTGCACCTAAACAGAAGTTGGTTGATAGTTTCCTCACAACTACAAAACAAGCAAGCATGACTCGCTATAATACTGATTTTCCCCAACCTATTTTTTGTAGCAAGTCTCTTGTTACAGGAAAGCCACAACATGAAAACATCCATCGGCCTTGCTTTGTTATTACTCACGATGCCTCCCCACTCAACTTTAGGCACATCTGCGAATAATGCAAGTATAAATTTTTCATCTTAAAATTTTCAACAACCTGCATTGATTGCTACTGCATCCTAGAGCTAACTTCAGACCTCATTTTCAGAATACTTCTAATGATCCAAGACTCATTCTCTTTTCTATCCATCGCCATCAGATCTGCACTCTTTACATAATAAGCGTGTATCTAACAAACCCACATACTATCAGATTTTCAAAGGTTCCAAAGAAGCATAGCCAAACTGACTTTGTTTCAGACCTGGAAATTTATGATCCCCATCCCACCCTTTTTCTTCGGAAGACAAGCTTTATTCCAAGCAATAAGAGACCTACGGGTAATAGCAACTTTTCAAGACCAAACAAAGGATCTACACATGGCATCTAATATTTTGATAATTCCTTTTGGAAGAGGCAAACAACTTATCCAGTAGTTTGCACAACCAAACACAACACTATTTATCAATTGCACCCTTCCAGCGTAACTGAGCAAATGGGAGCTCCAGTGATTCATCTTGTTACCAATTTTTTCTGCTAAGGCCATCCACGGATGATTATAGATTTTTCTGCACATTAAAGAGATGCAAAGGCATCTAAATGGGAGATTACCTCTGCAAAAGCCAGTGATTTGCTCAATTGTTGCTTGATCACTCATAGACATGCTACCACAGTAAAGATAACACTTCCTCAGGTTCACTTTCAGCCCCGTGGACAAAGAAAAAATAGAGAAAGTATCCATCAACATCTTAACAAAAATACTATCTCCTCTAGAGAATAGTAACAAATCATCTGCAAAACTAAGATCAACCAGCTTCAGCTTTTTACACTTGCTGTGATAATTGAAATTAGGTTGCTTGCTCAATCCCTCCAACATCCTATGGAGATACTCCATTATAATAACAAACAAAATGGGGGAGATAGGGTCTCCTTGTCTTAACCCCATAGCTACCTTCATACTCTTGGAAATATCACCATTAATGTTGAGTTGATAAATTACAGTGGAAATAGCCTGCATTAGCCAGTTGATAAATCTCCTAGGAAATCACACTTCAGCTAGTATGACTTTCAAATCCCTCTAATCAATTGAGTCATAAGCTTTCATGATGTCCATTTGCACCATACATCTCGACATCCCCCCATTTCTGCTATAACCTCTTATCAGTTCATACACAAGCAAAATATGATCCTGAATTCTTTGACCCGACACAAAGGAAATTTTGTTTTTACTGATAATATCGCCCATAACCATACTCATCCTTGTTAGACGGTGTGGTAAGTGATCGAGAGGGGGGATGAATAGATCACCACTTACTTTTTCAAGGATTTAAAATTATTTTCTCAAAGCGTGTTCAAAGCAGCGAAAAATTAATATCCTGAATCAATTCCGTCTACTTTGAACCGACTACTAGAAAACTTGACATGTGAAAAATTTGTTGGATTTTATTAAATGAAATAGATGAATATACAAATCATATTTCTTAACATTTTAATGCACTTATCGTTACAGCAGTATTTCCAATGAATTAAGAAATTTGTTAGGAATTTTGTCAAACACTTGGCATATGCTTGTCTAATGATTTAATAGTGGTGGTTGGATGAAAGTGTTTGAACCATTATGTTTATCATTAGACAGAAAGACTTAGCAAGCCAATTGAATTACAAAATTATGGAATATATAAAAAGATAAAGAGAAAGAAAGAACAATACGCAAGCAGTTTGGTAAGGAAGTTCCCCACTGTCGTCCTCACGTGTGGGTACGTCTCCCTCTCAATTTCACAATTGAAATTGAGAACTTTTATAACAATTTGCTGAATGTTTGATAACAAGGTTACACTACACAGAAATATAGAAATCCCTGTGATCTTCTTCTTCTTGTAAGAACCACCACTTAATATGAGTTGTATCAAGATTCCCTGCAAGGTCCATAAACGATCCTCCACTTCCACGACCTGTTTGCAAAAATCCTTCCGATTTCCAAACCCCTCGCTACGGCTGAATCCGACTCGTGCGATCGTGACTAACAAAACCCTCAAGAACACACTCGTTCTTGAAGGAAAAACCCCTTGGTTTATTTCTTGAAGCCTCCTTATCAATCTTCAACTTAGCTGAGATTCTTTCAATATACAGCTGAACGTTATCTCTGACCTCTTGATCCACTTCAACAAGGATGTTTAGTTTTCGTTGTTGTTGTTGAATGAAGATGATTGACAAGATGATTAAGATGAAGTTTCTTTAGGCTTTGGGCTGCTCACAAATGTTTGCACACAATTCTAATATGTTGCGATTTACCTTCTGCTGAGAAAAATACTTGCTTATATATGTAACAGAAAACGGTTAGCCAAAAGATAATATTATGAGTCGATGCATGTTGGTCATGAGTAGACTCATATTAGTTATGAGTTACAGGATGGGTCGACACATGTTGTTTTGAGTCGATGCAAGATCATATTATAACATTTTACAGAACCAACAATTTTATATTCGTTGATGCATAACACGTATGTGTCGATACATACTGATTGTAATTTTAATTTTTAAACATAAAACGTGGTATGAGTCGACGTATGATATTATGTATCGATGCATATAAATTCAAAAATGTTTTCCAGGAGAATCAGAATGTCATGTGTCGATGTATGAGGTTTTGTATCGATGCATACAAGTTTAATTTTGCATTACAGGGGCATCAAAGTGTTATGTGTCGATGCATAAGATTTTGTATCGATGCATGCAAGTTTAAGTTTGCATTACAGGGGCATCAAAGTATTATGTGTCGATGCATAAGCTTTTGTATCGATGCATAATAGTTTGGGATAGTGTTCCAGGGACTTCAGTAAGTTATGGATCGATGCAAAACCTGTTGTGTCGACTCATAATGATGCATTATGAGTAAAATACATTTTTAGCTTATTTTAAACATGTTATATTATATTTTTGTAATTCACACATGTATTTATTATTTCATATATATTTGCAATCATTCAAAACTAATTATGAAGGGGTTGCTCACAAACTCCCCCTTTTTGATGATGGCAAATATCTGATGATGTGTGGTGATATAGTAAAGATGAATAAGCTTGATCCCCCTGAGTTTGTGCATCTTCTTTCTAACACTAACACAATCTTCTTCTACCCCTTTGACCACATCAAAAAGAGAATAAGCAATATTTTCAGCAATCTTAACACATAAGAAAATTGATATACAATTTCAGCAAATATTGTCTTGGCATTCACACTGAATGTCTTGGCATAATGTTATCAATAACTGAGTAAATAATTGAGTAAACAGGAAGTAATCAAGTTAAAAGTAATTAATGCAGATAAGAGTTAGATTACATAAGCAAAATAAATTGTTTGAAGGAGACATTAATACAACTACTTGAAAAAGAGGCATGAATTAATGGTATGCAATGTGTGACATGGAGATATAGACTAGGGATTATGCCCATCACATGATTCGTCATAGTTGTAGGGTGGAGGAGGCGGTGGAGGTGGATCGATGTCAGGATTCTAAGTCATGAACTAATATCGTCGAAATCTATTATGGATATCGACATTTCTGAAATTTTCCATGATTCCAGGATTTTGACGACAGTCATCCGTGAAGCTTGTCATCTCATTGTAGAATACCTGGTGCCATTTGACCAAATCTAAATGCCACGAATGTTGATTTTCGTACATCCGTGTATGCTCATCATGCCATTGGTCATGCTCTTTGTGCCATTCATTTTGTTGGTTGTGCCATTGTCTCGCTTCTTCATGTCGAGAATCATTGGCAACCTACATTTGCTGAAACATGGTAGTGAGGTAAGCAGGAGCTTCCGAGGAAGAGCCTGCTGCAGCAGTGGGAGCATCATGAGGTTGTGCTGTTTTATCAAATTGATAATTTGTTGGAGACCAACGGTTTGGCACCCACTCACCCCAACCGGTTCCATCCTGATTTACTTCAGGTTGGATATTTTCATTGATATTTGGCATGTCTACATCAATAGGATCCCCATCCTCATAAATCTGTTCAGAGGGTATATCAAAGTTATATACCCTTACATTTGACCCTTTCTCCTTAAAATAAAGGCATTGGCGGTTTTTGTCCCATCTGCATCCCATGTGAGATAGAGTAACCTTATTAAACTCTTGGGCAGCAATAGGAGAGATGAGAGGAACAGGAGGAATAACAAGGTTCCAGAACTTGATAATTCTCATAATTTGAGCCGTATATCCAAGGGTTGTATTCTTCTGACTATTTCATATAAGAAAGATGCATTTGACAAAGTAGTTTGGCCAGTTTAGGGGAACCCTATCTAGCAAAATATGCAGAATATGAATATCTGACCTGTCTAGCCTAGAGTGGCCACCGGATCACGGACGCAATATATGTGAAGTTATCCAGTGAAGCATTCTAGGAATGCTTTTGATTGTGTCGATGGTTATGGCCTCAAACTCTCCTAGAGGTCGATCAAGTTTTAGAATTGAGGTTATGAAGGCTTCTTCATCATAGTCAGTATCAAAACTCTGGTCATGATAGCTCTTCATTATTGACCTTCCAAATGGAATGCCAAAAACACTTTTCCAGTCAATGGCTTCAAAAACATATCTTCTTGTCCCGATTTTAACTTTAAAACACCAGCCCTTATTTGTTTCTAAACCAGCATAAAAAGCTCTTATAAAGTCTTCATGGTAGTCTTCTCTAATGTTAAGAAATGACCCTAGTTGTTGAGCATCTAGGATATCACAGACATCTGTGATATGAAGAGATAGAACCTCAGCCTTATCAAAGACATGAGGCTTCATAACTAACTTGTTTTAAAGGATTGCTCCAATTTTTCTGCGATGGCGGGATGCATAATAGACAAAGCGCTCAGAGGGATATCTGTGACAGATCTGGATGGTCCAGCAGCTAGTTTTCCCTTTTGTTTTTGGAGGCATTCTTGTTTGTAGAAGAAGGGTAGTTAAGAGTTTGGGGATGCGGGTTTTTGGAAGATGAAAGAGTGATGAGAGTAGCGAAGGATGATTAGGGTTGGAAGCTGTATGTGATGAGACGGATAGTTGGAGGGAGTTTAAATTGGGTAGATGGGTAGGCCCAATTCAAATTAATGGCATTTATTACTCTTATGTGTCAACACGAAACTCGTATGTGTCGACACATCCTGTGTTAAAGAACAATTTTTTTTGTTTTAAATGTTTTGCATCGACACAAGAATCTTATGAGTCGACGTGAAGTAATATGTGTCGATGCAAATCTTGATGTGTCGACCTGAAACCAATTCTTACTTTCTGTTTTTATAAAAAAAATTGATATGAGTCGACTCATAACTGTATGTATCGACTCATAACAAATTTTTTGACAAATGCAGTTTTTCACAGGTTCTTGTTAACAGATGGATATGGTACCCAATTCCAATTTAAAATATTATGAAAAATGAATCATCTGAAGAGTATTATGCATGTGTAATGATGTAATGCAATTTGCATATGTCACATTCAAACAATTTATGTAAAAGAGATATATGTAGACATTATCAATGGAACATTAAGGTCAACTTATAAGTAATTGAGAAAGTAGATAGGAAGGGTATTACCTCGTTTAATGAGATGTTAAGACACATGTACTAAAGCTGGAAAACACATCTCAACAGTATGGTGAGACATAAATATATTTCAACTACATATATGCTTAAGACATCACGTAAGAGAGATCTAAAATCCCTAGCTCACGGAGAATGTTGAAGAAGGGTTCTGTTGCTAGTGGTTTTGTAAAGATGTCAGTAAGTTGATTTTTAGTATCAACATGCTCAAATGTAACATCTTCCTTTCCAACATGATCGCGAAGAAAGTGATGTCTAATCTCTATGTGTTTAGTGCGTGAGTGTAAGACTGGATTCTTAGTGATATTTATAGCACTTGTGTTGTCACATTTTATTGGAATATGTTTTAATTGAATATCATAGTCTTGTAATTGTTGCTTCAGCCATAAGATCTGAGCACAATAACTTCCGGCTGCAATGTATTCAGCCTCAACAGTTGACAAAGCAACATAAACTTTCTTTTTTCTATGCCAACTTACTAGAGAGTTTGAAAACAAGTGACATGTTCCACTAGTGCTTTTCCTATCTGATTTGCATCCAGCAAAGTCAGAATCAGAGTAACCTACTAAACTGCAATCGCTTCCCTTGGAATACCATAGCCCATAATTAGATGTATTATTGAGATACCTAAGTATACACTTGACATCTTTCAAGTGGGATTCCTTAGGATCCGATTGATATCGTGCACACATGTAAACACTAAACATGATGTCAGGCCTAGATGTTGTAAGATACAAGAGGGATCCGATCATACCTCTATATTTTTTGACATCAACACTCTTACCATGTTCATCCTTGTCTAAACTTCCGTTGGTAGGCATGGGGGTGTCAATTGGTTTTGAGTTGCTCATTCCAAATCATTTAAGCAACTCTTGGCAGTATTTTGTTTGACATATAATTGTGCCTTCATTGAGCTGCTTTATTTGGAGACCGAGGAAGTAGTTTAGCTCCCCCATGAGACTCATCTCAAATTCACCATGCATGACTTTGGAAAATTCCTCGACCAAGTGTAGATTAGTTGAACCAAAAATAATATCATCTACATATATTTGAACTAAAAAGATGTGATTTCCTTTACGTTTAATGAAAAGAGTGGTGTCCACTTTACCTCTTGAATAACCATGATTAAGTAGAAATTTACTAAGTCTTTCATACCAGACCCGAGGGGTCTGTTTAAGACCGTATAAAGCTCGTTTTAATTTGAAGACATGATCTGGATATTCGTTATTCTCAAAACCAGGAGGTTGTGAGACATACACCTCTTCATTTATGACTCCGTTAAGAAAGGCACTCTTTACGTCCATTTGATAAAGCTTAAAATATTTTTCACACGCATAAGCGAGCAAGAGACGTATAGCCTCAAGGCGAGAAACTGGAGCATAAGTCTCCTCATAATCAATTCCCTCCTCTTGGTTATACCCTTGTACTACTAAGCGTGCTTTATTTCGGGGTTATCATTCCATTTTCATCAAGTTTATTTTTAAAAACCCATTTAGTGCCTATGATATGATGATCTCACGGACGAGGGACAAGTTCTCAAATGTCATTTCTCTTAAACTGATTTAGCTCTTCTTGCATGACCATTATCCAAAATTCATCAATCAAGGCCTCTTTAGCATTTTTAGGTTCTACTTGTGAAACGAAAGCAAAATGATAACAAAACTTACTTATCTTGGAGCGAGTCATTACTCCTTTTGAGATATCTCCCAATATGTTGTCAATGGGGTGGTCTTTGGAGGACTTCCAAGCTAGTGGAAGATCATTAGCTTCCATTTTCTCTTCTTCCTCATCTTTTGAAAGGCTTGTATCTTTTTCTTCCTCATCATCAACTGTTTTGGACTGAACAATTTCCTCAACAGTTCTTTGAGTATATCTTCAGTAGATACACCTACACCATCAAGAGAAAGTCCTTTTCCGACATGTTTTAGATAAGATTCATCAAAAGAGACATGAAATGACTCCTCAACCGTAAGTAAACGTTTATTGTATACCCTATATGCTTTGCTTGATTGTGAGTATCCGAGAAAGATACCTTCATATGCTTTTGCATCAAATTTTCTAAGATTTTCTTTTCCATTATTCAAAACAAAACATTTGCAACCGAATACATGAAAATGTGACAAGTTTGGATTTCTTCCTTTTAAAATTTCATAAGGTGTTTTATCCAAAATGGGACGAATTAATATTCTGTTTAAAATATAACAGGTTGTGCTAATTGCATCAGCCCAAAAATATATTGGTAATCCACCTTCATTGAGCATTATTCTCGCCAACTCCTATAAGACGCGATTTTTGCGCTCCACAACTCCATTCTGCTGTGGAGTTCGAGGTGCTGAAAAGTTATGCTCAACACCATGCTTGTCACAATACTTATCAAAGAGATGGTTTTGAAATTCACCTCCATGATCTCTTCGAATTGCAATTATTTTCAATTCCATTCTGTTTTGAGATAGTTTTGCAAAACTCTTAAAAGCAGAAAAAGTTTCATTTTTTCTATGAAGGAATATAGTCCAAGTAAATCTAGAGTAGTCGTCAACAATCACAAAACCATAATAGTTTCCTCCTAGACTTTTTGTTCTAGAAGGTCCAAAAAGGTCCATGTGGAGAAGCTCAAGGGGTCATGAAGTGGAAATCATATTTTTAGATTTGAAAGAGACCCTTGTTTGCTTTCCCATTTGGCACGCATCACATAGGTGATCCTTTGTAAATTTTATCTTTGGAATACCTACAACTAGATCCTTGGATACAACCTTATTAAGCAAATCAAAGTTAACATGCGCTAGACGTGTATGCCAAAGCCAAGAATCATCATTCAAGGTGACTAGACACTTAGTGGTTGTTAAGGATACATAAAAAAGGTCAAGCATATAGGCGTTGTTTACTCTAATGCCCTTAAACACAATATCCTTTTCAGTATTTTCAATTATGTAGCAAGTGTTTGTGAAGGTAACTTTATAACCCTTATCACACAATTGACTAATACTCAACAAATTATGTTTAAGCCCCTTTACTAAATGGACATCAGAAATAGTAGTGGTAGAAGGATTACCTACACTACCTTTACTGAGTATTGCTCCTTTGTTATTGTCTCCATAAGTGACAAATCCTTTCTTCTTTTCTTTGAAGTCAATGAAGAGCGATATTTCATCGGTCATGTGCCTTGAACACCCACTGTCTAGAAACCATCTTCTATCCATGGATGTAAGACACTTTTCTGGAAATATCAAAAGAGAGAGGTAGGTACCCAATTTTTATTGGGTCCATGTGGGTAAGTGGTAACATGGCTGCCTTTAGGCCTCCATTGGTAAATTCCTTTAGGAACAAGAAACCTCCTGAACTTGCATTTTTCAATGGTATGACCAAAACGATAACAATAATGACATAAACCATGATGATGATGCATTGTTTTACTTCTGCTCATTGAATCCTTTGGTATCTTTTCAACAAAAGAATATTTTGAATATGGTGGATTTAATGTTTTCTTAAAAACTATAGGATCGACAGCAAAAGTAACCTTGGGATGTAAAGATTTTTATAATTTGGCATTAAGAGTTCTAACCTCTTGTTTCCAAATATGACAAACTTCACATTCCCTTCTAGGAATACATCATGTAACATCCTTATCTTTTGAACTTTCTGCAATACTAGCTTTTAGACTTTTTAAGTCTTTTTTAGCTTTATAGACTTTACTCTCCAGAAATGAAAATATTTTTTTATCAGAGGATAATCTCTTAAAAGAATCTTCGACTTTGTATTGCAGTTTTTCAAAAGCTATTTTTAGTTCAGAAAAAGTCATAGAAGAAAAGTTGTTAGGATATGCTTGTCTTACTTTCTTGTTGTGGTTGTCTTTCTTGTGGTAGGACTAATTTTTGGTATGTGCCATCAGACATAAATTTGCACTTTCATCACTACCACTTGAAATTTCATGGTTTGATGAATCACTATCGCTTTCCCACGCTATGCAAGCTCTTCTTTGTTTGTTGAACTTCTTTGGTGGAGCTTTTCCTTTATCCTTTTTCATCTTTAGACAGTCTGGTTTATAGTGTCCAACTTTACCACAATTGTAACAAGGTCCTTTACCTCTTTGCTTTTTATTTTCTTCTTGCCTTAGCTCTTTGGATTGTTTTCGAAATCTTATGAGATTCTTATTGGAGTGCTTGATTCCATTCTTTCGAATAAACCTATTGTATCTCCGAACAAAAAGTCCCATTTCTTCATCATCAGAATTTTCATCACTAGTTGAGTCATTATCATCTTACTCTTTGGTTGAGGACTTAGAGCTAGAAGCCATTAGAGCTATTGACTTCTTCTCACCCTCACCGTCTTTGTTCCTCTCCTTCTTAATCTTATTTTCATATTTTTCAAGACTTTGCAATTCTTGTTGATGTTCTTCCAACTTTCCAAACAGAGTTGTAATGGTAAGCGTAGTGAGGTCATTTGCTTCCTTGATAGATGTTACTTTAGGTTTCCATTCCCTTCTAAGACATCTCAGAATTTTATTAGTAGCAATTTCATTGGAAACAGGTTTTCCAAGTGCATTTAAAAGACTCACAAGATAAACGAATCTCTTCTGCATGTCAGAGACAGATTCTCCTTGTTTCATGCGAAAGAGCTCGAACTCTTGATTAAGTGTATTGATGCGGGACTGTTTAACTTCAGTAGTGCCTTCATGGGCAATTTCTAAAGCATCCCACATTTCTTTAGCGGACGTTCAATGAGACACCCTATAATACTCATCAACACGAAGTGCTGAGATTATCATGTTTCTGCCTCTCCAATCGCACGACCATTTCTTTTCATCCATTTCATTCCATTGATCCTCAGCTCTAGGTACTATTGCACCTACATAATTCCTCATGGTAATTTGAAAGGGACCATTTTGAATGGCAGTCCATACATTCATGTCAATGGAATTTATGTATACTCGCATGCAGTCTTTCCAGTAGCCATAGTTTTCACCATTGAAAACAGGAGCTCTATTATATGCCCCCTTTGGTTCAAAGGCCATAGTGTTACTAGTAGATAAAAAGCACCAGCTAACTGGTGCTCTGATACCACTTGTTAGACGGTGTGGCAAGTGATCGAGAGGGGGGGGGGGGGTGAATAGATCACCACTTGCTTTTTCAAGGATTTAAAATTATTTTATCAAAGCGTGTTGAAAGCAGCGGAAAATTAATGTCCTGAATCAATTCTGTCTACTTTGAACCGACTACTAGAAAACTTGACATGTGAAAAACTTGCTGGATTTTATTAAATGAAATAGATGAATATACAACTCATTTTTCTTAACGTTTCAATGCACTTATCATTAAAGCAGTATTTCCAATGAATTAAGAAATTTGTTAGGAATTTTGTCAAACACTTGGCATACGCTTGTTTAATGGTTTAATAGTGGTGGTTTGATGAAAGTGTTTGAACCACTATGTTTATCATTAGACAGAAAAACTTAGCAATCCAATTGAATTACAAAATTATGGAATATGTAAAAAGATAAAGAGAAAGAAAGAAAGAACGATACGCAGGCAGTTTGGTAAGGAAGTTCCCCACTGTCGTCCTCGGGTGTGGGTACGTCTCCCTCTCAATTTCACAATTTAAATAGAGAACTTTTATAACAATTTTCTGAATGTGTGATAACAAGGTTACACTACATAGAAAGATAGAAATCCCTATTATCTTCTTCTTCTTGTAAGAACCACCACTTGATATGAGATGTATCAAGATTCCATGCAAGGTCCACAAACGATCCTCCGTTTCCACGACCTGTTTGCAAAAAATCCTTTTGATTTACAAACCCCTCGCTACGGATGAATCTGACTACGACCGTGACTAACAAAACCCTCAAGAACACACCTGTTCTTGAAGGAAAAACCACTTGGTTTATTTCTTGAAGCCTCTTTATAAATCTTCAACTTAGCTGAGATTCTTTAAATACACAGCTGAACGTTATCTCTGACCTCTTGATCCACTTCAACAAGGATGTTTGATTTTCGTTGTTGTTGTTGAATGAAGATGATTGACAAGATGATTAAGATAAAGTTTCTTTAGGCTTCAGGCTGCTCACAAATGTTTGTCACAATTCTAATATGTTGCGATTTACCTTCTGCTGAGAAAAATACTTGCTTATATATGTAACAGAAAACGGTTAGCCAAAAGAAAGTATTATGAGTCGATGCATGTTGGTCATGAGTCGACTCATGTTAGTTATGAGTTACAGGATGGGTCGAAACATGTTTTTTTTAGTCGATGCAAGATCATATTATAACATTTTACAGAACCAACAATTTTATATCCGTCGATACATAACACGTATGTGTCGATACATACTGATTGTAATTTTGATTTTTGAACATAAAACATGGTATGAGTCGACGCATGATATTATATATCGATGCATATAAATTCAAAAATGTTTTCCAGGAGCATCAGAATGTCATGTGTCAACGCATTAGGTTTTGTATCGTTGCATACAAGTTTAAGTTTGCATTACAGGGGCATCAAAGTGTTATGTGTCGATGCATAAGATTTTGTATCAATGCATGCAAGTTTAAGTTTGCATTACAGGGGCATCAAAGTATTATATGTCGATGCATAAGCTTTTGTATCGATGCATAATAGTTTGTGATAGTATTCCAGGGACTTCAGTAAGTTATGGATCGATGCAAAACCTGTTGTGTCGACTCATAATGATGCATTATGAGTAAAATACATTTCTAGCTTATTTTAAACATGTTATATTATATTTTTGTAATGCACACATGTATTTATTATTTCATATATATTTTCAATCATTCAAAACTAATTATGAAGGGGTTTCTCACAATCCTCTTATCCATAATTCTAGAAATTACTTTATATACAGTAGTACAATAAGATATTGGCTGATACTCTTTAATATTTCTAGCTTTATCGTGCTTGGGGATCAAAGAGACCAAAGTCTTATTCCATCTTTCATCTAACTTGCCACTATCAAAGAAATCTTTCACAGTTTCCATCATATCAGCTTTAACCACATGCCAAAATGCCTTAAAGAATTTCGACCCAATCCCATCAATGTAAGGTACAGTAAGATCACCAATGCCCTTAATAGCCTCACTGACTTCTTTCTCACTCACCTGACTAACTAGCATGGATCTCTTATCTTTATTCAACTGTCTACCTCCTCTCAAAGAAACTAAATCCACACCCCTCAGGTTGGTATCAGCAGTGCCCATGAGACCCTGATAGAAATTCAGCACCCCCTCTCAATAGCCGCTTGATTATCACAAATTGAATCTTATTTTATGGTGTGTGCCAAAAATTGTATAGCCTCAACAATATCACTTTGGATTGTGACTTTGGCCGTATTGGAACCTTTTGCTTGTGAAGCCCTGAAACAGGTAACTAATTTCTTACATTTTGGATTGACATTTTTGAACTTTATAATTAGGCTTCTTATGTATGAAGTTCATAATAAATATGGTGATCCATAAAATGAAATATCCTCCCCCCTTCCTCACTTGGCCAAAAAAGTATCCAAAAACTATGATCTTTCACTAGAGGTATTTCAAAGAATCATTTTTAACTAGGCTTCATAACTTTTCTGACTTTGCCACTGCCATATCTCAACAGAAGAATGAAAGAGGTCCGAGATGCGTGAAGTCCAATAAGGCGTAGATATTATGATGGTATTTTATAATGAAGTCAGATCAATTACATAAGAGTATGAACCATCAATCTCATAGTTGTTATCAAAAGGAATGTTTTATGACCTTGAGAATAAGCGTGAAATTACTCTAGAAAAGCATTTGATTTAGGAAAATGTTTGAGGTTTAACCGTCACATAATAGAAGAAATTATATTACAACATTAATCTTCCTGGACAATGATGATTGGATCAATGTTTAAAAGGTCTCCAAAAACCTCAATAAAACCTCTATATAAAGGACCTCATACGTAAAATTAAGAAATACACACAATTCCTTCAAACTTTATACTTCTCATATCTGACACACTAATATGAGTATTATAGTGCTTGCAAGTACCACCTTCATCCTCTATTAATAATCAGATGTGAAGAATCTTCAATCATAGGACAATAAACATTTGTCCATACCCATCATCAAGAAAAACTTCCTTACAATAATGAACATTGACATTATTTCCACAAATAAAAGATAACATTCAAACCACTTACTCCAACATAAAAAATGGAAAATTGAGAAAGAAGAGTAACTCCTAACTCCAACCGTCCATGATCTGTATCAAGCGATATTGTGAGAATAAGCCCCCACTAAGATAAAGGACTCACAACTTCCAATATGATCTAGGAAATCCGATTCATCCTCCTTCGATGGTTAAGATGTTTTTCGCAGCTCCTCTTAATGATGAAATTCAAACCCCAGTGGAGGAAAGCAAAGATCCAATTTAGGAAAGAGACAAAATATTTCCTCATAAATCCCTTCATGAGGGAAAACAATAAACAACGAAACAAACATATTACTAAGGAACTTACTCATGATGGTCTACGGAAAATTTGCAGCCTTGGAGTTTTAGAACAAACAACTTAGAGAAGTCGAAACTCTAAGTTACAACCATTTCCAAAATCCCAGGATTTAGAATGATGTAGTCACAAACCACAATGATGATTCTTCCCAAGTTCGAAGAGTGTGGGGTCACCAAAGGCACATAACTTAATTATCACCTCCCTATAAGAAGTTCTTCTTTAGAGCTAGATCAAAAAGGCAATCATCCAAGGCACCGAGGTTACTATCATTGGAAAGCTTCTCGTTACTCATCCTCTTGAGATTCTGAAGAAGAAGCAGAAATATCTTTGCGAAAAGCCTTTAGCAAAAGGATCAATAAATACCTCCATCAAGCGATAGCTCTTAAAACCATAGGGAATGAGGACCTATAATAGAACAATGGGTCCCTACAAATATGTTGAATTGATCTATGTTCTTCAGAATTTCTAAGGAACAATTGGTAAAGAAGAATGCAAGATATTCACTCTCACTTTAAAAGTGAGGATCATATATTAGTTATGAGGATTGAGAAATAAGTCAATGATTCTTGCGGAAAACTCCATAGGAATTTTTACTCTCATTTCATAGAATCTTGAAGACAATACAAATTAGTAGAGAGTTTGAGATCTATCAGGTAGAGGATATAAGAGTCGATGCATCATACATGGACATGTTCAATGAAAAAGAAATACTAGTCAATAGTGATGGAAATGAGATGAAGAAATACTTACTAAGTCTCATACTCCAACCAGGGTCTAGATTCGTCAAGACGATTTGAATCAGTGCCCCATAAAATCTTAAACATCTAATTGACAAGGAGTAAGAAGTATATACAATACGAGGAAAAATTAATAGACAGTAAGGAAATCCATGAACGAGGGTTTAAGAAAGCAGAGACAAGTATAAGGGGAAATTAAGAAATCAAGTAGAAACTGAGAAAATAATAAAAGTAAGAAGTGATTTCCAAACCAAATGAAAAGGAAAAAGGACACACCCATCCAGATATAAAGACTACACTTTGTTTACCGCATTGAGAGAGAGAGAGAGGGAGTGTGTGTGTCCGTCAAGAATACATTAACGCATAGTTTCCAGAAGAGCATGTCAGAATATATAACAAAACCTATCTGAGAACGTCTCAAAGTGGACAAATATCAATATTATCGCTTCCATCGATGCAACGGTCATAACACATAGGAATGTGTCTAAATGAAATGTATTATCAGAAATTTGATAGGAAGGGAAGTTGTCTAGATTCTCCCACGAGAACAAAATAAAATTCAAGAGAAAAAACCATAAAATGAGAGCTTGCGGAGAAGAAGGGAAGGAATAACTCAGCAATTAAAACCAAAATTAATTTGCACGGATCAATACTGATGGATGGGTGTCATACCCCAAAATCTCCCTATCATTACAATAGTTATATTGTTATTAATAATCATATTGTGTAAGACTTATTTCTACGGGGTTTTAAAACAGGGAAAATAATATATTGATCTAACATGGACTGTGAATATCTGATGGCCCATTAAGTTTTCATTCACTTTTTGAGAAGGATGAATTTTATAAAATGGGTACATTATTTTGAAAAATCATGGACATTTCTAAATCAGAAAGGGTCCATGTAAAATCATTAGTCCGTTTCAAAAGTTAAAGGGAGGGTTTGTGCTACATTAAGAATTTTTGGGCCTTTCTAAATCAGAAAGGCACATGCAAGGTTTTGGCCCATTATAAATTCTATAGGAGGAGAGGTATACTGAATATATGAGAGGGTTTTTTGATTAAGTGAGCCGGCCTGATATTAGTATTAAGGTTTTTTTTAAATAGAAGAAGGGGGGGTATGTTATAAGAGGCCCATAAGCAATTTATTCTTTTAGGCCCAATAATTAAGCATTATGGCACGTTAAGTTTTTGGTTTTGTTTTGAAAATTGTTTTTTTAAATTATTACATTGTTAAAGTTATTATTTTTAAACTTAATTAAAGAAAAATGGGATATTTGTTTTAGTGTTTGAAAACATTGACTGATAAACAAAAGAAAACACACGATCCAAGTTTTTAAAGGCCCGAGCCCAAATCAAAAAGGAAACGCTTGTCTCAAGAGAATAATTACTGTGCAAATCATTGAAAGAAAAACCTTGCTCATAAAAAAAAAAGAACTGTATAGATTGAGAAAATAAATAACGCACGAAACCACTACTGTTCAGATCAATAAATCAAAGAAACAAATCTTGTATTGATTGTCCAGAACACATACAGAATCAAATCTTTTACATGAACAATTAATACATAAACAAATCAATACAGATCAAGAACTAATCAAATTATTTACAAACAAAATCATACAAAATCAAAACCCTAAAAATTAAAATCAATTTCTAATTCCTAAATTCCTAAAATAATCTAATCAGTAACGATAAACATTAAAAAAATTTCTAAATCGACTAACTAAAAACACTATAAATACCTAAAATCAAAACAGAGAAAGGGAATAAGGAAGAGAAATTTTACAGAAAAGTTTACGAAGAGTTTTTTTTAAGAAGAAGGAGAAGAGAAGCTGAAGAAGAAGGAGATGAGGCCTTTCCGCTTGAAAGTCCGCATCCTTGCTTGAGATTTGGGTTTCGAAATTTGAAACCCTAAATCTATGGATTATGTCATCGTCAACTTAACCATCATCATCATCCGTCATTGCTATCATATTCATCACCTCCTAACTTTCCAAACAAACAAAGAAGATTAGTGAAAAGCATTCATCGAAACAGACGCGAATAATATAGAGGTAAAGCCCCAAAACTCATCTTTTGTGCTTGTTGTTTTCTTTCGCGATTAGGGTTTTAATAAGGTTTGATTTGGGGATAAGGAATGAGGGTGAATCGGGGTTGAATGAAATTGCACCGCCGTAGTTAGGTTTTACGGTTTTTTTTTTCTGTTTCTGTTTGGACGAGAGGAGAGAGGTTGGAGAAGAGAGATGAAAGGCGGATCAGAGAGAAGAGAGAAATGATAAAACTGTGTAAAAAAATGAAATATAATATGTTACGTCATCCAACGCGCGCAAGTCTATAGTCGTTACCATACTCCCTCATTCATACCTGTGTGATCTCAATCATCCGTCCCAGGATACGCACGCCCAGGATAATTTCCTACGCGTGACCACACACTGTCCAAACGGATCCCACACCCTTTGGGCCAAGCCCATTACCAAATGTCCCCCTTGTTTTTCTTTATTTTACTAACACACACAAAAACGTACCCCCCCCCCCCTAACCTAATGGGCCAAGTCCAACATCTGGACTTAGACTCTACTCCTCACACTCCCCAGTTTTACTCAATAGTTCAAACCTGCACCCTCCTGCATTGGGCCTGAATTCAATATCTGAATTCAGGGACCTATTCTTAACACCCACTCTTTTTTTACTTCTAAACCTAACTTACACCCCTGCGTTTTTTTTAATTATTTTATTTATTTTTATATTATATTTAATATTTTTATATTTTAATTTATTTATAATTTTAATATTATTATTATTATTATTAAATCAAATATTTTTCTAAAAAAACCATTCAAATATTTATTTATTTATTTATTTGTACTAAATTATTTTAATCATGGATTAAATAGATATTTTTTTACAATTAATACATAAAAAATATTTAACCAACAATAAACTATTTTCATAATAAATTAATTCAACAACTAACTTTCAAAAAAAGGCTTATGAATATATTTCCATTAATTTCACGCTTTGTCCAAAATCTCCGCTATTCACACATCGGACTAAGTACAAGGAGAATTCAAAATATCTACGTAATCCATAAAAAAACACCAACCCACGCGAACTACGAATTGGGACTCTAATTCCTCATAAGAGGATACATAGGCATACGATAAAAATCGTGGCGATTTCCCCTAATAAAACATTAAAACCTTACCCTAAACCTTTAAAATCTAAACCCTAGCATCCTTGTGAACAAGGTAGATAAGGGGTTCCTAACACCTTCCCTTTGTCTAAAATGAAGTAAGAACCTAGAATCTCCATGTACAAAATTAGGATTTCCTATTAGATTCCCTTCCTTAGGATAAAAACTAGTAGTGGCGACTCTCGATTTAAATCTAGTTACTACAGGTGACAACTCTGACGGGGACTTCAAATCTAGGGTTTAGTTTATTTTGGGTTTAGGGTTTTGTTTTTTTATTTATTTTATTCCTTTATTTTGGCTTATTTATTGTATTTATTTATTCATTAATTTTTTTTTATTATTGGCGGGATTTTTTATATCAAAAAATTATTTTAAAAAATCCTTAGAAAGAAGGTTCGTCTATTAGCTAAGGGGATACACCAGCCCAATGAGTTTATGTGACGACTTCGCCTAGAGTCGATGGAATTCTACGAAATGAATACCTCTCAAGAGACATCCTCTTGGGAAGTAGGACTTTGGAATGACACATGTGACTCTTTGTACAACCCTTAAACTAAAATCTCATGACCTAGAGACGAAAATTCCGATCCGTAAAGAGGCTTCACTTAAGGGAGGCCCCTGTGCCTTTCCCTCTAGTGTTATTAATGATACCCTTAAAAAGACTACCTTATGGGGAAAGTAGAATATCCCTAGGCCAAAACTAGGAGCCTACCTTCTAATGGTACCTTTCATAAAATTTCTTCACTAAGCCCTACATTCATGTATTCATACATTTTTTGCATTTCATATATTCATTATCCTCTATTTTCTTTTGTTTGTCTTATTCAAAGGGTTAAAAAAATGTAATAGTCAAAGGTTTTGGTGAGTGTCTTAAAGATGAATATCAAAAGAAAACAACTTGTCTGTATCAATGCCATCAAGCCATACATGACAAAAACCAAGGCTATAAAAGGAAAACTGTATGAAAGGGCTCTAAAAATGTTCACTCATTGCTATAGGGATACCATTGACTTAACCAAAGTAGATGTGCAATTGGATGTTGTTTCTGCCCTAATTCAGTTTTACGTTCCTCCATTGAGGTGCTTCACCTTACAAGACTTCCAGCTAGCACCGACTCTGGAAGAATTTCATAGAATGTTGAACTTCTCTAAAGAAAAATCTTATGTGGGTATATGGAAGACGTCAAAATCTTAGCAAAATGTGTAGGGATCCCTTATCCTGAATTGTCACTTAATTACAAAAAAGAGGGTGACATACAATGGGTTAAGAGATGCTACTTGGAGAATAAGGATTTCGATTTTGCTAATAACAAATAATGGGAGCCTTGTATCGATTGTTTAGGGCTACTTGTATTTCGTGTAATATTATTTCCACGAACTTTGGACTATATTGACCTTACGGCTATTAACGTATTTTGGGGCGCAAAAGCTTTTAATATGGATCCAACACCCGCTTTACTTGCTGACATTTATTATGCACTTGATATCCAGTGTGAAAAGGGAAGGGATACTCTAAACTGTTGCATCACGCTATTATACTCTTGGTTCATGACTCACCTATACAAGGAAGACTACTTAATTCCAAACTGATAAGATATGAGTGGCCTCAAAAATTAAGATCTCTCACTGCTAATTCTGTGTTGTGGTATGCGAGGAAGATGGACATTAGTGATATCATCTATAGATGCAGGGACTTTCCTAATGTTCCATTGATCAGATCACGAGGTTGCATCAATTACAACACTACCTTGGCCCTACGACAACTATGGTATCCTTTAGAAGACAAACCCTCAGAAGAACAACTCCAACAATTAACCATTCATGACATGGGAAAAAATGACCAAGAGTTGCTCAACAATATCATCGGGGCTTGGAATAGAGTTAATAAAAGAAAAGCTGAAAGGAAAAATATTGTGGCAAAAGAACCCTACACTCGATGGATTTTGGATAGGGTGCAAATTGTTAAGCTACCATTTGACATAGATCCTGAATACAAGAAAGAGGCCCCAGAGGCTCCACCTATGTCCTTAGAAGAGATAGACGGTCTGAACAATGCCTTGAAGCAAGCTCAGAGGGAAAAGGAAGAATTGGAGCTTAATCTCCATAACTTAGCCAAGGAGAAAAGATAAATGCAACGCATCCTTGAGTCGAAAGATCAACAGATTCAGAGAGAAGGTGAAGCATTTGAAAAGGAGATTCTTAAACGGAAGCGTTCAACCGTAGGATTATTAAGTGCACCCTTCAAATTGGATTCTCATAATCAACGCTTGGATGATGCTGCTAGTGAAATCAGGAGATTGAACAGGTGGTACAAAAAGGAAATGCAAGATAAAAAGGAGATAGAGGAGAGTTTGAGGGTCCAAATTCAAGTTTGGCCCAAACCTCTCTAGACCAAGAAGATAAAATATAATACATTACCACGAGACTCCGAGATAGCCAAGAATCACATGTAGGGGAACGCCTCAAGAGGATGAAAGCAGAAAGGCTTCTTGCCTAAAAGACCGAGGAGTATGAGCAAGTATGCCTCGATTTAGAAGGCCTCTAAAAAGATTTCCTAATACAACAGAGACTTTATACGAAGATGAGGGCTGGAAAGTTATATTAGGAAAATAAGTATGTGAAGATCTCCAAAGCGGGAAAGGATAATCACAAGATAATTCATGATCTCTACAGAGAGTACCGATACTATAAATAAAAGCATGAAAGACTCGCCTTCTTAGCCAACAATCTCATTGAAGACATCCCTAGGAGTTTGAGAGACGCAGAAAATGTGATGGTTCCTCTCCTAAATGACGTTGAAGACATCCTTAAACTCTGTAGGACAATGGTCAATCGTTTCACAGCAGACATCCGCTGGCGTGCTTAGGAGATTTTGTTTCCCTTGTTATTCAGCAGTTTAACTTTGATGTTTTAGAATATTTTTCAATATCTGAATTGTATTCTTTTCTTTAAGACAATTATTGCTTCAATAAAGACATTTTGTTTCCGTATATCTTTTGCATATTTATTTTTTAGATACTCACTAATAAAAAAGCAAAACCTGAATATATATATATATATATATATATATATATATATATATATATATATATATATATATATATATATATATATATATATATATATATATATATATAAATCCAAGTGAATAAGACATTAAAAAAAAAATTTAGCATATTCATGCATACTCATACGCATCCATGCATTCACTAACATTTACATCTCACACAAAAACTCTTTTTTTCTTTCAAAATTCTCCAGTTAAATTATTGGTAAAAGAAAAGCACTACCTCTCCAACCACCGTACCAAATATAATATGTTAAGTGATCCAATACGCGCAAGTCTATAATCGTTACCATACTCCCTTATTCATACCCGTGTGATCACAATCACCCGTTCCAGGATACGCACACCCATGATAATTTCCTACGCGTGACCACACATTGTCTGAATGGATCCCACACCCTTTGGGCTAGGCCCATTACCAAACACCCCCTTGTTTTTTATTTTATTTTACTAACACACACAAAAACGTACCCCTCAACCTAATGGGACAAGTCCAACATCTGGACTTAGACCCTACTCCTCACACTCCCCAGTTTTACTCAATAGTTCAAACTTGCACCCCCCTGCGTTGGACCTGAATTCAATATCTGAATTCAGGGCGCTATTGTTAACACCCCCTCTTTTTTACTTCTAAACTTAATTTACACCCCCTGCATTTTTTATAATTATTTTATTTATTTTTATATTATATTTAATATTTTTATATTTTAATATAATTATAATTTTAATATTATTATTATTAAATCAAATATTTTTCTAAAAAAATCATTCAAATATTTATTTATTTATTTTCATTAAATTATTTTAATTATGCATTAAATAGACATTTTTTATAGTTAATATATAAAAAATATTTAACCAATAATAAACCATTTTCATAATAAATCAATTCAACAATTAACTTAAAGAAAAGGTTACAAATATATTTCAATTAACTGTGCACTTTGTCAGAAATCTCCCGCTATTCACACACTCTGACCAAGTACAAGGAGAATTCGAAATGCCTACGTAATCCATAAAAAACGCCAACCCATACGAACTACAAATTGCGACTTTGATTCCTCATAAGAGGATACATAGACATATGATAAAATTCGTGGCGAGTTCCCCTAATAAAACATTAAAACCCTTACCCTAAATCTTTAAAATCTAAACTCTAGTATCCTTGTGAATAAGGTAGATGAGGGGTGTCTAACACATTCTCTTTGTCTAAAACGAAATAAAAACCTAAAATCTATGTGTACAAAATTAGAATTTCTTATTAGATTCTCTTTCTTAAGATAAAAACTAGTAGTGACGACTCTCAATTTAAATCCAATTATTACAATGGATAACTGATACTCTTCTATGAGAAAGGAAAAATCTTTCATATCTTTCATTAATTTTGTTTAATATTTAATATAGAAATACATCTATCAAATTACTACATTGTTTGAATTTTTTTAATTTAACAAACTAATTTATTCGACAATTTAAAAGATTAAATTGTTATAGTCTTATTATCTCGAGAATTAAAATATTGTTTTAGTTAAGAATATTGTCTTCAAGTTTATTATTAACTCATTTATGTTAATATATCTAATCATAAATTATATTATATATTAAATCTCAATTAAAAGAAATTTAACCAAATTAATTAATTTATAATTAAGTTATATAATTGCATAGAGTAATATGAGCAAAGCAACGTGACTTCATTAGTTTTTGAAAATCTTATACAATGTAGTTAAAAAAATGTACATATTGAAAGATAGCGCTAGGACATTATAGAATAAAAGCACCCGACTAACTCTTCACCTTGATTTTAAATTGCTAGTAATCTCTATAATCACATTTAATCACATATTTTAAATTGCGATCACAATATTATTGATGCAGTAATATCTTTTAACTGTGTATTTTAAATTGTAGTCATAATATTATTGATGCACTAATATTTTTATGGTGTGATTTATAACATCATGTATGATAACACGTTAAGAATTATGTTAGACAATTTCGCCCATGTTATTTTCTTGTATTTTTATTAAAATTCAAAACTTAAATTTTTAAAACTCAATATTCTTCTTATATAATTAAAAAAATTCAAATTCAATTTATAATTGTCGTAATGCATTTCAAAAACAATCGCAATCGCAACACTTACAACTGCATCCGCATTCGAATATGCAATTTAAAATTGTGCTCATGACTACCTTACTCTCTTACCTAACTTTGAGACAAGTTAGTTATGTGCTTAACAACCATACTTCCTCTCCTCCCAACTCTCATATATACATATATATGTCTTATTAACAAACCTATGCTTCAAAACAAAAGCTGATCAAAGGAAAACAGGAAAGGCATCTGAAAAGTTCTTCAACCCATGGATGTTAAATTACCACACTTCAATGATGAACAAAAGCTACCACTTCTTCACAACATGGATCTTATAGAACCACAAAAGACCCTCTTTCATAGAGCCATAAATCAAACATGTAAAAGCACAGCTCATTTATCCAACCTTTTACCAACAGGCACTGTCCTTTCATTCCAAATCCTATCACCAATATTCACAAACCAAGGTAAATGTGATGATGACCCAATTACAAAGTTAATCACTTTATCACTTTTATCCCTCTGTGCTGCCTCATGTTTCCTGCTATGCTTCACCGATAGCTTTCACGACAACCAAGGAAACATATGTTACGGATTTGCCACATGTAAAGGCTTATGGATCATTGATGGATCAGCAACACTCCCACGTGAGCTTGATGCGAAATATAAACTAAGGTTCATTGATTTCATGCATGCAATCATGTCAATCTTTGTTTTTTCGGCTATTGCATTGTTTGATCAAAATGTGGTTACGTGTTTCTTTCCATCACCTTCACATGAGATGCGTCGAATCCTTACTGTGTTGCCTGTCGGAATCGGTGTTTTCTGTAGCGTGATGTTTGTTGCATTTCCTACACGTAGACATGGAATTGGTTTCCCACTTTCAACAAATTAACAGTTATAAGTCCTTTTACTCCCGAAGAAAAACAGTTATAGGTCCTTTTTTATATAACTATGGTTTTAAGAACTTGTTATTGGAATTGTAACAATTATACATATAGAATTGAGTTTCACTATTTGGATATCATGTGATATTTCATGAAATTCAATTCAGCTTTATTAAATAAAACATGTTTTTTACCAAATTTCAAACTGTATTAGAATAGATTGGACAGTTTATTTCGGAAATTTCTTTGTATACACTGTATACATTTTATAGGTGGGAAAAATCTCTGAAAATCCGAAAATATTCTTTGGAGATGCATTTTCGAATGCATTTCAAATCAAGGTGTTTCGAATATATATTTCCGAAAACAATTTGTTTGGACTTGGACGTTATATTTAAACATGTAGTGATATTTTTGGAGATGCATCTCTGAAACACTCTGATTTGGTTTTTTCGGAGATGCATGTCCGAAACCCTAGACAGTGATATATATTTTTTAAATCATCAATGTTGTTACTACCATGTTTTGTGAATTGACATAATTTTTGCTAAAACATGATTTACCATAACATGATTGTTGTTATGTGTTTTTAGCCATATGTCAAACACAATATCATGACATCTTGGTCTGATGCAGGTGGTACTGCAGTTTGATTTATTCTTGACAGATCATTAATTGATTCTATGAGATTTAAGTTGTTTATATCTCACTAATTTATCGCAGGTCAAGAACTTTATATTTGGAACAAATCATATCTCCAACTGTGCACAGGCTGCTATAATTGGTTGATTGAGACTAATTAGGAAATCTTATATTTTGTTCCAAGAATCATGAAGATTTTCCTGCACTGATTTGTGCAGCTTTCAACATGGACAACAAAGAATATTGGGCGAAGGTTCAAGACCTAAGGGCTACTAAAGAGTATTTAAAAAGAAACTATAGAGACCTAAGAGAATTAAGAGCTTAGAAAATAAGGGGAAGCCGCATTTTTCATTCTTGGGTTTGAGGATTATTCAAGAGAGTTTCTATTTTTATTGTATGTCCTCATGTATCTCTGATACATTTGAGTTGACTGATTGTGCTTGACTACTTGTCAAGTTATTGTTCTCCGCGAAACAGTGAAGCAAGAGTTGATTATTGTTCATGGAGGAGGCTTTTAAGCAACTCCTAGTATTTGATTCGGAAGTGTGTTCTTCCTATTTTTATCTTTAGGTTACTGTGACCGTGACTTGATTAGAGACTACCACTGAGATTGGGGTAGGTATATTTTATCACTGTAGTGATTGGAAGTAGGATGTCGATTTCTCATATTTAGGGAGGATCTAGATAAAAGTTGCACTAGGTAGGGATTAAGCACAAAGTTATAAGTTTGAGACTAGTTTAGCTTCAAACTAATACTACTAATATTGGATTTCCTTTCTGGCCTGGTCGCCCCTAGAGTAGGTGAGTTAGCACCGAACTGGGTTAACATATCATTGTGTTTTTTATTTTTCTACAGGTTATAATTCTAATTGTTATTATTTGTTGTTCTATCAGCGAATGTCATAACATCTGTTGTGACATTGCTTGTACGTTGATACATCAGTCTTGACATTTTTGGTGTGTGTTCAAGAATTTCAATTGGCATCAAGAGAAGACATCCTATTCTGGTTACTAGGTGAGATCCAGAGGTATATTTTCTGGAACTATGGAGAAAGAAGGAAGTTATAACAACAGACCACCAATGTTGGATGATTTTAATTATGACTGATGGAAAAATCGTATGATAGTTTTTCTGAAAGCTATGAACAACAAAGCTTGGAAGGTTGTTTTCAAAGGATGGAAGCATCCAGTTGTGAAGATCATTGATAAAGACGGGAAAGAGATTGAAACTGACACAATAAAACCTGAAGAAAACTGGGATGAAAATGATGACAAAGAAGCCACTAGAAATTTCAAGTCTTTGAACGCTCTATTTAATGGAGTAGACAAAAACTTGTTTAGGTTGATCAATACATGTACGATAGCCAACGATTTCTGAGAAATTCTTAGGACAATTCATGAAGGTACATCCAAAGTAAAAATGTCAAGGCTACAACTTCTCTCTACCAAGTTTGAAAGCCTTAAGATGAATGATGATGAAACTATTTAAGATTTTCATATGAATATTCTTGAAGTGCTAATGCATCAAGTCTCTTGAGAGAAAGAATGTCAAAAGAAAAATTGGTAAGGAAGGTTCTTAGATCTCTACCTAAAAAATTTGACATGAAGGTCACAACCATTGAGGAAGCCCAAGATGTCAGAAGCTTGAAAATAGAGGAACTTATTGGATCTCTTAAAATATTTGAGTTGAAAATGAGTGAAAGATCTGAGAAGAAGAACGAGATTTGTGCTAGTACTCTTGACTTTAATATAGGACTGTCAAAAAGCTTTATGCTCCTTGAAAAAAAGTTTAACCAATTACTGGATAAGATGAGATTAGAATCAGATGTTCATAACATTTCTTCTGACATCAGAAAGGGTAGTAATGATAAAAGTATGGAAACTGCACAAAATTTAGCTATGACGAGTAAGTACGAATCTAATATAGATTCGTGTGATGAGGATATCACATATAAAGAACTGATAAGTCTCTATAAAGATCTCTCTGTGTGAAAAGTGAAGAGGTGTGTAAAATGAATGAAGCGCAGAAGAAGATCGTAACTCAACTTCAGGGAGAAAAATAAATTCTCTATAAAGATCTCTTGTTAATTTCTAAACTTGATAATTGTGGGTCTAAGACGGTGGATAAAGGGACTCAAATAGGAGAAGGAAGAAAATAATCCACTAGAGGAGACTTTACCTATCAACCCATGAATTAGAAAAGAAAGAACTCTGACAAAACATGATGAAAAAAAGGAGGTTAAAATTGAAATGTCAGACAAAATGTTCAAACATCCTGCCAAGGGACATAGAACTTGGAACAAAGCGAATTTTAATCCTTGGAAATATAATTTTAATGGAAAATATGGTCATATAAAGCCCTTTTGTTTCCTGCTATATGGTTATGAAAGGCATTCTTCCCAACCCAGAGAATACTATATAAAGAGGAGAATCAGGAAAAGAAATAAGCGGAAGAAGGATGCAACTAATGATGTTACCTGTGCCTCTACTATGAAAGTATCTGAAGATGTCTCGTGCTTGTTTTCGTGTATAAAGTACAATGATATGAAAATCAAGATAAACAAACATAATTGTAGGGATATAAAAACCTCTAAGTCCAAGGAGCATTAAAAGTCAGAAGAATTCAATGTCCCTCTAAAAATCTTGACAATATTTGGTGATCTCATGGTTATCCTAAAACAACGGTAAAAAAATTTAAGTTTCCTCTTAAGTGTCGACCAGTATAAGGAATGTTGTTCTCACCAATTAATGATGCACGCTTTATTTAAGAAAATCAGTGATTTCCATATATAATCTTCATCTATATATGATTCGTTCTATAACTAGAATAAAGTGGTTTCAACATTCTGTGTAAGCGCTTACCTTCTTCAATTCACTCATTGTCAGTCATCTCACAAAATGAAAAATTATGATAGCTCTAGCTCTAGAGAGGGATTCCTGCTAACCCTCCATGTTCTTCCTCTTGTTGTTATCCCATCTTCTGCTGCTCCACCCATCACTACTCCTCCAGTTGCTACTACCAAGAAAAGAGTAAAGACTGTTGTCGTGAGAGTTAGAAGAATTCCATTGAAAGGTAAGTCTTCTGCAACCATTTCTAGAAAAAATAGAAAGGAAGAGACCACCAATACTCCCTTAAAAACCTTTAATGATGAACCTAATATCAAAGAAGGCGTTAAAATAAACCCTAGTATCTCTAATCCTAGGTCAAATGATCATGACATTTGTATATTTGTCTCAAAAGTCTTGAGCATTAACCTTAATGTTGAGACAAATGTTGCGACATCTCATATAAAACCTAAAGGTTTCACTCATAAACCACACATGACAAGTAAAACTTAACACTCGTAAAGTACTCATGATGAAAGGGTATTTAAAGATACTGATGTGTACGAATCCACGAAAGAAATTTTTTTTGATGATCGAGAGGATACTGCGGTAGGAATGGCCGAATTCCTGATGTGATCATTATTGATGATTTGGAATCTGATAACACATCAATTGATCGAAAAATGACTCCTAAAATAGCCAAGAGGTTGAGAAGTAAGATAGGGAAAGCTATTGACACCTCTATCAAATATCAAAATCTGTTCAAGAAGAGAACGCTTGTTGGTCCTAAGAAAGGTTGGAGTAAAGTAGAATAATCTGCATGGCAAGAAAAATATTTGAAGAGAAAGAAAGCATTATCTAGTGACTCAGAATATGAGGAGGATGTTAAAGCAAATGTTCAAGACATTGGTGCATCTTCTAGGAAAATTGTTGCAGGAAATAAAATGCCTCCCAATATTCTTGATGTGGCTCTTGATAATATATCTTTCTACTCAGCTAGACATGCAAATAAATGGAGGTTTGTGTGCAAAAGAATATTGGTTTTAGAAATGGAGTTAGGAAGTAATTCTCTTGACTATAAGGATGTGATTATCTCATTTAGGAAGAAGGATTGATAAAGACTGTAACTGAATTAGGTGAGTCTTATGAGACACTAGTAAGAGAGTTTATTGTAAACATTCCTAAAGATTGTGACAATATGAGCAGTAGTGAGTGCATAAAAGTTTTTGTTAAAGGAGAATGTGTGGAGTTCTCACCAAAGATTATCAGTAAATATGTTGGAAGAGATGAGGTTGAGCAAGGCGAAGTGGAGGTTACTGATGATATTGTATGCCAAGAGATGAATGCAAATCAGGTGAAACATTGGCCAAGGAAGGAGAAGCTCCCTATGAGCAATCTAAGTGTTAAGTATGATGTACTAAATATAATATGAGATACCAATTAGGTTCCTACGAATCATACCTCCTCTATAACAACAATATTAGGGAAGTTCATTTATGTAGTGGAAACGAAGACCAAATTTGATTTTGGTAACTATGTATTTGATCAAACCATCAAGCACGCTCTTTCATATGGTGTGAAAATGTCAATTTCTTTTCCTACACTCATTTGTGGGATAATTCTGAATCAATATTCTGGGATTTTAAAAGATTCGGATGAGATATGCAAGATAGAGTCTCCTTTATCACTGCATTATAAGCTGTTTACAGGGTCACATTGTTGCACCCTAAATTTCGTCCCTAATTTTTTTAGTCGCATTATCATATCATGTTCTATTATTTGGTCACAATATTAAATAAACATCTTCATTTAGCATATTTCGCATCATTAGTCATATTTAAGTTGACCAAAACCCAGTTTAAATCAACATTTTCACTGTTTTATAGTTGAAAAATACCTGTTATTCCACTTCATGCATTTGTATCTCTTTACCTGCTTCTTACATTGCTCTAAGTTATTTATATGTCGATAGTATTGATATTTCGGTTTTACAGGCAAATCATTAAAAGAGATTCGGCATTGTGCAAAAATTAGCGAGAAAATTTTTCAAGTTTTCATTTTTTACTGATTGTTTTATGAATCTGCGTTTCGCGTAGGTCATGTTTGTGTGCTCACTTTATTTAATGGTATATTTTGCAATCTCTGTTTTAACTGTCAGTATTTGTTCATCTTGATATTATTTTTCTCATTTTTATTTAGATTTTGACCATTTGAGAATTTTTTTATTAATCTTTGTGAACAATAGTTTATTTTAATGTGTTCATTTCCTTTTTTAGATTAAATAAGTGTCTCTTTTTTTATCATTTCTGGTCATTTTAAATTTCCTTTTTTTTTATTCAGAAAAATTAAAATTAAAATATTTTAAATTGTGTTAATTTTACATCTTTTAGTTTTTAGCTTTATCTTATTTAAAAAGGCTTTTTAGCCATTTAAAAATAGTTAAACCTAACTTAGTTCATATATAAATAGACAATAGTTGTATTTAATTGGAGAGGATAAATGGAGAAAACTGAGAAACACCACAAAATCCATTTCAAAATCACCATCTGTTACCTTCCCCGTATCCGTTCTTCATCATCCAACAATGTAAACCTCGTGAAAGGCGACTCCTTGGAGAAGAAGTCAATGTTCCCTTCACTTCCACCCGTGGTACCCGACCGCGTCCTCGACGAATCGTAGTATACTCAACTCTCTCTCGTTGAGCGGATGCATTTTGGCTAGGCCTATCTGTAAGAACAAGATTTGGTTCTGCAATATTATCTGAGTTTTGATGATAACAAATGAGTATGTTTGTATGAACAATTTTAATACTCTAATGTTTGTTATTGTTGAGTACTTAACAAACAGGTTCAGCCAAGACATTAGAATATAATTAGTTATACTTATGCGCTACACTAGTTATGTTGAACAATATCAAAACACTCCAGAAGGCTCTGAAGTATAAGCTCTGATGTTTGTCTAAAGAAACCAGTCAGAAGATATGAAGACAGAAGTTGCTACTTAAGTCCAGATGTTGAAGACTCGTGTTTCTGAAGATAACGAGTTCTAAATAAACAGTCAGAAGATCTGAAGACAGAAGTTTCTACTCAAGTCCAGATGCTAAAGACTCAATTTTCTAAAGACCTAAGGTTCTAAAGATAAGGGTTCTCACAACCAAGTGCTAAAGACTCTGAAGACGCAATTTTGAAGACTCTGAAGACTTAAAGTTTTGATGACCATGTGTTATGTTCTCTCTTCTAAACTCATGCTCGCAGAAGCCTATGAAGTGCATATGGAAAGAAGATAACGTTAGCATGGTACAAATAGTACATGGTACAATCACCTTTCATTCCACTACCATGAAAGCACAAATGCATTGCACGATCTTGTCCCCCACGTTATTGCTTAAGCTGCCAAATGTTTCTAGAAGTCCCAAGAGTACCCCTCAACGGATATATTATGCTATTGGCTATATAAAGGCTTGAAGAATAAAAGAGAAATATGCCAATCTATGAATTATCCATGCACAAAGCGTTGTTCATAGCTTTTATATTTTTTAGTCATTGTTCTTAAAATAGTTTACATATTCAGTTGTGTATAAGCAATACTCTTGTAAGAAAAAATTGTATTCAAATGATTGTTTTATTTTTCCTTAAGGGATCGGGTAGGTCTGTATCCTTAAGAAGTATAAGACTTGTTTGTCTAAGAGGTTGTTAGTCACTTGCGGGTAGCTTGTGCAGGATTTTCCTTAAGGGACCGGGTAGGTCTGTATCCTTAAGAAGTATAGGACTTGTGTGTCTTAGAGGTTGTTAGTCACTTCTGGGTAGCTTGTGAAAATTGTAATCAGTTTGGTTATAGTGAATTAATTCCTCGATTGAGTAAGGTGAAATCAACTTGGCGGGTGGAATAGACTAGCTTGATAATTTTCAAGTGAACTAGTATAAATATACCTTGTTCTTTACTTCCTATTCTTACTTATTGTTATTATCAAGAGTGAAGGGAAAGTATTTTAAATTAAATGGGAATAATATTTTTATAGATTTTTTATTTATTTAAAAGACAATTCAAACCCCCCTTTCTTGTGTTTTTCACACCTTCAATTGACATCAGAGCTTCGGTTCTGAGGAGATAAAAACTTAATTTTTATCAACACTTAACAACGTTCAATATCGATCTAGTATGTGTGAAAAACCAATGGCTACACCTACTTCCACGGTTGATAATATGGATAATGATAGAGATCACTATAGTTAAAAACCTCCTATGTTTGATGGGGAGAAATTTGACTATTGGAATGATAGAATAGAAAGTTATTTTTTTTGCATATGAACAACATACTGATGGCTACACTCAACCAGTAGACGATAAAGGTCATAAGATTGCAAGAAGTGCAATGACAGAAGCACAGAAGAAAGTTTGTAGAAATCACTATAAAGCAAGAACCATTCTTCGAAGTGTTATTTCATGTAATGGATATGAGAAAATCACAGATAGAGAGTCTGTAAAGTCTATCTTTGATTCTCTTCAGATGACACATGAAGACAACACACAAGTAAAAGAAACAAAGGCTCTGGCCTTAATTCAAAAATATGAAGCCTTGAAGATGGAAGACGACGAATTTGTGGAAACGATGTTTCAAGATTTCAGACTCTTGTGGCACGACTTAAGATTCTGAATAAAGGTTACTCCACCGCAAATCATGTTAAAAATATTATCAGAAGTCTTCCTGTAAAATGGAGACCAATGGTAACCGCTTTAAAATTGGAAAAGGATCTGAACAACACCTCTTTTGAGGAGCTGATTAACTCTTTAAGAAGTCTTAAAATAGAGATGGAATAAGATGAACGTCATAAGAGGGTAAAATCAGTTTCTTTAAAGTCTACTTCTGGGAAAACCAAGGCTTATCAAGTTAAGGAAGGATCAGAAGAATCTATAGAAGATTTAGATGATGATGAACTCTCTCTGATAACCAGAAGAATAAGTCAAATCTGGAAGCACAAATAAAGCAAGTTCAGAGGTCAGTGAAGGACATATGGAAGAGGTGAATCCACTTCCAGTCAGAGGAATGCTTCTGGAAAAGAAGTTACTTTCTTTGAATGCAACGAGCTTGGACATTACAAAAATGATTGTCCAAAGCTTAAGAAAGACAAGAAGCCTAAGAAGGGTCTCATGGCAACATGGGATGATTCAGAATCAGAAGATGACGATTTTGATCAAAATCAAGTTTCAAAGATTACAATTCATCAAGACATGTCAAAATATGAAACTTGTTCACCAAGAAATCAAAAATTCAAGATTCATATTTGAAAAGTCAAAATTCTAAAACTTAGAATTTTTTTTAAGTGTTGGAAAACTCACTTTTTTCATAAGTTTGAGCCAAATTTCTACTATGATGCAAGATGATTCAAAGGAAACTTCCAACATAAAAGTTGTAGATCTCAATGAGATATAAAACATTGTAGGTAAGAAATTTTCCTAGAAATTCTTAGATTTTAAGTTATGATTTTGTGAAGACATGTTCATGAAACTTAAAAGACTTAGTGAAATTTTGCCCTAGTTAGGCAGGATTTTGACCTAAATTCATGGCAATTTTTCACCTAGTTCCAAATTGATTTTTCAAAAATTTCGAACATGAAGGTTGAAGGTTGTAAGGGATGTTACAAGATTTCCAAAATGTCCAAGAACTCATTGAGATCATACTTGATCTAAGAGAATCGAAGCCATGAAGTTAGGGTTTCATTCTTGTATTACAAGTCAATTTTGTGATGAACACTTGATCCAATCTTCAAGCATGCTGTACAAATTGCACTTTGAAGGCTTCTAACTTGACTTTCACTCCATAATTAAATGTCTACACAGCTGTTAGAAGCTTTAATCCAAGCATTCAATGCATTGCTCATGCTTAATACCATTTTAGGAAGAAAGGCAAGATTGCCATTTTGGAAAAGTGGCTTTATGCACAAAGTCCACTCTTCTTGAGCCTCTAACTTGTTGTTCTGAACACACACAACATTTATGCTCAGAAGTAACATGTTTAAATCTTCTAAGCCACCCTATAAACCAGGTAATTATGCATTGGAACCACATTTTTCAAGCTTTCTTCAAAATCAAGTAAAAATCCACAAACATGCGATTCTTGATTTTTGACTTCTCCAAGCATCCAAACTCTTTGCTTATAAATAGAGGAATTATTTGTGAGCTAACACACGAGCTTAAGAACCTTGAAACTCTCCCAAACTCCCTCAAATTATATCTTTGATCAAAACTCCATTTATGTGCACATTCTGACTTTGAAACTTAAACTCACATTTCCCTCGTGCGTTTTCATTCCAAGTCAATCACAAAGCTTCTATACATCAAATATAGTCCATCTCCATCCCTGTTTCATAACTGTAACTCCATCTTCATCATCTTCCAAACTCAAAAACAAAGCTCTGCAACTAGACTTCTCCACGCCATTCCATCCATCCATTGCTCAAGCTAATCATTGCATTAGCTTCCTGGGAACTTGAGGAAGCTAACCTGATCATTGCAGCACCTTGAATAAAGCTCATTTGCATTTCACGATATCCAATTTTGAGGTATCTTTTCTGAACTTCTATCTTTTCATTTAGGCATTGTTAAGCTTACATTTGTGAAGATAAAATGTAGATATCATCACCCTGAAACTGTACATGTCCATAGATTTCATTCATATTGATTGAGCTTAGAGAATTTTAGATTTGAATCTCTGAAAAAAGTTAGGTCAGAATTTGGTACTTTTAGAAATTCTCATTCATCTTTGATTTATAGCTTATAATATTTATATGGTTGGATTCGTATGGAAAAATGGAGCAACTTTCATGTTTACATCTTTCATTTTTGTTGAGAAATGAGCAAGTTATAGGAACCATGGCTGGAGGTTGAAGATGAAGTCATTTTCAGGACTAGATTTATGTTATATATTTATTGTTTTGCTTATGTTAACGGATGTATAGCCACCCCAGTGGTAAGACAGCGCGCGTTTCATGTCAAGGGCGTGGATTCAAGCCCCAACGCTGCCACTTTTCATATTTTTCCACATTTTCCTTTCTTTTTTGTCAAAACCAGCGCCTGGGCCTTAAGTCAGTGGGCTTTGTCATTTTTGCTTCTCCTGACCCCCCTGTCTGCTTTCACACACCTGGCCCAATCATTTTTTTATCATTTTAATTTAATTTATTTTCTTTTTCTTATTTTATTTCATTTTATCTTTCTTTATCATTTTCATTATTATTAATAATATTATTTTTATTTTTATTAATCAAAAATCCAAAAATATTTTATTTGTTTACTTACATATTTAAAATACTTTTTTTATGTTATTTCTTTTAAAGATAGAAAGACCAAAAAAACATTTGCCTAAAAAAATTTAATTTCCTTTCTTAAATTTAAATAATAATTAGACTCAAGTTTATTTTAAATTAATTACCATATTATTTTCATTAAGATTAAACCCTTTCATAAAAAACCCTTTCATAAAAAACTCTTTCATAAAAAACCCTAAAAATGCTTTCTAACTTAATTTATTTTCTTAATTAGTTTAGGTTTAATTTTATTTAATTTTAATTAATTATTTTTCTTAATTAGGTCAAAACTAAACCCTTTCATTAAAACCAAACAAAAATCATTTTCTTTCCATTTATTTTCTTGCACATTTATTCAATTCTTGTACATTATTCAATATGGTTGTAATAGATAATTAGGTTTAATTTTCTTGCAATCCCCATTTGTAAATTTGTATACCCCCTCCCCTAATGATGTAATAGCGTAGTAATTTTACTTTCCGCAATTTATCGCTTTCATATAAATGCTGGTAAATAGGGTTTGTATGGAAAGATAAAATCAACAAGTAAATAACCCTAATTCAAGATAAACAATACATGCAAATCAACACTATTCACACATGCACCCCTAAGGTTAACTCCACTTGTTGCCTAAAAAATGGTATGTTATGCATGTGGGATATCTTAGCAAAAACAATCAAAATTATAAGATCATAGTCCCTCGATGACGCTTTAAATGTTGCCTTTCAAATAATCTTAGTCCCTCAAAGAGAAATGTTAAGATATATCACAACATTTCTATCATGACTATACGATGACCCGCGCCCGTCCCTTTACATCCAAAGATAGGGCTTCTTACCAAATCAATGGTAAGATAGCAATATCAAAGAAAGGAAGAAATGAACAAAAGACTTTTGAGTAGGTAGATCATTCCTAGTTGCTTGCTCACTTTCAAAACAAACATCCTTGCTCATTTTCAAAACAAACACCAAACACTTTCAAAAACAAACTTTCAAAACTTAAAATATTTTCAAAAGTCCAACACTTTGTATGTGTTCTTACGAACGAGAACCATTACAAAGTTTTCCTAAACGAATGCGCCTTTTCAAAATACTTTCAAAAACCACCACAAAGCACATTTTCAAACAAAGCAAGTGATCTAGAAAGCAACTAAGAGCCCATAGATAACTATGGATGAAAAGTGTGCTAACACCTTCCATTTTCATAATCTACACCTGAACTCAAGAAATAATCTCAAAGGTATTTCCTATTATTTTCCACCTTTCTTTTTGGATAAAAGAAAAGTCGGTGGCGACTCTTGCTAACCGCAACAATTGTGATAAAACGCAAAACATCCCAAGTCAGTTCTCCCACCGTATTATAGGTTCAAAAAGACAACTGTCTTTAAAATTGAAACAAAAACCTTTCACTTTTCTGACAGTTCATTTAATACATTAACCTTTTTATTTTTCAAGGAATAAAATAGATTTTAAACTAGGATAGTTTCTACTTTGATCACTCCTAAAATTTTGAAATTATTATCTAGCCAAAAAGTCTTTTATGCTAGAAAAATCAATTGAAAAGATTTTTAGGGAATTTTTTTTTCATATTGACTAATATTAAAAGAATTAACTTTTAGCTAATGAGAGTAAAATTATTACTTTGTAGGAATTCGTGTAAATTCTAACCTGGTAAGTCTTGTTCTATGAAGAGTTTACCTTCATCATTGAGCTTGTTTCTGACTATCCCTTCTATTGTATTCTTCTTGTATCTTCAGATTCCATTCTTTATGCTGAGATGCTTCTTCAAATGAAGCTTGTGTCATAAAAAAAACTAAACCCAGGAACATTTCTTCAGAAGATTGTGATCTGGTTTGACAGGTTCCTTCAAAATATGAAGTCCTTGCTTAATCCTCTTTGTAGGAGTTTGAACATCAAAAGCTTCTGGTTGAGCATCTTTTGATTCTCTCACTTCTTAAGCTTTCAACAGAGGATCTATTATATTAAGATTCTAAAAGATTATTCCCTATAGCTGTAGTCTTCTTGACTAGCTTCGATCTTCCTATGCACACTCCAATACATTCTTTCTGAAGAGCTGGATTGATTCTCCTTGTCTTGCTGGATACGAATTGATGATCTGAGAAGCTTTCTTCAAGAGGTTTATAGAGAGTTTTATTTCTCCAAGTTGTGATGAGCTTGGCCTCAACATCATCAGATAAGAAAAGCTTCAAGCGACTTCTGAGTGAATATCTTTTGAGAAGAAGTTTCGTAGTAGTTGAGGTTTAAATTTTGATATTATCCTAATCCCATTTATGCTTCTGAGAGAATTTCAACTCAGTTTGCTTCTTTGAGAAGCTTTGATCTTCTTAGAGCTCTTGACAGATCTTCCTGAGATGACGTTGATTTGATCCTTTACAGCTTGCAACAATCATAGACTATCATTTGGATGACAGGCTTCAGTTGAAGATATGTGTAGCAATGATCTTTGGTCATTACTACTGATGGAGTATTTCTGATATTGAGAAGATAATTCCATTTTCCATCAGGTACTTGATCCTTCAGAATCCTAAGAGCTTGTTTCCAAGGATTTCGTCTTTGCATTTTTTGATTCTTGCCCAGAGTTTTGAATCCTCTGTAGACCGGGTTTTGAATCAGAAAATCTTTTCAATCATTTGAGTTAAAATTGTCAAAGAATTTTCTCTTGCTGGATTTCTCTACAAGGTTAAGTGTTTGATTCTAAAATCAATAACAGAGTCGGACTTTGAGACCAATTAAAGGTAGAGAAAACACAAGAAATGGAGGTTTAAATTGTGTTTATAGAAAATATTCCCCTTTAGAAATTCTAAATACTCAAATGATGAAATCAATAAGGACAATGAAGAGTAAAGGACACACAAGATTTATCCAGGTTAACCTTAACAAGGTTAATCCTGTCCACCCCCTCAATGATGATTTAATGAATATAACATTCATTAAACCAATAGAGTCCAATCACTTAAGATCTCCTATCAGGGTTTCCCATAATGACCGCAACCATTGTCTTCTTGAGATCAGACCTTCACAAAATCACTCAAGGAACCTTCCAATGATATGTTCAGTGATCCGATTTAACAGATATAATAATCATTGACCCAACAGAATCTGATCACTTAAGATCTCCTGTTAGGATTTCCCATAATAACCATTGCCACTGTCTTCTTGAGATCAGACCTTCACAAAGTCACTCAAGGAATCAATCAACAACAGTTGATAAGGTTTTTGTGTTTACATGATTGCTTCTTCTAATTAGATTACACAAAAGATTAAGCACATATTTTTTAACATATTTTCGAGCAACAACTATAGTGGTGAAAATTTTTACATTAAGAGATCATACTTATAACAAAATATATGCAACAACTCTTGTTTTCATTACATTGTTCTACAAAGATGTATATGATCAAAAGTTAGGTAGAATCTTATAGTGTTCTTCTTCTTTATATTTTTGTTGAGCAAGGTCCGAGTAACAACTCCTTGCTTCTTCTAAGATCTACTAATATGTATATGATAATAGTTTATTAGAATCTTATTGAAATATTCTTTCTTTTCTCTCATTTATATGTAGTGGTCTCCAGCATGTTTAGCATTGCAACTTTGACAGCTTCAACATCCACGGCTTTTCAGCTTGATGGCCAAGAACAACATTATTCAAATTTTTGATGCTTTGAGAGAGAGAGAGAGAGAGAGAGAGAGAGAGAGAGAGAGAGAGAGAGAGAGAGACGTTGTGAGGATAGAAAAGTCTTTACCTACACCAACGGTTAGTTCTCAATAGATAGAAAAAGGTGTAAGTGTTTAGACAACATAAAATAATATTTTCCATAGCCTATCCTTTTTCAATGCTAGCTTTCCACCTTTTCTCAAAATAATGTTTTTCTAATAAGCTTGTATATAGAGATCCGTTAGGGAAAGAAAGTAATTATAAATCCACTTGTTTGTTCCCAACGGTCACAATGAGAGTGATTGACAATATAGTACGAAAGGACTTTCATTGCACCAATCAAGAAGAGTAGAGGTCACAAACACTTTATGTACCTTTTATACACCATCACACATTAACCATTTTGGAATTCTTCTTATCTTCAAGGGATTTAGATGATTTTAATGTTGAAGCTTGTTAAAGAAGAATCACTCTTAAGTATTAGAACCTAAGTCTTGGAGTCTTCAGAACTTGTCCCTTCAGAACCGTGTCTTCAGAGTCTTCAACACTTGGTCGTAAGAACTTGACTTTCTTCAGATCATCATAACATGTTCAGCAGAACCTTGTTTTCATAATTTTTAGAACTTGTAACACACAGAAGCAAAGCTTTAGAAGGCCTTTAAAGCTTAACCACCAAGTCACGATCAAAACCTCTTGCACTAACGTTCCTTAGACACGTTGCATAAGACGTATTCAGAATCTTGACTTCAACTGTAACACGTAACCACATGTTTTCACTACTACAAATAACGCTTCTAATGTCGGACACAAAAGGCATTGTACGTCGGCAACAGAAGCGAGATAATAAGGTCGTCATGAAAAGTATCCATTTAACACGTCGGTGTTTTTGAACCTGACATGAATAGTTATTTCAAAACCATTTAGTACATGATTTCGAACCCCAGGTTCCGCACTTTTATAATATTCCAAACTAGCGTATCTTTTATCTCGATTTCTCCAAAAACTGAAGGGTATATAAGATCTTTTTTTTTAATTGTTACATTTACATTCTTTATTGAGAAAATTATATTGTTTATGTTTACCCAAAAAATTATATTGTTTACGCAAAAAATAAAGATAAAAGTCAAACTCAATAGGGTGGTTCAAGATAAAAATCAAATTCCTTAGGGTATCTTATATCCCCTTAAGATGTAGATTTAGATCTTAGTATAATATAATCTTGGGGAACATCTTATATTAGATCTTACATGCAATGGTTTCTGATGAAAAAAAGGTATGGTAATTAATATTTGAGAAAACAATAATCTAAAAATCAAATAATGAAAAATATTTAAGAAAACAAACCTTGAACCCATATGATTTTTTGCAGTTGCAATCAATTGTAGAGAACTTTTCCAAGCGTTCTTAGGTTTCAGACGCTTCATATGTTTCATTTTGGTTAGATTTCATACCGTAAGACAACTTATATAGTGGATGTCCCTTAGGTTTCACACGAATCACTAAAGGCGGATTCTTGAGCGTTGATAACCTTTAAATGGACAACATAGATTTATTTATGGCTGTTGAAAATAGTGAAAAATAACACTTAACTATCATCTCGGTTTTAGAATATTGTATTGCCTAACTAACTAAAACAATGTCGTATTTGAAGACAAACTCATCCAAAGGTGTTTATATGTCTTCTACTTCTGTAAAATCATGATATGGATCATTCTGTGGGTGTGATGGTCGTATGGTTTCGTACCAATGCAAGAAGGGGAAAAATCAAAGAAGAATTTTTTGGAGATGTCCATTTTAGATGAGTGAAGATACATGTAATATGTTCATATGGGATTAAGACATGGTGGCAAAAGGTGGAAATGAAGATGGGAGCATGATGAAGTCAGAGGTGGAAGTTATGGGTTATTTGAAGGTTATGTATGAAGATTCAAAGAAGAAAAACAAGACACTAAAGAATAAATTGAAATCAGAAAAATTTTATGGAAATTTGAAGATGTTATGCTTTGTTATCTCGTTTATGTTTAATGTTTACTTTGTTATGAAATGTAATAGATGAAGTGGGGTTTGAATTGCATTGTTAACGTTATGTGAAAACTGTAAAAGCTAACAAATCTATGTATTAAATAAATGGAATTAAATATCCTCTCAGTTTTTGAATAAAACGGAGGGGTTAGTTAAACTAATCCCTCGACTTTTCAAATAAACCGAGGGGTTAAGTTATTTTTTTAATGGTTACATTGTTTACTCAAAGTATTAAAAATACAGAATATCCAGGTACTATACAAGATGCTAGCGATCCAAGATTGGTTGTTATGCTATCATTATCATTGGATCCAAGATTGATGGTTGCACTATTATTATCACTGCCTTCACTAGCGTAGACAGTGAGTTTGAATGCTTTCAACTTCTAATAAGATGTCTGTTGCAAAAGTTGGAAAATGTTTTTTTGCACTTGTAATCCATCAGTAACGATGGATATATCATAGTTGCTCGAAACCTTCAACAAAAACAACAACAACATCAACACCATTGTTTGAGATGGATCGCAATAACTGAAAAAATATTTTGCTCAAGGTAGAAGAACATTTTTTTAGTTTGGCAATCCATACCAAAAAAATATAGGGGCGACTACAAATAATATAACATTAGGCTTAAATCTGTTCAACGAGTATTTTTATAGTCAAATAGGATTATTTATCCCTCGGTTTATTAAATAAACCGAAGGGTTATATCATTTATTTTACAATTTTTTACAAATAAAAACATAAAGTATCATAGATAGGATTCGAAGCTTGTTTGGAATGGTATTTCACCGCGGTTTTCTAGATAAGCGAGGGCTCAAGTTATTCTTTTAAAATAATATTATGGATGCATTGGTGAAAAACCTCGGTTTTTTTCAGGTTGACGTGAAAGCTTCATCATGAAAAGTATTATTTGTTGTAGTGTTTCTTCCAGAGTGTTTATGTTCAGAACCCGATGACGTCACACACCTTGTACCAGAGTTAGAACAGTACAACAACAACCACACACTAGAACAAAACCATTAGAGTATACAATTATTCTTAATGATATCATATAAAGTTATCATCAAAATCTTAAGGCCAGATGTAGAAAAACTTCTTATTCTTACATTGAGTTTATTAATGCTATGAGAATGCATTGTATATGAATGATGACAAGAAATATGTATGTATATACAATTGTGAGATAAATCAAAATGTGATGAATTATGTGATGTATACTTATATAATTAAGATTGAGAGATGGTCTTAATTGCATATAATTGTTGAGATTGCACATGCATCATTTGTTGTCAAGGGGCAATATTTGCTAGTTTCATGGAAGCTAGTGACTTGTCCCAAATCTAGAGAATTGGTTTGAAGCATAGAGGACGGGATTTTTGGTGATTATCGATCTTGGAGATAGACCCGGTTTACATATAAAAATCAGATAAGGATAACAATTAGTACCACATGCATATTACATTGAGTTGCATTTGAGTCACATGTGTCGCTGTGAAATATTTAATTGGTGTGCATTATGTAATATTGATGTGAATGTTACATTTGTGGTGTTTGTATTGATTATATTTGAATCGTGACTTGTTGAACAATGTTGTATACGTAAATATGTGGATTGTGTTAGGGAATGTTTAATACATGAATATATGAAGTGTGGTGAATTCAATTGATGTATGTATATTATGCATTACTTATTATTATATACCTCTATAATGATATGAATTCTCACCCTTATGTTGAAATGATGTTAATACGACATCGCTCAGGTACCGAAGAGTAGAGATGTTTTCTCGCAAGGATTAGTCGGAGGAGCTAGTTCTTATTTTATCTACATTTAGGTAGTGAGTCATGCTTAGGTCATGTAACACGGGAAAACGTTTGATCTTATGTTGTTTTAAGAGATGTTTTGTTGTACTCTCTTTTATATTATTGTGTATTGAAATTATGTGATGATTGGTCTTTAGTGCCTAATGTTTAATACATGATTTCTATTATGAGATTCAATTATTGATATCATTTTGAAAGATAATTATTTCATTGTGATATGCATATGTGTTGGTGTGTGGAACATGATTTTAAATACGTGTTATGAGCATGAACGATGTATTTGTGTTGGTTTTGAAAATACATGTGACACCCTCTTTTGATATGCATGCTAATTTACTCTGATTATGCCATATTATTGCACAACGGTTTAGGGGGTGTTACAACTGTGAAATAAGTCAATTGATTCCTTGGGAAAACTATATAGACACTTTTGATCTCATTTTAAGGAATCCCGAAGACAATTCAAATCAGTGGAGAGTTTGAGATCTATCAGGTAGAGGAAATAAGAGTCGCTGCATCATACATGGAGATGTTGAACAAAGAATAAATACTAGTCAATAGTTCTAGAAACGAGATGAAGAAATACTTATTAAGTCTTAGGCTCCAAATAGGGTCTAAATTTGTCGAGACAATTTGAATCAATGCCTCTAAAACCTTAAATATCCAACTGGCAAGGGCCAAGAAGTATATACAATACGAGAAAAAATTACATTATAATAAGGAAATCTCTAGAGTAGGGTTTGAGAAAAAAGAGACGATTATAAAGGGAAATTAAGAAACCAAGTAGGAAACTGAGAAGATAAGAGAAGTTGGAAGTGATTCACGAATCAATTGAGAGGGCAAAGGGACACACTCATTTGGATACAAAGACTACACGTTGTTGAACACGTTGAGAGAAAGAGAGTATCCATAAAGAATGTATTAAAACAAGGTTTTGAGAAGAGCAAGCCAGAACGAAAAAAACCTATATGAGAATGTTCTAAGATGGAGAAATCTCAATACTATCACTTCAATCAATGTCACGATCAAAAACACATGAGAATGCGTCTAAATGAAAGATATTATCGAAGATTTAATTAAGAAGAGGGATGTCTAGATTCTCCCACGAGAACAAAATCAAATTCAAGGAGAAGAAATCATAAAATAAAAACTTAAGAAGTTAAACATGAGGAAAAAAAATCAATTCTAATAAATAGGTAAACGCGAGAAAAGAAAATCTCTCGTGTCTTTCATTAATTTTATTTATATTTACTATATAAATACATCCATAAAATCACTACATTGTTTGATTTAGTTTGATTTAACAAACTAATTTGTTATTCGTGAATTTTAAATATTAAATTGTTATAGTCTTATCATCTTGATAATTAAAATATTGTTTTAACTAATTAAGAATATTCTCTTTAACTTTATCATTAACTCATTTATGTGAATATATCTGATCATAAATTACATTACATTCAATTAAATTTAAATCAAAATAAAGTAATATGAGCAAAGCAATGTCACTTCATTATTTTTGAAATGCTTATACAATGCAGTTAATAAAATATACAATGAAAGATATCAAAGTAGGTCATCATACAATAAAAGTTTTTAACTAATTCTTCACCGTAATTTTAAATTGCAATTACAATATTGTTGATGTTGTTGATGTAGTAACTTCTATAATCATATTTAATTGCATCTATGGTATGATTTAAAATCACTATGCGAGTACATTTAAAATCACGTTAGATAATTTTTTCCATAATAAAAAATGCAATTTAAGATGGGGTTGGTCTCTTTTGAATTAATCGGTCGTAACGATGAGAAATTCAACAATAATTAACAGTAACAACTCTAATAGAGCAATACACATTGGATATAATTTCCCCAACTTGTTGAATCTGTGAGGAGCAACAACAAATAACGCAGCAACTAAAAATCAACAACACAAAGAGACACCAAGATTTTTAACGTGGAAAAAACATTCTCAAAGTGAGAAGTAAAACAATCACGGGCACAAGCCACTAAACAAGCTCCACTATGATCAATGTATGGGTACAAGAGAGTCTCAAATGTAGCACAAATCGTGCTCAACAATCAGCCAAAACAACAAGGCAACAAAACATGAAATAGAGAACAAAGAAGAACCAGAAAACTCCAAAGGGATGCTACTGTGCATGGCCAATATCTCCCACCTCAGACCTCTGATCGCCGATCACACCGTTCAGATTGAAGAACTGGATGTCAGGAATCTGCAGTTCAAATTTCGGCCAAATCGGACAGTGAACGAAGGAGATATCGCGATTCTAGTGCAGCTGCTATGTGTATGTGCGGAAATTTGTTTCTCTTGCCTCTCTTGCCTAAATCAGACCTCTCACTCTTACCCTAATTGACCCCTCTCCACTTAGATAAGTGAGACACATGGGCTTGCACAAATTGGGCCTTTCTCCACATAGGATGGGAGCCCAAAACCCAACATATCTCCCCCTCACAACTATGTGGAGGTGACCGCCAAACCGGCGATCTCACAACAAGTTTGAAACTTGCTTCTCGGTAATGCCTTGGTCATCATATCAGCATCATTATCATCTGTATGAACCTTGGCCAATTCCAATAACCCAGCATCCAAAGCATCACGTATCCAATGATACCTAACATCAATGTGCTTGGACCTAGAATGAAAAGTTGAATTCTTACCAAGATGAATTTAACCTTGACTATCACAAAACAACAAGTATTTGTCCTGCACAAAACCAAGCTCCTGCAAAAATTTCTTCAACCAAATCAACTCCTTGCATGCTTCTGTAATGGCAATAAACTCTGCCTCAGTAGTGGACAATGCAACACATCTCTGCAATCTGGATTGTCATGCCACAGCTCCCCCTACAAACTTAATCAAGTAGCCTGAAGTAGACTTTCTGGAATCAATGTCTCCAGCCATATCAGAATCAATATAGCCCACAAGAGTAGGTATATCACCTCCAAAATAAAGCCTCAAACTGGTAGTACCATGAAGATACCTCAAAATCCATTTCACAGCATTCCAATGCTCTCTACCTGGATTAGACAAAAATCTACTAACTGTACCAACAGCATGTGCAATATCAGGTCTTGTACACACCATTGCATACATCAAACTCCCCACAGCAGATGCATAAGGAGCCCGTTGCATATCTAATTTTTCAGCTTCATTGGAAGGACTCTGATTAACATTCAATTTGAAATGAGCAGCAAGAGGAGTACTTACAGCCTTAGCATTTTCCATCTGGAACCTCTGAAGCACCCTTTTAACATAGTGTTCATGTGACAGCCAAAGTTTCTTCTTGTTCCTGTCACGCATGATTCTTATACCAAGAATCTGATTAGCAGCTCCCATGTCTTTCATGGCAAATGACTCGCCCAATTGCTTCTTTAACCTGTCAATCATGGAAATATTTTTTCAAACAATAAGCATGTCATCAACATACAATAACAGGATAATAAAATTATCATCAGCAAACTTTTTAACAAAGACACAGTGATCAGAAGTAGTCTTCTTGTAGCCTTGCTCACACATAACAGACTCAAACTTCTTGTACCACTGACGCGGGGCTTGCTTCAAGCCATATAGGCTCTTTCTCAATCTGCACACATAGTCTTCCTTGCCTTTAACAAGAAAACCATCAGGTTGCTTCATGTAAATCTCTTCCTCCAAATCACCATGAAGGAAAGCAGTTTTTACATCCATTTGCTCTACCTCTAGATCAAGAGTAGCAGCCAAACCAAACACGGTTCTTATGGATGACATCTTCACCACAGGAGAAAAAATCTCATTGAAATCAACACCTTTTCTTTGTCTGAAACCTTTCACCACCAATCTGGCTTTATATCTTGGAGATGTAGAATTTCTTTCTTGCTTTACCCTGTAAATCCACCTATTTTCCAAAGCCTTCTTGCCCTTAGGCAATTTCACCAAATCAAAAGTGTGATTATCATGCAAAGACTTCATTTCATCTTGCATAGCATCCAGCCACTTCTTCTTTTCATCACTCTCCATGGCCTCATTAAAACACTCAGGTTCTCCTTCATCTGTCAAGGTAACATAGTCATCAGAAGGATACCTGGTAGATGGTTTCCTCTTCCTATTAGACCTCCAAAGTTGAACTTGAGGTGGTTCAGGAGCATCACCAAGATATTCATCTTGTGACATATCATGTTCCTCTTTGGCATCATCAACGGGAATATCTACATCATCTCCAAGTTGCTGGTCACCAACATCATCATGTTGCTCATCATTCTGAACATTATTTTCAGCAGTATCCAAATCATGTACAGGCCTCCGAACTGGATCAACATCAGACAAACTATTATCAATCTCTGGTGTAGTCTTCTCCATCTTATCAATGTCTTCAATGGTTTGGTCTTCCATGAACTTCACATCACGGCTTCTAACAGCTTTCTTCCCAACTGGATCATATAGCTTGTAGCCAAATTCATCCTCACCATACCCGATAAAAATACACTGCCTTGTCTTCGCATCCAACTTGGATCTCTCATCCTTTGGAACATGAACATATGCTTTGCAACCGAAGACACGCAAATGATCATATTTGACATTATTGCCAAACCAAATTTTGTCTGGCACCTCTGCACTCAAAGCAACCGCATGACTCAGATTAATAACATGCACTATCGTGTACAATGCTTCACCCCAGAAATGTTTAGGCAACTTTGCTTCAGAAAGCATACACCTAACTCTTTCAATCAAAGTCATATTCATCCTCTCCGCTAAACCATTCAGCTGAGGAGTTTTAGGAGGATTCTTTTCATGTCTGATACTGTGCTACTTGCAATAAACATCAAATGGTCCACAATACTCACCACCATTGTCAGTACGAATGCATTTCAGTTTCTTGCCTGACTGTCTCTCCACCATAACATGGAACTCTTTGAATTTCTCCAGAACTTGGTCTTTTGTCTTCAAAGCATAGACCCAAAACTTCCTGGAACAATCATCAATAAAGGTAACAAAATAAAGTACACCACTAAATGACTTTACCTTTAACGGGCCACAAACATCAAAATGCACCAATTCAAGCAACTCTGACTTCCTTGAGGGAGGATGCTTCTTGAAGGATACTCTAGTATGCTTACCAGCCATGCAATGGGAACATTTCTCCAACTCTGCACTCTTCAATCCCGGAAGCACATCCTTTTTAGCTAAACAATTCAGCCCCTTTTCACTGATATGACTAAGCCTGCGGTGCCACAAAGAAGCCTCCATATCCATGACATTCAAACTGTCTTTAGCAACCAATGCTTTAGTCCAATACAGCTTATTATCTTTCTCCCCTCTAGCCACAACCAAGTTACCTCTGGTGAGTTTCCATTTTCCAGAACCAAAGTGATTATCATAACCACCTTCATCAAGCATATGCACAGAAATCAAATTGAAGCGAACATATGGAGCATGTTTGACTCCTCTCAGCAACAACTGCACTCCCATGTTGGTCTGCAAACAAATATCACCAATACCAACTACCTTGGACACACCATCATTACCCATCTTCAACACTCCAAAGTCACCAGCAGTGTAAGATGTGAAGAACTCCTTCCTTGGTGTAACATGCAGTGTAGCAGCACTATCAACAACCCACATGCTCTCATCTGATACAAGATTGACGGAATCATGGTCACGGAGAATAATCAGATCATCACAAGTAGCAGTAGTAACACGGTCATCATCATCATGATTCTTATCTCTCTGCATACTATTATTGTTTCTGTTCTCCCTTTTCCATATGAAACAGTTTTTCTGTATGTGCCCCATTTTGTGACAATGATTGCACTCAACATTCTTGTATCTAGACTTAGACTTACTTCTGTTGTTGTCTCTACTCGCACTCCTTCTATTCTGCCGGTTCCCTTTCGGTTCCTTTTTCTGACTCCTGCCTCTGTTCTCAGTGACAAGTACCTCAGAATGAGATGAAGTACTTTGTGCCTTCCTTCTCATATCCTCATTCAGAACACTTCCCTTTACACTTTGCAAAGAGACAACACCATCAGAAGCTGAGTTTGTAATTGAAACCCGAAAAGTTTCCCAAGAATCTGGTAGAGTATTCAGTAGCCATAGTCCCAAAATTTCATCATCAAATTTGATACCCATACCTGAAAATTGATCTAGGAGCCCTTGAAAATCATTCAAGTGATCATAAATAGAAGTTCCCTCCTTGTACCTCAAATTCATCAAGGAATTCAACAAATACAACTTATTATTCCCTGATTTAGAAGCATATAAAGATTCAATCTTCTTCCACAAGGATTTGGCATGTTCCTCATTAGCAATGTGATTATAAACATTGTCTTCTACAAATTGCCGAATAAAACCACAAACCTGCTGATGTTCAAAATTCCACTCTTCATCAGTTTTGGATTCCGGCTTCTCACTAGCAAACACAGGAAGATGCATATTTTTCACAAATAACAGATCCTTCATTTTTCCCTTCCACAAATGATAATTAGTGACATTCAAAGAAATCATTCTATTTGTATTTGCCTCCATCATTCAAACAAGTCAAACAACCCCTTAACCAAAGAGCTCTGATGCCACTCTGATGAGAAATTCAACAACAATTAACAGTAACAACTCTAATAGAGCAATACACAACGGATATAATTTCCCGAACTTGTTGAATCTGTGAGGAGCAACAACAAATAATGCAGCAACTAAAAATCAACAACACAAAGAGACACCAAGATTTTTAACGTGGAAAAAACCTTCTCAAAGTGAGAAGTAAAACAACCACGGGCACAAGCCAGTAAACAAGCTCCACTATGATCAATGTATGGGTACAAGAGAGTCTCAAATGTAGCACAAATCATGCTCAACAATCAGTCAAAACAACAAGGCAACAAAACATGAAATAGAGAACAAAGAAGAACCAGAAAACTCCAAAGGGCTGCTACTGTGCGTGGCCAATATCTTCCACCTCAGACTTCTGATCGCCGATCACACTGTTCATATTGAAGAACCGGATGTCAGGAACCTGCAGTTCAAATTTCGGCCAAATCAGACGGTGAACGAAGGAGATATCGCGATTCTAGTGCAGCTGCTATGTGTATGTGCGGAAATCTATTTCTCTTCTCTTCTCTCACTTTTCTCTTGCCTCTCTTGCCTAAATCAGACCTCTCACTCTTACCCTAATTGACCCCTCCCCACTTAGATAAGTGAGACACATGAGTTTGCACAAATTGGGTCTTTCTCCACATAGGAAGGGAGCCCAAAATCCAACACGTAAAGATACTAAGATTTCAAAAAAAAAAATAATCATAACTTATATTTCTTCTATTTTCTTTTATAAACAAATTTTGACTTTTTAATATCATTTATTTAATAAATTGAAAAAATTAAGTTTTTTCTGTTTATTTATTATTTATGTATAATCTTAATTATTATATTAATATTAATATAATGAAGAAGAAAAATTGAGAAGTACTATGTCATTGTACATGTAATAAAGAGTATATATGTGTGTGTCTTTCATTGTACATTTCCCACTTTCAACAAATTAACGGTTCTTTTACTATCAAAGAAAAACAGTTATTGCTCCTTTTATTGCATCTATATTTATATACTTATAATGGGATGGTTTCAAGAACTTGATTGGGATTGTAACAAATTATATATATATATATATATATATATATATATATATATATATATATATATATATATATATATATATATATATATATATATATATATATATATAAAATTCAATTTCAGTATTTGGATATCATATGATATTTCATGAAATTCAATTCAGCTTTATTAAATAAAACATGTTTTTACCAAATTTTAAACTGTATTAGAATAGATAGTTTTTCTTATTTGCTGTTTTCTGGTTGATTGTTCTTATCGGAACTTCTTCTTGTTTGTGGGTCTTTGGGCCTTATGCTGGCTCATGTATAGGTTTATTTTATTTATATTATTCAGAGTTGTAATAATATTTACATTACATGAATTTTCATTCATGAATATTTTATTCTGAAATTCTCTTCTTTCCGTTCTCGTTTTAAACTGTTATATCAAAGCATGCTATAACTTGTGGAGAGCTTACTACAATACTATTTGCACTTTAACATGAGAAACTAATGTCACAAAAATAATCTTATTTTGTTTCTTTTTTCAACTAGTAAAGGGCCAATTGTATCACATGAATTAAATCCGAGCAGCTCCTTTACAGCTTTTGGAGATTTTCTCCTTTCACCCTAATTTTTTTAACTTGTCACCCCATAATATGTACACTTTTATGAAATATTTATAAGCTAATAAAATTAAATTTTTTGGATTTTTAAATAGCTTTTGTGATATTTCGGATGTTTGGATAGCAATATCGGATTTTTTTATTAACGTTTTTGTATTTTGGAAATATAGTAATTTTTGTAAGAGATAAAATATGTTTTTTAGATTCATTAAATAATTAATATATTAGGTTTATATTATAGATCATATAAGCAATGAATCTAAAAAGGTGATTTGTCTCTTATAATACGGATCAGAGAGAATATATGCATTTTCATTGGAATTTTGTGATATTTCCTGGATTTTTGAAGAAATGAATATTTTTGGACCGGCCAAAGGACCAAATGAAGAGCTTTCAATACATCTCAAATTCACTCTATTTGACCCAAGGTATAAAATAAATTAATACGCTAAGAGCAAGGTACATCTCCATTTTTCTTATACTCATCTTGAACCTCAAACAGACTTGCGCATTAGAGTGTTAACCATGTCGGATCACCCCGCCCATCGCAAAGGAGATCAGAACCACCATTCAAGATCATCAGTTTTCCAATTGTATCCATTTCTAGTTCCCGAATAGAACAGTAGTGACGTCTATGGGAAACGACTTTCGATTCCTACGATTTCTAGAATTTCGGATCTAATTTCTGATTTACCAATTTGTAACTTCTTAAGGTCACTAAATCAAGAACGAATCAACTTTTAATTTCCATATTTTTTGACGAATCCACAATCGCCTTTTAGTTTCATCGTGTGCAACATTCTAAGATCCTAAATCAAGAGCGTTCTGATATGAGTGTGAAGAGATATTGCACCTTATTCAACTAATAACCATTTCATCTACCATTCTCCAAAATTCATATCTTTGATTCTCTCAGAAACTCTGCAAAGTAGCAAAAGGGAGGATATGAGATCTAGATATAGGGTTGCACTAGGGTGTGAAGGTGACTTCCATGAAGGTCGGGCTGCAGACTAGCAATCCACCATCTAGCCTAAAATTGCTTGTACTTCTCATCGCTATTGGCGTACTTATCATGGTGAAATTAGAAGACATTACAAGTTCATAGTTAATAATGTCTGCATACTCAAAGTTCATAGTTAACGTCGGGCGTCCATCCAGTATCGGGGTGCCTTCCATGGGCACCATGAAATTTACATTTGATGCACCAGGGTCTCCTCAAGCCAGATCAAAGAGCGGAGGTTCGCCAAGCATGCTCATAGAAAGGTACCACAGGCTCTAGTTGCAAGGAGATCGGTCGACATCAGCCTTTGACCTCCACTCGACATTCTCGTTCCAAAGGAAAGACTAAACAGGAAGAGAAACTATCACTTCTCCTATGGAAGTTAGAAATGAGGGTCTATTGAGGAATGCTTCTAACACCTGAACATCATACAGGGTCTGAGATAAATCTATCAGTACACTGGATCAGACACAGGAAGACCCATGGCCTCCTATGGATTGCTTGAGGGAGATGCCCACTCTAGAATAGGAAATAATTTAGAGTGTCTCGACCCCGCGATCAAGAAGCGCTCCGTCGAAGCATTGGAAAAAGTTACGACGAGCCTAAAGTTGCAATGGTCGCCCTTAAGCTACATCCACGGAGAATTCGACCATCCAACTATATATCGGTCCACGCCGGAGTCGCTGTTGAAGGTTATATATATATATATATATATATATATATATATATATATATATATATATATATATATATATATATATATATATATATATATATATATATATATATATATATATATATATATAGATAACGTGATATGGCATTGTGTTGTTAGGCTCACAGCGCATGTTATTCGTAGTCATTTTAGTTTGTTTTTATCGCCTTAATGTTGTTTTTATATTGTTTTATAGGTTTCTATTAGTATCAGTGTGACTTTGCGAGAATACCGAAAAAGAAGCAAAAGAGCAGCAAAAAGAGAAGAATCTGCCTATTTTCCTGATATGGCATTTGCTATATGCTTATGGCGTTCGCCGTTGCCTAGTCCTACCATGCCAATTAATGAAAAAGGGAATGACGTTTGCCATTTCCCAACGGTGATAGCCGTTGCTTCGCAGAAAGTGGTTTTTGTTCAAATAGCAGTTTGCAGCAGTTTTTCAACTTGAATTTTTCCCTCCAATAGAGGCACGACCAGAAGCGGTTATCAGAGGATATTTCTCTATAAATAGAGCCTCTGAGTCAATTTTGAAGCATCCAAGTTATCGCGCGAAAGCGTTGTTCATAGTTTTAGGCAGAAATCACAATTGTAAAAAAAGTAGTTTCTCACATCGAGGAACTACTCTACCATTAGTGTTAGGCCCGCAATCTATGTAATTCTTGGATCATCAATCTTTCCACTATAATCAAAGTTAATTCCAATTTCTTTATTTCTTTCATTTACAGGTTATTTATTTATCGTTTTATTAATACATCTGTTATGTTATATACTTGTCAAGCATGATGTATTTAATTATGTTTATCATGTTTATTTTGTTTGAAATCAATTCCATGTCTGACTAAATTGTCTTAAGTCTGGTATGTGAGGAACATTGTTACTGACGGGACTTGGTAATGAAATTGGCATAAGTTTTGCATAAATTTTGTTTTGGCTTTTGTTTCCAAGTTTAATTTAAATAGCTTTGTCACGAGAGTGAGAGGTTATTTAACATTGTTTTGACACGAGAGTTAAGAACAAACTAAGGTTCAAGCCGATAGCGCGAGAGTGTGAGGAAGAAACCGAATAGTGGGAACGGGGCATCCATCCTAAAAATAGCGAGAGCACTTTAGGCATCGTTTAGGATCTCATCGGTTTTCAAAATATGCTTTCTGATTAAAACAAGCGAGTGAGAGAAAAATCATGTGGTTAGGGAGTGCGGTTTATTCAACAGTGCGAGAGTGTGAGATAAAGTATTTAAACCAGTATTTTATATTGAATATAATTTAATCGTAAATTATTGTCAATCAGTTACATAGTCCCTGAGGTACGTGAATACATATTCCCACCTCTCTTTTCTTATATTTATCTTAATCTTTATTTTATTTCAGTTTTAGTTCTTAGTTTCCCCTTAATCAATTAATCACCATCCTTAGCTTTACAAAGTGACGATAGATTACAGTAGATTGATATTGGTCTCTGTGGATTCGACAATCTTTTATATTACTTTGATATTTTGTGCACTTGCGGACACATCATATATATATATATATATATATATATATATATATATATATATATATATATATATATATATATATATATATATATATATATATATATATATATATTTTCCTCTGTTGTATGCGTCTTTATTTCTTTTTCTCTTAGAGTGCTCAAGGTAGAGGCAATAAAGATAAAATTCAAGAATGTGTATCTAATACAGACTTAACGCATTTCTGAAATTCTGACATGGCTTAAACACATTATACGCCTAATTGTGTATCTAGTACATACTTAACTCACTTATACAAATCTGATATGGCTTAAAGCGCATTGTTTGCATGAATATAAATTTGATACATACTTAACGCACTTATGCAATTCTGATACAACTTAAATATATTGCATTCTCAATTGCGTATCTGATACAGACTTAACGCACTTATGTTATTCGGATATGGCTCAAATTTTCAACTCGTATCACTCCTCAACCAAGGCATATTAAACACATTTCTGCACAGTAGGCTCACCCTCCCCCCTTTGGATATGGCCAATCCAAGGGTGTGTGTGGTGTAACCTGGAGATGTCCACCTCGATCTAAACCAAGCTTTATGGGCAGGGATATGGATCATATCCATGGCTGAGGAACCGGTCATCTTTGACGCATTACATAATACAAAAGTACAGACATATCACACTGATTCCTCCAATCCCAGGCCTTGCCCTATAGAACGCAAGAAAATTTCCAAACACGATGTACAAATCATTATACTACTACAAACACTAAATACAACAAGCAAGTATGACAACTAAAAACGGTAGCTAACATTATTTAATGCACTAAAATGCAAATCACCAAGTAGGAAAATTCCAGAGGCACATCTGCCACTTCATTACAATCAAATGCATCGTTTCTTTCATAAAGTAAGCAGTTGCGACTCTCACGCCAAAAATAGATATCCATCTATAGATTATGAATGTCAATGGTCCTACATCTTAGTAGAAATTATAGCATCGGGGCAGAACCTCCTCAACTATTCTACAACTAGCTCACAGACTCCGAGCATGTCCTGCATAGTCCATTGAAGAGATTCACTAAGCGTCCGCTTCAAACCTGCCACCTCGTCTTGGAGAGGTTTTTTGTCCTCTGCATGGGCCTCAGTTTTCTGAATAAGGGCTTTCTGGTGCACTTCCACTTGGCAAGTCTTCTCAAGTTTCCCGATAATCTAGATTAAGGGCTTTGATAGCCTAACAAGACTTATGTTCTAATTCCACCGGGAGGTGGTAACATTTCTCATATATTAGCTTAAATGGGTTCATACCAATGGGAGTTTTATAAGAAGTGTGGTTAGCCCAAAGTGAGTCATTGAGTTTAGAGGACCATTATTTCCTATAAAGGGACATTGTCTTCTCTAAAATGTCTTTTATTTCTCTATTAGAAACCTTGAGTTAACTACTTGTTTGGGAGTAGTAAGGTGTAGCAAACTTATGCCTAACCCCATATTTCTTAAGGCTCTCAAATTTCGTAACAATGAAATGCGACCCACCATCACTTATCACCATCCTAGGGAAAATTATTTTTTTGAACATTTTTATCACTACTCGGGTATCATTTATTGAAAAGGAGATGGATTCAATCCATTTTGAATCATAATCCACAACTATGAGTATGTATTTATTTTTCATTAATGAGAGAAACGGTCTGTTGTACCCCAAAATTTTCCCTCTCATTTATCAAGTATTTTCTCACAAGATCTCCTTTGGTTCAAGACTGCACTAGGGTTGATTAGCTCAAGACACCTCCTCAAGCTTTGATGACTGAAATTAGGGTTTGAGATCGCACAAGGATAATTGAACTTTTAATGCCTCATATTACTTTCATGGATCATTATGGACCCTCAAGATTTCTCATGTCAAGTTTCAAGTCTTGGATCACATTTTTGCTCAGCCAATTGATCAGTTGACCTAAAAATCAACTATATTGGGGAAAAAAGTCAACTATGGCAAATTTATAGTCAAACTTCATAATTTTTTATCCATGTCTACATTATGAACTCATATATGTCATTTGATCAAGTTTGGACCACAATTCCTCAAGAAATTTGATCAGATCATCAAAAGGGCAAAATGGTTAAAATTAGGGTTTTGATTGAGACAGGGCAATTTCTGATTTTTGACCTAGCAAATGGTTATTTGGTTTGAGACATGATATCAAGGTTTCAAATGCATCCTTTTAACCTGATGGTATGACTCAAAACATCCCTCAAGATCAATTGCTTGATAGTTGATTTTCAGTCAACTGATCAAAAGTCAACTGTATACTGAAACATCAAACTTTGACTTTTTGGTCAAAATCAAGTGTCAAAGATCACAATTCATCAAAATATGTCAAAAATGAAACTTCTTCATCAAGAAATCAAAAAGTCAAGATTTCATTTTGAAAAGTCAAAATTTCCAACTTTAGAAATTTTTCTAAGTGTTGAAAACTTCATATTTTTTTCACAACTTTAAGCCAATTTTTCACCATGATGCAAGATGATTCAAAGGAAACTTTAAGCATGAAAGTTGTAGATCTCAATCAGATCTTAAACATTGCTGAACGAAACTCCTCCTAGAAATGTATGGATTTCAAGTTATTAATCCATGAAATCATGGTCATGAAACTAAAACACTTAGTGAAATTTTTAGCATCTTGGTCAGGATTTTGACCTAACTTTTGGGCCAAGTTTCATATAGTTCCAATCGGATTTTGCAAAAGTGATTCAAATAGGGGTTGTATATCACATTACAATTTTTCTAAAATTTCCAAGAACTCCTTGAGATCATTTTTGAGAAAGGAGAATCGAAGGCTAGAAGTTAGGGTTTCAAGTTGTTTTACAAGGCAGAATTTTGGGATGAACATGAACCGAATTCATAGCCATGCTGCATAATCCCACTTTTCAGGCCCTCTAACTTGTGTATATATCCTTAATCATAAGATTACACAAACTTTATGGCTATTATCCATTAAATCCAAGCTTTGTCTATGTTAACTTGCCATTTTTGGAAGAAAGGCAAGACTTCCATTTTGGAAAAGTATGCTTTTGCAAATGTCAACCCTTCTTGAGCCTCTCAATGGATCCTTCTGCACACACAACATCTACAAGTCAGAAGCAAGCTTGTTTGAAGTTCAACCACTCTACAATAGCATGATATAAGCTTTGGGAAGATGTTTGTCATGTTTGCTTCAAAAACAAGTAAAGGTTTTACAACATGTAAATTAAAATTATGACTTGTTGTAGAACACAAAACCTCTTGCCTATAACTACATACACTGTTTGCAAGATAACACAGATGCTTAAGCCCTCAAACTCCCTAGAACTCAAAATCACACACAAAAACTCCATTGTTGCATAATTTGACCAAAAACTTGAAACTCACCTCTCCCTCGTGCGTTTCCAAGCCTTTTGGTTCCTAAAGCTTCTAAACATCAAATACAAACCATCCAAAGTCCTTTTGCCAAACTATAACACATCCATCACCAAGTTCCATTTTCAAAAACAAGGGTCTGCAACTTGACTTCTCCAGAACTCCTCAGCCACTTTCAGCTCAAGCCAAGCATCACATTAGCTTCCTCGGAACTTGAGGAAGCTAACCCAATCACTAGAACTCATTGAAAGCTGCTCCAACTCAAAACACGATACCCTCTTGCAAGGTGAGTTTTCTGATTTTTGAACTCCTCATATAGGCATTGTTAGGCTTTCATTTTCAAATATAAAATGTATATATCATTGCCACGAAGTTGTACATATCCATAGTTTGCATTTATATGGCCTGAGCTTAGAGAATTTTGGAGTTGAAGTTTCTAAAATTTTTAGGTTTTAAATTAGGGCCAGAAAAATTCTCACTCATCCTAGATTTATAGCTTTAGTTATTTATATGGTTGGATTCGTGGAAAGAAATGACACAACTTTCATGTTTCTACTTTCCATTTTTGTTGAGAGATGAATAAGTTATAGGTGCTCTGGCTGGCTGAAGGTTGAAGACGAAGTACATGCCTTGGAAGTATTATGAGTTATGTATTTATTACATTTTAATAAACGGATGTATATCGGTCTCAATGGTAAGGCAGCGCGCTGGTAACCAAGAGGGCGTGGGTTCAACACCCAGCGTGCTGCCTTTTGTTCATTTTTCACATTTTTACTTTTTTTTTTGTTTTTTTGTTTGCAGCGCATGGGCCCCAAATATTGGGCTTTCATTTTTTTGCTGACTTTTCCCCCTGATTATGTTTCATACCCCCCCTGACCCATTTTATTTCTTTTTTTATTTTCATTTTTAGTTTAGTTTATTTTACTTTCATATTTTCTTGTTATTATTTTTATTACTTATATTAGTTTTTTTTTATTATTAATAAAAAATCCAAAAATATTTATTTTATTATTTTTGCACTCATATTGTAATTTTCTTTATAAAAACTCAAAAGAACAAAAACAATTTTCTTAAGAATTCAATTTCTTTTTTTTAATAAACATTTAGACTTAGGTTTATTTATTATATTATTTTCTTATAAATTAAAATTAATTTAGAATTTAGGTTTATTTTAATTAATTAATTTTTGTATATTTTTATATTATTCTTAAAACCTTTCATATAAAAAACCCTAAAAAATACGTTTAAACCTAATTTTCTTTTCTTAACTAATTTAGGTTTAACATTATTATATTTAATTAATTATTTCTTCTTCTTCGACATTAGGTTAAAACCCTTAAAAACCAAACAAAAATCATTTCTTTTTTTCATTTACATTCATGCATTTTATTTTCAATTTTGTACAATATTCAATATGGTTGTAATAGGTAATTAGATTTAATTTTCTTGCAAAATCCCCATTTGTAAATTTGTACACTCCTTCCCCTATTGATGTAATAGCTTAGTATTTTTGTTTTCTGCAATTTAATGCTTTATATATAAATGCTAGTTAATTAGGGTTTGTATGGAAAGATTAAAATCAACAAGTTACCAAACTTTAATTCAAGACAAAACAATGCATGTAAATTAACACACTTGCACACTTGCACCTATAGGGTTAACTCCACTTGTTGCCTTGAGAAGTAAATGGTCATAATACGCATGTAAGACGTATTAGCAAAAACAAACAAAAATACAATATCATAGTCCCTCGATGACGCTACAAATGTTGCCTTACAAATGATCTTAGTCCCTTAAAGAAAATGCTAAGATATCTTACAACATTGCTATTCATGAATATACGATGACCCTTGCTCGTCCCTTTTACATCCAAAGATAAGGTTACTTACTAATCCATGGTAAAATAACAATGTCAAAGGAAAGAGAAAATAAACAATAAAGACTTTTGAGTAGGTAGAATGTTCCTAGTCGCTTGCTTATTTTCGAACCAAAACATCCTTGCTATTTTCAAAACAAACACCAACACTTTCAAAACATATTTCAAACTTGAAACATTTTCAAAATATTAACACTTTGTATACGTTCTTACGAACGAGAACTATTACAAAGTTTGTCTAAACAATGACGCCTTTTCAAAATACTTTCAAAAACCCACACAAGGCACATTTTCAAACAAAAGCAAGTGATCTAGCAAGCAACTAAGAGCCCATAGATAACTATGAATGAAAAGAGTGCTAATACCTTCCCTTTTCATAATCTACCCCCCGAACTCAAGAAACAATCTCAAAGGTCTTTCCTGTTCTTTTCATCCTTTCCTTTTGGATAAAATAAAAGTCGGTGGCGACTCTTGCTATCCGCACAATTGCGATCAAACGCAAAATAACTAAGTCAGTTCTCCCACCGTGTTACAGAATTGGCGACTCTGTTGGGGATTATTTTAAAAGTAGGGTTACTTTAAGGCTAGATCACATTTACTTTCTTTCATTGTTTGGTTTGTTTGCTTTACATTTTATTCCTTTGTTTGGGTTTAAATCCTCTACCCAGATTTGGGATACCTTATAGGTAAGTAGCAATACGTTGTGGAAACTGTGCAGGGTATACCGACATGGTCTAAGCAATAGCTATGTTAGTGTGACATATTTGTGGATACCGGTAGCCCTTGAGTAGCCAAGGAGAATACGGGGCCGCTGAGTGATGTCATGAAGCACTAACTGACTTCTAGAACCTTTACTTGACCAACTTGGCTATTAGGACGTAGTGAGATGACCGACTTTGGTGCAGTCCGAAGTTGGTAGATACTCGATACTACACTCATTAAGGTTTGGGTTTTTGGGATATTTAGGTCGCTATTTAAGAGGCTTGGGCTGAAACAATGCCCGAGAAGACAAACCAGTGATATTGAGCTCCCTTAGAACCCGGTTATTATTGTTAGGACATGTTTGAGCCAACTAAACTTCAAGAGGGTACTTACCTATGAGACTCCATGCAAGCCTAAACCTAAGGACTTGTTTGTTTTGTTTGTATCTATTTACTTGTACACAACATCATAAACTTTATAACATAATACTCATACTCACTAACCATTTCAAGGATTTTTGGGATTTATCTTTGTTTTGTTTTGTAGGACATGGATTCAATTCGCAGGAAAACTATTCAAGTCAATATCGTAAGGATCCCTCCTCAACTTAAAGATTTAGCATCAAGGGTTCCTGAGAATTCTCCATTTACTGAAAGACATGGTCGCCTCCTAAACTTGGTTACCTCCAACACTGATGAAGACATGATGAAGGCGCTCTTCCAATTCTTTGATCCTCTACACCATTGCTTCACATTTCCTGATTATCAACTTGTGCCAACTTTGGAAGAATTCTCCCAACTCTTGAGGATTCCCATTCTTAATCAACTATCCTTTAGCGGTACGGAAAGAGATCCAAAACTAGAAGAGATTTCTCAAGCCGTACACTTGCAACAATCTGGAGTCGCAACTAATTGGGAAACAAGGAGTGGTGTCAAAGGTTTCTTAGCCAAGTTCTTGTTTGAGAAAGCTCAAGACTGTTGGAACTCCTTGGACTTGTAAGATTTTAAGGAAATTGTGGCCCTTCTCATCTATTGGATGGTTTTGTTTCCAAATCTTGACCAACTCATAGATGTAAACAACGTCAAAATCTTCATGTCTCGTAACTCGGTGCCTACTTTGTTAGGAGACATCCTACATTCTTTTCACTCTCGCACTATGAGGAAAAGAGGTATCCTCATGTGTTGTACTCCTCTATTAGGAAGATGGTTCATTTTGCATCTTCCCCAATCTGTATTAAAGAACGGGCAAGGTTCAAGGTGGTCCCATAGGTTGATGACGCTCAGACATTCAGATATTCATTGGTGTTCCCGATCTATGGTGAATGTTACTATTGTCGACCGTTATGGAGAATTCCCTAATGCCCCCCCTACTTAGCATTAGAGGAGGTATCACTTACAACCCCTGCTTGGCCTTATGACAGTTTGGTTACGCCCGAAGGGATGGTCCATATGAGATGCTTATTCAAGGGTTGGTATTTGATTACGAGAATGACGATCAAGGTTACTGCCAGAGGTTTATCCGAGCTTGGAGGATGTTGAACAAGGTAGATAGCAAGACGTTGAGGCACAAGAATTCCATCCCCCTTGAGCCTTACCTTAAGTGGGTACGATCTCGTGCTTAGAAACTTGTGATGCCTTATCCTTCCATCTTACTAGTTATCATAGAACCTGTTGTGGAAGGAGATATCCCATACACTATCCTTCATCCTAACATGCCCACATCTCTTGAAGACTTGCAAAGAGATTGGATACAACTTAAGGGGGAGCGAGACACTTTCGAGGCCCAATTCTATGCTATCGAGAAGAAAGTTCTAGAACTGACCAAGCAGCTTCATGAAGAGAGGAGTATGAACGTCTACATCGCACCAAAGAGGATGCGTTCAACTTTTTTGTCTTAAAGTTTTGTATTTTATTTCTTTGTAAGCCCAAAGAGGCATGATGTACTCAAACTTTAATTTATTAATATAAAGTGTGTTCATTTTTGTCTAAAGCAAATTTAAATCTCTAATCTCCTTGAAATCATTTGCATATGCATCTTCATTCATCATAACACAAACATGTTTCTTACAACATGTCTGCTTATCTTTCTACTGTTTATTTCAGTGAGATGGATATGAACCAGACAGTAAAAGATCTCCAGGTGCAGAACGCTCAGTTTCAAAAAATGTTCTTGACTATGGAAAAAGGACAAGAAGAGTTGAAAACTCTGCTGATCAAAGAAAAGAAGAAGAAAGTAAATAAATTCGCCAGTGTTTTGAACCTTGGAAGAAGGTTCCAAGGACCAGCTAGGCGGACCCTGGACTTCGCAACAACATCGGGTGAAGGGGACAATCAAGAAGGGAAAAACAAAGAAGTGACTGACCATCCAGAATCTGAAGAGGAAGAAGAGGCTGACTACTCTGAAGAGCAGTATCCTCCAGCTGACGATAAATACAAATAGTTGGAAGATCGCTTAAATGCTATGGAGATCTAGAAATACTCGGTTTTGATTTTGAGGAGCTAGGACTTTTCTCAGGGGTGGTCATACCGCAGAAATTAAAGGTCCCCACTTTCGTTATTATGACGGTGTCTCTTGTCCAAAGCTGCATTTGAGATCACTTGTCAATAAAATTCAACCCCATACTGCGGATCGGAATCTATGGGTGCATTTCTTCCAAGAAAGCTTGTCAGGAACGCAATTGGATTGGTTCTATCAGTTGGAAGGGACCAACATCCGCAATTGGGAAGATTTTGCAACTGCTTTTTACAAGAAATTCCTGTATAATGCTGACTTAGCTCCAACACGGACACAGTTGCAAGGCATGTCTATGGGTGCAGGTGAAGGTTTCAAGACCTATTCTAAAAATGGCGGGATCTCGCGGGAAGGGTCCAATCCCTCTATCTGATAGAGAATTGGTGGATATGTTCTTAGGAATGCTATCTGGTCCATTCTTCAAACACTTGATCGGAAGATCCTTGGCTGGATTTACCGAATTAATCATGACCGGTGAACGGGTAGAAGCGGGTATAAAAAGTTGCAAAATTCAAAGAGACGCATCCTCGAGCGCAATAAAGAAGCCCTTTATCAGAAAGAAGGAGGTCAGTGTCGCATATGACCATAGAAATCAGGACAGAACTGAACACCGTCTAGCGATAGGAGCTTTCATGAACTCTAAGCTTGCACCTATTTAACAAAGGAACAACCAACCTAGAACATAAAGGCCGATAAGACAGTTTACCCGGATAAATATGACGTTGTCTCAAGTCTTGCCGCATTTGTTGAAATCTAATATGGTCACCTTATGGGAATCTCCGAAGAATCCCAACACTGCCTCTCCCTGTTATAATCCAAATGCCCGTTGTGCTTACCATTCAGAAAGTCCAGGTCATGATACAAATGACTGCTGGGATTTGAAAAACAAGGTGCAAGACCTTCTCGAGGAAGAGGAAATTTAATTTGATGCTCCTGAGATCCCAAATGTTATCTGTTGTACCCAAAAATTTTCCATCTCATTTAACAAGTAATCTCTCACAAGACCTCTCTTAGTTCAAGACTACACTAGGGTTGATCAGCTCAAGACACCTCCTTAAGCACTGATGACCAAAATTAGGGTTTGAGATTGCACAAGGATAATTTAATTTTCAATGCTTCATATGAATTTCATGGATCATTATGGACCCCCAAGATTACTCATGTCAAGTTTCAAACCTTGGATCACACTTTTGCTCAGTCAATTGAGTCGTTTACCTAAAAATCAGCTGTATTGGGGAAAAAGTGAACTATGGATAATTTACAGTCAAAATTCATAATTTTTGATCCACATCAACATTATAAACTTATATGTATCATTTGATCAAGTTTGGACCACAATTCCTCAAGAAATTTGATCAAATCATCAAAAGGGCAAAATGGTCAAAATTAGGGTTTTGACTGAGAAAGGGCAATTTCTGATTTTTGACCTAGAAAATGGTCAATTGGTTTAAAGAATTATTTCAAGAGTTCAATTACATCATTTTGACCTAATGGAATGACCCAAAACATTGCTCAAGATCAATTGGATTGATAGTGAATTTTTAGTCAACTAATCAAAAGTAAATTGTACACTAAAAAGTCAAACTTTGACTTTTTGGTCAAAATTCAATGTCAAAGATCACAATTCATCAAAAAATGTCAAAATATGAAGATTATTCATCAAGAAGTCAAAAATTCAAGATTTCATTTTGAAAAGTCAAAGTTTTCTAACTTAGAAATTTTTCTAAGTGTTTAAAACTTCATGTTTTTTAATAACTTTGAGCCATTTTTTCACCATGATGCAAGAGGATTCAGAAGAAACTTTCAACATAAAAGTTGTAGATCTCCATGATATCTATAAAATTTCTTTACACAACTTCTTCAAAAATTCTTGGATCTCAAGTTATTAATTCACAAAGTCATGGTCTTGAAATTGAACACAGTGAAATTTTGCCCTAGTTTTGGTTAGGATTTTGACCTAACTTCATGGTACTTTTTCATATAGTTACAAGGGGAATTTTCAAAAGTGATTCAAATAGGGGTTGTAGATCACATTACAAGATTTCCAAAATATCCAAGAACTCCTTGAGATCATTCTTGAGCAGGTAGAATCGAAGAGAGGAAGTTAGGGTTTTCAAACTTGAAATACAAGTCATTTTGTGATGAACTAGAATTCAATTTAAAACCTATGCTGCACAATCTTGCTTTGTAGTCCTCTAAACCTGAAGATCTCTCCATAATCAGAATATTACACTTGCTTTTGAGCTATTATCCACTTGATTCAAGCTTTATCCAAGTAAATTTTCCATTTATGGCACAAAGTAACCGTTCCATTCTTGTAAAGAGGCTTTAATCACAAAGTCAATGCATAGAGCTTTGCACTTGTTCCTTCTGATCACAAGCAATGTCAAAGGCAAAAGCAACATGTCTAGAGCCTCCCATAAACTCAGGCCATGCTTGTACCATGCCTTGAAACCATATTGTCACTTTTCTTCAAAATCAAGTAACATAGCCATAAGGCTATATCTTGTATTTCTGACCTCCTCAACTGAAAAAACCTTTTCCATATAATTATAAAAGTATATTGCAACATAACATAGGATTGAACAAGCTCACAAACTCCCTAAAAACTCAGATTGATCAAAACCTCCATTTTTGTGTCATTTCTGACTTTGAACTTCAATCTTCAAAACCACTGCGTTTCTTGGCTTAACAGTTCCAAAAGCTTCTTAGCATCATACACAAACCATTCCAATACCTGTTTGCAAACTGTAACACCATTTATACCATCCTCCATAACCAAAAACAGAGGTATGCATCTTGACTTCTCCAGACCATTCCAGCCATCCTCAGCTCAAGCCAACCATTGCATTAGCTAGAAGTCTAAGGAAGCTGACCTTATCATCACCACTGCCTAAAACAAGCTCAAATCCATTTCGCGATTTCCAATTTTGAGGTATTTTTCTTGAACTTCTATCTTCATATTTAGGCATTGTTAAGCTTTGATTTGTGAAGATAAAACGTAGATAACATTGCCACGAAGCTGTACATATCCATAGTTTGCATTTATATGGCCCGAGCTTAGAGAATTTTAGAGTTGAAGTTTTCTGAAATTTTTAGGTTTTAAATTTGGGCCAGAAAAATTCTCATTCATCTTTGACTGTTAGCTTAAGTTATTTATACGGTTGGATTCATGGGAAGAAATGCCACAAACATTTATATATTTATATTTTCTTAGTTAAAAACATTTCCTTAAAATAAATAAATTTTCTTTTCTTTTTCTTAAATAATTATTTTTTAGACTTAGGTTGAATTAATATTATTTTATTTTCTTAGTTAAAATTAATTTAGAACTTAGGTTGATTTTAATTAATTAATCTTCATTTTATTTTCTTTAATTAAAAACCTTTTCATAAAAAACCCTAAAAATCCTTTTTCAAGTTAATTTCTTTTCTTAATTAGTTTAAGTTAATTTTATTTAATTTTAATTAATCATTTCCTTATTTAGGTCAAAACTAAACCCTTTCATAAAAACAACAAAAATCATTTCTTTTTACATTTATATTCTTGCATTTTATTTTTAATTTTGTACAATATTCAATATGGTTGTAATATATATTTAGGTTATATTTTCTTGCAATCCCCATTTGTAAATTTGTACACCCCCTTCCCCTAATAATGTAATAGCGTAGTAATTTTACTTTTTGGAATTTATCGCTTTATATAAATGCTAGTAATTAAGGTTTGTATGAGAAGATAAAATCAACAAGTAGAAAACCCTAATCAAAGACTAAACAAAGCATGAAAAATCAATACACTTACACACAAGCACCAATAGGGTAAATCCACTTGGTTGCCTTACAAAAAATTGCCATATTATGCATGTGAGGTATCTTAGCAAAAACAAGCAAAAATACAAGATCATAGTCCCTAGATGACGCTATCTATGTTGCCTTTTCAAAATGATCTTAGTCCCTAAGAAAAGATGCTAAGATACCTGGCAACATTGCTAATCATGGTTATACGATGACCCATGTCCGTCCCTTTTACATCCAAAGATAGGGTAACTTACCAAATCAATGGTAAGATAACAATGTCAAAGGAAAGAGGAAATAAACATGAAAGACTTTTGAGTAGGTAGATTGTTCCTAGTTGCTTGCTCAATTTCAAAACCAAAAACATCCTTGCTATTTTCAAAACAAACACCAACATTTTGAAGAAAAAAAACATTTGCAAAAGATCAACACTTTATATACATTCTTACAAACGAGAATCATTAAAAAGTTTGCCTAAACGATGGCACCTTTTCAAAATATTTTAAACCACACAAAGCACAATTTCAAACAAAAGCAAGTGATCTAGCAAGTAACTAAGAGCGCATGGAAAACCATGGATGAAAAGGGTGATAATACCTTCCCTTTTCATAATCTACCCCCCGAACTCAACAAACAATCTCAAAGGTCTTTCCTATGCTTTTTCACCTTTCCTTTTGGATAAAAGAAAAGTTGGTGGCGACTCTTTCTAACTGCAACATTTGCGATAAAATACAAAACACCCAAGTCAGTTCTCCCACCGCATCACATAATTGGCGACTCTGTTGGGGAAGATTCTTAAAGTGGGGTTAACTTAGGGCTAGATCACATTTACTTGATTTCTTTGTTTGACTTGTGTGCTTTGCATTATGGTTCTTTGTTTGGGTTTGAATCCTCTACCCGGATTTGTGATACCTTATAGGTAAGTAGCAATACATTGTGGAAACTGTGTGGGGTATACCGACACGGTCTAATCAATAGTTATGTTAGTGCGACATATTTGTGGGTACCGGTAGCCCTTGAGTAGTCCAGGAGAATACAGGGCCGCTGAGTGATGTCATGAAGCACTAATAAACTTTTAGAACCTTTACTTGACCAACTTGGCCATTAGGACGTAGTGAGATGACCGACTTTGGTGCAGTCCGAAGTTGGTAGATACTTGTTGTACCCTAAAATTTGCCCTCTCACTTATCAAGAATTTTCTCACAAGATCTCTTTGACTCAAGACTGCATTAGGGTTTGACTAGCTCAAGACACCTCCTCATGCACTGATGACCAAAATTAGGGTTTGAGTTTGCACAAGGATTTATGGACTATCAATGATTCATATTACTTTCAAGGATCATTATGGACCCCCAAGATTACTCATGTCAAGTTTCAAGTCTTGAATCACACTTTTGATCAGTCAATTGAACAATTGACCTAAAAATCAATTGTTTTGGGAAAAAGTCAACCATGGCTAATTTACAGTCAAACTTCATAATTTTTTATCCAAATCAACATATTAGACTCATATGTATAATTTGATCAAGTTTGGACCATAATTCCTCAAGAAATTTGATCAAACCATCAAAAGGGCAAATTGATCAAAATTAGGGTTTTTACGGGGAAGGGGCAATTTTTTATTTTTGACCTAGAAAATGATCAATTGGTTTGAAGCATGATTGAAAGAGATAAATTACATCATTTTGACCTAATAACATGATTCAAAACATTACAAGTTCATTGGATTGAAAGATAATTTTTCAGTCAACTGATCAAAAGTCAACTGTATACTAAAAAGTCAAACTTTGACTTTTTGATCAAATTCAAGTGCCAAGGATCAAAATTCATCAAAACATGTCAAAAGGTGAAACTTGTTAATCAAGAAACCAAGGATTTAAGATTTGGTTTTGAAAAGTTTAAATTTTAACTTAGAAAATATTCTAAGTCTAGAAAATTTCTTTTTTTTCCCTCAACTTTGAGCCAAATTATCACCATGAGGCAAGATGATTCAAAGGAAATTTCCAACATGAAAGTTGTAGATCTCCATGAAATCTAAAACTTTTCTTCACACCATTTCTCCTAAAAATTCTTGTATCTCAAGATATAATTTTGTGAATACATGCTCATGAACTAAAATAACTTAGTGAAATTTTTCCCTAGTTAGGAATATTTTTGACTTAACTTCATGGCAATTTATCACATAGTTCCAAAGGGAATTTTCAAAAGCAATTCAAAGATGAGTTGTAGAACATATTGCAAGATTTCCAAAATGTCCAATAACACCTTGAGATCATTCTTGAGTAGGGAGAATCGAAGAGATGAAGTTGGTGATTTATCACTTTGATTTCAAGCCATTTCACGATGAACAAAAAACTCAAATCCAAGTCTAGGCTGCATGATCTTTGCTTTGAAGGACTAAAACTTGTTTCTCACTCCTTAATTAAATGTTTTAACTGATGTTAGAATCTTTAATCCAAGCATTGAATGCATTGTACAAGAACAATTCCATTTTTGGCACAAAGTTGCCATTTCCATTTTGATAAAGCATTACTTTTGCAATTTTCAATTTCTTGAGCCTCTCAATTTTTTTCTCTGCACACAAGCTAAGTCAAAACCAAAAACAACTTGCTTGAAGCCTCTACCAAACCAGACCATGCTTGTACAAACTTAGGGACTTGTCTTCTCACTTTTCTTCAAAAGCAAGTAATAGAGCCAAAAAGCTATAACTCAGAAATCTTGAGAAACTTGATGTCTAACGTCCTCCATACTTATACACAAGTGTATGGCAACCTAAGACACAAATGCTAAGACTCAGAAACACTCCCAAATACTTTGCTATTGAAAATCTGCCATAGCTTGACAATTTTAAACCTTACTCAGCCATGTCCAAATCCACTCGTGCGTTTTGAGTTTTAACCACCTAAACACTTAATATACATCACATCTAAGTGATCCAGACCTCTGTTCCCTCAATGTAACTCCTCCTCCTCCATCCACCATTTTCAAACATCAAGCTTGCAGGTTGACTTGAGTAGGGAGATTCAGGGACTTTTAAGATAAAGTAAGGATTGGAATACACTCAGGCAGGTCCAGGCAAGCTAAACAGATCCTAAGGCCTTCTCAAAACTTGCCCAAATTCCACTCACAATCTCAACTGAAAGAGGTAAAAACTCAAACTTCTATCTCTTCATACAAGTATCATTTGGTCCTTATTTGTGAAAACAAAATGTAGACATCCTTGCACTAAAGCTAACCATGTTCATAGTTTTCATTTATATTAACTGTGTATAGATAATTTTGGATTTGAAATTTCTGTGAAAATTAGGTTTCAAATTAGGGCAAGTAAAATTAGCTTTGATCTTTGATTTCTAGTTTACATAAATTATATGGTTGAACTTGTGGGAAGAAACACCATAACTTTCATGTTTGAACTTTCCATTTTTATGGAAAAATGAGAGAGATGCAGGTGGTCCGGGAATGTCTCAAGGTTGAAGATGAAGTTGCCTTCAGGGGGCATTTTCTAATATATATTTATGATTGTGTTTATATAAACGGATGTACAGCCACCCCAGTGGTAAGGCAGTGCGTAAAAATACTATAGGTCACGGGTTTGAGCCTTAGCACTTCCCTTTTGCATTTTCTCACATTTTTTGTCCCTTTGCAGCGCTGGGCTTGTTGTTTCATTGGGCCTATGATTTTTTTTCTAACTCTGCCTCCTGTTTACTTGTGACACCCGTGGCCCCATATAATTTTAATTATTCATTTTATTTTCATTTTTATTTTATTAAATATATTTTTCTTAATATAAAAAATCACAAAAAATATGAAAATGATAGATCTATATTTTAACTTATTTTATTTTATTTTTCTCACAAAAAATATTTTGTTTAGTTATATATATTATCCATTTTTATTAATTAAATTTGTAAATTAAATTAGAACTAACTTAATAATTATTTTTTCTTTATACCCATTAAATATTTATTTTGATATAGAAGGACCAAAATACCTCATAATGCCATGTATTATTTTCAAGACAAAAAAAAATACAAAAATACTTACTTTTTTCTTAAAGAAATTTATTTTCTTTTAATCAAATAGAATTAGGGTTTATTCAAAAATCTTTTCTAAAAAAATAATTTCTTTTCTTAATTGATTTAAGTTAATCTTGATTTATTTATTAGGTTTAGGTTAAAATGTTTTCACATAAAAAACCAAACAAAAAACTTCTTTGCATTTACATACCTTTGCATATTTAATTCATCTTGTATATTATTTATTCCAATATTTGTACATATTCAATTTGGTTGTAATAGATTAATTAGGTTTATATTATTGCAATCCCCATTCATAAATTGTATACCCCCTCCCACAAATGTTGTAATAGCGTAGTAACTTTAAATTTCGCAATTTATCGCTTTTACATAACATGCTAGTAATTAGGGTTTGTATGGCAAGATAAAACTAATCAAATAGAAAACCCTAATCCAAGACAAAATCAAGCATGAAAATGACACACGTGCACACAAAACACCCCTAGGGTTACTCCCACTTGGTTGCTTATACAAAATAGTCATATTACGCATGTAAAGTATCTTAGCAAAAACAAACAAATACAAGATCATAGTCCCTCGATGACGCTATTCAAAGTTGCCTTACAAAAATGATCTTAGTCCCTCCAAAAATGCTAAGATACTTTGCAACATTGCTAATCATGACTATACGATGACCCACGTCCGTTCCGTTTACATCTAAAGATGGGATTGCTTACCAAATCAATGGTAAGACAACCATGTCAAAGGAAAAGAAAATGAACAAGAAAGACATTTGAGTAGGTAGATTACTTTTAGTTACTTACTCCATTTCAAAACAAATATCCTTGCTATTTTCAAAACAAACACACACATTTTCAAACATCTTACAAACATCTTACAAACATTGAAAACATTTTCCAAAAGATCAACATCTTTGTATACATTCTTAAGATTGAGAATCATTACGAAGATTGCCTAAACAATGGCCTATTTTACAAAATACTTTCAAAAAACCACACAAAGCATAATTTCAAACAAAAGCAAGTGATCTAGCAAGTAAGTAAGAGCCCATGGATAACCATGGATGAAAAGGGTGCTAATACCTTCCCTTTTCATAATCTACCCCCTAACTCAAGAAACAATCTTAAAGGTCTTTCCTGTGCTTTTTCACCTTCCCTTTTGGATAAAATAAAAGTCGTTGGCGACTCTTGCTAACTGCAACATTTGCAATAAAACGCAAAACCTTCAAGTCAGTTCTTCCACCGTATCACAGAACTGGCTACTATGCTGAGGAACATTCTAAAAGTGGGGTTACCTTAGGGTATAGATCACATTTATTTTCTTACATTGTTTGACTTGTATTGCTACTTACGGGGCCGCTGAGTGATGTCATGAAGCACTAATGAACTTTTAGAACCTTTACTTGACCAACTTGGCCTTTAGGATGTAGTGAGATAATCGACTTTGGTGCAGTCCGAAGTGGGTAGATACTCGATACTACACTCATTGAGGTTTGGTTTCTTGGGATATTTCAGTCTCCATTAAAGAGGCTTGAGCTGAAACAATGACCAAGGAAACAATCCAGTGATATTGAGCTCCTTAGAACCCGGTTACTATTACTAGAACATGTTTAAGCCAACTATACTTCAAGAGGGTACTTACCTATAAAACTCCATGCAAGCCTAAACCTAAGGACTTGTTTGCTTTGTTTGTATATGCATACTTGTACATAACATCATGGACATCATGAACATCATATACATCCACTAACCATTTCAAGGATTTTGGGATTCATCTTTGTTCTTGTTTTGTAGGATATGGACTCACTTCGCAGCAAAACTATTCAAGTCAACCTTGTGAGAATCCCTCAACAACTAAAGGAGCTAGCTTCAAGGATTCTTGAAAACTCTCCATTCACCGAGAAACATGGTCGTCTACTCAACTTGGTCACCTCCAACATAGATGAGGATATGATGAATGTGCTCTTTCAGTTCTTTGATCCTTTACACCATTGCTTCACATTCCCCGACTATCAACTTGTGCCTACTTTAGAAGAATTCTCCCAACTCTTGAGGATTCCCATTCTCAATCAACTACCTTTCAACGGTACGGAAAGAGATCTAAAGCCAGAAGAGATTTCTCAAGCTCTACACTTGTACCCAGCTGATGTCACAACTCATTGGGAAACAAGGAGTGGTGTCAAAGGTTTCCTAGCAAAGTTCCTGTTTGAGAAAGCCCAAAGCTGTTGGAATTCCTTGGACTTGCAAGCCTTTGAGGAAATTGTGGCTCTCCTCATCTATCGGATAGTCTTGTTTCCAAATCCTGAACAACTCATAGATATCAACACCGTCAAAATCTTCATATCCCGCAACCCGGTGCCTACATTGCTAGGGGATATCCTACACTCTTTTCACAATTGCACAATGAGGAAAATAGGTGTTCTCATGTGTTGTGCTCCTCTCTTGGAAAGATGGTTTATTTCTCATCTTCCCCAGTTTGTATTAAAAAATGAGCAAGGTTCAAGGTGGTCACAAAGGTTGATGACGCCCAAGCATTCAGACATTCATTGGTGCTCCCGATCCAAAGAGAATGTTATCATTGTTGACCGTTGTGGGGAATAGCCTAATGTCCCTTTAATTGGCATTAGGGGAGGTATCACCTACAACCCATGCTTAGACTTAAGACAGTTTGGTTAGCCCGAAGGGATGGCCCACATGAGATGCTGATTCAAGGTTTGGTATTCGACTACGACAACAACAATTAAGGTCTTCGCAAGATATTTATCCGAGCTTGGAGGATGTTTAAAAACATGGATAACAAGACTTTGGGGCACAAGAATTCCATCCCTCTTGAGCCTTACCTCAAATGGGTACGAACTCGTGCTCAGAGACTTATGATGCCTTACCCCTCAATTCTCCCGGTAATCATTGAGCCAGTTAAGGAAGGAGATGTTCCATACACTATCCTACATCCTGACATGCCCACATCTCTTGAAGACCGACAAAGGGATTGGATACAACTTAAAGGAGAGCGAGATACGTTCGAAGCCCAATTCTACACAAGCGAGAAGAAGGTTTTGGAATTCACTAGGCTACTTCATGAGGAGCAGACTCTAAATGCCTACATTGCACCAAAGAGAATGCACACTACTTTTCTATCTTAGAGTTTTGTATTATTTTGCCCAATGGGCATTGATGTACTCAAACTTTATCTTATTAATATAACATGTGTTTCTTTTTGTCTAAAACAAATTTGAATCTTTGAAATCCTTGAAAATATTGCATATACATATACCATTCATCATAACATAAACAGGTCTTTTGCAACAACTCTCCTCATCTCTCTACTGTTTATTTCAGTAAGATGGATCTTGAGCAAACAGTGAGATATCTTCAAGCTCAGAATACACAGTTTTAACAGTTGCTCATGACCCTAGCCAAGGGGCAAGAAGAGTTGAAGACTCTGCTGGCTAAAGAGAGGAAAAAGAAAACAAAGAAGGTAATTGGAATCTTAAACATGGGAAGAAGATTTCATGGGCAGACAAGAAGGACTTTGGACTTTGCAATAACATCTAGTGAAGGAGAGGGTAAAGGCAAGGAAACAGTTGTCCCGTTAGAATCGGAAGAGGAGGAAGAAGAAGAGGACTACTCTGAGGAACAATACCCTCCGACTGATGACAAGTATAAGCATCTTGAAGAGCGGTTGAGCATGATGGAAATCCAAAAGGTGCCAAGTTTGGACTTTGAGGAATTGGGACTAGTGTCGGGGATTGTGATTCCTCTGAAATTCAAAGTGCCTACATTTGCCAAATATGATGGAGTGTCATTCCCTAAAATGAACCTCCAGTCATATGTGAGAAAAATCCAACCCCATACCGCTGACAAAGACTTATGGGTATATTTCTTCCAAGACAGTTTGTCCGGTACTCAACTTGACTGGTTTTACCAACTAGAAAGAGACAATGTTCACAATTGGGAGGATCTTGCCGCAGCTTTCTACAAGCAATATCAATACAATACTGATTTGGCGCCTACCCGTACTCAACTCCAGAGTATGGCCATGGTGTCCAATGAAGGTTTCAAGGACTATGCACAAAAATGGAGAGATTTGGCTGGAAGAGTTCAACCCCCTCTGTATGAGAGAGAATTGGTAGACATGTTCTTAGGCACCTTATCTGGTCCCTTCTTCAATCATTTAATCGGGAGTTCATCTGCTGGCTTTACTGAACTAATATTGATCGGAGAGAGGATAGAAGTCGGTATAAAGAATGGAAAGATTCAAAAAGACACATCTGCTTCTACAGCTGTAAGGAAGCCCTTTATCGGAAAGAAAGAAGTAGTTGCCGTATATCCACAAAAAAACCAAGATAGGGCCAAATGTCGACCAATGGTGGGGGACGTTATGATCCCAAAACTTGCATCTGATCAGCAAAGAAATAATCAACCAAGGGTGGAAAGGCCAGTCAGGCAGTTCACCAGAATTAACATGACTCTGTCTCAAGTATTACCTCATTTACTAAAATCCAACTTGGTAACCTTGAAAGAAGCTCTGAAAAACCCCAATACAACATCTCCTCGTTATCATCCCAATTCCCGTTGCGCATATCACTCTGAAAGTCCTGGTCACGATCCTAATAACTGTTGGGCCTTGAAGAACAAAATACAAGACCTCATTGAAGCAAAAGAAATTGAGTTCGATGCGCCTGAGAAGCCAAATGTCATTTCTTCTCCTATGTCCAGACATGGCCACAATACTAATGCCATTGAAGAAAATTTATTTGTTACCTCAATTGATGAACTCATGACCCCACTTCTAACTGTTAAAATGAACTTGTTGAAAGTCGGTGTATTCCCGGGCTGTAATGAAGTTTGCCATCTCTGCTTATCCTCACCAACTGGCTGTCCTTTGTTGAAAGTAGGCATTCAATGCCTGATAGATAACAAAGATATTTTGTTTGAAAAGACTCCTGTTGCACCTGTTCCTTTTGAAGATATTTCTATCATTACCATTTCCTCCAATTCTTCTAGGGTCTCCACCAAAAGACTCGTTAGAATTACATCAGTTCCGAAAGCGACTCCTTTAATAATCACAATTCCTGGGCCAGTCCCATATGTGTCAGACAAAACCATACCATGGAATTATGGGGGGATATCTACTACCATGGTATCAAACAAGACTGGTCATCTGCCGAAGATACAAAATCCGAGAAAGAAGACTCTGACATCAGTAACATTGCAGGAACTAGCAAAATTACCCGAAGTGGTAGGATCTTTTCTCCAGAAATTTCTCCCCCAAAAGCCGCTTCTGGACCCATAATCATTTTTGTTGTTGTTCCCCCAAAAGCTATTTCCGGTCCTACATTTATCTCTGCAAGTACTCCAATTGACAAAGCCGTTACAACCCCTGTACTCATTCTTACTGACACTCCTACTGCCGAGTTAACTGAGGCTCGAGGAAAAGGTGTTATGGTTGAGCATGTCCGGACGAAGGCTCAGTCATTGACTATTCCTATGACCTCCAAGAAGGAAATGGAGGAGATCTTAAAAATTATAAAGAGAAGCGACTACGATGTGGTTGAACAACTGGGGAAAACTCCCTCTAAGATCTCCATGCTGGCATTACTACTGTGTTCCGAGGCACATGCAAAAGCCTTGGTTAAGTTCTTAAAAACTTCCCATGTACCTCAAGAGACATCTGCTGATCAATTTCAAGACTGCGTGGCCAGCCTAACTGCGGACAATAGTTTAGGTTTTTCAGATGCTGATCTAACACCGAGGGGAAGGAAGCATAATGAGGAGTTGCATGTCTCAGTGGAATGTAGGGGTACAACTCTGGCGCATGTTTTGGTAGATACTGGCTCATCTATGAATGTATTACCCAAAAAATCTCTTGATAGACTTGACTGTGAGGGGTTGACTTTGAAGCCAAGAAATATAGTGGTAAGGGCATTTGACGGCTTAAAGAGGATGATGCATGGGGAGGTAGACATTCCCATAAAGGTTGGAACCCAAACCTTAAATTCAACCTTTTATGTAATGGACATCTGCCCTTCATACTTCTTCCTGCTAGGCCGATCATGGATCCCCAATGTTGGCGTTGTTACTTCTACGTTGCACCAAATGTTAAAGTATCTAGTTCAAGGGAAGATTATCACCGTCCATGGAGAGGAAGAATATATGATCAGCCATCTCAATTCCTTCAGATATGTGGAATTGGACGAAGAATTCATTGAAACTCTATTTCAACACTTTTAAGAGGTTCCTCAAGAGTTAGCAATGACCAAGGCTGTTCCCAAGATTACAAGGCCTCCACTCCGGATGTCGTCACTAAAGGATGCCAAAATCAGTGTAGAAGAAGGAGGATGCACTATCTGGGGACAACTCCCAGATATGCCATATAAGTCTGACAGGTTTGGCCTAGGTTTCACTTTAAATGCTGAAAAGGTTGTACGTCGTGCCCGTGCTGGAGGGCCACCCTTGAAGATCAGCAACCGTAAAGTCAACGCGGTGGAAGATAGTGAGGATGGTTGCAACCTGGAGGATTAGATTTTCCCGACTGTCAATGGAGGGCTCAACAATTGGGAGGCTAGAGACTTCGTCCCAATCAATTTCATCCCTCAGTAATTTGTCTTTACATTTTGTTGGATTTATAATATTCAAAACAATTCTCACTCTTAAAACCTTGTGCCTTACCCGAGGCACAATGGTCCATTTGTAAGGGTTTTTATCTCATCTTTCATATGACATCAATGAATCATGGACGTTTTCGCATTCAAACTTTTATGCTCATTGTTTTTCTTTTACATTTTACTTTCTTTCAAAGATAGCTATATTGTTGTACCCCAAAATTTTCCCTCTCATTTATTAGGAATTTTCTCACAAGGCTTCTTGGACTCAAGACATGATTAGGGTTTGGTCAACTCAAGGGATCTCATCTTGCACTGATAACCTGAAATTAGGGTTTCAGTTTGCACAAGGATTTTCGGACCATCAATGCTTCAGGTGACTTTCATACACCATCTTGGACCCCTAAGATTGCTCATGTTAATTTTCAAACCTTGAATCACATTTTTGCACAGTCAATTGGACAGTTTACCTAAAAATCAGCTATATTGGGGAAAAAGTTAACTATGGCCAATTTACAGTCAAACTTCATGATTTTTGATCCACAACAACATTTTAGAATCATATGCACCATTCGATCAAGTTTGGATCACAACTCCTCAAGAAATTTGATCAAATCATCAAAAGGGCAAAATGGTCAAAATTAGGGTTTTGACTGAGAAAGGGCAATTTCTGATTTTTAACCTAGCCAATGACCAATTGAGCTCAAGCATGATTTCAAAGACTCAATGGCATCATCTTGACCTAATTGCATAGTTCAAAAGATGTCAAGTTCATTGGATTGACTGATGAATTTTCCAGTCAACTGATCAAAAGTCAACTGTACACTGAAAAGTCAAACTTTGACTTTTTGGTCAAAATGAAGTGCCAAGGGTCATAATTCATCAAGATATGTCAAAATGTGAAACTTGTTGACCAAGAAAACTAAATTTGCAAATTAGGGTTTTAATTTGAAAATTTTTCATAACTTAGAAATTTTCTAAGTATAAATTTTTTCTTATTTTTCCCCAACTTTTCACAACTTTTTCACCATGATGCAATTTTATTCAAAGAAAACTTCCAACATGAAAGTTGTAGTCCCCCATGAAGTCTACAACTTTTAATCACAAAGTTTTCCCAAAAGATGCTTGGATCTCAAGTTATAAATTTGTGAATAGAGGTCCATGAACTAAATGACTTAGTGAAAATTTGCCCTAATTTAGGCAGCTTTTTGACCCAACTTCATCGATATTTTTCACCTATTTCCAAGAGGTATCTCAGAATTCATTTCAAAGATGCATTGTAGAGAATGTTGCAAGCTTTCCAAAATGTCCAAGAACTCTCCAAGATCATTTGTGGTTAAGGAGAATCGAAAAAGAGAAAATGGCATTTTGTCACTTTTGATCAAGCCATTTTTACAAAGTGTCAAGTTGCAAATCTGATCAAGGATGCTTGTACCTTGCATTACAGGTCCCAAACTCATTCTACACTCCATAATTAAATGCAAACTCAGAGGATAGTGGATTTATCTATGCTTTTGGAGCATTGTACAAGAAATAAATCCATAAAGGGCACATTGCCATTTTCATAAAGGCAAGCTTTTGTAACTTTATCAACCTTGAGCCATGGACCTGTTTCTTGGAGGAAAGCAATTTCCACAGATATCAAGCATTGTACACCAACTCTCTGCAGCCCACAAGCAAGCAAGGATAAGCCTGTTGCACAAGTCACTTCAACTTTTCTTAAAATGCAAGAAAGTTGGCCAAAACTTTAAAACTTGTACAAGCTGATAAAGGGTGGACTTGGTATCATTCTAGACAGATTCACAAACTTATCACAAGGCTAGACACGAAAGCATAACCTCTGAAACTCTCCAAAACTCAAAAACTCCAAATTTCTGCCTAAACATTGCAGTTCTGATAAACTCTTGCCATTTCATTTTTGGCTCGTGCGTTTCTTGTTTCAAGACTTCAAACACCTTACATACATCCTATCAAAGCTATCCAAGCCCTTGTCTTGGTTCTGTGAGCTCTGTTTCAGCCATCACCATTTTCACTTTGGAAGCTTGCAGCCTGACTTCTACAGAGAGTTTCAGCCATCCACAAAGCAAGCTAAGCATTGGAATAGCTTGATGGAACTTCAAGGAAGCCCACACGATCCTCAGGCCTCACTCAAAGTCCCCACATTGTCATATCCAAATCCAGCTGAAGGAGGTATTTTTCAAAACTCTATCTCTCTATTTAGACATCCTCAAGCCATGATTTGTGAAGCAAAAATGTAGTCCTAACTTGGTGAAGCTGTACATATGCATACTTGTCATTTATGTTAACCATGCTGTGAGAATTTGAAGCTTGAAGTTCAGAAAAATAATTAAGTCACGAATTAGGGTTGATTAAATTCTCTCTAATCTTTGACAGTTAGGTTACAAATTTTATATCATTGGAATCATGAGATTACAATCTACATGTTTTATGTTATGGGTTTTTGTTTTTGTGCAAGCAATAGAGAGTTACATATTAGAAGGAAACGCGCGCGAAGGAGAAGGAACCAAGGACAGGGACGAAGCTGTAGTCTTGGGATTTTTTGCTTCTGGCCTTTTTTGGTTTTGCTATTCACACCCCCTGAATTCCTTTTGCACCCCCTGACTTATTTCTTATATTTTTTACATTTTTCTTGCATATTTTTATTTTATTACTTGCATTTATTTTTCCTAATGATAAAAAATAACCAAAAATAAAATATTTATTTTCACACTTTTATTTTATTTTATTTTTATTTTTTGCATAAAAAATAGTCTTATTAGGATAATAGACTTTGTTTTCTTAAATAAATTGTAAATACACTTAATAAATACTATACATTTTTATTTTATTATTTTCCACATAAAATATTTATTTTCATACATATTTTAATTTTTAATATTTGACATATAATATTATTTAATATTTTTTCTTATACAAAAAATGGACAAAATAATAATAGAAAACATTATTTTCTTTTAAATCAAAAACTAGGGTTTCACCCTTTCAAAAGTAAAAATATTTTTTCTCTTTTTTTTAGGGCTTAAATAAATCATTTTTCTCATACAAAAATCAAAATACAAAACATTTTGCATAAATACATTTTTATTGCATATTTAAATATTTGTATATTTATTTATTTCGCACAATATTCAATTGGGTTGTAATAGTATTTTAGAGTTTATTTTTGTGCAATATCCCCATTTAAAAACGTGTATCCCCCCATCCCATAATAATTGTTGTAATAGTTTAGTTTACTTTTACGCAATTTATTGCTTTCATATACCATGTTAGTAAATTAGGGTTTGCATGACAAGACCAAAAACAAAACAAATAGACACAACCTAATACAAGACAAATGCATGTAAAATGACACACATTGGACACAAGCACCCTTAGGGTTTCACCCACTTGGTTTCCTAAACAAAATGGCCATGGTATGTATGCAAGGTATCTTGGCAACACAATACAAAAATAAGATCATAGTCCCTCGATGACGCTATCAAAAGGTTGCCAAAAAAACAAATGATCTTGGTCCCTCAAAATGCTAAAGATACTTGGCAACATTGTTATCATGGTCATACGATGACCCACGCCTGTCCCGTTTAATATCCAAAGATAAGGTTGTTTACCAAAAGAATGGTAAATAAACAATGTCAAAGGAATAAAAATACATAGGAAAGAAATTTGAGTATGGTAGATAGCTCCTAGTTACTTGCTCTCTTCCAAACAATCCTTGCTATTTTTCAAAAACACACACACTTCAAAACATTTCCAAACAATTTTCAAAACATTGAAACATTTTTCAAAAGACAAACATCTTTGTATACATTCTTACGAACGAGAATCATTACAAAGATTACCTAAACGAATGGCCTCTTTTCAAAATACTTTCAAAACCACACCAAACACAAAGCACCATTTCAAACAATTTCAAAATCAAAGCAAGTGACCTAAGCAGGTAACTAAGAGCCCATGGAAAACCATGGATGAAAAGGGTGCTAGCACCTTCCCTTTTCATAATCTACCCCCTGAACTCAAGATAACATCTCAAAGGTATTTCCTGTGCTTTTTTACCTTTCCTTTTGGATAAAATAAAAGTCGGTGGCGACTCTTGCTAAACCGCGATATTTGTGACGAAACGCAAAACCTCAAGTCAGTTCTCCCACCGTATCACAGAACTGGCGACTCTGCTGGGGACATATTATAAAAGTGGGGTTACCTTAGGGTTTAGATCACCTTTATTTGCTTACCTTGATTTACTTGTTTGCTTTACATTTGGTTCTATTGTTTGGGTTTGAATCCTCCACCCGGATTTGGGAAACATTATAGGTAAATAGCAATACATTGTGGAAACTGTGCGGGGTATACCGACACGGTCTAAGCAATAGCTATGTTAGTGTGACATATTTGTGGGTACCGGTAGCCTTTGAGTCAATCAAAGAGAATACGGGGCCACTGAGTGATGTCATGAAGCACTAACAAACTTCTAGAACCTTTACTTGACCAACTTGGCCTTTTAGGATGTAGTGAGATGACCGACTTTGGTGAAGTCCGAAGTTGGTAGATACTCGATACTACACTCATTGAGGTTTGGTTACTTGGAATATTTCGGTCGCCGGTAAGAGGCTTGAATTGAAACAATGAACAAGGAAACAATTCAGTGATATTGAGCTCCTTAGAACTCGGTTACTATTTACTAGGACAGGTTGAGCCAACTAAACTTCAAGAGGGTACTTACCTATGAAACCCCATGAAAGCCTAAACTAGGAACTTGTATGATTTGTTTGTACATATATACTTGTGCATAACATCATGAACATCATGAGCATCATATACATCCACTAACCATTTCAAGGATTTTGGAAATTCATCTTTGTTCTTGTTTTGTAGGTTATGGATTCACTTCGCAGGAAAACTATCCAAGTCAACCTTGTAAGAATTCCCCCACAACTCAATGAGCTAGCTTCAAGGAATCCCGAGAATTCTCCATTCACTGAGAGGCATGGTCGTCTACTCAACTTGGTCACCTCCAACACAGAGGAGGATATGGTGAAGGTTCTCTTCCAGTTCTTTGACCCTTTGCATCACTGCTTCACATTTCCTGACTACCAGCTTGTGCCTACTTTGGAAGAATTCTCTCAACTCTTGAGGATTCCTATTCACAATCAAATACCTTTCAACGATACGGAAAGAGATCCAAAGCCAGAAGAGATTGCTCAAGCCCTGCACTTGCACTCTTCTGATGTCACAACCCATTGGGAAACTAAAAGTGGTGTCAAAGGCTTCTTGGAAAAGTTCTTATTTGAGAAGGCCCAAAGCTGCTGGAACTCCTTGGACTTACAAGCTTTTGAGGAGATTGTAGCTCTTCTCATCTATGGGATGGTCTTGTTCCCTAATCCTGACCAACTTATAGATGTGAGTGTTGTCAAAATCTTCATGTCACGCAACACAGTGCCTACATTGCTTGGAGATATCTTACACTCTTTTCACACTCGTATAATGTGGAAAAGAGGTGTTCTCATGTGTTGCACTCCTCTCCTGGCAAGATGGTTTATTTCTCATCTTCCCCAATCAGTTTTGAAGAATGAGCGAGGTTTGAGGTGGACACAAAGGTTGATGACACTTACACATTCAGATATTCATTGGTGTTCTCGATCCAAAGAGAATGTTATTATCGTCGACCGTTATGGGGAATTCCCTAATGTCCCTCTACTTGGCATTAGGGGAGGCATCACATACAACCCTTGTTTGGCTCTAAGACAGTTTGGTTATGCCCGAAGGGATGGCCCACATGACATGCTGATTCAAGGCTTGGTTTTCGACTTCGACAACGACAATCAAGGACTTCAACAAAGGTTCGTCCGAGCTTGGAGGATGCCTAACAAAGTAGACAGTAAGACCTTGGGACATAAGAATTTCATCCCTCTTGAGCCTTACCTCAAGTGGGTACGAACCCGCGCCCAAAGTCTTATGATGCCTTACCCCTCTGTTCTCCCAGTGATTATAGAGCCTGTTAAGGAAGGAGAGGTTCCATACACCCTCCTACATCCTGACATGCCAACATCACTCAAAGACTTACAAAGGAGTTGGATACAGCTCAAGGGAGAACGCGATACTTTTGAAGCCCAATTCTACGCAAGCGAGAAGAAGGTTTTAGAACTCACTCGGTTACTTCATGAAGAGCAGACTCTCAACACCTACATTGCACCAAAGAGGATGCACAACGTCTTTTTATCTTAGAATTTTGTATTATTTTTCCCTAGGGGAATTGATGTACTCACAAATTCTATTTTATTAATATAACATGTGTTCCTTTTTGTTTGACACAAATTTGAATTTTTCAAAATCCTTGAAAGCATTACATGAATACATATCATTCATCATATGCATAAACCGGTATTTGCAAGAAGTTTCCTCATCCTTCTGCTGTTTATTTCAGCAAAATGGATCTTGAACAAACGGTTAAAGACTTGCAAGCTCAGAATTCACAATTCCAATAGTTACTCCTGACCTTGGCCAAGGGGCAGGAGGAGCTCAAGACTCTGCTAGAAAAATAAAAAGAGAAAAAGAAGAAGAAGCCAGCTGGGGTGGTTCTTATGGGAAGAAGGTTCCAAGGACAAGCCAGAAGGACCTTGGAATTTCCATCAACCTCTGAGGAAGGGGAAAGAAAAGGTAAAGAGACGACAGTACCATCTGATTCTGAAGCTGAAGAAGAGGAAGAAGAGGACTACTCTGAACAACAATACCCTCCGGCCGATGACAAATACAAAAACCTGGAAAAGCGTCTAACTGCTATGGAGATATAGAGAGTTCCCGGGCTGGATTTTGAGGAATTAGGGCTGGTGTCTGGAATAGTAATCCCTCCTAAGTTTAAAGTACCTTTATTTTCTAAGTATGACGGGGTGTCTTTTCCCAAGATGCACCTCCGCTCATATGTCAGAAAGATGCAGCCACATTCTGCAGACAAGGACTCGTGGGTTCACTTTTTCCAGGACAGTTTATCAGGGACGTAACTAGATTGGTTCTACCAGTTGGAAAGGGCTGATGTGCATAATTGGGAGGACTTGGCAGCAGCCTTCTATAAACAGTATCAATACAATGCTGACTTGGTACCAACCCGTACTCAACTCCAGAGTATGGCTATGGTGTCCAATGAGGGCTTCAAAGACTACGCCCAAAAATGGAGGGATTTAGCCGGAAGGGTGCAACCACCTTTATCTGAAAGAGAGCTAGTGGACATGTTCTTGGGAACCCTATCAGGTCCTTTCTTTAATCACCTGATTGGAAGCTCCTCTACAGGGTTCACTGAATTGATTTTAACTGGCGAGAGGGTGGAAACTGGTATTAGAAGCGGGAAAATTCAGAAAGACGCGTCTACCTCTGCTGCTGTAAAAAAGCCCTTCACCAGAAAGAAGGAAGTGTCTGCTGTCTATGCACAGAGAAATCAGGGAAGAACCGAACGACGACCAGCAGTGGGGGCCGTTATGATTCAAAAGCCTACATCAGACCAGCCGAGAAACAATCAGTCGAGAAATAACCAGCAAAGGGTGGAAAGGCCTGTAAGGTAATTCACCAAGATAAACATGACTCCAGCTCAAGTCCTACCATATCTTCTGAAGTTGAATTTGGCCATGCTAAAAGAGGCCCCTAAAAATCCCAATACTACATCTCCACACTACCATCCGAATGCCAGGTGCGCTTACCATTCTGAAAGTCCAGGGCACGACACCAACAACTGTTGGGCTCTGAAGAACAAGATTAAAGATCTGATTGACGCAAAGGAAGTTGAGTTTGAAGCTCCTGAGAAACCGAATGTTATCTCCGCTCCGATGCCTAGACATGGACACAATGCCAATGCTGTGGAAGAAGATCTGTTTGTTTCTACTGTGGATGAACTTTTAACTCCTCTCCTAGCCATCAAGTTGAATTTGTTGAAAGCGGGGGTGTTCCCAGGTTGTGACCAAGATTGCCATACTTGCCTGTCCTCATCATTTGACTGCCCTCTGTTGAAGAAAGGTATCCAACAATTGATTGATAATCAAGAAATTTTGTTTGAGAAAGCTCCTGTTTCACCCATCCCAGTTCCAGAAGTTTCAATAATAACCATATACGCCAATCCTTCCAGGGTTCCTAAAAAACTCGTTAGGATTACATCTGCTCCAATGACTACTCCGTTGAAGATAACAATGCCCGGGCCTGCCCCATACAAATCAGATAAAATGGTACCATGGAACTATGGTGGAGAAATCTACTACCATGGTGTCAAACAGATTGAACAGACTGCCGAAGAAGAAAGCTCCGAGGAAGACAATTCCGACATCAGTAACATTGCCGGAACAAGCAAAATTACCCGTAGTGGGAGAATTTTCTCTCCAGAGATTTCCCCTCTAAAGGCAGTCTTTGGACCCGTGACCATTCCGAAGATTACATATGTGCCCGTGATTGTACCTGCAAGTGTACCTACCAACAATGACAATATAATTCCTATCCCTACTTCCGCTGCCGAGAATAAAGGAAAGAATGTTCAAGAGGAGCCTGTCCTGACGAAGGCTCAATCACTAGCTATTCCTGAGACATCCAAGAAAGAGATGGAAGAAATCCTGAGGATCATTAAGAGTGATTATGATGTGGTTGAACAACTGAGGAAGACCCCCTCCAAAATCTCTATGTTAGCTCTGCTGTTGTGCTCTGAGGCACATGCTAAAGCTTTGGTAAAATTTGTAAAGATGGCTCATGTGCCGTAAGAGACGTCTGCGGATCAATTCCAAGAGTGTGTGGCCAGTTTGACGGCTGACAATGGCCTAGGTTTCTCCGATGTTGACCTGACATCCAAAGGGAGAAAACACAACGACACACTACATGTCTCAGTGGAGTGTAGGGGAACCACCTTAGCCCATGTTTTGGTTGATACTGGATCATCTTTAAATGTCTTGCCAAAGAAAGCCCTGGATAGGTTGGATTGTGAGGGGCTGACTTTAAAACCCAGTAATATCATTGTGAGAGCATTTGACGGCTCTAAAAGGATGGTCCATGGGGAGGTGGACATCTCGATCAAGTTGGGTACCCAGACGTTCAATTCAAAATTCTACGTGATGGACATCCGTCCTTCTTACTCTTGCTTGTTGGGACGCCCCTGGATTCACAATGCCGGTGCTGTCACCTCCACTTTTCATCACATGCTGAAGTACCCCATCCAAGGGAAGATCATAACTGTCCACGGGGAAGAGGAATACATGATTAGTCATCTAAATTCTTTCCGATATGTAGAATTGGATGGCGAATTCATTGAAACCCCTTTCCAACATTTTGAAGAAGTGTCTCAAGAAATAGCAGCAACCAAAGCGGTATCCTCAACTCCTGTGATCACAAGATCTCCACCTCAGATGTCTTATCTAAAAGATGCAAAGGCAGTAGTGGAAAAAGGCGGAAGCACTATCTGGGGGCAGCTTCCAGACATCCCCTACAAATCAGACAAGTTTGGCCTGGGATTCACCTCAACTTCTCAGAAGGCCATGCGCCGCGCCCGTGCTGAAGGGCCACCTGTGAAGATCAACCACCAAGGGGTTAATGCACTAGAGGACAGTGAAGAAGATGGCAGCCTGGAAGACTAGATATTTCCTACTGTCGGCGGAGGACTGTGCAACTGGGAAGCAAAAGACTTTGTTCCGATTACTTTCATACCGCAATAATCTATATTTTCCATTTCTGTGTGATCTGTAATAATTCATAAACAATTCATACTTTTTCAACCTTGTGTCTTACCCGAGGAACATAGGTCCATTTGTAAGGGTTCTTATTTCATTTTCATATGTCATTTAATGAATCATGGACGCTTTTTCATATATAAACCTTTTGTGCTCATTGTCTTTCTTTTACATTTTATTGGTTTAAGATGGCTATACCCTTACACACACCCACACTCACAAATGCAGGTACCCTTCCATTCCGGATCCCATGGGTAACGATACTGTTATAGCCTTCAGTGACTCTGAAGATCTGATCTACCAAGCCGAATACGAAGGTGAGGAAGATTGTGAGGTTCCAGGGGAATTGGCCAGATTACTACAACAAGAGGAAAGAGCTATTCAACCTCATGAGGAGTTGTTGGATACAATCAACTTGGGCACTGAGGAAGACAAAAAGGAAATCAGAGTGGGTGCCAATCTAGAGCCGAGTGTCAAAGAGCGCCTAATTCTGCTGTTGCATGATTATGTTGAGATCTTTGCCTGGTCATATGAAGACATGCCGGGACTCGATACAGACATTGTGGTACACCGTCTACCCACAAGAGAAGACTGTCCACCAGTGAAACAAAAAGTCCGCCGCATGAGACCTGATATGTCAGAGAAGATCAAAGCAGAAGTTATGAAACAGTTCAATGCCGGATTTCTGGCTGTTACTTCCTATCCACAATCGGTTGCTAACATTGTTCCCGTACCTAAAAAGGACGGCAAAGTCAGAATGTGCGTGGATTATAGAGACTTAAACAGGGCCAGCCCTAAAGATGACTTTCCACTTCCGCACATCGACATGCTGGTTGACAATACAGCTCAGCACAAAGTATTTTCTTTCATGGACGGATTCTCATGCTATAAACAGATCAGAATGGCACCTGAGGACATGGAGAAAACTACATTTGTTACACAGTGGGGTACGTTCTGCTACAAAGTGATGCCATTCGGACTGAAGAATGCCGGGGCAACCTATCAACGCGCCATGGTAGCTTTGTTTCATGATATGATACATCATGAGATAGAGGTCTACATAGATGACATGATAGCCCAATCACAAACTGAAGAAGAACACCTAGATCACTTGCAAAAGTTGTTTGTTAGGTTGAAGGAGTACAAGCTAAGATTGAATCTGAACAAGTGCGCATTCGGAGTCCGGTCTGGTAAGCTCTTGGGTTTCATTGTCAGCAACAAAGGCATCGAGGTTGATCCTGCCAAAGTCAAAGCTATACAAGAAATGCCTGCTCCTCGCACTAAGAAGGAAGTCAGAGGTTTCTTGGGACACCTAAACTACATTGCTAGGTTCATTTCTCACCTAACATCTACTTGTGAACCAATATTCAAGCTGTTGAAGAAAGATCAGGTAGTTAGATGGAATGATGACTGTCAATTTGCTTTCGATAAAATCAAGGAGTATTTACAAGATCCTCATGTCTTGATGCCTCCATTCGAGGGACGACCGCTAATCATGTATCTGACCGTCTTAGAAAACTCAATGGGGTGCGTACTAGGGCAGCATGACGAGTCTGGCCGAACAAAGCATGCCATTTATTACCTTAGCAAAAAGTTTACCGACTGTGAAACCAGATATTCACTACTCGAGAAAACTTTCTGCGCTTTGGTATGGGCTTCTCGCCGGCTAATACAATATATGTTGACTCATACCACTTTGCTGATATCTAAGATGGATCTGATAAAGTACATCTTCGAAAATCCTGCTCTATCTGGGAGGATAGCTAGATGGAAGATGATCCTAATAGAGTATGACATACAGTACACGACCCAAAAAGCTATAAAGGGTTGTGTGCTAGATGATCATCTTGCTCATCAAGCTGTAGAAGATTATCAATCCATGAAGTTTGACTTCCCTGACGAAGACATCATGACAGTGGACAACATTGAAGATTTCAGACCATATGACGGACCTGAATAAGGATCCCGATGGACCTTGTACTTTGATGGGGCATCCAATGCACTTGGTAACGGTATCGGCGCAGTACTCATATCCCCAGAAGGTTGCCATGCTCCTTTTACAGCCAGACTTTGCTTCAACTGTACGAACAACATGGCAGAATATGAAGCATGCATCTTTGGACTCAAGGCTGCCATAGACTTGGGAATCAAATCTTTGGTTGTGTTTGGGGATTCAGCTTTGGTCATCAGTCAGATCAAAGGAGAATGGGACACTAAACATCCCAACCTTATCCCTTACAAAGAACATGTCTTGACATTGTTACCACATTTTGAGCAGATTACCTTCGAGCACTTCCCGCAAGAGGAAAATCAGCTAGCAGATGCTCTAGCTACAATGTCATCCATGTTTAAACTTAATTGGGATAACGAGGCTCCCCAAATCACCATTGAACGAATGGACGAGCCTACACACTGTCACGAGATTAATACAGAAGAAGTAGTGGACCAGCCTTGGTTCCATGATGTCAAAAGGTATCTCGAGACTCAAGAGTATCCTGAAGGAGCTTCAGTCAATGACAAAAAGTTCTTAAGGAGATTCTCAGCTAAGTTCTTCCTAAGTAATGGCATCCTGTACAAACGCAATCATGATTCTATTCTGCTCCGTTGTGTGGACAAGATTGAAGCTGAAAGGATTATGGCTGAATTGCATGAAGGTACCTTCGACACTCACTCTAGTGGGCATACGATGGCAAAGAAGATTCTACGGGCAGGCTATTACTGGTCTACCATGGAAGCTGACAGCTATCAACATTCTCGGACTTGTCATAAATGTCAAATCTATGCAGACAAGGTACACGTACCTCCAGTCCCTCTAAATGTCTTAACAGCTCCTTGGCCCTTCGCTATGTGGGGAATCGACATGATTGGGGAGATCAAGCCCACATCCTCCAATGGACACCGCTTCATTCTAGTGGCCATTGATTACTTCACAAAGTGGTTCAAAGCAGCTTCCTTCGCATCCGCGACTAAGAATGTTGTGGCCCGCTTCATCAAACAGAATCTCATTTGCCGGTACGGTATCCCAGAAAGGATCATCACTGACAATGGTACAAACCTTAAAAATACTATGATCACCTCCTTGTGCAAGCAGTTCAAGATTCAACATCACAATTCATCCCCCTATCGGCCAAAGAAGAATGGTGCAGTTGAAGCTGCAAACAAAAACATCAAAAAGATCATAGAAAAAATGACAGTCACCTACAAGGACTGGCATGAGATGCTACCGTTTGCTCTCCACGGGTACCGTACCACGACTCGCACATCAACTGGGGCAACACCCTATTCTTTGGTTTATGGCATGGAGGCTGTTTTACCTGTTGAGGTTCAGATCCCCTCTTTGAGAATCATGAAGGATGCAGGTTTGAGTGAAGACGACTGGATTCAAACCCGACTTGATCAGTTAAACTTAATTGACGAAAAGATACTTACTATTGTTTTCCATGGTCAAATGTATCAAAAACAGATGATCAAGGCTTTCAACAAGAAAGTCATACGCCAAGTGTATCAAGTTGGGGATCTAGTGATCAAACGCATCATCTTTCCACAAAGTGATCCCAGGGGAAAATGGACTCCTACCTATGAAGGACCGTTTGTAATCAAGAACATCTTTTCTGGTGGGGCAATGATCTTAACCACCATGGACGGAGACGACCTGCCGCACCCTGCGGACGCAGACATAGTCAAAAGATACTATGCATAAAAGACCCGCTAGGTTGACACACCTAGGAAAAACAAGGGCATCCTGACGAACTAAAAGGTTCGGGAAAAAGTTAGTGATAAAATCAAAAATCTGTACACCCGGCAAGTTGAAAACCCGAAAGGGCAACTTGGGCAAAAAAGGGTTTCCCGGTGGATCGATAACCCGAAAGGGCGGTCCAGGAAAAAGTTAGGGAAATTAAAGCGTGTGACTATGTCTCGTCGGATCACTTTAAGGACAATCTCTTCACAGACAAACCTGGAACTTCTGATCAATCCAATCATCTTCGGACGAAGCAGCAAATGGACCAGATATTCGGAGATACGAAGGCTATAGCGGAATGGGAACCCCATGGGATTTTTACACATAGCTATCTTTCTTTGTATAAAATTTTTTCTTACTTTTATGACACCATCCTCTTACTAGGATTCCTGTCTCCTTTGTACAAAACACTTATTCAAAGTAAATACAAAGATATATCTTTCAAAGTATAAAAAAACTATTTTCCTTTTTCTTTTACACTTGTGTTTTTATTTGCAAAAAATGTCCAATGATTCATTGATGAACATATGCATTTGAACATAATTATTGTTTATAAATAAACAAAGTGGAAAAGAATAATTACTGACAGTTTGAAAGAATAGGAAAACATCTTTAGGCTATTCCAGGGGCAATCCCTATAGTACATCATCTAGATCCCCAACGGAACTAAAATTTCAAACCCTTAATTCCCATCAGAGTTAAAACTTCAAACTCTCAATCCCCAGCGGAGCTGAAATTTCAAACTACCAATCCCCAGCAGAAACCATCCAGTTTCTCTAAATTCCCCAGCAAGTTGTATTGAAGCCTAAAAGTCAACCGGATAGCAGTTATCTCCTGTCTCTCCCCAACCTAGGATAATTCCCCAGCAGAGTGGCAGACAACCCAAACTCTTGAACCTACTCCCCAGCAGTAAGCCTTCTTCCCCACAAAGTTTTTATTGCTTCCCGATAGAATGAAGATTCTCATTCTTAACTCCCCGCATAAGTCATCAGAGTTTTCTCTATTCCCTAGCAGAACAAGGATTCCCATTGTGTAATCCCCGATAGAAGTCATCGAAATTCTCTGGATTCCCCAAGCGGATTACTCAGGCATTATATGGCATTGCTCGCAGCAGATTTTTGTCAATACTCCAACTTCAAGACATGAAGGATTCCTATATCCCCAGGAAAGTCATCAAGGATTTTTAATCCCCAACAGTCGCCAAGGACTTCTCATCCTCAGCAATCAAGGATTTTTAATCTCCAGCAGCAGTCAAGGATTTATTTTCCTCAGTAAAATAGCAAATCAACTTACATGTGCATACCTTACATTCATATATCATAAACATTGATAAAGCACATTTATTTCATCATACATTTCATGCAACATAACTTTGTGTTTCAGCTAACATTTTACCCTTTTCAGGATAAGATTAACAACTATCTTTAACAATGATCAAAGATTTCAGATACACTCTAGACACGGAAGTTATTCTGTTACTTATTCAGATTCCAGTTCAGATACACTCCAGACACGAAAGTCATTCTGTTACTTATTCAGATCCTAGTTCAGATACACTCCATACACGGAAGTCATTCTACTACTTATTCAGATTCCAGTCCAGATACGCTCCAGACATGGAAGCCATTCTGTCACTCATTCAGATTCAGATACAATCCAGATACGCTCCAGACACGGTTGCCATTCTGTCCCTTATTCTGATTTTCCCCAGCTTGGATACGCTTCATATACGGATGCCATTCTGTCGCTTATTCAGATACAGCTTGGAGACGCTCCAGACAAGGACGCTATTCCATTGCTCATTCAGATTCAGTTTCCAGATACAGTTCAGATACGTTCCAGATATGGACACCATTCTGATACTTATTTAATTCGACTTGCAATTTACAATTCAACAAACATTCTTGGATGGCATCTACAAGCCCATCTCCAATAAAATTCTATTACCTCTCCGAATGGCATCTTTAAGCCCATTCCCTTAACTACACTTTGACGAGTGCAAATTTACGGGCACTCTGGTGTCCAATCATCTTTTACCTTCGAGTCACGAACGACAAAACTCGCCAATCTAACTCTTTAGGTTCAAGAAGATTGAACAGGGGCAGCTGTTGTACCCCAAAATTTTCCCTCTCATTTATTAGAACTTTTCTCACAAGGCTTCTTGGACTCAAGACATGATTAGGGTTTGGTCAACTCAAGGCATCTCATCTTGCACTGATAACCTGAAATTAGGGTTTGAGTTTGCACAAGGATTTTCGGACCATCAATGCTTCATGTGACTTTCATACACCATCTTGGACCCCTAAGATTGCTCATGTTAAGTTTCAAACCTTGAATCACATTTTTGCTCAGTCAATTGGACAATTGACCTAAAAATCGGCTGTATTGGGGAAAAAGTCAACTATGGCCAATTTACAGTCAAACTTCATGATTTTTGATCCACAACAACATTTTAGACTCATATGTACCATTTGATCAAGTTTGGATCACAACTCCTCAAGAAATTTGATCAAATCATCAAAAGGGCAAAAATGGTCAAAATTAGGGTTTTGACTGAGAAAGGGCAATTTCTGATTTTTAACCTAGCCAATGACCAATTGAGCTCAAGCATGATTTCAAAGACTCAATGGAATCACCTTGACCTAATTGCATAGTTCAAAACATCTCAATTTCATTGGATTGACAGATGAATTTTCCAATCAATTGATCAAAAGTCAATTCTACACTGAAAAGTCAAACTTTGACTTTTTGGTCAAAATCAAGTGCCAAGGGTCATAATTCATCAAGATATGTCAAAATGTGAAACTTTTTGACCAATAAAACTAAATTTTCAAATTAGAGTTTTAATTTGAAAATTTTTCATAACTTAGAAATTTTCAAAGTATAAAATTTTTCTTATTTTTTCCCAAATTTTCACAACTTTTTCACCATGATGAAATTTGATTCAAAGAAAACTTCCAACATGAAAGTTGTAGTCCTCCATGAAATCTACAACTTTGATTCACAAAGTTTTCCCAAAAGATTCTTGGATCTCATGTTATAAATTTGTGAATAGAGGTCCATGAACTAAATGACTTAGTGAAAATTTGCCCTAATTTAGGCAGGTTTTTTACCCAACTTCATGGACATTTTTCACCTAGTTACAAGAGGTATCTCAAAATGAATTTCAAAATATGGATTGTATATAATGTTACAAGCTTTCCAAAATGTCTAAGAACTCTCCAAGATCATTTGTGGTTAGGGAGAATCGAAGAAGAGAAAATGGCATTTTGTCACTTTTGATCAAGCCATTTTTATAAAGTGTCAAGTTGCAAATCTGATCAAGGATGCTTGTACCTTGTATTACAGGTCCCAAATTCATTCTACACTCCATAATTAAATGCAAACCCAGAGGATAATGGATTTATCTTTGCTTTTGGAGCATTGTACAAGAAATAAATCCATAAATGGCATAAAGGGCACATTACCATTTTCATAAAGGCAAGCTTTTGTAACTTTATCAACCTTGAGCCATGGACCTGTTTCTTGGAGGCAAGCAATTTCCACAGATATCAAGCATTGTACACCAACTCTCTACAGCCCACAAGCAAGCAAGGACAGGCCTGTTGCACAAGTCACTTCAACTTTTCTTAAAATGCAAGAAAGTTAGCCGAAAGTTCAAAACTTGTACAAGCTGATAAAGGGTGGACTTGGTATCATTCTAGACAGATTCACAAACTTATCACAAGGCTAGACACGAAAGCATAACCTCTGAAACTCTCCAAAACTCAAAAACTCCAAATTTCTGCCTAAACATTGCAGTTCTGATAAACTCTTGCCATTTCATTTTTGGCTCGTGCGTTTCTTGTTTCAAGACTTCAAACACCTTACATACATCCTATCAAAGCTATCCAAGCCCTTGTCTTGGTTCTGTGAGCTCTGTTTCAGCCATCACCATTTTCACTTTGGAAGCTTGCAGCCTGACTTCTACAGAGAGTTTCAGCCATCCACAAAGCAAGCTAAGCATTGGAATAGCTTGATGGAACTTCAAGGAAGCCCACACGATCCTCAGGCCTCACTCAAAGTCCCCACATTGTCATATCCAAATCCAACTGAAGGAGGTATTTTTCAAAACTCTATCTCTCTATTTAGACATCCTCAAGCCATGATTTGTGAAGCAAAAATGTAGTCCTAACTTGGTGAAGCTGTACATATGCATACTTGTCATTTATGTTAACCATGCTGTGAGAATTTGAAGCTTGAAGTTCAGAAAAATAATTAAGTCACGAATTAGGGTTGATTAAATTCTCTCTGATCTTTGACAGTTAGGTTACAAATTTTATATCATTGGAATCATGAGATTACAATCTACATGTTTTATGTTATGGGTTTTTGTTTTTGTGCAAGCAATAGAGAGTTACAGATTTGAAGGAAACCCGCACGAAGGAGAAGGAACCAAGGACAGGGACGAAGCTGTTGTCTTGGGCTTTTTTGCTTCTTGCCTTTTTTGGTTTTGCTATTCACACTCCCTGAATTCCTTTTGCACCCCCTGACTTATTTCTTATATTTTTTACATTTTTCTTGCATATTTTTATTTTATTACTTGCATTTATTTTTTCTAATGATAAAAAATACCCAAAAATAAAATATTTATTTTCACACTTTTATTTTATTTTTTATTTATTTTATACATAAAAAATAGTCTTATTAGGATAATAGACTTTGTTTTCTTAAATAAATTGTAAATACATTTAATAAATACTATACATTTTTATTTTATTATTTTCCACATAAAATATTTATTTTTATACATATTTTAATTTTTAATATTTGACATATAATATTATTTATTATTTTTTCTTATACAAAAAATGGACAAAATAATAATAGAAAACATTATTTTCTTTTAAATCAAAAACTAGGGTTTCACCCTTTCAAAAATAACAATATTTTTTCTCTTTTTTTTAGGGCTTAAATAAATCATTTTTCTCATACAAAAATCAAAATAAAAAACATTTGGCATAAATACATTTTTATTGCATATTTAAATATTTGTATATTTATTTATTTCGCACAATATTCAATTGGGTTGTAATAGTATTTTAGGGTTTATTTTTATGCAATATCCCCATTTAAAAACTTGTATCCCCCTCCCATAATAATTGTTGTAATAGTTTAGTTTACTTTTACGCAATTTATTGCTTTCATATACCATGTTAGTAAATTAAAGTTTGCATGACAAGACCAAAAACAAAACAAATAGACAAAACCTAATACAAGACAAATGCATGTAAAATGACACACATTGCACACAAGCACCCTTAGGGTTTCACCCACTTGATTTCCTAAACAAAATGGTCATGGTATGCATGCAAGGTATATTGGAAAAATAATAAAAAAAAATAAGATCATAGTCCCTCGATGACGCTATCAAAAGGTTGCCAAAAAAACAAATGATCTTGGTCCCTCAAAATGCTAAAGATACTTGGCAACATTGCTATCACTGTCATACAATGACCCACACCTGTCCCGTTTAACATCCAAAGATAGGGTTGTTTACCAAAACAATGGTAAATCAACAATGTCAAAGGAATAAAAATACATAGGAAATACATTTGAGTAGGGTAGATAGCTCCTAGTTACTTGCTCTCTTCCAAACAATCCTTGCTATTTTTCAAAAACACGCACACACTTCAAAACAGTTCCAAACAATTTTCAAAACATTGAAACATTTTTCAAAAGACAAACATCTTTGTATACATTCTTACGAACGAGAATCATTACGAAGATTGCCTAAATGAATGGCCTCTTTTCCAAATACTTTCAAAACCACACCAAACACAAAGCACCATTTCAAACAATTTAAAAAGCAAAGCAAGTGACCTAAGCAATTAACTAAGAGCCCATGGAAAACCATGGATGAAAAGGGTGCTAGAACCTTCCCTTTTCATAATCTACCCCCCGAACTCAAGAAAACATCTCAAAGGTCTTTCCTGTGCTTTTTTACCTTTCCTTTTGGATAAAATAAAAGTCGGTGACGACTCTTGCTAAACCACGATATTTGTGACAAAACGCAAAACCTCAAGTCAGTTCTCCCACCGTATCACATATACCCTTACACACACCCACACTCACAATGCATGTATACATCCATTCTGGATCCCTTGGGTAAGGATACTGCTATGGCCTTCCGTGACTCTGAGAATCTAATCTACCAAGCCGAAGACGAAGGTGAAGAATATTGTGAAGTACTAGGGGAACTTGCCAGATTGCTACAACAAGAAGAGAGAACCATTCAGCCTCACGAGGAACCCGTGGATACAATCAACCTAGGTACCGAAGAGGACAAAAAAGAGGTCAAAATAGGTGCCAATCTAGAACCCAGTGTCAAGAAAAGTATGATTCAGTTGTTGCATGAGTATGTCGAAGTCTTTGCCTGGTCGTATGAAGACATGCCAGGACTTGATGAAGATATTATGGTACATCGTCTGCCTACAAGAGAGGATTGTCTGCCAGTAAAGCAAAATGTTCGTCGAATGAGGCCGGATATGTCAGAAAAGATTAAAGAAGAGGTCATGAAGAAATTTAACGCTAGATTCTTGGCTGTCACCTCTTACCCCCAATGGGTTGCCAATGTTGTTCCCGTGCCCAAAAAGGACGGCAAAGTGCGAATGTGTGTGGACTACCGAGATTTGAATAGCGCAAGCCCTAAGGATGATTTTCCACTCCCCCACATTGATATCCTAGTTGACAATACGGCACAACACAAAGTGTTTTCCTTCATGGACGGATTCTCAAGTTACAACCAAATCAAAATGGCGCCTGAGGACATGGAGAAAACAACCTTTGTCACGCAATGAGGAACTTTCTGCTATAAGGTAATGCCATTCAGATTGAAGAATGTTGGGGCAACCTATCAGCGTGCCATGGTAGCTCTGTTTCACGACATGATACATCACGAAATAGAAGTCTGCATGGACGATATGATAGCCAGATCTCAAACAGAAGAAGAGAATCTTGATCACTTACAAAAACTGTTTGAGAGACTGAAGAAGTACAAGCTGAGGTTGAATCCAAACATATGCACATTCGGGGTACGATCTGGTAAACTTCTAGGTTTTATTGTCAACAAGAAAGGTATCGAGGTCGATCCTGCCAAAGTTAAAGTAATACAAGAGATTCCTGCTCCTCGTACTGAAAAGGAAGTCAGGGGATTCTTGGGACGTTTGAACTATATTTCCAGATTCATCTTTCACCTGACAGCTACTTATGAACCAATCTTCAAACTATTGAAGAAAGATCAAGTAGTCAAATGGAATGGCGAGTGCCAATTTGCTTTTGACAAAATCAAAGAATACTTACAAGAGCCTCATGTGTTGATGTCACCAGTTGAGGGAATACTGTTGATCATGTATTTGACTATTTTATAAAATTCAATGGGGTGTGTATTGGGGAAGCATGACGAGTCTGGCCGAAAAGAGCATGCTATTTACTATCTGAGCAAAAAGTTTACCGACTGTGAAACCAGATATTCACTGCTCGAGAAAACTTGCTGCGCTCTGGCATGGGCTGCTCGCCGGCTAAGACAGTATATGTTGCCTCATACTACCTTGTTGATATCTAAGATGGATCTGATGAAATACATCTTTGAGAAGCCTGCTCTTTCTGGGAGAATAGAGAGATGGCAGATGATTCTGACAGAGTACGACATACAGTATACTACTCAGAAAGCTATAAAGGGGAGTGTACTAGATGATCACCTTTCTCACCAAGTAGAAGACTACCAGTCCATGAAGTTCGAATTTCCGGATGAAGACATCATGACATTAGACAACTGTGAAGAATTCAGACCATATGACGGACCTGAACAAGGATCCCGATGGACCCTGTTCTTTGATGGAGCCTCCAATGCACTCGACAATGGTATTGGTGTTGTACTCATATCTCTGGAAGGGTTTCATACTCCCTTTACTGCCAGACTTTGCTTCAATTGTACAAACAACATGGAGGAATACAAAGCATGCATCTTTGGTCTCAGAGCTGCCATAGACTTGGGGATCAAATCCTTGGATGTATTTGGAGATTCAACTTTGGTTATCAGCCAGATCAAAGGGGAATGGGACACCAAACACCCTAACCTTATTCCTTACAAAGAACATGTTTTGACATTGCTACCACATTTTGAGAAGATTACCTTCTAGCATTTCCCGCGAGAAGAAAATCAGCTAGCAGACGCACTAGCTACAATGTCATCTATGTTTAAACTTAATTGAGATAACGAAGCTCCCCAGGTCACCATTGAACGAATGGATGAACCAGCACACTGTCACGAGATTAATATTGAAGAAGTAGTGAACCACCCTTGGTTTCACGAAGTTAAGAGGTATCTCGAGGCTCAAGAATATCCAGAAGGAGCTTCAGTCAATGATAAGAAGTTCCTAAGGAGATTTTCTGCTAAGTTCTTCCTTAGTAACGACATCCTATACAAACGCAATCATGACTCTGTGTTGCTTCGATTCATAGATATGGTTGAAGCTAAAAGGATCATGGCTGAATTGCATGAAGGCACCTTTGGTACCCATTCCAGTGGGCATACGATGGCAAAGAAAATCCTACGGGCAGGCTATTACTGGTCTACCATGGAAGCAGATTGTTATCAACACTCTCAAACCTGCCATAAATGCCAGATTTATGCTGACAAGGTGCACGTACCCCTGGTTCCGCTGAATGTCTTGACAACTCCTTGGCCCTTTGCTATGTGGGGGATTGATATGATTGGGGAAATCAAGCCGACAACCTCCAATGGACACCGCTTCATCCTAGTGGCCATTGACTATTTTACAAAGTGGGTTGAAGCAGCCTCATTCGTCTTCGTTACCAAGAATGTTGTTTCCCGTTTCATCAAGCAAAACCTTATTTGCCGGTATGGTATCCCGGAAAGGATCATCACTGACAACGGTACAAATCTCAACAACACTATGATCACCGCATTGTGCGAACAATTCAAGATTCAGCATCACAATTTTTCTCCATATCGGCCAAAGATGAATGGTGATGTTGAAGTTGCAAATAAAAACATTAAAAAAATCATACAGAAAATGACAGTCACATACAAAGACTGGCATGAGATGTTACCATTCGCTCTCCATGGGTATCGTACCACGACCCGCACCTCAACCGGGGAAACACCCTATTCTTTGGTTTACGGCATAAAGGTTGTCTTGCCTATTAAGGTTCAGATCCCCTCTCTGAGGATTATAAAAGATGCAGGGTTGAACAAAGACGATTGGATCCAGACTCGACTCGATCAATTGAACTTGATTGATGAAAAGAGACTTACTACTGTTTTCCATGGTCAAATGTATCAAAAACAGATGATCAAGGCTTTCAACAAGAAAGTCAGATGCCAAGTGTATCAAGTTGGGGATCTAGTGATCATACGCATCATCTTTCCACAAGGTGATCCCAAGGGAAAGTGGACTCCTACCTATGAAGGACCATTTATAATCAAAAACATTTTCTCTGGTAGGGCAATGATCTTGAACACCATGGATGGCGACGACCTGCCACACCCTACGAACGCGGATATAGTCAAAAGATACTACGCATAAGAGACCCTCTAGGTTGACACACCTAGGAAAAAACAAGGGCATCCCGGCGAACCAAAAGGTTCGGGAAAAAATTAGGGATAAAACAAAAAAAATCTATACACCTGGCAAGTTGAAAACCCGAAAGGGCGACTTGGGAAAAAAAGGGTTTCTCGGTGGACTAAAAACCCGAAAGGGCGGTCCAGGCAAAAGTTAGGAAATTAAAGCGTATGACTATGTTCCGTTGGATCACTTTACGGATAACCTTTAGCTTCAACTAACAAATTCAACGGTTCTGATCGATTCAATCAGCTTCGGACTAGAAAACAAATAGACAAGACGCTCAGAGATACGAAGGCAATAGCAGAATGGAAATCCCTTGGGATTATTACACATATCTATCTTTTCTTTGTATCAAAATTTTCATTTTTTTACGACAGCATTCTCTTACTAGAATGTTTGTCTCCTTGTAGAAAAAATACTTACTCAAAGTAAATACAAATAAATATCTTTGGAAGAGCAAAAAATATTTGTCTTTTCTTTACGCTTGTTTTGTTTACAAAAACGTCCAATGATTCATTGTTGAGCATATGCATTTGAACATAATTACTATTTACAAATAAACAAAATGAAAAGAAGAAATTACTAATAGGTTGAAAGGATAGGAAAATATCTCTAGGCTATCCCATAAGTAATCCCCTGCAGTACGTCATTTAAATCCCCAGTGAAATGAAGCTTCCATTTGTTGATCCCCAGTAGAAGTCGTCAAATTTCTCAGGATTCCCCCAATAGGATTTTACAAGCAGTACATGGTATTGCCCTTACAACAAAGTTTATTTCTCTCTACAGAAATTCGTCAATACTTCAACTTCAAAGACGTAAAGACTTACATGTCCTCAGCAGCAGTCAGAGATTTATTTTCCCCAATCCGATAGCAATGCAGCAAACTAGTTCACATACGCATAAATTGCATCCATATGTCATAAACATTGATAAAACAAACGCATGATATCATACATTTCATACAACATGACTTTGCATTTTAGTTAACAATTTACCCTTTTTAGGATAAGGTTAACAACTACCATTAACAATATTCAAAGTTTTCAGATACAGTTCAGATACGCTCCAGACACGGATGCCATCCTGATACTCATTCAGATTTCAACCTTTTTATACAGTTCATATATGCTCCAGACACGGATTCCATCCTGATACTCATTCAGATTTCAACCTTTTGATACAGTTCAGATACGCTCCAGACATGGATGCCATCCTAATAGTCATTCAGATTTCGATCTTTTGATACGCTCCAGACACGGATGCCATTTTGATACTCATTTAGATTCAGTCTTCAGATACAACTCAGATACGCTCCAGACACGGACACCATTCTGATACTCATTCAGACTCAACTTTCAGATACAGGTCAGATACGCTCCAGACACGGATTCCATTCTGATACTCATTCAAACTCAACTTTCAGATACAGTTTAGATACGCTCCATACACGGATGCCATCCTGATACTCATTCAGATTCACCTTTCATGTACAATACAAATATGCTCCAAACACTGACGCCATTCTGATACTCATTCTTCCAGCTTACAAATTACAATTCAACAATCACTTTTGGATGGCATCTTTAATCCCATCTCCCACAGATTTCTATCACCTCTCCAAATGGCATCTTTAATCCCATTCCTTCTATCATCACACATCGAGTGCAAATTTCTGGGCACTCTAGTGTCCAATCATCTTCCACCTTCGAGTCACGAATGGCAAAACTCGCCAATCTAACTCTCCAAGTTTAAGAAGATTGAACAGGGGAAGCTGTTGTACCCCAAAATTTTCCATCTCACTTATCAAGAATTTTCTCACAAGATCTCTTTGACTCAAGACTGCATTAGAGTTTGACCAGCTCAAGACACCTCCTCATGCACTGATGACCAAAATTAGGGTTTGAGTTTGCACAAGGATTTTTGGACTATAAATGCTTCATATGACTTTCAAGGATCATTATGGACCCCCAAAATTACTCATGTCAAGTTTCAAGTCTTGAATCACACTTTTGATCATTCAATTGAACAGTTGACCTAAAAATCAACTGTATTGGTAAAAAGTCAACCATAGCCAATTTACAGTCAAACTTCTTAATTTTTGATCCACATCAACATCTTAGACTCATATGTATCATTTGATCAAGTTTGGACCATAATTCCTCAATAAATTTGATCAAACCATTAGAAGGGCAAATTGGTCAAAATTAGGGTTTTGATTGGGAAGGGGCAATTTCTGATTTTTGACCTAGAAAATGATCAATTGGTTTGAAGCATGATTGCAAGAGATCAATTACATCATTTTTACCTAATAACATGATTCAAAACATTACAAGTTCATTGGATTGACATATGAATTTTTCAGTCAACTGATCAAAAGTCAATTGTATACTGAAAAGTCAAACTTTGACTTTTTGGTCAAATTCAAGTGCCAAGGATCACAATTCATCAAAACATGTCAAAAGGTGAAACTTGTTCATCAAGAAACCAAGGATTTAAGATTTGGTTTTGAAAAGTTGAAATTTTAACTTAAAATTTTTTCAAAGTATAGAAAATTTCTTATTTTTTCTCAACCTTGAGCCAAATTTTCACCATGAGGCAAGATGATTCAAAGGAAATTTCCAACATGAAAGTTATAGATATCCATGAAATATAAAACTTTTATTCACACAATTTCTCCTAAAAATTCTTAGATCTCAAGATATAATTTTGTGAATACTTGCTCATGAACTAAAATAACTTAGTGAAATTTTGCCCTAGTTAGGCAGATTTTTGACCTAACTTCATGGCAATTTTTCACATAGTTCCAAAGGGAATTTTCAAAAGCAATTCAAATATGAGTTGTAGAAAACATTGCAAGCTTTCCAAAATGTCAAGGAAACTTCTTGAGATCATTCTTGAGTAGGGAGAATCGAAGAGATGAAGTTGGTGATTTATCACTTTGATTTCAAGCCATTTCATGATGAACAAAAAACTCAAATCCAAGCCTAGGATGCATGATCTTTGATTTGAAGGCCTCAAAATTGTTTCTCACTCCTTAATTAAATGTTTTCATAGATGTTAGAAGCTTTAAGCCAAGCATTGAATGCATTGTACAAGAATAATTCCATTTTTGGCACAAAGTTGGCATTTCCATTTTGATAAAGCATTACTTTTGCAATTTTCAATTTCTTGAGCCTCTCAATTGTTTTCTCTGCACACAAGCTAAGTCAAAACCAAAAATAACTTTCCTGAAGCCTCTACCAAACCAGACCATGCTTGTACAAACTTAGGGACTTGTCTCCTTACTTTTCTTCAAAAGCAAGTAATAGAGCCAAAAGGCTAAAACTCAGAAATCTTGAGAAAGCTTGATGTCTAACCTCCTCCATACTTATACAAAAGTGTATTGCAACCTAATACACAAATGCTAAGACTCAAACACTCCCAAACACTTTTCCATTGAAAATCTGCCATAGCTTGACAATTTTAAACCTTACTCAGCCATCTCCAAATCCACTAGTGCGTTTTGAGTTTTAACCACCTAAACACTTAATATACATCACACCTAAGTGATCCAGACCCATGTTCCCTCACTGTAACTCCTCCTCCTCCATCCAACATTTTCAAACATCAAGCTTGCAGGTTGACTTGAGTAGGGAGATTCAGGGACTTTCAAGACAAAGTAAGGATTGGAATACACTCAGGGAGGTCCAGGCAAGTTAAACAGATCCTCGGGCCTTCTCAAAACTTTCCCAAACTCCATTCACGATCTCAACTGAAAGAGGTAAAAAATCAAACTTCTATCTCTTCATACAAGCATCATTTGGTCCTGATTTGTGAAAACAAAATGTAGATATCCTTGCACTAAAGCTAACCATGTTCATAGTTTTAATTTATATTAACTGTGTATAGAGAATTTTAGATTTGAAATTTCTGAAAAATTAGGTTTCAAATTAGGGAAAGTAAAATTAGCTTTGATCTTTGATTTTTAGTTTACATAAATTATATGGTTGAACTCGTGGGAAGAAACACCATAACTCTCATGTTTAAACTTTCCATTTTTATGGAGAAATGAGAGAGATGCAGGTGGTCCGGCCATGGCTCAAGGTTGAAGATGAAGTTTCCTTCAGGGGGAATTTTCTAATATATATTTATGATTGTGTTTATATAAACGGATGTACAGTCACCCCAGTGGTAAGGCAGCACGCAAAAATTCTATAAGTCACAGGTTCAAGCCTTAGCGCATTCCTTTTGCATTTTTCTCACAATTTTTTGCCATTTTTTGTCCCTTTGCAGCGCTGGGCTTGTTGTTTCATTAGGCCTATGATTTTTTTTCTAACTTTGCATCCTGTTTACTTGTGACACCCCTGGCCCCATATAATTTTAATTATTCATTTTATTTTCATTTTTATTTTATTAAATATATTTTTCTCACAAAAAATATTTTGTTTAGTTATATATATTATCCATTTTTATTAATTAAATTTATAAATTAAATTAGAACTAGTTTAATATTTATTTTTTCTTTATACCCATTAAATATTTATTTTGATATAAAAGGACCAAAATACCTCATAATGCCATGTATTATTTTCAAGACAAAAAAATACAAAAATACTTACTTTTTTCTTAAAGAAATTTATTTTTCTTTTAATCGAATAGAATTAGGGTTTATTCAAAAATCTTTTCTAAAAAAATAATTTCTTTTCTTAATTGATTTAAGTTAATCTTGATTTATTTATTAGGTTTAGGTTAAAACTTTTTCACATAAAAAACCAAACAAAAAACTTCTTTGCATTTGCATACCTTTGCATATTTAATTCATCTTGTATATTATTTATTCCAATATTTGTACATATTCAATTTGGTTGTAATAGATTAATTAGGATTATATTATTGCAATCCCCATTCATAAATTGTATACCCCCTCCCACAAATGTTGTAATAGCGTAGTAACTTTAAATTTCGCAATTTATCGCTTTTACATAACATGCTAGTAATTAGGGTTTGTATGGAAAGATAAAACCAATCAAATAGAAAACCCTAATCCAAGACAAAATCAAGCATGAAAATGACACACGTGCACACAAAACACCCCTAGGGTTACTCCCACTTGGTTGCCTTATACAAAATAGTCATATTACGCATGTAAAGTATCTTAGCAAAAACAAACAAATACAAGATCATAGTCCCTCGGTGATACTATTCAAAGTTTCCTTACAAAAATGATCTCAGTCCCTCCAAAAATGCTAAGATACTTTGCAACATTGCTAATCATGACTATACAATGACCCACGCCTGTCCCATTTACATCCAAAGATGGGGTTGCTTACCAAATCAATGGTAAGACAACCATGTCAAAGGAAAAGAAAATGAACAAGAAAGACATTTGAGTAGGTAGATTACTTTTAGTTACTTTCTCCATTTCAAAACAAATATCCTTGCTATTTTCAAAACAAATACACACATTTTCAAACATCTTACAAACATTGAAAACATTTTCAAAAAGATCAACATATTTGTATACATTCTTACGAACGAGAATCATTACGAAGATTTCCTAAATAATGGCCTCTTTTACAAAATACTTTCAAAAAACCACACAAAGCATAATTTCAAACAAAAACAAGTGATCTAGAAAGTAACTAAGAGCCCATGGATAACCATGGATGAAAAGGGTGCTAATACCTTCTCTTTTCATAATCTACCCCCCGAACTCAAGAAACAAACTCAAAGGTCTTTCCTATGCTTTTTCACCTTTCATTTTGGATAAAAGAAAAGTCGGTGGCGACACTTGCTAACCGCAACAATTGTGATAAAACGCAAAACCTTCAAGTCAGTTCTCCCACCGTATCACAATACTCGATACTACACTAATTGAGGTTTTGTTTTTTGGGATATTTCGGTCGCCATTAAAGAGGCTTGTGCTGAAACAATGCCCGAGAAAACAAACCAGTGATATTGAGATCCTTAGAACCTAGTTACTATTACTAGGATAGGTTTGAGCCAACTAAACTTCAAGAGGGTACTTACCTATGAGACTCCATGCAAGCCTAAACCTATGGACTTGTTTGCTTTGTTTATGTATATTTACTTGTACATAATATCATAAACATCATAACATCATACTCATACTCACTAACCATTTCAAGGATTTTTGGGATTTATCTTTGTTCTTTTTTGTAGGACATGGATTCTATTCGCAGGAAAACCATTCAAGTCAATCTCGTAAGGATCCCTCTTCAACTTAAAGAGTTAGCATCAAGAATTCTTGAAAATTCTCCATTTACCAAAAGACATGATCGCCTGCTAAACTGACCTCCACCACTGATGAAGACATGATGAAGGTGATCTTTCAGTTCTTTGATCCTTTACACCATTGCTTCACATTTCCCGATTATCAACTTGTGCCAACTTTGGAAGAATTCTCACAACTATTGAGGATTCCCATCCTTAATCAACTACCTTTTAATGGTACAGAAAGAGATCCAAAGCCAAAAGAGACTGCTCAAGCTCTACACTTGCAACCATGTGATATGACAACTAATTGGGAAACAAGGAGTGGTGTCAAACGTTTCCTAGCAAAGTTCTTGTTTGAGAAAGCCCAAAACTGTTGGAACTCTTTGGATTTTCAAGCCTTTGAGGAAATTGTGGCTCTCCTCATCTATGGGATGGCTTTGTTTCGAAATCCTGACCAACTCATAGATGTGAACACCGTCAAAATCTTCATGTCTCGTAACCCGGTGCCTACTTTGCTAGGGGACATCCTACATTCCTTTCACACTCGTACTATGAGGAAAAGAGGTATCCTTGTGTGTTGCACTCCTCTATTGGCAAGATGGTTTATTTCACATCTTCTCTAATCTGTATTGAAGAACGAGCAAGGTTCAAGGTGGTCACATAGGTTGATGATGCTCAGACATTCAAATATTCATTGGTGTTCCCGCTCTTTGGAGAATGTTACTATCATTGACCGTTGTGGAGAGTTCCCTAATATCCCTTTGCTTGGCATTAGAGGAGGTGTCACTTACAACCCCTACTTAGCCCTACGACAGTTTGGTTACGCCCGGAGGGATGGTCCCCATGAGATTTTTATCAAAGGATTGGTATTCGACTACAAGAATCACAATCAAGGTTACCGTCAGAGGTTTATTCGAGCATGGAGGATGGTGAACAAGGTGGATAGCAAGACGCTAGGACACAAGAATTCCATTCCCCTCGAGCCTTACCTAAAATTTCTACGAGCTCATGCTCAGAAACTTGTGATGCCTTATCCATCTATCTTACCAGTCATCATGGAGCCCGTGGTTGAAGGAGATGTTCCCTACACTATACTCCACCCCGACATGCCTACCTCTCTCAAAGACTTACAAAAGGGTTGGATCCAGCTGAAGGAAGAACGAGATACTTTCGAGGCTCAATTATGTGCTAGTGAAAAGAGGGTCTTGGAGCTTACGAAGCAGCTACAAGAAGAGAAAAGTGTGAACGCTTATCTCGCGCCAAAGAGGATGCGTTCAGTCTTTTTATCTTAGAAAGTTACTTTTGTAAGCCCAAGAGGCATGATGTAATCTTTCTTGTTTGGTCTAATGAAAATTAAAGTTTGTTCATTCTTTTGTCTATAAAAATTCATATCTCATTAATCCTTGAAATCATTTGCATGTACATATTCCATGCATTATAACACGACAAGTTTTCGTATAACAGGTTTCCTTATCTTTCTTCTATTTATTTCAGCAAGATGGATCTAGAGAAAACTGTGACGGATCTCCAAGCCCAGAATTCCCAGTTTCAGGAAGCTCTACTAGCCCTAGCCAAGGGGCAGCAAGATATGATGGCTTTACTGGCCGTTAAGAAGAAGCCAAAGAAGAAAGCTTTACTCAACATGGGTAGAAGGTTAAAGGAGACAATCCGTCAAATCCCAGTAGGAGGAGACTCATCTAAAGAGGACGAGAACCAGGTTAGTAAGGTCAAGAGTACTCAGGCCGAATGTGCTAATGGTCAAGAATCTAATGATGATTATTTCAACGAGCAGTATCCACCCGCTGATATCAAATACAAGCAGTTAAAAGACAGATTGAAAGTTGTTAAAATCCATGCCGTCCCCGGTTTAGATTTTGATGATTTGGGTTTGATCTCTGGGGTAGTCATTCCCCACAAATTCAAAATACCAATCTTTGCAAAGTAAGATGGGGTTTCTTGTCCAAAACTCCATTTGAAATCTTATGTGTGCAAGATACAACCGCACACTGCTGATAAGAAGCTCTGGGTTCACTTTTTCCAAGAGAGCTTGGTTGGAACTCAACTTGAATGGTTTTATCAGTTAGATGGTTCTCGTACCAATACTTTGGAGGATTTAGCTACTGCCTTCTACCATCAGTATCAGTACAACGCCGACTTGGCGCCAACGAGGGTTCAATTGCAAGACATGACCATGGGGAAAATGAAGGATTTAAGGAATATGCGTAGAAGTGGAGAGACATTGCTAGTAGGGTCCAACCTCCTTTGACTGATAGGGAGAACCTCGACATGTTCATGGGCACTTTATTTGGTCCTTTCTTTAATCTGTTGGTTGGCTGCTCTTCTTCTAGTTTCACCGAATTGATCTTAACCAACGAAAGAGTTGAAAGTGGCATCAAAAGTGGGAAGATATCGGTGGCATCTACTTCCACTCCCAATCCTATCAAGAAACCTTTTGCCACAAAGAAGGAAATCAATTATGTGTATGGGGCAAGGGCCCATACCAAGAAGAACGATCACATGTCTGTCAATGTTGTCCGAATCTCCAATCCAACTCCTACTCCAAGACCATCTGCAAGTCATCAATGTTTTGAAACTCCAAGAAGACAATTTACGAGGTTAGGCATGTAACTGTCTCAAGCCCTTCAACATTTGCTCAAGGATAATTTAGTGACATTACACGATCCTCCCGCCAACCCTGAAACCTTGTCACCAAAGTATAATCCGAACGCTAAATATGCTTACCATTCAAGAAGCCCCGGGCATGAGACTGACCAGTGTTGGGCCTTGAAGAATAAAATCCAGGATCTGATTGACAATAAGACTATTGAGTTTGATCCTCCTCCAATGCTGAATGTAATTACCGCTCTGATGTCGAAACATGACAAGAGTGTTAATGCTATTGAAGATACAATTTTTGTTACCTCTGTTGAAGAATTGACTACTCTGCTGAATGTAATCAAGAACAATCTGTTGAAAGCTGGGATCTTCCCTGGTTGTGAAAAAGACTGTGTGTGCTGTACAAGATAACTCAATGGATGTGAAGGGCTGAAGAAAGGCATTTAACGCCTGATGGATAGACACAAAATTCTATTTGAGAAAACCCCACTTGCCAAAAGTTTGATTGACAAATGTGAAGACCTCTCCATTATTACCATCTCAAACAAGCCTCTTAGGATCACCTCCAAAGGTCCTATTAGGATTTCAAATGAACCCACTGTTGCTCCATTAATAATTACCAATCTCAGACTGATTCCCTACTCTTTAAACAAAGCGGTACCATGGAATTACGGTGCTGAAGTGTTTTATCATGGGATTAAACAAGATGCCTGGATAGAAGAAGAAAAAGATGACAATATTGGCAACATAGTTGGCTCAAGCAAAGTAACTAGAACTGGGAGAATATTTTCACCCAGTATCTCAGCGCCAGTTGTTACAAAGACGCCCATCCGCATTACTACTGCCAAGCCAAGTACCGATACAAGAGGGAAGGAAAAGGTTGTTAAGCCTGATGTGATTGAAGTAACCTCCAAGGACGTAGCTGATGAAGAACCCTCTACTCGCGAGATGGACGAGATTTTGAAGATCATAAAAAGAAGCGACTTTAAGATTGTAGAACAGTTGGGGAAAACCCCTTCTAAGATTTCAATGTTGTCATTGCTGCTTTGCTCTGACGCCCATGCTCGAACATTAATCAAGTTTCTGAAAAAGGCTCATGTCCCCATGAGACAACAACAGACCAATTTGGGAATTGTGTGGCTAGACTGACAGCTGATAATGGTCTAGGATTTTCAGATACCGACTTAACGCCTCTTGGGAAGAATCACAATAAAACTTTACATGTTTCTGTCGAGTGGAAAAGGACTACATTAGCACATGTGCTAGTCGACACTGGTTCTTCTCTGAATGTATTACCCAAGGGGGCGTTAGACCGTCTTGACTGTGAGGATTTAGTCTTGAAGCCAAGTGATATCATTTTATGAGCATTTGACAGATCAAAGAAGACTGTTCATGGGGAGGTAGACCTGCCAATCAAAGTGGGCTCCAAAATCTTAAACTCCACCTTTTATATTATGGATATTCGTCCTTCCTATTCTTGTCTGTTAGGTTACTCGTGGATCCATAAAGCTGGGGCGGTAACCTCAACTCTCCACCAGAAACTCAAATATCCAGTCAAGGGCAGAATAGTCACCGTCTACGGAGAAGAAGAGTTTATGGTGAGCCACCTTAACTCTTTCAAGTACGTAGATATGGATGGAGAATTCATTGAAACCCCATGTCAAGCCTTTGAGGTTGTACCACCGATGATTGCTGCTACCAAATGTTCTTCTGATGAGTCTAAAGTTGTTAAGGCCACGCCAAAGATGGTTTCAGTCAAGGATTCCCGTGCGACAATTGAATAAGGAAACTGTGATACTTGGGGGAAACTCCTCGATATCCCATTTAAATAGGACACGTTTGGTTTGGGCTTCACCGTCAAAGATCAGAAGGAAGTGAGGCGTGCTCGTATTGGAAAGCCACCTCTCCGCATTGGAAGCCATGAAGTCAACACCATGGATGATTCTGAATAAGAAGCTACATTTGAAGACTGGGTATACCCTACTACAACGGAGATGAAGAATTGGCATGCAAAGGACTTTGTGCCCATCTCCTTCATTGAGGAGTAATCTACTAGTTATTGCTTCTTCTTTTTTCAAGAACATGTTGTCTGTAATATTTTAACAATGACTTTTAAGCCATGTGCATGGCCCAGGGCACTTTGGTCCATTTGTCAAGGGTTTTATTTATGTTCATCTAATCATATGATCATTCAGTACATTAGACTCTTTTGCATTCAAATATTTGTGTTCATTGTCTTTCCTTTCTTTCAAAATACATTTTTCAAAAATAGCCATGTATCTTACATGCACACACACACTCTTGCAGGTCCACATCCACTCTGGATCCCATTACCAATGACTCTACTATTGCCGACTATGACTTTGAATGTCCTATCAACCAAGCCGAAGACGAAGGCGAGGAAGATTGTGACATACCGAGAGAACTAGCCATACTTCTATTACCAGAGGAAAAAGTTATTCAACCGCATGAAGAGTCAGTTGAAGTTATCAACCTGGGTACTGAGTCAGATAAGAAGGAAATCAGAATTGGCGCTAATTTGGAAAGCAGTGTCAAGAGAAGGTTGGTTCAAATGTTGCGTGATCATGTGGAAGTATTTGCTTGGTCTTATGAAGATATGCCTGGGTTGGATACCGACATCGTAGTTCATTGTATGCCGACAAGATATGACTGCCCTCCTGTTAAACAAAAGGTTCATCGCATGAGGCCTGATATGTCTGAAAAGATCAAAGCTGAAGTGATGAAATAATTTGATGCAGGGTTCCTAGCTATAACATCATATCCTTAATGGGTTGCCAATGTGGTGCCAATGCCAAAGAAAGACGGGAAAGTTCGCATGTGCGTAGACTATAGGGATCTGAATAGGGCAAGCCCCAAGGATGACTTCCCTCTACCATACATTGACGTCTTAGTTGATAATACTGCTCAACATAAAGTCTTCTCTTTCATGGATGGCTTCTCAGGCTATAATCAAATAAGGATGGCTCCCGAAGACATGGAGAAGACTACTTTCGTTATGCAATGGGGCACTTTCTGCTACAAGGTCATGTCGTTCGGTTAAAGAATGCAGGGGAAACATATCAAAGGGCTATGGTAGCTTTATTTCATGACATGATTCATCATGAAATAGAGGTATATGTGGATGATATGATTTCCAGATCACAAACCAAAGAAGAACATCTCGATCACCTGTATAAATTATTCGAGAGGCTGAAGAAGTACAAGCTGAGGTTAAACCCTAAAAGTGCACGTTTGGAGTACGATCTTGAAAGCTTCTAGGTTTTGTTGTCATCAATAAAGGCATTGAAGTTGATTCTGCCAAGGTAAAGGCCATCCAAGAAATTCCGGTCCTACATTCTAAAAAGGAAGGATTCTTGGGTCGTCTCAATTACATTTCCTGTTTCATATCTCACTTGACTGCTACTTGTGAGCCAATCTTCAAACTCTTGAAGAAAGTTCAGGTAGTCAGATGGAACGATGAATGCCAAGCTGCTTTCGACAAAATCAAAGAATATCTACAAGAACCTCATATTCTCATGTCTCCAGTTGAAGGAAGACCCTTGATCATGTACTTGACAGTATTAGAGAACTCTATGGGGTGTGTTTTAGGCCAACATGACGAGTCTTGCCGAAAAGAGCATGCTATTTATTACCTGAGAAAAAAGTTTACCGACTGTGAAACTAGATATTCACTGCTCGAGAAAACTTGATGCGCTCTGGCATGGGCTGTTCGCCGGCTAAGACAGTATATGTTGACTCATACCACTCTGTTGATTTCTAAGATGGACCCAATCAAGTACATCTTTGAGAAACCTGCCCTTTCCGGATGGATAGCCAGATGGCAAATGATCTTGACTGAGTACGACATTCAATACACGACTCAAAAGGCCATCAAAGGAAGTGTACTAGCAGATCATTTGGCCCATTAAGCTATGGATGATTATCAGTCAATGAACTTCGATTTCCCTAATGAGAACATCATGATGGTAACCGACTGTGCGAAAAGGGATCCCGATGGACTATGGTCTTCAATGGGGCTTCCAACGCCTTAGGTAACGGAATTGGTGTTGTGATCATCTCTCCGGAAGGTTGCCACACTCCTTTCACTGCCATACTATGCTTCGATTGCACAAACAATATGGCTGAGTATGAAGCATGCATCTTAGGTTTGTAAGCTGCTATTGACTAAAGGATCAAGCATTTGGATGTGTTCGGGGATTCCGCCCTAGTGACCAGCCAAGTAAAAGGAGATTGGGACACTAAACACCCTAGTCTTATCCCTTACAAGGAACTCGTGCTATCCCTAATTCCTTACTTTGAAGAGATAATTTTTGAGCACTTCTCTAGGGAAGAAAACCAGTTGGCTGACGCTTTGGCAACCATGTCTTCAATGTTCAAGGTCAGATAGGACAATGAAGCCCCTATGATAACAATTGAAAGATTCGATGAACCTGCACATTGCTACGAGCTTGACGCCGATGCAGAAAAGCCTTGGTACCATGAGGTGATGAGATACGTTGAAGCACAAGAGTATCCGGAGGGGGAATCTATCAATGACAGAAAGTTCTTACGAAGATTTGCAGCCAAATTATTCCTAAGTAACGGGATATTGTACAAGGGCAACCATGATTCAACTCTACTCCGGTGTGTGGACAAGAAGGAGGAAGAGGAGATCATGGAAGACATGCACGATGATCTATTCGGTACTCACTCAAGTGGACATATGATGGCTAAGAAAATATTAAGAGCCAGTTACTATTGGTCAACGATGGAGACCGATTGCCATCAACATTCAAGAATTTGTCACAAATGCTAAATCTACGCTGACAAGGTCCATGTTCCTCCTACCCCTCTGAATGTCATGACCGCTCCGTGGCCATTTGCAATGTCAGGCATTGACATGATTGGAGAGATCAAGCCCACAGCTTCCAACGGACATCGCTTCATTCTTGTTGCTATCGACTATTTTACCAACTGAGTCGAAGTCGCCTCATTTTCCTCAGTCACCAAGAATGTGGTAGCCAAATTCATCAAACACAACCTCATCTGCCATTATGGTATCCTCTAAAGAATCATCACTAATAATGGGACTAACCTCAACAATGCTATGATCACTGAGCATTGCACTCAGTTTAAGATCAAGCATCACAACTCTTCTCCGTATAGACCAAAAATGAATGGCTCAGTCGAAGCGGCCACAAAAAATATCAAGAAGATTGTGCAGAAAATGGTAGTAACCTATAAGGATTGGAATGAGATGTTGTCGTTTGCTCTGTATGGCTATCGTACTTCAGCTAGAACATCAACTAGGGCAACTTCCTTTTCTCTAGTCTATGGCATGGAAGCTGTTTTTCCAGTAGAAGTTCAGATTCCCTCGTTGAAAATTATGAATGAGGCAGGCCTAGGCGAAGACGAGTGGATTCAAACGAGATTGGATCAGCTGAACTTGATTGACGAAAAACGGTTAGTTGTTGTTTGCCATGGTCAGACTTACCAAAAGCAGATGATCAAGGCTTTCAACAAAAATATCAAGCCTTGAATATATCAAGTTGGTGACTTGGTGATAAAACATATCATTTTACCATAAGGCGACCCCAGAGGCAAATGGACCCCCACCTATGAATGGCCATTTGTTGTCAAGAGAGTTTTCTATGGTGGTGCCATGATGCTGAATACCATGGATGGTGAAGACTTCCCACATCCTATAAACACGGATATAGTTAAAAAATACTACACATAAGAGACCCGCTAAGTTGACACACCTAAGAAAAATAAGGGCATCCCAGCAAACCAAAAGGTTAGGGAAAAAATTAGGGATATATGCAAAAGATTGTACACCTGGCAAGTTGAAAACCCGAAAGGGCGACTTGGGCAAAAAAGGGTATCCTGGTGGGCTGAAAACCTGAAAGGGCGGTCCAGGAAAAAGTTAAGGATTAAAAGCGTATGACTATGTCCCGTGGAATCAACACAATCAATTTTATCACCAAGCTCCAGGTTCAAACGGTCCAAGATCAATCCAATCAACTTCCATCAACGGCAAGGGACATTCGAAGACATTGGGGCAATAGTAGAGTTCGAAGGAAATGAGATCATTTCACATGGCTATTTGTTTTCATTCTCAATTTTGTTTTCCTTTCGACGATTTCCTCTTACTAGGATTTTCGTCTCTCTGTACAAAAACGCTTATTAATGGGCAAAATATCAATACAAATATACTTTGAAGTGCGAAATTTCTGTCTTTGTTTTGAATACAAATTTGTCCAATGACTAAAATTGAATGAACATATGCATATGAACATAATTAAAACTATTTGGCACATGTGTCCTGCTAAGCAGCAGCAAGCATCTCTTTAATGTATATGAAATATCCCCCACAGAGTTATCTCATTATCCTTATCCCCATAAGGACGGCTACAATAAACCTTTCCCCAACAGAATTTCCCATAAAGTCTCTTTGCATAGGATAATCCCCAACCAGAGTCTCAATCTCTTGGCAGCCCTCTCTCCAACTAAGTCAATTTTTGACAGTTGAAGCCTCGTGGAACTTTTCCTAAAAGAAACTCACTTCCCCAACAGGGTTTTATTTCCCCAACAGGTTTTATTTCCCCAACAACAACCGAGGAACCACAAAATTCCCTAGCCGAGTACATCCTCCCAGTCGAGTCTGTATTCCCCCGGCATAGTCTATCTTCTCCAACAAACGACGAGATAGCATAACTCCCCATCCAAGTTCAAATTTCCTCAACATACAACAATCAAGACACCACATAATTCCCCAGTTGAGCCTATCTTCCCAAGCTGAGTATATCTTCCCCAACCAAGGCTATTATCCCCAAACGGAGTCTATCCTCCCCAGTTGAGTGTATCCTCCCCAAGATGAGTCTGTCCTACCCGACTGAGTCCACACTCTCCAGTTTGAATTTTCCTTTCAGATTATTGCAAATCATAGGGTCATATCCCCTGATCCCCAGTAAAGCCGTCAGCAAAGCCTTTACTATTTCCAAAAAGATACTATGAAGCCTGGACCCGACTAGATATTAGCACAATTTTCAAGTTATTACTGAAGCCTGGACCCGATCATATAATAATTTTAATTCTTCAATTGCCGAAGCCTGGGCCCGACCAGATATCAGTTTAATTCCTACAAAATCATTGGCAAAACTCCTCTTCTCCAGTAGAGTTTGCCACTATCCCTAGTAATTAACTGAAACCTAGACTCGACCATATAACAGTTTGAGTATCTGAAACATAGACCCGACCAGATAGCAGTTGATATCAATTTCAAGATATTATGAAACCTGGACCTGACCGGATAATAGTCTAACTCTTCAAAGATATAAAAGAACCTGGACTCAACCCGACCAAGGTTTAACTTCTTTTCCCCAATAGAGTTTGCCTCTGCCCCAACAAATTACGGTGAAGCCCAGATCCGACCAGATATCAGTTTTCAATTTCATCTTTTCGAGCAAGTTGTTGTGAATCCTGGATCTAACCAAATAGCAATTACCCTCAGAGATTCGTTGTAAACTTGGAAACCGACCAAAAAATAACTAAATCCCCAAATAGTTTATTGTGAAACCTGGACCCGACCAGATAGCAATTGACCTCATCAACCTCAGAAATCTGCAAAGCCTGGACCCGACCAGATAACACTTTTTCAAATAGTTTATTGTAAAGCCTGGAGCCCAACCAGATAACAATTAATTGTGATCCCCAGAGAGACACTATGAAGCCTGGACTCGACCAGATAATAGTACAACTTTCCAAAAACCATGAAACCTGGACCCGACCAGATAGTAGTTACCACTTCAAGTTGCTGCGAAGCCTGGATCTGACCAGATAACAGTTAACTTCCGTATCCCCAGCAAGTTGTTGTGAAGCCTGGATCCGACCAGATAACTATTCAATTTCGAGAAAATTTTCTGCAAAGCCTGGAATCCGACCAGATAACATTTAACTCGTTTCTTCCCCCAGTAAGTTGCCGTGATGCCTGGATCCGACCATATAGTAGTTAACTACTTCATCCTTAATAAGCTGTGAAGCCTGGATCCGACTAGATAACAACTGACATTCAAGAGATATTCCCCAATGGAAATCAGGGATTCAACCCCCCAGAATTTCCTTAGCGGCAATCAAGGATTTATTTTCCCGGACAAAAACATACATATCACATTCACACATCATAGCATGTACATACCATATGCATTTAACATAATACCACATCTGGTGAACATCATGCAAGCATCTGCATTTTACTAACTCTTTTTCTCACTGGTAAAACATTAAGTTTTAGTATAAATCAACAAGAGATTTTTGTTGATACTTCTTCCAGTATTTACCAACATTCCTCCAAATGGCATCTATAATCCCATTCACCATCCATCTTCGAGTACAAATTGCTGGGCACTCTAGTGTTCAATCATCTTTCACCTTTAAGTCACGAATAGCGGATCCGCCAATCTAACTCTTCAGGTTTAAGAAGATTGAACAGGGGCAGCTGTTGTACCCAAAAATTTTCCCTCTCATTTATCAAGTAATCTCTCACAAGATCTCTCTTGGTTCAAGACTGCACTAGGGTTGATCAACTCAAGACACCTCCTTAAGCACTGATGACCAAAATTAGGGTTTGAGATTGCACAGGGATAATTGAACTTTAAATGCTTCATATGACTTTCATGGATCATTGTGGACCCCCAAGATTACTCATGTCAAGTTTCAAACCATGGATCACACTTTTGCTCAGTCAATTGAACAGTTGACCTAAAAATCAGTTGTATTGGGGAAAAAATCAACTATGGCCAATTTACAGTCAAACTTCATAATTTTTTATCCATATCAACATTATAAACTCACATGTATCATTTGATCAAGTTTGGACCATAATTCCTCAAGAAATTTGATCAGGTCATCAAAAGGGCAAAATGGTCAAAATTAGGGTTTTGATTGAGAAAGGGCAATTTCTGATTTTTGACCTAGCAAATGGCCAATTGGTTTGAAGCATGATTTCAAGAGTTCAATTGAATCATTTTGACCTAATTGCATGACCCAAAACATTGCTCAAGATCAATTGGATTAATAGTGAATTTTCAGTCAACTGATCAAAAGTCAACTATACACTGAAAAGTCAAACTTTGACTTTTTGGTCAAAATTCAATGTCAAAGATCACAATTCATCAAAACATGTCAAAATATGAAACTTATTCATCAAGAAATCAAAAAGTCAAGATTTCATTTTGAAAAGCAAAAGTTTTCTAACTTTGAAATTTTTCTAAGTGTTTAAAACTTCATGTTTTTTCATAACTTTGAACCATTTTTTCACCATGATGCAAGAGAATTCAGAAGAAACATTCAACATGAAATTTGTAGATCTCCATGATATCTACAACATTGATTTACACAACTTCTTCTCAAAATTCTTGGATCTCAAGTTATTAATTCACAAAGTCATGGTCTTGAAATTGAACACTTAGTGAAATTTTGCCCTAGTTTTGGTTAGGATTTTGACCTAACTTCATGGCACTTTTTCATATAGTTCCAAGGGGAATTTTCAAAAGTGATTCAAAGAGGGGTTGTAGATCACATTACAAGATTTCCAAAATATCCAAGAACCCCTTGAGATCATTCTTGAGCAGGGAGAATCGAAGAGAGGAAGTTAGGGTTTTCAGACTTGAAATAAAAGTCATTTTGTGATGAACAAGAATTCAATTTCAAACCTATGCTACACAATCTTGCTTTGCAGGCCTCTAAACCTCAAGATCTCTCCATAATAAGAAGATTACACTTGCTTTTAAGCTATTATCCACTTGATTCAAGCTTTATCCAAGTAAATTTTCCATTTATGGCACAAAGTAACCATTTCATTCTTGTAAAGAGGCTTTAATCACAAAGTCAATGCATTGAGCTTTGCACTTGTTCCTTCTGATCACAAGCAATGTCAAAGGAAAAAGAAACATGTCTAGAGCCTCCCATAAACTCAGTCCATGCTTGTACTATGCCTTGAAACCATATTGTCACTTTTCTTCAAAATCAAGAAACATAGCCATAAGGCTATATCTTGTATTTCTGACCTCCTCAAGTGAAAAAATCTTTTCCATATAATTATAAAAGTATATTGCAACATAACACAGGATTGAACAAGCTCACAAACTCCCTAAAAACTCAGATTGCACAAAACCTCCATTTTTGTGTCATTTCTAACTTTGAACTTCAATCTTCAAAACCACTCGTGCGTTTCTTGTTTTAACACTTTCAAAAGCTTCTTAGCATCATACACAAACCATTCCAATACCTGTTTGCAAACTGTAACACCATTTATACCATCCTCCATAACCAAAAACATAGTTCTGCATCTTGACTTCTCCAGACCATTCCATCCATCCTCAGCTCAAGCCAACCATTGCATTAGCTTCCTAGAGGTCCAAGGAAGCTAACTTGATCATCACCACTGCCTGAAACAAGCTCAAATCCATTTCACGATTTCCAGTTTTAAGGTATTTTTCTTGAACTTCTATCTTCATATTTAGGCATTGTTAAGCTTCGATTTGTGAAGATAAAATGTAGATAACATTGCCACGAAGCCGTACATATCCATAGTTTGCATTTATATGGCCTGAGCTTAGAGAATTTTAGAGTTGAAGTTTTCTGAAATTTTTAGGTTTTAAATTAGGGCCAAAAAAATTCTCATTCATCTTTGACTGTTAGCTTAAGTTATTTATATGGTTGGATTCGTAGGAAGAAATTCCACAACTTTCATGTTTGAAATTTTCATTTTTGTTGAGAGATGAAGAAGATACAGGTCCTTTGGATGGAGGTTGAAGATGAAGTGTAATAAGGGCGAGTTTTGTGTTATGTATTTATCCTTTCACAAGTAGCAAACACTAATCAAAGACTAAACAAAGCATGAAAAATCAATACACTTGCACACAAGCACCCCTAGGGTAAATCCACTTGGTTGCCTTACAAAAAATGGCCATATTATGCATGTGAGGTATCTTAACAAAAACAAGCAAAAACACAAGATCATAGTCCCTCGATGACGCTATCTATGTTGCCTTTTCAAAATGATCTTAGTCCCTAAGGAAAGATGCTAAAATACCTTACAACATTGCTAATCATGGTTATAGGATGTCCCACGCCCGTCCCGTTTACATCCAAAGATAGGGTTACTTACCAAATCAATGGTAAGATAACAATGTCAAAGGAAAGAGGAAATAAACATGAAAGACTTTTGAGTAGGTAGATTGTTCCTTGTTTCTTGCTCAATTTCAAAACCAAAAACATCCTTGCTATTTTCAAAACAAACACCAACATTTTGAAGGAAGAAAAACATATTTCAAACTTGAAAACATTTGCAAAAGATCAACACTTTGTATACATTCTTACGAACGAGAATCATTACAAAGTTTGCCTAAACAATGGCACCTTTTCAAAATACTTTCAAAAACCACACAAAGCACAATTTCAAACAAAAGCAAGTGATTTAGAAAGTAACTAAGAGCCCATGGAAAACCATGGATGAAAAGGGTGCTAATACCTTCCCTTTTCATAATCTACCCCCGGAACTAAAGAAACAATCTCAAAGGTCTTTCCTGTGCTTTTTCACCTTTCCTTTTGGATAAAAGAAAAGTCGCTGGAGACTCTTGATAACCGCAACATTTGCGATATAACGCAAAACACCCAAGTCAGTTCTCCTACCACATCATATTATCACCGCTCTTATGCCCAAGCACGACCATGGTGTTAATGCTGTTGAAGATGATGTGTTTGTTGTTGTTATTGATGAACTTGTTACTCCTCTCCTAACCGTTAAAAGGAACATGTTGAAGGCCGGTTTATTTCCGAGTTGTGGCGAAGGCTGCCACTTCTGTTTATCCCTACCGAATGGTTGTCATTTATTGAAGGTAGGTGTCTAGCGCATGACGGATGACAAAGAGATTTTGTTTGAAAAGAATCTCGTTCCAACCATTGCTTACAAGGATGTTTCAATAGTAACCATTTCGACCAATCCTCCCAGGGTCTCCACGAAAAGACTCGTTAGGATTACATCTGTTCCGAAGGTAACTCCACCGATAATTAATATGCCAGGGCTGATCCCGTACTCCTCTTACAAAACTGTTCCTTGGAACTATGGGGGTGAGGTCTACTACCACGGTGTCAAGCAAGAATGGATGGCTATTGAAGACCTGGTTTTTGAGAGGGCTGACCCCGACATTCGCAACATTGTGGGAACCAGGAAAATAACCAGAAGTGGAAGAGTGTTCTCCCCTGAGATTGCTCCTTCGAAAACTATTACCGATCCTGTGATCATTCCTGCTTTTGTTCCTACTGATACTACTACTACAATTCCTGTAGTTACCCCTGCTGACACCTCTATCGCTGAGTCGACCGAGACTCGGGGAAAATGCATTTTGGTTGAACCTGTCCAGATGAAGGAGAAATCAATATCTATCCTAGAGGCTTCCAAGAAGGAGATGGAAGAAATTTTGAAAATTATAAAGAGAAGTGACTACAATGTAGTCAAACAGCTAGGGCAGACCCCTTCAAAGATTTCTATGCTAGCTTTACTGTTGTGCTCCGAAGCTCATACGAAGGCCTTGGTGAAATTTCTTAAAACTGCCCATGTGCCACAAGAAACCTCTGCTGACCAATTCGAAGATTGTGTGTCCAGTTTGACAGCTGATAACGGTTTGGGCTTTTTTGATGCTGACCTGACACCTAGAGGGAGGAAACACAATGAGGCATTGCATTTATCTGTCGAATGCAGGGGAACTACTTTGGCCCATGTCCTGGTAGATATTGGTTCATCATTGAATGTGTTGTCTAAGAAGTCTCTAGATAAACTAGACTGTGAAGGTTTGACCTTAAAACCCAGCAACATAGTGGTAAGGGCCTTCTACGATTCGAAGAGAATGGTACACGGGGAGGTGGACATCCCCATTAAAGTTGGAACTCAGACCTTTGATTCAACTTTCTATGTGATGGATATTCGCCCTTCCTATTCCTGTTTATTGGGCCAACCTTGGATTCATGACGCTGGTGCCGTCACCTCTACATTACATCAGATGTTGAAGTACCCAATCAAGGGAAAAATCATCATTGTTCATGGAGAGGAGGAATATATGGTCAGTCACCTGAACTCCTTCAGATATATGGAAATGCGTGGTGAATTCATCGAAACTCCGTGTTAGCATTTCTAGGAAGTCCCACAAATAGTTGCAGCAACCAAGACTGTTTCCAAAGTTCCGAAGATTACCAGACCTCCGCTGAAGATGGTTTCTCTAAAAGATGCCAAGGAAGTAGTCGAAGAAGGTGGGTGTACCATTTGGGGCCAACTCCCGGATATTCCCTATAAATCTGACAAATTTGCTTTGGGTTTTACTTCAGGAGCCCAGAAAGATGTTCGTCGTGCTCGTGTCGGGGAACCACCTTTGCGGATCAGCAACTATGCAGTCAACACAGTGGAGGATAGTGATGACAGATGTGACCTGGAAGAATGGATTTTTCCAACTATCAGCGGAGGACTCAACAACTGGGAAGCCAAAGAATTTGTTCCTATTACTTTTATCCAACAGTAATTATCTTTAAATTTTTGTCATACTTGTAATAATTAAACCATTTAGACTTTTAAAACCTTGTGTCTTACCCAAGGCACAATGGCCCATTTGTAAGGGTTGTTACTTCATTTTCATATGTCATCAATGAATCATGGACGTTTTTGCATGCAAATTTTACGCTCTTTGTTCTTATTTTTCTACATTTTTATTTTTTCAAAGATAGCTATGCTCTTACACACACTCACATATCAAAATTTAGATCCACATCCACTCAGGATCCCATGGGTAACAATTCTTTTATGGCCTATTGTGACTTTGAAAATCCAATCTACCAAGCCGAAGACGAAGGTGAGGAAGATTGTGCGGTGCCAGGGGAACTAGACAGGTTACTACAACAGGAAGAAAGGACCATACAGCCCCACGAAGAACCGGTTGACACAGTTAACTTAGGTACCAAAGAGGACAAGAAAGAAGTCAATGTAGGAGCCGATCTAGAACCTAATGTCAAGAAGCGCTTAACTCAGTTACTACAGGACTATGTGGAGTTCTTTTCCTGGTCATACGAAGACATGCCAGGACTTAACGCTGATATCGTGGTCCATCATCTACCGACAAAAGAAGACTGCCCTCCGGTAAAACAGAAAGTCTGTCGCATGCGGCCAGAAATTTCAGAGAAGATCAAGACTGAAGTCATGAAGCAATTCAACACCGGATTTTTAGCTGTCACCTCCTATCCACAATGGGTCGCCAATGTTGTTCCAGTTCCTAAAAAGGACGGTAAAGTACGCATGTGTGTGGATTACAGAGATTTGAATAGGGCAAGCCCTAAGGATGATTTCCTGCTTCCCCATATCGATATTTTGGTTGACAATACCGCACAACATAAAGTGTTCTCATTTATGGATGGTTTCTCAGGCTATAATCAAATCAAAATGGCACCCGAGGACATGGAGAAAATGACCTTCATCACCCAGTGGGCACGTTCTGTTACAAAGTTATGCCATTCGGTTTGAAAAATGCTGGGGCGACTTATCAGCGTGCCATGGTAGCTCTATTTCATGACATGATCTATCACGAAATAGAGGTATATGTGGATGACATGATAGACAGGTCTCAAACTGAAGAGGAACATCTTGACCATTTGCAGAAACTGTTTGAAAGGCTAAAGAAATACAAACTAAGGTTGAACCCGAGTAAATGCACATTTGGAGTGAGGTCCGGTAAACTCCTAGGCTTCATCGTCAGCGGTAAAGGTATCGAAGTGGACTCCGCAAAGGTAAAAGCAATACAAGAAATTCCTACTCCTCACACCGAGAAGGAAGTCAGAGGATTCTTAGGACGACTAAACTAGATCGCCAGATTCATTTCTCACATAACCGCTACTTATGAACCAATCTTCAAATTACTGAAGAAAGGTCAAGTGTTGGATTGGAATGACGACTTCCAAGCTTCCTTCAACAGGATCAAAGAGTACCTTCAAAAGCCTTCTGTTTTGATGCCACCAGTCGAGGGAAGACCTTTGATCATGTATCTAACTGTCTTGGAAAATTCAATGGGGTGTGTGCTGGGGTAGCATGACGAGTCTGGCCAAAAAGAGCATGCAATTTACTACCTGAGTAAAAAGTTTACCGACTGTGAAACCAGATATTTACTGCTCAAGAAAACTTGTTGCGCTCTGGCATGGGCTGCTCACGGCTAAGACATTATATGTTGACCCATACTACCTTATTCATATCCAAGATGGATCCAATTAAATGCATATTCGAGAAGCCCGCCCTCTCTAGAAGAATAACAAGATGGAAGATGATCCTGACTGAATATGACATTCAATAAACTACCCTAAAAGCAATAAAGGGCAGTGTGCTAGCCGATCACCTTGCTCATCAGGCCGTAGATGACTACCAGTCCATGAAATTCGAGTTCCCAAATGAAGACATCATGTTGGTAAACAATTTTGAAGAACTCAGACCATATGACGGACCTGAACAAGGATCCCGATAGACCTTGGTTTTTGACGGAGCTTCCAACACACTCGGCAATGGTATAAGTGTTGTGATCATATCCCCTGAAAGATGTCATACTCCCTTCACCGCAAGACTTTATTTCAACTGTACCAATAATATGGAAGAATATGAAGCGTGTATTATGGGTCTTAAAGCCGCCATTGATTCTGGAATCAAGTCCTTAAGAGTATTTGGAGATTCAGCCTTAGTCATCAGTCAAATCAAAGGAGAATGGGACACGAAGCACCCTAATGTCATCCCCTACAAAGAATATGTGTTGACATTAATCCCACATTTTGAGGAAATTACTTTTGAGAATTTTCCACGAGAGGAAAATCAACTAGCGGACGCGCTAGCCACTATGTCATCCATGTTTAAAATCAAGTGGGATAACAAGGCTCCCCAGATCACCATTGAGCGGATGGATGAACCAGCTTACTATCATGAGATCGATACTGAAGAAGTAGTGGATAAGCCTTGGTTATATGAAGTTAAGAGGTATCTCGAGGCCCAAGAGTATCTGGAGGGAGCTTCAGTCAATGATAAGAAGTTCTTGAGAAGATTCTCTGCTAAGTTCTTCCTCAGTAATGGCATTCTCTACAAGCGCAATCATGACTCTACTTTGCTTAGTTGCATAGACAAGAGTGAGGCAGACAAGATCATGGATGATCTACATGAAGGCACTTTTGGCACCCATTATAGTGGGCACACGATGGCTAAAAATATCCTACGGACGGGGTACTACTGGTCTACCATGGAAGCAGGTTTCCATCAGCATTCACGAACCTGTCACAAGTGTCAGATCTATGCTGACAACGTACATGTGCCTCCAGTTCCTCTAAATATCCTGACTTCTCCCTGGCCATTCGCGATGTGGGGCATCGACATGAATGGAGAAGTCAAGCCTACAGCTTCTAATGGACACCGCTTCATCTTGGTTGCCATTGACTACTTCACGAAGTGGGTTGAGGCAGCTTCTTTCGCTTATGTTACCAAGAACGTTGTGGCCTGATTCATCAAATAGAATATCATATGTCAGTATGGTATCCCAGAGATAATCATTACGGATAATGGTACCAATCTCAACAATACTATGATTGCCGCACTATGCGCGCAATTCAAAATCCAGCACCATAAATCTTCTCCTTACCGGCCTAAGATGAATGGCATTGTCGAAGTCACAAATAAAAACATCAAGAAGTTTATACAAAAAATGACATTGACCTACAAGGACTGGCATGAGATGTTACCATTTGCTCTCCATGGTTACCGTACCATGGCGTGCACGTCAACAGGGGAAACTCCTTTCTCTTTGGTATACGGTATGGAAGTCGTCCTACCAATTGAAGTCCAAATACCTTCTCTGAGAATCATAAAAGATGCAGGGATGAATGAAGATGAATGGATTCAAACTCGACTTGACCAGTTGAACTTGATTGATGAGAAGAGGCTTACGGCTGTCTATCCTGGTCAGATGTACCAAAAATGTATGATCAAAGCTTTTAATAAGAAAGTCAGACGTCAGGTATATCGGGTTGGTGACTTGGTAATCAAGCGTATCATATTTCCACAAGGTGATCCTAGGGGAAAATGGACTCCTACATACGAAGGACCATTTGTGATCAAAAGCATATTCTCTGGTGGAGCAATGATCTTAACCACTATGGATGGCGATGAACTTCCACATCCTATAAATGCGGACATAGTTAAAAGATACTACGCATAAAAAGACCCGCTAGGTCGACTGGCCTAGGAAAAAATTAGGGATAAAATACAAAAAGAATTTGTACACCCGGCAAGCTGAAAACCTGAAAGGGCGGCTTGGGAAAAAAAGGGTATCCCGGTGGACTGAGAACTCGAAAGGGCCGTCCAGGAAAAAGTTAGGGAATTAAAGCATATGACTATGTCCCATTGAATCACCTTACAGACAAACTTCAGTATCGACTGACAAACTCAAATGGTTCTAATCAATCCAATCAACTTCGGACAAAGCAGCGAGTGGACGAGATGCGCAGAGACATGAAGGCTATAGCAGAATGGGAACCCCATGGGATTATTTCACATAGATATATTTTCTTTGTATCAATTTTCATTTTCTACGACGACACTCCCTTACTAGGATGTTCATCTCGTTGTACAAAAAATATATATTCAAGTTAATACAAAGATATTCCTTTGAAAGTGCAAAACTATCTGTTTTTCTTTTATTTCCGTGTTTTGTTTACAAAAACGTCCAATGATTATTTTTGAACATATGCATTTAAACGTGATTACTGCTTACAAATGAGCAAAAAAAAGGAACAGAAAATTGAAAGAAAATCACTAATGGCTTTAAGAAATAGGATAACATCTATAGACCATTCCACAAAATTCCCCGCAGGTACTTTTTCCAGCAAGAGCGGAAACCATGAAATCCCACTACAAGATCACTAAATATCTCCAGTATGCAACATAATGGTATCAAGTGCTCTCACATCCCCGACGGAACAAAACTTCCAGTTACCGCTCCAAAGATTCCCCAGTGAAAGTCGCACAGTTTCTCAGGATTCCCCAGTAGGATTTCACGAGGTCCACAAGCAAGGCACGACGTTTCCCTTTCACAACAGAGTTTATTTCTCCAATAAATGGAAACTCATCCATCGACACTTCAACTTCAAAATATGAAGACTTACACTCCTCATTCCCAATAATACTCAAGGATTTATTTTCCCCGACTCCAGTAACACTGTGGAATTACAATTAATGTGTCCATACATTACATCAATACGTCATAGCATTGAAAACACAGATGCACACAGCGTGATCTCATTTATTTTGAGAAAACAACATTATACCATGCATTGCATACATCATCGCATTGCATGCAACTAACCCTTCACTTTTTCAGGAAAGATCAATCAACAGAAAATTATCGTCAAATTTTCAACAATCAATTATAGATCAATTCCCGAGAAAGGACTAGTCGACCATCTACATAACAAATATTTCCTTCAGACCCATGCTGGTTCAGTCTAAATTTCTCAACAGTTTATTCTGATTCTTTCCCGCAGACGCTTTCTTGGTTCATACGCCTTCTCTGGTTCAGATAAATCTCTCAACGATTTATTCTGATTCTTCTCCGGATTCCTTCCGGTTCAGTTTAAATCTCTCAACGGTTTATTCTGATTCTTTCCCGCAGACGTTTTCTCTGGTTTAGATAAATCTCTCAATGATTTATTCTGTTTCTTCTCCAGAGCCCTTCCGGTTCAGTTTAAATCTCTCAACGGTTTATTCTGATTCTTTCCCACAGATGTTTTTTCTGGTTCAGATAAATCTCTCAATAATTTGTTCTGATTCTTCTCCAGATCCCTGCCGATTCAGTTTAAATCTCTCAAAGGTTTATTCTGGTTCTTTCCCGCAGACGTTTTCTCTGGTTCAGATAAATATTTCAATAATTTGTTCTGATTCTTCTCCAGATCCCTGCCGGTTCAGTTTAAATCTCTCAACGGTTTATTCTGATGCTTTCCCGCAGACGTCTTCTCTGGTTCAGATAAATCTCTCAACAATTTATTCTGATTCTTCTCCAAATCCCTTCTGGTGTAGATAAATCTCTCAATGATTTATTCTGATTCTTTCCTAGTAGGCACTTTCTATGGTTAAGATAAATCGCTCAAAATATCTACTCTAATTCTCTCCACTTAAAGAATATTCAAGACCTCTTTTGGTTCAGTTTAAACCTCTCAACGGTTTATCCTGATACTTTCCAAATGAACATTTATGGTTCAGATAAATCGCTCCAAGATTTATTCGGATTCTTCCCAGTCAAACAACATACAAGACTTCTTCTAGTTTCAGATAAATCGCTCAAAAGATTTGTTCCGATTCTTTTCCAGTTGAAATCAAGTTCAGACTTAGTCTATTTTCTGTCAACAGTCACCTTTGGATGGCATCTACAAGCCCATCTTCGGCAAATCTCCATCATTACTCCAAATGGCATCTATAATCCCATTCACAATTCATCTTCGAGTGCAAATTTCTGGGCACTCTAGTGTTCAATCATCTTCCACCTTCAAGTCACGAATGGCGGATCCGAAAATCTAACTCTTCAGGTTTCATAAGATTGAACAGGGGCAGATGTTGTATCCCAAAATTTTCCCTATGATTTATCAAGTATTTTTCTCACAAGATCTCCTTTGGTTCAAGACTGCACTAGTGTTGATTAGCTCAAGACACCTCCTCAAGCTTTGATGACTGGAATTAGGGTTTGAGACTGCACAAGTATAATTGAACTTTTAATGTCTCATATGACTTTCATGGATCATTATGGACCCTCAAGATTTCTCATGTCAAGTTTTAAGTCTTGGATCACATTTTTGCTCAGTCAATTGATCAGTTGACCTAAAAATCAACTTTATTGGGGAAAAAGTCAACTATGGTCAATTTACAGTCAAACTTCATAAGTTTTTATCCATGTTAACATTATGAACTCATATATGTCATTTTATCAGGTTTGGACCATAATTCCTCAAGAAATTTGATCAGATCATGAAAAGGGCAAAATTGTCAAAATTAGGGTTTTGACTGAGACATGGCAATTTCTGATTTTTGACCTAGCAAATGGTTATTTGGTTTGAGAAATGATCTCAAGGTTTCAAATGAATCCTTTTAACCTAATGGTATGACTCATAACTTCCCTCAAGATCAATTGATTGATAATTGATTTTCAGTCAACTAATCAAAAATCAATTGTACACTAAAAAGTCAAACTTTGACTTTTTGGTCAAAATCAAGTGTCAAAGATCACAATTCATCAAAACATGTCAAAATATGAAACTTTTTCATCAAGAAATCAAAAAGTCAAGATTTCATTTTGAAAAGTCAAAATTTCCAAACTTGGAAATTTTTCTAAGTGTTGAAAACTTCATATTTTTTTCACAAATGTAAGCCAATTTTTCACCATGATGCAAGATGATTCAAAGGAAACTTTCAACATGAAAGTTGTAATATCAATGAGATCTAAAACATTGATGAACACAACTCCTCCTATAAATGTATGAATTTCAAGTTATTAATCCATGAAATCATGGTCATGAAACTAAAACACTTAGTGAAATTTTGAGCATTTTGGTCAGGATTTTGACCTAACTTTCGGGCCAAGTTTCATATATTTCCAATTGGATGTTGCAAAAGTGATTCAAAGAGGGGTTGTAGAGAACATTAAAAGTTTTCTAAAATGTCTAAGAACTCCTTGAGATCATTTTTGAGCAAGGAGAATCGAAGGCCAGAAGTTAGGGTTTCAAGTTATTTTACAAGGCAAAATTTTGTCTAAGTTAACTTGCCATTTTTGGAAGAAAGGCAAGACTTCCATTTTGGAAAAGTATGCTTTTAAAAATATAAACCCTTCTTGGGCCTCTCAATAGATCCTTCTGCACACACAACATCTACAAGTCAGAAGCAAGCTTGTTTAAAGTTCAACCACTCTACAATAGCATGGTACAAGCTTTGGGAAGATGTTTGTCATGTTTGCTTCAAAAACAAGTAAAGGTTTTACAACATGTAAATTCAAATTATGACTTGTTGTAGAACACAAAATCTCTTGCCTATAAATACATACACTATTTGCAAGATAACACAGATTCTTAAGTCCTCAAACTCCCTAGAACTCAAAATCACACACAAAAACTCCATTGTTGTATAATCTGACCAAATACTTGAAACTCACCTCTCCCTCGTGCGTTTCTAAGCCTTTTGGTTCCTAAAGCTTCTAAACATCAAATACAAACCATCCAAAGTCCTTTTGTTCAACTGTAACACTTCCATCACCAAGTTTCATTTTCAAAAACAGGGGTCTGCAACTTGACTTCTCTAGAACTCCTCAGCCACTTTCAGCTCAAGCAAAGCATCACATTAGCTTCCTGGGAACTTGAGGAAGCTAACCCAATCACTAGAACTCATTGAAAGCTGCTCAAACTCAAAACAAAATACCCTCTTGCAAGGTGAGTTTTCTGATTTTTGAACTCCTCATATAGGCATTGTTAGGCTTCCATTTTCAAAGATAAAATGTAGATACCATTGTGAAAAAGCTGTACATATCCATAGTTTACATTTATACGGCCTGAGCTTAGAGAATTTTGGAGTTGAAGTTTTTGAAATTTTTAGGTTTTAAATTAGGGCCAGAAAAATTCTCACTCATCCTGAATTTATAGCTTTAGTTATTTATATGGTTGGATTCGTGGGAAGAAATGCCACAACTTTCATGTTTGTACTTTCCATTTTTGTTGAGAGATGAACAAGTTACAGGTGCTCTAGCTGGCTAAAGGTTGAAGACGAAGTACAGGCCTTGGAAGTATTATGTGTTATGTATTTATTATTTCATTTTAATAAACGGATGTATAGCCACCCCAGTGGTAAGGCAACGCGCTGGTAATCAAGAGGGTGTGGGTTCAACACCCAGTGCGCTGCCTTTTGTTCATTTTTCACATTTTTACTCTTTTTTTTTGTTTTTTTTGGTTGAAGCGCCCGGGCCCCAAATATTGGGCTTTCATTTTTTTTGCTGACTTTCCCCCCTGATTATGTTTCATACCCCCCTGACCCATTTTATTTCTTTATTTTATTTTCATTTTTAGTTTAGTTTATTTTACTTTCATATTTTCTTTTTATTATTTTTATTACTAATATTAGTTTTTTTATTATTAATAAAAAATCTAAAAATATTTATTTTATTATTTTTACACTCATATTTTATTTTTCTTTATAAAAACTAAAAAGAACAAAAACATTTTTCTTAACAATTCAATTTCTTTTTTTTAATAAACATTTAGACTTAGGTTTATTTATTATATTATTTTCTTGTAAATTAAAATTAATTTAATTTAGGTTTATTTTAATTAATTAATTTTTATGTATTTTTATATTATTCTTAAAACCTTTCATATAAAAAACCCTAAAAATACTTTTAAACCTAATTTTATTTTCTTAACTAATTTAGGTTTAACATTATTATCTTTAATTAATTATTTTTCCTTCTTAGACATTAGGTTAAAATCCTTAAAAACCAAACAAATATCATTTCTTTTTTTCATTTACATTCATGCATTTTATTTTCAATTTTGTACAATATTCAATATGGTTGTAATAGGTAATTAGATTTAATTTTATTGCAAAATCCACATTTCTAAATTTGTACACCCCATCCCCTATTGATGTAATAGCTTAGTATTTTTATTTTCCATAATTTAATGCTTTATATATAAATACTAGTAAATTAGGGTTTGTATGGAAAGATTAAAATCAACAAGTTAGCAAACCCTAATTCAAGACAAAACAATGCATGTAAATAAACACACTTGCACACTTGCACCTCTAGGGTTAACTCCACGTGTTGCCTTGAGAAATAAATGGTCATAATAAGCATGTAAGACGGCTTAGCAAAAACAAACAAAAATACAATATCATAGTCCCTCGATGACGCTACAAATGTTGCCTTATGAATGATCTTAGTCCCTTAAAGAAAATTCTAAGATATCTTAATTACAACATTGTTATTCATGACTATACGATGACCCTTGCCCGTCCATTTTACATCCAAAGATAAGGTTACTTACCAATCCATGGTAAAATAACCATGTCAAAGGAAAAAGGAAATAAACAAGAAAGACTTTTGAGTAGGTAGAATGTTCCTAGTCGCTTGCTCATTTTCAAACCAAAACATCCTTGCTATTTTCAAAACAAACACCAACACTTTCAAAACATCTTTCAAACTTGAAATATTTTCAAAAGATTAACACTTTGTATACGTTCTTACGAACGAGAACTATTACAAAGTTTTCCTAAACAATGACGCCTTTTCAAAATAATTTTAAAAAACCACACAAAGCACATTTTCAAACTAAAGCAAGTGATCTAGAAAGCAACTAAGAGCCCCTAGATAACTACGGATAAAAAGGGTGATAATACCTTCCCTTTTCATAATCTACCCTCCGAACTCAAGAAACAATCTCAAAGGTCTTTCCTGTTCTTTTCATCCTTTCCTTTTGGATAAAAGAAAAGCCGGTGATGACTCTTGTTATCCGCACAATTGCGATCAAACACAAAACAACTAAGTCAGTTCTCCCACCGCGTTACACGGTCCCATAAAATTAATCCCCTAGACATCAAAAATCTCTACCTTTAGGATGTTGTTCACATGAATTTCATTCTTATTTGAAATGTTCCTGGTGCATTGGCACTGTTCACATTTCTGTATAAAGGCATGAACATCTTTTAATAGATTGGGCCAGTAAAGGCCAGCCAGTAAAATTTTTGACACAACTTTGTTGGTACTAGTATATCCACCGTAGGTGGAAGCATGAAACTGAGTTATAATGCTCTCAATTTCCTCTTCTGAGATACACCTTCAAAAAATTTGACCAGCGCCTATCTTAAAGAATATAGGCTTGTCCCAATAATAATGCCTAAAGTCAGAATTTTTTTTGCTTTTGCACTGGTAGTCCATATCTGAAGGTGAGAATTCGGTGGAAAGGTAGTTGACAAAGTCAGCATACCAAGGTGTTTCTTTTTTAACTAAAGCAAACAACTTGTCATTCGGGAAAGAGTCATCAAGTGCTAACTCTTCCCTTTTTTTTCCAGCTAACTTGGACAAATGGTCCAGGGACCATATTTTCTGTCCCTTTTTTATGTCATATTTCAATATTGAATTCTTGCAACATTAAAATTTATCTGATTAGCCAAGGTTTCACATCTTTTTTACTTAGGAGATATCTGATGTCTACATGGTCCGTATAGACAATTATTTTAGAACCCACTAGGTAAGGGTGGAATTTTTTTATAGCAAAGATCACGACTAACAGCTCTTTCTCTGTGGTCGCATAATTAATTTTTGCCTCATCCAAAGTCCTACTAGCATAGTAAATAACATGCATCTTCCTATCCTTTTTCTGACCCAACTTCGCGCCTACCGCGTAGTTACTGGTGTCGCACATGATCTCAAAGAGAGCACTCCAATCAGGAGGCTGGATTAGAGGGTGAAGATTAGTGCTTTTTCTGGTTTGAAAGGATTCAAGACATTCATTATTGAAGTTAAATTTAGCATCTTTCATTAACTTCCTGGTTACGGGATTTAAAGATCTTAGAAAATTTTTTGATTAACGGACAGTAAAAACATGCATGTCCAAGAAAAATCCTTATTTTACTCAGTGGTGGGAGGACTCAACTTCTCTATTGTCATACCTTAATATTTACCCCTAAGACTCCAGCTATCATATCATTTGCATCTAACCAAAGATCACAAGTATGGCATCCTCCTAACCTCTACCCCTTTGTTTTGACTATGTGGGAGATTAGCAAACACCCTTTGTGTTTCTTTTGGCATTTATGCCCGTTTATACAAGGTAGGGACTTGCAATCAAAGGGTCGAGCTTGATTTCTAAATTAGGGTTTTGGTTCTCAAGGTCAAAGTTTTGGTCAACAAGTGGTCCACATGAACATTTCCTTCAAGGCATGGCCTATAATCTTAGGTCATATACATGGTGTCATATCTCAAATTTGCCTGTCTTAGTGATACCGTCAAATTTATTTTTAAACATGGCTTTAAAATTATTTTGGTTTATTACACTAATATTGCGGGCTTTTATAAGTATTCGTTCTCAAAGTCTATTTAAAAATATAATAATTTATTTTAAATTATTTGTATTTTTTTAAAATATAACAAACACTTACTCGTCTCTATATACTTTTAATTGCATTTCTATTTTGAATAAACAAGATAACACAATTGATAAATAATGAAGCTTACAAGTATGAGATCATGGGTTTGAATCTCACTTGGTGTACTTTAGATATTTTTTGTTTATTTATTACTAACTATTTATATTTTTAACCATAAAAAGTCATTTTTTATTAATTAAATATTATTTTCGTTTTTATAATTAAGACATTTTTAAAAATAATTATTTATTTATTTTTATGCATTTATTTTTACCAAAATTGAGGGCAATAATTATAATAAATATAAAAAATATTATCTTTTCTAATTAATTGGTTTTTATTGGTCAAATGGTGTCATTTTATGTCATACTCAATCTCTAATTAGTTAGCTTACTTACCAAGAAAATTTTGATTGACCAATCAATTTTATTTTCTAATTTGTTGACATAATTATCACTATAAATAGATCACTCTTTCACACTATTACGACATCAACAATCCCTTACAATTTCTCTACACAGACAAATCCCAAGTTGAATTTCTTTACACCGAGAAAAATCAACACTTAAACCCCTAAGCCTCCCTCAAATCCAAGAAAACTCTCCATAGAGAAAAATGAGGAATTCAAAAGGATCGAAAAAGATAGAGGGGTGCTTAAAGAAAATAGCGTTTTTACGCTTTGCTCATCAGAGAATTGCTTCTCTCAGTAGGTCAATCTTTTATGCCTCAATTATACCTTTTATGCTTGATCTCATTATTAGTTTAATGGTTTGTATGAAGTAATTTAATTTTTTTTATATATTTCATTTTTAATTAGTTTTAATATTGAGGTTTATTTATTTAGTTTTACTATTCAGGTCTGTAATTAAATTTATTTGGCGTTAGTATCTAGTTTTTTCTGATTAATTTTGTTTCGTTATAATAACTAATTTCTCACTTGTTACAAAAAGAATTAAAAAAAAGGAGGAAAGATTTTTTTATTTTAATTGTTGTTGGTTTAAAATGAAAGAAGAATAAAAGTTTTGTAGAACATTACTACCATTAAACTTTAACCATTAACACCGACATCAACAAATTCACTTAGCACCTCCATTATCAAGCTAATTCATACATTAATTAGTAGTGTCTCTTATAACTACTGTGTGGTTCTTTTTGTATTTTTTTATTTTATTTAATTTTTAACTTATTAATTTATGTTAGATAAATTAAGATTAATGTAAACTTTGGGTTATTTGAACCATATTCCTATAAAACTCCTATGTCTAATTATAAGCTAATTTTGGTTATTTGAACAATCTGTTTAATTCTAGTTAATCTAATTATTTTTAGTTAACTGAATTATTTTGGATTAATTAGTTTAATTTTACACTTATTTATTAAAAATATAAAAAACTATAAAATTACAAAATATAAAACAAATCAAATATAAAGTAATAAAAATACTAATTATTTCTCTTATATATAAATCAAACAACATTGATAAATTTAATCAATTCAATATTTTATAAAAATATTAAATCCACACAACTTCCCAAGAATTTCATCCACAAGCAACACGTGACCAATATCTAGTCACGTGAAGAGGGAGACTATATCAAACTTCCTCCGCATCCTTCATGGCGAGCGTCACGTGATCAATATATGGCCACGTGATGAGGAGACTATATCAGACTCCATCCGCTCTGTATCTTACCATATTCGATCAAATCAACTTCAAAACAGCTAACCAACAACAAATCATTTTCTACTAACATAATAAAATCATGATCATTTTCAAAAAAAGATTAAATATCATCACTTTCAAAAACTGCGAACTACGTCTACGCTCACTCGATTTTCAACCCAGACAAGGTTTAAGGATAATTCGAAAGAAATTCTATACAATCCTATAAAAAACACTAATAAACTCTATGAACTACGAAATGAGCTCCGATTCTTCGCAAGAGGATACGTAGGTATACGACTAAAATCGTGACGAGTCCTCTAATTAAAAAACTAAAACCCTTACCATAAACCTTTAAATTCTAAACCCTATTATCCTTGTGAATAAGGTAGATGAGAGGTGCCTAACACCTTTCCTTCGTCTATAGGAGTCAAACAACTTAGAATCTCTGAATCCAATTTATGATTATTCTGTTATCACCATTCCCTTAGGATAAAAATTAATAGTGGCGTCTCTATATCTTTTACCAGTTATTACACATGGAAAGATTCATTCAACATCATTTGATAAAGGGAAGTACAAATTTGATGCACGATTTTAAAGTTGGTTCAAGTATGGTTCATGTCTTTATTTTCATGTCATCTTCATCCAATTCTCAAGCAATTATCAAGATTACTCAAGAGACAATCAAAATTCTTTCAATTGGTATTCAATTGTTCATCATTGGGCCTTTGGATGCAAGAAAATAACAAAAATCACAAGTCGGTACATGTTTAGTTAACCTAAAATCAAGTATGGAATATTGTAACACCTGATTAAATTAATGAAGTCGCCACCATTATTTATTTGTCCTAAGCACGGGAAACCTAATGGGAAAATCCTAGAGGTGTGGATAAGACATTCATTATAACTAAGTTAAGGGTTCGAGAGTTAATTAAGCGAGGGGAATGTGTTAAGCACCCCTCACCTTCCTTGTACTCAAAGGGAACCTTCTCTAAATCTAGGGTTAAGTGTGTTATTTTTCTAATGGTTTCGTGCTTTATTTCCTTGAATTATTATTATACACAGTGGGAGAGATTTGGTTATGGTTAGTAGTTAGTGACTCCCTAAAGCATCGCATCTTATGCCTATGTATTCATCAAGATGAATTCAGAGTTTGTGTAGTTCAAATGAGTTTGGTTAGTATTTTTTATGGAAATAAATTTGATCATCTTTAAGGATAAACTTATGCGTACTCGCGTCGTGGAGTCTGATAGCTAATTTTTCATTCGCGTTAAAGAATATTAATTTAATTCTTTTTTAAAATTTGTCTTGATTTTTGATTAAGTTAATAGAAAAAAAATTGAATTGATTAGTTATTTTAATCTAAACTAAATGAAAAGAAAATCTAATCTATTAAGTTAAAAGTTTTGATAAATTAGAAAGAAAAGATTTATTTTATTTGAGCAAGTAATTTTTAATTAGAAAAACAAAACTAGTAGTTTTAAAATATTTTAGAGAGAAGAACTATTTTTTGACGTTTTAGGTTTAATTAAAAACAAACTAATTCTAAATTAACTAATTCAATCTAACTTAAATCTATTCTAAATTAATCTAAAAAAAACTTAATTAAATATTAGTCTAAAGTTTACCTAATTCTAAGAAATTAATTAATCCTAAAATTAACCTAATCCTACAATTAATTAAAAGAAGTATTTTTAAAGATTTGTATTTTTAGTACTCATTTATTTCTAAGTAAAAAGAGCTGAATCTATTTATTGCATAATGTTCAAGAAAAACTAAGACACAAAAAATAAATTAAAAGACTAAATAACTAAATGATTTACACAAGTAATTTAACTAAAGACAATTAATAATAATAATGGTACAAACAGAAATAGAACAATATTTGATGAAGATTAAAAGAAGGGAGCGATCCACCCTTTCTCTCTGATGCAAAACAAAAACTTTTATTCATCTTTAACTTGGCAAATTAAAATTTAGGCCAATAACAATAAAACAAGTGGTAGTGCAATTACTAATAAAAAAAAGAATGAAACAAACCAAAAGTATAGAAACAAAACAACCACAAACTCAGATTCATTATCCCACACATTATATCTTCTTCTATAGGAACAAGTATTTTCTTTTTTGGAATGATTTTATGAGATATTGAAGTTTACAACTGTAATCGTTTTTGAACTTGGACCTTTTTGCAGTGTAAATTCTTGATCCCTGGTAGTAACCCATGGTATAGTAATAATGAAGAGATTTGGATCAATAAGCTCGTGGGAACCGCCTGATCTCTTTTTTTTTTTTTGTATGATAAAAAAATGCTACTAATGAAATATTAGTAATGTGATGTGAATCTACAATAATAAAACAAATGAACTAAGCCTTAAAAATGGTAATAATTCTAAAAACATCATGATCTAAACCTAATTCTATCCTATAGAAAATGAAATATAATTCTATCCTAATAACAATAACATGTCTTTCATAAAAAGCGTAAAAATATTATGATAAAATGCTACCTATTATATTATTAGTGAAAATGGTAAAATAAGTTATACTAACAATTAAAATTTTTTTTTCCATATAATCTATAAAACTAATAACAATGTTAGATACTATAATGATAATTAAGCAAAAAAAGAACAAAAAAGAAGGAAAAGGGACTCAAATTCAGGTCCTCTCAAAGATGCACTCCTTATACTTACCTCGTTATCCATTGGATCAATATGCTCATTCGAGATAGAATAGCATTTAGAAATATATAAAGAATGTAGATTTGGGATATGACAATACTCTTAAAAACTTTTGATAGGCTCATGATTATGTGCATTCAACTCTTGCTCGAGTAAAAATAATCAGATAAGTCACTTTTAAATAGGGGAAAATCTAAACCACAAGAAACCCTTAATCTCATATCTTAGGAGCTCATGAAATGCATGATTATGACCTAGTGGAGAATGCATATGAATGAGAAACATAAGCCAGATAAAAGTAAAATCATGAGGGAAAATTTTGGGGTACAACACATGTCACTTGGTCCAAACATAACTCTCTCATTTCTCAATATTTTTGGAATCTACTTCGAGTCAAATGTCACATTTGAACCCCTCTACCACTTTGTTTCAAGGGCCAAAGATCAATTTTTCCTCTAAGTACCTCAATTTTGGAATTGGACAAGATGACCATGTGTGCGCAAAAGCTTGTCCAAAACTTTGTTCGACCTTTTGCCTGACCAAGAAATCAGGTCATGACCTAAACTTGTCATCTACACCATTTTCAACTCAAGTATCCTTTTGATTTGATTCTTTTTGCATTTGATTCTTCATCATGAGGAGATCATTTAGCACAAATAACATCATAAAACTCACAAAGGAATCTCATTTGGCCTAAGCTCCAACATGGTGCCATGGACTCTGCATTTTGCGCATGAACTGAAACCTAAAATCACCAAATCTTCACTTGGGACCACCAGCACATGTGCAAAATCATTTGTTGTTGCAAAATGCGCAGAGTGGAGTGCAAAATGACCAGCTTTCATGTCAAACTCACGCATTCCACCCTCACTCTCACACGGATTGCAAAACGAAATTTCTCAACTTGGTTCACACGTTCTAGATCTGAATTTGCACGTACCATGACCTTATTACATTTCTTATAAATACAGGATCATTTTTATTTCATTGGCAAGCTTAGAAAGCCAATGAACCTCTTCCATTTCACTCACGAAAAGCTTCAAAAACCAATAGTCTGTTTTCCAAATTCAACTTGTTTTAACTTTAAATATGTTCTCATAATCACTCATCGACACCATCTGAAGCTAATTGAACCATTACAGAAGCTTGTAACCTCCTACAACCTTCAACTCGATTTCACCATTATTAACATTCGAAGCTTCAACTGAAAAGGTACATACGAGTTAAATTTTTGAACAAACAAGTTACCACACTTTTCGTCTTGATTCACTGATTCCAAGACCTCACTTACCTTGAATTTATTTTTCGTATTTGTCATTAAATTATACTTTGAAGAACAGGGGGTTTTCGTGTTTTTTAGAAAATTCTCTTTGCTCAGAACCAATCAATGGTTCTGAAGCAAAGAGACATGAATGATGACATGAGTAGAAGCACAAATGTGTGTTGTTTGAGCTTAAAACTCAGAGTTTATGGATTTGCAAAAATCATTCCAAGGTTGAAGACAATGAAGCTTAGCGCACGCTTTGGTGGGAAATTTGAATCTTGGCCAATCAGAAAGTGACATGCGGTTAGCCATTAGCCTTTTCTTTATTTTCTCTTTGTTTTTAATTCTTTTATCTCTTATGGTTTATTTTAAATAGCTCATTTGATCTTTTTTACTCCATTTTTTTCATTAATCACAAAAATTATTTTCTATCACATATATATTTTTTCATATTTTTAAAATCATTTTAGCATTTTTTGTAATTTTCTTTTTATTTTATTTTTAATTTTCATTTAACAATTTTCATATCTTTTGAAACATTTTTCTCTCCAACTTTTGAGATTCAATTATTTGGAATATTTCTGACTTTCTCAAATTTATTTGGTAATTTATTTGATGTTTGATGCCTCTTTGGAATTTTCCATTTAATTTCCATTTTAAATACTTTTTAATCAATTTTTAATTATTATTTTTATCCATTTATTTTGTTGACTTGGATCATGATTTGGTTGATCAATGTTTCATCAATTTCAATTGGTCTTTAGATGATGCCTTGTTTGCATGAACTTTCATCATTTCAAACTTATAATTTAAATGATCATTTGATCATTTTTGGTAATTTGGATTAATGATAAGTTTATCCCATTGTATTGTAAGCTAGAATGACTGAAATTGATGATAGATGATCCCTTGCTACATTTCAAACATGGTTGTCCATTTCTCCTTCTCCATCATCTTTGTTTTTTATCATTGTGTTACATTGTTTTAGGAGGAGGATTTTGTATCATTCCTCTAACATGTATGACACATAAATTGCTATTGATCGGTCTCACACAGGCATGACTTCTATATAAGTTCACTTATGATTACTAAACATAGTGCTAAATTGTCCCTACTCGGTTGATTCCTCATTAACACTAACATTAACATATTAATTGTCCTAACATCGAACTTTTACTTTTATACTATTTACTTTATTGCCATTTACATTCATGTCATTTACATTTTTGCCATTTTATTTTTCCTTTTACTTTATGCCTTTTATCTTTTTGTTTCTATCGCTTTATTGCTTAAAAAGAACAAAAACATGATAAAATGGATAAAACCCTAAAAAACTTCCATGTGATCTTGTGGACTTTGTGTTACTATCTCTTGCTTGAGGAGTATTTTGGACTTTTGACCTTAGGACTTAGTGCTTTCCTTTGCTTGGAGTGGTTGTATATTATATTTTATGATTCATCTGGACCTTTGAACTTAAATTCAAGACTTGGCCTTATTTTGAGACTTTGATCTTTAACTATGAATTCTCTTTGTGGCTCTATGACCTTGATATTCATCTGGATCTTTTGGTGTTCATTTTCTTATGCGCTTTCTCCTGTGATTTGCTTATCTTGTTTCTTAATCCAAAAGGAAAGGAATGCTCATTTTGACTAATGTCAAATGCTTGCTTCATCTTGTGGTTAGTACACTTGCCCACACAAAGGCTTTCTTTTGGGATACCTTACAATGAGAACTTTTATTTCATGTCATTTACTTTATGCTTTAGGATAATCTCTTCATCTCCTACCCACTTCTTCAATTTTCAAAACTTCTCCATATTTTCAAAACTTCTTTCTTCAAATTTCAAACATTTTCTTAATAAACTTTGACTTCGTCAAGTGATCCGGATAATATTTTTTCTTAATAAATGTTAAAACACTTAAGCATATTCAAACTCTTTTCAAAACTTCTAAAAAAATACAAATTTCTTTTTGTGCCTTTGTGCACTTTTCTTTTAACCTTTTCAAAATATTGGATATTAGTTTATTCTAGTAGTGATGCAAACTATTATACTTCTACATTATGTGGTGAAATGATTGACATATTCCACTTGAATGTTGAGACGTGCTAGTGAGAAAGTCCATGTTATATCCATGGTTTTATTATTGGCATAAATCTTTGCTAAAACATGGTTCTTAACTGATGTTGAGCAAGATGTCACAACATCTTGACAGGCTCTGTTGTCATGTATATCAGAGAGATGTTGAGCCAGATGTATTGACATCTTTTCCAATTGTATAGCAAGTGTTATTGTTATTTTTCTTGACTTATTTGATTTTATTTTGTGAGATCCTATTGGATATATCTCACCAATTTTCACAGGTCAAGAAGATTTTATTAGGAAAAATGCAGATTTGATTTAGTTTCGTTAAAAAGGATCTTTGAGAATTTTTAGGAAACTTTGAAGATTGGTTCCTATTTTTATTGAAGATCTTGCAGCTGATTTAAATTAGAAGATTGGATTTGATTTTAAGAGTCCAAGCTCATTCTGCAAGAGTTTATAAATAAGGACTTGTTATACCTAAAATAGCAAGCATTCACAACAAGAAAAATTGTGGGTGTAATATAAGGGTTTAGGGTTTCGGGAGTCGTTTAAAGTCTTTGTGTTTTATTTGTATGTCACTCATGAATCTTTAATACATTTTGATTGACTGGTTGTTCTTAATTTAAAGCTTTTAAGCAAAACTAAGTATTTTTCTCACTTATGAGCTTTTAAGCAAAGAGTTGAGTATTGTATTTGAAGTGTAATATTCTATTTGGTTGTTTTGTTCTAGTCATAGGTTTATAACTGTAGTTATAACCGAGATGATTAGAAGTGAGATGAGGATCTCATATCTAGAAGATTTCTAGGTAGAAGTTGCACAAGGTAGTGATTAAGAGATAAGTTGTAAACTATGGTTTTTTAGGCTTTGAACTAATACTATCATAGTGAATTTCCTTCCTGGATTGGTAGCCCCCAGAGTAGGTGATGTTGTACCGAACTGGGTTAACAATTGATTGTGTGGTTTATTTTTCTACAATTTACTTTTTGCATAATCTCCTAATTTAGAAAGTGTTTTCTATCAACATATGATGTCATAACATCTGTCTTGACATTGTGTTGGTGTTAAGACATCAATCTTGACATCTGTATTGCAAGTGTCATAATTTCATTTGACACCATAGCAAACACCCTGTTCTGTCTATTGGGTGAGCTCCAAGGAAGATAATTTCTGGTACTATGGATAAAGAATGAGGATACAATAACAGACCACCTCTGTTAGATGGTGAAAATTATGACTATTAAAAGGATAGAATGATAGCCTCATTCAAATCCATGGACAAAAAATCATAGAAGGTTGTGTTGAAAGGATATAATCATCTTATTGTGAAGTACATAAATAGGAATGAGTCCTTGAATCCATAAGAAGATTGGTATAAATAAGAAGATGAATTAGCTCTTGGAAATTCCAAATCCCTGAAAGCTCTATTCAATAGAGTGGACAAGAATGTTTTCAGGTAAATAAATTCATTACGGTGGCTAAAGATGCTTGGGAAATCCTCAAGACAAGTCATGAAGGTACATCCAAGGTGAAGATGTCCAGACTTCAACTTCTCACTACCTGAATTGAGAACCTAAAGATGAATGATGATGAAAGCATTCAAGACTTTCATATGAATATACTTGAAAAAGAAAATGTATCTAGTGCCTCAGGAGAGAAGATGTCAAAAGAAAAGCTTGTTAAAAATACTCTCAGGTCTCTACCTAAGAGATTTGATATGAATGTGACAGCCATTGAAGAAGCTCATGACATCAGCAACATGAGGATTGATGAACTTGTTGGGTCACTTCAAACTTTTAAATTGGATATTAGTGAGAAATATGATAAAAAGAATAAAAGCATAACTTTTGTATCCAATTCTGAAGATAAAAAGAGTCAGTTAGATTTGGACACTGAGGAAGGATCATCAAATACCATTGTATTACTTGGAAAGCAATTCAATAGAATTCTAAAAATAATGGACAAAATAGGAAGACCAAATGTCATGAACATCTCATTTGATATCAACAATAATGATGATTTTCAGAAAGATACCAGAACTGAGGATAAGTCTAATCAAAGCAAAGGTATTCAATGTTATGAGTCTAAAGGTTTTAGTCACACTAGATTAGAATGTCCCACCTTTCTCAAGAAGTAGAAAATGGGCTTTATTATATCTTAGTCTGATGATGATGAGTCAGAAGCTGAGTCTAACACTGAGACTGCCAAACTTATGATGGCTCTCTCTGACAGATGGGAAAATGAAGTAGAAGCTTGTGATGAAAATGTCCTATATGAAGATCTGGATGTGTCTTATAAGGATACTTATGACAGTTGAGAGGAAAGTCTTAAGATAGAGGAAGATCAGAGAAAGATCATATCTGAGTTGGAGAATGAAAAGAAGAAGCTTCTATGTATTGTTTCTTATCTTCAAAGTGAGGTAAATCTCTTAACTTTAAAGCTTAATAACATGACCGATTCTTTGAGGAGAATAAAAAATGGAGCTGATATGATGAAAGAAGCTGAAGATACAGCGGTTAATCATTCGTTTGATAATCAACAAAGTAAAAGAACTGTAGAAAATTTCTTTCCTTCTGAAAATAAAAGTATGATCAACATATCCAACCACATGTTACAACATCCTAAAAGATTTAATGAAACTCCAACAAATTCCAATTCTTTAACTTGGAGATGTCATTATTATGGTTAGTATGGTCGTATAAAACCTTTTTGTTACAAATTATATGGAGGTAAAAAATCTTCATATTATTGCAAGGCTAATCACGTGAGAAAAAATAAAAGTGTTAAAGATAGGGATGTTAACCTTATTGATCATAATTCCTTAAGAGACTCAACTAGTGAAGACTGGTACTTTGATAATGGGAGCTCTAGACATATTACATTGGCTTATAAGTTGTTGGTGGATGTCAAATCTCATCCTCCAAGTTCTGTCAGATTTGGTGATAGGTTTAAAGGTGAAATTAAATGAGTTGGAAATTTGATGTGTGTTGGTTCTCCTAGTTTAGAAGATGTTCTTCTTGTGAAAGGATTAATTGCTAATCTTATTAGCATTATACAATTGTGTGACAAAGGATTTTTAGTCAACTTCTCAAAATCAGAATGTCTTGTCAAAGATGAGAAAGATGATATTCTGATGAAGGGAATTAGGTTTAAAACCGACTATTATCTCTGGAAATCTCAAATAACTGCTTATTCTTCCACATGTTTGATAACCAATGAAAATGAAGTAAATCTATGGCACCAAAATCTTGGACACATTCATCTAAAACGAATGAAGGAAAACTTATCTAAAGGAGCTATTAAGGGAATGCCATATCTCAAGGTTGAGGAAAATAAATTATGTGATGAGTGTGAAGTTGGAAAGCAAACCATGATGTCACACAGAATGTTGTAATATCATACTACTTCCAAAGTGCTGGAACTTCTTCATATGGATATAATGGAACTAATGCAAATAGAAAGCCTGGGTGGAAAGAGGTATGTATATGTGGTTATATATGATTTTTATTGGTATACTTGGATGAACTTTCTTAGAGAAAAATCAGATATCTTTGAAGTCTTCAAAGATCTGGGTCAAAGCATTCAAGAGGAGAAGAATAGTATGATTGTAAAGGTTAGAAGTGAACATGAAAAGGAGTTTGAGAATGAATAATTCTCTTAATTTTGTGATTCGGAAGATATTAGTCGTGAATTCTCTTGTTCTATCACTTCTCACCAAGATGGAATTGTTGAGCAAAAGACTAGAGCTATACAGGAGTCAGCTAGAGTCATGCTTCATGCTAAGAAATTGCCATTGGAGTTTTTGGATGAAGTTATGAATATTGCATGCTATATTTATAACAAGGTCACTTTGATAGGAGGTACTTCAACTACTCTCAATGAGTTATGGAAAGGAAGGAAGCCTACAGTTACATATTTTCATACCTTTGGAAGTAAATGTTATGTCTTAATTGAAAAATATCTAAGGGTAAGAAGGATCCCATAAGGTATGGAGGGGTATTTCCAAGTTACTCTTCAAGAAGGAGAGCTTATAGAGTTTTTAACTCCAGAACTGGAATGACAATGGAATCTATCAATGTGGAAATTGATGATTAAATTACTAAACAAAGGATAGATGTTGAAGACAATGTTGGAACATCTTGTGTGCAGACTGATAAGGCATTAAGGGAGATAATTTGTGAATTCAAAAGCATTGAATCAATGAGTTCTCAAGCCAACAAAGATCTCTCTACTATGGGTCAGATAGAACAATCCAAGGAACTGATTTCAAGCTACCTCAATTAAGAAGATATCAATGAATTCAATAAGAAAATATCAAATTAATGTCTTGTTTCTAAGCTTTAACCAAGGATGAATACTACTATTTAAGAAAAGAAGATCTTGAATTGTATCATTGGAATCCTTTTTTATGGTGTGTGTTACTCTTTCAGCATGAAAGAATTCTACAAGGCAAAGTGGGTAAGTAGTATTGATATATGTTTATCTCTAAGAAACAGTTTGATTTCCTATTTCAATAAGAAGCAAATATGTGCTTTTGAGAATACTACTGAAGCCGGATATGGTGGAACAACGAAAAATTTCTCTCAATTCGTATGGATGAAACAAATGTTGAAGAAACATAATGTCAAGCAGAATTTCATGACATTACATTGTGAAGATCTGAATGTCATCATATATCTCATTCAACATGGCTATAACAATAACCTTGATAGTTGTTAGATGACAACAACATATCTAGAGGGGGTGAATAGATATCCAATTAAATATTCCATAAAATTTCTGGTTTTGAAAATTTATTTATCAAAGAGTGTGAGTGGAAGATTTTAAAAACAAGTTATCTATACGAACCGTTATTGGAAGTCAGATATGCAAATTAAAACAAATTAAATATGAAATAAGAGTGATAAATGGAATTAGTATATCTCAATCAATTAACAACTTATTTATCGTTTATAGAAAGTTACCAGTAATGCTATTTCCAATGAAAAACACTCAAAAGACTAAACTGAATAATTTGTCGAATACTTGGCGTGCAACAGATTTTTTCTGAATTTTCTTTGAGTTAAACAAGCTATACAATTTGCAAAACACTTGGTATGAAATCACAATTTTAGAATTTTCCTTTGAGTTATGTTGATATGAATAAGAACTTATAATTAAAAGTGATTATAAGAAAATCAACACGCACAATTCAAAACAAAAACAATATCAAAAAATTCCGATGCATCGATAGATTACTCAACGTTATTTGACAAATTTATCTATTAAAATTAAAGAAAGTAAATCAATGATAGAAAAGAGACAAGAGGATTTATCTTCACAGTTCCCCACTTTTGTCCTCATGTGTCGGTACATCTGCGTCTAATTCCAATGGAATTAGGATAATTCTTACTATGCAAAAAGTTGATACAAGAGAAGTGTTAAAGAGAAACTAAACAAACCCTAATGCTTAATATTGATTTAACCCATTCTATTCCTTTGATCTTGAGAAAGACCAAGATACAATAGTTACCAATTGGTTATCTAGATCTTGCTACTCCTTTGTGTACTTTATCTCCAAAGCTTTCGTGTACCACTAATTTCAACTATTGTAACACAAAACTTGAATTTGATTTGACATTCTCGCGCTACCTCCTTTGCATTATTTTTCTCCAAAGGATCCTTTGTGTTCTTTATCTCCAAAGGATTTCACTAGGCCGCAATCCTCTCTTGAATGTCTTGCATGAAAACCCCCAAATTAATTAATGATATTGGAGGACAAACCCGCAATTTTTCCAGATGAAGACCCCTGCAAATCTCAACCATATATTCTCAACTACACAAGAACCTAATTAAAAGTCATCAAACCTTGTCTAGATGGAACCCCAACAAAAGATTGTTACATGGAATGTCAGTGTGTATGCATAGGTTGGAGGTTGAAGGAGAATAACAATTGTAGGAAATTTTTATGATATCATCAAGTTGGGATGATGCATGAAAGGTGTATTTATAGTTATGGAAATATTGGGGAAAAAGAGGGAAATTCGGAATTAAAATAAAATAGAAAATTTAACCCATGAAACAGTACGAGTTGTCATATAGCTTGGATGAGCCGACTCATAGTGTTAATTTTAATAGTATGAGCTTGGCTGAAATGGCCTATGAGCCAACCTGAACTAACCAAAAGAGAACTCCTTATTTAGGACAGTACATGTGCCGACCTGGAATGGCTACGAGTCAACCTGACCCAAACATAAGAGAACTTATTATTTAGGACAGTACATCTGTCGGCCTGTAATGGCTTATGAGTCGGCCTATGTATGCATTTTTAGTGCAGAAAATGATTTTTCACGACTGGGACAGTTTTGAAAATGTTTCAAATGATTCTTAAGACCTCTAAATGCTTAGGGTGCCACCCAAACTTTGAGATACCTCTCAATATACATAAATGCTATATTCTTGTAGTTTTGACATCATGCAAAACAATTCTTGAGGAAAGTTGCACTCACATACTCCACCTTTTTGATGATGGAAATATTGCAACGATGATGACATTTTGTGTGAATTTGATGCTCCCCCTGACTATGTGCTTCCCAACTTCATATAGCATATTCTTATCCCCCTTTGACAACATCAAAAAGCGAACATGTATATCATTTAAAGTATCGTAGTATACCATAACAATTAATATATCATACATAGGCGATTTTCCATAGAAGAGCAACAATAACATATCCCCATATATATGTGTTGTACCACAAAATTTGCCTTCTCATTTCTTAAGAAATCTCTCATAAGATCTCCATTGATTCAAGACTATACAAGGTTTGATCAAGTCAAGACACCTCCTCAGCACTGACAACTCAAAATTAGGGTTTGAGTTTGTACAAAGATAATTAAACTTCTAATGCCTTGTATGACCTTCATGGATCATTAGGAACCCTTAAGATTTCTCATGTCAAGTTTCAAGCTTTGTTTCACATTTTTGCTAAGTTAGTTGATCAGTTGACCTAAAATCAACTATATTAGGGGAAAAGTCAACTATGGTCAACCTACAGTCAAACTTCAAGATTTTGAATCCATATCAACATTATGAACTCATATATTTCAATTGATCAAGTAGGATCACAATTTCTCAAAGAAATTTGATCAGAACACCAAAAGGGAAAAATGGTCAAAATTAGGGTTTTGATTGAAGAAGGCTCAGTTCTTGACTTTTGACCAAGAAAATAACTTATTAGTTTAAGACATGATCTCAAGGATTCAAATGCAACATATTGACCTAATTGAAAAGTTCAAATCACCTCTTAAGATCATTGGATTGACAAATGAATTTCAGTCAACTGATGAAAAGTCAATTGTATACAGAAAAAGTCAAACTTTGACTTTTTGATTAAAATCAAGTTTCAAAAATCATATTTCATCAAGACATGTCAAAATATGAAGTTTGTTCATCAAGAAATTGAAAAGTCAAAGTTATCTTTGAAAAGTCAAAATTCTAGGACTTAGAAAATTTTTCTAAGTGTTGGAAAGTTAACATTATTTTCATAACTTTGTGCCAAATTTCCACCATGATGCAAGTTGATTCAAGGAAAACTTCCAACATGAAAGTTGTATATCTCAATGAGATCTAAATAATTATAGGGAATAACTTTTTCTAGAAATGCTTGGATTTCAAGTTATGAATTTATGAAGACATGTCCATGATACTAAAAATACTTAGTGAAATTTTGAGTATTTTAATCAGGATTTTGACCTAACTTCATAACAATTTTTCACCTAGTTCCAAATTGATTCTTCAAAAATGTACAACATAAAAGTTGTAGAGAATGTTCCAAGATTTTCAAAATGTCAAAGATCTTGAAGAGATCATTTTTGAGCTAGGAGATTCTAAGACTTGAAGTTGGCATGATAAACTTGAATTATAAGTCATTTTTGTGATGAACCCATAATCAATTCTCATAACATTATCATTAAATCTCACTTTTTAGACCATGTTGCTTCTAAATCTCTCCATAGTTAAGTAATTACGCAGACCCTAAGTGTATTACACAAGGATTCGATGTTTTGTCCAAGTCTTGATAGCATTTATGGTTGAAATTGCAAAAAGTAACATATCCATTCTTGTAAAGCAAGCTTTTTCACAATGTCAACCCTTCTTGAGCCTCTCAATGGCTCCATATGCATACACTCAACCTAGAAACTTAGGAGAAACATGTTTAAAGTGATTCAACCACTCTACATATCTTGTACCACACATTGGGATTTTGGTTTTCCACTTTGCTTCAAAAACAAGCAAAAATGCCATAACACATGAGCTTGGTAATCTGACCATCTCAAGTCTCCAGACCTTTTCCTATATATCAAGATACTCTTATGTAACTGAGGAAACGATTTTACAAGCCCTTAAGTCCTCTCATACAGTATATAACATGAATTTACCAAAAATAACCATTTTTAAGCTTTTGAAACCTTAACTTTGAAATCATAACTCTTGCAACTATTTTCCAAACAAATCATCTAAACACTTCATATATATCATATAGAAACTATCCATACCCCTTTTTCCTCACTAACATCATTTTCATCATCCACCATTTTCAAAATCCACCATTGCAACTTGACTTGAGTAGATCAATCCAGACACTTTAAAGGCAAAGTAAAAGTTGCAACATACTCACCAAGGTCTCAGCAAGTTAAAGCAATCATCATATTGTTTCTGGAAGTCGTGTAGAGGCCTTTGAATTTTTGTATCAAGAGGTAAGTTTTTCCAACTTTGAAATCTTGATACAAGCATAATTTGAACTTACTTTCAAAAGATAAAATGTAGATATCATGTCTATGAAGCTAACCATATCCTTTATTTTAATTGACTATAGGATGAGAATTTTGAAACTAAATTTTTTGGATATTTAGGTTTTCAGTTTGGTACAGGTAGAAATTCGTGAGTTATAGTGGGAATAAATAAAAACTAATTACATATTTGAAATCCTTGCGGAATTCTAAGCATGTTTTATTTTTACATTTTTGAATTTGGTTGAGAAATGAGGAAGTTAGAGTTTTTTTGAAAAAAATGGAAAATATTGTTATTACAGTAACTGTTAGTGTGCAGGAGGAAGAAGAAGGAGGACTTGGCCATTTTCAAATTTTTACATCTAAATTCATTTTATATTTAATAATTGTTATTTTACTAACGGATATAACAGCCCCCCCAGTGGCAAGCAGCGCGCGTTTCATGTCACTTCTTATCCTAAAGGCGTGGGTTAGAACCATATTGAAATCCCCTTTTGCATATTTTGTGCTATTTTTGTGATTTCAGGAAGCAATATTTTCATATACTATCATGCAAGCACTTGGTTTACATGCAAACACACCTAGCCTAGTAGTATTCTTTTGAGCCAGCAACCTGAATATCTTGAGTTCAAGCCTTGACAGGACTAAAATCTTTTTTTTATCACTTGACTCATTTTATATTTTTAACAAACTTCAACAATTTTTTAACCCATCAAATTAACTCCTTTTGAACTAATTTTTTGCACACTACTAATTTATTAGGTCTATTTTATGAATATATAAAAATCTCACCAAAAATCTTTTTATTTTCATTATTCATGATTTATTCAAATTAGCATCTTTTAGGTCTTTTTTTTTCTTTATTAAAAACTAAAAAAAATATTTTTCTTAACAAATTTCTTTTCTTGATTAAATTAATTTTTAACTTAGTTTTTGCTTTGAATTTCTTTTCTAATTAAATCAAATTAGATTTTAGGGATTTTAATTAATTAAATTCTTTCCTTTTATTAGTTTAATTAAATCAAGACTTTTCATAAACAAAAAAACAATTTTCTTTTCCTTTCACATTTCTTTTATATTCTTGCATATTTTATCTTGCAATATTCAATATGGTTGTAATAGTATAATTAGAACTTTATTGATTTCATCCCCCATTTGTAAATTGTGTCCCCATCCCCAAATGATGTAATAACGTATAATTTTATATTTCCATAATTTATCTCTTTCAATATAAATGTTAGTAATTAGGGTTTGTATGGCAAGACTAAAATCAACAAGTAGATAACCCTAATCAAAGATTAAATGCATGCAAATCAAACACACTATTCACACATGCACCCTTAAGGTTAACTCCACTTGTTGCCTAAAAAATGGTCATGTTATGCATGTGAGATGTCTTAGCAAAAACAATAAAAATTACAAGATCATAGTCCCTCGATGACGCTTCAAAAGTTTTCTTTAAAATGATCTTAGTCCCTCAAAGAGAAATGCTAATATATCTCACAACATTGCTATCATAACTATACGATGACCCACACCCGTCCCTTTACATCCAAAGGTAAGGCTTCTTACCAATTAATGGTAAGATAGCAATATCAAAGGAAGAGAGAAACAAACAAAAAAGACTTTTGAGTAGGTAGAAACGTTCCTAGTTGCTTGCTCACATTTCTTTTATATTCTTGCATATTTTATCTTGCAATATTCAATATGGTTGTAATAGTATAATTAGAACTTTATTGATTTCATCCCCCATTTGTAAATTGTGTCCCCATCCCCAAATGATGTAATAACGTATAATTTTATATTTCCATAATTTATCTCTTTCAATATAAATGTTAGTAATTAGGGTTTGTATGGCAAGAATAAAATCAACAAGTAGATAACCCTAATCAAAGATTAAATGCATGCAAATCAAACACACTATTCACACATGCACCCTTAAGGTTAACTCCACTTGTTGCCTAAAAAATGGTCATGTTATGCATGTGAGATGTCTTAGCAAAAACAATAAAAATTACAAGATCATAGTCCCTCGATGACGCTTCAAAAGTTTTCTTTAAAATGATCTTAGTCCCTCAAAGATAAATGCTAATATATCTCACAATATTGCTATCATAACTATACGATGACCCACACCCGTCCCTTTACATCCAAAGGTAAGGCTTCTTACCAATTAATGGTAAGATAGCAATATCAAAGGAAGAGAGAAACAAACAAAAAAGACTTTTGAGTAGGTAAAAACGTTCCTAGTTGCTTGCTCACTTTCAAAACAAACATCCTTGCAAAGACACACTAAACACTTTCAAAACATGAAATATTTTCAAAAGCCCAACACTTTGTATACGTTCTTACGAAACGAGAACCATTACAAATTTTTCCTAAACGACGGCTCCTTTTAAAAAATAATTTCAAAAACCACCACAAAGCACATTTTCAAACAAAGCAAGTGATCTAGCAAGCATCTAAGAGCCCATAGATAACTATGGATGAAAAGGGTACTAACACCTTCCCTTTTCAAAATCTACCCCTCGAACTCAAGGAATATCTCAAAGGTCTTTCCTGTTATCTTCACCCTTTCCTTATTAGATAAAAGAAAAGTCGATGGAGACTCTTGCTAACCGTAATAATTGCGATCAAACGCAAAACATCCCAAGTCAGTTCTCCCACCGTATTACAGAACTGACGACTCTGCTGGGGAAAACTTAAAAGTGGGGTTACCTTAGGGCTAAGATCACCTTTAATTGCTTTCACTGTTTAACTTATTTGCTTTACATTATGGTTCCTTGTTTGGGCTTGCTTTGATCCTCTACCCGGATCTGGGACACTTTTTTAGTTAAGTAGCAATAGATTGTGGAAACTATATGGCGTAGACCGATATGATTGAAACAATGGCTACATTAGTGTGGCACATTTGTGGGTACCGGTATCCCTTCTGTTGAATCGAGGAGAATGCGGGGCCGCTGAGTGGCGTCATGAAGCACTAACTGACCTTAGAACCTTAATTAAACAACTTGGCCATTAGGACATAGTGAGATAACCGGTTTCAGTGGAAAGCTGAAGATTAGTTGATATTCGATACTACACTCATTGAGATTAGACTTTTGGGATATCTCGTCCACAAGAAAAGATTGATTATGCTGAGACAATGCCTAAAAGAAAGGTCTGTGATGTTGATACCCTTTAGAACCCGGTTACTATTACTTGGACAGGTTTGAGCCAACTAAAACTTCAAGAGGGTACTTACCTATAAAACTCCATACAAGCCTAAACATAAGGACTTGTTTTCCTTGTGTGTATGTGTCTACTTGTACATAACATCATAAACATCATACCATATAATTTTCAATAACTATTTCAAAGATCTCAAGGGCCTGTGATGCATGATCATGTTGAGCCAGGTGCCTATCAAGGGGAAAAAGGATTCGTTCTCTAATCAAACACCGTCAAAGGTCAACGTATAACTTGAGTCAAGGGCTATATCCATGGTGAGATTGATTCTCATGGAAGGACATCCACCGATACAAATTTTTCCAATCAAAAGCTGTTGATCAACGTTCAAATTCTAACATCTTTTTGTGTTTATCCCGCGAGATCCTTGAAAACATTGCATCCACATATCATGCATGTCATCATAACAGGTTTTTCCGTATAGGCTTTCTCATCTAATTACTGTTTATTTCATTAAGAGACGGATCTAGAGCAAATAATTAAAGATCTCCAAGCTCAAAACGCTCTGCTCCTGCAAGCACTCATGAACATGGCCAAGGGGCAGGAAGATCTGAAAACACTCTTCACCAAAGAGAGCAAGAAGAAGAAAAAGTCTGTCATCCTCAATGTAAGGAGAAGGTCTAAGGGGCATGCTCAGCTAGCTCAAAAAGAAGATGTTTCTTCTAAAGAAGAAGACATTCAGAAAGAGGAAGCTAGAAGCATTAGATCCAACATAGCTATAGATGAAGATGAATCTTCTGAGGAATGGTATCCACCAACAGATGAAAAATACAAATAGCTTGAAGACAGACTAAAAGCTGTGGAGATCCAAGTTGTGTTTGGTTTGGATTTAGGAGACATGGGCTTGGTTTATGGAGTGGTCATCCCACCAAAGTTCAAAATCTCTACCTTTTCCCTATATGATAGAGTCTCTTGTCCTAAGATGCATCTAAAGTCTTATGTCCGCAAGATTCAACCATACACAACAGATCAGAAGCTTTGGATCCACTTCTTCCAAGATGTTTTAGCTGGGATGCAACTTGAGTGGTTCTATCAATTGGAGAGTTCCCACATTCGCACTTGGGAATATCTAGCCGCTGCTTTTTACAAGCAATACTAATACAACGCTGATCTTGCACCAACTCATGTGCAGTTGCAGAAATGACCACGCGTTCCAATGAGGGCTTCAAAGAATACGCCAAAAAGTGGAGAGATATGGCTGGTAAGGTGCAACCCCCATTAACTGACAGGGAGATGATTGACATCTTCATGGGAACTTTGACAGGACCTTTCTTCAATCACCTAATCTGAAGCTCCTCAGCCGGGTTCACCGAGATAATACTGACTGGCGAAAGGGTCGAAGCTGGCATCAAAAGTGGAAAGATCCAAGGGGCTACACCCTCTGATGCTCATAAAAATCCATACAATGGGAATAAAGAGTCCAATGATGTGTATGGTCAAAAGAGTCTTAACAAGAGCAATCATGACCAACATGTGGGGGAAGTCCTGATCTCCGGTCCTACGTCGCAGCAACAACAACAAAGGGGAAATCAACGAAGGCCATACGAGCCCAAAAGACAATTTACCAACATCAAGATGCCGCTGTCTCAAGCACTAGAACACTTGTTGAGATGAACCTGATTACGTTGATAGGACCTCATCCAAACCCTAAAACTTCTTCTCCTAACTACAATCCTAATGCAACATGTGCTTATCATTCTGGCAGACCCGGGCATGATACTAACAATTGTTGGGCGCTGAAGTACAAGATTCAAAACATGATAGATGCCAAGGAGATCGAGTTTGATCCTCCAGAGACTCCCAACGTGTTCACCGCTCCCATGCCAAATCATTGAGTGTTCCAGTTCATTTTTAAATTTGCAATTGTAATTTCTTTTGTTATTCAAATAATTACCTATTAATGTTAAACTATGTTTCATTAATGCATTGCATATGTTTATCTTGAATTCATCTGTTTGTTTTCACTATATTTAAACTATGCTTTTTACTCCCAACTCTTGCAAAAAGTTACAAGCCTTTAGAGGGAGGATGACGAAAACAATGCCTTAATCCCATACAATATGCTTTTGGACAAACCTTGTTGACAATGTACATGCGTTCTTTCAAATCCTAAACACTAGAGTTATAAGGAAGATAATCCCTAGTCAACCCCTTTAAGCAAAAAGAAGTAGAAGTTTTCTTTTTCACACAAATTGAAACCTTTAATCAAATTCGGGGCAGGGTAGTATCTCAGTTAATTCAAATGTGCATTCAGTCGCAAACTTTCACTTCGTAATACAACGAATGACGTTAAAAACATTCCTATGGAATCAAAATACAATGATGGTTCCCTATCACATAGGTAGTCATTGTCTCTCAAAAAAGAAAAGCCCGCTAAGTCAAAACCTATGAAGGAGACTTAATAAAAAAATGGGGGCATCCCACTGACTGTAATCTCAAAACAAGAACGATCAGGCAAAATTAGGGATAATAAATAAAAAAGAAGTCACTGCAAATCCACAATAACCTGAAAAATGTTGCAATAAATGACAGCCTTCAGATAAACTAAATTTGTCTGAACCATCACCAAAACATCATTGGAGTTTGAACGTACAATTAACCGAGTTTAGGACTGAAGAACATCACGAAGAACGTGTGGGTACAAATAAAATTTGAGCCTTTATCCTTTTTTGCTTAAACCGTGAATCAAGCCACGTTACAACCCTTCAAAAGTGCTAATTGAAGCATGGGTTAATTCGAAAGCATACTGTTACAAAAGGTATCCTGACTCCTGTAAGGCTTTACTCTAAATCCTGAGTTGAATTTTCCTGCAATTATTTTATCTGCTAAAACGCATTTTCAAAAATTCAAGACAAGTATAAACTTTGCATTATTTGAATACCTTTGTTTGCATAAGGCTAATTGTTTGACAGCAGAGAAATTCGCATGAAGAATATCCAGTGAACAAAACCCTCACAATAAACAAAATCACTTCAAGTGGGAAGACACTTCCCATAGCAGATCTCCTATAATCAAGGGGCACGACATGATCATTATCTAGCACATCTGGGGCAGTCCAGTCAAGATTCCAAAAAATCTCTCAAGAAGTGCTGAGTAACCAGGAACAGGTCTGTATTTGAATCACTCGGGGCATTAAACGCGAATCCCAACAAATGATTACATACAATCAAACATTTCCTGAAAGTGCCACAAACATCTGCTAATACTGGAAATGACAAATCCCCCACAAAGTCCTTTTCATAGGGTGACCCCAGCCAGATTTTCAATCTCTGAAAACTTCTCCCTAACTGAGTCGACCTCAAGAATCCTCGAGGATTTCTGCCAAAAGAAGACTTTTCCCCAACAGAATGGCAACAAGGTTTATTTCCCCAACAAACTATAGATTCCCCAACTTGAGTTTTCCTCTCCGATTGCTACAAATCAAGGGACCACAACTCCTCTTCCCCAGCAGACTTTTCTACAATCCCTAGTAAGTTACTGCAAAGCCTGGACCCGACCAGATATCAGTTCAACTTCATCCTTTCTAGCAAGTTACTGTTGTACCCCAATTTTCCCCATAAGATTCCTTCATCATACCATATTACTTCAATCACAACAAGATCACATTAGGGCTTTTAGTTCTTCTACCTATCTTTAGCTTTGCTCTATGAGGAGTTACCAACCACCTTAACTTGTTTTCTTTTGTGATCATGGATATTTTGCTTTGATTTTCTCTCTAATTAAGAAAATTCAATATTGGTTTGTCTTACTTGCTAATAATGTAGGTAAAGGCAATGAGGTCTAGCAAGTTGCATCATGGGTTCATGATTTTATTTCCATGCCCTAGTCAATAGCTTGAGAAATTCAAACCTCACCATTGAAGTTGTTTTGGAAGGATTAGAATGGAAGTGGTTTTGGTGGCCATTAGTCCTCATCCTCAACAATTTCTATTCACAGAGGAAGAATATTGGCACAAAAAGTTTGTTCAAACTTGGCAAAGTTCCACAAAGCATTCTCTGGATCTAGAGGCTAGGGTTGTGGACTTCAAAGGGGCATATGTTGCTTATCTTTTGGTATTTTTGAGTAATTCCAAAATCATTCTTCTCTTCAAAGAGTTATCAACAAATCACTTCAAAAGTTCCAAGGATTTTTCATATGGAAGGAACTTGGTGAAGAAGAAAGATTACAAGTCACCCAGATGAATCCCCAATTTTCCATATGTGACTTCAAATGGTCATAACTTGGTCAATTTTTATCACCTTGGGTCCATCCTTTTTTGATGATGATTTTAAAGATGTGTACTTCATGCTTTCTTTTATGTGCAAAGTGAGAAAATGGATGGAAGTTACCTTAAGAATGCAAAAGATTATAGGTCATTTTATGATTTTTGGCCAACTTCTACAAGTCATAACTTGCTCAATTTTTGGAGATTTTGAATGGTTAAAATTGAAAAATGTCATTCAAGAGATCTACTTCATTCCATCTTTTTTTATCAAGAGCAAATTCTAAGTGGAAGGCCGTGTTTGGATGTAAAAGATTATAGGTCATTTTTAAAGAAGAATTTGAAATATTTCTAAGTATGGAAAGTCAACTCTTTTTCTTCAACTTTGACTCCATGTAACTTTCAGCTCAAGCTCCATTTTATTCCATTCCTTTTCCATTGCAAAGCTTGTAACCTCATCTTTCCAAAGCATCAAGAATTTTGCCCAAAGACCCCATGAGGAGAAAATGCCATTGGATTGAACTTGGTAACTTGGAACTGAAGTTTCTCCATAAGTCAGAATTTGAAATTCATGTTTTGGCCTCTAAACATCAAATTAGCACGTGTTTGTGATCTAAACATGTTTAACCAAGTTGCCAAAGTGGATTAGAGCCTTGAAACGCAAAGATTGTATGAGTTTTGATGCAAATCAGATCACACTTTGCTCGTGTATCAGGTTCACACGATTTCCCTCCAAACTTCATCATTTCACACGCTTGAACATTCCATTTGATTCTCTATAAATAGAGAGTCATCCCCCATTCAATTTCCCAAGCTTAGATAGCCAGAATTACCCTGCCAAACTTGCCTCATAACCTAGAATTCAGCTACTTCGAATTCTATTCTCAAGCCTTTTTCAATCCAATTTTTCCATCAATTCACCTTCCTTGATCTTCCATGAAGCTAACCATATAATTACATTCAAGAATCGTGCCCTATATTGCTCCATAGAAGTCCAGTTTTAGAGCTCTGCAACTCAACTTCAATAGGTAGATTCCTTCATCAATTCTTCAAAACTCTAATATCATTGTGTTTCTCTCATTGCCCTGGTTCTAGTCGTAACACTTACTTCTTACTGGAAACACGTTTTGACCATGAAATTTCAAATCCCTTTTCAAAACTTCCTTTTCAAATTGCTTGAGCTACAGTTTATATAAATTTAGCCCGAGGGTGTGGTTGTCTTCGTCTTGAAGAGACGAAGCGAATGGCATAAGTCTGAGCTTCTGATTTTACAGTTTGAGAGACCTGCAATTTGTGATGGCTGGAGGATGAAGATGACCAACGTGTCATCTTCTGACCAATGAAGGCGTGCCATTTGCTATTTTCAAATTCTGATTTTATTAATGATTCTGTACATTATTCATAAAGACCATGATATGTACAACGCGCCAGATCCCTTGGATTTGATTACTAACGCGTCTTGACTCTCATCCAATGGTCCACATCTTTTTCTTTTATTTTATTTTTCTGATTTCTATATTTTAATTGTTTTAAACGTCAAAAAATCATGGAAAATTCATTTTTAGTTCAAAAAATCTGAAAAAATTATGAAAAACATTTTTGATTATTCTCTTTCTGATTTTTTATTTTTTCACAATTTAATTTTGTGTTTTGGTATTTTTTATAAATTTTGCACTTATTTGATTTGTTTAAAATGTTTAAAAATACTTTTACACATTTTTAAATTCTGAAAAAATTAGGGAATGATCCAATGATATTGTGACAAATATTGATGACCTTATTCTATTATTGTTTCTGACTTTACTATGTTTTACTATTTTTGTTTATTTTACCCATTTATTTAAATTTTTAAAAATAGTTTCTGACTTTTAAAAATTCCCAAATTTTTTTATAAAATCACTTGGCTTCTTTTCTGATTTTTCTATGGTCTTATTTTTCATTTCTTGATTAATTTGAATATAATTGACATTTTCCTCATTATTTTCCATTTTTTAAACATTTGTAAACACTTTAATGTACATATTAATTATATTATCATTTTGTGATTATTTTCTGGATGTCTTGGGTTGATTTTTTGGATCATGGCTTTATTAACATCATTGGATCCATGGTGCTGAGTTTAACTCCATAAAAAATGGATGAATGATTTTAATAAAAGTTTGATTAAATATTAATTCAAATGTGATTTCTCTTTTTACCCTAATTCCTCTTCATCTCATCCCCTTCTCATTGCACGCAAAGTTGTTGGAGCATGATCTCTATATCATGTCTCAAAACGAATGATGCATAGATTGCTATTGACCGACCTCAAAATAGGCACGACTTCTATATAAGTCCACTTACGATTGCTTAACATAGCACTAAATTTTGTCCTGATTCGAATAAATGATCATTCGTGGCCCAAACTTATGATTGCAAGCCCAAGCATGTTAATTTGATCTCTTTGATCCAATAACCTTGAGATTCATTGTGTGGAGGCTTTGGTTCTACCAATCCTCTAATGGGTCTACAACACTTTTGGTCAATTCGGATCACTTAAACATTGTTGATCATTAAATGGTACTTATGAGAATTCCAAATGGACGATATACTTGACAAAAAGCAAATGCAACTTGTTATTTTTAGCATTTACATTTCATGCCATTTTCATCTTTGCTCATTTGAGCATTTATTTTCTTGTCCTTTTTATTTTGCTCACTTGAGCTTTTCTTTTTCTTTTCTTAAGATACTTAATAATCAACTTAAACCCTAAAAAAAACTCTTAATGGTACTTGGAATATTTGGTTACTATCCTTGGCATTATGGAGCAGTGGACTTTTTCTTGGACTTAAGATTAGAAACCTTGGCCTACCTTGGAGACCTTGTGATCTTATCTTATTATTTTGTCTGGATTTCTTGAGGTTTACCTCAAGAAATTGGGTTGCTTGTTTGTTTTTGTGTGCAGGTTTTTGTGATTACATTCTCTGTTTGTAATATGAAATTCACCTGTATACAGCCGTTACTCTGCCCAATTTTTGTGAAGACTTAATACACTTGAAGTTTGGTTCTCTCAAGAGGTCTAGTATCTTTACTTGCTTGGTTTCAATCCAAAGAATGTGAATTCTATCTTGACTTATAATGTCAAGTATTTGCTTCTTGTTGGTTAGATGATTCTTCTCCTTAGCTTTTACCTTATGCTTTAGGATAGTCTCTTCTTCTCCACCCATCTTCTTTAATTTCAAAAACCTTCTCCCTCCTTTTGAAAACTCTTCTTGTTTTGAAACTTAAACCACTTTCATAATAAACTTGGACTTAGGTCCATGCATTTTCAAAATATTTTCATAAATAAACTTCAATCTATTTAATAATACCTTGACATTTTTGTGAGAAGACTAAAAGTCAACCAATCTCATTTCAAACCATTTGCCACTTTTGCTTTTACCCTTTAAACTTTTATTAAAAGGTTATGTAATTGCAAGCTTCTCAAGTCATATTTAAAGCATGTGTTTTGATGAAGACAACATGGACATCAACTTTCAAAGGATGTGCAAAAAGCTTATCAACATCAAATAAAAGTCTTGAAGATTATTAAAGAATTATTGAAGAAATCATCAAATGTCAATATGGTATAAATAATTCTTAAAATCTTGAATATAGATGTTCACAATATGCATTCATCAACATATACATATTCCATAACTTTAACATCAAGAAAAACTTTGTTTGAAATATCTTTCAAAATGTATTTTTGAAAATAAACCTTTAGGAACCGGTTCCTCCCTAACAGGGAACCGGGTTCCAGCTTTTCTCAAAAAACATGTCCCTAGATTTTGTACCAGGAACCGGGTTGTACCAATAGGGGAACCAGTTCTTGCGTGATAAATTTGAATTCCAACTTATAACGTTCACTAAGAACTCGGTTCTGTCAGTGTCGGAACCGGTTCCTAGCGAACCAATGCAGCTTTTACTTTGTTTTTTGAACATTTTTCAAGTGGTATCTTTTCATGAATGCTTTGCAACTTTTCATATGAATTGGCATGAATGAAGAGGTTCTTACAACTTTATAAAATGCAGATTTTCTTATTTTCAAACAATGTTCAATACTTCAATTTTCAAATTAACAAATATACTTCTTCATTAACAATTTTCTCATTTACTCACATTTGAATTTAAACTTTCATGTGTTCATAATTTTGTGAAACTTGCCATATATACTTTCATTATCATTACAAGTTTCATTCATACATTGTGAACATTTATATACATTGTTGAGAATTGTTTTTATCTTGAAGAAGAAGATCAATTGAAGATTGATAAAGCTCTCCATATACTTCAAACTAAATCATTGTATTACTTAAAGATTTTCCCTTACTATCCAGGATTGTTGGAAGTAAGTGTTGTGATTTGAAGAGGATTGTTCTTCATTCACATTAGTGTTTGTTTGGTCTTAAAGGTGTTAAGAACCTTTGATCACCCTATAGGTTAGATAGTAAGCATATGCTGTACAATCATTCTAACTATAGTGAAATCTCTTTCGTGTTGGAAAAGGGACTGGAGTACTCTCGGATTGTGAGGGGAACCAGGATATATCACCGTGTTCTTTACTTTTCTGCATTTATCGCTTTCATCACCATAATCAGGAAAAGATAAAGATATAATCAAAACCTTCAAACACTTAACCAAAAATTACTACCAAGCATTCTCATAAAACCGAATAAATTTTATAAGACCTAATTCACCCCCCCCCCCCCTCTTAGGCACTCTGAGACTTACAATTGGCATAAGAGCAAGTTATAGGTAACTTGTTCCTAAAGATCCAGAATGGCTTCCGCAAATCATCAACCAGTTTTCAAAGATGGTGGTAGTAACAACAAGCCTCCTCTATTCTGTGGTGAATATTTTGACTTCTGGAAAATACGCATGAAGGCGCATTTAGAAGCACAAGGAGAGGAAGTATGGGATGCTGTTGAAAATGGTCCATTTATCCCAATATCAGTAATCAATGGCATTGGTTCTGTAAAGCCCAAAACTGCATGGGACGACGATGATAAAAAGAAAGTTCTCTATGACAAAAAGGCAATAAACCTTCTTCAAGGTGCACTCAGTATGGACGAATTTTTCCGTGTCTCGAACTGCAAGACAGCAAAAGAAATATGGGATACCCTGGTTCAAACTCATGAAGGAACGACTGAAGTAAAAAGATCAAGGCTAAATACCTTGAGTCAAGAATATGAACTATTTCGAATACAGCCCGGAGAATCCATTCTTGACTTACAAAAGAGATTTGTGCATTTGACAAATCACTTAAATGCTCTTGGTAAAACCTTGACAAATGATGAACTCAACTTGAAAATCCTTAGATCATTGACTAGGGAATGGCAACCAAAGGTAACGACAATCTCGGAAAAGAAGAGTCTCTCCGCAATGACTTCTGCTACATTATTTGGCAAACTTCAAGAATATGAAACGGAACTCGGTAGACTTGAAAAACATGAAAATTTAGAGAAGAAATCCAAAGGCATTGCCTTGAAAGTTGATTCAAAGGAAAGTCAAGATAAAGATGCATCAGAGGAAGATGAAAACTTCTTGCTTCTTGTAAAAAGGTTAGGAAAATATTTTGGTCATAAAAATAATCTTCATAATGCTAACTTTGTCAAGAGGAAGAAATTTTATAATCATAAAGATAAAGAAGCCTCCACATCAACACAAGATGTCACATGTTATGAATGTGGAAAGAAAGGTCACATAAAGCCGGATTGTCCAAAACTCTCCAAGAAAAATGGATTCAAAGGCAAAAAGGAGTTCAAGAACAAAAACTCTTATGTTGCATGGGAAGATAATGAGATAAGTTCTTCATCCGATTCGGAAAGCGAGGAATGTGCAAATCTAGCATTAATGGCTTCACATCACTCTGACAATGAAGAAGAGGTTAGTAATGAATTTAATCTTTTTGATGATGATGTTCAAGATGCTATTGATGAACTCTTGAGAGAATGCAAAAGTTTATACAAAAAGGTGTCAAATCAAGAAAAAGAACTTCTAAGTTGTCTAGAAAAAATTGACACCATGACTAAAGATTTTGATCTTCAAAAACAGAATTTTATTAAAGAAAAAGAAAACTTTTCATGCTCCAAGTGTGAATCAAATGTCTTTCAAATTGTTCAATTGAAAAGAGTCATTGAACGATATGAAAAAGGACAAATAGGATTGGAAGGATTACTAAGCCAACAACGTTATCCTAATGATAAAAGGGGTCTTGGTTATGTGAATTCTAAGAAACCAAGTAACAATTCCACTGTTTTTGTAAAGGCTAGTAATAGTTCCAATCCCAAGAAAGTAGAAAAGAAGCAAGTTGTTCATAATCATCAAAAGAAAAAGGCTAATGTATCGAAAAATAAAACATTTCCTAAGAAGAAATCTTATCCTTCTAGATATAGAAGTAACTTTGAACCTACTTGTTTTTATTGTGGTATTAAAGGCCATACACCTAATGCTTGCTATGTTAGAAACTTTAGTATAGCAAGTGGGCATTATGTGTGGGTGAAAAAGGGAACTAACTATGAAGGACCCAAGGCAACTTGGGTACCTAACAAAGAATAATTTGTTTGTGTAGGTATGCTTGAAATCCACATCAAATGTTTGGTATCTTGATAGTGGATGTTCAAAGCATATGACAGGAGATGTACACCAATTTTCATATCTACTACATAAAGCCAAAGGGTATGTCACCTATGGAGACAACACCAAAGGAAAGATTCTTGGCGTTGGAATAGTTGGCACACCTCCATCCATTCAAATTGAGGATGTTCTCTATGTTGAAGGATTAAAGCACAATCTTCTTAGCATAAGTCAACTTTGTGATAGAGGGTTTAAGATCAAATTCAACAAAGATGAATGTCTCATTATGGATGAGGCAACCAATGAGGTAAAACTCAAAGGTATAAGAACTAACAAAATTTTTATGATTACTTTAGATGATTTGTCTCTGAAGGTACAATGTCTTATGGTAAACAACAATGACGCTTGGTTATGGCACAAGAGGATCGCTCACATTCACATGGAGCACTTGAACAAATTGGTTAAGCATGACTTAGTTATTGGTCTACCAAAGATGAAGTTCATCAAGGACAAATTATGTAATGCATGCCAAAAGGGAAAATGGACCAAAACAACTTTCAAATCTAAGAATGTGGTGTCTACTACAAGGCCACTACAATTGTTACACATGGATCTCTTTGGTCCATCAAGAACAAAAAGCTTCGGAGGTAATGTATACGCTTTAGTCATTATTGATGATTTTTTTAGATATTCTTGGACTTTGTTTCTTGTGCAGAAAAGTGATGCTTTTAAAGCCTTTAAGAAGTATGCTAAGCAAATCCAAAATGAAAAATCACTAAAGATTGTATCCATAAGAAGTGATCATGGTGGAGAATTCCAAAATGCTCAATTTGAAGAATTTTGTGAAGAACATGGTATCTCTCATAATTTTTCAGCACCAAGAACTCCACAACAAAATGGAGTAGTTGAAAGAAAGAATAGGTTTCTAGTGGAACTTGCAAGAACAATGCTTAGTGATGCAAATCTTCCTAAATATTTTTGGGCGGATGCGGTTAGTACGGCATGTTATGTTGGAAATCGAGTTATCATTAGACCTATAATAAAGAAGACTCCATATGAACTCTTCAAAGGAAGAAAGCCAAATATTGCTCACTTTCACATTTTTGGATGCAAGTGCTTTGTTCTTAACAATGACAAAGATAATCTCGGTAAGTTTGACGAGAAATCCGACGAAGGTATATTTCTTGGTTATTCGATTTCTAGTAAAGCATATAGAATTTATAATAAAAGAACTTTAACTATTGAAGAATCTATGCATGTATCTTTTGATGAAACTAACCCCTCCAAGGAGGAAGTAGTTGTTTGTGATGATGATGATCCTATAGATTTACCCCCGGAAGATCTTTCATTTGATCAAATTAAGAAATCACCGGAAAATTCAGAAAACATTGTTCAACAAGATTCAAACACCAATGATCTACCAAAAGAATGGAGAACTCATAGAGACCATCCTATTGATAAAATTATTAGTGACATTAGCCAAGGAGTATCAACAAGATTGAATCTAAAAGATGCTTGCTTAAACATGGCGTTTGTTTCTCAAATTGAACCTACCAAAGTTGATGAAGCCTTAGGAGATGATCAATGGATTATTGCTATGCAAGAAGAATTAAATCAATTCGAGAGAAATCAAGTTTGGGAACTTGTTCCTAGACCAAGTGGTAAACACATCATAGGTACCCGATGGGTGTTTAAGAACAAACTTGATGAGAATGGTCTAATTGTTCGAAACAAAGCAAGGTTGGTTGACCAAGGTTACAATCAAGAGGAAGGAATCGACTTTGAAGAAACATTTGCTCCGGTTACAAGGTTAGAAGCTATACGTCTTTTACTTGCTTATGCTTGTTATTAAATTTTCAGCTTTTTCAAATGGACATCAAAAGCGCATTCTTGAATGGATACATCAATGAAGAAGTCTATGTCAAACAACCCCCGGGATTTGAAGACTTCAAACATCCTTCACATGTCTTTAAGTTGAGAAAGGCTCTTTATGGCTTAAAGCAAGCACAAAGAGCATGGTATGATAGACTTAGCAATTTTTTGTGTGAAAAATGTTTCGAAAAGGGTAAGGTTGATAAAACCTTGTTCATTAAGAAAATACAAAGTAACACTTTATTGGTTCAAGTCTATGTTGATGATATCATTTTTGGATCGACTAACAAAGAAATGTGTGAGGAATTCTCATTGATGATGCAAGGAGAATTCGAGATGTCTATGATGGGAAATATGAACTACTTTCTTGGACTACAAATCAAGCAACTAGAAGATGGAATCTTCATCAACCAATCTAAGTATTGCAAAGAATTATTGAAAAAGTTTGATATGGACAATTGTAAAGCCATGAATACTCCAATGGGCTCCGGTACATATGTTGATCAAGATGAATCCGGTACTCCAATTGATATTACAAAGTACAGAGGTATGATTGGTTCTTTATTATACTTGACGGCAAGCCGTCCTGACATCATGTTTAGTGTTTGTCTTTGCGCTCGCTTTCAAGCAAATCCAAAGGAATCACACCTCATGGCAGTTAAAAGGATCATGAAGTATCTTAAAGGAACAATCAATGTCGGCCTATGGTATCCAAAAGGTAGTACTTGCACTTTAATTGGTTATTCTGACGCGGATTATGCAGGTTGTAAAACTGATCGTAAAAGCACAAGTGGTACTTGTCACATTATTGGAAATGCATTAGTATCATGGGCTTGTAAAAAGCAAGCATGTGTTGCTCTTAGCACGGCCGAAGCAGAATACATAGCAGCAGGTAGTTGTTGTGCACAAATTCTTTGGCTCAAGCAACAACTCCGTGATTACGGACTTGATCTCGGATGCATTCCTCTTCGATGCGACAATACAAGTGCTATCAATATTACAAAGAATCCGGTCATGCATTCAAGAACCAAACATATATATATTCGACATTATTTTCTCCGTGATCATGTACTTAAAGGAGATGTCGAAGTCACTTTTGTGGATACTCATAACCAACTCGCATATATCTTCACTAAACCGCTTGCTCGAGACCCTTTCTTCAAAATCCGAAGAGAACTTGGTATTTTGGATGAAGGTGATATCTAATGTTTCGCTTAAGATACACGTCTTAATTTTTATATGTATCTATTTCACTCTTTTTCCCCATCCTTTTTGATGTTAACAAAGGGGGAGAAGAGTATGCATGTGTGTTGTTTTGTCTCAAAGAAATTGCAGGCCCAAATAAATATCAAACTCTCTCCAAAATTCAAAGAATCATGGACTTAGGGGGAGCATACAATTTAGGGGGAGCCTTGCATTTGCTCAACATGTTTGCTACACAAAACAACAAGAACATTTCAAGAAATCGTTTTCAAGACTTGGTTGTCATCATCAAAAAGGGGGAGAATGTAATTGCAAGCTTTTCAAGTCATATTTAAAGCATGTATTTTGATGAAGACAACATGGACATCAACTTTCAAAGGATGTGAAAAAAGCTTATCAACATCAAATAAAAGTCTTGAAGATTATTGAAGAATTATTGAAGAAATCATCAAATGTCAATATGGTATAAATAATTCTTAAAATCTTGAATATAGATGTTCACAATATGCATTCATCAACATATACATATTCCATAACTTTAACATCAAGAAAAAATTTGTTTGAAATATCTTTCAAAATGTATTTTTGAAAATAAACCTTTAGGAACCGGTTCTTCCCTAACAGGGAACCGGGTTCCAGCTTTTCTCAAAAAACATGTCCCTGGATTTTGTACCAGGAACCGGGTTGTACCAATAGGGGAACCGGTTCCTGCGTGATAAATTTGAATTCCAACTTATAACGTTCACTAAGAACCGGGTTCTGTCAGTGTCGGAACCGGTTCCTAGCGAACCAATGCAACTTTTACTTTGTTTTTTGAACATTTTTCAAGTGGTATCTTTTCATGAATGCTTTGCAACTTTTCATATGAATTGGCATGAATGAAGAGGTTCTTACAACTATATAAAATGCAGATTTTCTTATTTTCAAACAATGTTCAATACTTCAATTTTCAAATTAACAAATATACTTCTTCATTAACAATTTTCTCATTTACTCACATTTGAATTTAAACTTTCATGTGTTCATAATTTTGTGAAACTTGCCATATACACTTTCATTATCATTACAAGTTTCATTCATACATTGTGAACATTTATATACATTGTTGAGAATTGTTTTTATCTTGAAGAAGAAGATCAATTGAAGATTGATAAAGCTCTCCATATACTTCAAACTAAATCATTGTATTACTTAAAGATTTTCCCTTACTATCCAGGATTGTTGGAAGTAAGTGTTGTGATTTGAAGAGGATTGTTCTTCATTCACATTAGTGTTTGTTTGGTCTTAAAGGTATTAAGAACCTTTGATCACCCTATAGGTTAGATAGTAAGCATAGGCTGTACAATCATTGTAACTATAGTGAAATCTCTTTCGTGTTGGAAAGGGGACTGGAGTACTCTCGGATTGTGAGGGGAACCAGGATATATCACCGTGTTCTTTACTTTTCCACATTTATCGCTTTCATCACCATAATCAGGAAAAGATAAAGATATAATCAAAACCTTCAAACACTTAACCAAAAATTACTACCAAGCATTCTCATAAAACCAAATAAATTTTATAATACCTAATTCACCCCCCCTCTTAGTCACTCTGAGACTTACAGGTTAGACTCTTGTCAATCCTTGTAGTGATGCAAACAACTATACTTCTACAATATGTAGTGAAGAGAGATATTTTCCACTTGGGTGTTGAGTGAGGCATTATTGATTTTAAAATCTAAGCCATATCCTCCACTTTGAGATGATGCAAATTCTCCTTTCTCTTGATTGTGGGTGGTAAGTATGTTTTCCACACGGACAATGACGATGATGTCTTATCTCTTAAAAATCAACCAACACACTTTTGTTTCAAACTTTTAAAATAGGAACTACGTGTACCCAGACCCCCTATTGCACCATAGGTGGTACGTAGGCACTAAAGGTTCGCAACCGCGGCGGGTGCAAAAATAATGAAAATATATTTCTTTTCTCACCTCCACCATCCATTTTATATATAACACCTTTTCATAGAAAAATTATACATATTTTACAAAGAGGTTCCTGCGGAGTACCGTAGATATTTAGGGTGCTAATACCTTCCCTTTGCATAACCAACCCCCTTACCTTGAATCTTTCCCCCATTTTGGGTTATTCTCTCTTTTCCCATTCCTTTTGGAAACAATAAAGCGCGGTAGAGATTTTTTATTTTTGATTTATATAAAGTCTAGTTAATCCAATAGCTTAGTCTTGAACATTTCTACCGCTACAGAAAAATGGCGACTTCACTGGGGATAGATTGACCTCTTGCTGGTCCATCCCTAAGTGGGTTGGGCCTATCTTTGTTTATATCTATATATGTGCAATTGTTGTTTATGTTTTATATTTTGTATATATGTTTATTTGTATTTTTCCTGGTTTTCAGGGTGCTTAGTGATTACTCATAAGTCCTATACCCGGACTTGGGAAAACTTTAAGATAGGAAGGGCGGTATAGTCATGTTAACTTTGAGGGAGTAATCCCAAAAAAGGAGGCATGAGATCCCCCACTCAGTGGAGGCCCCTTTGATTGTAGTGTCGTTTTCCGAGTAATCGGAAAGACGTACTACTTTCGACCTGGGAGCCTGCTGAAACTGAGGACTGTAGAATACCAAACCCATCTTGGCCTTTTAGGTGTAGTGCGGAAGCTATGACGGAGTAATCTGGAAGTAGTTGTCACGTGATACTACGCTTGGACGAGTCTTTCTTGAGAATATTACTAATTACCGAGTTAATTGGGAAGTTGGTAATATCCGAAAGAAGGATGTAGACTCTGGGAACCTCTAGAGCCTTGTTCGGAAGGTGATAACTTTTTAGACCAACACCTTATGGGTAGTACCTTAGACCTAATGCTCGTGACGCTGAACCTATGAACCCTATATGTGTGATCTTGTGTTTGATTGTTGCATCATGCATCCATGCACTCATAAGCATCTTTTGAAGAAAACAATATTTCAAGGGATTTAAAGGTTGACTATTTGTGAATATCTCAGGTACTTTTAACCATGGATTCTGGAAAGAGAAAGACCGGGAAATACAGTTTCAAGGATCCCAAGATAGATATGTTGGTTAGTCTAATTCCAGAGATCGAGTGTTCTGCGGACTTTCGGAAGAAGTATGGATCCATCATTCCTCTCATGAAGCTGAAGATGAAGGAGGGTATTCTCTCGACCTTGGTTCAGTTCTATGATCCGATGTATCGCTGCTTTACTTTTCCCTATTATAAATTGATGCCTACACTGGAGGAGTATTCCTATCTATTGGATTTACCCATTATCGATCGTGTTCCTTTTACTGGTTTGGATGGTGAGCCAAAACCACATGAAATTGCTGCTTTGATTCATCTGGGGAAGTCTGAGGTGGAAGCCCATATGACTACTGAAGGAGGGATTAGAGGATTACCAGCTCAGTTCTTATTGGAGAAAGCTCGTTACTTTTCTAGGATGAAGAGTACGGTTGCTTTTGAGGCCATGTTTGCTTTACTTTCCTATGGATTGTTCTTATTTCCTAATGTGGACAAGTTTGTCGATATTAACGATATCAAGATTTTCATGATTGGAAACCCAATTCCTACACTGTTTGGTGATGCTTATTACTCTGTTCATCTTCAGAGTTCTTATCATGGGGGAATGATTATCTGTTGCATGCCTTTGTTGTACCGGTGGTTCATCTCTCATATGCCTCGGTCTGATGCTTTTTGGGATGTCAAGAAGGAACCACGTTGGGCTCCTAAGATCATGGCACTTACTCACTCAGATATTGATTGGTACCATCGAGCTTATCAGGATGTGGAGATTATTGACAGTTGTGGTAGTTTCCCCAATGTACCTCTTCTTGGTACAAAGGGAGGAATTAATTATAACCCTGTTCTTGCACGGCGACAGCTTGGTTATTCGATGAGGGATAAACCGAATAGTATTCATTTGAGTAATTTCTTTCTGAAGGAATGAGAAGACCACAGGGAAGCTAGGGAACAGATTGCGAAGGCCTGGCGTCACATTCATAAGAAAAGTAGGAAGTATTTGTGACCTAGAGGTGTTGTTTCTTTGGAGCCATATCTTCAGTGGGTCCGATCAAGAGCCATTCAGTTGAAGATGCCGTATACTCGGGAGACACCCATGCCTGATCTATTTGTGAAGAACAATCCTCCTTTATTAGATGACCTAGAAGAGCTGCAACTCGCTTTGGTTAGGATGCAACAGGAAAGGGATGCTTGGAAGAACAAGTTCCAGACTTTAGAGAGTTCCTACAGAGCAGACTTGAAGGAGAAAGACGATTTGATCGAGATCCTTGAGAGTCGAGCGGTAGAGCCTATGGAGAGGCAAGGGGATTTATTTTCTCCTGGGCCTCAAATAGGTGTTGATTACTCACTTTCTGATCCAGATAATTGGAGGGAGGTTACGACCAGACATGTGGAAGAAAACCAGAGGTTGAGGGCTTAGATTGTCAGGCTCACAGGGAAGCGCTAGCGTACAAATTGATCTTTATCAGTTCTTTTTCTCAGGATTTTTAGATTGTATTTTCATCTTGTACTTGGGATCATTGAAACTTGTAATCCATTTTGAAGTTATTATAATAATTTTTTTCCAGTATTTCAAATGTGTTATTATTTTGATGTTTCCAATATGTCTATAAACGTTAAATCCCTTGAAATATTAAATGGTAAAGTAAAAACAATCATATGCATTGCATGTTATGCATCATATTTCACATACTTCTTGCATTTATTATGCATATCCAGGTTCCTTACCCAGCTTTTTGCTTCGTTCAGCAAACTGACTCATCACTACAACACTCGGGCTAATTTCAAAAAGAAGATGGACAATTTGGAACAGGAGAATCACGAGCTGCGCGAAGAAGTTTCTGCTTTGAAGGCTGGCTTGGCCAATTTGACTACTCTGATGGAAGCTCTGGTGGTTGCTCAGAATCAGCCACCGAGTGTTCAACCTCAACCAACGAGGGAAAATGCTGAAGTTCCTATTGTTCCTATATTCTCTACTCCGGATGTTGTTCAAAACCGTATGCCTCAGGGTTATCCGTGAGGAATGCTAGAGAATTTTGCACCTGAAGGTTTCAATTTGGGTCCCCAAGATGCTCCAGTGCATCAAAATGTTGTTACTCTAGCACCTCCTGTGGTGCATACTGTTCCTGTTGCACCTCCTTCGGTGAATTTGGTTCTGTTTGTTAATGAAGACATGTGTCGTCCTTTCCCTCCGCCGAGTGAAGACTTGGGTCTTTATGAAAGAATGGATGATTTCCAAGAGCAGTTTGATAAAATGCAAAGAGAGATAAAGGCTCTTAGAGGAAAAGAGCTATTTGGGCAGAATGTGAGTGAGCTGTGTTTGGTCCCGAATGTTAAAGTGCCTGCTAAGTTCAAGGTTCCGGAGTTTGATAAGTACAAGGGCAACAATTGCCCTCGTGCTCACTTGGTGATGTACGTGAGGAGAATGTCTACCCACACTGATGATTAGTGTCTGCTGATCCACTTTTTCCAAGATAGTCTAACCGGTGCAGCGTTGAAACGGTACATGAGTTTAGACAGCGCCAACATCCATACTTTTAATGATTTGGGAGAAGCATTCATTAAACAATACAAGTATAATGTGGACATGGTGCCAGATCGTGACCAGCTTAGGGCCATGGTTCAGAAAGATAGAGAATCGTTCAAAGAGTATGCACAGAGATGGCGCGAAATAGCTGCACAAGTGATTCCTCCCATGGAGGAGAAGGAAATGACTAAAATTTTTCTGAAGACGCTAGGCGCTTTCTACTACGAAAGAATGGTAGCAAGTGCCCCAAGTGATTTTATAGAGATGGTAGGAATGGGCGTCCGCCTAGAAGAGGCTGTAAGAGAAGGCCGTTTGGTGAAGGGTGAAGGATCTGGAGGTGTGAAAAATCCAGCTTATGGGTTTACAAAGAAGAAAGAGGGGGATACAAATGTTGTTATACAAGAGAGGAGAGTGAACGCTCCTAGAAGGAATTATCAGCGTCACCAGCAAGTTGCCTCTGTTACTCCTGTTATGAATGTTGCCCTGATTACCGTTGCTTATCAAAGACAGTCCCAGCATGGAAACCAAGGAAATAATCAGAGAAGGGAGAACTGTGATCCTATCCCCATGGGTTATGCAGAGCTACTACCAACATTGATTCAGAAGAAGTTGGTCCAGACACGACCACCTCCAGTTGTACCATCACCATTGCCTTGGTATTACAAAGCAGACCAGACGTGTGCCTTTCATCAGGGAGCACCAGGGCATAGTGTTGAAAACTATTATCCTTTGAGGACTGAAGTACAAAGGTTGGTGAAGTCTGGAATTTTATCTTTCAAAGACATGGGACCTAATGTGAAAGACAATCCTCTACCCAAGCACGGGGGAGTGAATGCTATGAATATGGTGGCCGATTGTCCAGGTGACTTCCGGATTTTTGACATTAATCTGGTTAGAGGGGATTTGGTGAAGATGCACACAGACCTCTGTGAATTCAGTTATTATACGCATAACCATGCCAGTTGTGCTATTTGTAGTACAAACATACAGGGTTGCAAAGAGATAAAGGCTGATTTACAGGAGATGATGGATGAAGGTTTAATCCATATAATCAGGCCTAGGGCAGAATATGAAGAGGAAGTGAATATAATTTATGGATGTTCGGGTGAATTCAGAATTTTTGATGTGGAACATTTGAATGAGGATCTCGTGCAGTTGCATGCTACCTTTTGTCGTGCTGCTGGTCAGGTGGAACACCAATATGGATCTTGCATAGTTTGCTGTCGAGACCCCCGACGATGTTCTATTGTGAGAGAGGGCGTTCAATTGCTGTTAGACAATGGAAATGTCAAGATCACGGGTCAGAGAGATGATTATCACGAGATTGATATGGTTGAAGTTTGTTTAATGGAAGAAGAGTCAGAGGAAGAGTATGCCTCTACGGATGAGTATTTTTATTCAGACGAAGATTTGTTTGCCAGAAATGACCTTTTGAGGGATGATTGTGTTGAGGAAGGGGTTTACTAGGGATTATCTTCCTTATAACTCTAGTGTTTAGGATTTGAAAGAAATGCCTGTACATCATCAGTAAGGTCTGTTCAAAAGCATAATGTATGAGATTATGGCATTGTTTCGTCATCCTCCCTCTAAAGGCTTGTAACTTTTAGCAAGAGTTGAAAGTCATAAAGAGAGTAAAAAGCATAGTTTAAATGTAATGGAAATGAGTGGATCAAATCAAGACAAACATATGCAATGCATTAATGAAACAAAGTTTGACATTAATAGATAATTGTTTTAATAACAAAAGAAATTACAACTTGAAAATTCAAAGAAACAAAGACGCTCTCAATGATTCGTCAAAGGAGCAGTGATTATGCTAGAGTCTTCGGAGGGTCAAAGTCGATCTCCTTGGCATCAATCATGTCTTGGACCTTGTTCTTCAGAGCCCAACAATTGTTTGTGTCATGCCCTGGGCTACCAAAATGATAAGCACATCTTACATCCGGGTTGTAGTTAGGAGAAGAAGTCTTAGGGTTCGGATGAGGAGCCTTTAATGTAATCAGCTCTTTCTTCAACATGTGTTGTAGCGCTTGAGCTAGTGACATTTTGATCTTAGTATATTGTCTTTTAGGCGCGTCTGGCCTTCGTTGATTTCCCCTTTGTTGTTGTTGGTGTGACGCATAACCAGAGATCAGGACTGCCCCTACGTGTTGGTCATGGCGACTCTTTTGACCATACACAACATTGGACTCCTTCTTCCCATTGTAGGGCTTTTTCTGAGCATCAGAAGGTGTAGCTTCTTGAATCTTCCCACTTTTGATGCCAGCTTCGACCCTTTCGCCGGTCAGTATTAGCTCGGTGAACCCGACTGAAGAGCTTCTGATCAAGTGTTTGAAGAAAGGCCCTGTCAATGTTCCCATGAAGATGTCAATCAGCTCCCTGTCAGTTAAAGGGGGTTACACCCTACCAGCCAGATCTGTCCACTTTTGGGCGTATCCTTTGAAGCTCTCATTGGAACCCATGGTCATGTTCTGCAATTGCACACGAGTTGGTGCAAGATCAGCATTATACTGATACTGTTTGTAAAAAGCAGCAGCTAAATCCTCCCAGGTGTGGATGCGAGAACTCTCCAATTGATAGAACCATTCGAGCTGAGTCCCTACCAAGCTTTCTTGGAAGAAATGAATCCAAAGCTTCGGATCAGTTGTGTATGGTTGAATCTTGCAGACATAAGACTTTAAATGCATCTTAGGGCAAGAGACTCCATTGTACAGGGCAAAGGTAGGGACTTTAAACTTTGACGGGATGACCACTCCAGAAACCAAACCCATGTCTCCTAAATCCAAGCCAGGTACTTGTTGAATCTCCATAGCACTGAGGCGATCCTCCAACTGTTTGTACTTGTCATCAGTGGGAGGATATTGTTCCTCAGAGCAGTCAGCTTCAACTTCATCAATCTCCAAATTGTGATCTTCTTCAAGACTAACCCATATGCTGGATGGAGTTGAAAGATCTAGGGTTTTAGGTCTTCTTCTCAAGTTCAGGATGCTCGCTGCCTTCTTGGACTTCTTCTTCTTGTCTTTGAGAAGGAGAGCTTTCAGATCCTCTTGCCCTTTACCCATAGCCAGAAGCATTTGTTGGAATTGAGCATTTTGAGCTTGGAGATCTTTCACCATTTGTTCCATATCCATCTTACTGAAATAAACAGTAGGAAGATAAGGAGACCTGTATGGGAGAAACCTGTTATGATATGATGCATGATATGTGGATGCATGTTTTCAAGGATCTCGCGGGGTAAACACAAGAAAATGTTAGAAGTTGAACTTCGATCAACAACTTTGATTGGAGAACTTTGTATCGGTGGATGTCTTTCCACGAGAATCAAGCTCACCATGTCAAGTGGGTCATAGCCCCCGATTCAAGTTGTTGCACTTGATCTTTGACGGCGTTTGTTTAGAGGGGAACCCTCTTACTCTTTGGTAGATGTCTGGTTCAACGTGCCCCTGCATCAAAAGACCCTCGAGATCCTTGAAATGGTTATTGAAAATGCTATGGTATGATGTTATGATGTTATGTACATGTATGCAAAAGTAAGCAAGTGTATATACAGGTAATCATATTCACAGAGTAAACAAGTCCTTAGGTTTAGGCTTGTATGGGGTTTCATAGGTAAGTACCCTCTTGAAGTTAGTTGGCTCAACCTGTCCTATAAATAGTAACCGGGTTCTAAGGAGCTCAATATCACTGGATTATTTTCTATGTTCATTGTTTTGGTTTAGCCAGTTAACTGGCGACCAAAATATTCCAAGAAAACAATCCTCAATGAGTGTAGTATCGAGTATCTACCAACTTCGGACTGCACCAAAGTCGGTCATCTCACTACCCCTAAAAAAAGCCAAGATGGTCAAGTAAGGTTCTAAGAGTTCGTTAGTGCTTCATGACATCACTCAGCGGCCCCGTATTCTTCTTGACTACTCAAGGGCTACCGGTACCCACAAATATGTCACACTAACATAGCTACTACTTCAACCATGTCGGTATACCCCGCACAATTCCCTCACAATTTATTGTTATTTACCTAAAAAGGTGCCCCCAAATCCGGGTGTAGGATTTAAAACAAACCCAAGCAAGGAACCCAAAAAGAAGCAATCAAAGCAATCAAAGCAAGCATGTAAAGGTGATCTAAAACCCTAAGGTAACCCCACTTTTAGAATATTTACCCAGCAGAGTCGTCAGTTCTGTGATACAGTGGGAGAACTGACTTGGATTTTGCGTTTGTGTTGCAAATGTTCGGTTTAGCAAGAGTCGCCACCGACTTTTTATTTTATCCTAAGGAAAGGTCAAAAAGCACATGAAAGACCTTTGAGATGTTTTCGTGGGTTCGGGGGGTAGATTATGAAAAGGGAAGGTGCTAGCACCCTTTTCATCCATGGTTATCCATGGGCTCTTAGTTACTTGATTTAGATCACTTGCTTTTGTTTGAATGTGCTTGTGGTGTGTGTTTTTTGAAAGTATTTTGAAAATGGAACTTCGTAATGGTTCTCGTTTCTATAAGAACGCCAACAAAGTGTTTGTTTCGAAAATAGTTCAAAAGTGTGTTTGTGAGATATGTTTGAAAATGGCAAGTGTGTTTTGCAAGTTTGATCAAGTAACTAAGAGCTATCTACCCTAATTTTACTCAAAGATCTTTCTCATGTTTTTAACCCTTTTAACAGTGTTGTTTCACCATTATATTTGGTGAACAACCTTGTGTTAGGATGTTGAATGGGACGGGCATGGGACGTTTGTATAGTCATAGAAGGCAACATTTGGGACATTTTAGCAATGTCATTTTAGGGACTAGATCGTTTACCGAAGGCAACATCGAGGGTCATCGAGGGACTACGATCTTTTATCGAGGGTCTTTGCTAAAACGCCCATGCTCGAGGGACATGACTATTTTCCGAGGCAACAAGTGAGATTACCCTAAGGGTGCATGTGTGCAAAGTGTGTTTTATTGCATGCATTTGTCTTTGATTTTTAGGTTGTCTACTTGTTGGTTTTATCTTGCCATACACACCTAGTTACTAGCATTTGTACAAAAGTAATAAAAAGTGAGAAAAAATAAATCCTACACTATTACAACCATATTGAAGTGCAAGAAAATGTAAAGGAAAAAAAATAAGATAAAAAAGAAGTAAAATGAGTGTCTTTCGACCCAGGCAACAACACCCTTCGATTTGCCTTATGTTGGCCTCCTTCGATTGGATCCAGCACCAGTGAAGTCACGTCTTTCGATTGGGCCTTGGCAGGGGCGAGATCCTGTCCTTCGATTGGGCAAAGGCAGCAGCAAGTTATATCCTTCGACTGGGCGAAGGCAGCAACAAGTTGTATCCTTCGACTGGGCGAAGGCAGCAGCAAGTTGTATCCTTCGACTGGGGCCTTTCTGCCTTGTTGCCTTCTTCGATTGGGCCAGTGAAGTCAGTGTGAGCGTGTCTCTGGCTGGGCCTGAAAGTCAGTGTGGAAACCAAAGGTTTCGTTTCATACTCCTGTCTCCTGTTTCTTTCATTTCAAGCATTAAATAGCAACATGGCCTGAGGCCATGCTAATATTTATCTTGTGAACAGTTTAACAATTTAAAGCAAGCTCAGGTAAACAGAGAGCAAAACGAAAGGGTTTAGCCTTTTTTAAAAAACATGTTAACAGGGTGGAAACGAAAGGAACAACAGTATGTACATGCTTGGAACGAAAAAGAATATTATTTACATGTTATGCCATGAAACGAAAAGCTCAAAGGTAAGAATAACTTACCTTGCTTCAGGATAGAACGTGTGCTGGGCCTTTAAGTGGTCTCCTTGGATGCTTCTGGATTCAGAGAGAGAAACCAGGGGTTACGTCCTTGATACTGGATTCAGCAAATAAGAACAAGTGTGAGGTTCTTCCTACTGGATTCGAATGGTAACAAGGTGTATGGATGTTTTAGATTCTAAGTGTTTGGATTCTGGGTATTGATTTCTCAAGTGTTTGATGAACTTGAGAGTTTTTGTGGTGTTTGAGAATTTTCTGCAGATTCCTTCGTCTGGCCCAAAAGATCCTCTTTGGATTTTTTGTGATTTTCTAAAGTGTTTAAGAACTTTGAGAATTTTACTGGTGTTTGAGAAAATTTGGGAGAGGTTCGTCTGGTCAAAAAAATCCTCCCCAGCTTTGTAAAAAATCCCTCTATTTATAGAGAAATAATGAACATGTCTTCAACAGCCGGCCTTGCAAAGAATTATAAAAATAATGGGTAACGTGATAGTACAAGTGGGGGGGCCTGTTGGCAGCAGCAGCAGTGGGGTGCAGGAGATGTGACTTATGCCTCTGACGTTGCTTGTGCTCAGACTGAAATAAGATGGACAACTGCTTTATTGATAAAGTACTCTCTGCTTGAAGAGAAAGTATGTAGCCTTTAACCCAGAATAGCAGTATCCAACAGACCAAGTTTGAAACCCTTGTGCAAACTTCTGACTATGTAAAGATCTGGATGCAACACAGCCTGGCAAATGAGATTTGGTTTTGAGTCAAAGGCAAGAGTGAGATCGAAGCACACTGGTTCGAAGGAAGTCTCTGTCTCAGTCGAAGCCTGTGGTCGAAACAAGCTAATGCGCAGGAAGCTATTGCCCAGCCGAAAGCTCATGCTCGAAGGAAGCATATTTCCCAATCGAAGCAAACATATTTCCCAATCGAAAGTTCGTGTTCGAACGAAGCAATGTTGCCCAATCGAAGGACAGGACCTCGCCCCTGCCAAGGCCCAATCGAAAGACATGACTTTGCTGTTGCCAGCCCCAATCGAAGGAGGCCAACAGAATGAAAATCGAAGGCTGCTCCTGCCCAAATCGAAGGAGGCCAGCAGAATGCAAATCGAAGGGTGTTGCTGCCTGGGTCGAAACCCTCATTTTTCTTGCTTTTATTTTATTTTTACCTTTACATTTATATGCACTTCAATATGGTTGTAATAGTGTAGTATTTATTTCTTGCGTTTTTATTGCTTTTATATAAATGCTAGTAAATAGGATATGTATGGCAAGATAAAACCAACAAGTAGACAACCTAAAAATCAAAGACAAATGCATGCAATAAAACATACTTTGCACACATGCACCCTTAGGGTAATCTCACTTGTTGCCTCGGAAAATAGTCATGTCCCTCGAGCATGGGTGTTTTAGCAAAGACCCTCGATAAAAGATCGTAGTCCCTCGATGACCCTCGATGTTGCCTTCGGTAAACGATCTAGTCCCTAAAACGACATTGCTAAAACGTCCCATATGTTGCCTTCTATGACTATACAAACGTCCCATGCACGTCCCGTTCAACATCCTAACACAAGGTTGTTCACCAAATACAATGGTGAAACAACACTGTTAAAAGGGTTAAAAAACATGAGAAAGATCTTTGAGTAATATAGGGTAGATACCTCTTAGTTACTTGATCAAACTTGCAAAACATCCTTGCCATTTTTTCAAACAAACTTCAACAACAAAACTTCAAAAACAACTTTAAAAAACATTGAAACATCTTTTCAAAAAGACAAACACCTTTGTAAAACATTCAAACAAGAATTGTTACAAAGGTTGCCTAGACAAGGCATCTTTTTCAAGACATTTTCAAAACCACACACACAAAGCACCATTTCAAACAATTTCAAAGCAAAGGCAAGTGATCTAAAACAAGTAACTAAGAGCCCATGGATAACCATAGATGAAAAGGGTGCTATCACCTTCCCTTTTCATAATCTACCCCCCGAACCCACGAAAACATCTCAAAGGTCTTTCCTGTGCTTTTTGACCTTTCCTTAGGATAAATAAAAGTAGGTGGCGACTCTTGCTAAACCAAACATTTGCGAACACAAAACGCAAAACCTCAAGTCAGTTCTCCCACCGTATCACAGAACTGGCGACCTTCCGGAGAAATAAGTACTGCACCGATACCGTTACCAAGTGCATTTGAAGCACCATCAAAGTACAGGGTCCATCGGGATCCATTTTCAGGTCCGTCATACGGTCCGTTACCTTCGACGTTGTCTAATGTCATGATGTCCTCGTCCGGGAAGTCGAATCTCATAGACTGATAATCTTCGACGGCTTGATGAGGTAGATGGTCAGCTAGTACACTCCCTTTTTATAGCTTTTTGGGTAGTATACTGAATATCATACTCAGTCAGGATCATTTGCCATCTAGCGATTCTTCCAAATAAAGCAGGCTTCTCGAAGATGTACTTGATCGGATCCATTTTGGAAATCAACAAAGTGGTATGAGTCAACATATACTGCCTTAGTCGGCGAGTAGCCCATACCAAAGTGCAACAAGTTTTCTCGAGCAGTGAGTAGCGAGTCTCAAAGTCGGTAAACTTTTTGCTAAGGTAATAAATGGCATGCTCTTTTCGACCAGACTCGTCATGTTGGCCCAATACGCACCCCATTGAGTTGTCCAAAACAATCAGATACATGATCAACGGCCTTCCTTCGACGGGTGGCATCAAGATAGGAGGTTCTAGTAAATACTCCTCGATCTTATCAAAAGCAACTTGACAATCATCGTTCCCCATTCAACTACCTGATCCTTCTTCAATAGTTTGAAAATTGGCTCACAGGTAGACGTCAGGTGAGAGATGAACCTGGCGATATAGTTCAAGTGTCCCAAGAATCCTTTAACCTCCTTTTCAGTACGGGGGGCATGCATTTCTTGTATAGCCTTTACTTTTGCTGGATCGAACTCAATGCCCTTGTTGCTGACAATAAATCCAAGAAGTTTACCAGACCTAACTCCAAAAGTGCACTTGCTTGGATTCAGTCGGAGTTTGTACTCTTTTAACCTGTTTTCAGAGCTAAACCCTTTCATTTTTGCTTGCTGTTTGCCTGAACTAGCTTTAGTTATTAAACTGTTTGAAAGATAAATACTAGCATGGCCTCAGGCCATGTTGTCATTTAATGCTTGAAACGAAAGAAACAGGAAACAGGAAATAGGGAACAAAGATTTTGGCTTCTACCCTCTTTCTCCAGGTCAAACGAAAGAGACAACCAGGAGGAAAACCATGTTGACTTCTAGGCCCAAACGAAAAGCATGCCTTCACTGACTTCCAGCCCCTAATCGAAAGACATTCCCTCACTGACTTCCAGGCCCCAGTCGAAGGATACAACTTGCTGTTGCCTTTGCCCAATCGAAGGACAGGACGTCGCCCCTGCCAAGGCCCAATCGAAAGACGTGACTTTGCTGTTGCCAGCCCCAATCGAAGAAGGCCAACATAATGCAAATCGAAGGCTGCTCCTACCCAAATCAAAGGAGGCCAGCATAATGCAAATCGAAGGGTGTTGCTGCCTGGGTCGAAACCCTCATTTTTCTTGCTTTTATTTTATTTTTACCTTTACATTTCTATGCACTTCAATATGGTTGTAATAGTGTAGTATTTATTTCTTGCGTTTTTATTGCTTTTATATAAATGCTAGTAAATATGATATGTATGGAAAGATAAAACCAACAAGTAGACAACCTAAAAATCAAAGACAAATGCATGCAATAAAACACACTTTGCACACATGCATCCTTAGGGTAATCTCACTTGTTGCCTCAGAAAATAATCATGTCCCTCGAGCATGGGTGTTTTAGCAAAGACCCTCGATAAAAGATCGTAGTCTCTCGATGACCCTCGATGTTGCCTTTGGTAAACGATCTAGTCCCTAAAACGACATTGCTAAAACGCCCCATATGTTGCCTTCTATGACTATACAAACGTCCCACGCCCGTCCTGTTCAACATCCTAACACAAGGTTGTTCACCAAATACAATGGTGAAACAACACTGTTAAAAGGGTTAAAAAACATGAGAAAGATCTTTGAGTAAAATAGGGTAGATACCTCTTAGTTACTTGATCAAACTTGCAAAACATCCTTGCCATTTTTTCAAACACACTTCACAAACACAACTTCAAAAACAACTTTCAAAAACATTAAAACATCTTTTCAAAAAGATAAACACCTTTGTAAAACATTCACACAAGAATTGTTACAAAGGTTGCCTAGACAAGGCATCTTTTTCAAAACATTTTCAAAACCACACACACAAAGCACCATTTCAAACAATTTCAAAGCAAAGGCAAGTGATCTAAAACAAGTAACTAAGAGCCCATGGATAACCATGGATGAAAAGGGTGCTAGCACCTTCCCTTTTCATAATCTACCCCCCGAACCCACGAAAACATCTCAAAGGTCTTTCCTGTGCTTTTTGACCTTTCCTTAGGATAAATAAAAAGTCGGTGGCGACTCTTGCTAAACCGAACATTTGCAAACACAAAACGCAAAACCTCAAGTCAGTTCTCCCACCGTATCACACAGCCAATGCCAGATGTTGGAAATATAGTTGATAATAGCAGGGTGACCCGTATCAATCGTGTGTTTGCGCCGGTTATTTGAAGAGATGTTGTTGTTGGAAAGAAAATTGCTGAGAACGATGAGCCTAAGAAGGCTACAGGAGAGACTAGTGGAGCTACATTATAGAAAGAAGTGGATGATATCTTGAAGATACTTAAGATGAGCGACTACAAAATTGTAGATCAGCTATTGCAGACTCCTTCAAAGATATCCATCCTAGATTTATTGATGAGTTCCTCCGCTCATAGAGAATCACTGATGAGAGTACTAGACCAAGCTTTTGTGGAGAATGACATGTCATTAGATCAATTCAGCAACGTAATTGGAAATATTATGTCATGTAACAACTTGAGTTTCTGCGATGATGAGTTACCAGATGAAGGAAGGAATCACAACCTGGCCCTCCACTTATCCATGAATTGCAAGAATGACTTGTTATCCAATGTGCTAATTGATAACGGATCCACGTTGAATGTTATACCGAGAAGTACGCTCATGAAGTTAAAGTATCAGGGAACACCTATGCACCCGAGTGGCATCATTGTGAAGGCGTTTGATGGGTCGAAGAAATCTGTTATCAGTGAAGTGGATTTACCCATCCATATAGGACCACATTTGTTCCTGATAACCTTCCAGGTCATGGACATTATTCCCGCATATAGTTGTGTGCTTGGACGGCCATGGATACACGAAGCAGGGGCTGTCACTTCAACTCTGCATCAGAAGCTAAAATTTATGCGTGAAGGGAAGGTAGTGATCATAGAAGGGGAGCAGGCGTTGTTGATATCCTATCTATCCTATTTCAGTATTGTAGAAGCGGATGAGGCTGCTGTTGGAACCCAGTTCCAAGCTCTATCCATTGAAAACATAAGGAAGAATGAGAATTCTGTGGTTTCCTTGAAGGATGCGCAACAGGTTGTGCACAATGGTAATAATGCAATTTGGGGACGACTTGTGGATCCACCCGTGAACAAAAACAAAGCTGGTTTGGGTTTCTCTTCGAGGAATGGCAAAGGAGAAAATTTTAAGTCAAAGTCTTCTTTGAACAGTTATCATGATGTTTTCTGCAGCGGAGGTTACCTCCATCCAATTGGTTCTAGAATTAATGTTGTTGAAGAGGATGAAGCAGAGCAGGAAGTACCGAATTATGTGACGCATGGAGTTCGAGTTCAGAACTGGGTCACCATTGATGTTCCTTCTTACATATATGTTTCAAAGTAATTTGTTTTTTTAATCTATTTATTTCTTTTGAAAAGCTTTCACTCTGCCCAAAGTGGAAGTATTAATGGTGTAGGGCTTATCTGTTTGCTATAACTGTTAAGATCATTAATAAAAGTTGTCTTTGCTTCCAAATTATGTCTTTTATTTTCTATTTTTTCCTGGGAAATGGTAATAATAAAAAAAACCTTTCAAAATAAACAATAACTGAAAATTAATATGCATGATCACTTGTTATATGTGTCAGTTTCTAAAAACAATCATAAATCACATGTGCAGATTAATTAAATAACCCGTTGAGTACAATGACCCTGCACCCTCTCCCAAATTTGAATGTCTTGTGTTTGGGGATGAAGAAGAAGATTATGATGAGATTCCAGAAGAGGTCTCACGGTTGCTTGAGCACGAGGAAAATACCATTCAGCCATATAAAGAGCCTTTGGAAGTGGTTAATTTGGGTTCAGAAGAAGATCCGAGGGAAGTCAAGATTGGAGCATCATTGCATCCTGATGTAAAGAGCGGGTTGATTGAGCTATTGAAAGAGTATGTGGATGTTTTTGCTTGGTCCTATCAAGATATTCCTGGTCTAGATACAAACATTGTCGAGCATCGTTTACCGTTGAAACTAGAGTGTCCGCCAGTTAAACAAAAGTTCAGAAGAACCCACCCAGATATGGCAGTAAAGATCAAAGAGGAGGTCCTAAAACAGATTAATACCGATTTTCTTGTGAAATCAGTGTATCCTCAATGGATTGAGAAAATTTTGTCCCAGTAGCGAAAAAATACGGAAAAGTCTGCATGTGCCTAGATTACAGAGATCTCAATAAAGCTAGTCCAAAAGATGATTTTCCATTACCTCACATTGACATGTTAGTGGACAACACAGCAAAATTCAAAGTATTCTCGTTCATGGATGGATTTTCCGGGTATAATCGAATAAGAATGTCTCCAGAGGACATGGAAAAAACAACGTTTATCACACCCTGGGGAACATTATGTTACAGAGTGATACCCTTCGGGTTGAAGAACGCGGGTGTAACGTACCAGAGGGCTATGACAACCCTATTCCATGATCTGATGCACAAAGAAATCGAAGTATATGTTGATGATATGATTGCCAAATCTCAAACTGAAGAAGGGCATATATAAGATTTGTTGAAGTTGTTTCAGCGTTTGAGGAAGTATCGTCTCCGCTTGAATCCAAATAAATGCACCTTCGGAGTTAGATCGGGGAAATTGTTGGGTTTTATTGTTAGCCAGAAAGGAATTGAAGTTGACCCTGACAAAGTCAAAGCAATCCAAGAAATTCCAGCACCAAGAACTGAAAATCAAGTTAGGGGTTTCCTCGGGCGTTTGAATTATATCTCCAAATTTATTTCCCACATGACTGCAACGTGTGAACTGATCTTTAAGTTGTTAAAGAAAGATCAAGGTTGTGTATGGACAGACGACTGCCAAAGGGAATTTGAAAGTATTAAAGAGTATCTGCATGAACCTCCTATCTTGCACCCTTCCGTAGAAGGAAGACCGTTGATTATGTATCTAACAGTGTTAGATAAATCCATGGGTTGTATTCTGGGACAACAGGATGAAACAGGAAAGAAAGAGTTCCCCATTTATTATCTCAGCAAAAAGTTCACTGATTATGAGTCGCGGTATTCATGCTAGAAAAAACATGTTGTGCTTTGGCCTGGGAGGCAAAGCGTTTGTGGCAGTATATGTTGAATCATACCACTTGGTTGATCTCCAAAATGGATCCGATCAAGTATATTTTTGAAAAGCCTGCTCTTACTGGGAGAATTGCCCACTGCCAGATGTTTCTATCTGAATATGATATCGAGTACCGCACTCAAAAAGCTATTAAAAGTAGTGTGTTGGCAGATTACCTTGCTCACCAGCCAGTGGAAGATCATCAGTCTGCAGAATATGAATTCCCCGATGAGGATGTGATGTTCCTGAAAGTGAAAGATTGTGATGAACCATTTCCTGAGGAAGGCCTTAACCCTAAATCTCGTTGGAGTATGATATTTGATGGAGTTGTGAATGCTTATGGTAAAGGAATTGGTGTTGTGATTGTCGCTCCTCATGGATCACATATTCCTTTTACTGCAAGGTTAACATTTGATTTCACTAATAATATGGCAGAATATGAGGCTTGCATCATGGGTCTTGAGGAAGCTATTGATCTAAGAATCAAGATTCTGGATGTGTATGGTGATTCAGCCTTGGTAATAAATCAGATTAAAGGAGAATGGGACACTCTTCACCCTGTCTTGATCCCTTACAAAGATTATGCTAGAAGATTATTTCCCTTCTTCAATAAATTTGAATTCCACCACATCTCTAGAGATGAAAATCAAATGGAGGACGCTTTGGCAACTTTGGCTTCCATGTACCAAGTGAATACTTGGAATGATATACCCCAAATTACAGTTCGACAGCTGGATAGGCCCGCTCATGTGTTTGCGAGAGAGGAGGTAGAAGATGAAAAACCTTGGTACTATGATATCAAGCATTTTCTTCAGACTCAGGAATATCTGTTTGGTGCGTCGAGGAAAGATAGAAAGACACTGAGAAGATTGGCAAGCAGTTTCTTCCTCAGTGAAAATGTGTTATACAAAAGAAATTATGACAGGGTTTTGCTCAGATGCGTGGATAGACACGAAGTAGACATGTTGATGCATGAGACTCACGAAGGTTCATTTGGCACTCATGCTAATGGACATTCGATGGATAAAAAGATGCTAAGGGCAGGTTATTATTGGTTGACAATGGAATCTGACTGTTACAAATTTGCAAAGAAGTGCCATAAATGCCAGATTTATGCAGATAAGATCCATGTGCCTCCGACACTTCTTAATGTGATTTCCTCCCCATGGCCTTTCTCTATGTGGGGTATTGACATGATTGGGATGATAGAACCAAAAGCTTTAAATGGGCACCGTTTTATCTTGGTAGCAATTGACTACTTCACCAAATGGGTAGAGGCTGCTTCATATGCCAACGTTACCAAACAGGTGGTTGTGCGTTTCATCAAAACCAATCTTATATGCCGGTATGGTGTGCCGAGCAGAATCACCACTATCAATGGCTCGAATTTGAACAACAAGATGATAACAGAACTGTGCGAAGAATTCAAGATTGTTCATCATAATTCATCTCCATACAAGCCAAAGATGAATGGGGCTGTTGAAGCTGCTAATAAGAATATCAATAGAATTATCCAGAAAATGGTTGTCACTTATAAGGATTGGCATGAAATGCTCCCTTTTGATCTGCATGGATATAGAACATCTGTTCGCACTTCAACAGGAGCAACTCCGTTCTCCCTAGTGTATGGAATGGAAGAGGTACTCCCTGTCAAGGTAGAGATTCCCTCGTTACATGTGATAATGGAAACCAAGTTGATAGAGGCTGAATGGGTCCAGAACAGGTTTGACCAATTGAACTTGATTGAAGAGAAGAGAATGACAAATTTATGTCATGGGCAGTTATATCAGAGAAGAATGAAGAAAGCATTTGACAAAAAGGTCAAACCTCGTGAAGTAAGAGAAGGCGACCTCGTTCTTAGGAAGATCATGTCTTTCAACACTGATTCTAGGGGCAAGTGGACTCCTAATTTTGAAGGCCCGTATGTTGTCAAGAAAGCTTTCTCTGGTGGTGCATTAATTCTTGAAACTATGGATGGTGAGGAGTTCCCACGTCCCATGAATGCTGACGCAGTTAAGAAATACTTCGCCTAAAGAAATAAAAGAACAGCTCGCTAAGTTGAAAACACGAGAAGGCGGCTTAGGCAAAAAAGAGCATCTCGGTAGGCCGAAAACCCGAAAGGGCGATCTAGGCAAAAATTAGAGACATAAACAGAATAAATTTCCCGCTAAGTTGAAAACCCGCAAGGGCAGCTTAGGCAAAAGTTAGGGATTTTTTTGGCAAGTAACTATGTAAGACGAGACTTGATCGTTGAAGCAAAATTCTTCTCGGATCCTCACCATACCTCAACAAAAGTTGCTGCTCAGGATTTCAAAAGTTGTTAGGGGGAATAGTGGTCATTATATCTCAATGTATCTTTTCCATTATGTATTACCATTTCCCAAACTTTGTAATCATCCATGGAGTCTCGCCATTTGCAGACTACCATTCTATTAATAAAATTCGAGCTTTCACCCAATTCTTTGTGTTCTTATTTTTTATTTAGCTTGCAAAGACAAAATTTATTACTGATAATATCTGTTAAAGCAAAAAGATTAACAAGCAAAATTAACTTTTCAAAAAAAAAAGGAAGAGATCTCTACAATTCAATTTACTTTGGGATTTATGATGAAACAATGACAACAAGAATGGTGATCCCAAGAAGGAACAAACTTCGGTTGTTTTAAGAGGATTTACCCCCTTCATGAAGGTTTTCTCAGATCATTTCGCTGGTGTGCGCAATCTTTATGTGTTTCTCAGATAGTTAAAGACGATATTGTTGGGTGCAAGGTACAGTTTTGGGTTGTGATCCCTTTATCCCCAATCAAGTATTGGTTCGCTTTTAATTTTAGGTTTGCATTGTCAGAAGCCTCCGTCCCAAATTCCCCAGCGAAGTCTTCCCTCCTATAATGAAAGGTTTTATTCCCTTGGTGTGCTGAGATGTCGCTCTTTTTGCAGTATTGGCATTAATATTGACTTTTTGATTTCCCGGGAAGACTATCCCAGGGCATCTCTGGTTGGAATGAGTATTCGTGATGAAAGTTTCAATCCGCACTTTTTCTCCAGGGAGGTAGGCTTGAATTCCCCAGTGAGGTTTGGTTGTTTCAGCGTCAATCTGCTTTATTTGAGTCTGGTCTTGAAATCCCCAGTAGGCATGTTGCTTTTGGAAAACTTTTTCTTTTTTCTCCGATGAAACCAGAGGAATGATGTTCTATCCCGGTATCTGTTTGATTTGGCTACATACAGATTATGTTTCTCCTCTGTAAAGTTAGGACAGACAGTAGGTTTGGTTTCCACAGTTGCTTTTACCTTTTTTGGATTGATCTTTCTGGTTGAAGCTTAGCCCAATGTTGTTAGTACCTGAGGCGGTTTTGTTTGTTTGCACTGATCATGTATCCTTTTACTAGCATATGCACGATATCACTCATACATTCATACATACATCATGCATTGCTAAAAATCATCGTTCATTGACATTTGTTTTCTGATCTTCCTGCAATGCTCTTTGCTTAGTTGAATTTGGTTTTCCATCTTGAGTTTATTTCTCAAAGGATGTATCTTCGTTTGGCCGTCTTCCTCAAGTTTATTTCTGAATTGGATTTGTGGTTGCATGACAATATTATTTACTTTGATTTTCTGAGAACTTGGAGTTTTGGTTTGTGCATTTATTTTGCACGGGAAGACTTTATCTCCTGAGTAGGAATATCGTGGCATTTCCCCGGGAAGTCATGTTTCTATCCCCAAAAAGTCATTTCTCTTTGCAATTTCCCTTTGACAATGAGTGGAAGTCTCTTTATTTGAGACAACTTACATATTACCCTTTCCAGGCAGAGTTCCTTGGTTAAAGAAGAAGTTGAGACCTGTTCTAGGCAAAATACCAGAATCTTGGGGAAACTTTGTTAGAACAAAGTTTGAATCTACTACCCTAAGTTAAAGTTTTGATGATAACAAAATGTGAGATTATATAAATTGTATGATTCATGTAAGACATATATGCTACCTAAAAATTATGTTTTGTTTTACAGAAACTCTGATGAGTATCAGCATAAGAATATCATCATCAGCATCAGAAGATGAAATATCATCATCAGCATCAGAAGATGAAATATCAACATCAGCATCAGAGGATGTTTTATCAGATGCCAGAATCATAAGATCAAAGCATGTGCTTACGCTGAAGCTTGATGAACATATCTGCGCGTAACAACCTAAACTCTGATCAAGACAACAACAATTCATCAGCACCTAGCAGCGTCAGAATAAGCCAAATCCAGAACACGCTTAATTGGCAACGATACTGTGCATTCAAGATACTTTATTATCAACGGCATTATTCCAGACAAAGATCTGCTCAATATGGAAAGAATGTAATTGGCATTGAAACGGAATAACTGACTCCAACGTACCATTTCCAATGCTATATAAACAAGCAAGTGAGGAATGAATTAGCTAATGCTCTACAACTTTCTACACGCCTAAAGCTATTCATATTCATCCTCATTCCCAGTTTGCTAAAGCTCTCAAATTACCTACTCTATTGTTTCAGCATTCCAGTTCTCATAAGCTTAAATTGTGTAGTATCACAGTAGTGATAAACAGTTTTGTAGAAAACATTCAACACACTTAGATTTCATTTATCTGCAAGAAAGTATTTCCTTGAGAAACCGGTTTGTGGTTTTGACTCAAGAAGGCTTTAGCAGTTGTTAAAGCGGTTGTAATGTTCAGTTGAATATAGTGGATTAAGACCTCGTTGGAGAGAGGCGAAATCACCTTGACGGGTGGACTGGAGTAGTTTGAGATCAAACGAACCAGGATAAAAATAACGTGTTGTCTGCATTTGATTTCAAGTTTTACAATTCAACCCCCTTCTTGTGTTTTTCACTTCTTCAATTGGCATCAGAGCGCCTGGTTCTGAGCTAAAACACTTAACCGTGTCAGTACAAGATCCAGCGTCAGAAAAACACAATGGCAGGAACATATCAACACAACAGCAATGACAACAATGAAGATATAGACAGATTCAGCGGCAAACCTCCAGTCTTTGATGGAGAGAATTTTGATTACTGGAAAGACAGAATCGAAAGCTTCTTTCTGGCACATGATGCTGATCTGTGGGACATGTTGACAGATGGATACACGCACCCAGTGAACGCAAGCGGTCAGAAGATTGACAGGAAAGCAATGTCTGATCAACAAAAGCGTGACTTCAAAAATCACCACAAGGCCAGAACCATTCTACTCAGTGCCATCTCTTATGCTGAATATGAAAAGATATCTAACAGAGACACGGCAAAGAACATGTTTGACTCACTCAGAATGACGCATGAAGGCAACATTCAGGTCAAAGAAACTAAAGCTCTTGCGCTCATTCATAAGTATGAGGCATTCAAAATGGAAGAAAGTGAATCCATTGAAACAATGTTCTCAAGATTCCAAATTCTGGTGGCTGGTCTCAAGGTTCTAGACAAAGGATACTCTACTGCTGATCATGTCAAGAAGATCATCAGAAGCATGCCAAAACAGTGGAGGCCAATGGTTACAGCGCTGAAGCTAGCTAAAGATCTAAACAAAATTTCTCTGGAGGAACTTATCAGCTCCCTCAGAAGTCATGAGATAGAGCTAGAAGCTGATGAACCTCAGAAGCAAGGTAAGCCTCTAGCATTAAAATCTAACAGAAAATCTGACTCTAAAGTTTTACAGGCAGTTGAAGAAACATCTAATGCGTCCTCATCAGAAGAAGACGAACTTTCCCTCCTCTCCAGAAGAGTGAACCAACTATGGAAGCAGAGGCAAAGGAAGTTCAGGAATCCCAGAAGATCTGATCAGAACGAGTCCACTTCCAGATACAGAAGGTCGGACTCTTCCTCTGGTTATAGAAGATCTGAAGGCTCTTCAGGAAGCAGGAAGTCAAACACCAAGGACATCACTTGCTATGAATGCAACGAGCAAGGACACTATAAGAGTGACTGTCCAAAGCTTCAGAGGGAAAAGCCCAAAAAGAAGTTTGGAAGAGAAAAGAAGAAAAGTCTCATGGCTACATGGGATGACTCTGACTCGTCTGAAGCTGACTCAAAATCAGATGATGAGTGAGCAAACATAGCTCTCATGGCCAACATATCAGAAGACAGTGAAGCTTCTGAATCAGACTCAGAATCAGACACTGAAGAGGTATTTCCTGACTTTGCAATTAATTTTACTAAGGCTGAACTTGCTGAAAGCCTTAACGAAATTCTGGAAAGGTACCAGCAGATCAGAGTTAAATTCGGAAACCTGAAGAGGAATCTTGACTCTGACTCTGACAAAACTGAGAGTCTCAAATTGGAAAATTCTGAGTTGAAAAATAAAATATCAAAATTAGAAAATGCTTTACAAAACTCTTAGAAGGAAACAATTTCTGAAACTCCCAGCAACGCTGATGAGATCATCAAGGAGTATGATCATAGCTTTCAGAAGTTCCTTGCTAAAAGCATAAATAGAAGCAAAATGGCTTCAATGATCTATGGAGTTAGCAGAAACGGTAGAAAGGGAATAGGATACCAAGGTAAGGTTCCTACACCAAAGAATGCCATGGATTTAACTATTAAACACACTCCTCTGAATTCACACTTTGTGTATGGTCACACACATGACATTAAATATACTAGTAGTATTTATTCTGTGAAACTAAAATTCAACCAGAGTTTTGGTAAAGCTAACAAATCAGGACCCAAGAAAATATGGGTACCTAAGGACAAAATAATACATGTTGCAGATATCTTTAGCAGCAAATCAGAAACACCAGTCATGGTACCTAGACTCTAGCTGCTCACGACACATGACGGGAAGAAGGCATATGTTCCAAAGCCTGGAACTTAAGCCTGGAGGCCACGTAGGCTTTGGAGGCAATCAGAGGGGAAAGATCATTGGCTCTAGAACTGTAGGTAATGGAAATCTTCCCTCTATAAACAATGTTCTGTTAGTAGATGGATTAATGCATAATCTATTATCCATAAGTCAATTAAGTGATAACGGTTATGATATAATCTTTAATCAAAAATCATGTAAAGCTGTTAGTCAGAAAGATGGGACTATCCTATTTAATGGAAAGAGGAAAAACAACATTTATAAAATCAAACTTTCTGAACTGAAAAGTCAGAATGTAAAGTGTCTTCTATCTGTTAACAACGAGCAATGGATCTGGCACAGAAGATTGGGGCATGTTAGTATGAGAAGAATATCTCAGATTAACAAACTCAATTTGGTCAGAGGACTTCCTAATCTGAAGTTCAATTCAGATGCTCTGTGTGAAGCATGTCAGAAAGGCAAGTTTGCAAAACCTTCTTTCAAATCTAAAAATGTTGTTTCTACCTCTAAGCCATTAGAACTTCTGCACATTGACTTATTTGGACCAGTTAAAACTGCTTCAGTCAGTGGCAAGAAGTATGGGTTAGTAATCGTAGATGACTATAGCAGATGGACATGGGTAAAGTTCTTAAGACACAAGGACGAGTCACACTCTGTGTTTGTCACCTTCTGTAACCAAGTTCAGAATGAAAAGGATCTTAGAATCGTTAAAGTCAGAAGTGATCATGGTGGAGAGTTTGAAAACAAAGATTTTGAGTCATTCTTTAATGACAAAGGCATTCTGCATGATTTCTCTTGTCCTAGAACTCCCCAGCAAAATGGAGTTGTAGAACGAAAGAACAGAACATTGCAAGAAATGGCCAGAACCATGATCAATGAGACAAACGTTGCTAAGATCTTCTGGGCAGAGGCAATAAACACAGCGTGCTACATTCAGAATAGAATCTCCATAAGACCTATTCTAGAAAAGACTCCATATGAATTGTGGAAGAACAGAAAGCCCAACATTTCATATTTCCATCCATTTGGATGTACTTGTTTTATGTTAAATATAAAAAATTATTTGAACAAGTTTGACTCTAAAGCACAAAAGTGTATTATGTTAGGATACTCTGAACGCTCAAGAGGGTACAGAGTATACAATACAGAAACACAGATTGTGGAAGAATCAATCAGTGTTCGTTTTGATGATAAGCTTGACTCTGAAAAGTCAAAGCAGAATGAAGTTTTTTCAGGTATGGAAGTTGAATTTACAGGTTCTGAAGACAAGTCATCAGAAGCTCTAAATAAAGACACTCCTTCAACATCAGAAAGAGGCACTGCTAGCAATCCAACAACATCTGTTGAACAACCTCAGAAAAGACTACCCAGAAGCAGCTTGGATCACCCAGAAGAAACTATCTTAGGAAGAAAGGAAGATCCAATCAGAACAAGAGCCAGCTTCAGAAACTCTGAAGAATCCCTCATGGGACTTGTTTCTCTGATTGAACCTTCCTCAATTGATGAAGCACTTCTGGACAACGACTGGATTCTAGCAATGCAAGAAGAGCTGAATCAATTCACCAGAAATGACGTATGGGATCTTGTTCCCAGACCAAAAGGATTCAACGTCATTGGAACAAAATGGGTGTTCAGAAACAAGATGAACGAACAAGGTGAAGTTATCAGAAACAAAGCACGACTGGTAGCACAAGGTTATAGTCATCAAGAGGGGATAGACTATACAGAAACATTTTCCCCAGTCGCCAGGTTAGAATCTATCAGACTTTTAATTTCGTTTGCTATTAATAAAGGCATCACTCTGTATCAGATGGATGTCAAGAGTGCATTCTTAAATGGATATATAGAAGAAGTGGTTTATGTTCATCAACCCCCTGGTTTTGAAAGTACAAAAAATCCAGAATATGTTTTCAAACTAAAGAAGTCACTATATGGTCTGAAACAAGCTCCCAGAGCTTGGTATGAAAGACTAAGTAACTTTCTGTTAGAAAAAGAATTCACCAGAGGGAAGGTGGACACTACCTTATTCTGTAAGTCAGTTAAGAATGACATCTTAGTCTATAAAATTTATGTTGACGATATTATTTTTGGATCTACTAATCCTTCTCTTGGAAGAAAATTTGCTAAGTGTATGCAGGCAGAATTTGAGATGAGCCTCATGGGAGAACTGAAATTCTTTCTGGGAATTCAGATTAATCAAAATCCAGAGGGAACTTACATTCATCAGAGCAAATATGTCAGAGAACTTCTGAAGAAATTTGATCTCTCAGAATGTAAGTCATCAAAGATTCCAATGCATCCCACGTGCATTTTAGAAAGAGAAGAGGTAAGCAAAAAGGTAGAACAGAAGGTCTACAGAGGTATGATTGGTTCTCTTCTTTATCTGACGGCTTCAAGGCCTGATATTCTATTCAGCGTATGTATTTGTGCAAGATTCCAATCAGATCCTAGAGAATCTCACTTAACAGCTGTTAAGCGAATTTTCAAGTATCTGAAAGGTACTACTAATCTAGGTTTATTTTATAAGAAATCTAGTGATTACAGCTTAGTAGGTTACTGCGATGCTGACTTTGCTGGAGACAGAGTAGAGCGTAAAAGTACTTCTGGAAGCTGCCAGTTTCTGGGAGAAAATCTGATCTCTTGGTCCAGCAAAAGGCAATCCACAATTGTGCTATCAACAGCAGAAGCTGAGTACATAGCAGCAGCTGGATGCAGCACACAAATGCTCTGGATTAAAAGTCAGCTTGAAGACTTTCAGATTTTTGAGAGTAACATCCCTATACTCTGTGACAATACTTCTACCATTTGCTTAAGTAAAAATCTTATTCTGCATTCTAGGGCTAAGCATATAGAAATAAAACACCATTTCATTAGGGACTATATTTAGAAAGGAATTTTGAACTTAAAATTTATTGATACATACCATCAATGGGCTGATATCTTCACTAAACCACTTTCTGAAGATAGGTTCAACTTCATTCTGAAACATCTCAGCATGAAGCTCTGCCCAGAGTGAAAATGTTTTAATTCTATATATTAACCTTCAGAATGTGTTTTATTTTACTGTGAACTTCTGATCAATCTTCTTTCAGAAAGTTAGACATGCAGATTGTATTAGAGTCTATCCATAAAGATCTGAGCGTCTCATTTCAAGGATAGATGTGCTGTTCACCAAATCAAACAAGTGTCATCCAGTCATCAGCTAATCTATGAAGCAGAACACGCGTGCACGCTTCTGAGAAGGAAAAACGCTGATTGGATGCATTGAGACACATGTCTGGTAACCGTTCCAAATATCTTTCTCAAATCCCCCAAAATCAGCAAGCATTAAATGCGTGTAATCATGAGTTAAATTGTAATCATGAGTTAAATTGTAATCATGAGTTAATTCTCTCTCTTAAAATTGTTTACGTTTTCAAAACATCTTTTGAAATCTATTTAAACGCCTTAACATCATTCATTAAATTTTTACCGTCTCTTGCAATCATCCAAATATTTTTTGCATTCTTACTTGTGTGTTCATCTTTTTCCAAAGAAACTCCTTTTTCAAGCTTTTCTCAAAGAAACCCTAGTGTGAACATGGCAACTTCTAGCAATGTTTTTGCAGGTTCTCAGCAAGAGGCTTCATCTGAGCAATACCAGACTCCCTTCAGAACTCTACTTACTCCAGTGAAGAACTTGGAGGTTTTGTCTGAACTGATCGTTGATTTCGCCAGTCTGAAAGAGAATGGCTTCGATTTGACTGAAGAAATTAGGGCACAAGGATGGGAGAGGTATTTTGATAGGTTGGTGGGTCCAACATTCCCCATTCTGGTTAAAGAGTTCTGGATTCATGCGTCTGCTTCAACCCATCAGGTTACCTCATACATCATGGGAAAAAAGATAGTGATCACTGAGGATCACATTGCCAGGCTGATTGGATACAACGGTGGTGGCATCCGCTGTATTGACATGGCAGAAAGAGCTGGAAACACTGGCATAGTGGCTAGACAGATTTTCACTCATGGGGTTCCCAACAGAAAAATCAGAGATTTGATGGATCAACACAGAATCTGGGCAAAGATCATCTTGGGCTGCTTCAACCACAGGAAGCCCACAAGCTCTCCTGACTACATCAACAAAATCAGAACTTGATAAAGTTCTTTCTGAAATTAATCAACGTCCTTCCGCTCCCCTCTCAGAAAATCCAAATACTCAACCACAAACTGCCCACTCACCTCAACCAGAACATACACTCTCACCCATACCAGAAATTCCACAACCTCCCTCTCCACAACCAGAAACTCCACCTCCCTCTCCATAACCAGAACTTAATCCACCTTCACCTCAACCATCATCTCCACAACCTGAGTCTCAACACTCTGAGTCTCACCACTCTGAACCTCAAACCCCTGAACCTCAATCACCTCAATCCTCTGAACCACAACCCTTGGCAATTCAACTGCCTTGTGGTACAACTGTAAACATACCCCAACTGCCATCCTCACCAGAAACTACCCCTCCTAACACTCCAAACAGTCCAATCATCATTTCTGATTCTCCCACTCCATCTCCCAAACAAAATACAGAAGACCACAGTAAAATCTTCATCGATCTCACAGTCCTTGACCGTTTTGCTGCCATTATCAATAAAACCGCCATTCCAAAACCCAAACAACCAGATGTTGGTTCTAGTATTTTGAATTTTGAAATAGGCATGCAGAATTGGATTGCTTCTCTAAAGCAGGCGTGTCCTGGAATGATTGATCCTGCTGCTTCAGACCAACTCTGGACACGATTCAGAAGTTGGGTACGTGCTGAAACCTTCAAGCTGCAAGACATAAACTATGAACAGGCTCAACAGAACTTCAGCAAGCTGCTGAAAGAAGTTGAAGGTCCAGTCATGAGTCAGCTGCTGAAGGAGGAAGTTCTCTTTCTAGATAGTGAGCCATGGTCTGAAAAGCGTCCAGCCTCAAAAGTTCAACCAGCAGAAGATCAAACAATTCAAGCTGAAGATGTTAGTCAAGAAGAAGATGTTGCAGAATGCTCTCAGAAGCATCCTGTTTCTGACGTCTCTCAAGCTGCTTTGGACAGGCAGACTCTTGAAGAGCTGAAGCAAAATGATATTCGTCTACAGCAAAGAATGGATGAGAATGATCAAAGAATGAAGGAAAGGATGGATGTGAAAGATGGCAAGATTGATACAGTAGTCAGCATGGTGCATCAGCAGAAGGAAACTGCTGATCAGATTAAGAACATGCTAGAAGCTCTGTTCACACGCTTTCCACCCCAACCTTAGATTTTAATTCTTGATGTTTTCATTGTTTTCTTTCCATGTTTTCTGTACTATCCTCTAAGATTTGACATCTATACAATGGTTTTTCTGCTCTGATCGTTTTAACTTCAATTACTTGCACTTTTTGATTGCTGACAAAAAGGGGGAGAAAAAGAATGATATTTTTCAATAACAGGATTACTGAGACAAAAGTCTCAAACATTCTAACACTCTGATATACTTGGATGTTTCCTTGTTTTGCATAAGCTTACAGGTACAAGAAGTTAATTATCTCTGATACACTGAAGCTCTGCTCGAGTAAAAGAAAGATTTGATGCTCAAAGAAAGTTCAAGAAAGATCTGATGCTAAAGGATTCAAGGAATTAAAAGGGGAAGTAATAAACTCAGGGGGAGTTTTTTTTATCATAACTCTTATAGTTGTTTTCTTATCCCCTTAAGCTCTGATACCTTTTATTCCTCCTTATCTTTGATACTATTTAATTCAGATACAATTTATTATTTGGTTATCTCTGCTACTTTTCTCGTTAATTTTCAATTGAAAAAAATCTAGTTTTTGTCATCATCAAAAAGGGGGAGATTGTTAGAACAAAATTTGAATCTACTACCCTAAGTTAAAGTTTTGATGATAACAAAATGCGAGATTATATAAATTGTATGATTCATGTAAGACATATATGCTACCTAAAAATTATGTTTTGTTTTACAGAAACTCTGATGAGTATCAGCATAAGAATATCATCATCAGCATCAGAAGATGAAATATCATCATCAGCATCAGAAGATGAAATATCAACATCAGCATCAGAGGATGTTTTATCAGATTCCAGAATCAGAAGATCAAAGCATGTGCTTACGCTGAAGCTTGATGAACAGATCTGCGCGTAACAACCTAAACTCTGATCAAGACAACAACAATTCATCAGCACCTAGTAGCGTCAGAATAAGCCAAAGCCAGAACACGCTTAATTAGCAACGGTACTGTGCGTTCAAGATACTTTATCATCAACGACATTATTCTAGACAAAGATCTGCTCAATATGGAAAGAATGTAATTGGCATTAAAACGGAATAACTGACTCCAACGTACCATTTCCAATGCTATATAAACAAGAAAGTGAGGAATGAATTGGCTAATTCTCTACAACTTTCTACACGCCTAAAGCTATTCATATTCATCCTCATTCCCAGTTTTCTAAAGCTCTCAAATTACCTACTCTATTGTTTCAGCATTCCAGTTCTCATAAGCTTAAATTGTGTAGTATCACAGTAGTGATAAACAGTTTTGTAGAAAACATTCAACACACTTAGATTTCATTTATCTTCAAGAAAGTATTTCCTTGAGAAACCGGTTTGTGGTTTTGACTCAAGAAGGCTTTAGCAGTTGTTAAAGCGGTTGTAATATTCAGTTGAATATAGTGGATTAAGACCTCGTTGGAGAGAGGCGAAATCACCTTGACGGGTGGACTGGAGTAGTTTGAGATCAAACGAACCAGGATAAAAATAACGTGTTGTCTGCATTTGATTTCAAGTTTTACAATTCAACCCCCCTTCTTGTGTTTTTCACTTCTTCAAACTTGAGATATTTTCTCTTTCTACCTTCAGTGAACGTTGGTAGTACATCGGCAGTGAACGTCGGTGTTTCTTATCTTTTTGCTATCTTCAGTGAATGTTGATAGTTCATCGTCAGTGAACAGCGGTGGTATGATATTTTCTCTTTCTACCTTCAGTGAACGCTGGTAGTACATCAGTAGTGAATGTAGGTGTTTCTTATCTTTTTTTCTATCTTCAATGAACGTTGATAGTTCATCGTCAGTGAACGGCGGTGGTATGATATTTTCTCTTTCTACCTTCAGTGAATGTTGGTAGTACGTCGGGAGTGAACATCGATGTTTCTTATCTTATTGCTATCTTCAATGAAAGTTGATAGTTCATCGTCAGTGAACGACGGTGGTATGATATTTTCTCTTTCTACCTCCAGTGAACGTTGATAGTTCATCGTCAGTGAACGGCGGCGGTATGATATTTTATCTTTCTACCTTCAGTGAACGTCGATGCTTGCTATCCTCCTCTTTGATTCTGTTCTTGTGGTTCACCAGTGATTTATTTTCTTGGTGGTGTTGCTCCTTTGTTTCTTCATTTTTGTTGCATATGCAATGTTACTTTGCATTCATATGCATAAACATTTGCATGGTATCTTAGGGCCAAAAATAGGGTTTGTTTTGTATTTAAGTATCCTCGATCACGTCGACACGAAGATTTTTAACCTTCGTATCTCCGGATAGAAGAAACTTAAATAAGGGCAGCTGTTGTACCCCAATTTTTTCCCCTAAGATTCCTTCATCATACAATATTACTTCAATCACAACAAGATCATATTAGGGCTTTTAGTTCTTCTACCTATCTTTAGCTTTGCTCTATGAGGAGTTACTAAGCACCTTAACTTGTTTTCTTTTGTGATCATGGATATTTTGCTTTGATTTTCTCTCTAATTAACAAAATTCAATATTGGTTTGTCTTACTTGCTAATAATGTAGCTAAAGGAAATGAGGTCTAGCAAGTTGCATCATGGGTTCATGAGTTTATTTCCATGCCCTAGTCAATAGCTTGAGAAATTCAAACCTAACCATTAAAGTTGTTTTGGAAGGATTAGTATGGAAGTGGTTTTGGTGGCCATTAGTCCTCATCATCATCCTCAACAATCTCTATTCACAAAGGAAGAATATTGGCACAAAAAGTTTGTTCAAACTTGGCAAAGTTCCACAAAGCATTCTCTAGATCTAGAGGCTAGGGTTGTGGACTTCAAAGGGGCATTTCTTGCTTATCTTTTGGTATTTTTGAGTAATTCAAAAATCATTCTTCTCTTCAAAGAGTTAACAACAAATCACTTCAAAAGTTCCAAGGAGTTTTCATATGGAAGGAACTTGGTGAAGAATAAAGATTACAAGTCACCCAGATGAATCCCCAATTTTCCATATGTGACTTCAAATGGTCATAACTTGGACAATTTTTATCACCTTGGGCCCATCCTTTTTTCATGATGATCCTAAATATGTGTAATTCATGCTTTCTTTTATGTGCAAAGTGAGAAAATGGATGGAAGTTTCCTTAAGAATGCAAAAGATTATAGGTCATTTCATGATTTTTGGCCAACTTCAACAAGTCATAACTTGCTCAATTTTTGGAGATTTTGAATGGTTCAAATTGCAAAATGTCATTCAAGAGATCTACTCCATTCCATCTTTTTTGATCAAGAGAAAATTCTAAGTGGAAGTCCATGTTTGAATGCAAAAGATTATTGGTCATTTTTAAACTCTAAGTATGGAAAGTCAACTCTTTTTCTTCAACTTTGACTCCATGTAACTTTCAGCTCAAGCTTCCATTTTATTCCATTCTTTTTCCATTGCAAAGCTTGTAACCTCATCTTTCCAAAGTATCAAGAATTTTCCCTAAGACCCCTTGAGGAGAAAATGCCATTGGATTAAACTTGGTAACTTGGAACTGAAGTTTCTCCATAAGTCAGAATTTGAAATTCATGTTTTGGCCTCTAAACATCAAATTAGCACGCGTTTGTGATCTAAACATGTTTAAACAAGTTACCAAAGTGGATCAGAGCCTTGAAACATAAAGATTGGATGTGTTTTGATGCAAATCAGATCACACTTTGCTCGTGTATCAGGTTCACACGATTTCCCTCCAAACTTCATCATTTCACACGCTTGAACATTCCATTTGAATCCCTATAAATAGAGGGTCATCCCCCATTTAATCTCCCAAGCTTAGATAGCCATAATCACCCTGCCAAACTTGCCTCACAACCCAGAATTCAGCCACTTCGAATTCTATTCTCAAGCCTTCTTCAATCCAATTTTTCCATCAATTCACCTTCTTTGATCTTCCCTGAAGCTAACCATATAATTACATTCAAGAATCGTGCCCTATATTACTCCATAGAAGTCCAATTTCAGAGCTCTGCAACTCAACTTCAATAGGTAGATTCCTTCGTTAATTCTTCAAAACTCTGATATCATTGTGTTGCTCTCATTGGCCTGGTTCTAGTCGCAAAACTTACTTCTTACTGGAAACACGTTTTGACCATGAAATTTCAAATCCATTTTCAAAACTTCCTTTCCAAATTGCTTGAGCTACAATTTACATAAATTTGGCGCGAGGGTATGGTTGTCTTCATATTGAAGAGACGAAGCGAATGACATAGGTCTGAGCTTCTGATTTTACAGTTTGAGAGACCTGCAATTCGTGATGGATGGAGGTTAAAGATGACCAACGTGTCATCTTCTGACCAATGAAGGTGTGCCATTTGTTATTTTTAAATTCTGATTTTATTAATGATTCTGTACATTATTCATTAAAGACCATGATATGCACAGCGCGCCAGATCCCTTGGATTTGATTACTAACGCGTTTTGACTCTCATCCAATGGTCCACATCTTTTACTTTTATTTTCTTTTTCTGATTTTTATATTTTAAATGTTTTAAACTTCAAAAATCATAGAAAATTCACTTTTAGTCCAAAAAATCTGAAAAAATTATGAAAAACATTTTTGATTATTCTCTTTCTGATTTTTTACTTTTTCATAATTTAATTTTGTGTTTTGTTATTTTTTATAAATTTTGCACTTATTTGATTTGTTTAAAATGTTTAAAAATACTTTTACACATTTTTAAATTCTGAAAAAATTAGGGAATGATCCAATGATATTGTGAAAAATATTGGTGACCTTATTCTATTTTTGTTTCCGACTTTACTATTTTTTACTATTTTTGTTTATTTTACCCATTTATTTAAATTTTTAAAAATAGTTTCTGACTTTTAAAAATTCCCAAATTTTTTTATAAAATCACTTGGCCTCTTTTCTGATTTTTCTATGGTCTTATTTTTCATTTCTTGATTAATTTGAATATAATTGACATTTTCCTCATTATTTTCCATTTTTTAAACATTTGTAAACCCTTTAATGTACATATTAATTATATTATCATTTTGTGATTATTTTCTGGATGTCTTGGGTTGATTTTTTTGATCATGGCTTTACTAACATCATTGGATCCATGGTGTTGAGTTTAACTCCACAAAAAATGGATGAATGATTTTAATAAAAGTTTGATTAAATATTAATTCAAATGTGATTTCTCTTTTTACCCTAATTCCTCTTCATCTCACCCCCTTCTCATTGCACTAAAATTTGTTGGAGCATGATCTTTATATCATGTCTCAAAACAAATGGTGCATAGATTGCTATTGACCGGCCTCAAAATAGGTGCGACTTCTATATAAATCCACTTATGATTGCTTAACATAGCGCTAAATTTTGTCTTGATTCGAATAAATGATCATTCGTAGTCCAAACTTATGATTGCAAGCCCAAGTATGTTAATTTGATCTCTTTGATCCAATAACCTTAAGATTCATTGTATGGAGGCTTTGGTTCTACCAATCCTCTAATGGGTCTACAATACCTTTGGTCAATGCGGATCACTTAAACATCGTTGATCATTAAATGGTACTTATGAGAATTCTAAATGGATGATATACTTGACAAAAAGAAAATGCAACTTGTTGTGTGGAGGCTTTGGTTCTATCAATCCTCTAATGAGTTCGAAATGCAAGTTTCAAGATGGTCATCCAACTAACCACTAATCATTGACTTGTTTTATCTTATGCTTTTATTCTCTTTTTTTATGCTTTATGCACTATTTATTTTTAGCATTTACATTTCATGCCATTTTCATCTTTGCTCATTTGAGCATTTATTTTCTTGTCCTTTTTATTTTGCTCACTTGAGCTTTTCTTTTTCTTTTCTTAAGATACTTAATAATCAACTTAAACCCTAAAAAACTCTTAATGGTACTTGGACTATTTGGTTACTATCCTTGGCATTATGGAGCAGTGGACTTTTTCTTGGACTTAGGATTAGAAACCTTGACCTACCTTGGAGACCTTGTGATCTTATCTGATTATTTTGTCTGGATTTCTTGAGGCTTACCTCAAGACATTGGGTTGCTTGTTTGTTTTTGTGTGCAGGTTTTTGTGATTACATTCTCTGTTTGTAATCTAGAATTCACCCGTATACAGCCATTACTCTGCTCAATTTTTGTGAAGACTTAATACACTTGAAGTTTGGTTCTCTCAAGAGGTCTAGTATCTTTGCTTGCTTGGTTTTAATCCAAAGAATGGGAATTCTATCTTGACTTATAATGTCAAGTATTTGCTTCTTGTTGTTTAGATGATTCTTTTCCTTAGCTTTTACCTTATGCTTTAGGATAGTCTCTTCTTTTCCTCCCATATTCTTTAATTTCAAAAACCTTCTCCCTTCTTTTGAAAACTCTTCTTGTTTTGAAACTTAAACCACTTTCATAATAAACTTGGAATTAGGTCCATGCATTTTCAAAATATTTTCATAAATAAACTTCAATCTATTTAATAATACATTGACATTTTTGTGAGAAGACTAAAAGTCAACCAATCTCATTTCAAACCATTTTTCCACTTTGGCTTTTACCCTTTAAACTTTTCTTAAAAGGTTAGACTCTTGTCAATCCTTGTAGTGATGCAAACAACTATACTTCTACAATATGTAGTGAAGAGAGATATTTTCCACTTGGATGTTCAGTGAGGCATTATTGATTTTAAAATCTAAGCCATATCCTCCACTTTGAAATGATGCAAATTCTCCTTTCTCATGATTGTGGGTAGTAAGTATGTTTTTCACACGGACAATGACGATGCTGTCTTATCTCTTAAAAATCAACCAACACACTTTTGTTTCAAACTTTTAAAAGAGGAACTACGTGTACCCTGATCCCCTATTTCACGAAAGGTGGTACGTAGGCGCTAAAGGTTCACAACTGCGGCGGGTGCAAAAATCATAAATATATATTTCTTTTCTCACCTCTACCATCCATTTTATATATAACACCTTTTCATAGCCAAATTATAAAAAATTTACAAAGAGGTTCATGCGGAGTATCGTAGATGTTTAGGGTGCTAATACCTTCCCTTTGCATAACCAACCCCCTTACCTTGAATCTTTCCCCCATTTTGGGTTATTCGCTCTTTTCCCCTTCCTTTTGGAAACAATAAAGCGCGGTGGCGATTTTTTATTTTTGATTTGTATAAAGTCTAGTCAATCCAATGGCTTAGTCTTGAACATATCTACCGCTACAGTTACTATAAAGCCTAGAATCTGACCAGATAACAGTTAACTTCCTTATCCCTTGCAAGTTATTATGAAGCTGGGAATCCAACCAGATAACATCCTAACTTCACTCTCCCCAAGAAATTTTCTGCGAAGCCTGGAATATGACTAGATAATAATCAATTTAATCTTCCCCAAGATAAATCTCCAGTAGAGCAAAAAACAACCGAGGCTCCTGAATTCTTTTCCCCCAAGAAGAAATCAACACTCTCCACAGAGCCTTCTCAAGAAAAGCCAGTATTCCCCAACGGAGTTTCTCCTCAATCAACAAAACAGGAATCCCCAGTGGAAACATCCTAAAGCAAGGTCTGAAGAGGACCTTACTCTTCACCCATAGCAGCGGTCCAGGATTTCATTTCCCAAGGCTCCCCAACATTTGTCAAGGATTTATTTTCCAATACATAAATGCATTCCAACAACATTTCACATTTCATGCATCATATCACATACATGATAAATGCATACGACACAATCTGATTTACTTTGAGAACATCATTACACCATGCATTTCATACATCATGACATTGCATGCAGCTAACGTTTTGCCTTTTCAGGAAAAGGTCAATTAACAGATGGCTATCATCAACAATTTTCAATAGTTCCAAGATTAGTTTCCGAAGCAAGACCGAGTAACTACCTACGTATCCAGATGCAGCTTTACACGGGCTCATCATGAAGCAATCTTACATAGATTTCTTATCATCATGAAGCAATCTTACACGGGTTCCTTCTGATTTCCAAATGCAGCTTTACACGGACTCCTCATGAAGCAATCTTACATGGATTCCTTCTCATCATGAAGCAATCTACCCAGGTTCCTTCTCATACACCCAGATGAAGTTTTACACGGACTCATCATGAAGCAACCCTACCCGGGTTCCTTCTCATTCCTAGATGCAATTTTACACAGACTCATCATTAAAGCAACCCTACCCGTTCCTTCTCATTCCTAGATGCAGTTTTACATAGACTCATCATGAAGCAACCCTACCTAGGTTCTTTCTCATTCCCAGAAGAAATTTTACACGGACCCATCATGAAGCAACCTTACCTAGGTTCTTTCTCATTCCTAGATGAAGTTTTATACTAACTCATCATGAAGCAACCCTACCCAGGTTCCTTCTCATTCCCATATGAAGTTTTACACTGACTCATCATGAAGCAACCCTACCCAGGTTCCTTCTTATTCCCAGATGAAGTTTTACACGGAATCATCATGAAGCAACCCTATCCAAGTTCCTTCTCATTTCTAGATAAAGTTTTACGCTGACTCATCATGAAGCAACCCTACCCAGGTTCCTTCTCATACATTTACAGATATAGTTTGACACGGACTCATCATGAAGCAACCCTACCCAGGTTCCTTCTCTACATTTCCAGATTCAGTTTTACACGGGCTCGTCCTAAAGCAACCCTACCCAGGCTTCCCCCTCATATGTCTCATAAAGCAGCCCTACACCGGCAACCAAAAGTACTCTTCTAATAGATTCATTTCTTCCAGTTAATAACAGGCGAATCCAAGGCCTCTTCTGGTTAGATTTATATCTTCCAGTTTAAAACAGGCAAATGACATCTATTATTTTAGTAAAAATAAACCAAAAGATTTATCTTGATACCTTCCACAATCACCTTTGGATGGTATCTTTAAGCCTATCTCCAACAACTTTCCATCATTTCTTCAAATGGCATCTTTAAGCCCATTCCCTACACAGTCAACTAACACATCACCGAGTGCAAATTTCTGGGCACTCTAGTGTTCAATCATCTTTCACCTTCAAGTCATGAATGGAGGATCCTCCAATCTAACTCTTCAGGTATAAGAAGATTGAACAAGGGAAGTTGTTGTACCCCAAAATTTTTCCTCTCATTTCTCAAATAAATATCTCATAAGATCTCCATTGATTCAAGACTATACAAGGTTTGATCAGCTCAAGACACCTCCTTAGCACTGACAACTCAAAATTAGGGTTTGAGTTTGTAGAAAGATGATTGAACTTCTAATGCCTTGTATGACCTTCATGGATCATTAGGAACCATCAAAATTGCTCATGTCAAGTTTCAAGCTTTGAATCACATTTTTTCTCAGTCAGTTGATCAGTTGACCTAAAATTAACTATATTAGGGAAAAAGTCAAATGTGGTTAACCTACAGTCAAACTTCAAGATTTTGGATCCATATCAGCATTATGAACTCATATATGTCAATTAATCAAGTAGGATCACAATTCCTCAAAGAAATTTGATCAGAACACCAAAATGGCAAAATGGTCAAAATTAAGGTTTTGATTAAAGAAGGCTCAGTTCTTGACTTTTGACCAAGAAAATGACTTATTGGTTTAAGAAGTTTGTTCATCAAGACATGTCAAAATATGAAGTTTGTTCATCAAGAAATTGAAAAGTCAAAGTTATCTTTGAAAAGTAAAATTTCTAGGACTTAGAAAAATTTTCTAAGTGTTGGAAAGTTAACATTTTTTCATAACTTTGTGCCAAATTTCCACCATGATGTAAGATGATTCAAGGAAAACTTCCAACATGAAAGTTGTAGATCTCAATGAGATCTAAAACATTGTAGGGCAGAAATTTTTCTAGAAATGCTTGGATTTCAAGTTATGAATTTATGAAGACATGTCCATAATACTAACAATACTTAGTGAAATTTTGAGTATTTTAGTCAGGATTTGACCTAAATTCATGACAACTTTTCACCTAGTTCCAAATTGATTCTTCAAAAATGTCCAACATAAAGTTTGTAGAGGATGTTCCAAGATTTTCAAAATGTCAGAGAACTTGAAGAGATCATTTTTGATCTAGAAGATTCGAAGACTTGAAGTTGGCATGATAAACTTGAATTATAAGTCATTTTTGTGATGAAATCATAATCAATTCTCATAACCTTATCATTCAATCTCACTTTTCAGGTCGTGTTTCTTCTAAATCTCTCCATAATTAAGTAATTACACTGACCTTAAGTGTATTACACAAGGATTTGATGTTTTGTCCAAGTCTTGATACCATTTATGGTTGAAATTGCAAAAAGTAACATATCCATTCTTGTAAAGCAAGATTTTTCACAATGTCAACCCTTCTTAAGCCTCTCAATGGCTCCATCTACACACACTCAACCTAGAAACTCAAAAGAAGCATGTTTAAAGTGATTCAACCACTCTACATAGCTTGTAACACACATTGTGATTTTGGTTTTCCACTTTGCTTCAAAAACAAGCAAAAATGCCATAACATATGATCTTGGTAATCTGACCATCTAAAGTCTCCAAACCTTTTCCTATATATTATGACACTCTTATGCAACTTAGGACATGATTTTGCAAGCCCTTAAGCCCTCTCATACAATCTCAAACCCAAATTGACCAAAAATCACCATTTTTAAGCTTTTGAAACCTTAACTTTGAAACTCATCACTCTTGAAACTATTGTCCAAACAAATCATCTAAACAATTCATATATATCATATAGAAACTATCCATACCCTTGTTTCCTCACTAACATCATTATCATCATCCACCATTTTCAAAATCCACCATTGCAACTTGACTTGAGTAGACCAATCCAAACACTTTCAAGGAAAATTAAAAGTTGCAACATACCCACCAAGGTCTCGGGAAGCTAAAGCAATCATCATATTTCTTCTGGAAGTCGTGTAGAGGCCATTGATTTTTTGCATCAAGAGGTAAGTTTTTCCAACTTTGAAATCTTGATACAAGCATCATTTGAACTTAATTTGAAAAGATAAAATGTAGATATCATGTCTATGAAGCTAACCATATCCTTAAATTTCATTTTAATTGTCTGTGGGATTAGAATTTTGAAACTGAATTTTTTGGACATTTAGGTTTTGAGTTTGGTACAAGTAGATATTCGTGAGTTATAGTGGGAATAAATAAAAACTAATTACATATTTGAAATCCTTGCAAAAGTTTAAGCAACTTTCATTTTTATATTTTTAAATTTGGTTGAGAAATGAGGAAAGAGATTTTTTGAAAAAAAATGGAAAATATTGTTATTACAGTAACTGTTAGCGTGCAGGAGGAAGAAGAAGGAGGGCTTGGCCATTTTAAATTTTTTACATCTAAGTTCATTTTATATTTAATTATTTTTGTTACACTAACGGATGTAATAGCCACCCCAGTGGCAAGCAGCGCGTGTTTCATGTCACTTCTTATCCTAAGGCCGCGGGTTCGAACCATAGTGAACCCCCCTTTTGCATATTTTGTGTTATTTTTGTGATTTCAGGAATCAATCTTCTCATATAATATCATCAAGCACATGGTTAACAAGAAAAAACACCTAGCCTAGTGGTATTTTTTTGAGCCAGCAACCTGAATATCTTGATTTCAAGCCTTGGCAGGACCAAAACCTTATTTTCATCACTTGACTCATTTTACATTTTTAACAAACTTCAACAATTTATTTAACCCATTAAATTAACTCCTTTTGAACTAATTTATTTGCACACTATTAGATTATTAGGTCTATTTTATGAATATATAAAAATCTCACCAAAAATATTTTTATTTTCATTATTCATGATTTATTCAAAGTAGCATCTTTTAGGTCTTTTTTTTTCTTTATTAAAAACTAAAAAAAAACATTTTTCTTAACAAATTTCTTTTCTTAATTAAATTAATTTTTAACATAGTTTTTGCTTTGAATTTATTTTCTAATTAGGATTTTAATTAATTAAATTCTTTCATTTTATTAGATTAATTAAATCAAGACTTTTCATAAACAAAAAAAAACAATTTTCTTTTCCTTTCACATTGCTTTTATATTCTTGCATATTTTATCTTGCAATATTCAATATGGTTGTAATAGTATAATTATAACTTTATTACTTTCATCCCCCCTTTGTAAATTGTGTCTCCATCCCCAAATGATGTAATAGCGTAGAATTTTACATTTCTGCAATTTATCGCTTTCAATATAAATGTTAGTAATTAGGGTTTGTATGGAAAGACTAAAATCAACAAGTAGACCACCCTAATCAAAGATTAAATGCATGCAAATCAAACACACTATTCACACATGCACCCTTAAGGTTAACTCCACTTGTTTCCTAAAAAATGGTCATGTTATGCATGTGGGATGTCTTAGCAAAAACAATAAAAAATACAAGATCATAGTCCCTCAATGACGCTTCAAAAGTTGTCTTTCAAATGATCTTACTCCCTCAAAGAGAAATACTAAGATATATCACAACATTGCTATCATGACTATACGATGACCCACGTCCGTCCCTTTACATCCAAAGATAAGGCTTCTTACCAATCTATGGTAAGATAGAAATATCAAAGGAAGAGAGAAACGAACAAAAAAGACTTTTGAGTATGTAGAAATGTTCCTAGTTGCTTGCTCACTTTCAAAACAAACATCCTTGCAAACACACACCAAACACTTTCAAAACATGAAATATTTTCAAAAGTCCAACACTTTGTATACGTTCTTAGGAAACGAGAACCATTACAAAGTTTGCCTAAACGAAGGCGCCTTTTCAAAAATACTTTCAAAAACTATCACAAAGCATATTTTCAAACAAAGCAAGTGATCTAGCAAGCAACTAAGAGTCCATAGATAACTATGGATGGAAATGGTGCTAGCACCTTCCCTTTTCATAATTTATCCCCCGAACTCAAGAAATATCTCAAAGGTCTTTCATGTTCCTTTTACCCTTTCCTTATTAGATAAAAGAAAAGTCAGTGGCGACTCTTGCTAACTGCAATAATTGCGATCAAACGCAAAATATCCCAAGTCAGTTCTCCCACCGTATTACAATATGTAATCATGTGAAATTAATAAATAACCAGCAAACAACATTACAACATATGTAATGAAATTTTATAAAGAATAAACAAAGAAAGTAAGAGCAAACTTTTCAAGTTGCGTCTATAGCGTCACGATCATGTAACACAATATAATGGAACTCTTCATGCCACACACGCATGTGCCTAGCATAGAAACAATAACACGTCGCTACTAAACCAAAATGAAGATGTGTAACATATCATGTAACCACAAACAACAACAAGAAACACACAATGCAAATAACAAGCATATAATTGACTCAAGCACAAGTGCAAGAAATAACGAATAAACAAAACACATGCTTGCACAACAAGAACAAACTTATACAAATGTGAAAGAGTTAATAAATGAAGTTATTTTAATCATATAGATTAATAGCACACAATGGTTACCAATAATTTTTTTTTGGAAATGAACATTCATGGTTTTCATTATTTGAGAGAATATCAAGCATTTTTGAAAATGAACAAGTAACATGCATTAAGGAAAATATTACTTTTAAGGAGAAATTAAAACGATATTACCTTACTCTTGATGGAATGGAAGTTTGACTCACATGATGTAAAATACTTCAATAAAAAGTTAGAGTGAAAATATAAAGTGCAAGAAACAAGGTATGATTAAGTAACATTGGAGACATCAATAATCACCAATTCCCCGCGTATGTTGACAAATGGTTCGTTTGCGAGAGATTTAGTGAAAATATCTGCAAGTTGATTTTTATTATCAACATGCTCAAACACAACATCCCATCTTTCAACATGATCCTGAAGGAAGTGGTCATGTATCTCAATATGTTTAGTGCAAGAATGTAGCACATGATTTTTGGTTATATTAATGGCACTAGGTTGTCGCACATGATAGGAATACGTGAAATTTTAATATCAAAATCAAGTAGTTATTGCTTAAGCCACAAAATTTTAGCATAATAACTACCGGCTGCCACATATTCTGCCTTGACCTTGACAAGGAGATGTAAACTTACTTTTTGCTATGCCAACTAACTAAGGATTTTTAAAACATGTGACAAGTTCCACTAGTACTTTTCCTATCAAATTTACAACCAGCAAAATTGGAATCGGAGTAACCAACCAAGCTACAATTGTTTCCCTTGGAATGCCGAAGCCCAAACATAGAGGTATCAATGAGATATCTAAGAATACTCTTAACCACTTTTTAATGTGATTCCTTGGGAAATAATTGATATCGTGAACACATACAAACACTAAACATAATATCATGTCTATATGCAGTAAGATAAAGAAGAGATCCAATCATACCTCTATACCTTTTGACCTAACATCCTTACCTTTTTCATTTCTATCCAAGTTACCATTTGTTGCCATAGGTGTGTCAATTTACTTAGCATCGTCCATACCAAATATTTTAAGTAATTAGAGACAATACTTGGTTTAACATACAAATGTTCCTTCATCGAGTTTCTTAACTTGTAGTCTGAGAAAGTAGTTCAACTTTCCTATTAGACTCATTTCAAACTCTCCATGCAGAAGCTTAGAGAAAAATGTGTCTACCTTCCCTCTAGTGTTTTCCTTGACATTTAATAAAGAGTGTAATGTCTACCTTCCCTCTAGAGTATCCTTGATCTAGCAAGAACTTTCTAAGTCGGTCATACCATGCTCTAGGGGCTTGTTTAAGACCATACAAAGAACGTTTTAGCTTAAAAACATGATTGGGAAACTCATAATTTTCAAAATGAGGAGGTTGTGAAACATACACTTCTCCACTTATGTATTTGTTAAGGAATACACTTTTAATGTCCATTTGATATAATTTGAAGTTTTTAGAGCATGCATATGCTAATAAAAGGCGTATAGCCTCGAGGAAGACAATCGAAGCATACGTATCCTCATAATCAATGACTTCCTCTTGATTATACCCTTGAGCCACAATACTGAGCATTAATATTTTTTTATAAACTCTATATGCTTTACTAGATTGTGAGTATCCAAGAAAGACACCTTCATCAACTTTCACATCAAATTTTCCAAGATTATCTTTTCTGTTATTTAAAATAAAACATTTACTTTCGAAGACATGAAGATGTGATAAATTTGGTTTTCTACCTTTTGAAAGTTCATAAGGAATTTTGTCAAGCATAGGATGGATAAGTATCCCATTCAAGACATAACAAGTCGTGCTAATAGCATCGGCCCAAAAATATTTTGGTAGACCACAATCATTGAGCATTATTCTTGCCATCTCCGCTAAAACACAATTTTACGTTCCACAAGACCATTTTTTTGTGGAGTTTTAGGAGCTGAAAAGTTAAGTTCAATACCAAATTTATAACAATATTCTTAAAAGACGTGGTTTTAAAATGCACCTCCATGATCACTTCAATGACAACTATTTTTGAATTCAATTTATTTTGAGATAACTTGGCAAAACATGTGAAAGCCGAGAATGTTTCGTCTTTACTGTAATATCAAGCCTCTCGATGAACTTTGTTTGGATGAAGATAAACCATAATGGTAAGAAGGCAAAGATGTTGATTAAGCTAAAGCATCATTAGATAAAAGTCTTTGGTTCATGCTCTTGGAAAATTTCATAAGGTATAATAACAATTCTTACTATGAACTTAAGTCTTAGATGCTCAATGATCAAAAGAAGTTTTTAAACTTGTCCAAACTATTTCTCAAGTTTCTTATGCAAAAAATTAATTTTTATTACTGAGCAATTGATTTACATGTTGGAGCAATCAATTGCTTGCCTCATGTTTTCAGTTTTTTTGCTTCTGCTTGCCTGTGCAATCAATTTGCATATATGTGTAATCGATTGTTCTATGTTTGAAAAAGCTTCTGTTTTTGAGTGCAATCGATTTACACAAAGGTGAAATCGATTGCTCACTGAAAATATTTGAAATTTCTGGTTGTTAGAACCCTTGCAAATCGATTTTCATCAGGGGTGCAATCGATTGCTTGCTATACATTTTTTAGAATCAGTATATTTTCATATACCTTTTCACACACACCTTTTGAATAATGGATTATACTGAATCTTGGTAATTGTTCATGATCATTGTACAAAAAATCATGTTGTTTCAAAGGGGTATTATGAAGATATAAATAGCCAAAGATTCAAATGATTTTACAATCTCTTCCAATCAATCTTTTTCTGAAATTTTCAAAAACTCAACTCAAGCTTTCTTCATTTTTATTCAAAAAGTTTTCTGCACATTTTCACATCTTGTTTAACAGAAAACTTTGAGCAATCTAAGTCTTTAGTCATTGTATATCATTTTTATTGGAAGGGAAGATCAAGTTATTGATAAAATCACTTAAAGTGATTATTACTTTACAAACTTACTCACTCAAATATTGTTGTACACTTTCTTATTTTTCAGGATTGTTGAAAATAAGATTAGTGGTTTTTGTACTCTTGTTTTTCCAGGATTATTGGAAACAAGTAGGTCACGTTGAGAGGATTGTTCTCATTGTTGACATAGTGAAAATCCAAGAGGATTGTTCTTAGTCCAAGAGGATTGTTCTTGGTGTTTGGTAGTTCTTGTATAAGTTTCCAACTATAAGGAAATCTCTTTCATGTTGAAAGGGGACTGGAGTACTCTCGGACTGTGAGGGGAACCAGGATAACTCGCTTGTGTATCTTTATTTTCTGCACTTTACTACTTTCATAAACACCATAAACCATAAAAATAATATCCATCATCACTAAAACCATAAAAAATTTAAAGTAGATAATTCACCCCCCTCTTAGGCGTACTTCGTACTTACAATTGGTATCAGAGTAGGTTATAGGTAACATGTTCCTAAAAAATCCAGAATGGCTTCCGCAAATCAAAATCTTGTTTTTAGGGATGGTGGTAGTAACAACAAGCCTCCTCTATTCTGTGGTGAATATTTTGACTTCTGGAAAATATGCATGAAGGCGCATCTAGAAGCACAAGAAGAAGAAATATGGAATTCCGTCGAAAATGGTCCATTTGTTCCTATAACGGTTGTCAACGGTGTTGGTTCATCAAAGCCTAAAACATCATGGGATGAAGATGATAAGAAAAAGGTACTCTATGATAAAAATGCAATCAATCTTCTTCAAGGTGCACTTAGTATGGATGAATTCTTTCGTGTCTCGGCATGCGAAACAACGAAAGAAATATGGGATACCTTGGTAGAAACTCATGAAGGAACTGTTGAAGTTAAAAGATCAAGATTAAATACTTTAAGTCAAGAATACGAGTTATTTCAAATGCAGCCCATAGAATCCATCCTTGACTTGCAGAAAAGATTTGTGCACTTGACAAATCATCTAAGTGCTCTTGGTAAGATTTTAACTAATGATGAATTAAATATGAAAGTGCTTAGATCTTTAACTAGGGAATGGAAACCAAAAGTAACGGAAATTACTGAAAAGAAAAGTATTTCTACAATGACGTCTGCAACGTTGTTTGGAAAACTTCAAGAATATGACACGGAACTCAGAAGACTTGAAAAGCATGAAAATCAAGAGAAGAAATCCAAGAATATTACTTTAAAGATAGATTCCAAGGAAGTTGAAAAGGAAGACAATCTGGAAGAAGATGAAAATTTCATGCTTCTTGTTAAAATACTTGGTAAGTTCTTTGGTAGAAATGACAAATCCTCTTCTCATGCAAAAAGAAAGAAACAATTCAAGAAAAAGGAAGCTTCCACATCAACACAAGAAGTCACATGTTATGAATGTGGTAAGCAAGGTCATATAAAGCCAGATTGTATGAAACTCTCCAAGAAAGGTGGCTACAAAGGCAAAAGGATTTGAAGAACAAAAAGGTCTATGTTGCATGGGAGGATAATAATATAAGTTCTTCGTCTGATTACGACAGTGACGAAAGTGAAAATCTAGCATTGATAGCCTCACACCATTTTGATAGTAAAGATGATGAGGTTAGTAATTAATTTTCTCTTTTTGATAATGATGAACAAGGTGTTATTGATGAACTATTAAATGAATGCAAAATTCTGTACAAAACTATTTCATCTCAAAAGAAACAAATTTCATCTTTAGAAGAAAAATGTGAAACTATGGAAAAAGATCTCAAAGATGAAAAAAAATTAAGTGATGAACAAAAACATAATTTATTATGCAAAAATTGTGAAACACTTTCTTTCCAAATTGTCCAATTAAAAAGAGTTCTTGAGAGATATTAAAAAGTTCAAATTGGATTGGAAGGTGTTCTTAGCCAACAAAGATATTCCAGTGATAAAAGTGGACTTGGGTATTCAAAGTTTTCAAAACCAAGTTCTAACAAAACTATCTTTGTTAAGGCTAGTGATCAATAATCCAAAGAGAAAGTGAACATACCTAAAGTGGTTCATCATTATCCTAAAAATAAAAAAATCTCCTAAGAAGAAATCTTATCATTCTATATATATAAGTAAATTTGAACCTACTTGTTTTTATTGTGGTATTAAAGGTCACACACCTAATGCTTGCTATGTTAGAAACTTTAGTGTGGCAAGTGGGCATTATGTGTGGGTAAAGAAAGGTACTAATTATGAAGGACCCAAAGAAACTTGGGGTACCTAATAAAACCTAATTTGTTTTGTAGGTATGCTTGAAGACCACTTCCAATCTATGGTATCTTGATAGTGGTTTTTCAAAGCATATGACGGGAGACATAAATTAATTTTTAAATATAGTGCTAAAGGCCAAGGGTTTTGTCACTTATGGAGAAAATAGTAAGGGAAGAATTATTGGCAAAGGAAAAATTGGTGCACCACCTTTCATAATCCATTGAATATGTTCTTTATGTTGAAGGACTAAAGCACAATCTTCTTAGTATTAGCAAACTATGTGACAAAGGCTTCAAGATCAAGTTCACCAAAGATGAATGCTTGATAGAAGACGAAGTCACACATGAGTTTATACTTAAAGGTAAAATAATTAATAATATATTTATGATTTCCCTTGATGATCCATCTTTTAAGGTAAAATGTCTCATGGCGGACAATGATGATTCATGGCTTTGGCACAAAAGAATTGCTCATATTCACATGGAACACTTGAATAAATTAATCAAGAATGATCTTGTCATTGGATTGCCTAAGAGAAAATTTGTCAAAGATAGACTTTGTGATGCTTGTCAAAAAGGGAAACAAACAAAATCAACTTTCAAATTTAAGAATGTGGTTTCTACTACAAGGCCACTATAATTGTTGCATATGGACCTATTTGGTCCATCACGAACAAGAAGTTTCGGAGGTAATGTATATGAATTGGTTATTGTTGATGATTTCTATAGATATACTTGGAAATTATTTTTAGTGTAGAAAAGTGATGCATTCAAGGTTTTCAAGAAGTGTGCTAAGAAAATTCAAAATGAGAAGTCTCTAACAATTGCCTCCATAAGAAGTGATCAAGGAGGAGAATTTCAAAATGCTCTCTTTGAAGAATCTTGTAGAGAACATGGAATCTCTCATAACTTCTCGGCACCAAGGACTCCTCAACAAAATGGAGTGGTGGAAAGAAAGAATAGGTCTCTTATAGAACTTGCAAGAACGATTCTTAGCGATCAAACCTTCCAAAATATTTTTCGGCGGATACGGTAAGCACGACATGTTTTGTTAGCAATAAAGTTAACATAAGACCAATCTTGAAGAAAAATACATATGAACTCTTCAAAGGGAGGAAACCAAACATTGCTTACTTTTACATCTTCAGTTGTAAATGCTTTGTTTTAAACAACGAAAAAGATAACTTTGGTAAGTTTGATGAGAAATCTAATGAAGGTATTTTTCTTGGCTACTCTCTTTCTAGTAAGGCATATAGAATCTATAACAAAAGAACTTTAACAATTGAAGAATCAATGAATGTATTGTTTGATGAATCTAACCCCTCCAAGGAGGATAATATTGTTCATAATGATGATGACGATGATGAAATATTAGAAGTTCCTCAAGAAAATACTTCCAAAGATGTCAATAAGGATCAATCGATTCAACAAGAAGAAGTATATCAACAAGAATTAAATATCAATGATCTACTGAAGGAATGGAGAACTCATAGAGATCATCATATCGATAAAGTCATTGGTGATATTAGTCAAGGTGTTACAACAAGATTAAACCTTAAAGATGCTTGTCTAAACATGGCGTTTGTCTCTCAAATTGAATCCTCCAAAGTTGATGAAGCCTTAGTCAATGACCAATGGATTATTGCTATGCAATAAGAGTTAAACCAATTTGAAAGGAATCAAGTTTGGGAGCTTGTCCCTAGGCCAAGCAACAAACACATCATTGGAACAAGATGGGTGTTCTAGAACAAACTTGACGAAAAAGGTACAATTGTTAGTAACAAATCAAGGTTGGTTGCAAAAGGCTACAATCAAGAAGAAGGAATCAATTTTGAAGAAACTTTTGCTCCGGTTGCAAGGTTAGAAGCTATTCGTCTTTTACTTGCCTATGCTTGTTCGTTAAATTTTCAGCTTTTCCAAATGGTTGTCAACAGCGTATTCTTGAATGGATATATCAATGAAGAAGTCTATGTCAAGCAACCCCCGGGGTTCAAAGATTTCAAGAATCCATCTCATGTCTTTAAATTAAGAAAAGCTCTTTATGGCTTGAAACAAGCACTAAGGGAATGGTACGATCGACTAAGTAACTTCTTATGTGAAAAAAGGCTTTGAAAAAGGTAAAGTTGACAAGACATTATTTATAAAGAAAATCAAAGGTAACACTTTTCTAGTTCAAGTCTATGTTAACGATATCATCTTCGGTTCATCAAACAAAGAAATGTGTGAAGAATTTTCAGCAATGATGCAAGGAGAATTTGAGATGTCCATGATGAGTAAAATGAATTATTTTCTTGGAATTAAAATCAAGAAATTAAAGGATGGCATATTTATCAACCAATCCAAGTATTGCAAGGAATTTTTGAAGATATTTGACATGGATAATTGTAAAGCAATGACTACTCCAATGGGTTCTGGTACCTATGTTGATCAAGATGAATCAGGTGTCTTTATATATATTACAAAATATCGAGGTATGATTGGATCTTTATTGTATTTGACAGCAAGTCGTCCTGACATAATGTTTAGTGTTTGTCTCTGTGCTTGATTTCAAGCAAATCCAAAGGAATCACATCTCATGGCGGTAAAATGGATCATGGAGTATCTCAAAGGAACAACAAATGTTGGATTATGGTATCCTAAAGGTAGTGTTTGCAATTTAGTTGGTTTTTCTGACGCGGATTATGCAGGTTATGAAACTGATAGAAAAAGCACAAGTGGTACTTGTCACATCCTTGGAAATGCATTAGTATCATAGGCTTGCAAGAAACAAGCACGCGTTTCTCTTAGCACGGCCGAAGTAGAATATATTGCAGCGGGTAGTTATTATACACAAATATTATGGCTCAAGCAACAACTTAGTGACTACGGACTCGATCTAGGATGAATTCCTCTGTGGTGCAACAATACAATTGCGATAAATATTACAAAGAATCCGGTCATCCACTCAATAACAAAACACATAGACATACGACATAATTTTCTTCGTGATCATGTGTTTCAAGGAGACGTCGAAGTCACATTTGTAGATAATCATAATCAACTTGCCGATATCTTCACAAAACCTTTGGCAAGAGAACCGTTTTACAAAATTCAGCGAGAACTTGGTATTTTGGATGAACACGACGTCTAAGGTGCATTCTATCCTTATTTATGCTTTCAAAAAATGTCTTTGTAATATTTATGTTTTTAGCACATTTTTATGTGAAAAATTCATGTCCATATGTTGCCTTAAGATGTTATGTGAGTTAAGATATTATTATTTCAAGAAAAATGTGTTCTTTGGTGCCTTTTTTACTGATGCAATCGATTGCACCATTGTGTAAATCAATTTCTCACTGTATGTTTCTATTTTTTGAGCATTCTGTTTCAGTGCAAATCGATTGCACCATAGTGCAAATCGATTGCACGCTGTTTGTTTCAGTTTTCTTACCTTTACTCTCATCTCCATATCCCTATATATTATCCAAACAACCCATTTGTCCCTCCTCCACAATACACCGGTCCTCCACTTCAACAACAATTTACAAATCAAGGACCATTTTTCTACAACAACTCCGACATGAACCAACCATGACTTATGTCCGTCTGTGCTACTTTTTATTGTGTTTATCATTATGTCCTAGTTTTCTATTATGACTTGTATTTCTATATGACTATGTTTTGTTATATTTAATGAATATTATGGTTAAGATTTCAATATTATTATATGTATTTTGTCCATTTTTTAATGCATCTTTCCCTTCTTTTTGATAATGTCAAAGGGGGAGAAGGATGTTATAATTTATGCTTGTGTATTTCCTTGTCTTAAAATTTTAAGGTACAAAGAATCCTTCAAGATGAGAAAATCCAAATGATTACAAAGCTTCTCATACAAAGGGGGAGTTATACATCTTAGGGGGAGAAGTCTTTTTTCTGAAAGTAACAACGCATCAAGGAAGATTGTTTGTCATCATCAAAAAGTGGGAGAATGTAATATCAAGCCTCTCAATGAACTTTGTTTTGATGAAGACAAACCATAATGGCAAGAAGGAAAAGTGTTGATCAAGCTAAAGCATCATTAGATAAAAGTCTTTGGTTCAAGCTCTTGGAAAATTTCATAAGGTATAATAACAATTCTTACTATGAACTTAAGTCTTAGATGCTCAATGATCAAAAGAAGTTTTTAAACTTGTCTAAACTATTTCTCAAGTTTCTCGAGCAAAAAATTATTTTTTATTACTGAGAAATCGATTTACATGTTGGAGCAATTGATTGCTTGCCCCCATTTTTCAGATTTTTTGCTTCTGTTTGCCCATGAAATCGATTTGCATATATGTGTAATCAATTTCTCTCTGATTGAAAAATCTTTTATTTTTCAGTGCAATCGATTTACACAAAGGTGCAATCGATTGCTCACTGAAAATATTTGAAATTTCTAGCTGTTAGAACCTATGCAAATCGATTTACATCAAGGGTGCAATCGATTTCTTGTTGTACATTTTTGAAAATAAATATATTTTCATTTACCTTTTCACACACACCTTTTGAATAATGGATTGTACTGAATCTTGGCAATTGTTCATGATCATTGTACAAAAAATCATGTTGTTTCAAAGGGGTATTATGAAGATATTAATAGCCAAAGATTCCAATGATTTTACAACCTCTTCCAATCAATCTTTCTCTGAAATTTTCAAATGCTCAACTCAAGCTTTCTTCATTTTTATTCAAAAAGTTTTCTGCACATTTTCACATCTTGTATAACAAAAAACTTTGAGCAATCTAAGTCCTGAGTCATTGTATATCATTGTTATTGGAAGGAAAGATCAAGTTATTAATAAAATCACTTAAAGTGATTATTACTCTACAAACTTACTCACTCAAATATTGTTGTACACTTTCTTATTTTTCAGGATTGTTGAAAATAAGATTAGTGGCTTTTGTAGTCTTGTTTTTCCAGGATTGTTGGAAACAAGTAGGTCACCTTAAGAGGATTTTTCTCATTGTTGACATAGTGAAAATCCAAGGGGATTGTTCTTGGTCCAAGAGGATTGTTCTTGGTGTTTGGTAGTTCTTGTATAAGTTGCCAACTATAAGGAAATCTCTTTCATGTTGAAAGGGGACTGGAGTACTCTCGGACTATGAGTACTCTTTGTCTAACAGAGTTTATTTCTCCAATACTTCAAGTTCCCCGATAGAATTCTCTTCTCCAACCAAATGTCATTCAATGTTGTCCTCCCTAGAAGAGCTGATACCCATATCTGAAACCTAGTTAGATAGCACATCAAAGGAATATCCATCTCTTTCATCCCACTCAGGGTACATAATAATAAAATCCTTCAATAAAAAGAATGACGAATGAAAGACTCTCCTTGAATGCTTCTATCCCTAAGCAAAAGTCGAAGATCCCCAGCGGAGTGGCCTCAAACAGAAAGCAGGAATCCCCAATAAAGTCGTTCTAAACAAAAATTGAAGAATTGCTTTCTTCATCCTCAGCAACAGTCAGGGATTTATTTTCCCCAGCTAGACGTTGTTACAAGAGGCTACCGATACGCTCCAACAACATATTGCATCCATACATCATTTACAAAATATCATAACATATGCATATGAAACGCATATACTATTCTCATTTATTTCGAGAGCATCACTACAAAGTACATTTCAAGCATCATGACATTGCATAAAACTAACTTTGTCTTTTCAGGTTAGTTCCCAAACAGGCATATATTGTCAACAGTTTATCATCTTTTCAGATACAACTAGACAATGATTCATTATGATAAACACATATTTCAGATACAATCAATAAACGATTCATTCTGATACTCCTTTGGATACAGTCAGGAGAAGGCTCATTCCAAAACATCTTCTAGATACAGTTCAGATACGACCGAGATATATATTTATTCTGATACTCATTCCAGTACATCTTCTAGATACAGTTCAAATACGATCGAGATATAGATTCATTATGATAATCATTCCAGTACATCTTCTAAATACAGTTTAAATATAATCAAGATATAGATTTCATTCTGACACTCATTCCAATCTATTCTCCAGATACAATTCATATACAATCAAGATATAGATTTCATTCTGATACTCATTACGATATATTTTACAAATATAAGTCGGGTGAAAACTGATTCTGATCCTCTCATAGATACAGTTAAGCCATAGACTCATTATAGAACATCATTCAGATACGATCGAAACATAAGATTCATTCTGACACTCCCTAACACATCTTCTAGATACAGTAGGGCGTAGACTTATTCTAATACTTTTCAGATACATTCAGGCATAGACTCATTGTGAAACTCCTGTCAATAGTTATCCAAGAACATAGTTACTTTGGATAACATCTATAAGCCCAGCTCCGACGAAACTCTATCATCTCTCTGAATGCTATCTTTAAGCTCGTTCAAGCAGTACAATCAACCAACATTGTTACTTCGTACACATGTGAGTGCAAATTTCTGGGCACATATTGTTCAATCCAATTCCACCTTCAGATCACAAAAGGAAGGCATGCATATCTAACTCTTCAGGTTTAAGAAGATTGAACAGGGGAAGTTGTTGTACCCCAAAATTTTCCCTCCCATTCTTAAGACAAAATGGTTCAAGACACATCCTCGTGCTCATGAAGGTCTCAATTGCTCAAGACTTGTCAAATATTGATTAGATGAACTCTCCTCCTGAACAATTGACCTACAACTAGGGTTTTTCTTTTCTCAAAGGAAATTAAGTTTATAATGCCTCAAGTGGATTTCATGGTTTCCCATATGTCTCAAGGTATCCTCATGTCAAGTTTCAATCCTTGAATCACAAGTTTGCTCAGTCAATTAGCCAGATAATTGAAAGTCGACTGTATTGGACAAAAAGTCAACTTTGACCAATTGACAGTCAAGTTTTAAGATTTTTTGTCAACATCAAGATTTTGAAGTCACATTCATCATTTGATCAAGTTTTTATCATGATTCATCAAGAAGTCAAAAGTTACTAAATTAGGGTTTTCTTAAGGAAAAGTCAAATGAACTTTGACGAAGAACAACTTTCACATACTTTATCAAAAATTTATCAACCAATGCCTATCTTAAAGGAAATTCAATTCTCTACAACTTTGTCTCTCTAAGCTCAAGGCCAAAAATACTTCATTTGAGAGTTATGAGCCAAAAATTTACAGATCATTTTGAAAGCAAACAAAAAGACATCTTTTCTCAAAGCAATTTACATCATGTTAAAGACTTCAAATGAAAAAATGACCAACATGAAAGTTATAGGAGACATCTTGAGGTTTCCAAACAGTCTAAGATCATCTTCATATGACAAAAATTTAGAGAGTTATGATTGGTGCAAGTTGAGAAATTTTGAGAAAATCCATGAAGTCCACTTTGAGCAAAGTTGATTTTTGGGCTAATGGGCCTAAGTTTTTAAGTTTAAACGTGTTCATGACCTCATATTAGACCTCTAAATCCAATAATATATTTTTGTGGTTTTTATTTCTTTTTTGTTTTGATTTTATTCAATTAAATTCAAAATAAATCAAATAAAATACAAAACTAATGGATTAAGGCGCAAGGCTTTTGTTTTGATCAAAATTGAGGCCCAAAAAGCTCATGCCAACTTGCCAAAAATGTGTGAGGCTAATTGGAACTGTTGTACCCCAATTGTTTCCCCTAAGATCCCTTCATCATACCATGTTGACTCATTCACAACAAGATCACACTAGGATTCTTAGTTCCCCTCCCTATATTTAGTTTTGCCCTTTTGAGGGATTACCAAGCACCTTGACTTATGTTCCTTTTGTGATCATGAATATTGTTTTTGCCTTGATTTCTTCTTTTAAATAATAAAATGCAATGTTGGTTTGTCTTGCTTGTTATCCATGTAGGTAAAGGAAATTAGATTTAACAAGTTACCCCATGGGTTCATGAGTTTATATCCATTCCCTAGTCAATAAAGCTTGAGAAGTTCAAACCTCACCATTGGATTGGTTTTGGAATAATTGGCATGGCGTGGAAAGGTTGTTTTCGTTCATCACATTTCAAGGTTATTAGATTTGACTAAAAAGTACAAGGGGTTGATTGAAGAAGTTGTCATGTTTGGACAAGGCCTTGTTCCTATTGGTCACAAGAGCATATTTCTCTCAATTTTCAAGATATGGAAGTGGTTTTGGTGGCTAAGAGTTATCATTATCATCCTCAACAACTTTTATTCACAAAGAAAGAATGTTGGTACAAGAATTTTGATCAAGCTTGTCAAAGTTCCTCAAAGCATTCTCTTGATCTAAGGAACTAGGGTTTTGAACTTCAAAGGAATATATCTTGCTCATCTTTTGTTATTTTTAAGTGATTCCAAAGACATCCTTCTCTTTAAATGGTTATCAACAAATCACTTCAAAAGTTCCAAGGATTTTTCATGAGGAAGAGAGTTGATGAGGAAGAAAGATTACAAGTCCTCTAGATGAATCCCCAATTTTCCATGTGTGACTTCAAATGGCCATAACTTGGTCAATTTTTATCACCTTAAGTCCATTATTTTTCCATAATTATCTTGTATATGTGAATTTTATGCCTTATTTCATGTGCAAAGTGAGAAAATGGATGGAAGTTACCTTAAAGATGCAAAAGATTATAGGTCATTTCATGTTTTTTTGCAAACTTCAACAATTCATAACTCTCTCAAATTTTGGATATTTTGAATGATTCAAGTTTCAAAATGTCATTCAAGAGATCTACTTCATGCCATCTTTTTTGGTCAAGATAAAATTCCAAGTGGAAAGCCATGTTTAGATGCAAGAAGTTATAGGTCATTTTTGAAGAAGAATTTGAAATATTTCTAAGTATGGAAAGTCAACCCTTTTTCTTCAACTTTGACTCAATGCAACTTTCAGCTCAAGCATCCATTTAAATCCATTCTTTTTCCATTGCAAAGCTTGTAAACTCATCTTTCTAAAGCATTAATAATCATACCTTAAGACCCCTTGAGCTGAGAATGCCATTGTTTCAAAAGTGGTAACTTGGAATTGAAGTTTCATTGCAATTCAGAATTTGAATTTCATGTTACAACCTCTAAACCTCAAATTAGCACGCGTTTTGGGTCTAAACATGATTATCCAACTTTCCCAAAAGGATTAGTGCATCAAAACGCAAGAATTGGATGAGTTTTGGTGAAGTTTAGATCACACTTCGTTCGTGAATCAGGTTGCACAAATTCCCTCCAAAACGCATCATTCACTCTTCCTTTTGATCCCATTGGCTTCTCCTATAGATACATGAACTATCCCATTCATTTTCTCAAGCATGGATAGCCAGAATCACCCAGTCAAACTAGTTTCATAACTCAGAATTCAGTAACTTCAAAATCCATTCTCGAGCCTTTTTCAATCCAATTTTTCCATCAATTCACCTTCCTTGATCTTCCCTGAAGCTAACCACATAATTACATTCAAGAATCGTTCCCTATACTGCTCCATAGAAGTCCAGTTTCATAGCTCTGCAACTCAACTTCAATAGGTAGATTCCTTCATCAATTCTTCAAAACTATGATATCATTGGGTTGCTCTCATTGCCCTGGTTCTAGTCGCAACACTTACCTTTTACTGGAAACACATTTTGACCATGAAATTTCAAATCCCTTTTCAAAACTTTCCTTCCAAATTGCTTGAGCTACAATTTATATTAATTTGGCGCGAGGGTGTGGTTGTCTTCGTCTTGAAGAGACGAAGCTAATGACATAGGTCTGAGCTTCTGATTTTACAGTTTGAGAGACCTGCAATTCATGTTGGTTGGAGGTTAAAGATGACCAACGTGTCATCTTCGAACCAATGAAGGCGCGCCATCTATTTTTTTAAAATCTGATGTAATTAATGATTCTATACATTATTCACTAATGACCATGATATGCGCAACGCGCCAGATTCCTTGGATTTGATTACTAATGCGTTTTGACTCTCATCCAATGGTCCACATATTTTACTTTTATTTTCTTTTTCTGATTTTTATATTTTAATTGTTTTAAATTTCAAAAAATCATAGAAAATTCATTTTCAGTTCAAAAAATCTGAAAAAATTATGAAAAATATTTTTGATTATTCTCTTTCTGATTTTCAATTTTTCACAATTTTTTTTATAGAACACAAAATTAAATTGTGAAAAATTGAAAATCGAATAGAGAATAATCAAAAATTTTTCATAATTTTTTCAAATTTTTGAACTGAAAATTATATAATGATCCAATGATATTGTGACAAATATTGGTGACCTTATTTTATTTTTGTTTTTGAATTTACTATTTTTCATCATTTTTTGTTTATTTTACCTATTTATTTTAATTTTAAAATAGTTTCTGACTTTAAAAAATTACCAAAAAATTTGTAAAATTATTTGAGCCCTTTTCTGATTTTTCTATGGTCTTACTTTTTATTTCTTGATTAATTTGAACATAGTTGATATTTTTCTCTTTATTTTCTATTTTTAAACATTATTTTTAAACCCTTTTGTGTATATTAAAATGTGATATTATTTTGTGACTATTTTCTGGCTGATCTTGGGTTAGATTTTAGATCATGAACTTTATTAACATCATTGGATCCATGATGTTGAGTTTAACTCCACAAAAATGGATGAATGATTTTAATAATAGTTTGATTAAAATTTAATTCAAATGTGGTTTGTATATTTTATCCCCATCCCTCTTCATCTCATCCCTTTCTTATTGCACTAAATGTTGTTAGAGCATGATCTCTATATCATGTCTTAAAACAAATGGTGCATAGATTACTATTGACGGGCTTAAAATAGGTGCGACTTCTATATAAGTCCACTTACGATTGCTTAACATAGCGCTAAATTTTATCCCGATTCGAATAAATGATCATTCGTGGCCCAAACTTATGATTGCAAGCCCAAGTATGTTAATTTGACATCTTTGATCCAATAACCTTGAGATTTATTGTGTGAAGCCTTTGGTTCTATCAATCCTCTAATGGATCTACAATACCTTTGGTCAACGCGGATCACTTAAACATCGTTGGTCATTAAATGGCACTTGTGAGAATTCCAAATGGATGATATACTTGACAAAAAGCAAATGCAACTTGTTGCGTGGAGGCTTTGGTTCTACCAATCCTCTGATGAGTTCCAAATGCAAGCTTCAATATGGTCATCCAACTAACCACTAATTATTGACTTGTCTTACTTTATGCTTTTATTCTTTTTTATGATTTATGTACCATTTACTTTTAGCATTTACATTTCATGCCATTTTCATCTTTGCTCATTTGAGCATTTACTTTCTTGCCATTTTTACTTTGCTCACTTGAGTTTTTCTTTTCCTTTCTTAAGATACTTAATAATCAACATAAACCCTAAAAAATCTTTAATGGTACTTGGACTATTTGGATACTATCCTTGGCATTATGAAGCATGAGACTTTTCTTGGACTTAGAATTAGAAACCTTGGCCTATCTTGGAGACCTTGTGATCTTATCTAATTATTCGGTCTGGAGTTCTTGAGGTTTACCTCAAGACATTGGGTTGCTTGTTTGTTTTTGTGTACAGGTTTTTGTGATTACACCCTTTGCTTGTAATCTAGAATTCACCTGTATACAGTCGTTACTCTGCCCAATTTTTGTGAAGAATTAATATGCTTGAAGTTTGGTTCTCTCAAGAGGTCTAGTATTTTTGCTTGATTGGTTTCAATCCAAGGAATGGGAATTCTATATTGGCTCATAATGTCAAGTATTGGCTTCTTGTTGGTTAGATGGTTCTCATCCCTAGCTTTTACCTTATGCTTTAGGATATTCCCTTCTTCTCCTTCCATATTCTTTAATTTCAAAAATCTTCTTCCTCCTTTTGAAAACTCTTCTTGTTTTTAAACTTGAACCACTTTCATAATAAACTTGGACTTATGTCCATGCATTTTCAAAACATTTTCATAGGTAAACTCCAATCAACTTAATAATACCTTGATATTTTTTTGTAAGAAGACTAAAACTCAATCAATCTCATTTCAAACCATTTTTCCACTTTGGCTTTTATCTTTAAACTTTTATCAAAAAAAGAAGAAGATTGAACTCTTGTCAATCCTTGTAGTGATGCAAACAACTATACTTCTACAATATGTAGTGAAGAGACATATTTTCCACTTAGGTGTTGAGCGAGGCATGGTTGATTTTAAAATCCAAGCCATATCCTCCACTTTGAGATGATGAAAATTCTCCTTTCTCATAATTGTGGGTAGTAGGTATGTTTTCCACACGGACAATGACGATGATGTTTTATCTCATAAAATTGAAAAACACATTTTTGTCTTAAAATTTTTTAAAAAAAAAAAAAAGGAAGTACGTGTACCCTGATCCCCTATTGCACGAAAAGGTGGTATGTAGGCAATAAAGGTTCGCAACCGCGGCGGGTGCAAAAATTATTAAATAAATATATTTCTTTTCTCACCTCCACCATCCATTTTTTATATACAACTTTTTTTTTAGCCAAGATATACAGATTTTACAAAAAGGCTCCTGCAGAGTAACGTAGATGTTTAGGGTGATAATACATTCCCTTTGCATAACCAACCCCCTTACCTTTAATATTTCCCCCTCTTTTGGGTTATTCGCTTTTTTCCCATTCCTTTGGAAACAATAAAGCACGGTGGAGATTTTTATTTTGATTTGTATAAAGTCTAGTCAACCCAATGGCTTAGTCTTAAACATTTCTACCGCTACAGGCACAAGATTAAGCTTAAAAAAGAATCTTTTCATGCAAAACTCAAATCAAATATTGCACCATTGATCACAAAAGATTTGGTCCACTTTTGTTGACCTAATTCTTCCATTATAAATACAAGAAGCATTCCACAAGCTAGGGACACGCATGCTGCCTCCAAGAAGCAACCCTAAAATCTCAAATTTTCAAGAAACTAGGGAAAACTTAAACCCTCGTGTGCAACCTTTATCAATCCATTCCAAGAATTCTATCATACTACCGAGGTTCCCAGGAGTTCATCCCAATCATTACTGAAGCTCGTAGCATCCCAGATCATCACAATAGAGTATCATCGGTTTGTTGAACTTTCTTGAATTCTAACTCATAATTCATGTATTGTTGATTAATTCTATGCATATATACTTGTTTATAATGATGTTTGGACTTGTTTATAATCATCATTTGCAAGTTTTCATATAGGAACAACCATTCACCATCGTTAGGGTTCGAAGCTCTCAAAGCTTCGAAACCCTAGCTACAGGGACTTTCAGGCCAAAGTAACCTAGCTACAGGATCTTAATTATTAGATATTTCGTTTTGATTCATTTTCGCAGGTTTTCAAAACCCATTCATCGGAGAAGATGGAGTTGACCACCCTCCACGTTGGTTTGACTCTCCTGACTCAGGAGACCTAGGCATGGCATTCTCCCATTGGTTCATTCAAAACCCCAGACCTCACTAACACGCGCATATTTAATTTTGATTTCTGATTTTCTGAATTAAGTTTTATTATATATTGAATGATAGTGGTAATGTTAACACGTAACAACTATTGGCCAAGTGGTAAGAATGATGACTGTTAACCATAGAGGTGTGGGTTTGATCCCTCCTCTTGTCAAATTTCTTTTGTTTTTCAGGGTAATGCACATGTTTATAATATATTTATTGGTTCCTATTCCATATCACAAACAACGCCATGGTGCAGTGGATATAGGGGAATACCTTTGAGGCTGAGGGCGTGGGTTCAACTCCCACCCTATACATTTATTTTTTTCCTTATTTTTACTAACCCTAATTTTCACTCAATTTTACTAATCACTTTCTAATTAACCATTAACAAACCTTAAACTTTTTTGAAAAACCATGACAAACTAGGATTAAGATTTTTAGTTAGTAATTAAATTTTGACATATTTTTATTTATTAATTAATTAAGTTAATTATATTTTTCTTAATATTAAAACTAATTAGAAATAATTAGATTTGTATTAATTATTAACTTAAATTATTTTCTACAAAAACACCAAAAATATCTTTTCCAACATATATAATTTTTAGGGCATTTAACCTTTTTTCTAATATTCTTTTTCTCATCTTTTGATATTTAATTTCCTAGAACAAGTCTATAGGTTTTCACAACTGATGTAATAGCGTAGATTTATTTTCTCGTATTTTTCTATACTTATGTATCTCTCCCAAAGCCATGTAATAGCGTAGGAACTTTACATTCCACACTTTAATTTTCAGTACATATTTGACTGTTAATAATTAGGGTTTGCATGGAAAGACTAACAATTGGACATAGAAAACCTAATTCTAAAGACTAAAGAACTGAAAACAAACACTTTTCACACTTGCACCTTTAGGATAATCTCTCTTGTTGTCTTATGAATATTCCTCACGTCCCTCGAATGTAAGGATACTTATTATTATTATTATTATTATTATTATTATTATTATTATTATTATTATTATTATTATTATTATTATTATTATTATTATTATTATTATTATTATTATTATTATTATTATTATTATTATTATTATTATTATTATTTTATTAATAAAAATCCAAAAAATAGTTTATTTATTTATATATCTAATATACTTATATTCTCTTATTTTTATTTCCTTTTTTATAAACTAAAAAAGACAAAAAATATTTTGTTAAACAAACTTAATTTATTTTTCTTAATAAATTAATAATTAGATTTAGGTTAATTATTTTTCTTTTTAATTAAAATTAACTTAGAATTTAGGTTTTCTTTTAATTAAATAATTTCCATACTATTTTGATTAAACTTAAAACCTTTTCTAAAAAACCTAAAAATGCTTCCTTGATTAAATTTAATTTATTTTCTTAATTAATTTAGGTTTAATTTTCTTAATTTAATTAATTATTTTATTTTATTTAATTAGGTCAAAACCAAACCCTTTCCTCAAAAACCAAACAAAAATCCATTTCTTTTCCATTTACATCCTTGCACATTATATTTTCATTAATTGTACATTATTCAATTTTCAATATGGTTGTAATAGATATTTAGGTTTAATTTCTTGCAATCCCCATTTGTAAATTTGTATAGCCCATCCCCAAATAATGTAATAGTGTAGTAAATTTACTTTCCGTAATTTATCGCTTTCATATCAATGCTAGTAAATTAGGGTTTGTATGGAAAGATAAAATCAATGCTTAGAGAACCCTAATACAAGATAAACCAAGCATTAAAAAATAAACACTTGCACACATGCACCCCTAAGGTTAACTCCATTTGTTGCCTAAAAAATGGTCATGTTACGCATGTGGGATGTCTTAGCAAAAACAATAAAAAGTACAAGATCATAGTCCCTCGATGACGCTTCAAATGTTACCTTACAAATGATCTTAGTACCTTAAGAGAAATGCTAAGATATATCACAACATTGCTATCATGACTATACGATGACCCACGCCCGTCCCATTACATCCGAAGATAGGACTTCTTACCAATCAATGGTAAGATAGCAATATCAAAGGAAAGGAAGAAATGAACAAAGACTTTTGAGTAGGTAGAAACGTTCTTAGTTGCTTGCTCACTTTCAAAACAAACACACACCAAACATTTTCAAAATAAACACACACCAAACACCTTCAAAACATTGAGATATTTTCAAAAGTCCAACACTTTGTATACGTTCTTACGAAACGAGAACCATTACAAAATTCTCCTAAGCAAAGGCGCCTTTTCAAAAATACTTTCAAAAACCACCACAAAGCGAACTTTCAAACAAAAGCAAGTGATCTAGCAAGCAACTAAGAGCCCATAGATAACTATGGATGAAAAGGGTGCTAACACCTTCCCTTTTCATAATATACCCCCCGAACTCAAGAAAATAATCTCAAATGTCTTTCATGTTCTTTTCCACCTTTCCTTTTGGATAAAAGAAAATTCGGTGGCGACTCTTGCTAACTGCAACAATTGTGATCAAACACAAAAAAAACCAAGTCAGTTCTCCCACTGTATTACAGAACTGGTGACTCTGTTGGGGAATTACTTAAAAGTGGGATTACCTTAGGGCTAGATCACCTTTATTTGCTTTCATTGTTTGACTTGCTTGCTTTACATTTAGGTTCCTTGTTTGGGCTTTCTTTGATCCTCTACCCGGATCTGGGACACCTTTTTAGGTAAGTAGCAATAGATTGTGGAAATTATACGGCGTAGACCGATATGGTTGAAACAATGGCTACGTTAGTGTGACGCATTTGTGGGTACCGATGTCCCTTATGTTGAATCGAGGAGAATACGGGGCCGCTGAGTGGCGTCATGAAGCACTAATTGGCCTTAGAACATTAATTGAACAACTTGGCCAATAAGACGTAGTGAGATAACCGGTTTCGGTGGAAAGCTGAAAATTAGTTGATACTCGATACTACACTCATTGAGATTGGACTTTTGGGATATCTTGGTCGCAAGAAAATATTGATTATGCTGAGACAATGCCTAAAAGAAAGGTTAGTGATATTGAGATCCTTTAGAACCCAGTTACTATTACTAGGACAAGTTTGAGCTAACTAAACTTCAAGAGGGTACTTACCTATAAGACTCCATGCAAGCCTAAACCTAAGGACTTGTTTGCCTTGTGTTTATATGCTTACTTGTACATAACATCATAAACATCATAACATCATACACATTCTCACTAACCATTTCAAGGATTTAAGAATGTATCTTTGTTTCTGTTTTGTAGGCCATGAACTCCGTCCGAAGAAATACCATTAGAATCAACTTTGTGAAAGCAAACCCTCAACTCCAATAGTTAGTGTCAAGGGTACGTGAAGACTCTCCTTTCACCAAGAAGTATGGTCGACTCCTCAGTTTGGCTGCCTCCAATTTCCAATAAGAGATGATGTGCGTGCTCTTCCAATTCTTCGATCCCATGCATCATTGCTTCACTTTCCCTAACTATCAGTTAGTGCCAACACTAGAAGAATTCTCTTTGCTATTAGGAGTTCCCGTGCTTGACCAAGCACTGTTCACCAGTTTAGAAGGGATTTCAAAACCTGAAGTCATTGTCGAAGCCCTGCATCTGAAGAGAGCCGACATTATAGTAAATTGGGAGATAAGAAGCAGAGTTCAAGGGTTCCTAGCCAAGTTCTTATTGGAGAGGGCTCGTTCATTTTGGGAATATTTGGATTTTCAAGCCTTTAAGGATGTCCTGGCCCTTCTCATCTATGGTTTGGTTCTATTTCCCAACTCGGACCAATTCATAGATGTGAATGCTATCACTGTCTTTCTCTCTCGTAATCCTATACCTACCTTGCTGGGAGACATCTTACATTATTTCCATACCCGCACCACAAAGAAAAGAGGTACTCTCTTGTGTTGTATTTCCCTCTTACCAAGTGTTTTACTTTGCACTTACCTCGATGAACATTGAAGAACGAGCAAAGATTAGCATGGTCTCAAAGGATGATGTCCCTCACCCACTCTGGTATCCATTGGTGTTCGAGATCCTTGGCGGATACTTCTATCATTGACCGTTGTGGGGAATTCCCTAATGTCCCTCTGCTTGGCATTAGGGGAGGTATCACTTACAACCCTTGCTTAGCCTTGCGACAGTTTGGCTACGCCCGAATAGATGGTCCTCATGATATGCTCATCCAAGGGTTAGTGTTCCATTATAAGAGCGATGATCAAGGCTACCGTCAGAGGTTTGCGAGAGCTTAGATGATGGTAAATAAAGCAGATAGTGGGACACTGGGACACAATAATTCTATTCCCTTTGAACCTTATCTTAGGTGGGTGCGAGCTCGTGCTCAAAAACTCATGATTCCTTACCCCTTCATCCTACCAGTTATCATGGAGCATATTATTGAAGAAGAGGTCCCGTATATCGTCCTCCATCCCAACATGCCTACTTCTCTTGAAGACTTTCAAAAGGATTAGATTCAGCTAAAGGAAGAATGAGACACTTTCTAAGCTCAGTGCTATGCGAGTGAGAAAAGGGTTTTGGAACTTACAAAGCAACTACATGAAGAACAAAGCGTGAACGCCTACCTTGCGTAGAAGAGGATGCATTCGACCTTTTTATCTTAGAGATTTATTTTGTAATCCCCAGAGGCACGATGTAATCATTTTGAACGAATTAATTAAATTTGAAGTTTGTTCATTCTTTGTCTATACAAATTTAAATTTCATAAATCCTTGAAATCATTTACATACACATATTCCATGCATCATAACATAACAGGTTTTCCATGACAGGTTTCCTTATCTTTCTGTTGTTTATTTCAGCAAGATGGATATCGAGAAAACAATGAAAGACCTACAAGCACAAAACTCCCAGTTTCAAGAGACTCTACTGACCCTAGCCAAGGGGAAACAAGAGTTGATGACGTTGATGGCATCCAAAAAGAAGCGAAAGAGGAAAGCCCTAGTCAATATGGGCAAGAGATTTAAAGAGCCAATCCGTCAGATACCGGTAGTGGAAGACTCATCTGAGGAAGACGAAAATCAAATTGGAGAAGCAAGGAGTACCCAGGTTGGATGTATCAATGATCAAGCGTCCGATGATGAGGATTATTTTGACGAGAAGTATCCTCATGCCGATGTCAAGTACAAGCAACTAGAAGGCAAGTTGAAGGCCGTTGAGATTCAAGTCGTCCCCGGTTTAGATTTTGATGATTTGGGTTTAATATATGGGGTTGTCATTCCCCACAAATTCAAGATACCAGTCTTTGCAAAATACGATCGGGTATCCTGCCCAAAGCTTCACCTGAAGTCCTATGTGCACAAGATACAACCGCACACCACCGACAAGAAACTCTAGGTTCACTGCTTTCAAAAAAGCTTGGCTGGGACGCAACTAGAGTGGTTTTACCAATTGGAGGGTTCCCGTATCCATACATGGGAAGACTTAGCCACCTCTTTCTACCACCAATACCAGTACAATGTCGACCTGGTGCCGACAAGAGTTCAATTGCAAGACATGACAATGGGTAAGAGTGAAGGATTCAAAGAGTACGCCTAAAAGTGGAGGGATCTTGCCAGTAGGGTCCAACCGCTGTTAACTGATAGGGAGCACATTGATATGTTTATGGGCACTTTATCTGGTCCATTTTTCAACTTATTGGTTGGTTGTTCTTCATCCGTTTTCACCGAGCTAATCCTAACCGGTGAAAGAGTTGAAAGCGGTATCAAAAGCAGGAAGATTCCCATAGAATCTGCCTCCACCTCCAATCCCGTAAAGAAACCTTTTACCGAGAAAAAAAACAAATGTTGTGTATGGGGCAAGGTCCAGTGCCAAGAAGGATGACTGTCCTTCCGTTAATGTTGTCCGGATTTCCAATCCAACTCCTGCTCAAAGACCATCTTCCAATCATCAACAATTTTAGGCTCCGCGAAGACAATACACAAGGATAGGCATGTTGCTATCCCAAGCCTTATAAAACCTGTTAAGGGATAATTTGGTGACACTGTGTGATCCTCCAGCCAATCCAGATACCTCTTCACCTAAACACAATTTGAATACCAAGTGTGCATATGACTTGAATAGTCTCGGGCATGAGACTGACCAATGCTGGGCGCTGAAGAATAAAATTCAAGACTTAATAGACAACAAGACCATTGAATTTGATCCTCCTCCAACTCCGAATATAATCACCGTGCCTATGCCAAATCATGGCAAGGGTGTCAATGATGTTGAATACACCATTTTTGTTTCCTTCGTCAAAGACTAGACTACTCCGTTAACCATTATAAAAAAGAATCTGTTGAAAGCTGGGATTTTCCCTGGCTATTTGAAGGATTACGATTGTTGTGCCAAACAACTCAATGAATGCAAATGGCTGAAGGAAGGCATTCAACGCCCGATGAATAGCCATGAGATCCTATTTGAGAAGACTCTGTCCGCCAAAAATTTGACCAATAAGATTGAAGACTTCTCCATCACAACGATCTCAAATAAGCCTCTTAGGATCTCCTCCAAGGGTCCTATCAGGATTTCAAATGAACCAATTGTTGCTCCTCTGATAATTACCGCTCCCGGGCCAATTCCGTACTATTCCAACAAAGAAGTGCCATGGAACTATGGTGCTGAGATGTTTTACCATGGAATAAAGCAAGGCGCTTGGATTGAAGAAAGCAAAGCTGATGACATTTGTAACATTACTGGATCTAGTAAGTTGACTAGAACTGGGAGAATCCTTTCACCCAACATCTCACCACCAACTGCTACAAAGGCACATGTCTGCATCATCACTGCTAAACCTAGTGCTGACTCAAGGGGAAAAGAGAAAGTAGTTGAGCCTGCTGAGACAGAAATACCCGCAAAAGGCATTGCAACTGAGGAACCTTCTGCTCGAGAAATGGATGAGATCTTGAAAATTATAAAAAGGAGTGATTTCAAGATAGTGGAGCAGTTGGGGTAAACCCCTTCCAAGATTTCCATGTTATCTTTGCTACTCTGTTCTGATGCTCATGCTCGGGCGTTAATCAAATTCTTGAAGAAGGATCATGTCCCTCATGAGACACCGACAGACCATTTTCAAAATTGTGTGGCAAGCTTGATGACCGATAATGGTTTGGGGTTCTCAGATGCTGATCTGACACCACTGGGAAAGAACCACAACAAAGCTCTGCATGTTTCTGTTGAATGTAAGGGGACTACCCTAGCACATGTTCTGGTTGACAATGGCTCTTTTTTAAATGTGCTACCCAAGGTGGCTTTGGACCGTTTAGACTATGAAGGACTAGTTTTGAAACCAAGTGATATTATTGTGAGGGTTTTCGATGGGTCCAAAAGGATAGTTCATGGAGAGGTGGATCTCCCGATCAAGATGGGCTCACAGATTTTCAAATCTACTTTCTACATCATGGATATCCGTCTTACTTACTCCTATTTGTTGGGTCGCCCTTGGATCCACAGAGCAGGGGAAGTAACGTCAACCTTTCATCAAAAGCTCAAATATCTGGTCAAAGGAAGGATTGTCACTGTCTGTGGTGAGGAGGAGTTCATGGTAAGCCACCTCAACTCTTCCAAATATGTGGAGATGGATGGCAAATTTATAGAAACCCCGTGTCAGGCTTTTGAAGTTGTGCCACCAATGGTTGCTACTGCCAAATTTTCCCCTGATGTGTCAAAAGCTGTTAAGGTCGTGCCAAAGATGGTTTCGTTTAGAGATGCTCGTGCCATAGTCGAAGAAGGAAGCTGTGATACTTGGGGGCAACTCCCCGAGATCCTATTCAAAGCAGAAAAATGTGGTTTGGGTTTCACTATCAAGGCTCAGAAGGAAGTGAGGCGCGCTCGTGCAGGGAAGCCCTCTTGATCAGTGCATTTTGATGCATATTATTCCATGATTGTACTTATGCATTTCCATGGTTTGTTTAGCTTATTTTTGTATTTTATAGTGTTTTTCTATTTTAGTTTATTTCTACTCTTATTTGATCTTCGCACTTTATTTTCAGCATTAGTAGTCTGCACGAATAAATTCATAACTTGAGCTACAGGAGTCGGAATGAGGCATGCTACCAGTCATTGGAAAGCTAAAAGAAAGAGCTACGATTTTTATTCAGAAGTCGAGAGCTGAACCGGACTGTAGTAGGGCCATAAAATTCGTTGAAGTTGCAGATTTTTATATTTAAGTTTTGGATAATTTGTTTTGGGCCTGGGTTATGCTTTCGACCCAGTTGGGTTATGAACCAAATCCTTGTCCTTTCTATACCTAGCAGCCGCTACAAATTTTTTTTTTTACCTTTTCATTATTCAGAAAAAATACATTTTGCTTTTACTCTTGAATGAAGAACTAATCATCCAGAGTTGATATAATGTAATCGGGTTCCGATGCTTTGAGGTTTTTAATTTATCAATTCAATTTCGTTTCTCTTTCAATTCTATTTTATGAAATTGTATTTGCTTAATCTATTATTTCATGGAATGTCTTGATTAAACTTGTATGATTGTATTCCTAATCTTTAATCATTGTTTACGTTGCTTAGTCGTTAAATCACGTTCTATATCGTGTTTGCTTAATTCACGATTATATTAATCCGTTTGCTTAATTCGGAATGGGAATTCAATCTATTTTATATCTATTGCGCTTGTCAATTGGTATTGAAATCGAATAGAGGTCGAAGCCGCTTAGGGAATTGATAAGGTAAAAACCAATGATTAGCAGGAACCTGAAAATAGTATATCGACTTATTTTTATAATCACTTATTTTAATCACTTATTTTGTGTTATGAGTTGATCCTAAAACCAACCCCCATTCAATTTCTATTAGTTAATAATAAAATCAAGAATCCTTGCGATACGACTCGAGCCATTGTCGCTATACTGCATTTTACAAAGTACTCGTTTTTAATCTGTGTGCGACAGCGGATCAAATTGACGCTGTTGCTGGGGAATCTTAATATTATTGATCGTTTTTTGAGTCATAGGGTTAGTGTCCTTGAGTCCAGGCCTTAGTTTCCTCTCGCTTTTGTCCAATTCGTGTTTTAGAGTCAAAATAGTTTAAAAAAAATCGGTTTTTGGGAAAATCTCGTCCGAATCAAAATCTGTCCCGACCATCCCTTGCGAAAAAATTCATCTTTTTTCTATTTTTAATGATTTTTTCCGTTTTCATAGAGTCGAAAAATTTTGTTTGAACGTGTATGGTGTGAAAAGTTTGTTTGATTAGAGCAAGTACCTACTAGCATCTATTTACTCGAAAGAGGATTGTTTCTATTCTCGTTTCCTTTAGACAGCGCTATTCTACTATTGAAAAATAGGTAGCACCGTCGTTGGAGTTCATAAGGGTCAATTCGAAAGGGACGCGCGATCACTAAAGCAATGTTAGGACGTCTTAGTAATAACCCTAAAGCCTTAAGATCATATTCGAGGCAACATTTCTGAGGCAACGTTTCCGAGGCAACATTTCTGAACGGGACTTTTGATCTTTGTTTAGACAGCAGGGAAACCACTGCGACACCCTATACTTAATGACTGTTTACCGAAGGCAACCTAAGAGAGAGTATACCCTAAGAGTGTGCATGTGCGAGTGATTTGATTTCAGTTGCTATCTTTGCACATTAGGGTTCTCTAGCCTTTTTAAATTATCATGCAATCTTTGTCATACAATCCTATTAACATACATCTAAACAGTTAATATTTGCAAGAATTAAAATGCGAGAAATAAAACCTACGCTATTACAAGGCTTCGGGATAGGGATTAATTACATAGCCAAAAAAACCCGTAAAGACGATAAATAAAGAAAATCCTAGATTAAACTATTACATACCGTGGGCAGTTACATTAATATTGCCAAAATAATAAACGCGCGCGATGAATCGAAAACGAGAGATTTAGGGTTTTGACCCCAACTACCTAATTGTAATTTAAAAGGAAAATCATTTTTTTGTCGTTTTTGATTATTTTGAGAAAATAAAGTTCAATTGAATAAAAATAACCTAATCACTAATTAATTTTAATTAAGAAAAATAGTTAAATTAACCTTTTTTTTGTATTTTTTTTGTTTTGAGAAAAGAAATAAAAATTAAATCACAAGCTTAACCCTAACTTTTCTAATTGATTTTAATTATATAAAAAAAGGTTAGAATTACCCTAAATTAAATTTAAACTAATATTAAATTAAATTTGATAAAATAAAATAAAAACTAATTCTAAATTTTATGAAACTTGATTTTATGATTTTTTGTGAAAAAAGAAATTGATTTTGGTTAAAAAATAATTAAGCTAATTAAATTAAAAGAAAGAAAAAAAAATAGAAAAGAGAAAGAATGGGCCTGGTGTTGTTTTGGCAAAGGGGGGTGTACTTTGCAATTATGGGCCACACAAGCTCCTGGCCCCATTGACTTTGCTAGATCATGTGGGCACGCTTGACTCGGGCCTATGGTGGACCTTCATGGGAAGGCCTTAGATCTGAAGCCTTGGTGGTTTGGATGATCAAATCTGGAGAGTGCATGATGGATCTTGGAGTGTGAGATGCACTGGATTTCCTGTCCAAGAAAAACATGAAATAAAGTTGGGACCTGGGGATCGAACCCAGGCCCTTAGGCATTATCCCCTTTCCACACTGCCAGCTGAGCCAAAATGTTTAGTTGTCATTACAATAACACACAATTATTATATAACATAAACAAAAAGCTAATCGTTGAAGCGCGCGAAATTCAAACTGGGAAACGATGAAGCGCCACGTATCCTTCTTCTTCCTCCCACTGTCGCTGTAAGTTTCATGACTTTAACCTACAGACATTAAGTGTAAGTATAGCTCCTATGCATTTCCAAAACCTTGTACACGCATGATAAATCAAAACCAATGGTAACAATCAACTCGTTTCATCCTCACGAGCATCATGGTACCATTATCCATGCCTAATTGTTCTTGTACAAGAAACCCCTAAAAATAAAGCAAGAACCCTAGCCATGGCATTTTCATGTTCAGTCAGTAAACACGCAATTGGGTATAATCAATAGCTTGCAAACAACTCAAGGATTATGAATATATCAATTAATCATGCTAAATGTGCCAGAATCAATGTAATCGAATTCAAGAAAAGAGCCAAACCGTATGAACCTTACAGCGTAATTCTGAGTGTGGGGAAGCTTGCTAGCGATTGAATAACGATCCTGGGGAGTCTAGCAATTGATTGGTATGACTAGAATGCCTTGAGGTGATCTGTAACGTGGAAATTGGACTACAACTTTTTCTTGAATTTTTGAAATTTGTTCTCTCCTTTGCACGCCTCTAGTCTCTGCTTTTTTGATCTGCACTTGTCCCTTATGTATCCAAGGATGTATTAGGGTTACAATCTGTTTCAAATCTTTTCCAATTATGATTATTGATTCATGATTCCATCCTTACACCAAATATTTCCAAATCAAGCAAATTCAATCTTTTTGTGTCCAAATGGATCCTTTCACGATTTGATCTTGTCTCCAGCTGTGTAATGGACCTAATCATGCACAAAATCTCAAGATTTAATTAGTTTTTGATATTTTAATTATTTTATATTGATTTTATTTGATTTAAATGAAATAAAATCAAAATAAATAACAAAAATAAAATAATGACAATTGGAAGGGATCATGGGTCGTGGGTCACATTACAAACTCAGTGCAAGCATAAAAAGTTGGGCCCATTTAGCAAAAAATGCAATTTTGGACACATTTGACTTTTGGCAATATTGCAAAAAGGGTCAACTTGGCCAATGCATAACTCTCTCAATTTTGACCCTAGAGATGTGTTCTTGGACTTTTTAGAAAGCTTAGGATGTCCTATAAGCAAACCTTTTGGTCTCATCTCAATTTAGTCTTCCATGTTCATGTATGAAGCTTTGACCTAAAAGGTGTTTTTGTTGACTTTTCAAAATGACCTATAATGTCCAAATTTATATCTTCTTGTGGGTGCATATTTTGAACTTGGGAGATGAAGATGAATTGTAGGGAATTACATCCTCTTCAAAATGAGCTTTGGTTGGGTCATTTTTGATAAAGTATGAGAAAGGTATGCTTGGTCAAAGTTGAGTTGACTCTTCCTACAAAACCCTAATTTAGCAACTTTTGGGCTTTATGAATTGTGAGCAATCCTTGAGGAATCATGATCAACCTTTGATAAAATGATGAATAATACTTCAAAATGAGAATGTTGACCAAAAATCTTGAAGTTTGACTGTATGTGGGCCATAGTTGACTTTTACCCTAGCACAATCGATTTTCAGGACATTGAGCAATTGACTGAGCAAACTTCCTCTGCAAGGCTTGAAACTTGACATGGATGATCTTGAGAACATTTTAGGGAAATGGTGAGCATTTGGTACCCTTTGGATTCAAACATCTTGATGTAAAATGAAACCCTAATTTGAGGTAGACTACCTTAGGAGAGAGTTTATCTGGTCAACCCTTGGACTTCCTTGAGCAATTTGAGGACCTCACTTGACATGTATTGAGAAAACATGGGAGGGAAAATTTTGGGGTACAACATCTACCCATGTTCAATCTTCTTAAACCTAAGGATGTAGATTGGCTTGTCTGCCTTTCGTGATCCGAAGGTGGAAGATGATTGAACACTAGAGTGCCCAAAAATTTGCACTCACATGAAGTGGTAATTGTCTTGCGATATCGGGAATGGGCTTATGGATGCCATTTGGAAGTCAGTTACTAAAGATGGGCTTAAAGATGCCATTCGAAGAAGTGTCGATCGCATAAGAGATTCCTTTGCGAGAACCCGTATACCTGTTGTTGAGGAGGACTTCACTGGGGAATGCTGGTCTCTGTCTTGGGAGAAATAGAATTTTAGGAGCTTCAGTTGTCCGTTATTATACTGGGGAATTATCTCTTAGTCGAGGAGGTGAAAATGAACTGCTATCTGGTCGTGCTCCATGATTTGCAAGTTCTTCATTCTTATCTGGTCGTGCCCTAGGCTTCAGAAGGAATTAAGTGGTTATCTGGTCGCATCCGGGTTTCAACTTGGATTTAAGGCATACTAATATCCGATTGATTTCCAGGATTCATAGTAATTGGCCTAGTAAACTTCTATTTTGTTCGAATTCCAAGCTTCGCAGTACCTTATACTGTTATCTGGTCGTGTCCCAGGTTTCAGTTTCCTTTATCGCTATCTGGTCATGCGCCAGGCTTCACGGTGTCTTATACCACTGTCTGGTCGATAGCAGGCTTCAGGTATCTTATACTGTTATCTGGTCGATTTCCAGGCTTCACAATAACTTGTTGAGGGTTAAGCTATTTTTAGTCAATTTCCGGGCTTCATAGCTTGTACTTAAGATATACCACTATCTGGTCGATTCCAGGCTTCGTAGTATTTTAGGAGAAATCAAGATGTTATCCGGTCGATTTTCGGGCTTCATAGCTTGAACTGGAATAGAAATCTTAGCATCGATTTGACTGAACCAGAGAAAACTTGCGAGAACTTGATCGCATCTTTCCCAGAAAGGTAAAGAGTTAATTGTATGTAATGTCATGATGTATGAAATGTATTGAGTAATGATGCTCTCAAAATAAATGAGATTATGTTGTATGATGCATATGCGCATGCTGCAATGTATGGATATGCAATGTTCTTGTGATATTCTTCGGCAGGAGAGAATAAATCCTGGACTTCCGCTGGAGGGTATAAGGACTTGAGTTCTTCGTTCTCACTGGGGATAGTGACCGAAGATGATTAGATGGAGACTTGTGTCTGTTCTGCTTAAGAATATTCCGCTGGGAGAGACTCTGTTTGAGAATAATCCTGTAGGGGAATGACTTTGTAGGGAAGAGAGATACTCTGTTGGACAATCTACCGATTTGGAGAAATAAACTTGGCTGGTGGTGAGCTTCTATTTCTGGTGATAAATAAACTCTGCTTGGGGAGAATTTTGCCGATTCATTTGTGATTATGAACCTCGGCCGGGGAGAGCTAACACCACTGTCTTTGGATACTTCCTACTCTATGGGGAGTGTATGAACTTTCAGTTATATTCTCAAGTTGGCTCTATCCCTTTACCTGGTGCGCAGAGCAACTATAAGGTTTGGGTACTTCTTGTTTGCCCTTGTTCCTGGAATTACGAGTAATTGTCTTTTGTTTCTTATGTAAATATTCATGAGCAACAATCATTTTCAAATGCATATATCAAAAATGAATCATTGGATGTTCTTGTAAAACAAAACAGAAAAAAGAAAAGCAAGTTGAAATTTCTTGTGGGAATGAATTGTATTGATTTTGAAGTTGGCTCATAATAGGCGTTTTTGTACAAGAGGATGACGTCCTAGTAAGAGAACGCCGCCGAAAGATAGAAATTATGCAATTTGTGAAAAAGAAAGAAAAACAGCTATGTGAGACAATCCCACTGGGTTCCAACTCTGCTATTGCCCTTATATCTTCAAGCGTCTCATCACTTTGCTACTTGGTCGAAGGTGGATCAGATTGATTGGCGCCGTCCGAGCTTGATGGTCGATACCGAAGTCTGGTTGCAAGATGATCCAATGATACATAGTGTTACGCTTCAATCCCTAATTTTTGCCTGGATCGCCCTTTCGGGTTTTCAATCCACTGGGATACCCTTTTTACCCAAGCCGCCTTTTTAGGTTTTCGACTTACTGGGTGTACAGTTTTTTTAAATTTTTATCCCTTACTTTTGCCCGAACCCTTTTGGTTCGTCGGGAAGCCCTTATTTTTGCCTAGGCCAGTCGACCTAGCGGGTCTTTGATTATGCGTAGTATTTTTTCACTATGTCTGCATTGACGGGGTGAGGAAGGTCGTCACCATCCATGGTGGTTAGAATCATAGCTCCTCCCAAGAAAATGTTCTTAACTAGAAATGGCCCTTCGTATGTGGGAGTCCATTTTCCCCTGGGATCACCTTGCGGCAGTATGATACGTTTGATCACCAGATCCCCGACTTGATATTCTTGACGTCTGACTTTCTTGTTAAAAGCCTTGATCATTCGCTTTTGATACGTCTGACCATGACAAATAGAAGTAAGTCTCTTTTCATCAATTAGATTCAACTGGTCAAGTCGAGTCTGGATCTAATCATCTTCTCTCAAACCTGCATCCTTCATGATCCTGAGAGAGGGTATCTGGACCTCGATGGGTAAGACTGCCTCCATGCCATACACCAAAGAGTAGGGTGTTGCCCCTGTCGACGTCTGTGCTGAGGTACGGTACCCATGAAGAGCGAATGGTAACATCTCGTGCCAGTCTTTGTATGTCACCGTCATCTTCTGCATAATCTTCTTGATGTTCTTGTTAGCCACTTCAACAGCCCCATTCATCTTCGGCCGGTACGGAGAAGAGTTATGATGATGTATCTTAAAATGTTTGCAAAGCTTGGTGATCATTGTATTGTTGAGATTTGTACCATTGTCCGTAATGATCCTCTCTGGTACACCATATCGATAGATCAGATTGTGTCGGATAAACCGCGTCATGATGTTCTTGGTTACTGTAGCAAAGGATGTTGCCTCAACCCACTTCGTGAAATAATCAATTGCTACCAGAATGAAATGATGCCCGTTCGACACAGTAGGTCTAATCTCACCTATCATATCGATGCCCCACATTACGAAAGGCCAAGGAGCTATCAAAACATTTAGAGGAACTGGAGGTACATGCACCTTATCAGCATAGACTTGGAATTTATGACAGGTCCGAGAGTGCTGATAACAATTGACTTCCATATTGGACCAATAATATCCTGCCCGTAGGATTTTCTTTGCCATGGTATGTCCACTGGAATGAGTTCCGAAGGTACCTTCATGTAACTCTGCCATAATCCTTTCTGCCTCGCTTTTGACCACACATCGTAGTAGGGTTGAATCATGGTTACGCTTATAGAGGATTCCGTTACTGATGAAGAACTTCGCAGCGAACCTTCTCAGAAACTTCTTATCATTAACAGATGCCCCCTTGGGGTATTCTGGAGCCTCAAGATACCTCTTTACCTTGTGGAACCAGGGTTTATCTGCTACCTCTTCAGTCTCAATGTCACAGTAATGTGTGGGTTCGTCCAACCTTTCAATGGTAATCTGGGGAGCTTCATTGTCTCACCTGACTTTGAACATAGAAGACATGGTAGCTAGCGCGTCCGCTAACTGGTTCTCCTCTCTCGGGAAGTGTTCAAAGGTTATCTCCTCAAAGTGTGGGAGCAATGTCAATACATATTCTTTGTAAGGAATAAGATTTGGGTGTTTCGTATCCCACTCGCCTTTGATTTGACTGATCACTAGAGCATAATATCCGAATACACTCAAGAACTTAATCCTCAGGTCAATAGCAGCTCGGAGACCCAGGATACATGCTTCATACTTCGCCATATTGTTGGTGCAGTTAAAGCATAACCGAACGGTGAATGGAGTATGACAGCCCTCAGGAGATATAATTACAGCACCAATGCCATTACCTAACGCGTTTGAGGCTCCGTCAAAATACATAGACCATCGGGATCCTTCCTCAGGTCCTTCATCCGGTCCAGGTTTTTCACAGTCGGTCACCAACATGATGTTCTCATTCGGGAACTCGAAATTCACGGATTGGTAGTCATCCACTGCCTGATGCGCCAAATGATCCGCCAACACACTCCCCTCGATTTCTTTTTGGGTTGTGTATTGGATGTCATACTCAGTTAAGATCGTCTTCCATCTTGCTATTCTTCCGGACAAGGCAGGCTTTTCGAAGATATACTTGATTGGATCCATTTTTTATATCAATAAGGTAGTGTGAGTCAGCATATACTACCTCAGCCAGCGAGCAGCCCGTGCCAAAGCGCAACAAGTTTTCTCGAGCAATAAGTATCGGGTCTCACAGTCGGTAAACTTTTTGCTAAGGTATTAAATAGCGTGCTCTTTTCGGCTAGACTCGTCATGCTACCCCAGCACACACCCCATTGAATTGTCCAGTACTATCAAGTATAAGATCAAAGGTCTTCCTTCAACTAGAGGCATAAGAATTGGCGATTCTTGGAGGTATTCCTTGATTCTTTCGAAAGCGGTCTGACATTCATCATTCCATCTTACCACTTGATCTTTCTTCAGTAGCTTGAAGATTGGCTCACAAGTAGCAGTCAGATGTGAAATGAACCTGGAGATGTAATTTAGACGTCCCAAAAATCCCTTAACTTCCTTTTCTGTGCGGGGAGCTGGCATCTCCTGTATAGCCTTTACCTTGGCAGGGTCCACCTGAATACCTTATCACTGACGATGAAACCCAGCAGCTTACCAGACCTTACCCCGAAGGTGCACTTGTTCGGGTTCAACTTCAGCTTGTACGTCTTCAACCTGTCGAACAGTTTCTGGAGATGGTCAAGGTGTTCTTCCTCAGTCTGGGACCTTGATATCATGCCATCAACATAAACTTCGATCTCATGGTGAATCATGTCATGGAAAAAAGCAACCATGGCGTGCTGATAAGTTTCCCCAGCATCCTTCAACCCGAAAGGCATTACCTTGTAGCAAAAGGTGCCCCACTGTGTAACGAAGGTTGTCTTCTTCATGTCCTCGGGAGGCATCTTGATTTGATTGTAACTAGAAAAACCATCCATGAAGGAGAAGATCTTATGCTGCGTGGTGTTGTCGACCAGAACATCGATGTTAGGAAGTGGGAAATCATCCTTAGGGATTCCCCTATCTAGATCTCTATAGTCCACACACATCCGTACCTTACCATCCTTCTTAGGCACCGGAACAACGTTGGCGACCCACTGCGGATAAGAAGTGACAGCCAAAAATCCTGCGTCGAACTGTTTCATAACTTCAACTTTGATTTTCTCAGACATCTCAGGGTGCATACGACAAACCTTCTACTTTACTGGAGGACAGTCTTCTTTAGTCGGCAGGCGGTGTACCATAATATCAGTGTCCAAACCAGGAATATCTTCATAAGACCAAGCGAATATCTCAACATAGTTGCGTAGCATTTGTATCAATCGTTGTTTGACACTAGGATCCAGATTCACACCTATCTTAACCTCTTTCATGTCTTCCTCTGTACCCAAATTTACTGATTCAACTGGCTCTTCATGAGGCTGTATGGCCCTTTCTTCCTGTAGTAACAGTCTAGCAAGTTCTCCAGGCACTTCACAATCATTCTCACCTTCGTCCTCGGCTTGGTTGATCAGATTTTCGAAGTTATAACTGGAAGTAGCAGAGTTGTTATCAATGGGATCCCGGGGGGATATGGATCTGCATTATGATACGTGAGTGTGTGTAAGAGAATAGCTGTTTTTGATATAGCGAGAGATAAAAAAGAAAAATAAGGAGCACAAAATTTGTAATGCAAGAAACGTCCAATGTTTTATTAATGATATATGAAATGACAAGTAATAGGCCCTCACAAGCAAAGCCAAAGTGCCTCAGGCGAAGCACCGGGCCGTAATGTTTTAAATTGTTTATTACAAATCAAAACAAAAGTCAATTTATATGGAATAAAAGAAATAGGTATGAAGTCCTTCGCCGTCCAGTTGTTCAATCCACCATTGGTCGTTGGGTAGATCCAGCTGTCGATATCTGAATCTTCTTCACCATCTTCAATCTCATTAACTCCCTGATTGCTGATGTGCAAAGGAGGTCTTCCAATCCGTGTGTGCCTAACATCTCTTTGAGCCCCTGTAGTAAAGCCCAAACCAAACTTATCAGTTTTGTGAGTAAAATCAGTGAGCTGTCCCCAATTTGTACACCCACCTTCTTCAATTACAGCCCTGGCATCCTTGAGAGAAGCCATCTTCATCGGAGGTTTGTCGATAGCAACTTCAGTTGACGCTAAATTGTGAGGGACCTCTTCAAATTTCTGATAAGGGGTTTAGATGAACTCCCCATCCATCTCCATGTAGCAGAAGGAATTGAGATGACTCACCATATACTCCTCTTCACCTCGTACCGTGACAATCTTCCCTTATACCGGATATTTCAGCATTTGGTGGAATGTGAAAGTCACTGCCCCAGCCTTATGAATCCAAGGGCGACCCAGCAAACAAGAATATGATGGCCGGATATCCATCACATAACAGGTGGATGCAAAAGTTTGAGAGCCAACCTTAACAAGGATGTTCACCTCCCCGTGCACCATCCTTTTTGACGCGTCGAACGCCCTGACCGCAATATTACTCGGCTTCAGAATCAAACCTTCACATTCCAGACGATCTAGTGCTTTCTTTGGCAGAACATTCAATGAGGACCCGGTATCCACCAGTAATTGGCCTATAGTGGTGCCCCTGCACTCGATCGATACATGCAGAGCATCATTATGATTTCTTCCTTTAGCAGTCAAATCTGCATCTGAGAAACCCAGCCCATTGTCGGCAGTCAGGCTAGCTACGCAATCTTTGAATTGATTGACTAAAGTTTCCTGCAGCACATGCGCAGTCTTGAGGAATGCAATTAGAGCCTTTGCATGGTCTTCAGAACACAATAACAAGGACAACATGAAAATTTTTGATGGGGTCTGCCTCAGCTGCTCGACTACGTTGTAGTCGCTCTTCTTGATAATCTTCAGTATTTCCTCTATCTCTTGCTTAGAGGTTTCTACAATGATATTCTTAGGCACCTTCGTCCGGGCAGGCTCACTTGTGATTTCTTTTCCCCAAGTCACAGATGGCTCGGCGACAGGGGTGATGACTGGAATAGGAACTGGGATAGTAGTTGATGTACTAGCAGATGGAATGACAATAGGTTTGTGGACAGTCGGAGGGGAAATCTCGAGAGAAAAGAGTCTTCCACTTCTGGTGACCTTGCTAGCCCCGACAATATTGCTGACATCAACATCATCTTCCTCACTCTTTAAGTCTTGTTTAACTCCATGGTAATACACATCATCACCATAGTGCCAAGGGACAGCCTTATCCGAAGTGTATGGGATAGGACCAGGGACAGTAATTATCAACAGAGCAATTCTTGGGACGGGTGTAATCCTAAAAGGATTTCTCGAGGAAACCTTGGAAGGGTTGGCGAAAATGGTTATGATGGCAACATCTTGAATTGGAACCAATGGAATCATAGTATTTCCGAACATGATATTTTTGTTATCCATCATGCGCTGAACACCTGATTTCAATAAGTGGCAACCAGCAGGCATAATTGAACATATGTGGCAACCTTCACCACAACCCGAAAATAAACCGGCCAACCACAAATTCTTCTTAACTGTCATCAAAGGAGTAGAAATTTCTTCTACGGAGGTAACAAATAAATCATCGCCTATAGCATTTACTCCATGACCATGTTTGGGCATGGGAGCAGTTATGACGTTGGGCTTCTCCGGAGCGTCAAACTCAATCTCTTTGGCTTCGATCAAGTCTTGCACTTTGTTTTTTAAGGCCCAACAGTTGTTTGTATCATGACCTGGACTTTTGGAGTGATAGGCGCAGCGAGCATTCGGGTTATAGTGGGGAGAAGTGGTGTTGGGGTTCTTCGGGGCTTCCTTCAGAGTTACCAGATTGGTCTTTAATAATTGTGGTAGAATTTGAGACAAGGTCATATTGAGCCGAGCGAACTGAATCTGTGGTCTTTCCCCCCTTTGCTGATTGTTGCATTGTGGAGCAATTGTGGGTCTTGATATCACTACTGCATTTACTGCTTGACGATGTTCGGGTCTGCTTTGGCCCCTCGAACCATAGACTGCACTAGCTTCCTTCTTACCGGTGAAAGGCTTCTTTACTGCACTTGATGAAGTATCCTTCTGTATCTTATCACTTCGGATACCAGCTTCTACTCTTTCTCCAGTCAAAATCAACTCAGTAAGCCCATATGATAAACTGCCGATCAGATGATTGAAAAATGGACCAGATAGCGTCCCTAGAAACATGTCAACCAACTCCCTATCAGACAAAGGGGGTTGGACTCTTCCAGCCAAGTATCTCCACTTTTGAGCATAGTCCTTAAAACCTTCAATTGCACCCATAAACATACCCTGGAGCTGAGTACGAGTGGGAGCAAGGTCGGCGTCATACTGATACTGCCTGTAAAAAGAAGCAGCAAGGTCTTCCCAGTTTCGGACACTGGCTCCTTCTAACTGATAAACCCATTCAAGCTGAGTCCCTGACAGACTATCTTGAAAGAAGTGTACCCACAAATTTCTATCAGTAGTGTGGGGTTTGATTTTCCTGACGTACGAGCGGAGATGGAGTTTTGGACAGGATACTCCATCGTACTTGGAAAAAACTGGAGCTTTCAACTTATGAGGGATCACCACTCCTGATACTAGTCCCAGCTCTCCGAAATCCAAACCAGGGATCTTCTGAATCTCCATAGCACTCAGATGGTCTTCTAACTGTTTGTAACTATCCTCGGCAGGAGGATATTGTTCATCATCGTAATCCGTATCGTTATCAGAAATTGCCAGACTAGGGTTCTTTGTCCTTTCTTGGTTCTCCCTGTCTTTGGATGAGGAGGTTGATCGCAAGACTTTATCGTCTGTTAATCGGGAGACTGCAAGTACACAGTCCTATCGCGTAGTTTTAAAAGATATCGAACCCACAGAGACTATAAATCGATCTATTGTTATCCTAAGTTACGGTACACAGCTAAGGCGAATAGTTCTTTTAGAATATTAGTTAAGGAATATAAATATAAATAAAACGGATATCGGTACGTAAAGTAGTGAACCTAAGCGGCTTAAATTGAACTTGAGCGTATAAAGATGGTTAACTTAATTGTTCTGTAGAATTAATCAGTTTAAAAACCCTCAACTCACACTTTCATGGTCTTATCTCGGATTATTCGTCTAAAGCCCTATACCTGCTTTCGCTAGCCTATAAGTGTTTAGAAGTATTTTTTGGAAACTTAATTAATTCTAATTTGGTTTAAAGCTCTTTCACTGTATTTAAATCAAATGCCTAACTTTAGCTATCCGGTTAAAAACCTCACACTTTTGTGGTCTCGATCTAACCTATTTACTCTTCTTACTTTCGTAACAAAGAGCGTAGTTTTAATTATAAAAAGTCATAACCAGAAATTAAGTTAATTAGTATTTTAACTTATGAACAATTTAATTCCTACTCTTACTACTATTACTTACCGATACCTAAACGGTTTAGCCGGACATATTTATTAATTCGGACATGCATAAATAATAAGGTTCAATATATTTAAACATTCCCATAATCAAATAAATAAATACCAAGCAACAATACTTAAATAAAATAAAATAATTATATTAAGAACCTGGAAATAATAATGCTTGAATAATCTTGTTCTTCGAAATAAACGAGCATTCCCCCACAAGTTGGTTGGATCTGCTCGGAGACTTCTTGAATTGAAAAGAAAAATTACGACAAGAAATAAAAAGCACTAGGTCTAACGTAAGGTTAGATCAGTGAAAATTATAGAAACTTAAACTAAAATAAAAACTAAAGAAAGAAACTGAACTAGAAAAGTATGGTAGAAATACAAAACTGAAAAGAAAATACGAAAACAGAAAAATAAAGAAAGACTAAATAACGGTTGTTCGGTAAAATTGTCGACCCTTGATCTGAAGGTTGAACTTGTATTTATAGGCTTCATTTGTAACTTCCCGTTTCCATGTTGTACGAAGGTTAGTGGAGATCATGGGAATAACTACCAGAATTATGGGAGAACATGGGACACATCTCCACTTGAAGAAGGAAGTGAGACGTGGGTATAACTGCCAGCATCGTGGGAATAGGACGTCTCCATGACGTGAGGAAGTTTAAATATAGCGCGTTACGGTCGTCACAGGTCTGTTACAGTCGTCACAAGGCTATTAGCGTGTTACGGTCGTCACGAGGCTGTTACGGTCGTAACACCTTGTGGACTGAACTTCTGCTGGGCTTTTGCTCTTCTGGGCTTAGTCTTTTTCTTTGTATAATTATTTATTTCTTCTTAACTCCTCCTTTTTGCTATAGCACCCCTTTGCTTCATTTCTTTGGCTTTTTAATCCGATTTTCCCTCAATTTATTTCTTTGCTCAATTGATCTTTTATTTAATACAAATACCTGAAACAAAAGAAATACCAACGTAATACAAAAATAAAATAGAATAAATAAATAAAAATACTAATATTATCTATGAAAATTAAGCCAAATATGTTATATAAATTCGTGTTATCAAACTCCCCTATACTTAAACCTTTGCTTGTCCTCAAGCAAAAATTAAAAATGAAAAATTCCTTAAGCATAAGTCAAACGTAGATATAAAACACAATTCAATTCGTATTTGGTTGCAGGTCAATTCTTTTGTTTGGATAACTCAAGTTCAGACTTCGACACCAAAATTACCGTAATGACACTAGATACCCTCATTTATGCAGACCAAATTAAGTCATGAATTATAACTCGACCTAATACTTTCATTTTGTTTCACCCGTTTTCATTCTGGTGCAATCACATTAAGCCCTTTACCTTACGCGCACATAGTGGAGTAACCGGTTAGTGACTTTGATCTTTATAATCTAGCTTGGAGTTCTGGTAGTTATATTTGGTACTCCTTTATCCAATTACAAATTGTGGGGGATCGGACCGTCGTCCGCCCTACCAAGTTCAGCACCAGAGACCACTGAACCAATTCATAATGGTTGTTTGCATAAATATTTTATAGTTTCTGCAACCGTTGAATTAAATGATCTGGTAAGGATCATCTAACTTAATAAGTGCATCTTCTAATAAAAATTTCTCTTTAAAAATCTTGATCAAACACTTATATTCATCGATTCTCCACGTAGTTTGTCGTTCAAGGCGGTGCTGACTGCTTTTATAAACTACTCGGGATTACTTTAAAACTAAGTCTTAAGGTGTTGGTATAATAAGTACTTAAATCAATCTAACACGTTGGGGTATTGAAGTGTTATGATGATAATAATTTTGCTTTAGTCGCGCTCGAGTTCTTATTTATAAAAATAAGCAACCTTAATACTAGTTGAATATGTTTGAATTTTTTCGTTATGGCTCAAGAATATGGAGGAATTCGAATAAGCACGAGAATTTTACATAAAAGGCTAAAATTTCATAAACACGTATTTTATTAAATGGAAATTTCGCAGTACATAGGAAAAAAAGGAAACTAAAAGGGAATACTAAATAGAGCAAAGATAATAAAAACGAAGTAAGAAATGTTCTGACTCCCCTAAACTTAAAGTAAGCATTGTCCTCAATGCGATAGTACCAGGAGAAATCAGAAAAGAGAAGGGTGATCACTCGTCGCTTGGAGAATTTTGTCCTCTTGCTCCTCTATTTTTATTTCATTGTCTTCTACGTCTATCAGAGTCGTAATCATGCAATCCATCGATTCTAAGGTTTAAGGCATGTATGGACTCGTTGAAATCCTCCATTTGATTTGATATCGCTTTGTAATTGCGGTTATTCCAATGTGCGTAATCGTGTTGGTCGCGTTGCATTTCTCGAACTAGGCGCAATGTTTCATTTTGAACGACTTCCATTGCTTGGAAACGTTGATCTTGTTGTAGAATCGTAGCATACATTGCTTCTAGAGTAGCCAGAGGATGATCATTATCTGGTTGTGCAGCCGGCTTGACTGGTGCATTCAAACTGAAACGCCAATTTTGGAAATTTTGCACATTAATCTGATTTGGACATGGAAGTATTATATTGGGAATCAGATGTGAATCGCGGCAGTACATAACATCTAGCGTCTGGGCCGACATCATATATTGTCCCAAGGACAAAAGCTCGTCGAAAAGGCCTAAAGCATATGCTAAAGATGTGATGATTCCACCGAAGACAAATGGGTTGGTACCGGCCGCATTTACGCATGTGTGAAAGTGGCTAAGCATGAAGGGGGCGGCGTTGACAGCTTGACCGTTGAGGGCACAGAAAATAAGAAACATCTCATTTTGGTTGACCTTGTGATTATTGGTCCTCCCAAAAATGATGTTTGCGAGAATTCGATGAAAGTAACTCAGAGCGGGATTATGAATATGCGAAGCGCAGAGATCTCGCCAACTTTCCGTGGGTTGACCGGTTAGATCATCCCAAAGGGAAAAACCAACTTTATCCCAAGAAATGTCGCCTTCGGGGTCGAAAGGTTTTCAATGAACGGTCGGACCTCTAGTGAATTCTAAAAATTCAGCGACTCTTTCTTGATCAATTGAATATTCTTGATTAAACATGCGGAAGTTTGCGGTACCGGTTGTGAATGGATCATCGGGAGGCGTATTGTATGAGAATGAACTGAGGAACTCAAGCACGAGCAGTTCGAAGGTCGGAGAAGGATTTAAACAGAGATTTAACAAACTCGTATTCGTAAGCATAAAAGTGATGCTTTCCGCCCTACCCAAGGCATCCAAACAATCGGTGTCCACATATTTAGTGGGGACAACCGAACGGGAATAGAATTTCATGTACTTTCCTCTTTGTTGGCCATCATCGTCTTCTCAGAATATAATCGTGGATAGGTCGGGTGGTGGTCGGTCTGGCCTCACTTGACGTTGAGTGTTTCGTGGAGCCATGGAAGAGTATGAAATGAAGGATAGAATGGTAGAAAATGAAATGGATGAGAGAAAGTATACGATAATTAGATGGAAGGGACGTGAAATGAGAAGAAATGTAGAAGAGTGTTTATAGAGGGTTAAGATTGAAGAGGAATTATTATAATAATAATGTGTTGGGAAATGAAGAGGGAAAGTTTGAATAAGAATTATGGTGGAAGATGAATAAGAAGAATATTTTGATGGAAGAGTAAATAAGAGTTGAATGGGAGTAATGTGGGAAAACGAAAATAAGAAAAGGACGAAACAAACAGTCAGTCAAGGGAGCAGAAAAGACAACATGCATCTGGAGAAGCACGAGCTGAGGCGGGGGTTATGGACGTAGTGGGACGGTTATGGAGGTAATGGAAGAAGAAGAGTGGGAGGTTGAAGAAGAAGAATAGATTTTGTCTGCTATAGGGGTTACTGATATAACCCGTGTTACGGTCGTAACACGGGCATGACGGTCGTAACACGCTAAAAGGCGTGTGACGGTCGTAAGGGCTTTGTTACGGTCGTAACAGCTACAAATTTTGTAACTTTTAGCAGAACAGAGTTGTTTCTGTTCTGTGACATTTCTTTCTTACTACAGATACATTACAAAGAATTATTGCGTCCAGTATTTATTTTCATGGTTGTGCAGATATATTCCAGAGCATGGTGTGGGGACTTGAGGCGACCGTCTTGGGCAGCGATTTGAATTTAGGCAGAATAAGGAACAAGGAATTGTATTTCAGCTCACATGCATACATACTACATACTATATATATATATATATATATATATATATATATATATATATATATATATATATATATATATATATATATATATATATATATATATATATATATATATATATATATATATATATATATATATATATATATATATATATATATATATATATATATATATATATATATATATACAAATTTTGTAACTTTTAGCAGAACAGAGTTGTTTCTGTTCTGTGACATTTCTTTCTTACTACAGATACATTACAAAGAATTATTGCGTCCAGTATTTATTTTCATGGTTGTGCAGATATATTCCAGAGCATGGTGTGGGGACTTGAGGCGACCGTCTTGGGCAGCGATTTGAATTTAGGCAGAATAAGGAACAAGGAATTGTATTTCAGCTCACATGCATACATGCATACATACTACATACTACATACTATATATATATATATATATATATATATATATATATATATATATATATATATATATATATATATATATATATATATATATATATATATATATATATATATATATATATATAAAATAGATAAATCTAGAATTTTAATTAATAGTATATATATATATAATACTAGTATATAATGCATTATGATTGATACTATAAATATTGGGAAGTATTAGTTCAGTATATTAATACGAGACGGGGAAATACGATAATTAAAATAATATTCAATTATAATTATAAATATTAACGTGAATTATTTAATTGAGTATAATTATCGGTATTACGGGGAAATAGTTCAAACGCATCAGATGAAAGGGTGCAACCAATAATCGACTTAAATATAAAATTTAACATAAAATAGAAAAAATGAAAATATGGAAGAGAAAATTTAAAATTAGAAACCAGGACGACTACTGGTTGATTTTCCATGGCCACTTATCAAGCCATCTCACATATCCCTCACCTTTTCTTTTCTTTCTTCTGTAGGGTGGTTTATTCTTTCGAAATTGTGGTAGTGGTTCTGGACCTATCATAAGTATAAGTTTTTCAAATTTGGGCTTAGTGATTTCATCCATCGCCTCATAAGTTAACCTCACCCTTTTAACAGCAATTATACCATTAATTTTATGGTCCTCTAATTTTCGCTTTTTAGGCAAGACTTCAAATAGTGGTACATTAATGTGGATATTTTTTAATACCTCAACATACGTTTTAAATTGGGAGTCTACTGGAGTTTCCATAAAAATTTTCGGGAAAGAAATCAGTGGGATGTAGTGATTTGGGATTACAATTTGCGCTTCCTTCTCTACCTCGTTTACAACCTCTATTTCGAACAGCGTTGGTGAATCTGTCTCAATCTCCACTATTTTCTCGTCAGAACTTTCCTTGGCCGCAATATCACTCTCTTCAAACTCATCATCACTCTCTAGATTTTCAAATAGTTTTTCTATAATGGTTGTTTCAACATCCACATCTTCTTTGGGGAATGGTCCTAGAAGGTTTTGTTCAAGTTGGGAGTTTTGAGTTTCTAAGGCCAAGTTGTGAGTCGTGAGGGACTCAATCACAACGGTTAGTTGGCTAAGGTTTTCATTATTTTGAAGACTTTGTTTTCTTACCTCTTCATTTTGGACAGTTTGTGTTTCTACAAAATGCTCAATCATAGACTCTAACCTAGCGTTGGTTATCATCTCATCAGAATCCTCTATTGGTGTTTCGAAGTTAAAATCTTGCGATTCTTCAGAGTCTTGGAAGTAAGTTAAAGTCTCATTTTGTGTTTCCCCTAAGTGTTTTATCATCCTAGATGTTTCATTAAAATTTTCCATTAATATTTCGAGATCAGATTTATATGGTTCAGGTGATTCTTCAAAATATTGGGTGTGGTAATTATAGAGAGAATTGGGTTGAGGAAAAGTTTGGTTGAAATTATAAGTTTCTTGTGGTTCCTCAAAATATGGGGATTGGTAGTTTTGGAGGTAATTTGGGTAAGAGTAGGTTTGTGAAGCATTGAAATCTTCCATCAGTATTTCAAGGTTGGATCTATGATATTCTTGTGGTTCCTCAAAATACTGATAATGGGCGTAGGAAAAATTTGGGTTATACATAGTAAATAAAGTAAAGGTGCCTTAGTCTATACGGTGTAACACCAGAGTTACAATATCGACTTAAATAGTCCCTGGCAACGGCGCCAAAAACTTGATCGCAAGACTTTATCGTCTGTTAATCGGGAGACTGCAAGTGCACAATCCTATCACGTAGTTTTAAAAGATATCGAACCCACAGAGACTATAAATCGATCTATTGTTATCCTAAGTTATGGTACACAGCTAAGGCGAATAGTTCTTTTAGAATATTGGTTAAGGAATATAAAAATAAATAAAACGGATATCGGTACGTAAAGTAGTGAACCTAAGCGGCTTAAATTAAACTTGAGCGTATAAAGATGGTTAACTTAATTGTTCTGTAGAATTAATCAGTTTAAAAACCCTCAACTCACACTTTCATGGTCTTATCTCGGATTATACGTCTAAAGCCCTATACCTGCTTTCGCTAGCCTATAAGTGTTTAGAAGTATTTTTTGGAAACTTAATTAATTCTAATTTGGTTTAAAGCGCTTTCACTGTATTTAAATCAAATGCCTAACTTTAGCTATCCGGTTAAAAACCTCACACTTTCGTGGTCTCGATCTAACCTATTTACTCTTCTTACTTTCGTAACAAAGAGCGTAGTTTTAATTATAAAAAGTCATAACCAGAAATTAAGTTAATTAGTATTTTAACTTATGAACAATTTAATTCCTACTCTTACTACTATTACTTACCGATACCTAAACGGTTTAGCCGGACATATTTATTAATTCGGACATGCATAAATAATAAGGTTCAATATATTTAAACATTCCCATAATCAAATAAATAAATACCAAGCAACAATACTTAAATAAAATAAAATAATTATATTAAGAACTTGGAAATAATAATGCTTGAATAATCTTGTTCTTCGAAATAAACGAGCATTCCCCCATAAGTCGGTTGGATCTTCTCGGAGACTTCTTGAATTAAAAAGAAAAATTACGACAAGAAATAAAAAGCACTAGGTCTAACGTAAGGTTAGATCAGTGAAAATTATAGAAACTTAAACTAAAATAAAAACTAAAGAAAGAAACTGAACTAGAAAAGTATGGTAGAAATACAAAACTGAAAAGAAAATACGAAAACAGAAAAATAAAGAAAGACTAAATAACGGTTGTTCGGTAAAATTACCGACCCTTGCTCTGAAGGTTGAACTTGTATTTATAGGCTTCATTTGTAACTTCCCGTTTCCATGTTATACGACGGTTAGTGGAGATCATGGGAATAACTACCAGAATCATGGGAGAACATGGGACACGTCTCCACTTGAAGAAGGAAGTGAGACGTGGGTATAACTGCCAGCATCGTGGGAATAGGACGTCTCCATGACGTGAGGAAGTTGAAATATAGCGCGTTACGGTCGTCACAGGTCTGTTACGGTCGTCACAAGGCTATTAGCGTGTTACGGTCGTCACAAGGCTGTTATGGTCGTAACACCTTGTGGACTGAACTTCTGTTGGGCTTTTGCTCTTCTGGGCTTAGTCTTTTTCTTTGTATAATTATTTCTTTCTTCTTAACTCCTCCTTTTTGCTATATCACCCCTTTGCTTCATTTCTTTGGCTTTTTAATCCGATTTTCCCTCAATTTATTTCCTTGCTCAATTGATCTTTTATTTAATACAAATCCCTGAAACAAAAGAAATACCAACGTAATACAAAAATAAAATAGAATAAATAAATAAAAATACTAATATTATCTATGAAAATTAAGCCAAATATGTTATATAAATTCGTGTTATCAGAGGTCAGATCAGCTGATTGTCTTATCCTTTCTCCGAATCTTCTACCCATGTTCAGAATACCAACCTTCTTCTTCTTCTTCTCTTTCAGAATCAGGGTCTTCAAATCCTCTTGCCCTTTAGCCAGACTTAAGAACATCTGCTGGAATTGGGCGTTCTATGCCTGAAGATCTTTGATGGCTTGATCGGAAGACATTTCTGCTGAAATAAACAGCGAAGAAGATGAGAAACCTGTAAGGGTACCTGTGATGATGTGCATGATAATGGGATGCGTATGTAATGATTTCAGAGACTTTGGGAGATTTAAATTTGCAAACCAAAAATAAACAAACTTTATTAGATTAAATTGTAAAAGGTTCAACAATGCCTTTGAGGCGTTACAAAGAAATAAATGGAAAACAAATCTAAACTAGAAAAATAAAAATCATAAATCCCATGGACGCTTCCTCTTTGTGCTGACGTAATCATTGATCACTCTTTCTTTCTCGAGCTGTCTGGTGAGCTTCAAGATCTTCCTTTCTTGATCATGGTACTTCTCCCAGTAAGTATCCCTCTCCTCTTTCAGCTGAATCCAAGATCTCTGCAACGCCCCAGGATCAGTGGGCATGTAAGGATAAATAACTGTGTAAGGAATTCCCTCTTCATTGGTGGGCTCCACAATCACTGGAAATACGGCTTCATAAGGCATCCCAATCTTCTGGGCATGAGCTCGGACCCACTAGAGATAAGGCTGCATTGGAAGGGAAGTCCTTGGTCCCAGCTCTTGGGGGTCAGATCCGTTCACCATGCCCCAAGCTCGTATAAACCTCCGTCGGTTCTCGTCAACGTCTTCCTTGTAGTCAAATGCAACATCCTCAAGAAGTAGCTGATGAGGACCATTTCTCCTAGCACGACAAAAATTGTCGCAAAGCTAGACAGGGATTGTAGGTTATACCCCCTCTGATTCCAAGCAATAGGACATTAGGTATCCCCCACAACGATCAATGACAACAGTGTCTTCCATAATCCGGGAGCGCCAAAGAATATTTGTATGGGCAAGTGACATTATCCTATAAGACCATCCCAAACCTTCTTCGTTCTTCAACACAGACTTAGGAAGGTGCGAGATAAACCACCTCGACAGTAGCGGCATGCAACACATGAGAGTCCCTCTTCTTCGCACGGTACGAGTATAGAGGGCATGCAAGATATCACCCAGCAGGGTAGGCACAGGATTGCAGGAAAGGAAAATCTTGACCGCATTCACATCCACAAAGGAATCCGAATTCGGGAAGAGAACCAAACCATAGATAAGGAGAGCCAAGACATCTTTGAAATCCTGAAAATCCAAATTATCCCAAAATAGCTGAGCCTGATCCATCATAAATTTGGCTAAGAAACCTTCGACCCCGCTTCGTGTTTCCCAATTGGATACTACATCAGCCCGTTTCAGATGCAGATCTGAGGCAATGTCTTCTGGTCTAGGAGTCTCTTCCATACCTGTGAAGGGCACCTGTTCAAGGATGGATATGGCTAATAAGTGAGAGAACTCTTCTAAAGTGGGAACCAGTTGGTAATCTGGAAAGGTGAAGCAATGATGCACAGGATCGAAGAATTGGAAAAGTACACTCATCATCTGCTCATCAAGTTTTGAGGTGACCAGGCTAAGAAGCTGACCATGTATTTTAATGAACATAGAAGTCTCAGAAACTCTTGAGGCTAACTCTTTAAGTTGAGCAGGTATTTGCACAAAGTTAACTCTGATGGTATTTCTGCGCATGGAAGCCATAATCTGCAAAATAGAACAAAGATAAATTCCCTTGGTCTTTGAAATGGTTAGTAGTATGAAGTATGCATGCCATGTTATGATGCATGATGTCATGATAAAACAAACAACAGGTATAGCAGATAACAGACATGGCAAAGACAAACAAGTCACACAAAGCCCTTAAGTTTAAGGCTTGCATGAGGTCAAAGGTAGTACCCTCTTGATGTTCAGTTGGTTTTAACCTGTCCTAGCAAAAGTAACGAGTTCTAGAGGTTCTCAATATCACTGACCATCCTCCATTGGTCATGGTTTCATCTCACACAATCTTTTCTTGCGGACGAAACTATCTCGAGAGTATGGTCTCAATGAGTGTAGCATCGAGTATCAACCAGTTCTCAGCTTTACACCGAGGCCGACTATCTCACTACTTTCTAATGGCCAAGTTGGTCGATTAATGGTTCTAAGGTCAGTTGATGTTTAACGACACACACATTGGCCCCGTATTCTCCTCGTTTCTCCACAAGGGATACCGGTACCAACCAATGTGCCACATCAATGTAGCTACTACTTCAACCGTATCGGTCTACGCTGTACAGTTCCCTCACAGTTTTTTTCTACTTACCTAAATGGTGTCTCCAGATCTGGGTTAGGATCTATAGTAACTCCCAAACAACCCTTAAAAGTAAAGCAACCAAAACAAACAAGAGAAACAAATATGATGAACTAATTCTAAGGTATACCAGACTTAATTCATCCCCAGCAGAGTCGCCAGTTCTGTGATACGATGGTAGAACCGACTGTTTTCAAAATGTTGGTTTGCGTTTTGTGCTTTTGTATTCACAAAATCCTTTTTTTTGAGATATTCTGAGTACGGGGGGTAGATTATAAAAATGGAAGGTGTTATCACCCTTTCTATCCATGGTTTTCCATGGACTCTTTGGTACTTGCTCCTCTTTTGAAAATTGCTTGTGTATGTTTGTTTTGAAAAGTTTTGATTTACTTCGTTTTAACCCTTGTTTCTGTCCTCAAGAGTGTTACGAAGTGTTTTGAAAACTTTAGTTTGAAAAGTTTGTTTGAAAGTGTATGGTGTGAAAAGTTTGTTTGATTTGAGCAAGTACCTACTAGCATCTATTTACTCGAAGGAGGATTGTTTCTCTTCTCGTTTCCTTTAGACAGCGCTAGCCTACTATTGAAAAATAGGTAGCACTATCGTTGGTGTTCGTAAGGGTCAATTCGAAAGGGACGTGCGATCACTAAAGCAATGTTAGGACATCTTAGTAATAACCCTAAAGCCTTAAGATCATATTCGAATCAACATTTCTGAGGCAACATTTCCGAGGAAACATTTCTTAACAGGACTTTTGATATTTGTTTAGACAGGAGGGCAACCACTGAGACACCCTATACTTAATGACCGTTTACCGTAGGTAACCGAAGTGAGAGTATACCCTAAGAGTGCGCATGTGCGAGTGATTTGATTTCAGCTGTTATCTTTACGCATTAAGGTTCTCTAGCCGTTTTAAATTATCATGCAATCTTTGTTATACAATCCTATTAACATACATTTAAACAGTTAATATTTGCGAGAATTAAAATGCGAGAAATAAAACATACGCTATTACAAGGCTTCGGGATAGGGATTAATTACATAGCCAAAAAAACTCGTAAAGACGATAAATAAAGAAAATCCTAGATTAAACTATTACATACCTTGGGCAGTTACATTAATATTGCAAAAATAATAAACGCGCGCGATGAATCGAAAACGAGAGATTTAGGGTTTTGACCCTAACTACCTAATTGTAATTTAAAAGGAAAATCATTTTTTATCGTTTTTGATTATTTTGAGAAAATAAAGTTCAATTAAAAATAACCTAATCACTAATTAATTTTAATTAAGAAAAATAGTTAAATTAAACTTACTTTTGTATTTTTTTTGTTTTGAGAAAAGAAATAAAAATTAAATCACAAGTTTAACCCTAATTTTTCTAATTGATTTTAATTATATAAAAAAAGGTTAGAATTACCCTAAATTAAATTTAAACTAATATTAAATTAAATTTGATAAAATAAAAAAACTAATTCTAAATTTTGTGAAACTTGATTTTATGATTTTTTGTGAAAAAAGACATTGATTTTGGTTAAAAAATAATTAAGCTAATTAAATTAAAAGGAAAAAAAATAGAAAAGAGAAAGAATGGGTCTGGTGTTGTTTTGGCAAAGGGTGTGTAGTTTGCAATTCTGGGCCCAACAAGCTCCTGGCCCCATTGACTTTGCTAGATCCTGTGGGCACGCTTGACTCAGGCCTATGGTGGACCTTAATGGGAAGGCCTTAGATATGAAGCCTTCGTGGTTTGGATGATTAGATCTGGAGAGTGCATGATGGATCTTGGAGTGTGAGATGTATTGGATTTCTTGTCCAAGAAAAACATGAAATAAAGTTGGGACCTGGGGATCGAACCCAGGCCCTTAGGCATTATCCCCTTGCCACGCTGCCAGTTGAGTCAGAAGGTTTAGTTGTCATTACAATAACACACAACTATTATATAACATAAACAAAAAGCTAATCGTTGAAGTGCGCAAAATTTAAACTGGCAAACCATGAAGCGCCACGTATCCTTCTTCTTCCTCCCACCATCAATGTAAGTTTCATGACTTTTACCTATGAACATTAAGTGTAGGTATAGCCCCTGTGCATTTCCAAAACCTTGTACACGCATGATAAATCAAAACCAATGGTATCAATCAACTCGTTTCATCCTCACGAGCATCATGGTACCATTATCCATGCCTAATTGTTCCTGTACAAGAAACCCCTAAAAACAAAGCAAGAACCCTATCCATGGCATTTTCATGTTCAGTCAGTAAAAACGCAATTAGGTATAATCAATAGCTTGCAAACAACTCAAGGATTATGAATATATCAATTAATCATGCTAAATGTGCCAGAATCAATGTATTCGAATTCAAGAAAAGAGCCAAAATGTATGAACCTTACAACGTAATTCTGAGTGCGGGGAAGCTTGCTAGCGATTGAATCACGACCCTGGGGAGTCTAGCAATTTATTCGTATGACTAGAATGCCTTAAGGTGATCTGTAACGTCGAAATTGGTCTGCAATTTTTTCTTGAATTTTTGAAATTTGTTCTCTCCTTTGCACGCCTCTAGCTTCTTCTTTTTTGATCTGCACTCGTCCCTTATGTATCCAAGGATGTATTAGGGTTAGAATTTGTTTTAAATCTTTTCCAATTATGATTATTGATTCATGATTCCATCCTTGCACCAAATCATTCCAAATCAAGCAAATTCAATCTTTTTGTGTCCAAATGGAGCCTTTCACAATTTGATCTTGTCTCCAGGTGTGTAATGGACCTAATCATGCATAAAATCTCAAGATTTAATTAGTTTTTGATATTTTCATTATTTTATATTGATTTTATTTGATTTAAATGAAATAAAATCAAAATAAATAACAAAAATAAAAGAATGACAAGTTGAAGGGCTCATGGGTCGTGGGTCACATTACAAACTCAGTGCAAACATAAAAAGTTGGGCCCATTTAGCAAAAAATGCAATTTTGGACACATTTGACTTATGGCAATTTTGCTAAAAGGGTCAACTTGACCAATGCATAACTCTATCAATTTTGACCCTAGAGAGGGGTTATTGGACTTTTTAGAAAGCTTAAGATGTCCTATAAGCAACCCTTTTGGTCTGATCATAATTGAGTCTTCCATGTTCATGTATGAAGCTTTGACCCAAAAGGTGTTTTTGTTGACTTTTCAAAATGACCTATAATGTCCAAATGTATATCTTCTTGTGAGTGCATATTTTGAACTTGGGAGATGAATATGAATTGTAGGTAATTACATCTTATTCAAAATGAGCTTTGGATGGGTCATTTTTGATAAATTATGAGAAAGTTATGCTTGGTCAAAGTTGAGTTGACTTTTCCTGCAAAACCCTAATTTAGCAACTTTTGGGGTTTGATGAATTGTGAGAAATCCTTGAGGAATCATGATCAAACTTTGATCAAATGATGAATAATACTTCAAAATGAGAATGTTGACCAAAAATCTTGAAGTTTGACTATATGTGGGCCACAATTGACTTTTACCCTAGCACAGTCGATTTTCAGGCCCTTGAGCAATTGACTGAGCAAACTTCCTCTGCAAGGATTGAAACTTGACATGGATGATCTTGAGAACATATTAGGGCAATGGTGAGAATTTGGGACCCTTTGGATTCAAACATCTTTATGTAAAATGAAACCCTAATTTGAGGTAGACTGCCTTAGGAGAGAGTTTATCTGGTCAACCCTTGGACTTCCTTGAGCAATTTGAGGACCTCACTTGACATGTATTGAGAAAACATGGGAGGGAAAATTTTAGGGTACAACATACTATTTTACAAAGTGGGTGGAGGCAGCTTCTTTCGCTTCCGTGACCAAGAATGTTGTCTCCCGGTTCATCAACTAGAATCTCATATGTCGGTACGGTATCCTAGAGAGGATCATTACAGACAATGGTACAAACTTAAACAATACTATGATCACTGTGAGAGCAATTCAAGATCCAGTATCACAATTCTTCCCCTTACCGGTTGAAGATGAATGGTGTTGTCGAAGCCGCAAATAAGAACATTAAAAAGATCATACAGAAAATGACAGTCACATACAAAGACTGGCATAAGATGTTACCATTCGCTCTCCACGGGTATCGTACTACAAATCGCACATCAACCGGGGAAACACCCTATTCTCTGGTATACGACATAGAGGCTGACTTGGCTATTGAGGTCCAGATCCCTCTCTAAGATTTATGAAGGATGCAGGGTTGAATGAAGACAATTGGATCCAGACTCAACTTGATCAACTAAACTTGATTGATTAGAAAAGGCTTACTGCTATCTGCCATGGTCAGATGTATCAAAAACGGTTGATCAAGGCTTTCAACAAAAAGGTCAGACGCCAAGTATATCAAGTTGGAGATCTGGTGATCAAACGTATCATATTGCCGCAAGTTGATCCCAGAAGCAAATGGACTCCTACATACGATCATTTGTAATCAAAAACATATTCTCTGGTGGCGCAATGATCTTGACCACCATGGATGGTGACGACCTACCGCACCCTGCAAATGCAGACATAGTCAAAAGATACTACACATAAGACCCGCTAGGTTGACACACCTATGCAAAACAAGGGCATCCCAGAGAACCAAAATGGTTTGGGAAAAAATTAGGGATAAAACAAAAAAAATTGTACAACCGGCAAGTTAAAAACCCGAAAGGGCGACTTGGGGAAAAAATGGGTTTCCCGGTGGACTGAAAACCCGAAAGGGCAGTCCAGGCAAAAGTTATGGAATTAAAGCGTATGACTATGTCCCGTTGGATCACTTTACGTACAACCTTTGGCTTCAACTGACAAACTCAGGTTCTGATCAATTCAATCATCTTCAGACAAGGCAACAAATAGAAAAGATGCTCAGAGACACGAAGGCTATAGAAGAATGGGAACCCCATGAGATTGTTGCATATAGCTATCTTTTCTTTGTATTAAAATTTTCATTTTTTACGACGACATTCTCTTACTAGAATGTTTGTCTCATTGTAAAAAAATACTTACTCAAAGTCAATACAAAGATATCCCTTTGAAAGTGTAAAACTATCTGTTTTTATTTACTTTATTGTTTTGTTTACAAAAACGTCCAATGATTCATTTTTGAACATATGCATTTGAACATAATTACTGTTAAACAAAATAGAAAGATAATCACTGATGGCTTTAAGAGGTAGAGAAATCTCTCTATGATATTTCCATAAGTCCCCCGCAGTATGCAGGTTAATCCCCAATGGAACAAAGCTCCCAGTCATCAATCCCCGGTAGAAGTCATCCAATTTCTCCAAATTCCCCAAGCAGGATTTTTTTAAGCAGTACATGGAATTTCCCTTACAGTAGAATTTATTTCTCTAAGTGGAAATTCATCAACACTTCAACTTCACGACATGAAGACTTACACTCATATCCTCAGCGAGTCAAGGATTTATTTTCCCCAATCCAACGGCAGTGCAACAAATTAGCTCACATACGCATACATCGCATCCATATATCATAAACATTAATAACACGAATGCATTATACCATGCATTTCATACAACATGACTTTTCACTTTAGCTGACATTTTACCCTTTTCAGGATAAAGTTAAAAGCTACCATTAACAATGTTAAAAGTTTACAGATAAAGTTCAAATACGCTCCAGACACGGATTCCATTCTGATAACTCATTCAGAGCCTCTTTCAGATACAATACATATATGCTCTAGACATGGATGCCATTCTGATACACATTCAAATTCAACTTCTCAGATACAGTTCAGATACGCTTCAGACACGGATTCCATCCTAATACTCATTCAAATTCAACTTCTCAGATACAGTTCAGCTTCCAGATACAGTTCAGATACGCTCCATACACGGATGCCATTCTTATACTCATTCAGATTCAGCTTTCAGATACAGTTCAGATACGCTCCAAACACGGATGTCATCCTGATACTCATTCAAATTCAACTTCTCAGATACAATTCAACTTTCAGATACAGTTCATATACGCTCTAGACACATATGCCATTCTGATACTCATTCAGATTCAGCTTTCAGATACAATTCAGATACGCTCCAGACATGGATGCCATTTTGATACTCATTCAGATTCAGATTTCAGAAACAATTCAGATACGCTCCAGACACGGATGCCATCCTGAAACTCATTGAACTTTTAGATACAGTACATATACCCTCCAGACATGGATGCCATTCTGATACTCATTCAAATTCAACTTCTCAGATACAGTTCAGATACGCTCCAGACGCGGATGCCATTCTAATACTCATTCAGTTTCAACTTATGATTCATCAATCATTTCTAGATGTAATCTACAAGCCCATCTCCAACAAATTTCTATCATCTCACCAAATGGCATCTTTAAACCCATTCCCTCTACCATCACATCATCGAGTGCAAATTTCTGGGCACTCTAGTGTCCAATCATCTTCCACCTTCGAGTCACGAATGGCAAAGCTCTCCAATCTAATTCTTTAGGTTTAAGAAGATTTAACATGGGTAGCTGTTGCACCCAAAAATTTTCCCTCTCAGTTATCAAGAATTTTCTCACCAGATCTCCTTGGGCTCAAGAGTGCACTAGGGTTTGATCAGCTCAAGACACCTCTTTATGCATTGATGACCCAAAATTAAGGTTTGAGTTTTCACAAGGACATTTGAACTTTCAATACATCATATGACTTTCATGGATCATTATGAACCCCCTAGTTTACTCATGTCAAGTTTCAAGCCTTGGATCACATTTTTGCTCAGTTAATTGAGTAATTGACCTAAAAATCAGTTGTGTTGGGGAAAAAGTCAACTAAGGCCAATTTACAGTCAAACTTCATAATTTTTATCCATATCAACATTTTAAACTCATATGTATCATTTTATCCAGTTTGGACCACAACTCCTCAAGAAATTTGATCAAATCCCCAAAAGGGCAAAATGGTCAAAATTAGGGTTTTGACTGGGAAAGGGAAATTTCTAATTTTTGACCTAGCAAATGGTCAATTGTTTTAAGGCATGATCTCAAGAGTCCAATTGAATCATTTTTACCTAATGACATGGTTCAAAATATTGCAAGTCCATTGGATTGACAGATGAATTTTGCAGTCAACTGATCAAAAGTCAACTGTATACTGAAAAGTCAAACATTGACTTTTTGGTCAAATTCAAGTGCCAAAGATCACAATTCATAAACACGTGTCAAAATATGAAACTTATTCATCAAGAAATCAAAAAGTCAATATTTCATTTTGAGAAGTCAAAATTTCTAAACTTAGAAATTTTCTAAGTGTTGGATTTTTAATGTTTTTTCATAACTTTGAGCCAAGTTTTGACCATGATGCAAGATGATTCAAGAGAAACTCCCAACATGAAAGTTATATATCTCCATGAAATCTACAACTTTGCTTTACGCAACTCCTTCCAAAAATGCTTGGATCTCAGGTTATAATTTTATGAACATGTGGTCATGAAACTAAACACTTAGTGAAATTTTTCCCTAATTTGATCAGGATTTTGACCCAACTTCATGGCACTTTTTAATATAGTTCCAAGGGGAATATTCAAAAGAAATTCAAATATGGGTTATAGAGCATATTGCTAGCTTTCCAAAATGTCCAAGAACTCCTTGAGATCATTCTTGAGTAGGGAGAATCGAAGAGATGAAGTTAGGGTTTTGTCACTTGAATTACAAGTCATTTTTGATGAATATATGAACCAAATCCATGCTAGGCTGAATAATCTTTGCTTTGCAGGCCTCAAACTTGTTTGTCACTCCATAATTAAATGTTTACACAGCTGTTACGGCTTTGATCCAAACAATTCTATTATCCAAGTTGCATTTCCATTAATGGAACAAAGTTAACATTGCCATTCTTGTAAAGCAAGCTTTTGCATAAAGTTCATTCTTGAGCTTCTAACTTGTTCCCTCTGATCACACTCCATCCACAAAGTCATAAGCAAGCTTGTTTAAAGCATAACCACTCTACCTTAGCAAGTACGCAAGGCTTTGAAACTTGAATTTCTCAAAAATCACATGTTATGCATAAACTTGTGATTTTGATCAACAAGAGGTCTCCAAACTTGTTGCTTATAAATAGAGTCACTATTTGTGAGCTAAAGGACGAGCTTAAGCGCCCTGAAATACACCAAAACTCTCTCAAATCAGAAATTGCCCAAAAACTCCATTGTTGCACAGTTTCTGACCTTGAACTTCAAACTCACATTTTCCTCGTGCATTTCTTGGCCTTTTAGTTTCTAAAGCCTCCTTACATCGGGTGTAACCTATCCATGTCCATGTTTCATTACTGTAACATTATTTACCATATCCTACATAACCAAAAACATAGCATTTCACATTGACTTCTCCAAGTTATTTCAGCCACTCTCAACTCAAGCAAACCATTGCATTAGCTTCCTAGGACCTCAAGGAAGCTAACCTGATCATCACAACTGCCTGAAACAAGCTCAAACTCAAAACACGATTTCTAATTTTGAGGTAAGTTTTCTCAACTTGGAACTCTTCATACATGCATCATCAATAGTTTATTTGTGATTAAAACATGTAGATATCATAGCCTTGAAGCTAACCATGTCCATAGTTTCCATTAATTTTGCTTGAGCTTAGAGTATTTTGAAACTTAAATTTCTGAAATTTTTAGGGTTCAGATTAGGACCATTAAAATTCATGCTTATCTTTGATCTATAGTTTTAATACTTTAGATTTCTGGAATCGTGCGAAAATTTGCTACAAGTTTCATGTTTACAGTTTTCATTTTTGATGACAAATGAGCAAGTTACAGTTGGTCTGGCTGGAGGTTGAAGATGAAGTCTTCAGGGCGCATTTTGCCTTACATATTTATTGTTTTACTTATGTTAACGGATGTATAGCCATCCCAGTGGTAGAAGCGCGCGCCTGTAACCTATGAGACCTAGGTTCGAGCCCCAGTGGTACCCTTTTGCATTTTTACATATTTTACAATTTTGACTTCTTTTTTGTTTGCAGGGCGTTGGGCCTCTTTGGGTCTGGCTTATTTTTCTATTTTTTCTAGTTGACCCCCTGTTTCCTATTGACACCCCTAGCCCAAATTTATTTATTTTATTTTTTATTTTTATTTTTATTTTTCTTAAATATATTTTCTAAATACTAAAAAAATCATAAAATACAAAAAATGATAGATTTATATTTTGACTTATTTTATTTTATTTTTCTCACAAAAAATATTTTTAGTTATTATACTTTATTTATTTTATTAACTAATCTTGTAAACCTAATAAATATTATGTTTTTATTTATTTATTTTACACACCATTTAAAAAGAGATTATTTTTAATATAAAAAAAAAGAGGTCAAAAATATTTTATAATACTATAAATATTTTTAGGATAAAAATATCAAAATTACTTTTCTTAAACTTATTCTGTTTTGATAAATTAATAGAACTAGGGTTTCACTCAAAATATTTTCTTAATAAAATTCAAATTTAATTAATTATTTTCTTTATTTAATTAGGTTAAGACAAAATCATTTTTTTCATGAAAATCAAACAAAGATACATTTTCTTTAAATTTTGCATTTTCTTTATATTTATTCATTTTGTACTTTGTGTTTATTTATTTCCTTGTACATTGTTATCTATTCAATATGGTTGTAATAGATTAATTAGGCTTTAAAATTCTTGCAATCCCCATTCAATTTGTACACAAATGTTGCAATCCCCACAAATGTTGTAATAGCGTTGTAACTTTAAAATTCCACAATTTATCGCTTTTATATACAAATGCTAATAATTAGGGTTTGTATGGAAAGACTAAAATTAACACTTAGAAAACCCTAATTCAAGACAAAAACAAGCATGAAAACAATACATTTGCACACAAGCACCCCTAGGGTTATTCCACTTAGTTTCCTTATACAAAATGGCCATATTATGCATGTAAGGCATCTTAGCAAAAACAAGCAAATACAAGATCATAGTCCCTCGATGACGCTATCTAAGTTGCCTTACAAATGATCTTAGTCCCTCTAAAAGATTTCTAAGGTACCTTGCAACATTGCTAATCATGGTTATACGATGAGCTACGCCCGTCCCGTTAACATCCAAAGATAGGGTTGCTTACCAAATCAATGGTAAGACAACAATGTCAAATGAAAATAAAATGAACAAAAAAGACTTTTGAGTAGGTAGAATGCTCCTAATTACTTGCTCAATTTCAAGCAAACATCCTTGCTATTTTCAAAACAAGCACCTACACTTTCAAAACATTTTACAAACTTTAAAACATTTTCAAAAGATTAACATCTTTGTATACATTCTTACAAACAAGAATCATTCCAAAGATTGCCTAAACAATGGCCTCTTTACAAAATACTTTCAAAAAGCGCACAAAGCACAATTTCAAATAAAAGCAAGTGATCTATCAAATAACTAAGAGCCCATGGAAAACCATGGATGAAAAGGGTGCGAATACCTTCCCTTTTCATAATCTACCCCCCGAACTCAAGAAATAATCTCAAAGGTCTTTCCTGTGCTTTTTCACCTTTCCTTTTGGATAAAAGAAAAGTCGATGGCGACTCTTGCTAACCGCAACATTTGCGATCAAATGCAAAACCCTCAAGTCAGTTCTCCCACCGTATCACACCAATCAACTTCTGTCAACGAAAAGGGACGTTCAAAGACATTGGGGAAATAGTAGAGTTGGAATGCAATGAGATCACTTCCACATGGCTATTATCTTTGTTTTCAATTTTGTTTTCCTTTCGACAATTTCGTCTTACTAGGATCTCCGTCTCTTTGTACAAAAACGCCTATTCATGGGCAAAATATCAATACAAATATACTTTGAAGTGAAAACTTTCAATTTTTGTTTTGAATGCAAAAATGCCCAATGACTAAAATTGAACGAACATATGCACGTGAACATAATTAAAACTATTTGGAACATGTGCCCTGCTAAGCAGCTGCAAGCATCTCTTTAATGTATATGGAATATCCACACAGAGTTATTTCATTAGCATTATCCCCCCAAGACCGGATACAATAAACCTTTCCCCAATGGAGTTGCCCATAAAGCCTCTTTGCATAGGTTGATCCCCAGCCAGAGTCTCAATATCTTGACAGCTCTCTCCCCAGCTAAGTTGGTCCTAAAAGAAGAAGCCTTATGGATATCTTCCTAAAAGAACTCACCTCGTCAGCAGTTCGTCAAGTATTCCACAACATGGTTTATTTTCTTCAATAGGGTTTAATTCCCCAACAGGGTTTATTTCCCCAGCTAAATCTGTCTGCCCCGGCTGACTCTATCCTCTCCAGCTTGAGTTTGCCTCTCATACTATTACAAATCAGAGGGCCACAACCTATAATCTCTAGTGAAGTTGCCAACAAAGTCATTGCTATCTCCAAAAGTTGTTGTAAAGTCTGGACCCGACCAAATAATAGTGTAACTTTTAAAATACTATGAAGCCTGGCCCTGACCAGATAATAGTACAATTTTCAATTACTATGAAGCCTGGTTCCGACCAGATAATAATTAACTTCTCAAAACACTATGAAGCCTAGACCCAACCAGATAATAGTTTAACTCTTCGAGATATTGAAGAATCTGGACTCAACTAGACAAGGGTTTAACTTCTTTTCCCAAGTAGATTTTTCCTCTACCCCAGCAAGTTACTGTGAAGCCTGGATCCGACCAGATATCAGTTCAACTTCATCTTTTCAAGTAAGTTATTGTGAATCCTGGATCCGACCAGATAACAATTAACTTTATTCCCCCAGAAATTCATTCTGAAGCCTGGAATCCGACTAGATAACAACTAGTTTCAAGCAAGTTACTATGAAGCCTGGACCCGACCAAATATCAGTTCAACTTCATCACTTCAGCAAGTTACTGTGAAGCCTGGACCCGACCAGATATCAGTTCAACTTCATCATTTCAGCAAGTTACTGTGAAGTCTGGATCCGACCAGATATCAGTTCAACTTCATCTTTTCAAGTAAGTTATTGTGAAGCCTGAATCCGACCAGATAGCAATTAACTTTATTCCCTTAGAAATTCATTGTGAAGCCTAGAATCCAACCAGATAGCAACTAGTTTCAAGAAAATTACTGTAAAGCCTGGATCCGACCAAATAATAGTTCAACTTCAAGAAATTTTCTACGAAGCTTGGAATTCGACCAGATAATAGTTAATTTATTTTTCCTCGGTAAGTTACTATGAATCCTGGAATCCGACCAAATAGCAGTTGACTTCCTCATCCTCAGCAAGTTACTGTGAAGCCTGGACCCGACCAGATAACAACTAACATTCAAGAGATAATCCCCGACGGAAGCATTCTTTTAACAAAATTTGAAGATATGTATATTCTTCATCCCCAACAGCAATTCGAGATTCAACTTCCCAGAACTGCTCAGCAGTAGTCAGGGGTTTATTTTTCAGGACAAATATGCATTCCACATTCATACATCATAGCATATACATACGAAACGCATTTAGCACAATCTCATTCATCTTGAGAACGCCATGCATACATCTGCATTTAACTAACCCTTTTTCCCATAGGTAAAACATCAAGTTTTAGTATAAATTGACCAAAGATTTGTGTTGATACTTCTTCCCGTATTTACCATCATTCCTCCAAATGGCATCTATAAGCCCATTCCCAATACATCTTCGAGTGCAAATTTCTAGGCACTTTAGTGTTCAATCATATTTCACCTTCAAGTCACGAATGACAGATCCGCCAATCTAACTCTTCAGGTTTAAGAAGATTAAGCAGGGGGCAGTTGTTGTACCCTAAAATTTTCCCTCTCATTTCTCAAGAAATCTGTCATAAGATCTCCATTGATTCAAGACTACATAAAGTTTGATCAACTCAAGACACCTCCTTAACCACTGACAACTCAAAATTAGGGTTTTAGTTTGTACAAAGATAATTGAACTTATAATGCCTTATATGAATTTCATGGATCATTTTGTATCCCCAAGATTTCTCATGTCAAGTTTCAAGTCTTGGATCAAATGACCTAAAATCATCTGTATTAGGGAAAAGTCAATTGTGGTCAATTTGTAGTCAAACTTCATAATTTTTTATCCATATAACCATTATGAACTCATATATGTCAATTGATCAAGTTTGGATCATAATTCCTCAAATAAATTTGATCAGAACACCAAAAGGGCAAAATAGTCAAAATTAGGGTTTTGATTGAGAAGGCTCAGTTCTTGACTATTGACCAAGAGAGTGACTTATTGGTTTAAGACATGATCTTAAGGATTAAAATTCACCATATTGACCTAATTGCATAGTTAGAAATCACCTCTCAAGATTATGGGATTGACAGATGAATTTCAGTCAACTGATGAAAAGTCATCTGTACACTGAAAAGTCAAACTTTTACCTTTTGATCAACATCAAGTTTCAAAAGTCATATTTCATCAATACATGTCAAAATTTGAAACTTTTTCACCAAGAAATTGAAAAGTCAAAATTATCTTTGAAAAGTCAAAATTCTAAGACTTAGAAATTTTTCTAAGTGTTAGAAAGTTAACATTTTTTCATAACTTTGTGCCAAATTTCCACCATGATGCAAGATGATTCAAGAAAAACTCCCAACATGAAAGTTGTAGATCTCAATGAGATATAAAATATTTTAGGGCAGAACTTTTTCTATAAATGCTTGGATTTCAAGTTATGAATTTATGAAGACATGTCCATGAAACTAAAAGACTTAGTGAAGATGAAGGTTGAAGATGAAGTTCATTTCTAGGAATGGATTTGTAATATATATTTATGGTTTTGTTTAAGTTAACTGATGTATATCCACCCCAGTGGTAAGGGAGCGCGCACATATCGCAAAGGGCGTGGGTTGAAGCCCCAGCGCTGCCACTTTTTTTTCTTTCGTTTTTCCAATATTTCTTTTGTTTGCTTCCAACCAGCGTGTTTGGGCCCTCCATAACTTGGCCTATGCATTTTTACTTATTCTGACCCCTACGTTTCCATTTACAGCACAACCCATATATATATATATATATATATATATATATATATATATATATATATATATATATATATATATATATATATATATATATATATATATATATATATATATATATATATATATATATATATATATATATATATATATATATATATCTTATTTTGTTCTTTTTTTTTTCTTCTGATTTCCAAACAAAATCAAACTTGGGCCAAGCTTCAAACAAAAACTGTTTTTTTTTCTAACAAACACCCTAAATTCCATTTTTACCTCTTGACTTTATTTTTCATATTTTATTTTATTTTCTTTATTTTATTTATTTATTGTTTTTATTATTATTATTATTGTTATTTTTATTAATAAAAATCCAAAAAATAGTTTATTTATTTATATATCTAATATACTTATATTCTCTTATTTTTATTTCCTTTTTTATAAACTAAAAAAGACAAAATATTTTCTTAAACAAACTTAATTTCTTTTTCTTAATAAATTAATAATTATATTTAGGTTAATTATTTTTATTTTTAATTAAAATTAACTTAGAATTTAGGTTTTCTTTTAATTAATTAATTTCCATACTATTTTGATTAAACTTAAAATCTTTTCTAAAAAACCTAAAAATGCTTCCTTGATTAAATTTAATTCCTTTTCTTAATTAATTTAGATTTAATTTTATTAATTTAATTAATTACTTCTTTTAGTTAATTAGGTCAAAACCAAACCCTTTCCTCAAAAACCAAACAAAAATCCATTTCTTTTTCGTTTACATCCTTGCACATTATATTTTCATTATTGTACATTATTCAAGTTTCAATATGGTTGTAATAGATAATTAGGTTTAATTTCTTGCAATCCCCATTCGTAAATTTGTATACCCCATCCCCAAATGATGTAATAGTGTAGTAAATTTACTTTCCGCAATTTATCGCTTTCATATCAATGCTAGTAAATTAGGGTTTGTATGGAAAGATAAAATCAATGCTTAGAGAACCCTAATTCAAGATAAACCAAGCATGAAAAAAATAAATACTTGCACACATGCACCCCTAAGGTTAAATCCACTTGTTGCCTAAAAAATAGTCATGTTACGCATGTGGGATGTCTTAGCAAAAACAATAAAAAATACAAGATCATAGTCCCTCGATGACGCTTCAAATGTTTCCTTACAAATGATCTTAGTCCCTCAAGAGAAATGATAAGATATCTCACAACATTGATATCATGACTATACGATGACCCACGCCCGTTCCTTTACATCCAAAGATAGGGCTTATTACCAATCAATGGTAAGATAGCAATATCAAAGGAAAAGAAGAAATGAACAAAGATTTTTGAGTAGGTAGAAATGTTCTTAGTTGCTTGCTCACTTTCAAAACAAACACACACCAAACATTTTCAAAACAAACACACACCAAACACTTTCAAAACATTGAAATATTTTCAAAAGTCTAACACTTTGTATACGTTCTTACGAAATGAGAACCATTACAAAATTCTCCTAAACGAAGGCGCCTTTTCAAAAATACTTTCAAAAACCACCACAAAGCACACTTTCAAACAAAAGCAAGTGATCTAGCAAGCAACTAAGAGCCCATAGATAACTATGGATGAAAATGGTGCTAGCACCTTCCCTTTTCATAATCTACCCCCCGAACTCAAGAAAATAATCTCAATGGTCTTTCCTGTTCATTTCCACCTTTATTTTTGGATAAAAGAAAAGTCGGTGGCGACTCTTGCTAACCGCAACAATTGCGATCAAACGCAAAACAACCAAGTCAGTTCTCCCACCGTATTACAACATAGGATGGAAAATTTAGATACTTTGTTCAAGAAGAAAGAACAAGTAGAAAAGGCCTACAACAGAAGGGTGAATGCAAAAGCGTTTGTCATTGGGGACTTGGTCTAGAAAGTGATCTTACCCATGGATCGAAAAGATAGAGTTCTAGGAAAATGGTCATCAAATTGGGAAAGACCGTTTCGAGTGGTTCATGCTTTTTCAAACAATGCTTATGAGATCGAAGAACTCACGTCACAAGGTCGAATATTAAGCGTAAATGGTAAATAATTAAAGAAATATAAACCTATGTTGCAAGAAATTGTAATAAGAAAAGAGTAAAAAACAATTCATTACATAGTAAAAGGCCACTAAAGGGCCTGCAAGATATAATAAGCATTACAATATCGGCTAAAAGGGCACACTTTTCTTGAGAGTCAGATAGTGGTCTCGAGCGAGAGATAGTCGAGCATTGTTCAATGAAAGAGAGGTGTCCAATTCAGCTAGCTCGATATCCAACGCTTCAACACGCTCCCAGTGAAGAACCCCAATAGAAGCTTCATCATTTAACGCATTTTCAGCCGTCTCAAATCCAACAGCTTGTGGGGTTTCAGCTTCATAATCTTCTTCTCCAACTCTTCAATTTGTTGTTTCAAAACAACAATCTATTGCTGCCATAAAGAGATATTATCGCCCCCTTTTTGAAGTCTTCTTTGGCTTTGTGAAGAGATTTCTTTAGCGCTTCACTAGCAGATATGGAGGAATCCACGAAGACCAATTCAAGGTTACATTCCTTCTCTTTAGGAAGTTGTTTCCCCGTGATCTCCTTCCGTTTGGCCAAGTCGACTAAAAACTGGTCAAGAAAAGCAGATACATCATCCACAAACGTGACGACCTGAGGAGAGGTTGTATGAATGTCAACCTTTTGTAATGTCTCTTTCACCTTAGCACCATCAACATGAAACACCTCCAAATGATTGATCAATTCGACATGAAAGAGTTGCGTTTTTAGGAGACTGAGAACTTCGCCTTGGATTCCAAGAGAAGAAATGCCCCCATAGACAGTTGAAGTGCTAGAGCCACCATCAGTCGAGCGATTTCTAGCAGCCACCAAAAACATCAAGTATTTCAAAGGGCTATGTTGCTTTAAAGCGGAAATTTCTTGAGGCGACATGGTGGTGGTGGTAGGAACCACGTTAGGAGGAGTTGAAACGGAGCCAAAGGGAGCATGTGTTTAAGAAGGCTCTTCACCTGTTTGAGAAGGTGGCTCATTGATAGTCTAATCAATGTTAACAACATATTCAGGACCCTCAAGTTCATCATTCCCAACATCCCCTTCTAAGCTGTCGTTATGGGCGTTGTATTCTACTCCCTCACTGATGGGAGAGTACTCGGGGGCTCCCTGATCGATGAGAAAATTGAGTTCGCTATCAGTAGATTCACTATCTAACAGAATCACATAAGTTTTCCTTCCCCTTTGAAGTCTTTAAAATAAGCTTGGTGGGGCGCTGTTTGGATTTAGCGGTTGGTCGCTGAAACAACAGAGACAAGTAAGGACAAAGCTAAAAAAGGAGAAAGTAAGCTTGAAGAGGAAGTGAGTTTTGGGAAAAGAAAATATACCTGAGAGTCCCCTTCAGGGCTAAAATTGATGCTCTCTGGGAGAGTCGAAGCTGGTTGCACAACTCATATTTTTCTACTACTGGAGCAGGCACAATAACAGAAGTAGTTTGTTTTGAAATGTATTTAGATCGAGTCGACCGAGAATTTTTGGATTTTAACGGGATAACAAGAGAAGGTGTGTTGTCCACTTGCTTCTCTTCATGAGAAGAGTGTTTGTGCCTCTTTGGAGAGGGTCTAGACGGGACAACAGCATGGGCTTCAACAACCTGCAAATATGTCGACATAATCAACGTGTTAAACATGGGATGTGATCAATTAAGAGAAAACCAAAATTAACAAATTACCTAAGAGGAAGTTACAGGATCTTCTTCAATAGAAGCATAAATAATTGCACTACTAACAACCCCCTTAACACGCTTCTTGGGCTCAACTGCTGAAGAAAACAAAAGCACAAGACAAAGTTTAAAGGTCGAAACATGAAGAAGTGAGAAATCAAATAAAGTGATCGACAGTCAAATAGTAAGTCATACCTTTCTTAAATTGCTGATTCATAGCTTCGAAAGCACTGGCCAATCGATGCTTAAAAAATTTGAGGTTCCCATTTTTCTTTATGAACCTCATAGTCCACCAATAAAAAAAACTCCTTAGTTGTATAGAAGAGGGGTTCGAAGGCGACAAAGTTCAGGTTGAAGGCGTTAGCAGCAAAGTGTTGGAGGCGTTGAGTACACTCCGCTTGCTGTAGCTTTGAGATGAAAGGCACATCGCGTTTGATGGCTTATAAAAGCTGCGAGGCAAAGGTTGACTCAAACCAAATTTCCTAGCCACCAGATTGGGTTGGTAACACAGAAGTGTTACCACATCATTAGCGCCCACCCTAGACGCTATAAGCCTAGGGTCAAAAAAAGCTTACCAAATGGTTTTGGATTCAGGGACCCGTGTTGGCTCATTAGAGGGAAATGGTCAAGTAAACCATTCAGGACCACATGGTCTTGAAGCAAATGGCCTCATATTGGGGTGAAAAGAGGTACACCTTAAGAAAAACTTCAAGTACATTTCAAGCGCCTCCTCTCGAGTCAGTTTGTTGTTGGATACCGTCATTGTAGCAAGATGGGGACCTTCAATTGCACGACTGGCAAATAATGCCTCCCATGCTTCTGAAAGCTTCAATTTAAGATGATACCCAAAGGTGGCATTTAGCCACAATTGCAATAAACAAAATGACCCAATTTGTGCAAGAGAGGTCATTTGGTCGACCCCCACACCGAGTGATTCATAAAATGACCCCAGGATGAGTTTGCTCAAGCAAGTGTTTCGGCCCATGTGGAGGTGATCTGGTCGACCCCCACACTGAGTTAATGGGTATCCTTTACATCAATATTTCAAAACTCAAGGATGGATGAACTTCTTTGGTATGCTTAATGGTCCAACCTTCCCTTACTTGATTAAATATTTTTGGGTTAGGTCCGAGGTATAGGATAAAGGAGCTATTGCTATTGTAGAAAGTAAGAAAATTATTGGCAATGAAGATTTGAAAGAAAAATCTTGGGCTAAAATGGATCTATATTAGTTCAAAGATGTGGAAATTAGGTTTTTTGTGATGGGGATAGATTTGACCATCACTCAGGGTCACATTGCCAAACTTATGGGTATGGACGACATTGGAAGATGTGCTCCCAACACTAAATACAACTACCTAGAATAAGAGGTGATCAAGAAACGTCTATTTCTCAACAAAGAATATTTTGGTTAAGTGAAGAACATTAATACTGAGTATAAGCTTCTGTTCAAAATCTTTTTTTGTTGTTTGATTCCAAGATAAGGGAGTACTGATCAAATCTCTTGGGATCAAAAACATTTTATCTAGTTCTTAGTCAATATTGAAAAAATAAACTTACTTGCATACATCTTAAATAACTTGTGTGTTGCTATTAGGGAAACCAACAAGAATAAAAAAAACATATTCCTTATGCAAGGATTCTTTATGAGTTACTTCATCAAAGTAGGCTGATTGAGACTCTGATGACTTATGGTGTTTCAGAAGATTTGGAAGAAATTGTTGGCAATATTATTTCAGCTGTTGTGCTGGCGAATATGAAATTAATTTTGAAGAAGGATTAAGTGTAACCTGCAAATACCCTAAGAATCAGAGATGTAAAAACTGCATTCACTGATAATTTCACCTACATCTCCAAGCTGGACGATCCTGAAGTTATTCAGTAGTTCATAAAAATGGCAAAGAAAGATACTGGAATCACTCTTACTATGAATGACATTCCTGATGGTCCAGAAGGTAGTGTGTACAAGCCTCAAAGAAAAAGAAAGCAAACAACTTCTGAAATTGAGAAGGTAGTTCATAAGCCATCTAAGCAGAAGGGTGTACAATTGAAGGAAGTTTAGAAGGAGAATCTAGAAGTGGTCTCTATATCTGTCTTGTTGCCCACCAAGACAAGAAGTGGAGCCACTCTTCAGAAGATATCACCTTCTGATTTGGTTGTGTCTATCAAGAAGAAGAAGCCTAGGAAGTTGGTAATGCAACAACAAAAAGAAGAAGAAGTTGATGAACAACCTCTGTTTAAAATAGAAAGTTTGATATAAAAGATGCTAAAAAATAATCTTCAAAGGTTATTCATAAGGGAGCCAGTCTAATAGAAAAAGCTTTATTGAGTTTGGCTATGGAACAACCTTATTTTTCTGAAGTTTTGATGAAGCAAGTGGAAGGTGAAGCTAAAGCAGAAGCTGTGTTGAAAAAAAGGATGAGGGTGCTTCTAAAATTGGAGCTTCCTGTGTGTTAGAAGAAGTATTTACTCATGATCTTGAGACCATTATGGAAGAAGAACAAGCTGCACCAGATGCTGTAGAGACAGGTGACATAAGTATTACTTTGAATTGTACCCCTGATAATGTCTTAAATTCTTACAACTCACCACTCATGACAGAGTATCCAACACTAACCCCACCTCAAACTCCTGAACACTCACCTTCACAAAAACATGACCAAAACCTATCTATGGGTCTTTTCATGTCCTTTTCCTAACCAACCTCGAAATCAAAATATGATGTATCAAATTCCTATAACATTGGTAAGATGCTTCGAGAACTTTACTCATCAAGAGACTGTTCTTAAAGCATATGTATCTGAGTAACTGTCAAGTTACCTAGCTGGTGAGTTACCTAATTAACAAAACTAGCTAGTATATATCTCTGACTTTGAACAACCAAAGCCCTTAAACATCATGCTTAAACCCCCTATAGAGGTTTCTAGTGATAGATCTAGCTCATGCTCAAGTTCTGAGTCTAGTGGCTCTAAACTCAGACCTCTCATCATTAAGTCTTTTTAAGTTGTTCCTCCTAAAACCATACCCCATGAAACTCAACAAAATGTTCAAACTAATTATGTTGAACCAAAAATAACAAATCTTGTTCAGACTGAAATTCTAGTTCAATATGAAATTGAACAAGTAATCTAAGATCAATCCATTCCTGAACCCCAAAACCTATCTGAAACCGAACATGTAATTCAACCTGCATCTGAACTTTAGACTGGAGCTGAGCAAGACACCCTTGACCAAACTATCACTGAAAACCACCTTGTTCAACCTCAACTAGAAACTGCAGCCCAAACTGACCTTGAACAAGCCACTCAAAACCAACCTCAACCGGAAGCCACAAAATAAATCTTTTTTCCAGAAATAAACTAACAACCCGCACCATGTGATCATCACCCTTCTCCTAATAGAAAATCAAATGTTATGTTAGGATCAGACGCAATACCTATATCTATTTCCTCTACACGCCACCGTCTCTCCAGCTATATCTCCCATATCATATCAAATACCAAATGGAAGTGTTTAGGAATTTTATCTATGATAGGGGTAGTATTTGTTGGATGAAAGGATCTTTGCTTCTGCTTCCATAGCTTATGTAGCTGAATGAGACACTCTCTGAACATCTGTGGATTGGGTCTTGAAAAATATCAAGGTTTTCCATTTAGAGTTTGTAGCTTCCTCGAGTCAGAAGCATGAGAACATAGAAGAGAAATTGGATTATGTAGATGCCACTAAAGAAGTCATGGTTGCTAAGCAAGAAGAGATGGATGTTTATATGAAGAATATGATTTCTAGGAAAGATGAAATGGGTTTTGATCTCAAAGTTATCCTAGAGATTTGAAGCATAAACGCTATGCTTTAGGATTTATGAGAGCCTTTTTTTTGTCTTTCACTTATTTTTAACATGTTTTGCATCTGACTCTCTTTTTCTTTGTGTGATACGGTGGAAGAACTGACTTGGTTGTTTTGTTGTCTGATCGTAAATGTTGCGGTTAGCAAGAGTCACCACCGACTTTTCTTTTATCCAAAAGGAAAGGTGAAAGAGCACAGGAAAGACCTTTGAGATGTTTTTTTGAGTTCGGGGGTAGATTATGAAAAGGGAAGGTATTAGCACCCTTTTCATCCATGGTTTTCCATGGGCTCTTAGTTACTTGCTAGATCATTTGCTTTTGTTTGAAAATGTGATTTGTGTGGTTTTTGAAAGTATTTTGTAAAGGCGTCATCGTTTAGGCAAACTTTGTAATGATTCTTGTTCGTAAGAATGTATACAAAGTGTTTGATCTTTTGAAAATGTTTTCAAGTTTGAAAGATGTTTTTGAAAGTGTTGGTGTTTGTTTTGAAAATAGCAAGGATGTTTTTGTTTTTGAAATGGAGCAAGCAACTAGGAACAACCTACCTACTCAAAAGTCTTTCATGTTCATTTCCTTTTTCCTTTGACATAGTTATCTTACCATTGATTTGGTAAGTAACCCTATCTTGGGTTGTAAAAGGGACGGGCGTGGGTCATCGTATAACCATGATAATTTTTCAAGATATCTTAGCATTTTTCTTTAGGGACTAAGATCATTTTGAAAGGCAACATAGATAGCGTCATCGAGGGACTATGATCTTGCATTTTGCTTGTTTTTGCTAAGATACCTCACATGCATAATATGGCCATTTTTGTAAGGAAACCAAGTGGATTTACCCTAAGGGTGTTTGTGTGCAAGTGTATTAATTTTCATGCTTGTTTTGTCTTTGATTAGGGTTTGCTAAGCATTGATTTTAGTTTTTTCATACAAAACCCTAATTACTAGCATTTGTATATAAAGCGATAAATTGCGGAAATTAAAATTACTACGTTATTACATCAATTGGGGATCGGGGATACAAATTTACAAATGGGGGAATATTGCAAGAAATCAAATCTAAATATATATTACAACCATATTGAATTTGAATAAATGTACAAAATAAGGATAAAAATGCAAAAAATATGAAATGTAAGAAGAAATGTGATTTTTGCTTGGTTTTTCATGAAAAGGGTTTTTTGACCTAATTAATTAAAATAAAATAATTAACTAAAAGAAAAATAAGAAAAATAAGAAAAATAATATTAATTTAGTAGAATAAATTAATTTAAAGAAAACAAGTTTTTTAGGGTCTTGGTGAATTTAATTAAATTAGTAAATAAAAATAATTAAATAAAAAAATAAATTCTAAATTGATTTTAATTTACAAAAATATAATAATAATAATTAAAATTAAATTATCAAAGTATTAAAAAAAGAAATTAATTAAAGAAAATGTTTTTGTTCTTATTTTTGTAAAGAAAAATAAACTAAATAATATAAATAATAAAATATAAATATTTTTGGATTTTTTTATTAATGAAAATAATAATAATAATAATAATAATAATAATAATAATAATAATAATAATAATAATAATAATAATAAATAAAAGATAAAAAATTAAAAATAAAATAAAATAAAAAATAAAGTCAGGGGGGTTGATAAGTGAAACAGAGAGTATTGTAAGAAAAATAGGTCTGGCCCAAACTTCTGGCCCAGGCGATGCAAAAAAAAAAGTCAAAAAAATGGAAAAATGCAAAAGGTCACGTTGGGGCTTGAATCCAGGACCTAAGGGTGACAGACGCGCGCTTTAACCATTGGGGTGGTGATACATCCATTAACTTAAACAAAACAACAAATATATAATATAACTCTTGCCCTAAATATACTTCATCTTCACCCTCCAGCCAGAATCCCTGCAACTTATTCGTTTCTCAACCATTTGCAAAAAGGTAAACATGAAAGTTGTGTAAAATTTCATCACGATTCCAGAAATGTAAATAACTAAAATTATAGATCAAAGATGAATGAGAATTTATAATGGTACCAAATTCTGACCTAACTTTTCCAGGATGTTCAGATTCAAAATTCTAACTACTCAAGCAATATAAATGAAATCTAAAGACATGGTTTGTTTCAGGGCTATGATATCTACATTTTATCTTCACAAATGGAAAGAAAATGATGCCTATATGAAGAGTTCAAAATTCAGAAAATTCACCTTGAAAATGGAATTCGTGTTTTGAGTTGGAGCTTGTTTCAAGGTGATGCAAGGATCAGGTTAGCTTCCTTGAGGTCCCGGGAAGCTAATGTAATGATTAGCTTGGTTGGAGAGTGGCTGGAATGGTCTGGAGAAGTCCAATTGTGATGCTCTGTTTTTGAATTTGGAAATGGAGGAAGATTGTGTTACAGTCATGTAACAGGGACAGGGATGGCTTGTGTATGATACTTGGAAGCTTTTGGAAGAAAAAGGCCAAGAAATGCACGAGTAGTTTTCGCTTTTGGGATTTTTGGCCAGAATATGCAACAATGGAAGTATGAGATGCAATTTTGAGTTCTTGTGAGTTTTTAGGCTTAAGCATGCGTGTTTTTTCTTGCAAATGACTTGTGTATCTATAAGAAAAAGGTTGGAGAGGTTTTGCACAAAGGATTTCTGAGTTATAGAGTTATGGCTAGGTTGCTTAATTTTGAAGAAAAGTGAAAGTATGGTTCCAAGATGAAGTACAAGCATGGGCTGAGTGATTATAAGGCTTGAGACAATCTTCTCTTGAGTTATAAGACGTGTATGATCAGAAGAAAACAATTGCAAGGCTCAAGAACAAGTTTTGTGCATAAAGCTACTTTTTAAAAATGGCATTGTGCACTTTCTTCCTAAAATGGATATAAAGCATGGGCATTGCATTGAATGCTTGAGTTGAGGTCTCTAACAGCTGTGCAAGCATTTAATTATGGAGTGCCTAACAAGTTTGAGGCATGCAAAGAAAATATTATGCAGCATAGGTTTGAGATTTGAATTTTGTTCATCACAAAATTTGCCTTGTAAAACAACTTGAAACCCCAACTTCTGACCTTCGATTCTCCTTGCTCACAAATGATATCAAGGAGTTCTTTGACATTTTTGAAAGCTTGTAATTTTCTATACAACCCCTCTTTGAATCACTTTTGCAAAATCCAAATTGAACTAGGTGAAACTTGGGTCAGAAGTTAGGTCAAAATCCTGACCAAAAATGTTCAAAATTTCACTAAGTGTTTAGTTTCATGACCATGACTTCATGGATTAATAACTTGGGATCCAAGAATTTTTAGGAGAATTTGTGTAAAGTAATGTTGTAAATATCATGGAGATCTACAACTTTCATGTTTAAAGTTTCTTTTGAATCATCTTGCATCATGGTGAAAAATTTGCTCAAAGTTGTTAAAAAATATGAGGTTTTCAACACTTAGAAAATTTTCTAAGTTTGAAAAATTTGACTTTTCAAAATGAAATCTTAACTTTTTGATTTCTTGATGAACAAGTTTCATATTTTAACATGTTTTGATGAATTGTGATATTTGTCACTTGATTTTGACCAAAAAGTCAAAGTTTGACTTTTCAGTGTACTGTTGACTGAAAATCCACTATCAATCCAATTGATCTTGAGCAATGTTTTGAGTCAGGACATTAGGTCAAAATGATGCAATTAAACTCTTGATATTATGCCTCAAGCCAAATAACCATTTGCTAGGTCAAAAATCAGAGATTGCCTTTTCTCAGTCAAAACCCTAATTTTGACCATTTTGCCCTTTTGATGATTTGATCAAATTTCTTGAGGAATTATGGTCCAAACTTGATAAAATGATACATATGAGTTTATAATGTTAATGTGGATAAACAATTATGAAGTTTGACTGTAAATTGGCCACAATTGACTTTTTCCCCAATATAATTGACTTTTAGGTCAACTACTCAATTGACTGAGCAAAAATGTGATCCAAGGTTTGATACTTGACATGAGTAATCTTGGGGGTCCATAATGATCCATGAAAGTCATATGAGGCATTTAAATTTCAATTATCCTTGTGCAATATCAAACCCTAATTCCAGTCATCAGTGCTTAAGGAGGTGTCTTGAGCTAATCAATCCTTGTGCAATCTTGAACCCAAGGAGATCTTGTGAGAAAATATTTGATAAATGAGAGGGAAAATTTTGGGGTACAACAGCTGCCCTTGTTCAATTTTCTTAAACCTGAAGAGTTAGATTGACGAATCCGCCATTCGTGACTTGAAGGTGAAAGATGATTGGACACTAGAGTGTCCAGAAATTTGCACTCGATGATGTGTTGATTGATGGTGTAGGGGATGGGCTTAAAGATTACATTTGGAGAGATAATGGAAATTTGTTGGATATGGGCTTACAGATGCCATCCAAAAATGATTGTTGGCAGGAATGGAAGAAGTGTCAGAATAAATCTCTGGTTGATTTATATTGAAATAGTGGATGTGTTGGGTTGAGTACCAGAATAATATCCATAAATGAATTGTATTTGACTCGTATCTGAATGTTGAAACTTGAATGAGTATCAGAATGGCATCCGTATCTGGAGCGTATCTGAACTGTATCTGAAAACTGAAACTTGAATGAGTATCAGAATGGCATCCGTATCTAGAGCATATCTAAACTGTATCTGAAAGCTGAATCTGAATGAGTATCAGAATGGCATCCGTATCTGGAGCATATATGAACTGTATCTGAAAGCTGAATCTGAATGAGTATCAGAATGGCATCCGTATCAGGATTGTATCTGAACTGTATCTGAAAGCTGAATATGAATGAGTATCAGAATGGCGTCTGTATCTAGAGTGTATCTGAACTGTATCTGAAAGCTGAATCTGTGCAAGATTGCTTCAGCTGGTCATGTAGATAATTATCCTGGCTTGTTTCAGGTATCAATCTATGACTTTTTGCAAATTGTTGATGATAGCCATCTGCTGACTGATCTTTCCTAAAATATTAGTTGTATGCAATGTCATGATGTATGAAATGCATTGTACAATGATGTCCTAACAAATGAATGAAATTATGTTGTATGCATTCATGTCATAGATGTTTATGACGTATGGATGCGATGTATGGGTATGTAAGCTATGCTGCTGTAATACTGTTGGGTTAGGGAAAATAAATCCCTGACTGATGTTGGGGACGTGGAGTGTAAGTCTTCATGTTTTGAAGTGCTGATGAGTTGAAGAGCTTCTATTTGTTAGAGAAATAAACTTTTTTGTAAGGGAAACTCCATGTATTTCTTGTGAAATCCTGTTGGGGAATCTTGAGAAATTGGGCGACTTTTACTGGGGAGTGATAATTGGAAGTTTTGTTCCGCCGGGGATGTGAGAGAGCTTGATATCATTAAGCTGCACATTGTGGGGAATTTTATGGAATAGTCTAAAGATATTATCCTATTTCTTAAAGCCATTAGTGATTATCATATGTTTTTCTGTTCCTTTTTGTTCATTTGTAAACAGTGGTTACATTCAAATGCATATGTTCAAAAAAAAAATCATTGGACGTTTTCGCAAACAAAGCACGGAAAAAGAAAAAACAGATAGTTTTGCACTTTCAAAGGGATATCTTTGTATTAACTTGAATAAGTATTTTTTGTACAACGAGACGAACATCCTAGTAAGAGAATACCATCGTAAAAGAATGAAAATTTGATATAGAGAAAAGATAGCTATGTGCAATAATCTCATGGGGGTTCCATTCTTCTATAGCCTTCATGTCTCTGAGCGTCTCGTCCATTTGCTGCCTCGTCCGAAGTTGATTAGATTGATTAGAACCGTTGAGTTGGTCAGTCGAATCTAAAGGTTGTCTGTAATGTGATCAACAGGACATACTCATACGCTTTAAATCCCTAAATTTTTCCTTGACCACCCTTTCGGGTTTTCAGCCCACCGGGATACCCTTTTTTTCCCAAGTCGCCCTTTCGGGTTTTCAATTTGCCGGATGTACATATTTTTTTGTTTTATCCCTAATTTTTTCCCGAACCTTTTTTGTTCACCGGGATGCCCTTGTTTTTCCTAGGTGTGTCAACCTAACGAGTCTCTTATGCGTAGTATCTTTTGACTATGTCTGCATTTACAGGATCTGGAAGGTCGTCGCCATCCATAGTGGTTAAGATCATTGCTCCACCAGAGAATATGCTTTTGATCATAAACGGTCCTTCATATGTAGGAGTCCATTTGCCCCTGGGATCACCCTGCAGCAGTATGATGCGCTTGATCACCAGATCACCGACTTGATAAACTTAGCGTCTGACCTTTTTGTTGAAAGCCTTGATCATCCATTTTTGATACATTTGACCATGACAGATATCATTAAGCCTTTTCTCATCAATCAAGTTCAGTTGATCAAGTCGAGTTTGGATCCAATCATCTTCATTCAACCCTGCATCCTTCATGATTCTCAGAGAAGGGATTTGGACCTCAATAGGCAAGACAACTTCCATACCATATACCACAGAGTAAGGTGTTGCCCCGGTTGATGTGTGTACCATGGTATGGTAACCGTGGAGAGAGAATGGTAGCATCTCATGCCAGTCCTTATAGATTACTCTCATTTTGTATATGATCTTTTTGATGTTCTTATTTACGGCTTTGACAGCGCCATTCATCTTTGACCGGTAAGGGGAAGAATTATGGTGTTGGATCTTGAATTGCACATACAGTACGGTGATCATAGTATTGTTGAGATTCGTACCATTGTCTGTGATGATTATCTATGGGATACCGTACCGACATATGAGATTTTGTTTGATGAGCCGGGCCACGACATTCTTGGTAACGGAAGCGAAAGAAGCTGCCTCAACCCACTTCGTGAAATAGTCATTGGCCACCAAGATGAAGCGGTATCCATTAGAAGTTGTAGGTTTGATTTCTCCAATCATATCGATGCCCCACATCACGAATGGCCAGGGAGCAGTCAGGACATTCAGAGGAACTAGAGGTACATGCACTTTGTCAGCATAGATCTTACACTTATGACAGGTTCATGAATGCTGATAGCAATATGTTTCCATGGTAGACCACTAATACCCTTCCCGTAGGATCTTCTTAGCCATCGTATGCCCACTGGAATGGGTGCCAAAAGTGCCTTCATGTAGATCAGTCATGATCTTTTCTGCCTCAACCTTGTCTATATAATGAAGCAATATAGAGTCGTGGTTGCGTTTGTAGAGGATGCCATTACTGATGAAGAACTTAGAAGAGAGTCTCCTTAAGAACTTCTTATCATTAACTGAAGCTCCTTCCGGATACTCTTGAGCCTAGAGGTACCTCTTGACTTCATGGAACCAAGGTTGGTCCACTACTTCTTCAGTATTGATCTCGTGATAATAAGCTGGTTCATCCATCCGTTCAATGGTGATCTGGGGAGCCTCGTTATCCCATTTAAGTTTAAACATGGATGACATTGTGGCTACCGCATCCGCTAGTTGATTTTCTTCTCGCGGGAAATGCTTGAAGGTAATTGTGATCGGTGGATCTGGAACTGACTGTTTAACGCTGGTTCGTGAGATGTCGCGGTAAGCAAGAGTCGCCACCGTCTTTTATGTTCTCCAACATGGAAAGGACAAAAGCACATCAAAATTCCTTATGAGATAGTCTCTCGGTTCGGGAGGTAGATTTATAGAAAGGGAAGGTGTTAGCACCCTTTCTATCCATGGTTATCCATGGGCTCTTAGATACTTGCTCATTTGTATTTTCGAAATGTTTGTTTGCCTTTCAAGTGTGAGTGGGTTTGAAAAAGTTTCGTTTAAAGATTTCAGATCGACTCTTGTATCAGTCCTCAAGAGTGTTTGAAAAATTGTTTTGAAAGCTTTTTGAAAAGTGTCGGTGTGAAAAGAGTTTTGATTTGTTTTGAATAGAGCAAGTATCTATGAGTCATCTACCTACCCTAAGGAATTAGGCTGTGTAAGAGTCCTTAAGATAGTGCCATCTCACCATTGAGAGGTAGGTAGCACCACCGTTGGAGGTGTTCGGGTCAATTCGTTTGTAGGGACAGTGTGGTCACCAGAGCAACAGTAGGACACCTTAGAAGCTACCCTTATGCCATTGATCCTTTCTTAATTCGAGGCAACTTTTTCGAGGCAACTTGTTTTGAGGCATATGGATCAACGGGCATAAGGACTTACTAAAACGTCCTATACTCGACGACCACGTTTCGAAGGCAAGGCAGCAGTGAGGCGTACCCTAAGAGTGGTGTGTGAATTTGTGTGTTGTTTCATGTTTAGCAATTATCTTGTACATGTATCATGGTGATTTACGCTTGTTTTTAATTTAGGCCATACATTCTTTCATGCAATTAGAATTTAAAAGTGCGGAAATTTAAATGCGGAAAGTAAAATCCTACGCTATTACAAGGCGCGGGTCTATACATCGCCAAATTACAAATACCCGTTTTAATAAAAATGCGGAAAGGAAATAAATTCCTAATTACTATTACATGGCTTGAGCAATTACATAATATTTACAAGAAAATAAAAATAAATGCGCGAAAAGAAAAATAGAACGTTCGAGGGCGTTGGACCCTTTTGAAATTAAATTGAATTAAAAGTTAATTAAGTATTAAATTAAAGAAAAGAAATGTTTTTTTGTTTTTTGTATTTAATGAAATAAGAAAAGAATTTAAAATTAGTAGGAAACCCTAGCTCTAAATATTTTTAATTATTAAAGAAAAGGTTAAAGTTTAAAACCTAATTTATGCTAATTAATTATTTACATATTTATTTACAAAATATTTAGTAATTAATAATAATAATAATGATGAGAAAATTATTTGTTAAAAAAAATGAAAAAGGTTAAAAAAACCCTAATTTCTACATATTTTATTAATTTAAGAAAATATTAAAGTTTTAAAACCTAAATTAACTAAGTTAATTGTTAGAGTTTATTTACAAAATAAATTAATTTAAATATTAATTAAACATATTTTAGTTTCTGATTTTTTTATTTATGAAAATTAATTTATGAAATTAAAGAAAACAATTAAAATAATTAATAGAATTAGAAAAGAAAAGAAAATAAAAATTAAAAATTGATGCAAACCATGGGGGGTATCAGGCCCATTTAGGAGGTTTTTTGGAAGTAATTTGGCTCATTAGACAAAAAGTCTTGTTTGACTTTCTGGCATCACGTGCATGTTCATTGACTCCTGAGTACCGTGGTCTGCATTCTTTGGCCATTGGATTGAGTTTCATGGCCATTTGTGTTCTGGCTGTTGGCCATTTGTATTCTGGCCTCAACGTTCCTTAATCTTCTCAGGATGTCTGTCTCGCCATGTATTGGTGTCATGCATAAGTTGTTCTTTTGGCCATTTAGCTTTTAGCTTTTGGCTTTTGGCTTTTGGCCATTTGGCTTTTGGCTTTTGGCCATTTGGCTTTTGGCCTCAACGTTCCTTAATGAACCTGCATGGGATCCTGTCTAAATCTGCAGTGTTGAATCTCATGAACACATTAAATAAAATCATAAAATGCAAATAAAGCCAATATATGAAGAAATTTAATGTTTAGGCACAATATGACATGTATGAATGATTATTCCCTTTTGATCACGGAGATCAAATCAATCTTACCCTTACTGGAAAAGTAGTGACATGAATGCTTTTATGGCCTTTTGATCATGGAGATCAAGTCAGCCTTACCCTTACTGAAGAAGTAGTGAGGTGTTGGTTTGTAACTGTGATGACTTGTTTGTAGTGAGAGAGGGATTTGTAATAAGGATTTCAAGGTTTTAGGGTTCTTGAAAGAATTTGATATTCTAACAGTGTTGTGGCAAGGTTTTTTCTCTCTTTTTTCTCCTCCCTGGTTTGTGTGAAAAGAAGGTGATTATATAATGGAAATTAGGGTAAAGAAAATGGGCTTTGAATGTGCAATTGGGCCTCCAATGTTCACTTGAGTTCGTCACTTTCCAGGCTAAATCTCAGGGACTTAAGTGTAATTTTTGAAGTTTAAATGTGAAAACAAAATGTAGCCGACATCGATAACTAAATGTTGTCCGAAAATCGGCTCAATCGGATAAACGGTGAATTAGTTATGAATTTTTGAAGTTTCAGCTCAGACAAACTTATTTTGGGCTCCAGTGTCGACTCTGACACGTTCTTCAATAAAAAACTGGTATTGATCGGAGCATAATCTGATCTCGACTTTTGAAGCAAAGTTGTAGATCTATGAGTCAGGGGCCTTGTGTAAAAATATGAGCCCAATCCGATAAAAATTGACCGAGTTATGAATTTTCGAAGTTTCGGCTCAGATGAAATAATATTCAGCATTCAGGATTTTCAGCGTGTCACGCACTCTGAGCAAAAAACGGAGGCCTTTTGAATACCGTTTGAACTCAATACCTTCTTTGAAAATGTAGCCAACTCAATTTGTGAAATTTTGGCGCCGGAACCAGCTCGATACGATGAAAATCGACCAAGTTATGATTTTCTGAACATGACGCAAATAAACTTCTGTCACAAATTTTCTGTATGAAAATACTTGATAAATCCACATTTTTGAAGACCTTCTAATCGAAATTGGCTTCCAGCCGTGAGAGATGAAAACGTAGATAATGTCAAGACGGAATTTTGGCCACCGAAACGGGTTCAAAACGAGCCACGATCTTCAAGTTATGAATTTTTTAGCGCGTAAAAACTGCACTTTCAGCACACTTTTTCACCATATTTCTTCGAGCAAACTCACACATTCGGATACCTTCTTTAAAGAATTGACTCTTGAGCCGAACCTGAATTTGAGAATATGTTATCAGAGATATCTTGGCGAAAGAACACCTGAATATGATACGCCGGGTTGGACTTGTGAATTTTTCTTGAAATGTTTTGAGAAATATGGGAGGGCAAATTTTGGGGTACAACAGTTGCCCCTGTTCAATCTTCTTAGACCTGAGGATGTAGATTGGCTGGCGTGCCTTTCGTAATCCGAAGGTGGAAGATGATTGAACACTAGAGTGCCCAGAAATTTGCACTCACATAGTAGAGTATCAGCAGTGTGATAGCGGGAATGGGCTTACAAATGCCATTTAGAGAGACTGATGGATAGTGGATGAACTTATAGATGCCATCTGGAGACGTGACATAACCTTGTCGGGAATGGGCTTATAGATTCCATTTGGAGACTATTGGTATGTGGATGGGTTTATAGATGCCATTTGGAGACTGTTGGTATGTGGATGGGCTTATAGATGCCATCTAGGTGTTGATCGCGTAAGAGATTCCTTAGCGAGAACTTGCGTACCTAAGAAAGAAAAATAATTACCTGGCCTGTTACAGAAGTTGATCTTCAAACCCTTTATGTAGATGTGCCCTGGCTGGATGCAAGAATCGAATCTTTTAAACTTTTCAGACGTGCCCTGGCAGGATACAGGAATCGAGTCCGGAGAATATAGTCGTCAACAGATACACCCTGGCAAGATACAGGAATCGGATCTTCGAACTCTTCAGACGTGCCCTGGCAGGATACAGGAATCGAGTCTGGTAATGTTAGTCGTCAACAGATACACCCTGGCAAGATACAGGAATCTGATCTTCAAACTCTTCAGACGTGCCCTGGCAGGATATAGGAATCGAGTCTGGAATTCAGAAAGGTTGGTGAGTTGTCTCTACTAACAGGTTATTTCCATGGACGGGTGGTCTTTAACGACGAGTGTCTATAACGACGAGTGTCTATAACGACAAGTGTCTATAACAACGAGTGTCTATAACGACGAGTGTCTATAACGACGAGTGTCTATAACGACGAGTGTCTATAACGACGAGTGTCTATAACGACGAGTGTCTATAACGACGAGTGTCTATAACGACGGGTTGTATCAGAGAAATCTTTAGGCATTGATTTAACTGGATTTGTATTCTTTGACTGGGTTGGTCTCTTTTGACTATATTCGTCTACATAGCTGATCTTTTAACTGTATCCTTCCTGAAAGGTAAAGGTCAGTCATATGCAATGCATGATATGAATCAAGCAACGATGTTCTCAACACATGAGATTGTATGATATGATGCGTATATGCATGTATTATGATGTATAAAAATGTGATGTTATGAATGTATCTTCGTCTGGGAAAATAGATCCTTGACGGATGTCGGGAAGTCAAATCCTGGGCTGATGTTGAAGAGTGAGATTCTTCATTTTCGTTGGGGATGATGATTGCAAGAATACCGGTCGGAGAAGATAACTCCGTTGGGGAATAAACTTGGCGAATAGATTACTCTGCGGGGAATGCTTTGTGGGGAAAGAGAAGTACTTTGCTGAGGTTGATGAAGATAACTCCGCTGGAGATATCGTTGTTGCATTTTGTTGAGGGAAGATGAACTCCGCTGGGGATAGGAAGACTTCGCAGGGGACGATCTTTCCGTGGTTTTTGGCTGAGGATAACCCAGTTATAAGCTCTGGTGGAGAAATAACCTTTGAGTAAAACCGGGGAAACGTGTTCGCTCTGCAGGGAGTGAAGGTATCTTGGTCGCATTCTTCAGCTGAACTTACCTTGGCACTTCGGTGGACAGGGCAACCGGATCATTTAGACAACTCATTATTGCCCCAGTTTCTGTTGGAGAAGAAGGTACCTGTGAAGGTGTTTGATGACTGCCATTTGACAAATCTTCTTCTGGTAGGCAAGTGACGAGATACCGGGACATAGTCGTACGCTTCGATCCCTAATTTTTTCCTGGACCGCCCTTTCGGGTTTTCAGTCCACCGGGATACCCATTTTTGCCCAAGCCGCCTTTTCAGGTTTTCGACTTGCCGGGTGTACATATTTTTTTCATTTTCATCCCTTATTTTTCCCGAACCCTTTTGGTTCGCCGGGAAGCCCTTATTTTTTCCTAGGTGTGTCAACCTAGCGGGTCTTTGATTATGCGCAGTATTTTTTTTCGACTATGTCCACGCTCTCAGGATGTAGGGAGGTGCCTCTGTTGTAGCGTTGTGTCGCCATACCAGAAGATCTTCGTTTGATCGTCCAATGCCCCAAGTGATCCAGATGGAGGTTTGCCCCTGGCTGTTTGGCCTTTTGAGAGATTCTCCGAATCTTGACTTAATTGCCCCTGATGCCGGGCCATGATCATGTCTGCCCCTTGATTGGAGTGCTTTTGTTCATCCGATATTCGTTGTGCGAGCTTCTATGTTGTTCAAACAAATAGTCGTATGCAAACAAAGTTATGTTAAAAATGCAAAGCTTATGTCTGTTTCGAAGTTTTTGAAAATGCAGTTTTTTTTTTAATAAAACAAGTGAGTTCTTTTGTAAACTGTGATGTCAAACTCGTTATTTTACAGCGAGCCTTAAGGAGTCAGGATACCTTTCGTAACAGTACGCCTTCGAACTAACCCACGCTTCAGCTAGGACTTTTGAGGGTTATAACGTGGCCTGGTTCACGGTTTAAGAAACAAAGGATAAAGGCTCAAATTATTTGTACCCACCTGCTCTTCGTGATGTTCTTCGAACCTAAACTCAGTTGATCGTGCGTTAGACCTTGTTCGAGTCTTTTGCTCTAATATACCAGTGATGGTTCGGGTATTGACAATTTATTTTGAATGGGCAGTCATTTCCTTTTTTGTTGAGGGTTTGTATGACCTCTTTTTTTTCTTGATTTTGTTATCCCTGTTTTTTGCTTGAGCTGTTTCCTTTTTGGAATTACAGTCAGCGGGATGCCCCAGTTTTGTAAGTCTCCTTCATAGGTTTTGACTTAATGGGTTTTTATTTTGAGAAGTAATGACTGCCTGTCTTTATGATTGTTCGGAACCATCGCTGTCTTTTTTTGTTTTGTAAGGATTCCTTTGATGCCATTCATCGTGCACCTGGATCAACTGAGAGAACTACCCTGCCCCAGGTTATGATTAAGGGTTTTAATTTCGAAAAAGAAAAAACTCCAACTTCTTTGGCTCAGAGGGGTTGACGAGGGATTATCTTCCTTATAACTCCAGTGTTTAGGAATTGAAACAATGTCTGTACCTCATCAGCGGGGTCTGTTCAAAAGCATACTGTAGATTGTGGTATCGTTTTCGTCATCCTCCCTCAAGAGGCTTAGAATTTTAGGTCAAGAGTTGATCATCACAAAAATATGAAAACAGTTTGCATATAGTGAATACAAAATAATTACTTCAAAACAGACATGTGTAATGCATTAATGAAATAACCAAGTTTGACATGAAATAAAATGTTTGAACAATCAAAGAAAATTACAATCTGAACATTCAAATGAACAAAAGTTTCCAATCCTAGCCATGTTTTGACAAGGGAGCAGTGGTCACATTCGGAGTCTCTAGAGAGTCGAACTGGACTTCCTTCGCGTCGATCAGATCCTGAACCTTGTTTCTCAAAGTCCAACAATCATCTGTAGCATGCCCCGGGCTGTCAGAATGATAAGCGCAGCGAACGTTGGGGTTATACCTTGAAGGCGTCCTGTTGGGATTCTTTGGAGGGTCCATGAGAGTTACCAACTTGGTTTCCAGCAACTGTGGCAATATCTGTGACAAGGTCATGCCGAGGGGAGTGAATTGCCTTTTGGGTCTCTCTTCCCTTTGCTGATTGTGACGCTGAGGAGCGCCGATCGGTTTTGCAATAACCACCGCGTTGACATCTTGGCGGTGTTCGGACCTATTCTGTCCTCTTGAGCCATAGACAGCACTAGATTCTCTCTTGGATGGTTTCTTCTCAGTGTTCGAGGAGTCACCATTCTGTATTTTCCCTGACTTGATGCCAGCTTCTATTCTTTCCCTGGTTAAGATCAGATCTGTAAACCCAGCGGCAGAATTCCCAATCAGGTGGTTGAAGAATGGACCAGACAGGGTCCCCAAGAACATGTCGACGAGCTCGCGGTCAGTCAGAGGTGGTTGTACCCTTCCAGCAAGGTCCCTCCATTTTTGAGCATATTCTTTGAAACCTTCACCTGCACCCATAGACATCCCCTGAAGCTGAGTACGCGTGGGAGCAAGGTCAGCATTATACTGGTATTGCTTGTAGAATGTAGTGGCCAAATCCTCCCAGCTGCGGATGTTAGCTCCATTCAGTTGATAGAACCAGTCGAGTTGGGTTCCAGACAGACTATCCTGAAAGAAGCGAATCCATAAGTTCTTGTCAGCCGTGTAGGGCTGGATCCTCCTTGTGTAAGACCTGAGATGCAGCTTAGGACAGGATGCCCCGTCGTACTTTGCAAAGGCCGGTGCCTTGAATTTGTGCGGGATCACTACCCCAGAAGACAGACCTAGATCTTCGAAGTCCAGGCCGGGCACTTTTTGTATCTCCATGGCACTTAGCCGGTCTTCCAATTGTTTGTACCTATCCTCAGCTGGAGGGTGCTGTTCATCATTGTAATCGGTCTCGTTGTCGGAGACCACTAGACTAGGAACCTCTCCCTCTTGGGGACTGTCTTTCCCAACAGACGGGGTAGTCATCTCAGCTTCATTTTGTGATCCATTCCCAGATTTGCGTCTAGGGTTGAACAGCACAATCCTCTTCTTCTTCTTCATAAGCAGAGTCTTCAATTCCTGTTGACCCTGGGCCAAACTCATGATCAACTCTTGGAACTGGGCGTTCTGAGCCTGGAGAGCCTTGATGGATTGCTCAGTAGATGATTCAGGATTCATGATGATCGGCTGAAATAAACAGCAAAGAAGGTAAGCAACCTGTAGAAAAAGGGTACCTGTTATGCAATGATATGTATGTATGCATGCGATGTTTTCAAGGATCTCGCGGGGTAAACAAAAAAATTTGTTAGAATTAGAATCCGGCATATTGATTGAAGGAAATTCGTGTTGTTGAGTGTCCTTCTTCAAGAGTCAAAGCTCACCATATCGAGTGGGTCATAGCCCCTGACTCAAGTTATCACCCTTGGCTAGAGGAAAATAAATCCCCTTTGCCCCTTGCTAGACAGTCGGTTCATCATGACCTGCATCACAGACCCTTGAGATCCTTGAAATGGGTTAGTCCTTATGCGGGATGCATGCAATGGTATGATGTTATGCTATGCATGGGGTAATGTAGGTAAACCCTGTTATGAGTCCCAATTAAGGACTATAAACAAAACCTTCAAGAAACTCAAGTGTCAGATAACAAACATGCAAGTAGTCAAGTATGAAAGCACACAAGTCACACCACAACCCTTAGAGTTTAGGCCAGCATGGGGTCTAGGTATTACCCTCTTGAAGTTGGTGGGCTCAACCTGTCCTATCAGAAGTAACCGGATTCTAAGGGTCCCAATATCATTGACTACCCTCAATCGGTCATAACTCCAGCATCGCAATCTTTTCTTGCGGCCAGAACCATCACGAGAGTTTAGCCTCAATGGGCATAGCATACTGCTACTGTTCTATTGGCCAAGTTGGGTCATTTAAGGTTCTAAGGTCGGTTGGTGTTTAATGACTCCTCAGAAGACCCATATTCTCCTCGTTGCGACACAAGGGATATCGGTACAGACCAAGGTGCCACACCAACGTAGCCGCTGCTTCACCCATGTCGGTCTACGCCGGACAGGTCCCTCACAGCTTATGCTACCTAACAGGGTATCCCAGATCCGGGTTAGGATCTATGTAACTCCGAAACAGCCCACAATAATAAAGCAAACAAGCACCACAATTGAAAACATAAGTGATCTTAGTCCTAAGGTACACCTCACTTTAAGTATCCCCAGCAGAGTCGCCAGTTCTGTGATCGGTGGATCTGGAACTGACTGTTTAACGCTGGTTCGCGAAATGTCGTGGTAAGCAAGAGTCGCCACCGTCTTTTATGTTCTCCAACATGGAAAGGACAAAAGCACAGCAAAATTCCTTATGAGATAGTCTCTCGGTTCGGGAGGTAGATTTATAGAAAGGGAAGGTGTTAGCACCCTTTTTATCCATGGTTATCCATGGGCTCTTAGATACTTGCTCATTTGTGTTTTCGAAATGTTTGTTTGCCTTTCAAGTGTGAGTGGGTTTGAAAAAGTTTCGTTTAAAGATTTCAGATCGACTCTTGTATCAGTCCTCAAGAGTGTTTGAAAAATTGTTTTGAAAGCTTTTTGAAAAGTGTCGGTGTGAAAAGAGTTTTGATTTGTTTTGAATAGAGCAAGTATCTATGAGTCATCTATCTACCCTAAGGAATTAGGCTGTGTAAGAGTCCTTAAGATAGTGCCATCCCACCATTGAGAGGTAGGTAGCACCATCGTTGGAGGTGTTCGGGTCAATTCGTTTGTAGGGACAGTGTGGTCACCAGAGCAACAGTATGACACCTTAGAAGCTACCCTTATGCCATTGATCCTTTCTTAATTCGAGGCAACTTTTCCGAGGCAACTTGTTTTGAGGCATATGGATCAACGGACATAAGGACTTACTAAAACGTCCTATACTCGACGACCACGTTTCGAAGACAAGGCAGCAGTGAGGCGTACCCTAAGAGTGGTGTGTGAATTTGTGTGTTGCTTCATGTTTAGCAATTATCTTATACATGTATCATGGTGATCTACGCTTGTTTTTAATTTAGGCCATACATTCTTTCATGCAATTAGAATTTAAAAGTGCGGAAATTTAAATGCGGAAAGTAAAATCCTACGCTATTACAAGGCGCGGGTCTATACATCGCCAAATTACAAAGACCCGTTTTAATAAAAATGCGGAAAGGAAATAAATTCCTAATTACTATTACATGGCTTGAGCAATTACATAATATTTACAAGAAAATAAAAATAAATGCGCGAAAAGAAAAATAGAACGTTCGAGGGCGTTGGACCCTTTTGAAATTAAATTGAATTATAAGTTAATTAAGTATTAAATTAAAGAAAAGAAATGTTTTTTTGTTTTTTGTATTTAATGAAATAAGAAAAGAATTTAAAATTAGAAGGAAACCCTAGCTCTAAATATTTTTAATTATTAAAGAAAAGGTTAAAGTTTAAAACCTAATTTATGCTAATTAATTATTTACATATTTATTTACAAAATATTTAGTAATTAATAATAATAATAATGATGAGAAAATTATTTGTTAAAAAAAATGAAAAAGGTTAAAAAACCCTAATTTCTACATATTTTATTAATTTAAGAAAATATTAAAGTTTTAAAACCTAAATTAACTAAGTTAATTATTAGAGTTTATTTACAAAATAAATTAATTTAAATATTAATTAAACATATTTTAGTTTCTGATTTTTTTATTTATGAAAATTAATTTATGAAATTAAAGAAAACAATTAAAATAATTAATAGAATTAGAAAAGAAAAGAAAATAAAAATTAAAAATTGATGCAAACCATGGGGGGTATCAGGCCCATTTAGGAGGTTTTTTGGAAGTAATTTGGCTCATTAGACAAAAAGTCTTGTTTGACTTTCTGGCATCACGGGCATGTTCATTGACTCCTGAGTACCGTGGTCTGCATTCTTTGGCCATTGGATTGAGTTTCATGGCTATTTGTGTTCTGGCTGTTGGCCATTTGTATTATGGCCTCAACGTTCCTTAATCTTCTCAGGATGTCTGTCTCGCCATGTATTGTTGTCATGCATAAGTTGTTCTTTTGGCCATTTGGCTTTTAGCTTTTGGCTTTTGGCTTTTGGCCATTTGGCTTTTGGCTTTTGGCCATTTGGCTTTTGGCCTCAACGTTCCTTAATGAACCTGCATGGGATCCTGTCTAAATCTGCAGTATTGAATCTCATGAACACATTAAATAAAATCATAAAATGCAAATAAAGCCAATATATGAAGAAATTTAATGTTTAGGCACAATATGGCATGTATGAATGATTATTCCCTTTTGATCACGGAGATCAAATCAATCTTATCCTTACTGGAAAAGTAGTGACATGAATGCTTTTATGCCCTTTTGATCATGAAGATCAAGTCAGCCTTACCCTTACTGAAGAAGTAGTGAGGTGTTGGTTTGTAACTGTGATGGCTTGTTTGTAGTGAGAGAGGAATTTGTAATAAGGATTTCAAGGTTTTAGGGTTCTTGAAAGAATTTGATATTCTAACAGTGTTGTGGCAAGGTTTTTTCTCTCTTTTTTCTCCTCTCTGGTTTGTGTGAAAAGAAGGTGATTATATAATGGAAATTAGGGTAAAGAAAATGGGCTTTGAATGTGCAATTGGGCCTCCAATGTTCACTTGAGTTCGTCACTTTCCAGGCTAAATCGCAGGGACTTAAGTGCAATTTTTGAAGTTGAAATGTGAAAACAAAATGTAGCCGACATCGATAACTAACTCCTGTCCGAAAATCGGCTCAATCGGATAAACGGTGAATTAGTTATGAATTTTTGAAGTTTCAGCTCAGACAAACTTATTTTGGGCTCCAGTGTCGACTCTGACACGTTCTTCAATAAAAAACTGGTATTGATCGGAGCATAATCCGGTCTCGACTTTTGAAGCAAAGTTGTAGATCTATGAGTTAGGGACCTTGTGTAAAAATATGAGCCCAATCCGATAAAAATTGACCGAGTTATGAATTTTCGAAGTTTCGGCTCAGATGAAATAATATTCAGCATTCAGGATTTTCAGCGTGTCACACACTCTGAGCAAAAAATGAAGGCCTTTTGAATACCGTTTGAACTCAATACCTTCTGTGAAAATGTAGCCAACTCAATTTGTGAAATTTTGGCGCCGGAACTAGCTCGATACGATGAAAATCGACCAAGTTATGATTTTCTGAACATGACGCAAATAAACTTCTGTCACAAATTTTCTGTATGAAAATACTTGATAAATCCATATTTTTGAAGACCTTCTGATCGAAATTGGCTTCCAGCCGTGAGAGATGAAAACATAGATAATGTCAATACGGAATTTTGGCCACCGGAACGGGTTCAAAACGAGCCACGATCTTCAAGTTATGAATTTTTTAGCGCGTAAAAACTGCACTTTCAGCACACTTTTTCACCATATTTCTTCGAGCAAACTCACACATTCGGATACCTTATTTAAAGAATTGACTCTTGAGCCGAACCTGAATTTGAGAATATGTTATCAGAGATATCTTGGCGAAAGAACACCTGAATATGATGCGCCGGGTTGGACTTGTGAATTTTTCTTGAAATGTTTTGAGAAATATGGGAGGGCAAATTTTGGGGTTCAACAGTAATCTTCTCAAAATGTGGGATTAATGTCAACACACGTTCTTTGTAAGGGATAAGGTTAGGGTGCTTCGTGTCCCATTCTCCTTTGATCTGGCTGATGACTAAAGTTGAATCTCCGAATACACTTAAGGACTTGATCCCCAAATATATGGCAGCTTTGAGACCAAAAATGCACGCTTCGTATTCTTCCATGTTATTTGTATAGTTGAAGCAAAGTCTTGCAGTGAAGGGAGTGTCACATCCTTCAGGGGATATGAGTACAACACATATTCCATTTCCGAGTGCGTTTGATGCTTCGTCAAAAACCAGGGTCCATCGGGATCCTTGTTCAGGTCCGTCATATGGTCTGAATTCTTCACAGTTGTTTACCATCATGATATCTTCATTCGGGAATTTGAACTTCATGGACTGATAGTCATCCACAGCTTGATGAGCTAGGTGATCGGCTAGCACACTTCCCTTTATTGATTTTTGGGTAGTGTACTGAATGTCATATTCCGTCAGGATCATCTGCCATCTCGCTATTCTCCCAGAGAGGGAAGGCTTCTCGAATATGTATTTTATTGGATCCATCTTGGATATCAATAAGTTAGTATAGGTCAGCATATACTGTCCTAGCCGGTGAGCAGCCCATGCCAGAGCGCAACAAGTTTTCTCGAGCAGTGAATATCTTGTTTCACAGTCGGTAAACTTTTTGCTCAGGTAGTAAATAGCATGCTCTTTTTAGCCAGACTCGTCATGCTTCCCCAGCACGCACCCCATTGAATTTTCCAAAACAGTTAGATACATGATCAAGGGTCTTCCCTCGACTGGTGGCATCAAAACAGGAGGCTCTTGTAGGTACTCTTTGATCTTGTCGAAGGCAGCTTGGCATCCGTCATTCCATTTGACTACTTGATCTTTCTTCACTAATTTGAAGATGGGTTTACAAGTAGCGGTCAAGTGAGAAATGAATTTGGCAATGTAGTTTAGTCGTCCTAAGAATCCTATGACTTCCTTCTCAATACGAGGAGCAGGCATTTCTTGTATTGCTTTCACCTTGGCAGGGTCTACTTTGATACCTTTACCGATGACGACAAAGCCTAGGAGTTTACCAGACCTCACCTCAAATGTACATTTATTCGGGTTCAACTTCAGCTTGTATTTCTTTAGTCTCTCAAACAAATTCTGCAAATGGTCAAGATGTTCCTCTTCAGTTTGAGATCTGGCTATCATGTCGTCTACATAGACCTCTATTTCGTGATGTATCATGTCGTGAAATAGAGCTACCATGGCACACTGATAGGTTGCCCCAACATTCTTCAACCCGAATGGCATAACCATGTAACAGAATGTTCCCCATTGTGTGACGAAGGTTATTTTATCCATGTCTTCAGGGGCCATTTTGATTTGATTGTAGCCTGAGAAACCGTCCATAAATTAGAACACTTTATGTTGTGCGGTGTTGTCAACCAAAATATCGATATGGAGGAGTGGGAAATCATCCTTAGGGCTTGCCCTATTCAAATCTCTGTAGTCCGTGCACATTCGTACTTTGCCGTCCTTTTTAGGCACTGGAACAACATTGGCGACCCATTGCGGAAAAGAGGTAACGGCTAAGAAACCGGTGTTGAATTGTTTCATGACTTCAACCTTAATCTTTTCTGACATGTCTGGTCGCATGCAGCGGAATTTCTGTTTTACCGGAGGGCAGTCTTCTTTTGTTGGTAGACGATATACCACGATATCAGCATCAAGTCCTGGAGTGTCTTCGTAAGACCAGGCAAAGACCTCAACATAATCATGTAGCAACCGAGTCAGATGCTTCTTGACACTGGGTTCCAGATTGGCACCCATCTTGACTTCTTTCTTGTCCTCTTTGGTACCTAGGTTAATCGTGTCCACTGGTTCTTTGTGGGGCTATATGGTCCTCTCTTCTTGTTGTAGTAACATGGCTAGTTCCCCTGGCACTTCACAATCTTCCTCACATTCGTCTTTGGCTTTGTAGATTAGATTTTCAGAGTCACAAAAGGCCATAGCAGAATCGTTACCCATGGGATCTCGAATGGATGTAGATCTGCATTTTGAATGTGAGTGTGCGTAAGAGTATAACTATATTTGAAAGAAATAAAAATGTAGAAAAAGAAAGACAAAGAGCACAAAGTTTGTATGCAAAAACGTCCATGATTCATTGATGACATATGAAAATGAGGTAACAACCCTTACAAATGGACCGTTGTGCCTCGGGTAATACACAAGGCTTTAAAAGTATGAATTGTTTAATTATTACAGGTCCAGCAAAAATTTAAAGACAATTACTGTTGGATAAAAGTAATTGGGACAAAATCTTTAGCTTCCCAATTGCCGAGTCCTCCATTGACAGTTGGGAAAATCCATTCCTCCAGGTCGTAGCTGTCCTCATCATCCTCCACTGCATTGACTCTGTGGTTGCTGATCTTCAAGGGTGGTTCCCCGACACGAACACAGCGTACAACTTTCTGGGCTTCTGAAGTGAAACCCAAACCAAATTTGTCAGATTTGTATGGGATATCCGGGAGCTGGCCCCAAATAGTACACCCACCTTCTTCGATCACTGCCTTGGTATCTTTCAGAGAAGACATCTTTAGAGGAGGTCTTGTAATCTTTGGGACTTGGGAAACTACCTTGGTTACTGCCACGGTTTGTGGAACTTCCTCGAAATGCTGAAATGGAGTTTCAATGAGATCACCATCCAATTCCACGTATCTGAAGGAGTTTAAGTGACTAACCATATATTCCTCTTCTCCATGGACATAAATGATTTTCCCCTTGGTCGGGTATTTCAGCATTTGATGTAATATAGAGGTGACGGTACCAGCGTTGTGAATCCATGGTCGACCCAACAAGCAGGAATAGGAAGGGCGAATGTCCATCACGTAAAAAGTTGAATCAAAGGTTTGAGTTCCAAATTTTATGGGGATATCCACCTTCCCATGCACCATTCTCTTTGAATCGTCGAAGGCCCTTACCACTATGTTGCTGGGTTTTAAGGTCAAACCTTCACAGTCGAGTCTATTAAGAGCCTTCTTAGGCAGCACATTCAAAGACGGACCAGTATCAACCAGGACATAGGCCAAAGTTGTGCCCCTGCATTCGACAAAGACATGCAATGCCTCGTTATGCTTCCTCCCCCTAGGTGTCAGGTCAGCATCAAAAAAGCCTAAACCATTATCCGTGGTCAAGCTGGAAACACAGTCTTGGAACTGATCAGCGGAGGTTTCTTGTGGTACATGGGCAGTTTTAAGAAATTTCACCAAGGCCTTCGCATGAGCCTCAGAGCATAACAATAAAGCCATCATGGAAATCTTTGACGGGGTCTGCCCTAGCTGTTCGACTACGTTGTAGTCGCTTCTATTTATAATTTTCAGAATTTATTCCATCTCCTTTTGGGAGGCCTCAGGGATAGATACTGATTTCACCTTCATCCGGACAGGCTCAACCAGAATGCCTTTGCCCCGAGTCTTGGCTGACTCGGTGGTAGGGGTATCAGTAGGGATAACCATAGGGATTGTAGTAGTAGTAGTGTCAACAGGAACAGAAGCAGGGATGATCACAGGACCGGTAACAGTTTTTAGAGGAGCAATCCTGGGAGAGAATACTCTGCCACTTTGGGTTATCTTACTGGTTCCATGTTGCTGATGTTGGGGTCAGCCTTCTCAAAAATTGAGTCTTCAACAGCCAGCCAATCTTGCTTGACGCCGTGATAGTAGACGTTGCCCCCATAGTTCCATGGGACAGTTTTATCTGATGAGTACGGGATTGGTCCAGGCATAGTAATTATCAGTGGAGCTACTTTAGGAACTGGTGTAATCCTAACGGGTCTTTTGGTGGAGACCCTGGAAAGATTAGCGGAAATGGTTACTATTGAAACATCATTGTAAGAAATGGTTGGAACGGGGGTCTTGAACAAAATCTCTTTGTCATCCATTAGGCGTTGGACACCTGCTTTCAATAAATGACAACCAGTTGGTAGGGATAAACAGAGGTGGTAGCTTTCGTCACAACCCGTAAATAAACCGGCTTTCAACAGGTTCCTCTTGACAATCAGGAGAGGAGTAACAAGTTCATCAACAGTAGTAACAAACATATCGTATTCAACAGCGTTAACATCACGGCCATGCTTGGGCATAGGAGCGGTGATAACATTTAGGATCTCAGGAGCACCAAATTCAATTTCTTTTGCTTCAAGAAGGTCTTGCACCTTGTTTTTCAAAGCCCAAAATTTGTTAGTATCATGGCCTGGACTTTCTGAATGGTAAGCACAACGAGCATTAGGATGGTAGTGAGGAGAGGTGGTGTTAGGATTCTTCGGGCTTCATTTAAAGTTACCAGATTAGATCTCAACAAATGTGGCAGGAATTGAGATAGTGTCATATTAATCTGGGTAAATTGTCTTACCGGTCTTTTTGTTCTAGGTTGGTTGCTCCTTTGTTGAGTAGGTGCAGGCTTAGGGATCATGACATCCCCCACCATTAGACGATGTTCAATTCTTTCTTGATTTCTTTGAGGGTATACAACACCAACTTCTTTCTTCGCAATAAATGGTTTTCTTACAACAGCGAAGGATGCGTCTTTTTGAATCTTCCCACTCTTAATCCCAGCTTCCACTCTTTCTCCAATCAAGATTAATTCAGTAAAGCTTGCTGAAGAGCTTCCAATTAGATGATTAAAGAAAGGACTGGACAGGGTACCCAGAAACATGTCTACTAACTCTCTTTCGGACAAGGGAGGATGGACTCTTCCTGCTAAGTCCCTCCATTCCTGAGCATAGTCTTGGAAACCTTCACTTGAAACCATAGCCATACTCTAGAGTTGAGTACGGGTGGTAGCAAGATCTGTGTTGTACTGATATTGTTTATAGAAAGTAGTGGCAAGGTCTTCCCAATTATGGACATTGGCCCTTTCCAATTGATATAACCAATCTAGTTGACTCCCGGATAGACTGTCTTGAAAGAAGTGGACCCACAAGTATCTGTCAGCAGTGTGAGGTTGTATCTTCCTCACATAAGATCGGAGATGCATCTTGGGACACGAAACCCCTTTGTACTTAGCAAATACTGGTGGCTTGAATTTTGGTGGAATAACAATCCCATACACTAAACCCAGCTCTTCAAAGTCCAGCCCATGCACTTGCTGAATCTCCATTGCACTTAGTCATTCTTCATGATGTTTGTATTTGTCATCGGCCGGGGGATACTGCTCTTCAGAGTAATCCCCATCTTCTTCCTCTTCAGATTCTGGTTGGGTAGTTGCTTCCTTGCCTTTCCCTTCTTAATTGTCTTTTTCACCAGATGATGTTGCGAAGTCTAAGATCTTTCTGGCTGCCCCCGAGAACCTTCTTCCTAGATTCAGAACACCGGTTGCTTTTGTTGCTTTCTTCTTCTTTTCTTCAATCAGCAAAGTTTTCAAATCCTCTTGTCCTTTGGCTAGAGTCAAGAACATCTGTTGAAACTGAGCATTCTGCACCTGGAGGTCTTTTACTGTCTGCTCGAGATCCATCTTACTGAAATAAACAGTAGAAAGATGAGGAGACTTGATTTAAGAAAACCTGCTTATGTTATGATGAATGGAGATGCATATGCAATTATTTCAAGGAAATTAGAGATTTATATTTGCTTTAGACCAAAAAGGAACACACATTATATTAATAAATCAAAGCATGAGTACATCATGCCTCTTTTGAGCTTACAAAGAAATATAAAAACTCTAAGATAAAAAAGTTGTACGCATCCTCTTTGGTGCGATATAGGCGTTCAGGCTCTGCTCCTCATGAAGTTGCTTAGTGAGTTCCAAAACCTTCTTCTTGCTGGCGTAGAATTGGGCCTCGAAAGTGTCTCGCTCCTCCTTAAGCTGTATCCAATCCCTTTGTAAGTCTTCAAGAGAGGTGGGCATGTCAGGATGCAGGATATGGAAGATCTCCTTCCACAATGGGCTCTATGATAACCGGGAGAATGGAGGGGTAAGTCATTATAAGACTTTGAGCACGAGCTCGTACCCATTTGAGGTAAGGCTCAAGAGGGATGGAATTCTTATGCCCCAATGTCTTTCTATCTACCTTGTTCAACATCCTCCAAGCTCGGATAAATCTCTGGCAGTGACCTTGATCGTTGTTCTCGAAGTCAAATACCAAACCTTGAATAAGCATCTCATGTGGGCCATCCTTTCAGGCGTATCCAAACTGTCTTAAGGCTAAGCAGGTGTTGTAGGTGATACCTCCTCTAATTTCAAGTAAAGATACATTAGGGAATTCTCTATAACGGTCGACAATAGTAACATTCTCTATAGATCGGGAACACCAATGAATGTCTGAATGTTTGAGTGTCATCAACCTATGTGACCACCTTGAACCTTGCTCGTTCCTTAATATAGATTGGGGAAGATTCGAAATAAACCATCTTGCCAAAAGAGGAGTACAACACATAAGGATACCTCTTTTCCTCATAGTGCGAGTGTGAAAGGAATGTAGGATGTCCCCTAGCAAAGTAGGCACCAGGTTATGAGACATGAATATTTTGACGGTGTTCACATCTATGAGTTGGTAAGGATTTGGAAACAAAACCATCCCATAGATGAGGAGAGCCACAATTTCCTCAAAAACTTGAAAATACAAAGAGTTCCAACAGTTTTAGGCTTTCTCAAACATGAACTTTGCTAAGAAACCTTTGACACCACTCCTTGTTTCCCAATTAGTTGTGATATCATATGATTGCAAGTGTAGGGCTTGAGCAATCTCTTCTAGATTTGGATCTCTTTTCGTACCGTTGAAAGGTAGTTGATTGAGAATGGAAATCCTCAAGAGTTGGGAGAATTCTTCCAAAGTTGGCACAAGTTGATAATCAGGAAATGTGAAGAAATGTTGTAGAGGATCAAAGAACTGGAAGAGCACCTTCATCATGTCCTCATCATTGTTGGAGGTAACCAAGTTTAGTAGGCGACCATGTCTCTCGGTAAATGGAGAGTTTTTAGGAATCCTTGATGCTAGCTTTTTAATTTGAGGAGGGATCCTTACAAGATTGACTTGAATAGTTTTCCTGCGAATAGAATCCATGTCCTACAAAATAGAACAAAGATAAATCCCAAGATCCTTGAAATTGTTAGTGAATATGAGTATGATGTTATGATATTTATGGTGTTATGTACAAGTAAATATATACAAACAAAGAAAACAAGTCCTTAGGTTTAGGATTGCATTGATTCTAATAGGTAAGTACCCTCTTGAAGTTTAGTTGGCTCAAACCTGTCCTAGTAATAGTAACCGGGTCCTAAGGAGCTCAATATCACTAGTTTGTTTCCTTGGGTATTGTTTCAGCGCAAGCCTCTTTAATTGCGACCGAAATATCCCAAAAAACCAAACCTCAATGAGTGTAGTATCGAGTATCTACCAACTTCGGACTGCACCAAAGCCGGTCATCTCACTACGTCCTAATGGCCAAGTTGGTCAAGTAAAGGTTCTAGAAGTTAGTTAGTTCTTCATGACATCACTCAGCGGCCACGTATTCTCCTTGACTACTCAAGGGCAACTGGTACCCACAAATATGCCTCACTAACGTAGCTATTGCTTAGACCATGTCGGTATACCCTGCATAGTTTCCATAATGTATTGCTACTTACCTATAAGGTATCCCAAATCCGGGTAGAGGATTCAAACCTAAACAAAGAACCATAATGTAAAGCATACAAGTCAAACAATGAAAGCAAGTAAAGGTGATCTAACCCTAAGGTAATCCCACTTTTAAAATTTTCCCCAGCAGAGTCACGAGTTATGTGATACGGTGGGAGAACTGACTTGGTTGTTTTGCATTTGATTACAAATATTGCGGTTAGAGTCGACACCGACTTTTCTTTTATGCAAAAGGAAAAGTGAAAAAGCACATGAAAGATCTTTGAGATGTTTTCTTGAGTTTGGGGGGTAGATTATAAAAAAGGAAGGTATTAGCACCCTTTTCATCCATGCTTTTTCACTGGCTCTTAGTTACTTGCTAGATCACTTGATTTTGTTTGAAAATGTGCTTTGTGTGGTTTTTGAAAGTATTTTGTAAAGGCGCCATCGTTTAGGAAAACTTTGTAATGATTCTCGTTCGTAAGAATGTATACAAAGTGTTTGATCTTTTGAAAATGTTTTCAAATTTGAAAGATGTTTTTGAAAGTGTTGGTGTTTTTTTTGAAAATATCAAGGATGTTTTTGTTTTTGAAATGGAGAAAGTAACTAGGAACAATCTACCTACTCAAAAGTCTTTCATGTTCATTTCCTTTTTCCTTTGACATTGTTATCTTACCATTGATTTGGTAAGTAACCCTATCTTGGGATGTAAAAGGGACGGGCGTGGGTCATCGTATAACCATGATTAGCAATGTTGCAAGGTACCTTAGCAATCTTTTAGAGGTACTAAGATCATTTTGAAAGGCAACATAGATAGCTTCATCGAGGGACTATGATCTTGCATTTTGCTTGTTTTTGCGAAGATACCTCACATGCATAATATGGCCATTTTTGTAAGGCAACCAAGTGAATTTACCCTAGGGGTGTTTGTGTGCAAGTGTATTGATTTTCATGCTTGATTTGTCTTTGATTAGGGTTTGCTAAGCATTGATTTTAGTCTTTCTATACACAACCCTAATTACTAGCATTTATATATAAAGCGATAAATTGCGGAAATTAAAATTACTACGCTATTACATCAATTGGGGATCGGGGATACAAATTTACAAATGGGGGAATATTGCAAGAAATGAAATCTAAATAATTATTACAACCATATTGAATTTGAATAAATGTACAAAATAAGGATAAAAATGCAAAAAATATGAAATGTAAGAAGAAATGTGATTTTTGCTTGGTTTTTCATGAAAAGGGTTTTTTGACCTAATTAATTAAAATAAAATAATTAACTAAAAGAAAAATAAGAAAATTAATATTAAGTTAGTAAAATAAATTAATTTAAAGAAAATAAGTTTTTTAGGGTCTTGGTGAATTTAATTAAATTAGTAAATAAAAAAACTAAATTCTAAATTGATTTTAATTTACAGGAATAATATAATAATAATTAAAATTAAATTATCAGAATATTAAAAAAATAAATTAATTAAAGAAAATGTTTTTGTTCTTTTATTTTTGTAAATAAAAATAAACTAAATAAATATAAATAAATAAATATAAATATTTTTTTATTTTTTTATTAATGAAAATAATAATAATAATAATAATAATAATAATAATAATAATAATAATAATAATAATAATAATAATAATAATAATAATAATAATAATAATAATAATAATAATAATAATAATAATAATAACAATAATAATATTAATAATAATATTCATAAAAATAATAAATAAAATATAAAAAAGTAAAAATAGAATAAAATAAAAAATAAAGTCTGGGGGGTTGATAAGTGAAACATAGAGTATTGTAAGAAAAAAAGTTCAGGCCCAAACTGCTGGCCCAGGCGCTGCAAAAACAAAAAAATGTCAAAAAAATGGAAAATGCAAAAGGTCACGTTGGGGCTTGAACTCAGGACCTAAGGGTGACAGGCGCGCGCTTTAACCACTGGGGTGGTGATACATCCGTTAACTTAAACAAAACAACAAATATATAATATAAGTCTTGCTCTAAATGTACTTCATCTTCAACCTCCATCCAGAATCCCTGCAACTTATTCGTTTCTCAACCATTTGCAAAAATGTAAACATGAAAGTTGTGTAAAATTTCATCACGATTCCAGAAATGTAAATAACTAAAACTATAGAACAAAGATGAATGAGAATTTCTAATGGTACCAAATTCTGACCTAACTTTTCAAGGATGTTCAGATTCAAAATTCTAACTACTCAAGTAATATAAATGAAATCTAAAGACATGGTTAGTTTCAGGGCTATGATATCTACATTTTATCTTCACAAATGGAAAGCAAATGATGCCTATATGAAGAGTTCAAAATTCATAAAACTCACCTTGAAAATGGAATTCATGTTTTGAGTTGGAGCTTGTTTCAAGGTGCTGCAAGGATCAGGTTAGCTTCCTTGAGGTCCCAGGAAGCTAATGCAATGATTAGCTTGGTTGGAGAGTGGCTGGAATGGTCTGGAGAAGTCCAACTGTGATGCTTTGTTTTTGAATGTTGAAATGGAAGAAGATGGTGTTACAGTCGTGTAACATGGACATGGATGGCTTTTGTATGATGCTTGGAAGCTTTTGGAAGCAAAAGGCCAAGAAACGCACAAGTAGTTTTTGATTTTGTAATTTCTGGCCAGAATATGCAACAATGGAAGTATGAGATGCAATTCTGAGTTCTTGTGAGTTTTTAGGCTTAAGCATGCGTGTTTTTTCTTGCAAATGACTTGTGTATCTATAAGAAAAAGGTTGGGGAGGTTTTGCACAAAGGATTTATGAGTTATAGAGTTATGGCTAGGTTGCTTTATTTTGAAGAAAAGTGAAAGTATGGTTCCAAGATGAAGTACAAGCATGGGTTGGGTGATTGTAAGGCTTGAGACAAACTTCTCTTGAGTTATAGGACGTGTATGATTAGAAGAAAACAATTACATGGCTCAAGAACAAGTTTTGTGCATAAAGCTACTTTTTCAAAATGGCATTGTGCACTTTCTTCCTAAAATGGATATAAAGCATCGACATTGCATTGAATGCTTGAGTTGAGGCCTCTAACAGCTGTGCAGGCATTTAATTATGGAGTGCCTAACAAGTTTGAGGCCTGCGAAGCAAATATTATGCAACATAGGTTTGAGATTTGAATTTTATTCATCACAAAATTTGCCTTGTAAAACAACTTGAAACCCCAACTTCTGACCTTCGATTCTCCTTGCTCACAAATGATATCAAGGAGTTCTTTGACATTTTTGAAAGCTTGTAATTTTCTATACAACCCCTCTTTGAATCACTTTTGCAAAATCCAAATTGAACTAGGTGAAACTTGGGTCAGAAGTTAGGTCAAAATCCTGACCAAAAATGTTCAAAATTTCACTAAGTGTTTAGTTTCATGACCATGACTTCATGGATTAATAACTTGAGATCCAAGCATTTTTAGGAGAATTTCTATAAAGCATTGTTGTATATCTCATGGAGATCTACAAATTTCATGTTGAAAGTTTATTTTGAATCATCTTGCATCATGGTGAAAAATTGGCTCAAAGTTGTGAAAATTATGTAGTTTTAACACTTCGAAAATTTTCGAAGTTTGAAAACTTTGACTTTTCAAAATGAAATCTTGATTTTTTGATTTATTGATGAACAAGTTTCATATTTTAACATGTTTTGATGAATTGTGATTTTTGTCACTTGATTTTGACCAAAAAGTCAAAGTTTGACTTTTCAGTGTACATTTGACTTTTTATCAGTTGACTGAAAATCCACTATCAATCCAATTGATCTTGAGCAATGTTTGAGTCATTCCATTAGGTCAAAATGATGCAATTGAACTCTTGATATTATTACTCAATCCAAATAACCATTTGCTAGGTCAAAAATCAGAGATTGCCCTTTCTCAGTCAAAACCCTAATTTTGACCATTTTGCCCTTTTATTGATCAAATTTATTGAGGAATTGTGGTCCAAACTTGATAAAATGATAGATATGAGTTTATAATGTTTATGTGGATCAAAATTTATGAAGTTTGACTATAAATTGGCCACATTTGACTTTTTCCCCAATACAATTGATTTTTAGGTCAACTGCTCAATTGACTGAGCAAAAATGTGATACAAGGCTTGAAACTTGACATGAGTAATCTTGGGGGTCCATAATGATCCATGAAAGTCATATTAGGCATTGAAAGTTCAATTATCCTTGTGCAATCTCAAACCCTAATTTCAGTCATCAGTGCTTAAGGAGGTGTCTTGAGGTGATCAATCCTTGTGCAGTCTTGAACCCAAGGAGATCTTGTGAGAAAATATTTGATAAATGAGAGGAAAAATTTTGGGGTACAACACTTTGGTTAATGAAATGTTTTCCTCAGTATCTTTTCTTATTCTGCTTGCTTCTTTTTCTTGATGACAAAAGGGGGAGTAGGATAAATATTTAAGAATTTGAATTTGAAGACTTTTTTTTTGTGATTTAAACATAAATTTAATTAACCTAGATAAGAATTAGGGGGAGCTTACAAACCTCACCCATAGGACAATCAGACTCAGGGGTAGCTAACAAACCTCAATCCCTGAAGTCAACCTGTTAATTAAATAAAAAACGTTGTTCTTAAATACTTCTGTTTGTCATCATTAAAAATGGGGAGATTGTTGGAACAAAATTTGTTTGTACCATATCCATTTGGTTTTTATGATAACAAAGTATTTAAAGAACAATTGGGTATACTAACATATGTTCTAGTGTGCAGGAACATAGATTAAAATTATGATTCAAAGTGACACTGCATTAAACATCAAAAGAGAAGCTTGAACATGCAAATTGTGAAGACTAGGCTCTGAAGAATCAAATTCTGAAGGAGGTCAAATTATGAAGAAATTCAACCTATAAAGGATCAGAACTGGAAGACTCAGACTCTGAACCTGGTCAAGGATTAGAACCCGAAGATCCAAGATTCTAAAGAAATCCAACTTTTGAAGAATCATCTTCTGAAGACTCAAAACCTGAAGGATGTCAAAGCTCAAGGATCAAGAAACTCTGATAGGCCAATATCAAACTCTTAATACAATTTGTCTTCTTTTGATCACGTGAAAACTTAGCATAAAATTGTAGAAGAAAAATGTAAGGCAATTTATAGTTTCTCTTCTAGCAAAGGAGTTTCAAATGGCCCTTCAACGACATTAACCATATCAGAAAACTTTCCAATGTCTTTGATGATACTTCTCTCAAATACTCCTTGTGCAAGAAGTCTTCTCCGATAAATCTTTATTATTGCTTTATAAAAGGAGCTGAAAACTTTGAAAAAGTAACATTCCTCCTTGACAAACAAAGAGTTGTTACTCTGTCAAACTATTGCACAAACTTAAACTTAGAACTTCTTAACAATTGTATATTCTTAGAAAATCTTAAGTCTTAGAGTCTTTTAATGTTGTATTTTGTCCACACCTCTAATTGTATATTAAGTGAAAGTCTTACACAATCCCTAATTTGTAAGATAGGTTGTTAAAAGTCTCTTGCTTATTGCTTGAGCATCAAATGTCTCTTGCTTGTGTGCTTGAGCATTGAAGTCTTTTACTTTTATGTTTGAGCATTTACAATTCTCTTGCTTGTGTACTTGGGCATTTGTAATCATAAGTGATTATACTGGAAATCCCATAGAAGTGCAAGGGGACTGGACTACTCCTATTTTATGGGAGGAACCAAGATGATTACTTGTATCTTTATTTCTCTTCTTTACATATGAACCTTTTATTCCGCTGCATACTTTTGACTCTGACTCAGATTGTAACCCTATGTTTAGAATCTAATAAGATAATTTTAAGAGTAAAAGAATAAAAATTCAACACAATTCACCCTTTCTCGTGTTTTTCTAACCTTTAGACACAACCGTGCACTTTCCATTCACACACATCAATTTTTTGGCGCCGTTGTCGGGAGGATATTGAGATATCAAAATTTTATTTCAATACCGTTTATACTAAGGTACTTTTAAATTTTTATTTATTCACATAAATCTTTTTTTAGAATTGTTCACGTAGGAGGATTTATTCAAGATATAGATAATTATGAAAATAACAACTTAAAAAGCCCGTGTTTCGAATCCTACAATCCAGAATGGGGAAATGAGATGAAATATTTTTACATGAACTATTCCCAATATGCCATGAGACCAAATGGTCCCGAATATGGCTTTATCAATAATTTTGGAGATTACATTATTGAGATATTAATGGAAAATTTTGTTGCAGCACAAGCACGTCAAAATGGAGATCTTATTGAACAAAACAACCGTATTTGCAAAACCCTTGAGAAAATAGTATTTATGATAGAATCCCTCACTACTCAAAGAAAAACATTAGGGACCCGGATCTTCTAATTAGTATGCGTCCTTCCGAGCCCAAATCCCTAGGTACATGTGAGAACTGTTACAATCAGAAGGGAGAAAGAAATTGAGAATCCTAAAGATATTTTAGAGGATGTTCTGACACCATCTTAAAAGGAGAATATCGAAGAGGTCGAGAAGGAAGCACCTTACGTTGCTTCACCTCCCTATAAGCCGCCTATCCATTTTCTATAAAAAATTTCAAAGACTAAAGTAGAAGCGCAGTTTAAAAACTTCTTGGAACTTTTGAGAAAAATTAATCTCAAAGTACTTTTTACCAAAGTTGTGACCCAAATGCACATATTTGCCAAGTTTCTAAAAGAAATTTTGGCCAAAAAGAGAACATTAGAAGGAATTGAAACCATAACCATGACCTTTAATAGTAGCATAACGATTCAAATTATGTTGCATATTAAGCTTAAAGATCCATGAAGTTTTCTATTCTCTTCTATATAGGCAACATGAATTTTGAAAGGCGCTCGATGACCTAGTGGACTGTGTAATCCTAATGCCCATATCGATATACAAAAAGCTTGATAAGGGTGAAATAAGACCCATTGACATATCAATGTAACTTAATGATAGAACGATCAAGTATCCCACAGGTGTATTAGAGGATGTCCCAGTTAGAATAGAGAGATTTTATACACATGTGGATTTTTTCATAATGGATATTAAAGAGGATTCTAAAATCCCCATAATTTTAGGCAGGCCCTTCTTTGCTACAATAGGGGCCATCATTGATGTTAAAAGAGGAAAGCTAACTTTTGAGTTAGGAGAAGAAAAAGTTGAGTTTATGTTGGCTAAACTAATGTAGAATACTTCTATTAGAGATTCATCTAATTTGGTTGATATTATTAACGCTTGTGTTACAGAAAGCACTAAGACTAATAAAAGAACAACCGAAGCTGAAGATTATAAGGAAGTATTGGACAAAAGTACCTTTTCCTCGGATTAAAGCTTTCAAACTCTCATGACACAAAATGATAAATCTAAACAACAAGAAACACAAATAAAATTGAAACAGTTACCCCATACCCTAAGATATGAATTTTTAGATGAAATGTTAAACTAGCCTGTGATAGTAAACACGAGTTTAGGGGAATCTAAAACTACACAATTACTCACTATTTTAAAAAGGGACCAAAAAGCCATAGGATTTGAAGGGTATTGACGATTTGAAGGGTATTAACCCCTCTATTTGTATGCATAAGATTTTACTAGAGGATAATTATAAACCCTCTAGAGAACATGAGAGAAGGCTAAATCTCAATATGAAAGAAGTTAGGGTAATATATCCCATCTCTGATAGTAAGTGGGTTAACCCTATTCACGTGGTACTTAAAAATAGGGGTAACAGTAATTAAGAATGAGCAAGGAGAGCAAATAGATACTGTAACACCCCAATTTTTATTTATTAGTTATTTTACTAGTTATTTTATTTAATTAATTAATTATTATTTAATATAGTAATTAATTAATTGTGTGATTGGGTGAATATATGTGTTATATGTGTATTGGGTTATTGGGTCTGAGAATGATAAAACAATTAATTGGTCCTTATGTGTTACATTAGTGTGAGTGGGTGAGATAAGCCCATTAGAGTAAAACAATAGTTAGTAAGTTTTTTGTAAAACAAAGAGAGAATAGAGTTGGAAAGAGAAAGTTATCAAAACAAGAGAAGAGGAAAAGAGGAGAATAGGGAGAAAAGAGAAGAGGAGAAGGAAGAACCCTAGAAGGATCTACATCTAAGGTAAGGGTGGGTTTTCATTTGGTTATGGGAGTATGTGATGTATCTAATGGGTAGTTACATGATTTAGGGATTTTGTTATTCAATTTCTAGATTTTAACATGTTACGGTTTTGAGTGGAATCCATGAAATTGATGTTTGAATCATGTTTGGAGGTTCTAAATAGAAAGTACATGTTAGGTATATATCTTAATACCATAAATCATAGAAACTTATGTGATAAAATGGATTTTTGGAGTTAAAACTCGGACTGGTGTGATGTGGTCTTCACAGAATTTGTTTTGCAGATATTGCATAGCGCGTTTAGCGGAGATTTCCGTGCTTAGTAGGTTCACTACGGACTTGAGGGTGCTTAGCGCCAAAGAGAGCGCTATAGCGGTAGAATTATTGAGACTAAGCCATTGGATTGGCTTGACTCGCACAGATCAAATAAAAATCACCACCGCGCTTTGTTGTTTCCAAAGGAATGGGAAAAGAGCGAGAAACCCAAAAAAGAGGGGGAGAGAATCTAAGTAAGGGGGCTGATTATGTAAAGGGAAGGTCTTAGCATCCTAAACATCTATGGTACTCCATAGGAACCTCTTTGAAAATTTGTGTATTTTGGCTATAACTGTTGTATACAAAAATAGATTATGGGGATGAGAAAAGAAGTATTTTTTACAATTTTTGCACCCTCCGCGGTTGTGAACCTTTAGTGCCTACATAGCACCATCTGTGCAATAGGGAATCAGGATACACGTAGTTCACCTTTAAAAATTTTAAAACACAAATGTTTTGGTTAATTTTAAGAGATGAGACATCATCGTCATCTCCGAGTGGAAAACATACTTACTACCCACGATTATGAGAAAGGAGAATTTGTTTCATCTCAAAGTGGAGGATATAGCTTGGATTTTAAAATAAACAAAGCCTCACTCAACACCCCAATGGAAAATATCTCACTTCACTACATATCATAGAAGTATAGTAGCTCGCATCACTACAAGGATTGACAAGAGTCTAATATTTTGAGAAAAGTTAAAGTAAAAGGTCAAAGTGGAAAAAATGGTTTGAATGAAATTGATTGACTTTTAGTCTTCTCACAAAAATGTCAAGGTGTTATTAAGTTGGTTAAAATTTTATTAAGAAAATATTTTTGAAAATGCATGGACCTAAGTCCATGTTTATTGTGAAAGCGGTTCAAGTTTAGAAAACAAGAAGAATTTTGAAAAGGAGGGAGAAGATTTTTGAAATTAAAGAAGATGGGAGGAGATGAAGGGACTATCCTAAAGCATAAGCTAAAAGCTAGGGAAAAGAACCGCCTAACCAACAAGAAGTCAACACTTGACACAATGAGTCAATGTAGAATTCCCATCCTTTGGATTTGAAACCAAATAAGCAAAGATAATAAACCTCTTAAGAAAACAAGGCTTCAAATGCATTATGTTTTCACAAAAATTGGGTAGAGTAACCACTGTATATAGATTAATTCCTAATCACAAACAAAGCATATAATTAGAATAACTTGCACACAAAGAAAAAACAACCCAATGTCTCGGGGTAAACCCCAAGAACTCCAGACAAAATAACAATAGAAGTCACCAAGGTCTCAAGGTATGTCAAGGTCTCTACTCCTAAGTCTAAGAAGTCCATAACTCCAAAATACCAAGGATAGTAACCAAATAGTCCAAGTAACCTTAAAGCTTTTTATTGTTCAAGTTGGTTATTAGGTATCTTCAAAAAGAAAATGAAAGCTCAAGTGAGCAAAATAAAAATGATATAAAGATAAATGCTCAAGTGAGCAAAGAGGAAAATAACATGAAATGTAAATGCCAAAATAAATGGTGCATAAAAGTAAAGGCGTAAAGCAAAATCATAAAAATAAAAGTTAATTGTTAATAAGTTAGAAATTAGAGGTTAGTTTAATGACCATCTTGAATCTTGCATTTGAAAACTCATTAGAGGATTGATAAAATCAAAGCCTCTCAACGAAAAGTTTCATTTGCTTTTTGTCAAGTAGATCATTCATTTCAAAATCTCAGGGCAACATCAAATGATCAACGATGTTTAAATGATTCACTTAGACAAAAATTTATGATGATTCATTAGAGGATTGATAAGACCAAAGCCTCCTAACAATGAACCTAAAGGTTATTGGATCAAATATTTCAAATTAAATATACTTGGGCTTGCAAACATGGATTTGGGCCACAAATGATCATTTCTCGAATTGGGACAAAATTTAGGGCTATGTTAAGCAATCGTAAGTGGACCTATGTAGAAGTAACACCTATTTTAAGGCCGGTTAATAGTAATCTACGTGCCATATGTTTGGAGAAATGATATATAGGTCATCCTCTAACAACATGTAGCACATGTAAGAATGGTATGAGATGAAGAGGGGGTGATGTATGGTATGAATTTAGGGTTTCAAATATCATCAACATCATTCATCTATTTTTGGTGGATTTGGTTTCTCAACCTATCAACACCCAAGATCCAATGAGGTTGAAGAATTTGTCACCAAATGAAGTCCAAGTCTGAACCAAAATAAGAAAATAATAAAAATAATATTCAAATAAAACAATGTTTAAATGGTTAATAAAAGGAAAATGAATGGTAAAATACACAAAGTATATTAAAATACCAAATAAAAATCATTAAAACAAATTCAGAGGTCAAATATGATTTAATAAAGGTTGACAAATTTTTTCAGAATTTTTTAAAGTCAAAAGCTATTTTTTAAAATTGAAGAAAATAAGCAAAGTAAACCAAAATTTATAAAAAATAGTAAAATTAGAAATAAAAATAAAATGTGGTCACCAATATTTGTCAAGAGGTCATTGGATCCTTCCATAAATTTTTTAGAATTTAAAAAGATCATAAAGTATTTTTAAAATAATTAAAATAACTCAAACAATGTAAAAATTATGTAAAAATATCAAACATTAAAATAACAATATAAAAAAATATTTACAAAGTCATAAATAATTCAAAGTATTTTTGTATATTTTTTTCATAATTTTTGGATAAAATATAAAAGAGTTATGAATTTTTAAAGATAAAGGTTAAAAATAATTTTGTAAAATGAAATAAATCAGAAAAAACCACATGCGTTGGATCTCTTCCACTTATACACGTTGGCTGATCTAATGGATCTGAAGTGAGGGAGTATCATGAACCCAAGTCTAGGCGCGCACATGTAACACAAGAAAGTCAACCAATCAAAATAAAACAATTGGCTGAGCATCACTGGTTGAAGGACGACACGTAGGTCGTCTTCAACCTCCAGCCTCCTGCAAAAAGGGCAAAACCAAGATCCTTGAATTTGTAAATTTACGCGTTCATAGTGGTATCATTAGATGCGTCTACTTGAGACGATCACAACCATATGCTCGCAAAAAATTTATATAAAGCACAACGTATTCGATTTTGAAAAAACCAGAGATGTTTAAAAATGTTAAAATAAAAAATCAGAAGCATCAAATGCATTGATTCACCAAAATTGAATTGATAGCAAGCATCAGTGAACATCATAGATCATTCCAGTAATTTGAGTTAGAAGATTTGGTGCCTTAAACTACCTAAATGAAGTCAAATGAACTTGATCTGTAAATGGACTTGGCTAGCACGATTTAGGGAACCTTAAGGTTTAATTTTTCTTCTGTTAGCTTCAGTGAAGTTCAAGGATGAAGGATCAATGAAGAAATTAGATTGAAAAGTGAAGAAAAGAGGAATTCGAAATCTCAGAAAAGTGAGTTATGGAGGGAGTTTGACAGAGTGATTTTGGTTGTTCAAACTTGAAGAAATGAGAGGAGTGAGGTCCTCTATTTATAGGAAAGCGAATGAGAATGAAAATATGAAGAATTAGTGGAGTTTGGAGGGAAATCGTGAGAAGCCGTGGACATGAGAAACGCGTGAGTTACTTAAAATTAAAACACACTCAAACCTTGTGTTTCAAGGCTCTAATCCTATTTGGAAAGTTGGTTAAACATGTTTAGATCACAAATGCGCGCTAATTTGGTGTTTATAAGCCACATTATGGATTTCAAATTCTGACTTTGGAGAAAATTTCAGTTTCAAGGTATCATCTTTGAATCCACGGTGTTCACGGCTCAAGGGGTATTAGGGTATAATTCTTGAATCATTTGAAAGATAAGGTCACAATCTTTACAATGTGCAAAGAATAAGATCAATTTGATGCTTGAGCTAGGAGTTATGATGAGTCAAAGTTGAGAAAAAGATGCTGACTTTTTGTACTTAGAAAATTTCTATGTTTTTTCTTCAAAAGTGACCTATAATATTTTGAGTTCTTACAAGGCCTTCCTCCAAAATTGAGCTTTGATCGTTGATTTTAGCTTGAAGTAGACTTCCCAAAGAGAATTGTGAAACTTGAATCACTCAAAAATACCAAGTATTGAAAAAATTATGGCCTTGTGAAATTGGTGAAAATCCATAAGGCGACCTATAATCTTTTAGGTTCTTAGGGCATCTTCCACCCATTTTCAAGTCCTGCACATGAAATAACAGTTGAAGTTCACATTGTTAAGATCATTGTGGTAAAAGAATGGGCTCAAGGAGATAAAAATTTACCATGTTATGATCTTTTGAAGTCACATAAGGGAATTTGATGGCCTATTTAGGGGACTTGTAATCTTTCTTCCTCATTAGGCATCTTCCACACAAAATTTTCTTGAAACTCTTGAAGTGACTAGTTGATAACCCTTTCAGGAGAAGCATACCTTTGGAATCACCCAAAAATATCAAAAGATGAACAACATATAGCCAATAGAAGTTCAAAACCTAGCTCCTAGAGCACCAAAATGACTTGGAAACCCCTTTCAATTTTTGACAATCTTTCTTGCACAATCACCTTTTCCATGTGAATAGAAGTTATTATGGATGATAATAAGAACCCATAGAAACAATTACCACTTCCAAATATTAATAATTGAGAGAGTTATGCACTTGTGATCAAGAAATCAAGAGCTTACCAATTAGGTCAAACTTCTTCAATCAATCCTTGCATCTTTTGACTTTATTTGAAAAATTGAGGCATGATGAATCATAGTAGACCTTGTCATGATATTACTCTAAATAATATCCAATGTAAAAAATTGTAAAGGATAACAATTGGTACCACATGAATATTGCATTGAGTTGCATTCGAGTGACATGTGTCGATGTGAAATGTGAATTGGTGTGCAATATGTGATATTGATGTGAATGTTACATTGGTGGTATTTGTGATTGATTATATTTGAATTCATGAATTGTTGAGCAATGTTGTAAATGAAAACATGTGAATTGGATTGGATAATGTTGAATACATGAATATGTGAAGTGTGGTGAATTCAATTGATGTATGTATGTTATGCATTACTTACTATTATTATATATTTCTATAATGATGTGAATTCTCACCCTTATGTTGGAATGATATTTTATACGACATTGTTCAAGTACCGAAGATAGTGGTGCTTCTTGCAAGGATTAGTTGGAGGAGCTAGTTCTTTGTTTAACCGTATTTAGGTAGGGAGTCATGCTCTAGTTATGTAACACGGGGAAACGTTTGAACTCATGTTGTTTTAAGAGATGTTTGATATACTCTCTTTTATTTTATATTGTATTGGAGATTATGTGATGAGTGACCTTAGTGCCTAATGTTTTAATACATTATTTCTAATTATGAGATTCAATTATTGGTATCATTTTGAAAAGAGAATTATTCCGCTGTGATATGCATATGTGTTAGTATATGGAACATGATTTTAAATGCATGTTATGAGCATGACTAGTGTATTTGTGTTGGTTTTGAAATAAATGTGACACCCTCTTTTGATATGAATGATAATTTTACTCTGATTATACTATATTATTGTGCATGGGTTTTAGAGGATGTTACATCTACTAGTACGATCATGGGATGGAGAATGTGCATTGATTATAGGAAGCTTAACAAAGCTACTAGGATACACCATTTTAATCACTCATTCATAGACTAAATACTTGAGTGTAATGCCAAGCACTCCTATTTTTTATAATTAGATGGCTACTTAGGATTTTTCCAAATCCCCATTCACCCAGACGACCAAGATAAAACAACATTTACTTACCCTTATGGTACATTTCTCTACCGATGAATGCCCTTTGGGGTATGCAGTACGCCTGCCACTTTTCAGTGCTGCATGTTGTGTATTTTCTCTGATTTCCTCAAATATATCATGGAAGTCTTCATGGATTAATTATCAGTAATATATCTAGCTTTAATGATTGTTTGAAAAACTTAGAAAAGGTTTTAGAAAGGTGCGTTAAATCCATTATGGTGCTGAATTGAGAAAAATTCCCCTTTATGGTGAAGGAGAGCATAGTCCTAGGACACTTAGTGTTCACTAGAGGAATAAAGGGTTACCAGGATAAAATCGAAGTGATAAATGTCGTGGTGGGAAAAATTGTGATTAAGCTATTGATTAACTTAACTCGAAAAAACAAGAGTCGCCACCGAGCTTTATTATTTTCAAAAGGAAAGAGAAAATATCGAGAAAACCCAGCGCGAAAATAAAACAAAAGAGAGATTCGGTATGTGGGTTGGTTATGCAAGGGAAAGGTATTAGCACCCCTAACATCTATGAAATTCCATAGGAACCTCTTGAAAATCTATGTTAGGATAAAACCAGGTTGTTTGTAAAAAGATTGGGGTGACGAGAAAAGAAGTATTTTTTTTATAATATTTTTGTACTCACCCAGGCTTCAAGAGTCATGTGCCTACATATCCTTATAGTGCAATAAGGAAATAAGAGCCTCATAGTTCATCGTAAGAATGACCACGAAAGTTTGTTGATTTATTTTAAATTAAAAAGACATTTCGTAGTATTCGAGTGGAAAATAAAACTTATTACCCACAAGTATGGGAAAGTGAGCATCTGTATCATCTTGATATAGAGAACTTCCACTTGGACTGAAATTCTAGAACTTGCAATAAAAATATCAAGACTGATGTTCTAACACAAACAAAATGTCAATACAGATGTTATGAAATCATCTACTGACATAAAATACCTTCTAAAATAGGAGATTATACAGAAAGTAGATTGAAGAAAAATAAATAACACAATCAATTGTTAACCCGGTTCGGTGCAACGTCACCTACTCTAGGGGATACGAGACTACCATCCATCAGAGTAAACAAAACTTAACAACGAACTATCTCCCATAATGATGAGACTACATTTCATTGGAGTAAACAAATCTCAACAACAAACTATCTCCCATAATGATGGGACTACAATCCATTGGAGTAACAAATCTCAACAACGAACTATCTCCCATAATGACGAGACTATCATTCATTGGAGTAAAAAAATCTCAACAAAAAACTATCTCCCATAATGATGAGACTACCATTCATCGGAGTAATCAGTCTCAACAACAAACTATCTTCCATAATTATGAGACTACCATCCATTGGAGTAACAAATCTCAACAATAAACTATCTCCCATAATGACGAGACTACCATCCACTAGAGTAAACAAATCTCAACAACAAACTATCTCCCATAATGACGAGACTACCATTCATTGGAGTAAACAAATCTCAATAAAGATTTGTCTCCCATAATGACGAGACTACCATTTATCAGAATAACAAATCTCAACAACAAACTATCTCCCATAATGGCAAGAGTATCATTCTTCGGAGTAAACAAATCTCAACAACTAAATATCTCCCATAATGACGAGACTACCTTCCATTGGAGTAAACAAATCTCAATAAAGAACTATCTCCCATAATGACGAGACTATCATTCATCGAAGTAACAAATATCAATCTTCTCTGGGAACTAATAGACTTACTAGGGAAGTACATGTTGCTCAAATAAAGAGACCTGCCATCTGCTGTTATAAGAAGCCTATTGGAAAAAGAAATATGACTTCTCTGGGGAAATGCCGACATATTCCTGTTGAGGAGATAAAGTCTTCTCGTGCAAAATAAATGAACATTATCAAACTAGGGCTCAAAGCTTGTAGAAATCAAAATAATAACGTTGCCAGGAACCACAAGTTCAAACTAGAAATAAACCAGAGTAAAATAGTCAACCAAGATAGCACCTAATGAGAAATAAACTCAAAAGGGAAAAACGGATCTAACCAAATAATGAGCCGAATAAGAAGGCTAAAGAAAAATTCTTCCACGAGGGATAACTCAGTAGGGATATTGAAAGAATATACACTTTCTTCTTAAGGTCGGCACTCTATTGGAGAGAGGGTAACATAACTCTGCAAAATAGGGTAATATGCCAACAAAATATTAACGAATGCAAATGAGCAATGACTTTAATTTAGATATTCATGATTTATGTATGAATGTATGAATATTATTATGTATATGCTAACAAAATAGACACACAAAACTTTGTATAACCAAACAAAACCAGCTTGAGTAAAGTCAACACTCGGCTAAATCACATCCAGGATGAAAATTTCATAAGAAAGTAAGCACCAACTGAGGAAAAAAATTCATATTTGATGTCTTGACTCCTCTGGGAAGAAACATAATCCGAAAATAATCAAGTCAAAATAGTAAATCAAAATAGATACAAAGATATAACATCCTTCTCCAGACTTCACCGAGGAACACGCACACGGACTTCAATGGGGAAAACAACGTCTCAATTTTCAGATTTCCACTGGAGATTATAATATTGTCTTCTCTAGGGAAGGTAAAAACCACATCATCGAGATATCAATTGGGGATCTTGTGTTGACTTCATTGGGGAGGACAATACCACATTGTCGAGGGGAGCCCAAAATACATTCTTCAATACCAAGAGTGATGATTACTCAAATTTCCTAAGGAGGAATAATGAAACCACAAGGGGATAAAAACTTTCATAGAGAAACATTATCTGGACTTTAATTGGGGATTTAAGAGGTCATACAATACAGCAAGAAGTAAAAATTATGGGGATTTTAAATCAAACCCAGCACTTGGTAGGAGAAAACCCAAAAGGTTGACAACTATTTCAACACTTCTTAGAAAATATATTGGCCTTGTCTAGTTACCTGGGAAACAAACAACAATTATAATGACATTACTGCAGAGGGAGATGATTTACAAATGATTCTTCCTTAGCACACAAAGGGAGGAGGCAATTTCGTCGTAAGAGTGAAGACCTCACTCGGGAATCTAGGATAGAGGCTTCAGACCATGCAAACCCGAAATCAAAATAATCATCCTGGAGGAAAACAAATGAACCAAGACTTGACTTGGGAAAATGGAATCACAAACCCAACACCACACCATAGATTAGTTGGTACCATCTTCAACTATTTTAGAAACACAAAGAGATCATGTGCATACCAGCAAGAGTGAACAGAGAGAACCTTCCTGGAGAATATATACTTCCAAAGTTCGTCTATTCTTGGAATCACTATTTTTGTTTTTCTTGAGTCAGAGAATCTAAAGTAAAAAGTAATTTGTAAACTCTTTTCAAAAATAATTTTATTATTAAATCTCTTTGTTTTGAAAATTACTATCAATAATAAATGAAGTCTTTGTAAGCAGAATAAAATAAGAATTACAAAGAATTGGATAAAATCTCAAACTTTATTAAAAGAATGGTGGTCTACAAATGGTGAGACCCCGTATATGATTACAAAGATTGGAAAATGGTAATATATTAGAAAAGATACATTGAAATACAATGACCACTATTCTCCCTAACAACTTTGAATTCTTGAGCATCGACTTCTGTTGAAGTATGGTGAGGATCCAAGAAGATTGTTGCTTCAATGATCAAGTATTGTCTGATGCAGTTACTTGCCAAGAAATCCCTAACTTTTGCCTAGGTTGACCTTGTGGGTTTTCAACCTAGCAGGAATATTTATTCTGTTTGTGTCTCTTACTTTTTCCTAGGCCGCCCTTTCGAGTTTTCAGCCTACCGAGACGCTTTTTTTCCCTAAGCCTCCCTTTCGAGTTTTCGACTTAGCAAGTTGTTCTTTTATTTCTTTAGGCGAAGTATTTCTTGACTGCATCAGCATTCATAGGACGTGGGAACACCTCGCCATCCATAGTTTCAAGAATTAATGCACCGCCAGAGAAGGCTTTCTTGACAACATATGGGCCTTCAAAATTGGGAGTCCACTTGCCCCTAGAATCAGCGTTAAAAGACATGATCTTCTTGAGCACGGGGTCTCCTTCTCTGAATTCATGGGGCTTGACCTTCTTATCAAAAGCTTTCTTCATTCTCTTATGGTATAATTGAACATGACACAAGGTCGTCATTCTATTTTCTTTAATCAAATTCAATTGGTCAAACCCTTTATGGACCCATTCGACCTCTGACAACTTAGTTTCCATTACCACACGTAAAGAGGGAATCTCAACCTCAACGGGGAGCACTGCTTCTATACCATACATAAGAGAGAACGGGGTTGACCCTATTGAAGTGCAGACAGATGTACAATATCCATGCAAAGAAAAAGGAAGCATCTCATGCCAACCTTTATAGGTAACAACCATTTTCTGTATGATCTTCTTGATGTTTTTATTAGAAGCTTCAATAGACCCATTCATCTTTGGCCTGTAAGGATATGAATTGTGATGGACAATCTTGAATTCTTCACAAAGTTCTGTCATCATCTTGTTATTCATATTTGAGCCATTGTGGGTGATAATCCTTCTTGGCACACCATACCGACATATAAGATTGTTCTTGATAAAGCGTACTACCACCTGCTTAATAACATTAGCATATGAAGCTGCTTCTACCCACTTGGTGAAATAGTCTATTGCCACCAAGATAAAACGATGTCCATTCGATGCCTTGGGTCAATCATTACAATCATGTCAATACCCCACATAGAGAAAGGCCATGGAGAAGAAATAACATTGAGAAGCGTATGAGGAACATGAATTTTGTCAGCATAAATCTGGAACTTATGGAACTTCTTTGCAAATTTATAACAGTCAGATTCCATTGTCAGCCAATAGTAACCTGCCCTAAGCATCTTCTTTGCCATTGAATTTCCATTGGCATGAGTTCCAAAGGAACCTTCATGGATTTCACGCATCAACATGTCTGCTTCATGTCTATCCACGCATCTGAGCAAGACCATGTCATAATTTCTTTTTTACAATACATCTTTATTGATGAAAAAGCTACATGTCAACCTTCTTAATGTCTTTCTATCTTTGTTTGACGCACCAGTCGAGTATTCCTGAGTTTGGAGAAAATGCTTGATATCATAATACCAAGGTTTTTCATCTGACGTTCCCTCTTTTGCAAACATATGAGCTGGCCTATCAAGACGTTGCACTGTGATACGAGGTGCATCATTCCAAGTATTTACTTGATACATAGAAGCCATAGTGGCCAAAGCATCCGCCATATGATTTTCATCTCTGGGAATATGATGGAATTCAACTTTATTAAAGAAAGGTAATAATCTTCTAGTATAGTCTTAGGGAATCAAGACAACGTGACGAGTATCCCATTCTCCTTTAGTATGATTTATTACCAAAGTTGAATCGCCATATACATCTAGAATTTTGATTCTGAGATCTATAGCCTCCTCGAAACCCATGATAAAAGCTTCATACTCTGCCATGTTATTGGTACAATCAAATGCCAATCTTTCAGTAAAAGGGACATGCGATCCATGAGGAGTGATAATCACAACACCAATTCTTTTCCCAGAAGAATTTACAGCTCCATCAAATGCCATACCCCACCAAGATTTAGGATCAGGACCTTCCCCAAGGAAAGGTTCATCACAATCTTTTATTTTCAAAAACATCATATCCTCATCAGGGAAATCATATTTAACAGACTGATAATCATCAACAGGTTGGTGAGCAAGATAATCTTCCAACACACTAATTTTTATAGCCTTTTGAGTACGGTATTCAATATCATATTCAGACAACAGCATCTGCCAACATGCAATTCTCCCAGTAAGAGCAGGCTTTTCAAAAATATACTTAATCAAATCCATTTTGGAAATCAATCAAGTAGTATGATTCAACATATATTGCCGCAACCGTTTTACCGTTTAGGCTAGAGCTCAACATGTCTTTTCTAGCATAGAATACCATGACTCACAGTAAGTAAACTTCTTGCTAAGATAATAAATGGCATATTCTTTTCTTCTTGTTTTATCTTGTTGTCCCAAAATACAACCCATAGAATTATCTAACACTATCAGATACATAATCAATGGTCTTCCTTCAACAGGAGGGAGAAAGATATGAGGGACAAACATATACTCTTTAATGCCTTCAAATTCCCTTTGGCAATCATCTGTCCATACAGAAACTTGATCTCTATTTAACAGCTTGAAGATCGGCTCACATGTTGCAATCATATGAGAAATAAATCTGGAAATGTAATTCAAACGCCCAAGGAAGCCTTTAACTTGCTTTTCAGTTCATGGTGCATGTATTTCTTGAATTTCCTTAACTTTATCAGGATCAACTTCGATTCCTTTTTGTCCGACAATGAAACCTAACAATGTTCTTGATCGGAACCCAAATGTGCATTTGTTTGGATTCAAGTAGAGACGATACTTCCTCAAACGCTAAAACAATTTCAACAAATCTTCTATATTCCTTTCCTCAGTATGGGATTTAGCTATCATATCATCAACATATACCTCAATTTCCTTGTGTAACATATCATGGAATAGGGTTGTCATATCCCTCTGGTACGTTGCACCAACGTTCTTCAACCCGAAGGGCATCACTCTATAACAGAATGTTCCCCAGGGTGTGCTAAACATTGTTTTTTCCATGTCCTTAAGAGCCATTCTGATTTGATTATATCCTGAAAATCTATCCATGAACGTGAATACTTTGAATTTTTTATACTATCAACCAACATATCAATAAGTGGCAATGGAAAGTCATCTTTTGGACTAGCTTTGTTTAAATCTCTATAAGCAATGCACATGCAAACTTTTCCATATTTCTTTGGTACTGAGACAATATTAGAAATCCATTTAGGGTACACTGATTCCACAAGAATATCGACATTAATCTGCTTTAAAACTTCTCCTTTAATTTTCACTACCATGTCAGGGTGAGTTCTTCGCTATTTCTGCTTGATTGGCGGGCATTCTGGCATTAGTGACAAATGATGTTCCACAATATCAGTATCCAACCCTGGAATGTCTTGGTAATACCAAGCAAAGATGTCTACATACTCTTTCAACAATTCAATCAACCTGCTCTTCACGTCGGGACGAAGCAATGCTCTAATCTTGACCTCTTTCGGATCTTCCTATGTTCCCAAATTAGTAGTCTCCAACGACTCTTTATTTGGTTGAATGGTACTTTCCTTGCCCTCAAGCAACCGTGAAACCTATTATAGGATTTCATCATATTATTATTCTTAGGCCACATACACATGATATTCAAAGCTGGGAGAGGGTGCAGGGGCATTGTACTCAACATGTTTTTTATTTAATCTGCACATATGATTTATGATTGCTTTTAGAAACTGATACATATAGCAAGTGATTATGCATATCTATTTACAATTATTATTTATTTTGAAAGGTTTTTTTCTGATTACCATTTTCCAAAAAAAAAGCAGATAAAAAGACACAATTTGGGAATCAAAAACAACTTTTATTATTGATTTTAAAGATCAAAACAACATATATGCCCATACAATATCAATACTTTCACCTTGGGAAGAGTGAATGATTTTTGAAAAGATTAACAAAAAACAAATTACTTTGAAATATGAATGCAAGAGGGAACATCAATAGTGATCCAATTTTGGATTCTGACTGCATGTGTCATGTAGTTTGATATCTCTTGCTCTGATTCACCTTCTAGAATAACATTGATCCTAGGAGTAGTCGGATGAGATAACCCCCGCTGTGGAATATGTCTTGATATTTTCCCAAAGCAGAATTCAGCTTCATATTTTCACCTTTATTATTCTTCACAGAGAATCCCTAACCAGCTCTATTCTTATTCATAAGTGGATCAACAGTCTTCCCCCATGCTTTGCTAGGGCCATTATGCACTACCTGTTGAGCATCCTTAAATCGGGCTATAGAATCCTCATTTTTCTTTACATTATCAATGAGTAAAGCTTGGAACTGAGTCCTAACAATAGCTTCATTCGCTTCCACAACACTGAAATAGGATAAATGAGATATTAACAAAGCCTTCTCTCCATTTATGGTGACCACCTTTCCTTCACGAGCAAACTTCAGCTTCTGGTGCAAAGTTGAAGTAACGGTCCCTGCCTCGTGGATCCACGGTCACCCCAGTAAAAAGCTGTAAGTGGGAACAATATCCATAACCTGGAAAGTAACCTGAAATAAATGTGAACCTATGTGAATAAGCAAATCTACTTCTTCGATGACAAACTTCCTCGATCCATCAAAAGTTTTCATAATTATGCCACTCGGGCGCATGGGAGTTCCCTGGTACTTCAGCTTCATAAGTGTGCTCCTCGGTATGACATTTAAAGCAGACCCATTGTCAATCAACACATTGGACAACAAGTCATTCTTACAATTCATGGAGATATGGAGAGTCAGGTTATGATTCCTTCCTTCTTCGGGTAATTCGTCATCATAGAAACTCAAGTTATTACACGATGTAATATTTCCTACAACACTGCTGAATTGGTCCAGAGGCATATCACTTTCCACGAAATCTTGATCCAATACTCTCATCAAAGATTCCCTATGGGAAAAAAGTTCATTAGCAAGGCTATAATAGATATCTTAGATGGAGTCTACAACAATTGATCTATGATCCTATAGTCACTCATCTTGATAATCTTCAATAGGTCATCCACATCTTTTTCCAAAGCATCAATGCTAGGTTCCCCCATTGCTTTCTTAGGTTCACTACTTTCAACAACCTTTTCATCAATGTTAACATTTCCTCAAATGACAGGTGCGGAAACACAGCCACTGTGGGTCACTCGGTTGGCTTCAGCAACATTTTTGACATCATACAAAGGTTGGATAGAAATTTCCACACCATCCTCTAGAATTGTCACATTGTATTTGAATGGCACGACTTTGTCTGATTCATACGGTACAGGGCATGGCAGGCAAATAACCACTGGAGCAATAACTGACTTGCTATGATACTCGATCTCTATAGGGGAGGGAACACAAAAAAAAGGCACAATAACATTCACCCCTTCTTCAGAATACTTAGAGATCAAAGAATCATTGTTGGAGGACATATCTTCATTAGAAGAAAAGAACTCATATGCAGAAGCATACTCATCATCTGACACAGTCTCGACCGAGCAGTCTTCAATCACATTAATTCCATGGTAATCATCTCTATTGACTGAGACTTTGATAGTACCATTATCCAATAATAATTGAACAAGCTTTTTCACAATGGAACAACCACGAGAATCTCTACAGCAAATCCGGCAAGACCCATATTGGTGTTCTTCTTGACCATCCATGTGACAGAAGGTAGCGTGTAATTGCACCAAATCATCATTCATATGACTCACATCAAAAATCTATAATTCACCGGGACATTCATAGACCATATTCACATCCTCTTCATACTTTGCCCTTGGCCTGATTATATGAATGAGGCCTTCGTCCATCATTTCCTGAAGAACAACTTTTATCTTATCACATCCTTGTATATTTGTACTGTAAATACTACAACCAACATGATCGTGCATATAATAGCTGAATCCGCAGAGGTTAGCATGCATCTTCACCAGATCCCCTCTAACCAGGTTGATATCAAAAACCCGGAAGTCCCCAAGACAATTGGCAACCATGTTTACAGCATTCGCTCCTCCATGTTTAGGTAGAGGGTTATCTTTCACACTAGGGCCAACATATTTAAAGGATAGGAGGCCAGATCTCACCATCCTTTGTACTTCAGATTTCAAAGGATAACAGTTCTGGATGTTGTACCCTGGGGCTCCTTGATGAAAAGCGCATGTCTACAACCGGAAACCAGGTTTATAGCATTCGCTCCTCGATGTTTAGGTAGAGGGTTATCTTTCACACTAGGGCCAACATATTTAAAGGATAGGGGGCCAAATCTCACCATCCTTTGTACTTCAGATTTCAAAGGATAACAGTTCTCGATGTTGTGCCCTAGGGCTCCTTGATGAAAAGCGCATGTCTGGTCTACCTTGTAATACCGGGGTAATGGCGAAGGTATAGTAGAGGGAGGCCTGGTTTGAACCAACTTCTTCTGAATTAAAGCCTTGAATAACTCTGCATAGCTCATTAGAATAGAGTCAAAGGCCTCTCTCTTCTGACTTTTCCCTTGATTCCCCTGAGGAGATGGTCTCTGATAGGCAACAGTGGTTGGAGCTACATTGACAACAAGAGTCACAGAAGCAACCTGTTTCTGGTACCGATGATGCCTTCTAGGTGGTATAATCTTCCTTTCCCCAATAACATCATTCGTTTCACGTTCTTTCTTTCGAGAGAACCCATATGATGACTTCTTTGTCCCTTCATCTTTTGTCAAGCGCCCCTCTCTAATAGCTTCTTCTAGTCGAACACCCATGCTTAACATTTTGGTGAAATCAATCGGTGCACTGGCGACCATCCTTTCATAATAAAATGATCCAAGGGTTTTCAGGAAGACCTTGGTCATTTCTTGCTCTCCCATAGGTTGCACCACCTGGGAACCTATCTCGCGCCAAAGCTGCGCATATTCTTTGAACGACTCCTTATCTCTTTTAGCCATTACCCTCAACTAGTCACAGTCAAGTGTCATGAACATATTATACTTATATTGTTTGATGAAGGCTTCCCCTATATCATTAACGGTGAGGATACGACTACTGTCCAAACTCATATACCACTTCAGAGCGGAACCAGTTAAACTATCTTGGAAGAAATGAATAAGCAAATGCTGATCATCAGTATGGGTGGGCATTTTTATAATATACACCACTAGGTGGTCATGAGGACAAGAGTTTCCCTTGTACCTCTCAAATTCCGGCACTTTAAACTTTGCAGGAACCTTTACGTTGGGAACTAGGCAGAGTTCACTGACGTTCTATCCAAATAATTCTTTTCCTCGAAGGGCCTTCATTTCCTTCTGCATCTCATTGAACTGGTCTTGAAAGTCATCCAATCGGTCATAGAAATCCATACTTTCACTTGGTGGAGGAACATGGCGGTAAACTTCATCATTAACAAATGACATAGCATTCACCAAAGGAGGTGTAGTACAATGAATCTCATTTCTAGCCATAGGAGTAACATGTACCACAGGAGGTGCGTGAGTAGCAGTAGCTTGAACAACTGGAGCACTTGAGCATCAAGATTGTAACCTTCTGGCGTAAAGTTTTCAGGCATCCCCCACAGGTAACCCTGAGGCATACGGTTATGTGCAGCAGTAACTGGAGTAACAAAAACAGGAACTGATGGACCTTCAAAAGTAATCACTGTTTATTGTGACTGAGCAAAAGGAGGAGCAAGTGGTGGATGATTCTAAGCAGCCACCAACGATTCCATTAAAGCAGTCATATTGGCCATACCGGCCTTCAAAGCAATAACTTTTTTGCACAACTCACGATTCTCTTGTTTAAGATTCTCCATTTTCTTCCAAGAATTAGCCCGAGTATTGTATCGATGAGACAACTTGTTGAACGAAGTAGAGAAACACAGTAAGACACCTGGATTTGAACAGAAATGCAAGAAATATGTGCAAGATGATGCATGATATGCAATGCACATGATTTATTTATCTTTATTAATAATTTCAAGGGAGTCAAATATTTATAGACGATTCGTAAATACTAAAAAACTAACACATTTTAAAATACTAAAAGTATCTTTATAAGAACTTCAAAAATGGATTACAACTTTTAGTACAAGTTTCAATAATCCTAAGTACAAGAGAAGATATAATCTAAAACCCTAAGAAGGCAAAGTTGATGAAGATCTCTCCATAGACTGACGCTTTCCCGCAAGTCTTGCAATCTGAGTCTTCAACTGCTTGTTCTTTTCTACATACCTATCGACAACCCCTTTCCAATCACCAGAGTCAAGAAGTGAGTAACTAAGTCCCGATCGAGCTCTAGAGGAAAATAAATCCTCTTGCCTCTCCATCATCTCTACAGCACGACTCTCAAGAATCTCAATCAGGTCATTTTTCTCTTTCAGATCTGCTTGGTAGGACATCTCTAAAGTCTGGCACTTGTTCTTTCAGGACTCCTTCTCTCGCTGCATCCTAACTAGGGCAAGCTGAAGCTCTTCCACATCATATATAAGGGGATGAATGGTCTTCACAAACATATCAGGCATAGGTTCTTCACGGGAATATGGCATCTTCAACTGAATTTCCCTTGCTTGTACCCACCGGAGATAAGGCTCCAAAGAAACAACTCCTCTAGGTCCCAAGTCCTTTCTACTCTTCTTGTGAATATGGCGCTAAGCCTTTGCAATTTCATCCTTAGCTTCTTTATGACTCTCTCCTTCTTTAAGAAAGAAACCACTCAAGTGAATACTATTTGGCTTGTCTCTCATTGGATACCCAAGCTGACGTCGTGCAAGAACATGATTGTAGTTAATTCCTCCCTTTGTACCGAGAAGAGGTACATTGGGGAAACTACCACAACTATTGACAACATCCACATCATAGTAAGCCTGATGATACCAAACAATGTCGAAATGAGTGAGGGCCATAATCTTCAGAGCCCAATGAGGTTCCTTCTTGATATCCCAGAAAGCAGCAGACCGAGGTAAGTGAGAAATAAACCACTAATACAACAAAAGCGTGCAACAAATGATCATTCCTCCATGATAAGAATCCCGAAGATGAATGGAGTATTAAGAATCTCCTAATAATGTAGGAACTGGATTCCCAATCAAAAACATCCTGATGGCATTTATGTCCACAAATCTGTCAATGTTAGGAAATAAGAACAACCCATAGACAAGTAGAGCAAAAATGGCCCCAAATGTGACAGTACTCTTCATCCTAGAAAAGTAGTGAGCTTTCTCCAATAAAAATTGAGCAGGTAAGCCTCTGATTCCTCCTTTGGTAGTCATGTTTGCCTCAATCTCAGACTTCCCCAAATGAATCATGGCAGTAATCTCATGAGACTTGGACTCTCCCTCCAAACCGGTGAAAGGAACACGATCAGTAACAGGTAAACCCAGTAGGTAAGAATACTCCTCCAATGTAGGCATCAACTTATAGTCAGGGAAAGTAAAACATTGATACATCAGATTATAGAACTAGACCAAAGTCGAGAGAATACCCTCCTTCATCCCGAGCTTCATAAAAGACACGATGGATCCATATTTCTTCCAAAAATCTATTGAACTCTTGATTTCGGGAATCAGACTCATCAAATCATCTATCTTAGGATCCTTAAAATTGTACTTCTGAGTCTTTCTTTTTCAAGAATCCATGGTCAAAGGTACCTGAGATATTTGCAAAAGGTCAAATTTAAGTCCCTTGAAACATAAGTTTTAAGAGATGCTCATGGGTGCATGAATGCATGATGCAACAATCACATACAAGATCAAAAACATGGGGGGTTCATAGGTTCGATGTCACGAGCATGAGGTCAAAGGTACTACCCACAATGTACGGTCTAATAGTTTTTCATCTGCCGAACAAGGTTCTTAGAGGTTCCCAGAGTCTACATCCTTCCTTCAGATATTTCCAACATCCTGATTGACTCGGTAATTAGTAATATTCTCAGGAAAAAATCGTCTGAGTGTAGTATCGCGTGACAACCACTTCAAGATTACTCCATCATAGTTTTAGCACTACACCTAAAATGCCAAGATGGGTTAAAGGTTCTACGGTCCTCAGTTTCAGAAAGCTCCCAGGTCGAAAGCAGCACGTCTTCATGATCACTCAGTAAACGATACTACAGTCAAAAGGGCCTCCACTGAGTGGGGGATCTCATGCCTCCTTTTTTGGGATTACTCCCTCAAAGCTACATGACTATACCACCCGTCCTATCTTAAGTTTACCCAAGTCCGGGTAGAGGACTTATGAGAAATTACCAAACACCCTGAAAACCAAGAAAATCCAGACAAACATATACAACACATAATATACAACAAATAATAGCACATACACAAATCAAATAAAATTCTCCATCGCGCTTTATTGTTTCCAAAGGAATGGGAAAAGAGGGAATAAACCAAAAAAGAGGGGGAGAGAATCTAAGTACGGGGGTTGGTTATGCAAAGGGAAGGTATTAGAACCCTAAACATCTACGGTACTCCACAAGAACCTCTTTGAAAATTTGTGTATTTTGGCTATTACTGTTGTATACAAAAATAGATTATGGGGATTAGAAAAGAACTACTTTTTACAATTTTTGCACCATCCGCGGTTGTGAACCTTAAGTGCCTATGTACCACCTTCTGTGCAATAGGGGATCAGGGTACTTGTAGTTCACCTTTAAAAATTTTAAAACACAAATGTGTTGGTTAATTTTAAGAGATAAGACATCATCGTCATCTCCGAGTGGAAAACATACTTACTATCATGATTATGTGAAATGAGAATTTGTGTCATCTCAAAGTGGAGGATATAGCTTGGCTTTTAAAATCAACAAAGCCTCGCTCAACACCCCAGTGGAAAATATCTCACTTCACTACATATCATATAAGTATAGTAGCTCGCATCACTACAAGGATTGACAAGAGTCTAATATTTTCAGAAAAGTTAAAGTAAAAGGTCAAAGTGGCAAAAATGGTTTGAATGAGATTGATTGAATTTTAGTCTTCTCGGGTCAAAGGTCAAAGGTTAAAGTGGCAAAAATGCATAGACCTAAGTCCAAGTTTATTGTGAAAGCGGTTCAAGTTTAGAAAACAAGAAGTGTTTTGGAAATGAGGGAGAATATTTTTGAAATTAAAAAAGATGGGAGGAGATGAAGGGACTATCCTAAAGCATAAGGTAAAAGCTAGGGAAAAAAACCGTCTAACCAACAAGAAGCCAACACTTGAGACAATGAGTCAATGTAGAATTCCCACCCTTGGATTTGAAACCAAACAAGCAAAGATAATAAACCTATTAAGAAAACCAAGCTTCAAATGCATTATGTCTTCAGAAAAATTGGGCAGAGTAACGGTTGTATACAGATGAGTTCCCAATCACAAACAAAGCATATAATCAGAATAACCTACACAGAGATAAAAAACAACCCAATGTGTCGGGGTAAACCCCAAGAAATCCATACAAAATAACAATAGAAGTCACTAAGGTCTCAAGGTAGGTCAAGGTCTCTACTCCTAAGTCCAAGAAGTCCATAACTCCAAAATGCCAAGGATAGTAACCAAATAGTCCAAGTAACCTTAAAGCTTTTTATTGTTCAAGTTGGTTATTAGGTATCTTCAAAAATAAAATGAAAGCTTAAGTGACCAAAATAAAAATGACATAAAGATAAATGCTCAAGTGAGCAAAGATGAAAATAACATGAAATGTAAATGCCAAAATAAATGGTGCATAAAAGTAAAGGTGTAAAGTAAAAGCATAAAAATAAAAGTAAATTGTTAATGAGTTAGAAATTAGAGGTTAGTTGAATGAACATCTCGAATCTTACATTAGAAAAATAATTAGAAGATTGATAAAATCAAAGCCTCTTAACAACAAGTTTCATTTGCTTTTTGTCAAGTATATCATTCATTTCAAAATCTCAAGGCAACAACAAATGATCAACGATGTTTAAATGATTCACTTAGACTAAAATTTATGATGATTCATTAGAGGATTAATAAGACCAAAACCTCCTAACAATGAACCTCAAGGTTATTGGATCAAAGGTTTCAAGTAAAACATACATGGGCTTGCAAATAAGGGTTTGGGCCACAAATGATCATTTCTCGAATCAGGATAAAATTTAGCGCTATGTTAAGCAATCGTAAGTGGACTTATTTAGAAGTCACACCTATTTTGAGGTTGGCCAATAGCAATCTACGTGCCATATGTTTGGAGAAACGATATGTAGATCATCCTCTAACAACATGTAGCACATGTATGAAGGGGATGAGATGAAGAGGGGGGGATGTATGGTATGAATTTAGGGTTTCAAATATCATCAACATCATTCATCCATTTTTGGTGGATTTGGTTTCTCAATCTATCAACACCCAAGATCCAATAAGGTTAAAGAATTTGTCACTAAATGAAGTCCAAGTCAAAACCAAAATAAGAAAATAATAAAAATAATATTTAAATAAAGCAATGTTTAAATGGTTAATAAAAGGAAAATGAATGGTAAAATACACAAAGCATATTAAAATACCAAATAAAAATCCTAAAAAAAGTCAGAGGTCAAACATGATTTAATAAAGGTTGACAAATTTGTTCTTAATTTTTTAAATTCAGAAAATATTTTTTTAAATTGAAGAAAATAAGCAAAATAAACCAAAATTTGTGAAAAATAGTAAAATCAGAAATAAAAATAAATTGAGGTCACCAATATTTGTCAAGAAGTCAATGTATCCTTCCATAAATTTTTTAGAATTTTTAGAAGATCATAAAGTATTTTTAAAATAATTAAAATGAGACAAACAATGCAAAAATTATGAAAAATATCAAACATCAAAATAAAAATATAAAAAAATATTCATAAAGTCATAAATAATTCAAAGTATTTTTGTATATTTTTTCATAATTTTTGGATTAAAAATAAAAGAGTTATGAATTTTTAAAGATAAAGGAAATTTAAAAACAATTTTGTAAATTGAAATAAATCAGAAAAAACCACACGTGTTGGATCTCTTCCACTTATACACGTTGGTAGATCTAATGGATCTGAGGTGAGGGAGTATCAAGAACCTAAGTCTAGGCGCGCACATGTAACACAAGAAAGTTCAACCAATCAAAATAAAACAATTGGCTGAGCGTCATTGGTTGAATGACGATACGTAGGTCAACTTCAACCTCCAGCCTCCTGCAAATAGGGAAAAACTAAGATCCTTGAATCTGTAAATTTACGCGTTCATAGTGGTACCATTAGATGCGTCTACTTGAGACGAGCACAACCATATGCTCGCGAAAAATTTATATAAAGCACAGCGTAGTCGATTTTGAAAAAAATAGAGATGTTTGAAAATGTTAAAATAAAAAATCATAAGCATTAAATGCATTGATTCACCAAAATTGAGTTGATAGCAAGCATCAATGAACATCATAGACCATTCCAGTAATTTGAGTTAGAAGATTTGGTGCCTTAAACTACCTGAACAAAGTCAGATGAACTTGCGCTGTAAATGGACTTGGCTAGCAAGATTTAGGGCACCTCAAGACTTAATTATTCTTCTGTTAGCTTCAGTGAAGTTCAAGTATGAAGGATCAATGAAGAAATTGGATTGAAAAGTGAAGAAAAGAGGAATTTGAAATCTTAGAAAAGTGACTTATGGAGGGAGTTTGATAGAGTGATTTTGTCTGTTCAAGCTTGAAGAAATGAGAGGAGTGAGGTCCTCTATTTATAGGGAAGCGAATGAGAATGAAAATTTGAAGAATTAGTGGAGTTTGGAGGGAAATCGTGAGAAGCTGTGGACATGAGAAACATGTGACTTGCTTAGCATCAAAGCACACTCAAACCTTATGTTTCAAGGCTCTAATCCTCTTTGGCAAGTTGGTTAAACATGATTAGATCAGAAACGCGCGTTAATTTGGTGTTTATAAGCCATATTATGGATTTCAAATTCTGACTTTGGAGAAAATTTCAGTTTCAAAGACCATCTTTGAATCCATGTTGTTCACAGCTCAAGGGGTCTTAGGGCATAATTCTTGAAGAATTTGAAATATAAGGTCACAATCTTTACATTATGCAAATAATGATATCAATTGGATGCTTGATCTAGGATTTGTGATGAGTCAAAGCTGAGAAAAAGATGCTGACTTTTTGTACTTAGAAAAATTCTATATTTTTTCTTCAAAAGTGACCTATAATGTTTTGAGTTCTTACAAGGCCTTCCACCAAAATTGAGCTTTGATCATTTATTCTAGCTTGAAGTAGAATTCCTAAAGAGAATTTTGAAACTTGAATCACTCAAAAATACCAAGTATTGAAAAAATTATGGCCTTGTGAAATTGGTGAAAATCCATGAGGTGACCTATAATCTTTTGGGTTCTTAAGGCATCTTCAACCCATTTTACGGTATTGCACATAAAATAAGAGTTGAAGTTCATAATCTTAAGATCATTATTGAGAAATAATGGGCTCAAGGAGATAAAAAGTGACCATGTTATGATCTTTTGAAGTCACATAAGGGAATTTGATGGCCTATTTAGGGGGCTTGTAATCTTTCTTCCTTATTAGGCATCTTCCTCAAAAGAAAATCTTTAAACTCTTGAAGTTATTAGTTTATAACCATTTAAGGAGAAGCATACCTTTGGAATCACCCAAAAATCTCAAAATATGAACAAGATATAGCCGTTATAAGTTCAAAACCCTAGCTCCTAGAGCACCAAAATAACTTGGAAACCCCTTTCAGTTTTGACAATCTTTCTTGCACAATCACTTTTTCCATGTGAATATAAGTTGTTGTGGATGATAATAAGAACACATAGCAACAATAACCACTTCCAAATATTAAGAATTGATAGAGTTATGCACTTTTGATCAAGAAATCAAGAGCTTATCCAATTAGGTCAAACTTCTTCAATCAACCCCTGCATCTTTTGACTTTCTTTTACAAATTGAGGCATGATGAATCATAGTAGACCTTGTAATGATATTACTCTAAAGCATCTTCAATGATTAATCTTGAATCTCAATGAAGCTTTGTTGAAGAAGGCATGGAAATAAACTCATGAACCTATAAATCAACCTGATGAAATGTGTTGTGCCCTCACAAATAGTATCATTAATTAGAGAAAACATTCATTGTATTTGTTAATTAAAAGTTAATCAATACAAAACATATATGATCACAATATACAAATCAAGGTTCTTGGTGATCCCCCATGAGTAAACCTAAAGATAGGGAGAAGAACCAAACCCTAGTGTGAACTTTATATGATTGAGTTGATATGAGATGATAGAGGAATCTTAGGGGCAAAAATAGGGGTACAACCAGCGCGACCTAAAATGTGGAATTTTATATTTTTATTTAATTGATTGGGTATCTTGTATACTTATGATTTATAAGGGATTTCCATGAATTTTAATAATTTATTTGAGGTAAATTGGACAGGTTTTAGATGACCTTTTGATGAAAACATAACACTTGAATTTTGTGTATATGTATGTATGTTGTGATTTGATGATGAATTAGAATAACATGTTTTTAACATTGTTTGCCATATGTTATTGTGGTGTGTTGAGTTGATTAATTCTATGAGATTGTATTGTGTGCGATTGATGACATGAAATATGTATGTTTGTACAATGATGAGATAATTCAAATGTGATAAATTATGTGATATATACTTGGATAATTAAGATTAAGAGACGGTTTTAATTGCATATGATTATTGAGATTGCACATGCATAATTTGTCGTCAAGAGGCAATGTTTTCTAGTTTCGCAGAGGCTAGTGGCTTATCCCAAATATAGAGGGCTGGTTTTAAACTTAGACGACGGGCTTTTTGGTGGTTATCTGTCTGAGAGATGGACACAATTTAAATGTAATAAATCGTAAAGGATAACAATTGGTACCACGTGAATATTGCATTGAGTTTCATTCGAGTCACATGTGTCAATTTGAAATGTGAATTGGTGTGCAATATGTGATATTGATGTGAATGTTATATTGGTGGTATTTGTGATTGATTATCTTTGAATTCATTAATTGTTGAGAAATGTTGTATATGTAAACATGTGAATTGGATTGGATAATGTTTAATTATGAATATGTATAGTGTAATGAATTCAATTGATGTATGTATGTTATGTATTACTTATTATTATACATTTCTATAATGATGTGAATTCTCACCCTTATGTTAGAATGATGTTTTATACGACATCGCTTAGGTATCGAAGATAGTGGTGTTTCTTGCGAGGATTAGTCGGAGGAGTTAGTTCTTTGTTTAACTGTATTTAGGTAGGGAGTCATGCTCTGGTTATGTAACACAGGGAAATGTTTGAACTCATGTTGTTTTAAGAGATGTTTGATATACTCTCTTTTATTTTATATTTTATTGGAGATTATGTGATGAGTGGTCTTAGTGCCTAATGTTTTAATACATTATTTCTAATTATGAGATTCAATTATTGGTATCATTTTGAAAAGAGAATTATTCCGCTGTGATATGCATATGTGTTAGTATATGAAACATGATTTTAAATGTGTGTTATGAGCATGACCAGTGTATATGTGTCTGTTTTGAAATACATGTGACACCCTCTTTTGATATGCATGATAATTTTACTCTGATTATATTATATTATTGCGCGTGGATTTTAGAGGGTGTTACAGCTACTAGTACGATCTTGGGATGGAGAATGTGTATTGGTTATAGGAAGCTTAACAAAGCTACTAGGAAACACTATTTTCCTCTCCCATTCATAGACCAAATACTTTAGTGTAATGCCAAGCATTCCTATTTTTGATAATTAGATGGCTACTTAGGATTTTTTTCAAATCCCCATTCACCACCACGACCAAGATAAAACAACATTTACTTACCCTTATGGTCCATTTCTCTACCGATGAATGCCCTTTGGGGTATGCAGTGCGCCAGCGACTTTTCAGCGCTACATGTTGTGTATTTTCTCTGATTTCCTCAAATATATCATGGAAGTATTCATGGATTAGTTCTTAATAATGGATCTAGTTTTAATGATTGTTTGAAAAACTTAGAAAAGGTTTTAGAAAGGTGCGTTAAATCCAATCTGGTGCTGAATTGAGAAAAATTCGCCTTTGTGGTGAAGGAGAGCATAGTCCTAGGACCCTTAGTGTTCACTAGAGGAATAAAGGGTTACCAGGATAAAATCGAAATGATAAATGTCGCGGTGGGAAAAATTGAGATTAGGCTATTGTTTTACTTAACTCGAAAAAACTAGAGTCGCCACCAAACTTTATTATTTCAAAAGGAAAGAGAAAATATCGAGAAAACCCAATGCGAAAAAAAACAAAAGAGAGATTCAGATATGGGGTTGGTTATGCAAGGGAAAGGTATTAGCACCCATAAAATCTATGACACTCTATAGGAACCTCTTGAAAATCTATGTTAGGATAAAACCAGGTTGTTTGTAAAAAGATTGGGGTGACGAGAAAAGAAGTATTTTTTTATATATTATTTTTGTACTCGCCAAGACTTCAAGAGTCATATGCCTACATATCCTCGTAGTACAATAAGGAAATCAGAGTCTTATAGTTCATGGTAATAATGACAATGAAAGTTTGTTGATTTATTTTAAATTGAAAAGACATTTCATAGTATTCAAGTGGAAAATAAAACTTATTACCCACAACTATGGAAAAGTGATCATTTGAATCATCTTGATATGGAGAACTTTTACTTGGACTGAAATTCTGGAACTTGCAATACAAATGTCAAGACTGATGTCCTAACACAAAAAAAATGTCAAGACAGATGTTATGACATCATCTACTAACAGAAAATACCTTCTAAAATAGGAGATTATACATAAAGTAGATTGAAGAAAAATAAACAATACAATCAATTATTAACCTAGTTCGGCGCAATGTCACCTACTCTAGGGGCTACCAAGCCGCGAAGGAAATTCATTATGATATTATTAGTTCAAAGCCTAAACAACCCTAATTTACAACTTGTATCCTAATCATTACCTTGTGCAACTTCTACCAAGAAACCTTATAGATATGATATCCCTCTCTCAGTTCCAATCACTACATTGATAACTATAGTCACAAACCCATGACTAGAACAAAAGAACCAAATAGAAGATTACACTTCAAATACAATACTTAACTCTTTGCTTAAAAGATCACGAGTGAGAAAAGTACTTAGTTTTGCTTAAAAGCTTTAAACTAAGAACAATCAGTTAACCTCAATGTATCAAAGATACATGAGTGACATACAAAGAAAAGACAAAGACTCTAAAATACTCCCAAAACCATAAACCCTTATATTGCATCCACAATCTTTCTTGTTGTGAATTATTCTTATTTTAGGTTTAGAAAGTACTTATTTATAGACTCTTGCAGAATGGGCTTGGAGTCTTAAAATTAAATCCAATATTCTAATTTAAATCAGCTGCAAGATCTTCAACAAAAATAGGAACCAATTTTCAAAGTTTCCTAAAAGTCTCAAAGATCCTTTTTAATGAAATTAACCAAATTTGAATTGTTCCTGATAAAATCTTATTGACTTGTGAAAATTAGTGAGATATACCCAATACCATCTTAAAAAATAAAATAAAATTAGTAAAGAAAAATACCAACAGTATCTGTTGGACAATTGGCAAAGATGTCAAGACATCTGGTTCAACATCTGTCGGATATACATGACAACATAACATGTCATGATAGTTGGTCAAGATGTTGTGACATCTTTCTCAAAATCATTTAAGAACCATGTTTTAGAAAAATTTATGCCAATCATAAAACCATGGATCTAACAATCTCCCCCTTTGGAAAATTTTGGCTAAAACAACCTTAGCACAATCAAACTGGAGAGAGGAATAAAACCATAATCATAAAACACAAGCTACATGCAAACACATGTAAACTTTGTACAAACTGCAATCATTAAAATACATTATAGATTACATGCAATTACATATCACCATCTTCAATACTCCAAAAGACATATGTTTAGACATGTGGTATGACATCACACAACACATGATCTAGACAAATCAGACATGTTTATTACGCCCCCTGTCACACATAACCAAAAGTCCCCCTCAAGGGAAAACCCAAATCACTAGAAAACCCAATCTACTAAATATGAAGTATCCAAGTTCACACATCAGAGACACATGCAGCAGAAGATAAAATAACCTCACACATCAGGCATATCACACAGGATGTTAGAACATCTAGTATGTCATCCTGCGCACAACCACATCAGCAGTAGTAGCAACAACAGAAGCACAAACAAGCATGAAAGACAATCATGCTCCCTCTAAATAGTTGCATACAACAAGAAACCCCAATAACTACTTTCCCTTAGAAGTAGTATAATCCTATCAGCATGTAAATCAACATGTTAAGACATGTGTCATAACAACAGGACAAATAGAAACACTAACACTTTACTCCCTCTTTTTAGCCAAAGATTGACAAAAACAAAGTAAATGTAAAAAAAATTGGAAGTACATACATTCCGCACAAGCAATAACACAGATGGAAACACACACTTCAAAACTCAGATGGAAACAAACACTTCAAAACTCAGATGGAAACAAGCAAAACTCAGATGGAAACACACAAACTTGAACAACTTTATGTAGCCTTCCACCTCTTTCCCCTGTCAGAGATCCTTCTGCACTCCTTGGTGTTGTCATAACCCTTCTATCAATAGAAATTTGTATAGGCTTATCATGCCTCATAACATAGTGGAAAGGCATAATATTAGTTACATTCCTCCAAACATGTAATTGGAATAACTCATCAATAGTGCAAGTTCAAATCCCAGTGCATATGTTCTCAATCTGATTAAATTTAAACATAACAGTAAGTTGTTCCTTATTATCCATATGCTCCAGAGTAACAACCTTTCCTTCAACAAGATTCTTGATTAGTTGATTATGACTATTGTGAGTGCAACTTTCCTCAAGAAGTGTTTTGTATGATGTCAAAACTATAATAATATAGCATTTCTATATATTGAGTTTTATCTCTGAGTTTGGGTGGCATCCTAAGCATTTAGAGGTCTTAGGAATCATTTGAAACATAGTCAAAATTGAACCAGTCGTGAAAAATCATTTTCTGCACTAAAAGTGCATACACAGGTCGGCTCGTAAGACATTACAGGAAACAACATGCATTGTCCTAAATAAGAAGTTTTCTTCTGTTTGGGTCAGGCCGGCTCATAGCCATTTCAGGCCAACACATGTACTATCCTAAATAAGGAGTTCTCTTTTGTTTGGTTCAGGATGGCGCATAGGCCATTTCAGGCCGATTCATACTGTTAAAATTAACACTATGGGATGACTCATCCAAGCTACAGGCCGACTCATACTGTTTCATGAGTTAAATTATCTATTTTCTTTTAATTTTGAATTTACCTCTTTTGCACCAATATTTCCATAAATATAAATACATCTTTCATGCATCATTCCAACTTGATGATACCATAAAAATTTCATGCAATTTCTCTTTACCTTCAACCTCTAACTTATGCATAAACATTGAAATTCCATTGTAAAGATCTTTTGTTGGGGGTGCCATCTACATGATATTTAATAACGTCCAATTAGATTCATGTGTAGCCGACAATATTGGGTTGAGATTTGCATGGGTCTTCATCCGGAAAAACCGCGGGTTTATCCTCCAAGATCATTGATTGATTTGGTGGTTTTCATGCCAGACATTTAAGAGAGGATTATGGCCTAGTAAAAGCCTATGAAGATAAAGAACGCAAAGGATCCTTTGGAGATAAGGAATGCAAATGAAGTAGCACAATAATGGAAAATCGAATTGAAGTATTGTGTTACAATAGTTGAAATTGGTGGTGCACGAAAGCTTTGGAGATAAAGTATGCAAAGGAGTAGCAAGATCCAGATAACCAATTGGAAACTATTGTATCTTGGTAAAGATCAAAGGAAGAGAAGGGGCTGAATCAATATCAAGCATTATGGTTTATGGATTTTCTCTTGAACACTTCTCTTGTATAAACTTTTTGCATAGTAAGAAATATCATAATTCCATTGGAATTAGGTGCAAACGTACCCACACGCGAGGATGAAAATAGGGAACTGTGGAGAAAAATCCCCGTGTCTCTTTTGTCTTATTGCTTTACTTTCTTTAATTTTCATACATCAATTTGTCAAATAGTTTTGAGTAATCTATCGATGCATAGGAATTTTCTGATATTGTTTTTGTTTTGAATTGTGTGTGTTGATTTGCTTATAATCACTTTTTATTATAAGTGCTTATTCATATAAACATGAATCAAAGGAAAATTATGAAATTTTGACTGCATACCAAGTGTTTGACAAATGTGCAGCTTTTTTAACTCAAAGAAAATTCTGAAAAAATATGATTCATGCCAAGTGTTCGAAAAAAATATTCAGTTTAGACTTTTGAGAATTTTTTATTTGGAAATAGCATTACTAGTAACTTGCTATAAATGTTAAATAAGCTGTTAATTGATTGAAATATATTAATTCCATTTATCACTCTTATTCCATATTCATTTTGTTTTAATTTTCATATTCGACTTCCAATAACAGTTCGTATAGATGACTTGTTTTTAAAATCTTCCGCTCACACTCTTTGATAAATAAATTTTCAAAAATAGAATTTTTTGTAATTTTTAATTGGGTGTTTATTCATCCCCCTCTAGATACGTTGTCATTGTCTAACAAGTTGCATCAAGATCCCGGTGAATTTCGGCTTCGAAACTTGTTAAAAAATGGCGTACGAACCTAAAGAGGATTATAAAAGAGCCCCAATTTTCACGGGAGAAAACTATAGTTATTGGAAAGCTTGTATGCAAATTCATGCCAACTCATATGACAAAGGTGTGTGGCAAGCCATTCAAAATGGTTAAACACCGGTGACATATGTTATTGATGGTGCTATCGTACCAAATCCAGAAAACTTATGGGGTGAGGATGATAATAAGAAGTGGGCACACGATTGGAAAGCGAAAAATATTATCATATTCACTCTTAGTGTTGTTGAGTTTTATCGCATTTCTGTTCTGAGACCGCTAAAGCTATGTGGGATACTCCACAAGTTACCTATGAGGGAACTAATGAGGTCAAACAAGCTAGGATTTGTAAGATATTAGATAAAACTCTATTGGGTCTGTAATACAGTGGGAGAACTGACTTGGTTTGTTTTACATTTTATCACAATTGTTGCAGATAGCAAGAGTCGCCACCGACTTTTCTTTTATCCAATAAAGGAAAGGGGGAAAAGAGCAAAAAAGACCTTTTGAGAATTTTCTTGAGATCTGGGGGTAGGTTATGAAAAGGGAATGTGTTAGCACCCTTTTCATCCGTAGTTATCTACGGGATATTAGTTTCTAGCTCACTTTTGAAAATGCTTTATAAATGTGTTTGTGTTTCTTTGAAAGTATTTTTGAAAAGTGCCTTCGTTTAGGCGAACTCTGTAATTATTCTCGTCTCTATAAGAATGTATACAAAGTGTTGACTTTTGAAAATATTTCATAAAAGTGTTGGTGTGTTTGAAAGATGTTTTGTTTTGAAATGTTTGTGAGCAAGAAACTACGAGCGTTCTACCTACTCAAAAGAAAGTCTTTTTTTCTTTTCCTCCTCCTTTAGATAGTGTTATCTTACCATTTGTTAGTAAGAAACCATATCATTGGATGTGAAGGGACAGACGTGGGTCATCGTATAGTCATAAAAGGTAACATTCTAGGATACCTTAGCAATTTGTTGTAAGGTACTAAGATCCTTTACCGAAGGCAATATCTAAGCGTCATCGAGGGACTACGATCTTGTAATCGAGGGTCTTTGCTAGAGTATCCCATGTTTGAGGGACATGACTGCTTTAATCTAAGGCAACAAGTGTGGGTTAATCCTAGAGGTGCATGGGTGAAAAGTGTATTGTTTAAATTTAATTTTTATTGAATTAGGATTGTCTATAGTTTGGTTTTAAGTCTTTCCATACAAACCCTAATTACTAGAAATAATATTGAAAGCGATAAATTATGGAAATTAAAAGTCCTACGCTATTACAATACTTTAGGGGGTAGGGGTTACAAATTACAAATGGGGGTGATAAGTACAAGAAACCCTAATTACTATTACAAGGCTTTGGCAATTACATAATTGTAGTGCGAAATAATAAAATGTACAAAAAAATGTAAAGAGAAAGAAAAAAGAAAAGAAAATTATTTTGTGGCTTTTTTGTATGAAAGATTTTTAAGTTAACCTAATTAAACTAATTAATTAAAAAGAAGTTAGTTAATTAAAATCCTAAAGTCTAAGTTAATTTAATTAAAAGAGAAAATTAAAATGAAAACCTAAGTCTAAATTACTTTAATTAAGAAAAGAAATTAAATAGTTTTAAGAAAATATTTTTTTTATTTTTGCCTATAAAAATAAAATAAAATGGGAAAATATAATTATTTAAGAAAAATATATTTTTGGGATTTTTATTAAAAATAAATAATAAAAGAAAAGAAAGAAAATAAAATAAAAAATATTAAAACTGGGTCAGGGAGTTTGAAAAGAAAACACGGAGGTTAGAGAGAAGAAATGTGTTTTTGGTTTAGGCCCAATGTTTGTTTTTGTTTGTATTAGAAAAAACAAAATAAATAAAACGTTGGGTCAGTGTTCTTGAGAAAACAGGGGGTGATTATGAGTAAAAAGAAGTAGGCCCAACATTAGAAGGCCCAGGTGCGCTTGAGAGTGAGAAAGAAACAAGGAAAATTTGAAAAAAAAAGAAACAAAAGGGGACGCTGGGGCTCGAACCCATGACCCTTCATACTAATTCCTTAGCGCGCGCTCTCTTCCACTGGGGTGGTTGTTTCATCAGGTATAAGAATAACAACTAATAGATATAAACTAAACTAAGTTCTAGTGACAACTTCATCTTCTTCCTCGCGCCATAACCAGAACAATAAATTTGAAATTCGTATCTTGCTCATTTCTCAACCCTTTCAGAAATTATAAACATCAAACTTGTTAGAAATTTTACCACGATCTCAAATATGTAAATAACTTAAACTATGGATCAAACATAAGCACGAATTTTATCTAGTACCAAATTAGACCTAACTATTTCCGAAAGTTCAACCTCAAAATTCTTCATGCTTAGGCAACATAAATGAATTCTAAGGACATGGTTAGTTTCTGGGCTATGATGTCTACATTTTATATTTTAATATCAAAGCCAAATGATGCTTGTATGAATAGATAGAAATTCAGAAAACTCACCTTGAAAATGAAGATCGCGTTTTGAGTTTGGGCACTTTTCCAGGTGTTGTGATGAACTGGTTAGCTTCAATGGATCTTTAGGAAGCTAATGTAATGCTTAACTTGGATTGTGAGTGGTTGTATTCTTCTAGAGAAGCCAATGTGCAGGTTACTAATTTTGAAAATGGAGGATGGTGATTGAGGTGTTACAGTCGCGTAACAGGTGTTTGGTTAGGTTCTAAATGTTATATAGATGCTTTGTGATTGATTTTGAGGAAGAACGCACGAGTGAAATGAGAGTTTGGGGTGTCATGTCAGAAATGGCATAAAAATGAGGTTTTGATGCAATTCTGAGTTTGAGGGTGTTTCAAGGCTTGTCATTTAGTGTCTTTGGCTTGTAAACAATGTCTCAATTTATAGGAAAAGGTTTGAGGACTTGAGATGGTCAGAAACACAAGATCACATGTTATAGCCATTTGACTTATTTTTGAAGCAAGCTTGACAAACATCTTTTCAAGGCACGGTACAAGGCTATCTAGAGTGGTTAGAAGCTTTAAACATGTTTATCTGAATTTTTATATTGAGTGTGTGCAGACGGAGCAAGTTAGAGGCTCAATAAAAGTTGACTTTGTGATTAAAGCAACTTTACAAGAATAGCAATGTTACTTTGTGCCAAAAATGGATGAATCTATTGGACAATGGCTCTAATGCTTGGATCATAGCTCTAAAAATAGTATAAACCATTAATTATGGAGTGAATTGAAAGTTATAAGCCTGAAAAGCAATATTATGCAACATAGCTATGAGATTTGGTCAAGTGTTCATCATCAAAATGATTTGTAATTCAAGGATGGATGCCTAACTTCTTATCTTCGATTCTCTTAGCTCAATCATGATCTCTACAAGTTCTTTGACATTTTGGAAATATTGGAATATTATATACAACCTTCATGTTGACTATTTTGGCTAAATCATCTTGGATCTAGGTGAAATTTATCCAAGAAGTAAGGTCAAAAATCTGCCTAAACTTGTCAAAATTTTCACTAAGTGTTTTATGAAAAATGTCATGACTTCATGGACTTATATCTTCAAATCTAAGCATTTTTTGGAAATCAACCCTCTAATACTAAGTTATAGAATTCACCATTATCTACAACTTTCATGTTAAAAGTTTTCTTTGAATCATCTTGCATCTTGGTGAAAAAAGGTCATGAAGTAATGAATTTATCAAGTATAAAATGTACTTAGAAAATTTTCTCAGTCTTGAAATTTTGACTTTTTGTAAACTTTCTTGATTTTCTTGATTCTTGTTGACCAAGTTTGATATTTTTGAGTATCTTGATGAATCTTGATCTTTAAAAATCAATATTTATCAAAAAGTTAAAGTTTGACTTTTTGTGTATCAGTTCACTTTTCATCAGTTGATCCAAAACTCAACTATCAATCCATTGATCTTGGGAAATGACTTGAGTCATGAAATTAGGTCAAAATAATGTACTTGAGTCCTTGAGATCATGCTTTAAGTTATTAGGTCATGTATTAGGTCAAAAGTCAATGATTGGTCATTCCCAGTCAAAACCCTTATTTTGACCATTTTGCCCCTTTGATGATTTGAGTGCTTTTCTTGAGGAATTGTGATCTAACCTTGATCAATTGATGAATATGAATTCAAAATATTGACATGGGCCAAAAATATTGAAGTTTGACTGTAGGTTATCCACAGTTGACTTTTTACCTAATACAACTAATTTTCAATCATCTGATCAATTGACTGAGCACAATTATGATCCAGGGCTTGAAGTTTGGCATGAGTATTATTGGAGGTCTGTAATGAACCATGAAAGTCATTTGAGGAATTATAAGTCCAATTGTCCTTTTGAAAATCAAAACCGTAATTTGGGGTCTCAATGTTTAGGAGATGGTTTGACTTAGTCAAAACTTGTGCATACTTGAGTCATTGAAGATTTTATTTTTTTGTGAGAAATGTCTTGAGACAAGAGGGGGGAAATTTTGGGGTAGAACAAGGTCGAAGAGTATCTTCTGTTTCGATATGATTTATGCATGCCGTCTAAGTATGTTCACATGTCGGTGTCGAAGTTCTATATACTGTAGTCGAAATATGTTATAGTATGTGGGTGTTGAAATGCTAGGGTTGTTAGTATTTTGAGTTGGACCTGTTTGTCATGTCGAATTGTTAAAGTTAGCTTGTACCCTAAGTTAGCTTATAATGGATATTTTTAAAAAATCCCATTAGTTTAGTATGTTAGTGTGATACGGTGGGAGAACTGACTAGGGTTTTGCGTTTGTTTTCGCAAATGTTTCGGTTGAGCAAGAGTCACCACCGACTTTTTATTTTATCCTAAGGAAAGGTTTAAAAAGCACAGCAAAAACCTTTGAGATTTTTCTTGGGTTCGGGGAGTAGATTATAGAAAGGGAAGGTATTAGCACCCTTTCTATCCATGGTTATCCATGGGCTCTTAGGTACTTGCTTAGATCAACTTGCCTTGGTTTTCAATTGTTTGAAATGGTGCTTGATGTGTGGTTTTGAAAATGTTTTGAAAAGATGCCTTGTATAGGCTACCCTTGTAACAATTCTTTACTCGAATGTTTTACAAAAGGTGTTTTGTCTTTTGAAAAGATGTTTCAAGGTTTTTGAAAGTTTGTTTTGAATGTGTTTGTGAAGTATGGTTTGAAATTAGGCAAGTGTTTTCTTTGCAAATTGACAAGTACTTAAGAGTTATCTACCCTAAAGTTTTCTCAAGGATTTTTGTTATGTTTCAAAACTTTTGACAATTTTGTTCCACCATTGCATTTGGTGGACAATCTTGTCTTAGGAGGTGGAAGGGACGGGCGCGGGTCATCGTTTAGACCATAATTGCAATAGTGTTAAATGTCTTTGGGCAATTTTTCTTTAAAAAGGGACTTGATCATTCATTTAAGCAACATTTTGAGGGACTATGATCATTTGATTGTTTGTTTTACCCAAAGAATTTCAACATGCAATATGGCCCAATTATTTGAAGGCAACAAAGTGGAATACCCTAGGGGTGCAAGTGTGAAATGAGTTGTCCATTTTTCATGCTTTTTTGTCTTGAGATTAGGTCAAACTAATTTGTTCGTTTTATTCGCATACAAACCCTAACTCTAGCATAGTATATTTAGAAAGCGATTAAGTGCGAAATTTAAATTCCTACACTATTACAACACAATAATATGGGGAGGGGGGTACAATGTTTCAAATGGGGTATATTTAGACAAGAATTTAAACCTAACTATTACATCATTTTCTTTGAATATTTACAAGACAAATAATTTGCACAATTAAATGGAAATTGAAATAAATATGCAAAATGTCAAAAGAATTTTCATGTGTATGAAAAAAAAAGAATATTATTTATGTGAAATAAAAAGGGAAATAAAAAGGTATTATTTTTTGGAGTATTTTCAAATTTAGGGCAAAACCCTAATTTTAATCAAAATGGTATTAGTTATTTAATATTTGTAATATTTACTATTTATATACAAAAATAAAATATAATATGGTATATTTGTAAAAAAGGTATTTTTTAGTATTAAAAATTAAAAAAATAAAATATGTACATTTTTTGGTATTTATATCCTAAGTGTATTAATATATACCTATTTATTTATATTATTTACAAAATATGTATTATATATATTAATTAATAATATATAATATTTAAATAAAAAAGTATTTTTCTATGAAATATTTTCAGGAAGCAAAAATAAGATAAAAGTATATAGAATATATTTGTGCTATTTTAATAGTTTAAACAAAAAGTATATATTTATTTATTTATGTACAAACTAAGAGAAAAAATCAAATAAATACCTAATAAATTCAAAAATGATGAGAAAAATATTTTTATATTTTTAATATGCTGAGAAAAAATAAATGAGTCAATTAAAAAAAGAAAAAGTCAGAAAATATTAAAAATAAAGCAAATGGGCTCAGAGGGTGTAAAACCAAAAAGGTGGTGTGAAAAGAAAACACAAAGCAAGCCCAGCCCAATGCCACCTTTCTTCAACCTCTGAACTGTGTCATTCAAAAAACGCGCGCCCTGTTCTTGTTCTTCTAACTCCTGATTCCTGGCTTATTAATGAAAACTCATAACATAAAAAATGTTCAGCATCAAGAGACGAATCCAACCATATGCAGAACTTGATCTAACTCTCTAAGATGAGGGAGAATTTCTTCTCCCCCAAATCCTAACCTAGATTTTCTGCCATTTTCAAACCTCAAATTCTCACAGTTCAAGCAAAAGAAATGAAAAGTAAAAACATGTACATGTTCAGTGGCATGAGTAGAACATTGTTTATTCACAAACTTAGAGCTAATGATGCTTGATAAGAGAGATAGAAGTTCACCAAGATGCCTGTTCAGCTGAAGTTCTATCTGGCAATGAGGGAGCTTTCAGTGCAAGGTGATGATTGGAAAAGCTTCCTTGAGGTCCAGGGATGCTATTCCAATGTTTACTTTTTCTTGAAAGCTTTTGAATCGTGCTAGAGCACTTCACCTGCAAAACAAGAAACTGAAAATGGTGGAAGTGGTTAGAGGGATTACAGGTCGTGTTTCAAGTCATGGTTAGCTTGCATAGATGCTAGGGAATGTATGTGAACTGGTTTGGGCAAGAGAGCTTGAGGGAAATGGAAGATGGCACTCAAACTGCAGGCCTGACCCTATTTTTGCAGTTTGAAGATGATTATGAGATTGGGAGTGTATGAGAGGTGTTAGGGTCGTGCAATAGCTTGGTTGAGATGTCTTGAGTGTGTTTCATAAGTTCACTTAAGGGTTTGTAAGCTGATATGAGAGTTGGTTTGAGTTATGATGTGTTTCTTACACTTTAAGCAAGCCATGGTTACTTTTTGCCTCTAGCCTGTACAGGCCCTCATACTATGCTGCATAATCCCTCCTTGATCAGTGTGATTAACACATAAACTTGTGCCAATTAGATATGGACTGTACTTCTTGGATTTGTAATTGGACATAAAGCTACCTTTTGCAAAAATGGAAGAAATGCTTTATCTATTTTGGGATTAATCCTTTATGCAATGCTAGAACACAAAGAACATGGCTTTGGCACAAAGAATATGCATTAAATTTATGATTGTTGGATGGTTTAAGGACCTGTAATCAAGATATGCAAGCTGAGATTGAAATGCATAGTGTTATGAACATGTACATGGCCAAGAACAAAAGTGACTTTTTCCCATTTTGCAAAATTCGATTCTCCCTAACCATGAGGTTGTTTGAGAAGTTCTTGGACATTTTGGAAAGCTTGGAATGTGTACTACAATCCATCTTTGAAATGCAATTTGAAATTCCAAGTGGAAGTGTATGGAAATGGCCTTGAAGTTGGGTAGAAAACCTTGTCAAAATAGGTTAAAATTTCACTAAGTTAAGAATGGTTTAGTGCCTTTATTCAAAAATTTGTAACTTGAGATACAAGCCTCAAATTGGAAAACTTTGTGAATCAAAGTTGTAGATTATGCAACTAGCTACAACTTTCATGTTTTGACTTTTGTTTGAATCCAAATGGATCTTGGTGAAAAAGTGGGGCAAAGTTGGGAAAAAATTAGGGTTTTTTATAACTTAGAAAAATTCTAAGTTATGAAAAATTCTAATTTCTAACCCTAATTTGCATTTTGTGATTTCTTGGTGAACAAGTTTCATGATTTGGCATGTTTTGATGAAAAATGAATCTTGACTCTTGATTTTGACCAAAAAGTCAAAGTTTGACTTTTCAGTATACAGTCAAAATTGATCAATTGACTGGGAAATTCAACTGTCAATCTTGTGTACTTGGGATCTTTTGAGTTTGTTGAGCATGTCAAGATAATCCCATGGGGTCCTTGAGTCCATATATGAGCTTGGCTTGCCATTGGCTAGGTCAAACAGTCAAAAATTGCCTTTGTGCAGTCAAAACCCTAAAAATGACCATTTTGTCCTTTTGGTGATCTGATCAAATTTCTTATGGAATTGTGATCCAAACTTGATCAAATGGTCCATATGAGTTCATAATGTTGATGTGGGTCAATTTTCATGAGGTTTGACTGTCAATTGGCCACAGTTGACTTTTTCTCCAATACAGCTGATTTCTAGGTCAACTGTCCAATTGACTGAGCAAAACTTGGAATCAAAGCTTGAAACTTGGTATGGATAAACTTGGGAGTCTAATATGAAGCATGAAAGTCATTTTAGGCATTTTAGGTCAAAACATCTTGGTGCAAACACAAACCCTAATTTGGGTCAATAGTGCAAGGAGAGGTCTTGAGCAGATGAAACCCTAACTGGATCTTGGGCTTCAAAGGTTTTGTGATGAGAAATCATTGAGAAATGGGAGGGAAAATTTTGGGGTACAACAGTTGCCCCTGTTTAATCTTCTTGAATCCGAAGAGTTAGATTGGCAAGTTTTCCTTTCGTGACTCGAGGGTAAAAGGAGATTGGACACTAGAGTGCCCGGAAATTTGCACTCGTCAAAGCAATGAATGTGGGAATGGGCTTAGAGATGCCATTTGGAGATGGGCTTAGAGATGCCATCTTGAGAGGGTAACAGAGATCCTGTCGGGGATGGGCTTAGAGATGCCATCTGGAAGGGAATATCAGGAAGGTGTCCAAGCTTTGGACCATCTCTGAACTGGGGGTCTGAACAAGCAATAGATTGACATCCGTTGTTGGGAGGAATCCGTAAACTGTTTTCAGAAGTTTGGAGAAGAAACTGAACAGGCGATAGGTTAACATCCGTTACTTGGAGAACCCGTAAACTGTTTTCAGAAATCTTGAAGTTTGAATAAGCAATAGAGCAGCATCCGTTGTTGGAAAGCGTCCGTAAGCTGTTTTCAGAAAGTCGCATCTAAACAAGTTGATAGATTAACATCCGTTGTTGGGAAGAATCCATAAACTATTTTCAGAAGTCTTGAGAAGAAACTGAACAAGCGACAGGTTAACATCCGTTACTTGGAGAACCCGTAAACTGTTTTCAGAAATCTTGAAGTTGAATAAGCAATAGAGCAGCATCCGTTGTTGGGAAGCGTCCGTAAACTTTTTTCAAAAGTTGAGATTGAATAAGCAATAGAGCGGCATCCGTCATTGGGAAGCATCCGTAAACTGTTTTCAAAAGTCGCATCTGAACAAGTTGATAGATTAACATCCGTTGTTGGGAAGAATCCATGAACTGTTTTCAGAAGTCTTGAGAAGAATCTGAACAAGTGATAGGTTAACATCCGTTACTTGGAGAACCCGTAAACTGTTTTCAGAAATCTTGAAGTTGAATAGAAACCGGTATAGGGTTGCTTGATGATGAGTCCGTGTAAAACTGCATCTGAAGCTGCTAAGGATAACTTTTTATTCTTATCCTGAAAAGGACAGAATGTCAGCTGAACACAAAGTTATGTTGCATGAAATGTACGATGCAATATATGATATATCAATGTTTATGATATGAATGTAATGAATGCGCATGTAAGCTGATGAACTGTCTTGCTAGGGATAGATGAATCCTGGATGGCTGAAGATAAAAGCATCCTGACTGCTGCCGGGAAGAATAATTCCTTGGCTGTGACTGGGGAATAAGGAGCTTGGGTTGTATACCAAACCTCTGGGGATTTCCTGATGACTTCTACTAGGGAGCACCAATCTAGCAGACTTATGCTAGGGATACAAGACCGGGAATCTTCAGTTCGGTGGGAAGTGTCTCTGGCGACTTCACTGGGGAACTCAAGATTTTCCTTCCTAAAACTCTGTGGGGAAAAAGGTTCATTAGTCTGGCTCCGCTGGAGACATGATAATTTGAAGCTTTAGCTCGGCTGGGGACACTGAAACAAAAACTCTGAGGGGAATTGAATTCCGGTGGATTCTCTGGCTGGGGATTTGCAAATATAAGTTACTGCTGGGGAATTTTGATGAACTCCGCTGGGGATAGGAAGAATTTTGGCGAGTGCGATCTTTCGTGGTTGTTAGCTGAGGATAACCCAGTTATAAGGCCTTGTGAGGAATAACTTTGAATAAAACTCGGGAGAGACGTCCGTGCTCTGCAGGGAATAAGCTTCCAGAATCTACTGGGGGTGAGTTTCAAGATTGCTAGGGATATGGATTCCAAATCTCCCGGGGGTTTCCTTTGAAGGGTATCAAGATATCCAATTATACCTTTGACCTATCAGTAATCCTCTTTCCCGACTTATAAGAGAATGATTATGTTTCAAATGCATATGCCTATTTAACAAAACATTGGACGTTTCTCAAAATAAAATAAATAGTGCAAGAGAAAAGAAAAGGAAATGACACAAATTTCTGGGAAAAGTATTTGTATTGATTTTCTATGAGTATATTTGTACAAAGGAGACAATCATCCTAGTAAGAGGATTCTGTCGTAAATATTGAAAGATTTATACAAAATAAAGGATGGCTATGTGAAATAATTCCATGGGATTCCTTTCCGCTATAGCTTTCACAACCCTGAATGTCTGTCCATTCAATGCTTCGTTTGACGATGACTGGATTGATCAGAAGCCTGGAACTGGTTGATGAAGAGATTGTCCTTGAAGTGATCCGATGAGACATAGTCATACGCTTTAATTCCCTAACTTTTTTCCTGAATCGCCCTTTCGGGTTTTCGATCCACCGGGAAACCCCTTTTTTCCCAAGCCGCCCTTTCGGGTTTTCAACTTGCCGGGTGTACATATTTTTTTGTTTTTATCCCTAATTTTTGCCTGAATCGCCCTTTCGGGTTCTCGATCCACCGGGATGCCCATTTTTGCCCAAGCCGCCCTTTCGGGTTTTCGACTTGTCGGGTTATTTTATGCGTAGTATCTTTTGACTATGTCTGCGTTCGCAGGGTGCGGCAAATCGTCGCCGTCCATGGTGGTCAGAATCATTGCTCCACCAGAAAATATGCTCTTGATCACAAATGGTCCTTCATATGTAGGAGTCCATTTGCCCCTGGGATCACTTTGCGGCAAGATAATCCGCTTGATTACGAGATCTCCGACTTGATACACTTGACGTCTGACTTTCTTGTTGAAGGCCTTGATCATCCGTTTTTGATACATCTGACCATGGCATATAGCAGCAAGTCGCTTTTCGTTGATCAGATTGAGTTGATCAAGTCGGGTCTGCATCCAATCATCTTCATTCAAACCTGCATCCTTCATAATCCTTAGAGAAGGGATTTGGACTTCCATAGGCAAAACAGCTTCCATGCCATAAACCAAAGAAAATGGGGTTGCCCCAGTTGAAGTACGTGTCGTCGTACGGTATCCATGCAGAGCAAACGGTAACATCTCATGCCAGTCTTTGTAAGTGACTGTCATTTTCTGAATGATCTTCTTAATGTTTTTGTTCGCAGCTTCAACAGCACCGTTCATCTTCGGCCGATAGGGAGATGAATTGTGATGATAAATCTTGAACTGTTCGTATAAAGCAGTGATCATCGTGTTATTCAGATTTGTACCGTTGTCTGTGATGATACTGTCTGGAACACCATACCGACATATGAGATTTTGCTTGATAAATCGGGAAACCACATTTTTAGTCACAGAGGCGAAGGAAGCTGCTTCGACCCATTTGGTGAAATAGTCAATGGCAACCAGGATGAAGCGATGTCCGTTGGAAGCCGTGGGCTTGATCTCTCCAATCATATCAATGCCCCACATTGTAAAGGGCCACGGAGCAGTCAGGACGTTGAGAGGAACCGGAGGGATATGAACTTTGTCAGCATAGACTTGACACTTGTGGCAAGTACGGGAATGTTGATGGCAGTCAGCTTCCATGGTAGACCAGTAATAGCCTGCCCTTAGGATCTTCTTAGCCATTGTGTGCCCGCTCAAGTGAGTGCCGAATGTGCCGCTGTGTATATCAGTCATGATTAACTCTGCTTCAGCTTTATCTACGCATCGGAGTAATACACAATCATGGCTTCGTTTGTAAAGGATGTCGTTGCTCAGGAAGAACTTAGCAGCGAATTTCCTTAAGAACTTCTTGTCATTCACGGAAGCTCCTTCAGGATAATCTCGGGTCTCGAGATACCTTTTGATTTCATGGAACCAAGGTTGTTCCACTACTTCTTCGGTATTAATCTCGTGACAATGCGCAGGTTCATCCATTCGCTCGATGGTGATTTGGGGAGCCTCGTTATCCCAGTTGAGTTTAAACATGGAGGACATTGTGGCTAGAGCATCTGCTAGCTGATTCTCTTCTCGCGGGAAATGCTCGAAGGTAATTTGCTCGAAATGAGGCAACAATGTCAGGACATGTTCTTTGTATGGGATAAGATTAGGATGTTTGGTATCCCACTCTCCTTTGATTTGGATGATGACCAAAGCCGAGTCCCCAAAGACGATCAAAGATTTGATCCCCAAGTCTATAGCATCCTTGAGACCAAAGATGCAAGCTTCATACTCAGCCATGTTGTTTGTGCAACTGAAGTAAAGTCGGGCCGTGAAAGGTGTGTGACAACCTTCCGGAGAAATGAGTACTGCGCTGATACCATTTCCAAGTGCATTTGAAGCACCATCAAAGTACAGGGTCCATCGGGATCCCCTTTCGGGTCCGTCATATGGTCCGCTACCTTCAACGTTGTCCAAATTCATGATGTCCTCATCTGGGAAGTCAAATCTCATGGGTTGATAGTCTTCGATAGCCTGATGAGCCAGATGGTCAGCTAATACACTCCCTTTTATAGCTTTTTGGGTGGTGTACTGGATGTCATACTCGGTCAAGATCATTTGCCATCTAGCTATCCTTCCAGATAAAGCGGGCTTCTCGAAGATATATTTGATAGGGCCCATTTTGGAAATCAACAAGGTAGTATGAGTCAGCATATACTGTCTTAGTCGGCGAGCAGCCCATACCAAAGCGCATCAAGTTTTCTCGAGCAGTGAGTAGCGAGTCTCACAGTCGGTAAACTTTTTGCTAAGGTAATAAATAGCATGCTCTTTTCGACCAGACTCGTCATGCTGGCCCAAAACACACCCCATTGAGTTATCCAAGACGGTCAAATACACGATCAATGGTCTTCCTTCGACGGGTGGCATCAGAATAGGAGGTTCTAGCAAATACTCCTTGATTCTATCAAAAGCAGCTTGGCAGTCGTCGTTCCATTCCACTACCTGATCTTTTTTCAAGAGTTTGAAAATCGGTTCACAGGTAGAAGTCAGATGTGAGATGAATCTGGCAATATAGTTTATGCGCCCCAAGAATCCTCTAACTTCCTTTTCAGTACGGGGAGCAGGCATCTCTTGTATTGCTTTTACTTTTGCAGGATCGACTTCAATGCCTTTGTTACTTACAATGAATCCCAGGAGTTTACCAGACCTAACTCCAAAAGTGCATTTACTTGGATTCAGCCTGAGCTTGTATTCTTTTAACCTGGCAAACAGCTTCTCTAGATGCTCAAGGTGCTCTTCCTCTGTTTGTGACCGAGCTATCATATCGTCTATGTAAACTTCAATCTCATGATGTATCATGTCATGAAATAAAGCTACCATGGCGCGTTGATAAGTTGCCCCTGCGTTCTTCAGCCCGAACGACATCACTTTGTAACAGAAAGTGCCCCATTGTGTGACAAAAGTCATTTTCTCCATATCCTCGGGAGCCATTTTGATTTGATTGTAGCCCGAGAATCCGTCCATGAAGGAAAACACTTTATGCTAAGCTGTATTGTCGATCAAGATGTCAATATGAGGTAGCGGGAAATCATCTTTAGGGCTGGCCCTATTCAAATCCCGGTAGTCCACACACATCCTGACTTTGCCATCTTTCTTAGGTACCAGCACAATGTTAGCGACCCATTGAAGATAGGACGTAACAGCCAGAAAGCCAGCATCGAATTGCTTCATTACTTCTGCCTTGATCTTTTCAGACATGTCAGGCCTCATTCGGCGAACTTTTTGCTTGATCGATGGACAATCCTCTCTTGTGGGGAGACGGTGAACCACGATGTCTGTGTCTAGACCCGGCATGTCTTCATAGGACCAAGCGAAGATTTCAACATACTCATTCAACAATTGTATCAGGCTTTCCTTGACATTCGGTTTCAAATTGGCACCCACTTGCACCTCCTTCTGGTCTTCCTCGGTCCCTAAGTTGACAGTTTCCAGTGACTCTTCATGCGGTAAGATGGCCCTTTCCTCTTGTTGCAGAAGTCTGGCTAGTTCCCCGGGTACTTCACAACCTTCGTCATCTTCATACTCGGCTAGATTGACCAGATCTTCAGAGTTGTTGGAAGATATAGCAGAATAGTCACCCATGGAATCCGGAGTGGATGGGTACCTGCATTGGTGAGTGTGGGTGTGTGTAAGGGATAGCCATCCTTAAACAAAAAATGCAAAAGGAAAGAAAATGAACATAAGCAGTTTATCAAATGAAAAACGTCCAATGAATCATTAAACATGGCATATGGATATGAAAAATAATCAAAACCCCTTACAAGTGGACCTACATGCCCCGGGCAAGGCATGAGGTGAAAAGATAGTGTACGGATTGTTTGAAAATAAAATATTACAGACCAAATAAGAAATGTTTAACAGATAAATTACTGATGAATAAAAGTGATGGGGACAAAATCCCTAGCTTACCAATTGCTCAATCCTCCTCCGACAGTTGGATAAATCCACTCTTCAATGTTGCTCTCTTTGTCCTCATCCTCCAAAGCGTTGATTCTGTAGGGAGAAATTTTGACTGGCGCCCTTTCAATCTTCGATCGGCGCGTAGCTTTCTAGCCAGCGGCTGTGAACCCTAATCCGAACTTGTCAGTCTTATGCGGAAAGTCGGGTAACTGCCCCCATGCTGAATTCTTCCCTTCTTTTATTGCGGCCCTTGCATCCTCCAGAGATGCCATCCTGGCCATCTGTCTCGGTGTCTCAGCCGTCAACTTCACTACTGCTATTTCAGGAAGGACTTCCTCGAAATGTTGAAACGGTGTCTCAATGAACTCTCCTTCAACCTCCACATACCGGAAAGAATTTAAGTGGCTAATCATGTACTCTTCTTCGCCATGGACAGTGATGATCTTTCCCTTGACAGGATACTTCAACATCTGATGTAAGGAGGAGGTGACTGCCCCAGCATGGTGTATCCACGGCCTACCCAGCAAGCAAGAGTATGACGGACGGATGTCCATCACATAGAAAGTGGATTTAAACACCTCAGTGCCTATCTTGATGGGAATTTCAACCTCTCCATGGACCATTCTCTTCGAACCATCGAAAGCTCTGACAACAATATCACTCGGCTTCAATTCCAACCCTTCACAATCTAGTCGGTCCAAGGCCTTTTTAGGCAAAACATTCAGCGACGAACCGGTATCAACCAAAACATGTGCAAGAGTGGTTCCGCGACACTCGATTGAAATATGCAAAGCATCATTGTGGTTTCTGCCTTTAGGGGTTAGGTCGGCATCAGAAAAACCTAGTCCATTGTCCGCAGTCAGGCTAGCCACGCAATTTTGAAATTGATCCGCAGAGGTTTCCTGGGGCACATGGGCTGCCTTCAGGAATTTTATCAAAGCTTTAGCGTGCGCTTCCGAGCAAAGTAGTAGTGCCAGCATGGAGATCTTTGAGGGGGTTTGCCCCAGTTGTTCTACCACATCGTAATCACTCCTCTTGATTATCTTCAAGATCTCATCCATTTCCTTCTTGGAGGTTTCCGGGATAACCAAGGGTTGAGCCCTCGTCCTGACGGGCCCATCTTGGATTCCCTTACCTTTGTCAGCAGCGGTAGGAGAGACAGTACTAGGAACAACAATGTCTTCAATCAGAGGGGTTCTAGCAGAAAGTTTTATTGGTGCAGGGATGTCTTCGTTAGCTGATGAGGGTCCAAAGACTGCTCTTGGAGGGGCAATCTCTGGAGAAAATATTCTCCCGCTCCTGGTGATTTTGCTGGTGCCCGCAATGTTACTAATGCTGGCTTCTTCATCATCCGAACTTTCTTCAATTACTTCGATTTGCTTGATACCATGGTAGTAGATGTCACCGCCATAGTTCCAAGGTATCGACTTCTCAGAAACATAGGGAACAGGCCCTGGCATTGTTATCTTCAAAGGAACAGATTTTGCAGCTGGTGTAATCTTAACAGGCTTTTTGACGGCCTTGGAAAGATTGGCGTGAATGGTTATGATTGAGACATCTTCAGTATGAACTGGAACAGCAGAAACTTTTTCAAACAAAATTTGTCGACTATCCATAAGGCCTTGGATGCCTTTCTTCAGTAGCGGACAATCAAACGGCAGAGAGAAGCAACAATAGCAGTCTTCCTTACATCCCGGAAAGATCCCGGCCCTCAACAGATTCAACTTAATGGTTAACAGTGGAGTAGTCAGATCACTGACATCAGCAACATACAAATCTTCTTCAATGGCATTGACATTTCCGCCGTGCTTTGGCATAGGTGCAGATATCACATTAGGCTTCTCTGGAGCATCAAACTCTACCTCCTTAGCCTCTATCAGGTCTTGGATTTTATGCTTGAGTGCCCAACAATCATTGGTGTCGTGTCCAACACTGTCTGAATGGTAGGCGCATTTAGCATTGGCATGATAATGCGGAGAGGACGTATTCACATTCTTTGGCGCCTCCTTGATGGTGGCAAGATTCAACTTCAATAGATGGGGAAGCACTTGCGCTGGAGTCATATTAATACGGGTGAACTGCCGTTGTGTCCGTTCCACTCGTTGCTGATTTGGTCTGGACTGGTTATAGCGAGGCTGCTCACTTGGAGTGTTTTGAATCATTACGGCCCCCACAGTTGGCCGACGCTCCGTCTTCCCTGCTCTTCTCTGAGAATATACCACAGTTGTTTCCTTCTTAAAAGGTTTCTTCTCAACACTTGCAGCAACACCCTTCTGAATCTTTCCTGACTTGATGCCAGCTTCTATTCTTTCGCCTGTTAAGATCAAATCGGTAAACCCCGCGGAAGAGTTACCAATTAGATGATTGAAAAATGGCCCAGATAGGGTCCCAAGAAACATATCAACGAGCTCACGATCGGTTAAAGGAGGCTGCACCCTGCCAGCCAAATCCCTCCATTTTTGTGCATATTCTTTGAATCCCTCACTTGTTCCTAGTGACATACCCTAAAGTTGGGTACGAGTAGGAGCAAGATCAGAATTATACTGGTATTGTTTGTAGAAAGCGGTGGCCAAATCTTCCTAATTTCTGACACTGGTTCCTTCTAGCTGATAAAACCACTCCAACTGAGCTCCCGACAGGCTGTCTTGAAAGAAATGAATCCAGAGGTTTTTATCTGCCGTATAGGGTTGAATCTTTCTCACCTAGGACCTGAGATGCATTTTGGGGCAGGACAGCCCATCATACCTCACAAACACTGGCACTTTGAATTTTGGGGGAATCACAATCCCGGCCACCAAGCCCAAGTCTTCAAAATCCAAACCCGGTACTCTTTGTAGTTCCATGGCAGCCAACCTGTCTTCTAAACCCTTGTATTTATCATCAGCTGGAGGGTATTGCTGGTCAGAATAATCTTCATCCTCTTCAACCTCTTCTTCCTCCGCATCAGACTCGGAAGGCACCGCAACTCCATCTCTTTTACTAGTCCCTTCATCATAAGTAGGAGGAAATTCAAGCACTCTCTGAGCTTCTCTGTCAAATCTTCTCCCCAAAGTAGCCACCCCAATCCTCTTTTTCTTCTTCTTCACTGGGTCCTTATTCCCCAATTGAGTCTTGATATCCTCCTGACTTTTAACCAAGGTCATCAGGAGTTGCTGGAATTGTGCATTCTGAGCTTGTAGGTCTTTGACTGTTTGCTCGAGATCCATCCTACTGAAATAAACAGCAGACAGATAAGGAAACCTGGAGTGAGACCTGCTTATGCACATGATGAATGGTATGCTGATGTATGCAATGCATTCAAGGATTTAGAACATTCAAAATTGTTTCAGACAAAGAAGAACGCACGTCATATTAATAAGAAGAAATTTGTTAGTACATAAATGCCCCATGGGCCAAATATTACAAAATAAACTTCTTAAGGCAGAAAGACATTGCGCATCCTCTTTGGTGCGATGTAGGTGTTGAGGGCCTCTTGCTCGTGGAGTCGGCGGGTAAGCTCTAGAACCTTCTTTTCACTGGCGTAGAAGCTAGCTTCAAAAGTATTCCGTTCCTCCTTGAGCTGAATCCAACTTTTCTGCATTTCCTCCCACGATGTAGGCATGTCTGGATGTAGGATGGTGTAGGGGACCTCTCCTTCATTGACGGGCTCTTTAATCACTGGGAGTATATGAGGATAAGGCATCATTAGACTTTGGGCTCGGGCTCGTACCCACTTGAGATAGGGCTCAAGAGGGATGGAGTTCTTGTGTCCCAGAGTCTTGCTATCAACCTTGTTGAGTTTTCCCCAAGCTCTGATGAATCTTTGGCGAAGTCCTTGCGCATCGTTGTCGAAGTCAAAAACTAGGCTAGGAATCAACATATCATGAGGGCCATCCCTCCGTGCATATCCAAATTGCCTCAAAGCTAGGCAAGGGTTGTAGGTGATACCTCCCCTAATTCCAAGTAAAGGAACATTAGGAAACTCTCCGCAACGATCGACGATGATGACATTTTCTCTGGACCGAGAACACCAATGCACATCAGAATGAGTAAGAGTCATCAACCGTTGGGACCACCTTGAGCCTTGGTCATTCTTCAAGACAGATTGTGGAAGGTGCGAAATAAACCACCTTGCAAGGATAGTAGTACAGCACATGAGAACACCTCTTTTCCTCATTGTTCGTGTGTAAAATGAGTGGAGGATGTCCCCAAGCAACGTTGGTATTGGATTTCTGGACAAGAAGATTTTGACGGCGTTGACATCTACCAATTGGTCAGGATTTGGGAACAAGACCAACCCGTAGATAAGGAGTGCCACAATTTCTTCAAAGGCTTGTAGGTCCAATGAGTTCCAACATTCTTGTGCCTTCTCAAACAAGAACTTTGCTAAGAACCCTTTGACGCTGCTTCTGGTTTCCCAATGCCCCTTGATGTCGGATGGTTGTAGATGTAATGCTCGAGTAACATCTTCCGGCTTTGGTTCCTTTTCCGTACCGTTAAAGGGTAGTTGATTAAGGATAGGAATTCTTAGGAGTTGAGAAAATTCCTCCAAAGTGGGTACCAACTGATAATCAGGGAAAGTGAAACAGTGGTGAAGAGGGTCAAAGAACTGGAATAGCACTTTCATCATGTCTTCTTCAATGTTGGTGTTGACTAGGCTGAGCAGTCTACCATGTCTTTCACTGAAGGATGAGTTTTCCGGAATTCTTGAGGTGAGCTCCTTGAGTTGAGGAGAGATTCTCACAAGGTTGACTTGAATGGTATTCCTGCGAGGAATTTCCATGTCCTACAAAACAAGAATAAAGATGAAGATCCAAAAACCCTTGAAATGGTTAGTGAATGCATATGATGTTTTATGATGTTCATGATGTATGCGCAAAACATATGTACAAGCAAATCACACCAAACCCTAGTTTCAGGCTTGCATGGGGTTTCATAGGTAAGTACCCTCTTGAGTGTAGCTGGCTTAAAAACCTGTCCTATAAATAGTAACCGGGTTCTAAGGAGCTCAATATCATTGGATTGTTTTCAATATTCATTGTTTTGGTTTAGCCACTTAACTAGCGACCAAAATATTCCAAGAAAACAACCCTCAATGAGTGTAGTATCGAGTATCTACCAACTTCGGACTGCACCAAAGCCGGTCATCTCACTACCCCTAATAAAAGGCCAAGATGGTCAAGTAAGGTTCTAGGTCATTAGTGCTTAGTGACATCACTCAGCGGCCCCGTACTCTCCTTGATTGAACTCAAGGGTTACCGGTACTCACAAATATGTCGCACTAATATAGCTATTGCTTCGACCGTGTCGGTATACCCCACATAGTTTCCACAATGTATTGCTATCTATGAATGTTTCCCAAAATCCGGGTGTAGGATTGTAAACCCAAACAATAGAGCCAAGATATAAAGCAAACAATTCAAACAATTTGTCATGCAAGAGGGTGATCTAAGCCCTAAGGTTACTCCACTTATAAAATTCTCCCCAGCAGAGTCGCCAGTTCAGTGATACGGTGGGAGAACTGACTAGGGTTTTGCGTTTGTTTTCGCAAATGTTTCGGTTGAGTAAGAGTCGCCACCGACTTTTTATTTTATCCTAAGGAAAGGTTTAAAAAGCACAGCAAAAACCTTTGAGATTTTTCTTGGGTTCGGGGAGTAGATTATAGAAAGGGAAGGTATTAGCACCCTTTCTATCCATGGTTATCCATGGGCTCTTAGGTACTTGCTTAGATCAACTTGCCTTGGTTTTCAATTGTTTGAAATGGTGCTTGATGTGTGGTTTTGAAAATGTTTTTAAAAGATGCCTTGTATAGGCTACCCTTGTAACAATTCTTTACTCGAATGTTTTACAAAAGGTGTTTTGTCTTTTGAAAAGATGTTTCAAGGTTTTTGAAAGTTTGTTTTGAATGTGTTTGTGAAGTATGGTTTGAAATTAGGCAAGTGTTTTCTTTGCAAATTGACAAGTACTTAAGAGTCATCTACCCTAAAGTTTTCTCAAGGATTTTTGTTATGTTTCAAACCTTTTGACAATTTTGTTCCACCATTGCATTTGGTGGACAATCTTGTCTTAGGAGGTGGAAGGGACGGGCGCGGGTCATCGTTTAGACCATAATTGCAATAGTGTTAAATGTCTTTAGGCAATTTTTCTTTAAAAAGGGACTTGATCATTCATTTAAGCAACATTTTGAGGGACTATGATCATTTGATTGTTTGTTTTACCCAAAGAATTTCAACATGCAATATGGCCCAATTATTTGAAGGCAACAAAGTGGAATACCCTAGGGGTGCAAGTGTGAAATGTGTTGTCCATTTTTCATGCTTTTTTGTCTTGAGATTAGGTCAAACTAATTTGTTCGTTTTATTCGCATACAAACCCTAACTCTAGCATAGTATATTTAGAAAGCGATAAAGTGCGAAATTTAAATTCCTACACTATTACAACACAATAATATGGGGAGGGGGGTACAATGTTTCAAATGGGGTATATTTAGACAAGAATTTAAACCTAACTATTACATCATTTTCTTTGAATATTTACAAGACAAATAATTTGCACAATTAAATGGAAATTGAAATAAATATGCAAAATGTCAAAAGAATTTTCATGTGTATGAAAAAAAAAAGAATATTATTTATGTGAAATAAAAAGGGAAATAAAAAGGTATTATTTTTTGGAGTATTTTCAAATTTAGGGCAAAACCCTAATTTTAATCAAAATGGTATTAGTTATTTAATATTTGTAATATTTACTATTTATATACAAAAATAAAATATAATATGGTATATTTGTAAAAAAGGTATTTTTTAGTATTAAATATTAAAAAAATAAAATATGTACATTTCTTGGTATTTATATCCTAAGTATATTAATATATACCTATTTATTTATATTATTTACAAAATATGTATTATATATATTAATTAATAATATTTAATATTTAAATAAAAAAGTATTTTTCTATGAAATATTTTCAGGAAGCAAAAATAAGATAAAAGTGTATAGAATATATTTGTGCTATTTTAATAGTTTAAACAAAAAGTATATATTTATTTATTTATGTACAAACTAAGAGAAAAAATCAAATAAATACCTAATAATTTCAAAAATGATGAGAAAAATATTTTTATATTTTTAATATGCTGAGAAAAAATAAATGAGTCAATTAAAAAAAGAAAAAGTCAGAAAACATTAAAAATAAAGCAAATGGGCTCAGGGGGTGTAAAACCAAAAAGGTGGTGTGAAAAGAAAACACAAAGCAAGCCCAGCCCAATGTAGCCTTTCTTCAACCTATGAACTGTGCCATTCAAAAAACGCGCGCCCTGTTCTTGATCTTCTAACTCCTGATTCCTGGCTTATTAATGAAAACTCATAACATAAAAAATGTCCAGCATCAAGAGACGAATCCAACCATATGCAGAACTTGATCTAACTCTCTAAGATGAGGGAGAATTTCTTCTCCCCCAAATCCTAACCTAGATTTTCTGCCATTTTCAAACCTCAAATTCTCACAGCTCAAGCAAAAGAAATGAAAAGTAAAAACATGTACATGTTCAGTGGCATGAGTAGAACATTGTTTATTCACAAACTTAGAGCTAATGATGCTTGATAAGAGAGATAGAAGTTCACCAAGATACCTGTTCACTGAAGTTCTATCTGGCAATGAGGGAGCTTTCAGTGCAAGGTGATGATTGGAAAAGCTTCCTTGAGGTCCAGGGATGCTATTCCAATGTTTACTTTGTCTTGAAAGCTTTTGAATCGTGCTAGAGCACTTCACCTGCAAAACAAGAAACTGAAAATGGTGGAAGTGGTTACAGGGATTACAGGTCGTGTTTCAAGTCATGGTTAGCTTGCATAGATGCTAGGGAATGTATGTGAACTGGTTTGGGCAAGAGAGCTTGAGGGAAATGGAAGATGGCACTCAAACTGCAGGCCTGACCCTGTTTTTGCAGTTTGAAGATGATTCTGAGATTGGGAGTGTATGAGAGGTGTTAGGGTCGTGCAATAGCTTGGTTGAGATGTCTTGAGTGTGTTTCACAAGTTCACTTAAGGGTTTGTAAGCTGATATGAGAGTTGGTTTGAGTTATGATGTGTTTCTTACACTTTAAGCAAGCCATGGTTACTTTTTGCCTCTAGCCTGTACAGGCCCTCATACTATGCTGCATAATCCCTCCTTGATCAGTGTGATTAACACATAAACTTGTGCCAATTAGATATGGACTGTACTTCTTGGATTTGTAATTGGACATAAAGCTACCTTTTGCAAAAATGGAAGAAATGCTTTATCTATTTTGGGATTAATCCTTTATGCAATGCTAGAACACAAAGAACATGGCTTTGGCACAAAGAATATGCATTAAATTTATGAGTGTTGGATGGTTTAAGGACCTGTAATCAAGATATGCAAGCTGAGATTGAAATGCATAATGTTATGAACATGTACATGGCCAAGAACAAAAGTGACTTTTTCCCATTTTGCAAAATTCGATTCTCCCTAACCATGAGGTTGTTTGAGAAGTTCTTGGACATTTTGGAAAGCTTGGAATGTGTAATACAATCCATCTTTGAAATGCAATTTGAAATTCCAAGTGGAAGTGTATGGAAAATGGCCTTGAAGTTGGGTAGAAAACCTTGTCAAAATAGGTTAAAATTTCACTAAGTTAAGAATGGTTTAGTGCATTTATTCAAAAATTTGTAACTTGAGATACAAGCCTCAAATTGGAAAACTTTGTGAATCAAAGTTGTATATTATGCAACTAGCTACAACTTTCATGTTTTGACTTTTGTTTGAATCCAAATGGATCTTGGTGAAAAAGTGGGGCAAAGTTGGGAAAAAATTAGGGTTTTTTATAACTTAGAAAAATTCTAAGTTATGAAAAATTCTAATTTCTAACCCTAATTTGCATTTTGTGATTTCTTGGTGAACAAGTTTCATGATTTGACATGTTTTGATGAAAAATGAATCTTGACTCTTGATTTTGACCAAAAAGTCAAAGTTTGACTTTTCAGTATACAGTCAAAATTGATCAATTGACTGGGAAATTCAACTGTCAATCTTGTGTACTTGGGATCTTTTGAGTTTGTTGAGCATGTCAAGATAATCCCATGGGGTCCTTGAGTCCATATATGAGCTTGGCTTGCCATTGGCTAGGTACAACAGTCAAAAATTGCCTTTGTGCAGTCAAAACCCTAAAAATGACCATTTTGTCCTTTTGGTGATCTGATCAAATTTCTTATGGAATTGTGATCCAAACTTGATCAAATGGTCCATATGAGTTCATAATGTTGATGTGGGTCAATTTTCATGAGGTTTGACTGTCAATTGGCCACAATTGACTTTTTCTCCAATACAGCTGATTTCTAGGTCAACTGTCCAATTGACTGAGCAAAACTTGGAATCAAAGCTTGAAACTTGGTATGGATAAACTTGGGAGTCTAATATGAAGCATGAAAGTCATTTTAGGCATTTTAGGTCAAAACATCTTGGTGCAAACACAAACCCTAATTTGGGTCAATAGTGCAAGGAGAGGTCTTGAGCAGATGAAACCCTAACTGGATCTTGGGCTTCAAAGGTTTTGTGATGAGAAATCATTGAGAAATGGGAGGGAAAATTTTGGGGTACAACAGTTGCCCCTGTTTAATCTTCTTGAATCCGAAGAGTTAGATTGGCAAGTTTGCCTTTCGTGACTCGAGGGTAAAAGGAGATTGGACACTAGAGTGCCCGGAAATTTGCACTCGTCAAAGCAATGAATGTGGGAATGGGCTTAGAGATGCCATTTGGAGATGGGCTTAGAGATGCCATCTTGAGAGGGTAACAGAGATCCTGTCGGGGATGGGCTTAGAGATGCCATCTGGAAGGGAATATCAGGAAGGTGTCCAAGCTTTGGACCATCTCTGAACTGGGGGTCTGAACAAGCAATAGATTGACATCCGTTGTTGGGAGGAATCCGTAAACTGTTTTCAGAAGTTTGGAGAAGAAACTGAACAGGCGATAGGTTAACATCCGTTACTTGGAGAACCCGTAAACTGTTTTCAGAAATCTTGAAGTTTGAATAAGCAATAGAGCAGCATCCGTTGTTGGAAAGCGTCCGTAAGCTGTTTTCAGAAAGTCGCATCTAAACAAGTTGATAGATTAACATCCGTTGTTGGGAAGAATCCATAAACTATTTTCAGAAGTCTTGAGAAGAAACTGAACAAGCGACAGGTTAACATCCGTTACTTGGAGAACCCGTAAACTGTTTTCAGAAATCTTGAAGTTGAATAAGCAATAGAGCAGCATCCGTTGTTGGGAAGCGTCCGTAAACTTTTTTCAAAAGTTGAGATTGAATAAGCAATAGAGCGGCATCCGTCATTGGGAAGCGTCCGTAAACTGTTTTCAAAAGTCGCATCTGAACAAGTTGATAGATTAACATCCGTTGTTGGGAAGAATCCATGAACTGTTTTCAGAAGTCTTGAGAAGAATCTGAACAAGTGATAGGTTAACATCCGTTACTTGGAGAACCCGTAAACTGTTTTTAGAAATCTTGAAGTTGAATAGAAACTGGTATAGGGTTGCTTGATGATGAGTCCGTGTAAAACTGCATCTGAAGCTGCTAAGGATAGCTTTTTATTCTTATCCTGAAAAGGACAGAATGTCAGCTGAACACAAAGTTATGTTGCATGAAATGTACGATGCAATATATGATATATCAATGTTTATGATATGAATGTAATGAATGCGCATGTAAGCTGATGAACTGTCTTGCTAGGGATAGATGAATCCTGGATGGCTGAAGATAAAAGCATCCTGACTGCTGCCGGGAAGAATAATTCCTTGGCTGTGACTGGGGAATAAGGAGCTTGGGTTGTATACCAAACCTCTGGGGAATTCCTGATGACTTCTACTAGGGAGCACCAATCTAGCAGACTTATGCTAGGGATACAAGACCGGGAATCTTCAGTTCGGTGGGAAGTGTCTCTGGCGACTTCACTGGGGAACTCAAGATTTTCCTTCCTAAAACTCTGTGGGGAAAAAGGTTCATTAGTCTGGCTCCGCTGGAGACATGATAATTTGAAGCTTTAGCTCGGCTGGGGACACTGAAACAAAAACTCTGAGGGGAATTGAATTCCGGTGGATTCTCTGGCTGGGGATTTGCAAATATAAGTTACTGCTGGGGAATTTTGATGAACTCCGCTGGGGATAGGAAGAATTTTGGCGAGTGCGATCTTTCGTGGTTGTTAGCTGAGGATAACCCAGTTATAAGGCCTTGTGAGGAATAACTTTGAATAAAACTCGGGAGAGACGTCCGTGCTCTGCAGGGAATAAGCTTCCAGAATCTACTGGGGGTGAGTTTCAAGATTGCTAGGGATATGGATTCCAAATCTCCCGGGGGTTTCCTTTGAAGGGTATCAAGATATCCAATTGTACCTTTGACCTATCAGTAATCCTCTTTCCCGACTTATAAGAGAATGATTATGTTTCAAATGCATATGCCTATTTAACAAAACATTGGACGTTTCTCAAAATAAAATAAATAGTGCAAGAGAAAAGAAAAGGAAATGACACAAATTTCTGGGAAAAGTATTTGTATTGATTTTCTATGAGTATATTTGTACAAAGGAGACAATCATCCTAGTAAGAGGATTCTGTCGTAAATATTGAAAGATTTATACAAAATAAAGGATGGCTATGTGAAATAATTCCATGGGATTCCTTTCCGCTATAGCTTTCACAACCCTGAATGTCTGTCCATTCAATGCTTCGTTTGACGATGACTGGATTGATCAGAAGCCTGGAACTGGTTGATGAAGAGATTGTCCTTGAAGTGATCCGACGAGACATAGTCATACGCTTTAATTCCCTAACTTTTTTCCTGAATCGCCCTTTCAGGTTTTCGATCCACCGGGAAACCCCTTTTTGCCCAAGCCGCCCTTTCGGGTTTTCAACTTGCCGGGTGTACATATTTTTTTGTTTTTATCCCTAATTTTTGCCTGAATCGCCCTTTCGGGTTCTCGATCCACCGGGATGCCCGTTTTTGCCCAAGCCGCCCTTTCGGGTTTTCGACTTGTCGGGTTATTTTATGCGTAGTATCTTTTGACTATGTCTGCGTTCACAGGGTGCGGCAAATCGTCGCCGTCCATGGTGGTCAGAATCATTGCTCCACCAGAAAATATGCTCTTGATCACAAATGGTCCTTCATATGTAGGAGTCCATTTGCCCCTGGGATCACTTTGCGGCAAGATAATCCGCTTGATTACGAGATCTCCGACTTGATACACTTGACGTCTGACTTTCTTGTTGAAGGCCTTGATCATCCGTTTTTGATACATCTGACCATGGCATATAGCAGCAAGTCGCTTTTTGTTGATCAGATTGAGTTGATCAAGTCGGGTCTGCATCCAATCATCTTCATTCAAACCTGCATCCTTCATAATCCTTAGAGAAGGGATCTGGACTTCCATAGGCAAAACAGCTTCCATGCCATAAACCAAAGAAAATGGGGTTGCCCCAGTTGAAGTACGTGTCGTCGTACGGTATCCATGCAGAGCAAACGGTAACATCTCATGCCAGTCTTTGTAAGTGACTGTCATTTTCTGAATGATCTTCTTAATGTTTTTGTTCGCAGCTTCAACAGCACCGTTCATCTTCGGCCGATAGGGAGATGAATTGTGATGATAAATCTTGAACTGTTCGTATAAAGCAGTGATCATCGTGTTATTCAGATTTGTACCGTTGTCTGTGATGATCCTGTCTGGAACACCATACCGACATATGAGATTTTGCTTGATAAATCGGGCAACCACATTTTTAGTCACAGAGGCGAAGGAAGCTGCTTCGACCCATTTGGTGAAATAGTCAATGGCAACCAGGATGAAGCGATGTCCGTTGGAAGCCGTGGGCTTGATCTCTCCAATCATATCAATGCCCCACATTGCAAAGGGCCACGGAGCAGTCAGGACGTTGAGAGGAACCGGAGGGATATGAACTTTGTCAGCATAGACTTGACACTTGTGGCAAGTACGGGAATGTTTATGGCAGTCAGCTTCCATGGTAGACCAGTAATAGCCTGCCCTTAGGATCTTCTTAGCCATTGTGTGCCCGCTCAAGTGAGTGCCGAATGTGCCGCTGTGTATATCAGTCATGATTAACTCTGCTTCAGCTTTATCTACGCATCGGAGTAATACACAATCATGGCTTCGTTTGTAAAGGATGTCGTTGCTCAGGAAGAACTTAGTAGCGAATTTCCTTAAGAACTTCTTGTCATTCACGGAAGCTCCTTCAGGATAATCTCGGGTCTCGAGATACCTTTTGATTTCATGGAACCAAGGTTGTTCCACTACTTCTTCGGTATTAATCTCATGACAATGCGCAGGTTCATCCATTCGCTCGATGGTGATTTGGGGAGCCTCGTTATCCCAGTTGAGTTTAAACATGGAGGACATTGTGGCTAGAGCATCTGCTAGCTGATTCTCTTCTCGCGGGAAATGCTCGAAGGTAATTTGCTCGAAATGAGGCAACAATGTCAGGACATGTTCTTTGTATGGGATAAGATTAGGATGTTTGGTATCCCACTCTCCTTTGATTTGGATGATGACCAAAGCCGAGTCCCCAAAGACGATCAAAGATTTGATCCCCAAGTCTATAGCATCCTTGAGACCAAAGATGCAAGCTTCATACTCAGCCATGTTGTTTGTGCAACTGAAGTAAAGTCGGGCCGTGAAATGTGTGTGACAACCTTCCGGAGAAATGAGTACTGCGCTGATACCATTTCCAAGTGCATTTGAAGCGCCATCAAAGTACAGGGTCCATCGGGATCCCCTTTCGGGTCCGTCATATGGTCCGCTACCTTCAACGTTGTCCAAATTCATGATGTCCTCATCTGGGAAGTCAAATCTCATGGGTTGATAGTCTTCGATAGCCTGATGAGCCAGATGGTCAGCTAATACACTCCCTTTTATAGCTTTTTGGGTGGTGTACTGGATGTCATACTCGGTCAAGATCATTTGCCATCTAGCTATCCTTCCAGATAAAGCGGGCTTCTCGAAGATATATTTGATAGGGCCCATTTTGGAAATCAACAAGGTAGTATGAGTCAGCATATACTGTCTTAGTCGGCGAGCAGCCCATACCAAAGCGCATCAAGTTTTCTCGAGCAGTGAGTAGCGAGTCTCACAGTCGGTAAACTTTTTGCTAAGGTAATAAATAGCATGCTCTTTTCGACCAGACTCGTCATGCTGGCCCAAAACACACCCCATTGAGTTATCCAAGACGGTCAAATACATGATCAATGGTCTTCCTTCGACGGGTGGCATCAGAATAGGAGGTTCTAGCAAATACTCCTTGATTCTATCAAAAGCAGCTTGGCAGTCGTCGTTCCATTCCACTACCTGATCTTTTTTCAAGAGTTTGAAAATCGGTTCACAGGTAGAAGTCAGATGTGAGATGAATCTGGCAATATAGTTTATGCGCCCCAAGAATCCTCTAACTTCCTTTTCAGTACGGGGAGCAGGCATCTCTTGTATTGCTTTTACTTTTGCAGGATCGACTTCAATGCCTTTGTTGCTTACAATGAATCCCAGGAGTTTACCAGACCTAACTCCAAAAGTGCATTTACTTGGATTCAGCCTGAGCTTGTATTCTTTTAACCTGGCAAACAGCTTCTCTAGATGCTCAAGGTGCTCTTCCTCTGTTTGTGACCGAGCTATCATATCGTCTACGTAAACTTCAATCTCATGATGTATCATGTCATGAAATAAAGCTACCATGGCGCGTTGATAAGTTGCCCCTGCGTTCTTCAGCCCGAACGACATCACTTTGTAACAGAAAGTGCCCCATTGTGTGACAAAAGTCATTTTCTCCATATCCTCGGGAGCCATTTTGATTTGATTGTAGCCCGAGAATCCGTCCATGAAGGAAAACACTTTATGCTAAGCTGTATTGTCGATCAAGATGTCAATATGAGGTAGCGGGAAATCATCTTTAGGGCTGGCCCTATTCAAATCCCGGTAGTCCACACACATCCTGACTTTGCCATCTTTCTTAGGTACCAGCACAATGTTAGCGACCCATTGAGGATAGGACGTAACAGCCAGAAAGCCAGCATCGAATTGCTTCATTACTTCTGCCTTGATCTTTTCAGACATGTCAGGCCTCATTCGGCGAACTTTTTGCTTGATCGATGGACAATCCTCTCTTGTGGGGAGACGGTGAACCACGATGTCTGTGTCTAGACCCGGCATGTCTTCATAGGACCAAGCGAAGATTTCAACATACTCATTCAACAATTGTATCAGGCTTTCCTTGACATTCGGTTTCAAATTGGCACCCACTTGCACCTCCTTCCGGTCTTCCTCGGTCCCTAAGTTGACAGTTTCCAGTGACTCTTCATGCGGTAAGATGGCCCTTTCCTCTTGTTGCAGAAGTCTGGCTAGTTCCCCGGGTACTTCACAACCTTCGTCATCTTCATACTCGGCTAGATTGACCAGATCTTCAGAGTTGTTGGAAGATATAGCAGAATAGTCACCCATGGAATCCGGAGTGGATGGGTACCTGCATTGGTGAGTGTGGGTGTGTGTAAGGGATAGCCATCCTTAAACAAAAAATGCAAAAGGAAAGAAAATGAACATAAGCAGTTTATCAAATGAAAAACGTCCAATGAATCATTAAACATGGCATATGGATATGAAAAATAATCAAAACCCCTTACAAGTGGACCTACATGCCCCGGGCAAGGCATGAGGTGAAAAGATAGTGTACGGATTGTTTGAAAATAAAATATTACAGACCAAATAAGAAATGTTTAACAGATAAATTACTGATGAATAAAAGTGATGGGGACAAAATCCCTAGCTTCCCAATTGCTCAATCCTCCTCCGACAGTTGGATAAATCCACTCTTCAATGTTGCTCTCTTTGTCCTCATCCTCCAAAGCGTTGATTCTGTAGGGAGAAATTTTGACTGGCGCCCTTTCAATCTTCGACCGGCGCGTAGCTTTCTGGCCAGCGGCTGTGAACCCTAATCCGAACTTGTCAGTCTTATGCGGAAAGTCGGGTAACTGCCCCCATGCTGAATTCTTCCCTTCTTTTATTGCGGCCCTTGCATCCTCCAGAGATGCCATCCTGGCCATCTGTCTCGGTGTCTCAGCCGTCAACTTCACTACTGCTATTTCAGGAAGGACTTCCTCGAAATGTTGAAACGGTGTCTCAATGAACTCTCCTTCAACCTCCACATACCGGAAAGAATTTAAGTGGCTAATCATGTACTCTTCTTCGCCATGGACAGTGATGATCTTTCCCTTGACAGGATACTTCAACATCTGATGTAAGGAGGAGGTGACTGCCCCAGCATGGTGTATCCACGGCCTACCCAGCAAGCAAGAGTATGACGGACGGATGTCCATCACATAGAAAGTGGATTTAAACACCTCAGTGCCTATCTTGATGGGAATTTCAACCTCTCCATGGACCATTCTCTTCGAACCATCGAAAGCTCTGACAACAATATCACTCGGCTTCAATTCCAACCCTTCACAATCTAGTCGGTCCAAGGCCTTTTTAGGCAAAACATTCAGCGACGAACCGGTATCAACCAAAACATGTGCAAGAGTGGTTCCGCGACACTCGATTGAAATATGCAAAGCATCATTGTGGTTTCTGCCTTTAGGGGTTAGGTCGGCATCAGAAAAACCTAGTCCATTGTCCGCAGTCAGGCTAGCCACGCAATTTTGAAATTGATCCGCAGAGGTTTCCTGGGGCACATGGGCTGCCTTCAGGAATTTTATCAAAGCTTTAGCGTGCGCTTCCGAGCAAAGTAGTAGTGCCAGCATGGAGATCTTTGAGGGGGTTTGCCCCAGTTGTTCTACCACATCGTAATCACTCCTCTTGATTATCTTCAAGATCTCATCCATTTCCTTCTTGGAGGTTTCCGGGATAACCAAGGGTTGAGCCCTCGTCCTGACGGGCCCATCTTGGATTCCCTTACCTTTGTCAGCAGCGGTAGGAGAGACAGTACTAGGAACAACAATGTCTTCAATCAGAGGGGTTCTAGCAGAAAGTTTTATTGGTGCAGGGATGTCTTCGTTAGCTGATGAGGGTCCAAAGACTGCTCTTGGAGGGGCAATCTCTGGAGAAAATATTCTCCCGCTCCTGGTGATTTTGCTGGTGCCCGCAATGTTACTAATGCTGGCTTCTTCATCATCCGAACTTTCTTCAATTACTTCGATTTGCTTGATACCATGGTAGTAGATGTCACCGCCATAGTTCCAAGGTATCGACTTCTCAGAAACATAGGGAACAGGCCCTGGCATTGTTATCTTCAAAGGAACAGATTTTGCAGCTGGTGTAATCTTAACAGGCTTTTTGACGGCCTTGGAAAGATTGGCGTGAATGGTTATGATTGAGACATCTTCAGTATGAACTGGAACAGCAGAAACTTTTTCAAACAAAATTTGTCGACTATCCATAAGGCCTTGGATGCCTTTCTTCAGTAGCGGACAATCAAACGGCAGAGAGAAGCAACAATAGCAGTCTTCCTTACATCCCGGAAAGATCCCGGCCCTCAACAGATTCAACTTAATGGTTAACAGTGGAGTAGTCAGATCACTGACATCAGCAACATACAAATCTTCTTCAATGGCATTGACATTTCCGCCGTGCTTTGGCATAGGTGCAGATATCACATTAGGCTTCTCTGGAGCATCAAACTCTACCTCCTTAGCCTCTATCAGGTCTTGGATTTTATGCTTGAGTGCCCAACAATCATTGGTGTCGTGTCCAACACTGTCTGAATGGTAGGCGCATTTAGCATTGGCATGATAATGCGGAGAGGACGTATTCACATTCTTTGGCGCCTCCTTGATGGTGGCAAGATTCAACTTCAATAGATGGGGAAGCACTTGCGCTGGAGTCATATTAATACGGGTGAACTGCCGTTGTGTCCGTTCCACTCGTTGCTGATTTGGTCTGGACTGGTTATAGCGAGGCTGCTCACTTGGAGTGTTTTGAATCATTACGGCCCCCACAGTTGGCCGACACTCCGTCTTCCCTGCTCTTCTCTGAGAATATACCACAGCTGTTTCCTTCTTAAAAGGTTTCTTCTCAACACTTGCAGCAACACCCTTCTGAATCTTTCCTGACTTGATGCCAGCTTCTATTCTTTCGCCTGTTAAGATCAAATCGGTAAACCCCGCGGAAGAGTTACCAATTAGATGATTGAAAAATGGCCCAGATAGGGTCCCAAGAAACATATCAACGAGCTCACGATCGGTTAAAGGAGGCTGCACCCTGCCATCCAAATCCCTCCATTTTTGTGCATATTCTTTGAATCCCTCACTTGTTCCTAGTGACATACCCTAAAGTTGGGTACGAGTAGGAGCAAGATCAGAATTATACTGGTATTGTTTGTAGAAAGCGGTGGCCAAATCTTCCCAATTTCTGACACTGGTTCCTTCTAGCTGATAAAACCACTCCAACTGAGCTCCCGACAGGCTGTCTTGAAAGAAATGAATCCAGAGGTTTTTATCTGCCGTATAGGGTTGAATCTTTCTCACGTAGGACCTGAGATGCATTTTGGGGCAGGACAGCCCATCATACCTCACAAACACTGGCACTTTGAATTTTGGGGGAATCACAATCCCGGCCACCAAGCCCAAGTCTTCAAAATCCAAACCCGGTACTCTTTGTAGTTCCATGGCAGCCAACCTGTCTTCTAAACCCTTGTATTTATCATCAGCTGGAGGGTATTGCTGGTCAGAATAATCTTCATCCTCTTCAACCTCTTCTTCCTCCGCATCAGACTCGGAAGGCACCGCAACTCCATCTCTTTTACTAGTCCCTTCATCAGAAGTAGGAAGAAATTCAAGCACTCTCCGAGCTTCTCTGTCAAATCTTCTCCCCAAAGTAGCCACCCCAATCCTCTTTTTCTTCTTCTTCACTGGGTCCTTATTCCCCAATTGAGTCTTGATATCCTCCTGACTTTTAACCAAGGTCATCAGGAGTTGCTGGAATTGTGCATTCTGAGCTTGTAGGTCTTTGACTGTTTGCTCGAGATCCATCCTACTGAAATAAACAGCAGACAGATAAGGAAACCTGGAGTGAGACCTGCTTATGCACATGATGAATGGTATGCTGATGTATGCAATGCATTCAAGGATTTAGAACATTCAAAATTGTTTCAGACAAAGAAGAACGCACGTCATATTAATAAGAAGAAATTTGTTAGTACATAAATGCCCCATGGGCCAAATATTACAAAATAAACTTCTTAAGGCAGAAAGACATTGCGCATCCTCTTTGGTGCGATGTAGGTGTTGAGGACCTCTTGCTCGTGGAGTCGGCGGGTAAGCTCTAGAACCTTCTTTTCACTGGCGTAGAAGCTAGCTTCAAAAGTATTCCGTTCCTCCTTGAGCTGAATCCAACTTTTCTACATTTCTTCCCACGATGTAGGAATGTCTGGATGTAGGATGGTGTAGGGGACCTCTCCTTCATTGACGGGCTCTTTAATCACTGGGAGTACATGAGGATAAGGCATCATTAGACTTTGGGCTCGGTCTCGTACCCACTTGAGATAGGGCTCAAGAGGGATGGAGTTCTTGTGTCCCAGAGTCTTGCTATCAACCTTGTTGAGTTTTCCCCAAGCTCTGATGAATCTTTGGAGAAGTCCTTGCGCATCGTTGTCGAAGTCAAAAACTAGGCTAGGAATCAACATATCATGAGGGCCATCCCTCCGTGAATATCCAAATTGCCTCAAAGCTAGGCAAGGGTTGTAGGCGATACCTCCCCTAATTCCAAGTAAAGGAACATTAGGAAACTCTCCGCAACGATCGATGATGATGACATTTTCTCTGGACCGAGAACACCAATGCACATCAGAATGAGTAAGAGTCATCAACCGTTGGGACCACCTTGAGCCTTGGTCATTCTTCAAGATAGATTGTGGAAGGTGCGAAATAAACCACCTTGCAAGGATAGTAGTACAGCACATGAGAACACCTCTTTTCCTCATTGTTCGTGTGTAAAATGAGTGGAGGATGTCCCCAAGCAACGTTGGTATTGGATTTCTGGACAAGAAGATTTTGACGGCGTTGACATCTACCAATTGGTCAGGATTTGGGAACAAGACCAACCCGTAGATAAGGAGTGCCACAATTTCTTCAAAGGCTTGTAGGTCCAATGAGTTCCAACATTCTTGTGCCTTCTCAAACAAGAACTTTGCTAAGAACCCTTTGATGCTGCTTCTGGTTTCCCAATGCCCCTTGATGTCGGATGGTTGTAGATGTAATTCTCGAGCAACATCTTCCGGCTTTGGTTCCTTTTCCGTACCGTTAAAGGGTAGTTGATTAAGGATAGGAATTCTTAGGAGTTGAGAAAATTCCTCCAAAGTGGGTACCAACTGATAATCAGGGAAAGTGAAACAGTGGTGAAGAGGGTCAAAGAACTGGAATAGCACTTTCATCATGTCTTCTTCAATGTTGGTGTTGACTAGGCTGAGCAGTCTACCATGTCTTTCACTGAAGGATGAGTTTTCCGGAATTCTTGAGGCGAGCTCCTTGAGTTGAGGAGAGATTCTCACAAGGTTGACTTGAATGGTATTCCTGCGAGGAATTTCCATGTCCTACAAAACAAGAACAAAGATGAAGATCCAAAAACCCTTGAAATGGTTAGTGAATGCATATGATGTTTTATGATGTTCATGATGTATGCGCAAAACATATGTACAAGCAAATCACACCAAACCCTAGTTTCAGGCTTGCATGGGGTTTCATAGGTAAGTACCCTCTTGAGTGTAGCTGGCTTAAAAACCTGTCCTATAAATAGTAACCGGGTTCTAAGGAGCTCAATATCATTGGATTGTTTTCAATATTCATTGTTTTGGTTTAGCCACTTAACTAGCGACCAAAATATTCCAAGAAAACAACCCTCAATGAGTGTAGTATCGAGTATCTACCAACTTCGGACTGCACCAAAGCCGGTCATCTCACTACCCCTAATAAAAGGCCAAGACGGTCAAGTAAGGTTCTAGGTCATTAGTGCTTAGTGACATCACTCAGCGGCCCCGTACTCTCCTTGATTGAACTCAAGGGTTACCGGTACTCACAAATATGTCGCACTAATATAGCTATTGCTTCGACCGTGTCGGTATACCCCGCACAGTTTCCACAACGTATTGCTATCTATGAATGTTTCCCAAAATCCGGGTGTAGGATTGTAAACCCAAACAATAGAGCCAAGATATAAAGCAAACAATTCAAACAATTTGTCATGCAAGAGGGTGATCTAAGCCCTAAGGTTACTCCACTTATAAAATTCTCCCCAGCAGAGTCGCCAGTTCAGTGATACGGTGGGAGAACTGACTAGGGTTTTGCGTTTGTTTTCGCAAATGTTTCGGTTGAGCAAGAGTCGCCACCGACTTTTTATTTTATCCTAAGGAAAGGTTTAAAAAGCACAGCAAAAAACTTTGAGATTTTTCTTGGGTTCGGGGAGTAGATTATAGAAAGGGAAGGTATTAGCACCCTTTCTATCCATGGTTATCCATGGGCTCTTAGGTACTTGCTTAGATCAACTTGCCTTGGTTTTCAATTGTTTGAAATGGTGCTTGATGTGTGGTTTTGAAAATGTTTTGAAAAGATGCCTTGTATAGGCTACCCTTGTAACAATTCTTTACTCGAATGTTTTACAAAAGGTGTTTTGTCTTTTGAAAAGATGTTTCAAGGTTTTTGAAAGTTTGTTTTGAATGTGTTTGTGAAGTATGGTTTGAAATTAGGCAAGTGTTTTCTTTGCAAATTGACAAGTACTTAAGAGTTATCTACCCTAAAGTTTTCTCAAGGATTTTTGTTATGTTTCAAACCTTTTGACAATTTTGTTCCACCATTGCATTTGGTGGACAATCTTGTCTTAGGAGGTGGAAGGGACGGGCGCGGGTCATCGTTTAGACCATAATTGCAATAGTGTTAAATGTCTTTAGGCAATTTTTCTTTAAAAAGGGACTTGATCATTCATTTAAGCAACATTTTGAGGGACTATGATCATTTGATTGTTTGTTTTACCCAAAGAATTTCAACATGCAATATGGCCCAATTATTTGAAGGCAACAAAGTGGAATACCCTAGGGGTGTAAGTGTGAAATGTGTTGTCCATTTTTCATGCTTTTTTGTCTTGAGATTAGGTCAAACTAATTTGTTCGTTTTATTCGCATACAAACCCTAACTCTAGCATAGTATATTTAGAAAGCGATAAAGTGCGAAATTTAAATTCCTACACTATTACAACACAATAATATGGGGAGGGGGGTACAATGTTTCAAATGGGGTATATTTAGACAAGAATTTAAACCTAACTATTACATCATTTTCTTTGAATATTTACAAGACAAATAATTTGCACAATTAAATGGAAATTGAAATAAATATGCAAAATGTCAAAAGAATTTTCATGTGTATGAAAAAAAAAAGAATATTATTTATGTGAAATAAAAAGGGAAATAAAAAGGTATTATTTTTTGGAGTATTTTCAAATTTAGGGCAAAACCCTAATTTTAATCAAAATGGTATTAGTTATTTAATATTTGTAATATTTACTATTTATATACAAAAATAAAATATAATATGGTATATTTGTAAAAAAGGTATTTTTTAGTATTAAATATTAAAAAAATAAAATATGTACATTTTTTGGTATTTATATCCTAAGTGTGATAATATATACCTATTTATTTATATTATTTACAAAATATGTATTATATATATTAATTAATAATATTTAATATTTAAATAAAAAAGTATTTTTCTATGAAATATTTTCAGGAAGCAAAAATAAGATAAAAGTGTATAGAATATATTTGTGCTATTTTAATAGTTTAAACAAAAAGTATATATTTATTTATTTATGTGCAAACTAAGAGAAAAAATCAAATAAATACCTAATAAATTCAAAAATGATGAGAAAAATATTTTTATATTTTTAATATGCTGAGAAAAAATAAATGAGTCAATTAAAAAAAGAAAAAGTCAAAAAACATTAAAAATAAAGCAAATGGGCTCAGGGGGTGCAAAACCAAAAAGGTGGTGTGAAAAGAAAACACAAAGCAAGCCCAGCCCAATGCCACCTTTCTTCAACCTATGAACTGTGTCATTCAAAAAACGTGCGCCCTGTTCTTGATCTTCTAACTCCTGATTCCTGGCTTATTAATGAAAACTCATAACATAAAAAATGTTCAGCATCAAGAGACGAATTCAACCATATGCAGAACTTGATCTAACTCTCTAAGATGAGGGAGAATTTCTTCTCCCCCAAATCCTAACCTAGATTTTATGCCATTTTCAAACCTTAAATTCTCACAGCTCAAGCAAAAGAAATGAAAAGTAAAAACATGTACATGTTCAGTGGCATGAGTAGAACATTGTTTATTCACAAACTTAGAGCTAATGATGCTTGATAAGAGAGATAGAAGTTCACCAAGATACCTGTTCAGCTGAAGTTCTATCTGGCAATGAGGGAGCTTTCAGTGCAAGGTGATGATTGGAAAAGCTTCCTTGAGGTCCAGGGATGCTATTCCAATGTTTACTTTGTCTTGAAAGCTTTTGAATCGTGCTAGAGCACTTCACCTGCAAAACAAGAAACTGAAAATGGTGGAAGTGGTTACAGGGATTACAGGTCGTGTTTCAAGTCATGGTTAGCTTGCATAGATGCTAGGGAATGTATGTGAACTGGTTTGGGCAAGAGAGCTTGAGGGAAATGGAAGATGGCACTCAAACTGCAGGCCTGACCCTGTTTTTGCAGTTTGAAGATGATTCTGAGATTGGGAGTGTATGAGAGGTGTTAGGGTCGTGCAATAGCTTGGTTGAGATGTCTTGAGTGTGTTTCACAAGTTCACTTAAGGGTTTGTAAGCTGATATGAGAGTTGGTTTGAGTTATGATGTGTTTCTTACACTTTAAGCAAGCCATGGTTACTTTTTGCCTCTAGCCTGTACAGGCCCTCATACTATGCTGCATAATCCCTCCTTGATCAGTGTGATTAACATATAAACTTGTGCCAATTAGATATGGACTGTACTTCTTGGATTTGTAATTGGACATAAAGCTACCTTTTGCAAAAATGGAAGAAATGCTTTATCTATTTTGGGATTAATCCTTTATGCAATGCTAGAACACAAAGAACATGGCTTTGGCACAAAGAATATGCATTAAATTTATGAGTGTTGGATGGTTTAAGGACCTGTAATCAAGATATGCAAGCTGAGATTGAAATGCATAGTGTTATGAACATGTACATGGCCAAGAACAAAAGTGACTTTTTCCCATTTTGCAAAATTCGATTCTCCCTAACCATGAGGTTGTTTGAGAAGTTCTTTGACATTTTGGAAATCTTGGAATGTGTACTACAATCCATCTTTGAAATGCAATTTGAAATTCCAAGTGGAAGTGTATGGAAAATGGCCTTGAAGTTGGGTAGAAAACCTTGTCAAAATAGGTTAAAATTTCACTAAGTTAAGAATGGTTTAGTGCCTTTATTCAAAAATTTGTAACTTGATATACAAGCCTCAAATGGGAAAACTTTGTGAATCAAAGTTGTAGATTATGCAACAAGCTACAACTTTCATGTTTTGACTTTTGTTTGAATCCAAATGGATCTTGGTGAAAAAGTGGGGCAAAGTTGGGAAAAAATTAGGGTTTTTTATAACTTAGAAAAATTCTAAGTTATGAAAAATTCTAATTTCTAACCCTAATTTGCATTTTGTGATTTCTTGGTGAACAAGTTTCATGATTTGGCATGTTTTGATGAAAAATGAATCTTGACTCTTGATTTTGACCAAAAAGTCAAAGTTTGACTTTTCAGTATACAGTCAAAATTGATCAATTGACTGGGAAATTCAACTGTCAATCTTGTGTACTTGGGATCTTTTGAGTTTGTTGAGCATGTCAAGATAATCCCATGGGGTCCTTGAGTCCATATATGAGCTTGGCTTGCCATTGGCTAGGTCAAACAGTCAAAAATTGCCTTTGTGCAGTCAAAACCCTAAAAATGACCATTTTGTCCTTTTGGTGATCTGATCAAATTTCTTATGGAATTGTGATCCAAACTTGATCAAATGGTCCATATGAGTTCATAATGTTGATGTGGGTCAATTTTCATGAGGTTTGACTGTCAATTGGCCACAATTGACTTTTTCTCCAATACAGCTGATTTCTAGGTCAACTGTCCAATTGACTGAGCAAAACTTGGAATCAAAGCTTGAAACTTGGTATGGATAAACTTGGGAGTTTAATATGAAGCATGAAAGTCATTTTAGGCATTTTAGGTCAAAACATCTTGGTGCAAACACAAACCCTAATTTGGGTCAATAGTGCAAGGAGAGGTCTTGAGCAGATGAAACCCTAACTGGATCTTGGGCTTCAAAGGTTTTGTGATGAGAAATCATTGAGAAATGGGAGGGAAAATTTTGGGGTACAACAGTTAGGTTTATTATAAATAGCATACTAGTCTCTCATCATTGCATACTGCAAATCCTAATTTTGGGTGAGAGAGGTTATTTGTTATTTATGAGTACTTGTAATCTGATTTAAAAAGAAAGTAAAGAATAACAGTTATAACCAATCCTTGTTGCTCTTCGTGTTTTTTTTTCATCCTTTCTACCCTTGTGTGTTGCTTGATCATAAAGAAACAATTTATACTTTGTTTCCAAGGCATCATTTTCACAACAAATTGGTGCAGTGAGCATGGAGAAGATTCCTTAAAAAAAGTATGAGATTGAAAAGTTCACCGGAGTGAACGATTTTGGTATGTGGCGTTTGAGGATGAAAGCCCTACTGGTTCAACAGGGTTGTTTGGAAGCGTTGAAGGGAACAGCGGACATGGATGTTGCATTAACAGAAAAAGAAAAGACGCCCATGATAGAGAGAGCCCACCGCGCAATCTTGTTGAGCCTTGGTGATAAGGTTCTTCAGTAGGTATCTAAGGAGACGACGACATCAAGTTATGGGTGAAACTTGAAAAAATTTACATGACCAAATCACTGGTAAATTAACTCTACCTGAAGCAAGCTTTGTATTCATTAAAGATGATTGAAGACAAAGTGTTAGCTGAGAAGTTGGATATGTTCAACAAGCTGATTCTTGATATTGAAAATATTGATGTGAAGATCTATGATGAAGATCAAGCATTTTTGGTATTGTGTGTGTTGCCCAGAACACATGTTCACTTCAAAGAAACTCTCTTGTATGGAAGGGAGTCCCTGACCTTTAAAGATGTTCAATCAGCCTTGTATTCTAAGGACTTGACCGAACAAAAGGAGCATAAACTTTCTCTGGTTGGTGAAGGTTTGGCCGTTAAGGGAAAATTCTCTCGAAAGGATGGCAAGTTCAACAAGAAGAAAGATAAAAGTCAGAAGAAGTCTTATAGTGGCAAAGCATCTGGTATTCAATGTTATCATTGTAAGAAGGAGGGTCACAAAAGAAAGGTGTGCCCTGAATGCCTTAAAGATCATGAAGGTAGGCGTAATGGCAATGCAACCATTTTTCAAGTTGATTTCGACTCATATGATATTCTTATGGTTTCAAGCAGCATTTCAAGAAAAGAGTGGATTATGGATTCAGGTCGCACTTGGCACATGACTCCAAGATGGTGGATCAAGATGGTGGATCTATATTGCTGGGAATCAACAAAACTAGCAAGATTGGAGGTGTTGGATCTATGAGATTCAAGCTCCATGATGAGTCGATACGGTTATTAACTGAAGTAAGGTATGTACCTGTTTTGAAGATAAAAATAATTTCTCTTGGTGAAATCGACAACAAAGGATATGTTTTCCAAGGAGAGAAAAGTATCCTAAGAGTCATGAAGGGGTCGAAGAAATTCTTAAGAGGCGTGAAGAAACAAGGCTTGTATACCCTTGAGGCTGAAGTTGAAACTGGTTCGACAAATGTTGCATCCATGAAACCTTTGTCGAAGACATAAATCTGGCACATGAGATTGGGCCATGTCAGTGAAAGGGGTCTGGTTGAATTGGGGAAACAAAATTTTCTTGGTAGAGACAAAGTCGAATATCTGAAGTTTTATGAACCATGTGTAGTAGGAAAATCTTGCAGAGTGAAGTTCAACAAAGGCAAACAAAGAACACATGGATCCCTTTATTACATCCATGTTGATCTTTGGGGGCCTGCAAGGTGTCTATCACATTCAGGAGCAAGAAATTTTCTATCCATAGTAGAAAATTATTCTAGAAATTTATGGGTATTCATCCAGAAGACTAAGGATGACACCTTTGAGAGTTTCAAAAGTTGGAAGACCCTGGTTGAAAATCAGACTGGAGGAAAGGTCCAGAGGATGAGAACTGACAATGGCCTTGAATTTTGCAATGAGGCTTTCAACAAATTTATTGTTTCCTCTAGTATTACAAGGAACAAAACTATTTGTGATACTGTGGTAGAACCGACTGTTTGATGTTGGTTTGTGTTTTTTGTTCGTAAATGTCGCGGTAAGCAAGAGTCGCCATCGACTTTTATTTTATCCAATCGGAAAGGAAAAAAGTACAAAAAAAAAATCCTTTTTTCAAGATATTCTAAGTACTCTATCCATGGTTTTCCATGGGCTCTTAGGTACTTGCTCATCTTTTGAAAATTGCCTGTGTATGTGCTTTGGTTTTTGAAAAAGTTTGACTTCGTGATAACCCATATATCAGTCCTCAAAGGTGTGATGAAGTTTGTTTTGAAAGTTTGTTTGAAAAGTGTAAGTGTGAAATGTTTTTGATTTGAGCAAGTACCTACTAGAATCTACCTACTCGAAAAAAAAGATCGTTTCTATTCTTGTTTCCTTTAGACAACGCTATCCCACTATTGAGAAATAGGTAGCACCGTTGTTGGAGTTGTAAGGGTCAATTCGAAAGGGACGTACAATCACTAAAGCAATATTAGGGCGTCTTAGTAAGAACCCTAGAGTCTTAAGATCATATTCGAGGCAACATTTCCGAGGCAACATCCGAACGGGACATTTGATCTTTTTTAGACAGAAGGGTAACCACTAAAGTGTCCTATACTTAATGATTGTTTACCGAAGACAACCGAAGTGAGAGTATACCCTAAGAGTGATATGTGCGAGTGATTGGTTTCAATTATTTAATCTTTACACATTAGGTTTTTCTAACCGTATTAATTTGTCATGCATTCTTGTCATACAATCCTATTAGCATACATCTAAACAGTTAAGTATTTGCAGAAATTAAAAAAATGCAAGAAAGTAAATCTACGCTATTACAAGGCTTCGGGGAGGGGGATTAATTACATAGCCAAAAACCTGGGGAAAAAGCGATAAATAAAAGCCATAAATTAAACTATTACAAACCAGTGAGCAGTTACAAAAATATTGGCAAAAATAATAAACGCGCGGAGAATTAAATACGAAGCAACTAGGGTTTTGACCCTTGACCAAACCTATTGATGATTGATTAAAAAATGTTTTTGTCATGTTTTAAGAAAATAATGAAATAGTTAAATTAAAGGAAAATCCTAATTCTAATTAATTTTAAGTTAAGAAAAAAATTGATTCAATCTAAAAACCTATTTTTGTATTTTTATTTATTTGAGAAAAATAAAAGAATCAAATCTAGAATTTAACCTAATTTCTATTTGATTTTATTTATAAATAAAACAAGTTAAAATTGCCCTAAGTTTAAATTACATTAAATTAAATTAACAAAATTAATTTTGATAAAAAAAACTAATTCTAATTTTTTGATTTCTTGATTTTATGATTTTATGAAAAGTAGTAATTAATTGTCAATTAAAATAAATAAAAGAAATATTAAAAAGAGTAAAAATAAATAATAAAAAGGAAAAGATGGGCCCGATAGCATTGCTGAAGAGGGGGTATGTTGTTGAATTCATCCAGGCCCAAATAGCTCAAGCCCAGTCCTGCATCTGATCTGGTACTGCTCTTCTGATGGTCCACAATACACCTGCGTGTATGAGACGTTGGATTTGAATCAGGGACGGTTTACTGGCTGGATCTTGTGAGCGTATAGTATAGGCCTGGGCGTGAGATGCATGGAATTTGCGTGAGATAAATAATAAAAAACATGAAAATGTTTGGAACTGGGATCGAATCCAGGTCCTTCCTCTCATATACCTCTGTATGGACCATCTACGCTGGCTATTCAATTATGAATATAATTACACAAATAAAAGATATAAAAAACAAGGCCATTAAGTCCAGACAGCAAAATTAATTGATTCAGCAACTTAAGGGACCAATTAAAACACGAGAAAGGGCCATACATGCATATGTCGGAGTCAGCTGGGGTCAACAATGTCGGAGTCAACTGGGGTCAACGACGTCGGAGCTGTGCTCCGGTCGTCTTCTCCGACCCACCCAAACATCCAAACCTGCAAAATACGAGGATTAAGAATCCCAAAAAGATCCTAACCCCCTTGAAATTTTCCCAAGAATCCGAATATGGCCTTAGTTTCGCCTGAAAGTGCTTGTATCACAGTGTCTGTTCCATGGCTGTTTTAAAGCCCTAGCAATGGAAATCTCTTAAATTTGCATCCATACTCTCATGTTTCACGATAAAAAGGATCAAAATAATGATATGAGCATCAATATGTAATGAAAACTGATTTATATTGTGTCTTTGAAAAGTTTTATATTTTAACTTTACCATAAATCGGAGATGTTTGGCTCGAGCATTTGAAGGGGTTACCAGCCTGGAGATTAACGAGGATGGATTCCAGACACCTTCAGGAGTATGATAGAAGGCTTAGGTTGGGCGAAAATTTCTTGGATCGTGTGGTATTTGCTTGCATTTTTTTTTGAGAAAATTTGAACACTTTTAGGTTTTAGTGAGGTAGCTATGTGTGTGTTCCTCTTCCTCCCTAGGGTTAGCATCATTTGTTTATATATTAGGCAAAAATTAGGTTAACATTTGTGGAGCAAATCAAAAGAGATATGGAGTTTTTAATTTTGCTTCAAATCTTTCTATTTTCAAATATTTCCTTCCCTTTCATAGCATGGCACGATTTTCTTGTCTATTTTCAGCATATTTGATCCATCATTTAATGCAAAAATCAAATCAAAGCAAATCCACATTATTTATTTAATTTAATTTGATTTTTTTAATGATTGAAACCAAATTAAATCAAATAAATAAGACAATAATGCATGGATGGTTTTATGGGTCGTGTACCACATTATAATTGAGGTGCAAACATAAAATGTTGGATCCATTTAGTAAAAAAAGCAATTTTGAGCACATTTGACTTTTGGCAATTTTGCAAAAATGGTCAACTTGGCCAATGCATAACTCTCTCAATTTTAACCCTAGAGAGGTGTTCTTAGACTTTTTAGAAAGATTAGGTTGTCTTATAAACAACCCTTTTTCTTTCATCTCAATTGAGTCTTCCATGTTCATGTATGAAGCTTTGACCCAAAAGGTGTTTTTGTTGACTTTCCAAAATGACCTATAATGTCAAAATTCATATCTTTTTGTGAGTGCATATTTTGAACTTGGGAGCTGAAGATGAATTGTAGGGAATTGCATCCTCTTAAAAATGAGCTTTGGATGGGTCATTTATGGTAAAGTATGAGAAAGTTATGCCTAGTCAAAGTTGAGTTGACTTTTCCTTCAAAACCCTAATTTAGCAACTTTTTGGGTTTTGATGAATTATGAGAAATCCTTGAGGAATAATGATAAACCCTTGATCAAATGATGAATAATACTTCAAAATGAGGCTGTTGACCAAAAATCTTGATATTTGACTTTATGTGGGCCATAGTTGAATTCTGACCTAGCACAGTTGATTTTCAGGCATTTAGGTAATTGACTGAGCAAACTTCCTCTGCAAGACTTGAAACATGGCATGGATGATCTTGAGAACATATTAAGACAATGGTGTGAATTTTAGACCTTTGTGGTTCATATATCCTGATGAAAAATGAAACCATAATTTAGGATAGACTGCCTTAGGAGAGAGTTTGTGTGGTCAACTCTTGAACTTCCTTGAGCAATTTGGGGACCTCACTTGACATTTGTTGGGAAATATGGGAGGGAAAATTTTAGGGTACAACAGTTGCCCCTGTTCAATCTTCTTAAACCTGAGGATGTAGATTGGCTCGTCTGCCTTTCGTGATCTGAAGGTGGAAGATGATTGAATAATAGAGTGCCTAGAAATTTGCACTCGCATGAAGTGATACTTGATTTATGATATCGAAAATGGGCTTACAGATGCCATTTGGAAGTTGAGGATTGAAGATTGTCAGGTACGGGCTTAAAGATTCCATCCTAATAGGTGTCGATCGCATAAGAGATTCCTTCGCGAGATCCTGTATACCTGTTGTTGAGGAAGATTTCGTTGGGGAATGCTGGTCTCTGTCTTGGGAGAAATAGAGTTTTAGGAGCTTCAGTTATTTGTTACTCTACTGGGGAATAATTCCAGTTTGGGAAGCGGAAGTGAACTGTGTGTTTGATTGGGGTATATGTTGCACTACGACTTTCTAAGGAAATGTGAAATTAATTGTGTTTGATTGGGTCCCGGTCTTATAGTGTCGTGGACTGTTGTCTAGAGATAAGAGAGGAAGAACCCAGATAGTAAGGTTATAAGAAGGAACTTGGATGGTAGGGTTACTTCGATATGAAAGCCTGGCCAGTAGGGCTGTGAGAAGGAATCTGGATAGTAGGGTTACTTCGATATGAAAGCCTGGATAGTAGGGCTGTGAGAAGGAACTTGGACAATAAGGTTACTTCAAAATGAAAGCCTGGATAGTAGGGCTGTTAGAAGGAACCTGGATAGTCGGGTTACTTCGAAATGAAAGCCTGGATAGTAGGGCTGTGAGAAGGAACCTGGATAGTCGGGTTACTTCAAAATGAAAACCTGGATAGTAGGGTTGTGAGAAGGAACCTGGATAGTAGGGTTACTTCGAAATGAAAGCCTGGATAGTAAGGCTGTGAGAAGGAACCTGGATAGTAGGGTTACTTTGATATGAAATCCTGGATTGTAGGGCTGTGAGAAGGAACCTGGATAGTAGGGTTACTTCGATATGAAAGCCAGGATAGTAGGGCTGTGAGTAGGAACCTGGATAGTAGGGTTACTTCGATATGAAATCCTGGATAGTAGGGTTACTTCGATATGAAATCCTGGATAGTAGGGTTGTGAAAAGGAACCTGGATAGTAGGGTTACTTCGAAATGAAAGCCTGGATAATAGGGCTGTGAGAAGGAACCTGGATAGTAGGGTTACTTCGATATAAAAGCCTGGATAGTAGGGTTGTGAGAAGGAACCTGGATAGTAGGGTTGCTTTGATATGAAAGTCGGGATAATAGGGCTGTAAGAAGGAACCTGGATAGTAGGTTACTTCGATATGAAAGTCGGGATAGTAAGGCTTCTTTAGAATGAGTTTGGGTAAAACTGCAGAGGGAACCTGGGTAAGGTTGTTCTTTTCGCGCTGATGATTACTCTGTTTAGCTTTGAGTGTTGATCATGGACCTGCAGGAAATTGTTGATAATAAATGTCTTTCCTGAAAGAAATACAGGGTTAGTTATGTGCGATGCATGAGATGCATTGTATAATTACGTTCTTAAAATAAATGAGACTATGTTATATGTGATGTATGCACATGTCATGATGTATGAACATGAAATGCTGACATAATAATCTGAGTCGGGAAAATGAATCCCTGACTGCTATTTGGAGAGTATGAGAAATGGTATTCTTGACTGCTGTAAAAACCATAATTCCTCTATTTCTGTTGGGGATGGTGAACAAAGATGATTGTGCTGATGATTTTCCCCTTGGATGGTAAATATTCTGCCGGACGAGACTCTGTCTGAGGATAACTCTACGGGGAATAACTCTGTTGGAGAGGAGATACTCTGTTGATAGATCTGCTGACTTGGAGAAATAACTCAGTTGGGGATGAATTTCCATTGCTGGTGATAATGAATTCTGTTGGTGACTGAATTGCTTCTTGTGAGAGAAATAAACTTTGCTTGGGGAAAAAATTTACCAACTCACTCGCGATTGTGAACCTTAGCTGGGGAGAGTTATGTCCTGTTTGGAAAAGCTAACACCACTGTCTGTGGATACCTTTTACTCTGTGGGGAGTGTATGTACCATTAGTCATATTCTCAAGCTGGCTCTATCCCGGCACCTGATGGGCAGAGTAACTGTAAGGTTTGGGCACTTCTTGTTTTTCCTTGTGCATAGAATTACGAGTAATTGTCTTTTGTTTTTTATGTAAATATTTATGAGCAACAATTATTCTCAAATGCACATATCTAAAATAAACCATTGGACGTTCTAGCAAAACAAAATAAGAAAAATAAAATAAATCAAAGCTTTGTGAAAATGAATTGTATTGATTTTGAAGTTGGCCTATAATAGGCGTTTTGTACAAAGAGGCGGACGTCCTAGTAAGAGAACACCGCCGAAAGACAGAAATTATACAATTTATGTGAAAGAAAGAAAAACAGCTATGTGAAACGACCCCATTGGGTTCCAACTCTGCTATTGCCTTTATATCTTCAAGCGTCTCATCACATTGCTACTTAGCCGAAGGTGGATCAGATTGATTGGCGTCGTCAAAGCTTGATAGTCGATACCGAAGTCTGGTTGCAAGATGATCCAATGAGACATAGTGTTACGCTTTAATCCCTAATTTTTTCCTGGACCACCCTTTCGGGTTTTCAGTCCACCGGGATACCCTTTTTTGCCCAAGTCGCCTTTTCAGGTTTTCGACTTTCCGAGTGTACATTCTTTTCATTTTCATCCCTTACTTTTTCCCGAACCCTTTTGGTTCGCCGAGAAACCCTTATTTTTGCCTAGGCCAGTCAACCTAGCGAGTCTTTGATTATGTGTAGTATCTTTTCACTATGTCTGCATTGACGGGGTGAGGCAGGTCGTCACCATCCATGGTGGCTAGAATCATAGCTCCTCCCGAGAAAATGTTCTTAACCACAAATGGCCCTTCTATGTGGGGGTCCATTTTCCCCTGGGATCACCTTGCGGTAGTATGATGCGTTTGATCACTAAATCCTCGACTTGATATTCTTGACGTCTAACTTTCTTGTTAAAAGCCTTGATCATTCGCTTTTGATACGTATGACCATGACAAATAGCAGTAAGTCTCTTTTCATCCATTAGATTCAGCTGATCAAGTCGAGTTTAGATCTAGTCGTCTTCGTTCAAACCCGCATCCTTCATAATCCTGAGAGAGGGAATCTGGACTTTGATGGGTAGGACTGCCTCCATGCCATATACCAAAGAGTAAGGTGTTGCCCCTGTCGACGTCCGTGCTGAGGTACGGTACCCATGAAGAGCGAATGGTAACATCTCATGCCAGTCTTTGTATGTCACTGTCATCTTCTGCACAATCTTCTTGATGTTCTTGTGAGCCGCTTCGACATCCCCATTCATCTTCGGTCGGTAGGTAGAAGAGTTATGATGCTGAATCTTGAACTGCTTGCAGAGCTCGATGATCATTGTGTTATTGAGATTTGTACCATTGTCAGTGATAATTCTCTCTGGGACACCATATTGACAGATCAGATTGTGTCGGATAAACCGCACCACGACGTTCTTGGTTACTGTAGCAAAGGAAGCTGCCTCAACCCACTTTGTAAAATAATCAATGGTTACCAGAATGAAGCGATGCACATTAGACGTAGTGGGTCTGATCTCGCCAATCATGTTGATGCCCTATATTGCAAAGGGCCAAGGAGCTGTCAAAACATTCAGGGGAACTGGAGGCACATGCACCTTATCAGCATAGACTTGACACTTATGACAGGTTCGAGAGTGCTAATAACAATCAGCTTCCATAGTGGACCAATAATATCCTGCTCGTAGGATTTTCTTTGCCATGGTATGTCCGCTGGAATGGGTTCTGATGGTACCTTCATGTAACTCTGCCATGATCCTTTCTGCCTCGCTCTTGTCTACACATCGCAGTAAGGTTGAATCATGGTTACGCTTATATAGGATACCATTGCTGATGAAGAACTTCGCAGCGAACCCTCTCAGAAACTTCTTATCATTAACAGATGCCCCTCGGGGTATTCTTGAGCCTCAAGGTACCTCTTTACCTCGTGAAACCAGGGTTTATCTGCTACCTCTTTAGTCTCAATGTCACAACAATGTGCGGGTTCATCCAACCTCTCAATGGTAATCTGGGGAGCTTCATTGTCCCACCTGACTTTGAACATAGAAGACATAGTAGCTAGCACGTCTGCCAACTGGTTTTCTTCTAGTGAGAAATGTTCAAAGGTTATCTCCTTAAAGTGTGGGAGCAATGTCAGTACATACTCTTTGTAAGGAATAAGATTTGGGTGCTTCGTATCCCATTCTCCTTTGATCTGACTTGTCACCAGAGCAGAATCTCCGAATACACTCAAGAACTTAATCCTCAGGTCAATAGAAGCTCGAAGGCCCATTGTTGTACCCTAAAATTTTCCCTCCCATATTTCTCAAAACATTTCAAGAAAGATCCTCAAGTTGCTCAGGGAAGTCCAAGGGTTGACCAGACAAGCTCTCTCCTAAGGCAGTCTACCTCAAATTAGGGTTTCATGTTGCATCAAGATAATTGAGTCCAAGGGATCCCAAATGCTCACCAATGTCCTAATATGTTCTCAAGATTATCCATGTCAAGTTTCAAGCCCTACAGAGAAAGTTTGCTCAATCAATTGCTCAAAGGCCTGAAAATCGACTATGCTAGGGCAAAAGTCAACTGTGACCCCCCATACAGTCAAACTTCAATATTTTTGGTCAACATCCTCATTTTGAAGTATATTTCATTATTTGATCAAGTTTTGGTCATGATTCATCAAGGATTGCTCATAATTCATCATGAACCAAAAGTTGCTAAATTAGGGTTTTGTAGGAAAAGTCAACTCAAATTTGACCAAGCATAACTTTCTCATACTTTATGAGAAATGACCCATCCAAAGCTCATTTTGAATAGGATGCAATGCTATACAATCCATATTCATCTCATAAGTTCAAAATATGCACTCACAAGAAGTTATGATTTTGGACATTATAGGTCATTTTGAAAAGTCAACAAAAACACCTTTTTTGTCAAAGCTTCATACTTGAGCATGGAATATCAAATTGATATGATACCAAAAGTGTTACTTATAGGACATCTCAAGCTTTCTAAAAAGTCCAAGAACACCTTCAAAGAGTCAAAATTGAGGAAGTTATGCATTGGTGAAGTTGACCTTTTTTGCAAAATTGCCAAAAGTCAACTATGCCTAAAACTTCAATTTTTGCCAAATGGGCCCAATATTTTTCACTTGTTTTGAGTTGGAAATATAGTCCACGAGCTCAAGCCTTTGCCACTTGTCAATATCTTATTTTTATTATTTTTTTTTATTTTTATTTGAATTAAATCATTTTAAATCAAAACAAATCATATAAAATCCAAAACATTGAAATTCAAAGATTTTTTACATGATTCAGGTCTTAATATCCAGCTAGCATCAAATCAAATTCCTGTAAAAGCATAAGGTACACAAAAAGATTGAATTAGGCCATTTTTGGAAAGATATTCAAGGTGTATCAAATCAAAATCAAATCCATTGATGGAGGAAGATTGAGATCAGTTTTGGAACCCTAATCCATTCCTCAATACATATAGAAGAATTGCGGACCAAAAACTGAGTTAGAAGGAGGCGTATGAACCAGAAACAAAACTTGAACCAAAAACTGAGTTAGAAGATTGAGATCAGTTTTGGAACCCTAATCACTTCCTGCTTAGAGACAATTTCAAAATCCTTGGACCATCTCAATCACTTCCTGAGATCCCCAGCAAGCGAAAACAATCAAAATCAAGCATTTTCAGGCCCCATATCGCGCTGTAAGTCATCCACGACATCCATGTACTCTTGAATTCGGTTTGCATGATTTAGACATTGTTAGCATGAATTAATCATATATTGTTGATCCATAGAACATTTGAAAGCTTTCTGCATCGTTTAATTTCATTTATATGTCTTGTACAAGATTTCACCATGGCTAGGGTTTGTAGCTTCGATTTAGGAGTTTTGTTTACAGGCAAAATTGGGCCATGAAAGGGCCACCAATGAACTCAGCAGATCCAGACGAAACTGTCCATGGCATTCATTTTTATTTATCATGCTTGTGTTGAGTTTTGAGATTTGCAGGACTTATAGCTACGGAAAAACATACGTAGATAAAAGTTTGGAACTTTTTACCAACAGATCCAAGGAGGGAGATGACTAGCTGGCAATCAACCATTGGCTTGTTCAAATTTCCGCGCGCAGAGTTTTAATGTTTTGTTGTTTTCCATATTATCATTATTATTTATTTGATATACAAAAACAACAAGTGGTGCAGTTGGTAAGTGTAACGTTGGATAATGCTTCAGGACCTGGGTTCGAATCCCAAGTCCCCCCAATTTCTTCATATATTTTTCCTTTTCAGGATCTAGCGCGTACACAAACCAAGGGTCCACCATACGTCCTCACAATCCAGCCAGCCAAGTGTCAGGAGACCAGATCCATAGGCCATCAATGGAGGAACACCATGGAGCCCAGTCAACGCAGAAGCATGTGATCTTGAAAGTCAAACGTGGAACTTTTGTTCTTGGGCCAGAAATCTGATTCTTGCACCCCCATATTTGCTCAGGCCCAAAACTTCTTTCTCTATTCTTTTTTACATTTATTTTATTTTATTTATTTATTTTATTTTACTAACCAATCAATTATTTTCTTTTTATCAAAAAAATCGTAAAAATAATACTTTTCACAAATTAGGTTTAGATTTTATTTTTTATCAAAAAATTAATTAATTTAATTAGATTTTAATTTTAGATAACTTTAATTCCTTTTGTATATAATTAAAATTAATTAGAACAAATAGGTTTTTTAGTTCTAACTTAATTATATTTTCTTTTCTTAAAAATAACCGAAAACCACAAAAATAGGCCATGTAATTATTTTCATTAATTAGTTTAAATTAGCTAATTGATTTGTATATTTAATTTAAAACCTAATTCTTTTTCTTTAAAAAATATTAAAAACAAAAAAAAAAAATTCTTTTGATTAGGTTAAGAAGGGGTCAAAACCCTAATTTTTTTCTTACCATTCTAATTGCATCGCGCGCGCTTTATTATTTTATTATTTTTATCCTATTATTATATCTTCTCACAAGTTGTAATAGTTAATTAGGTCTTTACTTTCATGTATCGCTTTATTTTCAAAGGGTTTGTTTTTGGCTATGTAAATACCCGAAGCCTTGTAATAGCGTAGTTTAATTTTCGCACTTTAAATTCCGCAAAATATTTAACTGTTAGATGTATGATTAGGGTTGCATGATAAGAATGTATGTAAACTTTAAAACGGTTAGATAACCCTAAAATGTGCAAAGATAATAAATCTGAAACTGAATCACTCGCACATGCGCACTCCTAGGGTACACTCCCACTTGGTTGCCTTCGGTAAACGATCATTGAGTATATGATGCTTTAGTGGTCGTCCTTTTGTCCAAAGATCAAAGTTGCCTCGGATAACTTATCTAAGACATTAGGGTTATTACTAAGATGCCCTAACATTGCTTTAGTGATCGTACGTCCCTTTCGAATTGACCCTCAAAACTCCAACGACGTTGCTACCTACTCATTAATAGTAGCATAGCGCTGTCTAAAGGAAACGAACATAGAACGATTCTTTTTTCGAGTAGGTAGATTAGTTCTTAAGTACTTGCTCAATCCAAACAAACTTTTTCACACTTACACTCTTTTACAAACAAAGTTTTCAAAAACACTTCATTACACTCTTGAAGACAAAAGCAAGAGTTAAATCGAAGTCAAAACAAAACTTTTTCAAATCACACAAACACAGAGAAAACAATTTTGAAAATGATGAGCAAGTACCTAAGAGCCCGTAGATAACTACAGATAGAAAGGATGCTAATACCTTCCCTTTCTATAATATACCCCCCGTACTCAGAAATATCTCAAAAAAGGAATTTTTTTGTGCTTTTTTCCTTTCCTTGTTGGATAAAATAAAAGTCGGTGGCGACTCTTGCTTACCGCAACATTTGCGAATACAAAATGCAAACCAGTATTAAACAGTCGGTTTTGGCCACCGTATCACACCCATGATACATGCTTCATACTCCGCCATGTTGTTGGTACAGTTGAAACATAATCGGGCGGTGAACAAAGTATGACAACCTTCAAGAGATATAATTATAGCGCCAATGCCATTACCCAATGTGTTCGAGGCTCCATCAAAATACATAGACCATCAGGATCCCTCCTCGGGTCCTTCATCCGGTCCTGGTCTTCACAGTCGGTCACCAACATGATATTCTCGTCCAAGAACTCGAAATTCATGGACTGGTAGACATCCACGACCTGATGCGCCAAATGATCCACCAATACACTCCCCTTGATTGCTTTTTGGGTTGTGTATTGGATGTCGTACTCGGTTAGGATCATCTGCCATCTTGCTATCCTTCCGAAGAGAGCGGGCTTTTCGAAAATATACTTGATTGGATCCATATTTGATATCAACAAAGTAGTGTGAGTCAGCATATACTGTCTTAGCCAACGAGCAGCCCATGCCAAAGTGCAGCAAGTTTTCTTGAGCAATGAGTATCGGGTCTTATAGTCGGTAAACTTTTTTCTAAGGTAATAAATGGCATGCTCTTTTCGACCAGACTCGTCATGCTGCCCCAGCACACACCCCATTAAATTGTCTAGCACTGTCAAGTATAATATCAAAGGTCTTCCTTCAACTGGAGGCATCAAACTTGGTGGTTCTTGAAGGTATTCATTGATTCTTTCAAAAGCGGTATGGCATTCATCATTCCACTTTACCAATTGATATTTCTTCAACAACTTGAAGATTGGCTCACAAGTAGCAGTCATATGTGAAATGAACCTGGCGATGTAATTTAGACGTCCCAAGAAACCTCTAACTTCTTTTTCTGTGCGGGGAGCCGACATCTCTTGTATGGATTTTACCTTTGCAGGGTCTACCTGAATAACTTTTTGACATGATATCAGGGATGTGGAGATCTATATTTCTTCTGGCAAAGTCGAGACGAGATTCTAATTTTTCGGGCACAAGCTCGTGGTTTGTTCGAGTGACGAAGGTCAAATATGCTGATATTTTGACTTAATTAATTTTTTATAGTGACATCTAACCGCTTAAGCGTATCGAACTCACTCACTTTTTATCAGAAAGCATCTGTTCTTTTTAGGTGACATCCGTAACTCAGAGGCGCATATTTTTAAAGGAGGTCCGCGTTCGGAAAGATTCGTGGATCACAACATAATTTTCACTTAAGCGGCAAATAAGCTGAAATTTTGATTTTTCAAACAACACTATATATTGTTTTTACCACCAAATTTATAAGGAGGAGGATCATTATTTTAAATTTCATTTTCCTCTCTATTCTCTCTTATCTCCCTCAAGGATACAAAATATTCTCTCTTGCACTACCTTGCACCACCACCGGACCTCCTCTCTCCGGCGACATCCTCTGACCACTACATCTCTATGGTCTCCCTCCACTCAATCGCCTCTACGTTCTCCTTCCCTCCATCCGGCCACATATATGTGTAACCTCCATCTTACGGCCGCATATCTCTCCAACCGCTCTCTCCTTTCTGGCGTGATATCCTCTATTTCAGACAACATCACCTCTCATCTTCATCTTCTTCCTTGTTCAAGTGTTTCTCTAAGAGGTAATACTACTAACCTCCATTAATTCTTGTTCTTGAATTGATTATTGCAGAATTGTACAATTAGGTGTTGACTGACATAATTAGGATTAAATAATATAGCTTATAATTCTAAAATTGAATTAGAGACTTAGGTTGAATTGATTTAGGAATTGATTAGGTTCTTGAACCTAGTTTGTAAGGTAGAAACTTAGTATAATTTATGCACACTAGGTGTTCGTCTTAATTCCTCATAGAAACCTAGAATTGATTTAGGATTAGGATAACACTTAGATTTTAGTGTAATTCTTATTTCTTGAACTAGGTTGTTAATTGAATCTAGAATTTGATTGTATCCTTGATTTAGGGAGAATTTGATGTAAGGTTTAGCTAAAACTAACATTTAGGTTAGGTACTAATTTCTTTGATTTAGGTGTTGTAACATAAACTAGCAATTAGTTTGGTTTATGTCTAATCCTTGATTTTAAAGCTTTACTACATGGTTCCAATTATTTGGTTGATGATCATTGATATTTTTGTGCATTTGAAATGCATTTTTGCATATGATCTCTTATTATTAATTCTGGACATAAACTAATCTTTTTTACAAATTTTTGGTTGTTTACTTGTTGCTTGCCATTTCAATAAATTGAAGTAATTTTAATGGACTCAAATATCATTGCAAAACATTTTTGAAATAAGTTTGATTGAGTTTGATAGAAAATACTTCAATACTTGGTAAATGGCAAAGTTTGACATAATTGGTGTTTTTGCTCTAACTTTTGATCCGTACTGAGTTTTTCTGACTTTCATTAATAAAAACAGAGTTTCTTGAGCCATCCAGAATCACTAAAGTGAGTAGTTTTTTAATTCAGACAAATTTTGTTCCATTTTTTTGCTACTGTAGTAGTTTCGAAAATCATGTTTCAAAATGGAATTTGGCCGAACCGAGTTAATTTTTAGAACCGTTGCCACGTTTCTATGTCACCTTGATTTTTGCGGTTGATTCTGGATGGTTTTCGAATAATTTTCTAACTTTCTGATTCAAGTTTTTTGCATATTATCTTGTATTTCATTGTTGAATTGTGATGCTTTTTGTATGTTAAATCTTACTTTGATGTCAAGTAATACCGTTTGGTTTTAACTAATTGCTTGAGAAACTTTATGAATTTAGCGTATGAGAATATATTTTGATTCATAATCTTTGAGTTTGACAAATTGTGAGTTGATTCCTATTCATCACACTTTTGGCAATAAAACATAAACTCATGAATTGGAGTTGATTTGCAATTTGTTGATTAAATTTTGATACATTAAATTCACGTGGTTTTAAGACTTTAATTCTCAGTTTTTAGGTCAATTTTGAGGTTACATGCTAATGTGCAAGTTTCGGATAATTGTCTCATGTTAATATTCAAGATTAATGCACTAAAACTTTGATTTCCAAAATTGACTCATGATGAATATTAAAATGCACATAATGTTGTTTGGAACTTGTATTTCGCATGTGCATTGAGTTTTAGTTTGTGAATAATATATTGTTGTACTTATTTGAGCATTTCTTCGATACCGGTAGCAAGTGTGAATGTTTCTAAACCAATTTTTGCACCTATTTGCATAAGTGTGATTTTACTATCTGGAATGCTATATTATGCTCTTTTAACTTATTTTCTTTGTCTTGTACATATTCATGCTTCATTTTTGTGCATATTGCTAATTATTATTATCACATTTGATTTTTCTTGTTATCTACTAACAAGTTTTGTGAGATGTGCATATTTTAAGAATCAATTTGGATACTAATCGCTTTGGTGATGGCTACGCTTTGCTTGCATTTTGTTCACACTTATAACGCAATTTTTTGTTGACGCTAGCTTGCAGCATCCTCCGAGTTCCCTATACATATATAGTTTTCTTTGCATATTTTTATTATCAGTTTGGTATGGTTTCGGGCCATTTGTTGTAATATCAGATTTACTGCTTTCTAGAGATCATGTATAGTAGGGGCATTTATCGCTTTTTAAAGATCATGTGAAGTAGAAAGTAGGAAATAAAGAGCATGTGCTTGAAGTATATGTTTAAAGTCATGTAGTAGGCACCACTTTCTGTATACTAATTGTGTTTGTTTAAAGTTCTATCTTTGAATAGGAAATTCTGCACGTGTGTTTATTTTTCTACACATCTTATTTTGTGTCGTTCTCGATGATGAGTTTGGTACTTGGTCTTGGATTCATTCTCGATGATGAGTTTGTTCCAAGTGGATTCGGTTTACATTACTTTTTTTCATTTACGATTATGTCAAAAATACAAAGAAAGGAATAATAATGTTGTGCACCTGGTTCATACCCGGATGGGATGTTCCCTTCGAGGCTTCGTTTTGTTCATTCTCGATGATGAGTTTGCTCCCTCTTTATTGTTACTTGTTGCACAAGCATAAAAAGAAAAGAAATACTTGGATATTTTGTGCCACGATTCATTCTCGATGATGAGTTTGTTCCCTCTATTATGTCGATTCATTCTCGATGATGAGTTTGTTCTGTTCACTCGTTTTGTCTATGCGCTTATCTCTTTGCACCCTTTCTTCTTTTCCATGTTTCCTTTGGACTTACGGTTTATACTTGAAGATGAGTTTATTCCGAATTGAAATTAGGATGGTTCTTTCTCTAATGAGTTGGTTCCTAGTAAACCTTGGTCCTAACCTTAGTGCAATCTCTGCATGTTAACTCTAGGCTAGAAATAGGTTAGTCCCCCGTAGACTCTTCCTTTTTCCCCACTTTGCATATGCATAAAATACACTCTTTCTTGGGAAATCTTTAAAACGCCTCTAATAAACTCAAAACCCTTTTGTAAATGTAAAAGACACAAAAAAAATTCAAACTTCTTTTTCTCGCCTTTTGGCTTTTCAATTTTAAATTGGATGTGTTATTGTCCCTCAATGCAATACGACACGTAATTCCCCAAGGGTCGGGTTGCTATATGTCTACTTGCTACGAGTCGCGACTATAACATTATTCACCTCCGGGAACTTTTTGAGCACATTAATTCCTTTCTAATCCAGATGCGTAAGTCTCCAAAGGTCGAGCTGCAAGTAGAATGCAAAATTGATGTCGTTCCTTAAAAAATACAAACCTACAAAAATTATTGAGCTAAATTATGACTGCTCTGATTCCTTAAAAGGGATACATAGGCGGAGGATTTTTATGGGTCCTAATTGAGAATAACTTGTAAATACTTCCTTCTTTTTCCCACATTTTTTCTTTCTTTTTACATACATACCTTGTACAGCTTACATATAGATTCTTACACACCCATTAGCTAAACAACAAGAGTGGATACCATAGAATACTATGGACGTGTGGTATGCTAACACGTTCCCCTTGTGTAACCGACTCCCTTACCTGATTTCTTGGTCGAAAGAATGTGATTTCTCCCTTTCAGGGTTTCTTCGATATTTCCCTTTCTCCTTTGTGAGATAAATAGATGTTCGGTGGTGACTTTATTTATTTTTATCCGATGAGTTTTACCCAGTTCCTTCAACATGTATTTTGGTAAAACTAACTTGGCAGCAACATGTTGAACAAGATGTTTCAACTTGCAGTTTGAACATGTCGAATTGAATGTCCTAACCAGAAGTATAGGACATCAGGTATGCTACAGCTGAAAGTTTAGATTCAGTTGTTGTGATTTAATTTCTGAATATTCTGGGAATATTTAGTAATCCTATGTGTCGTCCAAGATTGATAAATAGAGATTTTATATTGGTATTCAGATATTAAAATTTCTAAATATGGAGATATTTTAGAAAAAAAATTATTGAAGACCTATTTTCTTGGAGAAGTTTTTGCAGATTTTGTGCAGTCTCTCTGCTGTGTTTTTTAAGCCCAAATCCAGTTGGGAAAAGGTTATAAATAGAAGTGTTTGTAACCTAGTTTTGGTACCAGCCGTGTTCTGAAAAGATGTAATCATTAGGGTTGAGTCTGTAGCCACTCTCTAGGAGAGTTGGTGTAAGTGAACCACTCGGGTTGTGAGATGGTCATTGTGTTCTCACTCACAAACCTATAGGTAATGAGTTGAGTATTATTCTTAGAGGAAACTTTTAAGCAACTCTAATTATTGTTCTTGATCAAAGTTGTGAAGCAAGATCAAGTATGTTGTTCTTAATCAAGGGGTGTCTTGATTAAGGTGTTTGCTTGTATTTGAAATGTGATCTTCATTTAGGTGAAAGGTCGTCGATACACTAACTAGGATTAGGACTATTAGACATTGTTGTGGTGATTGGAAGTGATTGGGTATACTCATATCTAGGAGTCCCTAGGTAGAAGTTGCACTGGGTAGGGATTAAGTGATAAGTTGTAAACGGGGGAGTTTAGCTTTGAATTAGTACTACTGATAGTGGATTTCCTTACTGTCTTGGTAGCCCCCAGATTAGATGTTGTTGTCAACGAAATGGGTTAATAATTCTTGTGTTGTTTATGCTTTTCAGTATTGTTTTATATTGTTTATACCTTGCCATGTTGTTTCAGTTAGAACAAATGTCTCGACATCTTATAGGAAATCCGAGTTCTGACCTACCAGAATTTTAATTGGTATCAGAGCAGGCATCCTATTATGTTTCTAGGTGAGATTCTAGGATGATACTTTCTGGTCATGGGAAAGGAATGAGGTATCTACTAAAAATTTGTTTGAACTTTGAGAGTTCATATAGTTGTTTGAATGGTTCCTTGAAGTAGAGGATGGACTATTCGTGATAGGGTTGTGTTGGACCTGTCTGTTGTTAGCAGGCTGATAGCTTTGGTGGTAAGCTGATGTGTTGGGTTTGATTTATTTTCAAATCTACGTTGGATTTTTGTTGCACCTAGATTGTGATGGTTGAGTGCAATATGGTATGCCTGAAGACTGTTGAGAAGTGTTTGTTGTTGTGTATTCCGCTGCATGGTATATGTTATAACCCTGGTTGTTTCTTGTGTCATAAGTAAAGGAAGGGCGTTAAGGTTTGGTCTCCTCAGCAGGTTTTGGGTGTGATGATGTACTATGCAAGACAACCTTAACTAACTCTTTGAAGTTGCCAACGATACTTGAGTTTGTTAACGAAAGTTTAGAGCTATTTATTTTGGCGTCTAATAGAGTCTTGGTAATACTTGATCTAATTAGGAAAGTGACTCTAAGTCTTGTTTCTATTTGGTACTGCTGGAGCTTGGGATATTTTTGAGGACCTTAAAGGTGATAAAGGGTTATTTGTTTTCTGGAAGCAGTGTTAGGCTTCAGAACCAAGCTTTGTTTTGTGAGTTCCAGAGGAAGGGAACTAATATCCTACAAGATGTTGGGACATTGTGTTAGCAGGCGTGCAGATTCCTGTTACATAACAGATTCTTTGGGTTCCAGACAAATGTGTGGTGATAACACATGTTTGTAACTTACTCCTTAATTGGAAGAGGAGGCATTTGGGCTTGTATCTAAGATGTTTTATCCAGAAAACATATCTTAGATTGGTGTGTTCAATATTGGTCAACCAATTATTTACTTCTTGGTTCAAATTATTTGAGTCAAGCAAGTAGGAAGTGCAGAGGCTGAGCTTAAGTGCCTTGAAGAAATATGTTATCTTAGCCAGCCAGTTGTTCTTATATATGAAGGTAAAGTTAATATGTTAAGTTTATTCTCTATAACATCTTAAAGTTCCTTCTGATCAAAAGAGCCAGACTTATTTTGGAATCTTGTTTGTAGCCAAGGAACAAATTATGTTTGTATTAAGAGAGTTATGTGGGTGTGCACTAACCATATTTTGTACTTCTATTATGGATGTAATATGTGATTATCTGGGTGATCATTGCAGTTGTTGAAGAAGAATCCCTAATCTGGAGTTGAAGATTCTTGATATGTCAGATATAATGTCCTGACATCTTTGTGTTAAGAATTTATTTTTCTCAACTTGGTTTGACGGGTGTTTCTCTCACACGAGATAGAGGTTTTTACTCAAACTTGGTATCTTTTATCAAGTCTATGAGAATATTGAACTCTTGTTCTGCTAAAGTGGATGAGACACTCTAGGGGTTGTGTGCAATGCAGATGCATCAACCTGAGATAAGTTAATATTTTGGAAGCTTAACTTACAGTTATGATGAGTTGTCCAGTAGGATTGGGAGAAGCTGAAGTTTTCATTTTTAGACATTCTTTTTGAAGGTTTGATGATCATACAAAACCCTTTGTGATGTGGTCTGCATGATAGAGGGAATTTTTTTGTACATGAATGGTGTTTAACATCTCAAAGGCAGACATGAGGTCTGGAAAATGTGCTTATGAAGAAACCTCCTAGGGTATGGTGTCAGCTGCTGAAGTATAGATCTCTTGTGTTCTCCCTCAAGAGTGTTCGTATGGATTTACTATGGGTGTTATCTCCAGAACCATATTAATTGTACGACTCCAAATGATTGAGATTAATGTCTTATCTGATGTCATAATATCATCTCGGGTGGGTTTGTTGCTTCAGAAGAAAGCTATACTGAAGATCATAGGTTGAGCCTTGCTAATCACTAATGAATTCTAAAATTGGGATGTTTAGCCATGATGGGGTGTGAAGTCCAGTCTCTGATCAAGTTCAGAATGTTGTGAAGAATCCTCTTGTGCTAGGAATGTGAAGAAGAAGGATGTCAGAACAAATGTTAGAACATATGTTGAAGGGGAGCATCATCTGCATTCTGTAGGGAAGTATTCCTATGATGACAAATACCTTGTCAGGAGCTGGGTATAAGTATGATCTTGTGAATATGTGCATGTTACTGATGGTAAAACCTTGCTGGGAGTTGGGTACTCATCAAATGTATGGATGCAAATCTAGCTTTAGAACTCTTTGGTTTAGAAAGTTTATGAGCTTATTTATCTCATTGGGTATTTATGTGTCTATGATTACCTGAATAAGCTGCAGAAGGTGTATGCTTTTGAGATCTTCTTGTTTGAAAGGACTATCGAGTATAATGAGTTATTCGAATGATAAATCAAGAACCATATGATTAGGTTCTGTGAAGAAAATATGATATCCTAAATGATTTCGTAACATCATTTTGTTTGTTTTCCTTGAAGGAGGTTTGGGATTATGATAATGGAGGATATAAGATCAACTTTGTTGTCAGAAAATGAAGTCTGACTTTGTGGATCAGAATGTGTAAATTCTGATACTATCTACACTAGCATGCTATGAGAGTGCATGACTACCATGTTGAATACTTCACTAGTATCATCAATTACTAGTGAATGTAAGGGTAGAGGACTAGGATCAGATAGTGTGATCTGATCAGGAAGATTGTGAAGAAGGTGGTTTTTCCTCTATTGCAAGTATGTCAGCCTGGTATGTATAAAAGCAAGATTTCGGATTGCTTGTGCGTGTGTGATGTAAAGGCCATGTATATGGTTCTGTAAGGCCATGTGTTGTACCCCAAAAATTTCCCTCCCTTTTTCTCAAGACATTTTTTACAAAAATCTCAAATGACTCAAGGATTCTCAAGAGTTTATCAGACAAGCTCGCCTCCTAAACACTGGGTCCACAACTAGGGTTTTGGTTTTCTCAAGGAAAATTGGACTTCTAATGCCTCAAGTGACTTTCATGGTTCATAATAGGTCTCCAAGAATCCTCATACCAAGTTTCAAGTCTTGCATCACAAATTTGCTCAGTCCATTGCTCAGATGACTGAAAATCAGTTGTATTGGGTAAAAAGTCAATTATGGTCAACATGCAGTCAAACTTCAAGATTTTTTTGCCAACATCATCATTTTTAAGTTATATTCACCATTTTATCAATGGTTGATCATAATTCCTCAAGGAAAGCATTCAAATCATCAAAAGGGCAAAATTGACCAAATTAGGGTTTTGATTGAGAGTGATTGATCATTGACTTTTGACCTAGTACATGACCTAATGACTTAAAGCATGATCTTAAAGACTCAAACACAACATCTTGACCTAATTACATGGTTCAAGACATTTCCAAATCTGCAAGAGATTGATAGTTGAAAATTTTAATCAACGGATGAAAAGTCAACATGCACACAAAAAGTCAAACTTTAACTTTTTGGTCAACATTGAATTTCAAAAATCAAGAACCATCAAGACATTCAAAATTATCAAGATCGATCATCAAGAATCAACCAAGTCAAGAAAAGTCAACAAAAAGTCAAAATTTCCAATACTTAGAAAAATTCTAAGTGTTTTGTCCTTGATAAATTCACTACTTCATGACCATTTTTCACGAAGATGCAAGATGATTCAAGGAAAACTTTCAACATGAAATTTGTGTAGCATGATGAACTCTACAAATTTCTCCTTGAGGAATGATGTCCAAAAAATGCTTGGATTAGGAGATATAGGCCCATGAAGTCATGACATTTTTTATCTAACAAAGAGAAATTTTTAACAAGTTTGGTCAGATTTTTGTCCCGACTTCTTGGCAAATTTTCACCAAGTTCCAAGTTGATTTAGTCAAAGTTGTTAACTTGAAAGTTGTAGACAATGTATAAAGCTTTCCAAAATGTCCAGGAACATATTTTTATCATGCTTGAGCTAAGAGATTCGAAGAGATGAAGTTATGTATCCATTCTTGAATTATAGGTCATTTTGTGATGAACATGAGATCAAATCCCCAAGCCATGCTTCATAATTCTTGCTTTTCATACTTCTAAATTGAAAATCACTCCATAATTAATTGTTTACACAACTGATTGAATCATTATCCAAGTGTTTGAGCCATTGTCCAAACCATTTTTCCATTTTAGGGAGAAATGTTACACTTCCATTCTTGTAAAGTGACTTTAATCATAAAGTCCACTCTTCTCGAGCCTCTAACTTGTTCCTTTTGCACACACTCGTCATACAAAATCATATAAGCATGCTTAAAGTATCCAACAACTCTATGAAGCAAAGTACAAAGCTTTGGAACTATGATCTTCAAGCTTGCTTCATTTACAATCCAACCTAGCCATACCATGTGATTTTGTAAATCAGGCACTCTCAGCCTCTAAAACCTATTTCCTATAAATAAAGTAAGTATTTACAAGCTAACACACGATTTCAATATCCCTAAAACACCCACAATCACTCCCAAAGTCAGAATTTCCTTGAAACTCCTTTTTTTTTTGCAATTTCTGACCTTAAACATCAAACACCCAATCCACTCATGCGCTTTCATTCTAAACCATCCAAAAAGCTTCTATATCTTATATAGAACCTATCCAAGACCCCACTTCATCACTGTAACATCATCTTCATCATCCCCCATTTTCAAAAAAAGAGCTTTGCAACTTGACTTTTCTAGAAAGATTCAGACACTTTCAGCACAAAGTAAGCATTGCAATAGCTTCATGGGAGTTCAGCGAAGTTATCCAAATCATCATAATATCTCCAGGAGTTCTCCAACCTCAAACACAATTCTCACTTTTGAGGTAAGTTTTCTAAACTTAGAACTTTCTGTACAAGTATCATTAATGTTTACTTTTTGAATAAAAAATGTAGACATCATTGCCCTGAAGCTAACCATGTGCTTACATTTTATTTATCTTGCCTGAGTGATGAGAATTTTGAAAATGAAGTTTCTGAAAAATTAGGGTTCAGTTTGGTACCAACAGAAATTCATGTTCATCGTTGAGTGTTAACTTAAGTTATTTACATGGCTGAATTCATGTTAAGATTTAGAACAAGTTTGGTGTTTTCAGGTTTTGAAATGGTTGAGAAATGAAGGAGTTAGCATTTTCAAAAATTTTGTTGTTGTTACTGGCGTGAGATAGGAGATGAAGTTACATTCAAGAAGGAGTTTATAATATATTTATTAGTTTGTGTATAAACTACCAGATGTATCACCACCCCAGTGGTTAAAGTGCGCGCCTGTTACCTTTGGGACCTGGGTTCGTGCCCCAGTGGTACCCTTTTAATTTTCACACATTTGTTTCTTTGTGATCATGTGCAGGCTGTTCCAAAACGCATACCATGTGCCCCTCACCATCACCATCTGATCTCCCCTTGTCCAGATCACATGCTTCAGAAAGTCGTTCCTATGATGCACCCTCAAAGAACCATCCCCATTGGATCAACCCAGTGCTTGGATTCTCTATGATGGGCCTGGGACTTTTGCTATTTCTCACCCCCATTTTTACTTATTCAAATGCAGGCTCATCCTAACTTTTTTTATTTTTATTTTTTGTTACAGCACCCAGACCCATTTTATTTTATTTATTTTATTTTAATTAATTTTTTTTAAAATTCTTTTTATTTAATCAGAAAAAATCATAAAAAATGAAGAAAAAAATAGATTTAGGTTTTTTACCCTTTGATTTTAATTAATTAGAATTAGAATTTGTATTATAAAATTTCTTTTCCAAATAAAACACCAAAAAACATTTCCTAAACTATTTAGATTTCTTTAGGTTTTACTTTAATTAATTTAATTTTTATAACAAGAGTTTATTTAGTCACATATTATTTTATTGTAAATAATTAATTTGTAAAATAGATTTAGGTCTAATTTTTATCTCACATCTCAAATAACTTTCTAAACAAAAGACAATAAAAAAACAATAACTTATTTTCTTGACACTTAGAAATCTTTTTAGGGTTTTAAACATTTTTCCCTTTTCACCATCCTCGCGCACTTTATCTTTCGCCTTAATATTTTTTTATAATATTTGTAAATTGCCTATGGTTTGTAATAAATAATTAGGGTTTATTTCTTTCCATCCTCATTCATAATTTGTACCTCACATTCCAAAAGCGTTGTAATAGCGTAGGATATTTAAATTCCGCAATTTATCTATTTTCATATTTTTGTTAGTAATTAGGGTTTGCATGAAAAGATTAATAACAATTATAGCAAAAACCTAATTCAAGATAAAATAATTGAATTAAACACACTTTTCACACTTACACATGTATGCTTAACCTCACTTGTTGCCTCGGATTTAAACAGTCATGTCCCTCGAAAGTGAGATGCTTTAGAAAAGACTCTCGGTTAAAAGTTCATAGTCCCTTGATGACCCTTCGATGTTGCCTTCGGTAAACGATCTTAGTCCCTTACAACAATTGCTAAAGCGTCTTACAAGTTGCCATCTATGACTGTACGATGACCGACGCTTGTCCCTCACAACAAATGATAGGGCTTCCTACTAACTAATGGTAGGATAGCCTTTCCTAAAGGAGGAAGAAAAGAACAAATACTTTTTGAGTAGGTATATCGCTCGTAATTGCTTGCTCACAAATTAAAACAATTTCCACACTTCAAACTTTCAAGACAACTATCTCCAAAACACTTTTCAAAACAAACATTTTGTATACATTCTCAACGATACGAGAATCATTACAAAATTGTCTTACATTGGCATTTTCAAAACATCTTTCCATACATTCCTTTTCAAACAATTATTTCCAAAATAAACATTTTGTATACATTCTCAACGATACGAGAATCATTGCAAAATTGCCATACTTAGGCGTTTTCAAAATATTTTCAAACATACACAAACACAAAGCATTTCAAAGTGATCTAGCAATTAAGAGCGCGTAGATAACTACGGATGAAAGGGGTGCTAACACCTTTCCTTTTCATAACTTACCCCCCAAACTCAAGAAAATTCTCAAAAGGTTTTTCCTGTTGTTTTCAACCTTTCCTTTATTGGATAAAAGAAAAGTCGGTGGCGACTCTTGCTATCCGCAACATTTGCAATAAAACGCAAAACACCAAGTCAGTTCTCCCGCCTTATTGAACCATGAATTAGACACAACCTTGAATAAATATGAAGACCTGGAGTCGGGGTATCAGGATCATGATTGTTTATATTCACAGACGTGTGGATATAGTTCAACAAGTGTGTGAAGTTGTGGCTCTTCACTTTGAGATTGTAAATTTCTTTGTGTGCTAAAGTTTTTTATCCTCTGCAGGAGATCTGGTTATCCATGACAGGGGGAGTTAGGTCTTGTCTATGGATGGTTGTTGCAATAGTGCAGATTGTTTAAAGCTTGCGTAGTGAACAAGCTTGTGAAGTTTCTATGAGGTTTAGATATTAGACAACATACTATGACATGTGGCTATAACGTGTAGTTGCGTATGCCCTTAACTGGGGCCCAATGTATGGTCTTCTTGGAGATACAACTTGTGATGCTCTGGTATCTTGGGTTGCATCACTCTTGAAGGCTGAAATGAGTGCATTTGGAGTCTAGTGGGAGACAATGTGTTTATGCTTCTGTTCTTATGGATAAGTATAAGAGTTAACCTAGACGTTGTTGATGAAGAAGCTTGTTTGTGCTATTGTGATTTGTTTTGGTTAGTTGCTTCCTTTGTCATATTATGGCTAAAAATGGAGAGAGGTATGTGTGTGCGCACTAACCACTCATTGTTGAACCACTGATTGGTGGCTTCTATTGAGGGGGAGAATATCTGATTCTCTGGTGTGATAGTAGGTGTTGAGGGGGAGTCCTTGATATTCTGGACTGAAGGGCTCTGAAGAGATGTCAGACATGGTATCTTGACATCATGGTGTTGGGAATCTAGTTTCTGTATTTGTTGCAGTTGTGTTTAGCAGACTGAATAAGTACTAACTATTTCTCTTATTGTATTGTTGCTCATAACTCTGTTGTTTTGTTTTGTTTCTGCTTCTGCGCCTCTAATGTGTGTGTTTGATTTATTTTTAAACATGATTATGTGTTTTCATGTGCAAAGTTTATTTGGTTGTTTTAGCCAAAATGTGCCAAAGGGGGAGATTGTTATTTCTCTGAAATTATGATTTTACATGTATTTTGGTAAAGCTAACTTGGTAGTAACATGTTGAACAAGATGTTTCAACTTGCTATTGTAAGAACAAGATTTGGTTATGCAACATTATCTCTGAGTTTTGATGATAACAAATGAGTATGTTTATGTGAACAATTTTTTCGTACTAATGTTTGTTATTGTTGAGTACTTAACAAACGGGTTCTGCTTATGATGGATGGCGTGGCCAAGACAGTTGAAGGAAATTAGTTTCGCTTCTGTGCTACACAAGTTCTGTTGAACAGTATCAAGATACTCCAAAAGGCTTTGAAGTTTAAGCTCTGATGTTTGTCTAAAGAAACTAGTCAGAAGATGTGAATACAGAAGTTGCTACTTAAGTCCATATGCTGAAGACTTATATTTCAGAAGACAACGGTTTCTAAGGAAATAGTCAAAAGATCTGAAGATAGAAATTTCCATGTAAGTCCAGATGCTGAAGACTCATGTTTCTAAATAAGTGTGTTCCAAAGAAACAAAGTTAGAAGATCTGAAGACAAAGTTTCTACTGAAGTCCAGATGCTAAAAACTTAGTTTCTAAAAGATAACTTGTTTCAAAGAAGACAAAGTTAAAATATATTAAGACAACATTTCTAACTGAAGACCAGATGCTAAAGACTTTGTGTTTCTAATAACAAGGTTCTAAAGACAAGGATTCTTAAAGAACCAAGTTCTAAGTATTCTAAAGACGGGAGGTCTGAAGATTCCAAAGACTTGAAGTTCAAAAGTTCCAAGGTTATATACAACGGGTTCTTAAGACCAAGTGCTGAAGACTCTAAAGATGCAACTCTTAAGACTCTGAAGACTTAAAGTTCTTATGATCCAAGGATCTCTACAACGGGTTCTCACGACCAAGTGCTGAAGACTCTGAAGACGTAGCTCTGAAGACTCTGAAGACTTGAAGTTCTGAATACCTTATGTTATGTTCCCACTTCTAAACTCATGCTCGCAGAAATCTCTAAAGTACAGAAGGAAAGAATATAATGGTAACATGGTACAATAATACATAGTAAGAAAAGCCTTATTTCATTACCTCTCCACTAGCTTGAATTGTGGAAGAGATAAGGACATAATAGTACTATGTGTAACGACTCTTTTACAAATATTCAACAGCTCTATTTTGCTTGGCTATATAAGAAAAGAATCATATGATTAAATGGTGCTGGTTTATTATTTCAAGTTGCAAGTTATGGATAGCTAGTTACAAGTTGTTAGTGTTTAATGTTAAAATGAAAGGTGTCATTACTGGAACATAACCAAAAATCTATCAACCACTATAAAAACAACAATAATTCTACAAGATGTTATTCAGACTAACAATCATATACATCTTGGCAGAATTATGAAAAAGCAAAGAGTTTTTGCTCATATCTTGCTTAATGAATAATGGAGATGAATATGAATAATTCTACAAGATGTCATTCAAATCATCAATCATATACATCTTGACAGAATCATGAAGAAGGAAGGAGTTTTTGCTCATAGCTTGCTCAACGATGAAGATGAAGACAAGAAGACTACAAGATGCTGCATTTAACTTAGATTATATTCATCTTTGTAAAAATATATAAAACACAAGAGTTGTTACTCAGATTATGTTATTGCTTAAGATCTTCATGTAAATTGTTTGTATACAAGAGTTGTTACTCAGAATTGTGTCAAATAATATGTACTTAAATTAGGAATAATTTGCTTGATAAGAAGCATTCATGTAATCTCCAGAAAAACAATTCTGTTTAGAATTTTTTGGTTCCTCAAGTGATCGAGTGAAGATCATAAGACTTTGGTTGCGGTCATCATATATGAAATACTGGAAGTGGATTCTATTGGGTCAATGGTAGTCATATCTCAAAGGGGACTGAGTCAAGGTTAGCTTTGTGAGACCATTGATAGATATCATTGGAAGTAAATCCTGGTAGGAGATTTTGGGGAATCAGATTCCATTGGGTTAATGAATCTTATATCCAGTATGGATCTCTAAACGCGTCATTGAATGTTAGTCACGAGCATTTGCTCGTGCGATTGTAATCATATTGTTTATAGTGGATTAAGTCCTTGAGTTCAAGGAGAAATCACCTTAGAAGGTTGGACTAGACTAGCTTGGGGGTTTCTCAAGTGAAATAGGATATATCGCGTGTTCTTTAATTTTGCTTATGCTTTTAGAGTTTATGTTTTCTTAACTTTATTATAAGCATTACGTACAAGTAACACACAGAAGCATTGTTCATCAAATAATGCTTAGAAGCGAAAGGAAAACCAAATTTAAACCTCCCCTTTCTTTTGTTTTCTTCACACCTTCAATTGGTATCAGAGTCTGGTTCTATTATTGATGGATATCAAACACCTAATAATGTCAGATAAAGATCCAGATGCTATGAAGAAATACTCTAAGGTGATAAGTTATTCAATTTTCAACTACTGTCCAAAATCAGAAGATTGAAGAACAAGCTAACAAGAAAATATTCATCATATAAAAAGTTATATATGTTGAATGATTTTGATTAAGTTCTTTGAAAGTATGAGATGTTTTCAAGAAACAGATTATTCCACCCTTGACTTTCTCATAAGATCTCATTAGGAATCTTTTCAAAATAAGAAAGATTGTTGTCTTATGATACAAAATAACTTTATGATAAAGTTTTTCATTCAAGTATACAGAAGATCTTATGTAGAAGATCTGAACACTGGCTTTTTTGAAAAAGGTGTTGCAGAATACCAGACAGTGCTAATGAAAGAACGCTCATTGATTCATCAAAAGTATGATCAAAGACTAACTCTAAACAAGTTATCTCAGCATTGCAAGAACAAGATTGTCAGTCAAAATCGTCAAAGTTTGATGATATTTGTATTAGAACAGATTTTGCAATTTGTTCAAGGAATCAAAATTCAGAAGACGTTAGGAAATGATAGTTAATTCTCTATAGAACATAGCTTTTCAGAAGTCCATGAAATATTTACCTTCTGAAAATAAGCTTATGTTCAAAGGAAGCTTGACAAACAGATGGAAGATTCTGATAAGAATATATGTGCTCTGAGGATTCTCTAAAGAAGTCAGATGGGTGATTCTAAACAGAAGAATGAATAGATCATCTGAAGAGAAGACTGATCCTAGCTCTTAGACTAGAGATTAGAGTTTAGTAGAATGTCATTCTTCTCAAATCAGAAAACTGAGAATACTTAAAGAAATAAGAGGAATCAGTATAAAGATATTTCAGAACCTCTGAAAGAACGCTCTAAAGAAAGCATAAGAAGAAAGAAGTTGATCAGAAGTCGTACCTAAGAGAAAGCTAAATTTAAAGACAAATGAAATATCTTCAAGGATATGATAGTATCATTTCTCTCCTTCTCTTACTTAATATACTTCTACTAATTTTATTTTATGGACTCCATTATCAGAAGATGTCTTTGTCAGAAATATCTCTGACCGAATGGAAGCCTTTGGTTATCTAGACCCTGAGTATATCGATCGTGTCACTTAAGTTAGACAAAGTAATTAATGCATGTAAATCTTTATTGTTCTTACTCATCACATTCTACCTAAGATAGATCATGAATTGTGATTTCTTGGAATTGATTCAGTCGTGATTATTTTCATTTATTACCTCCCTAATGTGTCTTTAAAAATTGTTATTCTTTATTTGACATTTAAATGCTATAAAATCAAATGTCTTTCTCCCTCTATATAACTAATTTTCTCACACTATCACACGTTCACTCTCACTTCTTCACAAACTAGAAACCCTAAACTCCTCTTTTCCTTCAATCACTTTTTTTGGGTTCTCCGACAACAATCTTCATCAATATTCAACATTCATTCATCTTCATCTTCAAATAAAATTCATGATGACCAATTCTCAAAAAGAAGCAGTTAAGTTCGCAAAGGAATTTAATCAAGGATCAAAACCACCAGTTGCTTTCGGCTCTCCATCATCATCTACCTTCGCTTCATCATCTTCATTAATTCCTCTTGCAAAGACAATTGTTGCTACTTCTTCTTCTACAGAAGTTAATGAGAATCACATCACTCAATAAACCTCTCAAGTTCATTGCGTCCTTCCTCCATAAGTACTGTATGTTCTTTGGGAATTTCTAGCTGATTTCAACATTTTAGTTGATAATGGGGTTGACCTAAAAGAAGAATTAGAAGATCAGGGTTGGAAAAACTTCTTTAATAGGCTTCATGGTCCTATTTATGAAGATTTAGTAAAATACTTCTGGAAGAACGCTAATTGTGATGATCTGCATGTTGTCTCTAATGTCATTAGATTACGGATTGTCATAACTGAAAATATATTGTTGATCTTCTAGGTTTGAAGTTTATAGAAGGAAAATAAACATATAAAATGAAGAAGAAGTTTAAAACTACAAAGAGTAAATTGAAGTTTGCAATGAAGTCACTCAATCGACTACTGTTTAAGAATTACTCTGATGAGAAGACAAAATACAAGAGTAAGGATCTTCATCCAAATCTCAGAGTTTGGCACAAGATTATTCTGGGCTGTATAAACCCTAGACCTGCTTCAAACTCTTCAGATTACTTCAATTTTAGTCAAAAGTTCATGATGTACTACTTGCTAACCAAGCAGAAGATCAATCTTCCCTATGTCTTATTCAATTATCTGAAGGATACTATTAATAAGACGAGAACCATTGCAAATCCTAAGAAGAATGTTCCTACCTATGTCTCTTGTGGACATCTTCTGACTGGAATTCTTGTAGAAAGTGGGTTAGTAAAATCTCTGGTGGAAGAAGCAAATTAAACAGAAGATTTTTCTCCCAACATTAGAGAATCATTTACCGCACAAAACTTAAGGAACATGCAAATAATTGAAAAGATTAAAGTTAAACCTCTTGGTGAACTGTTTGAAGCCACTACTTAAAGAAGGACTCCAATTAATGATTATCCTCTTTTTTCAAAGATGGATAATATATCAAGTTTTGCTATATATGTTCGAATGATGGAAGAAGAAGGACATGATATGTCCAATTTTTATTACACTAAACTTCCTGCTTAAGAAGTTGATTGTGGTGTAATAAAAGGAAAGAAAAGATCAAACACTTCGAAACTAAAGAAGAAGAAGAAGAAGAAGAAGAAGAAATCTAGATTTCTTTAAGAAACAATTTTGGGAACTTCAACATCTGAAACATATAGTAAGAGTGATACTCCTACTTCTGATCTAATTCTCGCTGATACTTCAAAAGAGAAAAGAAAATAATTATCAGAGGCTTTCAAGCCAAAGAAAAATGGAAAGAAGAGATACATAACTGAATCATCTGAATCTCATGGTCTACATTTTGAATATGAAAAATCATGTAAGTCTTCTGTTTTTCCTACTATTGTTTCCAATAATGCTCCTGAATATGTTAATGCATCTTTAACAACTACAATGACGCAGTTCTCTGAATCAACCATATCCAATTCAGAAGTAAGTTTTAAACCAACTGTCTCTACCCCATTATTCTCATCCATTTCAACAACTACTACCAATTTGAACAAACCTACATTAGAATCATCAAAAGAAATACCACCATTCCAAACATTGTTTCCATTTTCATTCACAAACCAAAACTCAAACATAAATGAGTCTATCACTGATCCATCTGATTCTCACCCTACACCTATACAAATCGCTATATCTACTGCACCCCCTGATACTTCTATTGTAACCGATTTTAAAATGAGAGTCGCCACGCTTAATTTTTATCTTTAGGAAGGGAATATAATAGAATAACCCTAATTGATGATACATTCTAAGTTGTTTGACTCATTTTAGATGAAGGGAAGGTGTTAGGCACCCATCATCTACCTTGTTCACAAGGATACTAGGGTTTAGAATTTTGGCTTAGGAAATAAGGTTTTAATTTTTATTAGGGGAACTCGCCACGATTCAGTCATATGCCTACACATCCTCTTATGATGAATCAGAGTCCCAATTTATAGTTCAATGTTGGTTGGTGTTTTTTATGGATTACGAATATGTTTTGAATTCCCCTTGTACTGAGTTTGGGTGGGTGAATAGAGAAGCTGTTAGACGAAGTTCGTAGTCAATTTAAAGCATCCTCATAATCTTTTTTGAAAATTATTTTAAATCAATTAAGTTAGTAAGAAAAATAGATTTGATGTTGGTTAGGTATTTTTTTAAATACATTAATAAATAAATAAAATCTTTTTAATGCATGACAAAAATGATTTTTAATGCAATAAAAAATATTTGGATGGATTAGAAAATTAAATATTTGATTCTTAATAATAATAGTAAATACTTTAAGATTTAGAAACATTTTACATATAGAAATATTAATTATAATATAAAAATAAATAAAGTATAAAAAAATAAAATAATTAATAAAATGCAGGGGGTGTATTTTGTTTGGGCTAAGTAAATTAGGGGGATGCAGAAAGCGGGGCCCTGAATTCAGATGTTGAATTCAGGCTCATACGCATGAGGGGTGAATAATTGTATAGGGCAGTAAAAGTGGGGGTTTGTTCAGCAAGGGGCCCGAGTTCAAATATTGAACTGGGCCCAGTAGCACATGGGGGGTGAGAATTGCATTAGAATAGCAAAAACAAAAAACAGAGGGCGTGAATATCATGGGCTTAGAGCCTGGACAATATGCTGATCTGTTAGGCAAGGTGTGGGAGAGATCACAGGATTATGATGGACATGCGCTTTTGGAACGTCTGATGTTAATCCCAGGATTATGATGGGAGGTGCACGGTAAGGTTTATGGATACGCAAGCACAAAATCATAGAGAATTATAAAAATAAATTACTGGGTTGAGAGCCCATTTTTCCTTTCTCTTCCTCTCTCTATAACGACACGACCAAACCCTTTATAATTTCTAGAGAGAGAGAGAGGCTCTGCCTTTTATCTAGAATTCCACTGTGCTGAAAATTGTTCAGTCAGCGGTCACCACTGTAGGCCACCACAAACCACCCTTTCTCCCAGTTTTCCGGTTGACATTCAACCGGAAACTTCAAACATTCATAGACCACCACCGTGGATCTTCATCTGGGTTCTATGAATCCTAAGAACCCTAAGGGTTCATGATGAACCTTAACTATCCAAAACACAGAATATACAATAGTGATGAACGCTAACCCTAACCCCAAACCTAAGAACCCTAACCCTAGCCTAACCCTAGAAACCCCAGAGACCCCAAATTAAACCTTAATCATACATTTTACATCAATCAACTTGCAATCAAACCCTAAGAGCTAAGTGTTTTAGGCTTACCTCTTTTAGTGATTCTGGTCATATATTTTTTTCTTTCTGGCTTTCTGCTTCTCCTTCTAATCTCCTTCTCCTTTCTTTCTGTTTGACATGTATGAAGGTGGATGGAAGTGTAGCGGAGGCACGGAGAAGAACTTTAGGGTTTCAGATATTGAAGCCCTAAACTTCTCTTCTTCTTTCTCTGTTAAGTCATTTGTCTCAATTTCTTCTCCCTCTCTTTAGGTGTTAGATTATAGGGTTTAAATGGTCTTAGGTTAGAGATAGATTAGGAAGTTTTTGTTTATAATTGTCATTACAGTTTGTAATTGACTTAGGGTAGATTGATTCTCTTAGGAATTAGAAGATTTTATTTGTTGTAATTTATTCTATATCTGATTTTGTTTATAATATTTTTTTGGCGATTTGTCAAGTAAATATTTGATTCTTTATAAATTGATGTAATTTTATTTGTAATTGATATGGTGAATTTTAGTTGATTTGATTCATAAAATATGTGTTTCTTCTGTTTAGATCTGAACAGTGGACGTTTGTGGGATTATTTTACTTAGTGTAGAGAACAAGGCATCGTTGAGTAACGTTTAGGGTTTGAGATAAAAATTCATAATTGGATTTAGTTGACCTCAGTCAACGTATTTAAAAAATGAACAAAAAACAATTATAGTTAATGAATAACAATAATGTTTTAATAATGCCCCCTAAATTGACAATTAATTGTAACCAAATAATAACAGCAACTAATAAAATCTAAAATAACAATATAAATAGGTAACATTACTAAATAATGATTAATTAAAAGAAATACAGGCTTTCAAAAAGAAATCCGAACCGGGCCAATGCTATCCAGCTATTGGGCCCTTCAAAACACGCACTACTCTCTATTGTTTGAAAAGAATAGGCCTTAACAGTAATGTAATGGGCCAATCTGTTTAAAAATAAACCCCCCTTAAGTAATCAACACACCCCTTATTCTATTAAATCCAAATGGGCTAAACAAATATCTAACAAATACCTCCCTTCTTAATTGTAAGAACCAAATTAATGGGCCATCATATTTTGATGGTCCATCACAAAATGATACACCCCTCTTTATTCATTTAAAACCCCCTGATGAACAATAATCTAAACTTTATATATATAAAACAATGACATCATTAGTTTATAATAAAGAATAATTTAGTTAAAAAATAGTAGGGAAATTTTGGGATATGACAGCTGCCCCTATTTAATTACCCTTCGATTGAATAGTGCAAGAATATGCAAGTCATGCACATTTTGAATCAGAGGTTTATTAAATAATGGAAGACCCCAGAATTTGACTGGAAGATTATAAGGATACGTTGTATGGCATTCCTAAGAGCATGTAAAATACGCATAGATGACGATGTATCATCTTGCCAGAGTTTTGAACAGAAAGCTTTGATTTGACTTAGATATGACGACGTGGATAATTCGTCAATATCTAAAATGGATTGTAGATTTTTTTCAAATTACCATAACCTAGGAGGTAAATGATATAAGTTTGAAATTTTTATAATGTTGCTTTTTTTTATTCATCACAACCTAGGGGATGAATAAAACATAGTTTTGATAATGAATTGTCGTGTGGAGACTGACGCAATGAATTATGAATGTTTCTTCATGTTTACTACAACCTAGAGAGTAAACAGTACGAGGATGAACCTGTGAATTTATCCAGACTTAGGGGATAAAACACGAAAGGGATAGGCTTACGTTATTCATCACGACCTAGGGGATGAATATCATAACCCTAAAAATTTGCATACCTGTCACAACCTAGGGGATAGATATTTTAAGAATTTGTGTATTTACCACGACCTAAGGGATAAACGGCACGAAGATAGATTCACGTATTCATTACAACCTAGGGAATGGATAATATGAACCTGGTAATTCGCACACCTACCACAACCTAGGGGGTAGATGATTGAAAGGTGTTTTGGTGATCGAATCTTAGATAACTAGATTAAAGATGAGATCGGAGTTTTACCATTTGTTTTTGTTCTCAACCAAAGTAATTGATTGCTTTGATAATCTAACCAAGGGCCCCAAGATATTGGTTTTACCCAAAGCGTGTTTGAAAAATGCCATGTATGATGTATATGCATAATGTCCTAGATTGATATGGAACCCATAATGTATGTGCATCGAATATTTTGTGTATGGCCCAAATGTTTAAATATACACCAAATGTGTGTATATGCCCCAAAATATAATGAAAAATGTTTTTATATATTCTCTCCTTTTAAACCAATAGTTTTGTGTTACCAACTCCCCAATGTTACGTTGTTGTGGTATCTTTGAATTGATTTGAACGAGATGGAAGGTGTCAGCAAAATATTTGATATTGGTATTGCAGGCGTCGGTGTAGGCATGGGCATGGACATAGATATAGACGTGGACGTAGGCATGGACATAGGCGTGGACGTGGACGTAAGCATGGATTTTCTTTTTGATGTTTTTAACAAAAAAATGCTTTTTGATGTTATATCAAATGCTTTTATTTATCAAATCCCCAAAATGATTTTAACGCAGTATTCATAAAAATAATCGTAATATTTTGCAAACAAGTCCGAAAAGGAAATAACACAATTGAAATATTTGAAAAAGTAAATGTTTTGTTGATAAATATGCCTCTGAATAGGCGAGAGTACAAGATGCAATTCCTTAAAAGAGGTAATTACAGAAATTTTTAAAACTGAAAATGGCAATGAAAATGATAATTGCTACTGCTGTTTCCCCAATGTCATCTTGATAGCTCCAATCTCCTTTGCTTATGAGTCGAAAAATTTAGATCAATCCCTTCCTTTATTGTCGCAGTCGTGGTTCTTAGATTGTAGTCTGTTTGTTCTCTGTTTCTGAGCAAGATCCCTAATTTTTTTCCTAGATTGCCCTTTCGGGTTGTCAATCCACCATGATAATTTTTTTGTGTATGTCCCTAATTTTTGCCTGGATCTCCCTTTAGGGTTTTCAATCCACCAGGATTCTCCTTTTTTCTTAAGTCGCCTGTTTAGGGTTCAAACTTAGCGAGCTTTTATACATGGTATTTTTGACTGCATCTGAATTCTCCGAATGTGGTAGTTCTTCCCTGTTGTACCCCAAAATTTGCCCTCTCATTTTTCAAGTATTTTCTCACAAGATATTCTAAGACGTCAAGTTTGCAGCACTGATACATCAATTTAGGCTTGAAATTGGCACAAGGGCAAAATGGTCAATTGCATACTAGAAAACTCAATCGGACACTAAAAAAGTCAAACTTTGACTTTTGGATCAAATTTGAGTCCCAAAGATCAAATTTCATCAACACATTCAAAAAATATCAAGCTTGATCATTAAGAAGTCAAGAGAATCAAAAATCCAACTTTGCAAGACTTTGAGATTTTTCTAAGTATTCTCTATACTTGGTTAAATTCATTTGCTTCATGGCATTTTACTACAACTCCAATTAATTCAAGATGATGCAAGTAATTCAAGTTATTACAAAGTGGCATTCTTACTAAGTTACAAATTCTACAACTATGCCTTGATTGAATCTTCTCAAAAGACTTTGTCACAATGTTTTGGCCCTTGATATAATGAGCATGAAATATTCCACAAGACCCAAAATTGTGACATGCTACAAACTATGTTGTCCAAAGTTGAAGAAAATATGATATGCTACTTCTATACTTGGCCGCAACATTCCAAACATGCATTGCTGTCCTATACAATCCAAAATATATCCACAAAACAAGTCAAAAAAACTGCTCTATGCAGTCTGCCCAAGCCTGCACCATGACAGCCCCAAAATTGCACCAAAATGGCAAAGGAAGTTTGTGTACAAAAAGTGTTAAAGCAGTAACCAAAAATAATTCAAAATAACTTATGTAGTTTCCCCCCTAAACCACAGTCCAAGGGTCTACAAAAGAGTTGTCTCATAAGACAAAGGGGTTGGACTTTGGAAGAGGGATAGAGAGAGAATAGAGAGTCTCATTGAGCAGAAAAACAATATTCTTGTTAACCTTGACTGATTTTTCAAAATCAAATATGTTCTTGTTCAAAACAGAACCCCAACCTCTTACTCCACCATACAAACTCTCCCTAATCCAAACACTTCATACAAAGTTTGTCCAAACATAAAAACATTCCTTGTAGTGCTACTCACCTTCATCATCAAAAATACCAAAAATATTACAGTACAATCCAACTCAGTTCTAGCAGTCCAGAGCAGCTTCCTGAAGACTCACAAGGTTATCACGCCATTTGGAAAAGCATTCAGATCTAAAACAACCAGTGCAGCCCAAAGGTAAGTCCTCTTGACTTGATATCTTGTCATTACATCATTAATAAACTGTTTTTCTTTGAAGACAAGATGTAGTACTTTAATATCTTTTTTGAACTAGTCATCTGCACTTTGTTTAGGCTTATTCCATCATTTGTTGTTCATGTTTATCCATCATATGCCATAAGCTGACCTGTACATTCAGTAAAATAATGTTTAAGGCAGGAAAATGAAGCATGTATCGACACATATCCTCATATGTCAACTCATCCTAATGAAAAAACAGGGTATGAGTCGACACATAACCCCGATGCATCGACTCATACTAGTTTCAGGTTGCAAGACAGAAGTGGGAAAAGACTATGAGTCAACACATACGCGTTTCGCATCGATACAAGAAGGGTGCATGAGTCGACACATCCCCTTATGTGTCGACACATACTGAGTTATTTTGTTTTACAGGAGCAGGGAAAAGCCTATGAGTCGATACATACGCATTTCGCGTCGACACAAGAAGGGTGCATGAGTCGACACATCCCCTTATGTGTCGACACATACTAAGTTATTTTGTTTTGCAGGGGCAGAGAAAAGCTATGTGTTGATGCATAGCAGCATGGGTTGACACATAGCAGTTCAAAGTGCAGTTCTCCTTTTATTTTACACTGTTTTTACATTGTTTTCATTATCATTCGATATGGTTGTAATATTTCGGTCTCCACTTCATCCCCATTGTAAATTTGTACCCCCATCCCCCTAAAGTGATGTAATAGCTTAGGATTTATTTTTCGCATGTTTACTTGCTCTCATATATTGCTAGTAATTAGGATGTATGGTAAGATAAAAACAACAAAATAGACAATAAAAAACAAAACAAAATGCATGCAATAAGACACACTTTGCACACATGCACCCTTAGGGTAATCTCACTCGTTGCCTATCGGAAAATAGTCATGTCCCTCGAGCATGGGAGTTTTAGCAAAGACCCTTCGATAAAAGATCATAGTCCCTCGATGACCCTCGATGTTGCCTTCGGTAAACGATCTAGTCCCTAAAACGACATTGCTAAAACGTCCTATATGTTGCCTTCTATGACTATACAAACGTCCCAACGCCCGTCCCTTCACATCCAATGGTGGGGCTTCTTACCAAATCAATGGTAAGATAGCACCATTAAAAGGAAGAAGAAAAGAACAACTTAAGACCTTTCGAGTAGATAGATTCGCCCTTAGTTACTCGCTTGCTCACGACAAAACTTTTAAACCTACACCTCCATTTTAAAACATTTTCAAAAGACAAAACATTTTGTATACGTTCTTATAGAGACGAGAACCATTGCAAAACCTCTTTTCAAAACACTTTTCGAAACACGATTCACAAACACCTCTTTGAACCATTTTTCGAAACAAAACTTTGTATACGTTCTTATAGAGACGAGAACCATTACAAAGAGATTTTTCAAAATACTTTCAAAGCCCACACCACAAGCACACAATCAAACAAAAGCAAGTGATCTAAACGAGTAACAAAGAGCCCATGGAAAACCATGGATGAAAAGGGTGTTAATACCTTCCCTTTTCATAATCTACCCCCCGAACCCGAGAAAATTCTCGAAAGGTCTTTCCTGTGCTTTTTTACCTTTTCTTTTGGATAAAATAAAAGTCGGTGGCGACTATTGCTAACCGCACAAGTGCGAACGAAACACAAAACTTCAAGTCAGTTCTCCCACCACATCACAGAACTGGCGACTCTGCTGGAGATCTTAATGTTAAGAGTGGGGTTACCTTAGGGTTAGATCACCTTTACTCACTTTCATTATTTGATTGGTATGCTTTATATTCGGTTCTTTGTATTGGGCTTGCTTTGATCCTCCACCCGGATTTGGGGCACCTTTTTAGGTAAATAGCAATAGATTGTGGAGATTGTACGACGTAGACCGATATGGTTGAATCAATGGCTACGTTAGTGTGACGCATTTGTGGGTACCGGTATCCCTCGTGGTGAATCGAGGAGAATACGGGGCCGCTGAGTGGCATCGCGAAGCACTAATTAACCTTAGAACCCTAATTGAAAAAACTTGGCCATTAGGACGTAGTGAGGTAACCGATTTCGGTGTAAAGCTGAAAATTGGTTGACACTCGATACTACACTCATTGAGGCTGGAATTTTGGGATATCTCGGCCGCAAGAAAAGATTGATTGAGCTGAGACAATGCCTAAAAGAAAGGTTGGTGATATTGAGATCCTTTAGAACCCGGTCATTATTTCTAGGACAGGTTTAGCCAACTAAAACTTCAAGAGGGTATTTACCTAGAAACTCATGCAAGCCTGAAACATAGGGATCTGTTTGTTGTGTATGTATATGTTTGCTTGTACATAAACATCATCAACATCATATGCATGATCACTAACCATTTCAAGGATTTAGAAATTTATCTTTGTTTTTGTTTTGTAGGAAATGAATCCTCTCCGAAGAAACACCATCTGAATCAGCTTTGTAAAAGCGCATCCTCAACTTCAAGAGCTAGCCTCAAGAGTGCCCGGGGATTCTCCTTTTACCAAGAAGTATGGTCGACTTCTCAGTTTGGCTACTGTGATTGGTGGAAATAGAACTGACTGTTTTGGAATGCTGGTTTGCAAAATGTCGCGGTAAGCAAGAGTCGCCACTGTATTTTATTTTCTCCAACAAGGAAAGGACAAAAGCACAGCAAAATTCCTTTTCGAGATGTTTCTCGGTTCGGAAGGTAGATTATAGAAAGGGAAGGTGTTAGCACCCTTTCTATCTGTGGTTATCCACGGGCTCTTAGGTACTTGCTCACTATGTTTTCAAAAATGTTTGCTTTTCTTGTGTATGTGGGTTTTGAAAAAGTTTAGTTTGAAAACTTCTAGGTAATTCTTGTATCTGTCCTCAAGAGTGTATGAAGTATTTATTTGAAAACTTTTGTTTGAAAGTGTAAGTGCGAAAAGTTGTTTTTGTTTTTGAAAGAGCAAGTACCCAGGAGAAATCTACCTACTCTAAGGAATTAAGCTGTGTAAATGTCCTTTAGACAGTACTATCCCACTATTGAGAAGTAGGTAGCACCGTCGTTGGAGTTATTCGGGTCAATTCGATTAGAGGGACATGGGTGGTCACCCAAGCAATGGTAGGACGCCTTAGCGGTAACCCTAATGTCCTAGATCCTTTTTATCCGAGGCAACCGTTTTGAGGCAACTGGATCTTTAGACAGGAGGGCGACCTCTAAAACACCCTATACTCAATGACCACCTCGAGGCAACCAAGTGAGGCGTACCCTAGGAGTGGCATGTGCGAGTGTGTCAGGATTCAGTTTAAGATTATCTTTGCACATGTATTATGGTGAGCTACGTTTTGATTTTATTTTTCAGGCAAGTCTTGTCATGCATCGTTAACAGTTAATAATTTGCGGAAAATAAATTGCGGAAAGTAAATCTACGCTATTACAAGGCGTCGGGTATTTACATCGCCAAAAACATAACCCTTGAAAATAAATGCGAGAAAATAAAGAAAGCGGAAAAGGTCCTAATTATCTATTACATTCTCGAAGCAGATACATAAATATGATCAAAAATAATAATAATGCGCGAAAGAAATTGAATCGGGAACGTCCTTAGGGTTTTGACCCTTTTTGAGAAAAGAATGGAATTTTAGTCCTTTTTTGTAATTAATTAAACCTAATTCTAATTAATTAATTATTTAAAAGAAAAAGTATTTTTTATGTTTTTATGTTTTAATAAAAATAAAAGAAATCAAGTCAAAAGTTAGTAAAACCCTAATTCTAATTTATTTTATTTATTATGAAAATGTCAAAATTAAACCTAATTAAACTAAATTGGTTTGTTAGTATTTATTTACAAAATAATAAAGTGAAATTAATAAATAATAATAATAATAAAAATATTAGTATTCTGAATTTATTATGAAAATAATTAATTTGTTAATTAAATACTAATAATAATAATAATTAAAAGAATTAAATGAAAATTAAAAAAAGAAAAGAATAAAGAAACCAGGGGGGTGTTGGGCCCTTTTGGAGGTTAGCAAGCAATTCTGGCCCATTAAGCTATTCAGCCTGTTTGACTTTGGGGAATTGTCCACGCATGCTTTGACTAGAGACTATGGTGTTCTTCATCTCCTGGCCATTGGATTGATGCATAAGGCCACTTGGCGCGTTGTTGGTTGGAGGCACATGGTGGAACGTAGCCTGAAGCCTACATGTGATCAAGTTATGAAAAATAATATAGGAATTTTGGGTGGACCTGGGAATCGAACCCAGGTCCCAATGATCAACAGCCAACGCACCATCCACTGAGCCAACTGAACGCCTTTGTTATTATAATGAACAAGGAATATAATATGTAAAAACAACAATTATGCTGGAATAAAAACGCGCGTTATTCAAACCAACCAATGATACGCTTACACGCCTTCATCTTCCTCATTCGCACCTGCAAAAAACAAATGGATAGCGGGGGTTTTTAACCCCCACAATTTAACATGAGGAATAATAGCGAATAGGTCCCTGATGCACATAAATATTTCGCGAGCATGGCGTTTGATTCGTCTTGATGCCACGGTTTCAATCATAGGTCTTAGAGGTCCCAATTTTGCCTGGTTACTGAATCCCCAAATTCAAGGTTTAGGAACCCTAGAATTCATCAATGGTGATTCTTGATTCTGTGCATCATAATCCAATTAACCTGTACCATCAGCTTCCTATGGACTCAAACAATGCAAAACAAACAATGAATCGTGTTAATGATGCATGAAATAAGCAATTCGATTTTCAAAATAACCAGCAAACCGTGAAGTTGTCCTTGGTGATTTCTTGAGATTAAATGCTTGGTTGTGGTTCCTACACCTTCCTGGGGACCCCTGCAATGTGTTAGAATTAATAAAAAGCTCTGAATTAGCCTGGAACTAGGAAAACAGTTTTCAAGTTTCTTTGATTTTTTTCAATATGCTTATGGCTTTTCTGCAGCAATTTTCACGTCTAATGCGTTAGGTTTAGGTTGTGTACTTATAGTAGAATGGAATTAGGTTAAATCCTTGAGCAAAGATCCATGAAATAATGGTTTGAATATTTGATTTTCAATCACATCTTTTTGCATCTTTTTGATTGATAAAACTTGCCAAACTTGGAGATTTTTGTCCCTTTGATTTGCACACGAATTTGCCAGCATATCTTGAGCTTGTTTGCTTCACCAAAAGATTGAAAAATCAAATCTTTGAATTTCCTACATTTTAAATTAATTAAATGAATTAAAATCAATTAAAAATCCAATTAATTAATAAAAAATAAGAAAATAAATTCAAATAATCTCAATGGGTCGTGCATAAGCCTTGGACAAAGTTTCAAGAAGAAATTTGAGGCCCATTAGCAAAAACAAGGTGTTTTTGAGCAAAGTTGACTTTTGCAAATTCACAAAAATTTCCCAACTTCTCCAATGCATATCTTGCTCAATTTTGATCATATGAACATGTTCTTGGACATTTTGGAAAGGTCTTGAAGTCCTCTAACCAATGCCTTTGGTCCCATGTCATTTGGGTTTACCAATCTCAAGTTATGGTCTTTGACTTAAAGTGCATTTTTGTTGACTTTTGAAATTGACCTATAATGTAGAAATTGATAACTTTTTGTGAGAGCATTTCTTGGACTTGGAATGTGAAGATGAGTTGTAGGAAATGTCATCCTCTTCAAAATGAGCATTGGATGGGATTTTTCTGATGAACCATGCAAAAGTTATTCCTTGGTCAAGATACAGTTGACTTTTCTACTATCCAAAAATAGTAAGTTTTTGCATCTTGATGATTTTTGAGCCATCCTTGTGGAATCATGATCAAGACTTGATCAAGTGATGATTGTGGACTAAAAATAAGATGTTGACCAAAAATTCTGACTTTTGACTGCAAAATGACCATTTTACCCCTGCAGTTGACTGTGGAACAAATAGGGCTTTTGACTGTGCAATTTAACATTGTGAGTCTTGAGACTTGGTATGTAGATGCTTGAGAATGTATATAGGCCTTTGAGACTTGATTGAGCCATTGAAAACCTCAAATTCCTTGAAGGAACCAAAACCCTAATTTTGACTGGCTTAGGAGGTGGTTTGACTGTGCAACCTCTTGAGCAATCTTGAGCCATTTGAAGATGACTATTGACAAACCTTGAAGAATATGGGAGGGCAAATTTTGGGGTACAACAGTTGCCCCTGTTCAATCTTTTTAAACCTGAGGATGTAGATTGGCTTGCGTGCCTTTCGTGATCCGAAGGTGGAAGATGATTGAACACTAGAGTGGCCAGAAATTTGCACTCGCATAGTGTAGTATCAGCAATGTGATGTCGGAAATGGGCTTACAGATTCCATTTGGAGAGATGGTGGATAAGAGGATGGGCTTATAGATTCCATCTGGAGATGTGACAGAATCTTGTCGGGGGATGGGCTTATAGATGCCATCTGGAGATTGTTGATAGGTAGTTTGAGAGAGCGACAGAATGATATCCGAATCTGGATCGTATCTGAATTGTATCTGGGATCTGGATAAGTGACAGAATGACTTCCGTATTTGGAGTATATCTGCACTTGAAGTTGATAGTTGAATCTGAATGCGAAATAGAATGGCTTCCGTGTCTGGAGCATATCTAGTCTGTGTCTAATTACTGACGTCTGAACGAGTAGTAGAATGACCACCGTGGCTGGGGTATATCCATATTGTATTTGAATAAGTGACAGAATGTCATCCGAACCCGGATCGTATTCGGACTGTCTCTTGAATGAATCTGGAATAAGCAATAGAATAGCATCCGTGTCTAGAGCATCTCTAAATTGTCTTTAGAAGTTTGAATCTGAATAAGCGATAGAATAGCATCCAGATCTGGAGCATCTCTATGCTATCTCTAAAAGGAAATTTGAATAAGTATCAGAATGTCGCCATGTCTGGATCACAATTGAACTATCTCTAGAAGGAATCTGGAATAAGTATCAGAATGTCGCCATGTCTGGATCACAACTGAACTATCTCTAGAAGGAATCTCTGAATAAGCAATAGAATAGCATCCGGATCTGGAGCATCTCTAAGCTATCTCTGGAAAGAAATCTGAATAAGCGTTAGAATAGCATCCGGATCTGGAGCATCTCTAAGCTATCTCTGAAAAGAAACTCTGAATAAGCAAAAGAATAGCATCCGGATCTGGAGCATCTCTAATCTATTTCTGAAAAGAAACTGAATAAGAAAAAGAATAGCGTCCAGGTCAGGAGCATCTCTAAGCTATCTCTGAAAAGAAACTCTGAATAAGCAAAAGAATAACATCCGGATCTGGAGCATCTCTAAGCTATTTCTGAAAAGAAACTGAATAAGCAAAAGAATAGCGTCCGGGTCAGGAGCATCTCTAAGCTATTTCTGGGAAGAAACTCTAAATAAGCAAAAGAATAGCATCCAGATCTGGAGCATCTCTAAGTTATTTCTTCAATCTCTTCAATGTAGATAACTTTCCTGGCTAGATACAGGTATAGATCTACAATCAATCACTCACAGATATGCCCTGGCTAGATACAGGTATCGAATCTGGAACTTCAAAAAGTTGATGGTAATATCTTTTGATAGACCTTTTCCTGAAAAGGCAAAACAATAGTCGTATGCAATGTCATGATGTATGGAATGCATGATGTCATGAGATCGTGTTGTATGAACTTTATCATGTACGTAAATAGGAGATATGAAATGTGAAATGTTTATGAATGTGTTTTCGCCTAGGAAAATAAATCCTTGACGAATGCCGGGAAGTTCGTTGAATCCTGGGCTGATGTTGAAGAGTAGAGTTCTTCGTTTCCGCTGGGAGTGATGATTGCAAGAATAAACCTGTAGGAGAAGATGACTCCATTGGGGAATAAACCTGACGAAGAGATTACTCTGCAGGGAATTACTCTGTGGGAAGAGATACTTCACTGAGATTTTGATGATAACTCCGCTGGGGATAGGAAGAACTTCGCTGAGGACGATCTTTCCGTTGTAATTTTGCTGAGGATAACCCAGTTAGACTCTAGTGGGGAATAACCTTTGAATATGGTTGGGGAGAGATATTTGTACTCTGTGGGAGACAAGCTTCCAGGATCTACTAGGGATATGATTCAACTCTCCTGGGGAAACTTTTGGACTGCACTGGGGAAATGGCTCCACTGGGGAAATGGCTCCACTGGGGTGTCTGGTATTCCGCCGGGGAATAATCTTATATTAAGACTACCGGGGATGCTTGCTGAGGATTATCTGTATACTCTTCTGGAGAATATTGAGATCTTCTGGGGATATCCGACTTCCTTAGGGCTGACAGTAGCCTAACTCTGCTTGGGGAGAGTGTTGCTGACTTGCTAGGGAATACTGTGCCTTTTTAGGGCTGATGAGAGGCCAACTCTGCTTTGTAATTACAGGTCTCAGTGGGGAGAGCTTCCATTACGGTCTTACTCTACGGGGAGTGAAGGTATCCTGGTCATATTCTTCAGCCGAATCTACCTTGTACCTGGAGAACAGAGCAACTGTATAGTTTGGACGATTCTTATTGCCCCAGTTTCTGTGGGAGAAGGTACCTGTGGAGGTGTCGATAACTGCCGATTGACAAATCTTCTTTTGGTAGGCAAGTGACAAGATGACGGGACATAGTCGTACGCTTTTGATTCCTAACTTTTGCCTGGACCGCCCTTTCGGGTTTTCAGTCCATCGGGATACCCATTTTTGCCCAAGTCGCCTTTTCAGGTTTTCGACTTGCCGGGTGTACAGCTTTTTTTCATTTTTCATCCCTTATTTTTGCCCGAACCCTTTTGGTTCGCCGGGAAGCCCTTATTTTTTCCTAGGCCATTCGACCTTGCGGGTCTTTGATTACGCGTAGTATTTTTTTGACTAGTCCACGTTCTCAGAGCGCAGGGATTTGTCACTGTCAGTAGTGTTGTGTCGCCATACTACCAGAAGATGTCTGATCATGAAAGATTCGTTGCTGGAATTCATGTCCAATTCCCCAAGTGACTCAGGCGGAGATTTTCCCCTAGCTATTTGGCATCTTGAGAGATTCCTTGAATCTTGACTGGACTACCCCAGATGATGGACAATGATCATGTCTGCCCCTTGGTTGGAAGTGTTTTTCCATTTGATGACCCTTTTGTTGAGAAGATTCTTGTTCACTGGATATTCATCGTGCGAATTTCTCTGTTGTTTGAACAAATAGTCATATGCAAACAAATATCATTTTAAGAATGCAAAGCTTATGTATGTCTTGAAATTTTTGAAAAATGAAGTTTTCAATAAAACAAGTGAATTTTTGTAAAATGTGATGTCAACTCGGTACTTTACAGCAAGCCTTAAGGAGTCAGGATACCTTTTGTAACAGTATGCTTTCTAACTAACCCATGCTTCAGCTAGGACTTTTAAGGGTTATAACGTGGCTTGGTTCATGGTTCGAGAAACAAAGGATAAAGGCTCAAAATTTATTTGTACCCGCCCGCTTTTCGTGATGTTCTTCTATCCTAAACTCAGTTAATCGTGCATTTAGATCCCGTTTGAGTCTTTGCTCTGATATTCCGATGATGGTTCGGATATTGACAGTTTATGTTGAATAGGCAGTCATGTCTTTTTTGTTGAGGGTTCGTAGGACCTCTTTCTTTTGATTTCATTATCCCTGTCTTTTTGCCTGAACTGTTTCTTTTGTGATTACAGTCAGCGGGATGCCCCAGTTTTGTAAGTCTCCTTCATAGGTTTCGACTTAATGGGCTTTTATTTCTGAGAGATGATGACTGCCTGTCTTTATGATTATAGGGAACCATCACTGTCTTTTGTTTTGGAAGGACTCCTTTGATGTCGTTCATTGGGCACCTGGATCAACTGAGAAAACTACCATGCCCCAGGTTATGATTAAGGGTTTTAATTTTCGAAAAGAAAAACTCCAACTTCTTTGGCTCAGAGGGGTTGACTAGGGATTATCTTCCTTATAACTCCACTGTTTAGGATTTGAAACAATGCTTGTACCTCATCAGCGGGGTCTGTTCAAAAGCATACTGTAAAGATCGTGGTATCGTTTTCGTCATCCTCCCTCAAAAGGCTTAGAATTTTTTAATCGAGAGTTGAACATCACAAAACATGAAAGCAATTTGAATATAGTGAATACGAATGGATTGATTCAAAACAGACATATGCAATGCATTGATATAATAAAAAAGTTTTCCATGACAATAATTGTTTGAATAAGCAAAGAAAAATACAACTTGAAAATTCAAATGAACAAAAGTCTCTTAATGATTTGGTGTAGGATCAGTGATCAAACTTGATCTCCTTGGCATCAATCAAGTCTTGGATCTTGTTCTTCAAACTCCAACAGTCGTCGGTGTCATGTCCAGGACTGTCAAAATGGTAGGCACATCTCACACTCGGGTTATACTTGGAAGAGGAAGTATTTGGGTTCCGGGGAGGAGCCTTTAATGTAATCAGCCCTGTCTTCATCATGTGTTGTAGCGCTTGAGTTGGTGACATGTTGATCTTGGTAAATTGCCTCCTGGGCTTGTTTGGCTTACCCTGATCAACCGGTTATTTTTGGTGAGGTTGTTGTTGGACCCTTGATGTAGTAGCAACTTGGAGAGGTCTATTCATTGAACCAAACCATTGACTTCTTGGAGGCTGATTACTGGTTTGATCCACAGCCTTGACCGTTTGCTTCATACTATTGTATTTGTCTTGATGAAGTTGGTTGATCATGGCTCTCAACTCTTCTTGTTCCCGAGCTAAACCTTGGATAAGAGTCGTCTGCCCCAGCATCTGGGTTCTCATTGCATCTACCTCAGCTTGCAGATGTTTCAGCCGTTCTTCCTTACTGTCTTCAGGACTCTTCTTGACCAGATTCCCCATGAGGAGTGTTCTCAACTCTTCCTGCCCCTTGGATAGGCTTAGGAAGATTTCCTTGAACTGAGTCTCTTGAGTATGAAGATCCTGGTTGTTTTGTTGGCAAGCCATTGCTGAAATAAACAGCGAGAACGTGAGAGACCTGTATCGGATGACCTGTTATGCAATGATGTGTATGATATATGTATGCAATGTTTTCAAGGATCTCACAGGGTAAATAAGAAAATTGTTAGAATTTGAATTTTGTAGCTTGATTCAAGGAACTTCGTGTTGTTGAGAGTCCTTCTTCAAGAGTCAAGGCTCACCATATCGAGTGGGTCATAGCCCCTGACTCAAGTCATCGTGCTTTGATCTCCAAACAACCTTGGCTAGAGGAAAATAAATCCCCTTTGCCCCTTGCTAGACAGTTGGTTCATTATGACCTGCATCACAAGCCCTTGAGATCCTTGAAATGGGTTAGTCCTTATGCAGGATATATGCAATGTTATGATGGGTATGCTATGCATGAAGTGATGTAAGTAAACCCTGCAATGAGTCCAAATTATTGGATAAGGACTGTAAGCAAAAACCTGCAAGGAACCCATGTTGTCAGATAACAAGTATGTGCAAGTAGTTTAAGTTTGAAAGCACACAAGTCACACAAAGAGCCCTTAGATTTTAGGCTAGCATGGAGTTTAGGTATTACCCTCTTGAAGTTAGTTGGCTCAAAACCTGTCCTATAAATAGTAACTGGGTTCTAAGGAGCTCAATATCATTGGATTGTTTTCTATGTTCATTGTTTTGATTTAGCCACTTAACTGGCGACCAAAATATTCCAAGAAAACAACCCTCAATGAGTGTAGCATCGAGTATCTACCAACTTCGGACTGCACCAAAGTCGGTCATCTCACTACCCCTAAAGAGGCCAGGATGGTCAAGTAAGGTTCTAAGGTCAGTTGATGCTTCGCGACACCATGCGGCGGCCCCGTACTCTCCTTGACTTGACTCAAGGGTTACCGATACTCACCAAAGTGCCACATCAACGTAGCAACTGCTTCAACCATGTCGGTATACCCCGCACAGTTCCATCACAGTTTGTTGTTACTTCTAAAGGGTATCCCCAGATCCAGGTTAGGATCTATAAAACTCTGATACAAGCCCACAATATTAAAGCATTCAAGGCATACAATTGAAAACATGGTGATCTAATCCTAAGGTACACCTCACTTATTATAGTCCCCAGCAGAGTCGCCAGTTCTGTGATCGGTGGAAATAGAACTGACTGTTTTGGAATGCGGGTTCGCGAAATGTCGCGGTAAGCAAGAGTCGCCACCGTCTTTTATTTTCTCCAACAAGGAAAGGACAAAAGCACAGCAAAATTCCTTTTCGAGATGTTTCTCGGTTCGGGAGGTAGATTATAGAAAGGGAATGTGTTAGCACCCTTTCTATCCGTGGTTATCCACGGGCTCTTAGGTACTTGCTCACTATGTTTTCAAAAATGTTTGCTTTTCTTGTGTATGTGGGTTTTGAAAAAGTTTAGTTTGAAAACTTCTAGGTAACTCTTGTATCTGTCCTCGAGAGTGTATGAAGTATTTGTTTGAAAACTTTTGTTTGAAAGTGTAAGTGCGAAAAGTTGTTTTTGTTTTTGAAAGAGCAAGTACCCAGGAGAAATCTACATACTCTAAGGAATTAAGCTGTGTAAATGTCCTTTAGACAGTACTATCCCACTATTGAGAAGTAGGTAGCACCGTCGTTGGAGTTATTCGGGTCAATTCGATTAGAGGGACATGGGTGGTCACCAAAGCAATGGTAGGACGCCTTAGCGGTAACCCTAATGTCCTAGATCCTTTTTATCCGAGGCAACCGTTTTGAAGCAACTGGATCTTTAGACAGGAGGGCGACCTCTAAAACACCCTATACTCAATGACCACCTCGAGGCAACCAAGTGAGGCGTACCCTAGGAGTGGCATGTGCGAGTGTGTCAGGATTCAGTTTAAGATTATCTTTGCACATGTATTATGGTGAGCTATGTTTTGATTTTATTTTTCAGGCAAGTCTTGTCATGCATCGTTAACAGTTAATAATTTGCGGAAAATAAATTGCGGAAAGTAAATCTACGCTATTACAAGGCGTCGGGTATTTACATCGCCAAAAACATAACCCTTGAAAATAAATGCGAGAAAATAAAGAAAGCGGAAAAGGTCCTAATTATCTATTACATTCTCGAAGCAGATACATAAATATGATCAAAAATAATAATAATGCGCGAAAGAAATTGAATCGGGAACGTCCTTAGGGTTTTGACCCTTTTTGAGAAAAGAATGGAATTTTAGTCCTTTTTTGCAATTAATTAAACCTAATTCTAATTAATTAATTATTTAAAAGAAAAAGTATTTTTTATGTTTTTATGTTTTAATAAAAATAAAAGAAATCAAGTCAAAAGTTAGTAAAACCCTAATTCTAATTTATTTTATTTATTATGAAAATGTCAAAATTAAACCTAATTAAACTAAATTGGTTTGTTAGTATTTATTTACAAAATAATAAAGTGAAATTAATAAATAATAATAATAAAAATATTAGTTTTCTGAATTTATTATGAAAATAATTAATTTTTTAATTAAATACTAATAATAATAATAATTAAAAGAATTAAATGAAAATTAAAAAAAGAAAAGAATAAAGAAACCAGGGGGGTGATGGGCCCTTTTGGAGGTTAGCAAGCAATTCTGGCCCATTAAGCTATTCAGCCTGTTTGACTTTGGGGAATTGTCCACGCATGCTTTGACTAGGGACTATGGTGTTCTTCATCTCCTGGCCATTGGATTGATGCATAAGGCCACTTGGCGCGTTGTTGGTTGGAGGCACATGGTGGAACGTAGCCTGAAGCCTACATGTGATCAAGTTATGAAAAATAATATAGGAATTTTGGGTGGACCTGGGAATCGAACCCAGGTCCCAATGATCAACAGCCAACGCACCATCCACTGAGCCAACTGAACGCCTTTGTTATTATAATGAACAAGGAATATAATATGTAAAAACAACAATTATGCTGGAATAAAAATGCGCATTATTCAAACCAACCAATGATACGCTTACACGCCTTCATCTTCCTCATTCGCACCTGCAAAAAACAAATGGATAGCGGGGGTTTTTAACCCCCACAATTTAACATGAGGAATAATAGCGAATAGGTCCCTGATGCACATAAATATTTCGCGAGCATGGCGTTTGATTCGTCTTGATGCCACAGTTTCAATCATAGGTCTTAGAGGTCCCAATTTTGCCTGGTTACTGAATCCCCAAATTCAAGGTTTAGGAACCCTAGAATTCATCAATGGTGATTCTTGATTCTGTGCATCATAATCCAATTAACCTGTACCATCAGCTTCCTATGGACTCAAACAATGCAAAACAAACAATGAATCGTGTTAATGATGCATGAAATAAGCAATTCGATTTTCAAAATAACCAGCAAACCGTGAAGCTGTCCTTGGTGATTTCTTGAGATTAAATGCTTGGTTGTAGTTCCTACACCTTCCTGGGGACCCCTGCAATGTGTTAGAATTAATAAAAAGCTCTGAATTAGCCTGGAACTAGGAAAACAGTTTTCAAGTTTCTTTGATTTTTTTCAATATGCTTATGGCTTTTCTGCAGCAATTTTCATTTCCAATGCGTTAGGTTGTGTACTTATAGTAGAATGGAATTAGGTTAAATCCTTGAGCAAAGATCCATGAAATAATGGTTTGAATATTTGATTTTCAATCACATCTTTTTGCATCTTTTTGATTGATAAAACTTGCCAAACTTGGAGATTTTTGTCCCTTTGATTTGCACACGAATTTGCCAGCATATCTTGAGCTTGTTTGCTTCACCAAAAGATTGAAAAATCAAATCTTTGAATTTCCTACATTTTAAATTAATTAAATGAATTAAAATCAATTAAAAATCCAATTAATTAATAAAAAATAAGAAAATAAATTCAAATAATCTCAATGGGTCGTGCATAAGCCTTGGACAAAGTTTCAAGAAGAAATTTGAGGCCCATTAGCAAAAACAAGGTGTTTTTGAGCAAAGTTGACTTTTGCAAATTCACAAAAATTTCCCAACTTCTCCAATGCATATCTTGCTCAATTTTGATCATATGAACATGTTCTTGGACATTTTGGAAAGGTCTTGAAGTCCTCTAACCAATGCCTTTGGTCCCATGTCATTTGGGTTTACCAATCTCAAGTTATGGTCTTTGACTTAAAGTGCATTTTTGTTGACTTTTGAAATTGACCTATAATGTAGAAATTGATAACTTTTTGTGAGAGCATTTCTTGGACTTGGAATGTGAAGATGAGTTGTAGGAAATGTCATCCTCTTCAAAATGAGCATTGGATGGGATTTTTCTGATGAACCATGCAAAAGTTATTCCTTGGTCAAGATACAGTTGACTTTTCTACTATCCAAAAATAGTAAGTTTTTGCATCTTGATGATTTTTGAGCCATCCTTGTGGAATCATGATCAAGACTTGATCAAGTGATGATTGTGGACTAAAAATAAGATGTTGACCAAAAATTCTGACTTTTGACTGCAAAATGACCATTTTACCCCTGCAGTTGACTGTGGAACAAATAGGGCTTTTGACTGTGCAATTTAACATTGTGAGTCTTGAGACTTGGTATGTAGATGCTTGAGAATGTATATAGGCCTTTGAGACTTTATTGAGCCATTGAAAACCTCAAATTCCTTGAAGGAACCAAAACCCTAATTTTGACTGGCTTAGGAGGTGGTTTGACTGTGCAACCTCTTGAGCAATCTTGAGCCATTTGAAGATGACTCTTGACAAACCTTGAAGAATATGGGAGGGAAAATTTTGGGGTACAACAGCTACATCCAACTTCCAAGAAGAGATGATGTGTGTACTGTTCCAATTCTTTGATCTCGTACATCATTGTTTCACTTTTCCAGACTATCAGTTGGTACCAACATTGGAAGAGTTCTCTCTACTCTTAGGGGTGCCCGTGCTTAATCAGATACTGTTCACCGGTCTAGAAGGGATTCCAAAACCTGAAGTCATCGCCGAAGCTTTACATATGAAGAGGGCCGATGTTACAGCCAATTGGGAGACAAGAAGTGGGGTCAAAGGATTTCTAGCTAAGTTTCTATTGGAAAAAGCTCGTTCATTCTGGGATGACATGGATTTACAAGCTTTCGAAGAAGTGATAGATCTCCTCATTTATGGTTTGGTTCTGTTTCCTAATTCGGACCAATTCATAGACGTTAACGCCATCAAAGTCTTTCTCTCTCGCAATCCTATACCCACCTTTCTAGGAGACATCTTGCATTGTCTTCATACCCGTACCATGAAGAAAAGAGGTACCCTTTTATGTTGTATACCCCTACTAGCTAAGTGGTTCACTTCACACCTGCCTCAGTCAGCATTGAAGAACGATCAAAGATTGACTTGGTCTCAAAGGATGATGTCTCTCACTCACTCTGATATCCGTTGGTGCTCAAGATCTTTGGAAGATATCTCTATCATCGACCGATGTGGTGAGTTCCCTAATGTACCTCTGCTAGGTATTAGAGGAGGTATCACCTACAACCCGTGTTTAGCTCTTTGACAATTTGGTTATGCCCGAAGGGACGGCCCTCATGAGATACTCATCTGGGGTCTGGTGTTTGACTACGACAAAGAAGACCAAGGTTACCGCCAGATATTTACACGTGCTTGGGGAATGGTGAACAAAGTGGACAGTAGAACTTTGGGACATAAAAACTCTATCCCTCTCGAGCCTTACCTTAAGTGGGTACGGGCTCGTTCCCAGAGTCTCTTAATGCCTTACCCTTCCATCCTTCCTGTCATCATTGAGCCTGTTATTGAAGGAGACGTCCCGTACACCGTTCTTCATCCAGACATGCCTACCTCTCTCGAAGACCTGCAGAAAGCCTGGATTCAGTTGAAGGAGGAGCGAGACACCTTTGAAACCCAGTACTACGCCAGTGAGAAGAAGGTTCTGGAGCTCACCAAGCTGCTTCATGAAGAAAAGAATCAGAATGCCTACATTTCTCCAAAAAGGATGCGTTCGGTCTTTTTGTCTTGAGAATTTTGCTGTATTTCAGTTTCTTTCTTTGTAAGCCCGAGGAGGCATGATGTATTCAAACTTGGTTTTATTTAATATGACGTGTGTTCATTTTTTGTTTAAAACAAATTTAAATCTTCTAATTTTCCTTGAAATCATTTGCATATCGCATCTTCATTCATCATATGCATAAACAAGTCTTCACACCAAGTTTCATCATCTCTTTGATGTTTATTTCAGCAAGATGGATCTAGAACAAACGGTCAAAGACTTACAAGCTCAGAATTCACAATTTCAACAGCTACTCTTGACCTTAGCCAAGGGGCAGGAGGAGCTCAAAACTCTTCTAGAGAAGGAGAAAGAGAAAAAGAAGAAGAAGCGAGCCGGTGTGGTTGTCATGGGCAGAAGATTTCAGGGAAAAGCCAGATGGACTTTGGAATTCCCATCAACATCTGAAGAAGGGGAAGGAAAAGGTAAGGGAACGGCAGTGCCATCTGATTCTGAAGCTGAAGAAGAGGAAGATGAGGACTACTCCGAACAACAGTACCCTCCGGCCGATGACAAATACAAGAACTTGGAAGAACGTCTAGCTGCTATGGAAGTGCAAAGAGTATCGGGGCTGGATTTTGAGGAGCTAGGGTTGGTTTCTGGAATTGTAATCCCTCCTAAGTTTAAAGTGCCACTGTTTGCTAAGTACGATGGGGTGTCTTGCCCAAAGATGCACCTATGATCTTATGTCAGGAAAATTCAACCGCATTCTTCTGACAAAGACTTGTGGGTTCACTTTTTCCAGGACAGTTTATCAGGAACACAGCTTGATTGGTTCTACCAGTTGGAGAGAGCAGACGTCCATAATTGGGAAGACTTGGAAGACACCTTCTATAAACAGTATCAATACAATGCCGACTTGGCGCCAACCCGTACTCAGCTACAGAGTATGGCTATGGCTACCAGTGAGGGCTTCAAAGACTACGCCCAAAAGATGAGGGACTTAGCTGAAAGGGTGCAACCACCATTGTCAGAAACAGAGCTAGTAGACATGTTCCTGGGTACCCTGTCAGGTCCTTTCTTCAATCACCTGATTAGAAGTTCGTCCGCTGGGTTCACTGATTTGATTCTAACCGGAGAAAGAGTGGAGGTCGGTATAAAAAGCGGGAAAATTCAAAAAGATGCATCTACTTTTGCTACCATCAGAAAACCTTTCACGGGAAAGAAGGAAGTGTCAGCTGTCTACTCTTATAGGGGTCAAGGAAGAGTTGAGCGCCGGCCAGCGGTGGGGGCCATTATGATTCAGAAGTCTGCATCAGATCAGCCAAGAAACCATCAACCGAGGAATGATCAGCCTAGAAACAATCAGCAAAGGGTGGAAAGGCCTGTAAGGCAATTCACCAAGATAAACATGACTCCTTCTAAAGTCCTACCCCATCTTCTGAAGTTGAACCTTGCCATGCTAAAAGAGGCCCCTAAAAATCCTAACACTGCTTCTCCATACTACCATCCGAACGCCAGGTGCGCTTACCATTTAGAGAGTCTAGGGCACGACACTGACAATTGTTGGGCCCTGAAGAATAAAATTCAGTATTTGATAGATGCTAAAGAAGTCGAATTCGACGCACCTGAAAAACCCAATGTTATCTCTGCTCCAATGCTAAGGCACAGCCACAACACCCATGTTGTTGAGGAGGATCTGTTTGTTGCTACTGTAGATGATTTGATAACTCCGCTCCATATAATCAAGTCAAATTTGTTGAAGGTTGGGGTTTTCCCAGGTTTTAAGAAGATTGTCACCTTTGTTCATCCTCATTAACCCACTGTCCATTGTTGAAGATAGGCATCCAACGCCTAATTGATAACCAAGAAATCCTATTTGAGAAGTCTCCTGTTTTATCAACTTCTGTTAACGATGTTTCAATAATAACCATATCCGCCAATCCTTCTAAGGTCACTAAAAGACCTGTTAGGATTACATCTGCTCCGAAGGCTGCACCTTTGAAGATAACCATGCCCGGGCCAGTCCCGTACAAGTCCGACAAATCAATAGCATGGAACTATGGTGGAGAAATCTACTATCATGGTGTTAAATAGATTGAACAGACTGCCGAGGAAGAGAGTTCTGAAGAAGACAATTCCGATATCAGTAACATTTCCGGAACAAGCAAAGTTACCCGTAGTGGAAGAATCTTTTCTCCAAAGATTGCCCCTCCAAAGGCAATTCTTGGACCCTCAGCTGCTCCTAAGGTTACCTCTACACCAGTAACCATATCTGCAAGAACTCCAATCATAGAAGAAGTCACAACCCCCATGGTTATCCCCTCTGCTGCTACTGATGTTCGAGGGAAAGGGATTCAAGAAGAGCCCGTCAGGACGAGGGCCCAGCCATTGATCATCCCTGAAACCTCTCAAAAAGAAATGGAGGAAATTTTGAAAATAATCAAGAAAAGTGATTATGATATAGTGGAACAGCTGGGGCAAACCCCCTCGAAGATCTCCATGTTGGCCTTGTTTCTTTGTTCATAATCTCATGCTAAGGCTCTGATAAGATTTTTGAAGACGGCCCACGTGCCACAAGAAACCTCCGCTGATCAGTTCCAGGAATATGTGGCTAGTTTAACAGCTGACAATGGTCTAGGAATCTCCGATGCAGATTTAACTTCGAAAGGGAGAAAACATAATGATGCTTTGCATGTCTTGGTGGAATGCAGAGGGACAACCCTAGCACACGTACTGGTAGACATTGGTTCATCTTTAAACGTCTTGCCAAAGAAAGCCTTGGATAGACTGGATTGTGAAGGCTTAACCCTGAAACCCAGCAATATAATTTTCAGAGCCTTTGATGGTTCTAAAAGGATGGTCCATGGGGAAGTGGACATCCCGGTTAAGGTGGGAACTGAAACCTTCAACTCCATATTCTATGTGATAGACATCCATCCTTCTTACTCTTGCCTGTTGGGAAGACCTTGGATCCACCATGTTGGAGCTGTCACTTCTACTCTGCATCAAATGCTCAAGTACCATGTCTAGGGGAAAATCATAACTGTTCATGGCGAAGAGGAATACATGATCAGTCATCTAAATTTTTTTCGTTATGTAGAATTGGATGGCGAATTCATCGAAAATCCATTCCAGCATTTTGAAGAGGTAGCTCAGGAGATAGCAGCGACCAAGACAGTGTCCTTTGTACCCACGATCACCAGACCACCATCTCGGATGTCATCTCTCAAGGATGCAAAAGCAGTGGTTGAAGAGGGAGGAAGCACAATCTGGGGGCAGCTTCCAGACTTTCATTTCAAATCAGACAAGTTCGGCTTGGGATTCACCTCAACTGGTCAGAAGGCCGTGCACCGCGCCTGTGCCGGAGGGCCACCTGTGAAGATCAATCATCAAGGGGTTAATGCGCTAGAGGACAGTGAAGAAGAGGGCAGCCTGGAAGACTTGATATTTCCTACTGTCAGCGGAGGATTGTGCAACTGGGAAGCAAAAGACTTTGTTCCGATTACTTTCATACCGCAGTAATTTATCTTTCAAACATTTTTGTTGGCCTGTAATAATTCACAAACAATTCGTACTTTTTTAACCTTGTGTCTTACCCGAGGCACAAAGGTCCATTTGTAAGGGTTCTTATTTTTCATCTTCATATGCCATTTAATGAATCATGGACATTTTCACATATAAACTTTTGTGTTCATTGTCTTTCTTTTACATTTTATTTGTTTAAAGGTGGTTATACCCTTACACACACCCACACTCACAAATGCAGGTACCTTTCCATTCCGGATCCCATGGGTAACGATACTGCTATAACCTTCAGTGACTCTGAAGATCTGATCTACCATGCCGAATACGAAGGTGAGGAAGATTGTGAGGTGCCAGGGGAATTGGCTAGACTTCTACAACAAGAGGAAAGGGCTATTATGCCTCATGAAGAGCAGTTGGATACAATCTGAGGAAGTGAAAAACACAAGAAGGGGGGTTGAATTGTAAAACTTGAAATTAAATGCAGACAACACGTTATTTTTATCCTGGTTCGTTTGATCTCAAACTACTCCAGTCCACCCGTCAAGGTGATTTCGCCTCTCTCCAACGAGGTCTTAATCCATTATATTCAACTGAATATTACAACTTGCTTTAACAACTGCTAAAGCCTTCTTGAGTCAAAACCACAAGCCGGTTTCTCAAGGAAATACTTTCTTACAAAGAAATGGAATCTAAGTGTGTTGAATGTTTTCTACAAAACTGTTTATCACAACTGTGATATTACACAAATTAAGCTTATGAGAACTAGAATGCTAAAACAATAGAATAGGTGATTTGAGAGCTTTTAGCAAACTGGGAATAAGGATGAATATGAATAGCTTTAGGCATGTAGAGAGTTGTAGAGCATTAGCCAATTTGTTCCTCACTTGCTTGTTTATATAGCATTGGAAAATGGTACGTTGAAGTCAGTTATTTCGTTTCAATGCCAATAACATTCTTTCCATATTAAGCAGATCTTTATCTAGAATAATGTCGTTGATAATAAAGAGTCTTGAATGCACAGTACCGTTGCCAATTAAGCGTGTTCTGGCTTTGGCTTATTCTGACGCTGCTAGGTGCTGATAAATTGTTGTTGTCTTGATCAAAGTTTAGATTGTTACGCGAAGATCTGTTCATCAGGCTTCAGCGTAAGCACATGCTTTGATCTTCTGATTCTGGCATCTGATATAACATCTTCTGATGCTGATGTTGATAATTCATCTTCTGATGCTGATGATGATATTCTTATGCTGATACTCATCAGAGTTTCTATAAAACAAAACATAATTTTTAGGTAGCATATATGTCTTACATGAATCATACAATTTATATATTCTTGCATTTTGTTATCATCAAAACTTTAACTTAGGGTAGTAGATTCAAACTTTGTTCTAACAATCTCCCCCTTTTTGATGATGACAAAAACTAGAATTTTTCAATTGAAAATTAGCGAGAAAAGTAGCAGAGATAACCCAATAATAAATTGTATCAGAATTAAATAGTATCAAAGATAAGGATGAATAAAAGGTATCAGAGCTTAAGGGGATAAGAAAACAACTATCAGAGTTATGATCAGAAAACCCCCCCTGAGTTTATTACTTCCCTTTTTAATTCCTTGAGTCCTTTAGCATCAGATCTTCCTTGAACTCTCTTTGAGCATCAGATCTTTCTTTTACTCGAGCAGAGCTTCAGTGTATCAGAGATAATTAACTTCTTGTACCTGTAAGCTTATGCAAAACAAGGGAACATTCAAGAATATCAGAGTGTTAGAATGTCTGATACTTTTGTCTCAGTAATCCGTTATTGAAAAATATCATTCTTTTTCTCCCCCTTTTTGTCAGCAATCAAAAAGTGCAAGTAATATAAGATAAAACGATCAGAGCAGGAAAAAAACTATTATATTTAATTCAAAGCATAGAAGATAATACAGAAAACATGGAAAGAAAACAATGAAAACATCATGAATGAAAATCTAAGGTTGGGGTGGAAAGCGTGTGAACAGAGCTTCTAGCATGTTCTTGATCTGATCAGCAGTTTCCTTCTGCTGATGCACCATGCTGACAACTGTATCAATCTTGCCATCTTGCACATCCATCCTTTCCTTCATCCTTTGATCATTCTCATCCATTCTTTGCTGCAGACGAATATCATTTTGCTTCAGCTCTTCAAGAGTCTGCCTGTCCAAAGCAGCTTGAGAGACGTCAGAAACAGGATGCTTCTGAGAGCTTTCTACAACATCTTCTGCTTGACTAACATCTTCAGCTTGAATTGTCTGATCTTCTGCTGGCTGAACTTTTGAAGCTGGACGCTTTTCAGACCATGGCTCACTATCCAAAAAGAGCACTTCCTCCTTCAGCAGCTGACTCATGACTGGACCTTCAACTTCTTTCAGCAGTTTGCTGAAGTTCTGTTGAGCCTGTTCATAGTTTATGTCTTGCAGCTTGAGGGCTTCAGCGCGTACCCACATTCTGAATTGTGTTCAGAGTTGGTCTGAGGCAGCAGGATCAATCATTCCAAGACAACCCTGCTTTAGAGAAGCAATCCAATTCTGCATTCATGTTTCAAAATTCAAAATACCATAACCAACATCTAGTTGTTTGGGTTTGGGAATGGCTATTTTGTTTTTAAGGTCAGCAAGGCGGTCAAGGACTGTGAGGTCAATGAAGGTCTTGCTGTGGTCATCTGTATTTTGTTTGGGAGATGGAGTGGGAGAATCAGAAATGATTATTGGACTGTTTGGAGTATTTGGAGGGGTAGTTTCTGGTGAGGATGGCAGTTGGGGTATGTTTACAGTTGTACCACATGGCAGTTGAATTGCCAAGGGTTGTGGTTCAGAGGATTGAGGAGAATGAGGTTCAGGGGTTTGAGGTGAATGAGGTTCAGGGGTTTGAGCCTCAGAGTGGTGAGACTCAGAGTGTGGAGATGATGGTTGAGGTGAAGGTGGATTAAGTTCTGGTTGTGGAGAGGGAGGTGGAGTTTCTGGTTGTGGAGAGGGAGGTTGTGGAATTTCTGGTATGGGTGAGAGTGGATGTTCTGGTTGAGGTGAGTGGGCAGTTTCTGGTTGAGTGTTTGGATTTTCTGAGAGGTGAGCGGAAGAACGTTGATCAATTTCAGAAAGAACTTTATCAAGTTCTGATTCTGTTGATGTTGTGGGTTTTGGATTTTTGGTGCGGGATCTCCTGAGAGTTAGTGACTCAGAAGGGTCAAAATCTGGTTCGGTGTCATCAATAGTTGGTATGGGAATTGGGAGTTCATATGAAGCTGGGGTTGGGATCAATGTTGGAACAGCAGATGAATTTAAAACATTAACAGCAGATAGATTACCTCTCTTCTTTGGTGTCTGCTGGGATGGTCCTTCTGAAGCAGCCTTTCTCTTCTTATTCTTCTTCAAGGTAACCTCTGGAGTTTGCTGGTGCAGGTCTTTAATGTTCAGATCAGGATCTGTGCCATCATCTTTGCACGCATCTAAGTATTTGAGAATGATGACTGGTTTAGAGTCAATCTCAGAGAATATGGGAAAGTCGCTCAGAGGGACTCTTATGCTGGTGATGTCAGCAAGAGGAGTGACGTTGGGCTCTTTTCTGATATTCTCTATCAGTTTCATCTTTTTCAGATTCTTGGCGTTCAGCTGCTTGCCAACCGCTGGTTCCAGAGAACTTATTTCCTGTGCTTCTGTAAGGTGTTCTATCAGCCTATTCTCAGTTAGAATATCTGATATTAATCTTCCGAAGGGTATCCAATCCCTTTTAGTCTTCTCTTTTTCTCTTGTCTCCTTGATGCTGGTCTTCAAATGATTGAACAGAAGATGAGCAAGGTTGATCTTGGTCTTCTTAGCAATGAAATAGAGCAGATATTACTGATCTATGTTGATGTAGTCAGGAGAGCTTGTGGGCTTCCTGTGGTTGAAACAGCCCAATATGATCTTTGCCCAGATTCTGTGCTGATCCTTCAAATCTCTGATTTTGCTGCTGGGAACCCCATGAGTGAAAATCTGTCTAGCCACTAAGCCAGTGTTTCCAGATCTTTCTGCCATGTCAATACAGCGGATGCCACCACCGCTGTATCCAATCAGCCTAGCAATGTGATCCTCAGTGATCACTATCTTCTTCCCCATGATGTATGATGTAACCTGATGCGTTGAAGCGGATGCATGAATCCAGAACTCCTTAACCAGAATGGGGAATGTTGGCCCCACCAACCTATCAAAATACTTCTCCCATCCTTGTGCCCTAATTTCTTCAGTCAAATCGAACCCATTATCTTTCAAACTGGTGAAATCAACGATCAGTTCAGACTGAACTTCCAAGTTCTTCACCGGAGTAAGTAGAGTTCTGAAGGGAATCTTGTATTGCTCAGATGAAGCCTCTTGCTGAGAACCTGCAGAAACATTGCTAGAGGTTGCCATGTTCACACTTAGGGTTTCTTTGAGAAAATCTTGAAAAAGGGTTTTCTTTGAAAAAGATGAACACACAAGTAAGAATGCAGAAAATGTTTGGATGATTGTAAGAAACGGTAAAAGTTTAATGAATGATGTTAAGGCGTTTAAATAGATTTCAAAAAATGTTTTGAAAACGTAAACGGTTTTAGGAGAGAGAATTAATTCATGATTACAGTTTAACTCATGATTACACGCATTTAATGCTTGCTGATTTTGGGGGATTTGAGAGATATTTGGAACGGTTACCAGACATGTGTCTCAATGCATCCAATCAGCGTTTTGCCTTCTCAGAAGCGTGAACGCGTGTTCTGCTTCAGAGATTTGCTGATGATTGGATGACACTTGTTTGATTTGGTGAACAACACGTCTATCCTTGAGATGAGACGCTCAGATCTTTATGGATAGACTCTAATACAATATGCATGTCTATCTTTCTGAAAGAAGATTGATCAGAAGTTCACAGTAAAATAAAACACATTCTGAAGGTTAATATATAGAATTAAAACATTTTCACTCTGGGCAGAGCTTCATGCTGAGATGATTCAGAATGAAGTTGAACCTATCTTCAGAAAGTGGTTTAGTGAAGATATCAGCCCATTGATGGTCTGTATCAATAAATTTTAAGTTCAAAATTCCTTTATGAATGTAGTCCCTAATGAAGTGATGTTTTATTTCTATATGCTTAGCCCTAGAATGTAAAATAGGATTTTTACTTAAGCAAATGGAAGAAGTATTGTCACAGAGTATAGGGATGTTACTCTCAAAAATCTGAAAGTCTTCAAGCTGACTTTTCATCCAGAGCATTTGTGTGCTGCATCCAGCTGTTGCTATGTACTCAGCTTCTGCTGTTGATAGCGCAATTGTGGATTGCCTTTTACTGGACCAAGAGATCAGATTTTCTCCCAGAAACTGGCAGCTTCCAGAAGTACTTTTACACTCTACTATGTCTCCAGCAAAGTCAGCATCGCAGTAACCTACTAAGCTGTAATCACTAGATTTCTTATAAAATAAACCCAGATTAGTAGTACCTTTCAGATACTTGAAAATTCGCTTAACAGCTGTTAAGTGAGATTCTCTAGGATCTGATTGGAATCTTGCACAAATGCATACGCTGAATAAAATATCAGGCCTTGAAGCCGTCAGATAAAGAAGAGAACCAATCATACCTCTGTAGACCTTCTGTTCTACCTTTTTGCTTACCTCTTCTCTTTCCAGAATGCACGTGGGATGCATTGGAATCTTTGATGACTTACATTCTGAGAGATCAAATTTCTTCAGAAGTTCTCTGACATATTTGCTCTGATGAATGTAAGTTCCCTCTGGATTTTGATTGATCTGAATTCCCAGAAAGAATTTCAGTTCTCCCATGAGGCTCATCTCAAATTCTGCCTGCATACACTTAGAAAATTTTCTTCCAAGAGAAGGATTAGTAGATCCAAAAATAATATCGTCAACATAAATTTGACAGACTAAGATGTCATGCTTAACTGACTTACAGAATAAGGTAGTGTCCACCTTCCCTCTGGTGAATTCTTTTTCTAACAGAAAGTTACTTAGTCTTTCATACCAAGCTCTGGGAGCTTGTTTCAGACCATATAGTGACTTCTTTAGTTTGAAAACATATTCTGGATTTTTTGTACTTTCAAAACCAGGGGGTTGGTGCACATAAACCTCTTCTTCTATATATCCATTTAAGAATGCACTCTTGACATCCATCTGATACAGAGTGATGCCTTTATTAACAGCAAACGAAAATAAAAAGTCTGATAGATTCTAACCCGGCGACTGGGGCAAAGGTTTCTGTATAGTCTATCCCCTCTTGCTGACTATAACCTTGTGCTACCAGTCGTGCTTTGTTTCTGATAACTTCACCTTGTTCATTCATCTTGTTTCTGAACACCCATCTTGTTCCAATGACGTTGAATCCTTTTGGTCTGGGAACTAGATCCCACACGTCATTTCTGGTGAATTGATTCAGCTCTTCTTGCATTGCTAGAATCCAGTCGTTGTCCAGAATTGCTTCATCAATAGAATACGGTTCAATCAGAGACACAAGTCCGATGAGGGATTCTTCAGAGTTTCTGAAGCTGGCTCTTGTTCTGATTGGATCTTCCTTTCTTCCTAAGATAGTTTCTTCTGGGTGATCCAAGCTGCTTCTGGGTAGTCTTTTCTGAGGTTGGTCAACAGATGTTGCTGGATTGCTAGCAGTGCTCCTTTCAGATGTTGAAGGAGTGTCTTTGTTGAGAGCTTCTGATGACTTGTCTTCAGAACCTGTAAATTCAACTTCCATACCTGCAAATACTGCATTCTGCTTTGACTTTTCAGAGTCAAGCTTATCATCAAAACGAACACTGATTGATTCTTCCACAATCTGTGTTTCTGTATTGTATACTCTGTACCCTCTTGAGCGTTCAGAGTATCCTAACATAATACACTTCTGTGCTTTAGAGTCAAACTTGTTCAAATAATTTTTTGTATTTAATATAAAACAAGTACATCCAAATGGATGAAAATATGAAATGTTGGGCTTTCTGTTCTTCCACAATTCATATGGAGTCTTTTCCAGAATAGGTCTTATAGAGATTTTATTCTGAATGTAGCACGTTGTGTTTATTGCCTCTGCCCAGAAGATCTTAGCAACATTTGTCTCATTGATCATGGTTCTAGCCATTTCTTGCAATGTTCTGTTCTTTCGTTCTACAGCTCCATTTTGCTGGGGAGTTCTGGGACAAGAGAAATCATGCAGAATGCCTTTGTCATTAAAGAATGACTCAAAATCTTTGTTTTCAAACTCTCCACCATGATCACTTCTGACTTTAACGATTCTAAGATCCTTTTCATTCTGAACTTGGTTACAAAAGGTGACAAACACAGAGTGTGACTCGTCCTTGTGTCTTAAGAACTTTACCCATGTCCATCTGCTATAGTCATCTACGATTACTAACCCATACTTCTTGCCACTGACTGAAGCAGTTTTAACTGGTCCAAATAAGTCAATGTGCAAAAGTTCTAATGGCTTAGAGGTAGAAACAACATTTTTAGATTTGAAAGAAGGTTTTGCAATCTTGCCTTTCTGACATGCTTCACACAGAGCATCTGAATTGAACTTCAGATTTGGAAGTCCTCTGACCAGATTGAGTTTGTTAATCTGAGATATTCTTCTCATACTAACATGCCCCAATCTTCTGTGCCAGATCCATTGCTCGCTATTAACAGACAGAAGACACTTTACATTCTGACTTTTCAGTTCAGAAAGTTTGGTTTTATAAATGTTGTTTTTCCTCTTTCCATTAAATAGGATAGTCCCATCTTTTTGACTAACAGCTTTACATGATTTTTGATTAAAGATTATATCATAACCGTTATCACTTAATTGACTTATGGATAACATATTATGCATTAATCCATCTACTAGCAGAACATTGTTTATAGAGGGAAGATTTCCATTACCTACAGTTCCAGAGCCAATGATCTTTCCCCTCTGATTGCCTCCAAAGCCTACGTGGCCTCCAGGCTTTGGAACATATGCCTTCTTCCTGTCATGTGTCGTGAGCAGCCAGAGTCCAGGTACCATGACTGGTGTTTCTGATTTGCTGCTAAATATATCTGCAACATGTATTATTTTATCCTTATGTACCCATATTTTCTTGGGTCCTGATTTGTTAGCTTTACCAAAACTATGGTTGAATTTTGGTTTCACAGAATAAATACTACTAGTATATTTTATGTCATGTGTGTGACCATACACAAAGTGTGAATTCAGAGGAGTGTGTTTAATAGTTAAATCCATGGCATTCTTAGGTGTAGGTACCTTACCTTGGTATCCTATTCCCTTTCTGTCGTTTCTGCCAACTCCATAGATCATTGAAGCCATCTTGCTTCTATCTATGCTTTTAGCAAGGAACTTCTGAAAGCTATGATCATACTCCTTGATGATCTCATCAGCGCTGCTGGGAGTTTCAGAAATTGTTTCCTTCTGAGAGTTTTGTAACGCATTTTCTAATTTTGAAATTTTATTTTTCAAATCAGAATTTTCCAATTTGAGACTCTCAGTTTTGTTAGAGTCAGAGTCAAGATTCCTTTTCAGGTTTATGAATTTAACTTTGATCTGCTGGTACCTTTCTAGAATTTCGTTAAGGCTTTCAGCAAGTTCAGCCTTAGTAAAATTAATTGCAAAGTCAGGAAATACCTCTTCGGTGTCTGATTCTGAGTCTGATTCAGAAGCTTTACTGTCTTCTGATATGTTGGCCATGAGAGCTATGTTTGCTCTCTCATCATCTGATTCTGAGTCAGCTTCAGACGAGTCAGAGTCATCCCATGTAGCCATGAGACTTTTCTTCTTTTCTCTTCCAAACTTCTTTTTGGACTTTTCCCTCTGAAGCTTTAGACAGTCACTCTTATAGTGTCCTTGCTCGTTGCATTCATAGCAAGTGATGTCCTTGGTGTTTGGCTTTCTGCTTCCTGAAGAGCCTTCAGATTTTCTGTATCCAGAAGAAGAGTCTGACCTTCTATATCTAGAAGAGGACTCATTCTGATCAGATCTTCTGGGATTCCTGAACTTCCTTTGCCTCTGCTTCCATAGTTGGTTTACTCTTCTGGAGAGGAGAGAAAGTTCGTCTTCTTCTGATGAGGACCCATCAGATGTTTCTTCAACTGCCTGCAAAACTTTAGAATCAGATTTTCTGTTAGATTTTAATGCTAGAGGCTTACCTTGCTTCTGAGGTTCATCAGCTTCTAGCTCTATCTCATGACTTCTGAGGGAGCTGATAAGTTCCTCCAGAGAAATTTTGTTTAGATCTTTAGCTAGCTTCAACACTGTAACCATTGGCCTCCACTGTTTTGGCAGGCTTCTGATGATCTTCTTGACATGATCAGCAGTAGAGTATCCTTTGTCCAGAACCTTGAGACCAGCCACCAGAATTTGGAATCTTGAGAACATTGTTTCAATGGATTCACTTTCTTCCATTTTGAATGCCTCATACTTCTGAATGAGCGCAAGAGCTTTAGTTTCTTTGACCTGAATGTTGCCTTCATGCGTCATTCTGAGTGAGTCAAACATGTTCTTTGTTGTGTCTCTGTTAGAGATCTTTTCATATTCAGCGTAAGAGATGGCGCTGAGAAGAATGGTTTTGGCCTTGTGGTGATTTTTGAAGTCACGCTTTTGTTGATCAGACATTGCTTTCCTGTCAATCTTCTGACCGCTTGCATTCACTGGGTGCGTGTATCCATCTGTCACCATGTCCCACAGATCAGCATCATGTGCCAGAAAGAAGCTTTCAATTCTGTCTTTCCAGTAATCAAAATTCTCTCCATCAAAGACTGGAGGTTTGCCGCTGAATCTGTCTATATCTTCATTGTTGTCATTGCTGCTGTGTTGATATGTTCCTGCCATTGTGTTTTTCTGACGCTGGATCTTGTACTGACACGGTTAAGTGTTTTAGCTCAGAACCAGGCGCTCTGATACCAATTGAGGAAGTGAAAAACACAAGAAGGGGGGTTGAATTGTAAAACTTGAAATCAAATGCAGACAACACATTATTTTTATCCTGGTTCGTTTGATCTCAAACTACTCCAGTCCACCCGTCAAGGTGATTTCGCCTCTCTCCAATGAGGTCTTAATCCACTATATTCAACTGAATATTACAACTTGCTTTAACAACTGCTAAAGCCTTCTTGAGTCAAAACCACAAGCCGGTTTCTCAAGGAAATACTTTCTTACAAAGAAATGGAATCTAAGTGTGTTGAATGTTTTCTACAAAACTGTTTATCACAACTGTGATATTACACAAATTAAGCTTATGAGAACTAGAATGCTAAAACAATAGAATAGGTGATTTGAGAGCTTTTAGCAAACTGGGAATAAGGATGAATATGAATAGCTTTAGGCGTGTAGAGAGTTGTAGAGCATTAGCCAATTTGTTCCTCACTTGCTTGTTTATATAGCATTGGAAAATGGTACGTTAGAGTCAGTTATTCCGTTTCAATGCCAATAACATTCTTTCCATATTAAGCAGATCTTTGTCTGGAATAATGCCGTTGATAATAAAGAGTCTTGAATGCACAGTACCATTTCCAATTAAGCGTGTTCTGGCTTTGGCTTATTCTGACGCTTCTAGGTGCTGATGAATTGTTGTTGTCTTGATTAGAGTTTAGATTGTTACGCGCAGATCTGTTCATCAAGCTTCAGCGTAAGCACATGCTTTGATCTTCTGATTATGGCATCTGATATAACATCTTCTGATGCTGATGTTGATAATTCATCTTCTGATGCTGATGATGATATTCTTATGCTGATACTCATCAGAGTTTCTGTAAAACAAAACATAATTTTTAGGTAGCATATATGTCTTACATGAATCATACAATTTATATATTCTTGCATTTTGTTATCATCAAAACTTTAACTTAGGGTAGTAGATTCAAACTTTGTTCTAACACAATCAACTTGGGAACTGAGGATGACAGAAAGGAAATCAAGATAGGTGCCAATCTAGAGTCGAGTGTCAAGGAGCGCCTAATTCAGCTACTGCATGATTATGTTGAAATCTTCGCCTGGTCATACGAAGACATGTCGGGACTTGATACAAACATTGTGGTACACCGTCTACCCACAAGAGAAGATTGTCCACCAATGAAGCAAAAAGTCTGCCGCATGAGACTTGACATGTCAGAGAAGATCAAAGCAGAAGTTATGAAGCAGTTCAATGCTGGATTTCTGGTTGTTACTTCCTATCCTCAATGGGTTGCTAACATTGTGCTTGTGCCTAAAAAAGACGGAAAGGTACGGATGTGCGTGGATTATAGAAACTTAAACAGGGCCATCCCTAAAGATGACTTTCCACTTCCGCACATCGACATCCTGGTCGACAACACAGCTCAGCACAAAGTATTTTCTTTCATGGACGGATTCTCGGGCTATAACCAGATCAAAATGGCACCTGAGGACATGGAGAAAACTACTTTTGTCACACAGTGGGGTACGTTCTGCTACAAAGTGATGCCATTCGGACTGAAGAATGCTGGGGCAACCTATCAACGCGCCATGGTAGCTTTGTTTCATGATATGATATATCATGAGATAGAGGTCTACGTAGATGACGTGATAGCCCGATCGCAAACTGAAGAAGAACACCTTGATCACTTGCAAAAGCTGTTTGTCAGGTTGAAGGAGTATAAACTAAGATTGAACCCTAACAAGTGCAAATTCGGAGTCCGGTCCGGTAAGCTCTTAGGTTTCATTGTCAGCAACAAAGGCATCGAGGTTGATCCTGCCAAAGTCAAAGCTATACAAGAAATGCCCGCTCCTCGCACTGAGAAGGAGGCCAGAGGTTTCTTGGGACGCCTAAACTACATTGTTAGGTTCACCTCTCACCTAACATCTACTTGTGAACCAATCTTCAAGCTGTTGAAGAAAGATCAGGTAGTTAGATGGAATGATGACTGTCAAATAGCTTTCAATAAAATCAAGGAGTATTTGCTAGAGCCTCCTATCTTGATGCCACCCGTCGAGGGAAGACTGCTAATCATGTATCTGACCGTCCTAGAGAATTCAATAGGGTGCGTACTGGGCCAACATGACGAGTCTGGCCGAAAAGAGCATGCCATTTATTACCTTAGCAAAAAGTTTACCGACTGTGAAACAAGATATTCACTGCTCGAGAAAACTTGTTGCGCGTTGGTATGGGCTACTCGCCGGCTAAGGCAGTATATGTTGACCCATACCACTTTGCTGATATCTAAGATGGATCCGATCAAATACATCTTTGAAAAGCCTGCTTTGTCTGGAATAATAGCTAGATGGCAGATGATCCTGACCGAGTATGACATACAGTACACGACCCAAAAAGCTATAAAGGGGAGTGTTTTAGCTGACCATCTGGATTATCAAGCTGTAGAAGATTACCAAACCATGAAGTTCGACTTCCCTGACGAAGACATCATGACATTGGACAATGTTGAAGATTTCGGACCATACGACGGACCTGAACAAGGATCTCGATGGACCCTGTAATTTGATGGTGCCTCCAATGCGTTTGGTAATGGTATCGGCGCGGTACTCATATCCCCAGAAGGCTGCCATACTCCTTTCACCTCCAGACTTTGATTCAACTGTACGAACAACATGGCAGAGTATGAAGCATGCATCTTTGGACTCAAGGCTGCCATAAACTTGGGAATCAAGTCTTTGATTGTGTTTGGGGACTCAGCTTTGGTCATCAGTCAGATCAAAGGAGAGTGGGATACTAAACATCCAAACCTCATCCCTTACAAAGAACATGTCTTAACATTGTTACCACATTTCGAGCAGATTACCTTTGAGCACTTCCCGCGAGAAGAAAATCAGCTAGCAGATGCTCTAGCTACAATGTCATCCATGTTTGAACTTAAATGGGATAATTAGGCTCCCCATATCACCATTGAACGAATGGACGAACCAGCGCACTGTCACGAGATTAATACCAAAGAAGTAGTGGACCAGCCTTGGTTTCATGAAGTCAAAAGGTATCTCGAAGCTCAAGAATACCCTGAAGGAGCTTCAGTCAATGACAAAAAGTTCTTAAGAAGATTCTCAGTTAAGTTCTTCCTCAGTAATGGCATCCTGTACAAGCGCAATCATGATTCTATTCTGCTCCGTTGTGTGGATAAAGTTGAAGTTGAAAAGATCATGGCCGAATTGCATGAAGGCACCTTTGGCACTCACTCTAGTGGGTATACGATGGCAAAGAAGATTCTAAGGGCAGGCTATTACTGGTCTACCATGGAAGTAGACTGCTATCAACACTCCCGAACATGCCATAAATGTCAAATCTATGCAGACAAGGTACACGTACCTCCAGTTCCTCTCAATGTCTTAACAGCTCCTTGGCCATTCGCTATGTGGGGAATCGACATGATTGGAGAGATCAAGCCTACAGCATCCAATGGATACCACTTCATTCTGGTGGCCATTGATTACTTCACAAAGTGGGTCGAAGCGGCTTCCTTTGCATCTGTTACAAAGAATGTTGTTGCCTGCTTCATCAAATAGAACCTTATTTATCGGTATGGTATCCCCGAAAGGATCATCACCGATAACGGTACAAACCTTAACAATACTATAATCACCGCTTTGTGCGAGCAGTTCAAGACTCAACATCACAATTCATCTCCCTATCGGCGAAAGATGAATGGTGTTGTCGAAGCTGCTAACAAAAATATCAAAAAGATCATACAAAAAATGACAGTCACCTATAAGGACTGGCATGAGATGCTACTGTTTTCTCTCCACGGGTACCGTACCACGGCACGCACATCAACTGGGGCAACACCCTTTTCATTGGTCTATGGCATGGAGGCTGTTTTACCTATCGAGGTTCAGATTCCCTCCTTGAGAATCATGAAAGATGCTGGTTTGAGTGAAGACGATTGGATCCAAACCCGGCTTGATCAGTTAAACTTAATTGACGAGAAGAGACTTACTACTGTTTTCCATGGTCAGACGTATCAAAAATGGATGATCAAAGCTTTTAATAAGAAAGTCAGACGCCAAGTATATCAACTTGGAGATCTTGTGATCAAGCGCATCATCTTGCCACAAAGTGATCCCAGGGGAAAATGGACTCCTACATACGAAGGACCATTTGTGATCAAGAACATCTTTTCTGGTGAGGCAATGATTTTAACCACCATGGACAGTGACGACCTGCCACACCCTGCGAACACAGACATAGTCAAAAGATACTACGCATAAGAGACCTGCTAGGTTGACACACCTAGGCAAAACAAGGGCATCCCAGTGAATCGAAAACCCGAAAGGGAGGTTCAGGAAAAAATTAGGGATAAAACAAAAAAATCTGTACACCCGGAAAGTTGAAAACCCGAAAGGGCGACTTGGGCAAAAAAGGGTTTCCCAGTGGATTGAAAACCCGAAAGGGCGGTCCAGGCAAAAGTTAGGGAATTTAAGCGTATGACTATGTCTCATCGGATCACTTTAAGGACAATCTCTTCACAGACAAACCTGGAGCTTCTGATCAATCCAATCATCTTCGGACGAAGTAACGAATGGAAAAGATATTCGGAGTTACGAAGGCTATAGCAGAATGGGAACCCCAGGGGATTTTTTACACATAGCTATCTTTCTTTGTATAAAAATTTTCTCATTTTTTATGACGCCATCCTCTTACTAGGATGTTTATCTCCTTTGTACAAAATACTTATTCAAATTAAATACAAAGATATCTCTTTCAAAATACAGAAAACCATTTGTATTTTTCTTTCTACATTTGTGTTTTATTTGCAAAAACGTCCAATGATTCATTAATGAACATGTGCATTTGAACATAATTACTATTTACAAATAAACGGGATGAAAAAGAACAATTACTGACAGGTTAAAAGGTTAGGAAAATGTCTTTAGGCTATTCCAGGAGCAATCCCTACAGCGTGTTATTAAGATCCCCAGCAGAGCCAAAACTTTGAACTACAGATCCCCAGCGGAGATGAGACTACCAACCACCAATCCCCAGCGGAGCCGAAACTTCGAACTATCGACCTGCAGCGGAAATCATCCAGTTTCTCCGGGTTTCCCCAGCAAGTTGTCTTGAAGCTTGAAAATCAACCGGATAACGGTTAACTTATGTTTCTCCCCAACCTAGGGTAACTCTCCAGTAGATTGGCATACAACCCAAACTCCTGAACTCCCCAGCAGAATTAAGCTTTTCCTCACAGAGTTTTCACTACAGGATAAACTTTTTCCCCAAAGAGTTTTTATTGCTTCTCGACAGAACAAAGACTCCCGTCAATGAATCCCCAGTAGAAGTCATTAAAATTCTATGATTCCCCAAGCAGATTCCTCAAGAAGTATATGGCATTACTCTCTTAATCCTCAGCAGTCAAGGATTTATTTTCCCCGGCAGCAGTCAAGGATTTATTTTCCCCGACAGCAGTCAAGGATTTATTTTCCTCAGCAATACAGCAAATCAGCTTACATGCGCATACATTACATTCATATATCATAAACATGAATAAAACACATCTATTGCGTCATACATTTCATGCAGCATAACTTTGTGTTTCAGCTAACATTTTACCCTTTTCAGGATAAGATTAACAGCTATCTTTAACAAATATTCAAAGATTTCAGATACATTACAGATACACTCTAGACACGGCAGTCATTTTGTCACTCATTCAGATCTCTCAGATACAGTACAGATACACTTCAGACACGGAAGTCATTATGTCACTCATTCAGATCTCAACTTCAGATACAGTATAGATACACTCCAGACACGAAAGTTATTTTGTTACTCATTCAGACTTAAATTCAAGATACAGTTCAAATATAGTTCAGATACGCTCCATACACGGAAGTTATTCTGTTACTCATTCAAAGACAGCTTTCAGATACAGCTCAAATACGCACCAGATACGGATGCCATCCTGATACTCATTCAAAGACAACTTTCAGATACAGTTCAGATATGCACCAGATACGGGTGCCATCCTGATACTCATTCAAAGACAGCTTTCAGATACATTTCAGATACGCACCATATACGGATGCCATCCTGATACTCATTCAGATTCAGATTTCAAATACAGTTCAGATACGCACCAGATATGGATGTCGTCCTGATACTCATTCAGATTCAGATTTCAGATATGCTCCAGATACAGATGCCATCCTGATACTCATTCAGATACAGCTCAGATACACTCCAGACATGGACGTAATTCTGATACTCAACTTACAAATTACAATTCAATAAGCATTCTTGGATGGCATCTACAAGCCCATCTCCAGCAAGATTCTATTACCTCTCCAAATGGCATCTTTAAGCCCATTCCTCCTAGCATTGCATCGCCGAGTGCAAATTTCTAGGCACTCTAGTGTCCAATCATCTTCCACCTTCGAGTCATGAATGGCAAAACTCGCCAATCTGACTCTTCAGGTTTAAGAAGATTGAACAGGGGAAGTTGTTGTACCCCAAAATTTGCCCTCTCATTTTTCAAGTATTTGCTCACAAGATATTCTAAGACGTCAAGTTTGCAGCACTGATACATCAATTTAGGCTTGAAATTGGCACAAGGGCAAAATGGTCAATTGCATACTGGAAAAGTCAACCAGACACTAAAAAATTCAAACTTTGACTTTTGGATCAAATTTGAGTCCCAAAGATCAAATTTCATCAAGACGTTCAAAAAATATCAAGCTTGATCATTAAGAAGTCGAGAGAATCAAAAATCCAACTTTGCAAGACTTTGAGATTTTTCTAAGTATTCTCTATACTTGGTTAAATTCATTTGCTTCATGGCATTTTACTATAACTCTAATTAGTTCAAGATGATGCAAGTAATTCAAGTTATTACAAAGTGGCATTCTTACTAAGTTACAAATTCTACAACTATGCCTTGATTGAATCTTCTCAAAAGACTTTGTCACAATGTTTTGGCCCTTGATATAATGTGCATGAAATATTCCACAAGACCCAAAATTGTGACATGCAACAAACTATGTTGTCCAAAGTTGAAGAAAATATGATATGCTACTTCTATACTTGGCCACGACACTCCAAACCTGCATTGCTATCCTATACAATCCAAAATATATCCACAAAACAAGTCAAAAAACTGCTCTATGCAGTCTGCCCAAGCCTGCACCATGACAGCCCCAAAATTGCACCAAAATGGCAAAGGAAGTTTGTGTACAAAAAGTGTCAAAGCAGTAACCAAAAAGAATTCAAAATAACTTATGTAGTTTCCCCCCTAAACCACAGTAAAAGGGTCTACAAAAGAGTTGTCTCATAAGACAAAGGGGTTCGACTTTGGAAGAGGGGTGGAGAGAGAGAATAGAGAGTCTCATTGAGCAGAAAAACAATATTCTTGTTAACCTTGACTGATTTTTCAAAATCAAATCTGTTCTTGTTCAAAACAGAACCCTAGCCTCTTACTCCACCATACAAACTCTCCCTAAGCCAAACACTTCATACAAAGTTTTTCCAAACATAAAAACATTCCTTGTAGTGCTACTCACCTTCATCATCAAAAATACCAAAAATATTACAGTACAGTCCAACTCAGTTCTAGCAGTCCATAGCAGCTTCCTGAAGACTCACAAGGTTATCACACCATTTGGAAAAGCATTCATATCTAAAACAACCAGTGCAGCCCAAAGGTAAGTCCTCTTGACTTGATATCTTGTCATTACATCATTAATAAATTGTTGTTCTTTGAAGACAAGATGTAGTACTTTAATATCTTTTTTGAACTAGTCATCTGCACTTTGTTTAGGCTTATTCCATCATTTATTGTTCATGTTTATCCATCATATGCCATAAGCTAACCTGTACATTCAGTAAAATAATGTTTAAGGCAGGAAACTGAAGCATGTATCGACACATATCCTCATGTGTCGACTCATCCCCTTCGATAAAAGATCATAGTCCCTCGACGACCCTCGATGTTGCCTTCGGTAAACGATCTAGTCCCTAAAAAGACATTGCTAAAACATCCTATATGTTGCCTTCTAGGACTATACAAACGTCCCAACGCCCGTCCCTTCACATCCAATGGTGGGGCTTCTTACCAAATCAATGGTAAGATAGCACCATTAAAAGGAAGAAGAAAATAACAACTTAAGACCTTTCGAGTAGATAGATTCGCCTTTAGTTACTCATTTGCTCACGACAAAACTTTTACACCTACACCTCCATTTCAAAACATTTTCAAAAGACAAAACGTTTTGTATACGTTCTTATAGAGACGAGAACCACTACAAAACCTCTTTTTCAAAACACTTTTCGAAACACGATTCACAAACACCTCTTTGAACCATTTTTCGAAACAAAACTTTGTATACGTTCTTATAGAGACGAGAACCATTACAAAGAGATTTTTCAAAATACTTTCAAAGCCCACACCACAAGCACACAATAAAACAAAAGCAAGTGATCTAAACGAGTATTTAAGAGCCCATGGAAAACCATGGATGAAAAGGGTGTTAATACCTTCCCTTTTTATAATCTACCCCCCGAACCCGAGAAAATTCTCGAAAGGTTTTTCCTGTGCTTTTTTACCTTTCCTTTTGGATAAAAGAAAAGTCGATGGCGACTCTTGCTAACCGCACAAGTGTGAATGAAACGTAAAACTTCAAGTCAGTTCTCCCACTGCATCACATTCCCCATCTATTGTTGTGAGAATAAGACCAACACCCGAGAATGTTGTTTTCACCACATATGGACCTTCGTAGTTGGGTATCCATTTACCACGTGAATCGAGGCGAGGCAACAGGATCTTCTTGAGCACTAAATCTCCTTCTTTGAACACTCTAGGACGAAACTTCTTATATAATGCTTTCTTCATCCGCTTTCGATATAATTGGCCATGGCACAAAGTTGTCAAGCGTTTTTATTTAATGAGGTTGAGTCGATCAAGCTGCTTCTGAAACCACTCTACTTCTTTAAGTTTTGTTTCCATTAGGACTCGAAGTGATGGAATTTCTATTTCAACCGGGAGTACTACCTCCATGCCATATACCATAAAGAAAGGGGTTGAACCTATTAATGTACGTACGGAAGTATGATATCCATGTAAAGCAAAGGTAAGCATTTCATGCTAATCTTTGTATGTTTTCACCATCTTTTGAATTATTTTCTTAATATTCTTATTGGTGGCTTCAATGGCTCCGTTCATATTAGGTCGATATGGTGAGGAATTATGATGCTCGATCTTGAAGTCATCGCATAATTCCTTCATCATTTTGTTGTTCAAATTGGACCTGTTGTCCGTAATGATTCTTCTTGGAATCCTATATTGCATATGAGATTCTGCTTGATGAATCGAGTAACAACTTGACTTGTCACATTTGCATAGGATGTTGCTTCCACCCATTTGGTGAAGTAATCAATGGCGACTAGTATGAACCGGTGTCTGTTAGATTCTTTCAGTTTGATCATGCCTATCATATCAATTTCCCACATCGAAAATGGCCAAGGAGAGTTCATGACATTCAGAGGAGTTGGTGGCACATGCATTTTGTCTGCGTAGATTTGGCATTTGTGACATATCTTTGTATAATGGTAGCAGTCAGCCTCCATTGTCAACCAATAATAACCTACTCGCAGGATTTTTCTAGCCATGGCATGCCCCTTTGTATGCATTCTGAAAGTACTTTTATGGATTTCTATCATAAGTGTATATGCTTTATGTTTCTTCACACACCTGAGTAATACCATGTCGTAGTTTCTTTTGTACAATACATCACCACTCATAAATAATTTTAAGGCTAGCTTTCGAAGAGTTCGTTTGTTAATGACAGAGGCATTTTATGGATATGCTTGTTTCTCAAGGTACCTCTTAATGTCATAAAACCAAGGCTTATTATCTAGTCCATCTTTAATAACAAGGCAATGTGCAGGTTCTTCAAAATGTCTGATCATAATACGCGGTTCGTGATTTGGCCAAGTTACTTTGAACATGGATGATAAAGTTTCCAAGGCGTCTGCCATCTGATTTTCTTCTCGTGGGATGTGACTGAAGATAATCTCGGTGAATTCTGCTGCTAACTTTAAAACATGATCCCGGTATGGAATCAATCGGGGATGTTTGATGTCCCATTCTATGTTGACTTGGTATATGACTAGTGATGAGTCTCCAAACACTTTGAGATGTTTAATTCTTAGATCGATAACAACTCCTAAACCCAAGATACAAGCTTCATATTCACCGATATTATTGGTACAATCAAAACATAAACTTGCAGTATAAGGCTTGTGGAAATTATTTTGAGAAGTTAAAGCTTCCCCAATGTCGTGCCCTAGTGGATTTGAAGCCCCGTCAAACATGAGTGTCCAACGTGCCCCTGGTTCAGGCCCTTTGTCAGGCCCTGGTATTTCGTAATCACCTATAACCATGACATCTTCATCTAGAAAGTCCAACTTCATTGGTTGATATTTTGGTAATGGATGATGATCTGGATGGTCAGCTAGTACACTACCCTTGATGGCCTTTTGAGTAACATATTAGATGTCGTACTCTGATAGTAACATCTGCCATCGGGCAATCCTTCCTGTAAGAGATAGTTTTTCGAACATATATTTTAAAGGATCTATTCTAGCTATTAACCACGTGGTGTAAGTTAACATGTACTGCCTCAATATTTTAGTAGCCCAAGCCAATGCACAACAGGTCTTCTCGAGAAGTGAGTATCTGGTTTTTTAGTTAGTGAATTTCTTGCTGAGGTAGTATATTGCATGTTTCTTTCTACATGTTTCGTCATGATGCCCCAATACACATCCCATTAACCCTTCAAGTACTGTCAGATACATGACGAGCGCTCTTCCAGAATTTATGGCCTCAAGATTGGTGGATCTTGTAAATATTGCTTTATTATCTCAAAGGTTGTCTGAAAATAATTATTCCATATCATCGTCTAATCTTTTCGAACTAATTTGAATATAGGATCGCACATAGCAGTTAGGTGCAATATGAACCTTGAAATGTAATACAATCGTCCTAAGAAACCACGAACCTCCTTTTCTGTCCTTGGAGCTGGCATTTCTTGTATGGATTTTACTTTGTCGGGGTCTACCTCATTGCCACGCTGACTTATAATAAAACCCAACAACTTGCCTGACCTGACACCAAATGTACATTTGTTTGGATTCAATCTTAGTTTGAACTTTCGCAGATGCTCGAATAGCTTTTGTAAGTGTGAGATGTGATCCTCCTCTGTATGAGATTTGTAAATCATATCATCTACGTACACCTCAACTTATTTGTGAATCATATCATGGAACAGTGTGTCCATAGCTTGTTGATAATTTTCCCCTGCATTCTTTAGACCGAAAGGCATTACCTTATAATAGAAAGTGTCCCAAATTGTCATGAAAGTAGTCTTTTCCATGTCTTTGGGTGCCATTTTAATTTGATTATAGCCTAAGAAACCATATATGAATGAGAATACTGAAGCTTGAGTTATATTATCCATCAAAACATCTAGGTGAGGTAACGAGAAATCTTCTTTGGGACTTGCTTTGTTCAAATCCCAATAATCTACACACATGCATATTATGTCGTCCTTCTTGGGAACTGGCACGATGTTAGCTATCCAAGGTGGATAATCTACCACCATTAAAAACCCTGCATCAAATTATTTAAGGACCTCTTCTTGAATCTTGCTTGACATGTTTGGAAGGGTTCTTCTGAGCTTCTGTCTAACTGGAGAACAACCTTCCTTGAGAGGTACTCTGTGTACAACAATATTCATATCCAATCTTGGAATATCTCTGTAAGACCAGGAAAATATATCCATATATTCATGTAACAACTTGATCAGTCTTTCTTTGACTCTTTCCTCCAATGTTGCCCCTAGCTTGATCTCTTTAGGATCCTCCTTTGTTCCAAGATTAATGGTCTCAATCTATTCTTGGTATGGTTGCAAATTGTTAGCTTTTCGCTCTATCTCCCTCTCCAATTCTTCAGAGAGTTCAAGATCTTCATCATCTTCCTCTTCCACTTGGTTGATGGGTGCATCAAAATTATATCGGGTAGCAGCAGTAGCATTATCGGTAATTTTAGGCATGGATCTGCTCATTTATCATGTTTTGGTGCAGTTTTAGTATGTGAATTTGGAAAATTCATATGAAGGAAAGTATTGCCATTTTTTAAAATATAAGAGATAAATGCAACAGAAAGACAGGGATCTTAATTGAATGTAAAATATAACTTTTATTAATTGTGAATATTGTCTGAAACAAATTGGGAGACCCTTACAAGAAAGCCCTATGCCTCGGGCTTGACATAAGTTCTTTCAAAATCAAGAAAAATTACTTTGGAAAGAAAACGATCTCCAGAATCTCCACAGTTGTCCAATTCTTGAGTTCCTCGCTTGGGGAACACTCTCGAATGAAATCAGATACTATTCTAGTGTTTCTTTTGTTGGATATCATTGCCACTTCTCTGTCGTTCCCTATTCCTTTGTTGATGAAAGTCTCATGGATAGGAGGAAATTGTGCCTTCCCTTTCACGGTAGCCTTTTATGATTCATAGCCCAAACCAAAACGATTCTTCTTTTCAGGTATTTCTGGGAGTTTACCCCAATATTTTTAGGTACCATTTTCCACAACTATTTCAAATCTCTCCATGAGGTCATAGTAGGTTTCTTGATTTTTCCACTGGTAGGGTTACCATTGAAGCAACTGCTAAGACATGAAATGTTGTCGCTATATAGTCTTCATCAGCACTGTTATACATGTAGGACTCTATGTGACTTACAAATATATCCTCTTCACCATCGATTATAACCAATATTCCTTCAATGAAGAACTTCAGTTTCTGGTGTAAAGTCGAAGTCACTGCCCCTACTGCATGAATCCAAGGTCGTCTGAGTAATCATGTATATGCTGGTTCTATATCCATCACTTAAAAAGTGATATAAAACATATGCGGGCCGACCTTGACAGGAAGATCCATTTCTCCAAACATTGTACTTTGAGAACCATCGAAATCTTTTACTATCGTAGAACTAGGCCTTATTACAACATCGTCCAATGTTAACTTCATCAAGCTGGACTTTGGTAGCACATTAAGAGCAGAACCAGTGTCGGTGAGTACTCTGGACAAGATGGTAGTACCTATCTGAAAATAAATGTGTAACACCTTATTGTAAGCTATACCTTGTGGAGGCAACTCACTGTCATTAAAACCCATATATGATCCAGATGTCAGATTTGCTACAACATTGTCAAATTGGTTAACAATAACCTCTTCTGCGACATGAGCAGAACTTAGAACATTTAATAGAGAGTCCCGGTGCGCTTCTGAGTTAAGGAGAAAAGAGAGTATTGAAATCTTGGCTGGGGTTTGGTGTGGCTGATCTACCACCCTATAATCAATTCTCTGATTATTTTCATAAATTCTCCTGCTTCTTAATTAGTAAAGTTCTTGCTTGGAGGTTCTTGTTCCTGATTTTCCTGCACCACTACATTTTCTTTATCCTTCCCCAAAGCATCAATCTTATCTTTAACCATATCATCATTCTTATTTTTCACCACAACATTATTCTTCTTTTGTGATACGGAGCCCAAGATTCGACCACTACGAGTCATGCCCCCTAATCTTGCTATATTTGAGATTGCAGGTCCTTGACTTGTCAATGGCTCAAATTGTAGTTTTAAACCATTGATGTATACAGTAGAATCCTAACTCCATGGTACTGCTTTATTAATTTCTTAAGGGGTAGGAGATGGTCGCCTAATTACCATTGTAGCCTTCAGAACTACTGGTATCCTTAGAGTTTGTCTTGGTGTCATTACTTGTGTTTCTGTTGATTCTCCCCATGGAATCACAAGAGTCTTCTTATTAAGGTTCGGCCCTTAACAAGGAATTACCAATGGCTTCTTTTTACTTCCCTCTATTGCAGCTACATATTCTCCTTTGGGGTATGATCCAAATTGGACTATCCTCTGATCCACCAATTTTTGTAATGTCTTCTCAAAGGATTCATTATGTTCCAAGAGGAACCTATACTCCAACAAATATTCTTTCAACAGCTTTATCAGGGCCTTTACTCCTCTGGCTGCCCCAAAGTCAGTGACAACTTCAATTGCATTTATCTCTGGTCCACCATGCAGAGGCATGAGGTTTGTCTTGATGTTCGGTTTATCGAAAGTGATATCTTGAGAGTCCAAAAAATCTTGTACATTTTGTTTAAAGGCCCAACATTTCTTTATAGTATGCCTGGGAGAATTGGCGTGATACTCGCATCTTGCATTAGCATCGTACCTTAGCGTGGGTGCCCCGATTGGAGGAGCTAGAGGTTTTAGCTCTATTAAAGATGCCTTGACTAAGTGTTGCAATAATTGATTGTGTTACATAGGGAGTGGATCAAACTTTCTCGATGACCTTTCAAACCTGTTTTTTTGTTGTTCTTGTGGAATTATTAAGGGTTGTTGTACCCTTGGATGCGAGGCTACATCATTAATTTCACCCTCCTTCTTTTTCGAGAAGTTAGGAACATGTCTTTTTTCATTATAAGGGTTACTAGATGATGTCCCTTGTATCTTCCCGCTCTTTATACCAGCTCAATCCTTTCATCGATAGTTATTAAATCAGAAAATCCAGAAGAGATGCTTCCTACCATATTTTCATAATATAACCCCTGTAAAGTACCCATGAACATGTCTACCAATTCTTTCTCCAAGAGTGGTGGTTGCACACGGGCTGCCATTTCTCTCCACCTTTGAGCATACTCCTTGAAAGATTCCTCCTTTTTCTGAGACAAGTTATAGAGTTACATGCGGTTAGGCGCCATGTCCAAGTTGTACTTGTACTATCTCAAAAAAGCATTGGTGAGATCTTCCCATGTCTGGATATGAACCCATTCCAATTGCATGTAACAATCTGGGGATGCCCCACTAAAACTATCTTAGAAACAATGGATCATCAGCTTCTAGTCCTGAGCATATGCATACATCTTTCTGTAATACATGCGTAGATGATTTCTCATACATGTGGGTCCCTTGTATTTTTCAAATTGAGGTACTTTTAATTTTGGCGGGATCACCACATCATGAACTTGACCCATTTCGAGAGCGTCGACATCGAAAGTATCATAAACCTCCAGAACTTTTAATCTTTCTTCAAGAGCTTTGTATTGGTTAAGCGCCAATGGGTTTTCAATAGCATGTGTATGGGTTCTTCTTTAGGGTGCTTGGTTGACATCTTTCAAGTCATGGTCTCCATACTACAAATCTATGAAGTTATATGCTTTGTTGATTGGAATCTGCAAGGTATGAGATGCCCCTACCTTTGGTGGAGGTGGACAAACCCTTCAGTATCAACTTGTCTTATTTCTTGTTGAGCCATAGTTGACTTTTGGAGTCCTGACTCCAGTTCTCTTCTTGGTTGGTGACCGCTTGATGCACCAATGGTTTGGGCTGCTACTTCAAAGGCTACCCTAGGGATTTGTTCTTAGCTCTCAATGATATTATTTAAGGCTAGCAAAACTTGACTCATGTCTCCCTTCATCGAGTCAATATTACCCTTGACATGTTCAAGATCTTCCTTGAATTCAGCTTGATTTTCTTCAATTTGTTCCATCACTTTTTGTTGATGGACTCTTATTTGATATGGTGGTCGGAGAGGCAGTGCTTTTCTAGCTCTTCTACCAATGGTTTAACTGGAGAATATTTTGAAAGATTATGAGTTTTTTTTGTATGAATTTATGAGATGCAAATGTTTGTGAATGCATGAATACGTATGATTATGCTAAAGATTTCGTTTTTGAATGTCTTATTCACTTGGATATACACATTTTTTATATATATTTTTAAGGTTTTTCTTTTTATTGGTGAGTATCTAAAAAAAATTACGCAAACGAGATACAGAAACAAAATGCCTTTATTAAAATAGTAATTGTATTTTAAAAAGAATACAATTCAGATATTGAAAATATTCAAAATAAAAACATAAAAACTTGTTGGAAGAAATAGTCAAAGGGAAACATAAGTCTTCTAAGTGCGTCTTCGGATTTCTGCTCTGAAACCATCAATCATTGTCCTACAAAGTTCGAGGAAGTCTTCGACGTCTTTCGGAAAAGGGACTATCATATTTTCTGCATCTCTCAAATTCCTAGGGATGTCGTTGATAAGATTGTTGGCTAAGTAGGCGAGTCTTGCATGCTTGTCTTTGTAGAATCGATATTATTGGTAGAGGTTAGGAATTATCTTATGATTATCTTTTCCTGCTTCAATAATCTTTACATACTGCTCTTTCCAATATAACTTTTCAACTCCCATCTCTGTATAGAGTTTCAGTTATGTTGCACCCCAAAATTTACCCTCTTGATTTCAGAATTTTTAGGCTTATGTTTCATCATAAACATCATAATGCATTGCATTCATGCATTATGTAGGGATCAAAGTATTTTGGTTATCAAGTCTCCCTCAAACTTTGGAAGATTGATTGTATTGAAAAATTGCTCAAAGAGGGCCTTATTATCTAAACCTCTGGATATTTCAAGCCCAAAGTTATCACATATCTCAAGATTTCTTGTCCACCTCATTGGATCATCAGAAGATTGAGTATTGTGATGTTTATAAGGAGAATCATATCTTTTGGATTCATTAGTCAAAATTAGGGTTTTACCCAATTAGAGTAATTGGGGTCTAGAGGAGCCAAGTATTGAAGCATCATTCTTCTATCATCATTGTAATCAATTTTGTTCAAGAATCATCTCTTGATGCCTAGTTGAATTAGAGGTTTGGAGCTTGGTCATCTATTTCCTAACGTAGCGTGCAAAACTATGGTTTTAGATTTAATCAGGATTTCTGACTTTTTCACCTATGTTGGTTTCCATGATTCACCAAATGTTATTAAGCATCCTTTATTAAAGTATTGAGGTCCAATTTTGAAGAGAAGAGGTTCAATTGAATCAAAGGGGAAAAACAGTCATTTTACTCAAAGTCAACAAAGTCAAAGTTAACCAAGTGGACTTTTAGTCGACATGAAGCATTTGACATGTGTGATACGGTGGGAGAACTGATTTGAGGGTTTTGCATTTTATCGCAAATGTTGCGGTTAGCAAGAGTCGCCACCGAATTTTCTTTTATCCAAAAGGAAAGGTGAAAAAGCACAGGAAAGACCTTTGAGATTGTTTCTTGAGTTCGGGGAGTAGATTATGAAAAGGGAAGGTATTAGCATCCTTTTCATCCATGGTTTTCCATGGGCTCTTAGTTACTTGCTAGATCACTTGCTTTTGTTGTTTGAAATTGTGTTTGGTGTGGTTTTGAAAGTATTTTGTAAAAGAGGCCATTTGTTTAGGAAATCTTTGTAATGATTCTCGTTCGTAAGAATGTATACAAATATGTTTGTCTTTTTGAAAATGTTTTCATTGTTTGTAAGATGTTTGGAAATGTGTGTGTTTGTTTTTGAAAATAGCAAGGATATTTGTTTGAAAATGGAGCAAGTAACTAGGAGTAATCTACCTACTCAAATGTCTTTCTTGTTCATTTTCTATTATTTTAACATTGTTGTCTTACCATTGATTTGGTAAGCAACCCTATCTTTGGATGTAAATGGAACGGGCGTGGGTCATCGTATAACCATGATTAGCAATGTTGCAAAGTATCTTAGCATTTTTTGAGGTACCAATATCATTTTTGTAAGGCAACTTTGAATAGCGTCATCGAGGGACTATGATCTTATATTTGTTTGTTTTGCCAAGATAATTCACATGCGTAATATGGCCATTTTTATATAAGGCAACCAAGTGGAGAAACCCTAAAGGTGCTTGTGTGCAAGTGTGTTATTTTCATGCTTTGATTTTGTCTTGGATTTAAGGTTTTCTATTTGATTTGTTTTTATCTTGCCACTCAAACCCTAATTACTAGCATGGTATGTAAAAACGGTAAATTGCGTAATTTAAAGATTACTACGCTATTACAATACTTTATGGGAGGGGGGAATACAAATTATGAATGGGGATTTACAATAATGTAAATCTAAGTAAGCTATTACAACCAAATCGAATTTGTACGAATATTGGAATAAACAAATACAATATTTAAATATGCAATATTATGTACATGCAAGAAAAAGATTTTATTTTATTTTTTATGTGAAGAGGAATTTTGAGCTAAACCTAATAACTTGAGAAAAAGAAATTAATTCTTGAAAACAAAAGTTAATCCTAATTTCTAATTTAAAAGAAAATAAAGTTCTTTAGGTGTTATTTTTTGTGTATTTTTGTATTAAAAATAATAAATAATATTTTATGAAAATATTTAGTTTTTATATTGTCAAAATAAATATTTACAAGTATGAAATGAAAAGGAAATAAAAATTAACCTAAGTCTATTTTATTTATATTTACAAGTTTATTTAAGAAAGAAATAATTAATATATAGTTTAATAAAAATATTCTTTTATGTGAAAATAAAATAAAATAAACAAAATGCAAAATTTATCATGTTTATATTTTTTATGATTTTTATGTATTAAAGAAAATATTTAATAAAACAAAAATGAAAATAAAACAAATAAATAAAATGTATGGGCCAGGGGGTATCTTGAGTAAACAGCATATAAGCATCAGAAAAAAATAAAGCCCAATGAGACAAAGGCCCAGCGCTGCATAGTGAGAAAAAATGGCAAAAAAATGTGAGAAAATAGGCAAAAGGCAGGCACCAAGGCTCGAACCCATGACCTTAGCAATTTCAGCGTGCTGCCTTGTCACTGGGGTGGTTGTACATCCGTTAGTCTAAATGAAATAAAATATACATAACACAAAACCACTCCTAGCCTTGTACTTCATCTTCTTCCTCAAGCTAGAGAGAACTCCTGTATCTTTCTCATTTCTCCATGAAAATGAAAACTTCCAACATGAAAATGGTAGTACTCATCCCCACGATTTCAATCATGTAAATCATGTAAGCTAACTGAAATTTTGGCTGCAGATACTCAATGTCACGTTCAATGTTATGACACCGTATCTGACTTTCTATAAGACAGTAAATACAAAAACATTAAAGAACACAGTCAATTGTTTACCCAGTTCAGTGTGCAACAACACCTACTCTGGGGGCTACCAAGCCAAGGAGGAAATCCACTATAAGAGATATTAATTCAGGAATAAACCAACTAGTTTATCTCCTTCACTTAAGACCTACCCAATGCAACTTCAATCTAAGTACAACTTAAACCTGAGTTCCTACTCACTCCCCCTCAATCACAGCAGTGATACTTAAAACAATTGACTAATGAATTAATGAAGACACTCTTCAAAACATACACTTGATTATGCTTCACAGCTTTTTAATCAAGCAACACAAACACTCTTGCTTCACAGCTTTGAGTGATACATAAACCTAACTTGATTTTGCTTCAAAGCTTTAGTCAAGAGACACAAAACACTCTTGCTTCAAAGCTTTGAGTGGTACAAAACCCTTACAATTAAAACCTATTCCAAGTCACTTATCACAATGATACTTGCTTGGATTACAATAGTTAAAACTATACAGTTCCTAATTGATCTTCAGTCCAAAAAGATAAATTCCAAACAGCAGCCCTGTTGAATATATAGCAGCTGCTTCTTCAGTTAGGGTTTCCACAAAAAGCTAGGGTTAATTCCGTTTGACCTTAAGACTTGGTCACAAGACTTTATCAACCAAGTTAGGGTTGAGCTGGGTTAACCCAAAGTCCACGAGAGATTCTGTTCTGGAAAGACTGAGTCATTTTCCTGAAAAATCTCAGAATTAACCAAACTGCATAACTGTTAGATCAGAACAGAATATCTTAACATTTGTTATGACATCTGAATTCCTGTTTACTGATTTTGGTAAATGTGATCATTTTGCAAAATGCTCAGATACACACTCATAAACAGCAGTACCTGTATGCCACTATTTTTCTGCAAAGGTACCTAATAAACCAATACCTAATAAATCAGAATGTTATGACATTAGTCATGACATTCACACACCTGGTTTTACCAATAATGCATGCCAATAACTAAACAACTACAAACTCCCCCTTTGGCAGATTTTTGGCTAAAGCCCCTAAGCAATCAGAGAATAGATAGCAGCAGAATAAATGTGACTGCAGAAAAATATAGTGTTTATCAAGTAATTGACCACAGAATAATATCTCCCCCTCTTTAGCCACAAATGGGCCAAAGATACATGTTCTTAAAAGTTATACAGTCATCCCAAACAAAGTAGTAAAAACAACAACTAAAATCTGAACACACTTGCAAACTCCACCAGGAACCAGCATCAACTCCACCAACCTTTAAGCACTGTCATCAGACTCAGAAGGTTCGGGCTTCTTCCTTTTCTTGTGAGCAATATCAGCATTCTTCTCTTTGTCTGATGTCTCAACATCCTTAGAGACATCTGGATTTGTTTCAGCATTTGAACTTTCTTGATTTAAAGGAACAGAAATGCCAGGAACTAAGTGGTTCTCATTCAGAATTCTTGTAACAATTTTAGCTATTGCTTGACGTACATAGGCTGACCCTTCCTTATTTGCAATTTCAGAGGGAACAGAAGAAGAAGGATGAGAGGGATTACCAGAGGCAGTAGCTTGGGACCTTCCTGCATGCCTTGTTCTCAGCTCTTTGACCTTGGTGGGGTTAGTTTCTACTTCTCTAAGAGGAGCAATCTCCAGGACTTCAGAATCCAGGCAAGATGAGATTGCCCTAGAATCTTGATCAGAGGAAGAGGATGAAATAGTCGTATTGGATGATGATGAGGTTTGAGACATTTTGATAGTCTTAGAAGACCAATAGCAACTGGAGAGAAAATTATGATTGAGAGACTGGGTTTTGATGCGGAGACGAGAGGGGAAGGAGGAAAAAGAGTGTCTATTCAACTTCTTAAAAAATTTGAAGGAAATGGGAAAATATAAGTTTAACCCAATCAGAACAGACTTAACAAGCATAACTCCTTCAACCCTTGTTTTAAGCAAAATTAATTGCTACAATTCCTCATGTTGGCAAATACCCAACTTACCCCTCAAGTTTTCAAATTGATTTGCATCAAGTGCCTTGGTAAAAATGTCAGCCAGCTGTAGCTCAGTGGCAACATGTTCCAGTTTAATTGTCTTCTCTTCTACAAGGTCTCTGATAAAGTGATGTCTTATGTCAATATGTTTGGTCCTACTATGCTGAATAGGATTCTTGGAAATGTTGATTGTACTCAGATTGTCACAGTACAATGTCATAACATCTCGTGTGACATTATACTCAGTAAGCATCTGTTTCATCCAGATCATTTGAGAACAACTACTACCAGCTGCAATGTATTCAGCTTCAGCAGTAGAGAGAGACACACAATTCTGTTTCTTGCTGAACCAGGAAACCAGATTATTTCCCAAGAAGAAGCATCCTCCAGAGGTGCTTTTTCTATCATCAGCACTACCAGCCCAATCAGCATCACAATAACCAGTCAGAGTTGGTTCACAGCCATGAGAATATAGCAACCCATAGTTGTAAGTTCCACTCACATACTTCAAAATTCTCTTCACTTGGTTGATATGACTGACTTTAGGATCAGCTTGGTATCTTGCACAATCTCCAACTGCAAAAGCAATGTCAGGTCTGCTGGCTGTTAAGTACAGCAAACTTCCTATCATGCTTCTGTACAGACTTTGATCCACCTTAACCCCACTTGAATCTTTGGAAAGCTTTAAATGAGTAGGAGCATGAGTCCTTTTGTGACTGGCATTCTCCATACCAAACTTCTTTACAATGTTCTTTGCATACTTGCTTTGAGATAAAAAGATTGAGTCCTCCATCTGTGAGACTTGCAGTCCAAGAAAATAAGTCAGTTCTCCCATGAGACTCATTTCGAATTCAGCCTGCATCTGGTCAGCAAAATGTTTAACCATAGGTTCTGACATTCCTCCAAACACTATGTCATCAACATATATTTGGGCTACCATCAACTTCCCTCCTTCAGTTTTGACAAAAAGGGTTTTGTCCAAGCCTCCTTTTCTGTATCCTTTGTCTGAGAGAAATTTTGTTAACCTGTCATACCATGCTCTAGGAGCTTGTTTCAGGCCATATAGATCTTTTCTCAATTTGTAGACATGATCAGGGTGGTTTGGATCCACAAAGCCTTTAGGCTGTTCCACATAAGCTTCCTCATTCAAGTACCCATTTAGAAAGGAACTTTTCACATCCATCTGAAATAACTTGAACTTTAGAAGACAAGCAATTGACAATAGGAGTCTGATTGATTCCAGCCTAGCTACAGGTGCAAAGGTTTCATCAAAATCAACCCCTTCAACCTGAGTGTATCCTTGAGCAACAAGTCTTGCCTTATTCCTGGTGACAACTCCTTCAGCATCTGATTTGTTCTTGAAAATCCATTTTGTGCCAATGATGTTAGTTCCTTCAGGTCTAGGAACTAGTTCCCAAACTTCATGTTGCTTGAATTGGTTCAATTCATCTTGCATTGCTCCAATCCAGTATTCATCAGTTAAAGCTTCCTTGACATTTCTTGGTTCAATTTTAAACACAAAACAAGAGTTTGAGATGATTTCTCTAGATCTTGTAATGACTCCACTGTTGGGATCTCCTATGATGAGCTCTTTTGGACGATCCTTCTGAATTCTGATGGAAGGGATCTTGCTAGCTTCCTTTGATTCAGATTCTGCTGTGGTGGTGTTGGGTAGATCATTCTATTGAGTTGAAGTCTCAAAGAATGTCTCAATATTACAAGGGACATCTGTTTCCTCATGATAATCATCAATTATGACATTTATTGATTCCATCATGGCTTTGGTCCTGGAATTGAATACCCTATAAGCTCTGCTGTTTGAGGAGTATCCTAGAAATATGCCTTCATCACTTTTAGGGTCCAGTTTTCTTCTTTGTTCACGATCTGCCAGAATATAGCATTTGCTACCAAACACATGGAAGTACTTCACAGTTGGTTTTCTTCCTTTCCAGAGTTCATATATGGTGGATGAGGTTCCCTTTCTCAAGGTGACCCTGTTATGGACATAGCAGGCTGTATTCATAGCTTCAGCCCAAAAGTACATAGGAAGTCTTTTGGCATGTATCATTGCTCTGGCAGATTCCTGTATGGTCCTGTTTTTCCTTTCCACAACTCCATTTTGCTGAGGAGTTATAGGAGAAGAAAATTCATGACTAATTCCTTCTGAGGAGCAGAATTCATCAAACTTGCTGTTTTCAAATTCCTTGCCATGATCACTTCTGATTCTGACAATACACCCTTCTTTTTCTCTTTGAATTCTTTTGCACAATTCTTTAAAAACTTCAAATACATCAGATTTTTCCCTAATGAAGTTAATCCGGGTGAATCTGAAAAAATCATCCACAACAACATAGGCATATCTTTTTCCACCAAGACTCTCCACCTGCATTGGTCCCATCAGATCCATATGAAGAAGTTCTAGAACCTTAGAGGTGGTCAGATGTCTTGACTTTGGATGTGACATCCTAGTCTGCTTACCAACCTGACATTCACCACAAACTCTCCCTTCATCAATTTGCAGTCTTGGAATCCCTATGACTGCCTCCATGGAGATAATCATTTTCATTCCTCTTAGATGAAGATGGCCAAGTTTCTGGTGCCACAGTTTCACCTCTTTTTCTTCTTTTGCAATGGAACACACAGTGGAGAAATTAGTGTTCTCAGGCTCCCACAAGTAACAGTTGTCTTTAGATCTGACTCCTTTCATTACAACTTCTTGTTTTTCATTAATTACAAGACATTCAGATTTTGAGAAATTGACCTTGAATCCTAGATCACACAATTGACTGATACTAATGAGATTAGCAGTCAGGCCTTTTACCAGTAGTACTTCATTCAGGTTTGGAACTCCAGGGCAGTCCAAATTACCAACTCCTTTGATTTCACCTTTAGCACCATCTCCAAAGGTCACAAAACTAGTGGTGTGAGGTTTAATATTATTGAGGAGGTTCTTGATTCCAGTCATGTGCCTAGAACACCCACTGTCAAAGTACCAGTCTTCCTTTGCAGAGACCCTCAGGGAAGTGTGAGCTATCAGGGCAGTAGCCTTTTTCTTCCATTTAGGAGTATGTGATACCTTTTTAGACTTAGGTTTGACACCAGAGTTCTGATTAGGGTATCCATGCAATCTGAAGCAGAAAGGCTTTATGTGGCCATACCTCCCACAATGATGACATCTCCATCTTTGGTACCTTTTCTTCATATGTCTCTGTTCCTGATGTTGAGAGTTATGTTGAGACATCTGCTTTGACATTTGTTTATTAGACCTGATCTTCTTGTCTGTACCAGATTTATTTGCTGCCACAAATCCTAGACCAGACTTGTTTCCCACAGTTTGTCCAACCTAAAGGATTTCTTCCAATTTGTCTGTTCCATTTGTCAGCATCTTGACAGATTTGGTCATCTGGTTCAGTTTTGAGTTCAGCATTTGAACTTCCCCTTCTAGATGACTTATAGTTTCAAGATCTGCCCTTTTTTCAGCCTCCAGCTTTATGATGAGTTTTGTTTGTTTCTCATTCTGCACACAGACTTCAGCACTTCTGATACACAATTTCTTGTAAGTATCAGCCAGTTCTTCAAATGTCACTTCCTCATCACTGGTGTCACTTTCAGAGGTGCAAACACCAGTTAGAGCAGTAACTAGTTTGGCAGATTCTTCTTCAGAATTACTTTCTGAATCACAGTCAGACCAGGTAACAGTCATTCCTTTCTTTTGTTTCTTAAGAAAGGTAGGGCATTCAGCTCGAATATGCCCATATCCTTCACAACCATGGCATTGAATTCCTCTGCCTTGATTTCCCTTCTCTTCTGACCTTGGTCTTCTGCTGGAACTGTCAATGTCAGATGGGATGTTATGAACATTAGACCTTGACTTTGGATCTATTCTTTTGATGAGTTTGTTGAATTGTCTTCCAAGCATGGCTATAGCTTCTGAAATATTTTCTTCTTCATCCTCCTTGTTTTCATCTTCAGTGTTGGATACAAGTGTTATGCTCTTGTTCTTTTTGTCAACATTTTCAGTGATCCCCATCTCAAAAGTCTGAAGAAACCCAGTGAGTTCATCCACTTTCAACTTGCTGATATCCTGGGCTTCCTCTATAGCAGTTACCTTCATTGCAAATCTTTTAGGCAAGGATCTGAGAATCTTTCTCACCAGTTTTTCTTCTGACATCTTTTCTCCCAATGCTCCTGAGGTGTTGGCAATCTCCAAGATGTTCATGTGAAACTCATGAATGGTTTCATCTTCCATCATTTTTAGATTCTCAAACTTGGTAGTCAGCATCTGAAGCCTTGACATTTTTACTTTGGAGGTGCCCTCATGGGTAGTTTTGAGAGTGTCCCAAACTTCCTTGGCCAGTTCATATTGATGTACTAGTCTGAATATGTTTCTATCAATTCCATTGAACAAGGCATTTAAAGCTTTGGAATTACCCAGGGCTAACTCATCTTCTTCTTTACTCCATTCTTCCTCAGGCTTCAGACTGATTGTCCCATCTTTCTCAGTTATGGTGGGATGGTTCCAACCTTTGTCAGCAGCTCTCCAGGCCTTTTTGTCCAGTGATTTTAAGAAGGCAATCATACGAGGTTTCCAGTAGTCATAATTTGATCCATCCAGAATGGGTGGTCTGTTTCCAAAAACTCCTTCTTTTTCCATAGTGCCGGAAAGTGATATCCCTAGATCTCACCCAGTAATACAGGCAGGGTGCCTGCTCTGATGCCAATTGAAATTCTGGCTGCAGATACTCAATGTCACGTTTAATGTTATAACACCGTATCTGACTTTCTATAAGACAGTAAATACAAAAACATTAAAGAACACAGTCAATTGTTTACCCAGTTCAGTGTGCAACAACACCTACTCTGGGGGCTACCAAGCCAGGGAGGAAATCCACTATAAGAGATATTAATTCAGGAATAAACCAACCAGTTTATCTCCTTCACTTAAGACCTACCCAATGCAACTTCAATCTAAGTACAACTTAAACCTGAGTTCCTACTCACTCCCCCTCAATCACAGCAGTGATACTTAAAACAATTGACTAATGAATTAATGAAGACACTCTTCAAAACATACACTTGATTATGCTTCACAGCTTTTTAATCAAGCAACACAAACACTCTTGCTTCATAGCTTTGAGTGATACATAAACCTAACTTGACTTTGCTTCAAAGCTTTAGTCAAGAGACACAAAACACTCTTGCTTCAAAGCTTTGAGTGGTACAAAACCCTTACAATTAAAACCTATTCCAAGTCACTTATCACAATGATACTTGCTTGGATTACAATAGTTAAAACTATACAGTTCCTAATTGATCTTCAGTCCAAAAAGATAAATTCCAAACAGCAGCCCTGTTGAATATATAGCAGCTGCTTCTTCAGTTAGGGTTTCCACAAAAAGCTAGGGTTAATTCCGTTTGACCTTAAGACTTGGTCACAAGACTTTATCAACCAGGTTAGGGTTGAGCTAGGTTAACCCAAAGTCCACGAGAGATTCTATTCTGGAAAGACTGAGTCACTTTCCTGAAAAATCTCAGAATTAACCAAACTGCATAACTGTTAGATCAGAACAGGATGTCTTAACATTTGTTATGACATCTGAATTCCTGTTTACTGATTTTGGTAAATGTGATCATTTTGCAAAATTCTCAGATACACACTCATAAACAGCAGTACCTGTATGCCACTATTTTTCTGCAAAGGTACCTAATAAACCAGTACCTAATAAATCAGAATGTTATGACATTAGTCATGACATTCACACACCTGGTTTTACCAAAAATGCATGCCAATAACTAAACAACTACACTAACAATCAAAGATTAAAACAAATTTTGAAAGCCCTAATTTTAAACCTAATTTTTACATAAATTTGAATGCTAAAATTCTCTATACATAATGATCAGAAATGAAATCTATGCACATGGTTGGCTTCAGCACTATAATATCTACATTTTTCTTTCACAAATCGTGGCCAATGGATGCATGTATGAAGATATAGAAGTTGGAATTCTTACCTCTTTCAGTTGAGATCGTGAATGGAGTTTGAGTGAGATTTAGGAAGCCCTGAAGGTTGCTTTAGCTTGCTTTAACCTCCCTGAATGTGTTCCAATCCTTGCCTTGCTTTGAAAGTGTCTGAAACTATCTATCCAAGTCAACCGGCAAGCTTGGAAAACAAAAATGGCAGACGAAGGAGGAGGAGTTACAGTGCAGGGATGATGGTCTGGATCACTTAGATATGAGGTAGGTAAAGTGTTTGAATGATTAAAACTTGAAACGCACGAGCAAATTGGTGGATTTCTATGCTTGGACACAAACTACAAGTTTTGACAGTTTTTTGGTGATATGGAGTTTTGGAGTATTTCTGGCCTTGAGAAATCATGTTCTAAGCTATTATATGTTTGTGTATTAGTATGGAGGAAGTTTTAAGTCAGTTGCACAACATATCTTTGAGTTGTAGCCTTTTTGCACACTTTCTTGCTTTTGAAGCAAAGTGAAGGGACAAGTCTCTACATGCTTGTATTGGCCTGCTTGGAGTTGGTACAAGCTCTATACAAATTGATTTAGGTTTGTAGGACTTGTATGTGCAGAGAAGACATGTCCAGTGCTCAAGAATTGAAAAGTTGCAAAAGTTAAGTTTTTCAAAAATGGTAATGGCAACTTTGTTCCATTTATGGAATTACAACTTGGACAAAGACTCTTAGGCTTGGATTAATACTTTATCAACTTATTAAGCATTAAATTATGAAGTGAGAAACAAGTTTGGGACCTGTAAAGCATGGATTAGGCAGCATAGGTACTTATTTGAATTTTGTTCTTCATGAAATGGCTTGAATTCAAAGTGAGAAATTGCCAACTTCATCTCTTTGATTCTCTCTACTCAAAAATGATCTCAATGAGTTCTTTGACATTTTGTAAAGCTTTAAATGTGATTTATAACTAATCTTTGAAATGAATTTCAAGATTCCTCTTGGAACTAGGTGAAAAATTGCCATGAAGTTAGGTCAAAAACCTGCCTAAATTAGGGCAAAATTTCACTAAGTTATTTTAGTTCATGGGCATGTATTCATAAAATTATATCTTGAGATCCAAGCATCTTTAGGGAAAAATGTGTGAAGAAAAGTTGTAGATTTCATGGAGATCTACAGCTTTCATGTTGGGAATTTCCTTTGAATCATCTTGTATCATGGTGGAAATTGGCTTAAAGTTGAGAAAAAATAAGAAATTTTCTATACTTAGAAAAATTTCTAAGTTAAGAAAAATTTCAAATTTTAAAACTAAATCTTCAATCTTTGATTCCTTGATGAACAAGTTTCACATTTTGACATGTTTTGATGAATTATGATCTTTGGCACTTGATTTTGACCAAAAAATCAAAGTTTGACTTTTCAGTATACAGTTGACTTTTTGATCAGTTGACTGCAAATTTCATTTGTCCATCCAATGGATTTGAATGTTTTGAACCATGTAATTATGTCAAGATGATACAATTGAATCCTTGAAATCATGCTTCAAATAAATTGGTCATTTGCTAGGTCAAAAATCAGAAATTGCCCTTTCCTAGTCAAAACCCTAATTTTGACCATTTTGCTCTTTTGATGATTTGATCAAATTTCTTCAAGAATTGTGATCCAAACTTGATCAAATGATACATATGAGTCTAGAATGTTGATGTGGATCAAAAATTATGAATTTTGACTGTAAATTGGCCATGTTTGACTTTTTCCCCAATACAGCTGATTTTTAGGTTAACTATCCAATTGACTGATCAAAAATGTGGTTCAAGGCCTGAAGCTTGTCATGAGTAATCTTAGGGGTCCATAATGATGTTTGAAAGTCATATGACGCATTGATAGTCCAAAAATCCTTGTGCAATCTCAAACCCTAATTTTGGGTTACCAGTGCAAGATGAGATGTCTTGAGCTGACCAAACCCTAATCCAGTCTTGAGTCAAAGAGATCCTGTGAGAATAATCTTGATAAATAAGAGGGCAAATTTTGGGGTACAACATCTTCCCCTGTTCAATCTTCTTAAACTTGAAGAGTTAGATTGGCGAGTTTCGCCATTTGTGACTCAAAGGTGAAAGATGATTGGACACTAGAGTACCCATAAATTTGCACTCGACGATGTGTAGTTGAGGGAATGGGCTTAAAGATGTCATTTGGAGAAGTGATAGAATATTGATGGAGGATGGTTTGTAGATGCCATCCAGGAATGTTTGTTGAATTGTAAGTTATAAGCTGAAAGAATGAGTATCAGAACGGATTCTGTGTCTGGAGCGTATCTGAACTGTATGTGCAAGGTTGTATCTGGACGAGTATCAGAATGGCATCCACATCTGAAGCATATCCGTATTGTATCTGAACTTGAAATCTGAATGAGTATTAGAATGGAATCTGTGTCTGGAGCGTATCTGTACTGTATCTGAACTTGAAATCTGAATGAGTATCAGAATGGCATCTGTGTCTGGAGCATATCTGAACTTGAAATTTGAATGAGTATCAGAATGGCATCCGTGTCTGGAGCGTATCCGTACTGTATCTGAACTTGAAATCTGAATGAGTATCAGAATGGCATCTGTGTTTGGAGCGTATCCGTACTGTATCTAAACTTGAAATCTGAATGAGTAAGAGAATGGCATCCGTGTCTGGAGCGTATCCGTAATGTATCTAAACTTGAAATCTGAATGAGTATCAGAATGGAATCCATGTCTGGAGCGTATCTGTATCTGAACTTGAAATCTGAATGAGTAACAGAATGGCATCTGTGTCTGGAGCGTATCCGTATTGTATCTGAAAGTTGAATCTGAATGAGTATCAGAATGGAATCTATGTCTGGAGCGTATCTGCACTATATCATGATTGCATATTGTTAATGGTAGCTGTTAATCTTATCCTGAAAAGGGTAAAATGTTAGCTGAAACAGAAAGTTATGTTGCATGAAATGTATGCTGCAATGTATTTGTTTTATCAATGTTTATGATATATGGATGCAATGTACGTGCATGTAAGCTAGTCCGCTGTATTGCTGTTTGATTGAGGAAAATAAATCCTTGAATGTTGTTGAGGATATGTTTAATTTCCATGCTTTGAAGTCGAAGTACTGACGAACTCTTATTGTGGGAAGTAAATCCTATTGTGAGGGCAATGCCATGTACTGCTTGTAAGATTTTCTTGGGGAATCCTGAGCATTTGACGATTCCTACTGGGAATTAATAATTTGAAATTTGTTCCGCTGGGGATTCAAATGACATACTGTAGGGATTACTTATGGAATAGCCTAGAGACGTTTTCCTGTCCTTTCAAACTAACAGTAATTGTCTTTCTTATTTTGTTTATTTGTAAACAGTAATTATGTTTAAATGCATATGTTTATCAATGAATCATTGGACGTTTTTGCAAACTAAACACCATAGTAAAGAAGAAGACAAATAGTTTTCTGTATTTTCAAAGAGATATCTTTGTATTGACTTTGAATGAGTATTTTGTACAAAGAAGACAGCATTCTAGTAAGAGAATGGTGCCATAAAACAAGAAAAATTTATACAAAGAAAGATAGTTATGTGTAATAATCCCATGGGGTTCCCGTTCTGCTATAGCCTTCATATCTCCGAATATCTTGTCTATTTGTTGCTTCATACAAAGATGATTGAATTGATCAGAAACTTTGAGTTTGTCAGTGGAAGCCAGAGGTTGTCCATCAAGTGATCCGACGGGACATAGTCATATGCTTTAATTCCCTAAATTTTTCCTGGACCGCCCTTTCGGGTTTTCAGTCCACCGGGAAACCCTTTTTTGCCCAAGTCACCCTTTCGGGTTTTCAACTTGTCGGGTGTACAGATTTTTTTTATCCCTAATTTTTGCCTGAACCTTTTTGGTTCGCGGGATGCCCTTGTTTTTCCTAGGTGTGTCAACCTAGCGGGTCTCTTATGCGTAGTATCTTTTGACTATGTACGCGTTCGTAGGGTGTAGCAGGTCGTCACCGTCCATGGTTGTCAAGATCATTGCCCCACCGGAGAATATGTTCTTGATTAGAAATGGTCTTTCATAGGTAGGAGTCCATTTGCCCCTGGGATCACTTTGTGGCAAAATGATATGTTTGATCACTAGATCCCCAACTTGATATACTTGGCGCCTGACTTTCTTGTTGAAAGCCTTGATCATCCGTTTTTGATACATCTGACCATGGCAAACAGCAGTAATTCTATTTTCATCAATTAAGTTCAGTTGATCAAGTCGAGTCTGGATCCAATCGTTTTCATTCAATCTTGCATCCTTCATAATTCTCAGAGAGGGGATCTGAACCTCAATAGGTAGAACAGCCTCCATGCCGTAAACCAAAGAATAGGGTGTTGCCCCAGTTGATGTGCGAGCTGTGGTACGATACCCATGGAGAGTGAATGGTAGCATCCTATGCCAGTCTTTGTATGTGACTGTCATCTTTTGTATGATCTTTTTAATGTTCTTATTCGCAGCTTCAACAGCACCATTCATCTTTGGCCGGTAGGGAGAAGAACTGTGATGTTGAATTTTGAATTGCTTGCACAAGGCGGTTATCATAGTGTTGTTAAGATTTGTACCATTGTCATTGATGATCCTTTCTGGGATACCGTACCGGCAAATGAGATTTTGCTTGATGAAGCGGGCAACAACATTCTTAGTAAAGGAAGCGAAGGAAGCTGCTTCAACCCACTTTGTAAAATAGTCAATGGCCACTAGGATGAAGCGGTGTCCATTGGAGGTTGTCGGCTTGATTTCCCCAATCATATCTATTCCCCACATAGCAAAGGGCCAAGGAGCCGTCAAGACATTCAGAGGAACCGGAGGTACATGCACCTTGTCAGCATAAATTTGGCACTTATGACAGGTCTGAGAGTGTTGATAGCAGTCCGCTTCCATGGTAGACCAATAATAGCCTGCCCGTAGGATTTTCTTCGCCATCGTATAGCCACTGGAGTGAGTGCCAAAAGTACCTTCATGTAATTCAGCCATGATCTTTTCAGCTTCAATCTTATCCATACACCGGAGCAAAATGGAGTCATGATTGCGTTTGTACAGGATGCCATTACTAAGGAAGAACTTAGCAGAGAATCTCCTTAAGAACTTCTTATCATTGATTGAAGCTCTTTCTGGATATTCTTGAACCTCGAGATACCTCTTGACTTCATGAAACCAAGGTTGGTCCACTATTTCTTTAGTATTAATCTCATGACAATGTGTTGGTTTATCCATTCGCTCGATGGTGATCTGGGGAGCCTCGTTATCCCAATTAAGTTTAAACATAGATGACATTGTGGCTAGAGCGTCTGCTAGCTGATTTTCTTCTCGCGGGAAATGTTTGAAGGTAATCTTCTCAAAATGTGGTAGCAATGTCAAAACATGTTATTTGTAAGGGATAAGATTTGGGTGCTTAGTGTCTCATTCCCCTTTGATCTAACTGATGACCAAAGCTGAATCTCCAAACACATCTAAAGATTTTATTCCCAAGTCTATGGCAGCTCTGAGACCAAAGATGCATGCTTTGTATTCCGCCATGTTGTTCGTACAGTTGAAGCAAAGTCTAGCAGTAAAAGGAGTATGACACCCTTCCGGAGATATGAGTACAGCGCTGATACCATTACCAAGTGCATTGGATTCCCCATCAAAGAACAGGGTCCATCGGTCCTTGTTCAGGTCCATCATATGGTCTAATTTCTTCACAGTTGTCTAATGTCATGATGTCTTCATCCGAGAATTCAAACTTCATGGACTAATAATCTTCTTCAGCTTGATGAGCAAGATGATCAGCTAGCACACTTCCCTTTATAGCTTTCTGGGTAGTATATTGTATGTCGTATTCTGTCAGGATCATTTTCCATCTAGCTATCCTCCCAGATAGAGCAGGCTTTTCGAAGGTGTATTTTATCGGATCCATCTTAGATATCAACAAAGTAGTATGAGTCAGCATATACTGTCTTAGCCAGCGAGCAGCCCATGCTAGAGCGCAACAAGTTTTCTCGAGCAGTGAATATCTGGTTTCACAGTCGATAAACCTTTTGCTCAGGTAGTAAATAGCATGCTCTTTTCGGCCAAACTCGTCATGCTGCCCCAATACACACCCCATTGATTTCTCTAAAATGGTCAGATACATGATCAGTGGTCTTCCCTCGATTGGTGGCATCAAAATAGGTGGCTCTTGTAAGTACTATTTGATCTTGTCAAAATCAACCTGGCATTCATCATTCCATATGACTACTTGATCTTTCTTCAATAGTTTGAAGATTGGCTCACAAGTAGCTGTTAGGTGAGAAATGAGTCTGGCAATATAGTTCAGGAATCCCAAGAATCCTCTGACTTCCTTCTCAGTATGAGGAGCAGGAATTTCTTGTATTGCTTTAACCTTGGCAGGATCGACCTCAATTCCTTTGTTGCTGACGATAAAGCCTAAGAGTTTACCGGACCGTACTCTGAATGTGCACTTGTTTGGATTCAACCTTAGCTTGTATTTCTTTAGTCTCTCAAACAGCTTTTGCAAGTGATCAAGGTGCTCTTCCTCTGTTTGTGATCGGGCTATCATATCGTCTATGTAGACCTCTATTTCATGATGTATCATGTCATGAAACAAAGCTACCATGGCGCGCTGATAGGTTGCCCTAGCATTCTTCAGTCCGAATGGCATCACTTTGTAGCAGAATATGCCCCACTGTGTGACAAATTTTGTTTTCTCCATGTCCTCAGGTGCTATTTTGATTTGGTTATATCCTGAGAATCTGTCCATGAAGGAAAACACTTTGTGTTGGGCTGTATTATCGACCAGGATATCGATGTGGGGGAGTGGAAAATCATCTTTAGGGCTGGCCCTATTCAAATCTCTATAGTCCATGCACATTCGTACTTTGCCGTCCTTTTTAGGCAAGGGAACAATATTGGAAACCCATTGGGGATAGGAATTGACAGCCAAGAAACCAGCATTGAATTGTTTCATTACTTCCGCTTTGATCTTTTCTGACATATCAGGTCTCATGCGGCGTACTTTTTGTTTTACTGGTGGACAATCTTCTCTCGTAGGCAGACGATGTACCACGTTGTCCGTATCCAGTCCTGGCATGTCTTCATATGACCAAGAAAAGATCTCAACATAATCATGCAACAGTTGAATCAGACATTCCTTGACACTGGGCTCCAGATTGGCACCCACCTTGACCTCTTTTCTATCCTCTTCGGTACCCAGATTGATTGTATCCACAGGTTCCTCATGAGGCTGAATGGCTCTTTCCTCTTGTTGTAGTAGCCTGGCTAATTCCCCTGGTACTTCACAATCTTCCTCACCTTCGTCTTCGGCTTGGTAGATTAGATCCTCAGAGTCACAAAAGGCCATAGCAGTATCGTTACCCATGGGATCCTGAATGGAGGGGTACCTGCATTTGTGAGTGTGGGTATGTGTAAGGGTATAGCCATCCTTAAAAAATAAAATGTAAAATAAAAACAATGAGCACAAAAGTTTGTATGTGAAAAACGTCCATGATTCATTGAATGTCATATGAAGATGAAATAAAAACCCTTACAAATGGACCATTGTTCCTCGGGCAAGACACAAGGTTTTAAATGTGCGAATTGTTTGTGAATATTACAAGTCCAACAGAAATGTAAAGATAAATTACTGAGGGATGAAAGTTATGAGGACAAAGTCTCTGGCTTCCCAATTATGAATTCCTCCATTGACAGTAGGAAAGATCCAATCCTCCAAGCTGCAATCCTCTTCACCATCTCCTACCGCATTCACCTCTCGGTTGCTAATCTTCAAGGTTGGCCCTCCAGCACGGGCATGGCGTACCTCCTTCTGAGCACTTGAAGTGAACCCTAAGCCAAACTTGTCATATTTATACGGAATATCCAGAAGTTTCCCCCAGATGGTGCATCCACCCTCCTCTACTACTGCCTTGGCGTCTTTCAGAGATGACATCCAGAGTGGAGGTCTTGTAATCTTGGGAATCTGGGACACATCTTTGGTTACTGCTACCTCTTAGGGGACCTCTTCGAAATGTTGAAAAGGAGTTTCAATGAACTCGTCGTCCAATTCCACATACAGGAAGGAATTGAGGTGGCTAATCATATACTCTTCCTCTCTGTGGATAGTGATAATCTTTCCCTGGACCGGATATTTTAACATCTGGTGCAATGTAGAGGTGACAGCACTGGCATTATGAATCAACGGTCGTCCTAGTAGACAGGAGTAAAAGGGGCGGATGTCCATTACATAGAAAGTTGAGTTGAAGTTTTGAGTCCCAACCTTTATGAGGATATCCACTTCCCCTTGGACCATCCTTTTTGAGCCATCAAATGCTCTCACGACTATGTTACTGGGTTTCAACGTCAGTCCTTCGCAGCCTAGTCTGTCGAGAGCTTTCTTCAGTAAAACATTCAAAGATGAGCCAATGTCCACCAAGACATGGGCCAGAGTTGTTCCTCTACATTCCACAGATACATGCAATGCCTTGTTGTGATTTATTCTCGTTGGTGTCAGATCAGCATCCGAGAAGCCTAGGCCGTTATCCACCATCAAGCTGGCCACGCAATCTTGGAATTGGTCAGCCAATGTCTCTTGAGGTACATGGGCTGCCTTTAGGAACTTCACCAGGGCTTTCGCATGTGCCTCAGAACACAGCAACAATGCTAGCATGGAGATTTTGGAGGGAGTTTTCCCCAACTGTTCAACTACGTCGTAGTCGCTCTTCTTTATTATTCTCAGGATCTCCTCCATTTCCTTCTTGGAGGTTTCGAGGATAGTCAGTGGTTGAGCCTTCGTCCGGACAGGCTCTTCTTGAATATTTTTCCCTCGAGTTTCAGCAGTAAGAGTGTTGGTAGGGATAACAGCAGGGGTTGTGTCGTCTTTGTCAATAGGAGCACTTGCAGATATGATTATTGGTATGGAGGTAACCTTTGGAGCAGCCACGGGTCCAAAAATTGCCTTTGGGAGGGGGGGCAATTTCTGGAGAGAAGATTCTACCGCTTTGGGTAATCTTACTGGTTCCGGCAATATTGCTAATGTCGGAGTTGTGATCAGTGGAAATAGAACTGACTGTTTAAAGTTGGATCGCGTATGTCGCGGTAAGCAAGAGTCGCCACCGTCTTTTATTTTCTCCAACATGGAAAGGACAAAAGCACAGCAAAATTCCTTTTCGAGAATGTTTCTCGGTTCGGGAGGTAGATTTATAGAAAGGGAAGGTGTTAGCACCCTTTCTATCCTCGGTTATCCATGGGCTCTTAGGTACTTGCTCTTATGTTTTCAAAATATGTTTGCTTTTCAAGTGTGTGTGGGTTTTGAAAAAGTTTCGTTTGAAAAATTTCTAAGTAACTCTTGTATCTGTCCTCAAGAGTGTATGAAAAATTTGTTTGAAAACTTTTGAAAGTGTCAGTGTGAAAAGTATTTTGTTTGTTTTGAAAAGAGCAAGTACCCATGAGATCTACCTACTCTAAGGAATTAGGCTGTGTAAGAGTCCTTTAGATAGTGCTATCCCACCATTGAGAGGTAGGTAGCACCGCCGTTGGAGTTATTCGGGTCAATTCGATTATAGGGATAGTGTGGTCACCGAAGCAATAGTAGGACACCTTAGAAGTAACCCTAATGTCCTAGATCCTTTTTATCCGAGGCAACTGTTTCGAGGAAACAGGATCTTTAGACAGGAGGGCGACCTCTAAAACACCCTATACTTGACGACCACGTTCGAGGCAACCAGTGAGGCGTACCCTAGGAGTGGCATGTGCTTGTGTGTTATTTCAGTTTATGTTTATCTTTGAACATGCATTTGTGAGCTACGGATTGGTTTTATTTGTCATTCAGTCTTGCATGCATTTAACAGTTAAGAGTGCAGAAAATAAAGTGCAGAAATATGAATCTACGCTATTACAAGGCACGGGTCTATACATCGCCAAAAACAAAAACCCGTTTTAGAAAATAAATGCAGAAAGTAAAGAAAGCGGTAAACCTAATTACTATTACATCCTTGGAAACAGTTACATAAATGATTAAATAAATAATGCGCGAATAAATTAAATCAGAACGTCCTAGGGTTTTTGTCCCTTTTTGAGAAAAGAAAGAAATTGTCCTTTTTGCAATTAATCAAATATATAACCTAAACCTAATTAATTAATTAATTGTTTACAAGAAAAATGTTTTTTTTGTGTTTTTATGTTTTTTTAAAACAAGAGGAATTAAAATTAAAAGTTAGTAAAACCTAATTCTAAGTTTATTTTATTTATTGTAAAAAGTTAAAGTTAACCTAATTTAACTAATTTAATTAATTTACATTTTATTTACAAAAATAATAATAATTAATAATAATAAGAAGAAAATATGATTGAAAATTGTCAAACCCTAATTCTACATGATTTTTATTTATTTATGAAAAAATATTAAAAGTGACCTAAATTAAACTAAGTTGATTAATTAGAATTTATGTACAAAAAAGTTAATAAATAAAAATAGTAATAATTAATAAAAATATTCACATTTTTTATTCTCTGAATTTATTAAAAATATTAATTTGTTAGTTAATAATAATAATAATAATAATTAGTTAAAAGAATTAAAAGTAAAAATAAAAAGAATAGTAAAAACCAGGGGGGGTTGATGGCCCAATGGAGGTTTAGTGAAGCAATTTTGGTCCAATAATGATCAAGCCCTTGCTGACTTTTGGAATTGCCTGGAGGCACGTTGACTAGGGAGCATGGTGTTCATCTATCCCTGGCCTTTGGATCACTGCTTGAAGCCACATGGCAGGCTGGGACATGAGGCATATGGTGGAATCTTTGATAAGCGCTGCATATTAATTTGTTAGAAAAAATAGAATTGAGATTTGGGTGGACCTGGGAATCGAACCCAGGTCCCAGTAGTTACCAAGCACGTCATCAACCACCAAGCCACTTTGCACGCTTTGTTCATATGATGGATAGTGAAAATAATATACAAAAAACATCAATTATGCTTGGAAATTAAAAAAAGCGCGCATTTGTTTGAATTCTCCAACCATATGCTTCCAGCACATCATCTTCTTCGTTGGCCTGTAAGAAAAAACAAACAAATAGCGGGGGTTTTTAACCCCCACAAACTGCAAAATGCAAAAATAGCGATTAGACGTATGCGTTATATAAATAGGGCGCGAGGGTTGCAATGTCTTCGTCTCATTCAGACGGTTTCAACCATGTGCGTTTTGAGGTCTAATTTTACTGTATGTTGAAAGCCCTAATCTGAGAGCTCTGAAACCCTAGATTTCATTAATGGTGTTTTACAATTCTGGGCGCCATAATGCAATTCAATCACACTAATAGCTTCGTATGAGTCCTATAAACACAACACAATCAATAAAAGATGTTAAAAATGCATGAATCGATGATTATGATTTTGAAAAAAAGTGGTAAACCGTATGACTGTGTAGAACGATTCTTTGAGTGTTAGAGCTCGTTCTTGATTGCAATGTGTTCCTGAGTGTCCCAGCAATGTATTGGAATCTTTAAATCTCCTTGAAAGGGCCTGGAAAGGGGAATTCAGTTTCAAGCTTTCTTGGAATTTTTTCAATTTGATAAGGGTTCTTTGCAGCAGTTTTGCACGTCCATGGCATTAGGGTTAGGCTCAGCATATATAGTAGAATGATTTTAGGGTGAATCTTGGTCCAAAAATCCATGGCTTTATGATTTGCATATTTGATTTTCAATCAAATATTTTTGCATCTTTTTGATTGCCAAAGCTTGCTAAAATTGGATATTTTTGCCTCTTTGATGGATGCACGAAATTTCCAGCTTGCCCTGATTTTATTTGCTTCACAAAAGATTTGAAAACCATATCTTTTGAATTTTCCTACAATTAAATCAATTAAATGAATTATTAATCAATTAAAAATCCAAATAATTAATAAAAATAAGAAAATAGTTCAATTTAAGTTAAATGGGTCGTGCATAGGCCTTGGACAATGATTCAAGAAGAAATTTGGGTCCCATTAGCAAAAATGAAGTGTTTTGGGCAAAGTTGACTTTTGCAAATTCCCAAAAATTTCCCAACTTCTCCAATGCATATCTTGCTCAATTTTGATCATATGAACATGTTCTTGGACATTTTGGAAAGGTCTTGAAGTCCTCTAACAAATTCCTTTGGTCCCATGTCATTTTGATTTACCAATCTCAAGTTATGGTCTTTGAATTAAAGTGCCTTTTTGTTGACTTTTGAAAATGACCTATAATGTAGAAATTGATAACTTTTTATGAGAGCATTTCTTGGACTTGTAATGTGAAGATTAGTTGTAGGAAATGTCATCCCCTTCAAAATGAGCATTGGATGGGATTTTTCTGATGAACCATGAAAAAGTTATGCCTTGGTCAAGTTACAGTTGACTTTTTAGCTGTCCAAAAATAGCAAGTTTTGGCATCTTGATGATTTTTGAGCCATGCTTGTGGAATCATGATCAAGACTTGATCCAATGATTATTGTGGCTTCAAAATAAGATTTTGACCAAAAATTTTGACTTTTGACTGCCAAATGACCATTTTGCCCCTGCAGTTGATTGTGGATCAAATAGGGCTTTTGACTGTGGAATTTGACCCTGTGAGTCTTGAAACTTGGCATGTAGATGCTTGAGGATATGTGTAGGCCTATGGGACTTGATTGGACCATTGAAAACCTCAAATTCACTGAAGGAACCAAAACCCTAATTTTGACTGGCTTAGGAGGATGGTTTGACTGTGCAATCCCTTGAGTGGTCTTGAACCATTTGAAGATGATTCTTGACAATCTTTGAAGAATATGGGAGGGAAAATTTTGGGGTACAACCGGAGTCTTCTTCTTCGGAGTTTATTTCTTTGGCGGCCAGCCCATCTTGTTTGATGCCATGGTAATAAATGTCCCCACCGTAATTCCACGGCACAATTTTGTTTGATTCATACGGGACTGGCCCAGGTATTGTGATTATAAGAACAGTAGTTTTTGGAACCGATGTAATCCTAACGGGTCTTTTGGGGACTCTGGAAGAATTGGCGAAGATGGTGATGATTGAAACGTCTTCAACAAGAACAGGTAAAACAGGAGTACTTTCAAACAGAATCTCTTTGTTGTCTATCAAGCGTTGAATGCTTATTTTCAACAAAGGGAAAACAGTTGGTGAGGATAAGCAAATATGGCAGTCTTCATTACAACCCGGGAATACACCAGCTTTAAATAAGTTTATCTTAATGATTGGGAGTGGAGTCAAGAGTTCATCAACTGTGGTAACAAACAAATCTTCTTCAATGGCATTAGTGTGGTGACCATGTCTAGGCATAGGAGCAGAAATGACATTTGGCTTATCGGGCGCATCAAACTCAATCTCTTTTGCCTCTATAAGATCTTGAATTTTGTTTTTCAAGGCCCAACAGTTGTTGGTGTCGTGACCCGGACTTTCGGAATGATATGCGCAACGGGCATTTGCGTGATAATGAGGGGACGTTGTGTTGGGGTTTTTTGGAGCTTCTTCTAAAGTTACCAAATTGGATTTCAGAAGGTGCGGTAAAACCTGGGATAGAGTCATATTGATTCTGGTGAATTGTCGGACTGGTCTTTCCACCCTCGGTTGATTACTACTTGGTTGATCGGATGTAGGCTTTGGGATCATAACAGCTCCTACCATTGGTCGGTGTTCAACTCTCCCTTGGTTCCTTTGTGGATAAACAGCAGATACCTCCTTCTTCCCAATGAAATGCTTCCTCGCAGCTGTAGAGGCCGGTGAATCCTTCTGAATCTTTCCATTTTTTATGCCAGTTTCCACCCTTTCTCCGGTCAGTATTAACTCAGTAAATCCAGCAGATGAGCTCCCAATCAAATGGTTTAAGAAAGGGCCCGATAGAGTGCCTAAGAACATGTCCACAAATTCCCTTTTAGACAGAGGAGGTTGCACTCTCCCAGCAGATCTCTCCATTTCTGCGCGTAATCCTTGAAACCCTCATTTTAAGCCATAGCCATACTCTGAAGTTGAGTACGGGTAGGTGCAAAATCAGCATTATATTGGTATTGTTTATAGAAAGTTGCGGCAAGGTCTTCCCAATTGCAGACGTTGGCCCTTTCCAATTGGTAAAACCAATCGAGTTGTGTTCCAGATAGGCTATCTTGGAAAAAATTCACCCACTGGTCTTTATCGGCGGAGTGCGACTGGATCTTTCTCACATATGATCGGAGGTGCATCTTGGGACATGACACCCCATCATATTTTGCAAACAATGGCACTTTAAACTTTGGTGGGATCACAATTCCCGACACTAGTCTCAATTCTTCAAAGTCTAGACCCGGTACCTTTTGTATTTCCATAGCGCTCAAACGCTCTTCAAGATGTTTGTACTTATCATCTGCTGGAGGATATTGTTCCTCGGAGTAGTCTTCCTCTTCTTCCTCCTCTTAAGATTCTGATGGAACCGTTGTGTCTTTTCCTTTCCCTTCTCCTTCCCCAGATGTTGTTGCAAAATTCAAGGTTCTTCTAGTCTGTCCTTGAAACCTTCTCCCCATGTTCAAAACCCCAGTGACCTTCTTTGTTTTCTTATTTCTTTCTTCAGCTAACAGAGTCTTTAACTTCTCTTGCCCCTTGGCTAGGGTCATGAGTAACTGTTGAAACTGCGTGTTTTGAACTTGAAGATCTTTGATTGTCTGTTCGAGATCCATCTTACTGAAATAAATAGTAGAGAGATGAGGAAACTTGTTGCAAAAGACCTGTTTATGTTATGATGAATGATATGTGCATATGTAATGTTTTCAATGATTTTAAAAGATTCAAGTTCGTTTCAGACAAAAAGAAACACACGTTATATTAATAAGATAGAGTTTGAGTACATCAATGCCCCTTGGGAAAAATAATACAACACTCTAAGATAAAAAAGTAGTGTGCATTCTCTTTGGTGCAATGTAGGCATTTAGAGTCTGCTCCTTATGAAGTAGCCTAGTGAGTTCTAAAACCTTCTTCTCGCTTGCATAGTATTGGGCTTCGAAAGTATCTCCCTCTCCTTTGAGTTGTATCCAATCCCTTTGTAGGTCTTCAAGAGATGTGGGCATGTCAGGATGTAGGATAGTGTATGGAACTTCTCCTTCCTTAACAGGCTCAATGATCACCGGGAGAATGGAAAGATAAGGCATCATAATACTTTGAGCACGGGTTCGTACCCACTTGAGGTAAGGCTCAAGAGGGATGGAATTCTTGTGTCTCAAAGTCTTGCTATCCACCTTGTTTAGCATCCTCCAAGCTCAGATGAATCTCTGGCGAAGACCTTGATTGTTGTAGTCGAATATTAAGCCTTAAATCAACATCTCATGCGGGTCATCCCTTCAGGCATAACCAAACTATCTTAGAGCTAAGCATGGGTTGTAGGTGATGCCTCCCATAATGCCAAGTAGAGGGACATTAGGGAATTCCCCACAATGGTCAACAATGATAACATTCTCTTTGGATGGAGAACACCAATGAATATTTGAATGTTTGAGCGTCATTAACCTTTGTGACCACCTTAATCCTTGCTCATTCTTTAAGACTGATTGGGGAAGATGAGAAATAAAAATAAACCATCTTGCCAGGAGAGGAGTGCAACACATAAGGACACCTCTTTTCCTCATTGTGTGAGTGAGAAAAGAGTGTAGGATATCCCCTAGCAATGTAGGCACCGGATTTCGTGACATGAAGATTTTGACGGCACTCACATCTATGAGTTGGTCAGGATTGGGAAACAAAACCATTCCATAGATGAGGGGAACCAAAATTTCCTCAAAAGCTTGCAAGTCTAAGGAATTCCAACAGCTTTGGGCTTTCTCAAACAGAAACTTTGCTAAGAAGCCTTTGACACCACTTCTAGTTTCCCAATGAGTTGTGATATCAGATGAGTGCAAGTGCAGAGCTTGAGAAATCTCTTCTGGCTTTGGGTCTCTTTCTGTACCGTTGAAAGGTAGTTGATTGAGAATGGGAATCCTCAAGAGTTGAGAGAATTCTTCCAATGTGGGCACAAGATGATAGTCGGGAAATGTGAAGCAATGGTGAAAAGGATCAAAGAACTAGAAGAGCACCTTCATCATATCCTCATCTGTGTTGGAGGTGACCAAGTTGAGTAGACGACCATGCCTCTTGGTGAATGGAGAGTTTTCAGGGATCCTTGAAGCTAGCTCCTTGAGTTGTAGAGGAATTCTTACAAGGTTGACTTGGATAGTTTTCCTGCGAAGTGAATCCATATCCTACAAAACAAGAACAAAGATGAATCTCCAAAATCCTTGAAATGGTTAGTGAATGCATATGATGTTCATGATGTTCATGATGTTATGTACAAGTATGCATATACAAGAAAAGCAAACAAGTTCTTATTTTAGGCTTGTATGGGGTTTTATAGGTAAATACCCTCTTGAAGTTTAGTTGGCTTAAACCTGTCCAAATAATAGTAATCGGGTTCTAAGGAGCTCAATATCACTGGATTATTTCCTTGGTCATTGTTTTAGCTCAAGCCTCTTTAATGGAGACCGAAATATCCCAAGAAACCAACCCTCAATGAGTGTAGTATCGAGTATCTACCAACTTCGGATTGCACCAAAGTCGGTCATCTCACTACATCCTAAAGGCCAAGTTGGTCAAGTAAAGGGTTCTAGAAGTTCATTAGTGCTTCATGACATCACTCAGCGGCCCCGTATTCTCTTTGATTGACTCAAAGGCTACCGGTACCCACAAATATGTCACATTAACATAGCTATTGCTTAGACAATGTCGGTATACCCCGCACAGTTTCCATAATGTATTGCTATTTACCTATAATGTATCCCAAATCCAGGTAGAGGATTTCAAACCCAAACAAAGAACCATAATGTAAAGCAAACAAGTCAAACAATGTAAGCAAATAAATGTGATCTAGCTCTAAGGTAACCCTACTTTTAAAATTAATTCCCCAGCAGAGTCGTCAGTTCTGTGATACGGTGGGAGAACTGACTTGAGGGTTTTTCATTTTATCGCAAATGTTGCGGTTAGCAAGAGTCGCCACCGACTTTTCTTTTATCCAAAAGGAAAGGTGAAAAAGCACAGGAAAGACCTTTGAGATTGTTTCTTGAGTTCGGGGGGTAGATTATGAAAAGGGAAGATATTAGCACCCTTTTCATCCATGGTTTTCCATGGGCTCTTAGTTACTTCCTAGATCACTTGCTTTTGTTGTTTGAAATTGTGTTTGGTGTGGTTTTGAAAGTATTTTGTAAAAGAGGCCATTTGTTTAGGCAATCTTTGTAATGATTCTCGTTCCTAAGAATGTATATAAAGATGTTTGTCTTTTTGAAAATGTTTTCATTGTTTGTAAGATGTTTGGAAATGTGTGTGTTTGTTTTTGAAAATAGCGAGGATATTTGTTTGAAAATGGAGCAAGTAACTAGAAGTAATCTACCTACTCAAATGTCTTTCTTGTTCATTTTCTATTCTTTTGACATTGTTATCTTACCATTGATTTGGTAAGCAACCCTATCTTTGGATGTAAACGGAATGGGCGTGGGTCATCGTATAACCATGATTAGCAATGTTGCAAAGTATCTTAGCATTTTTTGAGGGACCAATATCATTTTTGTAAGGCAACTTTGAATAGCGTCATCGAGGGACTATGATCTTATATTTGTTTGTTTTGCCAAGATACTTCGCATGTGTAATATAGCCATTTTTGTATAAGTAAACCAAGTGGAGAAACCCTAAGGGTGCTTGTGTGCAAGTGTGTTATTTTCATGCTTTGATTTTGTCTTAGATTAAGGTTTTCTATTTGATTTGTTTTTATCTTGCCATTCAAACCCTAATTACTAGCATGGTATGTAAAAACGGTAAATTGTGTAATTTAAAGATTACTACGCTATTACAATACTTTATGGGAGGGGGGAATACAAATTATGATTGGGGATTTTCAATAATGAAAATATAATTAAGCTATTACAACCAAATCGAATTTGTAGGAATATTGAAATAAACAAATATAATATTTAAATATGCAATATTACGTACATGCAAGAAAAATATTTTGTTTTGTTTTTTATGTGAAGAGGAATTTTGAGCTAAACCTAATAACTTGAGAAAAAGAAATTAATTCTTGAAAACAAAAGTTAACCCTAATTTCTAATTTAAAAGAAAATAAAGTTCTTTAGGTATTATTTTTTGTGTATTTTTGTATTAAAAATAATAAATAATATTTTATGAAAATATTTAGTTTTTATATTGTCAAAATAAATATTTACAAGTATGAAATGAAAAGGAAATAAAAATTAACCTAAGTCTATTTTATTTATATTTACAAGTTTATTTAAGAAAGAAATAATTAATATATAGTTTAATAAAAATATTCTTTTATGTGAAAATAAAATAAACAAAATGAAAAATTTATGATTTTTATATTTTTTATGATTTTTATGTATTAAAGAAAATATTTAATAAAACAAAAATGAAAATAAAACAAATAAATAAAATGTTTGGGCCAGGGGGTATTTTGAGTAAACAGCATGTAAGCATCAGAAAAAAAATAAAGCCCAATGAGACAAAGGCCCAACGCTGCATAGTGAGAAAAAATGGCAAAAAATGTGAGAAAATAGGCAAAAGGCAGGCACCAAGGCTCGAACCCATGACCTTAGCAATTTCAGCGTGCTGCCTTGCCACTGGGGTGGCTGTACATCCGTTAGTCTAAATGAAATAAAATATACATAACACAAAACCACTCCTAGCCCTGTACTTCATCTTCTTCCTCAAGTTAGCCAGAACTCCTGTATCTTTCTCATTTCTCCATGAAAATGAAAACTTCCAACATGAAAATGGTAGTACTCATCCCCACGATTTCAATCATGTAAATCATGTAAGCTAACAATCAAAGATTAAAACGAATTTTGAAAGCCCTAATTTTAAACCTAATTTTTACATAAATTTGAATGCTAAAATTCTCTATACATAATGATCAGAAATGAAATCTATGCACATGGTTGGCTTTAGCACTATAATATCTACATTTTTCTTTCATAAATCGTGGCCAATGGATGCCTGTATGAAGAGATAGAAGTTGGAATTCTTACCTCTTTCAGCTGAGATCGTGAATGGAGTTTGAGTGAGATTTAGGAAGGCCTGAAGGTTGCTTTAGCTTGCTTGAACCTCCCTGAGTGTGTTCCAATCCTTGCCTTACTTTGAAAGTGTCTGAAACTATCTATCCAAGTCAACCTGCAAGCTTGGAAAACAAAAATGGCAGATGAATGAGGAGGAGTTACAGTGCAGGGATGATGGTCTGGATCGCTTAGATATAAGGTAGGTAAAGTGTTTGAATGAGTAAAACTTGAAACGCACGAGCAAATTGGTGGATTGCTATGCTTGGACATAAACTACAAGTTTTGACAATTTTTTGGTGATATGGAGTTTTGGAGTATTTCTGGCCTTGTGCAATCGTGTTCTAAGTTATGATATGTTTGTGTATTAGTATGGAGGAAGTTTTAAGTCAGTTTCACAACATATCTTTGAGTTGTAGCCTTTTTGCATACTTTCTTGCTTTTGAAGCAAAGTGAATGGACAAGTCTCTACATGCTTGTACTGGCCTGCTTGGAGGTTGTACAAGCTCTATACAAATTGCTAGGTTTGTAGGACTTGTGTGTGCAGAGAAGACAGGTCCAATGCTGAAGAATTGAAAAGTTGCAAAAGTTAAGCTTTTCAAAAATGGCAATGGCAACTTTGTGCCATTTATGGAATTACAACTTGGACAAAGACTCTTGGGCTTGGATTAATACTTTATCAACTGAGTAAGCATTAAATTATGAAGTGAGAAACAAGTTTGGGACCTGTAAAGCATGGATTAGGCAGCATAGGTACTGATTTGAATTTTTTCTTCATGAAATGGCTTGAATTCAAAGTGAGAAATTGCCAACTTCATCTCTTCGATTCTCTCTACTCAAAAATGATATCAAGGAGTTCTTAGACATTTTGGAAAGCTTGAAATTTTCTCTATAACTCATATTTGAAATGCATTTCAATATTCCTCTTGGAACTAGGTGAAAATTTGCCATGAAGTTAGGTCAAAATTATATCTTGAGATCCAAGCATCTTTAGGTAAAATGTCTGAAGCAAAGTTGTAGATTTCATGGAGATCTACAACTTTCATGTTGGGAATTTCCTTTGAATCATCTTGTATCATGGTGGAAAATTGGCTTAAAGTTGAGAAAATTTTCAAATTTTAAAACTAAATCTTCAATATTTGATTCCTTGTTGAACAAGTTTCACATCTTGACATGTTTTGATTAACTATGATCCTTGGCACTTGATTTTGACCAAAAAGTCAAAGTTTGACTTTTCAGTATACAGTTGACTTTTTGATCAGTTGATTGCAAATTTCATATGTTTATCCAATGGATTTGAATGTTTTGAACCATGTAATTATGTCAAGATGATACAATTGAATCCTTGAAATCATGCTTCAAATCAATTGGTTATTTTCTAGGTCAAAAATCAGAAATTGCCCTTTCCCATTCAAAACCCTAATTTTGACCATTTTGCCCTTTTGATGATTTGATCAAATTTCTTGAGGAATTATGATCTAGACTTGATCAAATGATACATATGGGTCTAGAATATTGATGTGGATCAAAAATTATGAAGTTTGACTGTAAATTTGCCATGGTTGACTTTTTCCCCAATACAGTTGATTTTTTGGTCAACTGTCCAATTGACTGATCAAAAATGTGGTTCAAGGCCTGAAACTTGTCATGAGTAATCTTAGGGGTCCATAATGATGTTTTAAAGTAATATGAAGCATTGATAGTCCAAAAATCCTCGTGTAATCTTAAACCCTAGTTTTGGGTTATCAGTGTAAGATGAGATGTCTTGAGCTGACCAAACCCTAATCCAGTCTTGAGTCAAAGAGATCCTGTGAGAATAATCTTGATAAATGAGAGGGAAAATTTTGGGGTACAACAACATGTATTTTAATATGGGATATTCGTTGATGATTGATTTTGATGAGAATTGCCAGTTTGAGAGGTTACTTGGATTTGAAGTTATCTTGGTGATTGAAAATTTCATTGTGTCCTTGATTTTTGGCCTGACTTTGCAAGGGCGTAACTTTCTCATTTTTCAAGGGACTTTGGTGGTTCTTTTTGCCAATTGAAGAGGAGAAAGAGATCTACAAGGCCCCAAAGAGGACAAAAACACACTTCTTACTCAAAATCAAAATTTATAAGCCTTTGAGGTTCTGGGAAAGTTGGTTAAGCATTGGGCATGATGGGCGAGCCACACGACCACCCTGAGGCATCTTGCCCAGGAATTTCATCGAACAGATGGCACACCAAATGTGAAATCCATTTTCTTATAACTCAAGCTAGGTTTTGATTTTATTTTGGGTTTAACTATAATTATTACATGTTCTCTTTCCATTGTGGGAAGAATTATTGTAGATGGTTAGGGTTTGATCAAGTTATGAATGCTGAAAGTGGGCATCCTCAGCTGATCAGGAATGGCACACGAGATGCAAGGCATGGCCAAGCCAGTTGCACATCAGCACCAGATTTAACACAAAATGCATTTTTGTGATTTGATTTCATCACACATGAGTGTCTCACGTGTGCACTCAGCTCTCACCTCACTTCTTACCTCATTTGGCTAAACATTCTCACACACCATGCCTCACTTCACTTCACTCGTGCCTTGCCATTTTTGGAAACTTTCTCTCAAAAATATCACATATTCCATGCGCATCAGTTGGACACCTCAGCATTCACACTTATTTCCTCTTATTTCCACTTTTTGGATTTTGGATGAAATCAGAGAAAAAATCTCAAACGAGCCTCAAAATTATTTTGATCTTCACCACCCATTTTCCATCTGGATTTTCTGATTCAAAGGCCAGGATCACTTCAATTGTAACAAACTTTTGCTGCTATATAACAAACTTTCTCTTTCAATCTCATTCATTCTTCAGTCGTTGGAAGAATCACCAAAAAGAGCTTGCATCTTCTCTCTTCTTTATTCTTCAATCTTCAACCAAAAATTATCTCTGCAACTGCTACAACCTCCTCAAACCTTCATCATCCTTGCATCAATCTTCAACGACATTCTTTACACCACTGCAACTTCTTCAATCTTCCAGAATCTTCATCATCATCATAAGCAACAACAACATCACGGTTTTGTTCATCTCAGAACGCATCATCTACCTCACTACTTCGTTCATCGCACTATAATCAACTTGTAGACAAAACTGAAATTGATTCACATGTAACAACATCAAGAACTTGAAGCAGCTCTTCTCCTCAATTCTACATCCTCAGTCAAAAAGGAGCAGCATTGGCCAAAGAATTTCATATATGAAGTTCAATTTTCTCTCAAAAATTCAGTTCTCGAATTCTATCATTTCTCTGATTTATTTTTCCATTTTTTCTTGTTGATTCATTTTCAGTGAAGTGAGTAGGTCATAGCGGAAGCCTTGGTTTACATATTGAATAGAGGATTCGAGTTTCCAGATTTTGCATCAAGGTGAGTTTCTTGGACTTCGATTTGAAGTGAGTAGATCACAGTGGAAGCATTGGTTTGCATCTGGAGCAGAGGATTCGAGTTTCCAGATTTTGCATCAAGGAGAGTTTTCTTGGACTTCGATTTGGTGTAAGTTGCTTGGACTTCGATTTGGTGTGAGTTGCTTGGACTTTGATTTGGTGTGAGTTGCTGGGATTTAAATTTGTGTGATTTAGATTGAATCAGTGTTGTAGCTCTTGTACATTGTGTTTTAGCTGGCCGGACTATAGGTCTGATGTATATATTTATATTTGTTTGATGCTTGAATCGTGTTATGGAGTTTCTGAAATTCTCTGTGTAGATGATTTTATTTGAGTTTTCATGAGCTTAGTTCTTGATATGTGGCTAATGATTTAAGATGATTCGAGTTGCATGATATAGAGTGATTAGCTAGCTTTCGATTGCACTTGACTTTACTAAATCTGATGGAGATTTGAGTTTTGTTTGAATGATCTCAACATAAGCCCTTGCACTGAATTTCCATGCAAGTTTCATTTGTGTTGGAGGTTAGAGTCTATGAAGCTTCGAAGGATGAGTCAAAGCATTGAAATTCTAAGTCAGTAAAGCTTCATTCAAAGAAGGTTGAAGCTTCATCCGAAGAATGAATTAAAGCCAATCGAAGAAGGCTGAAGTGAATTCAATCGAAGAAGGCTGATTTGAAGTCAATCGAAGAGGCTAAAGTGAAGTCAATCGAAGAAGGTAGGTTGAAGCCAATCGAAGAAGGCACAACTGAAGCAAATCGAATGAGGTTGCTGCTACAAGGTTGAGGCCAATCGAAAAAGGCAGAATTGAAACCAATCAAAGAAGGAAGAATTGAAGCCAATCAAAGAAGGCAGAGCTTTGTCATCCATTTTTCTCATGGAATTTTCTTTTTCATAGTTTGATGATAAAAATGATACAAAAAATGATAGAATATTTTAGAGTTGTTTTTTTTAGGACTTTAGAATTTAATTGAAGTTTCCAAATTATTCTTTCCATGTAAATACCCATTTTGTTATTACTTTATTTCCATGAGTTCGTGGTAAGAGTTTGGTTTATGATATTGAGCGCCTGAGGATTAGTCCGGTTGATTATTGTTGAATCTTTCGCGAAGGTCATCGGGTTTCTTTGTTCTAATACACTATGCTACAGATTAATATCCGTTTGGTATTTTCCCTCGTTTATCGCATTTCACACTTTACTGCTTTCTAGAGATCATGAGAAGTAGGGTTCTTACTGCTTTCCTTGCCATGTCAAGTAGGAATAGAGATGTATGACAACGACCTCTGTTGTTGATATATGTCAGGAGTCCCTCTGGTTTATTTAAAGACCTGTTTAAGGAAATTCTGTCAGTGTGCTAATTGTGATTATTTAAAATCCTACCTACGGAGTAGGTATTCTGCACATGTGTTTACAATTGTGCTCGCACTATATTACAGTTTAAAAGTCCTCAAAGGGAGGCAAGCGGAAAGGGTTCGTAATCGACCCTCTCATATTCCAGTCCATGTCGTTCTTATGCTCACTTTCTACAAGTAGATGCTCTGAACATCTGCCCAAGATCTGAATGAATTTAACTCCTTTAAAGGCAAGTGAAAAGGGTTCCCGCAATCGGATCCCCACGGTTTCTTTAGCTCGTGTTGACCAACATTGATGCTTAGTGTACGCATGCACTATGTATTTTTTTCCAGATCTTTCTTGCCCTGGTAATTGATACCACGGTTAAGGACCCTTTTGCATTCCTATGCTTCTATGGTTGTTGACTCGGGTGATACACTCCTGTGATACGGTGGGAGAACTGACTTGAGGTTTTGCGTTTGTTTTCACAAATGTTTCGGTTGAGCAAGAGTCGCCACCGACTTTTTATTTTATCCTAAGGAAAGGTTAAAAAGCACAGCAAAAACCTTTGAGATGTTTTCTTGGGTTCGGGGAGTAGATTATAGAAAGGGAAGGTATTAGCACCCTTTCTATCCATGGTTATCCATGGGCTCTTAGTTACTTGCTTAGATCAACTTGCCTTGATTTTCAATTGTTTGAAATGATGCTTTGTGTGTGGTTTTGAAAAATGTTTTGAAAAGAGGCCAATGTGGTGGCAACCTTTGTAATGACCCATGTTTGGATGTATAAAAAGGTGTATGTCTTTTAAAAAAGTTTTCAATGTTTTTGAAAGTGGTTTTGAAAGTGTGTTGTGATGTGTGGTTTTGAAAAATAGGCAAGTGTTTTTGTTTTGCAAGTTGACAAGTAACCAAGAGCCATCTACCCTAAATTTCTCAAATATTTTTTCCTATGTTTTAACCCTTTTAGCAATTTTGTTCCACCATTGTATTTGGTGGACAATCTTGTGTTAGGATGTGAACGGGACGGGCGCGGGTCATCGTTTAGACCATGATTGCAATGGTGTCAAGTATCTTTGGAAACTTTTCCTTTAAGGGACTTGATCATTTGTTTAGGCAACTTTCGAAAGCGTCATCGAGGGACTATGATCATTTGAATTGTTTTGTTTTGCCAAAGACACCTAACATGCAACATGGCCCATTATTGAAGGCAACAAGTGGAGTAACCCTAGGGGTGCAAGTGTGCAAATGTTGTCCATTTTCATGCTTTGTTATCTTTGAATTAGGTCAAGCTATTTTTGTTTGATTTTTGCATACAAAACCCTAAGTCTAACACGGCATATTAGAAAGCTTTTAAATGCGAAAAGTAAAATCCTAAATTATTACAACACAATTATGGGATGGGGGGTACAAATGTTCAAATGGGAGATATTTTAGCAAGAAATTTAAATCTAACTATTACATCCAAATTGAATATACAAATTAATTAATTGCACAATAATTAAATAAAATACAATAAATATGCAAGATGCAAAAAATAATTTTTATATGTATGTAAAAGGTATTTTTTATGTGACGAATAAATAAAAATAAAAAGGAATAATTTTGGATATTTTTACATTTTAGGGCAAACCCTAATTTTCTAAGTAAGAAGTATTTATTATTTATTATATGCAATATTTATTAATTATGTACAAAAAATAAATAAAAAGGAAGTATATTGTAAAAAAAAGTGATTTTTTAGGTTAAATATTAATAAAAATAAAAATGTATTATTTTTGTATTTTTATCCTAAATATTATAATAAATATATAAGTATTTATTATTTATTAAATATGTTAAATATATACAAGAAATAAAATATTTATTATTTACAAAAAAAAAGAGTATATTTTTTAGAAAATGTTTTCAAAAGATAAAATAAAATAAAATCAGAAAATAAAATGTATTTTGTATTTTTTAGTATTTTAAATAAAAGGATATATATGTTATTTATATGTATAAATTCAAATAAAACAAACAAAAATCCAAATAAAATGCAAAAATGGTTGAAAAATATTTTTAATATTTTTTATGTTTTGACAAAAAATAAACAAGTCAGAAACAAAAAGAAAAAATCAAAAATAATAAAAATAAAACACAATGGGCCAAGGGGGTGTATGTGTGAAATAGTGGTGCAAGAAGGAAAATGAATCAGGCCCAGCCCAAAGGACAAGCTTCTTCAACCTCCAGCCATCCCTGTTCTAAAAAACGCGCGCTTCTTTGCCTTGTTCAAACATCCTGATTCTTTGAGTTTTAGCATAAACTTATAACACCAAAAATGTAAAGCATCAAATCACGAATCCATACATACCTAGAACTTGATCTAACTCTCAGAAATGAGAGAGAATTTCTTCTCCCCCAATTCCTGACCTAACTTTTTCCTAATGTTCAGGTTCAAAATACTCTTAGCACATACAATATAAATGCAAAGTAACTATATGGATGGCTTCAGGGCTATGATTAGAACATGTTTTCTTCACAAACTTAAACCTAACTATGCCTGGATAGAGAGATAGAAGTTCAAAAACTTACATGTTCAGCTTGATTCGTGTATGACAATGGAGGTACTTTCAATGCAATTTGAGGACTTGTATAGCTTGCTTGAGGTCCAGGGATGCTTATCCTATGCTTAGCTTGCTTTGAATCTTGCTGAATCGAGCTACAGAAGTTAACCTGCACAGATGAAAAATGAAAATGGCACACTTGGCTATGGCTGTTACAGTTCCAGTTCAATGCTTGGGATAGTTTGTATGGATGTTATGGAATGTGTTTGCAAAGGTTTCAGCCAAAACGCACGAGTGGAAGTGTTTGTGGAAGTCAAGTTGCAGAAGGGACTCTATTTTTGCAGCAAGGAGGTGTTTCTGTGAATGAGGAGGGATTTAAGGTGGTTGGCTCGTGTTTCAGGTCAGGTCTGATGTTTGGAATGTGTTCAATAAGTTTGCTTAGGCTTGTGTTAACAGGAACTCAATGTTGTGTTTCAAAATGCAAGTTTCTTCTATCTTAAGTCAAAAATGCCAAGTTGGGTTACAAGCTTATGCAGGCCCCCTAAACATGCTGCAAAGTTAGTCTTGATCAGTGGGATTAGTTCAATAACTTTTGCCTCAGAGATTTGCATTGTACTTCTTGGATTCATGTTTTGACATAAAGTTGTGCTTTACAAGAATGGATAAGTCACTTTTTCCAAATATGGCTTGATTCTTCATGTAATGTCCAAATGCACAAAATAATGCTAGAACACAATGGATTGGCATTTAATTATTGAGTTTAAATGAGATTAGAGGCCTGTAACTAGCTTGTGCAAGCTGATTTCAAAAATACAAAGTGTATGAACATTCCTTTGGCCATGAATCAAAGTGACTTTTGCCCATATTGACAAATTCGATTCTCCCTAACAACAAGGGTGTTTGATAAGTTCTTGGACAATTTGGAAAGCTTGGAATGTGTACTACAATCCATCTTTGTAATGCAAGTTGAAATTCCAAGTGGAAGCATGTGAAAAGTGGCCATGAAGTTGGGCAAAAATCCTGCCTAAAATAGGTCAAAAATTTTCTAAGTTAAGAATGTTTTGCACCCTTGTTCCAAAAATCATAACTTGAGCTACAAGCTTCTTTTGAGGAAACTTTGTGAATCAAAGTTGTAGATTTTGCAATGGACTATAACTTTCATGTTTTGAGTTTTGTTTGAATCCAAATGTATCTTAATGAAAAAATGGGACAAAGTTAGGAAAAAATTAGGAATTTTCATAACTTAGAAAAATTCTAAGTTATGAAATTTCTTCATTTCAAACCCTAATTTGTGATTTTTGATTTCTTGATGAACAAGTTTCATGATTTGACATGTTTTAATGAAAAATGAATCTTGACACTTGATTTTGACCAAAAAGTCAAAGTTTGACTTTTCAGTATACAGTCAAATTTGGCTCAGTTGACTTGAAAATTCATCTGTCAATCTTGTGCATTTGGAATCTTTTGAATTTGTTGAACATGTCAAGACAATGCCATTGAGTCCTTGAGTCCATATGTGAGCTTGGTTTGCCATTGGTTAGGTCAAACAGTCAAAAATTGCCTTTGTGCAGTCAAAACCCTAAAAATGACCATTTTGCCCTTTTGGTGATCTGATCAAATTTCTTGTGGAATTGTGATCCAAACTTGATCAAATGGTTCATATGAGTTCATAATGTTGATGTGGATCAAAAATCATGAGGTTTGACTGTCAATTGACCACAGTTGACTTTTTCCCCAATACAGCTGATTTCTAGGTCAACTGTCCAATTGACTGGGCAAAGATTGGAATCAAGGCTTGAAACTTGGTATGGATAAACTTGTGAGTCCAACATGAAGCATGAAAGTCATCTTGGGAATTTTAGGTCAGAACATCTTTGTGCAAACTCAAACCCTAATTTGGGTCAACAGTGCAAGGAGAAGTCTTGAGCAGAGCAAACCCTAGCTTGATCTTGAGCTCCAAGGGTCTTGTGATGAGAAAATATTGATGAAACTGGGAGGGCAAATTTTGGGGTACAACAACTCCCATTGGCTATTTCTTGACCCTTGGTCTGATGCTTGGTTGCTTTTCTATAGCGGGACCTCCCTTCTACTACTAGGCTTGCGCCTTGTAGGTGTTTGATATTCGAGTGATGCTCGAGCTGTTATTTTTCCATATGTTTCGCCATCTGCTGGCTTTTTGTCACTGTGACATTTTTACCAAGCTACCTTAGGATTGCTCGATTAGAGTAGCTTTCGAGGTAGACCTTAGGATAGGAATCCATAAATGCTAACATACGGTAGAAACTTCCCTCTTTCATCCTCAACTTTAGGATCAATATTTGTATGATAATATTAGGGGTAGTTTTAGGCTAGTCTCCCTTAGTTGTTTTCTTTCTTTTTCCTTTCTTTGCATTCTTGCATCTTAAAACTAAAACTTCTTCTTGTAAAATCATAAAATATCTCTAATAAAACTTAAACCATTCTTCAAGGTAAAAAATAAAAACCAATCTTATCTCTTTGTGTGCCTCTTGTCTTTGTTTTAAATCTTGTCAAAATGTTATCTTGACACGACTTTTTGTTATCTTTTAGCCGATGTTTCACCATCGCACATTCTTCTAGCCGATGTTTCGCAATTGCACATGTTTGTTATCCTACTTTGATTCTTAATATCATTGTTAGGTGTGATGTTTTGTCCTCTGGTTTATTGATGTTTCACCATCTTTGCCATGTTATCTTCCTATCTTTTAGCCGATGTTTCACAATCGCATATTCTTTTAGCCGATGTTTCGCCATCGCACATTCTTTTAGCCGATGTTTCGCCATCGCACATGTTTGTTATCCTACTTTGATTTTTAATATCATTGTTAGGTGTAATGTCTCATCGTCTTGTCTGATGTTTTGCTATCATGCTGGCATTTTACCTCCTTATCTGAGTATGTGTTGCCATGCGGTGTCTTGTCATCTCTTTTCGCTTTTTATCATCATTGTTGACCTTTTTGTTGTTCTATTTGATGTTTTGCCATCTTGTCTATTGCTTTTATTTCCTTAACTAAAAAACACAAACCAACCAAAATATGTGAGCCGAACTACGGCTGCTCGGATTCCTTAAAAGGGATACGTAGACATTAGGGTAGGGCCCGAGCGAGCACAACTTTTATTTTCCCTACATTATTTTCTCCTTTCTTTTGCATGTATTCCCTGTATAACTTATATATAGATTTCTACGCACCCATTAGATTAGACAATAAGAGTGGATACCATAGAGTACTACAGGTGTGTGGGGTGCTAATACCTTCCCCTCGCGTAACAGACTCCCTTACCCGATCTATTAGTCGCAAGACCGTGATTTCACCCTCTTCAGGTTTTCTCGATGTTTACCTTTCCCTTTCGGCGGGATAAAAGACATTTGGTGGCGACTTCATTGATTTCATTATTAGATGACAATTCGGCCAGTTGTTTCAGCTGGCGGCTTCACTGGGGACTACTGACCAATTATTGGTCGACCCTGGAGTCGATCCTAGCTCTTGTTTGTTTTCTCTTTGGGTGTATATTTTACCTCTTTGAATATTTATCTTTTTGCATTGCATCCTATGTGTGCTTTATTTTATGCATACTTGATTTGGCTGGACTGTTTGGATTCTGGTTTTCTTGGTAGGTGGATTGTTCCATGAGGTAAAAGGCCCCATACCCAGGCTATGAGTGAATTCCATAGGAATTAGGAATAGAGTGGCCATGGCGGCTATGAGGTGTATGTCTTATAGACCCGACCATGAGACCCATGACTTCAGAGATGGTTCGGATTGGTGTCATCGTATGATGATACCAACAGATGGGCTCTTTGACTCTGATTTGGCCTTTGACCTTACCACGACCTAGTCTTTACCCATGAGTGGGGAGGGAATTATTATCACAGGTACAAATGGTGATTATTTTCTCTGGTTATGTTGGTGACTTAAGTTCTGTTGGTGACCAAGTTATGATAGTTATTATGTATCTTTGATGGTGACTTAATATTGTTGGTAACTGTGTGTTCTCTCGGTTTTGCTCTGGACTTATCACCTTGTGATGGCCGTTTATTTCGACAGTTCATCATTTATCTTTTATGACAGGGAGATTTTGGTCTCATACAGTTGCTGATCTACTTGGTACTTGGCTCTTTTGTGTTCCAAGGTGATGTCGGACCTTTGATCCGGTGATATTCATCATTTAGTGTAGAGACAATGCAACCATTTGCCATGTTTATATAACCTTGATCCTATGTTATCACACATAATCTATTAACATTATTTCGAAACACATGTTCTTTCCATTTCCAAGGAATCATGCTTGTGAGATTTGTGTTGCACGTATCCACCTTTACTATTTTAAAATCATAACTAAAAGCATGTGAGTTCCTTGGAAATGATTGAACATGGCATTGCATCCACTCAGACACCTCATTCACATTCATGCATTCATAATAGGTACTCAGTGGGAGATTCATATTCAGAACTGGTATTCTCTCTAGGGTTATAGATTTGAATTCTTGTTGTCACATGTTCAAAGATCAGTTATTGAACAACTTCGTCGGGTATTGGTCGTGAAAAAGATTCAGATGTGGTTGTTTATGTTATTCATGCAAGCCTTGGCCCATAATTGGAAACTTTTCGAAAAGGAAGATAATCAGTTTAAGACTCGGTGGAGCCGGGTCATAGAAGTCTTGATGATAGTTTCGACAATCCTACACTAACTGTTGCAACATGAGTTATTCTTTCTCCTCATCTTTTGGGATCTCTTTCAAACCATGGAGTGCCTTGTGGGTCTCATCTATTATCTTGAGTACTTGGAATATTTTATCAGCAGATGGTTCCTAATTACCAGTTGAATTCAAGAGGTTTGATTTACCACAAGAACTAAAGAAGCTTAGAGAACAGTTTTGATCCCATCTTAGTGCTTTATTCTCATTTGTTTCCACACTCGTTTGAGCTTCAGTGAGTTAAGCTCCGCACTTCAGTACCGTCTACAAATCTCTTTCCAAATCTTGTTGTCAATTCCATATGTGGCTACCACATCGGGGTGCCCGACTATTTAATCAGGGGCACTCTCCACAACTTTGAGCTCCCTGATCTTCTCGTCAGCAGTCAGTGTTTGTTCCTCCAAGTGAATCCACGGGGAAAAGCTTTTAAGCAAAGATAGAAGAATCCTGAGAAGTATGTTGATACCATCTCAATGCCTTACATCCTGGAACTTCCTCATCTGTCGAGAATTCAGTTGATTAAGCTTCCTACTTTGGAGACTATTCAGTTGATTATTCTCTCTCCCGGTGCAAATGTTAAGTGTGTCTCCCATTCTGGGGCATTTGGCCGTTGTGATCGGTGGATCTGGAACTGACTGTTTAACGCTGGTTCGCGAAATGCCGCGGTAAGCAAGAGTCGCCACCGTCTTTTATTTTCTCCAAATGGAAAGGACAAAAGCACAGAAAAATTCCTTATAGAGATTGCTCTCGGTTCGGGAGGTAGGTTATAGAAAGGGAAGGTGTTAGCACCCTTTCTATCCATGGTTATCCATGGGCTCTTAGATACTTGCTCATTTGTGTTTTCAAAAATGGTTTGTTTGCTTTTCAACTGTGGGTTTTAAAAAAGTTTCTTTGAAAATTCCAGTTCGACTCTTGTATCGGTCCTCAAGAGTGTTTGAAAATTTGCTTTCGAAAGCTTTTGAAAATGTGTTGGTGTGAAAAGTATTTTTGAATTTGTTTTGAAATTAGAGCAAGTATCTACGAGAACCTACCTACCCTAAGGAATTCGTCTGTGTAAATGTCCTTTAAAGTAGTGCCATCCCACCATTGAGAGGTAGGTAGCACCACCGTTGGAGGTGTTCGGGTCAATTCGAGGTTCGGGACATGGTGATCACCAGAGCAATGGGAAGAAACCTTAGAAGCTACCCTCATGCCAGGTTCCCGGATCATGAGGACTTACTAAGACATCCTCTACTCGACGATCACCTTTCGAGGCAAGGCAACAGTGAGGCGTACCCTAGGGGTGGTGTGTGCGATTTGTGTGTCGTTTTCATTTATTTATCTTGTCATGTTATTGGTGATTCTACGCTTGTTTTTACTTTATTCATACATTCTTTCATGCCATTATTTACAGTTAAAAATTGCGAAAAAGTAAATTCTAAGCTATTACAAAAGGCGCGGGTCCACATCGCCAAAATTAAACCGGGACCCGATTTGACGGAAAAATAAAGAAAGTAAAGAATTAAAAGTGCGAGCAATTATTTACAAGGCCTCGGGAGAGATACATAAATATTTAAACGAAATAAAATAAATATGCGAATTAAATTAAAAACGAGGGCGTTGGACCCTTTTTGCAAAATTAAATTAAATGGTGACATTAATTAATTAAAAAAAAGAAAGGAAATGTTTTTTTGGTATTTTATGATTTTTCTGGATTTTAATGAAAAAGAATTAATAAATGCTAACCCTAATTCTAGTTATTTTAATTTATTAAAAAAGAAGATCAAAGTTTTACCCTAAAATTAACCCTAATTAGTTTACATGCAATTTTAATCACAAAAATAAATATTTAATTATTTAATTATTATGGAATAAAAATAAAAAAAGGATGAAAATTAATTGAACCCTAGTTCTATGTTTTTTTTAGATTTTTATTAAGAGAATTAAAATTAAAACCTAAGTTAAAACAATTTAATTATATACAATTTATTTATGAAAATACAAAAAATAAAAATATTTATTGTTTTTCTCTTTTCTGATTTTTTTTTATGTTTTTGGTTTTTCTATGAAAATAATTAATTAATTGAAAACAATAATTAAAGGAAAGTATAAATAATAATAAAAAACAATAAAGAAAATATAAACTTGGCAAACCTAGGGGGGTGGCAGTCCCCAAAGTGGAGGTGAAGCCCATTAACCTTAAGCTCAAATCAGCATGGCCTTGTTGATTTTTTTTTTGGGAGCATACACACGCGTTGAGTTGGATCCATGATGTTCTCTAACTCTCAGCCTTGTGATTGATCTTGAGATGGACGTGGCAAGCTTGATTTGGAGGTGTATGGTGGTCTTCAAGGCTTGAACTGCATATGAATGTTAATTGAAAAAAAATATATGGAAAGGGTGGGGACCTGGGGCTCGAACCCAGGTCCTTTGGTTTACCAGTCACTATGCTTGCCAACCGTGCCAATTTGCTTATCTGTAAGTAATATGACAAACAAATATAATAAAATAAATATGCGTTAGTGTTTCGTTTTCCGCGCGAAATTTAAACCAGCCAACCATCTAATGCCACGATATCATCTTCTTCTTCATTCCTGAAACACAAACAGAATAAGCAACGGTTTTCATGTGTTCTTTTAGGCATGTTTTGGGAAAATAGCGAATAGCCCTGTGATGCTCATAAATTGAGCGCGATGATGCCATTGTTTTCGTCCAAACGCACTGATCATGACCATGGCATCGTGGTAGGCTAATTTTACACTATTTGAAAACGCCCAATTCACAGTTCTGAAAACCCTAGAATTTGATAATGGTGAAATCGCATATAGCTTGCAAAAACTCAATCAAGATAGATGGTTAGCTTCAGAATCACACAAGGAATATGAATCAACAATTAAAATGCCATGAAAATGCATAGATGTTAAAACACGATTATGAAAAAAAAGTGGAAAAGTGTGACTTCTGTACAATGATTCAAAGGGTTATGTTTGATGTTTTTGATCCAGGAAGATTGCTTGAGGTCCTAGGAGTGCAATGGGATGAAAATTTCGCCTTGAATCGTCCTGCAAAGGTGTTTTCAGAATTGGAATTTTTTGACAAATTTCAAGCTTTGCTTTTCAGATTTTTGAGCATCTGCGTGGTTATTTGAGCACAAGGGTTTGATCAGGCTTATGTATTGAGTGAATTAGGTCAAGAAAAACAATCCAAATCCTTGGCATTCATGGTTTTTGAGATTTGATTTTTCAAGATTTTTTTCAATCTTTTTTCATGCTATTTTTGTACAAATCATATCCAATCAATCCAATTCCTTCCATATCTGGTCATGCACGAATTATTGAATATATTTTATGCACAAAAAGATTTTATTTCATTGGTTTTATATTTTTCATGTATTTTATTTGATTAAATGAATTATTAATAATAAAAAATTCAAATAAATAAATAAAAATGGAGAAAAACTTCCCTTTAGGCCAAATGGTCGTGTGCATGCTTTGGATGATGAATTGTGGAAGAAAGAATGGGCCCATTGGCAATTTTAGGTCATTTGAATCAATGTTGACTTTTCAAAATATCCAAAACTTTCCCAACTTCCACAAGGCATAACTTGCTCAATTTTTAAGATTTGCTCATGTTCTTGGACATTTTGGAAAGGTATTTGAGTCCTCTAACCAATGTCTTTTGTCCCATGTCATTTTGATTTACCAATCTCAAGTTATGGCCTTTGACTTAAAGTCCCTTTTTGTTGACTTTTGAAAATGACCTATAATGTTGAAATTGATAACTTTTTGTGAGAGCATTTCTTGGACTTGTAGTATGAAGATGAGTTGTAGGAAATGTCTTTCTCTTCAAAATGAGCTTTGGATGGAATTTTTCTGATAATCCATGTGAAAGTTATGCTCTGGTCAATTTACAGTTGACTTTTTCAACTGTCCAAATAAGGAAACTTTTGCATCTTGATGATTTGTGAGCCAAGCTTTGAGAATCATGATCAAGCATTGATCAAATGATGTTTGTGGCTTCAAAATGATATGTTAACCAAAAATTTGAACTTTTGACTGTCAAATGACCATTTTGCCCCTACAATTGACTGTAGTGCAATTAGGGTTTTGACTGTGCAGTTTTGAGCTGAATGTCTTGAAACTTGGTATGAGGATGCTTGACCATATTTGTAGGCATATGAGACTTGATTGGACCTTTGGAAACTTCATTTTCTTGATCAGAACCAAAACCCTAATTTTGACTGCTTAGGAGGCCCTTGCACTGTGTAACCCTTGGGGAATTTTGAAACTTGACTTGGCAATTTCTTGAAGAATATGGGAGGGCAAATTTTGGGGTACAACAGTTGCCCCTGTTCAATCTTCTTAGACCTGAGGATGCAGATTGGCTGACGTGCCTTTCGTAATCCGAGGGTAGAAGATGATTGAACACTAGAGTGCCCAGAAATTTGCACTCACATAGTGGAAGTGTGACGAGGGGAATGGGCTTATAGATGCCATTTGGAGATTGATGGATAGGATGATGGGCTTATAGATGCCATCTGGACGTTGATCGCATAAGATATTCCTTAGCGAGAACCTGCATACCTGCAAAAGAAGAAATGAATACCGGACATGTTGTAGGAGCCGGTTTTCAGATGCTTGGTATAGATGTGTCCTGACTGGTTACAGGAGCTGGATCTGGAGCTTCAAATGGTGATGAATGAACCAGGGGCGGTTGCTACCTCAGTATGAACAGTGAGAGAACCTTGGGTGACTTTAACTTCAACAACGCTCGTTGAGAAAATCTTGGTGGGAATTACCATCTTCGCAGTATCGGGAAGAGAACCAATAGGCAATTATAATCTCAAAAGCGGACGTCTGAGAAAACCTGGAATGGAATTATCATCTCACGCGCCGTCGGGGAGAGAACCATAGGAAATTATAATCTCAAAAGCGGATGTCTGAGAAAAACCTGGGATGGAATTATCATCTCACGCACCATCGGGGAGAGAACCATAGGAAATTATAATCTCAAAAGCGGACGTTTGAGAAAAACCTGGGCTGGAATTATCATCTCACGCACCGTCGGGGAGAGAACCATAGGAAATTATAATCTCAAAAGCGGACGTCTGAGAAAACCTGGAATGGAATTATCATCTCACGCACCGTCGGGGAGAGAACCATAGGAAATTATAATCTCAAAAGCGGACGTCTGAGAAAAACCTGAGCTGGAATTATCATCTCTCGCACCGTCGGGGAGAGAACCATAGGAAATTATAATCTCAAAAGCGGACGTTTGAGAAAAACCTGAAATGGAATTATCATCTCACGCACCGTCGGGGAGAGAACCATAGGAAATTATAATCTCAAAAGCGGACGTCTGAGAAAAACCTGAGCTGGAATTATCATCTCTCGCACCGTCGGGGAGAGAACCATAGGAAATTATAATCTCAAAAGCGGACGTTTGAGAAAAACCTGAAATGGAATTATCATCTCACGCACCGTCGGGGAGAGAACCATAGGAAATTATAATCTCAAAAGCGGACGTTTGAGAAAAACCTGAGATAACTTCTACTGAGTCTTCATCAGAAAAATCTGTTGGGAGTCGATCTAACTGGACTAGAGAAGGCCTTGGACTGGATAAGAAATCTCTGGAGTCGATTAACTGAACCGGTCTAGGTCTTGAAATATGATGGAGAATTTAGCTGAATCTTTCCTGAAAGGTAAAGGTCAGTCATATGCAATGCATGATATGGATCAAGCGATGATGTTCTCAACATAAATGAGATTTGTAAGATACGATGCATATATGCATGCTATGATGTATGAAGACGTAATGTTCATGTATGTATTTTTTCGTCTAGGAAAATAAATCCTTGACGGGTGCCGGGAAGTCATATCCTGGGCTGATGTGGGAGAACAGATTTTGCTTCCGCTGGGGATGATAGTTGCAAGTATACCGGTAGGAGAAGATGGCTCCGTTGGGGAATAAACTTGGCGAATGGGTTATTCTGTGGGGAGAAAAAAATACTCTAGCGACCATGCTGGGGAGCGATACTCTGTGGGGACAGAGATACTTTGTTGAAATGTTGATAATAACTTGCTGGGGATATACTTGTTGTGTTGGAAGTATTGATAGACTTCGCTGGGGGTAAGGGAACTTCGTCGGGGACGCTCTTTCCATGGCTTTTGGCTGAGGATAACCCAGTTATATCCTGTTAAGGAAATAACTCTTTGAATAAAGCCGGACGACGCGTTCGTGCTCTGCGAGGATAAGCTTCCAGAATCTACTGGGGATAAGCTTACTGCTTGGGGGAGGTAAATTCCAACTTTCCTGGGGAACTGGATTGGACTCTCCTGGGGAAGTTTTAAACTGCGGGGGAAGTGATTCCTTTGAATGCTTGATATACCGCCGGGGAACAATCTTTAGGTCGAGACTGCCGGCGATGCTTGTTAAGAATATGCTGCTGGGGAATGTTGAGATCTGCTGGAGGATACTCAACTTCCTTGAGATTTGATAACTCTGCTTGGAGAAGAATGCACTGACTGCTGACTCTCTGGGGAATTGAGATATGCCGGTTATGTTCTTTAGCTGAACCTACCTTGGTACCTTGGGGGACAGAACCATTAGATTGCTTAGACAACTCTTTATTGCCCCTGTTTCTAGTGTCACCTGTAATTAATCCTTTGTTTCGTATGCAAATATTTATGAGTTAGCAAATTATTGTCAATGCATATATCACAAATTGAACCTTGGACGTTCTTCGCAAAACAAAACAGAGAAAGAAAAATAGTTGGCACGTTTAACTGAAAAGTATATTTGTATTGATTTTTTGAATGGCCTGAAAATAGGCGTTTTGTGTACAAGAGGCTGACGTCCTAGTAAGAGAACGCCGCCGAACAAAAGAGTTTATACAAATTTTGTACAAAAGAAAATAAATAGCTGTGTGAAGTGAACGATCCCACTGGGTTTCAACTCTGCTATTGCCTTTATAACTCCGAGCGTCTCATCACTTGATGACCTAAACAAAGATGAAGCTGACTGATCGATGCCGTCTGAACTTGATGTAGATACCGGATTCTGGATGCAAGGTGATCCAATGAGACATAGTATTACGCTTTATCCCTAATTTTTGCCTGGACCGCCCTTTCGGGTTTTCACTCCACCGGGATACCCATTTTTGCCCAAGCCGCCTTTTCAAGTTTTCGGCTTGCCGGGTGTACAGATTTTTTTTCATTTTCATCCCTTCATTTTGCCCGAACCCTTTTGGTTCGACGGGAAGCCCTAATTTTTGCCTAGGCATGTCAGCCTAGCGGGTCTTTTTTATGTGTAGTATCTTTTTACTATGTCTGCATTGGCGGGGTGAGGAAGGTCGTCACCATCCATATTGGTTAGTATCATTGCTCCTCCTGAGAACACATGCTTAACCACAAATGGCCCTTCGTACGTAGGGGTCCATTTGCCCCTTGGATCACTCTGAGGAAGGATGATTCGCTTGATTACCAGATCCCCAACTTGATATTCCTGTGGTCTGACCTTTTTATTAAATGCCCTGATCATCCGTTTCTGATACGTCTGACCATGACAGATAGCAGCAAGTCTCTTTTCATCAATGAGGTTGAGCTGATCAAGTCGTGTCCGGATCCAATCATCTTCATTCAGATTTGCATCCTTCATTATCCGGAGAGAGGGTATTTGCACTTCGATTGGTAAGACTGCCTCCATACCATAAACCAGAGAGAAAGGAGTTGCCCCGGTTGACGTCCTAGCTGAGGTACGGTACCCATGCAGAGCGAACAGTAACATCTCGTGCCAATCCTTATAAGTCACTGTCATTTTTTACACGATTTTCTTGATGTTCTTATTTGCTGCTTCTACAGCCCCATTCATCTTCGGTCTGTAAGGAGAAGAATTGTGGTGCTGTATCTTGAATTGCTCGCAGAGCTCAGTGATCATCTTGTTATTCAGATTGGTACCGTTGTCTGTAATAATTCTCTCAGGGACGCCGTATCGACAGATCAGATTATGCCGAATGAACCGTGCTACCACAGTCTTGGTTACCGTAGCATAGGATGCTGCTTCGACCCACTTTGTAAAGTAATCAATCGCCACTAGGATGAAGCGATGCCCATTAGATGCCGTAGGTTTAATCTCGCCAATCATGTCTATGCCCCACATTGCAAACGGCCAAGGCGCAGTCAGAACATTCAGGGGAACTGGAGGAACATGCACCTTGTCTGCATAAATCTGGCACTTATGGCATGTCCTGGAATGTTGGTAACAGTCAGCTTCCATTGTGGACCAGTAATATCCTGCCCGTAGGATTTTCTTAGCCATAGTGTGTCCACTGGAATGTGTACCAAAGGTCCCTTCGTGTAGCTCTTCCATGATTCTTTCTGCTTCCGTCTTGTCCACACAACGCAGTAAGGTTGAATCATGGTTTCGCTTGTACAAGATGCAATTACTAAGGAAGAACTTTGCTGCGAACCTCCTCAAGAATTTCTTATCATTGATAGAGGCACCTTCAGGGTATTCCTGAGCTTCCAGATATCTCTTCACCTCATGGTACCAAGGCTTCTCAGTTACCAATTCAGTCTCGAGATCACAACAGTATGCCGGTTCGTCCAGTTTCCAGATGATGATCCGGGGAGCCTCATTATCCCATTTAACTTTGAACATAGAAGCCATTGTAGCTAACGCGTCCGCCAGCTGATTCTCTTCTCTTGGAAAATGCTCGAAGGTTATCTCTGTGAAGTGGGGGATCAGGGTCAACACACATTCTCTGTAAGGAATCAGGTTTGGATGTTTCGTATCCCACTCTCCTTTGATCTGATTGATCACAAGAGCGGAATCTCCGAAGACACTCAGAAACTTGATTCTTAGGTCGATCGCAGCTTAAAGACCCATAATGCACGCCTCATACTCCGCCATGTTGTTGGTACAGTTGAAACACAGCCGGGCAGTGAGTGGAGTATGAGTACCTTGAGGTGATATGATTATGGCGCCGATACCGTTTCCCAAAGCGTTGGAGGCTCCGTCAAAGTGCATAGACCATCGGGATCCTGGTTCAGGTCCTTCATCCGGTCCAGGTACTTCACAGTCAGTTACTATCATGATGCTTTCGTCCGGAAACTCGAAGTTCATTGACTGATAGTCATCTACGGCTTGATGTGCCAAGTGGTCTGCCAATACACTTCCCTTGATGGCTTTCTGGGTCGTGTACTGAATGTCGTATTCCGTCAAGATCATTTGCCATCTTGCAATTCTCCCAGACAGAGCGGGATTTTCGAATATGTACTTTATAGGATCCATCTTTGAGATCAACAAGGTAGTATGAGTCAGCATATACTGTCTCAGCCGGCGAGCAGCCCATACCAAAGCGCAGCAAGTTTTCTCAAGCAGTGAGTATCAGGTCTCACAGTCGGTAAACTTTTTGCTAAGGTAATAAATGGCATGCTCTTTTCGGCCAGACTCGTCATGCTGCCCCAGCACACACCCCATTGAATTGTTAAGTACTGTTAGATATAGTATCAGAGGTCTCCCTTCAACCGGTGGCATAAGGATAGGTGGTTCTTGGAGATACTCCTTGATTCTGTCAAAAGCAGCCTGACATTCATCGTTCCAACGTACTACCTGATCTTTCTTCAGCAGCTTGAAGATTGGCTCACAGGTAGCAGTCAGATGTGAGATGAATTGAGCAATGTAATTCAGGCGTCCTAGAAAGCCTCTGACTTCCTTCTCTGTCTTGGGAATTGGCATCTCTTGAATAGCTTTGACCTTAGCAGGGTCCACTTGAATTCCCTTATCACTGACCACGAAGCCTAGCAACTTCCCAGATCTTACCCCGAAGGTGCACTTGTTCGGGTTCAACCTCAGCTTGTATAGTTTCAACCGGTCAAACAACTTCTGCAGATGATCTAGGTGCTCTTCCTCAGTCTGGGACCTTGCGATCATGTCGTCAACATACACTTCTATCTCATGATGGATCATGTCATGAAATAAAGCAACCATGGCACGTTGGTAGGTTGCCCCATCGTTCTTTAACCCGAATGGCATGACCTTGTAGCAGAAGGTGCCCCACTGAGTAACAAATGTAGTCTTTTCCATGTCTTCAGGTGCCATCTTAATCTGATTGTAACCTGAAAAGCCATCCATGAAAGAGAACACCTTGTGCTGAGCTGTATTATCAACAAGGACATCAATGTGAGGTAAGGGGAAGTCATCCTTGGGGCTGGCCCTGTTCAGATCCCTGTAGTCGACACACATTCTGACCTTTCCATCCTTCTTCGGCACTGGAACCACGTTAGCAACCCACTGAGGGTAAGAAGTCACTGCAAGGAAACCAGCGTCAAACTGTTTCATTACCTCGGCTTTGATCTTCTCAGACATTTCTGGACGCATACGGCGGACCTTTTGCTTAACTGGAGGGCAGTCTTCCTTAGTTGGCAAGTGATGGACCACAATGTCGGTATCCAACCCGGGCATGTCTTCGTAGGACCAGGCAAAGATCTCCATATAATCATGCAGCATTTTAGTCAACCGTTGCTTCACGCTGAGCTCTAGGTTGGCACCAATCTTTACCTCTTTCCTGTCTTCTTTAGTACCCAAGTTTATTATTTCCACTGGCTCCTCGTGCGGTTGAATTGCCCTCTCTTCCTGAAGCAACAGTCTTGCAAGCTCGCCAGTCACTTCGCAATCATCTTCACCTTCGTCTTCGGCTAAGTTGCTCGGATTTTCGAAGTCATAACTGGCAGTAGCAGAGTCGTTATCAGTGAGATCCAGAGTGGATTGAAACCTGTATGAGTGAGTGTGTGTGTAAATACAGCTGTTTTGAAATATATGTAAAAGAAAGAAAGACAAAAAAGGAGCATAAGATTTGCAATGCGAGAAAACGTCCAAGATTTTCATTCATGATATATGAAATGACAATTTATATGCCCTCACAAATGAAACCACGGTGCCTCGGGTAAGACACCGGGCCATAGAGTTTATTTATTGTTTATTACAAAATAACGAAACAAAGAAATTTATTACTGCGTCACAAAGGTAACAGGAGTATGGTCTTTGGCAATCCAATTGGTCAATCCGCCTTCAGTTGTTGGATAGATCCAGCTATTGAATTCAGCTTCGTCCACTTCGTTGTCTTCCCCAACAGCATTCACTCCTGGATTTGTAATGAACACAGGAGGTCTTCCGGTCTTCGCTTTCCGCATAGCTTTCTGACCCTCTGCGGTAAAACCCAGCCCGAATTTGTCAGTCTTCTGTGTAAAGTCTGGAAGCCTGCCCCAGTTAGCACACTCACCTTTCTGAACCACAGCCCGGGCATCCTTCAGGGAAGCCATCTTCAAAGGAACATTCTCCTCGACTGTTGTTTCTGCTGCTGCTGAAATTGGAAGCACCTCCTCGAAATGCTAAAAGGGGGTTTCAATAAACTCCCCATCCATCTCAATGTATCTGAAGGAGTTCAAGTGGCTCACCATATATTCCTCCTCTCCTTGCACAGTGACGATCTTCCCTCTGACGGGGTACTTCAGCTTCTGGTGCAAGGTAGAGGTCACTGCCCCAGCCTTATGTATCCAAGGTCGACCCAGTAGACAAGAGTAAGATGGACGAATATCCATCACATAAAATGTAGAGTCAAACACCTGAGAGCCCACACGAATCGGAATGTCGACCTCTCCATGAACCATCCTTTTTGAACCCTCAAAGGCCCTGACGATGATATTGCTGGGTTTTAACTCCAGGCCTTCACAATCTAAACGGTCCAAAGCCTTCTTGGGCAGCACATTCAAAGAAGAACCAATATCCACCAATACATGTGCCAGAGTAGTGCCCCTGCATTCGATAGAGACATGCAGGGCATCATTGTGGTCTCTTCCCTTCGCGGTCAGGTCAGCATCTGAGAAACCCAAGCCATTGTCTGCTGTCAGATTTGCTACGCAATCAGTGAACTGGACTGCAGATGTCTCATAAGGCACATGGGCCGTCTTGAGGAATGAGATTAAGGCCTTAACATGGGCCTCGGAGCACAGCAATAAAGAGAGCATGGAGATTTTGGAGGGCGTGTGCCCCAGCTGTTCCACAACATTGAAGTCACTCTTCTTTATTATCTTTAGAATCTCCTCCATTTCTTGTTGGGAGGCTTCAGCAGTTACAGGTATAGGTGCCTCCATCTGGGCAGGCTCAACTTCAATTCCTTTGCCCCGAGCATTGGATGACTCGGCAGCAGGAGAAACAACTTGATCAGCAATAGGAACAGGTACACTTGTAGGAGTTATAAGGAGTGGTCTTCGAGCAGCGGGCGGTGCGATATCAGGCGAGAAGAGCCTGCCACTGCGGGTAACTTTGGTTGGGCCAGTGATGTCACAGATGCTGGCGCCAGCGTTGAACTCTTGTTTAATCCCATTTACATACACATCTGCCCCATAATGCCAGGGGATAGCTTTATCAGATACATAGGGCAGGGGCCTCGGAACAGTGATAACAATAGGTGTGACGGTCATGATTTGAACAGGCTTCTTCGGGAGAACCTGGATTGGATTATTGAAAATGGTAACCACAGCAACTTCTTCCACCGGAACCAACTGAACAGCAGACTTCTTAAACAAAATCTCCTTGCTATCCATTAGGCTTTGGATGCCTAATTTCAGCAAGGGACAGCCAGATATGGAAACAGCACAGAACAGGCAACCCTCACTGCAACCCGGAAATAAACCGGCCAGCAGTAGGTTCTTCTTGACAGTCTTCAGGGGGGTGGCTAGATCATCCACAGAAACAGCATAAACATCTTCGTCAACAGCATTTACCCCATGCTGAGGCATAGGAGCAGTAACTACATTCGGCCTCTCAGGCGCTTCGAACTGTATCCCCTTCGCATCGATAAGGTCTTGCACCTTACTCCTTAATGCCCAACAGTCATCAGTAGAATGCCCCGGGCTATCTGAATGGTAAGCACAACGAGCATTCGGGTTGTACTTAGGAGATGCAGTATTTGGGAACTTCGGCGCCTCTCTGACAGTCACTAAGTTGGTTGAGAGCAACTGTGGCAAGATCTGCGACAAGGTCATACTTAACCGGGTGAACTCTCTCCGGGGTCTTTCCGCCCTTTGAGGATTGGTTGGCCGAGGAGCGGAAGCAGGCTTGGCAATCGTTACCGCACTGACAGATTGGCGGCGCTCAAATCTTTCTGATATCCGGGAGCCATATACAGCACTAGCCTCCTTTTTGAAGGGCTTCTTCTCAGAACTAGACGATGCACCCTTCGGGATCTTTCCAGACTTCAACCCAGCCTCAATTCTTTCTCCAGTCAGAATCAGATCAGTGAATCCTGCGGACGAATTCCCGATAAGATGGTTGAAAAATGGCCCAGATAGGGTCCCCAAGAACATGTCTACCAACTCCCGATCAGTCAACGGGGGCTGCACCCTGCCAGCCAAGTCTCTCCACTTCTGAGCGTACTCCTTAAAACCTTCACTTGAACCTAACGACATACCCTGGAGTTGGGTACGTGTAGGGGCAAGGTCGGCATTATATTGATACTGCTTATAGAAAGCAGTAGCCAACTCCATCCAGTTACGAACTTTGGTCCCATCCAACTGATAGAACCATTCGAGATGAGTCCCTGAAAGACTCTCCTGGAAGAAGTGGATCCACAAATTTTTATCCGCGGAGTACGGTTGAATTTTCCGAACATAGGACCTGAGATGTAGCTTGGGACAAGATGCCCCGTCATACTTAGAGAAAGATGGTGCTTTGAACTTCCGAGGAATAATCACACCAGTTGACAAACCCAAATCTCCAAAATCCAGCCCCGGCACCTGTTGTATCTCCATAGCATTCAGCCTATCCTCCAGCTGCTTGTAACGGTCTTCTGCGGGAGGATATTGCTCTTCATCAAAATCAGTCTCGTTGTCGGAGACTACCGGACTAGGAACCCTTGCTTCTTGAGGAGTACCCTTGCCAACAGAAGAACCAGCCTCTTCATGCTGCAGAGTGTTGCCAAACCTTCGGCCCGAGTTGAACAGAACAGTCCTTCTCTTCTTCTTTTTCTCCTTCTTCAGGAGCAGAGCTTTAAGTTCTTCTTGGCCTTGAGCCAAACCCTTGATTAATTCCTGAAATTGCGCATTCTGCGCCTGAAGAGCTTTGATGGATGTCTCAGTTGATGCAGAGTCGGGATTCATGATGCTGAAATAAACAGCGTAGAACTGTAAGCAACCTGAAAAGAGGAAAAACCTGCTATGCACATGATGAATGATATGTGTTTATGCAATGCATTCAAGGGTTCGAAAGTTCAAATTTGTTGTAGACAAAAAAAGAACACACGTTATCATTAAGGAAAATAGCTGTTTAGTACATCAAAGCCTCATGGGCAAAATAATACAAAAGTAAATCAATCCAAAAATACACTGCGCATCCTCTTCGGAGCTATGTAAGTGTTGAGATTCCTCTCCTCGTGCAACAGACGGGTGAGCTCCAAGACCTTCTTTTCACTGGCATGTAGACTGGTCTCAAGAGAATTCCGCTCTTCCTTAAGCTGGATCCAGCTCTTCTGCATCTCTTCCCAGGATGTGGGCATATCAGGGTGCTGAATAGTGTAGGACACTTCTCCTTCCAAGACTGGTTCTTTGATTACTGGGAGCATATGAGGATAAGGCATTACCAACTTCTGGGAGCGGGCGCGTACCCACTTGAGATAAGGTTCCAATGGGGTGGAGTTCCTGTGCCCCAGTGTCTTGCTGTCTATCCTACTTGGCATCCTCCAGGCTCTGATGAATCTCTGGCGAAGTCCTTGAGTATCGTTGTCGAAGTCAAAAACTATGTCAGGAATTAACATGTCATGAGGACCATCCCTCCGAGCATAACCAAACTGTCTCCAAGCCAGGCATGGGCTGTAAGTAATACCTCCTCTGATTCCAAGTAAAGGAACATTAGGGTACTCCCCGCAACGATCAATGATAGTGACATCTTCTCTGGACCTAGGGCACCAATGTATATCTGCATGTGTAAGAGTCATCAACCGTTGTGACCATCTCAAACCCCGCTCATTCTTCAAAACTGATTGTGGAAGGTGCGAAATAAACCACCTTCCCAGGAGAGGAGTACAACACATAAGGACACCTCTTTTTCTCATGGTTCGAGTGTAACATGAGTGAAGGATGTCCCCCAGCAACGTAGGTATAGGATTCCTGGACATAAAGATCTGGACAACACTGACATCTATAAGCTGATCTGGGTTAGGGAACAACACCAAACCATAGACAAGGAGGGCCACAACCTCTTCAAAAGCTTGCAAGTCAAGGGAGTTCCAACATTCATGGGCCTTTTCAAACAGAAACCTGGCTAAGAACCCTTTGATACCACTTCTAACTTCCCAATGTCCCTTGAGGTCAGATGACTGTAGGTGCAAGGCTTTAGCAATCTCTTCAAGCTTAGGTTCCTTTTCCGTACCGTTGAAGGGTAGCTGATCAAGGATAGGGATCTTCAGGAGCCGGGAGAACTCCTCCAATGTAGGTACCAGCTGATAATCCAAGAAGGTGAAATAGTGATGCAGAGGGTCGAAGAATTGGAACAGGACCTTGATCATGTCTTCCTCAATGTTGGTATTGACCAAACTGATGAGACTTCCATGTCTTTCACTGAATGAAGAGTTCTCAGGAATCCTGGATATAAGCTCCTTAAGCTGAGGAGGGATCTTTACAAGACTGACTTGAATTGTCTTTCTACGAACAGTTTCCATGTCCTACAAAACAAGAACAAAGATGAAAATTCGAACCCCTGAAACGGTTAGTCAATGCATATGATGCTGGATGATGTCATGATGCTATGATTAAACACACCACAAATATTTACAAAGACAAACATGTAAGGCACACAAGGCACACAAGATAAGCCCTTAGGGTTTAAGGCCAGCATGGGGTCTGGGTAGTACCCTCTTGAAGTTGGTGGGTTCAACCTGTCCTATTAGAAGTAACCGGGTTCTAAGGGTCCCAATATCACGGGATCGCTTTCATTGTTCATCGTTTCGATTTAGCCACTGAACTGGCGACCGAAATATTCCAGGAAAGCAACCCTCAATTGAGTGTAGTATCGAGTATCAACCAACCTCGGACTGCACCAAAGTCAGTTATCTCACTACCCTAAAGAGGCCAAGATAGTTCAATTAAGGTTCCTAAGGTCTGTTGATGCTTCACGACACCACGCGGAGGCCCCGTACTCTCCTTGACTGAACTCAAGGGTTACGGGTACACACCAAAGTGCCACATCAACGTAGCTGACTGTTTCAACCATGTCGGTATACCCCGCACAGTTCCCTCACAGTCTTGTTGCTACTTTCTAAGAAGGTATCCCCCAGATCCGGGTTAGGATCTATAGAACTCCCAAGACAGTCCCACAATTTAAAGCAAGCAAATCAATACAATTGAAAACACAGTTATGAACTAGCCCTAAGGTACACCTCACTTTAAGTTTAAGTCCCCAGCAGAGTCGCCAGTTCTGTGATCGGTGGATCTGGAACTGACTGTTTAACGCTGGTTCGCGAAATGTCGCGGTAAGCAAGAGTCGCCACCGTCTTTTATTTTCTCCAAATGGAAAGGACAAAAGCACAGAAAAATTCCTTATAGAGATTGCTCTCGGTTCGGGAGGTAGGTTATAGAAAGGGAAGGTGTTAGCACCCTTTCTATCCATGGTTATCCATGGGCTCTTAGATACTTGCTCATTTGTGTTTTCAAAAATGGTTTGTTTGCTTTTCAACTGTGGGTTTTAAAAAAGTTTCTTTGAAAATTCCAGTTCGACTCTTGTATCGGTCCTCAAGAGTGTTTGAAAATTTGCTTTCGAAAGCTTTTGAAAATGTGTTGGTGTGAAAAGTATTTTTGAATTTGTTTTGAAATTAGAGCAAGTATCTACGAGAACCTACCTACCCTAAGGAATTCGTCTGTGTAAATGTCCTTTAAAGTAGTGCCATCCCACCATTGAGAGGTAGGTAGCACCATCGTTGGAGGTGTTCGGGTCAATTCGAGGTTCGGGACATGGTGATCACCAGAGCAATGGGAAGACACCTTAGAAGCTACCCTCATGCCAGGTTCCCGGATCATGAGGACTTACTAAGACATCCTCTACTCGACGATCACCTTTCGAGGCAAGGCAACAGTGAGGCGTACCCTAGGGGTGGTGTGTGCGATTTGTGTGTCGTTTTCATTTATTTATCTTGTCATGTTATTGGTGATTCTACGCTTGTTTTTACTTTATTCATACATTCTTTCATGCCATTATTTACAGTTAAAAATTGCGAAAAAGTAAATTCTAAGCTATTACAAAAGGCGCGGGTCCACATCGCCAAAATTAAACCGGGACCCGATTTGACGGAAAAATAAAGAAAGTAAAGAATTAAAAGTGCGAGCAATTATTTACAAGGCCTCGGGAGAGATACATAAATATTTAAACGAAATAAAATAAATATGCGAATTAAATTAAAAACGAGGGCGTTGGACCCTTTTTGCAAAATTAAATTAAATGGTGACATTAATTAATTAAAAAAAAGAAAGGAAATGTTTTTTTGGTATTTTATGATTTTTCTGGATTTTAATGAAAAAGAATTAATAAATGTTAACCCTAATTCTAGTTATTTTAATTTATTAAAAAAGAAGATCAAAGTTTTACCCTAAAATTAACCCTAATTAGTTTACATGCAATTTTAATCACAAAAATAAATATTTAATTATTTAATTATTATGGAATAAAAATAAAAAAAGGATGAAAATTAATTGAACCCTAGTTCTATGTTTTTTTTAGATTTTTATTAAGAGAATTAAAATTAAAACCTAAGTTAAAACTAAATTTAATTATATACAATTTATTTATGAAAATACAAAAAATAAAAATATTTATTGTTTTTCTCTTTTCTGATTTTTTTTATGTTTTTGGTTTTTCTATGAAAATAATTAATTAATTGAAAACAATAATTAAAGGAAAGTATAAATAATAATAAAAAACAATAAAGAAAATATAAACTTGGCAAACCTAGGGGGTGGCAGTCCCCAAAGTGGAGGTGAAGCCCATTAACCTTGAGCCCAAATCAGCATGGCCTTGTTGATTTTTTTTTGGGAGCATACACACGCGTTGACTTGGATCCATGATGTTCTCTAACTCTCAGCCTTGTGATTGATCTTGAGATGGACGTGGCAAGCTTGATTTGGAGGTGTATGGTGGTCTTCAAGGCTTGAACTGCATATGAATGTTAATTGAAAAAATATATATGGAAAGGGTGGGGACCTGGGGCTCGAACCCAGGTCCTTTGGTTTACCAGTCACTATGCTTGCCAACCGTGCCAGTTTGCTTATCTGTAAGTAATATGACAAACAAATATAATAAAATAAATATGCGTTAGTGTTTCGTTTTCCGCGCGAAATTTAAACCAGCCAACCATTTAATGCCACGATATCATCTTCTTCTTCGTTCCTGAAACACAAACAGAATAAGCAACGGTTTTCATGTGTTCTTTTAGGCATGTTTTGGGAAAATAGCGAATAGCCCTGTGATGCTCATAAATTGAGCGCGATGATGCCATTGTTTTCGTCCAAACGCACTGATCATGACCATGGCATCGTGGTAGGCTAATTTTACACTATTTGAAAACGCCCAATTCACAGTTCTGAAAACCCTAGAATTTGATAATGGTGAAATCGCATATAGCTTGCAAAAACTCAATCAAGATAGATGGTTAGCTTCAGAATCACACAAGGAATATGAATCAACAATTAAAATGCCATGAAAATGCATAGATGTTAAAACACGATTATGAAAAAAAAGTGGAAAAGTGTGACTTCTGTACAATGATTCAAAGGGTTATGTTTGATGTTTTTGATCCAGGAAGATTGCTTGAGGTCCTAGGAGTGCAATGGGATGAAAATTTCGCCTTGAATCGTCCTGCAAAGGTGTTTTCAGAATTGGAATTTTTTGACAAATTTCAAGCTTTGCTTTTCAGATTTTTGAGCAGCTGCGTGGTTATTTGAGCACAAGGGTTTGATCAGGCTTATGTATTGAGTGAATTAGGTCAAGAAAAACAATCCAAATCCTTGGCATTCATGGTTTTTGAGATTTGATTTTTCAAGATTTTTTTCAATCTTTTTTCATGCTATTTTTGTACAAATCATATTCAATCAATCCAATTCCTTCCATATCTGGTCATGCACGAATTATTGAATATATTTTATGCACAAAAAGATTTTATTTCATTGGTTTTATATTTTTCATGTATTTTATTTGATTAAATGAATTATTAATAATAAAAAATTCAAATAAATAAATAAAAATGGAGAAAAACTTCCCTTTAGGCCAAATGGTCGTGTGCGTGCTTTGGATGATGAATTGTGGAAGAAAAAATGGGCCCATTGGCAATTTTAGGTCATTTGAATCAATGTTGACTTTTCAAAATATCCAAACATTTCCCAACTTCCACAAGGCATAACTTGCTCAATTTTTAAGCTTTGCTCATGTTCTTGGACATTTTGGAAAGGTATTTGAGTCCTCTAACCAATGTCTTTGGTCCCATGTCATATTGATTTACCAATCTCAAGTTATGGCCTTTGACTTAAAGTCCCTTTTTGTTGACTTTTGAAAATGACCTATAATGTTGAAATTGATAACTTTTTGTGAGAGCATTTCTTGGACTTGAAGTATGAAGATGAGTTGTAGGAAATGTCTTTCTCTTCAAAATGAGCTTTGGATGGAATTTTTCTGATAATCCATGTGAAAGTTATGCTCTGGTCAATTTACAGTTGACTTTTTCAGCTGTCCAAATAAGGAAACTTTTGCATCTTGATGATTTTTGAGCCAAGCTTTGAGAATCATGATCAAGCATTGATCAAATGATGTTTGTGGCTTCAAAATGATATGTTGACCAAAAATTTGAACTTTTGACTGTCAAATGACCATTTTGCCCCTACAATTGACTGTAGTGCAATTAGGGTTTTGACTGTGCAGTTTTGAGCTGAATGTCTTGAAACTTGGTATGAGGATGCTTGACCATATTTGTAGGCATATGAGACTTGATTGGACCTTTGGAAACTTCATTTTCTTGATCAGAACCAAAACCCTAATTTTGACTGCTTAGGAGGCCCTTGCACTGTGTAACCCTTGGGGAATTTTAAAACTTGACTTGGCAATTTCTTGAAGAATATGGGAGGGCAAATTTTGGGGTACAACAGCCGTGATGTTGAAAATTTCCAGAGGATTAACCAAAGTCCAGCTCCTGCCTAGCGTCTCTCTCAAAGTCCAATTTCTAAAGTGACAAATAGTTTCGAACTTTTCGCTTGGTATAGTGTTCACTCTCTCTTTTGATAGAATCTTTAGTGAACATTACTTTGGGGCACTCGACTATTCAAGTTGAAGATGGTTTGTCATCCAGAGATAAAGTCCAAGCTTGGATCAATTTAGGGATTGTTGTATCAATATCAGGTGGGTAGCCTCTTAACCAAGTGAGCCTTGAGGCTGCTGAAGATCGTTCGAAGCAATCAGTCCATACGGAGTCTAGTCTCCTCAACATGGAAATTTCAAATTTCATTTGCATTTTCATTTGTAATCTTAATTGTTTTGTTCAGTACTTTCTTATATGCAAACTTGCTCATCTTTTTGAATGATTAATCATAATGCATTGAACATGTTTGTCTTGAACTAATCCATTTGTTATCACTCTTATTTGTTTTACTATGTTTTTGATATTGAACTCTTGTTAATAAAGCAATGACTCTGGAGGGAGGATGATGAAAATTTACCTGGAAACTCAAATGGTATGCTTTCGAGTAAAAACCTTGGTGACGATGTACAAGCCTTGTTTCAATCCCCGAACACTGGAGATATAAGGGAGGTAGACCCTCGTTAACCCCTCTAAGCCTTCGAAGTAGGAGTTTCTTTTCTATTCGGAAAAAAAACCCTTATTTTTAAACCCGGAGCAGGGTAGATGTTCAGATAATTTGATCAAGCATTCAAATTTCAGAAGGAGTGTCCCATTTAGGGATCACCACATTTTATCCCTCACATTATTAGGTCTGGAAAATTTCAAAACAACAATAGTTATTTCCCCAGTGAAAAAAAACAAAAGATCCTAAGGTCGATATCAAATTGATACAACAAAGGTTATCCCTCGTCGACCTAGGAATGAGGCAGTCACTTTCCTCTAAAAGTTCAAAGACTTAGGGTCACATGACTTGTTCAAAGTGGAAAATATGAATAAGAAAGAAACAAAAATAGCCCCGCTAAGTCAAAACTTGAAAACAAGTTGCTTAAGCAAAAGTTAGGGCATCCCGCTGGACTCCTAATTTGAAATTCAAAAGAATTTGTCCAGGAAAAAGTTAGGGAAAGCAGAAAAGAATTTGAAAAAAAAAAATCCTGAAAGGCAAAAAAGGATTATCCAATAAAAATCCTCATCAAAAGAAAAAGTTGTGTGATTGAACACCTAAGAAACCAAAGGTTAAGTGACTGTCGTGTCCAAGAAATCGTTGTGGTTCCCCAACCTTTATAAACTCTTTTGAGAGATGAATGCTCGTGTCGAACTAACTGAATGTAGGACTGGAGAACATCATGGAGAATGGGTGGGCACCAAAATATTTGAGCCTTAAATCCTTTTTTCTAAAACCGTGAACTAGGCCACGTTACAACCCTTAAAAGTCCTAATTGAAGCAAGGGTTAATTCTAAAGAAATACTGTTACGAGAATACGGTAACCTGACTCCGAGGAGACTTGCTTAAAACTTTTTGAGTTGGTATCACTCCCTCTTTTATTTTCTTTCTATAGAAAATTTTTCGATGTTTCAACATCTTTTCAAAAAAAAGTTTTCTAACTTCAAGACAAGCATATGATTTGCCTTAGATTTATCATTCATAGGATAAAAAATTATTTGCATATGAAAAAAGTGCTTAAACATCAAGCAAGCTTGCATAATGAGCATCAAATGAAGAGTTTGATTATCCTGAGGGACGAATTGCTTCAAGAATCTGTTGAAAATAATGATCTTAATCTAGGTCATGCTTTCTAGATATTCTTTGAATTGAAGAAGGCTAGTTTGAGATATTGATCAAGAAATTTTTGTTTGATGATTGTGCGGAAATTTTGTCGGCTCACAAGTCTCTGTTAAGCAATGGTGTATCATTTCCAGTTGGTCCCGAGGGACAATTTTCTTCAAGCATCTGCTTACGCGTGAAGCGGTTCGAGTTGAGAAGTATGATTGTGTACTAGCTTGTTTTGAAGACGTAAGTCAATCATCCTGAGGAGGTGTTATCTTCCAAACCCCGTGAACTTCTCATTCCTCTATGAGCATGAGGTAAGTAAATGGTTTTCCAAGATTCCACTAATATGGGGCAATTAAGTCAAGATCCATTGACTCTCAAAGCTTCGTCAACCCGGGGCAGTTATGTCGATATTTGACAAATCTCTCTAAGAATTCATTGATTAGGGGAGAATCTTTTCAGAATCTAAAGATGCACGAGCATTCACCCAGACATGGTTGAAATTGCTTCCAACTTTGGTTATCTAGAGGTCGTGTTTCAAAGTTTGTAGCATTGGGGGCAGTTTATTTGGATGGTACAGATCTCAGGAAGTCCTTTCAAGGCAAGTTCTTTAATAGCCCTACTGATTGGGGAAAGACATTATACATGGGCATCTCTCCGCCTCATAGTTGATCAATTTAAGTTTGGTCGCAGGCTAAACAACTTATGAACGTGAAGAGATTGATGGAAAGTCAGATTCATTATCCTCATCTCATCAGAATTTAAAGTCTATGAATTGTTGTTCCTTCATCAGAAGTTGAGATATTTATTTACGACTAAAGTCAGGATTGCTTTTCCTAGCACGGATCTCAGGAAGTCTTCTCGAGGCGAATCTTCTTAAAGGATAGTCAACCTAAAGCAGTTACGTCGAGATTCAACAAATCTTTTCATGGACATGTTGTGTCAACAAATTATCCAGAGCTCGAATAATATGGAGAGTAATCTAGCGAATAATCTGGGGCAGATTATATCAAGTCAAAAGGACCCTCTCCAGCAAAGTTGTCACACTATTCCTGGGGCACATTCAGTGATCTGTTTCGCATGAGTTTTCATGTGCTTTGCTTATCTGCGTAGTTCTCCATTACCAGAGCAACATCTTTCAAGATAATTAAAGTGTCCCTAACTTGGGTCGTTTCCTCCGAGCAACATTGAAGTTTCTACTTCTCCCAAGTAAGTCTTCCCAAATGAGAAATTTTAAGAATGACCAATTGGAATTTTGCATTAAAAAGTCTAGTTCTCTGGATGCATAAAGCTTTGTCTTATAATATCACCTAGCAGAAAGTCTTTTGACTGAAAGTTGTGATCTTTTTATATGGATTTATTCCCTTTCTCGGTAAATATAACATGTTTGTGTTCGTAAGAGAATATCTATTCCTCGGAGCAGAGCATTTTTACCCTAAATGAAGATTTGGTTGAATATCTTATTATTCCTCGATGAAGTCACTTCATGAAGAACAAATCTATTTGAGATCAGTTGTGGGTTTCTACAAAGATTTGAAGTTTCTATTTCTCCCCAGTGAATCTCCCAAAGCAGAGAAAATTTTAAAGATTGACTAATTGGAATTTTGAATTAAGAGAGTCTTATCCTCCAAGTGCTTGAAGTTTTGTCTCCCCAGCATCACCTAGCAACAGAATATTTATCTCCCGATGTAGAGTGTGCTCACCCCTAGCTGAAGTCGAGAGTTCCTTCGGAAATTTCTCCTGCTCCCCGGTGAAGTCACTGCATAAAGATTTCTTGTTTAAGAATTCTATAATCTCCATAGCAGAAGCAAGGTTGGAAGTTCGTTATGCTAAGAATCTTTTGTTATCCCCAATAAAGATTGTTCAAGTCTGTTCTGTTTGTAGCGAATTCATTGAAGCATCATCTTACTTCCTTAGAGGAGGTTGTTTATGAGGATCTCTTGTCTAAAATTTCTCATTCCTCAACGGAGCTGCTTTATGAGAGACCTTGCTCTCAGGAATTTTCTTTCCCCAGCTAATTGGTTGCTTGGGGCATCCTTATTTAAGGATCTTTCCTTATCCTCAGTGTAGTCGTTGTTGGTCTATTAATGGAGATTTTGTTAATCTTTGGCAAACAGTAGAGGACTTTTCGACGGAAGTTTCCCCAACAAGGGTTTTAATTACCACATCTAGTTTATTATCTTGGTATCATCCTTAACACTTATGCACGCCGTCTTTTCCAGAGATTACAGTCTTCCCCTGATTTTCTCCAGCAACAGCCGATTTCTATTTGGCATTCTCCTTAAGAAGTTACAGTCTCGCACTGATCTTCTCCCACTATGCCCAAACTTCATTTGGCATTCGTTCTTGCAGTTGATCAGTTTCGACCCGGTCATCTCCGACGGAGTTCATAATTTATTTTTGCAACTCCTCTTAGTGTTTGTAGTGCATTTCTACTGGTTACTCAGTTTGTTACTCCCCACGAAGTTCCATATCTTCAAGGGTTCATCCCCAGCGGTTCCTTATATCTTCTTTTCTACAGTACATTTTGCAATTTATTTTTGCAAGTCTTGTCAGATTCTAACTTCTTGGTCGTTGGCTTCTCGTTCGACCATTCCCCACTAAAACGCTTAAACATGCATCATTACATTGCATCTACCAAAATGCGTATCATTTCCATTATATGGAGCATTATGCTATATATACAAAAATTCAAACATGCATCAGAACATAAGCCATTATTGTTTCTGTTTCCCCCAATGAATTTTCAAATTCTTCAAGTTATATCCCCAGCGAGGTCTTCACCCTCATCGTCTCAGTTTCACCCCATACAAATTTCCTTTTGATATTAATCATTTGATTGGTTGAGAATCCGCTCTTGATTGTAGTTCAGTTTCGCCCTGGCACAGTCTTCTCGGCTCTTCACTACCTTCGTCTGTTCATTTCAATGTCTATTTATGTACCTTTTGAATACCGGTTTCGCCTTGGTATTCACTTTTAGCAGGTTTTTAGTTTTACGCCCTAATCACCTTGCTTTGGGTCGAGCTCTGAGTTTTGTCTCCTCACCCGCGCATGAAATCCAATTTCATCCTGGTACTCATCTAGTTTAGTTTCGCCTAACTAGTTACTGAGTCTAGTTTCGTCTCATTTTTGTTTTCATACCTTGGACCCTTTGACGGTGTTCGTTTACCGAGTGCAGTGTTCGTGATGCATCCCTGGTTGAAATCAGTCTCTTTTGATCCTTGGATTCTTCTATCAGTTTCGTCATTGTTTATCCATTAATCTGAGACCAGCATGTGCTCTGAGAAACATGTGCTCTCATCACTTTGCTTTGGGTCGAGTTTCGATCTTGTCGCCTGTGCATGAAATCCAGTTTCGTCCTGGTACTCATCTAGTTTAGTTTCACCTAACTAGTTACTGAGTCGAGTTTCATATCGTTTTTTGTTTTCATACCTTGGACCCTTTGACGGTATTCGTTTACCGAGTGCAGTGTTCGTGTTACGTCCCTGGTTGAAATCAGTCTCTTTTGATCCTTGGATTCTTCTATCAATTTTCGTCATTGTTTATCCATTGATTTGAGACCAGCATGTGCTCTGAGAAACATGCACTCTCACCACTCTTGCTATGGGTCGAGTTTTTTCTCGTTACCCGTGCGTGAAATCCAATTTTTTCCTGGTACTCATCTAGTTTAGTTTCGTCTAACTAGTTTTTGGGTCGAGTTTCATCTCGTTTTGTTCCTCACTCATGGGATTCTTTAAGTTCCTTCAAACTGTCTATCTTAGGTTGAGATTTGCAGGTGCTCCTAGAATCACGCACTCTAGCCACTTTTCCCCGCGTACTTTTTCTTTTCCAGAGTCTAGTTTCGCCTATTCTCTATGGTCTGAGTCTTATCTCACCCCTTTTTGAAGCTCAGTTTTTCCCTGGCACATTTATTCTGAAGTTTAGTTTTGTCTACTCTTCTATGTTTTAGTTCTATTTCAATTTTATTAAAATCTACGTCACAATTTCATTCTAACGCATGCTTTGGGAGGTTCAATGTTCATTAAACCACTTGTTTGCTAAATCCAATCTCGTTTGGTATCTTTTTAATCCCACGTCTGTTGGTTTTATTTGGGGGGGTTCTACTTTTTCTTCAAGAGTGTAAATTTTAGGGTTCTTTCGTATTCAATCATCTTCAACTCTGAACACTCGAAAGTTGTCACTTTTCTCGCTTATCATGTTAAAGATAATTGAATAGGGGCAGTTGTTGCACCCCAAAATTTACCCTCTTGATTTCATAATTTTTAGGCTTATGTTTCATCATAAACATCATATTGCATTGCATTCATGCATTGTGTAGGGATCAAAGTATTTTGGTTATCAAGTCACCCTCAAGCTTTGGAAGATTGATTGTATTGACAAATTGCTCAAAGAGGGTCTTATTATCTAAACCTCTGGATCTTTCAAGCCCAAAGGTATTACATATCTCAAGATTTCTTGTCCACCTCATTGGATCATCAGAAGATTGAGTATTGTACTATTTATAAGGAGAATCATATATTTTGGATTCGTCAGTCAAAATTAGGGTTTTGCCCAAATTGGAGTAATCGGGGTCTAGAGGAGCCAAGTATTGAAGCATCATTCTCTTATCATAATTGGAATCAATTTTGTTCAAAAATCCTCTCTTGATGCCTAGTGGAATTAGAGGTTTGGAGCTTGATCAGCTATTTCCTAACACAGGGTGCAAAACTAGGGTTTTGGATTTAATCAGGATTTCTCTGACTTTTTCACCCAAGTTAGTTTCCATGATTCACCATATGTTATTAAGAATCCTTGATTAAAGTATTGAGGTCTAATTTTAAAGAGAAGTGGTTCAATTTAATCAAAGGGGCAAAACAATCATTTTACTCAAAGTCAACAAACTCAAAGTTGACCAAGTGGACTTTTTGTCAACATGAAGCATTTGACATGTATTTTCATGTGGGATAATGATTTATGATTAATTTTGATGAGAATTGCAATTTTGAGAGGTTACTTGGATTTGAAGTTATCTTGGTGATTGAAAATTTCACTAAGTGTCCTTGATTTTTGGCCTGACTTTGCAAGGACATAACTTTCTCATTTTTCAGGGGATTTTGGGGGTTCTTTTTGCCAATTGAAGAGGAAAAAGAGATCTACAAGGCCCCAAAGAGGACAAAAACACACTTCTTACTCAAAATCAAAATTTATGAGCCTTTGAGTTTCTGGGAAAGTTGGTCAAGCGTTGGGCATCATGGGCGAGCTACACGGCCATCCCTAGGCATCTTTCTTAGGCATTTCATCAAACAGATGGCACACCAAATTTGTAATCCATTTTCTTATAACTCAAGCTAGGTTTTGATTTGATTTTGGGTTTAATTATAAGTATTACATGTTGTCTATCCATTGTTAGAAGAGTTATTGGAGATGGTTAGGGTTTGATCAAGTTATGAATGCTAAAAGCGGGCATCCTCAGCTGATCAGGCATGGCACACAAGATGCAAGGCATGTCCAAGCCAGCTGCACATCAGCACCAGATTTAACACAAAATGCATTTTTTTGATTTTATTTCATCACACACGAGTGTCTCACGTGTGCACCCAGCTCTCACCTCACTTCTTACCTCATTTGGCTAAACATTCTCACACACCATGCCTTACCTCACTTCTCTCGTGCCTAGCCTTTTTTGGCAACTTTCTCTCAAAAATATCACATATTCCATGTGCATCATTTAGACACCTCCGCATTCACACTTATTTCCTTTCATTTCCACTTTTTGGATTTTGGGTGAAATCAGAGAAAAAATCTCAAACGAACCTCAAAATTCTTTTGATCTTCACCATCCATTTCCAGGTGGATTTTCTGATTCAAAGGCCATGATCACTTCAATTGTAACAAACTTTTGCTGCTATATAACAAACTTTCTCTTTTAATCTCATTCATTCTTCAGTCATTGGAATAATCACCAAAAATAGCTCTCATCTTCTATCTGCTTTCTTCTTCAATCTTCAACCAAAAATTCTCTCTACAACTGCTTCAACCTCCTTAAACCTTCATCATCCTCGCATCAATCTTCAACGACATTCTTTACAACACTGCAACTTCTTTAATTTTCCATAATCTTCATCATCATCGCAAGCAACAACAATATCACGGTTTTGTTCATCTCATAACGCATCATCTACCTCACTGCTTCGTTCATTGCACTATAATCAACTTGTAGACAAAACTAGAATTGATTCACGTGTGTAGCGGTAGAAATGTTTAAGACTAAGCCATTTGATTGACTAGACTTATACAGATCAAAATAAAAATCGCCACCGCGCTTTATTGTTTCTAATGGAATGGGAAAAGAGCGAGTAACCCAAAAAGAGGGGAAAAGATTCTAGGTAAGGGGGTTGGTTATGCAAAGGGGAGGTATTAGCACCCTAAACATCTACGGTACTCCACAGGAACCTCTTTGAAAAATCCTTATATGTTGGGTATAAAATGTTATATGTAAAATAGATGGTGGAGGTGAGAAAAGAAATATATTTTTTATGATTTTTGCACCCTCTGCGGTTGCAAACCTTTAATGCCTACCTACCAGCTTTCGTGTAATAGAGGATCAGGGTACACGTAGTTCCTATATAAAAATTTTAAAACACAAGTGTGTTGGTTAATTTTATGAGATAAAAAATTATCGTCATTGTCCTTGTGGAAAACATACTTACTACCCACAATCATGAGAAATGAAAATTTGCATCATCTCAAAGTGAGGGATATGGCTTGGATTTTAAAATCAATAATGCCTCACTCAACACCCAAGTGGAAAATATCTCTCTTCACTACATATTGTAGAAGTATAGTTGTTTGCATTACTACAAGGATTGACAAGAGTCTAATCTTTTGAGAAAAGTTTAAAGTAAGAGCCAAAGTGGCAAAAATGGTTTGAATGAGATTGATTGACTTTTAGTCTTCTCACAAAAAAAAAGTCAAGGTATTATTAAGTTGATTGAAGTTTATTTATGAAAATGTTTTGAAAATGCATGAACCTAAGTCCAAGTTTATTACTAGAATGGTTCAAGTTTCAAAACAAGAAGGGTTTTCAAAAGGAGGAAGAAGACTTTTGAAATTAAAGAAGATGGGAGGAGAAGAAGAGACTATCCTAAGGCATAAGGTAAAAGATAGGGATAAGAACCATCTAACCAACAAGAAGCCAATACTTGAAATTATGAGTCAAGATATAATTCTCATTCTTTGTATTGAAACCAAGCAAGTAAAGATACTAGACCTCTTGGGAAAACCAAACTTCAAGTGTATTAAGTCTTCACAAAATAACTGGGTAAAGTAACGGCTGTATACGGATGAATTCCATATTACAAACAAAGAATGTAATCAAAATAACCTGCACACAAAACAAAAAAACAACACAATGTCTTGAGTTAAACCTCAAGAACTCCAGACAAAATATCAATTAAGGTCATAAGGTCTCTAACATAGGCCAAGGTTTCTAATCCTAAGTCCATGAAGTCAAATACTCCATAATGCCAAGGATAGTAACCAAATAGTCCAAATATCATTAAAGCTTTTTATGGTTTATGTTAATTATTAGGTATCTTCAAAAAGAAAATAAAAGCTCAAGTGAGAAAAATAAAAATGACAAGAAAGTAAATGCTCAAGTGAGAAAAGATGAAAATAGCATGACATGTAAATGCTAAAAGTAAATGGTGCATAAAATAAAAGAGCATAAGATAAAAACACAAAATAAAGTCAAATATTAGTGGTTAGTTGGATGAACATCTTGAAAATTGTATTTGGAACTCATTAGATGATTGGTAGAACTAAAGCTTCCACACAACAAGTTGCGTTTTCTTTTTGTCAAGTATATCAACCATTTGGAATCCTCAAAAGTACCATTTAATGATCAACGATGTTTAAGTGATCCGTGTTGACCAAAAGTGATGTAGATCCATTAGAGGATTCGTAGAACCAAAGCCTCCACACAATGAATCTCAAGGTTATTGAATCAAAGAGATCACATTAAGATACTTGGGCTTGTAAACGTAGGTTTGGGCCACTAATGATCATTTATTCGAATCGGGACAAAATTTAGCGCTATGTTAAGCAATCGTAAGTGGACTTATATAGAAGTCGCACCTATTTTGAGACCGGTCAATAGCAATCTATGTACCATTTGTTTTGAGACATGATATAGAGATCATGCTCCAATAACACTTAGTGCAATAAGAAAAGAATAAGATGAAGAAAGGTGGGAAAGAATATACAAACCAAATTTGAATTAAAATTTAATCAAACTATTATTAAAATCATTCATCCATTTTTATGGAGTTAGACTCAACACCTTGGATCCAATGATGTTAATAAAGTTCATGATCAAAAATTCAATCCAAGATCAGCTAGAAAATAATCACAAAATAATGTTGCATTTAATATATACATTAAAAAAAGGTTTTTAAAATGTTTTAAAATAGAAATAAGAAAGAAAAATATCAACTATGTTCAAACTAATCAAGAAATATTAAGTAAGACCAAAGAAAAATCAGAAATGAACTCAAATATTTTTATTAAATTTTTGATAATTTTTTAAAGTCAAAAACTATTTTTAAAAATTAAAAGAAATGAGTAAAATAAACCAAAAATGATAAAAAATAACAAAGTCAGAAATAAAAAATAAATGAGGTCACCAATATTTGTCACAATACCATTGGATCATTCCATATTTTTTTCAGAATTTAAAAATGCATAAAAGTATTTTTAAACATTTAAAACAATTCAAATAAAGTGAAAAATTATAGAAAATATCAAAACAAAAAATAAAATTGTGAAAAAATTAAAAATCAGAAAGAGAAAAATCAAAAATATTTTTCATAATTTTTTTAGATTTTTTGGACTTAAAATGATTTTTCTATGATTTTTCGAAATTTAAAACAATTAAAATGAAAATCAGAAAATAAAATATCAAACCAAAAAAATATGGTCCATCTAATCATTGTCAAAACGCGTTAGTAAATAGATCAAGTGGATCTGGCGCGCTGTGCATGTTATGGACTTTAATAAATATCACACCGGATCCAAAAAATTTAAAATAAAACAACATAAAATGTGGCGCGTTGGATGGAGTCTGATTCACAAAAGTAATCAGATCCAAGGGCTCCTGAGTTACGCGCATGGTAAGACAAACATATTATATTCGTTTCAAAAAAATAAAGTGGCTTCATGTCATTGGTTGAAGACGGGCATGTCATCGTCTTCAACCTCCATCCATCCCCAAATTGAATCATTCAAACTGTAAAATTAGCAAACCAGACCGGTACCATTAGATTTATCTCTTCAACACGATTCTAATGGTACCATCACACCAAATTTATATAAATTATGCAAGGCTGTGTTTGAAGAAAACCAGAAAAAAAATAGCGAGCACGAAAATTTGGGATATCTCACTCCACTCTCAATGAAATTGCAAATTATAAAGAGCACGAGGATCAAAAGAATACAAGGAGTGGATTAGTCTTTTATTTGAATCGACTTGGCCAAGAAATCTACCTAAACTAAGTAGTGAGAAGTTTCTCTGAAACTGGACTTCTACAGATCAATATAGGTCACGATTCTTGAAAGTAGTTGTATGGTTAGCTTCAGAGAAGTTCAATGAAGCTAACTGAATGAAGCTTTTGGTGTTTGAAGGTGAGAATGTAAGAAATCAGAATTTCAAATTCAAAGTTCGTGTGGAATCTGAACAGGGGTCAATTGGCTATCAGAATCTTACCAAAATGAGTGAGGGATGATCCTTATTTATAGTTGATAATGATGCAAGGCTCAAGCGTGTGAATTGGAGGCAAAATCAGTGAAATCACGTGGACCTGCTAAGTGTGGAAAGTGTGACTTCACATGACTCAAAATTCAGCAAAATGAATGGTTTAGGGTAGTTTCTTATTGGGGCAAGTTCCTAAACATTGATCCTTAAACAGCCTAGCAATTGGATTTAAACTAGTTTTCAAATCTGACTGATCTTGGAATTTCCATTTTATGATGCTAATTTCATAACCATGGTGCCAAAATTGTAGGGCACCATATCATGTGATTTTGAAGCATTATAAAGATAAATTCACAAGCTTTACAATGTGCAAGGAGTGAGATCAATTAGATGTTTGAACAAGAAGTTGTGTTGAGTCAAAGTTGGAAGAAAATGGTTGACTTTCCATACTTAGAAATATTTCAAGTTTTTCTTTAAAAGTGACATATAATATTTTGCATCCAAACATGGCCTTCCTCTTGGAATTTTCTCTTGACCAAAAAATATGGAATAAAATAGACCTCTTGAATGACATTTTGAAACTTGAGCCATTCAAAATCTCCAAAAATTGAGAGAGTTAAGAATTGTTGAAGTTGGCAAAAAATCATGAAATGACCTATAATATTTTGTATCCTTAGGGCATCTTCCATCCATTTTCTCACTTTGTACATAAAAGAAGGAATAAATTTCACACCCTCTAGATAATTGTGGAAAAAGAGTGGGCTCAAGGTGATAAAAATTGACCAATTTATGATCATTTGAAGTCATACATGGGAAATTGGGGGTTCATCTGGAGGACTTGTAATCTTTCTTCATCATCAAGTTTCCTCCATATGAAAACTCCTTGAAACTTTTGAAGTGATTTTATAATAACCCTTTGAAGAGAAGGATGTTTTTGGAATCACTCAAAAATACCAAAACATGAGCAAGATATACTTCTTTGAAGTTCAAAACCCTAGCTCCTAGATCAAGAAAATGTTTTGAGGAACTTTGATAATTTTAAACAACCTTCTTGTACCAACACTTTTGCTTTGTATATAGGAGTTGTTTAGGATTATAATGAGAACTCATAGCATCTAAAAACACTTCCACGTCTTGATAATTGAGAGAAATATGCACTTGTGACCAATGGGAACAAGGCCTTGTCTTACCATGACAACTTCTTCAATCAACCCCTTGCACTTTTGAATCAATCTTGATAACTTTGAAATGTTGTGAACCCAAATAAACCTTGTCATGCCATTTCTTCCAAAATAAATTCAATGTTGAGATTTGAATTTCTCAAGCTTTATTGACTAGGGCATGGAAATAAACTCATGAACCCATGGATCAACTTGCTAAACCACATTGCCTTTACCTACATTATTAACAAATAAGACAAACCAACATTGCAAATTATTAATTAAAAGTAAATTCAAAACAAAACATGCATAATAACAAAATAAAAACAAGTCAAGGTGCTTGGTGATTCCTCAGAGAGTAAAGCTAGAGATAGGGAGGAGAACCAAAAGCCCTAATGTGACCTTGTTGTGATTGAATCAATATGGTATGATGAAAGGATCTTAGGGGGGGAAATTGGGGTACAACAGCTGCCCTTATTTAAGTTTCTTCTATCCGGAGATACGAAGGTTGAAAATCTTCGTGTCGACGTGATCGAAGATACTTAAATATAAAACAAACCCTATTTTTGGCCCTAAGATGCCATGCAATGCTAATTATTATGAATGCATACGAACAACTCCAAAGAGGCGCAAAACACCACTGGGGATGTAGCAAAGGAAAAATAAAAGATCAAAAAGAGAAACCTGACCAGGAAAATAAATCACTGGTGAATCAAAAAGACCCGACTCTAAGAGAATGGTAAAAGACCAAAGGATACACCAACTTTTACTGAAGGCGAGACTACCAACGTTCAATGAAGGTAGAAAGAGAAAAGAATAAAAACACTGACGTTCACTGACGGTGAGCTGCCAACGTTCACTGAAGGTAGAGAAACAAATATCGACGTTCACTGATGATGAACTACCAACTTTCACTGATGGTAGAGAGAAAAGATATATCATAGCACCGCTGTTCACTGACGATGAACTACCAACATTCACTGAAGGTAGCAAAAATATAACAATCACCAACTTTCACTGATGCTGACCTACCAACTTTCACAAAAGGTTGAGAGAAAAGAAATATCATAGCACCGTCGTTCACTGGTGATGAACTACCAACATTCACTGAAGGTAGAAAAAAGATAACAATCACCAACTTTCACTGATGGTGACCTACCAACTTTCACTGAAGGTAGAGAGAAAAGAAATATCATATCACCACCGTTCACTGACGATGAACTACCAACGTTCACTGAAGGTAGCAAAAAGATAATAATCACCAATTTTCACTGATGGTGACCTACCAACTTTCACTGAAGGTAGAGAGAAAAGAAATATTATAGCACCTCCGTTCACTGACAATGAACTACCAACGTTCACTGAAGGTAGAAAAAAGATAACAATCACAAACTTTCACTGATGGTGACCTACCAACTTTCACTGAAGGTAGAGAGAAAAGAAATATCATAGCACTGCCGTTCACTAACGTTGAACTACCAAAGTTCAATGAAGGTAGAAAAAAGATAATAAGTTTCCCCAAAATTCTGGCGTTTCACCTAGAAAGGGTCTCAACTTCTTCTTTAACCAAGGCACTCCGCCTGAAAAGGGTAATATATAAGTTATCTCAAATAAAGAGACTACCACTTGCAAAGATTTCTCAACAAACTGTATCTGCGATATTGAAAGACTTGCCATCCACTGGAGTAATTTGACAATGAACTACAAACTATCCATTCATAGAGAAGATAGTAAAAAAATTAACGTCGACTTTTACGGGGAAGTATAAGTTGCTCAAATAAAGAGACCTGCTACTTGCTGTTATGGGAAGGATTATAGAAATGACTTCCTGGGGAGAGCAATATGGTTTCCTGGGGAAAGAAATATGACTTCCTGGGGAATGAATCATGACTTCCTGGGGAATGAATCATGACTTCCTAGGGAAATGCCAATATATTCCTGCTGAGGAGATAAAGTCTTCTCGTGCAAAATAAATGCACAATCTCAAACCAAGGCTCGAAGCTTGCAAAAATCCAAAGTAATAATATCGCTGGGAAATAAAGATTCAAACCAGAAATAAACTGGAGTAAAATAGTCAACCAAAATACATCCCTTGAGAAATAATCAAGAGGGAAACCCAATCTATCCAGACAAAGAGCTGTACAGGAAGGCTAAAGCAAAAAACTTCCACGAGGGATAACTCATTAGTGAAATTGAAAGAATATACACTTACTGCTTAAGGCTTACACTCTATTGGAGAGAGGAAAAAACAAATCTACAAAACAGGGTAATATGCTAACAAAAAATTAATGAGTGCAAATGAGCAATGATTTGCTACACTCAACTATGTATGACGTATGTATGAGTGTATGAGTGTTATTATGTATATGCTAAAAAAACAAACATATAACATTGGGGATAACCAGGAAAAACCAACTCGGGTAACCTCAATACTCGGCTAAATCACATCCAAGACGAAGGTTCGATAAGAAAGTAAGCAACAACTGAGGAGACAAAATCCTATTTCGTGGCTTAACTTCACTGGGAAAGAACATAATCCAGAAGTAAACAAATCATAGCGATAAAACAGTACAGATACAGGGATATAACATCCTTCTCCAGGCTTCATCGGTGAATAGCACTCAGAATTCAATGGGGAAACAAATGTTTTCACGGTCCACACTTCTATTAGGGATTGCAATACTGATTTCAAATAAGGCAGATGGAAACCATATCAGCAAAATATCAACTGGGGATTTCGAGCTGACTTCATTGGGGAAATATCATACAGACTTCACTAGAGGAGATAACGCCTCATCATCGAGACATCAACTGGGGACCTTGTGTTGACTTTATTGGGGAGGCCAACACCACATCGAAGAGGGGAAACCAAGATACATTCTTCAATATTGAGAGTAATTATTGCACCAACTTCTCTGGGGAAAAAGTATGACACCTCATAAGGATAGCAGCTTGGGGAGCTAAGAAGTCAAACATAACAATAAGAAATCAATCATATGGGGATTTTAAATCAAACCCAGCACCTGGTGGGAGAAAACCAAAAAAACTGACAATTGTCTCAACACTTCTTAAATAAAACATTTCCCTTACATGATTATTAGGAAAACAAACAAAATGCAAGTATCCGAAAGGGAGATGCTTCGTAAATGAGTCAAATCCCAGCATGCACGGGGAGAAAAGACTTCTATCAAATAGCGAAGCCTTCACTGAGGAACTCTTGGATTGAATCTTCACATCATGCAAACTTATTCCAACAAAAGATGCCCTGGGATAGCCTTTCTGGGGAATCAAGAAGTCAACATTATAGAAAAAGGTCAAACTCATGGGGATTTTAAATCAAACCCAACACTGGGCAGGTGAAAACCTAAAAGTTGGCAACTGTCTCAACACTTCTTAGAAAATATACTGCCCTGGTATAGTTTCCTGAGAAATAAATACCAACAATAATGCCAAAACTGCAGAAAGAGCAACATTTTGTGAATAATTCCATCTCAGCACACCAAGGGAACAAGACCTTTCGTCATATGAGGGAAGACTTTGCTGGGGAATCTGGAATAGAGACCTCAGACCATGCAAACCCAAAAATCAGAAAATGAACCAACACCTGACTGGGGATACTGGGATCACAAACCCGAAACTACACCTTACGCCAATTGGTATCGTCTTTAATATACAAAAAAAAACATACGCATACCAGCAAAAGCGACCTGAGAAAAACCTTCCAGGGGGAAACAAAACTTCGCAAAATTACTGGAGTTCGTCCATTCTTGGGATCACCACTTTTATTTTCCTCTCAAATCATAAAATCTAAAGTAAAAGTAAGTTGTAAATTCTTTCTGAAAAACAATTTTGTTATTTAATCTTTTTGCTTTTAAAATTATTATCAATAATAAATGGAGTCTTTGTAAGTTGAATAAAAATAAGAAATACAAAGAATTGGGTAAAAGCTCAAATTTTATTGATAGAATGGTAGTCTGCGAATGGAGAGACTCCACGAATGATTACAAAGTTCGGAAAATAGTAATATATAATGGAAAAGATACATTGAGATACAATTACCACAATTCCCTCTAACAACTTTAAAATTCTGAGTAGCAGCTTCCGTTGAAGTATGGTGAGTATCCAAGAAGATTGTTGCTTCAATGATCAAGTCTCGTCTGATGCAGTTACTTGCCAAGAAAGTCCCTAACTTTTGCCTAAGCTGCCCTTGCGGGTTTTCAACTTAGCGGGAAATTTTATTTTGTTTAGGTCTCTAATTTTTGCCTAGACTGCCCTTTCGGGTTTTCGACATACCGAGACGCTCCTTTTTGCCTAAGCCTCCCTTTCGGGTTTTCAACTTAGCGAGTTGTTCTTTTATTTCTTTAGGAGAAGTATTTCTTGACTGCATCAGCGTTCATGGGACGCGGTAAGTCTTCGCCATCCATTGTTTCAAGAACTAATGCACCTCTAGATAAGGCTTTCTTGATAACATGTGGGCCTTCAAAATTAGGAGTCCATTTTCCCCTAGAATCAGCGTTAAAATACATGATCTTCCTGAGCACGAGGTCGCCTTCTATGAATTCACGAGGTTTGACCTTCTTATCAAAAGCTTTTTCATTCTCTTCTGATATAACTGCCCATGAAACAAAGCTGTCATTCTCTTCTCTTCGATCAAATTTAATTGGTCAAACCTGTTCTGGACCCAGTCATCCTCTAACAACTTGGTTTCAATTATCACACGCAAAGAGAGAATCTCAACCTCGTTTGGGAGCACTGCTTCCATTCCATACACAAGGGACAATGAGGTTGCTCATGTTGAAGTGCGGACAGACATCTGATATCCATGTAAAGCAAAAGGGAGCATTTCATACCAATCTTTATAAGTAACAACCATCTTTTGGATGATCTTCTTGATATTCTTATTAGTAGCTTCAACAGCCCTGTTCATCTTCGGCCTGTACGGAGATAAATTGTGATGGACAATCTTGAACTCTTCATAATGTTTTGTCATTATCCTGTTGTTTAGATTCGAGCCATTTTCGATGATAATTCTGCTCGGCACACCATACCTACATATAAGATTATTCTTAATGAAGCGCACTACCACCTGCTTAGTAACATTAGCATATGAAGCAGCTTCCACCCATTTGGTGAAATAATCAATTTCTACCAAGATAAAATGGTGTCCATTCAAAGCTTTGGGTTCTATCATTCCAATCATGTTGATACCCCACATAGAGAAAGGCCACAGGGAAGAAATAACATTGATAAGTGTCGGAGGCACTTCTTTGCAAATTTGTAACAGTCAGATTCCATTGTCAGCCAATAGTAACCTACCCTTAGCATCTTTTTAGCCATCGAATGTCCATTGGCATGAGTGCCAAATGAATCTTCATGAATCTCATGCATCAACATGTCTGCTTCGTGTCTATCCATGCATCTGAGCAAGACCATGTCATAATTTCTCTTGTATAACACATTTTCACTGAGGAAGAAACTTCCAACCAATCTTCTCAATGTCTTTCTATCTTTAATCGATGCACCAATCGGGTACATCTGAGTCTGGAGAAAATGCATGATATCATAATACCAAGGTTTTTCATCTGCTACCTCTTCTGTCATAAACACATGAGCGGGCCTATCCAGTCGCCGAACTATAATTCGAGGTACATCATTCCAAGTATTCATTTGATACATAGAAGCCATAGTTTCCAGAGCATCCTCCATTTGATTTTCGTCTCTAGGGATGTGATGGATTTCAACTTTATTAAAGAAGGGTAACAATCTTCTAGCATAATCTTTGTAAGGGATCAAGCCGGGGTGACGAGTATCATACTCTCCTTTAATACGATTTATTACCAAAGCTGAATCGCCATACACATCTAAAATTTTAATTCTGAGATCAATAGCTTCCTCGAGACCCGTGATGCAAGCCTCATATTCTGCTATATTATTAGCACAATCAAATGTCAACCTTGCAGTAAAAGGAATGTGTGATCCATGTGTAGTGACAATCACAACACCAATTCCTTTACCATAAGCATTCACAGCTCCATCAAATATCATGCTCCAACGAGATTCAGGATCAGGACCTTCCTCAGGCAATGGTTTATCACAATCTTTCACTTTCAGAAACATCACATCCTCATCGGGGAAATCATACATCACAGACTAATAATCATCAACTGGTTGGTGAGCAAGATAATCTGCCAACACGCTACTTTTAATAGCTTTTTAAGTGCAGTATTCAATGTCATATTCAGATAACAACATCTGCCAGCACGCAATTCTCCCAGTAAGAGCAGGCTTTTCAAAACTGTACTTGATTGGATCCATTTTAAAGATCAACCAAGTAGTGTGATTCAACATATATTGCCGCAAACATTTTGCCCCCCAGGCCAGAGCACAACATGTCTTTTCCAGCTGTTGTACCCCAATTTTTGCCCCTAAGATCCCTTTATGATTGATATCCTAGTTGACAATACCGCAAAACACAAAGTGTTTTCCTTCATGGACAGATTCTCAGGTTATAACCAAATCAAAATGGCGCCTGAGGACATGGAGAAAACAACCTTTGTCACGCAGTGGGGCACTTTCTTCTATAAGGTGATGCCATTCAGACTAAAGAACGCTAGAGCCACCTATCAGCGTGCCATGGTAGCTCTATTTCACGACATGATACATCACGAAATAGAGGTCTACATGGACGATATGATAGCCAGATCTCAAATAGAAGAAGAGCATCTTGATCACTTACAAAAACTGTTTGAGAGTCTGAAGAAGTACAAGCTGAGGTTGAATCCAAACAAATGCACATTTAGGGTACGGTCTGGTAAACTCCTAGGCTTTATCGTCAGCAACAAAGGTATCGAGGTAGATCTAGCCAAAGTTAAAGCAATACAAGAGATTCCTGCTCCTCGTACTGAGAAGGAAGTCAGAGGATTCTTGGGACGTTTGAACTATATTTCCATATTCATTTCTCACCTGACAGCTACTTATGAACCAATCTTCAAACTATTAAAGAAAGATCAAGTAGTCAAATGGAATGATGAATGCCAAGTTGCTTTTGACAAAATCAAAGAATACTTACAAGAGCCTCATGTGTTGATACCACCAGTCGAGGGAAGACCGTTTATCATGTATCTGACTATTTTAGAAAACTCAATGGGGTGTGTATTGGGGCAGCATGACGAGTCTGGCCGAAAAGAGCACGCTATTTACTACCTGAGCAAAAAGTTTACCGACTGTGAAACCAGATATTCATTGCTCGAGAAAACTTGTTGCGCTCTGGCATGGGCTGCTCGTCGGCTAAGATAGTATATGTTGACTCATACTACCTTGCTGATATCTAAAATGGATCCGATAAAGTACATCTTCGAGAAACCTGCCCTTTCTGGGAGAATAGCGAGATGGAAGATGATCCTAACAGAGTACGACATACAGTATACTACCCAGAAAGCAATAAAGGGCAGTCTACTAGCCGATCACCTTGCTCACCAAGCTGTAGAAGACTACCAGTCCATGGAGTTCGAATTCCCATATGAAGACATCATGACACTAGACAACTGTGAAGAATTCAGGCCCTATGATGGACCTGAACAAGGATCCCGATGGACCCTGCTCTTTGATGGAGCATCCAATTCACTGGGAAATGGTATTGGTGTCGTACTCATATCTCCAGAAGGGTGTCATACTCCCTTTACTGCCAGACTTTGCTTCAATTGTACAAACAACATGACGGAATACGAAGCGTGCATCTTCGGTCTCAAAGCTGCCATAGACTTGGGGATCAAATCCTTGGATGTATTCGGAGACTCGGCTTTAGTTAATAGCCAGATCAAAGTGGAATGGGACACCAAACACCCAAACCTTATCCCTTACAAAGAACATGTTTTGACATTGCTACCACATTTTGAGAAGATTACCTTCGAGCATTTCCCACGAGAAGAAAATCAGCTAGCAGATGCTCTAGCCACAATGTCATCTATGTGTAAACTTAATTAGGATAGCAAGGCTCCCCAGATCACCATCGAGCGAATGGAGGAACCAGCGCACTGTCACGAGATTAATACTGAAGAAATAGTGGACCAGCCTTGGTTTCACGAAATCAAGAGGTATCTCTAGACCCAAGAATATCCAGAAGGAGCTCCGGTCAATGATAAGAAGTTCTTAAGGAGATTCTCTGCTAAGTTCTTCCTTAGTAATAGCGTCCTGTACAAACACAATCATGACTCTATGTTACTTCGGTGCGTAGATAAGGTTGAAGCTGAAAGGATCATGGTTGAATTACATGAGGGCACTTTTGGTACCCATTCCAGTGGGCATACGATGGCAAAGAAAATCCTACGGGCAGGCTATTACTGGTCTACCATGGAAGCAGATTACTATCAACACTCTCGAACCTACCATAAATTCCAGATTTACGCCAACAAGGTGCACGTACCTCTGGTTCCTCTGAATGTCTCGACGGCTCCTTGGCCTTTTACTATGTGGGGGATTGATATGATTGTGGAAGTCAAACCAACAACATCCAATGGACACCGCTTCATCCTAGTGGCCATTGCCTATTTTACAAAGTGGGTGGAGGCAGCTTCCTTCACTTCCGTCACCAAGAACGTTGTTGCCTGCTTCATCAAGCAAAATCTCATCTGCCGTTACGGTATCCCGGAAAGGATCATCACTGACAATCGTACAAATCTCAACAACACTATGATTACCGCCTTGTGTGAACAATTCAAGATCCAGCATCACAATTCTTCCCCTTATCGGCCGAAGATGAATGGTGTTGTCGAAGCTGCAAATAAGAACATTAAAAAGATCATACAGAAAATGGCAGTCACATACAAAGACTGGCATGAGATGTTACCGTTTGCTCTCCACCGGTATCGTACCACGGCTCGCACATCAACCGGGGTAACACCCTATTCTCTGGTGTACGGCATGGAAGTTGTCTTGCCTATCGAGGTCCAGATCCCCTCTCTGAGGATTATGAAGGATGCAGGGCTGAACGAAGACGACTGGATCCAGACTCGACTTGATCAACTGAACTTGATTGATGAGAAGAGACTTACTGTTGTTTTCCATGGTCAAATGTATCAAAAGCGGATGATCAAGGCTTTCAACAAGAAGGTCAGGCGCCAAGTGTATCAAGTTGGGGATTTGGTGATCAAACACATCATACTGCCACAAGGTGATCCTAGGGGGAAATGGACTCCTATCTATGAAGGACCATTTGTAATCAAAAACATTTTCTCTGGTGGGGCAATGATCTTGACCACCGTGGATGGTGACGACCTGCCACATCCTGCAAACGTGGACATAGTCAAAAGATAATACGTATAAGAGACTCGCTAGGTTGACATACCTAGGCAAAACAAGGGCATCCCGACGAACTAAAAGGGTTCAGGCAAAAATTAGGGACAAAACAAAAAAATATGTACACCTGGCAAGTTGAAAACCCGAAAGGGCGACTTGGGCAAAAAAGGGGTTTTCCGGTGGACTGAAAACCCGAAAGGGCGGTCCAAGCAAAAGTTAGGGAATTAAAGCGTATGATTATGTCCCGTTGGATCCCCTCACGTACAACCTTTAGCTTCAACTAACAAATTCAATGGTTCTGATCAATTCAATCAGCTTTGGACAAGGCAACAAATAGACAAGACACTCGGAGATGTGAAAGCTATAGCAGAATGGAAACCCCATGGGATTTTTTTTACACATAGCTATCTTTTCTTTATATCAAAAATTTTATTTTTTTACGACAACATTCTCTTACTAGAATGTTTATCTCCCTATACAAAAAAAAATTTACTCAAAGTCAATACAAAGATATCTCTTTGAAAGTGCAAAAACTATCTGTTTTTTCTTTACGCTTGTGTTTTGTTTGCAAAAAACGTCCAATGATTCATTGTTGAACATATGCATTTGAACATAATTACTATTTACAAATAAACAAAATGAAAAAAGGCAAATAATGATGGGTTGAATGGATAGGGAAATACCTCTAGGCTATTCCATAAGAAATCCCCACAGTATGTCGTTTAATCCCCAACGGAACAAAACTCCCGGTTACCACTCCCCGATAGGAGTCGTCAAATTTCTCAGGATTCCCGATTAGAATTTTGCAAGCAGTATACAGCATTTCCCTTACAACAGAGTTTATTTCTCTAAATTGAAATTCATCAACATTTTGACTTCACAACATGAAGACTTACATATCCTCAGCAACAGCCAGGGATTTATTTTCCCCAATCCAACAGCAGTGGATCAAACTAGCTCATATACGCATACATTGCATCCATATATCATAAACATTGATAACACGAATGCATTATACTATGCATTACATACAACATGAACATATTATTTTAGCTTACATTTTACCCTTTTCAGGATAAGGTTAACAACTACCATTAACAAAAATTCCAAATCTTTTGATACAGTTCAGATACGCTCCAGACACGGATGCCATCCTGACACTCATTCAGATTCAGCTTTCAGATACAGTTCAGATACGCTCCAGACACAGATGTCATCCTGATACTCATTCAGATTCAGCTTTCAAATACAATTTAGATACGCTCCAGACACGGATGCCATCCTGATACTCATTCAGATTCAACTCTCAGATACAGTTCAGATACGCTCCAGACACGGATGCCATTCTGATACTCATTCAGATTCAGACTTTAGATACAGTACAGATACGCTCCAGACACAGATGCCATTCTGATTCAACTTTCAAGTGCAGTACAGATACGCTCCAGACACGAATGCCATTCTGATACTTAATCAAAGCCTCTTCCAGATACAATACAGATACGCTCCAAACACGGACGCCATTCTAGTACTCATTCTTTCAGCTTACAAATTACAATTCAACAATCACTCTTGGATGGCATCTGCAAGCCCGTCTCCTACAACTTTCTATCACCTCTCTAAATGGCATCTTTAAGCCCATTCCCTCTACCATCACATTTCCAAGTGCAAATTTCTAGGCACTCTAGTGTCCAATCATCTTCCACCTTCGAGTCATGAATGGCAAAACTCGCCAGTCTAACTCTTCAGGCTTAAGAAGATTGAACAGGGGCAATTGTTGTACCCCAAAATTTTCCCTCTCACTTATCAAGGATTTTCACAAGATCTCCTTTGGATCAAGACTGCACCAGGGTTTGATTAGCTCAAGACACCTTCTCAAGCACTGATGATCAAAATTAGGGTTTGAGTTTTCACAAGGATTTTTGAACTTCCAAGGCCTCATATGAATTTTATGGATCATTGTAGACCCCCGAGATTACTCATGTCAAGTTTCAAGCCTTGGATCACACTTTTGATCAGTCAATTGAATAGTTGACCTAAAAATCAACTATATTGGGGGAAAAGTCAACCATGGCCAATTTACAGTCAAACTTAATAACTTTTGATCCACACCAACATTTTAAACTCATATATAGAATTTGATCAAGTTTGGACCACAATTCCTCAAGAAATTTGATCAAATCATCAAAAGGGCAAAATGGTCAAAATTAAGGTTTTGACTGGGAAAGGGCAATTTCTGGTTTTTGACCTAGCAAATGGTAAATTGAGTTAAGGCATGATCTCAAGAGTCCAATTGCATCACTTTTACCTAATGACATGCTTCAAAACACCACAAGTCCATTGGATTGACAAATGAATTTTTCAGTCAACTGATCAAAAGTCAATTGTATACTGATAAGTCAAACTTTGACTTTTTGGTCAAAATCAAATGCCAAAGATCATAATTCATCATAAAATGTCAAAACATGAAACTTGTTCACCAAGAAATTAAGAATTCAAGATTTTAGTTGAAAAGATGAAATTTCTTAACTTATAAATTTTTCTAAGTATAGAAAATTTCTTATATTTTCATAACTTTAAGCCAAATTTTCACCATGATGCAAAGTGATTCAAAGGAAACTTCCAACATGAAAGTTGTAATCTCCATGAAATATACAACTTTGCTTCACACATTTTCTCCTAAAAATGCTTGGATCTCAAGTTATAATTTTGTGAATACATGCTTGTGATCGGTGGATTTAGAACTGACTATTTAACGCTGGTTCGCGAAATGTCGCGGAAGCAAGAGTCGCCACCGTCTTTTATTTTCTCCAACATGGACAGGACAAAAGCACAGCAAAATTCCTTATGAGAATAGTTCTCGGTTCGGGAGGTAGATTTATGGAAAGGGAAGGTGTTAGCACCCTTTCTATCAGTGGTTACCCACGGGCTCTTAGATACTTGCTCATTTGGTTTTCAAAAGTGTTTTCTTTTCAATTGTGAGTGAGTTTGAAAAAGTTTTCATTTAAAAGTTTCAGATCGACTCTTGTATCAGTCCTCAAGAGTGTTTGAAAAATTGTTTTTGAAAGATTTTTGAAAGTGTCGGTGTGAAAAGAGTTTGATTTGTTTTGAATTAGAGCAAGTATCTACGAGTAATCTACCTACCCTAAGGAATTAGGCTGTGTAAATGTCCTTAAGGTAGTGCCATCCCACCATTGAGAGGTAGGTAGCACCACCGTTGGAGGTGTTCGGGTCAATTCGAGTTTAGGGACAGTGTGGTCACCAGAGCAACAGTAGGACACCTTAGAAGCTACCCTTATGCCATGGGGCATGGACATAAGGACTTACTAAAACGTCCTATACTCGACGACCATGTTTCGAGGGCAAGGCAACAGTGAGGCGTACCCTAAGAGTGGTGTGTGAATTTGTGTATCGTTTTCATGTCAATATTTGTCTTTGATCATGCATTGTGGTGAGCTACGCTTGCTTTTATTTTAGGCCATTCATTCTTTCATGCAATTAGCAGTTTAAAAGTGCTGAAATTAAAGTGCGAAAAATAAAGTCCTACGCTATTACAAGGCGCGGGTCTATACATCGCCAAATTAACAAAGACCCGTTTTTGAATAAAATGCGGAAAGTAAATAAATTCCTAACTACTATTACAAGGCTTGGGCAATTACATAATATTTAAAACGGAAGTAAAGAAGTATAAATGTGCGAAAAAGAAATTAGAATCGGGTGTTCGCGGGCGTTGGACCCATTGAAGATTAAATTGAAATTAAAAGTTAATTAATTATTAAATTAAGAAAAGGCATTATTTTTTATGTTTTTTTGTATTTAATGAAAATAAAGAAAATTAATTAAAATTAGAAGTTAAATAAAACCCTAGTTCTAAGTTATTTTTAATTGTTAAAGAAAAATATTCAAGTTTTAACCTAATTTACACTAGTTAATTAATTACATGTTTATTTACAAAATAATTAATAATTACTAATAATTATAACAAGAAAAAATTATTTATTAAAAAAAAGATAAAAATGCTAAAAAAACCTAATTTCTACCTATTTTAATTATTAAGAAAAACATTTAAATCTTAAAGCTTAATTTAACTAAATTTATGATTTAAAGATTTATTTACAAAAATATTAATGAGTTAAATGTTAATAATAATAAACATGTTTTTGTATTTTTCTGTATTTATTATTGTGAAAATTATTTTGGATTGAATAAAACAAAAAAAACAATTAAAATGAAAAAGAAGGAAAGAAAAGGAAATTAGAAAAAAGAAATACAAACAATGGGGGTATTCAGACCCAATTTGGAGGTATTTAGAAGCAGTTTGGCCCATTGAATCAGGCCCTTTTTGACTTTCCAGTGATCACGTGGGGAGCAGTTGACTAACGCGTATGGTAGGCTGCATGTTCTGGCCTTTGGATTGACCCTCAAGGACACTTGGCTGGCTTAGGCGTGGGGTTGCATGATGAACCCTGGGAGAGGCGCTACACAGAAGCGTGTTATGGAAAAAATTATGAAATATACAAGGGGACCTGGGAATCGAACCCAGGTCCCAGTACCTGCAAGCCAGCGCATCAACCATCCAAGCTATTGAGTCTCTTTGTTATTATTATGGGACATGAGTAATATATGAGAAAACAAACGCTATTGGTAGAAAACAAAAATCACGCGCGAATATTCAAACTATCCAGTCATGCTTTGACACGCCAGCTTCATCTTCTCCATCTGCCTGTAAACAAAAACGAATAGCGGGGGTTTTAAACCCCCACTAACTGCAAAACCTGAAAATAGCGATTAGCACATAGATCAATATAAATTGGGCGCGATGTGTGAGTTAGCTTCGTCTGGATGTCCTGATTCCATTGGCATAGGTTTTAAGGCCTAATTTTTCCACATGTGTAAAGCCCCAAATCTGGAGCTCTGAAACCCTAGCGAATGTCAATGGCAACTTTTGATACAGGCACTGTTAGTTCAATTAAAGGGCACCAATAGCTTCAGAATATTCATATTAATATAAATCAACCATTAAAAAACATGAATCATGCGTGAAAAGTGAAACACGATTATGAAAATTTTGATGAAAAGTATGATGTCGTTCTACCACTTCTGGAGGTTTGGAGATGTGGTTTCGATTGCAAAAGCTTCCTGGATCCCTTGGCAATGTGTTGGAATGCGTTTGGAGCTTTGAATTATGCTCTAGATATCAAAACAGTTTTCAACTTTTTTGTGAAAAATGCACTTTGGTTCTTTGATTCCTGTGCAGCTTCTTTGTCTGTATGCATTAGGTTAGCTTTGCATATGTATGTAGATGGAATTAGGTCAAAAAAACCAGGCCCATAATCCATGCATTGATGTTTTTGATATTTGATTTCCAATCATATAAAATCCAATCTTTTTCATGCCAATTATGCCAAATATGGAATATATTGTCCCTTTTGATTGATGCACGAAATATTTAGGTCATAATGAGTGAATTGGATGCACAAAAAGATTTGGAAAACATGATTTAGTATTTTTCTCATAATTAATTTTAATTAAATGAATTAATAAGATTTAAAAATTCAATTAATTAATTAAAAATAAGAAAATAACTCCCTTTTAGCTTAATGGGTCGTGCATGGCCTTTGGGTAATGATTCATGGAAGAAATTGAGGCCCATTAGCATTTTTGAACCCTTTTATGCAAAGTTGACTTTTCAAAATTCCCAAAAATTTCCCAACTTCTACAAGGCATATCTTGCTCAATTTTTAAGCTTTAATCATGTTCTTGGACATTTTGGAAAGGTCTTGAAGTCCTCTAACCAATTCCTTTGGTCCCATGTCATTTTGATTTACCAATCTCAAGTTATGGTCTTTGACTTAAAGTGCCTTTTTGTTGACTTTTGAAAATGACCTATAATGTTGAAATTGATAACTTTTTGTGAGAGCATTTCTTGGACTTGAAGTGTGAAGATGAGTTGTAGGAAATGTCATTCTCTTCAAAATGAGCTTTGGATGGAATTTTTCTGATAAACCATGTAGAAGTTATGCCCTGGTCAATTTGCAGTTGACTTTTTCAACTGTCCAAAAATGGAAACTTTTGCATCTTGAGACTTTTTGAGCCATGCCTTGAGAATCATGATCAAGAATTGATCAAATGATGTTTGTGGCTTCAAAATAAGATGTTGACCAAAAATTTTGACTTTTGACTGTCAAATGACCATTTTGCCCCTGCAGTTGACTGTGAAGCAATTAGGGTTTTTGACTGTGCCATTTGATGTTGTGAGTCTTGAAACTTGGCGTATGGATGCTTGACAATGCATGTAGGCATGTGGGACTTGTTTGGACCCTTGGAAACTTCAATTTCTTTGCCAGCACCAAAACCCTAATTTTTGACTGTTAGGAGGCAATTGGACTATGCAACCCTTGGGAGATTTTGAAGCATGATCTTAGCAAACCTTGAAGAATATGGGAGGGCAAATTTTGGGGTACAACAGTTGCCCCTGTTCAATCTTCTTAGACCTGAGGGTGTAGATTGGCTGGCGTGCCTTTCGTAATCCGAAGGTGGAAGATGATTGAACACTAGAGTGCCCAGAAATTTGCACTCACATAGTGGAGTGTCAGCAGTGTGATGCGGGGAATGGGCTTACAGATGCCATTTGGAGACTGGTGGATGGGAGAGATGGGCTTATAGATGCCATCGGGAGGTTGTCGATCGCGTAAGAGATTCCTTAGCGAGAACTTGCGTACTTGAGAAAGAAAGTAAATACCTGACCTGTTACAGGAGTTGGCCTTCAAACTCTTTGTGTAGATGCGCCCTGGCTGGATACAGGAATCGAATCTTTAAACTCTTTAGACGTGCCCTGGCGAGATACAGGAATCGAGTCCAGAGAATACAGTCGTCAACAGATACACCCTAGCAGGATACAGGAATCGGATCCTCAAACTCTTCAGACGCACCCTGGCAAGATACAGGAATCGGGTCTGGTAATGTTAGTCGTCAACAGATACACCCTGGCAAGATACAGGAATCGGATCCTCAAACTCTTCAGACGCACCCTGGCAAGATACAGGAATCGAGTCCGGAGAATACAGTCGTCAACAGATACACCCTGGCAGGATACAGGAATCGGATCCTCAAACTCTTCAGATGCACCCTGGCAAGTTACAGGAATCGGGTCTGGTAATGTTAGTCGTCAACAGATACACCCTGGCAAGATACAGGAATCGGATCCTCAAACTCTTCAAACGCACCCTGGCAAGATACAGGAATCGGGTCTGGTAATGTTAGTCGTCAACAGATACACCCTGGCAAGATACAGGAATCGGATCCTCAAGCTCTTCAAACGCACCCTGGCAAGATACAGGAATCGGGTCTGGTACTGTTAGTCGTCAACAGATACACCCTGGCGAGATACAGGAATCGGATCCTCAAACTCTTCAGACGCACCCTGGCAAGATACAGGAATCAGGTCCGGTAATGTTAGTCGTCAACAGATACACCCTGGCAAGATACAGGAATCGAATCCTCAAACTCTTCAGACGCACCCTGGCAAGATACAGGAATCGGGTCTGGTACTATTAGTCGTCAACAGATACACCCTGGCGAGATACAGGAATCGGATCCTCAAACTCTTCAGACGCACCCTGGCAAGATACAGGAATCGGGTCTGGTACTGTTAGTCGTCAACGGATACACCCTGGAAAGATACAGGAATCGGATCCTCAAACTCTTCAGACGCACCCTGGCAAGATATAGGAATCGGGTCTGGTATCAGTCGTCAACAGATACACCCTGGCGAGATACAGGAATCGGATCTTTAGTTGCGACCGTTGATAGTAAGTATCTTTGTATTAACCTTTGTCCTTAAAAGACAAAACGTTAGTTGTATGTGATGTCATGATGTATGACATGTGAGATGTGACAAGTGAGATTGTATGTTCATGATGCGTATGTGCATACTATATGATGTTTATGAATGTATGTTTTTGTCTAGGAAAGTAAATCCTTGACGGGTGCCGGGAAGTCACATCCTGGGCTGATGTTGAAGAATAGTGCTTTGTTGTTTCCGCTGGGGATGATGGTTGCAAGAATACCGGTAGGAGAAGATAACTCCGTTGGGGAATAAACTTGGCGAATGGATTACTCTACGGGGAAAATTACTCTAGCGATCTTGCTGGGGAACAATACTCTATGGGAAGAGAGGTACTCTGTTGAGATGTTGATGATAACTTCGCTGGGGATACCGTTGTTATGTTGGATGTTTTAATAGACTCCGCTGGGGGTAAGAATACTTTGCCGAGGACGATCTTTCCGTGGCTTTTGGCTGAGGATAACCCAGTTATATCCTGGTAGGGAAATAACCTTTGAATAAAGCCGGGAGACACGTTCGTGCTCTGCAGGGGGGGAAGCTTCCAGAACCTACTGGGGATAAGCTTCCTGCTGGGGAGATGATTCAGCTTTCCTGGGGAAATCTTCAGACTGGACTCTCCTGGGGAAATCTTGAACTGTATTGGGGAAGTGACTCCACTGAATGTCTGGTATACCGTCGGGGAACAATCTTAGACCAAGACTGCCGGGGATGCTTGTTAGGAATGTTCGTATATTGCGCTGGGGAATGTTCAGATCTGCTGGAGGATACCCAACTTCCTTAAGGCTGACAGGATAACTCTGCTTGGGGAGAGTGTATTGACTTGCTGGCTCACTCTCTGGGGAGTTAAGATATCTTGGTTATGTTCTTCAGCTGAACTTGCCTTGGTACCTTGGTGGACAGAGCAATTAGATCGCTTAGACAACTCATTATTGCCCCTGTTTCTGATGTTACCTGTAATTAATCCTTTGTTTCGTATGCAAATATTTATGAGTTAGCAATTATTGTCAAATGCATATATCACAAATTGAACCTTGGACGTTCTTCGCAAAACAAAACAGAAAAGGAAAAACAATTGGCAATTTTAGCTGAAAAGTGAATTTATATTGATTTTTGAATTTGCCTGTAAATAGGCGTTTTTGTATAAGAGGCTGACGTCATAGTAGGAGAACGCCGTTGAATAAAAGAGTTTATACAATTTTGTGAAAAAGGGAAAACAAAACAGCTGTGTGGAAAGAATAATCCCACTGGGTTCCAACTCTGCTATCGCCTTTATATCTTCGAGCGTCTCATCACTTTGCTGCTCAGTTGACGATGAAGCTGATTGATCGATTCCGTTTGAACTTGATATTGATACCGGATTCTGGATGTAAAGTGATCCAATGAGACATAGTATTACGCTTTATCCCTAACTTTTGCCTGGACCGCCCTTTCGGGTTTTCAGTCCACCGGGATACCCATTTTTGCCCAAGCCGCCTTTTCAGGTTTTCGACTTGCCGGGTGTACAGATTTTTTTCATTTCATCCCTCATTTTGCCCGAACCCTTTTGGTTCGCCGGGAAGCCCTAATTTCTGCCTAGGTATGTCAACCTAGCGGGTCTTTTATCATGCGTAGTATCTTTTTACTATGTCTGCATTGGCGGGGTGAGGAAGGTCGTCACCATCCATGGTAGTTAGAATCATGGCTCCTCCTGAGAACACATGTTTAACCACAAATGGCCCTTCGTAGGTAGGGGTCCATTTTCCCCTTGGATCACTCTGAGGAAGGATGATGCGTTTGATTACCAGATCCCCAACTTGATACTCTTGTGGTCTGACTTTCTTGTTAAATGCCCTGATCATCCGTTTTTGGTACGTTTGACCATGACATATAGCAGCGAGTCTCTTTTCGTCAATTAGGTTCAATTGATCAAGTCGTGTTTGGATCCAATCATCTTCGCTCAGATCTGCATCCTTCATTATCCGGAGAGAGGGTATCTGCACTTCGATCGGCAAGACTGCCTCCATGCCGTAGACCAAGGAAAAAGGAGTTGCCCCGGTTGACGTTCTTGCTGAGGTGCGGTACCCATGAAGAGCGAACGGTAACATCTCGTGCCAATCTTTATAGGTCACTGTCATCTTCCGCACAATCTTTTTGATATTCTTATTCGCTGCTTCTACAGCCCCATTCATCTTCGGCCGGTAGGGAGAAGAGTTGTGGTGTTGTATCTTGAATTGCTCGCAGAGCTCAGTGATCATCTTGTTGTTAAGATTGGTACCGTTGTCTGTAATGATACTTTCTGGGACGCTGTACCGACAGATCAGGTTATGCCGAATGAACCGTGCCACGACATTCTTGGTTACAGTGGCATATGAAGCTGCTTCAACCCACTTTGTAAAGTAATCAATCGCTACCAGGATGAAGCGATGCCCGTTGGATGCCATAGGTTTAATCTCGCCGATCATATCTATGCCCCACATTGTGAACGGCCAAGGTGCTGTCAAGACATTCAGGGGAACCGGAGGAACGTGCACCTTATCTGCATAAATCTGGCATTTATGACATTTCCGAGAATGTTGGTAACAGTCAGCTTCCATTGTGGACCAGAAATATCCTGCCCGAAGGATCTTCTTTGCCATGGTGTGTCCACTGGAATGTGTTCCGAAGGTACCTTCATGTAGCTCTGCCATGATCCTTTCTGCTTCAGTCTTATCCACACAACGCAGTAAGGTCGAATCATGGTTTCGCTTGTACAGGATGTCGTTGCTGAGGAAGAACTTTGCTGCGAACCTTCTCAGAAACTTCTTGTCGTTGACAGATGCACCTTCAGGGTATTCCTGAGATTCCAAGTATCTCTTCACCTCATGGTACCAAGGTTTTTCAGTTACTACCTCAGCCTCAAGATCACAACAGTATGCCGGTTCGTCCAGTTTCCAGATGATGATCCGGGGAGCCTCATTGTCCCATTTGACTTTGAACATGGAAGACATCGTAGCTAACGCGTCCGCCAACTGATTCTCCTCTCTTGGGAAATGTTCAAAAGTTATCTCTGTGAAATGGGGGATCAATGTCAACACACAATCTCTGTAAGGAATAAGATTCGGATGTTTCGTATCCCACTCGCCTTTGATCTGATTGATCACGAGAGCCGAATCTCCGAAGACACTCAGAAACTTGATCCTTAAGTCAATCGCAGCTTGAAGACCCATGATGCATGCCTCATACTCTGCCATGTTGTTGGTGCAGTTGAAACATAGTCGGGCAGTAAGTGGAGTATGAGTGCCTTGAGGGGATATGATCATAGCGCCGATACCGTTACCCAAAGCGTTGGAGGCTCCGTCAAAGTGCATAGACCATCGGGATCCTTCCTCAGGTCCTTCATCCGATCCAGGTACTTCATAATCAGTCACTATCATGATGCTCTCGTCGGGAAATTCAAAGTTCATTGACTAGTAGTCGTCTACTGCCTGGTGTGCCAAGTGGTCTGCCAATACACTTCCTTTGATAGCTTTCTGAGTCGTCTACTGGATGTCGTATTCTGTCAAGATCATTTGCCATCTTGCTATTCTCCCAGACAGAGCAGGCTTTTCAAATATGTACTTTATCGGATCCATCTTTGAAATCAACAAGGTAGTGTGAGTCAGCATATACTGTCTCAGCCGGCGAGCAGCCCATACCAAAGTGCAGCAAGTTTTCTCGAGCAGTGAGTATCGGGTCTCACAGTCGGTAAACTTTTTGCTAAGGTAATAAATGGCGTGCTCTTTTCGGCCAGACTCGTCATGCTGCCCCAGCACACACCCCATTGAGTTGTCAAGTACTGTCAAGTATAGTATCAGAGGTCTCCCTTCAACCGGTGGCATAAGAATGGGTGGTTCTTGGAGATACTCTTTGATTCTGTCAAAAGCGGCCTGACATTCATCATTCCAACGTACTACCTGATCTTTCTTCAGCAGCTTGAAGATTGGTTCACAGGTAGCAGTTAGGTGCGAGATGAATCGGGCAATGTAATTCAGACGTCCTAGAAAGCCTCTGACCTCTTTCTCTGTCTTAGGAACTGGCATCTCTTGAATGGCTTTAACTTTGGCAGGGTCCACTTGAATACCCTTGTCACTTACGACGAAGCCTAGCAACTTTCCAGATCTTACCCCGAAGGTGCACTTGTTCGGGTTCAACCTCGGCATGTACAGTTTCAAACGGTCAAACAGCTTTTGTAGATGGTCAAGGTGTTCCTCCTCAGTTTGGGACCTTGCAATCATATCATCGACGTACACTTCTATCTCATGATGGATCATGTCATGAAATAAAGCAACCATGGCACGTTGGTAGGTTGCCCCAGCATTTTTCAACCCAAATGGCATGACCTTGTAGCAAAAGGTGCCCCACTGAGTAACAAAGGTAGTCTTTTCCATATCTTCAGGAGCCATCTTGATCTGATTATACCCTGAAAAACCATCCATGAAGGAGAATACCTTGTGCTGAGCAGTATTGTCAACAAGAACGTCGATGTGAGGTAGAGGGAAATCATCCTTAGGGCTGGCCCTGTTCAAATCCCTGTAATCGACACACATTCTGACCTTACCATCTTTCTTTGGTACCGGCACCACATTGGCAACCCACTGAGGGTAAGAAGTCACTGCAAGAAACCCGGCATCGAATTGCTTCATAACCTCAGCTTTGATCTTCTTGGACATCTCTGGACGCATACGGCGGACCTTTTGCTTAACCGGAGGACAGTCTTCCTTGGTAGGCAAGTGATGGACCACAATGTCGGTATCCAACCCAGGCATGTCTTCGTAAGACCAGGCAAAGATCTCCACATAATCATGCAACATCTGAATCAACCGTTGCTTCACGCTGAGCTCCAAATTGGCACCAATCTTAACTTCCTTTCTGTCTGTCTCAGTTCCCAGATTTATCATTTCCACTGGCTCTTCATGTGGTTGAATTGCCCTCTCTTCCTAGAGTAACAGTCTTGCAAGCTCACCAGGCACTTCGCAATCATCTTCACCTTCGTCTTCGGCTAAGTTGATCGGATTTTCAAAGTCATAACTGGCAGTAGCAGGGTCGTTACCAGTGAGATCCAGAGTGGATTGAAACCTGTATAGGTGAGTGTGTGTAAATATAGCTGTTTTGCAATATATAAAGAAAGAAAGAAAAGGAGCACAATATTTGCAATGCGAAAAACGTCCAATGTCTTTATTCATGATATATGGAAATGACAAGTAATAAGCCCTTACAAATGAAGCCACGGTGCCCCGGGTAAGACACCGGGCCATAAAGTTTCAGTTTATTGTTCATTACAAATAAAGAAACAAAGGAATTCATTAATGCGTAACAAAAGTAACAGGTATGTTGTCTTTTGCAGTCCAATTGCTATGTCCACTGTCGGTCGTCAGATAAATCCAGCTGTTGAATTCAGATTCTTCCACTTTGTCATCATCCTTGATAGCATTCACTCCATGGTCAGGCAGGGGAGCTGTCACTACATTGGGTTTCTCAGGTGCCTCAAACTGTACCTCCTTAGCATCAATAAGGTCTTGCACCTTATTTCTCAGGGCCCAGCAATCATCAGTAGAATGCCCCAGGCTATCGGAGTGATAAGCACAGTGGGCATTTGGATTATACTTAGGAGATGCAGTATTCACAACCTTCGGAGCCTCTCTGACGGTCACCAAGTTGGTCGATAGTAGTTGCGGCAAAATTTGTGACAAGGTCATACTCAGCCGAGTGAATTCTCTTATGGGTCTCTCACCCCTTGGTTGGTTAGGTTGCCGAGGAGCGGCAGCAGGCTTAGCAATTACCACCGTGTTGACAGTTTGGCGGCGCTCTGGTTTGTCTTGCCTCCTAGGCCCATACACAGCACTGGCTTCCTTCTTAAAAGGTTTCTTCTTAGAACTTGAAGACGCACCTTTCTGAATCTTTCCTGACTTCATGCCAGCCTCTATCCTTTCCCCAGTTAGAATGAGATCTGTGAACCCTGCAGATGAATTGCCAATGAGATGATTGAAGAATGGCCCAGATAGGGTCCCCAAGAACATATCTACCAATTCACGGTCAGTTAATGGTGGCTGCACCCTGCCAGCCAGGTCCCTCCACTTCTGCGCATACCCTTTAAAACCTTCTCACGATCCTAGCGACATACCCTGGAGTTGGGTACGTGTAGGAGCGAGGTCGGCATTATATTGATACTGCTTGTAAAAAGCAGTAGCCAACTCCTCCCAGTTACGAACCTTGGTTCCATCCAGCTGATAGAACCATTCGAGATGAGTCCCTGAAAGACTCTCCTGGAAGAAGTGGATCCACAAGTTCTTGTCCACTGTATACGGCTGAATCTTCCGCACATAAGATCTGAGGTGTAGCTTAGGGCAGGACGCCCCGTCATACTTTGCGAAAGATGGTGCTTTAAACTTGTGCGGGATGATCACACCAGAAGATAAACCCAAGTCTCTGAAATCCAAACCAGGCACTTGTTGAATTTCCATGGCGTTCAGACGGTCTTCCAACTGCTTGTATCTGTCTTCAGCTGGAGGGTATTGTTCCTCATTAAAATCAGTCTCGTTGTCAGAGACCACCGGACTTGGAGCCATTCCCCCCTGGGGACTGCCTTTGCCTACAGAAGAACCAGCTTCCTCATTCTGCAGTGTATTACCAAACCTCTGGCCCGTGTTGAATAGAACAGTTCTCTTCTTCTTCTTCTTGACCAGCAGAGCCTTCAGCTCCTCTTGACCTTGGGCCAAACCCATGATCAGCTCTTGGAATTGTGCGTTCTGAGCCTGAAGGGCCTTGATAGACTGCTCGGTAGATGATTCAGGGTTCATGATGCTGAAATAAACAGCGAAGAACAGTAAGCAACCTGAAAAGAAGAGTACATGCTATGCACATGATGCATGATATATGTTTATGCAATGCATTCAAGGGTTCGAAAGTTCAAATTTGTTGTAGACAAAAAGGAACACACATTATCATTAAGAAAATAATTGTTTGGTACATCAAAGCCTCATGGGAAAACATTACAAAGCAAATCAATCCCAAAAGACACTACGCATCCTCTTTGGAGCAATGTAGGTGTTGAGATTCCTTTCCTCGTGCAGTAGGCGGGTGAGCTTCAAGACCTTCTTTTCACTAGCATGTAGACTGGTCTCAAGAGAATTCCGTTCTTCCTTAAGCTGGATCCAGCTCTTCTGCATCTCTTCCCAGGACGTAGGCATATCAGGATGTTGAATGGTGTAGGACACTTCTCCTTCCAAAACTGGCTCTTTGATCACAGGGAGAACATGAGGATATGGCATCACTAACTTCTGGGAGCGGGCTCGTACCCACTTGAGATAGGGCTCCAACGGGATGGAATTCCTGTGCCCCAGGGTCTTGCTGTCTATCCTACTTGGCATCCTCCAAGCTCTGATAAATCTCTGGCGAAGTCCTTGTGCATCATTGTCGAAGTCAAAAACTATGTCAAGAATTAACATGTTATGAGGGCCGTCCCTCCGAGCATAACCAAACTGTCTCTAAGCCAGGCACGGGTTGTAAGTAATACCTCCTCTGATTCCAAGTAAAGGAACATTAGGGTACTCCCCGCAACGATCAATGATAGTGACATCCTCTCTGGACCGAGAGCACCAATGTATATCAGCATGTGTAAGAGTCATCAATCGTTATGACCGTCTCAAACCCCGCTTATTCTTCAAGACTGATTGTGGAAGGTGCGAAATAAACCACCTTCCCAGGAGAGGAGTGCAGCACATAAGAACACCTCTTTTTCTCATGGTTCGAGTGTAACATGAGTGAAGGATGTCCCCAAGCAATGTAGGTATAGGATTCCTGGACATGAAGATCTGGACAGCACTGATATCTATAAGCTGATCGGGATTTGGGAACAAAACCAATCCATAGACAAGGAGGGCCACAACTTCTTCAAAAGCTTGCAGGTCAAGGGAGTTCCAACATTCTTGGGCCTTCTCAAACAGAAACCTGGCTAAGAACCCTTTGATACCACTTCTGACTTCCCAATGTCCCTTGAGGTCAGATGGTTGTAGGCGTAGTGCTTTAGCAATCTCTTCAAGTTTGGGTTCCTTTTCCGTACCGTTGTAGGGTAGTTAATCAAGGAAAGGGATCTTCAGAAGCCGGGAAAACTCTTCCAATGTAGGCACCAGTTGATAATCTAGGAAAGTAAAACTGTGGTGCAGAGGGTCAAAGAACTGGAAGAGAACCTTTATCATATCTTCCTCAATGTTGGTGTTGACCAAGCTGATGAGTCTTCCATGCCTCTCACTGAAAGAAGAGCTCTCAGGAATCCTGGATATAAGCTCCTTAAGCTGAGGAGGGATCCTTACAAGGCTGGTATGAATTGTCTTTCTGCGAACAGTTTCCATGTCCTACAAAACAAGAACAAAGATGAAGATTCGAACCCCTGAAATGGTTAGTCAATGCATATGATGTTGTATGATGTCATGATGCTATGATTAAACACACCACAAATATTCACGAGAAGCAAACATGGTAAGGCACACAAGTCACACCACAGCCCTTAGAGTTTAGGCCAGCAGGGGGTCTGGGTATTACCCTCTTGAAGTTGGTGGGCTCAACCTGTCCTATCAGAAGTAACCGGGTTCTAAGGGTCCCAATATCACTGGATTGCTTTCATTGTTCATCGTTTTGATTTAGCCACTGAACTGGCGACCGAAATATTCCAAGAAAACAACCCTCAATTGAGTGTAGTATCGAGTATCAACCAACCTCGGACTGCACCAAAGTCAGTTATCTCACTACCCTAAAGAGGCCAAGATGGTTTAATTAAGGTTCCTAAGGTCAGTTGATGCTTCACGACACCACGCGGAGGCCCCGTACTCTCCTTGACTGAACTCAAGGGTTACCGGTACACACCAAAGTGCCACATCAATGTAGCAGACTACTTCAACCATGTCGGTATACCCCGCACAGTTCCCTCACAGCCTTGTCGCTACTTTCTAAGAAGGTATCCCCAGATTCGGGTTAGGATCTATAGAACTCCCAAGACAGTCCCACAATAATAAAGCAAACAAGCACAACAATTGAAAACACAAGTGATCTTAGTCCTAAGGTACACCTCACTTTAAAATAATTCCCCAGCAGAGTCGCCAGTTCTGTGATCGGTGGATTTAGAACTGACTGTTTAACGCTGGTTTGCGAAATGTCGCGGAAGCAAGAGTCGCCACCGTCTTTTATTTTCTCCAACATGGACAGGACAAAAGCACAGCAAAATTCCTTATGAGAATAGTTCTCGGTTCGGGAGGTAGATTTATAGAAAGGGAAGGTGTTAGCACCCTTTCTATCCGTGGTTATCCATGGGCTCTTAGATACTTGCTCATTTGGTTTTCAAAAGTGTTTGCTTTTCAATTGTGAGTGAGTTTGAAAAAGTTTTCGTTTAAAAGTTTCAGATCGACTCTTGTATCAGTCCTCAAGAGTGTTTAAAAAATTGTTTTTGAAAGCTTTTTGAAAGTGTCGGTGTGAAAAGAGTTTGATTTGTTTTGAATTAGAGCAAGTATCTACGAGTCATCTACCTACCCTAAGGAATTAGGCTGTGTAAATGTCCTTAAGGTAGTGCCATCCCACCATTGAGAGGTAGGTAGCACCACCGTTGGAGGTGTTCGGGTCAATTCGAGTTTAGGGACAGTGTGGTCACCAGAGCAACAGTAGGACACCTTAGAAGCTACCCTTATGCCATGGGGCATGGACATAAGGACTTACTAAAACGTCCTATACTCGACGACCATGTTTCGAGGGCAAGGCAACAGTGAGGCGTACCCTAAGAGTGGTGTGTGAATTTGTGTATCGTTTTCATGTCAATATTTGTCTTTGATCATGCATTGTGGTGAGCTACGCTTGCTTTTATTTTAGGCCATTCATTCTTTCATGCAATTAGCAGTTTAAAAGTGCTGAAATTAAAGTGCGAAAAATAAAGTCCTACGCTATTACAAGGCGCGGGTCTATACATCGCCAAATTAACAAAGACCCGTTTTTGAATAAAATGCGGAAAGTAAATAAATTCCTAACTACTATTACAAGGCTTGGGCAATTACATAATATTTAAAACGGAAGTAAAGAAGTATAAATGTGCGAAAAAGAAATTAGAATCGGGTGTTCGCGGGCGTTGGACCCATTGAAGATTAAATTGAAATTAAAAGTTAATTAATTATTAAATTAAGAAAAGGCATTATTTTTTATGTTTTTTTGTATTTAATGAAAATAAAGAAAATTAATTAAAATTAGAAGTTAAATAAAACCCTAGTTCTAAGTTATTTTTAATTGTTAAAGAAAAATATTCAAGTTTTAACCTAATTTACACTAGTTAATTAATTACATGTTTATTTACAAAATAATTAATAATTACTAATAATTATAACAAGAAAAAATTATTTATTAAAAAAAAGATAAAAATGCTAAAAAAACCTAATTTCTACCTATTTTAATTATTAAGAAAAACATTTAAATCTTAAAGCTTAATTTAACTAAATTTATGATTTAAAGATTTATTTACAAAAATATTAATGAGTTAAATGTTAATAATAATAAACATGTTTTTGTATTTTTCTGTATTTATTATTGCGAAAATTATTTTGGATTGAATAAAACAAAAAAAAACAATTAAAATAAAAAAGAAGGAAAGAAAAGGAAATTAGAAAAAAGAAATACAAACAATGGGGGTATTCAAACACAATTTGGAGGTATTTAGAAGCAGTTTGGCCCATTGAATCAGGCCCTTTTTGACTTTCCAGTGATCACGTGGGGAGCAGTTGACTAACGCGTATGGTAGGCTGCATGTTCTGGCCTTTGGATTGGCCCTCAGGGACACTTGGCTGGCTTGGGCGTGGGGTTACATGATGAACCCTGGGAGAGGCGCTACACAGAAGCGTGTTATGGAAAAAATTATGAAATATACAAGGGGACCTGGGAATCGAACCCAGGTCCCAGTACCTGCAAGCCAGCACATCAACCATCCAAGCTATTGAGTCTCTTTGTTATTATTATGGGACATGAGTAATATATGAGAAAACAAACGCTATTGGTAGAAAACAAAAATCACACGCGAATATTCAAACTATCCAGTCATGCTTTGACACGCCAGCTTCATCTTCTCCATCTGCCTGTAAACAAAAACGAATAGTGGGGGTTTAAACCCCCACTAACTGCAAAACCTGAAAATAGCGATTAGCACATAGATCAATATAAATTGGGCGCGATGTGTGAGTTAGCTTCGTCTGGATGTCCTGATTCCATTGGCATAGGTTTTAAGGCATAATTTTTCCACATGTGTAAAGCCCCAAATCTGGAGCTCTGAAACCCTAGCGAATGTCAATGGCAACTTTTGATACAGGCACTGTTAGTTCAATTAAAGGGCACCAATAGCTTCAGAATATTCATATTAATATAAATCAACCATTAAAAAACATGAATCATGCGTGAAAAGTGAAACACGATTATGAAAATTTTGATGAAAAGTATGATGTCGTTCTACCACTTCTGGAGGTCTGGAGATGTGGTTTCGATTGCAAAAGCTTCCTGGATCCCTTGGCAATGTGTTGGAATGCGTTTGGAGCTTTGAATTATGCTCTAGATATCAAAACAGTTTTCAACTTTTTTGTGAAAAATGCACTTTGGTTCTTTGATTCCTGTGCAGCTTCTCTGTCTGTATGCATTAGGTTAGCTTTGCATATGTATGTAGATGGAATTAGGTCAAGAAAACCAGGCCCATAATCCATGCATTGATGTTTTTGATATTTGATTTCCAATCATATAAAATCCAATCTTTTTCATGCCAATTATGCCAAATATGGAAGATATTGTCCCTTTTGATTGATGCACAAAATATTTAGGTCATAATGAGTGAATTGGCTGCACAAAAAGATTCGGAAAACATGATTTAGTATTTTTCTCATAATTAATTTTAATTAAATGAATTAATAAGATTTAAAAATTCAATTAATTAATTAAAAATAAGAAAATAACTCCATTTTAGCTTAATGGGTCGTGCATGGCCTTTGGGTAATGATTCATGGAAGAAATTGAGGCCCATTAGCATTTTTGAACCCTTTTATGCAAAGTTGACTTTTCAAAATTCCCAAAAATTTTCCAACTTCTACAAGGCATATCTTGCTCAATTTTTAAGCTTTGATCATGTTCTTGGACATTTTGGAAAGGTCTTGAAGTGTTCTAACCAATGCCTTTGGTCCCATGTCATTTTGATTTACCAATCTCAAGTTATGGTCTTTGACTTAAAGTGCCTTTTTGTTGACTTTTGAAAATGACCTATAATGTTGAAATTGATAACTTTTTGTGAGAGCATTTCTTGGACTTGAAGTGTGAAGATGAGTTGTAGGAAATTTCATTCTCTTCAAAATGAGCTTTGGATGGAATTTTTATGATAAACCATGTAGAAGTTATGCCCTGGTCAATTTGCAGTTGACTTTTTCAACTGTCCAAAAATGGAAACTTTTGCATCTTGAGACTTTTTGAGCCATGCCTTGAGAATCATGATCAAGAATTGATCAAATGATGTTTGTGGCTTCAAAATAAGATGTTGACCAAAAATTTTGACTTTTGACTATCAAATGACCATTTTGCCCCTGTAGTTGACTGTGAAGCAATTAGGGTTTTTGACTGTGCCATTTGATGTTGTGAGTCTTGAAACTTGGCATATGGATGCTTGACAATGCATGTAGGCATGTGGGACTTGTTTGGACCCTTGGAAACTTCAATTTCTTTGCCAGCACCAAAACCCTAATTTTTGACTGTTAGGAGGCAATTGGACTGTGTAACCCTTGGGAGATTTTGAAGCATGATCGTAGCAAACCTTGAAGAATATGGGAGGGAAAATTTTGGGGTACAACAATGCTCATGAACTAAAAATAACTTAGTGAAATTTTGCCCTAGTTAGGCAGATTTTTGACCTAACTTCATGGCAATTTTTAACATAGTTCCAAGGGGAATCTTCAAAAGCAATTCAAAGATTAGTTGTAGAGAACATTGCAAGCTTTCCAAAATGTCCAAGAACTCCTTGAGATCATTCTTGAGCAGGGAGAATCAAAGAGATGAAATTAGGGTTTTGTCACTTGAATTTAGGGTATTTTCATGATGAACACAAATGCAAATCCATGCTAGGCTGCATAATATTTGCTTTGCAGGCCTCAAAATTGTATTTCACTCCATAATTAAATGTTTTCACAGCTGTTGGAAGCTTTAATCCAAGCATTTAATGCATTGTACAAACTTAATTCCATTTTTGGGAGAAAGGCAACATTGCCATTTTAGAAAAGCAAGCTTTATGCAAAGTCAGCTTTCATTGAGCCTTGCATTGGTTCTTTCTGCAAAAACACACTCCACACAATCAAAACAAGTGTGCTTAAAGGTCTCATTCCCCCTACAAGCTTTGTACTTCATCTTGAAACCGTGCTTGCTAGCTTTACTTCAAAAACAAGTAACCAAGCAAAACATGTGAGTTTTTGAAATCTGAGTTGATACAAGTCTCAAAACCTTTTGCTTATAAGTAGATACACTATTGGCAAGTTGACACACGAATGTTATTACCCTGAAACTACCTCAAACATTCCAAAACCAAAAACCTGTCCAAAAATACCATTAACACACAGTTTGGAACCAAAACTCATGATCTTCATTTCCACTCGTGCGTTTTGAAAACTAATCACTCAAATACCTTCTATACATCATACTAAAACAATCCAAGCCCCTGTGTCCTCACTGTAACTCCTATATCACTATCCACCATTTTCAAAAACCAAGCTTGCAGGTTGACTTGAGTAGAGAGATTCAGGGACATTCAAGGCCAAGTAAGAGTTGGGATACATTCAAGGAGGTCCAGGAAAGCTAAACAGATCATCAGGCCATCTCAAAAGTTGCTCAAACTCCATTCATGACTCCAGCTGCAAGAGGTGAAAACTCAAACTTCTATATCTTCATACAAGCATCATTTGATCCTGATTTGTGAAAACAAAATGTAGATATCCTTGCTCTAAAGTTAACCATGTTCATAGTTTTCATTTATATTAACTGTGTATAGAAAATTTTGAATTTGAAATTTCTAAAAAAATTAGGTTTCAAATTAAGGCCAGCAAAATTAGTTTTTATCTTTGACATTTAGTTTACATAAGTTAGATGTTTGAATTCGTGGGAAGAAACACTATAACTTTCATGTTTGGAGTTTCCATTTTTGTGGAGAAATGAGAAAGATACAGGTGGTCCGACCATGGCTCAAGGTTGAAGATGAAGTTGCCTTCAGGAAGAAATTTTCCTTATATATTTATGGTTTTGCTTATATAAACGGATGTACAGCCACCCCAGTGGTAAAGCGCGCGCCTGTTCACCCTATGGTCCTGGATTCAAGCCCCAGCAAGACCATTTTGCTTTTTTCACATTTTTAACATTTCTGGTTTTTTTTGTTTGGAGACGCTGGGTCCTTTGGGCCTGGCATTCCTTTTTTGTTTTTGCTAGCATACACCCTGCTTGCTTATGACACCACCCTGGCCCGTTTATTTTTATTTATTTCTTTATTTCTTTTTTCCTTTAAATACATTTTCTAAAATACAAAAAAAAAATCATAAAATGTATAAAAAAATGTAGATTTATATTTTGACATATTTTAATTATTTTTCCACATAAAAATTATTTTTATTTATCACACTTTATTTACTTTTATTAATTTCCTTGTAAATATTAATTAAAACTAAAATATTATTTATTTTTATACTAATGAAAATATATTTTTAATATCAAAAAGACCAAAGAATATTTTATAACACCATATTATTTTCAAGACAGAAAAATATAAAAAAATATAAAAAATATATGTTTTATAAACTTCATTTCTTTTTAAGTAGAATTAGGGTTTTATTCAAGAATCTTTTTCTTAAAGATATTAAAATTGACTAATTATTTTCTTTATCAAATTAGGTTAAAATCAAGACCCATTTTCTTAAGAAACCAAAAAAAACAAAATCTTTTTCTTTGCATTTACATTTCTTGCATATTTAATTCATCTTGCATATTATTTGTTTCAATTATTTGTACAGTAATTCAATTTGGTTGTAATAGATTAATTAGGTTTATATTATTGCAATCCCCATTCATAAATTGTATACCCCCTCCCCCAAATATTCTAATAGCATAGTAACTTTAAATTACACAATTTATCGCTTTTACATAACATGCTAGTAATTAGGGTTTGTATGGAAAGATAAAAGCAATCAAAATAGAAAACCCTAATTCAAGACAAAAACAAGCATGAAAATAACACACTTGCACACAAGCACCCCTAGGGTTATCCCACTTGGTTGCCTTACAAAAATGGTCATATTACGCACGTAAGGTATCTTAGCAAAAACAAACAAATACAATATCATAGTCCCTCGATGACGATATTCAAAGTTTCCTTACAAAATGATCTTAGTCCCTCAAATAGAATGCTAAGATACCTTGCAATATTGCTAATCATGGTTATACGATGACCCACGCCCGTCCCGTTTACATCCAAAGATAGGGTTGCTTACCAAATCAATGGTAAGACAACAATGTCAAAGGAAAAGAAAATGAACAAGAAAGACATTTGAGTAGGTAGATTGCTCCTAATTACTTGCTCCATTTCAAAACAAACATCCTTGCTATTTTCAAAACAATCACGCACAATTTCAAAACATCGTACAAAATTGAAAACATTTTCAAAAGATTAACATCTTTGTATACATTCTTACAAATGAGAATCATTACAAAGATTGCCCAAACAATGGCCTCTTTACAAAATACTTTCAAAATCCACACAAAGCACATTTTTTCAAACAAGAGCAAGTGATCTAGCAAGTAACTAAGAGCCCATGGAAAACCATGGATAAAAAGGGTGCTAATACCTTACCTTTTTATAATCTACCCCCCGAACTCAAGAAATAATCTCAAAGGTATTTCCTGTGCTTTTTCACCTTTCCTTTTTGGATAAAAGAAAAAGTCAGTGGCGACTCTTGCTAAACCGCAACATTTGCGATCAAACACAAAACCTCAAGTCAGTTCTCCAACCGCATCACACCTGAGACCTCCCGGAAGGAGATGGAGGAAATTCTAAAAATCATAAAAAGAATCGACTACGATGTAGTTGAACAACTGGGGCAAACTCCCTCTAAAATTTCCATGTTGGCATTATTACTATGTTCCGAGGCGCATGCAAAAGCCTTGGTAAAATTCCTGAAAACTGCCCATGTACCCCAAGAGACATATGTCGATCAGTCTCAAGACTGCGTAGCCAGCTTGACTGCAGATAATGGTCTAGGTTTTTCAGAGGCTGATTTAACACCAAGAGGAAGGAAGCATAATGAGGCATTGCATGTCTCAGTTGAATGTAGGGGCACGGTGTTGGCTCATGTGTTAGTTGATACTGGTTCATCCCTGAATGTATTGCCTAAAAAATCTCTTGATAGGCTTCACTGTGAGGGATTGACATTGAAGCCAAGTTACATAGTAGTAAGGTCTTTTGACGGCTCGAAAAGGATGGTACATGGGGAAGTGGATATCCCCATAAAGGTTAGAACCCAAACATTTGATTCAACTTTTTATGTAATGGATATCGGTCCCTTATATTCCTGCTTGCTAGGCCGACCATGGATTCACAATGCTGGCGTTGTCACTTCTACGTTGCACCAAGTGCTGAAATATCTGATTCAAGGGAAGATTATCACCGTTCATGGAGAAGAAGAGTATATGATCAGCCATCTCAATTCCTTCAGATATGTGGAATTAGATGGTGAATTTGTTGAAACACCATTCCAACACTTTGAAGAGGTCCCGAAAGATGTCGTAATAACCAAGGTTGTTCCCAAGATCACAAGGCCTCCACTCTGAATGTCATCTCTGAAGGATGCCAAAGCAGTGGTAGAAGAAGGTGGGTGCACTATTTGGGGACAACTCCCAGATATCCCATATAAGTCTGATAAGTTTGGCCTGGGTTTCATTTCAGGTGCCCAGAAGGTTGTGCGCCACGCTCGTGCCGGGGGACCACCCCTGAAGATCAGCAACCGCAAGGTCAATGCCATAGAAGATGATGAAGATAGTTGTGACTTGGAGGACTGGATATTCCCAACTGTCAGTGGAGGAATCAGCAACTGGAAGGCTAGAGATTTTGTCCCGATCAATTTTATCCCACAATAATTTGTCTTTACATTTTGTTGGATCTGTAATATTAAAACAATTTGCACTCTTAAAACCTTGTGTCTTACCCGAGGCACAATGGTCCATTTGTAAGGGTTATTATCTCATTTTTATATAACATCAATGAATCATGGGCGTTTTCGCATACAAAATTTTGTGCTCATTTTTTTCTTTTTACATTTTCATTTCTTTCAAATATAGTTATACCCTTACACACACTCACACTCACAATACATGTATACCATCATTCAGGATCCCATGGGTAACGATACTGCTATGGCCTTTTGTGACTCTGAGAATCTAATCTACCAAGTCGAAGACGAAGGTGAGGAAGATTGTGAAGTACCAGGGGAACTTGCCACACTACTACAACAAGAAGAGAGAACTATTCAGCCTCATGAGGAACATGTGGATACAATCAACCTAGGTACCGAAGAAGAAGAAAAAGAGGTCAAGATGGGTGCCAATCTGGAACCCGGTGTCAAGGAGCGTCTGATTCAGTTGTTACACGATTATGTTTAAGTCTTTGCCTGGTCATATGAAGACATGTCAGGACTTGATGCAGACATTATGGTACATCGTATGCCTACAAGAGAGGATTGTCCGCCAGTAAAGTAAAAGGTTCACCGCATGAGGCCTGATATGTCAGAAAAGATTAAAGTAGAAGTCATGAAGCAATTCAACGCTGGATTCTTGGTTGTCACCTCTTATCCCCAATGGGTTGCCAATGTTGTTCCCGTGCCCAAAAAAGACGGCAAAGTGCGAATGTGTGTGGACTACAGAGATTTGAATAGGGCAAGCCCTAAGGATGATTTTCCACTCCCCCACATTGATATTCTAGTTGACAATACAGCACAACACAAAGTGTTTTCCTTCATGGACGGATTCTCAGGTTACAACCAAATCAAAATGGCGCCTAAGGATATGGAGAAAACAACATTTGTCACGCAGTGGGGCACTTTCTGCTATAAGGTGATGCCATTCGGACTAAAGAATGTTGGGGCAACCTATCAACGAGCCATGGTAGATTTATTTCATGACATGATACATCACGAAATAGAGGTCTACGTGGACGATATGATAGCCATATCTCAAACGGAAGAAGAGCATCTTGATCACTTACAAAAACTATTTGAGAGACTGAAGAAGTACAAGCTGAGGTTGAATCCAAACAAATGCACATTTGGGGTACGGTCTGGTAAACTCCTAGGCTTTTTCGTCAGTAATAAAGGTATTGAAGTAGATCCTGTCAAGGTAAAAGCAATACAAGAGATGCATGCTCCTCGTACTAAGAAGGAAGTCAGAGTATTCTTGGGGCGTTTGAACTATATTGCCAGATTCATCTCTCACTTGACAGCTACTTGTGAACCAATCTTCAAATTATTGAAGAAAGATCAGGTAGTCAAATGGAATGACGAGTGCCAAGTTGCTTTTGACAAGATCAAATAATACCTACAAGAGCCTCCTGTATTGATGCCACCGGTCGAGGGAAGACCATTGATCATGTATCTGACTGTTTTGGAAAATTCAATGGGGTGTGTGTTGGGGCAGCATGACGAGTCTGGCCGAAAAGAGCACGCTATTTATTACCTGAGAAAAAAATTTACCGACTGTGAAACAAGATATTCATTGCTCGAGAAAACTTATTGCGCTCTGGCATGGGCTGCTCGCCGGCTAAGACAGTATATGCTGACTCATACTACTTTGTTGATATCTAAAATGGATCCGATAAAATACATCTTCGAGAAACCTGCTCTCTTCGGGAGAATAGCAATATGGAAGATGATCCTAACGGAATATGACATACAATATACTACCCATAAAGCAATAAAGGGCAGTGTATTAGCTGATCATCTTGCTCACCAAGCTGTAGAAGACTACCAATCTATGAAGTTTGAATTTTCGGATGAAGACATCATGATGTTAGACAACTGTAAAGAATTCAGGCCATATGACGGACCTGAACAAGGATCCCGATGGACCCTGTTCTTTGGTGGGGCATCCAACGCATTTGGAAATGGTATCGGTGTTGTACTCATATCTCCGGAAGGGTGGCATACTCCCTTTACAGCAAGACTCTGCTTCAATTGTACAAACAACATGGCAGAATATGAAGCATGCATCTTTGGTCTCAGAGCTGCCATAGACTTGGGGATCAAATCCTTGGATGTATTCGGGGATTCAGCTTTGGTTATCATTCATATCAAAGGGGAATGGGACACCAAACACCCTAACCTTATCCCTTATAAAGAACATGTTTTGACATTGCTACCACATTTTGAGAAGATTACCTTCGAGCATTTCCCACGAGAAGAAAATCAGCTAGCAGACGCACTAGCCAAAATGCCATCCATGTTTAAACTTAAATGGGATAACGAGGCTCCCCAAGTCACCATCAAACGAATGGATGAACCAGGACACTATCACGAGATTAATACCGAATAAGTAGTAGACCAGCCCTGGTTTCACGAAGTCAAGAGGTATCTCGAGGCTCAAGAATTTCCAGAAGGAGATTCAATTAATGATAAGAAGTTCTTAAGGAAATTCTCTGCTAAATTCTTCCTTAGTAATGGCATCCTATACAAACGCAATCATGACTCTGTGTTACTTCGGTGCATAGATAAGGTTGAAGCTGAAAGGATCATGGCCGAATTGCATGAAGGCACTTTTGGCACCCATTCTAGTGGGCATACGATGGCAAAGAAAATCCTACGGGGGGGCTATTACTGGTCTACCATGGAAGCAGACTGCTATCAGCACTCTCGAACCTGCCACAAGTGTCAGATTTATGTTGACAAGGTGCATGTACCCCCGGTTCCTCTGAATGTCTTGACGGCTCCTTGGCCCTTTTCTATGTGGGGGATTGACATGATTGGGGAAATCAAGCCAACAGCTTCCAATGGACACCGCTTCATCCTAGTGGCCATTGACTATTTTACAAAGTGGGTGGAGGCAGCTTCTTTCGCTTCCGTTACCAAGAATGTTATCGCCCGGTTCATCAAGCAGAATCTCATATGTTGTTACGGTATCCCAGAGAACATTATTACAGACAATGGTACAAACTTGAACAATATTATGATCACCTCCTTGTGCGAACAATTCAAGATTCAGCATCACAATTCTTCTCTTTACCGGCCGAAGATGAATGGTGTTGTCGAAGCTGCAAATAAGAACATTAAAAAGATCATACAGAAAATGACAGTCATATACAAAGACTAGCATGAGATGCTACCATTCGCTCTCCAAGGGTATCGTACCACAACTCGCACATCAACCGGGGTAACACCCTATTCTCTGGTTTATGGCATAGAGGTTGTCTTGCCTATCAAGGTCCAGATCCCGTCTCTGAGGATTATGAAGGATGCAGGGTTGAACGAAGACGATTGGATCCAGACTTGACTTGATCAATTGAACTTGATTGATGAGAAAAGACTTATTGCTGTCTACCATGGTGAAATGTATCAAAAACGGATGATCAAGGCTTTCAACAAAAAGGTCAGACGCCAAGTGTATCAAGTTGTGGATCTGGTAATCAAACGTATCATACTACCGCAAGGTGATCCCAGGGGAAAATAGACCCCTATGTACGAAGGACCATTTGTAATCAAAAACATATTCTCTGGCGGAGCAATGATCTTGACCACCATGGATGGTGATGACCTGCCGCACCCTGCCAACGCAAACATAGTCAAAAGATACTACGCATAAGAGACCCGCTAGGTTGACACACCTAGGCAAAACAAGGGCATCCCGGCAAACCAAAAGAGGTTCGAGCAAAAATTAGGGACAAAAACAAAAATTTGTACACCCAGCAAGTTGAAAACCCGAAAGGGCGACTTGGGCAGAAAAGGGTTTCCCGGTGGACTGAAAACCCGAAAGGGCGGTCTAGGAAAAAGTTAGGGAATTAAAGCGTATGAATATCTCCCGTTGGATCACCTTACGGACAACCTGGAAACTCAGAGGTTCTGATCAATTCAATCATCTTCGGACGAGGCAACAAATAGACAAAAATGCTCAGAGATACAAAGGCTATAGCAGAATGGGAACCCCGTGGGATTATTGCACATAGCCATCTTTTCTTTGAATTAAAATTTTCAATTTTTACGATGGCATTATCTTACTAGAATGTTTGTCTCATTGTACAAAAATACTTACTCAAACTCAATACAAAGATATCCCTTTGAAAGTGAAAAAACTATCTATTTTTCTTTACGCTTGTGTTTTGTTTACAAAAACGTCCAATGATTCATTGTTGAACATATGCATTTGAACATAATTACTGTTTACAAATAAACAAAATAAAAGACAATCAATGATGGCTTTAAGAGATAGGGAAATCTCTCTAAGTTATTTCCATAAAATCCCCCGCGGTGTGCAGTTTAATCCCCAGCGGAACAGAGCTTCCAGTTATCAATCCTCAGTAGAAATCGTCAAATTTCTCAAGATTCCCCAATAGGATTTTATAAGCAGTATACGGCATTTCCCTTACAACAGAGTTTGTTTCTCTAAACGGAAATTCATCAACACTTCAACTTCACAACATGAAGACTTATGCTCCATATCCTTAGCAGTGGTCAGGGATTTATTTTCCCCAATCCAACAGCAGTGCAGCAAACTAGGTCACATACGCATACATTGCATCCATATATCATAAACATTGATAACGCGAATGCGTTATACTATGCATTTCATACAACATAACATTGCATATTAGCTAACACTTTATCTTTTTCAAGATAAGATTAATCAAACAGCTACCATTAACAATGTTCAAAGTCTCCAGATATAGTTCAGATACGCTCCAGACACGGATGCCATTCTGATACTTATTCAGATCCAACTTTCAGATACGCTCCAGACACGGATGCCATTCTGATACTCATTCAGATCCAACTTTCAGATACAGTTCAGATACGCTCCAGACACGGATGCCATTCTGATACTCATTCAGGTTCAACTTCTCAGATACAGTTCAGATACGCTCCAACCATGGATGCCATTCTGATACTCATTCAGATTCAGCTCTCAGATACAATTCAGATATGCTCCAGACACGGATGCCATTCTGACACTCATTCAAAACTAGCTTTCAGATACAGTCCAGATACGCTCTAGACATGGATGCCATTCTGATAATCATTTAAAATCATCTCCTAGATACAGTTCAGATACGCTCCAAACACGGAAGCCATTCTGACACTCATTCTTTCAGCTTACAAATTACAATACACACAATCACTTTTAGCTGGCATCTTTAAGCCCATATCCTACAACTTTCTATCACCTCTCCAAATCGCATCTTTAAGCTCATTCCCTCTACCACCACATTGCCGAGTGCAAATTTCTGGGCACTCTAGTGTCCAATCATCTTCCACCTTCGAGTCACGAATGGCAAAACATGCCCATCTAACTTTCAGGCTTAAAAAGATTGGACAGGGGAAGCTGTTGTACCCTAAATTTTTCCCTCTCACTTATCAAGAATCTTCTCACAATATCTCCTTTGGATCAAGATTGCATTAGGGTTGATCAGCTCAAGACACCTTCTCAAGCATTGATGACCAAAATTAGGGTTTGAGTTTGCACAAGGATTTTTGAACTTCCAATTCCCAATATTACTTTCATGGATCATTATGGACCCCCAAGACTACTCATGCCAAGTGTGATTGGTGGAAATGAGAACTGACTGTTTAACGCTGGTTCGCGAAATGTCGCGGAAGCAAGAGTCGCCACCGTCTTTTATTTTCTCCAAACATGGACAGGACAAAAGCACAGCAAAATTCCTTATGAGATAGTTTCTCGGTTCGGGAGGTAGATTTATAGAAAGGGAAGGTGTTAGCACCCTTTCTATCCATGGTTATCCATGGGCTCTTAGATACTTGCTCATTTGTGTTTTCAAAATGTTTGCTTTTCAATTGTGAGTGGGTTTGAAAAAGTTTCGTTTTAAAGATTTCAGATCGACTCTTGTATCAGTCCTCAAGAGTGTTTGAAAAATTGTTTTGAAAACTTTTTGAAAGTGTCGGTGTGAAAAGAGTTTTTGATTTGTTTTTGAATTAGAGCAAGTATCTATGAGTCATCTACCTACCCTAAGGAATTAGGCTGTGTAAATGTCCTTAAGGTAGTGTCATCCCACCATTGAGAGGTAGGTAGCACCACCGTTGGAGGTGTTCGGGTCAATTCGAGTTTGTAGGGACAGTGTGGTCACCAGACCAACAGTAGGACACCTTAGAAGCTACCCCTATGCCATAGATCATGGACATAAGGACTTACTAAAACGTCCTATACTCGACGACCACGTTTCGAGGGGCAAGGCAACAGTGAGGCGTACCCTAAGAGTGGTGTGTGAATTTGTGTATTGTTTTCAGTTATGTTTTATCTTGTACATGCATCATGGTGATCTACGCTTGCTTTTATTTGGGCCATTCATTCTTTCATGCAAAATTTAGCAGTTAAGGGGTGCGGAAATTAAAGTACAGAAAATAAAGTCCTACGCTATTACAAGGCGCGGGTCTATACATCGCCAAATTAACAAAGACCCGTTTTTTTAATAAAATGCGGAAAGTAAATAAATTCCTAATTACTATTACATGGCTTGAGCGATTACATAATATTTAAAACGGAAAATAAGGACAAACGCGCGAAAAGAAATTAGAATCGAATGTTCGAGGGCGTTGGACCCTTTAAAGAAATTAAATGAAATTAAAAATTAATTAATTATTTAATAAGAAAAGGAATGTTTTTTATGGTTTTTGGTATTTATGAAATAAAGGAAATTAAAATTAAAAGAAACCCTAATTCTAAATATTTTTAATTATTAAAGAAAAAGATTAAAGTTTTAACCTAATTTATACTAATTATTTAATTACATGGGTATTTACAAAATAATTAATAATTAATAACAATAATGAGAAGAAGAAATTATTTATTAAGAAAAAGAATAAAAATGCTAAAAAACCTAATTTCTACATATTTTAGTTATTTAAGAAAAAACATTAAAATTTTAACCTAATTTCACTAAGTTGATTATTAAAAATTTATTTACAAAAATATTAATGAATTAAATATTAAATAAACATATTTTTAGTTTTGATTTTTCTGGTTTTATTATTGTGAAATTATTTTGTGCAATTTAAAGGAAACAATTAATTAAAAAAAACAATTGAAAGAATAAAAGGAAAAATAAATAAAAATTGAAAATTGGACAAACCATGGGGGGTATTCAGACCCCTTTGGAGGTTAATTGTGAGTAATTTGGCCCATTGAATCAGGCCCTTTTTGACTTTTTGTGGTTACGTGTGCATCAGTTGACCAGCGTACATGGTGGACCTCCATTCATAGCCTTCAGATTGAAGCTTCTGGGCGCGTGGCAAGTTAGGAGATGGGGTTGTACAATGGACCTTTGAGAGCACACTGCATAGAAGCACGTTAAATAAAAAATTATGGAATAAGTGGGGGACCTGGGAATCGAACCCAGGTCCCAGTACCTGCATGCCACTTCACCCACCAACCAAGCCAACGCGTTTATTTATATGTATAATGGAACGTGATTAATATAATAGAAAAAAACAATATTGTGCTAGAATAACCAAAAAGACGCGCCAATGTTTAAACTGTCCAGTAATACCAAGCCACGCTAGCATCTTCTTCGTCTTTGTCCCTGTAACACAATCAAATAGCGGGGGTTTTAAACCCCCACTAAACAAGCCCAGGAAAAATAACAATTAGCGCATAAGCAAATATAAAAAGGGCGCGAGGTGGTCAAATGGTTCGTCTGGATGTCCTAGTTCCATTGGCATAGGTTTCAAGGCCTGATTTTACCATTGTGTAAATCCCCAAACCTGGAGTTCTGAAACCCTAGCGATCGTTAATGGCAACTTTTGACACAGGCGTTCTTAGTTCAATTCAAGGGTACCATTAGCTTCAGAATGTTCATGTTAGTGTAAATCAACATTTAAAACGTATGAAAAATGCATGTAAATTCAAACATGAATATGAAAAATTTTATGAACAGGGTGATGTCGTTCTACCACTTCTGGAGGTCTGGAGACTTGGCTTTGATTGCAAATGCTTCCTAGGTCGTCCAGCAATGTATTGGAATAGCTTTTAGGCCTTCAAATGTGCAGTAGCTATGAAAACAGTTTCAAGGTCTTTTGTGAAAAAATGCAATGTGGTTCTTTGATTCCTGCGCAGCTTCTTGTCTCTAATGCTTTATGTTTCCATTGTGCATATGTATATGAATGAATTAGGTTAAAAAAACCAGCCTATAATCCATGCATTGATGATTTGGAGATTGGATTTTCAATGAGATCAATTTCAATCTTTTTCAATCCTTTCTTATGCCAATCATTGCCAATCATGTAGAAACTTTCCCTTTTGAATGATGCACGAAATATTGAGCACATAATGAATGAAATCTCTGCACAAAAAGATTTGAAAGGTATTATTTGCTATTTTTTCATATTTAATCTTAATTAAGTGAATTAATAATAATAAAAATTCAAATAATTAATCAAAAATGAGAAAATAACTCCCTTGGAGGTCAATGGGTCGTGCATAGCCTTTGGGTGATGATTCATGGAAAAAATTGAGGCCCATTAGCAATTTTGAGGCTTTTGAAGCAAAGTTGACTTTTCAAAATTCCCAAAAATTTCCCAACTTCCACAAGGCATATCTTACTCAATTTTTAAGCTTTGATCATGTTCTTGGACATTTTGGAAAGGTCTCGAAGTCCTCAAACCAATGCCTTTGGTCCCATTCCATTTTGATTTACCAATCTCAAGTTATGGTCTTTGACTTAAAGTGCCTTTTTGTTGACTTTTGAAAATGACCTATAATGTTGAAATTGATAACTTTTTGTGAGAGCATTTCTTGGATTTGAAGTGTGAAGATGAGTTGTATGAAATGTCATTCTCTTCAAAATGAGCTTTGGATGGAATTTTTCTGATAAACCATGTGGAAGTTATGCCTTGGTCAATTTGCAGTTGACTTTTTCAATTGTCCAAAAATAGAAACTTTTGCATCTTGAGACTTTTTGAGCCATGCTTTGAGAATCATGATCAAGAATTGATCAAATGATGTTTGTGGCCTCAAAATAAGATGTTGACCAAAAATTTGGACTTTTGACTGTCAAATGACCATTTTGCCCCTGTAGTTGACTGTGAAGCATTTAGGGTTTTTGATTGTGCAATCTGGTACTGTGAGTCTTGAAACTTGGCATATGGATGCTTGACAATGTTTATAGGCATATGGGACTGTTTGGACCCTTGGAAACTTCAATTTCTTTTCCAGAACCAAAACCCTAATTTTTGACTGTTAGGAGGCAATTGGACTGTGCAACCCTGGAGAGATTTGAACCTTGATCTTGGCAAACCTTGAAGAATATGGGAGGGCAAATTTTGGGGTACAACACCAAGTTTCAAGCCTTGGATCACTCTTTAGCTCAGTCAATTGAACAGTTGACCTAAAAATCAGTTGTATTGGGAAAAAAGTCAACTATGGCCAATTTACAGTCAAACTTCATAATTTTTTATCCACATCAACATCTTAGACTCATATGTATCATTTGATCAAGTTTGGACCATAATTCCTCAATAAATTTGATCAAATCTCCAAAAGGGAAAAATGGTCAAAATTAGGGTTTTGATTGGGAAAGGGCAATTTCTGATTTTTGAACTAGCAAATAATCAATTGGTTTAAGGCATGATCTCAAGAGCCAAATTGCACCATTTTTACCTAATGACATGGTTCAAAATATTGCTCAAGATCAATTGATTGACAGATGAATTTTTAGTCAACTGGTCAAAAGTCAATTGTACACTGAAAAGTCAAACTTTAACTTTTTGGTCAAATTCAAGTATCAAAGATTACAATTCATAAAAACATGTCAAAATATGAAACTTATTCATCAAGAAATCAAGATTTCATTTTGAAATGTCAAAATTTCTAAACTTAGAAATTTTTCTAAGTGTCAAAAATTTCTTATTTTTTCATAACTTTGAGCAATTTTTTCATTATGATGCAAGATGATTCAAGAGAAACTTCCAACATGAAAGTTGTAGATCTCCATGCAATATACAACTTTTCTTCACACAACTTCTTCCAAAAGTTCTTGGATCTCAAGTTATAATTTTATGAACATAGGGTCATGAAATTAAACACTTAGTGAAATTTTGCCCTAATTTGACCAAAATTTTGACCTAACTTCATGACACTTTTTCATATAGTTACAAGGGGAATCTTCAAAAGCAATTCAAAGATGGGTTGTAGAGAATATTGCAAGATTTCCAAAATGTCCAATAACTCCTTGAGATCATTCTTGAGTAGGGAGAATCGAAGAGATGAAATTAGGGTTTTGTCACTTGAATTACAAGTCATTTTGATGAACACATGAACCAAATCAATGTTAGGCTGCATAATCTTTGCATTTCAGGCCTAAAACTTGTTTGTCACTCCATAAATAATGGATTACACAAACTTTTGAGCTATAATCCAAGTTATTTAAGCTTTATCCAATTCACATTGCCATTTTGGGAAGAAAGTTAACAATACCATTCTTGTAAAACAAGCTTTTTGCATAAAGTTCACATTGAGCCTCTAACTTGTTTCCTATGATCACACTCCATACACAAAGTCATAAGCAAACATATTTAAAGCATAACCACTCTACCTTAGCAAGTGCACAAGACTTTGAAACTTGTTTTGTCAAAAAAATCACATGTTTAGCTTAAGGGTGCAAATTTGAATTCTGATCAACTATAGCATCCCAAACTTGTTGCTTATAAATAGAGTCACTATTTGTGAGCTAGAACACGAGTTTAAACACCCTAAAATACACCAAAACTCTCTCAAATCAGAAATTGCCCAAAAACTCCATTGTTGCACAGTTTCTGACCTTGAACCTCAAACTCACATTTCCCTCGTGCGTTTCTTGGCCTTTTAGTTTCTAAAGCTTACTTGCATCAAGAGTAACTCATCCATGTACCTGTTTCACTTCTGTAACACCATTTTCCCTGTCTTCCATAACCAAAAACAGAGTATCACACTTGGACTTCTCCAGACCATTTCAGCCACCCTCAGCTCAAGCCAGCCATTGCATTAGATTCCTAGAGGTCCAAGGAAGCTAACCTGATCATCAGCACTACCTGAGACAAGCTCAAATCCATTTCACAATTTCCAGTTTTGAGGTATTTTTCTTGAACTTCTATCTCATTACTTAGGAATTGTTAGGCTTACATTTGTGAAGATAAAATGTAGACATCATTGCCCTGAAGCTGTACATGTCCATAGATTTCATTTATTTTGATTGAGCTATGAGAATTTTGAGTTTGAACTTTCTAAAATATTTAGGTCAGAATTTGGTACTTTTAAAAATTCTTATTCATCTTTGATTTATAGTTTATGATATTTATATGATTGGATTCGTGTGACAAAATGGAGCAATTTTCATGTTTACATTTTTGCAAATGGTTGAGAAATGAGCAAGTTACAGATCCTTTGGCTGGAGGTTGAAGATGGAGTACAGTCAGGGCGCGTTTTGTGTTATGTATTTATCATTTCATGCAAGTTAACAGATGTATAGCCACCCCAGTGGTAAAGTGCGCGCTTGTTCACTCCATGGTCCTGGGTTCAAGCCCCAGCGTGACCATTTTGTTATTTTTACATATTCTAACCCCCTTTTTTTTGTTTGGCAGACGCTGGACCCTTTGGGCCTGGCTCTTTTTTTGTTTTTGCTAATTAACTCTCATCCTGACTCTTGGCACCCCCTGACCCATTTGTACTTATTTATTTATTTATTTCATTTTTCTTTTTAAATATATTTTCTCTAATATTAAAAATCATAAAAAATACAAAAATATTAGATTTTCATTTTGACATAGTTTATTCATTTTTTCTCATAAAAATTATTTTTTATTTAATAAAACCTTATCCATTTCACTAAATATCTTGTAAATTTAATTAAAATAATAGGTTTTTTTATTTATTTTATTTTACACCAATTTAAATATATTATTTTAACATTAAAAAGGTTAAAAATATTTTGTAACACTATAATTATTTTAAAGACAAAAATATCTAAAATACTTTTCTTACAAACTTATTTTCTTTTAATCAATTAATATATTTAGGTTTTTTTATTTAAAATATTTTCTTAATAAATTAGGTTTAATTAATTATTTTCTTTTAATTAATTAGGTTAAAACAAATTCCTTTTCTCTAAAAAATCCAAATAAAAATATTCATTTTCTTCACATTTACATTCTTGCATATTTATCCATCTTGTACATTATTTATTTCAATTCTTGTACAAATTCAATTTGGTTGTAATAGATTAATTAGGTTTATATTCTTGCAATCCCCATTCACAATTTGTATACCCCTCTCCCACAAATATCGTAATAGCGTAGTAACTTTAAAATTCCGCAATTTATCGCTTTATATACAATTGCTAGTAATTAGGGTTTGTATGGAAAGACTTAAAACCAATAAATAGCAAGCCCTAATTCAAGACTAAATCAAGCATGAAAACAACACATTTACACACAAGCACCCCTAGGGTTATCCCACTAGGTCGCCTTATACAAAATGACCATATTACGCAAGTAAGTTATCTTAGCCAAAAACAAGCAAAAATACAAGATCATAGACCCTCGATGACGCTATCTAAGTTGCCTTTCAAAATGATCTTAGCCCCTCAAAAAGAATGCTAAGATACCTTGCAATATTGCTGATTATGGTTATACGATGACCCACGCCCGTCCCGTTTACATCCAAAGATAGGGTTGCTTACCAAATCAATGGTAAGACAACAATGTCAAAGGAATAGAAAATGAACAAGAAAGACATTTGAGTAGGTAGATTGCTCCTAATTACTTGCTCCATTTCAAAACAAACATACTTGCTATTTTCAAAAACAAACACTTACACTTTCAAAACATCTTACAAAACTTGAAAACATTTTCAAAATATCAAACATCTTTGTATACATTCTTACGAACAAGAATCATTACAAAGATTGCCTAAACAATGGCCTCTTTACAAAATACTTTCAAAAACCACACAAAGAACAATTTTAAACAAAAAGCAAGTGATCTAGCAAGTAACTAAGAGCCCATGGAAAACCATGGATGAAAAGGGTGCTAATACCTTCCCTTTTCATAATCTACCCCCCGAACTCAAGAAACAATCTCAAAGGTCTTTCATGTGCTTTTTCACCTTTCCTTTTGGATAAAAGAAAAGTCGGTGGCGACTCTTGCTAACCGCAACATTTGCAATCAAACGCAAAACCTTCAAGTTAGTTCTCCCACTGTATCACACAGACATACATGGTTGCAACAAGATAAAGGATGATTTGAAGGAGATGATGGATGAGGGCCTCATCCATATAATCAGGCCTAGGGCAGAGTATGAAGAGGAGGTGAATATGGTTTCTGGATGTCCTGGAGAGTTCAGAAATCTTGATGTGGAGTACATGAATGAATACCTTGTGCAATTGCATGCTACTTTCTTCCACTTGGATGGCCAGGCAGAGCATCAGCATGGATCTTGCCGAATTTGCTGTCGAGACTCCCGAGGATGTTCAATCATGAAGAAAGGTATTCAGATGTTGTTGTATAATGGAAATATCAAGGTTACAGGTCAAAGGGATGATTACCATGAAGCTGATATGATTTAGGTTTGTTTGGCTGAAGAAGAGTCGGGTGATGAGTATGCCTCTGCAGATGAGTATTTCTCCTCAGATGAGGATTTGTTTCCCAGAGATGACTCAATAATGACTGATTATGTTGAAGAAGGAGTGGACATTATTGTGCCTTGTTTTGGTGCACCTTCCCATTTTGAAGTCGAGTATCATAGCAAGTTGGCTATTACTCCATTGCTGATTAGTTTGTCGGGTCTTGTCCCCTACAAGTCAGATAAGGTTGTATCCTACAAATATAACGCTACAATCTTAGAGAATGTTGTGGAAGTTCCCATCCAGCTAATGCCTGATGTTGGAAATATTGCTGAGACTAGCAGAGTGACCCGTAGAGATCGTGTGCTTGCACCAATTGTTCGAGGAGATGTTAGTGCTGGAAAGAAAATTGGTGAAAATGTTGAACCCAAGAAGGCTACGGGTGAATCTAGAGGAGCTACGTTAGAGAAAGAAGTGGATGATATTTTGAATACAATCAAGATGAGCGACTACAGAATCATAGATCAGCTACTGCAGACTCCTTAAAAAATATTTATCTTGGCTTTATTGATGAACTCCTTTGCTTACAGGGAATCTTTGATGAGGGTATTGGACCAAGATTTTATGGAAAGTGACATGCCTATAGACCAATTCAGAAGTGTAGTAGGGAACATTACATCATATAATAACTTGAGTTTCTGCGATGATGAACTTCCCGATGAAGGAAGGAATCACAACCTGGCCCTCCATATCTCCATGAATTGCAAGAATGATTCATTATCTAATGTGCTGATTGATAATGGATCCGCATTGAATGTTATACCAAGGAGCGTGCTTATGAAGTTGAAATATCAAGGAACGCCCATGCGCCCGAGTGGAATTATTGTGAAAGCGTTTGATGGATCAAGGAAATCTGTTATTGGTGAGGTGGACTTGCCTATTCATATAGGCCCACATTTGTTTCAGATTACTTTTTAGGTCATGGATATTGTACCTGCTTATAGCTGCTTGCTGGGACGGACATGGATACATGAGGCAGGGGTTGTCACTTTGACTTTACACTAGAAGTTGAAGTTTGTGCATGAAGGAAAAGTGGTAATTATAAATGGAGAACATGCATTATTGATATCTCATGTGTCCTCTTTCAGCATTATGGAGGCGGATGAAGCTGTTGTTGGAACCTAGTTCCAAGCTTTATCCATTGATAATATAAGAGGAAATGAGAACTATATGGCTTCGTTTAAGGATGCGCAGCAGGTTGTGCGTAATGGCCATAGCGATGTATGGGGACAGATCGTTGATCCACCTGTGAACAAGAATAGAGCTAGCTTGGGGTTTTCTATGAAGAATGATAAAGGTAAGAGCATGAAGTCGAAGTCTGCAGCAGTCAAGTATCAAGACATCTTTCGTAGTGGGGGTTATCTTCAGCCGACTGTTTCTGAGATTAACGCCATTGTGGAAGATGAAGCAGAGCCAGAAATTCCAAATTACTTGACGCACGGAGTTAGGGTTCAGAACTGGATCACCAGTGATGTTCCCTCTTGCATACATGTTTCAAAGTAATTTTATTTGTTAATCTTTTTGAAAATCTTTCACTCTGCCCAAGGTGGAAGTATTAATGATGTATGGCTTATCTTTTTGCTGTGACTTTTAAAATCAATAATAAAAGTTGTCTTTGTTTCCCAAATTGTGTCTTTATTTTCTGATTTTTCTTGGAAAATGGTAATCAGAAAAAACCTTTCAAAAATAAATAATAACTGAAATATAATCTGCATGATCACTTGTTATATGTGTCAGTTTCTAAATGCAATCATAAATCATATGTGCATATTAATTAACAAACCCGTTGAATACAATGACCCTGCACCCTCTCCCAATTTTGAATGTCCTGTGTATGGGGCCGAAGAAGAAGAAGACTATGATGAGATTCCAGAAGAGGTCTCACGGTTTTTTGAGCGCGAGGAAAATTCCATTCATCCATATAAAGAGCCACTGGAAGTGATCAATTTGGGTTCAGAAGAAGATCTGAAAGAAGTCAAGATTGGAGCATTGTTGCATCCTGATGTGAAGAGCAGGTTGATTAAGCTGTTGAAAGGGTATATGGATATTTTCTCTTGGTCTTATCAAGATATGCCTGGTCTAGATACAAATATTGTAGATCACCGTTTGCCGTTAAAGCCAGAGTGTCCGCCAATCAAATAGAAGTTGAGAAGAACACCCAGATATGGCAGTACAGATCAAAGAGGAGGTTCTAAAGCAGATTAATGCCAGTTTTCTTGTGACATCAGTGTATCCTTAATGGATTGCCAATATTGTCCCAGTATCGAAAAAAGACGGAAAAGTCCGCATGTGCGTAGATTACAGAGATCTAAATAAAGCTAGTCCAAAAGATGATTTTCCATTGCCTCACGTTGATATGTTAGTGGATAGCAAAACAAAATTTAAAGTATTCTCGTTCATGGACGGATTTTCCAGGTATAATCAAATAAGAATGGCGCCTAAGGACATGGAAAAAACAACGTTTATCACACCCTAGGGAACATTCTGTTACAGAGTGATGCCCTTCGGGTTGAAGAATGTTGGTGCAACGTACCAGAGGGCTATGACAACCCTATTCCATGATCTGATGCAAAAGGAAATCAAAGTATATGTTGATGATATGATTGCTAAATCCCAGACTGAAGAAGGGCATGTAGAATATTTGTTGAAGTTGTTTCGGAGTTTGAGGAAGTATCGTCTCCGCTTGAATCCAAATAAATGTACCTTCGGTGTTCAATCAGGGAAATTGTTGGGTTTAATTATTAGCCAGAAAGGAATTGAAGTTGACCCTGATAAAGTCAAAGCAATTCAAGAAATGCCAGCACCGAGAACTGAAAAGCAAGTCAGAGGGTTCCTCGGGCGTTTGAATTATATTTCCAGATTCATTTCACACATGCCTGCAACGTGTGAACCAATCTTTAAGTTGTTAAAGAAAGATCAAGGTTGTGTATGGACAGATGACTGCAAAAGGGCATTTGAAAGTATTAAAGAATATTTGCTTGAACCTCCTATCTTGCTCCCTCATGTTGAAGGAAGATAATTGATTATGTATCTGACAGTGTTATATAATTCTATGGGTTATATTCTGGGACAATAAGATGAAACAGGGAAGAAAGAGTATGTCATTTATTATCTCAGTAAAAAGTTTACTGATTGTGAGTCACGGTATTCCATGCTGGAAAAAACATATTGTGCTCTGGCCTAGGCGGCCAAACGTTTGCGGCAGTACATGTTGAATCACACTACTTGGTTGATCTCCAAAATGGATTCAATCAAGTGAATTTTTGAAAAACCTGCTCTTACTGGGAGAATTGCCCGCTGGTAGATGTTGTTATCTGAATATGACATTGAATACCGCACTCATAAAGTTATTAAAAGCAGCGTGTTGGCAGATTATCTTGCTCACCAACCGGTTGATGATTATCAGTCTGTGAAGTATGATTTCCCCGATGAGGGTGTGATGTTTCTGAAAGTGAAAGATTATGGTGAACCATTTCCTGAGGAAGGTCCTGATCCTGAATCTCGCTGGAGTATGATATTTGATGGAGCTGTGAATGCTTATGGTAAAGGAATTGGTGTTGTGATTGTCACTCCACATGGATCACACATTCCTTTTACTGCAAGGTTGACATTTGATTGTACTAATAATATGGCAGAATACGAGGCTTGCATCATGGCTCTCGAGAAAGCTATTGATCTCAGAATTAAAATTCTAGATGTATATGGTGATTCATCTTTGGTAATAAATCAGATTAAAGGAGAATGGGATACTCGTCACCCCAACTTGATCCCTTATAAAGATTATGCTAGAAGGTTGTTACCCTTCTTTAATAAAGTTGAATTCCATCACATTCCTAGAGATGAAAATGAAATGGCGGATGCTCTGGCAACTCTGGCTTCTATGTATCAAGTGAATACTTGGAATGATATACCTCGAATTATGGTTCGGCGACTGGATAGGCCCGCTCATGTGTACGATTAGAGTTTTGTGTGTATTTGTTTCAAATTGCGCTTAATTATTTCTTTTTACTGTGTTGGTTGATTGTTTGAGGACAAGTAATGGCTTAAGTGTGGGGGAATTTGATAGCATGAAAGTGTATCATGTTCTTAGACTCGTTTCGCATGTTATTTGATGTCATTTTGTTATGCTTTATCGTTTTTATGTCTTCTTCTGTTTGTATTTCAGGTATAAATTAGTTATGGAGAAACTATGTAAAGAAACCGGAAAAGGAACAAGAAAGGAAGAAAAATGCAGCAAAAAATCATCTTTCTGGTACATGGCATTCTCCATGATGTCGCAGTACAGAAAAAGATCAACTACTCAACAACATTTTCTTCCACTCACCCCATGATCTTCTCAACCTTCCATTATCTCCACTTTCTCCAACTTCCCATTATCCCCATTTTCTCCAACTTCCCACTATTCTCACTTTCTCTGAATTCCCATTATCTCCACTACTTCTCACATGAATCTTAAAGTAAAGTCCATTTATTTTTCACCATATAAAGGACCTAGCATTCATTTTTGAAGGCATCGAAGTTTATGCGCGGAAGCGCTCTTTGTAGTTTTAGGCAGAAATTACTTTTGCAAAAGTGGTAGTTTCTCACATCGAGGAACTACCACACCATTAGTACTAGGACTCTTTTGTGTAACTTGCTTGGATCAACAATCTTGATATCATTATTGAAGTTATTTCCAGTTTTCATTTATTTTCAAGTCTTTTACAGGTTCTTTATTATTATTATTATTATTATTATTATTATTATTATTTATCATTATTAATTTGTTTGTCAAATTTAATTACCATGTTGTTTTTAATTGCAATTTCTATGTTTAATTTTTTTTCAATCAATAGTATGTCTAACTAAATCATTTAGATATTGGATGTAAGAACCGTCGTCTGGACGGGATTCGATAATAGTTGGCGTTAATTTTTATAAACTATTTTGCTGGTTGTAGTTTCTAATTCTAAAATTAAAACAGTTTTTGTACGAGAGTAAAAAGAAAATAAAGGTTACATTCAATAGAGCGACAAATTGAGATTTTATCCAGATAGTAGAAACTAGGCATTAATCCTAAACATAGCGAGAGCGCTTTAGGATTAATTGGAATTTATTGATTTCCAAAAATTACTTTTAATTCAAATGAGTGAGGAACAGCAAAGCATTCTGGTTTAAGAGTATAGTCAGAGTCAATAGTACGACAGTGTGAGATAAAGTCTTTTAAATCAATATTTTCTACTAAAAAGTATTTTAACATTATTATAAGCCAACGAGTTATAGAGTCCCTGAGGTATGCGAAATACGCATTCCAGTCTCTCTTTTCTTATATTTATCTTAATCTTTATTTTATTTTAGTTTTAGTTCTTAGTTTTCCCTAAAATCCAATTGTTCATTAGCCTTAACTTTACAAAATATCAATAGATTATAATTGGTTGACATTGGTCTTTGTGGGTTCGACAATCTTTTATATTACTTCGATATTTTCGTGCACTTGCAAATGCATCACTTCTCCATCATCTCCATAGCACGACTCTCAAGAATCTCGATCACGTCATCCTTCTCTTTCAATTCCGTTGAGTAGGACACCTCCAAAGTCCGGTACTTGTTCTTCCATGCTTCCTTCTCTTGCTACATCCTAACCAGGGAAAGCTGAAGTTCTTCCACATCATCTAAGAGAAGAGGGTTAGTCCTCATAAATAGATCGAGTATAGGTTTTTCACGAGAATAGGGCATCTTCAACTGAATTTCTCTTGCTTGTATCCAATGGAGATGAGGCTCCGAGGAAATAGCTCATCTTGGTCCCAAATCTTTTCTACCTCTTCTATGAATATGGCTCTAAGCCTTCTCAATTTCTTTCTAAGCTTCCTTATGATCTTCTCCTTCTTTGAGAAAGAAACCACTCAAATGAATGTTATTTGGCTTGTCTCTCATTGGATATCTAAGTTGACGATACGCGAGAATGGGATTGTAATTAATTCCTCCCTTTATACCAAGAAGAGGCGCATTGGGGAAACTACCACATCTATCAATAATCTCCACATCATAATAAGCCTGGTGATACCAAAAAATGTCAGAATGAGTGAGAGCCATAATCTTTGGGGCCCAACGAGGTTTCTTCTTGGTATCCCAAAAAGAAATAGACTGAGGTAAGTGAGAAATAAACCACTGATATAATAATAGTGTGCAACAAATGATCATCCCTCCCTGATAGAATTTCTAAAGATGGACGGAATAATAAGTATCTTCTAGTAGAGTAGGGACTGGATTCACAATCATAAAGATCCTGATGGCATTAACATCCACAAATTTGCCGATGTTAGGAAAAAGAACAACCCATAGGCAAGCAAAGAAAAGATGGCTTCAAAAGAATTTGTACTCTTCATTTTGGCGAAATAATATGCTTTCTCCAATAAAAATTGAGCAAGTAAACCCCTGATTCCTCCTTTAGTAGTCATGTTAGCCTCAATCTCTGACTTCTTCAAATGAGTCGGTGGAAATCTCATGAGACTTAGTTCTCCTTCTAAGCTGGTGAAAGGAACACGATCAATAATAGGTAAACTAAGTAAGTAAGAATACTCCTCCAATGTGGGCATCAGCTGATAATGAGATAAAGTAAAACCCCGACACAACGGATCATAGAACTAGACCAATGTAGAAAGAATATCCTCCTTCATATTGAGCTTTACAAAAGGGCATGGCGGATCCATACTTCTTCCAAAAAAATTTAGAGCTCTCAATCTCAGGAATCAAACTCATTAGTTCCTTTATCTTAGGATCCTTGAAACTGTACTTCTGAGTCTTTCTTTTTCCAGAATCCATGGTCAAAAGGTACCTGAGATATTTGCAAAATTTAAATTTAAGTTCCTTGAGTCAACTGTTTTAAAGAATGCTCATGGGTGCATGAATGCATGATAATGCAACAATCACACACAAGATCACAAACGTGAGGGTTCATAGGTTCGATGTCACGAGCATGAAGTCAAAGGTACTATCCACAAGGTATGGACTAATAGTTTATCACATGTCGAACAAGGTTCTAAAAGGTTCCCAGAGTCTACATCCTTCCTTCGGATATTTCCAACGTCCCAATTAACCCGATAATCGATAATATTCTCAGGAAAAACTCATCTGAGTGTACCATTATGTGACAACCACTTCCGGATTGCTCCGTCATAGTTTCCGAACTACACCTAAAAGGCCTAGATGGATTAAGGGTACTACGGTCCTCAGCTTCAGCAGTCTCCCAAGTCGAAAGTAACACATCTTCTCGATTGCTAGGTAAATGAATACTACAGTCCAAGGGGACTCTATTGAGTAGGGGATCTCATGTCGCTTTTTTTGGGATTCCTCCCTCAAAGTTAACATGACTATACCGCCCATCCTATCTTAAGTTTTCCCAAGTCCGGGTAGAGGACTTATGAGAAATCACCAAGCATCCTAAAAACCAGGAAAATCCAGACAAACATATATACAATGCATAATATACAAGAAATAATAGCATATGCACAATATAAACAAATATAGGCTCAACCTACTTAGAGATAGACCAGCATTTGGTCAATCTTTCCCCAGTGAAGTCACCATTTTTTCTATAGCGGTAAGAATGTTAAGACTAAGCCATTGGATTGACTTGACTCACACAAATCAAGTAAAAATTTCCACCATGCTTTATTGTTTCCAGAGGAATGGGAAAAGAGCGAATAAACCCAAAAGAGGGGGAGAGAATCTAGGTATGGGGGTTGGTTATGCAAAGGAAAGGTATTAGCACCCTAAACATCAACGGTACTCCGCAGGAACCTCTTTGAAAATTTGTGTATTTTGGCTATAAATGGTGTATACAAAAATAAATGATAGAGATGAGAAAATAAGTATTTTTTACAATTTTTGCATCCACCGCAGTTGCGAATCTTTAGTGCCTACACACCACCTTCCGTGCAATAGGGAATCAGGGTACTCGTAGTTTACCTAAAAAAATTTAAAACACAAGTGTATTGGTTAATTTTAAGAGAGGAGACGTCATTGTCATATCCGAGTGGAAAACATACTTACTAACCATGACTATGAGAAAGGAGAATTTGTATCATCTCAAAGTGGAGGATATGGCTTGGATTTTAAAATCAACAAAACCTCACTTAACAATCAAGTGGAAAAGATCTCAGTTTACTACATATTGTAGAAGTATAGTAGCTTGCATCACTACAAGAATCGACAAGAGTCTAATATTTTTAAGAAAAGTTTTAAAGTAAAAAGACAAAGTGGAAAAATGGTTTGAATGAGGTTAATTGGCTTTTAGTCTTATCACAAAAAAATGTCAAAGTATGATTAAGTTAGTTAATGTTTGATTAAGAAAAGATTTTTGAAAATGCATGGATTTAAGTCCAAGTTTATTATGAAATCGGTTCAAGTTAGAAAGTAAGAAGAATTTTGAAAATGAGGGAGAAGATTTTTAAATTAAAGAAGATGGGAGGAGATTAAGGGACTATCCTAAAGCATAAGGTAAAAGTTAAGAAAAAGAACCATATAACCAACAAGAAGTCAACACTTGACATAAAGAATTCAATGTAGAATTCCCATCCTTTGAATTGAACCCAAGCAAGAAAAGATATTAAACCTCTCATGAATACCAAGCTTCAGATGAATTAAGTCTTCACAAAAAATGGGCAGAATAATGGTCGTATACAAAGGAATTCCCAATCACAGACAAAGCACATAACCAGAATAACCTGCATACAAAGAAAATCAACCCAGTGACTTGAAGTAAACCCCAATAACTTCAGACAAAATAACAACAGAGTCACAAGGTCCCAAGGGTAATAAAGGCTTCTAATCCTAAGTCCAAGATGTCCATAACTCCATAATGTCAAGGATAGTAACCAAATAGTCCAAGTAACCTTAAAGTTTTTAATGTTCAAGTTGGTTATTAAATATACTCAAAAAGAAAAGAAAGCTCAAGTAAGCAAAAAATAAAAAGACATAAAGATAAATGCTCAAATGAGCAAATATAAAAAAATAGTATGAAATATAAACACTAGAGTAAATGGTGCATAAAAGTAAAGGCATAAAAATAAAAGGCATAAAGTAAAAGCACAAAGTAAAAGCACAAGATAAAGTCAATTGTTAATGAATTAGAAGTTAGAGGTTTGTTGAATGACCATCTTGAAACTTGCATTTGAAAACTCATTAGAAGATTGATAAAATCAAAACTTCTCAACAACAAGTTTCATTTGCTTTTTGGTAAGTATATCATTCATCTCAAGTACTCAGGGCAAGCATATATGATCAATAATGTTTAAATGATCCACTTAGACCAAAATTCATGAAAAATTATTATAGAATTGATAAGAACAAAGTCTCCTAACAATGAAACTCAAGGTTATTGGATCAAAGTTTTCAAATTAACATGCTTGGGCTTGTAAATATAGGTTTGTGCCACGAATGATCATTTCTCGAGTCGGGACAAATTTAGCGCTATGTTAAGCAATCATGAGTGGACTTATGTAGAAGTCACACCTATTTTGAGGCTGGTCAATAGTAATTTATGTATAACATGTTAGAGAAATTATATGTAGATAATTCTCCAATAACATGCAGCACAAGTAAGAAAGGGATAAGATAAAGAGGGAGAAGATGTATCAGATGAAATTAGGGTTTCAAATATCATCAACATCATTCATCCATTTTGGTAGATTTGGTTTTTCAACCTATCAACACCTAAGATCCAATGAGGTTGAAGAACTTGTCTCAAAATAACACTCAAATCAGGACCAAACAAAAATAATAAAATAATATTCAATAAAATAATATTTAAATGATTAATAAAATGGAAATAATTGGTAAAATACTCAAAATGCATCAAAACACCAAATAAAAATCCTAAAAAAATATCAGAGGTCAAGCATGAGTCAATAATTGTTGACAAAAAGTTTCAGAATTTTTTTAAGTCAGGAACTATTTTTAAAATTTAAAGAAATAAGCAAAATACACTAAAAATTGTAAAAAATAATAAAATCATAAATAAAAATAAAATGAGGTCACCAATATTTGTCAAGAGCTTATTGGATCCTTCCATATTTTATTTAGAATTTAAAAATCAAGAAAAGTATTTTTAGAACAATTAAAATAAGGCAAACAATACAAAAATTATTTTAAAAAAATATCAAACATCATAATAAAAATACGAAAAAATATTCACAAAGTCAAAAATAATTCAAAGTATTTTTGTATATTTGTTTCATAATTTTTGAATAAAGAATAAGAGAGTTATGAATTTTTGAAATTAAAAAAAAAATTAAAACAAATTTTGTAAAATAAAATAAATCAGAAATAATATGAGGCGTTGGGTCTGGCTCATTAAAACATTCTAGCATATTTAATGGCTCAGGAGTGATGATGTATGGTGATCTATGGCAACAAGCACGCACTGAAGTCACAAAAGTTAGATCAATCACAACATTTTAATTGTCACGCTCTCATTGGTTGAAGAAGACACGTAGGTCATCTTCAACCTCCAGCTACCCTGCAACTAGGGATAGATCAAGATTCTTAGATATGTAAATTTAGATGCTCGTAGTGGTATCATTAGATGCGTCTTTCAAGACGATCACAACCATATCCTTGCGCCAGATTTATATAAAGCACAACTTACTCGATTTAGAAAAAACCAGAGAGTTTTGAAAATTTTGAAACCAAAAAACATAAGCATCAAATGCATTGATTCACCAAAATTAAGTTAATAGCAAACATTAACGAACATCATAGATCACTCCAGTAATTTGAGTTAGAAGAATTGGTGCTTTAATCTAACTGAACGAAGTCCACTGAAATTGCTCTGAAACTTGGCTTTGAACAAAATAGGGCCTGATTTGACTTGCTTTTTGTTTGAGAAGATCCACACAAGGTCACTAAATAGGAATAGCATAAGAAATTGAATTGAAAAACAAAGAAAGAGTGAATTCGAAAACTCAGAAAAGTGAATTATGGAGACAAAGTGACAGGGTAATTTTGGCTATCCAAGCTTGAGAAAATGAGTGCAATGTGTCCCTCTATTTATAGGAGAGTGAATGGTGAAAAGAATTGGAATAAATAGTGAGGTTTGGAGGGAAATTGAGTGAAGCCTGAAAGTGAGAAAAGTGTGACTTGAACTTGCTCAAAACTCAGCTAATTCTTGTGTTTCAATGCTCAAATCATGCTTTGGAACTTTGTTAAACATGTTTAAATAAAAAACACACAGAAAAATGGTCATTAGAAGCCACAATATGGAAGTTGCAAACTCACTGTAAGCAAAAATTCAGTTTCATGTGCCAACTTTGAATCCATGGTACAAATAACTCAAGGGGATTTATGACATGATTCTTGAAGCATTTGGAAGATGAGGTCACAATCTTTACAATGTGCCAATAAATAGATAATTTGGATACTTGAGCAAAAATTTATGTCCAATTGAATTTGTGAAAAACACACAGATGTTTTGTACTTAGAAAAATTGTAAGTGTTGAACTTCAAAATGACCTATAATGTTCTTCAAAATTAAATGACTTTCTACTCAAAATTTGAACTTGATATATGAAGATGACATGAATTAGACCTATTGAATTTAAGTTTGGAATTAAGATCAATCAAAAATCATAAAAATTGAAAGAGTTATGGTTTATGGAAGATGATGAACAAATTAGGGGAAAATCACAAAAGACATGTAATCTTTTCAATTCTTCAACCACTTTCCAAGCATTCTCAAGTCTTGCACCTAAAAACAAAGTTGTAGTAGACATCCAAAATATTATCATGGGAAAAGAATGGGCTCAAGGAGATAAAAATTGACCAAGTTACGATCATTTGAAGTCAAACCCTAAAATTCAAAGGCTCTTCAAGGAGGCTTGTAATCTTTCTCAACTTTTAGTGATCTTCCATTCAAAATTAGCCTTAGACTTCTGAAAAAAGATTGTTAAGGTTTCTTTAAAGAAAATCATGGATTTGTAGTCACTCAAAAATTTCAAAAAATGAGCAAGATATGGCCCTTGGAAGTCAACAAACCCTAGCTCAGAGAGTGTCAAAATGACTTGAAACCCCTTTCAACTTTTGATGATTTTTCTTGAACAATTGGATCTTGTCATGTGAAGAGAAGTTTTTTATATTATTATAAGAATACATAGCAAAAATAACCAACTCAAAATGTTGAAAATTGAGAGAGTTATGCACTTGTGCTCACTGATTCTAGTATTTGCTCAATTAGGTCAAACTTGTTGAATCAACCTTGAATATTTTTTGGACTTTCTTGGCAAAATAAGCATGATGAGTCATAATAGGTCTTTAAATGGTATTTTATTGAAGCACACTCAAATATGGAGCTTAAGTCTCAATGAAGCTTGTTGAAAAAGTCATGGAAATAAACACATGAATCTATGAATCTTCTTGATGAATTCCACCACCAACTTTGGAGAGATCTTGACCTAAATAAAGTGAGAGAGATAATTGAACATCAAGTCTTTGATGCCATAGACATGACCTTGAAGATTGAGCTTTTGCAATCCATTAGAGAACCATTTGATTGAGATCCACCCCTTAAAACCCTAGGTTAGATGGTGAGATGAATGCAATTGTGATCACCTACAATATGAACATTCAAAGGAACATATATACACATATTGATGTTAGTTAAAAGAAAACATGTATAAGATACACAATTCAAGGTGCTTGATAATCCCCCAAGAGCAAACTTAAAGACATGCTAAAGAGAGAAACAACCCTAATATGTGTGTCTTGATGCATTATGACATGAGATGATGAGAAATCTTAGGGGGGGAAATTGGGGTATAACAATTAGTTTATTAAATTTAACACATATATATCTAATATGTGGCCTATATTATAGGATTTAATGGGAATAGTTTTTAAAAAATTAATGAGTTGTATGGAAATTTAAAAAATATAGATGGGTTATTTTATTTGCTAGGAACTGTAAAATAATATAAAAAATTTAGTGGGGTCCATTTAAAGAACTCAAATGAGTTCCTTGAATTTGGATGCTCTTAGAGGAGCATTATCGATGTCATGGAAGATACTCATAGATGATGGTGCAATCACACAGTCAAACCATTTTCCTCCATATGTTCTTGATCTGATGGTTAGAAAAACAGTTTTACGTCTTGTCTTCTCAACTTTTTTAAAGTGTTTTAAATCTCTATTTAGTTTGTATAATTATCAACTATTCTGGACTTCTTGTAAACTTTTCTTGAAGACTTCTTGAACTTATCAACTCTTTTATAGTACATTATTATATAGTATTGACTAGGTCTTTAAGAACCCCTTCTCTTCTCTTGTTTAAAACATCAGTTGTTATCTATTCTCTCTATTTTCTAAAAACTCTTTTTATATGCTCACCACCTGAGATAACCTCTCAAAATAAATTGGGTATGGAGAACTAATTGGTTATTATTGTTGAAGATCGTGTTAACTTTGAAGAAAGGTTGGAACACCTAGCCTTTGATTACTAGGGGATGGTTTCCAGATTTGGATGAGATGAGTAATTTGATATGTTTTATGATCCTACTTACCCGAATTTGGTTGTTGAATTTTGGGTGAATGCATCTATCCAAGTGATGATTTAGAAAGAAGCCCTTTGTTCTAAAGTATTTTGTATTCCTATCGACGTGTCTCTAACTACTATTGCAAAGGCAATAGACTGTAAGGACCATGGAATTCCTTCGAATATGATGTCATGGGAACAATATCTCCCATTCTGCACCATCTTCAATGATTCATCTAACCTTTCTAAAGCCTCTAATCTTAAGCCTACGACATTGTTCTAGTATCAAATTTTGGCCACAAACTTTTTGTTGAAGAACAAGAATACAAATGTCTTAGATATATATGAAAGAAACTTTCTTCTTCTACTTGTCAACAAAGGTGCAAAGGTCAATCCCTCCTATGTTTTATTTGAGTATCTGAAGAAGACTCTTTTATCCTTCCAAGAAGGAAATACATTCTTCATTCCTTATGGAAGAGTCATGTCTAAACTATTCATGCAACAATGAGTTGTGAAAACTAAGGATGAGGTGGACTCTATAGTTCGGGGTCATCAGCTAGAGCTATCAAGAGTTTGGAGAGCCTCTCACAATGCCTCTGTCAAGGTTAGGGAGGTCACTCCTGATGGATCTTATGTGTAATTTTGTTTTCTTTGTGTAATGTATGATTTGTTTTATCTATAATTTGGTTTAAGGCAAAGTACTGGTACTGGTATACGTGTACACTGTTTAGACTCAATGAATTATCAAGTGTGATTATATTATGTTATCTTACGATTATCAAATTTGTCGATTTTCCAATTTTTTTTAATAATTGAATTGTATTTTGTATTATCGTATCGTTTATTATGTGTTTTAATCTTTTAGATAAAATTCACTACCAATTACTATATGATAGTTACACAAAAAATACACATAACCGTTTTTTCCAAATAACACAAAAATAATGATATGTTATGTCTGAATTTAACATACCTCTGTGACTTGGACATGTACAACTGAATTGAGCTAACATCTGACTTGAGCTCTCTTATATTCATATTCTCCTTCTTCACAAGTTGACTTGATCTCTAATCAACATGTTGCATACTTTTCAACGTTGTTTCAAAATGCAACAACAAAACTTAAGTGGTTATCATTTTCAAATAATAGGGTCAATGTGATAATTTAGCATTGTTTTCCAAATTGATATTGAACTATAATACTAAATTCACTGTTGTAACAAAAAATGAACATTTTGCTTTGATACAAAAAATTCCAATCTATTATACTCAGTTTAAACTTTATATTGCAACAAATTCAGTACTTTCTTGATGACTAACATTTACATGTTATCATTATATTGGATAAATTATAATCAGAAAGAACAAGCTTCAGTTGGATCTAAAAAGTTGATATTATTTAACTCAAATACAGAGCATGACCATATAAAATAGTTCTAATAGTTAATTTACAAGAGCTTATCTCAAATTTATAGGCATGTCTTTATCATGTTATGTCCATGCATCCCACATAGAGACCGCACTTGAGCTTGTTTATACCACGCATTAACTATGATTGTTTACCCATGTAAGCCCTTCTTGGTATGTGTTTTCGACTTCAAACTCTTTTTGAGTAAATTGTTTGCACCCATTACTTAACTGTCTGATTTAAAGAATAAATCATCAACATAATTTACAATAACACGCAACTTAAATTTGAATAATATCACAATATAGATTCTTGTTTATGCAACAGAAACACTAACAATTCTATTGAGAACCTAATCCCCAATTCCATAAATGATGGGTAAGAGTTGGATAAAATACACGACCTAATCCCCAATTTCATAAATCAAATTCAAATCAATTTCAATTTATATACAAAACTAATCATCGAATCCATTATTTCTCGTTAAGAATTCAAAATATTTTATTCAACTAAAAATACAGACTCTAATCCCCAAATCGGTTGTTTTTAGGTAAGAAGATTTATCAAGTTTAACATGAAATATAGACCCTAATCACCACATTGATCGTTTCTGGGTAAGATTTCAAATCAACTTCAACTTAAAATACAAACCCTGTTACCCAAATCGAACGTTTCTCTGCAATAACTCAAATTAACTTAATTTTGGGAAGATATAAGATTTAGATATGAATAATTACCCGTGAAGTGGAGGAATAACTATGAACCTTTCGATGAGGGAATTGAACAACAACAATGGAGGAGATACGGGAGAAGGAAGAAGAAGATCGAGGAAGAAGAAGTTGATATGGGAGAAGGAGAAGAAGATGGAAGCTTCATTTGAAAAACAAAAACACGTAAAAAATGGGTTTTTTTAGTTAAATATTTTTTAATTAAATATTTTTTTAATTAATAAATTATTATTATATTGATGAACGACTGATTTGCAATAAATGAAAGTTTTAAAAAAAAACTTTAGGTAGACTGTCTGCATGATAACAATGATGTGATATTTTAGGGCTTACTAGTCTTTCCTGATTGATCAATTAAAATGACTTTTTTAAAGAAGTCAATTGACAAACTCCACCATAGAAGTCCCCTTTAAATAATGATCCTGTGAAATATAATATTTTGAAATTTTAAATTTTTGAATGTGTCATGATATTTTTTAAAAACCGAGTCATTCAGTTCGATTGGCTTAATAACTACTATATAGTTTTGTTATAGAGACTGATTTATTCAATCGAATTATCTGATATAATATGATTTAGTCATGCGATTTGACTAATGACTGAATAATTCAACTAGTAAAGCAATGATCTAATATTCTCACTTATTCGATAACATGTCTGATATTTAATACTGATTTTTAAAACATCTTTTAAAACACTAGCTAATTGTTTTTTTTTATTTAAAAAAGAAAAAGAATACAACCTTTTTACGGTCACAAAAAGAAAATAAAGAGAAATCTTTTGGGTGACAAATTGAGTCATTAGTTGGGTGAGATTAGTTGGTGTTAGTATAGTTAGAACAATAAACAAGAAATTGATAGTAGCGGTAATATAACCCCTAACGTAACTATCAATCACATGCAAAGAAGGACATTACATCATGATAAGGCACCTAAGATTTTTTTGAAGAAAAAAATACATTCTCATTCATTCATCCAGTCCACCTTGGACACAAATCTCCCCCAACAGATAAGAGGGTCCCACCTTCTATCCTCTCAACTCCTCTCCTCCCGTATCCTGCGAAACACCTGATTACACCCCAAACAGACAGTTAACAAGAACCACAAGTATCTCAACAAAACAAAAACATCCTCAGTGCAGCGACATTGTCCATATATCACTCTCTACTTGTTTATCGTCTTTCCTCATTTTGATCCTCATGGAGTCACGAGTGCTGTCACGCGCCACCACTCTCTCCTCCCTCCCCACTCTCAACAAACTGCACCGCCTTCCCCTCGCCAATGCTTCCCTCCTCGCCGTGAAGACGATTGGATCACTCTCCGATGGCGGGAACCTCGTCTGGGGAAGACAACTTCGTCCCGAGCTCTGTTCTCCACTTCTTAAGAAAGGTCCTTCACTCCTCCGTCCTTGCCTCGCCACTGCTGAAGGAAACGACTCCGCCGGGTGAGGTCCGTTTAATCCGTTCTGACTCAGTAAACTCAGTCTCAACACTGTACTCACTAATATCATTGTTCTGTGTTTTCTTTACAGTGAAGAGAAGGTAGCTCCGGTTGGGTTCTTCAGCCGGTATCCAGCTCTTACTACCGGTTTTTTCTTTTTCACTTGGTAGGTCACACAACAACCTACGACAGTTTCTTCTGTTGTGTTTTTTTTCCTGCGTGTGACTGTGATCGATCGGTTTGAGTGTTGAAATTACGTCTTTGTCCTTTTGATGCAGGTACTTCTTGAATGTGATTTTCAACATCCTCAACAAGAAGATCTATAACTATTTCCCATATCCTTAGTAAGTTACTTTAAACTTTCGATCGGTTCGTTGATGTATCTCATGTTTTATCTTAGGATCATCTTTTCTGCTAAGAGCATACTATAGAATAATAATTAATTAATAGCTTGTGTATAGTGTTATTGAATATTTAAATTAATTATTTATAGCTAAACCATAATTATATATTTAAATTTCTTTGTGCACATGTTAGATTCATATATTATTAAATTTCCTAGTTTCTCGTTACTTGTCATAAGTTTTGTTGAATTTGATTGACTATGCAGCTTTGTGTCGGTAATTCATTTAGCTGTGGGAGTGGTGTATTGTTTGGTGAGCTGGACCGTGGGCCTTCCTAAGCGCGCTGTAAGCCCAATTCAATATTTCTCGGCCCGTGATCTTAATTATTAGTATTTGCTATCTACACCACCACTTTTTTAGATACACCCTGTTAATCAATTATGAACTTTTCATGAAATCAATCTTTGCATATGGTTGTTGTTTGTGTAGCCTATTGATGGTAACCTGCTGAAGTTGCTGATTCCTGTGGCTGTGTGTCATGCATTAGGCCATGTAACTAGCAATGTCTCATTTGCAGCAGTTGCTGTTTCTTTCACACATACCGTTAAAGGTAACAAAAGTTAAATGGAAGTATCGTATCGTATCGTATCTACTTTCTTTTCTAAATGTGGTCATGAATGAAACTTGTGTTCTCTTCAGCTCTTGAGCCATTCTTTAACGCGGCTGCTTCACAATTTATACTTGGACAATCAATTCCCATCACTCTATGGCTCTCATTGGCTCCTGTTGTTATCGGTAACTTCTTCTGATCGATCTCGTTTATTATTCACAAGAATTTAGCTACACATTGCAATTTGTGGTCATTTTATATGTGAATCTATCTATACAGGTGTGTCAATGGCATCATTGACTGAACTCTCATTCAACTGGCTTGGATTCATAAGTGCTATGATTTCAAACATTTCCTTTACATACAGGAGTATCTATTCAAAGAAAGCCATGGTTGATTATATACATATATATCTTCTATCATTTCATTACTTACTAATGTTCTTTTTTTCATATTATATAAATATTATTATTAAATAACTTTTTCTGCAGACTGATATGGATAGTACCAATATCTATGCCTACATTTCAATCATTGCTCTAATTGTCTGCATACCACCGGCCTTAATTGTAAGTGAATTAATCAAATATTTTTTCCGATGAAATTTGTTGTTATTTGTGGCATTGTATCCTTAATTATTTTATGATTTGATTCCTTAGATTGAAGGGCCTACACTGTTGAAGACCGGTTTCAATGATGCAATTGCTCAAGTAGGTTTGGTTAAGTTTGTATCAGATCTCTTCTGGGTTGGTATGTTTTACCATCTCTACAACCAGGTAACTAAAGCATGCTAAAAGTGTTATATATATATATTGTTAATGAATTAAAGTATTTAATGAAAAAATAAGCCTCTACTAACAATTGATTATTTCAATTTTCATCACTAGGTGGCCACAAACACATTGGAGAGAGTGGCTCCTCTTACTCATGCAGTTGGAAACGTACTCAAACGTGTATTCGTCATCGGATTTTCTATCATTATCTTCGGTAAATATTGTTTTCTTCCATCATTGTATTGCACTCTAAGTTTCACCACTTTTATTCATTTATATTAGGTTTCCACTTTCCATTCAAGAAACTTGACATTTTGGTTGGATATAATTGCTTCACACAGGTAACAAGATTTCCACCCAAACTGGCATAGGAACCGGCATTGCAATTGCTGGAGTAGCACTCTACTCATTCATCAAAGCCAAGATCGAAGAAGAGAAGCGAGTGAGTACTCTTGTTTTCATTTGATTTTTGTATATACTATATATAGAATAGCAAAATAAACAAATACAATTGACATTATTATTATGCTTTTCTTTTTCTTGTGCAGCAAGCAAAAGCAGCTTAAGGTGTCAACTTGAGGATGTCTTGCACTGTAAATCATCACAAATTTCTTTCTAAATAATTGACTTTGTTTCAGTATATTGTACTATCTTTCTGATAGCGCGCATTTCATTTTCGTTCTTTATTTTTGTCAAATCTTTCCCACCTTGTTCATTCAGAAAACAATGACTTGCTGATTTGCAGTCTTCTTTTGATGACTGAAAAATGATGATGTATCCATTATTGCCATAAAATAGCTCTTGAATCTATAATAAAAGCTGTATTCACGATAAAACTCATAATATGCACGCGACAACACACACGAACGTGGTCTCGTGGTCTCTAGCTTTCAGAACATAGTTATTTCAAGGCATATAAGCCTCTTTGTTGGTTGTTGAGTCTCAACATCATCATCTCATGAACTAAGCAAATTGTTTCTCCATTTCTAATCAATGTAAAACTTTAGCATCATTACTTGAGAATACCTCTCTTGAGCAACATATGATCCAACAAAATTTAAATCTTATGCAACTTTATAAGTTGTTTTTGGGATTAAATCTATGTATATGTGGTTAGATAGGCTTGTAAGCCCTTCATTGAGTAGCAAAGAAAAACTTAATCTAGTATTTAAGCTATGAGATTTTTCCATTTAATAACTTGGTCTTTGAAGTTGAGCCTTCTTTTATGGACTTACGTTACATATAGTAATTGGAGGAACTAACTTGCTACCCATGACTTATACTTTTTTGACACTTTCCATTTTGCATTGTTTTTGTCATTATACTTGATAAGTTATCAAATTTCAAAAAATACAAGTTTTTAAAATTTTAAAAAGTATCAGAAATTTTCATGAGTTTTTACCGTACACTTTAAAACGGAAATTTTGAAAAAAAATACCATAAATTTTCATATGTTTTTACCAAAATTTTCAAAATTATATCAGAAATTTTGAAAAAAAAATACAAAATTTTCATGAATTTTTATCGGGAATTTCAAAACTATACCGAAAATTTAAAAAAAAATATTAGAAATTTTCGGTAAAAACTCATGAATGTTTTACCAGCAATTTTGAAATGTGAGCGTTTTAACGGAAATTTTAAAATTTTCGATAAAAACTCTTGTATCTTTTACCAAAATTTTCAAAATGCATGTTTTCAGAAATTTTGAATGGATTATCAAAAATTTCGTTATCGAAAATTTTGTTCGATCACTTTATTCTTTTTTTTTATCACAATTTTTTTTACATTATGAAAATATTAGAGATACCAAATTTAAAATTTAGGGTGACAAATTAATTAGTGTTTTCGTTCATAGTTGAACTATAGATTAAGGTTTACCACTCGCTATGAATGGATGAGTGAAACTATCAAAGAAAAAATTGCTATTATTGAATCAGCGTTGATAAATAAAAAAGTCGTAGATGTCAATTCTTAGAGAATTTAACTTGACACCCTTTAAGTTTGATCTGGCACCCCGTAATTTTCGTTATTCCAAAAATGTCTTTAGTGAGATGGGCAAAAAATTTCACGATGAAATTTCTGGTATTGGTTGCCAAATTTCTGGTACAAATGAAATTTTCGATATTACATACTAAATTTCTGGTAGTTCATTTGAAATTTTCGGTATTCTAAAAATTTCAAATTAACCAATTTGTACCAGAAATTTAGTATATACTGAAATTTCTGGTAGTGCATTAATTCAGACTTTTTAACGATCAGGGTTTTACAAACATCTTTTGAGGGTTTTGATTGCACCGACAAATTTGTGTGGTCTAGAATGCATCGTCATTTGTATAAATAGGGGCGTATTGAAACAACTAGAAAAATCATCGAAGATAAAACTCAATGAAGTCGTCATCGAACGTTTTTTATTCCACCGAAAGGGAAAGGTAAATATTGAGAAAACCTGAAGGGGTGAAATCACAGTCTTGCGACCATACAGATCGGGTAAGGAAGTCAGTTACGCGAGGGGAAGGTATTAGCACCCCACATGTTTGTGGTACTCCACGGGATCCACTTATGTTTGTTATAATCTAAGAGTGTGTAAAATCTATGTCTAAAGCTTAAAAGCTAAAAAGAAAAATGCAAAGGGGGAATGCATGCAAAAGAAAAAACATGGAGAAAAGAAGGAAATATTACAAAGGTCGCTCGGCTGAGTCCCGTGACCAGATGCCTACATGTCCCTTTTAAGGAATCAGAGCGTCGTAGTTCGGCTCAAACGTTTCTGTTTATTTTGTGTTTTTTAATGAACACTATTAATTTCGCCTTCTACCGCAACTCGACCTTTGGAGACTTACGTGTCAACACAGAAATTTAATAACATGTTCTTTTAAAAAAATTTGAAAGAAAAGCCCGAAGGCAAAAAGAGTTTGTGTTGGTTGGTGTTTTTATTACGGATAATAGCTAGTTGATCTCAAGAGAGAGATATTAGTCACTTCTCCACTTATCCATGAAATGATTCTTTGAGACTTGAACCACACCAAAGCCTAGAATGGAAGAATAATAAGATCAAGAAGAAACCCGCTTATCATCTCCCATACTCAATAAAGGTGTGATACTCATAAGTAATTTTTAAGTGTTTTGAAGATTGAAAGAAAAAGAGAGTTTTAGTTTTAATGAGATGCAAAAGAAGAAAGAAAATTCTAAGGGGAGACTAGCAAAATAATCCTAAAGTTGTCATGTATTATTGATCCTATAGTTGACGATAAAAGAGGGAAATATCTACCTAATATTGGCATACATGGATATAAGCCTAAGGTTTATTTAATTCAAACTTAGAAAATAGTGAATTGAAGATCCTATATAGAGCATGGTAAGAAGAGAATAAAGCAAGGATAAGAGAAGGGATGATAGAAAATAACTCAAGGAATGACCAAGCATCAAGTACACTCAACATCTTTATGACAGAACATAAGCAATAAAGAAAACTCTTAAACACACCAAGAGAGGTGGATAAGAAGTATTCAAAGTTTGATTAGAGAAAAAGATGTTAGGAGTATGAGAAAAATAGTAGAAATGGAATAAAATAGCATCAGGTGAGTAGCATATGCTATGTCAAAAATTAACCCTAAATTATGCACACAAGTTTTCAAACACAAACATTTTGGTCAAGTTAAAGTCCTATGCATGCTCCTAAATCAAAATTAGGTTAAAAATAGAAGAAAAAAACTTGTAAAATTAATTCAATTAAATCCTAACTTACTAAAGACTTATAAATCAAAAATATGATTTAAAGTTCTTGAGTTAACTTGAAAAGATGGAAATGATTGAAAATCAACAAGACTAGTTGACAAAAGGGCCAAACTAGAGAGTTTTTAGCAAAAAAATTGTGAAAAATGTAAGATCAAAAGTTAAAATTCAACAAAAATTATTTTTATGATTTCAAATCTTCCAAGAAATTCAAACATATTTTCTTTTATTTTTTGAAGTAAATGAAGTTAGATTTTCAAATGTTTCTTTAGGCTTAAGCAAGAAGAAAGTTCAAAAAATTAATATTAGCTTCTAAAATTTGGAAAAATAGGAAAATTGAAATTTAGATTCAACTTAAAATCATAAAAAATTAGTTTAATACCTAAAAGTCAGTAAGTATATTTTTATGGAATTTTATCAGTAGAGGAAAATATCAAACAAAAATTATTTGCACAATGTAACAAAAAAAGTAAAGAAAATGATATAACTAATTGATTGGTCTAATAAGCCTGCCACGGAATTTTATTAAAAAAAAATATTATGAAGTAGATTCACAATGAAACTCAGAATATTTTTTGTGGATTTTTTAGGTTAGTAAAAATTAGAAAATAAAATTCTAGAACCTAAAAAATGATTAAAATCCTAATTGAACTAATTAAATTATTTAATCTTCTAAAAAATAGTAAAAATATAGAATAAAATTCATAATATGAAAATAGACTAAAAATAAAGTCTATAATATTTTTTTGATAATTTTTTAATAAGAGAAAATATTTATAAAAAAAAGAAAACGAATAGAAAAATACATGAAAATTCAAATATGTTGAGGTCTACTACACCTGTTAAAAACCAAACGCGATCTAAAATAAATTCAAATCATGTTCAATTGGAAGCAGACACGTCATCGTCACTGTCCTCTAACCATGCCCTAACGTATTTTATACAGTTTGACATGCTAACTTCAAATCACGATTTCTCTTTCATTTCTTGATAAACTGAACAAAATTTTGATCAAATTAAAGATCTCATGGAGATCTCCAACACAGCACCAAGAATTTTTAAAAATGATTCACGATTCATAGAGAAAAAGTGCAATGAAAATCACTGATTATAAGCATTCCAAACTCATCAAATGCGTAGATCCAATACATGACTTTCAAATTTAGATTTCTCTTTCAATTCTTAACCAAAATTCATGATTCGAAGCACAAATCAAAGATCTCTTAGCAGTCTACATCATGTAACTTACGAAATTCAAAATCATCAAGAGATCGAGTAGAAATCAGAGCATGAATATCACATAAATCACTTTTTTTTCCAAAATTTTCAAAAACTTCTATCACGACCCGATCTTCAATTCCAAGCAAAATTATACACCGGGCCTAATGTCTGGCCAGCTATGAACATATAATCAAGCTTTAAATCAACTAAAACATGCTATGGATGAAGAACTTCAGATCTGAAATTGTACCTTGTGAGTTGAAAAATAAATTCAACTATTTCCTCTGAATTCATATGAAACCCTTCTGATCTTGTTTGCTAAGCTTCACTGAAGATAAATTGATGAAGATGAGAGTTCTGGAGCATAGGAAAAATCAACTTTGAAGAGAGAAAATTGAGAAATGAGATGAATTCTTGTTTTTGTGAAGAAGTTCTTTTTTTTTTACAAATGAAAGTGAGGTGAGCTTTTATAGAGTGAAGAAGAGTGCAGAGGGAGTTTTCTTGAGGGTATGAAGGTCATTGCAGGCTTGAAGACCGTTGGAGGGAAATTGTATCAAAGCTAGTGGATTTGAGTGAGACAATATGAGGCATGCATTTTGTGTTGTTTCAACTTGGTCTTCACAGTCGTTTTAATGAGAAGTCAGGAGTGAAATGAGGTGGAATAAGTATACATGGTGAGTTGTCCTTATATGCACATGAGTGGATTTTTGAAAGAAGATATTTTACCAAAAATGGCAACTCACGGTGGAATGAGTCTCATGCTTATGAGGTGATTCATTTAGCTTGTTTTGGCAAGGAAAATGAAGAGTATTCATGCCAAACATGTGATTGATTTCAAACCAATACAAAATTATGCAAAACTGACTCAACATGGCCTTATTGATTAGACGGCTTGTGGCTCAAACAACTAAAAATTTATACGTGTAAAATTGGTGCTTGAGGGGCCTTTGGAAATATCTCATGACGTACTTTAACATGGTGCTTTGGATTATTGAAAATGATGATTGCATCAGGGATAAATTGAGTTGAGAAGTTTGGAAAAACAAAGCTTGGCAGGCCAGGGCGCGCGCGTGCATGGCTTCTGTTGTACCCCAAAATTTGCCCTCGCATTTTTCCTCAAGAAATCACAGCTTTAGGCGTTTCCTGATTTTTCAAACTGGCTCAGGAATCGGTCAAACAGACTTTTCTCGTCAGTCAGACAAAATTAGGGTTTTACTGATTTTCAGGGCTCTAGAATGTTTCAAACAGTTGGCTTAGGGTTTTGGTTGATTTTGGCTCAACTTCGATCAGGCAAACGCTTCTTTGGCATTTAATCAGGAATTGGGGCTTTTATGCGCGGTTCCTCAGAAAGGTTTAACTTTACAGTGTTTTTCAAGATATTCCGAGATTTGGATTGAATTCGCATTGTGTGACTAAATCAGTGAAAGGATGCATTGGGTTTGAATTTGCAATGTTTGATTAAAGTCATAAAAGAAAAAGCGTCTGGGCAATTGCTGTGATTAACTGTTGTTTTGCTTTGGATGTTGGAAGCGCCAGATTTAATTGATCAATACTGAAGCAATGTTTATTTAATTATTTATTATTCTAAGATTAAATGATTGGAATTTATTTTCAATTATTATAATTAAAGAATTATAAATAACAAAATGAATTATTAAGAAGAGGAAAAGAATTAATTGGATAAAAACTTTTTATTTATTTTTAAATTATTTGTACAATTGTTTTGTTTACAAATTGTTTACAATAATGATCTTACAGTAATTTAAATCTAAGTAAGACTATCCTAATTTTTTCTAAAATCTTCAATTCTTCATCTGTTGCTAAATCCTCTCCATTCAATTTTTATCTGCAAAAGAAAAGAAGAAAAGTTAGAAGCAGATAAATAAATAAATAACAGACAGATAAAAAGTCCATCATTAAGGGCAACTGACTGGGATCAGTTAGCCCTCTCTGCAAATCACGGGATTTCTCCCGGTTCACAAAGAGGGATGAATATTTATTTGCTAATCATGAATGCACAAAGTTGAAATTCACAAGTCAAAATTGTCAAGCTGCATAATTTCCAAAATCTCAAACAGCATGAGCAAGTGCAAAATCCAAAGGAAAATTGAACTAGAACTACAAAGTCCAAACTGAGTTCTAATGTCAAACTAAACAAAAGATGTCCAAAGGATGTCAAGTACAAAGGGCCATCAAAATGCAGGGAAGCTGTCAAAAGAGATATGCAAATATGCAGAGAAGACATAAAGTGCAGAGTTAAACCACATGTGCAAGCAAACATAATTCATTTTCATCATTTCCCAGTGCTGCCCTTTCAGTAAAAAGTACACATAACATATTTTAATATTTTGAAGTGTACTGGAGATAGAAAGAAGAGAGAAAAGAAGGTTTTGCAGGCTTAAGGCTTTAGGCATGAGAAACAAAATATAAGACAACCTGTTCGTAACACAGTAAAAGGGGGGGAAAATCACAAACCAAGAAAGATAACTCAAAACTGCCTCCACCCTGCAAAAGCAAGACAGAAACACAAAAACCATCCAAACTGCCTTCCACCAAAAGAAGGCCTCTAGCCTTACAACCAAAACCTTAACCCCTGTCAAAAGAACAAACCTGTGAGGCCTCAAGCATATCATACCAGAAAACCTGTAAGCACAGTAAACCTAAAACAGCATACCAGCCTAACCATTCAAGGCCAAAAACCTGTCAAGTTTAAACCATCAAAACCCTGTCAACTGAAGCCCAAGAACCTCAATGGCCTGAAACCATTAACAAACCAGGACCCTCAAAAGACCTGCATCAGCATAAGCCTTAAACCTTACCTGCTTGAACTGTCAAGCCATAGTTCCACGTCTCACCAAAACCTAAAAAAGCTGAACTGTCAAACTGCTAAAACCAGCATAAAACACAAACCAGTAGATCCAAACAAGGAGCCAAGCCTGAACCTGTTTGTTTCAAACATAAACTCAGCAGGCCAAAGCAAACAACCAAGCCTTACCAAAAAAAAGCCTCAAGGCCATAAACCTTTAACTTGCCAAGTTCCAAAAAAACAGAAACATCCACCATCTTAAACATACTCAGCGAGCCAAAAGAGGAAAGCTAGTCAAAACAAAATGTTTCAACAATAGCACATTCAGAAGCATTCAAAGGCAAAAAAAATTCTCAGAACCCAAAGGGTTCATCATTGAAAGCATATCATCAACAAATATCTCAAGGCAACTCAGAAGCATACTCAGCAAGCCAAAGAGGAAGAAGGGACAAAGAAGCGTGCATAGGCAAAGGCAAGGCTAACAGAAGAAGAGAAAAAGAGTAAAGTTATATAGATCCAGGCAAATACAAAGGGTTTTCAAGCTTATCATCATTAAACCCTAAAAGGAAAAGAAAGACAGAGTACCAGAACTCCCAGTAAAGCAAGCTAACGCTCAGCATCACCGTCCCTCACCGTCAAGCCGCCATAGCGCATCTGACCCCATCTCCTCCATCGTCTTCCTCAAACAAAAGGTAGTTCTCTTTTCCTCTTTCCTTCCACCACCTCAACAATAAACGATATAAAGTCAAAACAATTAATCAGAACCAATTAATCGGAACATGCAAAATAATGAGAATGAGAACCCTAACGCGTTGAAAGAAAAAAAGAATTGTACCTCTGTTTATCGCCGTTTGAGTGGGCGTGAAGAGGAGGAGGAGCGGTTGCGCTGGTGGTTTGAGCGAGAGATGCTATTCAAAGATCCATGGCGAAGAAGATGAAGAAAGAAGCGAAATGGACAGCGCCGTTCGTAACGAACGAACCCTAATTCCTCTTTCTGAATAAACATTGACAAACCCTTACAAATTGTTATGAGCATACTGGGCCTAACTCGTTCAAATGCCTAAGCCCGTTTCTGATCACACCCCCCCCCCACGCTTGACATTCTGTTTGGGCCAGTAAACCCTTGGCCCATTCATTTAACATTTATTTGCTTCATTTTTTTATCATTTTAATTTTTTACATAACTTAACTTTTTTTTTCTCTTCTTAATAAAAATATAAACTAACACATTTTTTTTACATCAACCTTTTATTAATAATACCTTTTTATATGTATAGCATAACACTAATCTTGAACATAACATGTTCTTTTGATTAAAACTCTTTCTTTATTTTATTTAACTTAAAACATTTTTTTTAGTTAATAATTTGTATACATTTTTAATATACAATATAATTAAAATTTAAAACATTTTTTTCTTTCTTTTAATTAAAATACCTCTTTTGTATATATTAAACGAAAAATATGAAGATACAAATTTATATCAAATGTAAATAATAATCTTCAAACTTAGAACATTCTCTTTTCTTTTATTAAATTTTCTTTTTGTACATATTAAAGAAATATACAAGATTACAAAAATTAAATAAAGAAAATATTTAATTCCTTTCTTTAAGTTAAAACAACACTTAATTATACATTTAAATTCACATTTCGCAACTTGTAAATAAATTACACTTACACAATACACTTTACATTGCTCCTATACACATTTGCTTATCTTATACATTGCTATACGTTACATTTACACTTTTATCGCAATTCGATTTGGTTGTAAATTATTGGACACTACATCCCTAAAGTCTCATCCCCATTTGTGAATTTGTACCCCCACTCCCGGATACTATTTGTAATAGCGTAGACTTTAAATTCTTGCAATTTACCGCTTTCAAATTATACCATGGTTAGACCTAGGGTTTGTATGTACATAAAATTAAACGCTAGATAACCTAATACAAAGACAAATTCATGAAATCAATACACAATCACACTTGCACCCTCTAGGGTAATCCTACATGTTGCCTTCCAAAATGGGCCATGCTTGCACGTCGAGTTTCTTTGGAAAAACAAATTCAAATGATCATAAGTCCCTCGATGACGCTTTCGAAAGTTGCCTAAAACGGAATGATCATAGTCCCTTCAAGCAAATTGCCAAAGACACTTGGCACCATTGCATTCATGGTCCATACGATGACCCGCGCCCGTCCCGTTAAACATCCTAAACGCAAGATTGTCCACCAAATTCAATGGTGGAACAAAATTGTTAAAAAAAAGGGGTTGAAAACATAGAGAAAACCTTTCGAGTACAATAGGGGTAGACAAAACTCTTAGTTACTTGAGATCAACTTGCAAAAACACTTGCCTCCTTTTCAAAAACCACACTTCATACACACTTTCAAAACAAACTCTCAAAAACATTTGAAACATCTTTTCGAAAAGATACACACTTTTGTAGAACACTCAAACATGAGTCAATTGCATTTGTTGCCTAAGACAAGGCATCTCTTCAAAAACATTTTCAAAACACACACACACACACCATTTTCAAGCAATCGAAAATCAAGGCAAGTGATCTAAAAAACCAAGTAACTAAGAGCCCATGGATAACCATGGATGAAAAGGGTGCTAATACCTTCCCTTTTCATAATCTACCCCCCGAACCCACAAAATATCTCAAAAGGTTTTTGTTGTGCTTTTTAAACCTTTCCTTTAGGATAAAATAAAAAGTCGGTGGCGACTCTTGCTAAACCGAACAAGTGCGAATACAAACGCAAAAACTCAAGTCAGTTCTCCCACCGTATCACAGAACTGGCGACTCTGCTGGGGAGTTCTCTTAAAAGTGGGGTTACCTTAGGGTTTAGATCACCTTTGTTTTCAATTGATTGCTTTGTTTGCTTTTTACATTTGTGGGCTTTGCATCGGAGTTTCATAGATCCTAACCCGGATCTGGGGAATACCCTTTTAGGTAGCATAATCTGTTAGGGACCTGTCCGGCGTATACCGACATGGGTGAAGCAGTGGCTACGTTGGTGTGGCACCTTGGTTTGTACCGATATCCCTCGTGTTGAAACAGGGAGAATATGGGTCTTCCAAGGAGTCATTAAGCACCAACCGACCTTAGAACCCTAAATTGACCCAACTTGGCCATTAGAACAGTAGCAGTATGCTACACTCATTGAGGCTAAACTCTCGCGATGGTTCCGACCGCAAGAAAAGATAGCGATGCTGGAGTTATGACCGATTGAGGGTAGCCAATGATTTGAGATCCTCTAGAACCCGGTTACTTTCGATAGGACAGGTTTTAACCAACGAAACTGAAAGAGGGTAGTACCTGAACCTCATGCAAGCCTAAACCTAAGGACTTGTTTGCTTTGTGTGAATATGATTACCTGTATATACACTTACTTCCTTGTGCATACATGTACATAACATCATGACATCATACCATAGCATTTTCAAATAACCATCTCAAGGATCTCGAGGGTTCTTTTGATGCAGGGTTACGTTGAACCAGACGTCTACCAAGGGGCAAGGGGTTTCTCCTCTAAACAAATGCCATCAAAGATCAAGTACAACAACTTGAATCAGTGGCTATGACCCACTCGACATGGTGAGCTTGATTCTCGTGGAAAGACATCCACCGATATAAAGTTCTCCAAACAAAGATCAAGTACAACAACTTGAATCAGTGGCTATGACCCACTCGACATGGTGAGCTTGATTCTCGTGGAAAGACATCCACCGGTGCAAAGTTCTCTAATCCAAGAGCAAAGTTCAACCTCTAACATTTTCTTGTGTTTACCCCAAGAGATCTTTGAAAACATGCATCCACATATCATGCATTGCATCTTAACAATCTTTTCTTTTTCAGGTTTCCTTACTCTCATGCTGTTTATTTCAGTAAGAGATGGCTCTAGAAAGGTCTGTCAAAGACATCCAAGACCAGACTGCTCAGCTACAGGAAATGTTCATGAACTTGTCTCTGGGGCAAGAAGAAATGAAAGCTCTCCTCACAAAGGGCTTGGAGAATTCAAACAATACTAGGAGTGATCAGCTTGCGGAGCTGCAGTTTGATCTGGCAACATTGAGGATCCAAATGATGGGGCAGTTAGTGGGCCAGATGGCTCTCATCCAAGACCTATCTCAAAGACAAGAGGAACTCAGAGTTCTTGTCCGCCAACTGCTTCCAAACAACCAATTGGGGCAAACATCTGAGGTTGAAGAGCAAGTCACCGCTCAGCCTCCATCCACTCAAGAAGACAAGGGGAAAGCTCCTTCGCTTGCTTCAGGGTCACAAGCCCATCAACAACCTCGCCAGCGTCAACGGGGTAATCGGCGTAAGCCAGAAACGTCGGGAAGACAGTTCACGGAGACTGAAATACCATCATTCTTCATACTGAAGCGCCTGTTGGAGGTCAACCTGCTTACCTTAAGGGATCCTCCTCAGAAGCTCAATACCTCCTCTCCTAACTATCGTCCCGACGCATTTTGTGTTTACCACTCCTACAGCCCGGGACACGACACCAACGACTGTTGGGCCTTGAAGAACAAGATTCAAGATCTGATCGACATTGGAGTGCTGGAATTCATGCCAGACGGCGAGATGAAAATCTTCCGTTAAGGGGTTCTCCACCTGAAGTGACAAAGCTCAAGCTGAAAGACTTTTGTTTCGTTTGAATTTTCAAAGTTGTAATTTCTTTTGTTGTCAAACAATTATCTGTTGATGTTAAACTCTGTTTTCATTAATGCATTGCATATGTTTGTCTTGAATTCATCCATTCGTTTCACTACTCTTATGCTTTCTTTATGATATTTAACTCTTGATAAAAAGCTGCAAGCCTTTAGAGGGAGGATGACGAAACAATACCATGATCTTATACAGTATGCTTTTGAACAGACCTTGCTGATGATGTGCAGGCATTTCTTTCAAATCCCAAACACTGGAGTTATAAGGAAGATAATCCCTAGTCAACCCCTTCGAGCCAAAGAAGTAGGATTTTTCTGTTCTAAACGATCAAAACCTTTGATATAAACCCGGGGCAGGGTAGTATCTCAGTTAATTCAAGAGAAACGCGCATTGAAGTCGCAAACTCTCAGTTCGTAATACAACGAACAACGTCAAAGAAAAAGAAAAGCATTCCTTTGGAATCAAAAGACAAGGGTGGTTCCCTATCACATAGACAGTCAATCTCTCAAAAGAGAAAAGCCCACCAAGCCAAAACCTATAAAGGAGGCTTAAGAAAGCTGGGGCATCCCGCTGACTGTAATCTCGAAAAATGGGAACAGTCAGGCAAAAGTTAGGGATAACAAATCAAAATCAAAATAGTGAGGTCATTACAAAATCCTCAACAACATGAAAAATGTTGAAAAAGAAAAAAGGAGATGATGATTGTCTCCCCAAATTCAACTGGTGAACCATCGCCCAAAAGTCGTTCCAAACTCAAAACAGAGTGTGACGCACAATTAACTGAGCTTAGGTATGAAGAACATCACGAAGAGCGGGTGGGTACAAACATACTTTGAGCCTTTATCCTTTGTTTCTTAAAACCGTGAACCAAGCCACGTTACAACCCTTCAAAAGTCCTAATTGAAGCATGGGTTAGTTCGAAAGCATACTGTTACAAAAGGTATCCTGACTCCTGTAAGGCTTTGCTCTAAATCTTGTGTTGATCTGTCTTATAAAAAGTTTTCTGCTAAAAACGCATTTTTCAAAACTTCGAGACAAACATAAACTTTGCATTGCTTGAATATCACTGTCTGCATTTGGCTTTTTGTTTGACAGCGAAGAATTTCATACAGCGAATGTTCGGAGGAACGAAAACTCTCTCAGTGAACAGAATCACTTCAAAAGGACGACACTTCCATTACAAATCTCCTATCAACAAGGGGCATGACATGGAACCATCCAGTTAACCTGGGGCAGTCCAGTCAAGGTTTCGACAGATCTTTCAAAATTCAATTAACCTGGGGCAGTCCAGTCAAGATTTCAAGAAATCTCTCAATTCGCAGATTAATCTGATTCAAGACTCATCATCACTTGGGGCATTCGAATGTCAAAAGTGTTCAATCATTCCTTCACCACCTGTTGGAAATTACAACCGCCAACAAATCAACTATCACAATTCCAGATTCGATTCCTGTATCCAGCCAGGGCATATCTGTTGACGACTATTTCCAGACTCGATTCCTGTATCTAGCCAGGGCACGTCTGAAGAGTTTGAAGATTCGATTCCTGTATCCAGCCAGGGCATATCTGTTGACGACTATTTCCAGACTCGATTCCTGTATCTAGCCAGGGCACGTCTGAAGAGTTTGAAGATTCGATTCCTGTATCCAGCCAGGGCATATCTGTTGACGACTATTTCCAGACTCGATTCCTGTATCTAGCCAGGGCACGTCTGAAGAGTTTGAAGATTCGATTCCTGTATCCAGCCAGGGCATATCTGTTGACGACTATTTCCAGATTCGATTCCTGTATCCAGCCAGGGCACATCTGAAGAGTTTAGAGATTCGATACCTGTATCCAGCCAGGGCACGTCTGTAAGCAACCTTTTCTTAAGTTCCAGATCAACACCTGTAACAAGCCAGGAAAATATCTGTGAACACCCGATTGTGGATTAACACCTGTAACAAGCCAGGAAATTATCTACATCACCACTTGGGGCATTCGAATGTCAAAAGTGTTCAAAAAACCCGATGCAGTTTTACACGGACTCATCATCAGGAAATCCTACACAAATCTCCTCAAAAACACAAATCTCCTCAAAACAGGAAGTCCCCAGTAGTTTGGCATACAACCCAAGTTTATGATTCCCCCAACAGTGGTCCCAAGACTTCTCTTTTTTCAACAATCAAGGATTCTTGCCCTCCACAGCAGCAGCCAAGGAATTGTTTTCCCCGGCAGCAGTCAAGATTCTTTTATCTTCAGCCATCCAGGATTCATTTATCCTCAGCAAGATAGCTCATCAGCTTACATGCGCATCCATCACATTCATATCATAAACATTGGTGTAGCATACATTGCATCATGCATCATGACATTGCATACAGCTAACCCTTTACCTTTTCAGGTAAGATCAGTCGACAGACAAAGATCATCTTCCGAGATTCATCCAGAAATAGTTCAGATGTGACCCGGACACGGCGACATTCTGATACTTATTCCAGATTCACTCAGATGCAGTTTTACACGGACGCATCATTAGGAAACCCTACACCGGTTCCTCTTCCACTTCAAGACTTCTGAAAACAGTTCACGGGTTCTCCAGTAACGGATGTTAACCTATCGCTTGTTCAGATTCTTCTCAAGACTTCTGAAAACAGTTTACGGATTCTTCCCAACAACGGATGTTAATCTATCGCTTGTTCAGATGCAACTTCTAAAAACAGTTTACGGATTCTTCCCAACAATGGATGTTAATCTATCGCTTGTTCAGATGCAACTTTTGAAAACAGTTTACGGACGCTTCCCAACAACGGATGCTGCTCTATTGCTTATTCAACTTCAAGACTTCTGAAAACAGTTCACGGGTTCTCCAGTAACGGATGTTAACCTATCACTTGTTCAGACTCAGATGCAACCTGTGAAAACAGTTTACGGACGCTTCCCAACAACGGATGTTGCTCTATTGCTTATTCAACTTCAAGACTTATGAAAACAATTCACGGGTTCTCCAGTAACGGATGTTAACCTATCACTTGTTCAGACTCTTCTCAACTTTTGAAAACAGTTTACGGACGCTTCCCAACAACGGATGTGGCTCTATTGCTTATTCAACTTCAAGACCTTCAAAAATAGTTTACGGATTCTCCAAACATGGATGTCAATCTATTGCTTGTTCAGACCCCCAATTCAGAGATGTTCCAAAGCACGGGTGCCTTTCGGATACTCGTCCACTCACCATTGACATACAGTTCAACATTTCCAAATGGCATCTTTAAGCCCATTCTCAGATGGCATCTCTAAGCCCATCCCCCGACAAGATTCTATCGCATCCCTAGATGGCATCTTTAAGCCCATCACCAAATGGCATCTGTAAGCCCATTCACCCCTACCATCACGTCGCCGAGTGCAAATTTTCTGGGCACTTTAGTGTCCAATCTCCTTTTACCTTCGAGTCGCGAAAGGCAAACTTGTCAATCTAACTCTTCAGATTCAAGAAGATTGAACGGGGGCAACTGTTGTACCCCAAAATTTGCCCTCGCATTTTTCCTCAAGAAATCACAGCTTCAGGCGTTTCCTGATTTTTCAAACTGGCTTAGGAATCGGTCAAACAGACTTTTCTCGTCAGTCAGACAAAATTAGGGTTTTACTGATTTTCAGGGCTCTAGAATGTTTCAAACAGTTGGCTTAGGGTTTTGGTTGATTTTGGCTCAACTTCGATCAGGCGAACGCTTCTTTGGCATTTAATCAGGAATTAGGGTTTTTATGCGCGGTTCCTCAGAAAGGTTTAACTATACAGTGTTTTTCAAGATATTCCGAGATTTGGATTGAATTCGCATTGTGTGACTAAATCAGTGAAAGGATGCATTGGGTTTGAATTTGTAATGTTTGATTAAAGTCATAAAAGAAAAAGCGTCTGGGTAATTGTTGTGATTAACTGTTGTTTTGCTTTGGATGTTGGAAGCGCCAGGTTTAATTGATCAATACTGAAGCAATGTTTATTTAATTATTTATTATTCTAAGATTAAATGATTGGAATTTATTTTCAATTATTATAATTAAAGAATTATAAATAATAAAACGAACAATTAAGAAGAGGAAAAGAATTAATTGGATAAAAACTTTTTATTTATTTTTAAATTATTTGTACAATTGTTTTGTTTACATATTGTTTACAATAATGATCTTACAGTAATTTAAATCTAAGTAAGACTATCCTAATTTTTTCTAAAATCTTCAATTCTTCATCTGTTGCTAAATCCTCTCCATTCAATTTTTATCTGCAAAAGAAAAGAAGAAAAGTTAGAAGCAGATAAATAAATAAATAACAGACAGATAAAAAGTTCATCATTAAGGGCAACTGACTGGGATCAGTTAGCCCTCTCTGCAAATCACGGGATTTCTCCCGGTTCACAAAGAGGGATGAATATTTATTTGCTAATCATGAATGCACAAAGTTGAAATTCACAAGTCAAAATTGTCAAGCTGCATAATTTCCAAAATCTCAAACAGCATGAGCAAGTGCAAAATCCAAAGGAAAATTGAACTAGAACTACAAAGTCCAAACTGAGTTCTAATGTCAAACTAAACAAAAGTTGTCCAAAGGATGTCAAGTACAAAGGGCCATCAAAATGCAGGGAAGCTGTCAAAAGAGATATGCAAATATGTAGAGAAGACATAAAGTGCAGAGTTAAACCATATGTGCATGCAAACATAATTCATTTTCATCATTTCCCAGTGCTGCCCTTTCAGTAAAAAGTACACATAACATATTTTAATATTTTGAAGTGTACTGGAGAGAGAAAGAAGAGAGAAAAGCAGGTTTTGCAGGCTTAAGGCTTTAGGCATGAGAAACAAAATATAAGACAACCTGTTCGTAACACAGTAAAAGGGGGGAAAAATCACAAACCAAGAAAGATAACTCAAAACTGCCTCCACCCTGCAAAAGCAAGATAGAAACACAAAAACCATCCAAACTGCCTTCCACCAAAAGAAGGCCTCTAGCCTTACAACCAAAACCTTAACCCCTGTCAAAAGAACAAACCTGTGAGGCCTCAAGCATATCATACCAGAAAACCTGTAAGCACAGTAAACCTAAAACATCATACCAGCCTAACCATTCAAGGCCAAAAACCTGTCAAGTTTAAACCATCAAAACCCTGTCAACTGAAGCCCAAGAACCTCAATGGCCTGAAACCATTAACAAACCAGGACCCTCAAAAGACCTGCATCAGCATAAGCCTTAAACCTTACCTGCTTGAACTGTCAAGCCATAGTTCCACGTCTCACCAAAACCTAAAAAAGCTGAACTGTCAAACTGCTAAAATCAGCATAAAACACAAACCAGTAGATCCAAACAAGGAGCCAAGCCTGAACCTGTTTGTTTCAAACATAAACTCAGCAGGCCAAACCTAACAACCAAGCCTTACCAAAAAAAAGCCTCAAGGCCATAAACCTTTAACTTGCCAAGTTCCAAAAAAAACAGAAACATCCACCATCTTAAACATACTCAGTGAGCCAAAAGAGGAAAGCTAGTCAAAACAAAATGTTTCAACAATAGCACATTCAGAAGCATTCAAAGGCAACAAAAATTCTCAGAACCCAAAGGGTTCATCATTGAAAGCATATCATCAACAAATATCTCAAGGCAACTCAGAAGCATACTCAGCAAGCCAAAGAGGAAGAAGGGACAAAGAAGCGTGCATAGGCAAAGGCAAGGCTAACAAAAGAAGAGAAAAAGAGTAAAGTTATACAGAGCCAGGCAGATACAAAGGGTTTTCAAGCTTATCATCATTAAACCCTAAAAGGAAAAGAAAGACAGAGTACCAGAACTCCCAGTAAAGCAAGCTAACGCTCAGCATCGCCGTCCCTCACCGTCAAGCCGCTATAGCGCATCCGACCCCATCTCCTCCATCGTCTTCCTCAAACAAAAGGTAGTTCTCTTTTCCTCTTTCCTTCCACCACCTCAACAATAAACGATATAAAGTCAAAACAATTAATCATAACCAATTAATCGGAACATGCAAAAGAAGGAGAATGAGAACCCTAACGCGTTGAAAGAAAAAAAGAATCGTACCTCTGTTTATCGATGTTTGAGTGGGCGTGAAGAGGAGGAGGAGCGGTTGCGCTGGTGGTTTGAGCGAGAGATGCTAGTCAAAGATCCATGGCGAAGAAGATGAAGAAAGAAGCGAAATGGACAGCGTCGTTCGTAACGAACGAACCCTAATTCCTCTTTCTGAATAAACATTGACAAACCCTTACAAATTGTTATGAGCATACTGGGCCTAACCCGTTCAAATGCCTAAGCCCGTTTCTGATCACACTCCCCCCCCCCCCCCCACGCTTGACATTCTGTTTGGGCCAGTAAACCCTTGGCCCATTCATTTAACATCTATTTGCTTCATTTTTTTATCATTTTAATTTTTTACATAACTTAACTTTTTTTTTCTCTTCTTAATAAAAATATAAACTAACACTTTTTTTTACATCAACCTTTTATTAATAATACCTTTTTATATGTATAGCATAACACTAATCTTGAACATAACATGTTCTTTTGATTAAAACTCTTTCTTTATTTTATTTAACTTAAAACTTTTTTTTTAGTTAATAATTTGTATACATTTTTAATATACAATATAATTAAAATTTAAAACATTTTTTTCTTTCTTTTAATTAAAATACCTCTTTTGTATATATTAAACTAAAAATATGAAGATACAAATTTATATCAAATGTAAATAATAATCTTCAAACTTAGAACATTCTCTTTTCTTTTATTAAATTTTCTTTTTGTACATATTAAAGAAATATACAAGATTACAAAAATTAAATAAAGAAAATATTTAATTCCTTTCTTTAAGTTAAAACAACACTTAATTATACATTTAAATTCACATTTTGCAACTTGTAAATAAATTACACTTACACAATACACTTTACATTGCTCCTATACACATTTGCTTATCTTATACATTGCTATACGTTACATTTACACTTTTATCGCAATTCGATTTGGTTGTAAATTATTGGACACTACATCCCTAAAGTCTCATCCCCATTTGTGAATTTGTACCCCCACTCCCGGATACTATTTGTAATAGCGTAGACTTTAAATTCTTGCAATTTACCGCTTTCAAATTATACCATGGTTAGACCTAGGGTTTGTATGTACATAAAATCAAACGCTAGATAACCTAATACAAAGACAAATGCATGAAATCAATACACAATCACACTTGCACCCTCTAGGGTAATCCTACATGTTGCCTTCCAAAATGGGCCATGCTTGCACGTCGAGTTTCTTTGGCAAAACTAATTCAAATGATCATAAGTCCCTCGATGACGCTTTTGAAAGTTGCCTAAAACGGAATGATCATAGTCCCTTCAAGAAAATTGCCAAAGACACTTGGCACCATTGCATTCATGGTCCATACGATGACCCGCGCCCGTCCCGTTAAACATCCTAAACGCAAGATTGTCCACCAAATTCAATGGTGGAACAAAATTGTTTAAAAAAAGGGGTTGAAAACATAGAGAAAACCTTTCGAGTACAATAGGGGTAGACAAAACTCTTAGTTACTTGAGATCAACTTGCAAAAACACTTGCCTCCTTTTCAAAAACCACACTTCATACACACTTTCAAAACAAACTCTCAAAAACATTTGAAACATCTTTTCGAAAAGATACACACTTTTGTAAAACACTCAAACATGAGTCAATTGCATTTGTTGCCTAAGACAAGGCATCTCTTCAAAAACATTTTCAAAACACACACACACACACCATTTTCAAGCAATCGAAAATCAAGGCAAGTGATCTAAAAAACCAAGTAACTAAGAGCCCATGGATAACCATGGATGAAAAGGGTGCTAATACCTTCCCTTTTCATAATCTACCCCCCGAACCCACGAAATATCTCAAAAGGTTTTTGCTGTGCTTTTTAAACCTTTCCTTTAGGATAAAATAAAAAGTCGGTGGCGACTCTTGCTAAACCAAACAAGTGCGAATACAAACACAAAAACTCAAGTCAGTTCTCCCACCTTATCACAGCTTGCATACTGGTAATTTTGTCAACTTTGAGAGCCAACACTTAAACCTTAATATCTCATCTAATAATGATCCAAATTTGGTGGTTCAAAGATCAAATTGTAGCTTACATACCCAATTACAACTTCTTTTTGAATCACTTTTTCAATTAACACTTGAATAAAGAGATAAAGCATCATGAACAGAGGCACACCGTGTGTTTGTGGAAATGAATGCAGGAGCGTGCAACATGACTTGTAATTTGACATCTTTATGCCCTAAACTTCTAAGTTCAATAACTCACAAATACTTCATTTTTGGGACTTGGACGCACATTGACAATCTTGTAGGATTTTTCTCAAGCTTTCCAAGCATGTAGGTTTTGCACATTTTCAATAAAAATTGAAAAAGTTGTGATGGTTCAAGATTCAGTACTATGAACACTTAGAAAAAATTCAAATCCTCAAGTAACTTCTTACACAAGTTATCTTAAAATCAACCCTTTCTCTTGGTTTTATACCACCATTGCTCATGAAAAGTGAAAATAGGGATACTGAATTGATAGTTGACCAAAAGTCCACTTGGTCAACTTTGGCTTTGGTTGACTTTGAACAAAATGACTATTTTTCCCCTTTTGATCAATTAAACCTTTTTAAATCAAAATTGATGATCAATATTCCAATCATAGATGCTTGTGAACATATAGATAGGCATGAAATCAAGTCTTTCCCAAAAAGTCAGAGGTTTCCTGATTAAATTCAAAACACTAGTTTTGAACTTCTGTGCTAGGAGGTGGTGATCAATCTTCAAAACTCTCGTTTATCTAGATAAATTGAGAAATTATTTGAATAAATATGCTTTATATGATGATGAGAAGATGATACTTCACAAATTTTACTCTTACAAGCCTCAAACTCTTAAACTGGTCAAAACCCTAATTTGAGAGATGAATAGGAGAAAAGGTGATTCAAGAATCCATACTTGCAATTTCAAACTTCTGATGAGTCAAAGAGATAATTGAGATGTCTTGGGGTATGATAAACTCTTGTAGATTGAGAGACTCAAAGATTAAGGGTATAAGACCTTTCTTGTCCTAATTGTCAATACAATCAACTTTTAATAGCTTATAGAGGAACTTGGGAACCTAGATACCTTGATCCCATCATGGTAATGCATGAGTATGTATGATGAACACAAACCATGTAAGGTAAAATGAAGAGGGGAAATTTTGGGGTACAACATTTACCCCTATTCAATCATCTTAAACCTGATAAGTGAGAATAAGCGACAACTTTCGAACGTTGAAGGTGGAAGAGGATTGAATACTAAAAGAACTCAAAATTTTGCGCTTTGAATAAAACTAAAGCGCGGAAACAATGATAATTGTATTTTGTAAGGATGATACCAAGCAAACCCGAGAGTAATAGTGGATATTAATCCCTAAACAGGATGTGCTAGGATGAAGTTGGAGCACATACCATAAAGATGAGATAAGACTCAACCCCAAAAAACTAGACGATACTAGATTGCAAAAAAATACACCAAGACAGAACTGGTGTGCAAACAAGGTAAATGAGTAACCACTCGACTTAAGAAGATTAGTAACCATAAGACTCTTAAGATTTTGGGGAAGGACTAGTAACCACTATATTCTAGCGGTGCAAACGAGTAACTACTCGATTTAATTAGACTAGTAACCACTAGACTCGAGAAGATACCAATGGCCATTGGATCTGCAAGAAGAATACTAGTATCAACAGGTCTCACCAAAACTGGAACAATGCCTTTCTGAACCAAATCCATTAGAACGTTTTACCAAACATTGGGGGGGGGGGGGGTCGAGTAAAGGTAACGAGTAACACTCGACCATAAGAGTACTACCGAGGATGTGCCAGGGAAGAACTAGATCACAAACTAAGCAAAGAGTAGCCACTCAGCTTAAAAGGGACTAGTAACCACTACACCTCAGAGTAATCAACAAGATACTAATAACCATTGGATCCAAAAGATACCAATATTAACTGGTCTCGACCAAACTGGAACAATGCCTTATGAACCAAAACCATTAGAATGTTTAGCCAAATGTTGGGGGGTCGAGTGAAGGTAACGAGTAACCACTCGACCTTAAGAGTACTACAGAGGATGTACCGGGGAATAACTAGATCACAAATTAAGCAAAGAGTAACCACTCAGCTTAAAAGAGACTAGAAACCACTAGACCTGGGAGTACTCAACAGGATACCAATAATCATTGGACCCAAAACAAGGCAAACATCTGATAGCCTTAAACTGGGGAGAATCAGTAACCACTGAAACTGACCAAGGAATTAAAGAGACAGAGAAACAAGTAAACACTTGATCCCAGAGTACCTAGTAACCACTAGACACTAAACGAATACCAAAACATTGCATTCAAAATCAGGTGACAAGTATCGGACTTGACCTTGATAGGAACTGATAACCATCAGACCTAAGGAAATCAGGTGACAAGTATTGGATCCTTCCATAAGTTTTTTAGAATTTAAAATGACCAGAAAGTATTTTTAAACAATTAAACAAATCAAAAGAAAGAGAAAAATAATCAAAAATATCAAATCATAAAATAAAATTATGAAAAAAAATAAGAATTAGAAAGAGAATATTCAATATTTTTGTGAATTTTTTCATAATTTTTGAGTCAGAAATGAATTTTTTTATGAATTTTTGAAGTTTAAAACAATTAAATATGAAAATATGAAAATAAAAATAAAATTGAAAAAAATATAGACCATTGGATCATTATCAAAACATGTTAGTAAGCAGATCCAACAGATCTAACACGCTGTGCATGATATAGTCACCTTTGAATAACACACCGAATCCATAATTTAAATCAAATTTTATAAAATAAAGCAAAAAAAAGTGTTGGCCATTAGACCAAAGTCAAAATGCGTTAATAAACAAATCCAATGGATCTGGCACATTGTGCTTGATATGGACTTCAGGAAAAAAACACATGGAATCAATAAAAGACATGCCAATGAAATTAAAACAATTGTCACACAGTCATTGGTTGAAGAACGACACGTGGGTCGTCTTCAACCTCCAGACACTTGTGCGTTGGGTTTTTATTAGATTCTTCAAACAAAATCGTTTAAAGCTCAAATCGGTATCATTGGATTCGTCTCTTCCATATGATCCTAACCTCACCCTCGCGAAAAATTTCTTTAAACTACAACTCAATTGATTTGAGAAAAACTTTTGAAAAATTGCAAAACTGAATTTACAAAATAATGCTCAATTCTGAACAAAAACAAAAACTAAAAGAAGTATGAGAATCAGAAGAAGGAGAACAACATATTACTAACTTGTTTGGATCAATTTGGTTAAGAATTCTACCTGAACGAAGCTCAAAAAGTTAGCTCTGAAACTAAACTTTTGTAGCTCGAATTAGGGCTGGATTTGCTTGGTTTAAGTAATGGTGAGTTTGTACGATAATGGAGAATGATGAATCCCAAAAGATTTTGGAGAAAGAAGTCCTGAAATAATGAAATTGATTTTCAAAATTTCAAGTCTCGAATGAACTTGGGCAAAGTGATTATAGTTGTTCAAGCTTGAGAAAATGAATAGAACGTGTTCCTCTATTTAAAGGAGAGTGAATGGCAATGAGAATTGAAAGAAATTGTGAGGTTTGGAGGGAAATCGAGTGAAGCCGTGAGCATGAAGGACATGTGACTCCAGGTGCAGTAAAACTCACTCAAATCTTGGGTTTCAAGGCTCTAATCGTGTTTAGCAAGTTGGTTAAACATGTTTAAAGCAAAAACACTCACAATTTGGTGTTTAGAAGCCACATTATGAAAATCAAAATATGACTTTGGAGGAAAATTTTAGTTTCAAGATACCGACTTTGAACTCATGGTGCATACAACTCAGGAGGCTTTATGAGATGATTCTTGAAGCTTTTGAAAGATCATATCACCATCTTCACAATGTGTCAAGAAAGACTCTGTGATCGGTGGACCTGGAACTGACTGTTTAACGCTGGTTCGCGAAATGTCGCGGAAGCAAGAGTCGCCACCGTCTTTTATTTTCTCCAAATGGAAAGGACAAAAGCACAGAAAAATTCCTTATAGAGATTGCTCTCGGTTCGGGAGGTAGATTATAGAAAGGGAAGGTGTTAGCACCCTTTCTATCCATGGTTATCCATGGGCTCTTAGATACTTGCTCATTTGTGTTTTCAAAAATGGTTTGTTTGCTTTTCAATTGTGGGTTTTAAAAAGTTTCTTTGAAAGTTTCAGATCGACTCTTGTGTCAGAGTGTTTGAAAAATTGCTTTTGAAAGCTTTTGAAAAGTGTCGGTGTGAAAAGATTTTTGTTTGTTTTTTGAAGAGAGCAAGTATCTACGAGAACCTACCTACCCTAAGGAATTCGTCTGTGTAAATGTCCTTTAAAGTAGTGCCATCCCACCATTGAGAGGTAGGTAGCACCACCGTATGGAGGTGTTCGGGTCAATTCGAGTTTGTAGGGACATGGTGATCACCAGAGCAATGGGAAGACACCTTAGAAGCTACCCTCATGCCAGGTTCCCGGATCATGAGGACTTACTAAGACATCCTCTACTCGATGATCACCTTTCGAGGCAAGGCAACAGTGAGGCGTACCCTAGGGGTGGTGTGTGATTTGTGTGTCGTTTTCAAGTATTTTTGTCTTTTGTCATGTTATTGGTGATCTAGCGTTTGTTTTTACTTTTGTCCATTCATTCTTGCATGCCTTGATTAACAGTTAAAATATTTGCGAGAAGAGTAAAATCCTAAGCTATTACAAAAGGCGCGGGTCCACATCGCCAAAATTAACCAGGACCCGATTTGACGGAAAATAAATAAAGTAAAAGAATTGAAAAATGCGAGAAGTAATTACAAGGCTTTGGGAGAGGTACATAATCATTTAAGCAAAGTAAAATAAATATGCGAAATTAAATCGAAACGAGGGCGTTGGACCCTTTTGCAAAAATTAAAATTACATAAATTAATTAATTAAGAAAAGAAATTGTTTTTGTTTTTTTGGTATTTTTATGTATTTTAAGATTTAATAGAAAAAGAATTAATCAAAGTACGACGCAAACCCCAATTCTAGTTATTTTTAATTTATTAAGAAATATGTTGAATTTTAACCTAATTTAAACCTAAGTTATTTTCATGCAAATTTAATTATAAAGATAAATAAAATAAATATTATTATAAGAAAGAAAAATTAAAAAGGAATAAAAACATTAATTAAACCTAATTCTACATTTTTTAGATTTTTTGTTAAAAGAATTAAAATTAAACCCTAATTTATACTAAATTCAATTATATACAATTTGTTTATGAAAATAATTAAAATAAAATACTTATTATATTTTACTCTTTTTCTGATTTTTTTGATGTTTTTATATTTTGTGAAAATTATTTTATGGAATTAAAAGAAAACAATTAAAAAACAATTAAAAGAATAAAAAGGAAAAACAAATAAAAATTAAAAATTGAGCAAACCATAGGGGGTGTCTGGCCCAAGGGGAGGTTTTTTGAAGTATTGACTCTTGAGTACCGTGGTCTGCATTCTTTGGCCATTGGATTGAGTTTCATGCATAAGTTGTTCTACTTTGGCCATTTGGCTTTTGGCTTTTGGCCATTTGTGTTCTGGCTTCAACGTTCCTTTAATGTCTGGCTTAATGTCTGCCTCGCCATGTATACATGGTGTCATGCATAAGTTTTTCTAGTCTGGCCATTTGGCTTTTGGCTTTTGGCTTTTGGCCATTTGGCTTTTGGCCTCAACGTTCCTTAATGAACCTGCCTGGATCCTGTCTAAATCTGCAGTGTTGAATCTCACAAACACATCAAATAAAATCATAAAATGCAAATAAAGCCAATATATGAAGAAATTTAATTTTTAGGCACAATATGGCATGTATGAATGATTATACCCTTTTGATCATGGAGATCAAATCAACCTTACCTTTACTGGAAAAGTAGTGACATGAATGCTTTTATGCCCTTTGGATCATGGAGATCAAGCCAGCCTTACCCTTACTGAAGAAGTAATAAGATGTTGGTTTGTAACTGAGATGGCTTTTTTTGTAGTGAGAGAGGGATTTGTAATAAGGATTTCAAGGTTTTAGGGTTCTTGAAAGAGTTTGATATTCTAACAGTGTTGTGGCAAGATTTTTTCTCTCTTTTTCTCTTCTCCTTTTTCTTTTTTTCTCCTCCCTGGTTTGTGTGACAAGAAGGTGATTATATAGTGGAAATTAGGGTAAAGAAAATGGGCTTTGAATGTGCAATTGGGCCTCCAATATTCACTTGAATTCGTCACTTTCCAGGCTAAATCGAAGGGACTTAAGTGCATTTTTTGAAGTTGAAATGTGAAAACAAAATGTAGCCGAAATCGAGAACTAACTCCTGTCCGAAAATCGACTAAATCGGATAAATGGTGAATTAGTTATGAATTTTTGAAGTTTCAGCTCAGACAAACTTATTTTGGGCTCCAGTGTCGACTCTGACACGTTTTTCAATAAAAAACTGGTATTGATCGGTGCATAATTTGGTCTCGACTTTTGAAGCAAAGTTGTAGATCTATGAGTCAGGGACCTTGTGTAAAAATATGAGCCCAATCCGATAAAAATTGACCGAGTTATGAATTTTCGAAGTTTCGGCCCAGATGAAATAATATTCAGCATTCAGGATTTTCAGCGTGTCACGCACTCTGAGCAAAAAACGAAGGCCTTTTGAATACCGTTTGAACTCAATACCTTCTGTGAAAATGTAGCCAACTCAATTTGTGAAATTTTGGCGCCAGAACCAGCTCGATACGATGAAAATCGACCAAGTTATGATTTTTTGAACATGACGCAAATAAACTTCTGTCACAAATTTTCTGCACGTAAATACTTGATAAATCCACATTTTTGAAGACCTTCTGATCGAAATTGGCTTTCAGCCGTGAGAGATGAAAACGTAGATAATGTCAAGACGGAATTTTGGCCACCGGAACGGGTTCAAAACGAGTCACGATCTTCAAGTTATGAATTTTTTAGCGCGTAAAAACTGCACTTTCAGCACACTTTTTTCACTATATTTCTTCAAGAAAACTCACACATTCGGATACCTTCTTTAAAGAATTGACTCTTGAGCCGAACCTGAATTTGAGAATATGTTATCAGAGATATCTTGGCAAAAGAATACCTGAATATGACGCGCCAGGTTGGACTTGTGAATTTTCTTGAAATGTTTTGAGAAATATGGGAGGGCAAATTTTGGGGTACAACAGACTCCATGTGGTGATCTGAGCTAAAAGTTATGATCAATTGAAATCAATAAAAACACATGGGTCTTTGTACTTAGAAATATTTCTAAGTGTTGATCTTCAAAATAACCCATAATATCCTTCAAAGTTACATGACCTTCCACTCAAAATTTGATCTTAATCCTTGAAGATGAAATGAATTAGAATCTTCAAGTTGAATTGTGGAATTGAGATCACTCAAAAATCATAAAAATTGAGAGAGTTATGGTCTTTGGAAGATGATGAACAAATTTGAAGAAATCCACAAATGACCTATAATCTTTTCAATTCTTTAAAGACCTTCCAAGCATTTTCAAGTCATGCTCTTTGAAGCAAAGTTGTAGTAGAAATCCTCAAGTTTATTATGAAAAAAGAATGGGCTCAAGGAGATAAATATTGACCAAGTTATATACCTTTAAAGTCACACAAGAAAATTTGATGGCTTCTCCAAAATACTTGTAATCTTTGCCAATCATTAGTGACTTTCCATTCAAAATTAGCCTTAAATACTTGAAGAGAACTTATTAAGAACCCTTTAAAGAGAATCATGGCTTTGGAATCAATCAAAAATATCAAAAAATAAGCAAGGTATGGTCCTTGGAAGTTAAAAAAACCTAGCTCAGAGAGTGTCAAAATGACTTGGAACCCCTTTCAACTTTTGATGATTTTTCTTGCACAATTGGACTTTGTCATGAAAAGAGAAGTTGTTGTAGATGATAATAAGAACCCATGGATAAAAGAACAACTTCAAAATGTTGAAAATTGAGGAATTTATGTACTTGTGATCAATGAACTAATGATCTATCCCAATCAGGTCAAACCACTTGAATAAACTTTGAATCTTTTGGACTTCCTTTGTAAGATAAAGCATGATGAACCTCATTAGACCTTTAAATGATGTTATATTGAAGCACACTCAAAGAGGGAACTTAAGTCTCAATAAAACTTGTTGAATAAGACATGGAAATAAACACATGAACTTATGATTTTTCTTGAGGAATATCAATGTGTCATCACCTACAATACAAACATCCAAAGAGAAAATGTAACATATTTTGATATTAGATAATTGTTAATCCACACAAGATATGCATGTACAAGATATACAAAATAAGGTGCTTGGTGATTCCCCAAGAGTAAACCTAAGGATAAGAGAGAGAACCAACTCTGATGTGTGATCTTGATACAATGTGATGGTATGAGATGATGAAATATCTTAGAGGCAAAAATTGAGGTACAACATCCCGTAAAGTGTCTTATCATATGCATTTATATCATATAATACAAAACAAAATTGTTGTGTCAAAAAAGAGTCATTGCATTTCATTTTTACCAAAGGGATAAAATTTGGGTCTTTATGTATTTAATTACCTTTCGTTATGATGCTATCTAGTTAAAGATAATTAAATATGGGCAACTGTCATACCCCAATTTTTCCCCATGGGTTATTCATTTATCGCATTTGCATTATTAGTCGATCACTCATGCATTTAGGTTGACCAAAAGTCAACTTAGTCAACATTTGTGTGATCGGTGGAAATAGAACTGACTGTTTTTTAAGTTGGTTTCGCGAAATGTCGCGGTAACCAAGAGTCGCCACCGTCTTTTATGTTCTTCAACATGGAAAGGACAAAAGCACAGCAAAATTCCTTATTCGAGAATGTTTCTCGGTTCGGGAGGTAGATTTATAGAAAGGGAAGGTGTTAGCACCCTTTCTATCCGTGGTTATCCACGGGCTCTTAGGTACTTGCTCTTATGTTTTCAAAATTTGTTTGTTTTTCAAGTGTGTGTGGGTTTTGAAAAAGTTCGTTTGAAAACTCCTAGGTAACTCTTGTATCAGTCCTCAAGAGTGTATGAAGTATTGTTTGAAAACTTTTTGAAAGTGTGGGGTGCGAAAAGATGTTTTTGTTTGTTTTGAAAAGAGCAAGTACTTAAGAGAAGTCTACCTACCCTAAGGAATTAGGCTGTGTAAGAGTCCTTTAGATAGTGCTATCCCACCATTGAGAGGTAGGTAGCACCATCGTTGGAGGTATTCGGGTCAATTCGATTAAGGGACAATGTGGTCACCGAAGCAATGGTAGGACACCTTAGAAGTAACCCTAATGTCCTAGATCCTTTTATCCGAGGCAACCGTTTTGAGGCAACTGGATCTTTTAGACAGAAGGGTGACCTCTAAGACACCCTATACTTGATGACCACGTTCGAGGCAACCAGTGAGGCGTACCCTAAGAGTGGCATGTGCATTGTGTGTTGTTTTTCAGTTAATTGTTTATCTTGTACATGTTATTTGTGAGCTACGGATTAATTTTATTTACATACATTCTTTCATGCATTGTTAACAGTTAGGAGTGCGGAAAATTAAAGTGCGGGAATGTAAAGCTACGCTATTACAAGGCGCGGGTCTATACATCGCCAAAAAAAAAACAAAGACCCGTTTTGATAAAGTGCGGAAAGTAAAGAAAGCAATAAACCTAATTACTATTACATTCTTGAAGCAGTTACAAAATAATCAAAATAAAATAAATGCGCGCGAATAAAAATTAATCGGGAATGCCTTAAGGGTGTTGACCCTTTTAAGAAAAGAAATGAATTTTTTTGTCTTTTTCGTGATTAAATGCAATTAAAACTAATGATTAAACTAATTAATTAATTTATTAGAAAAAAAATAAAAGTTTTTTTTTTGTATTTTTATGTTTTTTATGAAAATAAAATAAAAGGAAATAAAATTAAAAGTTAATAAAAACCTAATTCTAAATTTATTTTAGTTATTAAGAAAAAAAATGTTAAAGTTACCTAATTAAAACTAATTCAATTTATTAGTATTTATTTACAAAAATAAAATGGAATTAATAATAATAATAATATTAGTTCTTTTTTTGATTTTTTATAGAAAAAAAGAAAATTAATTATGTTAATAGTTAATAAAAGGGAAAAAAAATAAATAAGACAAACAAAATATAAAAATTGCAAACCCAAGGGGGGGTTTTGGGCCAGATTGGGGTGTTCTGAATTGAATTGTGAGGCCCATTTGTACAAAGTTCGTTGACTTTCTAGACTGCCTGCGCCTGTGTTGACTCATGAGCATGGTGCTCATCATTTTCTGGCCCTTGGATCTGCTTCTGAGGCCACTTGGCGCCCTCCTGGATGAGGTGTATGATATGCCTTCTTTTGGAACGCTGCAAGCAAGTATGAGAAGAAAAATAATATAACGCGTTAGGGGGACCTGGGGATCGAACCCAGGTCCCAAAGATTACCAAACACGTTGCCAACCACTACACCACTCATGCGCATTTGTAAATGAAATGAGAAACAAATATTATATCAAGTAAACACGTCATATGCTGGACCAAAGAAAAAGCGCGCGCCTATTTGAATCCACCAACCAGGCATGGACACCTCATCATCGTCTTCATTTTATATGCAAAATAGAAACAAGATAGCGGGGGGTTTTAACCCCCACAATACAAAACTGTGGAAAATAGCGATTAGCTATATAATGAATATAAAAAGGGCGCGAGGTATGTTTTGTGTTTGTCTCATCAAGCCGGTTTCAACCATGGGTGTTTGGAGGCTTGATTTTACAGTATATGGAAAGCCCCAAATTAAAAGCTTTGAAATCCTAGCATCCGTCCATGGTGGTTTTCATTCTAGAGCATAATAATCAAATTAAATTATATAGAAAGCTTCGTATGGGTCCTGTGAACATAATGCAACCAATGAAAAATGTTAAAAACGCATGAATGGATGATTGTGATTTTGGAAAATAAACCAAACCGTGGGACTTGTTGTGAACGATTCCTTGCGTGCTAGGGCTTGTTCTTGATGGCAACATGTTCCTGGAGACTCAGGCAAGGTGTTTGAATCAAGAAGAGGCCTTGAATTCGCCTGGAGGACTGATTTCAGTTTGTGACTTTTCTTTGGAATTTTGGAAATTGGTTATGCTGTTTCAGGTGTCTCTAGGTCGTGTAAATGGTATGAGAGGCCTGCATATATGTCTTTGAATGAGAATCAATCAATATTATGAGCTTTTAACCCTTGCAATGAAGTTTTGGATTTTGCCATAACCACCATTAAAGAAACTTGCCATTTTTGTCCAAATTTGAATTTCATGCTCATAATAGGCTTGGCACGAGTTTGGTATGTGATTCATGACATATAAAAGTCATTCAAAACTCAAAGATACCATTTAACTCATTTTTTGATTTTTATTTGAATTATTATGGATTAAAGTGAAATAAATCCATAAAAATTAAATAAAAATGAAAAAATAAATGTTTGGTCTTGTAATGGGTCATGGGACACGTGGGTGGCATGACAAGGGTGAACCAAGTGGAAAAAAGTGGGCCCTTTTGTCAAAAATTGAAGTTTCAAGGATATTTGACTTTGGCCATTTCACAAAAATTTCCCAACTTCTCCAATGCATATCTTGCTCAATTTTGATCATATGAACATGTTCTTGGACATTTTGTAAAGGTCTTGAAGTCCTATAACCAATGCCTTTGGTCCCATGTCATTTGAATTTACCAATCTCAAGTTATGGTCTTTGACTTAAAGTGCCTTTTTGTTGACTTTTGAAAATGACCTATAATGTTGAAATTGATAACTTTTTGTGAGAGCATTTCTTGGACTTGGGATGTGAATATGAGTTGTAGGAAATGTCCTCCCCTTCAAAATAAGCATTGGATGGGATTTTTCTGATGAACCATGAAAAAGTTATGCCTTGGTCAAGTTACAGTTGACTTTTCAGCTGTCCAAAAATAGAAACTTTTGCATCTTGGTGATTTTTGAGCCATTCTTGTGAAATCATGGTCAAGATTTGACCAAATGATGATTGTGGCTTCAAAATAAGATGTTGACCAAAATTTTTGACTTTTGACTGCCAAATGACCATTTTTCCCCTACAGTTGATTGTGATGCAATTAGGGCTTTTGACTGTGCAACTTGACCTTGTGAGCCTTGAAACTTGGCATGTAGATGCTTGACAATGTATATGAGCATATGGGACTTGATTGAGCCCTTGAAAACCTCAACTTCCTTGCAAGAACCAAAACCCTAATTTTGACTGGCTTAAGAGAGTGGTTGACTGTGCAACTCCTTGAGTAGACTTGAGCAAATTGAGATGATGCTTGTCAAAACTTTGAAGAATATGAGAGGGCAAATTTTGGGGTACAACAATTGCCCCTGTTCAATCTTCTTAGACCTGAGGATGTAGATTGGCTCGTGTGCCTTTCGTGATCCAAAGGTGGAATATGATTGAACACTAGAGTGCCCAGAAATTGGCACTCACATAGTAGAGTACCAGCTGTGTGATGTCGGGAATGGGCTTACAGATGCCATTTGGAGAGATGGTGGCTAAGAGGATGGGCTTATAGATGCCATCTGGAGATGTGACAGAACCTTATCGGGAATGGGCTTATAGATGCCATTTGGAACTGTAATGAGAGGATGGGCTTATAGATGCCATCTAGGTGTCGATCGCGTAAGAGATTCCTTAGCGAGAACTTGCGTACCTGAGAAAGAAAGATAATTACCTGGCCTGTTACAGGGGTTGATCTTCAAACTCTTCATGCAGACATGCCCTGGCTGGATACAGGTATCGAATCTACAATTGGTTGCTCACAGATGTGCCCTGGCTAGATACAAGAATCGAATCTGGAATTAGTCGTCGACAGATATGCCCTGGCTGGATACAGGAATCGAATCTTCAAACTCTTCAGACATGCCCTGGCTGGATACAGGAATCAAATCTGGAATTAGTCGTCAACAGATATTCTCTGGCTGGATACAGGAATCGAATCTTCAAACTCTTCAGATGTTCCCTGGCTGGATACAGGAATCGAATATGGAATTAGTCGTCAACAGATATGCCCTGGCTGGATACAGGAATCGAATCTTCAAACTCTTCAGACGTGCCCTGGCTGGATACAGGAATCGAATCTGGAATTAGTCGTCAACAGATGTGCCCTGGCTGGATACAGGAATCGAATCTTCAAACTCTTCAGACGTGCCCTGGCTGGATACAGGAATCGAATCTGGAATTAGTCGTCAACAGATATGCCCTGGCTGGATACAGGAATCAAATCTTCAAACTCTTCAGCCGTGCCCTGGCTGGATACAGGAATCGAATCTGGAATTAGTCGTCAACAGATATGCCCTGGCTGGATACAGGAATTGAATCTTCAAACTCTTCAGACGTGCCCTGGCTAGATACAGGAATCGAATCTGGAATTAGTCGTCAACAGATATGCCCTGGCTGGATATAGGAATTGAATCTTCAAACTCTTCAGACGTGCCCTGGCTGGATACAGGAATCGAATCTGGAATTAGTCGTCAACAGATATGCCCTGGCTGGATACAGGAATTAAATCTTCAAACTCTTCAGACGTGCCCTGGCTAGATACAGGAATCGAATCTGGAATTGATCGCTCACAGATATGCCCTGGCTAGATACATGTATCAAATCTGGAATTGCGTTAGTTGATAGTAATCATCTTTAGATTGACCTTTTTTCTGAAAAGGCAAAACGTCAGTTGTATGCAATGTCATGATGTATGAAAAGCATGATGTCATGATGTTCTCAGGGAGAAATGAGATTGTGTTGTATGTATTTTGTCATGTATGTAAGCAGGATGTATGAAATGTGATATGTTTATGAATGTATTTTCGTCTAGGAAAATAAATCCTTGACGGATGCCGGGAAGTTGAATCCTGGGCTGATGTTTTGAAAAATAGAGTTCTTCGTTTTCACTGGGGATGATGGTTGCAAGAATAAACCGGTAGGAGAAGATGACTCCGTTGGGGAATAAACTTGTTGGAGAGGTTATTCTGCGAGGAATTACTCTGTGGGAAGAGATATTTCGCTGAGGTTTGATGATAACTCCGCTGGGGACTCCGTTGATATGTTATGTTGGAAGATTTGATGAACTCCGCTAGGGGATAGGAAGAACTTCGCCGAGGACGATCCTTCTGTGGTGATTAGCTGAGGATAACCCAGTTATACCCTGGTGGGGAAATAACCTTTGAATAAAGCCGGGGAGATGCGTTCGCGCTCTGCAGGTGATAAGCTTCCAGAATCTACTAGGGATAAGCTTTCTACTGGGGAGATTGATTCAACTCTCCTGGGGAGACTTTTTGAGACTGCACTGGGGAGTGGCTCCACTAGGGTGTCTTGTATTCCTCCGGGGAATAATCTTATATTAAGACTGCCGGGGATGCTTGCTTAGGAACATTTGTATACTCCGTTGGGGAATATTGAGATCTTCTGGGGATACCCAACTTCCTTAAGGCTGATAGTAGACTATTCTGCTTGGGGAGAATGTTGCTGACTTGCTGGAGATACTGTGCCTTTTAGGGCTGATTGAAGCCCAACTTTGCTCGGGGGAGAGTATTGCTGATTCTAGTCGTACTCTGGGGGAGTGAAGGTATCCTGGTTACATTCTTCAGTCGAACTTACCTTGGTACCTTGGTGGACAAAGCAACTAGATCATTTAGACAATTCTGATTGTCCCTGTTTCTAATGTCACCTGTAATTAATCCTTTGTTTCGCATGAAAGTATTTATGAGTTAGCTATTAGTGTCAAATGCATATATCAAAAATGAACATTGGACGTTCTTTGCAAAACAAAACTGAAAAAGGAAAACAGTTGGCAATTGGTCTGAAAAGTGAATTTGTATTGATTTTTGAATTTGCCTGTAAATAGGCGTTTATGTACAAGAGGCTGACGTCCTAGTAAGAGAACACCGCCGAACAGAATAGAGTTTATACAATTTGTACAAATGAAAACAAAACAGTCGTGTGAAAGGAATAACCCCACTGGGTCCCAACTCTGCTATCACCTTTATGTCTTCAAACGTCTCATCACTTTGCTGCTTAGTTGAAGATGAAGCTGTTTGATTGATGCCGTCTGAACCTGATAGTTGATACCGGATTCTGGATGCAAGGTGATCCAATGAGACATAGTATTACGCTTTAATCCCTAACTTTTGCCTGGACCGCCCTTTCGGGTTTTCAATCCACCGGGATACCCATTTTTGCCCAAGCCGCCTTTTCAGGTTTTCGACTTGCCGGGTGTACAGATTTTTTCATTTCATCCCTTATTTTTGCCCGAACCCTTTTGGTTCGCCGGGAAGCCCTTATTTTTTCCTAGGTGTGTCAATCTAGCGGGTCTTTTGTTCATGCGTAGTATCTTTTTACTATGTCTGCATTGGCGGGGTGAGGAAGGTCGTCACCATCCATGGTGGTTAGAATCATAGCTCCTCCTGAGAAGACATGTTTAACCACAAATGGCCCTTCGTACGTAGGGGTCCATTTGCCCCTGGGATCACTTTGAGGAAGAATGATGCGTTTGATTACCAGGTCTCCAACTTGATACTCTTGTCGTCTGACTTTTTTGTTAAATGCCCTGATCATCCATTTTTGGTACGTCTGACCATGACAAATAGCAGTGAGTCTCTTTTCGTTGATTAAATTCAGTTGATCAAGTCGAGTCTGGATCCAGTCATCTTCGCTCAAACCTGTATCCTTCATTATCCGGAGAGAGGGTATCTGGACTTCGATAGGCAAGACTGCCTCCATGCCATAGACCAAGGAAAAGGGAGTTGCCCCTGTTGACGTCCTTGCTGAGGTACGGTACCCATGAAGAGCAAACGGTAACATCTCGTGCCAATCTTTGTAGATCACTGCCATCTTCTGCACAATCTTCTTGATATTCTTATTTGCCGCTTCGACAACCCCATTCATCTTCGGCCGGTAAGGAGAAGAGTTGTGGTGCTGTATCTTGAATTGCTCGCAGAGCTCAGTGATCATTTTATTGTTAAGGTTGGTACCATTGTCCGTAATGATCCTTTCCGGGACGCCGTATCGACAGATCAGGTTATGCTGAATGAATCGTGCTACGACGTTCTTGGTTACGGTGGCATAGGAAGCTGCTTCAACCCACTTTGTGAAGTAATCAATCGCTACAAGGATGAAGCGATGCCCGTTGGATGCCGTAGGTCTGATCTCGCCGATCATATCAATGCCCCACATTGCAAAAGGCCAAGGTGCTGTCAAGACATTCAGAGGTACTGGAGGAACGTGCACCATATCAGCATATATCTGGCATTTATGACATGTCCAAGAATGTTGGTAACAGTCGGCTTCCATTGTGGACCAGAAATACCCTGCCCGAAGGATTTTCTTTGCCATAGTATGTCCACTGGAATGTGTTCCGAAGGTACCTTCATGTAGTTCTGCCATGATCCTTTCTGCTTCAGTCTTATCCACACAACGCAGTAAGGTTGAATCATGGTTTCGTTTGTATAGAATGTCGTTGCTGAGGAAGAACTTTGCCGCGAACCTTCTCAGGAACTTCTTGTCATTGATGGATGCACCCTTGGGGTATTCTTGAGCTTCCAAGTACCTCTTCACTTCATGATACCAAGGTTTTTCTGTTACCTCTTCAGCCTCAAGGTCACAGCAATGTGCAGGTTCATCCAGTTTCCAGATAATGATCCGGGGAGCCTCGTTGTCCCATTTAACTTTGAACATAGAAGACATCGTAGCTAACGCGTCCGCCAACTGATTCTCCTCTCTTGGGAAGTGTTCAAAAGTTATCTTTGTGAAATGGGGGATCAACGTCAATACACACTCTTTGTAAGGAATAAGGTTTGGGTGTTTCGTATCCCACTCGCCTTTGATCTGATTGATCACGAGAGCGGAATCTCCGAAGACACTCAGAAACTTGATCCTTAAGTCAATTGCAGCTTGAAGACCCATGATACATGCTTCATACTCCGCCATGTTGTTGGTGCAGTTGAAACATAGTCGGGCAGTAAGTGGAGTATGAGTGCCTTTTGGAGATATGATCACAGTGTCGACACCGTTACCCAAAGCATTTGAGGCTCCGTCAAAGTGCATAGACCATCGGGATCCTTCCTCAGGTTCTTCATCTGGTCCAGGTACTTCACAATCAGTCACTACCATGATATCCTCGTCTGGAAACTCAAAGTTCATTGATTGGTAGTCGTCCACTGCTTGGTGTGCCAAATGGTCTGCCAATACACTTCCCTTGATTGCTTTCTGAGTCGTGTACTGGATATCGTATTCTGTCAAGATCATTTGCCATCTCGTTATTCTTCCGGACAAGGCAGGCTTTTCGAATATATACTTGATTGGATCCATTTTTGAGATCAACAAGGTAGTGTGAGTCAACATATACTGTCTCAGCCGGCGAGCAGCCCATACCAAAGCGCAACAAGTTTTCTCGAGCAGTGAGTATCGGGTCTCACAGTCGGTAAACTTTTTGCTAAGGTAATAAATGGCATGCTCTTTTCGGCCAGACTCGTCATGCTGTCCCAGCACACACCCCATTGAGTTGTCAAGTACTGTCAAGTATAAGATTAGAGGTCTCCCTTCAACCGGTGGCATAAGAATGGGTGGTTCTTGGAGACACTCTTTGATTCTTTCGAAAGCGGCCTGACATTTATCGTTCCAACGTACTACCTGATCTTTCTTCAGCAGCTTGAAGATTGGTTCGCAGGTAGCAGTTAGGTGCGAGATGAATCGGGCAATGTAATTCAGTCGTCCTAGAAAGCCTCTGACTTCTTTCTCTGTCTTGGGAGCCGGCATTTCTTGTATGGCTTTCACCTTGGCAGGGTCCACTTGAATACCTTTGTCACTCACGACGAAGCCTAGTAATTTTCCAGATCTTACCCCGAAGGTGCACTTGTTTGGGTTCAACCTTAGCTTGTACAACTTCAGACGGTCAAACAGCTTCTGTAGATGGTCAAGGTGTTCCTCCTCAGTTTGAGACCTTGCAATCATATCGTCGACATATACTTCTATCTCATGATGGATCATGTCATGAAACAAAGCAACCATGGCACGTTGGTAGGTTGCCCCAGCATTTTTCAACCCAAATGGCATGACCTTGTAGCAAAAGGTGCCCCACTGAGTAACAAAAGTGGTATTCTCCATGTCTTCAGGAGCCATCTTGATCTGATTATAACCGGAGAAGCCATCCATGAAGGAGAATACTTTATGTTGGGCAGTATTGTCAACCATAACGTCAATGTGAGGCAAAGGGAAATCATCCTTGGGGCTTGCCCTGTTCAAATCCCTGTAATCGACACACATTCGGACCTTACCATCTTTCTTTGGCACTGGAACCACGTTGGCAACCCACTGAGGGTAAGAAGTTACTGCAAGAAAACCAGCGTCAAATTGTTTCATAACCTCAGCTTTGATTTTCTCGGACATCTCTGGACGCATACGGCGGACCCTTTGTTTAACCGGAGGGCAGTTTTCCTTGGTAGGCAGGTGATGAACCACAGTGTCGGTATCCAACCCAGGCATGTCTTCGTAGGACCAGGCAAAGATTTCCACATAGTCATGCAGCATCTGAATCAACCGTTGTTTCACACTGAGCTCCAGATTGGCACCAATCTTGACTTCCTTTCTATCTGTCTCAGTACCCAGATTTACTGTTTCCACTGGCTCCTCATGTGGCTGAATGACCCTCTCTTCCTGGAGTAACAATCTTGCAAGCTCACCAGGCACTTCGCAATCATTTTCACCTTCGTCTTCGGCTAAGTTGATTGGATTTTCGAAGTCATAACTGGCAGTAGCAGAGTTGTTACCAGTGAGATCCAGAGTGGATTGGAACCTGTATGAGTGAGTGTGTGTAAATATAGCTGTTTTGCAATATGTAAAGAAAAGAAAGGGAGCGCAAGATTTGAAATGTGAAAAACGTCCAATGCTTTTATTCATGATATATGAAAGTGACAAATAACAAGCCCTCACAAATGACGCCACGGTGTCCCGGGTAAGACACCGGGCCATAAAGTTTCAAATTATTGTTCGTTACAAATTTAAAACAAAGGAGTTCATTACTGGGTGACAAAAGTAATAGGTGTAAAGTCTTTTGCAGTCCAGTTGCTAGGTCCACCGTTGGTTGTTGGGTAGATCCAGCTGTCAAATTCGGATTCCTCTACGTCGTCCTCGATAGCATTTACTCCCGGGTGGGTGATGAGCACGGGAGGTCTTCCAATCCTTGGCATACGCACAACCTTCTGAGCTTCTGCAGTGAAACCCAAGCCAAATTTGTCAGTCTTTGGAGTGAAATCAGGAAGTCTGCCCTAGTTTGTACACTCACCCTTCTCGATCACAGCCCGGGCGTCCTTTAAGGAGGCCATCTTCAAAGGAGAACTCTCTTCAGTCGTTGTCTCTGCTGCTGCCAATGTCTGAGGCACCTCTTCAAATTGTTGGAAGGGGGTCTCAATGAATTCCCCATCCATTTCTACGTATCGGAACGAGTTGAGGTGGCTGACCATGTATTCCTCTTCCCTTTGCAATGTTACGATCTTCCCCCTGACCGGGTACTTAAGCTTCTGATGTAAAGTTGAAGTCACAGCTCCAGCCTTGTGGATCCATGGGCGACCCAGCAAACAAGAATAGGATGGACGGATATCCATCACATAGAATTTTGAATCAAAGACTTGTGAACCAACCCTGATTGGGATGTCAACCTCACCATGTACCATCCTTTTGGACCCGTCAAAGGCCCAGACAACAATGTTACTTGGTTTGAGCTCTAAACCCTCACAGTCCAGCATGTCTAGAGCTTTCTTGGGTAGTACGTTTAGTGAAGAACCAGTGTCAACCAGCACATGGGCAAGAGTAGTGCCCCTGCATTCAATGGAGACATGCAGGGCATCATTATGGTTCTTCCCCTTGGCTGTCAAATCAGCGTCAGAGAAACCCAGACCATTATCAACAGTTAAGTTGGCCACACAGTCGGTGAATTGATTAGCAGACGTTTCTTGTGGTACGTGGGTCGTCTTTAGGAAAGCAATCAGGGCCTTGGCATGGGCCTCTGAACACAGCAACAATGATAGCATAGAGATTTTAGAGGGGGGTGTGCCCCAGCTGTTCAACGACGTTGAAATCACTCTTCTTGATAATTTTGAGGATCTCTTCCATCTCTTGCTTGGAAGCCTCAACAATGGTCTTCGGTGCCTCCGTCTGGGCAGGCACATCAGTAGCAATCCCCTTGCCCCGAGCGTCAGATGACTCGGCAGCAGGGGTAGAAACTTGATCAAGAGGGGAAACAGGCACACTGGCAGGTGTGATGACAAGAGGTCTCTGAATTGCTGGAGGTGCAATGTCTGGTGAGAACAGTCTTCCACTACGAGTGACTTTAGCAGGCCCGATGATGTTGGTGACACCGGTACTAGTATTGAACTCTTGTTTCACTCCCAGAACATAAACACCTGCCCCATAGTGCCACGGGACAGCTTTATCAGACTTGTAGGGGATGGGCCCCGGAACAGTAATGGTTATAGGAGCAATCTTGTGAACAAGCATAATTTGGACAGGCTTCTTTGAGGGAGCCTTAGGGGGGTTGTTGAAAATGGTGACAATTGACACTTCTTCAGCAGGAACAGCAGGAATATCAATCTTCTTGAACAAGATCTCTTTGCTATCCATCAGGTTTTGGACACCTGACTTCAGCAAAGGACAACCAACAGGTGAAGCAGCACATAGATGGCAACCTTTACTACATCCCGGAAATAAACCGGCTAGAAACAGGTTCCTCTTGACGGTCAGCAGCGAAGTAGCAACATCATCCACAGAAGCTACATACAGATCCTCTTCAACAGCATTCACTCCATGCTGGGGCATGGGAGCAGTCACAACATTGGGCCTTTCGGGCGCCTCGAACTGTATTTCCTTAGCATCAATAAGGTCCTGAACCTTATTCCTTAGGGCCCAACAATCATCAGTAGAATGCCCCGGGCTATCAGAGTGATAAGCGCAGCGGGCGTTGGGGTTGTACTTCGGAGATGCTGTGTTTACCACCTTCGGGGCTTCCTTGACAGTTACCAGGCTGGTTGACAGCAGTTGCAGCAATATTTGAGAGAGAGTCATGTTGAGCCGAGTATACTGCCTTTTGGGCCTTTCAACTCTTGGCTGGTTATATTGTTGAGGAGCAGCAGCAGGCTTAGTGTGATCGGTGGATCTGGAACTGACTGTTTAAAGCTGGTTCGCGAAATGTCGCGGAAGCAAGAGTCGCCACCGTCTTTTATTTTCTCCAAATGGAAAGGACAAAAGCACAGAAAAATTCCTTTAAAGAGATTGTTCTCGGTTCGGGAGGTAGGTTATAGAAAGGGAAGGTGTTAGCACCCTTTCTATCCATGGTTATCCATGGGCTCTTAGATACTTGCTCATTTGTGTTTTCAAAATTGTTTGCTTGCTTTTCAATTGTGGGTTTTAAAAAGTTTCTTTGAAAAATTTCAGTTCGACTCGTACGTCAGAGTGTTTAAAAAATTTGCTTTGAAAGCTTTTGAAAAGTGTTGGTGTGAAAAGATTTCAGTTTGTTTTGAAGAGAGCAAGTATCCATGAGTCGTCTACCTACCCTAAGGAATTCGTCTGTGTAAATGTCCTTTAAAGTAGTGCCATCCCACCATTGAGAGGTAGGTAGCACCACTGTTGGAGGTGTTCGGGTCAATTCGAGTTTGTAGGGACATGGTGATCACCAGAGCAACGGGAAGACACCTTAGAAGCTACCCTCATGCCAGGTTCCCGGATCATGAGGACTTACTAAGACATCCTCTACTCGACGATCACCTTTCGAGGCAAGGCAACAGTGAGGCGTACCCTAGGGGTGGTGTGTGCGATTCGTGTGTCGTTTTCAGATATTTTGTCTTGTCATGTTAAAGTGTTCTACGCTTGATTTTATTTTGTCCATTCATTCTTGCATGCTTATTTAACAGTTTAATATTTGCGGGAAAAAGTAAATCTAAGACTATTACAAATGGCGCGGGTTCACATCGCCAAAATTAAACCGAACCCGATTTGACGGAAAGTAAATAAAGCAAATAAAAGTGCGAGAAATTAAATTGTCCGAGTTACATGGCTTTGGGAGAGATACATAATTATTTAAGCAATAAAATAAAATAAATACGCAAATTAAACAATTAAAAATATGGGCGTTGGACCCTTTTGCAAAATTAAAATTAATAATGAATTAAAGTTAAAATTAAAAGAAAAATGTTTTTGGTATTTTTGGTGTTTTTTAGACTTAATGGAAAAAGAATTAATTAAAATTAAAATGAGATGTTAAACCTAGTTCTAATTATTTTTAAGTTTATTATGAAAGTATTAAAAGTTAACCTAAATGCAACCCTAATTAGTTTACAAGTTTAATTATGAAAATAAATAAATCACTAATATTATGGCAAAAAAAAAGGAAAATTAAAAGGAATAAAAAGTTATTAAACCTAATGCTATATTTTTGGATTTTTTATGAAAAAAAAAAAAAGAATTAGTATTGCAAACCCTAATTTAAATTGAATTTATTTACATGCTAATTTATGTATAAGGAAATAATTAAAATAAAAATTATTGATCATATTTTTGTCTTTTCTGATTTTTTTATGATGTTTTTTATATTTGTGAAAAAAAATAATTAATTAAATTAAAACAAATCAGGAAAATAAAATAGCAATTAAAAAATAAAATAAAAAATAAAAAGAATTGCAAACCAGGGGGGGTGGAAGTCCCCAAAGTGGAGGTGTGGCCCAGTAGTTGGAGCCCAATAACCTTCAGAATTTGTTGACTTTCCAGGCGCCATGTGGGACCTTGGACTAAGGCTTATGGTACACCTCTGATCTATGCCCTTGATTTGATCTCCAGGACGCGTGGCTGGTTGATCTTTGAGGATGTATGGTGTGTATTATCACTGGCGCTGCATAGGAGTTGGAATTGAAAAATAACATGAAATATTGTACAGACCTGGGACTCGAACCCAGGTCACTAGCATTACTGATCACTTCCCGCGCCACTGAACCACTTCAATTACTTTTAATATATAATGGCTATTAATCAATATAAAAGAAAATTGGTTAGTTATCTGAAAAACGCGCGCAATTCAAAAAGAACCACTGGTTGTTGGCCACGAGGTCTTCTTCTTCGTTCCTGCAAATATCAAAAACAAAGGCCACGGTTTTATGTGTGTTCTCTTAGGCCGGTTTATAGAAAATAGCGATTACGCCGTCTCTAAACATAAATTAGGCGCGAGGATGGATTCTTCTTCGTCTGAACACGCTCATGCCAATGATATTACTCACGAGTCCTAATTTTGCCTTGGATGAAAAGCCCTAATTTGAAAACCTGTAAACCCTAAAAAGCTACAATGGCATCTTTGTACATAACACAGGAAAACGCAATTAAATGGATCAGTTAGCTTTAGAATTGCAGGAGGAATAAGAATCCATGCAGAAAATGTTATGAAAATGCTTAAATTTAAGAATACGATTGTGAGTTCTTCACGACATATGCTGAGTTCTGTACACTGATTCCTTGCCTTTTGATGAGTGTTATGAATTGGAATATGATCAGTGAACCACAAGGAAGCTTTTAGAATCAATATTAGGACTTGAATCAACCTCTCACACTGATTTCAGTTTTGAGTTTTTATGGCCATTTTTTCAAGTTGGCAATGGTGTCTCCTGCGCAGCATTCAGTGTGTGGGCATTAGGTTTTGACTCAGCACTTATGAGGGAAGGGAATTAGGTCATTAACTGGCCTTGATCCATGCCCATGAGAGAATTAGTCTTAGGTCTTTCACCATTAACAAACTTTCCCTTTTTTTAAGCAAAACCAAGACTTGGTGTACAACCTAACCCTAGCATGAGTTTGTGAGCTGGCACATGATATATGGAAGCTATTCAAATTCAAATGACACTATTCCATTGATTTTTAAATTTTATTTGAATTATTAAAGATTTAAAATGAATTAAATTAATAAAAAATAAATAAAATAGAAAAATCAATGTTTGATCTTGAAATTAATCATGGGACACGTGTGTGGCATGACAAGGCTGAATCAAGTGGAAGAAAGTGGGCCCTTTTGTCAAAAATTGAAGTTTCAAGGATAGTTGACTTTTGCCATTTCACAAAAATTTCCCAACTTCTCCAATGCATAACTTGCTCAATTTTTAAGCTTTCCTCATGTTCTTGGACATTTTGGAAAGGTCTTTGAGTCCTTTAACCAATTCCTTTGGTCCCATGTCATTTTGATTTTCCAATCTCAAGTTATGGCCTTTGACTTAAAGTCCCTTTTTGTTGACTTTTGAAAATGACCTATAATGTTGAAATTGATAACTTTTTGTGAGAGCATTTCTTGGACTTGAAGTATGAAGATGAGTTGTAGGAAATGTCTTTCTCTTCAAAATGAGCTTTGGATGGAATTTTTCTGATAATCCATGTGAAAGTTATGCCCTGGTCAATTTCAGTTGACTTTTTCAGCTGTCCAAATAAGGAAACTTTTGCATCTTGATGATTTTCTGAGCCAAATTTTGAGAATCATGATCAAGCATTGATCAAATGATGTTTGTGGCTTCAAAACGATATGTTGACCAAAAATTTGAACTTTTGATTGCCAAATGACTATTTTGCCCCTACAGTTGACTGTAGTGCAATTTAAGGTTTTGACTGTGCAATTTTGAGCTGAATGCCTTGAAACTTGATATGAGGATGCTTGACCATATTTGTAGGCATATGAGACTTGATTGGGCCTTTGAACACTTCCTTTTCTTGATCAGACTCAAAACCCTAATTTTGACTGTTTAGGAGGCCCTTGCACTGTGCAACCCTTGGGGAATTTTGTGACTTGGCTTGGCAATTTCTTGAAGAATATGGGAGGGCAAATTTTGGGGTATAACAGTTGCCCCTGTTCAATCTTCTTAGACCTGAGGATGCAGATTGGCGGACGTGCCTTTCGTAATCCGAGGGTAGAAGATGATTGGACACTAGAGTGCCCAGAAATTTGTGCTCACATAGTGGCAGTGATGGTGGAATGGGCTTATAGATGCCATTTAGAGGTCGCTGGATAGGATGATGGGCTTATAGATGCCATCTGGATGTTAGATTGCGTAAGAGATTCCTTGGCGAGAACCTGCATACCTGCAAAACAGAAAATGAGTACCTGACACGTTGCAGGAGCTGATTTTTAGATGCCTGGTATAGATGTGTCCTGACTGGTTACAGGAGCTGAGTCTGGAGCTTCAAACGGCGATGAAAGAACCAGGGATGGTTACTACCTTAGCATGAATGGTAAGAGAACCTTGGGCGCCTTTAACTTCAACAACGCTCATTGAGAAAAAATCTTGGGTGACTTTAACTTCAACAACGCTCATTGAGAAAAAAATCTTGGATGTCTTCTACTGGGATAAGAATCAGGGAGATCTTAGGGTCGATCTGACTGAACCAGAGAGGCCTTTGACTGGGTAAGAATCAGGAAAATCTTAGGGTCGATTTAACTGAACCGGACAAGGTCTTGAAACATCTTCAGCTGGATAAGCATCAGGGAGATCTTAGGGTCGATCTGACTGAACCAGAGAAGGCCTTTGACTGGATAAGCATCAGGAAAATCTTAGGGTCGATTTAACTGAACCGGACAAGGTCTTGAAACATCTTCAGCTGGATAAGCATCAGGGAGATCTTAGGGTCGATCTGACTGAACCAGAGAAGGCCTTTGACTGGATAAGCAACATCAGGAAAATCTTAGGGTCGATTTAACTGAACCGGTCTAGGTCTTGAAATATCTTCAACTGGATAAGCATCAGGGAGATCTTAGGGTCGATCTGACTGAACCAGAGAAGGCCTTTGACTGGATAAGCATCAGGAAAATCTTAGGGTCGATTTAACTGAACCGGACAAGGTCTTGAAACGTCTTCAGCTGGATAAGCATCAGGGAGATCTTAGGGTCGATCTGACTGAACCAGAGAAGGCCTTTGACTGGATAAGCAGCATCAGGAAAATCTTAGGGTCGATTTAACTGAACCGGTCTAGGTCTTGAAATATCTTCAACTGGATAAGCATCAGGGAGATCTTAGGGTCGATCTGACTGAACCAGAGAAGGCCTTTGACTGGATAAGCATCAGGAAAATCTTAGGGTCGATTTAACTGAACCGGACAAGGTCTTGAAATATCTTCAACTGGATAAGCATCAGGGAGATCTTAGGGTCGATCTGACTGAACCAAGAGAAGGCCTTTGACTGGATAAGCATCAGGAAAATCTTAGGGTCGATTTAACTGAACCGGACAAGGTCTTGAAATATGATTGAGAATTTCAACTGCATCTTTCCTGAAAGGTAAAGGTCATTCATATGCAATGCATGATATGGATCAAGCAATGATGTTCTCAATATAAATGAGACTTGTATGATGCAATGCGTTATGCATGCTATAATGATGTATGTGATGTTTTATGTATGTTTTTGTCTAGGAAAGTGAATCCTTGACGGGTGCCGGGAAGTCGTATCCTGGGCTGATGTCGAAGAATAGATTTTGCTTCCGCTGGGGATGATAACTGCAAGAATACCGGTAGGAGAAGATGACTCAGTTGCGGAATAAACTTGGCAGATGGAGGGTTCTGCAGGGAGAAAAGATACTCTAGCGACCATGCTGGGAAGCAATACTCTGTGGGGATAGAGATGCCTTGCAGAGTGTTGATAATAATTTGCTGGGGATACCCTTATTATGTTGGGAATATTGATAGACTTTGCTGGGAATAGGAAGACTTCGTCGAGGACGCTCTTTCCGTGGCTTTTGGCTGAGGATAACCCAGTTATATCCTGTTAAGGAAATAACTCTTTAAATCAAGCCGGACGACGCGTTCGTGTTCTGCGAGGGGATAAGCTTCCAGAATCTACTGGGGATAAGCTTATTGCTTGGGGGAGATGAATTCTAATCTTCTTGGGGAACTGGATTGGACTGGACTCTTTTGGGGGAGTTTGATATGCTGGGGAAGTGATCCCTTTGAATATTGATACGCCGCCGGGGAACAATCTTTAGACCGAGATTGTCGGGGATGTTTGTTATAAGTGTGTATATGGCTGCTGGGGAATGTTGAGATCTGCTGGAGGACACCCAACTTCCTTAAGGTTGATAACTGTTTTGCTTGAGGAGAGTATACTGCTTGCTGTCTCACTCTCTGGGGAATTTAAGATGCCTGGTTATGTTCTTTAGCTGAACCTACCTTGGTACTTTGGAGGATAGAACAATTAGATTGCCTAGACAACTCCTTATTGCCCCTGTTTCTAATGTCACCTGTAATCAATTCTTTGTTTCGTATGCAAATATTTATGAGCTAGCAAATTATTGTCAATGCATATATCACAAATTGAACCTTGGACGTTCTTCGCAAAACAAAACAGAAAAAGGAAAAAACAAAAGCCACATTTTAACTGAAAAGTATATTTGCATTGATTTTTGAGTGGCCTGTAAATAGGCGTTTTGTATACAAGAGGCTGACGTCCTAATAAGAGAACGCCACCGAGCAAAAGGGTTTATACAAATTTTGTACAAAAGAGAATAAAACAGCTGTGTGAAATGAATGATCCACTGGGTTTCAACTCTGCTATTGCCTTTATAACTCCGAGCGTCTCATCACTTGATGACCTTGGTTGAAGGTGAAGCTGACTGATCGATGCCGTCTGAACTTGATGTAGATACCGGATTCTGGATGCAAAGTGATCAATAAGACATAGTATTACGCTTTTACCCCTAATTTTTGCCTGGACCGCCCTTTCGGGTTTTCAGTCCACCGGGATACCCATTTTTGCCCAAACCGCCTTTTCAGGTTTTCGACTTGCCGGGTGTACAGATTTTTTTATTTTCATCCCTTCATTTTGCCCGAACCCTTTTGGTTCGACGGGAAGCCCTAATTTTTGCCTAGGCATGTCAGCCTAGCGGGTCTTTTTTTCATGCGTAGTATCTTTTTACTATGTCTGCATTGGCGGGGTGAGGAAGGTCGTCACCATCCATGTTGGTTAAGATCATTGCTCCTCCTGAGAACACATGCTTAACCACAAATGGCCCTTCGTACGTAGGGGTCCATTTGCCCCTTGGATCACTCTGAGGAAGGATGATTCGCTTGATTACCAGATCCCCAACTTGATATTCATGTGGTCTGACCTTTTTGTTAAATGCCCTGATCATCCGTTTCTGATACGTCTGACCATGACAGATAGCAGCAAGTCTCTTTTCATCAATGAGATTGAGCTGATCAAGTCGTGTCTGGATCCAATCATCTTCGTTCAGATTTGCATCCTTCATTATCCGGAGAGAGGGAATCTGCACCTCGATCGGCAGGACTGCCTCCATGCCATAAACCAGAGAGAAAGGAGTTGCCCCGGTTGACGTCCTAGCTGAGGTACGGTACCCATGTAGAGCGAACGGTAACATCTCGTGCCAATCTTTATAAGTCACTGTCATTTTTTGCACGATTTTCTTGATGTTCTTATTTGCTGCTTCTACAGCCCCATTCATCTTTGGTCTGTAAGGAGAAGAATTGTGGTGCTGTATCTTGAACTGTTCGCAGAGCTCAGCGATCATTTTGTTGTTCAGATTGATACCGTTATCTGTGATAATCCGCTCAGGGACGCCGTACCGACAGATTAGGTTATGCCGAATGAACCGTGCCACAACAGTCTTGGTTACCGTAGCATATGACGCTGCTTCAACCCACTTTGTAAAATAATCAATCGCTACCAGGATGAAGCGATGTCCATTCGATGCCGTAGGTTTTATCTCACCGATCATGTCTATGCCCCACATCGCAAACGGCCAAGGCGCAGTCAAAACATTCAGGGGAACCGGAGGAACATGCACCTTGTCTGCATAAATTTGACACTTGTGGCATGTCCTGGAATGTTGGTAGCAGTCAGCTTCCATTGTGGACCAATAATATCCTGCCCGTAGGATTTTCTTAGCCATAGTGTGTCCACTGGAGTGTGTACCAAATGTCCCTTCATGTAGCTCTTCCATGATCCTTTCTGCTTCAATTTTATCCACACAACGCAGTAAGGTTGAATCATGGTTTCGCTTGTACAAGATGCCGTTGCTTAGGAAGAACTTGGCTGCAAACCTCCTCAGGAACTTCTTATCATTGACAGATGCACCTTCAGGATATTCCTGAGTTTCCAGATATCTCTTCACTTCATGGTACCAAGGCTTCTCGGTCACCAATTCAGTTTCGAGATCACAACAGTATGCCGGTTCGTCCAGTTTCCAGATGATGATCCGGGGAGCTTCATTATCCCATTTGACCTTGAACATTGAAGACATTGTAGCTAACGCGTCCGCTAGCTGATTCTCTTCTCTTGGAAAGTGCTCAAAGGTTATCTCCGTGAAGTGGGGGATCAGGGTCAACACACATTCTCTGTAAGGAATCAGGTTTGGATGTTTCGTATCCCACTCTCCCTTGATCTGATTGATCACAAGAGCGGAATCTCCGAAGACACTCAGAAATTTGATCCTTAGGTCGATCGCAGCTTGAAGACCCATGATACACGCCTCATACTCCGCCATGTTGTTGGTACAGTTGAAACACAGCCGGGCAGTGAGTGGAGTATGAGTACCTTGAGGGGATATGATGATGGCGCCGATACCATTTCCCAAAGCATTGGAGGCTCCGTCAAAGTGCATAGACCATCGGGATCCTGGTTCAGGTCCTTCATCCGGTCCAGGTACTTCACAATCTGTTACTATCATGATGCTTTCGTCCGGAAACTCGAAGTTCATCGATTGGTAGTCATCTACAGCTTGATGAGCTAAGTGGTCTGCCAATACACTCCCCTTGATGGCTTTCTGGGTTGTGTACTGAATGTCGTATTCCGTCAAGATCATCTGCCATCTTGCAATTCTCCCAGACAGAGCAGGCTTTTCGAATATGTACTTTATCGGATCCATTTTTGAGATCAACAAGGTAGTGTGAGTCAGCATATACTGTCTCAGCCGGCGAGCAGCCCATACCAAAGCGCAGCAAGTTTTCTCAAGCAGTGAGTATCGGGTCTCACAGTCGGTAAACTTTTTGCTAAGGTAATAAATGGCATGCTCTTTTCGGCCAGACTCGTCATGCTGCCCCAGCACACACCCCATTGAATTATCAAGCACTGTCAGGTAAAGTATCAAAGGTCTCCCTTCAACTGGTGGCATAAGGATGGGTGGTTCTTGGAGATATTCTTTGATTCTGTCAAAAGCAGCCTGGCATTCATCATTCCAACGTACTACCTGATCTTTCTTCAGCAGCTTGAAGATTGGTTCACAGGTAGCAGTTAGGTGTGAGATGAACCGAGCAATGTAATTCAGACGTCCTAGAAAGCCTCTGACTTCCTTCTCTGTCTTAGGAACTGGCATCTCTTGAATGGCTTTGACCTTAGCAGGGTCCACTTGAATTCCCTTGTCACTTACCACGAAGCCTAGCAACTTTCCAGATCTTACCCCGAAGGTGCACTTGTTCGGGTTTAACCTCAGCTTGTACAGTTTCAAACGGTCAAACAATTTCTGCAGATGGTCTAGGTGTTCTTCCTCAGTTTGGGACCTAGCGATCATGTCGTCCACATACACTTCTATCTCGTGATGGATCATGTCATGAAATAAAGCAACCATGGCACGTTGGTAGGTTGCCCCAGCATTCTTTAGTCCAAAAGGCATGACTTTGTAGCAGAAGGTGCCCCACTGAGTAACAAATGTAGTCTTTTCCATGTCTTCAGGAGCCATCTTGATCTGATTGTAGCCTGAAAAACCATCCATAAAAGAGAACACTTTATGCTGAGCTGTATTATCAACAAGGACATCAATGTGAGGTAGAGGGAAGTCATCCTTGGGGCTGGCCCTGTTCAGATCCCTGTAATCGACACACATTCTGACCTTGCTGTCCTTCTTAGGTACCGGCACCACATTAGCAACCCACTGAGGGTAAGAAGTCACTGCAAGAAACCCGGCATCAAACTGCTTCATAACCTCGGCTTTAATCTTCTCAGACATCTCTGGACGCATACGGCGGACCTTTTGCTTAACCGGAGGGCAATCTTCTTTAGTTGGTAAGTGATGGACCACAATGTCGGTATCTAATCCGGGCATATCTTCGTAGGACCAGGCAAAGATCTCCATATAGTCATGCAGCATCTGAGTCAACCGTTGCTTCACGCTGAACTCTAGGTTGGCACCAATCTTTACCCCTTTCTTGTCTTCTTCAGTACCCAAGTTTATTATTTCCACCGGCTCTTCATGGGGTTGAATTGCCCTCTCTTCCTGTTGTAACAGCCTTGCGAGTTCACCAGGCACTTCGCAATCATCTTCACCTTCGTCTTCGGCTAAGTTGATCGGATTTTCGAAGTCATAACTGGCAGTAGCAGAGTCGTTACCAGTGAGATCCAGAGTGGATTGAAACCTGTATGAGTGAGTGTGTGTGTGTAAATACAGCTGTTTTGCAATATGTAAAGAGAGGAAAGAAAAGGAGCGCAAAATTTGAAATGTGAAAAACGTCCAAATGCTTTTATTTATGATATATGAAATGACAATTTATATACCCTCACAAATGAAACCACGGTGCCTCGGGTAAGACACCGGGCCATAGAGTTTATTTATTGTTTATTACAGATACCAAAAACATAGGAATTTATTACTCAGTAACAAGAGAAACAGACAAGTTGTCCTTTGCACTCCAATTGTTGAGTCCACTGTCGGTTGCCGGGTAGATCCAGCTATCAAACTCAGCTTCATCAACCTCCTCTTCATTCCCAATAGCATTAACTCCATGAGCAGGCAGGGGAGCTGTCACCACATTAGGCTTGTTAGATGCCTCAAACTGTACCTCCTTGGCGTCAATGAGGTCCTGCAGCTTGTTCTTTAGTGCCCAACAGTCATCAGTAGAGTGCCTCGGGCTATCTGAATGGTAAGCACAGTGAGCATTTGGATTAAACTTGGGGGATGCAGTATTGGGAAACTTTGGAGCCTCCCTGACAGTCAATAAATTGGTAGATAGCAACTGTGGCAGGATCTGTGATAAGGTCATGCTTAACCGGGTAAACTCTCTCCGGGGTCTTTCAAACTTTTGAGGATTAGTTGGCCGAGGAGCGGCAGCAGGTTTGGCGATCATTACCGCACTGACAGATTGGCGGCGTTCAGGTCGCTCTGGTCTCTGGGATCTATATATAGCACTAGCCTCCTTTTTGAAGGGTTTCTTTTCAGCACTGGAGGAGGCAACCTTCTGTATCTTCCCCGATTTTATACCGGCCTCGATCCTTTCACCAGTCAGGATCAGATCAGTAAACCCAGCAGAGGAATTACCAATGAGATGATTGAAAAATGGACCAGATAGGGTCCCCAAAAACATATCTACCAGCTCCCGGTCCGTCAATGGTGGCTGCACCCTGCCAGCCAGGTCTCTCCCTTTCTGGGCGTACTCCTTAAAACCTTCACCCGACCCTAGCGACATACCCTGGAGCTGGGTACGCGTAGGAGCGAGGTCGGAATTATATTGATACTGCTTGTAAAAAGCAGTGGCCAGATCCTCCCAGTTACGAATGCTGATTCCATCCAGCTGATAGAACCATTCGAGGTGAGTCCCTGAAAGACTCTCCTGGAAGAAGTGGATCCAAAGGTTCTTGTCTGCTGTGTAAGGCTGGATCTTCCTTACATAAGAACGGAGGTGCATCTTGGGACAGGAAGCCCCGTCATACTTCACAAAGGCAGGTGCCTTGAACTTGTGTGGAATCACCACCCCAGTAGATAACCCCAAGTCTCCGAAATCCAGTCCAGGCACCCGCTGAACTTCCATAGCCTTTAATCTGTCCTCCAGCTGCTTGTACCGGTCTTCAGCAGGAGGGTACTGTTCGTCGTTGAAGTCTGTTTCAGTATCAGAGCCCACAGGAGTAGGGACCTCCCTTTCTTGGTGACTACCTTCCCCCACAGATGGAGTAGTCCTTTCAGCCTCAACCTGTAAGGTGTTCCCGAGTCTGCGCCCAGTGTTAAATAGCACAGTCCTCCTCTTCTTCTTAGTCTTCTTCAGAAGCATGGTCTTCAACTCTTGTTGACCCTGAGCCAAGCCCTTGATCAGCTCCTGAAATTGGGCGTTCTGCGCCTGAAGAGCCTTGATAGATGCCTCGGTTGATGATTCAGGGTTCATGATGCTGAAATAAACAGCGAAGAACAGTAAGCCACCTGAAAAGAAGAGTACCTGTGATGCACATGATGAATGATATGTGTTTATGCAATGCATTCAAGAGTTCGAAAATTCAAATTTGTTGTAGACCAAAAGGAACACACGTTATTATTAAGAAAATCATTGTTTAATACATCAAAGCCTCATGGGCAAAAGTACAAAAAATCAAATCAATCCCAAAATATGCTGCGCATCCTCTTTGGAGCTATGTAAGTGTTGAGGTTCCTCTCCTCATGCCACAGGCGGGTGAGCTCCAAGACCTTCTTTTCACTGGCATGCAGACTAGTCTCAAGAGAATTCCGCTCTTCCTTAAGCTGGATCCAGCTCTTCTGCATCTCTTCCCAGGATGTGGGCATATCAGGGTGCTGAATAGTGTAGGACATTTCCCCTTCCACGACAGGCTCTTTGATCACTGGGAGCATATGAGGATAAGGCATCACTAACTTCTGGGAGCGGGCTCGTACCCACTTGAGATAAGGCTCCAACGGGATGGAATTCCTATGCCCCAGTGTCTTGCTGTCTATCCTACTGGGCATCCTCCAAGCTTTGATGAATCTCTGGCGAAGTCTTTGAGTATCGTTGTCGAAGTCAAAAACTATGTCAGGAATTAACATGTCATGAGGACCATCCCTCCGAGCATAACCAAACTGTCTCCAAGCCAGGCATGGGCTATAAGTAATACCTCCTCTGATTCCAAGTAAAGGAACATTAGGGTACTCCCCGCAATGATCAATGATAGTGACATCTTCTCTGGACCAAGGGCACCAATGTATATCTGCATGTGTAAGAGTCATCAACCGTTGCGACCATCTCAAACCCCGCTCATTCTTCAAGACCGATTGTGGAAGGTGCGAAATAAACCACCTTCCCAGGAGAGGAGTGCAACACATAAGGACACCTCTTTTTCTCATGGTTCGAGTGTAACATGAGTGAAGGATGTCCCCCAGCAATGTAGGTATAGGGTTCCTGGACATAAAAATCTGGACAGCACTGATATCAATAAGCTGATCTGGGTTAGGGAACAACACCAAACCATAAACAAGGAGGGCCACAACCTCTTCGAAAGCTTGCAAGTCAAGGGAGTTCCAACATTCATAGGCCTTTTCAAACAGAAACCTGGCTAAGAACCCTTTGATACCACTTCTAACTTCCCAATGTCCCTTGAGGTCAGATGACCGTAGGTGCAAGGCTTTAGCAATCTCTTCAAGCTTAGGTTCCTTTTCTGTACCGTTGAAGGGTAGCTGATCAAGGATGGGGATTTTCAGGAGCCGGGAGAACTCCTCCAATGTAGGTACCAACTGATAGTCCAAGAAGGTGAAACAGTGATGCAGAGGGTCAAAGAATTGGAACAGGACCTTTATCATATCTTCCTCAATGTTGGTGTTGACCAAGCTGATGAGGCTTCCATGCCTTTCACTGAATGAAGAGTTCTCGGGAATCCTGGATATAAGTTCCTTAAGCTGAGGAGGGATCCTTACAAGACTGATTTGAATTGTCTTTCTACGAACAGTTTCCATGTCCGACAAAACAAGAACAAAGATGAAAATTCGAACCCCTGAAATGGTTAGTTAATGCATATGATGCTGGATGATGTCATAATGTTATGATTAAACACACCACAGATATGTACAAAGACAAACATGTAAGGCACACAAGGCACACAAGACAAGCCCTTAAGGTTTAAGGCCAGCATGAGGTCTGGGTAGTACCCTCTTGGAGTTGGTGGGCTCAACCTGTCCTAATCAAAGTAACCGGGTTCTAAGGTTCCCAATATCACGGGATTGCTTTCATTGTTCATCGTTTCGATTTAGCCACTGAACTGGCGACCGAAATATTCCAGGAAAGCAACCCTCAATTGAGTGTAGTATCGAGTATCAACCAACCTCGGACTGCACCAAAGTCAGTTATCTCACTACCCTAAAGAGGCCAAGATAGTTCAATTAAGGTTCCTAAGGTCTGTTGATGCTTCACGACACCACGCGGAGGCCCCGTACTCTCCTTGACTGAACTCAAGGGTTACCGGTACACACCAAAGTGCCACATCAACGTAGCAGACTGCTTCAACCATGTCGGTATACCCCGCACAGTTCCCTCACAGCCTTGTTGCTACTTTCTAAGAAAGGTATCCCCAGATCCGGGTTAGGATCTATAGAACTCCCAAGCAACCCACAATAATAAAGCAAGCAAAGAAGACAATTGAAAACATAGTTATGACCTAGCCCTAAGGTATACCTCACTTTAAGTTTAAATCCCCAGCAGAGTCGCCAGTTCTGTGATCGGTGGATCTGGAACTGACTGTTTAAAGCTGGTTCGCGAAATGTCGCGGAAGCAAGAGTCGCCACCGTCTTTTATTTTCTCCAAATGGAAAGGACAAAAGCACAGAAAAATTCCTTTAAAGAGATTGTTCTCGGTTCGGGAGGTAGGTTATAGAAAGGGAAGGTGTTAGCACCCTTTCTATCCATGGTTATCCATGGGCTCTTAGATACTTGCTCATTTGTGTTTTCAAAATTGTTTGCTTGCTTTTCAATTGTGGGTTTTAAAAAGTTTCTTTGAAAAATTTCAGTTCGACTCGTACGTCAGAGTGTTTAAAAAATTTGCTTTGAAAGCTTTTGAAAAGTGTTGGTGTGAAAAGATTTCAGTTTGTTTTGAAGAGAGCAAGTATCCATGAGTCGTCTACCTACCCTAAGGAATTCGTCTGTGTAAATGTCCTTTAAAGTAGTGCCATCCCACCATTGAGAGGTAGGTAGCACCACTGTTGGAGGTGTTCGGGTCAATTCGAGTTTGTAGGGACATGGTGATCACCAGAGCAACGGGAAGACACCTTAGAAGCTACCCTCATGCCAGGTTCCCGGATCATGAGGACTTACTAAGACATCCTCTACTCGACGATCACCTTTCGAGGCAAGGCAACAGTGAGGCGTACCCTAGGGGTGGTGTGTGCGATTCGTGTGTCGTTTTCAGATATTTTGTCTTGTCATGTTAAAGTGTTCTACGCTTGATTTTATTTTGTCCATTCATTCTTGCATGCTTATTTAACAGTTTAATATTTGCGGGAAAAAGTAAATCTAAGACTATTACAAATGGCGCGGGTTCACATCGCCAAAATTAAACCGAACCCGATTTGACGGAAAGTAAATAAAGCAAATAAAAGTGCGAGAAATTAAATTGTCCGAGTTACATGGCTTTGGGAGAGATACATAATTATTTAAGCAATAAAATAAAATAAATATGCAAATTAAACAATTAAAAATATGGGCGTTGGACCCTTTTGCAAAATTAAAATTAATAATGAATTAAAGTTAAAATTAAAAGAAAAATGTTTTTGGTATTTTTGGTGTTTTTTAGACTTAATGGAAAAAGAATTAATTAAAATTAAAATGAGATGTTAAACCTAGTTCTAATTATTTTTAAGTTTATTATGAAAGTATTAAAAGTTAACCTAAATGCAACCCTAATTAGTTTACAAGTTTAATTATGAAAATAAATAAATCACTAATATTATGGCAAAAAAAAAGGAAAATTAAAAGGAATAAAAAGTTATTAAACCTAATGCTATATTTTTGGATTTTTTATGAAAAAAAAAAAAGAATTAGTATTGCAAACCCTAATTTAAATTGAATTTATTTACATGCTAATTTATGTATAAGGAAATAATTAAAATAAAAATTATTGATCATATTTTTGTCTTTTCTGATTTTTTTATGATGTTTTTTATATTTGTGAAAAAAAATAATTAATTAAATTAAAACAAATCAGGAAAATAAAATAGCAATTAAAAAATAAAATAAAAAATAAAAAGAATTGCAAACCAGGGGGGGTGGAAGTCCCCAAAGTGGAGGTGTGGCCCAGTAGTTGGAGCCCAATAACCTTCAGAATTTGTTGACTTTCCAGGCGCCATGTGGGACCTTGGACTAAGGCTTATGGTACACCTCTGATCTATGCCCTTGATTTGATCTCCAGGACGCGTGGCTGGTTGATCTTTGAGGATGTATGGTGTGTATTATCACTGGCGCTGCATAGGAGTTGGAATTGAAAAATAACATGAAATATTGTACAGACCTGGGACTCGAACCCAGGTCACTAGCATTACTGATCACTTCCCGCGCCACTGAACCACTTCAATTACTTTTAATATATAATGGCTATTAATCAATATAAAAGAAAATTGGTTAGTTATCTGAAAAACGCGCGCAATTCAAAAAGAACCACTGGTTGTTGGCCACGAGGTCTTCTTCTTCGTTCCTGCAAATATCAAAAACAAAGGCCACGGTTTTATGTGTGTTCTCTTAGGCCGGTTTATAGAAAATAGCGATTACGCCGTCTCTAAACATAAATTAGGCGCGAGGATGGATTCTTCTTCGTCTGAACACGCTCATGCCAATGATATTACTCACGAGTCCTAATTTTGCCTTGGATGAAAAGCCCTAATTCGAAAACCTGTAAACCCTAAAAAGCTACAATGGCATCTTTGTACATAACACAGGAAAACGCAATTAAATGGATCAGTTAGCTTTAGAATTGCAGGAGGAATAAGAATCCATGCAGAAAATGTTATGAAAATGCTTAAATTTAAGAATACGATTGTGAGTTCTTCACGACATATGCTGAGTTCTGTACACTGATTCCTTGCCTTTTGATGAGTGTTATGAATTGGAATATGATCAGTGAACCACAAGGAAGCTTTTAGAATCAATATTAGGACTTGAATCAACCTCTCACACTGATTTCAGTTTTGAGTTTTTATGGCCATTTTTTCAAGTTGGCAATGGTGTCTCCTGCGCAGCATTCAGTGTGTGGGCATTAGGTTTTGACTCAGCACTTATGAGGGAAGGGAATTAGGTCATTAGCTGGCCTTGATCCATGCCCATGAGAGAATTAGTCTTAGGTCTTTCACCATTAACAAACTTTCCCTTTTTTTAAGCAAAACCAAGACTTGGTGTACAACCTAACCCTAGCATGAGTTTGTGAGCTGGCACATGATATATGGAAGCTATTCAAATTCAAATGACACTATTCCATTGATTTTTAAATTTTATTTGAATTATTAAAGATTTAAAATGAATTAAATTAATAAAAATTAAATAAAATAGAAAAATCAATGTTTGATCTTGAAATTAATCATGGGACACGTGTGTGGCATGACAAGGCTGAATCAAGTGGAAGAAAGTGGGCCCTTTTGTCAAAAATTGAAGTTTCAAGGATAGTTGACTTTTGCCATTTCACAAAAATTTCCCAACTTCTCTAATGCATAACTTGCTCAATTTTTAAGCTTTCCTCATGTTCTTGGACATTTTGGAAAGGTCTTTGAGTCCTTTAACCAATGCCTTTGGTCCCATGTCATTTTGATTTTCCAATCTCAAGTTATGGCCTTTGACTTAAAGTCCCTTTTTGTTGACTTTTGAAAATGACCTATAATGTTGAAATTGATAACTTTTTGTGAGAGCATTTCTTGGACTTGAAGTATGAAGATGAGTTGTAGGAAATGTCTTTCTCTTCAAAATGAGCTTTAGATGGAATTTTTCTGATAATCCATGTGAAAGTTATGCCCTGGTCAATTTCAATTGACTTTTTCAGCTGTCCAAATAAGGAAACTTTTGCATCTTGATGATTTTCTGAGCCAAATTTTGAGAATCATGATCAAGCATTGATCAAATGATGTTTGTGGCTTCAAAACGATATGTTGACCAAAAATTTGAACTTTTGATTGCCAAATGACCATTTTGCCCCTACAGTTGACTGTAGTGCAATTTAGGGTTTTGACTGTGCAATTTTGAGCTGAATGCCTTGAAACTTGATATGAGGATGCTTGACCATATTTGTAGGCATATGAGACTTGATTGGGCCTTTGAACACTTCCTTTTCTTGATCAGACTCAAAACCCTAATTTTGACTGTTTAGGAGGCCCTTGCACTGTGCAACCCTTGGGGAATTTTGTGACTTGGCTTGGCAATTTCTTGAAGAATATGGGAGGGCAAATTTTGGGGTATAACACTTAGAAATTACCACCGCGTTGACAGCTTGGCGGCGTTCCGGTTTGTTCTGTCTTCTGGGACCATACACAGCACTAGCTTCCTTCTTGAAGGGCTTCTTTTCAGTACTTGAGGAGGCACCCTTATGTATTTTTCCCGATTTGATACCAGCTTCGATCCTCTCACCAGTCAGGATCAGGTCTGTAAACCCAGCAGAGGAATTACCAATGAGATGGTTGAAGAATGGACCAGATAGGGTCATCAAGAACATGTCCACTAGTTCACGATCCGTCAACGGTGGCTGCACCCTGCCAGCCAGGTCTCTCCATTTATGTGTGTACTCCTTAAAACCTTCACCCGTTCCCAGTGACATACCCTGGAGTTGGGTACGCGTGGGAGCAAGGTCGGAATTGTACTGATACTGCTTATAAAAAGCAGTGGCCAAGTCCTCCCAGTTACGAATGTTGGTTCCATCCAGCTGATAGAACCATTCGAGATGAGTCCCTGAAAGACTCTCCTGGAAGAAATGGATCCATAAGTTCTTGTCTGCAGTGTAAGGCTGGATCTTCCTTACATAAGAGTGGAGGTGCATTTTAGGACAGGAAGCCCCGTCGTACTTCACAAAGGCAGGCGCCTTGAACTTGTGTGGGATCACCACCCCAGAAGATAACCCTAAGTCTCCAAAATCCAACCCATGCACTCGTTGGATCTCCATAGCATTTAACCTGTCCTCCAGTTGTTTGTACCGGTCCTCATCAGGAGGGTACTGTTCATCGTTGAAGTCTGTCTCGGTGTCAGAGACCACAGGACTAGGAACCTCTCTCCCTTGGTGACTGCCTTCCCCAACAGATGGAGTAGTCCTCTCAGCTTCATTTTACAGTGTATTCCCGAGTCTGCATCCAGTGTTGAACAGCACAGTCCTCTTCTTCTTCTTCTTCTTCAGGAGCAAAGCCTTCAGCTCTTGTTGTCCTTGGGCCAAGTTCATGACTATCTCCTGAAACTGGGCGTTCTGGGCCTGGAGGGCCTTGATAGCTTGCTCGGTAGTTGGTTCAGGATTCATGATGACTGAGTGCTGAAATAAACAGCGAAGAAGATTAAGCAACCTGTAGAAAAATGGTACTTGTTATGCACATGATGCATGATATGCTATTTATGCAATGCATTCAAGGGTTCGAAAGTTCAAATTCGTTGTAGCCAAAAAAGAACACACTTTTTATTAGGAAATAATTTGTTCAGTACATCAGGGCCTCATGGGCAAAACATTACAAAATAATTAATCCCAAAAGACATTGCGCATCCTCTTTGGAGCGATGTAAGTGTTGAGGGTCTTTTCCTCGTGCAGTAGGCGGGTGAGCTCCAAGACCTTCTTCTCACTGGCATGTAGACTGGCTTCAAGAGAATTCCGTTCTTCCTTGAGTTAGATCCAGCTTTTCTGCATTTCTTCCCAGGATGTAGGCATGTCAGGATGTTGAATGGTGTAGGGCACTTCTCCTTCCAACACTGGCTCTTTGATCACGGGGAGAACATGAGGATATGGCATCACCAGCTTCTGGGAGCGGGCTCGTACCCACTTGAGATAAGGCTCCAGGGGGATGAAGTTCTTGTGCCTCAGCGTCTTGCTATCTACCCTGTTGGGCATTCTCCAAGCTCTGATGAATCTCTAGTGAAGTCCTTGTGCATCGTTGTCGAAGTCGAAAACTATGTCAGGAATCAACATATCATGAGGGCCATCCCTCCGAGCATATCCAAACTGCCTCAAAGCCAGACAGGGGTTGTAAGTAATACCTCCTCTGATTCCAAGTAAAGGAACATTAGGTAACTCCCCGCAACGATCAATGATAGTGACATTCTCTCTGGACCGAGAACACCAATGTATATCAGCATGTGTAAGAGTCATCAATCATTGTGACCATCTCAAACCCCGCTCGTTCTTCAAGACTGATTGTGGAAGGTGCGAAATAAACCACCTTTCCAGGAGAGGAGTGTAGCACATAAGAACACCTCCTTTTCTCATGGTTCGAGTGTAACATGAGTGAAGGATGTCCCCAAGCAATGTAGGTATAGGATTCCTGGACATGAAGACTTTGACATCATTGATATCTATAAGCTGATCTGGATTCGGGAACAACACCAACCCATAGACAAGGAGTGCCACAACTTCTTCAAAGGCTTGTAGGTCAAGGGAATTCCAACATTCTTGGGCCTTCTCAAACAGAAACTTTGCCAAGAACCCTTTGATACCACTTCTGGTTTCCCAATGCCCTTTAATGTCGGATGGTTGTAGGCATAATGCTTTAGCAACCTCCTCAAGTTTTAGCTCCTTTTCTGTACCGTTGTAGGGTAGTTGACTAAGGATAGGGACCTTCAGAAGCTGGGAAAACTCTTCTAAAGTAGGCACCAATTGATAATCCGGGAAAGTAAAACAGTGGTGCAGAGGGTCAAAGAACTGGAACAACACTTTCACCATATCCTCTTCAATGTTGGTATTGACCAAGCTGATGAGTCTACCATGCCTTTCACTGAATGAAGAGTTCTCGGGAATCCTGGATGTAAGTTCCTTAAGCTGAGGAGGGACCCTTACAAGCTTGACCTGAATTGTCTTTCTGCGGATAGTTTCCATGTCCTACAAAACAAGAACAAAGATGAAGATTCAAACCCTTGAAGTGGTTAGTAAATGCATATGATGCTGTATGATGTTATGATGCTATGATAAGAGCACACCACAAGTATTCACAGAAAGCAAACATGATAAGGCACACAAGTCACACCACAGCCCTTAGAGTTTAGGCCAGCATGAAGTTTGGGGCACTACCCTCTTGAAGTTGGCGGGCTTAAAAACCTGTCCTATTAAAAGTAACCGGGTTCTAAGGAGCTCAATATCATTGGGTTGTTTTCTATGTTCATTGTTTTGATTTAGCCACTGAATTGGCGATCAAAATATCCCAAGAAAGCAACCCTCGGTGAGTGTAGTATCGAGTATCAACCAACTTCGGACTGCACCAAATTCAGTCATCTCACTACCCCTAAAGAGGCCAGGATGGTTCAATTAAGGTTCCTAAGGTCAGTTGATGCTTTACGACACCACGCGGCGGCCCCATACTCTCCTTGACTTGACTCAAGGGTTATCGGTACTCACCAAAGTGCCACATCAACGTAGCAAACTGCTTCAACCGTGTCGATATACCCCGCACAGTTCCCTCACAGTTTGTTGCTACTTTATAAGAAGGTATCCCCCAGATCCGGGTTAGGATCTATGAAACTCCCAAAACAGGCCCACAATTTTAAAGCAAACAGATCAAGCAATTGAAAACATGAGAGTGGTCTAATCCTAAGGTACACCTCACTTTATACTCCCCAGCATAGTCGCCAGTTCTGTGATCGGTGGAAATAGAACTGACTGTTTTTTAAGCTGGTTTCGTGAAATGTCGCGGTAAGCAAGAGTCGCCACCGTCTTTTATGTTCTCCAACATGGAAAGGACAAAAGGACAGCAAAATTCCTTATTCGAGAATGTTTCTCGGTTCGGGAGGTAGATTTATAGAAAGGGAAGGTGTTAGCACCCTTTCTATCCGTGGTTATCCACGGGCTCTTAGGTACTTGCTCTTATGTTTTCAAAATTTGTTTGCTTTTCAAGTGTGTGTGGGTTTTGAAAAAGTTCGTTTGAAAACTCCTAGGTAACTCTTGTATCAGTCCTCAAGAGTGTATGAAGTATTGTTTGAAAACTTTTTAAAAGTGTGGGGTGCGAAAAGATGTTTTTGTTTGTTTTGAAAAGAGCAAGTACTTAAGAGAAGTCTACCTACCCTAAGGAATTAGGTTGTGTAAGAGTCCTTTAGATAGTGCTATCCCACCATTGAGAGGTAGGTAGCACCATCGTTGGAGGTATTCGGGTCAATTCGGTTAAGGGACAATGTGGTCACCGAAGCAATGGTAGGACACCTTAGAAGTAACCCTAATGTCCTAGATCCTTTTATCCGAGGCAACCGTTTTGAGGCAACTGGATCTTTTGGACAGAAGGGCGACCTCTAAGACACCCTATACTTGATGACCACGTTCGAGGCAACCAGTGAGGCGTACCCTAAGAGTGGCATGTGCATTGTGTGTTGTTTTTCAGTTAATTGTTTATCTTGTACATGTTATTTGTGAGCTACGGATTAATTTTATTTACATACATTCTTTCATGCATTGTTAACAGTTAGGAGTGCGGAAAATTAAAGTGCGGGAATGTAAAGCTACGCTATTACAAGGCGCGGGTCTATACATCGCCAAAAAAAAAACAAAGACCCGTTTTGATAAAGTGCGAAAAGTAAAGAAAGCAATAAACCTAATTACTATTACATTCTTGAAGCAGTTACATAATAATCAAAATAAAATAAATGCGCGCGAATAAAAATTAATCGGGAATGCCTTAAGGGTGTTGACCCTTTTAAGAAAAGAAATGAATTTTTTTGTCTTTTTCGTGATTAAATGCAATTAAAACTAATGATTAAACTAATTAATTAATTTATTAGAAAAAAAGTAAAAGTTTTTTTTTGTATTTTTATGTTTTTTATGAAAATAAAATAAAAGGAAATAAAATTAAAAGTTAATAAAAACCTAATTCTAAATTTATTTTAGTTATTAAGAAAAAAAATGTTAAAGTTACCTAATTAAAACTAATTCAATTTATTAGTATTTATTTACAAAAATAAAATGGAATTAATAATAATAATAATATTAGTTCTTTTTTTGATTTTTTTATAGAAAAAAAGAAAATTAATTATGTTAATAGTTAATAAAAGGGAAAAAAATAAATAAGACAAACAAAATATAAAAATGACAAAATTAAAAATTGCAAACCCAAGGGGGGGTTTTGGGCCAGATTGGGGTGTTCTGAATTGAATTGTGAGGCCCATTTGTACAAAGTTCGTTGACTTTCTGGACTGCCTGCGCCTGTGTTGACTCATGAGCATGGTGCTCATCATTTTCTGGCCCTTGGATCTGCTTTTGAGGCCACTTGGCGCCCTCCTGGATGAGGTGTATGATATGCCTTCTTTTGGAACGCTGCAAGCAAGTATGAGAAGAAAAATAATATAACGCGTTAGGGGGACCTAGGGATCGAACCCAGGTCCCAAAGATTACCAAACACGTTGCCAACCACTACACCACTCATGCGCATTTGTAAATGAAATGAGAAACAAATATTATATCAAGTAAACACGTCATATGCTGGACCAAAGAAAAAGCGCGCGCCTATTTGAATCCATCAGCCAGGCATGGACACCTCATCATCGTCTTCATTTTATCTGCAAAATAGAAACAAGATAGCGGGGGTTTTTAACCCCCACAATACAAAACTGTGGAAAATAGCGATTAGCTATATAATGAATATAAAAAAGGTGCAAGGTATGTTTTGTGTTTGTCTCATCAAGCCGGTTTCAACCATGGGTGTTTGGAGGCTTGATTTTTACAGTATATGGAAAGCCCCAAATTAAAAGCTTTGAAACCCTAGCATCCGTCCATGGTGGTTTTCATTCTAGAGCATAATAATCAAATTAAATTATATAGAAAGCTTCGTATGGGTCCTGTGAACATAATGCAACCAATGAAAAATGTTAAAAACGCATGAATGGATGATTGTGATTTTGGAAAATAAACCAAACCGTGGGACTTGTTGTGAATGATTCCTTGCGTGTTAGGGCTTGTTCTTGATGGCAACAGGTTCCTGGAGACTCAGACAAGGTGTTTGAATCAAGAAGAGGCCTTGAATTCGACTGGAGGACTGATTTCAGTTTGTGACTTTTCTTTGGAATTTTGGAAATTGGTTATGCTGTTTCAGGTGTCTCTAGGTCGTGTAAATGGTATGAGAGGCCTGCATATATGTCTTTGAATGAGAATCAATCAACATTATGAGCTTTTAACCCTTGCAATGAAGTTTTGGATTTTGCCATAACCACCATTAAAGAAACTTGCCATTTTTGTCCAATTTGAATTTCATGCTCATAATAGGCTTGGCACGAGTTTGGTATGTGATTCATGACATATAAAAGTCATTTAAAACTCAAAGATACCATTTAACTCATTTTTTGATTTTTATTTGAATTATTATGGATTAAAGTGAATTAAATCCATAAAAATTAAATAAAAATGAAAAAATAAATGTTTGGTCTTGTAATGGGTCATGGGACACGTGGGTGGCATGACAAGGCTGAACCAAGTGGAAAAAAGTGGGCCCTTTTGTCAAAAATTGAAGTTTCAAGGATATTTGACTTTGGCCATTTCACAAAAAATTTCCAACTTCTCCAATGCATATCTTGCTCAATTTTGATCATATGAACATGTTCTTGGACATTTTGTAAAGGTCTTGAAGTCCTCTAACCAATGTCTTTCGTCCCATGTCATTTGAATTTACCAATCTCAAGTTATGGTCTTTGACTTAAAGTGCCTTTTTGTTGACTTTTGAAAATGACCTATAATGTTGAAATTGATAACTTTTTGTGAGAGCATTTCTTGGACTTGGGATGTGAAGATGAGTTGTAGGAAATGTCCTCCCCTTCAAAATGAGCATTGGATGGGATTTTTCTGATGAACCATGAAAAAGTTATGCCTTGGTCAAGTTACAGTTGACTTTTCAACTGTCCAAAAATAGAAACTTTTGCATCTTGGTGATTTTTGAGCCATTCTTGTGAAATCATGGTCAAGATTTGACCAAATGATGATTGTGGCTTCAAAATAAGATGTTGACCAAAATTTTTTACTTTTGACTGCCAAATGACCATTTTGCCCCTGCAATTGATTGTGAAGCAATTAGGGCTTTTGACTGTGCAACTTGACCTTGTGAGCCTTGAAACTTGGCATGTAGATGCTTGAAAATGTATATGAGCATATGGGACTTGATTGAGCCCTTGAAAACCTCAACTTCCTTGCAAGAACCAAAACCCTAATTTTGACTGGCTTAGGAGAGTGGTTGACTGTGCAACTCCTTGAGTAGACTTGAGCAAATTGAGATGATGCTTGTCAAAACTTTGAAGAATATGGGAGGGAAAATTTTGGGGTACAACAATTTGCATCATTTTCGAGTTAAAAATACCTAATATCTCACTTCATGCATTTTCATCTCTTTACACGCTTCATGCATTACACCAAGTTGATTATATTTCAATAATATTGATATTTCGGTTCTACAGAGATTGTTAAAAGTGATTCGTCATTGTACAAAAAATTAGCAGGAAAATATTTCAAGTTTTCACCTTTATCTAACCGTTTTATGAATCTACGTTTCACGTTGATCACGCAGGTGTGCTCGCTTTACTTTTTCGGTACAATTTTTCATCTCGTTCTTAACTATCAGCGTCTGTTAAATCATATATTCTTATTCTCATTTTTATTTTGATTTTGATCATCTTCAGTCTTTTTTATTAACCTTTGTGACTCATAGTTTATTTTATTGTATTCATTTCTTTTTTCAGTTAATTAAATGTCCATTTTTATCATTTTTATTATTATTTTAGGTGTCCTTTTTTATTTAAAAAAATAAAAATAAAAATATTTTTGAGTGTATCTATTTTTATTCTTTTAATTTTTAGGTCATTTTTATCAAAAAGGGGTATTTTGGGCATTTAAATAAATTGCTAAACCTAAGTTGTTATTATATAAGTGAATTAGAGATAAGATATTTGGAGGCAGATGGTGATATCAGACTAAAAAACCACAAAGAGAAGCGACGAGGACAAAACGAAACCCATTTTTTCTGCAAAATCTCTTCTTCTCCATTGGTTCTCGCTCAATTACTCCCTTCTCTCTGTTACGAAAACGAATTCCACCTTCTTCTTTCGTTCAAGACCAACGATTTCCTGCCCCACCACAAACCCATTCCATTATACTTTTTCAACCATCATCCTCAATCATCCTCCTCAACCATTCTCCATGTTAGTGCAAGATGATGAAATTGAGGAAGAAGAGAGAAAAAAAGAAATGAATGCTAAAAGCTGCCACTAATAATTGAAGGAAATTGATTGTATTAAATGTAAACCTAGTACACCTATTTATACACAAAAATAGTAAAGATAAGAATGCCACATAGAGCCCAATAAGAATATCCTACAAATGACAAATATTAAATTACCCTATAATACCATCCCGTAATTTAGTAACTTATTAAAAGTTAACAACACCAATTTCATCTCTCAAGCGAAGAAATTGGTCTGTTTTTATCGCCTTTGTCAGAACATCTGCCAGCTGTTTCTGAGTGCTACAGTGCAGAACTTCTAACATTCCTTTTTGCACTTGACTTCTGAGAAAGTGATACTTCGTCTCAATGTGCTTACTTCTTCCATGTAGCACTGGATTCTTTGCAAGATTAATTGCAGACTTATTATCAATCATCAACTTCAGAGGTTTCTCAACTTCAACCTTCAGATCATGCAGCAGATTCAGAAGCCAAACTGCTTGATAAGCAGCTACATCACCTGCAATGCATTCAACTTCACATGTTGACAAAGCCACAACTGACTGTTTCTTGGAACTCCAAGAAATTGGACCTCCCAGAAACTTGAACAAGTACCCAGAAGTACTTCTTCTGTCAACTCTATCTCCACACCAATCAGAATCAGAATAACTCAAAAGTTCTGATTTGATCTTTCCTCCAGAAGGAAATAACACTCCATATTTCAGAGTTCCTTTTACATACCTCAGAATCCTGGCAGTAGCTTGGTAATGAGACCACTTTGGTTTGCTCATGTATCTGCTGACCATTCCAACTGCATAGCAAATATCAGGTCTGGTATTACACAAATACCTCCGAGAACCAACCATCTGTTTGAAGGTTATAGCATCCACATCCTCTCCATCAGAATCAGAGTCCATCTTCTGATTCGTATCAGCAGGTGTGATAGCAACCTTGCAATTTTCTAGCTCAAATCTCTTCAGAAGCTCTAGTTCATACTTCTTCTGATGTAAAATGATTCCTTTCTCAGAGTATATAAATTCCATCCCTAGAAAGAAACTCATTTTTCCAAGATCTGTCATCTCAAACTCATTCATCAGAACTTTCTTGAACTCAGTTGTTTCTTGTTCAAAACTTCCTGTGAGTAATATGTCATCAACATACAAACATACCAGAATCATATTATTTTCTGAAGTGTGCTGAACATAAACACCATACTCCATCTCACACTTCTGAAATCGTTGTTCCTTGAAAAACAAATCAATCTTCAAATTCAAAGCTTTGGGCGCTTGCTTCAGTCCATACAGAGCTTTATTTAACCTGTATACCATCCCTTCCTGATTCCTTTTCACAAATCCAGGAGGTTGTGACACATAAACTTCTTCCTGTAATGGACCGTTCAGAAATGCAGACTTCACATCCAGATGTATCAAAGGCCAATTTCTGTTTGCAGCTAAAGCAATCACCAGTATGATTGTTTCGTGTCTACCTACAGGCGCAAACACCTCAAAGTAATCTAGTCCAGGTTTCTGAAGAAAACCTCTGGCCACTAGTCTCGCTTTGTGTTTGCCAATTGATCCATCTGGCTTTAGCTTCTGCTTGAAAACCCATCTGACGCTGATGGCTTTCTTGCCTTTTGGAAGTTCTGTCAGCTTCCAAGTCTTGTTTCTTTCAATAGCCTCAAGTTCTTCTTTCATGGCATTCAACCATACTTTCTTCTTGAGAGCTTCTTCAATACCCACTGGTTCAGAATCTACTAGCATGGCACACTGAATGATTTCTCCTTCAGAATCTACTTTAGTATCATGCAACATGCTAAAATCTGCAAACCTACTTGGTATTCGTCTGATTCTTTGTGGCCTCTGATCTTGTTCCGAAGCTTCTCCAGAACTCGGAACAATGCTAGTTTCTGGACTTTGTCCAGAATTATTTCCTTCAGAATTACCACCTTCAGAGTTACTTCTGGAAACTTGTTCTCCAGACCCAATGTCTTCAGAGTTTTCCCTTCCAGAAGTATAATCATCACCAGATTCTGGATCATCATCAGAACCTGGATCAGAATCAGATCCACTATCAGAATCTCCCTGAGATTCTGACTCATCTTCAGAGTCTTCATCTTCTGACTCTGACTCGTCTTCAGAACTTTCTGAAGGATCTTTAGAAACTAACCCTGGTGTTGGCGCTACACCAGAATCTGATTGAAGCTTGTTCCAATCCCATGTTTCTGACGCTTTCACAATGACGTCTCTGCTGATTTCAACTTTGTTGGTTTCTGGACAATAAATCTTATAGGCACCTGTACTGTGGTACCCAACCAGTAACATTTTTTTGCTTCTATCATCCAGTTTTCGTCTTCTAGTCTCTGGAACGTGTTTGTAGCATACAGAACCAAACACCTTCAGATGACTAACACTTTGCTTGTCTCCAGTCCATTTTTCTAAAGGAACAATTTCCTTCAGCTTCTTTGTTGGACACCTATTCAGAACATATGTTGATGTGGCAACAACTTCTCCCCATAACATGTGAGGTAACTTCTTCTCTTTCAGCATACTTCTGGTCATATCAAGCAAAGTTTTGTTTCTTCTTTCAGCAAGATCGTTATGCTGAGGAGTATATGGAGCAGTAACCTCATGTTCTATTCCATTCTCCTCATAGAACTTTTGGAACTCTGTAGAGTTATACTCACCTCCACCATTTGTTCTCAGAATCTTCAGCTTCTGACCACTCTGCTTCTCAGCCTTCACCTTGAACTTCTGGAACTCAATAAACACTTCATGCTTGAACTTGATGAGTGTTACCCATGTCATTCTTGTGAACTCATCCATAAAAGACACAAAATATTTGTTTCCTCCAAGTGAAGGTACTGGAAATGGTCCACACACATCAGAATGTACTACTCCTAGAGCATGCTTTGCTCTGGGGGCTACTTCTGATGCAAATGGCAATCTGGGTTGCTTGCCTTTCATGCATATCTCACATGACTTCTGAGGCTTCACAATCTTCGAAATGCCATGTACGAGCTTCTTAGAACTTAGATGCCCTAAGCTTCTATAGTTCAAGTGCCCCCAACCTCTTGTGTCACAGCTTACTGTCAGCTTCAGCGCCTTCTGCACTAAGACACTCTGCTTCAGAAGTTTCTACATTCACCTTGAATGTTCTGTTGCTTCCCTGCTCAGACTTCATAATCAACTTCTGATTAGAATCATACAACGTCAAGAGGTTGTCCTTCATAACCACTGAAAAACCTTTTTCAATAAGCTGACCCACACTCATCAGATTGCTTTTAATTCCAGAAACATACCAAACATCTTTGATCAGAATGTTTTTTCCATTCTTTACTCTGACTCTGACATTTCCCATACCTTCTGCATTAAGGTACTTATCATCAGCACATCTGATCTTTGTTATCCTTCTGGAGTCAAAGTCTATCAGTCATTGTTTGTTCCCAGTCAAGTGGTTTAAACAACTAGTGTCCATATACCACCAATCTTCTGAACAATTTACATCAGAATCAGAAGCCATCAGTAGCACAGGTTCATCATTAGAATCTTCTCTGGCTATATTTGCTTCTTCTGATTTCCTTCCTCTGTTTCTACAGTCTCTGGCAAAATGGCCAAACTGTTTACAGCAGTAACATTGAACCTTCTTCTTGTCATACCTTTCCTTTCCCTTCTGATATTTCTTTTCATCAGAAGTTGAGGTTTATGACTTCTGGAATTTATCACCATGTCTATTATGCTTCTGATCCTTCTTGACAAAAGAAGCTTTCAGAGCTTGCTCCACTTCCTTCTCAGAAGTTCTTTCAGTCAGACGCAACTCTTGCGCTTCTAGACTGCTTTGCAACTCTTCTATTCTCATGGTTTCCAGATTTTTAGAATGTTCAATAGAAACAACAATGTAATCAAACTGAGGAGTAAGTGACCTCAAAATCTTTTCTATGATTACCTGTTCAGAAAGTGTTTCTCCATAAGCCTTCATCTCATTAGTGATCAGAATCATTTTGGAGATGTACTCAAAAACTTTCTCACTGTTCTTCATGCTGAGATTTTCATATTGTTTTCGCAGGGACTGCAGCTTTACCTTCTTTACTGACATGTCACCACCATAACATCTGGTCAGTATATCCCATGCCCCTTTCGACGTCGTCGAATCAACAATCTTCTCAAACACATTTCCATCCACACACTGATGGATAAAGAACAGAGCTTTCTGATCCCTCTTCCTCGTATCTCTTTCTTCTGATTTTTGTTCTTCAGTAGCATCTGCTGCAACTGGAACATAACCTTCAGAAACAAGGTCTAGAACATCCTGAGCACCAAACATCACACGCATTTGTATCTTCCATCTGTTCTAGTTTTTGCCATCAAAAACTGGAAGTTTAGTGTTTAAACTACTACCTCCATTCATCTTAAACCTTGCACAAAAAACCAGATCTCAGATTTCTCACTCAGTGTTTCCCAAACCCACAGAATCAATGTGATTCTGTTTCAGATTTTTGTTCAAGATTCAAAAATCAAACACACGGCTCATTATCACTCGTGTTTCCCAAAATTTCAGAACAAACCAAGAGCTCTAGATACCAATTTGTTAGTGTAAGGTGATGAAATTGAGGAAGAAGAGAGAAAAAAAGAAATGAATGCTAAAAGCTGCCACTAATGATTGAAGGAAATTGATTGTATTAAATGTAAACCTATTACACCTATTTATACACAAAAATAGTAAAGATAAGAATGTCACATAAGATCCAATGAGAATATCCTACAAATTACAAATACTAAATTACCCTCTAATACTCCAACCTAAATCTATGCCTTCCTCTTCCGCATACACCATTCAACTGCCTCATGTTTGTTCATAAACCCAACCTCACAGTTACTTCCATGCAAACTTCCACAATTGTCACTCATAGTAAATAACACAGATCTATACAAACTACCTCCACCATCATCACCAGCCAAACTTCTTCTTCCATTAACACCACCTGTAACCCTCACAAACCACCCTTTCTTCACACACTTTCTTCGTGTCGCCCTCAATAGCCCAACCGAAGTGGCCAAATACTCTCTCTGTTCTCTGTTCATAAACCCACCGAGCCATAACTCCCCGCTGTACCCACCTCTCCATTATGAACTTTAAATGGAATCTCAACATTCGTAGCTTACTGTCATCACTATATTTCATCTACCTTTATTCATGAATCCACATGCTACTTCCATCTCACACAGACCGTGAAACCCATTCCGCTCAATCACACAATAATCCCTATGTTCTTCAACTTCCACGTATCACTCGCCCTTAGTTTCTTTTGCACACTTTTATTTGTTTTATAATTTTAAATCCATATTTGCTTTATTTTTATTAATGTTAATCTTACTTAGTTTAATTTAAATGAAAAAAAAACCAAAAATATCAATTATGTAGTCTTGTAGACTTTTGATACATGTTATAGTTAGTTAATTATTTTAGATGAAAAATTAATAGTTAATCTTTCTTTGTTTTAATTTTTGTAGTGTTTATTCTTCAATAATTTTTGTTTAGATTTATTCCTTATGAAATTTTCTTTTCTTGATAGTTGATTAAATGTGTGTTGCTTAATACTAAATTTGTGGCTTTCGATTCAATTCACTTTGATCCCATAGTTTACTCTTGGGTCTTATCTGGGACTCTGGGTAGTTTATCTCTGTTGCTGGTTTTGTTTGAGTGTTTTATCTGATGCAGGATTCTTATTTGATGATTGATGATCATTCGACGCTTTGGGCTTTATCTGATAGCTTGGGTTTATTTGATGCACTTTCTGCTTATGATTTATTTTTACCTGATGCTTGATATACTCTCAGTTTATTCTTTGTTTTGTGGCTCTAATCTAAAGGATGAGAATTCTATGTTACCTTATTATGTCAAGTGTCAACTTCTTATTTTGTCAGATCTTCCTTACCTTAGACTTTACTTTATGCTTTAAGATAGTCTCTTCATCTCATCCCCTTTAATTTTCCTTTAGATTACTATTAGGTAGGATTTCCCATATCTTAACTCTAAGTCCATATTGCATGACAACATTAGGACTTGAGTTTCTCTTTTAGATTTTCTTTTCCCTTTTGCATTGCATTTAACACTCAAACTTCTTTTTCTTAATAAAAACTCAAAACACTTAATAATAAAAAGGCGAACCATGTCTAATGAGCCTTAAGCATTAGTGGAGTTACTTTGGATACGAGGCGTGTGACTCGACTATCTAAAGTCTCTCATGTCATAGTCTTTAATGTGGTTCAAATCACCAAATCCCTTTTCAATCTAACAAAATACTTCAACTTATTCAAACCTTTTTGTGTCCTCGTGCACCTTCTCTCCTTTAAAACCCCTTTTCAAGACTAGACATGAGTCATTTATAATCTAGATGTCATTCCATTATCCCTGTGGTTGTAAAGATGCCAACATTTTCCTTTGAGTACTATAGGTGTGTCCAAGCCCTCCCTCGTGTTGACATGTTGTCCCTCTTTCTCATACTTTATGGGTGATTAGTAGAGTCTTCTCCTTAAAAATGACAACTTATCTCTTTATTTAAAATCAACCTACAGAGCAATTCTTTTTTAGCCGAACTATGACGCTCTGATTCCTTCACGGGATATGTAAGCACGAGGTTTCACGATCGAGGCGAGCATCCTAATAAAAAAAAATTATTTTTGTTTGTTAAAAATTCATTCATGCATTCCCTTTAGCAAGTAAGTCTTTAGATAACACACATTTTGATTAGAACAAATATAATGGATCCTGCAGAGTACCGTAGATGTTTAGGATAATAATATCTTCCCTTTACATAACTGACCCCGTACCTTGATCTCTATTCTTTTTTTGGGTTTTATTTTCTCTTTTTAAATTTCCCTTTCAAAACAATAAAGTGCGGTGGTAACTTTCACTATGTGAGTTAAGTCAATTAATGACTTAATCTCAAATTTTCACCGCCACATGATAGACAACAATGACAACTCATCTTCATCTTCATCAAAATATTCTTCGGAATCCTCGATCTCTTCTGCTTGAAGAACTTTTGTATTCTCAGATCTTCTAATGGATTTAAGAGCAACAAACTCGCATATCTTATGAGGTTCATCTTGTTCCATCTCTATCTCACGACTTCTCAAAGAACTCACCACTTCTTATAGAGAAATGTTGTTCAGATCTATAGCCAATTTAAGAGCAGTTACCATAGTTCTCCATTTAGATGGCAAGCTTATATTAATCTCCTACCTGAAGTAGAGTATCCTTTTTTAGAAACCTAAGTTTTGTAACCAAGGTTTTAAACCTTGAGAACATACTCTCAATCGTTTCATCTTCTTCCATTTTAAAGGTTTTATGTTTATGAATCAAAGTCAAAACTTTAGTCTTCCTAACTTGAGCATTGCCTTCACGAGTCATTCTTAAAGAATCAAATATAGACTTAGTTGAGTCTCTATTTGTTATATTCTCATACTCAGTATAAGAAATCACGTTCAATAAGATAACTATTGCTTTATGATGATTCTTATAATCTTTCACTTGCTGGTCGTTCATAGATCTTCTCTAGATATTGTTTCCTCTTTCATCCGAAGGATGTTCGTAGCCATCGACTACTATATCCCAATGATCAACATCATGACACCTAAAAAGAAACTTTCTAGTTTATCCTTCCAATAATCAAATCTTCCACCATCAAAGATGAGAGGTTTAACATTATAGTTTTCTCTCTCATTGAGAACAGGCACAACAACAACATGTGGTGGAATGGCCATAGTGTTTCTAAAACATATGGATCTTTATCTGACACAATTAAGTATTTGAGAACTATCAATAGCAAAATCGGAGCTCTGGTGCTAATTGAAGGTGCAAGAAACACAAGAAAGAGGGGGGGGGGGGGGGGGGGGGGCGCTTGAATTGGGTTTCTAGAAATAAAATCTTTTCGAAACCAATCACAAGAAGTTAACACAAGAACAAAAATAAATGAACACAATTATTTTTATCTTGATTCACTACTAACGAAGTTAATCCACTCTACCCATCAAGGTGATTTGTCTTTCTCAATCAATGGCTTAATCCCATATAACCAAACTAATTACAATCCACAAAGACAAACTGTCAATGTCTTCTTGAGAATCCTGACTAAATCCTAGTCTCTCAAGGAACACAACCTCAAAGATAAACTATTAATGACTTCTTGAGTATTCAGACTAACACTTAGTGATTCAAGGAACAAAACCTCAAAGATAAACTATCAATGACTTATTGAGTATTCAGACTAACACTTAGTCACTCAAGGAACAATCAACTCACTGTTGAATACAAGCTTTTGTGTTTATAATAGTGCTTCTTGAAAGAAGATTACACATAAATGAAGAACAAATAATAACACAATAGTGTTAAGAAAGTTAGCGAACAACAGTTCTTTTCTAACAAGTTAATGAATAAAAGTTCCATGCTTTATAAAAGTACATAGTTATTTTGGTAGCGCTTTAGCAATTTGAATCAGCGTGAGTTTCTTCAAAGTTATTCAACAATTCCAATTTTTCCAAGTCTCCCTTTTATAGGTGAAAAGAAATCTGTTGGAGGATAGAATAGGAATACAAAATTCCAATTGTCTTCTTGCAATGGTCAATGTGAGTGATAGACAATATAGTACCAATAGTACAATTCTTACGTTATAAAACAGGATAGTAAAAGGATGTGACTTTGTACTATCAATTCACATGACACATTTGATCTTCTCTTCTAATTTTCAGAGGCTTTAGAGTATGTAAGAGTTGAAGGATGCCTAGAAGGATCAAAACTAGTCTTTAGAACCTTAATCTTTAGAATCTTCATAACTTGTTCAACCGAACCTTGTCTTTAGAGTCTTCAGCATGTTGGTCTTTAGAGTCACATCTTAAGAATCTTCAAAACTTCTTCACAGAACCCCGTCTTCTGAATCTTCAAAACCTTGGTCTTCAGAGTCTTCAAAACTCGTTCAACAGAACCTCATATTTAAAATCTTCGTAACCTTGAAGTAATAGAGCTTGGAATCTTCATAACTTAATAACCCTTCAAAATATCTACTACAGAGTCACAATTAGAAGCAATAAAACCAAAGATCATCAAAACCGTTGTTTTAAGACACATTCTAGGCAATGATACACACACTTGTATCCTCTAGTGTGTTGAGTCCAGAATCTAATGACGTCACACCTCAATTCTTCAGAGTTAGAACCTGTTAGCAAAAACTACACACTAAATAAACTATTAGGATACTAAATTATTATCTAATCATCCATGAAATGTCATCATCAAAACTCAAGGCTATATGCAAAACCAAATCTTGTTCTTACACAACCTACAAAAGATGTTGAATCACATGTAGACAATTCTAACTATGCATATTATATAAATATCACTTAGCACCATTTCAGCTACTCTAAAACTACTTTTCACTAACTCATTGACTTATGTGTAAAAGTGTTGGCCTTATAGGTTCACTCGAGGTTCGATCCACTGCACTAGAAAAGTGAATCTTCACATCTGAGCTATATTCCATCACTTCATCATCTATATGTAGTATAATTGATTTGAGTGAGATAAAGAAAAGATATAAAGTTTTCTCAATAGTGATTAAGTGAACATTTAGATTAGTTTGATTGTGAAAATCCTCCCTCTAGATCAATATATATATAAAAATTACTTTTTAAATGTATTGAATAACAAATGTATAATATGAAGACCAGATACAATATTTATTTAATGAATATAACAAATAAATTTCTTCTTATAAATAGAAGTAGATTTGCTTCTATCTTTTTATTTAAATAAGTGGTTATCCACATAGATTTGCTTCTTCTTTTTTGTGTTTGTTTAAATTTCGTTGTTTTGTGCAATATTTGTTGATTTTTCCGTCTTAGTATGGTGTTCGTTGGTTCAGATTGACATCTTCACTCCAACTCATTACAGATCTGATGAAGACTTTGGCGTCAATGTTGTAGATTCGAAAATATGAATATTCTGGTTACTTTTATTTTGTCATATTTGTAGGTACTTTCACGTTGCCGTTGTATGCTATTAACCTAGGTGCTGCAAGATTATTTGCATATTGATCTTTTCCAATTTTTAACAATCTTGAATTTGTAATGATCGATGTAATTTTCAATTTGAATGAATGAATATCTTTTTTAGTAAAAAAAAATAGTAGAATAAATTTATATAAATATTTGTTTGAGTATATATTAATCATTAAATCAATAATAAAATAAAAAAATAAAAAAATAAAATCCAAATAAATGTTATCCAAATTATAATATTCTAATCAAATACATATGCTTTAATGAAAAATGAACTTCCACTAAAAACAAACAGATCATTCATATATTATTTGAGTTTGATTTTTAGTGAAAATAAAATTTGATCAATAAATCATCTCTCTGAACCACGAAAATAGATTAATCGATTTACTATATAGATCGAAATTAATTGACTAAATAAAAAAAATTACAATAACTAAATAGGGTTAAAAAGGTAAAAGAAAAATTTCATAAGTGATTTTTAAGGAAAAGTCAAATATTCTCAGTGCAATAAAAATATTTCCAAAAGAGAGCCCCAATGGCCAATTTCTAATGGTGGTCCCAGACAACAAAGCGGGGCCCACAAAAACATAAACGCGAAACATCGCTGCATACGAATTCAACGAAAATCAACCAAACCAAACCTTCTCTGAGCCTACAAGCTTTCTAGAACTAACCCCAAAAGCAGAGTCACAAATTCTCCATTCCATAAACATCTCTCCTAAAACCAAAAACCATAAAATCCAAATTTCCTAATCAGCCACATTTCACACTCTAAAAAAACACAAAAATCAAAATATTCTAGTTTATAAAAAAGTAAAAAAAATAGAAATAGAAATCCCAGACAAGAACATTTAAAATTTAAAAACATAAGATAACGCAAAGAGATTTATTTAAGGTATAGAAACCCAAACCCGAACAAAAAGAAAGACAATTACGTTGACAGGAACAACCTACACATACACTATCTATTCCACTCCCAAACCACACCGTTCGTTCGTTCATAAAAAAAAATCAAATCTCATTAATATTCGAGAAGATAAAGATAATAAAAAAACTTTATAATGGAAATTAATATGAAAGGTTGTGATGAAATTGAAATTGTACTAGTCAAGAGCAACTGTTGTGTTGATTTATTATTTTGGATTTTCGATTGGGATTTTTTTTAATTAATATTTTCCTCTCTTCTTTTATTCTTCCTTGTTCTTTCTTTTTCTTTTCAATTTCTCTCATTGCACGCTTTTTTTTTTCTTCTTCGTTTTTTTTTTAATTATTATTTTTCTATCTCAGAAAGATGTATTGAAAATTTTGAGTTGTTCCGTTGCTTGAGTATCACGGAATTTTGATTTAATTGAGAGAGAAAGAGAGAGAGAGAGAGAAAATGCTTAAATGTACCAAATTGATTCTTTTGCCAAACCCTAGTTTTTGTTTTTTCTTCTTTTGAGGGTTCTTGCGATTTCTAGGTTTTGTGAAGAGAGAGAGAGAGAGAGAGAAAAGTTGCGATCTTTGATTGGTTTGAGTCGATGGAAGGGGAGGGTAGTTCGGAGGGAGAGAGTGATCGGAAAAGGGGTGGTGGCAGCGATGATAATAACAATAACGGTGAGAGTAATAGCAAGATTGCTGTTTCCAATGAAGGTCAGAGCAAGCCTAAGCGACAGATGAAGACGCCGTTTCAGCTTGAAACCCTTGAGAAAGCTTATGCATGTAAGTTCCTCTTTTCTCTTCAATTTCTTTAATTTCAGAAATTAGGTTTTTTTTTTTGTGTTTTAATTCTTGAATTTTGAAGATTTTCATATTTTGTTTTGGTTAATTTTGTGATTTTTTGATTTGATTAGTGGATAATTACCCTTCGGAGCCTGTGAGGGTTGACTTGTCTGAGAAATTGGGGTTAACGGATCGGCAGCTGCAGATGTGGTTTTGCCACAGGAGATTGAAGGATAAGAAGGAGGCGTCGGCTCCCAAGAAGGAGGTGTCGGCTCCCAAGAAGGAGGTGTCAGCTCCCAAGAAGGGGCCTGGGCCTGGGCCAGGGCCAGTGTCTCGTAAGCCAGCGGTCGAGCCTTTGCCGGATTCCCCGGTGGATGATCTTAGGTTAGGTTCCGATCATGGTAATGGGTATGGATCAGGGTCGGGTTCAGGTTCGAGTCCGTACACCCGGTTGGAGCCTCGGAATGCAATCCCTGTCAGTGTTGGTTACTATGAGTCCCCACAGGCTGAAATGGAGCTTAGAGCAATTGCTTGTGTGGAGGATCAGTTAGGTGAACCATTGAGGGAAGATGGGCCCATTCTAGGAATAGAGTTTGATCAATTGCCACCAGATGCATTTGGAGCACCTATAGGTATAAATGATAATGCCTCTTATCTTCACTGACTGTGTTACTGAATGCTGCAGTTTTTTGACAGCTTTTGTTATTGAAGGAAGTTGCTTTAAAGTTGAAACTATGATATAATGGTATAAGTTGTTTGTGATCTGTGAATACTACACCATGTTTTGCTTCTAACACTTTCATTATATGTTTTTTGGGTCAGCAGTTACAGAACACCAGAAGAGACCTCGTCTTGCCTATGACAGTAAAATATATGGAAGACATGAAGTTAAAACAAACAAGGTGGGTTTTCTTTATTCTATATTACAACAGTATAATATATTTTGGTCAATACAACAAATCTTGTCTGAACTTGGAGGTAGCTAAGATGATTGGGCACATGACTACATTCTTTAAGTTTAAATGCTTGCTCGTCTTTCATGTCAGTTGCTCTGTGTATTCCTTTAGTTCTTGTGCTGTTTGGACTCTTCTATATTTACCAGCTTTGAAATAGGGATACATAAACTTCTATATTCAATGTTTTTAAAATCGAGAGTTTATGCAAGATCGGAAGGGGTTTGAAAAAATTAAATATATTAAGTTATATACGCATGCATAAAAATGATCACAGATGAATAAGACAACCTCTGGATTACAACGTTATCTAAGTTCATAACCATAACAATAAATTCATAAGTAGGGAGGCACTGTTTGAAGCCCTTAACAAGAAAAAACAACAGAAACAAGGAACTTACATAGCACAAGAAACAGAGGAGTACACTCGGTGGCAGTTGCAGGAAACATAAGAACTTGCACAACAACATTGGCGCTTTATTAAAACCGAGAAACACACTCAGTGGCAGCACTGGAAAAATTGAAGTGTTTTTCCGTAAACAGGGTGGATTGCGCAAGGAAGATGAAGAAAACTGACTTTTTTTTTTAAATTTTATAACTGGGGTTCTAAACCTGACCTAGATATGTTGGTATAAAAAAGTCAGTATTTTTTTTTTTGCACAAACTCGACCCAAATAGGGGAATATTTTGCAGTAATCTGGTTCGCAAATTCTGCGATCTTTCCGCAGATTCCATCAATCCCAAAAGCTATGATCTTTACGGCATCACAACATGTAAATCCCATTCTGAATTGAATGACCGTGCGATTCTACAATCAGACTCGCTATTCCACAAACACTGGCTATTATTTTTTTTATAAATACTCACTTTTATTTCTTAGCCATATTTTATTTAAATGCTAATTTTGTGCAAGGAAAATGGAAGAAGGTGAAAATGGTGAGTGTCAATTGCATGTTTAGATTTAGGTGTTCTCTTGGTAAGTTTGTATGTCTATGATATTTATTTTTTATAGTATCTTTTGTCGTGAACTTGTGGATAATCTTTCTAAATGCTCTTTTGACACAAATATTCTTCTGTCTGTGTTTTCTTCATTGGCTTGAGGAACTGAAAACCTGCAGTTGTTACGTGTTATATATTTTTGAATGGCTAGTGATGTTTATTTTTAGTTTTTTATTGCTTGGTTTCTCTATTTAAGCTTGACTTGAAATGAACTTTATTCTAGGCTATGGCAAGGACTTTTCCGGAATATCAATATTCACCAAACCAGTCCGGTGCTAGATCTGATGCTTTTGGACAGTTCAGCCAATCTCATTTACATGTTCCAAAGGAGGGTCCATCCAAAAAGCCTCAGTCTGTGCTTGGTAATGAACGGCTACCTAGAATTCATGGCATCAAGGGTCATTCTTCTCGCGTCTCCCAACAAGACAAGCAAGGGAGTCCCTTCCAATCTCCTCCTCCGGATAATGTTACCCCCTCACGGGAATTGTACACAAGTACGGGTAAAGTTGGAATAAACTCCCACCTCACTGATAGCCAAACTGTTGGGCTGGAAAATACCTATGCTTCACCTAGTGGACAAACTTTGCAAAACAATGCAATGCATATCGATAGGAAACGAAAGGTATATTTGAGCTATCTGTAGTAGTTAATGTTGTAACATTGTTCAGTCTTCAACTCTTCGAAGTATATAATCTACTATTTTCAAAGGATGATTTTTATGTTTGACTTTATGTAGGGTGATGATGCCAAAATTACAAGGGATGTTGACTCAAATGATATGAGAATCCGGAAAGAGCTCGAAAAGCAAGAAAACCTCAGACGAAAGGTTTTATTGAGATGAATTTAGTTTAGCCTGTTGTTACACATTTTGTGCAGGTATAACAATTTCACATTTGCATTTTTTAAAAACTAATCCCTACTTTTCCCTTCTTATTTTTTTAGAATGAGGAGCGGATAAAAAAAGAAATGGAGAGACAAGATCGTGAAAGAAGAAAGGAAGAAGAGAGATTGATGCGTGAGAGACTGCGTGAAGAGGAAAGAACAAAACGAGAGGAAAAACGTGAAAGTGAACGAAGGGAAAAGTATTTGCTGAGAGAAAATTTAAAAGTAAGTTTTTAAGTTCAATTGGGATAGCCTTATTTTGGCTAGAAATTTGATAATATATATTCTATTTCCATATGTTTTATTTTAAAAAGGCTGAGAGAATGAGGCAAAAAGAAGAGCTTCGGAAAGAGAAAGATGAAGAAAGAAGGAAAGCTGCCCTAGAGAAGGCAACTGCCCGTAAAATAGCTAGGGAATCCATGGAACTTATTGAGGATGAACAGCTGGAAATGATGGAGTTAGCTGCCTCAAGCAAGGGGCTTTCCTCTATTGTCCGTCTTGATTTCGATACTTTGCAAAACATTGAATCATTTAGGGGTGAGATATTTTTTATTTTTTCTAACTTCAAATTAAATCATTTGGTTGTTCAGTATTTATCTAGAGACACTGAAAAGAAGAATGGAGTTTTAATACTGGAACCTTATTAATATATTGTAGGTTCATTGTGTCTTTTCCCACCTGAGAGTGTAAAGCTAAGAAAACCATTTGCTATCCAACCGTGGATCAATTCAGAAGAAAATATTGGCAACCTTCTCATGGTATGTTCTCATTACAACTTTTGCTTCCTTATAACTTACGTGCACAACAATGTGCAAAATCCATAAGTTACCTGATGTGGATGTTACATTTGGTAAATGTTGCATGTGACGTTGGCCTTCTGCTGTCACTAGAAATCTATTCTGCAGTCTAAGTTGAAAAAAGTATTTTTGTGTATGGAGCTTGTTTGTAGGATTAGCAGTTCTGTGGATGCACTGATTTTCATATCTACATATTGCACTGTCTGCTTATTCTTGAATTGGCATACTGTTTGGTTTAAGGCTTGAAAGTTGTGGTTATCTATTTCAGGTTTGGAGGTTTTTGATTACCTTTGCTGATGTTTTGGAGTTATGGCCTTTTACTCTTGATGAGTTCGTGCAAGCATTTCATGATTATGTCAGTCAGTCTTGCCTATGCTCGTGATATTGTTTGACCAGTATAACTATTTTGTGCACTATATTTGCTCATTCTGGGTGCTCAAATCATTTATCCCAGGATTCAAGATTGTTGGGTGAGATACATGTTTCTCTCCTTAAGGTGATAATGAAAGACATTGAAGATGTTGCAAGGACACCTTCAGGATTAGGAATGAATCAGAATGGTGCTGCTAATTCTGGAGGCGGCCATCCAGAGATTGTGGAAGGGGTAAGTTCAGATATTTCTTAAATTACATTTGTCCTTTCTTCAGAGAAATAGTGTTCTTTTCAATGGAATCCGGTCCTATAACTGCCATTTTTATGATAGGCATATGCTTGGGGCTTTGACATAAGGAATTGGCATAAGCACTTAAATCAATTGACATGGCCAGAAATTTTCCGACAGCTAGCATTATCTGCAGGATATGGACCACAGTTTAAGAAAAGCAGTATTCCATCTTCACGTGCAAATAATAAAAATGAGGTTAATTTTTCTTTTTTTTTTTCTTTTTAAACTTTCAGCTGCTATATTTTAGTGATTTTAAGAATGAGAAATATAGTTTAGATATAACTTCAGTTTCTTACGAGCTTATATGTTCAGCTGGTACCTTTGAAGCTTGTATTATCATGTTTTTCTTGGCATGCATTTTAATCGACAGTTCAATATTTTTATACGGGGGCATTAATGTCATTGCCCTGTCTAAGTGGATCACATTCTATATCTAATTACAGGGAAGAAGTTGTGAAGATGTCGTGTCTGCACTTCGTAATGGTTCAGCAGCTGTAAATGCCGTGGCAAAAATGCAGGAGAGAGGTCTATTAGGTCCTCGGAGATCTAGGCATCGGTTAACTCCTGGAACAGTTAAATTTGCAGCATTTCATGTTCTCTCACTAGAGGATGGTGAGGGATTGAATGTAATAGAGCTTGCCGAAAAAATTCAGGTGAGTTTCATATCTCCTATAGTCGAAGCTCTTTATTGTCAAGTCTGTTCTTAACTTGTGTCTGTCATACCTATCAGAAATCTGGTCTTCGGGACCTGACGACCAGCAAGACACCCGAGGCATCAATTTCTGTTGCTTTGACAAGAGATGCCAAGCTTTTTGAAAGAGTAGCCCCATCAACTTATTGTGTACGTGCTGCATTTAGGAAGGATCCTGCTGATGCTGAGTCCATTCTTTCTGAAGCAAGAAAGAAAATTCAGATATTTGAAAATGGGTTTCTAGCTGAAGAAGATGCTGATGATGTTGAAAGAGAAGAGTCAGAAAGTGAAGTTGACGAGGATCCTGAAGTTGATGATTTGGTTAATCCTTCAAGTGTTCACAAAACATCTGAACTGTTTAATGATTTCTCATCAAATGGAAAAGAAAATCAAGGTCATGATGGAAAACTTAAAGAGGAGTTCGATAAGGATCTACCTTGTTTTCCTGACAATGGTTCCAAGAATGCTGATTATCCAAGTGCTGTTTCTGGACAACCTGTTGCTTGTGAAAATCTAAGTGCCAGAAATCTAGGCGAAGATAATATGGAAATTGACGAAAGTAAGTCTGGAGAGTCATGGATTCAAGGGCTCACTGAAGGAGAATATTCTGATCTCAGTGTAGAAGAGCGATTAAATGCTCTTGTTGTATTGGTTGGTGTGGCAAATGAAGGAAATTCAATCCGCGTTGTTCTCGAGGTAAACTTAATTCCATAAATATATTCTCATCTTTTTTTTTGTATTTGTTTATCAAATTGACATGAAGAGTTGTTTAGGATCGATTGGAAGCAGCAAATGCTCTGAAGAAGCAAATGTTGGCAGAGGCACACATTGATAAAGCTCGCGTGAAAGATGATAATGTCAATAAGTCAGATTTTCCTACTATCAATGGTATCAAGGTTGAAACACAGCTCACGTGTGCTGCTGTGGAGAGCAATCCAAGCCCATTGCTTGATATTAATGTTTGCAATAATAATAATAATGATGATTCTCCTAGCAAATCAGAAAATAAAAGACTAGTTCTTGTTGGACAAAGCCTGCCTGAAAAGCTCTCATCAGGTCAAGATCTCTGCATAGGTCCTGATAATCCCCAGACTATGTTATCTGCACAATATTCAAAACGGTCACGATCTCAGTTAAAATCTTATATTTCCCACATAGCAGAAGAGATGTACATCTATAGGTCCTTACCCCTTGGGCAAGACCGTAGACATAATCGATATTGGCAATTTGTTGCATCTGCTTCTTGCAATGATCCTGGCTCGGGCAGGATCTTTGTTGAATATCATGATGGCAGATGGAGGCTTATTGATTCCGAAGAGGTAAACCGTTTGTTTGTCTTGTAGTATTTTTTTTAATAGATTTTTCTTTCCCCAATAGGCAGTTCCATGTTTTGCTGATCATTTCATTTCTAACTTCGATAGATATCATAATTCATTCCAGGATTGTGAATTTAAATATTGTTTTTGGCTTTGTTGTAGTAGTTCTAATATAGTATATTTAACCAATTGTATTCAGGCCTTTGACACACTTCTGAATTCACTGGATTCACGTGGGATCAGGGAATCTCATTTGCATCTAATGTTGCTAAAGATTGAGAATACATTTAAGGAAAATGTTCAAAAGAATGCAAAATGTGCCAAAATTGGAAACACAAACGAAATACGTGTTAAAAATGAAGCCGATGAAACAGATTCCAGTCCTGATCACCATACTAGTTCTGACAGTCCTAGCAGTACTCTTTGCGGCTTGAGCTCTGATACTTCAGAAACTTCGTCATCCTTCAGAATTGAGCTTGGGAAAAGTGAGTGCGACAAGAAAGCTGCCTTGAGAAGGTATCAAGATGTTCAAAAATGGATGTGGAAAGAATGCTATAACCCATCAATATTATGTGCAACAAAATATGGAAAAAAGAGATGCAAACCTCAGGTTGACATATGTGATATCTGTCTCAACCTTTATTGCTTGGAAGACTCTCATTGCAGTCATTGCCACCTTACTTTTCCGTCAAATGATGGCTTAAATTTTTCTAAGCATGCAATTCAATGTGGAGACAAGTTGCCCAAAGATATTTGTATTTCGGAATCTCCTCTTCCATTGCGAACCAGGTTGCTTAAGGCTCTGCTGGCTTTTATTGAGGTGGGTTGATAATACTTGATACTTCACTTTTTACCTTGATCGATTTTGCTTTTCCACTGAATTTCAAATGTTGGCTTTTTGAGGGATATATTATATTGACATTCTGATTTAGGTATCTGTTCCACCTGAAGCATTTCAATCAATTTGGACTGAGGATATTAGAAGGCTTTGGGGTGTGAAGTTGAACAGATCATCTTCCGCCGAAGAACTTCTACAGGTTTGCCATTTCATTGACAAAATTTTATTCCATTACCATATCTCTGCAACATTTCAAAGACCGAGAATCAATTATTAAGACATTTTAAAATCTAACAATCCATATTGCAGATATTGACTCTATTTGAGAGAGCACTAAAGCGAGACTTTTTATCATCACCTTTTGCTACAACTGGGGATTTGTTGGGGATGAACACTATGTGGGAGAGTACTGCACTTACTTCTATGGATCTCAAGTCAGTTACTGTTCTTCCATGGGTTCCACGGACCACTTCAGCTGTGTCTCTCAGACTTTTTGAGTTTGACACATCAATCACCTATGTAAAGCTTGAGAAACCTGAGTCCTATCAGGAGAAAGAAGCTAGATACATAGTGAGTATTCGTTTTTTTTACTAGACTGCTTTTGCTTTTTAAACTTTTGCGACGTGGTTGGTTGGTTGGCAAGTAATCCCATGAAAGGTTTATAGTGATTAATTTATCCTAGACATTTATTGAGCAGATTGGATGTCAAAATTTGGGAACAGGTTGTGACTGTTTTGCTGGAAAATGTCGCGCTATTCTAATTAACCAACATTAGTCATCTAACTTGTTTTTCTTTCTCGCAGAAGCTTCCTTCAAGATATGCCTCTGTTAAATCTACTAAAGCGGCTGAACCATCATATATGGACTGTGATGAATTCATGAAAGTGAAGTCTGCCCCTATGAAAATTGCGCGAAGCAGCAAAAAACGGGCACGAGTGAATCATGACAAAGGAAGAGCTAAAAAGTTGTCTAAAAGAACAAATGATTCCAAACGAGATAATGGCCGCTTCAGTTTGCAGGTTACTGAGAATCTAAGTCAAAGAATAAATCAGTTTGGACAAGGATCACAAGGGCATGCAGGTGGACGTGGCCCCCGGACAGTTAGAAAAAGGAGAGAGGAGAATAGGGTTGTTGATGATTTGTTGCTGAGCGATAGGGCTGCCATTAATAGCTCCAATTTTAGTAGAGAACCATTGAGAATCATGGATGAGGACTGGAGTGATGAGAAGGCAAGTCCCGTACCGAGGGAAGCTGCTGACACGAGTAGCAGCAGTGAAGAGGATGAATATGATGACAACACCCAGGCAATGGAATCTGATGACAATGCGGAAGCAGTTGAGTACGGTCAAGGAAACTGGGAGATAGGTTTTAATGGTACCCCCAACAGATGGAATAGGGATTTGGTTGGAATGAGTGATGAAGAACGACACTTGGAGGCTTCCGAAGATGACAATGACAATGGCATTGAAGGGAATGAAGAGGAGGAGGAGGAGGAGGAAGAAGAGGATTCTGAAGCAGATGTTATTATGAGTGATGGTTCAGATGGAATGGCAAATAGAGTTGTAAATGAAGAAAGCTCAGACTCGAGTGACTCGGAAGATTATTCTGATTAGAACATTACTTTTTATTTGGTCAGCTAGAAAGGATTGCATTTCATGGCTGCGTTACTTTTTTTTGACATTGCAGCTTTTTACAAGGTAAGAAGGCACTTGTGTCTTGTGCAGTTGTGCTCCAGATCATGTGAAGGCAGGCTCCAAAGGTTTTATAGGTTAATAGAATTATAGTGTATATTATCCATATTCTTGTACTTTTAGGCATTTTCACGCTGAGAGCTAAGCCTGTTCTTATATTCTCTTGTATACAATTGTCTCTGTATTCCTCTCTTCATATAATTTATTAATCCTGAAAAGCTATTAAGTTTACAAGGTTGTAGTGATTGTAATTCTTACCTGTTTAAATAAAATTGAGAAATAAACTGATACCTTGCAGCTAAATCATTATATCTTGATGTTTATTTGTACTCTTACTTGAAAAAGGAAAATGTGAATGCCTATCAACTTGAGAAGTCTCCAAGTTTCATATGCATCTTCAATCAAAGTTATATAAAATCTAGACTTCATAACCAGGCATGCCAACAAGCTGATGCGTTTCTTCATAAATATAATTTAGTGTAGAGGAAGTAAAAGGAACAATTTGAAATTGAGTCTTGTACATCCAAAAGTTCTTTTTTAAAATGTTCAATTTTTTTTATTTTAAATTTTCAAATAAAATATATGGAAATTAAGCTTAGCAAAATTTAGCAACTTATTTCAAAACATGGACTGAAAAATAAAATGAAAAACAAAATGAAGTTGAAGCTCTAACAAGGAAACTAGTAAAAAATATGATTGTAACTAGCTTTGACATAAAGTTGTGAAGACACAATTCTGACTTCTATTAATCGAACTTCCATTGTTGCTTAACTCTAAAGGAATTTCACTAAAAAGAAAGACACTCCATGGTAATAGTAGTATAAGAAAAAGAACACTATCAACTAATGAATTCCCTCCAACGTGGACAACAACTTTGTTTGACATTACAAACCAATCAACCATATTAGTTCACTCAGATCATCAAAAGCTAAACTTTACTAGAGTGAAATCTCTAATTTGAGAGTTTTTATGCCGTGGAATCACAAAAGATCAGTAAACGCTAAGCATAGAATACATACAATAATTTGCAAGCGATAAATCTATTATATAAAATTATGAAATCCACTAAAAGAGAATTCTTTCAAATTTATTATGATATAAGATAACTGACGGCCACGTCCCAAAAGTGTGTAAATACTGAAAAGAAACTTAATGCTAATAATATTCAAAAACAAAAACAAAACAGAAATTAGTAAAATTGTGGAAATAAACAAAAATTGTGGAAAACAATACAGAAATTGCTAAAGTTATGAAAAATGTTAAAATGTTGTTTTCAGGTCTGACATCAGACGTCAATTGCATAAATCTTGTCGAACCATTCTGCCGCACGACTTCTTCTTCGATATATGCAACCAACCTTCCTACACCAGTCTCCTTTACATTTGAAAAACTCGACCCCGAGTTCTCTTCTTGATAAAGAGTCTCATCTATTTAATACGCATGAATATCATCAACATGAAAAGTATTAAATATATTCATGGAATCCAGAAGAGCTACCACATAAGCATTATCATTGATCTTTGAGGTCACTTTGAACAGGCCATACTTGCGTGATTGTAACCCGTTATAAGTACCAACTGAAAACCTCTCCTTACGCAGAAACACCATCACATCGTCTCACACATTGAAAAAATTTAACTTTCTTACATTTATCTCAGATACAAGGCAAATTATTTGATAGTTCATCTGCGATCAACTCCTTGAAATCCTCTAGGATCCCTATCATTTCTTCTAGAAGGTTGTTTCCTCCTTTACCACTCATCAACCCTTTAATCACCACATGACATACAAATTGAGTTTCTATAACAATCTCATCAAGTTTCTTTTCATCCTATGCTATCACCAAGAAAATAGACTTCTTTCCTACATTATCTCGTCTGTTATACGGTGGGAGAACTGATTTTTGGTTTTGTGTTTTACCGCAAATATTGCGGATAACTAGAGTCGCCACCGATTTTTCTTTTATCCAATAAGGAAATGGTGAAAATAACAAGAAAGACCTTTTAAGATTTTGAGTTCGGGGGTAAGTTATGAAAAGGAAAAGTGTTATCACCCTTTTCATCCGTAGTTATCTAAGGGCTCTTAATTGCTTAGCTCACTTTAATTTGCTTTGTGTGTGCTTTAAAAATATTTTGAAAATGCCAATGTAAGGTAGTCTGCTTTATAATAACCCTTGTATCAGTCCTCAAGAGTGTTTATAAAGCGTTTGAAAGTAGTTGTTTTGAAAGTGTGAGGTGCAAAAATTATTTTAGTTTGTGAGCAAGCAATTAAGGGTATCTTACCCACTGAAAGGTCTTTCGTTATCCCTTTCCTTCTCCGTTAGGGGTGGTACTATCCATACCATTAGTTGGTAGGTATCCCTATCCATTGGATGTGAAGGGACGTGCGTAGGATCATCATTATGGTCATAGAAGACAACATATAGGGATGCCTTAGCAATTCGAAGGGACTGTCATCATATGTTCGTAGGCAACATCGAGGGACAAGATCATTTCTCATTGGCAACTTCGAGGGACATCGTAGGACTATGATCTTTATGATGACTTTAGCCGAGGGTCTTTTCTGGAGGTATCCCTATGTTCGAGAGACATGACCATTATTTTTTCCGAAGGCAACAGAGAGAGAGGCTACCTTAGAGGTGTACGTGTGCATAGTGATTCAATTCAAATATATAATCTTGATTAGGATTCTCTACATTTTGTTTTAGATCTTGTCATACACGCCTAATTACTATACAATTATATATACATACAGGCATACATAAGTGCGAAAAGTAAAGGTGCAGAAAATAAATCATAAGCTATTATATTCCATGAGCAATTATATAATAGGAAAAAATGCGAGGAAATAAATTAAGCTATTACAAAAATACTCGTGCGACCTATACATTATTTCTAGAAATTTAAACGACAAAGGAGAAATAAATGTTAGAAAAATGTTTTAATAAACCTAAGATTCTAAGTGTAGAAAAAGAATATTTTTGATGTTTTATTGTTTGAAAAAAATTCTTAAAGTGTGAATTAATAATTAACCCTTATTCTAAATAATTTACAAATTAATTGTGAAATAAAAACAAATTTAATTCTAATTAAAATGATTTTTGTTGGTCAAAAATTAAATTAATTAATTAAAACCTAAATATAATATTTAATGATTTTTTTTTCTGATTTTCTTATGGTCTTTTGATTTTAATTAAAAAAAGGTAATTAAATTAATTAAGCAAAAGAAAAAATAACAAAACAAGAAAATTAAAGAGTTGGGAAAAATGATTAAAAACAAAGCATGGGGTGGGACTTAACCCACGCCCCTAGGTTACAAGGGCACGTCTCATCCACTAGGCCATGGTGCTTGTTATGTTTGGAGAATGATTGGCAATCAACACATAGCTTCCCTGCGCATTATCCGGTGGAGTTTGAAGCACGAGTTTCAGGCATCAAATCTTTTGGTTCTTGGGCTGGATGTGTTCCTGAGGACTTCAGGAAGAGGTTTGGACACTTCGTTTGGCTTGAGAGTGGCTGAATCATGTGATACAAATTTGCACTTTTCTTGAGAATTTTGAGAGATTTTTGAAGTGGTTCTTGATGCAGCAACTCGTGTCCTTTGCATCTGAGTTGTTATGGTATTTATAGAGGAATGAAATGGATCAAAGCAAGACAAGGATCTTGTATCATTATATCACAATTCATTGCAAAGAAAACGCATTCAAATCTTTCCAAAATTGTTTTTAAAAACATTCTAAACTTGAAGATTTTTGTTCCCAACATGTTTTCACAGTTGTGGCAAGCTCTTAAGAGGCTTTGGACCTTCTAGAAGATACCCAAATGAAGCCCACACGCTCTTTGGTCCATCAACTCATATTTTATTTGATTTATTTTGAATTAATTTGAATAAAATCAAAATAAATAAAATAAAAAATCAAAATAATATATAAATGGACTTAGAGGTCCTCTAACACGTTATAAACATGTTTAAACCTCAAAAGTTAGGCCCATTAGTCCAAAAACTCAAAATTGCTCAAATGAAGTTTCATGCATTTTCTCAAAAATTGCCCAACTTGCACAAACTATATCTCATTGAATTTTTATCTTTTGAAGGTGATAATAGACTTTTTGGAAAGCTAAAGACGTTATATATAATATCTATGTTGATTATTTTTGCATTTAGAGAATTTATCTTGATATTAGTTGCCTTGATAAAAAGTGTCTTTTTGTTAACTTTTGAAATGACCTGTAATGTATTGACCCATATCTCTCAAATGATGCATTTTTGGACTTTATCTTAGAGAGACAAAGTTGTAGATAATTGAATTTAATTAAAAATTATCTTTGGTTGGGGAAAAACTGATGAAGCATGTGAAAGTTATGCTTGGTCAAAATTCATTTGACTTCTCCTAAGAAAATCCTAATTTGGCAACTTTTGACTTTTGATTATTTGAGGGATTTTCTTGAGGAATCATGATCAACTCTTGATCAAATGATGGATATCACTTTAAAATGTTTATGTTGACCAAAAATCTTGAAGTTTAATTGCATGTTGGCCATAATTGACTTTTTACCCTATACAATTGATTTTACATCATCTGAGCAATTGACTGAGCAAACTTGTGGTACAAGGCTTGGAACTTGACATGAGCATTCTTAGGGACATATGAAGAGTCATGAAAACCATTTGAGGCATTATAAGTTCAATTTCCTTTGAGAAAAGAAAAACTCTAGTTGTAGGCTAATTGCTTAGGAGAAGACTTGTCTGATCAATTCCTTGAGTAATCTTGAGCAATTGAGAATCCTAGGAAGATGAGGAGACCTCTTGAAATAATTTGATTTGAAAATGAGAGGAAAATTTTTGGGGTACAACATCGTCCTCGAAAAGTTATATAATTATCAAACTAACACGGCCCACCAAATAAAATATGACAAACATTCATATCAAGAACATAACAAAGTACATCTTCTCTGTAATGATTCTGGATGGAGACAAGAACTTTATAGGTCTAGTGTTACTCGAACTTGAGAGCCCTTGATTATCCAAACGAGGGTGTATGGCTTCTCATGAGGTCCGTGGATAACTTCAAATAATCTACCAATTTCTGCAACATCACATTTTCTGTTATGCCACTATCCACAATTATATTAGACACCTTGTTATTGATAGAACAACATGTTTTAAACAAAATCTTGCACGATACTTGATCCTTGAATGCTAGTAAAATTCCATGCAACACAAAATTTACCCTCTCATCAGATTCTTACTTTGCAAACTCAACCCCTGCATATTCATAATTCTCAACTGCAGGTATTTCTCTTTCCTCTTCATTTTCTCTTTCTTCCGCAACAACAATGACTCTCCTTGTCGAACAAACATTTGATCTGTGATCTTTTCCATTACAATGATAACACATGTCTCATGTGGGTTTAAGATATGAATTATTCTGCCTATGGAATGATTCTTTACCCTGTTACACACTGGAAGGGCTGCTAGTTCCCATATTCCCAGGGTTCGAATGCCTGGTACCCTTTTCCTTGTCGTATGCTAATTTGATGTTATTCTAGGGAGAATACCTAAAAGATGAGAGATTTCGAGGGAATTTTCCCATCAACTCTGCTTTCAAAGCTAGACTGGATGCCTCAGCCACAACCCATACTGTAACACACTAATTTCCCTGCGAGTAATATAACGAAACAAATCCAAAATATATCACATTTTCACATTAGGATGTCACACATCTCAAATCATAATCTGTTCTGAAACACTTATAATTTAAAATAAAACATTCAACACCTGTCATCAAATGCTCACCTTCACTTAGGGTATCATCATAGTGGAATTTATCAACTAAGCATGCTTCACAATTAAAGCAATTATGGAAAAAGCCTCAATGATAAACACCAAATTCGAGAGTAATAACATCCAATGCTCAAATAATAAATGTAATAAAGAAATTGTTCTGGACTGACTCAGAAGCTAGAGTGGGCCTAATCTGACCTCCTCCTTCGACTCGACCCGTGCGACCGTGGCTGGGGCTTCCCCGCCCTCCGTCGGGCACTATCGTTCGTTTGTCCTCCTAGACCAGCACTGATCTACGACATTCGGCGAGCGCCTCTCAGTATACCCCACCCCAAGTCGGCCAGACAACCAGGAACCAACCATACCGCTGCCTGTAACCTACCTCCTCCTCGGAACCAACGGCTAGTTACTAGCACACCTGTCCGGTTTGACCAAGTCCTGATAGTTACCTATTTTTGCGGACCTGCATATCTAGGCCCAAAAACAGGAAGTAATGGCCAAGCGCTGGGGGCATTATATAAACCCTTACACATGTGAGGGCCAGGTATCGAATATCCACTATTTATCACTAAAACCCTAACACTTTGTTTGTATCTCTTTTGCTCTCACACTTACTTGATCGTCAGAGTGATTTACAAGTACAACCCCCCTTTCCTCCTCGACTTTCCAGCCCGTCCAAAGATCATCATCCGGACACCTTACAGGTTCTGATCAACCAGTAAGATCAATGGTGCAATTTGTGGGAATCTATCTTCCCTGTTTTCTGTTCCCCAAAATTTGAAGACCAAAGATCCTCCTCATTCAACAATAATGGTCGACCGCAATGATCACCACCCATCTGGAAAGACTACAATTTCCTAGGTGCATAAAACCAACAGAAGTCAAGAACATCCTCACCTCGAGGATAATCTCGGCTTCCGCGACGGCCATAATGCGTCCCCAGATTCAGTTAACGCCCAACGCGACGACCATCAGTTCTTAGACGAGCAGTGTCCTAAGAACCCCACCGAGGAACTACCGGAGATTCTGTAACTAGTTCCCATTCCTCATAACATGGACCGGCCATTGCAGCGTTTCTCGCTTCCATCAACCAGACTAACACCCTTATCCTGCAGCAAAACAAGAAGGTAGGGGCCTGGGAGAAGAAGCAGTCAAAGTCTCCTCCTCAGAGACACCGAAGACATGATTCCCCCAGCATATCCCCACCTAGATGTGTCTGTCCTCCAATAACGGAGAAGCGCGATGTTTTTTTATTTAAGAAGCGCAACCGCACACCTCCTAAGAAGGACCAAAGCTCTCTATCCTCCAAGAAGAAGAAGGGAGACCTCCAAGTTGACCGCGACCGATCACCGTTGCCCAAACCAAGAAAACACTGAAGGGGCCCTTCCCCACGACGAGACAACAATGCCCGACGAGGAAGAAACTATCACTCTCCGTCTTCATCCTCCGAGGAAAGAGACGATGACGAGCCCCGTGGCCTATTATAAAAGAGATTACAGAGACCCAGCTCCCAGTCGGCCTGGAAAAGCCACCCCCACTGGGAATGTATGACGATACGATTGATCCTGATGAACATATAGAGAATATCGACGCCCTCCTCGACTACTAAGGGGTCAAGGGTGCCATCAAGTGAAAACTATTCCCGACTACCTTGAGGAAAGGAGCCATGTCCTGGTACAAAATCCTCCCGGACGAATCTATTACCTCTTGGAAACAACTCGGGAGGATGTTTTCAAGGCACTTTACTGCCTCCCGTTGACATCTAAAATCAGAGGCTTTACTTGAAGCAATTATCTAGAGCAAAAATGAGTCTCTGTGAGCATATATCGAGCATTTCAATAAAGAAGCTGTACATGTCTCCACGACTGACACCATGTAGAAATACCTTCTTAAATGCGGGCTCCATCCCCGTAGCGACTTTGCAAAGGCAGTGAGCATAAAGTCACCATCCACACTCGACTCCCTCCTCCTAAAGGCTCAAGCATACATTCAATACAAGGAGAAAGAAGCCGCCAACAACGCTACGGAGTCAAGGCACAAAGAAAGTGCCAAGTCCTCAAGAAGCGACGAACCATCGATATCCCGTAGGGGGGGAGGGAAGAAGCGAGAAGATAGATCCCGAGACTCCAAAGATTACAAGGGGCCTGTTGGTCGATTTCACGACTACACCCCTCTGACCACTTCCAGAGAATTCATTCTGTTCGAATGCGCCAATTATAAATTCAAACAAGCCAGGGTGCACTTTCTCCGGTAGACACCCTCCAAACCTGGAGCCAACAAGAGCAAATACTACAGGTTCCATAAAATCCATGGTCACAACATCGACGATTGCATCCATCTCAAGGATGCAATCGAGATACTAATTCGAGACTGACACCTCAAGCAGTACAAGAAGAAAGAGGGTGCACGCGAGGAGGCTCCAGAAACTAAGAGCGTCGAAGAAGGGAATGAGTCCCCCGACATCAGCGCTATACCGGTCGCCATGAGTATCTCGTGACTAGAAGATTTCTACTTCCAAGACATGGAGAATGTACCATTTTACTTATCCTCTCACAGTCTTTGGGAGTCATTCCCCACTGTGACGGTCATCTATGGCAGGGATTTAACAAGCACACAGTGGGATCCGTGAAAAGAAGATTCAAGCAACTTATCGAAGCCAACTCTGACATGGATGCCACGTTGGACAAGTTCCAAGGAGGATATCATCCCCTCGCTTTCTACAGGGAGGAACTGCTTGGCGAAGCCCCCAAATCGACTATCCCACTGCTCGTGAGGGCTCACATGGAAAACTTTGATGTTTGGTGCATACTAGTAGATCAAGGGAGCTTGGTGGACATCATCTACACCAAAATGTTTGCCACCCTACAACTGAACGAAAACCACCCGACCCCGTACGTAGGATTAGATCTCCAGGGATTCAAAGGGGCCAATACTAAACTCTTGGGGTATGTCGAGATGATCGTCACCTTCGATAGAGGGGTAATTGCCAGAGCCATCAAGACTCAATTTCTGGTAGTGGATTGCCCGTCTCTCTACCAATGCATCTTTGGGAGGCTCACATTGGCCGAACTGGTTGTGGTGCCCTCCACCATGCACCTCAAAATGAAGTACCACACTGCAGAGGGTTTTGTCGCTACCCGCCACGGGGACATCCAGATGGAAATAAGATGTTTCAAAGCCTCGGCCATGGGCGTGAGTTCCATCAATGTTCAACCCTGAACGACCATTGGGGACGCATGACCCTCCAGCTCCGAGGAAGCCAAGCCACTACCAACGGTCGACACCATCGATATCGACAACCGCTTCTCCAAAGAGGATTGTGCAGAGCAGAGAAAGAAAGGGAAAGAGCCCATGGTCGAAGGTGAAGGTTCATCCCTATCTGAAAATAACGAGGAACTCTCAGATCCTGCACAACCCATCTAGGACAGAGGCTTCGAAATCATCCCCCTTGGGAACAATCCCACCAGAGGAGTAAAAGTCAGAGCTAACCTCCCCAACATGGTGAAGAGGCAACTTAAAGATTGCTTGAGGGAGAATGCTGACTTGTTCACCTGAAGCGCGGCCGAGATGCCCGGATTGGACCCAGAAATTGCATGCCATTACCTGACCATAGACCCTGCCCTCAAGGAGCTCGCCCAGTGCAAGAGAAAATAGTTTCCCAAAAAAACAGAGGCTGCCGAACTAGCTGTAAAAGACCTCCTAGAGGCACATTTTATTTCTAAAGCCCAGTACACAACCTGGCTCTCAAATTTAGTTCTTGTAAAGAAATCTAATGGAAAATGACGCATGTGCATTGATTATACCGACCTCAACCGGGATGCCCGAATGATGCTTATCCCCTCCCCAATATTGACAAACTGGTCGACAATTCAGTTGATTTCAAATTATTATCTTTTATGGATGCATATTCTGGTTACAACCAGATTCCAATGGCGAAAGCAGACAAAAAATATACCGCTTTCATGATCGAGTCGGACAACAACTACTACTACAATATAATGCCCTTTGGCCTGAAAAATGCGAGCACTACATATCAACACATAATGAACAAAGTCTTTCACAACAAAATAGGAGACATGCTCGAAGTCTACGTGGATGATATGATTGTCAAATCAATGGAAGAAATCGACTATACCCTCTGTTGTACCCCAAAATTTGCCCTCTCATGTTTCCAAAGGTCTTCCCTTACATAGTTAGTCACAAACACTTGCCTAACAAAAATAAAGTTTTTTTTGAAGATATACAAAGTGTCTTTCGATTGGCATATGGGAAAAGGCTTTGATTAGGCATTTGGAACCTTTTGATCAGGTTTGGTTCACCAGTCTTCGATTGGGCATTTGGAACTCTTCGATCAGGTTTTGGTTCACCAGTCTTCGATTGGGCATTTGGCAGTCTTCGATCAGGCTCTGATTATTAAGCTTCGATTAGGTGTTTGGACCTCCTTCGATCAAGCCTTGGTGTGCAAGTCTTCGATTGAGCGCTGGACCTCCTTCGATCAAGCCTTGGTGTGCAAGTCTTCGATTGAGAGCTGGACCTCCTTCGATCAAGCTTTGGGTCGCAAGCCTTCGATTGGAATTTTAATAAGCACCTTTCGATTGGCATTATAAAAGTGCCCTTCGACTGGCATTCTAACAGTGGCCTTCGATTGGCAGGATAACAAGTACCTTTCGACTGGCCTGTTAACAATGTCTTTCGATTGAATTTTTAACAAGTACCCTCTGATTGGTATAAGGACAAAGGCCCTTCAATTGGCATTTCAAAAGGTCCTTGGACTGGAACTTCAGAGTGTCCTTCGACTAGAACTTCAGGGTTTCTCTTAATAAGAACATCATAACGAAATGACCTTCGAATGGCATTTCAGTGCAGAGTTTCTCTTAATCTAAGATGCTCTGATGAAGGAAGTTCTGAACACTTCAAATCAGAACCTAGACTCATCACAAGGCCAAGGGCTGGTCAAAGTTGTCTAATGGGGAATGTGCTGGAGTAGTTCGAATTGGGACTTTGAAGCAATCGAAGAGAGAAAATTTGAAGGGGCAAGTCAGTTTTTGATTCTCATCAAGTTGGAGGCCCAAAACAACTCAGAGCAAGCTGGCAGAAACGCATGATTGAATCAAATTTGGCAAGTTTTCATGAAAATCAAATCAAATCTCTCCATCAAAATGGACCAAAATTTGATACACAAATGTTGACCTAATTTCCTTGGCTATATAAACCTCATGCTCATAAACAAATCACACACGAAACCCTGCCGCACACACACGTGAAAAACACATACACAAACTCTGCAGAAACGGCGCCACAACCTTGAAAAAAAAAGCTTGAAAAGTGGTGATCAAATTCTGGTTTAGAAGTGAATTTAGACCAAAAGCAAAATGCAGCTTCCTTCCTTGTCATCCAGTGGCGCTATACCCATCAAAAAGGAGTCTTTCCATCGCCCATAACACACTGTAAGTCTCCAGGAATTTTGCTCTGCACATGAAATCGTAAAACACTTTCCTTGCATCTTTTTGCCAAATGGTTTGCACATTCATACTCACCACGTAATTTACATTGATTCTGCATTATTTGATTTGATTTTTGTGGCCTCTAACCCCCTACCCAGAACCTAGGTTTCTTGCATATGTTTTTTTAGGCGTTTTAATTGCAGGCAAAATCAAGGCCAACAATGGCCATGGATGAGTTCAGGGGAGTGAGATGAGTACAGTGGTACTCTTAGCCTGCGTTTATATGGCCTAGGGAGAATTTTTGAGAGAGGCTACGAGTCTTCCCGTGGAACAAAATCTGCAGGTAATCGAACCAGGTTTTGTGAAGAAGATGAAGAGGTGTCATAACGTGATTGGCCTGTTTGAAGATTAGCGCGTTTTTTCTTATTTTCCAGCATATTCATTAGTTTTCCCATATATTATTTATTTCTTATTCCAATGACAAATTGAACAAACTGACTGGTTGGTGAACGCGTTAGTGCAAGACCCCTTGGGACCTGGATTTGAATCCCAGGTCCACCAAAACTTTGTTGTGTTTTTCCTTCAGGTATTCACATGTAGCGCTTCAGGAAGGGACTACCATGCGTCCTCAGATCTCAACGTGCCAGGTGGTTCCAGATCCAGATCCAGTGGTCCAGGATGAGGTTCACCATGAACCCCGGTCAACCAGCGCACATGTAATCTGAAAAGTCAAAGCAGGCTGGAATATGTTTGGGCCAAGAAAATGCTGACCAAACCTCCTGATTGGGTCCAACCCCCCCCCCCCCCCCCCCCCCCTTTGGTTCACTTCTTTTCTATTTTCTCTCTTTATTTAATTTGTTTTCATTATTTTTATTGTTAATTAATCAACCCTTAATTTTTCATAAAAAAATCAGAGATAACAAAAAATAATACTTATTAACTTCACTGTTTTATTTTTGTAAATAAACTATTAACCAATTAATTTAGTTTTTTAATTAGGTTTAATCTTAACATTTTTTACAATAAATTAAATTGACTTAGAATTAGGTTTTTTAATGTTTTTGCCATTCTAATTTTATTTCTTTAATTAAAATAAAAACCCAAAAAATATTTTCTTTAATTCCATTATTAATTTAGACTTGATTCTTAATTCAAAAAAGACCAAAAATATGCTTTCTTTAAATAAAAAGGGTCAACACCCTAAAGGACAATTTGATTTAACTTTTCTCGCGCATATTATTTTTTGATCTATATTTGTGTAATTGCTCCGAGGATGTAATAGTTTTAACTTAGGACTTTATTTACCGCTTTACCTTTTTCCCGCATTTAATTTCAAGGGTTTATTTTTGGCGATATAAATACCCGACGCCTTGTAATAGCTTAGTTTTATTTTCCGCAACCATTAACTGCTAGATGTATGAATAATAGGCTATGCATGACAAGATCTATCTTAAATTAAAATCAACCGTAGCTCACCATTAACATATACAAAGATAATATAAACTGAAAAACAATACACTTGCACATGCCACTCCTAGGGTACGCCTCACTTGGTTGCCTCAACGTGGTCATTAAGTATAAGATGTTTTAGAGGTCGTCCTTTTGTAAAAAAGATCATAAGTTGCCTCGAAACAGTTGCCTTCGGAAAAATGATCTAAGACATTAGGATTACCGCTAAGGCGTCCTAACGTTGCTTTAGTGACCACATGTCCCTTAAATCGAATTGATCCGAAAAACTCAAACGACGGTGCTACCTACTCCTCAATAGTGGGATAACATTGTCTAAAGGATATTTGCACAGTTTAATTCCTTTTGGAGTAGGTAGGTGGTTCTTAAGTACTTGCTCCTTTTAAAAACAAAACAAAACTTTTCGCACTTACACCCCTTTCAAACAAAAACTCTTTTCAAACCCACAATTACAAAGAAAAGTAAACTTTTCAAAACATAATGAGCAAGTACCTAAGAGCCCGTGGATAATCACGGATAGAAAGGGTGCTAACACCTTCCCTTTCTATAATCTACCTCCCGAACCCGAGAAACATCTCAAAAAGGAATTTTTCTGTGCTTTTGTCCTTTCCTTGTTGGATAAAATAAAAGACAGTGACGACTCTTGCTTACCGCGACATTTTGCAAAAACAAACCCCAACGCGAACCAGCATTCCAAAACAGTCAGTTCTCATTCCCACCGATCACAGAACTGGCGACTCTGCTGGGGAATATTATAAGTGAGGTATACCTTAGGATTAGATCATTCTTGTTTTCAATTGTATGCTTTGTATGCTTTAAATTTTGTGGGCTTGTATTAGAGTTTTATAGATCCTAACTCGGATCTGGGGGTACCCTTTTTAGGTAAGTAGCAATAAATTGTGAGGGATCTGTCCGGCGTAGACCGACACGGATGAAGAAGTAGATACGTTGGTGCGACACCTTGGTATGTACCGATATCCCTTGTGTTGGAACAAGGATAATATGGGTCTTCTGAGGAGTCATTAAGCACCAACTGACCTTAGAACCTTAAATTGACCAACTTGGCCATAGAACAGTAGCAGTATGCTACACTCATTGAGACTAAACTCTCGCGATGGTTCCAGCTGTAAGAAAAGGTTGCTAAACTGGAATTATGACCGATTGAGGGTAGTCAATGATTTTGAGCTCCTTAGAACCCGGTTACTATTTATAGGACAAGTTTTGAGCCAACTAAACTCAAGAGGGTACTTACCTATGAAACTCCATGCCAGCCTAAACTTAAGGCTATTTGTGTGACTTGTGTGCCTTCAAATATGAACTACTTGCACATTCTTATTATCTGACAACATGAGTTCCTTGCAGGTCTTGTTTACAGTCCTTATCCAATAATTTGGACTTATTGCAGGGTTTACTTGCATCACTTCACACTTTTGCTTAAACGCATACCATACACATCATAACATCATACCTTAACATTTCCTTAACCATTTCAAGGATCTCAAAGGTTTGTGATGCAGGTCATGATGAACCAAATGTCTAGCAAGGGGCAAAGGGGATTTATTTTCCTCTAGCCTAGGGTGTCTAGAAATCCAAGCACGATAATTTGAGTCAGGGGCTATGACCCACTCGATATTGTGAGCTTGACTCTTGAAGAAGGACTCTCAACAACATGAAGCTCCTTCAATCAAGCTACCAGATTCAGATTCTAACAGTTTCTTGTTTACCCCGCGAGATCCTTGAAAACATTGCATACATATATCATACATATCATTGCATAACAGGTCTCCCAGTACAGGTCTCTTATCTTCTTCGCTGTTTATTTCAACAATCATCATGTCTGCTGAACCTTCAACCGAGCAAGCTATCAAGGCCCTCCAGGCCCAGAATGCCCAGTTTCAAGAGTTGGTCATGAGCCTAGCTAAGGGTCAGCAGGACTTGAAGACCATGATTCTGAAAGAGAGGAAGAAGAAGAAGAAGAGGACCATCCTGTTCAACACCGGACGCAGGTTTGGAAACAGGCTGCAGGATGAAGTTGATCTGACCACCTCATCTGGAGGGAAAGATAGTCCACAAGAAAGGAGGGCTCCTAGCCCTATGGTCTCCGACAACGAGACGGACTATGATGAAGAACAGTATCCTCCTACTGAGGATAAGTACAAACAGCTGGAAGACCGTTTGAGCGTTATGGAGATACAGAAGGTGCCCGGTCTGGACTTCGGAGATCTGGGACTATCATCTGGGGTGGTGATTCCCTATAAATTCAAAGCACCTGCCTTTGCCAAGTACGACAGAGCTTCCTGTCCAAAGCTACACCTCCGGTCATATGTGAGGAAGATTCAACCCTATAATGCTGATAGAAATCTCTGGGTTCATTTCTTTCAAGATAGTCTGTCAGGGACTCAACTTGAATGGTTCTGTCAACTGGAAGGAGCTAACATCCGCAACTGGGAGGACCTTGCTGCCGCTTTTTACAAGATATACCAGTATAATGCCGACCTTGTCCCCACGCGTACTCAGCTTCAGGGTATGTCTATGGGTACAAGCGAAGGCTTTAAGGACTACGCTCAGAAGTGGAGAGATCTTGCCAGAAGAGTCCAACCCCTCTGTCTGATAGGGAGTTGGTGGATATGTCTCTTGGGACTTTGTCTGGTCCCTATTTCAATCATCTGATCGGAAGCTCTTCATCCGGATTCACCGAGCTAATACTGACCGGCGAAAGGGTCGAAGCTGGCATCAAAAGTGGGAAGACTCAAGAAGCTACACATGCGGATGCTCAGAAAAAGCCTTACAATGGGAAGAAAGAGTCCAATGCTGTGTATGGTCAAAAGGGTCGCCATGACCAACACGTAGGGGCAGTCCTGATCTCTGGTTCTGCGTCACACCGACAACAGCAAAAGGGAAATCAACGAAATCCAGATGAGCCTAAAAGACAGTTCACCAACATCAACATGCCATTGTCACAAGCATTGCAGCAGATGTTGAAGATGAATCTGATTACGGTGATAAAACCTCACCCAAACCCCAAGACCTCTTCTCCTAACTACAATCCTAATGCGACATGCGCTTATCATTCTGACAGTCCCGGGTATGATACTAACGATTGTTGGGCATTGAAGTACAAAATTCAGAATTTGATTGATGCCAAGGAGATTGAGTTTGGTCCTCCGGAGACTCTAGCATAATCACTGCTCCTACGCCAAATCATTGAGAATGTATTTGTTTCATTTGAATTTTCAAGTTGTAATCTCTTCGTTATTCAAACAATTACCTATTAATGCCAAACTTTGTTTCATTAATGCATTTCATATGTTTGTCTTGATTTGATCCAATCATTTTAATTACATTTAAACTGTGCTTTTTACTCACTTTATGACATTCAACTCTTGCTAAAAGTTACAAGCCTTTAGAGGGAGGATGACGAAACAATGCCATAATCTCATACATTATGCTTTTGGACAGACCTTGCTGACGATGTACAGGAATTTCTTTCAAATCCTAAACACTGGAGTTATAAGGAAGATAATCCCTAGTCAACCCCTTCGAGCCAAATAAGTAGGAGTTTTCTATTTTTAAACAAATTGAAACCTTTGATTTAAACCTGGGGCAGGGTAGTCTCTCAGTTAATTCAAAAGATGCGCATTGAAGTCGCAAAACTCTCAGTTCATAATACAACAAACGACATCAAAAGCATTCCTCTGGAATCAAAAGACAGTGGTGGTTCCCTATCTCATAGGCAGTCAACCTCTCAAAAGAAGAAGAAAAAAAGCCCACTGAGCCAAAACCTATAAAGGAGGCTTAAGAAAGCTGGAGCATCCCGCTGACTGGGATCTCGAAAACAGGAACAGTCAGGAAAAAGTTAGGGATAACAAATCAAAAGAACGAGGTCGCTAAAAATCCTCAACAACATGAAAAATGTTGCAAAAAATGATGACGGCCTTCCAACAAATTCAACTTGTGTGAACCATCACCAAAAACATCGTTCCAGACCCATTTGGAGTTCAAATGCACAATTAACTGAGTTTAGGATTGAAGAACATCACGAAGAGCGGGTGGGTACAAATATACTTTGAGCCTTTATCCTTTGTTTCTTAAACCGTGAACCAAGCCACGTTACAACCCTTCAAATTCCTAACTGAAGCATGGGTTAGTTCAAAAGCATACTGTTACAAAAGGTATCCTAACTCCTGTAAGGTTTTGCCCTAAAATCTTGTGTTGAATTTGTCTTATAAAAACTTTTCTGCTAAAAAACGCATTTTTCAAAACTTCAAGACAAGCATAAACTTTGCATTATTTGAATATCACTGTTTGCATTTGGCTATTTGTTTGACAGCGGAGAAATTCACACGACGAATATCCGATGAACGAAATCCCTCTCAATGAACAAAATCGCTTCAAAAAGGATGACACTTCCATTGACAAATCTCCTATCAACGAGGGGGCATGACATGTCACTATCCAGCACACCTGGGGCAATCCAGTCAAGATTTCAAGAAATCTCTGAAGAAGTGCAGAGTAACCAGGGGCAAGTCTCCATCTCCGTCACTTGGGGGCATTGAACATCAATCTCAGTGGAGGGTTACGTACAATTAAACATCTTCTGGCAATGTCACAAACACTTGCTACTAGGGGCAATGACAAATCTCCCCAAAATCCTTCTCATAGGATTCCCCAGCTTGAGTTTGCCTCTCCGACTACTACAAATCAAAAAGACCACAACTCTTCTTCCCCAGTAGACTCTGGAAGCTTGTCCCCCAGCGAAGTTCTTTCTATCCCCAACAGGGTTCACTGTCACCAGCAACAGTAATTCATCTCCAGCTGAGTTTTATTTCTCCAAATCAGCAGATCTTCTAGCAGAGTATATACTCCCCACAGAGTCATTTCCTCGTCAGTCCATTCCCCAACGGAGTTATTCTCTCCTGCAGGATTATTCTCCCAATCATCTTCGGTCATTATCTCCAGCGAGTGAAACTCTTTATTCTCCAACAATAGTCAGGGATTATTTTCCCAAACTCGAACATACCATAATAGCATTTCATGTTCATACATCATGACGTGCACATACATATTGCATACAACATAATCTCATTTATTTTGAGAACATCATCATACAATGCATGTCATGCATCATATACGATTAATCATGTACCTTTTCAGGAAGGATGGTTATCATCAACAACTTCCAGCAAGTTCAAGATTAACTCCGAAAACTAAACAGAGTAATCATCTGCACAATCAAATTCATCTTTACACGAGTTTCTCCTAAATACAGCTTCACACGGGTTCATCCTGAAAAATCCTACACGGGTCCTTTATCATATATTTCTGAATGAAGTTTTACACGAACTCATCCCAAGGTAACCTTACCCCGGTTCATCCTGAAGTTTTACACGAACTTATCACAAAGTAACCTTACCCAGGTTCATTCTGAAGTTTTACACGAACTCATCCCAAAGTAACCTTACCCAGGTTCCTCCAGAAGTTTTACACGAACTTATCCCACAGTAACCCTACACCGGTTCCTTCTCAATTCCAGATGCAGTTTTACACGGACTCATCATCAGGCAACCCTACACCGGTTCCTTCTCAACTCCAGATGCAGTTTTACACGGACTCATCATCAGGCAACCCTACACAGGTTCCTCCATTCCAGATGCAGTTTTACATGGACTCGTCATCAGTAACCCTACACAGGTTCCTCCTTTCCAGATGAATTTTTACACGGACTCGTCATCAGTAACCCTACACAGGTTCCTCCTTTTCCGGATGAAGTTTTACACGGACTCGTCATCAGTAACCCTACACAGGTTCCTCCTTTCCAGATGAAGTTTTACATGGACTCATCATGAAGTAACCTTACCCAGGTTCCTTCTCAGTCCCTGATACAGTTCAAATGCATTTCAGACATGGATACCATTTTGATGCTCATTCTTCTGACCTACAACATTACACTTACAACAAACATTCTTGGATGGCATCCTTTAAGCCCATCTCCGACAAGATTCTGTCACATTCTTGGATGGCATCTTTAAGCCCATCTCCAGCAAGACTTTACCATCAACCTTTTCAAGTCCCAGTGTAATACCCGTAGCAAGCCAGGAAAATATCTGTGGACGACTGATTGTTGATTAATACCTGTAGCAAGCCAGGAAAATTATCTACATGAAGAGATTGAAGAGTAATACCTGTAATAAGCCAGGAAGACCTTTCTTTCTCAGGCCAGAGATTAATACCTGAAACCAGCCAGGACAACTATCTCATCGGCCAACCTTTTCAAGTCCTAGTTGAATACCTGTAACAAGCCAGGAAAATATCTGTGGATGACTGATTGTAGATTGATACCTGTAACAAGCTAGGAAAATTATCTACATGAAGAGACTGAAGATTAAATACCTGTAGCAAGCCAGGAAGACTATCTTTCTTTCTCAGGTCAGAGATTAATACCTGAAACCAGCCAGGACAACTATCTCCTCGACCAACCTTTTCAAGTCCCAGTTAAATACCTGTAGCAAGCCAAGAAAACTATCTGTGGACGACTGATACCTGTAACAAGCCAGGAAAACCATCTACATAAAAGAGATTGAAGATTAACACCTGTAACAAGCCAGGAAGACCATCTTTCTTTCTCAGGTATGCAAGTTCTCGCTAAGGAATCTCTTATGCGATCGACACTCCTGCATATGGAATCTATAAGCCCATCCTCCTACCAACAATCTCCAAATGGCATCTGTAAGCCCATTCCCGACATCACAATGCTGATACTACACCATGCGAGTGCAAATTTCTGGGCACTCTAGTGTTCAATTATCTTCCACCTTCGGATCACGAAAGGCTCGCAAGCCAATCTACATCCTCAGGTTTAAGAAAATTGAACAGGGGAAACTGTTGTACCCCAAAATTTGCCCTCTCATGTTTCCAAAGGTCTTCCCTTACATAGTTAGTCACAAACACCTGCCTAACAAAAATAAAGTTTTTTTTGAAGATATACAAAGTGTCTTTCGATTGGCATCTGGGAAAAGGCTTCGATTAGGCGTTTGGAACCTTTCGATCAGGTTTGGTTCACCAGTCTTCGATTGGGCATTTGGCACTCTTCGATCAGGTTTTGGTTCACCAGTCTTCGATTGGGAATTTGGCACTCTTCGATCAGGCTCTGATTAGTAAGCTTCGATTAGGTGTTTGGACCTCCTTCGATCAAGCCTTGGTGTGCAAGTCTTCGATTGAGCGCTGGACCTCCTTCGATCAAGCCTTGGTGTGCAAGTCTTCGATTGAGCGCTGGACCTCCTTCAATCAAGCTTTGGGTCGCAAGCCTTCGATTAGCATTTTAATAAGCACCTTTCGATTGGCATTATAAAAGTTCCCTTCGACTGGCATTCTAACAGTGGCCTTCGATTGGCAGGATAACAAGTACCTTTCGACTGGCCTGTTAACAGTGTCTTTCGATTGAATTTTTAACAAGTACCCTCTGATTGGTATAAGGACAAAGGCCCTTCAATTGGCATTTCAAAAGGTCCTTGGACTGGAACTTCAGAGTGTCCTTCGACTGGAACTTCAAGGTTTCTCTTAATAAGAACATCAGAATGAAATGACCTTCGAATGACATTTCAGTGCAGAGTTTCTCTTAATCTAAGATGCTCTGATGAAGGAAGTTCTGAACACTTCGAATCAGAACTTAGACTCATCACAAGGCCAAGGGCTGGTCAAAGTTGTCTAATGGGGAATGTGCTAGAGTAGTTCGAATTGGGACTTTGAAGCAATCGAAGAGAGCAAATTCGAAGGGGCAAGTCAGTTTTTGATTCTCATCAAGTTGGAGGCCCAAAACAACTCAGAGGAAGCTGGCAGAAACGCATGATTGAATCAAATTTGGCAAGTTTTCATGAAAATCAAATCTCTCCATCATAATGGACCAAGATTTGATACACAAATGTTGACCTAATTTCCTTGGCTATATAAACCTCATGCTCATAAACAAATCACACACGAAACCCTGCTGCACACACGTGAAAAACACATACACAAACTCTGCAGAAACGGCGCCCCAACCTTGAAAAAAAAAGCTTGAAAAGTGGTGATCAAATTCTGCTTTAGAGGTGAATTTAGACCAAAAGCAAAACGCAGCTTCCTTACTTGTCATCTAGTGGCGCTATACCCATCAAAAGGGAGTCTTTCCATTGCCCATAACGCACTGTAAGTCTCCAAGAATTTTGCTATGCACATGAAATCGTAAAACACTTTCCTTGCATATTTTTGCCAAATGGTTTGCACATTCATACTCACCACGTAATTTACATTGATTCTACATTATTTGATTTGATTTTTGTGGCCTCTAACCCCTACCCAGAACCTAGGTTTCTTGCACATGTTTTTTTAGGCGTTTTAATTGCAGGCAAAATCAAGGCCAACAATGGCCATGGATGAGTTCAGGGGAGTGAGACGAGTACAGTGGTACTCTTAGCTTGCGTTTATATGGCCTAGGGAGAATTTTTGAGAGAGGCTACGAGTCTTCCTGTGGAACAAAATCTGCAGGTAATCGAACCAGGTTTTGTGAAGAAGATGAAGAGGTGTCATAACGTGATTGGCCTGTTTGAAGATTATCGCGTTTTTTCTTATTTTCCAGCATATTCATTAGTTTTCCCATATATTATTTATTTCTTATTCCAATGACAAATTGAACAAACTGGCTGGTTGGTGAACGCGTTAGTGCAAGTCTCCTTGGGACCTGGATTTAAATCCCATGTCCACCAAAAATTTGTTGTGTTTTTCCTTCAGGTATTCACATGCAGCGCTTCAGGCAGGGACTACCATACGTCCTCAGATCTCAACGTGCCAGGTGGTTCCAGATCCAGATCCAGTGGTCCAGGATGAGGTTCACCATGAACCCCGGTCAACCAGCGCACATGCAATCTGAAAAGTCAAAGCAGGCTGGAATATGTTTGGGCCAAGAAAATGCTGACCAAACCTCCTGATTGGGTCCAACCCCCCCCTTTGGTTCACTTCTTTTCTATTTTCTCTCTTTATTTAATTTGTTTTCATTATTTTTATTGTTAATTAATCAACCCTTAATTTTTCATAAAAAAAGCAGAGATAACAAAAAATAATACTTATTAACTTCACTGTTTTATTTTTGTAAATAAACTATTAACCAATTAATTTAGTTTTTTAATTAGGTTTAATCTTAACATTTTTTACAATAAATTAAATTGACTTAGAATTAGGTTTTTTAATGTTTTTGCCATTCTAATTTTATTTCTTTAATTAAAATAAATACCCAAAAAATATTTTCTTTAATTCCATTATTAATTTAGACTTGATTCTTAATTCAAAAAAGACCAAAAATATGCTTTCTTTAAATAAAAAGGGTCAACACCCTAAAGGATAATTTGATTTAACTTTTCTCGCGCGTATTATTTTTTGATCTATATTTGTGTAATTGCTCCGAGGATGTAATAGTTTTAACTTAGGACTTTATTTACCGCTTTTATTTACCTTTTTCCCGCATTTAATTTCAAGGGTTTGTTTTTGGCGATGTAAATACCCAACGCCTTGTAATAGCTTAGTTTTATTTTCCGCAACCATTAACTGCTAGATGTATGAATAATAGGCTATGCATGACAAGATCTATCTTAAATTAAAATCAACCGTAGCTCACCATTAACATATACAAAGATAATATAAACTGAAAAATAATACACTTGCACATGCCACTCCTAGGGTACGCTTCACTTGGTTGCCTCAACATGGTCATTAAGTATAGGATGTTTTAGAGGTCGTCCTTTTGTCCAAAGATCATAAGTTGCCTCGAAACAGTTGCCTTCGGAAAAATGATCTAAGACATTAGGATTACCGCTAAGGCGTCCTAACGTTGCTTTAGTGACCACATGTCCCTTAAATCGAATTGACCCGAAAAACTCCAATGACGGTGCTACCTACTCCTCAATAGTGGGATAGCACTGTCTAAAGGATATTTACACAGTTTAATTCCTTTTGGAGTAGGTAGGTGGTTCTTAAGTACTTGCTCCTTTTAAAAACAAAACAAAACTTTTCGCACTTACACCCCTTTCAAACAAAAACTCTTTTCAAACCCACAATTACAAAGAAAAGCAAACTTTTGAAAACATAATGAGCAAGTACCTAAGAGTCTGTGGATAACCACGGATAGAAAGGGTGCTAACACCTTCCCTTTCTATAATCTACCTCCCGAACCCGAGAAACATCTCAAAAAGGAATTTTTCTCTGCTTTTGTCCTTTCCTTGTTGGATAAAATAAAAGACGGTGGCGACTCTTGCTTACCGCGACATTTTGCAAAAACAAACGCAAACGCGAACCAGCATTCCAAAACAGTCAGTTCTCATTCCCACCGATCACACCCTCCACTTGAAGAATTTTTTTGAGCAAGCTAGAAAGTGCTGAATGCGATTTAACCTAGAAAAATGCACCTTTGGAGTATGGGCAGGAAAATTCCTCGGATTCTACCTAATAGAACGAGGGATTGAGGCAAACTCGGATAAATTCCAAGCATTTTGTGAGTTTCCAATGCCCACTTCAAAAAATTCCATTCAAATCCTGAACGACATGCTCACTTCCCTCTCTCAATTCATGGTGGAATTCGCCCAGCACGCGCTCCCCCTCTTCAAGATCCTCCGCAAGGAAACTACCTTCGAATGGACGGCCGAATGCGAGCAAGCTCTCGAAAACTTAAAGCAAGCACTATCGAAACCACCCGTCTTTTCTCGACCAGAGAAGGATGAAGTCCTCTATCTTTATCTGGCCATCGCCTCCGAGGCAATAAGCGCAACACTAATCAGAGAAAACCCAGAAGGAAAAAGACCAATATACTTTACGAGCAAGGCCCTGAAATGAGATATCAGCAAATTGAAAAGGTGGACTTAGCCCTCATAATGACAGATAGGAGACTCAGGCACTATTTCCTGGCATATACCATAGTCGTCCGAACGGATCAACCAATAAAGTAACTGCTCGGAAGGCCTGACATGGCGGGAAAAATATTGAAATGGTCGTTATAACTCTCTGAGTTTGATATCCAGTAAGGGGGAAGGAAAGCCATGAAAGCTCAAGCATTATCATACTTTGTGGTTGAAATGACCTCGCCCGCACCCCCGAATGGAGCGCGCTGGTGGATAATTTTCGTTGACGGTGCCTCTAGTTTAATGGGAAGCGGCGTGGGCATTATATTAGAAAACGAAGAAGGAACCCTAATTGAGTTCTACCTTGCATTATCTTTCCCGACCTCGAACAACCAGGCCGAATACGAGGCATTCCTAGAAGGTTTACGCCTAGCTGAAGACCTAGGAGTCGAGGAAGTGAAAATATTCCCCAACTCTCAGATTGTTGCATCCAAGGTCTGGGGAGAATATCAGGTGAAAAACGACCAGCTTGCTGAATATTGGGCCCTAGTCCAGGAGAGAAAAAAGAGATTCAAACCAATGGACTTACAACATGTTCCCCGCGAACATAACGCTCGGGCATACATCTTGTCCAAACTAGCAAGCACAAAGAGGAAAGGGGGGAACATGTCGGTGATACATGAAATCCTTCCTCGACCGAGCACCCAGAGACTCCCCTCGACTTTGGAAGTATTCACCATAAGGGACAACCGCTGCTGGATGACCCCCGTGCGTGACTACCTTACAAAATCAAAGCTACCCACCAACTCGAAAGAAGTGGCCTTGGTCAGACGAAGATCCTGGTCGTACGTCCTGGACGAAGGCAAACTATTCAAGAGAGGGGTTTCCATTCCCTTCCTCAAATGCGTTGACTGAAGCAGCGCAAATCATATCCTGCTCGAAATCCATGAAGAGATAAACGACCACCATCTGGGCGGAAGATCCCTCATCAGGAAAGCTCTGCGAGCAGGGTATTACTGGCCCACCATGAAGCACGACGCAAAAGAGCACGTGAAAAAATGAAAAAAATGCCAGCGGCACAACGACATGCACTTAGCTCCCTCAAACAAGCTCATCTCCCTCTCTTCTCCCTGGCCCTTCACCTGGTGGGGGTTAGACCTCCTTGGTCCGTTTATGGTGAGGACCAATCAAAATAAATACTTGATAGTAGTCGTCGACTACTTCACCAAATGGATAGAGGCCGAAACATTAGCCAAAATTACCACCCAAAACATCCTTCGCTTCTACAAAAGAAACATCCTTGCTCGGTTCAGTATCCCACAAGAAATAGTCACCGACAACGGGACCCAGTTCACAGATCAGACCTTTCAGGAATTCTTCGCCAAGTTGGGCACCACCCAACACTTTTCCTCTGTCGAACATCCCCAGGCGAACGACCAGGTCAAATCTGTAAACAAGATGATACTCAGAGGCCTCAAACAAAGGTTAGATGAAACCAAGAAAAGATGGGTCGAGGAGCTACACAACATACTCTGGGGATACCGAACAAAAACACACTCGTCAACCGGGGAGACTCCCTTCTGACTAATTTACAGAACAAAGGCCGTCATTCCTGTAGAGATCAAAGAACCCTCCGGGAGAACCGAAGCTCCCCCAGACGAGGAGATAAACGACGTCGCCCTGCGGGAAGAACTAGACCTAGTCGAAGAAATCCGTACAGGAGCGACCCTACGAGAGGCCTCCTTTAAACAAAAAATAGCCACACGCTACGATGCCAAAGTCATACAACGAGAGTACGAGGTCGACAACCTTATCTTAAAGAGAAATCACAAAGATTCTCGCGAAGGCAAGCTCGCAGCGAACTGGGAAGGCACTTATTGCGTCTACGCAAAAACAGGGACCGAGGCGTACTACTTAGAAAATCTACAAGGGGAACTACTCGCTCAACCATGGAACGCTTAAAAGCTAAAACAATATTATAGTTAAAACACTGAGCAGTCGGTGAGTTTCATCAACAAGACAAACTCATCCATGCCCGACCACGCGTGCATGCCTAGGTACAAGCATATCACCCAAAATATTTTGAAGGGGCGAGACTCTGCTCTTTTAATGAGCGTGTCCTCATCCCGACATGGATAACTCAATCGAGCTCCATCGTCCCCGTACCACGACGATAGAACACCCGACTCATGACGGGAAGTTCATGCCACCAAGCTCAGGTCCTCAAAACGATACCTGAGTTCTGGCCCATGCCCGGTATTCACCCTGCCCTTTGTCCAGTTTCGCCACACTGTCGAACATACAAATCAAATGATCAAGTCCTCGCTATAAACCCTTAGCAAAATAACATAAGTCTCAAGCAAACAAGCATAACAATATACATGTAAACACAAATTAAATATTTAGAACAAACGACCATTAAGGCCACCATTATACATATTTTACAAAAAGGGAGATCCCTGGCCCCCCATCCAACAAAATAACTTTGTAGCCACAAGGACCATATTTGTTTGGAACTTACGTAAATGGGAAAAAGCTCGGAAAACAAGATTACAAAAATTACGAAACGCAGGCTGGAGAAAAATGAGAAAACTATCAAACATCACTCTTCAGTCCCTTCCTCGACAATAGGCGATAGCTGAGAGGGCCCCCCTGCAGGCTGGGCAGCAAGCTCTTCGAGGTAGTCAGGAATCAAGATCTTTCCGGCAGCCACATAATAATTAACCCCCACCCGGAGGTATTAAGATCGACCCCATGATTCAACACACGGAGCTGCTTCAGCATATTCTCGAAGCTCCCCTCAGAGGCAGCCCGAGCTTCCTCGCCCTCCGTCAGGTACCATCGTTCATTTGTCCTCCTGGACCATCACTGACCTACAACATCCGGCGAGCGCCTCTTAGTCTGCCCGACCCTAAGTCAGCCAAACAACCAGGAATCGACCAGATCGCTTCCTGTAACCTACTCCTCCTTGAAACCAACAGCTAGTTAGGAGCACACCTATCCGGTTTGACCAAGTCCAGGCAGTTACCTATTTTTTACGGACCCGTATATCTAGGCCCAAAAATAGGAACCAATGGCCAAGCGCTAGGGGAATTATATAAACCCTCACACATGTGAGGGCCAGGTATCGAATATCCAATATTCATCACTAAAATCCTAACACTTTGTTTGTATCTCTTTTGCTCCCACACTTACTTGATCGTCAGAGTGCCTTGCTGGTACAACCCATTTTTCCTCCCCGACTTTCCAGCCCGTCCGAAGATCATCATCCAGCCACCTTGCAGGTTCTGATCAACCGATAAGATCAGAAATAACATCATTAGCCCGACCAATGTTACAGATCAGAGCAACAAAAATATAAAATGCAAAAAGACGGAAAATAAACACAACCTCAATGCCATCTTCCACCTCTAAAACATTTACTCATCTACCTGCTTGCCTGTATTCTGAAGAGGAGAACACACCCCAAAAAACAACAAATGGGTGAGAATACACTCAAAATAAGAAATGGCGCAAAAGAGTGCAATTGGTAGTCCTATTCAAACATTATCATTCACATACACCACATCACATCATTCACAACAATCAGCACACCTCACATACCAGTCAAACAACTCAATTCACAACAATCATCACAATATTCATGTGCATAAGTTATGTTTTACGCAATGCATACAACAACTTAACTCATGCTTGCAATGCTGACTCAACAAAATGGTTCTTCATCCGAATCGGGTTCCATACCGAACCCCGAGCCCCACATCGAGCTCCAAGAACCAACACCGAGCTTGGGAAAAGCCTCTAGTCCCACATCGAACTCGTGAACTCGCCTCTTTCACAATAACAACGACATATGATGCAAGTCATACAAGTCAGTGCAACACATAAAAAACCATAATGTTTAAGGCCCACACTGACCGTAAACAACATGCATTGACAACAACGTGATAATTCCGCACTGAATTCCACAGCCATGACAAAAGTGCATAATCAATTATCACGAAATCATCATAAAATATGCACAATTCATCATCAATTTAAACAATTAATTATTCACACATAATTAATAAACAACACTCAAAATATCTTCAAAACAATATTCCTGCACAACAATAGTAGAGTAGATTTCACACTAAAACTACACACCTGAACTCAAACATATCAGCAATAGACGAATATCTCACAACATTTATTCATATTAATTCGTGATATCCCTAACTCATCATTATAGAACCACAACGCTTCTCCTAATAACCATACATATCATCACAAAGATCCCTACAGTAGACATGTAAATACAATTCAACTATCTCACCAAGCATTGTCACGAGGTAGTTCATTGTGTTAGCTCTCTGACGCTTGAACGACAACTACTTTGGACTTGGATATAAAAAATTATGGTAAAAACAAATTTTTAACAAAACCAGCCTAATCGGCGACAGTTGTACTGTCACCGTAGCTAACACCATCTTTTTTGCAACGCTCTAAACTGATGCAGAGTGCAAAATTCTACATTTTCCACTGTTGGAGGTCTTCCGGACCTCCAGTTTCGATTCTGTAAAAAGGAAAACGCTCAAAAAATTACAATCTATACAATACTCTAATTATCTCAAGTTAATTCACAATTTTAACACAATTAAATCATCAAATTCATTGATTCAATGTTATATCTAAAACCTTTAATCAACCACAACTCAAAAACAGAAATATACACATATTCTTGTACACCAATTTCTAACATAATAACAACCACTTAATCACATTATCATACATTTATGTTCATAATATTCAATCAAAAGAAAATAAAGGGAAAAATCTAATGGAGATTAAGGCATTCTTCCTACCCATTCATGCAATTGGCATCCTATTTAGAGTAATCCCCCTTACCTCAATTTCCAGCCATTAAAATCCTAAACCTTTGGTGTTCTTCTCTCCTAGCCCTTGCTCTTATAGTCTTTTGCTCTTCTTCTCTCAATCTTATTTCACGTACTATATAAAAGACTCTCTAATTCCTTCAACTCCTATTTTTATAATGACCAAAATTCGCTAATTTGACCTTTCTCCATTCTATCCTCACTTACTAGTCTAAGGGTGGGAGTATGCCAAGCTAACTAACTGAGGCCTATGGCCTAACCTATACAGGCCCAAGTCAGGTCAGTCTTTTTTTAAATAGAAAAGACCTAGATTTTTTTATAAACCTATTTAGTTAAAAAGACTACTCCTCATGCAAAAAAAAAAAAGCCTTTTAAGCCTATAAGGCATACCTATATTAATAAATATGAATAATTTTATTACAATAATTATATTGTATTTTATACTCTGAATTAAATTACAAAAATAAAATCAGTTATCTTGAAGTACTTATTAGAATAGGCTTATGAACTTTATCATAAATTATTTTCATAAGTTTTCCTAAATAAACAGTCTCACAATACTTATGCTAATAGGTAAGCTCATATAAGTCAATACAAACCAACTTTAGTACCATTGATCTTTTAGTTTCTTAATCAATGAAATATTAATTTAATTGCTTAATTAAAGATGTTCAAATAAAATAAGCTTTTAAGTAAGCTTGCAGGCCAATCAGGCCTTCAAAAAGGCCAGACTCAAGCCCAAAATAAGCTAATGATAGGCCACAAGCGAAACTTAGGCTTTGATATTTTTAATAGGTCAGACTCAGGCTTAGCAAAGCCTAATTCGACCCAGCCTATTCCCATCCCTACTTAGTACCAAAATCTCTAATTTTTCGTTATTTTTTCTATTTGATTTTAATTATTTAATCTAATAATTAAATATATTTACCAATTACTCCTATTTTCTCATTTTTATTTAATTAACTAAAATACTATTTTTCTAGTCATTTTAATTAATCCCAACAAATATTCAAATCTCTCCACACCCCTACCTCAAAGTCTCACACCACTTAAACCACTTAATTATTTAATTATCACCCATACAAACACATATAAATCACAACAATTAAATTAATTTAAAAAAAACCGGGGTGTTACACATACAATATGTAAACCCATCTTCTCATAGAGAGATTCCTTTAAGCCACTGATGTATCGAGTCACTTTTTAGGTCTCTGGTTCTCCTAGTTCATTGCACTCAGAAAAACGCAAGAACTCAGTTGTGTATTATGTCACAGTTCTCTTGCCATGAACACGCTCATGCCATGAACACACTCAATATACATCTTATAAAGAATTTGTTCTTAATCATCTGATAAAAAGTGGTCCAACATTAATTATTTCATTCTTCGCCAAGTTCTTACTGGCTCATTTCTTTGCCTCTGCCTCTGAATAAATTTTATCCCACTAGACAACAACACCACTCTTTAGCCCGATCACCACCATCTTAACTTTCTTGTTCTCAAGGACGTCCGTAACGTCAAAGAATTTGTCAACATCGATCTGTCAATTCAGAAATTCCTCCATCCCCATTGTTATGTAGAATAATGGTATATTAGCCTTCACTCAATAGTCATAGTTATGATGATTCCCATGATCAACTATCTCTTTCTCGTCAAATTCTTCTTCTTCATAATTCAAATTTCAACAATAACAACACAATTATTTCCGCCCCCGTAAAACCTTAATCAATTCTGTTATCCCGTCTCTTCGTTGGTTCCCATTGTTATTGGGGTTGTTCATCCGAGTTCTTAAAGTCACCATCTATTCAGTCAAAGCAGTTAAGACAGTGGTAAAAGCTGTGTTAATTCCCTCAAGGTTTGCTTTGGTCAATGGTTGATCTCTGTGACTGACCAAATTACGAAAATAAATAGGAGAAAGCCTGCTATAGTGCCACCTGACGCAGTTGGAATCACGAAAGATTAATAAGCATTAAGCTTAGAACGAAAACACAAATTTACAAGTGACAAATCCGTCAGATAAAACTAAAGAATCCACCAAAAGAATAAATTCTCAAATTTTAGTACGTTAAAAGATAACATACAACCACTTTCCAAAAGTGTTTAAATACCGAAAAGAAATCATAACGCTAAAACATTCAAAAATAGAAATAAAACCTAAATTGTTAAAATTATGGAAAATAAATCAGAAGTTGCTAAAATTGTGAAAAATATAAAAATGTTGTTTTCAGGTCTAAGACGAACTCAAATGACTTAAGAAGAGTCATTCTGACATCGGACATCAAACTTACGCAAATTATGCAAAACCTTTTTAACGTACGGTTAATTCTACACGCGCAATCAACTTTCTTACATCACTTTACACAACTATTTACTCAACAAGAATGCAACCATAAACAGAAAGACCAAAACCAACCTCATCCAAATTGATTCAAATATTGCTTCTACTTTGTCTGCAGCCAACCAAAACTTAAACGAAATCAGGAGTTATGTTCCTCCACATTCATTATCATTTGATCTGAATTCTAATTATCAAGAAGATGAAGAGAACAAATTAAATGATAGGACAACTCAGTTGGTTTATAGACTTGTATTTCATAATCTACATATTAAATCAAAACTACAATGTAAAGCAAAAAGTTTTTAATTTTAAATCGAGATACTATTAAGAATTTTATAGGAAATTGAAACTTAAAAAACTACAAATTGATTGCTGTATAGTATTTGACTTACCTTAGGATGTTAATCTTATGTTTAATATTCTTTAGCCATCACTATACTTTTTGCAGTCAGTTTATCTTAATGCAATCAATTCATTTTTATGCTGTGACTATTTAGCCAATTGATCCTTTTTTTCTTCTTTCACTAAATGACTAATTTAGATATTTGTTTCTCAAAGCATAAAGGAAAATATGTTATTTCAGGTGTATATTAATTTTAAAAGTTAAAATTTTAATTTCTTTTGCAGATTCATGTTACATTGTGAATTTCTGTCATGTGTTTAAAATGAGGGTATTTAATGTCTAAAATTTACTTTTTATAATTATTGATATCACATGATTGAATTTTAACTACAAATTTATTGTATTATGCTTTTGTTTGTTAAATTTAAATTAAATGATGATGTCATTTAGTTCTTTTGATTTCAAAGCAACTTATCAATGTCTCACTTTTCATTTTTCACATTTCTCAAAATCTTTTCTCTCTTTTCTCTTCTCTCACTTCTATCACTTTTTTCATTTTTTGTAAGTGTTTAAATCTACTCATTCATATAAAATGTAACGGTTATTTTTATATGTCATCAATAAATAAGTATAATATTTTGTAAAAAAAATAAGTAAAACATCATTAAACAAATATTTTTAATGATAAAATATGATAATAGAAATGTTTAAATATATAAAAATTACTAAAGTTGTATATATGTATCACTTATTAAAATTAATACAATTAAAATTCTTCTTATTTATTGAACTTTATTCAATTAATATAATAATTGAATAAATCTATCTCATTAGTGTAATAACGGAAAAGAAAATATATTATCGATTCAAATATGACAAAAATATATCTACTTATTAAAATTTATTTATAGAGTAAACATAATTAAGTAAATACGAAAAAATATTATGATTTAAATAGAAGAAAAATATTTACCATTTATTAAAATTTATACTATTAAAATAATAATTGAAAATGTCACGGTGATTTAAATACGAGTAAAGAAATATTCTTGACTCAAATACAAGAAAAATAAGTGTTAAATACAAAATTTTATATAATTAAAATAATTAATAAATATACCCATGTCATTGACTTATGTTATTGATGTAATAATATCACTAATATATGTTATTAGTGTAAATAAGAGAAATATATGTTTCTTATAAATTAGTTTAAAATTTTTTAAATTAATGAGTAAATATTAAATTTTTTTTTTTGTAAATGAGCACAAGTTTTTTATTGATCCAAATATTTTTATAAATAGTATCAAAACATATATAATATTTACATACAAAAAAAATATATGATTCATTTAAATATTTTTATATATAAAAAATATAAATAAAAATATATATATTTTTTTAAATAATAAACTCTTTTGATTAAACAATTTTATTTTTCTTTATTTGTTTTCATTAAAAATAATTATCTTATTTATAGAAAAAAAATATAACGACTTAATCCATCTAATACAAGTTTCAATAGTTTTTCAATTAGTATTCTTAAGCATTTTCTTCTTCTTATTTTTGATTTCCTATTTTTAATACAGTCGATAAACAATGCACAGTCAAAATCATATCCCGTCCTAAAATGTATCTCATACGTATGCAGAAGGATAATGTAAAACTATTTTGTTTTTAGTTTAAAAATATGTTTTTATTTTAAAAATAATTAACTATTTTGATAAAATAATTTTAATTTTCTTATTTACATTTTTATTATATTTTGAAAACAAAAGTGTACATACCATACCAGTACCCGTGTGAACGCACGGGTAACACACCTACTGTGTGAACACACGAATAATCATACTAAAATCCGCGTGAACGCACAGATTTAATATATGAAAATTTAAAATCTAATATCTTTAGACGTGATGAAATAATTGATAAAAATATTTGACAAAATCCGCGAGAATTTCATGATGATAATGTGAATTGTGTTTTTTTTAATATTTCTTTTCAATTTGTAACTAATATCTTTAGGCGTGATGAAGTATTCAATAAAAATAGAAAACTATGAAATAATTACAGGGACAAAAAATTACTCATCAAAATATGAAATAATAACGGGAACATGAAGTTATTGATCAAAATATTAAATAATAATAATAGGAATACGTTTACTTAATGATTCTAATATTTTTTTAAAATAATGACAAAACAAAAATTAATTTTATATTTGAAAAAATATATTGTTAATTAAATATTTTTATATAAAAAAATTATAGAAATCAATTTATTATCTTATAAAGAAAAATAAATTTTATTGGTTAAATAATTTTATATTTCATTTTTATTACATTTTGAAAACAAATGCGCATATTATACCAGTACTCGTGCGAACGCACAAATATGACACTATTTATTTTCTAATTTAATAACTAAACCATCAATGTAAATTAGCACTAAAATTTTAGTTTTCGTCTCTGTATCATTTGTTTAAAGATAATTTTTGAATGTTGAATTTCTATTTGTTATTTGTCTCTAAAATTGATATTCACAAGTTTTTTATTGATTTTATTGATTTTTATGCAAACTTCTTTGCGGATTTTAATTTTAAAGATAAATACTAAAAAGATTTTAATATTAAATAATTATATAAAAAAATAGGGAGACACTTTTTTTTTTTTGCATATAAAGTTGTAAGGAGAAATTTCAAAGACTTATTGATAAGTTTTACAATGACTAAAAAATAAATTTGCACTAATGAATACACTTAATGGAAAATTACAATAACCTTCAATCAAAGTTGTGAGTCGTTTGATGTCAAAATTGACTCTTGAACCATATTTTACATAATCAATTATAACTCCATTAAATTTAGGAGTTGCTCTTTCGGCCCCTTAAGGGTGCACTCCATACTCTTTAAAATAAAAAAAAGTATTTTATGTGTTCGGAGATACATCTTCAAAAGTACTTAAAATCACACAAATAAAGACGTTGCAAGTGAGACATCTCTATTTTGCATAAAAAAAATCAAAAATGTATTTCTAAATTCTGGAGATTAAGTTCTGTGAAATGTTGTCATCCCAAAACAATATTTCGCCTTAAAATATAGTGGCTTGAGAGATTAATAGCTTTGTATTTTCCGTGTAAAAGTATTTACATAGTGTTTTGCAGGAAGTTGTTGTAAAAAAGTGCATGGTATTTTGGGGAAGTTGGTGTATAAAACAAAATATTTTTTAGGAAAAATTACTGTCAAAGATTTGTGCACCATTTTTGTAAAATTGTTGTAAAAGATTTGTTGTTTCGGAAATGTGTCTCTAAAAGTTGTAGGGTGAAATTTCAAAGACTTGTTGATAAGTTTTACAATGAACTCAAAAATTTATTTGCACAAAAGGATACACTTAATGGAAAATTATAGTAACCTTCAATCAAAGTCGTGAGTCGTTTGATGCCATAATTGACTCCTGAACTGGATTATATCGACGATGAAAATAAAAAAACCGTGAACATCCAATTTAAGTTTGAATGTGATGCTCAACAACAACCAATTTTTTATGAGAATGAAGAAAGTTTGATGATGTTATTTAGACAAAACCGTGATAACTTATTTTAAATAATCAATTATAATTCCATTAAATTTAGGAGTTGCTCTTTCCGCCCTTAAGGGTGCACTCCATACTCTTCGAAATCCAAAAATGTATTTTATGTGTTCGGAGATGCATCTTCAGAAGCATCTAAAATCACACAAACAAAGACGTTACAAGTGAGACATCTCTATTTTGCTTAAAAAATCCGAAGATGTATTTCCGGATTCTAGAGATGTAGTTTTGTAAAATATTGTCATCCCAAAACAATATTTCGCCTTAAAATACCATGGCTTGAGAGATTAATAGATTTGTATCTTCTGTGTAAAAGTATTATCATAGTGTTTTGCAGGAAGTTGTTGTAAAAAATTGCATAGTATTTTGGGGAAGTTGGTGTATAAAACTACATATTTTTTAAGGAAAAATTACTGTCAAAGATTTGTGCACCATTTTTGTAAAAGTGTTGTAAAAGATTTGTTGTTCTAAGAAAGAGAAAATGAGAAAGAAATAAGAAAGAACGTAGACACAATGCATATTTTAATGTTTATATTTTTTACGGAAATGTATCTGAAAGTTGTAGGGAGAAATTTCAAAGACTTGTTGATAAGTTTTACAATGAACTCAAAAATTAATTTGCACTAATGGATACACTTAATGGAAAATTACAGTAACCTTAATCAATGTCGTGAGTTGTTTGATGCCCGAATTGACTCCTCAACCGGATTATACCGGTGGTGAAAACAAAAAAAAAGCCTTGAACATCCAGTTTGAGTTTGAAACTGATGCTCAACGACAACCAAGTTTTTATGAGAATGAAGAAAGTTTGATGATGTTATTTACACTAATCTGTGATAACTTATTTTACATAATCAATTACAATTCCATTAAAATTAGGAGTTGCTCTTTTCGCCCCTTAAGGGTGCACTTCATACTCTTCGAAATCCAAAAATGTATTTTATGTGTCTGGAGATGCATCTTCGGAAGCACCTAAAACCACACAAACAAAGACATTGCAAGTGAGACATCTCTATTTTGCTTTAAAAAATCCGAAGATGTATTTCTGGATTCTGGAGATGCAGTTCTGTAAAATGTTGTCTTCCCAAAACAATATTTCGCCTTAAAATACGTGGCTTGAGATATTAATAGCTTTGTATTTTCTGTGTAAAAGTATTGCCATAGTGTTTAAGCAGGAAGTTGCTGTAAATAATTGCATAGTATTTTTGGGAAGTTGGTGTATAAAATTACATATTTTTTTAGAAAAAATTGCTGTCAAAGATTTGTGCACCATTTTTGTAAAGTTGTTGTAAAAGATTTGTTGTTTCTAAGAAAGAGAAAAGGAGAAAGAAAGAAGAATGAACGTAGACACACTACATACTTTTAAAGTTTAATTTTTACGAAAATGTATCTCTGAAAGTTGTAGGGAGAAATATCAAAGACTTGTTGATAAGTTTTACAATGAACTAAAAAATTAATTTGCACTAATGGATACACTTAATGGAAAATTACAGTAACCTTTAATCAAAGTCGTGAGTTGTTTGATGCCAAAATTGAATCCTGAACCAGATTATACCGGTGGTGAAAACAAAAAAAAAGCCGTGAACATTAAGTTTCATTTTGAATTTGATGCTCAAGGAAACCAAGTTTTAATGAGAATGAAGAAAGTTTGATGATGTTATTTACACTAATCCGTGATGTCGCGAATGGTTTTTTTAATCAAGAGTCGCCACTATTAGTTTTTATCCTAGGGAATAGAATCTAACAGTAAACCCTAATTCGCAGGCAGAGATTCTAGGTTTCGGACTCAATTAGACGAAAGGAAGGTGTTAGGCGCCTTTCATCCACCTTGTTCACAAGGATATTAAGCTCTAGGTTTAGGTTTAGGGTAAACAGTATTTTAAATTTTAATTAGCAAGACTCGCCACGATTTTAGATCACGTGCCTACGTATCCTCTTATGAGGAATCAAAGTCCCAATTCGTAGTTCGTATGGGTTGGTGTCTTTTAGGGGTTTCAAACATATTTTGAATCACTTCGCACTCGGCCGGGAGTAGTGATTGCGGAGATTTTGACTGAGAACGCAGTAAGCCAAAATTAGTTTGAAACCCATTTGCAAAAAAGACTGTTGATTAGCTTAGTTTTATTCGCGAAAATAGTTTTGCGATTGGTTAGTATTTTTTATTGTGTTAATTGCGAAGAAATCTTGATTAATGCATGATAGAAAAATATTTAATGCAATATATGAGAAAATAATATGCATGAGTTTGAATAAAATTATTTATATGTTAATATATAAATAATAATAAATTTTACATATAATAATTAATAATATATAAAAATTAATAATAATAATAATTATAATTATTATAAAAATATAATATAATAATAATAAGAAAATATAATTAAAATAATTATAAAAATGTGAAATATAAATAATTACCAGGGGGTGTATTATTAGTTGATGAGTAAAAACAGGGGGGGTGTTAAAAGCAGACTGGGCTAGGCCCAAATATAAATTCTAAAGGGGAGGTACGTCTCTAGTTCTGAACAAGGAATGGGGGGTGTGAAACGGATTGGGCTTGGGCCCATTACGCAGTTGGAGGGGACCGATTGATCGTGTGAGGCATGAGAGTACGTTAACTATCATGCGGACTTGGCTTCTGGCCGTTTGTCGGAAATCGCATAGATGATATTGAGGGAGTATGTTAGTTACTGCGTACACGTGTGTATGGGATCGGTTCAGAATGTAAACATTGTGTTGTTTTCCATTCATTTCATTATGTTTGTTTTACAGCAAAAAGAAAATTACTTCTTCTTCTCTCTCTCTCTCTCTCTCTCTCTCTCTCTCTTGCGCGTATCAACCCTCCTTCTTCTTTCTTTCTTCCCTTCACCTTCTTCTCCGAAACCCTTACCCTAAAACTACCTCCACGACGACGCTTAAAAAAACAACCCTACCCCACGAATATACAAATAATAAACACTGAAGTTGAGTCTTGGCTTACCCTTTCTGGCGATTCCTTTGTTTTTGACTTTGATCTGATTTGGCTAATCCCTTGTTCTTCTTCTCCTTTACAAGTAGCCGCGGAGGTAATAAGATATTTGAAAATGGTGATGAGTTACGGTAGTGACGATGATGATGAGAGGTCGATTAGGGTTTCGGAGATCGAAACCCCAATCGGTACTTTGTTCCTCTTTGGTATTACGGTTAAATCTGGCCTTCCATTTTGTTGATTCTTCTGTATTTTTCTTCGATCCATGCCTTGTTCTCGTTTGTTCTTCTTCTTTCTGTCAAGAATCCCTCTCTTTGTATTGAATTCCCCTCGTTCTCTGTAAACTCCTGTATAAAACCCCCCTTTCTGTCTTCAATTTTTGTTTATTTATTGTTAGTATTTTAGGGTTTCTTTGTCGTTACAATTAGTCCTAGATTGCAGATGATTAGGGAATTAGAGATTCTAAATTTGTTGTCATTGATTTGATTCTGTGAGCTAGTTTTTTTTGGATTCGTTAGCTTTTAGATTTGATTTAGTAATATAATGAGACTTGATTTTAGTTGTAATATTTGTTATTATGTAATAGAGATTCAACACAGATTTGCAACTTCCGGATTTGTTGTTACATGAGATTTGTAATAGAATTCTGATTAGGTTTGAAAATCTGAATGTATTAAATATTCTGGATATCATTTATTGAAATTCTGAGATTGATTGCTGGTAATGTGCAAGTTTGGATTCGGTTTTTTTTTTTTTTAGATTTCTACAGTACCGGTTTTTTTGAGTAAACATGCGTAGATCTCTCATGATTGGAACATTAGGTATTTTGGCAAATATGGACCCTGTATCAAACACTTCAAATTTTGGGCTTTCCTTCAAAAACTTGATCCAACATCCTTTTTTTAATTACTGGAATATAACAAAAATAATATATTACTTTTTTTTTCTTTTTAAGAAATATATTTTTAACTATTTATCTTTTATATAAAAAGAAATAAACAATCTTAATATCAATCCTATCCCAGTAAGACCAATGGACCCATTTTAAATAAATAAGCTGCAAAGTAATGTTTAAACAAAATGGGACGATTTTCAAAATAGATCAAAATGGGCTTAATAAGACATACACCTCCCTTTCTTGCTTAAACAAAAATGGGCCATCTCAATGCTTTCAATTCCTTTGGGCCTGTAACTTGAAATTACACCCCCTTTTTTCTTAACCTAAATAAACTTACGCAATTTAAACTTGAGTGGGCTTAAATTAATTTCAACCTCCCTTTTACTAAAAGTAATTTAATCATTTAGTACTTTATAGTTACTCCAATAATTTCCATTTACGAATCGCATGTGCCAATGGTCAATATGCCTCGCGAATGGATTCACGGATACGCGAGTTTTTCTGACTTAGAAAGCCCCGTTTTCCTGAATTAAAAATACACCCCCTGGCCAGATAAAGACGGACCATCAGATACTGTTATACCGTCTTAAGTATTTTCTCTATTTCAATCTAGAAAAATATAATTGTCACGGTAGGACAAATTTGGGGTACGACAGCTGCCCCTATTCAATTATATTTCAATCGAATAGCGCGAGAAAAACTCGAGTCTTGCGCATTCTGATAGGGATGTCAGTTTGGACCTGTTAATGGGGATCCCCGCGGGGAACGCCCCGTTCGGGGCCCCAAAGATGGGGAATTTTCCCCCGTGGGGGCGGGGATGGGGAGAAAAATTCCCCCGAGAGCATTTTGGGGACGGGGACGGGGACGGGGACGGGGAATACACCCCCCGCCCCGCGGGGACCCCGCCCCGCCTATTATTTTAATATAGTTAACTTAATATATATATTTTAGATTAGGTTTTTTAGTCATTTCCTTTATGTTTATTTATAAAAATAAATAAATAAATATTCATGTATTTATTAAGAGAGAGAAATGTAAATATTAGACCCTAAAAAAGTTGAAGCGTTTCATTTTCTTCTGCCAGACATTTAGAGTCTCACACGTTAGACTCCTTTTTTTCTTCTCCAGTCAAATCTCCATTCATCTTCCTCTTCCAATTCCATCTTCTCTATTTGGTGTGCTTCCATTATTCACAGCTCTTACAATTTCATCAATAAGGTTTGATTTTCATAAATTTGTTCATGTAATTATTTATAGGAAAAAATAGATTATTTCTCTTTGATTCTCATAAATCTGTTTATATTATTGTTTATAGAAAAAAGTAGATTGTTTCTCCTTGATTCTCATAAACCTGTTCATGTAATTGCTTATAGGAAAAGTTGATTATTTTGATTAAATTTAAATTAAATTGTTTAGAAATTTTAGAGTTATCAAATCATTTGCATATTAAAAAAATATAAAATAATCAAAAAATTACTCATTTTTATCTCCTTTTAAATATTTTTGTGTTCATTTTTTATCTATACTATGCATTTGTAATTAAAATAATGTCGTCAGTTTTTCCTTAAAAAATATTAAAATATACTTTTCCTATTTTTTATTAATATATCACACTATAATTTAATTTTCTATATTAAACAAAAAAATATTACTTTTTAAATGAATCAATATATCATGCTATCACGGTATCACCCATAAAAAAAACCAAATATCTTATATTTCTAATTATTAATGAAATAATAACATATAAACAATAATATATCATGCTATCACCCATAAAAAAAAATATATCTTATATTTCTAATTATAAAACCAAAGCCATTATGTATGGGAATAATGCTCCCAAAGAATTGGAAAAGGTAATACAAATGTGTGAAGATTTAGTTGAAGAATATCAACCAAATAATGATATGGTTCCTACAAGTAGTGAAGTTGGTGCATCAACATTGGTAGATGACATTGATGTCACAAGTCAAGATTGGGAGAAGGCTTATTCGGAATATGTGATGGAAAATACTTCAACTACAAATGTCAAGTCAGAATTTACTTCCTACTTGGAAGATGGTGTCTTGCTTGATAAACAAAAAAAGGAAAATTTTGACATCTTAGGATGGTGGAAACAAAATGGTTTGAAATTTCCAACTTTGCAAAAGATTGCAAGGGACTTTTTAGCAATTCCTATCTCTACCGTTGCTTCAGAGTCCGCCTTTAGTACTAGTGGTCGTGTTTTAAGTCAACAACATAGTAGGTTAAAGGAAGACACTTTAGAGGCTTTGATGTGCACTCAAGATTGGATCCGAAAAGATATAAAAGGTAATATATTTTTATCTTTTACAAGATTAATTGAAAAGGATTTTTAAATTTTAATTTAGCTATTTGTTTCTTAGGTTATTCAAAAACGTTGACTCAATTCGAATGTGTGGATGAAGATATGGATGATGATGATGATGATGATAATAAGGTAATTTACATATTAGTGTTGATTACCTTTTAGTTTTTAAAGTATTTTTTTAAGTAAATATAATTATTGATTGTTTACTTTTCGTAGGAAAAAGAAAGTCATATCTAATTGTGGAATGAGGAAGAAGACCTTGCAAGGAGAAGTTGGAAAGAGAGACATGATTGATCATTACTTGTTTGGATATTTTGCTTAATATTTTAGTTTATTTATATGTAACTTTGTTTTAAGTATTTTGATATTTCTACTTTACGTGTGTTATCAATTGAGCAAATAGAGATATGTTGACTTTTGCTTTTAGTTGACTTATTATGAAGTATTTTTTAGCTTTTCAAGCATACTCATGATGCTAAATTTTATAATTATCCCTTATTAGTTTTGATGAAGTATAGTTTTTAAAGCATAATTATGTTGTTGGATTTTTTTAGTTGTTTAGGCATATTGTTACTTTAAAAAGTATTATAGTTCATTTTGTTGAATTTTATAGCATTTTATAGAAATTTATAAAAAAAATATTATTATTTTGTGTTCTATTAGTATTTTTAATAAAAAATAATAAATGTCAAATACTAGTATTTTTTAATAACATAATAAATATGTGAATTCTTTGTGCTTTTTATTTTTATAGAAAATATAAACATTTTAAAAAAATAAAATATTAATGAATAAATGTAGGATCTATGGGGATCCCCGCGGGGAACGGGGATGGGGATAGAAATTCCCCCGTGACGGAGATCGGGGACGGGGACGGGGACGGGGAATGAATTTGATGGCGGGGAAAAAGATGGGGAAGTGTCCCCCCGGCCCCGCCCCGCCCCATTGACATCCCTACATTCTGATTGACAGTTTATTGAATACTTGAAGTATCCCAAAATTTGTCCGACAAACATAAGGTTATACTGATGTAGCATACCCCTATAAGTCTCAAGGAAGTAAGCAAAGCTGATGATATATCGCTTACCCGGATTTGATAACGAGGCAAATAGCGCAATTCTGTATGTCTTGGCTTATTCACCCATCTAGAGGGTGAGTATAGCAATGATTGACGACGCATGGCTTCTTGAAGGCCAAGGCCATGGGTTGTGTTTGTGAATCGCTGCATGACGTCTGAGGCGATGTTTTGAGCATGAATGCATTGCGGCTCAGAGGCTATGTGTTTGAGTTTGAAGAATGCATTGCAGCTTAGAGGCAATGTGTTAAGTTGGATAATACATTGCGGCTTAGAGGCAATGTGTTGAGTTTGGATAATACGTTGAGGATTAGAGGAAATGTGTTGAGTTTGCGAATACATTTCAGCTTAGAGGCAATGTGTTGAGTTTGTGAATACATTGCGGCTTAGAGGAAATGTGTTGAGTTTGAATCATACATTGTAGCTTAGAGGCAATGTTCTGAGTTCTGAGAATGTATTGCGGCTTAGAGGCAATGTGTTGAGTTTGCAAATACATTGCGGCTTAGAGGAAATGTGTTGAGTTTTGTTTTCTTTTGAGCATCGCAGCATGAAGTCTGAGATGATGATCAGTGTTTATGGAATAACGAAATGTATTGCTGCATGAAGTCTGATGCAATGGGTAAAAGTTTTGTTTTTCATCATAGCATGAAGTCTGAGACGATGATAGGTGTTTATGGAATGAAGGAAGGTATTGCTTCTTGAAGCCTGATGCATTGGATTACATTTTTTGCAAATCGCTGCGTGAAGTCTAAGACGATAAGCTAGATTTGGTTTTCAGACATCACTGCATGAAGTCAGAGGCGATGGGCTAGAGTTTTGGGATAAAGAAAACACATTGCTGCCTGAAGTCCGATGCAATGGGTTAAAGTTTTATTTTCTTTTGAGTATCGCAACATGAAGTCTGAGGCGATGGTCAGTGTTTATGGAATAAAGGAACATATTACTGCATAAAGTCTGATGCAATGGGTTACAGTTTTGCAAATCACTGCGTGAAGTCTGATGTGATAAGCTAAATGTGTTGTTTTCAAAAATCGTTGCATGAAGTCTGAGACGATGGTCTGGAACTTGGCATAACGAAATACATTGCTGCATGAAGTCTGGGGCAATGGATTAGGTTCGTAAATCACTGTATGAAGTCTGATGTGATAAGCTAAATTTTGGTTTCGAGCATTGCTGCATAAAGTCTGAGGCAATGGATTAGGTTCGAAAATCACTGTGTAAAGTTTGATGTGATAAGCTAAATTTGTTTTCGAGCATCGCTGCATGAAGTCTGAGACGATGATCTGGAATTTGGAACACATTGCTGCATGAAGTCTGAGGCAATGATCTGTGTCACAGAATGAGGGAACACACTGCTGCATGAAGACTGAGGCAATGTGTTAGGTTTGAAAATAATTGTATGAAGTCTGATATGATAAGCTAAATTTGTTGTTTCGAACATCGCTGCATAAAGCCTGAGACGATGATCTGTGTCACAGAATAAGAAATACACTACTGCATGAAGTCTGAGGCAATGGGTTAGGTTTGCAAATCGCTGCGTGAAGTCTGATGCAATATGTTAAATTTGTTTTCGAGCATTGCTGCATAAAGTCTGAGACGATGATCTGGAATTTGGCACGCATTGCTGCATGAAGTCTGAGGCAATGATCTGTGTCGTAGAATGAGGGAACGCACTGCTGCATGAAGACTGAGGCAATGTTCTAGAGTTTGGAACACATTTCTGCATGAAGTTTGAGGCAATGGGTTAGGTTTAAAAATCACTGCGTGAAGTCCGATGTGATAAGATAAATTTGGTTTCGAACATCGCTGCATAAAGCCTGAGATGATGGTCTGGAGTTTGGAACACATTGCTGCATGAAGTCTGAGGCAATGGGTTAGATTTGTAAATCGTCGCGTGAAGTCTGAGGCGATAAGCTGGGTTTTGAGAATACGTTGCGGCTTAGAGGTAACATAGTGAGTTCTGCGAATGTATTGCGACTTAGAGGCAATGTGTTGAATTTTGAGAATACATTGCGGCTTAGAGGCAACATGTTGAGTTTAGAGAATACATTGTGGCTTAGAGGCAATGTGTTGAGTTCGGAGAATACATTGCGGCTTAGAGGCAATGTGTTGAGTTCAGAGAATACATTGCGGCTTAGAGGAAATATGTTGAGTTCGGAGAATACATTGCGGCTTAGAGGCAATGTAATGGGTTTTGTGAATACATTGCGGCTTAGAGGCAACGTACTGGGTTTGTAAGGAACTTATCACTACGGGAAGACTTAGGTGATGGGATGAACGCGTCACGACATGAAGACTGAGGTGACGGGTTGAATCGTAGGAGGAGTAATGCGTTGGTCGACCCTTAGATAGTTGAATCGAGGGTGAGATTATTTGTCTATTAGCTATGTGATACATGTGTATGCATGCGTATTGAATTTTGTATATATGAGAAATGTATGATGTTTGACATTGATATGGAACCTTGAGTGTATTCGTATTGAATGTTGAAATGTATAGGGTATATATACTTTAGATATGCAAAATGTATGTGTGAAATGTATGTAAGATGCGTATATGCCTTGAAATGTTATGAAGACCATTTCTGGCATTCTCTCCTTTAAACCATTGGCTTAGAGCTATCAATTCCTGGCGTTGTATGTTGTTTCGTCGTAGCATTGTTGAACTTTAAACACAGTGGACAATGTTAGCAAAATTCGAACATTGATTTTGTATTGCAAGCGTAGGTGTAGACGTAGACGTAGACGTAGGTAATGGCATATGTGTAGATTTGTATGTTATAAGCGCAAGCGTAGACATATGTATTGGCATGTGTATAGCCTTTTATGTTGTAAGCGCATGCGTAAGCATAAACATATGTATAGAATTAGCAGGAGTACGCATTTGCGTGGACGCGTGCGAACGTAGACTTCGTGTTGCAAGTGTAGGCATAGGCACTGACGTGGACGTAGACTTTGTGCACGAACGTATAAATGTAAGAGTAGATATGTGTATAGACTTTGTTTTGTTGAGTGCAAGCATAGGCGTAGATGTACGTGTGGACGTAGACTTTCTTTGCGCCATGAGTGTAGATATATGTGTAGACATGTGTATATATTTTTGTGTTGTAAGCACAGGCGTAGACACAGACATGTGTGTAGTCCTTGCATTATGAGCTTAGACGCGGGCATAGCCATGTGCATGGACGTAGACGTGGATTTTCTTTCAATATTTTCCTAACCAAAATGTTTTTTCGATGTTTTATCAAATGCTCTTATTTTGTTAATCCCCAAAATGATTTCAAGACAATATTCACAAGTAATGATCGTAGTATTTTGTAAACAAGTCTGAGAAAAAGAAAAACGCAATTTGAAAGATGCAAAGAAGTCAAATGTTTTATTGATATGCCTCTGAATAGGAGAGAGTACACGGTGTAATTCCTAGAAAGAGGTAATTACAGAAAGTTTTAAAATGGTAAATGGCAATGAAAAGTGATAATTGCTACTGTTGTTCCCCAATATCCTTTTAATGATCTTATCTCCTTTGCTTCCGAGTTGAATGATTCAAATCTATCTCTCCCTTCGTGGTTCGTAGTCGCAGATCTTAGATTGCAGTCTTTTTGTTCTTTATTTATTTTTGAATGATCCCTAATTTTTTTCCTGGATTTCCCTTTAGGGTTTTCAATCCACCGGGATGATTTTTTTTGTCTATATGCCCCTAAGTTTTGTCTGGATCGCCCTTTAGGGTTTTCGATCCACCGGGGTGCTCCTTTTTGCCTAAGTCACCTGTTTAAGGTTCGAGCTTAGTGAGCTTCTTATACATAGTGTTTTTGACTGCGTTTGAATTTGCCGGGTGCGGTAGTTCTTCCCCATCCATTATTGTGGAGACAAGACCACCACCGAAGGATACTATTTTGACTATGTACGGACCTTCGTAGTTGGGGGTCCGTTTACCACGTGAGTCGAGGTGAGGTAGCAGACTCTTCTTGAGTACTAAACCATGTCGTGGTTCATCTTGTACAATATACCGTTACTTGGAAAGAATTTCGCGAATAATTCTCGTAGGGTTTGCTTGCCAATGCTAGAGGCATTTTCTGGATGTCGTGAAACCAAGGCTTGTTATATTGTCGTTTTTTTGAAATAGTAAGGCAATGTGCGGGCTCTTTGAAGCGTCTATTTGTGACACGCGGCTCGTGGTTTGACCAAGTTACTTTAAATGTATATGATATAGCTGCCAGGGCATCCGTCATTTGATTCCCTTTTTGTGGGACGTAACTGAAAATGATTTTTGCAAATTCCACAGTCGGTTTTAAAGCATGATCTTGATAGGGAATCAGTTTTGGATGTTTAGTATCCCGTTTACTGTTGAATTGGTCTATGCCTTGTGAGCATTCTTTGGGGGAGTCAATGCTGCCCCTATATTGTGCCCCGGTGTATTTGCAGCTTCATCGAACGTGGATACCCAACGTGCCCCTGATTCAGGTTCTTTGTTAGATCTTGGTATTTCGTAGTTGTTTATTTTTACGACATTGTCTGTATTCGACTTTGGCCTGTTTTCATAGATATATGCAATAACTTGATCAACTTCTTTGTGGCTCCGCACTGACATTGCCCCTTAGCTTGGTTTCTTCCGGGTCTTCCCCTGTGTTCAGATTAATGGTCTTAATAGCCTCTTGACACAGTTGTATATTGTTAGCCTCGCCATTTTCTCAGAGAGTTCAATATCTTCATCATCTTCCTCTTTAGCTTGGTTGATAGGAGTATCAAAATTATATCGGGTTGCAGCAGTAGCATTATCGGTGGTTTTGGGCATGAATTTGCACCTTTACCATGTTTTGGTGCGGCTTTAGTATTTGAATATTTTGAAAATGCATATGCAGAGAAAGTATTGCCATTTTTTAATATTAAGACATGAATGCAAAAGAAAAACATGGATCTTGATTGAAAACAAAATATCAGTTTAATTAATCGTAAATATTGTCTGAAACATAACAAGGAAACCCTTACAAGCAACCCCCATGCCTCGGGCTGGACATAGGTTCTTTGGAAAACAAGAAAAATTAATTAGGAAAGAAAAAGATCTCAGGAATCTCCACGGTCGTCCATCTTTTGAGTTTTTCGCCTGGGGCGCATTCTTGGATGAATTCAGTTGCCCCTTTGGTGTTGGTTTTGTTGAATATTCTTGCCCCATGTCTGCCATGCACTACTCCATTGTTGACGAAAGTCTCTTGGATCGGAGGAAAATGTGCTTCGCCCTTCAGAGCAGCTTTATACTTTTCTCCAAGGTATTTTCCAAACTGGACTATCCCCTGGTCCCATAGCCTTTGTAGAGGTCTTTCTAAAGCTTCATTGTGTCCTAGCGGGAGTCCGCATTATTGGTTGGAATCTGTAAGGTATGAGATGCCCCTGCTCTTAGCGGCGGTAGGACAAACCCTTCAGTTTTAGCTTCTTGTTTAGCCATGATGGACTTTGGGATTCCTGCTTCTGGCTCTTTCCTTAGTTGGTGACCGCTTGATGCACCAATAGTCTGGGCGACTTCTTCGAAAGCTTCCCTGGGAATATGGTCTTGCCTTTCAATGATGTTCGTCAAAGCTAGGAGAACTTGACTCAGATCTCCTTTCATTATGGTGACGCCACCCTTTACTTGGTCGAGGTCTTCTTTGAATGCAACCTGCATTTCCTCGATTTGATCCATTGCTTTTTTTTGATAGGTCCTTGTTAGATATGGGGGCCAAATAGGTGGGGACCTTCTTATACCGATGGTTCAACTGGAGAGATGCTTGTGGAGAAATGAGTTTTGACATGATATGCGGGTGTTCGTGATTGCATGTGTGCGAATGAAAGTGTATGAATATGAACTGGTTAATGTTTTAAATGTCTTATTCATCTGGGTACATGCTTGTCCTTTATTATTTTATTTGGTGTCTGTCTTTAAAATAGATACGCAAACGGGATGTGGAAACATAATGCCTTTATTGAAAGTAACGTAATTCAGATATTGAAAAATATTACAATCTTAAACCAAACCTTTACTTGCATGAAATCGAGAAAAAAGGAAATGAGTCTTCTAGGCGCGCCTGTAGATATCTGCTCTTGAAATCATCCCCCGTTGTTGGACAAAGCTTGAGAAAGTCCTCAGCATGTTATTTCCTTTTCGTGGCTTTGATCTCAGACATGTTTAGCATGTTGACACAGGCAGGTTATTTCCTTCGGTATCCATTTTTAAGGATAGTCACTGAGATCTTGATTTTATTTTTTGTACCCCGTTTATAAGACAAAGGAACCAGTGACGAACATATGATGAGTGTATGACGAATACATGAAATATAGGAATGCGTGTGTGTAAGGATGAATGACAAGACCTTTTATAATAAGTACCCTTATAAGGTAGATTTCTTAGTCTTGACCTACAGTTGATCTACCCTCCTAGAAGGTGGTTTCCTTAAGGGTATCATGAATAACACCAGAGGGAAAAGGCGCAAGGGCCTCCCTTAGGTGGAGCCTCTTTACAGACCGAGACGTCCGTCTCAAATTCGTGAAAGGTCTCGTCATGAGATTTTAGGTTAAAGTCGTTACAAAGAGTCATGGGTGGCCTTCCAAAGTCCTACTCGTCAAGAGGATATCTCTTGATAAGTATTCCTTTTTCGGAAGTCCACCGACTCTAGGCGAAGTCGTCACATAAACTCGTAGGGATGATGTACCCCCTAAGCTAATAAACGAACCTTCTTGCTAAGGGTTATATTGGAAATATTTTTGAGGTAGAAAGATCCCGCCACGCAGTAAATATATGATGATAAGAGAATTTAACAGTAAATAAATAAATACGATAAAATAGATAAATGCAATAAATAAATAAAGCAAATAAAAATAAAAAACCCCAAAAATACCTAAACCTAGGGTTAAGGAGAGTCCCCAGCAGAGTCACCAGCTGTGGCAACTGGTTTTTTTAATCAAGAGTTGCCACTATTAGTTTTCATCCTAGGGAAGGGAATCTAACAGTAAACCCTAATTTGCGAACAGAGATTCTAGGTTTCGGACTCAATTAGATGAAAGAAAGGTGTTAGGCACCTTTCATCCACCTTGTTCACAAGGATATTAAGCTCTAGGTTTAGGTTTGGGGTAAACAGTGTTTTAAATTTTAATTAGCAAGACTCGCCACGATTTTAGATTGCATGCCTACGTATCCTCTTATGAGGAATCAGAGTCCTAATTCATAGTTCGTATGGGTTGGTGTCTTTTAGAGTTTTGCAAACATATTTTGAATCACTTCGCACTCGGTCGTGAGTAGTGATTGCGAATATTTTGACTGAGAACGCAGTAAGCCCAAATTAGTTTGAAACCCATTTGCAAAAAAGACTGTTGATTACCTTAGTTTTATTCACGAAAATAGTTTGAGATTGGTTAGTATTTTTTATTGTGTTAATTGCGAAGAAATCTTGATTAATGCATGATAGAAAAATATTTAATGGAATATATGAGAAAATAATATGCATGAGTTTGAATAAAAATTATTTATATGTTAATATATAAATAATAATAATATTTACATATAATAATTAATAATATATAAAAATTAATAATAATAATAATTATAATTATTTTAAAAATATAATATAATAATAATTATAATTATTTTAAAAATATAATATAATAATAATAAGAAAATATAATTAAAATAATTATAAAAATGTAAAATATAAATAATTACCAGGGGATGTATTATTAGTTGATGAGTAAAAACAGGGGGGGGGGGAGGTGTTAAAAGCAGACTGGGCTAGACCCAAATATAAATTCTAAAGGGGGGGGGGGGGGGGGACGTCTCTAGTTCTGAACAAGGAATGAGGGGTGTGAAACGGATTGGACTTGGGCCCATTACGCAGTTGGAGGGGACCGGTTGATCGTGTGAGGCGTGGGAGTACGTTAACTATCATGCGGACTTGGCCTCTGGCCGTTTGATGTACATCGCATAGATGATATCGAGGGAGTATGTTAGTTACTGCGTACACGTGTGTATGGGATCATTTTAGAATGTAAACATTGTTTTGTTTTCCATTCATTTCATTATGTTTGTTTTACAGCAAAAAGAAAATTACTTCTTCTCTCTCTCTCTCTCTTACCCGTAGCAACCCCCCCTTCTTCTTTCTTTCTTCCCTTCACCTTCTTCTTCGAAACCCTTACCCTAAAACTACCTCCGCGATGACATTTAAAAAAAACAACCATACCCCACGAATATACAAACAATAAACACTAAGGCTGAGTCTTGGCTTACCCTTTCTCGCGATTCCTTTATTTCTGACTTTGCTCTGATTTGGCTAATCCCTTGTTCTTCTTCTCCTTTACAGGTAGCCGCAATGGTAATAAGATATTTGAAAATGGTGTTGAGTTACGGCAGTGACGATGGTGATGAGAGGCCGATTATGGTTTCAGAGATCGAAACCCCAATCGGTACTTTGTTCCTCTTCGGTATTACGGTTAAATCTGGCCTTCCCTGTTGTTGATTCTTCTATATTTTTCTTTGATCCACGCCTTGTTCTCGTTCGTTCTTCTTCTTTCTATCAAGAATCCCTCTCTTTGTATTGAATTCCCCCCGTTCTCTGTAAACTCCTGTAAAAAACCCCTCTTTCTGTCTTCAAGTTCTGTTTATTTATAGTTAGTATTTTAGGGTTTCTTTGTCGTTACAATTAGTCCTAGATTGGAGATGATTAGGGAATTAGAGATTCTAAATTTGCTGTCATTGATTTGATTCTGTGAGCTAGTTTTTTTTGGATTCTTTAGCTTTTAGATTTGATTTAGTATTGTAATAATACTTGATTTTAGTTGTAATATTTGTTATTATGTAATAGAGATTGAGCACAGATTTGCAACTTCCGAATTTGCTGTTACATGAAATTTGTAATAGAATTCTGATTAGGTTTGAAAATCTGAATGTATTAAATATTCTGGATATCATTTATTGAAATTCTAAGATTAATTGCTGTTAATGTGCAAGTTTGGATTCAGTTTTTTATTTATTTATATTTCTACAGTACCGGTTTTTTTGAGTAAACGTGCGTAGATCTCTCATGATTGGAACATTAGGTATTTTGGCAAATATGGGCCCTGCATCAAACACTTCAAATTTTGGGCTTTCACAGTTTTTTTCAAAAACTTGATCCAGCATCCTTTTTTGATATTGCACAAGGATATTTGGACTTCCAATTCCCCATATAACTTTCATGGATCATTATGGACCCTCAAGATTACTCATGTCAAGTTTCAAGCTTTGGATCACACTTTTGCTCAGTCAATTGAGCAGTTGACCTAAAAATCACCTGTATTGGGGAAAAGTCAACTATGGCCAATTTACAGTCAAACTTCATAATTTTTGATCCACATCAACATTTTAAACTCATATGTATCATTTGATCAAGTTTGGACCACATTTCCTCAAGAAATTTGATCAAATCTCCAAAAGGGCAAAATGGTCAAAATTAGGGTTTTGAATGGGAAAGGGTAATTTCTGATTTTTGACCCAGCAAATGATCAATTGGTTTAAGGAATTATCTCAAGAGTCCAATTGCATCATTTTAACCTAATGACATGGCTCAAAACATTGCTCAAGACCAATGGATTGACAAATAAATTTTCAGTCAACTGATCAAAAGTCAACTATACACTGAAAAGTCAAACTTTGGCTTTTTGGTCAAAATTCAATGTCAAAGATCATAATTCATCAAAGCATGTCAAAATATGAAACTTATTCATCAAGAAATCAAAAAGTCAAGATTTCATTTTGAAAAGTCAAAGTTTTCTAACTTAGAAATTTTTCTAAGTGTTTAAACTTCATGTTTTTTCAAAACTTTAAGCCAATTTTTCACCATGATGCAAGATAATTCAAGAGAAAAACTCAACATGAAAGTTGTATTTCTCCATGATATATACAACATTTCTTAATACAACTTATCCTAAAAGTGCTTGGATCTTAAGTTATTAATTCATAAAGTCATGGTCATGAAACAAAAACACTTAGTGAAATTTTGCCCTAATTTGGTCAGGATTTTAACCTAACTTCATGGCACTTTTTCATATAGTTCCAAGGGGAATTTTCAAAAGTGATTCAAAGATGGGTTGTAGATCACATTACAAGCTTTCCAAGATGTCTAAGAACTCCTTGAGATAATTCTTGAGCAGGGAGAATCGAAGAGATGAAGTTAGGGTTTTATCACTTGAATTGCAAGTCATTTTTTGATGAACACATGAACCAAATCCTTGCTAGGCTGCATAATCTTTTCTTTGCAGGCCTCAAACTTGTTTGTCACTCCATAATTAAATGTTTACACAGTTGTTAGGGCTTTGATCCAAGCAATTGAGCTATTATCCAAGTTGTATTTCCATTAATGGCACAAAGTTAACATTGCCATTCTTGTAAAGCAAGCTTTTTGCATAAAGTCCATTCTTGAGCCTCTAACTTGTTCGCTCTGATCACACTCCATCCACAAAGTCATAAGTAAGCTTGTTTAAAGAATAACCACTCTATGAACCAAGTACAAGGCATGGAAACTTGTTTTGTCAAAAAATCACATGTTGAACTTAAACATGCAAGTTTGAATTCTGATCAACTAGAACACTCCAAACTTGTTGCTTATAAATAGAGTCACTGTTTGTGAGCTAAGGGACGAGTTTTAGCACCCTGAAACACTCCCAAATTCCCTCTATCCAGAAATTTTACAAAAAACTCCATTGATACACTGTTCTGACCTTAAACTTGTATCTCTCATTTCCCTCGTGCATTTTCCCTCAAATTCATTCCTAAAGCTTCCTTACATCAAATACAACTCATCTCCACCTTATTCCAGAACTGTAACACCATTTACCATAACCTCCATAACCAAAAAACAGAGTCTGCAACTTGACTCCTCCAGGCTATTTCAGCCACTCTTAACTCAAGCAAACCATTTCATTAGCTTCCTAAAGACTTGAGGAAGCTAGCCTGATCATCCCCACTGCCTGAAACAAGCTCAAATCCATTTCACGATTTCGAGTTTTGAGGTATTTTTCTTGAACTTCTATCTTCATATTTAGGCATTGTTAGGCTTGCATTTGTGAAGATAAAATGTAGACATCATTGCCCTGAAACTATACATGTCCATAGATTTCATTTATATTGATTGAGTTTAGAAAATTTTAGGTTTGAATCTCTGAAAAAAGTTAGGTCAGAATTTGGTACTTTTAGAAATTCTCATTCATCTTTGATTTATAGCTTATGATATTTATATGGTTGGATTCGTATTGAAAAATGGAGCAACTTTCATGTTTGCATCTTTCATTTTTGTTGAGAAATGAGCAAGTTACAGGATCCATGGCTGAAGGTTAAAGATGAAGTCATTTTCAGGACTTGACTTGTGTTATGTATTATTTGTTTTGCTTATGTAACGAATATATAGCCACACTAGTGGTAGAAGCGCGCGCCTGTGATTGAGGGACCTGGGTTCGAGCCCCAGTGGTACCCTTTTGGATTTTTTACATTTTTTTTGCATTCTGACTTTTTGGACAAGGCGCCTGGGCCTCCTTTGGGCTTTTTACTTTCTTTTCTTACTGCTAACCCCCCATGTTTCATTTACACACCCCTGACCCAGTTTTATTTTATTTTTCTTATTTTTTATTTATTTGTTTTCTTAAATATTTTTCTAATATTAAAAAATCATAAAAAATATAAAAATAGAAATTTATATTTTGACATAGTTTATTTATTTTTTCTCACAAAAAATATTTTATTTAATCAATACTTTATTTATTTTACTAATTATCTTTGTAAATTTAATTAAAAATAGGTTTTAGTTATTTTCTTTTACACCATTAAAATATACTATTTTAAAACAAAAAAAGGACCAAAAATATTTTATAATACTATAATTTATTTTCAAGACAAAAGTACCAAAAAAATACTTTTCTTATAAACTTAATTTCTTTTATTTTAACTAATAGATTTAAGGTTTTATTTAAAATCTTTTCTTAGTAAATTTAGGTTTTACGTTTTACTATTTTAATTAATTATTTTTCCCTTTAATTAATTAGGTTAAAGTCAAAACCCATTTTCTCTAAAAAATCCAAACAAATATCCATTTTCTTCACATTTTGTATTCTTGTATATTTATTCATTATGTACATTATTTACTTCAATTCTTGTACAAATTCAATATGTGTTGTACCCTAAATTTTGCCCCTAACTTTTTCAGTCGCACTTTCATATCATATTTTGTCATTTAGTCACAATCATTAATAAATATCTTCACTCATCACATTTGCATCCTATCTTTAAGTTTGCTCTTGTGTTGTTGACTAACTTCTAATCAAAATACAAAAAAATATTTGTCTTTGTCTTTGCATATTTGTGTTTTGTAGGTACCGAGTTGAAGCATATGGCAAATAAGGTTTTCCGGTATTATTTCCCTAAAATCTCTATTTGCAAAGAAAAAGAATTAAATTTTTTTTCATTTTTTTCACTGTACAATCGATTTCTCCTAGAGTGCAATCGATTGCACAAAGTGCATTTTTCACAACTTTTGAAAAAATACACTGTGCAAATCGATTTGCACTGTAGTGCAATCGATTGCACAACGAGTGGGTCGATCCTAGCTTTGTTTGTTTCTCTTCTATGAGTGTTTATATATTGTTTTACTTGCTGTTTATTACTTCCCATTATGTTGTATATATGTTTGTCTGGATTTTCCTGGTTTTCAGGGGCTTGGTGATTTCTTATAAGTCTTCTACCCGGACTTTGGGCAAACATAAGATAGGACGGGCGGTATAGTCATGTTAACTTTGAGGGAGTAATCCCAAAATAGGAGACACGAGATCCCCCACTCAGTGGAGGCCCCTTTGAAAAGGAAAGACGCTGGACGGAAAAGAAACACGACATCCAAATTAGCTTATCATTCCCCTCCCTCTTCATCTTATTCCTTTCTTTTTTAATTGTGCTACATGTTAAGGGATGATGATCTCTATATCATTTATCCAAACATGAAGTACATAGATTGCTATTGACCGACCTCAAAATAGGTGCGACTTCTATATAAGTCCACTTACGATTGCTTAACATAGCGCTAAATTTTGTCCCGATTCGAATAAATAATCCTTCGTGGCCCAAACCTATGTTTGCAAGCCCAAGTATGTTAATTTGATCTCTTTGATCCAATAAACTTGAGATTCATTGTGTGGAGGCTTTGGTTCTACCAATCCTCTAATGGATCTACATCACTTTTGGTCAACGCGGATCACTTAAACATCGTTGATCATTACATGTTACTTTTTGAGGATTCCAAAATGGATGATATACTTGAAAAAAAGAAAATGCAACTTGTTGTGTGGAGGCTTTGGTTCTACCAATCCTCTAATGAGTTCCAAATGTCCAGTGTCAACAACAGCAGTTGGAATTTCAGATATCACAGTCCTTTGAGGTGGCTCTCCTCTGGAAATTAGGACTTGCATCATCTCAGTAAGTTTGGCCATGCCTGACTTCAACTCATCAATTTCCATTCTGACTTCCATGTTGTGTTGTTCTTGGTTTCCCATTCTCAATCTGACAGCAGCTCTAGTCCCGTAGTTGTGTTGAGGAATCAGCTTGACGGTAGACGACTAACTGAAAGAAAGAAGCAACTGGGAATAAGTTCCTGAACAACCTGGATGTATGTAGAATGATGTAGAGGATGCAAATGATATGCAATACACTGTACAGTAACAGGATCACACGGTTCAGAGTTACGAGCATGGAGTTAAAGGTACAACCCATAAGGTATGGATTAATGGTTATTACCTACTGAACAAGGTTCTAAGAGGTTCCCAGAGTCTACATCCTTCCTTCGGATATTACCAATGTCCCGATTAACTCGGTAATTAGTAATATTCTCAAGAAAAACTCGTCCGAGCGTAGTATCGCGTGACAACTATTTCCGGATTACTCCGTCATAGCTTCCACACTACACCTAAAAGGCCAATATGGGTTAGGTAATCTACGGTGCTCAGCTTCAGCAGGCTCCCAGGTCGAAAGCAGTACGTCTTCTCGATTACTCGGTAAACGACACTACAGTCAAAGGGGCCTCCACTATTGGTGCTATTTTATCATAATTTGATGGAACTTTCATGCTCAATTGAATCCATGATCATAAGGTGTTTGATGGAAAGTTTGAACAAGAATTTGGCCTTTTAAAATGCTATTTTGCTGTCTGTAACAGCGTGCAATCTATTGCTGTAACAGTGCGTTCGATTGCACTAAGTGAAATTTGCTCAAATTTTTGAAAACTTCACTGTGTAAATCGATTTACACAGCAGTGCAATCGATTTACACAGAGACAAAATTCATTTTTTTGCCTTGTTTTGGGGCAGCTTTGATCCAAAATGCTTTTTGTACTCACTCCTTTTGATTGTTGGTTTAGATTGTAATTTTAAATGTCCAATTTCTCTTTAAACTCAATGGACTTTGTGATGTAGATGAAGTTGGATAAATGTTCATCAATTCATATCTACCAAAGAGTGAATTATTTAATTCATTTTTGGTGCTTTGGATTAATGATATGTTTAGTGCTTTAGTCCATCTAGAGGAGTGGTTGAATTTAAAGATGAAAGAATTTTGAGGTGGTGATCCAAATTAGCTTATCATTCCCCTCCCTCTTCATATTATCCCTTTCTTTTTTAATTGTGCTACATGTTAAGGGATGATGATCTCTATATCATTTATCCAAACATGAAGTACATAGATTGCTATTGACCGACCTCAAAATAGGTGCGACTTCTACATAAGTCCACTTATGATTGCTTAACATAGCGCTAAATTTTGTCCCGATTCGAATAAATAATCATTCGTGGCCCAAACCTAAGTTTGCAAGCCCAAGTATGTTAATTTGATCTCTTTGATCCAATAACCTTGAGATTCATTGTGTGGAGGCTTTGGTTCTACCAATCCTCTAATGGATCTACATCACTTTTGGTCAACGCGGATCACTTAAACATCATTGATCATTACATGTTACTTTTTGAGGATTCCAAAATGGATGATATACTTGACAAAAAGAAAATGCAACTTGTTGTGTGGAGGATTTGGTTCTACCAATCCTCTAATAAGTTCCAAATGCAAGTTTCAAGATGGTCATCAAACTAACCACTAATTTCTAACAATTGACTTTACTTTATGCTTTTATTTTTATGCTTTATGTACCATTTACTTTTTGCATTTAAATTTCATGCTATTTTCATCTTTGCTCACTTGAGCATTTACTTTTATGTCATTTTTATTTTGCTCACTTGAGAATTTCTTTTCCTTTTAAAGACATTTAATAATCAACATGAACCATAAAAATCATTAATAATACTTGGACTATTTGGTTACTATCCTTGGCATTATGGATTGATGGACTTCTTGGACTTAGGAATAGAAACCTTGGCTTATGTGTGGAGACCTTGTGACCTTAATGTATATTTTGTCTGGAGCTCTTGAGGTTTACCTCAAGACATTGGGTTGTTTGTTTGTTTTGTGCGCATGTTATTGTGATTACATACTTTGTTTGTAATCTAGAATTCACCCGTATACAGCCGTTACTCTGCCCAATTTTTTCAAAGACTTGATACACTTGAAGTTTGGTCTTCTCAAGAGGTCTAGTATCTTTGCTTTCTTGGTTTCAATCCAAATAATGGGAATTATATCTTGACCTATAATGTCAAGTGTTGGCTTCTTGTTGGTTAGACGGTTCTCTTCCTTAGCTTTTACCTTATGCTTTAGGATAGTCCCTTCATCTCCTCCCATCTTCTTTAATTTTCAAAACCTTCTCATCTTCTTTCAAAATCTTCTTTGTTTTTAAAATTAAACCGCTTTCATAATAAACCTTGACTTTTTCGAGTGCCTTTTCTTTTAAAACTTCTTTTCTTTAAACAAACTTCAATTCATTTACTCATACTTTGACATCTTTCAAAATTAACAAAAACACTTCAACTCATTCAAACATTTTTGTGCGCTCGATCACCTTTACCCTTCAAACTTTTTTCAAGGTGAGACATGATTCATTGATAGTCGAGCAACATTCTCCTATCCCTATGGTTATAAAGTTGTCGACTTTTCCACTTGAGTACCAGAGGCGTTCTCAAACCCTCACTCTTGCTGATGCAGGGTCCATCTTTCTCACACCTTGTGGGCATTAGTCGAGATTTCTCTCCTAACAATGACGACTTGTCTCCTTGTTTAAAATCAACCAACAGATAAGTCTTTTCTAGCCGAACTACGGTGCTCTGACTTTCCCATTGCACGAGGGAGTACGTAGGCACTAAATCTTACGACCCAAGGCGAGCAACACAAATAATAAAAAACATTTCATTTTCTTTTGTTTACAAATAAACATTCATTCATTCTCTTTAGCAAGTAAACTTTACATAACACTCCTTTTAAAAGAAACCAAACAAAGTGGATCCTGCGGAGTACCGTAGATGCTTAGGGTGCTAATACCTTCCCTTTGTATAGCCAACCCCCGTACCTCGATCTCTGATCTTTTTGGGTTTTGTTCACTTTTTTCCCATTTCCCTTTGGAAACAATAAAGTGCGGTGGCGACTTCATTGTGTTGAGATAAGTCAATTGATGGCGTAATCTCAAATCCTTACCACTACATTTATTTACATATCATCACTGTCGCAATTGAGCACGAAAAAGTGTGCGACAATATGGTTGTAATAGATTAATTAGGTTTATTTTCTTGCAATCCCCATTGTACACCCCTCCCATAAGTATTTTAGTAGCGTAGTAATTTTAAATTCTGCAATTTATCGCTTTATATACAATTGCTAAGTAATTAGGGTTTGTATGGAAAGACTAAAACCAATCAAATAGAAAACCCTATTCAAAGACAAAATCAAGCTTGAAAAACAATACACTTGCACACAAGCACCCCTAGGGTAAATCCACTTGGTTGCCTTTACAAAATGACCATATTACGCATGTGAGGTATCTTAGCAAAAACAAAACAAAATATGAGATCATAGTCCCTCGATGACGCTATCTATGTTGCCTTTCAAATGATCTTAGTCCCTAAAGAGAATGCTAAGATACCTTGCAACATTTCTAATCATGGTTATACAATGACCCACGCCCGTCCCGTTTACATCCAAAGATAGGGTTACTTACCAAATCAATGGTAAGATAACAATGTCAAAGGAAAAAGAAAATGAACATGAAAGACTTTTGAGTAGGTAGAATGCTCCTAATTACTTTCTCAATCTTCAAAACATCCTTGATATTTTCAAAAACAAACACCTACACTTTCAAAACCTCTTACAAACTTGAAAACATTTTCAAAAGATCAAACATCTTTGTATACATTCTTACGAACGAGAATCATTACAAAGATTGCCTAAACAATGGCCTCTTTACAAAATACTTCCAAAAACCACACAAAGCATAATTTCAAACAAAAAGCAAGTGATCTAGCAAGTAACTAAGAGCCCATGGAAAACCATGGATGAAAAGGGTTCTAATACCTTCCCTTTTCATAATCTACCCCCCGAACTCAAGAAATAATCTCAAAGGTATTTCCTATGCTTTTTCACCTTTCCTTTTGGATAAAAGAAAATTCGGTGGCGACTCTTGCTAACCGCAACATTTGCAATCAAACACAAAACGCCCAAGTCAGTTCTCCCACCGTATCACAGAACTGGCGACTCTGCTGGGGACTATTCTAAAAGTGGGGTTACCTTAGGGTTAGATCACATTTACTTCCTTTCATTGCTTGACTTGTATGCTTTACATTATGGTTCTTTGTTTGGGTTTAAATCCTCTACCCGGATTTGGGATACCTTATAGGTAAGTAGCAATACATTGTGGAAACTGTGCGGGGTATACTGATATGGTCTAAGAAATAGCTACGTTAGTGCGACATATTTGTGGGTACCGATATCCCTTGAGTTAATCAAGGAGAATACAGGGCCGTTGAGTGATGTCTTGAAGCACTAATGAAATTTTAGAACCTTTACTTGACCAACTTGTCCATTAGGACGTAGTGAGATGACCGGCTTTGGTGCAGTCCGAAGTTGGTAGATACTCGATACTACACTCATTGAGATTTGGTTTCTTGGGATATTTCGGTCTCCATTAAAGAGGTTTATGCTGAAATGATGACCAAGGAAACAAACCAGTGATATTGAGCTCCTTAGAACCCGATTACTATTGCTAGGAAAGGTTTGTGCCAACTAAACTTCAAGAGGGTACTTACCTATGAGACTCCATGTAAGCCTAAACCTAAGGAATTGTTTGTTTTGTTTGTATATACATACTTGTACATAACATCATGAACATCATAAAATCATACTCATTCACTAACCATTTCAAGGATCTTGGGATTTACTTTTGTTCTGTTTTGCAGGACATGGATTCTATTCGCAGGAAAACCATTCAAGTCAATCTTGTAAGGATCCCTCCTCAACTTAAGGAGCTAGCATCAAGGATTCTTTAAAACTCTCCATTTACCGAGAGACATGGTCGCCTACTCAACTTGGTCACTTCCAATACTGATGAAGACATGATGAATGTGCTCTTTCAGTTCTTTGATCCCTTACACCATTGCTTCATATTTCCCGATTATCAACTTGTGCCAACTTTGGAAGAATTCTCCCAACTCTTGAGGATTCCCATTCTCAATCAACTACCTTTCAACGGTACGGAAAGAGACCCAAAGCCAGAAGATATTGCTGAAGCTCTACACTTGCAATCATCTGATGTCACAACTAATTGGGAAACAAGGAGTGGTGTCAAGGGTTTCCTAGCAAAGTTCTTGTTTGAGAAAGCCCAAAACTGTTGGATCCTTGGATTTGCAAGCCTTTGAGAAAATTGTGGCTCTCATCATCTATCGGATGGTTTTGTTTCCAAATCCTGGCCAACTCATAGATGTGAACACCGTTAAAATCTTCATATCTCGTAACCCGGTGCCTACTTTGCTAGGGGACATTCTACATTCTTTTCACACTCGCACTATGAGGAAAAGAGGTGTCCTTATGTGTTGCACTCCTTTCTTGGCAAGATGGTTTATTTTGCATCTTCCCCAATCTGTATTAAAGAACGAGAAAGGTTCAAGGTGGTCACAAAGGTTGATGACACTCAAACATTCAGACATCCATTGGTGTTCCCGATCTATAGAGAATATTACTATTGTCGACCATTATGGAGAATTCCCTAATGTCCCTTTACTTGGCATTAGGGGAGGTATCACCTACAACCCATGCTTAGCCTTAAGACAGTTTAGTTACGACCAAAGGGATGGCCCACATGAGATGCTCATTCAAGGTTTGGTATTTGACTACGAGAACGACGATTAAGGTCTTCGCCAGAGATTTATCCGAGCTTGGAGGATGTTGAACAAGGTAGATAGAAAGACATTGGGGCATAAGAATTCCATCCCTCTTGAGCCTTACCTCAAATGGGTATGAACTCGTGCTCAGAGTCTATGATGCCTTATCCTTCCATTCTCCCGGTAATCATTGAGCCTGTTATGGGAGGAGATGTTCCATACACTATCCTACATCCTGACATGCCCACCTCTCTTGAAGACTTACAAAGAGATTGGATACAACTCAAGTGGGAGCGGGATACTTTCGAAGCCCAATTCTATGCTAGAGAGAAGAAGGTTTTGGAACTCACTAAGCAACTTCATGAGGAGCGGACTCTGAATGCCTACATCACACCAAAGAGGATGCTTACTACCTTTTTATCTTAGAGTTTTTGTATTTGTTTTGCCCAAAGAGGCATTGATGTACTCAAGCTTTAATTTATTAATATAATGTGTGTTTCCTTTTTGTCTAAAACAAATTTGAATCTTTAAAATCCTTGAAATCATTGCATACGCATTTACCATTCATCATAACATAAGCAGGTTTCTTGCAACAAGTCTCCTCATCTTTCTACTATTTATTTCAGTAAGATGGATCTTGAGCAAACAATGAAGGACCTCCAGGCACAAAATTCCCAGTTTCAACAAATGTTCTTAACTTTAGCCAAAGGACAAGAAGAATTGAAGACCTTGCTGGTTGAAGAGAAAAAGAAGAAAAAGAAAATAACCGGAGTTCTAAATATGGGAAGAAGATTCCAAGGGAAAGCAAGAAGGACTTTAGACTTTGCTACGTCATCTGGTGAGAAAGACAATCAAAATGGGAAAGGCAAGGAATCAGTTGTCCAGCCAGATTCAGAAGAGGAAGAGGAAGAAGAAGATTATTCTGAAGAACAATACCCTCCAACCGACGACAAGTATAACCATCTAGAAGAACGGTTAAGTGCAATGGAAATCCAAAAAGTGCCTGGATTGGACTTTGAGGAGTTGGGGTTAGTATCTGGGATAGTCATTCCTCCAAAGTTCAAAGCACCGGTGTTCGCCAAATACAATGGAGTTCCATGTCCCAAAATGCATCTCCGGTCCCATGTGAGGAAAATCCAGCCTCATACCGCTTACAAGGATTTATGGGTACACTTATTCCAAGACAGTCTGTCTGGAACTCAACTTGATTTGTTTTATCAGTTAGAAAGAGCCAATGTTCATAACTAGGAAGATCTTGCTGCTGCCTTTTACAAATAATACCAATACAATGCTGATCTCTCTCCCACGCATACTCAACTCCAGAGTATGGCCATGGTTTCAAGTGAGGGCTTCAAAGACTACGCGCAAAAATGGGGGGACTTAGCAGGAAGAGTCCAGCCTCCCCTATCTTAAAGAGAGTTAGTGGATATTTTTTTGGGCACCTTGTCCGGACCTTTCTTCAATCTCTTAATTGGGAGCTCTTCGGCGGGTTTTACTGAATTGATATTTACCGGAGAAAGGGTAGAATCTAGGATAAAGAATGGGAAGATTCAAAAAGATGCATCCTCTGCCGCCGTTAGGAAACCATTCATTGGAAAGAAGGAAGTGGTTGTTGTATATCCTCAGAGAAATCAAGATAGGGCTGAACACCGTCCAATGATGGGGGCTGTCATAATCCATAAACCAGCGCCTGCTCAGCAAAGAAACAACCAACCAAGAACGAAAAGACCAGTCAGACAGTTCACCCGAATTAATATGACACTATCTCAAGTATTGCCGCATTTGTTAAGATCCAATCTAGTGACTTTGAAAGAAGCTCCAAAGAATCCTAACACAACCTCTCCTTACTATCATCCTAATACCCGCTGTGCATACCATTATAAGAGTCCCGACCATGACACTAACAACTGTTGGGCTCTAAAGAACAAATTACAAGACCTCCTTGAAGCCAAAGATATTGAGTTCGATGCGCCAAAAATGCCCAATTTTATCACTGCCCCTATGCCAAAGCACGACCGTGATGTCAACGCCGTGGAGGAAGATATGTTTGTTACTTTGGTTGATGAACTTGTGACCCCACTCCTGACTATCAAAAATAACTTGTTGAATGCCGGTTGTGAGGGACCTGTCCGGCGTAGACTGACATGGGTGAAGCAGTGGCTACGTTGGTGTGGCACCTTGGTCTGTACCTATATCCCTTGTGTTGCAACGGGGAGAATATAGGTCTTCTAAGGAGTCATTAAACACCAACCAACCTTAGAACCCTAAATTGACCAACTTGGCCATTAGGACAGTAGCAGTATGCTACACTCATTGAGGCTAAACTCTCGAGATGGTTCTGGCCGCAAGAAAAGATTGCGATGCTGGAGTTATGACCGATTGAGGGTAGCCAATGATTTGAGATCCTCTAGAACCCGGTTACTTTTGATAGGACAGGTTTTAACCAACGAAACTAAAAGAGGGTAATACCTAAACTTCATGCTGGCCTGAAACCTAAGGGTGTCTTGTGTGACTTGTGTGCCTTATCATGTTTGCCTGTGTGGATACTTGTGGTGTGCTTCATCATAGCATCATGCCACCATACCATTGCATGCATCATGTATAAAGGACTAACCCATTTCAAAGACAAAAAAGTTTCATCTTTGCTCTGTTTTTTAGGACATCATGATGCCCGTGCGTAGGAATACTATCCGGCTCAACTTTGTTCAACCACCAGCTTTGCTCAAGGATTTGGTTGGTAGGATTCCAAACACTTCTTCCTTCATCAACATACATGGTTCTCTCCTTGGCTTGATCACTGCAAAATGGGACCAACAACTGATAAGTGTTCTGACCCAGTTTTATGACCCTCTGTATCATTGTTTCACCTTTCAAGACTTCCAGCTGGTTCCTACCCTGGAAGAATTCTCTTACTTGCTTGGGATCCCTGTCTTGGAACAAACTCCATTCACTGGTTTGGAAAAGACTCCTAGGCCTGAAGAGGTTGCTGCAGTCCTCCCCTTGACCAAAGAAGAGGTATTGGCTAACTGGGAAACTAGAAATGGAGTCAAGGGCTTTTTGGTCAAATTTCTGGTTGGCAAGGCTAATGATTTCTGGAATGACTTGGACTTCAAGGCATACGAAGATATTCTGGCTCTTTTGATCTATGGTCTGGTATTGTTTCCCAATCCTGACACCTTTATCAGTATCCATGTCATAAGGATCTTCATGTCTCGGAATCCTGTACCCACTCTTTTGGGTGATATCCTGCAACAACTCTATGCTCGTACTGCTCAAAAACGGGGAACTCCGTGGTGTTGTGCTCCTTTGCTAGTAAGGTGGTTTATTTCGCACCTTCCTAAGTTCGTGCTGAAGAATGAAGAAGGAAAAGGTTGGGCTCGGAGGTTAATGTCTCTCACTGATAATGACATCACTTGGACTCTCAGAGGTTTGGATGAGGTAGATGTTATTGATCGTTGCGGAGAATACCCTAATGTTCCGTTGATTGGTATCCAAGGAGGAATCTCTCATAATCCATGCTTAGCTCTCCGTCAGTTTGGAAGAGCCAGGGGAGTTGGGCCTCATGAAATGTTGGTTTCTCACTTCCATTTTGAGTTTCAGGCAGACAGTGACAAACTACGCCATGGATTCATTAAAGCTTGGGGCAGAATTCACAAAGCTGACCTACATGAGTTGGGACCAAAGACCTCTCTACCATTGGAACCCTATTGCAAATGGGTCCACATCCGTGCTGAGAGTTTAGGTATGCCATACGAAGCTGTCAGACCTGTCATTCTTGAGTCTCCTGACGAAGATGGGGTTCCTCCAACTGTCCTCCCTCCTCAGATACCTACTGATTTTGACACCATGAAGAGATCTTGGGCGCAGCTAAAGGAAGAACGGGATTTCTATCGGGAAAAGTTCAATGAGCAGGAGCGGAAGATTCAAAGGCTGACTAAGAAATTGGAGGAAGAGCGGGTCCTGAACAACTACATCAACACTGAGAAAAGGAGGCCATGGGAGCACTGATGGGCTTTGGATATTTCCTTTTATAACTTTTATTTCCTTTCCAGTATTTTTCATTCCTGTAATGCCTAAGGGCAAGTTGTTGAACAATTAAAATCTAATGAAGTGTGTTTCCCTTTTGTCTACAAAGTTGAATCTTGTTTGTCTTTGAAAACATAAAACATACGCATTTCATTGCACCATATGCATAGCAGGTACCCTATTTCACAGGTTGCTTAATCTCCTTCGCTGTTTATTTGAACAGTCATCATGAATCCAGACTCCTCCAGTGAGCAAGCAATCAAGGCCCTTCAGGCCCAAAGTGCACAGTTTCAAGAGATGGTCCTAAGCCTGGCCCAAGGTCAGCAAGAGTTGAAGACTCTACTCCTGAAGAAGAAGAAGAAAAAGAGGACTGCATTATTCAACACCGGACACAGATTTGGGAACACACTCCATAATGAAGCTGAACCAACTACTTCCTCTGCTGAGAAAAACAGTCCCCAAGAGGGAGGAGCTCCTAGTCCCGCAGTCTCTGACAACGAGACGAACTACAACGACGAACAATACCCACCTGCTGCTGACAGATACAAGCAATTGGAAGACCGCTTGAGCGCCATGGAGATTCAGAATGTACCAGGGCTGGATTTCGGAGATCTGGGGTTATCTTCTGGGGTAGTAATTCCACACAAGTTTAAGGCGCCTGCCTTTGCCAAATACGACGGGGCCTCCTGTCCAAAACTGCATCTAAGGTCGTACGTAAGGAAGATCCAACCTTACACGGCAGATAAGAACCTTTGGATTCACTTCTTCCAAGATAGCCTTTCGGGGTCGCAGCTTGAATGGTTCTACCAACTAGATGGAACTAGCATCCGACACTGGGAAGATTTGGCAACCGCATTCTACAGACAATATCAATACAATTCTGATCTCGCTCCTACGCGTACCCAACTTCAGGGTATGTCTCTAGGAACGGGTGAAGGGTTCAAAGAATATGCACAAAAATGGAGAGATTTGGCTGGCAGGGTGCAGCCTCCATTGACTGATCGTGAGCTGGTTGATATGTTTCTAGGGACTTTGTCTGGTCCATTTTTCAATCATTTGGTTGGTAACTCCTCCGCTGGGTTTACGGATTTGATTCTGACGGGAGAAAGAATTGAAGCTGGCATCAGGTCAGGAAAGATACAAAAAGCTGCCTCCACAAGTACTGAGAAAAGGCCTTTCAAGAAAGAAGCAAGTGCCGTCTATGGTCCTAGAAGACAAGTCAAGTCCGAAAGTCGCCAAGCCGTCAATGCTTTGGTCATTTCAAAACCTGTTGCTGCTCCTCAGCAGTACAATCAACAAAGAGGTGAAAGGCCCAAGAGGCAGTATACTCGGCTGAGTATGACCTTATCTCAAATTTTACCCCAACTATTATCAACCAACTTGGTGACCATCAAAGAAGCTCCTAAGGTCGTCAACACTGCATCTCCTAAGTATAACCCAAATGCCCGTTGTGCTTATCATTCCGATAGCCCCGGGCATACTACTGATGATTGCTGGGCCTTGAGAAACAAAGTGCAAGATCTTATCGACGCGAAGGAAATTCAGTTTGAAGCGCCTGAGAGACCGAATGTTGTAACTGCTCCTATGCCCCAGCATAGAGTAAATGCCATTGAGGAGGAGTTGTATGCTGTTTCGGTAAATGATGTTTCTACCCCTCTTTTGACTGTTAAGAGGAACTTACTGCTAGCCAGTTTATTTCTGGGTTGTAGTAAGGGTTGCCTCCTGTGTGCTGTTATCCCTACCGGTTGTCCACTGCTGAAATCAGGCATCCAAAGCCCGATGGATATCAAGGAAATTCTGTTCAAGAAAACTGCTGTTCCGTTTGTTTCCGTTGAAGAAATATCTGTTGTCACAATTTACAATCCTGCCAAAGCTCCCGTGAAGAAACCAGTCCAAATTATGCCTGTTGCACCCATTACTATTACTGTTCCGGGACCTCTCCCCTACGAGTCTGATAAGGCGGTCCCATGACATTATGGGGCCGATGTGTATGTGCTTGGGGTGAAGCAGGAGTTCAACACCAATACTAGTATCAGTAACATCACTGGTCCCGCCAAGATTACCCGCAGTGGCAGGCTCTTTTCGCCTGACATTGCACCGCCAGTTATCCGAAAACCTCTCACCATCACACCCGCAAGTGTGCGTGTTCCAATTCAAGTTCCTGTGTCTACTACTGCCGCCGAGTCCTCTGATACTCGGGGCAAAGAAGTTGCTACCGATTTGCCTGCCAGGACGGAGGCGCCAAAAAAGACTGCTGTAGAAGCCTCCCAACAAGAAATGGAGGAAATTCTTAAAATCATCAAAAAGAGTGACTTTAACGTTGTTGAACAGTTGGGGCATACCCCCTCCAAAATCTCTATGCTATCATTGCTGCTATGCTCAGAGGCCCATGCAAAAGCCCTGATTTCATTTCTGAAAACGGCCCATGTGCCGCAAGAGACCTCCGCGGATCAATTCACTGACTGTGTAGCCAATTTGACAGCTGACAATGGTTTGGGTTTCTCGGATGCCGACCTTACCGCCAAAGGGAAAAATCACAATGATGCCCTGCACGTCTCTATAGAGTGCAGGGGCACTACTCTCGCACACGTGTTGGTGGACACCGGCTCTTCCCTGAATGTTTTGCCCAAGAAGGCATTGGATCGTCTGGATTGTGAGGGTTTGGAGCTGAAACCTAGTAACATCATTGTTAGAGCCTTCGACGGTTCTAAGAGGATGGTGCACGGTGAGGTAGACATTCCTATTCGTGTGGGCTCCCAAGTTTTCAACTCAACGTTCTATGTAATGGACATTCGTCCATCTTACTCCTGCTTGTTGGGTCGACCCTGGATTCACAAGGCTGGAGCGGTAACCTCCACTCTACACCAAAAGCTCAAATACCCTGTCAAAGGGAAGATTGTTACTGTGCAGGGTGAGGAGGAATACATGGTTAGTCATTTGAATTCATTCCGGTATATCGAGATGGATGGGGAGTTTATCGAAACCCCCTTTCAGCATTTTGAGGAAGTACCTCCAATTTTGGCATCAGCTGAAGCAGTGGTTGAAGAAGACTTTCCGTTGAAGATGGCGTCTTTGAAGGATGCCCGGGCTGTAATCGAGAAAGGCAATTGTGCGAACTGGGGTCAGCTTCCTGACTTCACTCAAAAGAACGACAAGTTTGGGCTGGGCTTTACTGCAGAGGCTCAGAGGGCTGTGCGCAAGGAGAAGATCAGAAAGGCTCCAGTGTTTATCACCAGTCCAAGGGTGAATGCTATTGAGGAAGATGTAGAGGAAGCAGAGTTTGACAGTTGGATCTATCCAACCACCAGCAACAGACCAAGCAACTGGACGGCAAAGGATTTTACACCTATCACATTTGTCACGCAGTAATTATTTATTTTAATTTCCAATTTGTAACAAACAATATGTTAAAACTTTATTGGCTCGGTGTCCTACCCGGGGCATCGTAGCTCCATTTGTGAGGGTTTTTTTGTATGACATTTCCATATATCATCAATCAAAACATTGGACGTTTGTTGCATTTCAAATCTTGTGCTCTTTTTCTTTTTGTGTTATATATTGCAAAACAGCTATATTTACACACACTCACTTATACAGGTTTCAATCCACTCTGGATCTCACTGGTAACAGCTCTGCTACCGCCAGTTATGACTTCGAGAATCCGATCAACTTGGCCGAAGACGAAGGTGAAGATGATTGTGAAGTGCCTGGTGAACTCGTAAGACTTCTACTCCAGGAAGAGAGGGCTATTCAACCACATGAAGAGCCGGTAGAAACGATTAACCTGGGTACTGAGACAGATAGAAAAGAGGTCAAGATTGGTGCCAATCTAGAGCTCAGCGTGAAGCAACGATTGATCCAGATGCTGCATGATTACATGGAGATTTTTGCTTGGTCCTACGAAGACATGCCTGGTTTGGATGCCGACATCGTAGTTCATCACCTGCCAACCAAGGAAGACTGCCCTCCGGTAAAGCAAAAGGTCCGCCGTATGCGCCCAGAGATGTCTGAAAAGATCAAGGCTGAGGTCATGAAGCAGTTCGATGCTGGGTTTCTAGCAGTAACGTCTTACCCTCAGTGGGTTGCTAATGTGGTGCCAGTACCGAAGAAGGACGGTAAAGTCAGAATGTGTGTCGACTACATGGACTTGAATAGGGCAAGCCCCAAGGATGACTTCCCCTTACCTCACATCGACGTTCTTGTTGACAATACTGCTCAACACAAGGTTTTCTCCTTCATGGATGGTTTTTCAGGGTATAATCAGATCAAGATGGCTCCGGAAGATATGGAAAAGACTACCTTTGTGACTCAGTGGGGCACCTTCTGTTACAAGGTCATGCCATTCGGGTTGAAAAATGATGGGGCAACCTACCAACGCGCCATGGTTGCTTTATTTCATGATATGATCCATCATGAGATTGAGGTATATGTTGATGACATGATCGCAAGGTCTCAAACTGAGGAGGAGCACCTTGATCATCTGAGGAAGCTGTTTGACCGATTGAAGTTATACAAGCTGAGGTTGAATCCCAACAAATGTACCTTCGGGGTGAGGTCCGGAAAATTGCTAGGTTTCATTGTAAGTGATAAAGGTATTCAGGTGGACCCTGCCAAGGTAAAAGCCATACAAGAGATGCCAACTCCAAAGACAGAGAAAGAAGTCCGAGGCTTTCTGGGGCGAATGAATTACATAGCCCGATTCATCTCACACCTAACTGCTACCTGTGAGCCAATCTTCAAATTACTGAAGAAAGATCAGGTAGTACGTTGGAACGATGAATGTCAGGCTGCTTTTGAAAAGATAAAGGAATATCTCCAAGAGCCACCCATTCTTATGCCCCCAGTGGAAGGGAGACCTCTGATACTCTACTTGACAGTACTTGACAATTCAATGGGGTGTGTGCTGGGGCAGCATGACGAGTCTGGCCGAAAAGAGCACGCTATTTATTACTTGAGCAAAAAGTTTACCGACTGTGAGTCTCGTTACTCACTGCTTGAGAAAACTTGTTGCGCTCTAGTATGGGCTGCTCGCCGGCTGAGACAGTATATGCTGACTCACACCACTTTGTTGATTTAAAAGATGGATCCTATCAAGTACATATTTGAAAAGCCTGCTCTGTCTGGAAGAATAGCAAGATGGCAAATGATCTTAACAGAATATGATATCCAGTATACAACTCAGAAAGCAATTAAAGGAAGTGTACTGGCAGATCATTTGGCACACCAACCTGTGGACGATTACCAATCATTGAACTTTGATTTTCTGGACGAAGACATCATGGTGGTAACTGACTGTGAAGTACCTGGACCGGATGAAGGACCTGAGGAAGGATCCCAATGGTCTATGCATTTTGGCGGAGCCTCCAATGCTTTGGGCAACGACGTTGGCGCTGTAATCATATCTCCCAAAGGAACTCATACTCCACTTACCGCCCGATTATGTTTTAACTGCACCAACAACATGGCAGAATATGAGGCATGTATCATGGGTCTACAAGCTTCAATCGACTTGAGGATCAAATTTCTGAGTGTCTTCGGAGATTCCGCTCTCGTGATCAATCAGATCAAAGGCGAGTGGGATACGAAACACCCAAATCTTATTCCTTACAAGGAGTATGTGTCAGCCTTGCTTCCCCACTTTGAAGAGATAACTTTTGAGCACTTCCCTAGAGAGGAGAATCAGCTAGCGGACGCACTAGCTACAATGTCTTCAATGTTCAAAGTTAAATGGGACAATGAGGCTCCCCGGATCATCATCTGGAAGTTGGACGAACCGGCATACTGCTGCGATCTCGAGGCCGAGAAGGGGACTGAAAAACCCTGGTATCATGAGGTGAAGAGGTATTTGGAAGCTCAGGAATACCCTGAAGGTGCATCTGTCAATGACAAGAAGTTCATGAGAAGGTTTGCGGCGAAATTCTTCCTCAGCAACGACATCCTCTACAAACGGAATCATGATTCAATTCTACTACGTTGTGTGGATAAGGCCGAAGCAGAGAAAATCATGATAGAACTGCATGAAGGTACATTTGGGACACATTCCAGTGGACACACCATGGCAAAGAAAATCCTTCGGGCAGGATACTTCTGGTCCACAATGGAAGCCGATTGTTATCAACACTCTCGAACTTGTCACAAATGCCAGATCTATACTGACAAGGTGCATATTCCTCCCGTTCCTCTGAACGTCTTGACGGCACCTTGGCCTTTTGCAATGTGGGGCATTGATATGATTGGTGAGATCCGACCGACGGCATCCAACCGGCATCGTTTCATCTTGGTGGCAATCGATTACTTCACGAAGTGGGTTGAGGCAGCTTCCTACGCCACAGTAACCAAGAGCGTCGTGGCACGTTTCATCCGGCATAATCTGATCTGTCGATATGGCGTCCCGGAAAGAATCATTACGGATAATGGTACCAATCTCAATAACAAAATGATCACTGAACTCTGCGAACAATTCAAGATACAGCACCACAATTCTTCTCCCTACCGGCCTAAGATGAATGGGGCTGTAGAAGCAGCGAATAAGAATATCAAGAAAATTGTGCAGAAGATGACAGTGACCTATAAAGATTGGCACGAGATGTTACCGTTCGCTCTTCATGGGTACCGTACCTCAGCAAGGACATCAACCGGGGCAACTCCTTTCTCCTTGGTCTATGGCATGGAGGCAGTCTTGCCAATTGAAGTCCAGATACCCTCTCTCCGGATAATGAAGGATGCAGACTTGAGTGAAGATGACTGGATCCAGACTCGACTTGATCAATTAAATCTGATTGACGAAAAGAGACTCACCGCTATCTGTCATGGTCAGACGTATCAAAAACGGATGATCAGGGCATTTAACAAGAAAGTCAGACCACAAGAGTATCAAGTTGGGGACCTGGTAATCAAACGCATCATCCTTCCTCAAAGTGATCCCTGGGGCAAGTGGACCCCTACATACGAAGGGCCATTTATGGTTAAACATGTGTTCTCAGGAGGAGCCATGATCCTAACCACCATGGATGGTGACGACCTTCCTCACCCCGCCAATGCAGACATAGTGAGAAGATATTACGCATGAATAAAAGACCCGCTAGGTTGACATACCTAGGCAAAAATAAGGGCTTCCCGGCAAACCAAAAGGGTTCGGGCAAAAATAAGGGATGAAAATGAAAAAATCTGTACACCCGGCAAGTCGAAAACCTGAAAAGGCGGCTTGGGCAAAAATGGGCCTCCCGGTGGACTGAAAACCCGGAAGGGCGGTCCAGGCAAAAGTTAGGGATAAATCGTAACACTATGTCTCATTGGATCACTTCGCATCCGGAATTCGGCATCAACTATCTGGCTCAGATTTCGGCATCGACCAATCAGCTTCATCTTCAACTAGGCAGCAAAGCGATGAGACGCTCGGAGACATAAAGGCGATATCAGAGTTGGAACCCAGTGGGATTGTTCACATAGCTGTTTTGTTTCTTTTCAAAATTGTAAATTCTATGTTATTCGGCGGCGTCCTCTTACTAGGATGTCAGCCTCTTGTACAAAAAACGCCTATTCACAGGCAAAATCCAAATCAATACAAATTCACTTGTCCATACAAATTGCCATTGTTTTTTTTCCTTTTTCTGTTTTGTCTTGCGAAGAACGTCCAATATTCGTTTTTGATATATGCATTTGACATAAAATTGCTGATTCATAAATATTTGCATATGAAACAAAAGAATTACAGGTGACATCAGAAACAGGGGCAATGTGAAGTTGTCTAATCCAGTCTAGTTGCTTTGTCCGCCAAGGTACCAAGGTAGATTCGACTGAAGAATGTGATCAAATCATCTCAACGCCCCGCAAAGTAAGACAAGATTCATCAATACTTTCCCTAAGCGGAGTTGGTTCCCCGTCAATCCTGAAAAGGCACAACATTCCCCGGCAGGTCTTAAAGCTTATCCCCAGTAGATTCTGGAAGCCTGTTCCCTGCAGAGCATGTACGTCTCTCCCGAGCTTTATTCAAGAGTTATTCCTCACAAGGGCTTATAACTGGGTTATCCTCAGCTATTTACCACGGAAGATCGCCCTCGGCAAAGTTCTTTCAATCCCCAGCGGAGTTTATCTTTGGTATCCCCAACGGAGTTTATCTTTGTTATCCCCCAGCGGAGTTTATCATCATTATCACCAGCGGAATCCGTCATAGAAGTCCTCAGCAGGCCTCTCATCAAGCTTCAGCAGAGTATCTCTTCCACAGAGCAACTCACCGGCCGGTCATCAAGGATTTATTTTCCTAAAAAACGAAATTACATTCATAAACATTTCACATTTTCATACATTTTGCTTACATGCATGATAAAGTGCATACGACACTATCTCATGTTGAACATCATGCATATCATACATCATGACACTGCATACAACTTATGTTTTTGCCTTTTCAGGGAAAATACAATCCCAAAGATAACTACCTTCAACTGTCACAATTCCAGATTCGATACCTGTATCTAGCCAGGGCATATCTGAGAGTGATCAGTTTCCAGACTCGATTCCTGTATCTAGCCAGGGCACGTCTGAAGAGTTCAAAGATTCGATTCCTGTATCCAGCCAGGGCACATCTATCAACTACAACATTTCCAGATTCGATTTCTGTATCCAGCCAGAGCATATCTGTTGACTACATTTCCAGACTCGATTCCTGTATCTAGCCAGGGCACGTCTGAAGAGTTCGAAGATTCGATTCCTGTATCCAGCCAGGGCATATCTATTGACGACTATTTCCGGATTCGACTCCTGTATCCAGCCAGGGCACATCTGTAAACAACTGATTGTAGATTCGACACCTGTATCTAGCCAGGGCATATCTGCATGAGGAGATTGAAGATCAAACACCTGTAACAAGCCAGGAAAACATCTGTCTTTCTCAAACACACAAGTTCTCGCTAAGGAATCTCTTATGCGATCAACACTTCCAAATGGCATCTATAAGCCCATTCCCGACAAGGTTCTGTCACATCTCCAGATGGCATCTATAAGCCCATCTCCCTGTCCACCACCTCTCCAAATGGCATCTATAAGCCCATTCCCGACATCACATGGCCGATACTCCAACATGCGAGTGCAAATTTCCGGGCACTCTAGTGTCCAATCTCCTTTTACCCTCGAGTCACGAAAGGCAAACTTGCCAATCTAACTCTTCAGGTTCAAGAAGATTGAACAGGGGCAACTATTGTACCCCAAAATTTGCCCTCCCATTTCCTCTGCTCAAGACTTCTCCTTGCACTGTTGACCCAAATTAGGGTTTGTGATTGCACAAGGATATTTTGACCTAAAATGCCTAAGATTACTTTCATGCTTCATGTTGGACTCCCAAGTTTATCCATATCAAGTTTCAAGTCTTGATTCCAAGTTTTGCCCAGTCAATTGGACAGTTGACCTAAAAATCAACTGTATTGGGGAAAAAGTCAACTGTGGCCAATTGACAGTCAAATCTCATGAAAATTGACCCATATCAACATTATGAACTCACATTTACCATTTGATCAAGTTTGGATCACAATTCCTCAAGAAATTTGATCAGATCATCAAAAGGGCAAAATGGTCATTTTTAGGGTTTTGACTGCACAAAGGCAATTTTTGACTGTTTGACTTAGCCAATGGCAAACCAAACTCACATATGGACTCAAGGACCCCATGGAATTATCTTGACATGCTCAACAAGTTCAAAAGATCCCAAGTACACAAGATTGACAGTTGAATTTCCCAGTCAATTGATCAATTTTTGACTGTATACTGAAAAGTCAAACTTTGACTTTTGGTCAAAATCAAGGGGCAAGGTTCATTTTTCATCAAAACATGCCAAATCATGAAACTTGTTCACCAAGAAACCAAGAAATGCAAATTAGGGTTTGAAATGGGAATTTTTCATAACTTAGAATTTTTCTAAGTTATGGAAAATCCTAATTTTTTCCCAACTTTGCCCCACTTTCTCACCAAGATTCATTTGGATTCAAACAAAAGTCAAAACATGAAAGTTGTAGCTTGTTGCATAATCTACAACTTTGATTCACAAAGTTTTCCCAAATGAAGCTTGTATCTCAAGTTACAATTTTTTGAATAAGGGCACTAAACCATTCTTAACTTTGTGAAATTTTAACCTATTTTGACAAGGTTTTCTACCTAACTTCAAGGCCATTTTCCATACACTTCCACTTGGAATTTCAATTTGCATTAAAAATATGGATTTTAGTACACATTCCAAGCTTTCCAAAATGTCCAAGAAATCATCAAACAACCTCATAACTTGAGAGAATCGAATTTCACAATATGGCCAAAACTCACTTTTGAATTGATCATGAACATGTTCATAACTTAGGCCATTTTCAAGTTAGCATAGTTTGTGCTACATTACAGGTCCTAAAACCCTTTGACACTCAATAATTTAATGCCAAACCTTTGTGCCAAGACCATGTTTTGTGTATTCAAGCATTGTCTAGAAGATTAATCCATTTATAGATAAAGCATTATTTCCATTTTGAAAAAGTAGAACTTTATGTCCATTTTGCAAATCCAAGTGGTACAGCCAAAATCTTCTAGGCACAAGTTATGAGACACATTGCACTGATCAAGGCAAAGGGTTGCAGCATGTTATGGGGGCCTGCATCAGTCTAGAACATCAACTTGCCTTTTATTGCTTAAGAAAGAAGAAACATAACATAACTTGTACCAACTCTCATATCAGCTTACAAACACTTAAGCAAACTTGTGAAACACATTCAAGAGATACCAACTGAGCTGATACACGACCCTAACATCCCCCATACACTCTCATTCTCAGAATCACCTTCAAACTGCAAGAACAGGACAGGGCCTGCAGTTTGAGTGTCATCTTTCATTCCTCTCAAGCTTTCTTGCCCAAACCAGTTCACACACCTTCCATACCATCTATGCAAGCTAACCAAAACCTAAAACACGACCTGTAATCCCTCTAACTGGTTCTACCATTTTCACTTTTCTGATTTGCAGGTGAAGTGCTCTAGCTCGATTCAAAAGCTTTTAAGACAAAGTAAAGCTTGGAATAGCATCCCTGGACCTCAAGGAAACTATCCCAATCATCACCTTGCACTGAAAGCTTCTCCATTGCCAGATAGAACTTCAACTGAACAGGTAAGTTTTTGAATTCATATCTCTCTCATTAGGCATTGTTAGCTTTAGGTTTGTGAAGAGAATATGTCACAATCATTGCCCTGAACATGCCCATATAATTAGATTTTATTTATATTATGTGTGTTGCAAGAATTTTGAGTCTGAACATGGAGGAAAATCTAGGTCAGGATTTGGGGGAGAAGAAATTCTCCCTCATCTTAGAGAGTTAAGACAAGTTCTGCATATGGTTGGATTCGTCTCTTGATGCTGAACATTTTTTATGTTATGAGTTTTCACTAAAAAGCCAGGAATCAAGGTGTTTGAATCAGGGAACCAGGCACGCGTTTTTTTGACATTGTTTGGCCAGAGGTTGAAGAAAGGTCCTTTGGGCTGGGCCTGTTTCACATTTCCTTTTCACACACTCTTTTTACTTCTGAACCCCCTAAGCCCATTTGCTCCATTTTAATGATTTCTTGACTTTTCTTTTTTTGGCTTGACTCATTTATTTTTCCTAATCATATAAAAAATATAAAAATAATTTTTTGTACCATTTTCCTATTTATTAGATATTTATTTGGTTAGGCTAGTTATTTGAACATAAATAAGTAAATAAATATACTTTTATTTAAAAAATGTCAAAATGGTGTAAAATACATTTTTATTTTTATATTCTGAAAATATTTTATGTGAAATATACCTTTTTTACAAAAATTAAATATTATTATTTTTGTGCATATTTAAAATAATTTGTAAATAATACAAATAAATACATATATATTAATATACTTAGAATAAAATACCAAAAATATACATATTTTTATTTTTATTAATATTTAATACTAAAAATACATTTTTTTACAAATATACTTCATTTTTATTTTATTCTTGTACACAAATAATAAATATTGTATATATTGAATAAATAATACATTTTTATTTAATAGAATTAGGGTTTTGCCCTAAACATGAAAAACTCCAAAAAATAATACTTTCCTTTTCTTTATTTTGACATGTAAAAATACCTTTTTCCATACATACAAAAAACCATTTTTTTTGGCATCTTGCACATTTGTTCTATTTTATTTAATTTATGCAAATTAATCACCTTGTAAATAATTCCATATTGATGTAATAGTTTTAGGTTTAGATTCCTTGTCAAAATCCCCATTCGAACATTTGTACCCCCCTTCCCATATATGGTTTTGTAATAGCTTAGTAAATTTATTTTCGCACTTTATTGCTTTCTAATTATACCATGTTAGAATTAGGGTTTGTATGCGAAAAATAACGAAAAATAGTTTTGACTTAATTTCAAGATGAACAAGCATGAAAATGGACACACAAATCACACTTGCACCCCCTAGGGCATTCCACTTGTTGCCTTTCAAAATTGAGCCATATTGCATGTTAGGTCTCTTTGGGCAAAACAAACAAATCAAATGATCATAGTCCCTCGATAACACTTTCAAAATGTTGCCTAAACAAATGATCAAGTCCCTTAAAGAAAATGCCCAAAGATACTTGGCACCATTGCAATTATGGTCTAAACGATGACCCGCGCCCGTCCCTTTCACATCCTAACATGAGATTGTCCATCAAATACAATGGTGGAACAAACTTGTTAAAAGGGTTAAAACATAGCAATAAACTTTGAGAAATTTAGGAGTAGATAACCTCTTAATTACTTGAATCAAACTTGCAAAAACAAAACACTTGCCTATTTTCTAAAACACACCTCACAACACTTTCAATACAAACTTTTCCACAAAACAAAATGAAAACCTTTTCAAAAGACTTACATCTTTGTATACATCCCCACATGGATCATTACAAAGGTTGCCACCACATTGGCTTCTTTTCAAAACATTTTCAAACCCACACACACACAAGCACCATTTCAAACAATTGAAAAATAAGGCAAGTTGATCTAAGCAAGTAACTAAGAGCCCATGGATAACCATGGATAGAAAGGGTGCTAATACCTTCCCTTTCTATAATCTACTCCCCGAACCCAAGAAAACATCTCAAAGGTTTTTGCTGTGCTTTTTAAACCTTTCCTTAGGATAAAATAAAAAGTCGGTGGCGACTCTTGCTCAACCGAAACATTTGCGAAAACAAACGCAAAAACTCAAGTCAGTTCTCCCACCGTATCACACCGGTGTATTCCCAGGCTGTGATGAAAGCTGTCATTTCTGTTTGTCCTCACCAACCAGTTGTCCTTTATTAAAAGCAGGCATTCAATGCCTAATAGATGACAAGGAGATTTTGTTCGACAAAAACCTCTATTCCAACTATTTATTATAATGATGTTTCCATAGTTACCATTTCCTACAATTCTTCCAGGGTCTCCACCAAAAGACCCGTTAGAATTACATCAGTTCCTAAAGTTGCTCCATTGATGATTACAATGCCTGAACCAAACCCGTATTCGTCAGACAAAACCGTCCCGTGGAATTATGGAGGGGATGTCTACTACCATAGTGTTGTACCCCAAATTTTTCCGTCTCATTTATCAAAAATTTGCTCACAAGATCTCCTTTGGCTCAAGACTGCACTAGGGTTGATCAGCTCAAGACACCTCCTTAAGCACTGATGACCAAAATTAGGGTTTGAGATTGCACAAGGATATTTGAACTTCCAATGCCCCATATTACTTTCATGGATCATTATGGATCCTCAAGATTTCTCATGTCAAGTTTCAAGCCTTGGATCATACTTTTGCTTAGTCAATTGAGCAATTGACCTAAAAATCAAATGTATTAAAAAAAGTCAACTATGGCCAATTTACAGTCAAACTTCATAATTTTTTATCCACATTAACATTTTAAACTCATATGTATCATTTGATCAAGTTTGGACCGCATTTCCTCAAGAAATTTGATCAAATCTCCAAAAGGGCAAAATGGTCAAAATTAGGGTTTTGACTAGGAAAGGGTAATTTCTGATTTTTGACCTAGAAAATGATCAATTGGTTTAAGGAATGATCTCAAGAGTCCAATTGCATAATTTTTACCTAATGACATGGTTCAAAACATTGCTCAAGACCAATGGATTGACAGATGAATTTTTAGTCAACTGATCAAAAGTCAACTGTACACTGAAAAGTCAAACTTTGACTTTTTGGTCAAAATTCAATGTAAAAGATCACAATTCATCAAAGCATGTCAAAATATGAAACTTATTCATCAAGAAATCAAAAATTCAAGATTTCATTTTGAAAAGTCAAAGTTTTCTAACTTAGAAATTTTTCTAAGTGTTTAAACTTCATGTTTTTTCATAACTTTAAGCCAATTTTTCACCATGATGCAAGATGATTCAAGAGAAACTTTCAACATGAAAGTTGTATATATCCATGATATCTACAACATTTCTTCACACAACTTCTCCTAAAAGTGCTTGGATCTTAAGTTATTAATTCATAAAGTCATGGTCATGAAACAAAAACACAGTGAAATTTTGCCCTAATTTGGTCAAGATTTTGACCTAACTTCATGGCACTCTTTCATATAGTTCTAAGGGGAATTTTCAAAAGTGATTCAAAGATGATTGTATAGCACATTACAAGATTTCCAAAATGTCTAAGAACTCCTTGAGATAATTCTTGAGCAGGGAGAATCGAAGAGATGAAGTTAGGGTTTTATCACTTGAATTATAAGTCATTTTTTGATGAACACATGAACCAAATCCATGCTAGGCTGCATAATATTTGCTTTGCAGGCCTCAAACTTGTTTGCCACTCCATAATTAAATGTTTACACAGCTGTTAGGGCTTTGATCCAAGCAATTGAGCTATTATCTAAGTTGCATTTCCATTAATGGCACAAAGTTAACATTGCCATTCTTGTAAAGTAAGCTTTTTGCATAAAGTCCATTCTTGAGCCTATAACTTGTTCCCTCTGATCACACTCCATCCACAAAGTTAGAAGCAAGCTTGTTTAAAGCATAAACACTCTATGAACCAAGTACAAGGCATGTAAACTTGTTTTGTCAAAAATCACATGTTGAACTTAAACATGCAAATTTGAATTCTGATCAACTAGAGCACTCCAAACTTGTTGCTTATAAATAGAGTCACTATTTGTGAGCTAAGGGACGAGTTTGAGCACCCTGAAACACTCCTAAATTCCCTCTAGCCATAAATTGCACAAAAAACTCCATTGATACACAATTCTGACCTTAAACTTATATCTCTCATTTCCCTCGTGCGTTTTCCCTCAAATTCATTCCTAAAGCTTCGTTACATTAAATAAAACTCATCCCCATCCTTATTCCCGAACTGTAACACCATTTACCATAACCTCCATAACCAAAAAACAGAGTCTGCAACTTGACTTCTCCAGGCCATTTCAACCACTCTCAACTCAAGCAAACCATTGCATTAGCTTCCTAGGGACTTGAGGAAGCTAGCCTGATCATCACCACTGCCTGAAATAAGCTCAAATCCATTTCACGATTTCCAGTTTTTAGGTATTTTTCTTGAACTTCTATCTTCATATTTAGGCATTGTTAGGCTTGCATTTGTGAAGATAAAATGTAGACATCATTGCCCTGAAACTATACATGTCCATAGATTTCATTTATTTTGATTGAGCTAGGAGAATTTTGAGTTTGAACTTTCTGAAATATTTAGGTCAGAATTTGTTACTTTTAGAAATTTTCATTCATCTTTGATTTATAGCTTATGATATTTATATGGTTGGATTGGTATGGAAAAATGGAGCAACTTTCATGTTTGCATCTTTAATTTTTGTTGAGAAATGAGCAAGTTACAGGATCCATGGCTGGAGGTTGAAGATGAAGTCATTTTCAGGACTTGACTTGTGTTATGTATTATTTGTTTTGCTAATATTAACGGATGTACAGCCACCCCAGTGGTAGAAGCTCGCGCTTGTAACTTGAGAGACCTGGGTTCGAGCTCCAGTGGTACCCTTTTGGTTTTTTTTAACATTTTCTTTGCATTCTGACTTTTTGGACAAGGCGCCTGGGCCACCTTTGGGCTTTTTACTTTCTTTTCTTACTGCTAAACCCCCTGTTTCATTTACACACCCCTGGTCCAGTTTTATTTTCTTTTTCTTATTTTTTATTTATTTCTTTTCTTAAATATTTTTCTAATGTTAAAAAATCATAAAAAATAGAAAAATAGTAAATTTATATTTTGACATAATTTATTTATTTTTTCTCACAAAAATCATTTTATTTAATCAATACTTTATTTATTTTACTAATTATATTTGTAAATTTAATTAAAAATAGGTTTTAGTTATTTTCTTTTACACCATTAAAATATACTATTTTAAAACAAAAAAAGGACCAAAAATATTTTATAATACTATAATTTATTTTCAAGACAAAAATACCAAAAAAATACTTTTCTTAAACTTAATTTCTTTTTAATCAATTAATAGATTTAGGGTTTTATTTAAAATATTTTCTTAGTAAATTTAGGTTTTACTTTTAATTAATTATTTTCATTTAATTAATTAGGTTAAAACACATTCCCTTTTCCTAAAAAATCCAAACAAAAATATCCATTTTCTTCACATTTGCATTCTTGTATATTTATTCATTGTGTACATTATTTATTTCAATTCTTGTATAAATTCAATATGGTTGTAATAGATTAGTTAAGTTTATTTTCTTGCAATCCCCATTTATAATTTGTACACCCCCTCCCACAAGTATTGTAATAGCGTAGTAAACTTTAAATTCCGCAATTTATCGCTTTATATTCAATTGATAGTAATTAGGGTTTGTATGGAAAGACTAAAACCAATCAAATAGAAAACCCTAATCAAAGACAAAATAAGCATGAAAAACAATACACTCGCACAAAAGCACCCCCTAGGGTAAATCCACTTGGTTGCCTTTACAAAATGACCATATTACGCATGTGAGGTATCTTAACAAAAACAAAACAAAACATGATATCATAGTCCCTCGATGGCGCTATCTATGTTGCCTTTCAAATGATCTTAGTCCCTAAAGAGAATGCTAAGATACCTTGCAACATTGCTAATCATGGTTATACAATGACCCACGCCCGTCCCGTTTACATCCAAAGATAGGGTTACTTACCAAATCAATGGTAAGATAACAATGTCAAAGGAAAAAGAAAATGAATATGAAAGACTTTTCAGTATGTAGAATACTCCTAATTACTTGCTCAATTTTCAAAAACATCCTTGCTATTTTCAAAACAAACACCTACACTTTCAAAACCTCTTACAACATTGAAAACATTTTCAAAAGATCAAACATCTTTGTATACATTCTTACGAATGAGAATCATTACAAAGATTGCCTAAACGATGGCCTCTTTACAAAATACTTTCAAAAACCACACGAAGCACAATTTCAAACAAAAAAGCAAGTGATCTAGCAAGTAACTAAGAGCTCGTGGAAAACCATGGATGAAAATGGTGCTAATACCTTCCCTTTTCATAATCTTCCCCCCGAACTCAAGAAATAATCTCAAAGGTCTTTCCTATGCTTTTTCACCTTTCCTTTTGGATAAAAAAAAGTCGATGGCGACTCTTGCTAACCGTAACATTTGCGATCAAACACAAACATCCCAAGTCAGTTCTCCCACCGTATCACAGAACTGGCGACTCTGTTGGGGAAAATTCTAAAAGTAGGGTTACCTTAGGGTTAGATCACATTTAATTGCTTTCATTGTTTGACTTGTATGCTTTACATTATGGTTCTTTGTTTGGGTTTGAATCCTCTACCCGGATTTGGGATACCTTATAGGTAAGTAGCAATACGTTCCGGAAACTGTGCGGGTTATACCGACATGGTCTAAGAAATAGCTACGTTAGTGTGACATATTTGTGGATATCGGTAGCCCTTGAGTTAATCAAGGAGAATACGGGGCCGCTGAGTGATGTCATGAAGCACTAATGAACTTTTAGAACCTTTACTTGACCAACTTGGCCTTTAGGACGTAGTGAGATGACCGGCTTTGGTACAGTCCGAAGTTGGTAGATACTCGATACTATACTCATTGAGGTTTGGTTTTTTGGGATATTTCGGTCGCCATTAAAGAGGCTTGTGCTGAAATAATGACCAAGGAAACAAACTAGTGATATTGAGCTCCTTAGAACCCGGTTACTATTTCTAGGACAAGTTTGAGCCAAATAAACTTCAAGAGGGTACTTACCTATGAAACCCCATGCAAGCCTAAACCTAAGGAGTTGTTTGCTTTGTTTGTGTATACATACTTATACATAACACCATGAACATCATAACATCATATTCATTCACTAACCATTTCAAGGATCTTGGGATTTATCTTTGTTCTATTTTGTAGGACATCGATTCTATTCGCAGGAAAACTATTCAAGTCAATCTTGTAAGGATCCCTCCACAACTTAAGGAGCTAGCTTCAAGGATTCTAGAAAATTCTCCATTCACCGAGAGACATGGACGCCTACTCAACTTGGTCACTTCCAACACTGATGAAGACACGATGAAGGTGCTCTTTCAGTACTTTGATCCTTTACACCATTCCTTCACATTTCCCGATTATTAACTTGTGCTAACTTTGGAAGAATTCTCCCAACTCTTGAGGACTCCCATTCTCAATCAGCTACCTTTCAACGGTACGGAAAGTGTGAGGGAAAAAGTGAAAGAACCAAGTTTTAATGATTGTCAAAAACTCATATGTGCAAATATGCCTTGCTTCAAAACAGGTGCAAGTGAGAAACATCAAAAATAAGCATCTATCTCAAAATAGACCGCATGAGCTGGCTCATGGATTCTCAGGTCGACTCATGAGAAGAAGTTCTTGGCTTGGAAACATCCGGGAAGGTGCACGCCTCCTCTATGCATCGACACATGGTTCTGGGAGAACATGAGTCGGTGCATTAGGGAATGAGTCGATGCACAACAGAAGAAAATTCAACCTCTCTCGCTCGGGAAGGCGCACACCTTCTCTATGCGTCGATGCACTGTTCTGGGAAAACATAAGTTGGCGCATAACTAAAGGAACTTCAATCTCTCTCTCAGTCGGGAAGGCGCACGCCTTCTGTATGCCCTGCATGAGTCGATGCATCGCTAAATTGTCTTAATTTTCTGCTATGCTGTTACATCAAGGGAATAACTGATAAATATTTTTTTTGGCCTCTATTTGGAAAGCAACAAAAAAAGTGAAAGATATACACAAGAGTTATCTTCATCTTCAACCTCTCATCAATCATTAACAACTACACACAACCATTCTTGTTGATCAAGTTCTTGGGATTGTGTTGATAACGTCCGAATTGAAAGTGCAATTTCAGATTTGGGTTGAGATCTTTGTGGGTTTTTTCTTGAATAAAACCATTGGGGTTTTGTCCTCCAAATTGGGGGTTTTTATCACAAATTTTTACTTCATTGAATTCAGCCGAGCTAAGGGATTGGAAGACCGTGGAGTGTTCAATCGGGTAGCGGTAACCGGAGGATTGTGAAGAAGGATTTGGGGCCAAAGATTCTTGAGTACAAAATCATTCAAGGTAGAAGAAGCTTTTGTTCAAGATTCATTTGGAATCAAGGGAAGAGGAGTGCATCATATAAGATTCATCAAGTGATTTTGAATTGTGGTGATTGTATCTTCTCTTGTAAACTTTGCAAAATTAATTTCATATCCTAATTTTAGATTCTAGAATTGGGGGCAGAGTAGCCCACGCGAGGATGACAGGGTGAACTGCCTTAACAAATACCGTGTCCAATTTAGTTTTCCGCATTTGATTTCTATTTGCTTAAATTTGTGAGTTATCAATTTTCTTATGCATACAAAATAATTGTAGTGATAAACTAAAATTTAAAACTCATATAGCATTCATTCGAATTGCTACGATCATTATAATTTGAGTATAACCAAACCTTGTGTAGTTCGTACACTAAGTGTTTGGTGAATTTACAACTCACAAATTTTCTTTATCTTCTGCACAACTAATTGGTAATAACTTACACCTTGTTAAACTTTCTAAAGCGATTCATCATATTCATTTTTAATTGTGATTCTATTCTCATCATTTTCATCAAAATTAGTTCGCATATCCGATCTTTCCAATACGTAAAGTTTAGACGATCAGATTCAGGGTTGTCGCTCTCTGATAAAAATAATTTTACAAAACGCACAAATTTTTAAAGGGATCTATTCAACCCCCTTCTAGATCCATCACATCATCTAACAAGTGGTATCATAGCACTGGTTTATCCAATGCTTCACATACAACTTCTAGAAATGGGCTGTGATATAAAAGGGGCGTACAATAGAGCACCCATTTTCCCAGGTGAAAATTATAGCTATTGGAAAGATTGTATGCGTGTCCATATTACCTCCGTTGATAGGAAAATATGGAAGGTTATCGAAGATGGTCCAGTTTCAATAACTATGCAAAATGCTGTCGGGATAACCGTTCCTAAATCGGAAGCACAATGGGATGAAAAAGATGAGAAAAATTACGCCTATGACTGGAAAGCACGAAACATGCTCATAGCAGCTCTAGGAGTTGATGAGTATTTTCATGTCTCACATTGCGCCACGGCTAAGGAAATGTGGGACGCTTTACAAGTCACCCATGAGGGCACAAATGATGTAAAATTGGATATAATCAATACTTTGACGCAAGAGTTTGATCTCTTTCGCATGGAGCAAGGTGAAACCATCGCCGACATGAAAAAGAGATTCTCTCATATAATGAATCGCTTGCATACACTAGGTCATGTAATTGCCAATTCTGTTGCTACTAATAAAATTTTGAGATATCTTAGCAGGGATTAGAAACCTAAAGTTACTGCAATTTAGGAAGCCAATGATCTAAATACTTTGGATCTCACCACACTATGGGTCAAGCTTCAAGAACATGAGCAAGAGCTTATGAACCTTGGAAAGCATGAAAAGAAAGAAAAGTCAAGGGACTTGGAAAAGAAGTCTATATCACTAAAGGCTTCAAGCTCCAAGTCATCCACCTCAATTTCGTGTGAAAGTGAATCAAGTGATGACGATGAGAGTCCGAATGAAGATATGGGATTGTTCGTAAGAAAATACAATAGATTTCTCCGGAAAAACAAAATTCAGCATTCAGATAAGAATATCATCAATTATAGACGCCACTCTCAACCAAGCAAGCAAGATGAAATTAATAAGTCTAAGTCACGAGGATCATGCTACCATTGTGGCAAACCCGGTCATTACAAGCCGGATTGCCCCTATTTGAAGAAAGACAAAGCCAAGGATAAAAATCAAAAGAAACCAACCAAAGCTAGAAGAGCATACATTGCTTGGGAGAGTGACAGTGATACATCAAGTAAAGGTTTCTCAAGTGATGAATTAGAAACGATCAACCTTTGTCTCATGGCTCATCATCATAAGAAAAAGAATGTAAGTCATGCTAATTATGATCATGTTGATAAAATGCCTTACTTAGAATTGTTAAATTCCTTCAATACTTTACAAAAAGAGGCAAAGGAAGCTTTCAAACGCATTGCCTTAAACAAGAAAATCTTTTTATATCTAGATCAAAAGGTTTCCAATTCCGAAAAGGAATTAGAAGCTCTTAAAGCATCCATGATAGAAAATATTGAAGGAAATGTGAAAAAGAAGAGAGACCTTGGTTTAATTGGCATGGATGTGAAACTTGTCATGTTTGGAAAAAATAAGTTAAAATTCTCAAAGCCAAACTAGACAAAGCTTTACAACCTAAGATTACGTTTTCTATCGATCGCTTATACTTCAGAAAAGTATGATTAATCCATATAAAAAATATACCTATGAAGTAAGGGATCAAGATAGCAAAAGTAGATCTCACTTAGATATGTCTTGCCTATATTGTTGCAAGAAGGGACATACCATTATTAAATGTCGATTTAGGAGACTATTAGTTCCTAAAGGCATATATCAATGGCTCCCCAAAGGCAACAAATGTTCAACTCACACTCAAGGACCCAATGAATGTTGGGTACCTATCTCCCATGTTTGATATTTCAGGTGGAATGTCTTGAGCCTCTCGAGAGAAGATGGTTTCTCGATAGTGGTTGCTCAAGACACAAGACATGTGACATTTCGCTATTCTTTGACTTTGTGGCAAAGAAGAAAGTTTTTGTTACTTATGGTGATAACAACAAGGGAGAAATGTGAAGATGTGAAAAACACAAGAAGGGGGGGTTGAATTGAAAACTTGGATCTAAAACAGCTTAATGACACAGTATTTTTATCCTGGTTTGTTTGATCTCAAACTACTCCAGTCCACCCGTCAAGGTGATTTCGCCTCTCTCCAACGAGGTCTTAGTCCACTAATCTAAAAAGATTACAACAACTACTTTAACAACTGCTAAAGTCTTCTTGAGTACAACCACAATCCGGTTAATCTCAAGGATCTCTTTTACAATATGATTTAAACAAAATGTGTTATTGTTTTTCTAACAAAAACAGTTTATCACAAATGTGATAATTTACATAGGTTTGTAGCTTAGAATAAAGATTGAATTTGCTTAAGCTTGAATATGCGTGGTTGGTGATCTTAGAAAATTGTTGTGTGTACGTACATGCTTCTTTTTGAAAGCAAACTTGTTTATATAGGAAATGTAATAACGTTGTCCATAAAGCAAGTTTAATGTTATTAACACACTTTCCTTTTGGAGAAGATCCTGCCTAAAGAAAGCCGTTGGAATTAATTCTGTCTTGAATGTTTAGTAACGCTTCAGAGTCTTTTCTCCTTACTGCTGATAACGCTTCAGAATATTGATGACTTGGTTTGATACGTCTTTATTCAGAATCAGAGTTTACTTGATTAAGCGCAGGTTCTGGTCATCAATCTTCAGCGCATGTTCTGATTGCTTCAGCATGTAGCACTTATGGCTGATCTTCTGATGCTGATTTGATCAGAACTTCTGCATACATAAAACATATTTTTTAAGGTGCATATTTGTTCTTTCTATTTATTTATTCTTTATATTTGTTATCATCAAAACTCTAACTAAGGGTTGTAGAATCAAACTATGTTCTAACAATCTCCCCCTTTTTGATGATGACAAAAACCAGATTTTTCAATTAATAAATAAAGAATAAAAAGTATAGAATAAAGAAGAAAAACTCCCCCTGAGTTGATTACTTCCCTTAAGTTCCTTGAGTCTTTGAGCATCAGAGTTTAACCGCGTCTTTCATCAGTGTTTTGTACCTGTTCAAGCTTTTCAGAAGATAGAGGTTAAGTAGTTCATAATGTTTGAGACATCTGTCTCAGTAAACCGTTATTGAAAATATCTTACTTTCTCCCCCTTTTTGTCACTTATCAAAAAGGATATATAATCAGAGCTAAAAAGTTAATTTATATTAAAAATAAGAAGCAATGATAAGTAGTTCAGAACAGAAGCAATGTAAAACAAACGTTACAGATAAACAGATTTTAAAACAGAAAAGAATCTAAGAGGGAGGAGGAAGGCGTGTGAACAAAGCTTCCAGCAAGCCTTTGATATGGGTGTTGGTTTCCTCTTGTTTGCTCAAAATGCTCTTGATTTCTTTGTTTGTGTCCTCCTGCTTATCCAACCTTTCCTGAATAACAACATTTGCTCTCTTCAATTCTTCCAGAGTTTTCCTGTCATAGGAAGGAGCTGAAGTTTCTTCAGTATCTGGACGCTTCTCAGAGCATTCTGAAACTTGATCACTTTGAACCAATTCCTCTGCTGAGATCATCTCTTCTGGAGCAGCAGTCAGAGTGAGACCTTCTGATTCTGGTTGAACTTCATCTGAGAGACGATGTTCTGACCAGGGAGCATTATCCAGAGGGAGAATCTCCTCCTTGAGCAGTTGGCTCAGAACTTGGTCTTCAAAAACCTTTAGCATAGCACTGGAATTCCGTTGAACCTGTTCATAACTCTGTTCTTGCAGCTTATGTGTTTCAGTACTTAGCCAGTTTCTGAAACTTGTCCATAGATAGTCAGAGGCAGCATGATTAGTCATCTCTAGACTAGCATGCTTCAGGGAGGTTATCCATTCTTGTATTTCTTTTTCAAACATCAACAAACTAGTACCAACATCTGGTGTGGTTTCAGTTGGGTTTGGTTTGGGAATGGCAATTTTGGTTTTATGAGATATAGCAGCTAAACGTTCCAATACAGTTGGATCAATGACAAGTCTTACGTTTGCAGTTGGATTGCTCTTGGGTGAGGGAGTGGGAGAGTCGGGTATGATGATTGGACTTGTTGGAGAATTTGGTGGTGTGGATTCCAGAGAAGAAGGAATTTGTGGAATGTCCAGGATGGTGAGAGGCATGCGAATGGCAAGTGGTTCAGTGGTTCCTGGGATTGGTATAGAATCTGAATCTGACATAGTTTCTTCAGATTGGTTGGATGGAACATTGTGAGGTTCTGGTTCATAGGTCTCAGATGGTTGAATCTCAGAAGTTTTAGCTTCTGGTTGTGATTGTTCAGGTTGAGGTGATGGTGGATGAGGAATATCTTGTTGAGGAGAGAGAGGTAGTGGAATATCTGGTTGTGGAACATCTGTTGTAGTTTCAGAGTTTAGATTATCAGGGATTTGAGGATTTGGATTTTATGGTGTGGGAGCTGAAATATCTTGGTCAAAAGAGTCAATATCTGACAGAACTTTGGCAAGTTATGGTTGAGTTTGTTCAGGGTTTGGATTGATAGGAAGGGAGTGAGTTTCTCTTAGACTTAGAGTTTCTGATGGATCAAACCCTATGTCAAAGTCATCAAAAGTTTGTGGGGTTGGAAGTTCTGATTGGGTAGTTATGGGTTCAGATGTTGATATAGTTATTGATTCTAAAACAGTAACAGAAGAAGGATTACCTTTCTTTTTAGAAGCTTTTGGAGTCATTTGGGATGATCCTTCTGCTGCTGCCTTTCTTTTCTTGGTATTCTTAAAAACAACTTCTGGAGCCGCCTGATGCAAGTCCTGAATATTTATTTCTGGTGCAGTGCCATCTGCCTTACACGCATCCAAATATCTGACAATTATCTCAGGCTTGGAGTCAATCTCAGAAAAAAGGGGAAAATCATCTAGAGGAATTCTTTTGGAAGTGATGGTTGCAAAAGAAGTAACGTTGGGTTCCTTCTTGATGTTCTCAATGATTTTCATCTTTTTCAGATTCTTTGCATTCAGAGGCTTACCAGCAGTAGCTTCTAGTGAGCTAATTTCCCGTGCTTTAGTCAGATGATCTATCAGCGTGTTCTCTGTCAGAATATCTGATATGAGTCTTCCTAGGGGTATCCAGTCCCTTTTGGTACGCTCATCTTCTCTTGTTTCCTTTACACTGGTCCTCAGATGATTAAATAGCAAGTGATGGAGATTTACCTTGGTCTTCTTGGAGATAAAGTAGATCAGAAACTGCTGATCAATGTTTATGTAATCAGGAGAGCTAGTTGGCTTCCTGTGGTTGATGCATCCCATAATTATCTTAGCCCAGATTCTGTGATGATCCTTCAGATCCCTAATCTTGCTGGAGGGTAGACCCAGAGTGAATATTTGCCTTGCAATTGAAGCAACATCAGAACATCTTTCAGCCATGTCTATACACCTGACACCTCCACCATTGTAACCCATCAGTCTTGAGATTAGGTCTTCAGTAATGACAATCTTCTTCCCCATGACGTACGATGTAACTTGATGGTTTGAGGAGGTAGCATGAATCCAGAATTCTTTGACAAGAATTGGAAACATTGGCCCTAGAAGACAGTCAAAATATCTGTTCCATCCTTGAGCATTGACATCTTCAGAGAGATTGAAACCATTTTCTTGAAGACTTTCAAAATCAACAATCAGTTCTGAAAGAACTTCCAGGTTGTCAATGGGAGTGAGTAGCATTCTGTATGGTTCTTCATACTGTTCCATAGAAGCAGTTTCCTGAGTACTGATGTTTTGGACGCTTGAAGAAGCCATGTTCACAAAAGAAATTTGAGAAAGATGAAAGGGTTTTTGAAAGTACGAACAGAAAACAATTAGAAGGTATTGAGAGAGTAAAAGTGAAAGAGTGAAACTTGAGTTTAAATAGATTTTTGAAAGCATAAACTGTAAGAGAGAGAAACAATTCATAATGATTATAAGCATTAATGACAACTGACTTTAGGGGATTCAGAAAGATATTGGAACTGTTTCCCATGACGTGTGTCTCAATGCACCCAATCAGCGCTTTTGACCTTTCAGAAAAGTGAACGCGTGTTCAGCCTCAGAAGGTAGCTGATGAATGGATGACAACTGTTTGCTTACATGAACAACACACTTCTATCCTTGAAATGAAACGCTCAGATCTTCATGGATAGATTCTGATACAATCTGTACTTCTAAAATTCTGAAGGCAGGTTGATCAGTAGTTCACAGAAAATAACTAAAATTCTGAAGGTTAAGATATGTAAATAAAACAATTTATTCTGGGCAAAGCTTCATGCTGAGATGTTTCAGAATGAAGTTAAACCTATCTTCAGAAAGAGGTTTTGTAAAGACATCATCCCATTGATGGTTTGTGTCAATGAATTTTAAATTAAGAATCCCTTTCTGAATATAGTCCCTAATAACATGATGTTTTATTTCTATATGCTTAGCCCTAGAATGCAGAATAGGATTTTTACTGAGACAAATAGCAGAAGTATTATCACAGAGGATATGGATGTTACTCTCAAATATATTGAAGTCCTCAAGTTGACTTTTCATCCAAAGCATCTATGTACTGCATCCAGCTGCTGCTATGTATTCAGCTTCTGCTATTGATAGTGCTATTGTGGATTGTCTTTTGCTGTACCATGAGATCAGATTTTCTCCCAGAAACTGGCAGCTTCCAGAAGTGATTTTACGTTCTACTATGTCTCCAGCAAAGTCAGCGTCACAGTATGCTACTAAGCTGTAATCACTTGATTTTCTATAAAACAAACCCAGATTAGCAGTACCTTTCAGATACTTGAAAATTCGCTTAACTGCTGTTAAGTGAGATTCTCTAGGATATGATTGGAATCTAGCATAAATGAAAACACTGAATAGAATGTCAGGCCTTGAAGCCGTCATATAGAGAAGAGAACCAATCATACCTCTGTAGACCTTCTGTTCTACCTTTTTACTTACCTCTTCTTTTTCCAGAATGCACGTGGGATGCATTGGAATCCTTGAGGGCTTACATTCTGAGAGATTAAATTTCTTCAGAAGTTCTCTGACATATTTGCTCTGATGAATCTAAGTTCCTTCTGGGGTTTGATTTATCTGAATGCCCAGAAAGAATTTTAGTTCCCCCATTAGGCTCATCTCAAACTCTGCCTGCATACATTTAGCAAACTCTCTTCCCAGAGAGGGTTTAGTGGATCCAAATATGATGTCATCAACATAAATCTGACATACTAATATATCATTCTTAACTGTCTTGCAGAACGAGGTTGTGTCCACTTTCTCTCTGGTGAATTCCTTTTCTAACAGGAAGTTACTTAGTCTTTCATACCAAGCTCTGGGAGCTTTTTTCAGACCATAGAGTGACTTCTTTAGTTTGAAAACGTATTCTGGATTTTTGGAACTTTCAAAACCAGGGGGTTGGTGCACATATACCTCTTCATCTATATAGCCATTTAAGAATGCACTTTTGACATCCATCTGATACAGAGTGATGCCTTTATTAACAGCAAATGATATTAAAAGTCTGATAGATTCTAACCTGGCGACTGGAGCAAAGGTCTCTGTATAGTCTATCCCCTCTTGCTGACTATAACCTTGTGCTACCAGTCGTGCTTTATTTCTGATGACTTCACCTTGCTCGTTCAGCTTGTTTCTGAACACCCATTTTATACCAATGACGTTGAACCCTTTTGGTTTAGGAACCAGATCCCATACGTCATTTCTGGTGAATTGATTTAGCTCCTCTTGCATTCCCAGCATCTAGTCATTGTCCAGAAGTTCTTCATCAATTGTTGTTGGTTCAATTAGAGAAACCAGTTCCATGAGGGATTCTTCAGAGTTTCTGAATGTTGATCTTGTTCTGATTGGATCTTCCTTCTTTCCCAACATTATATCTTCTGGGTGATCAATGCTGCTTCTGGATAGTCTTTTCTGGAGTTGATCAATAGAAGGTGCTGGATTACTTGTAGTGACTCTTTTTGCTGTTGAGGGAGTGTCTCTGTTGAAAGCCTCTGATGAGTTATCTTCAGTACCTGTAAGTTCAACTTCCATACCTGAAAGGAATTCATTCTGCTTTGACTTTTGAGAGTCAAGCTTATCATCAAACCTAAAATTGATTGACTCTTCAACAATCTGTGTTTCTGTATGAAACAACCGGCTGAAAATCATTAAAACAATAAAGTCGCCATCGAACGTCTTTTATCCCACATGTAGGGAAAGGTAAACATCGATAAAACCTGAGAGGGGAGAAGTCACGGTCTTGCGACCGAGAGATCGGGTAAGGGAGTCTGTTATGCGAGGGGAAGGTATTAGCACCCCACACGCCCGTAGTACTCTATGGTATCCACTCTTGTTGTCTATCTTATGAGTGTGTTTAATCTATGCTTCCTGTTTACTATACTACTGAAGGGAGAATGCATGCAAAAGAAAGGGGAAAAATATAGGGAAAATAAAATTGTGCTCGCCTGGCCCCTACCCCAATGCCTACGTATCCTTTTTGAGGAATCAGAGCTATCGTAGTTCGGCTCATATGTTTTTGTTTGTTTTGTGTTTTTTATGGACAATGTTAATTCTGCCTTCTGCCGCAGCTCGACCTTTGGAGACTTATGCGTTGGCACAAAAGTAAATTAATCATGTCCTTACCTGAAAAGGGTTTTAGATAAAAAGGGTGCTCGAGTGCACAAAATGATTTGAATTGGTTTATTTTTTTGTTACCTTGAAAAAGGGTTTAACTATGATTAGCATGTTTTTGATTTGCTAAGAAGAGAAGTTTTTGTTTTGAATGCACATGCAAAAGGGAAGAAAAGAGTCTAAGGGAGACTAGCCTATTTCTAAACCTAATGTTATCATACACGGGTAGTCCTACGTCAAGGATGAAAGGGGAAGTTTCTACCTAATGTCAGCATGCATGGTTTGCAATCTAAGGTCTAACTTGCGTCCGAACAGAGCAAGCGTATCCTAAGGGAACATGGTATGTACAGGGATGAAGCAAGCAAGCTAGCAAACAGAGCACACCTAAAAAGATCCTATCTAAGTTAGCATGCCAAAGAAAGTCTAACAAAACTATCCTATAGGGAACATGCGATGAGAGAGAAGTCGTGATCTCAATTTCTAAATTGAGTGACTCATCGATCGACAAGAAATAAAGGAAAGCGATAAAACCCTATAGGGAGCATGCACTGAGAGCGAAGTCATGATCTCAATTGCTAAATTGAGTGACTCATCGATCGACAAGAAAGTAAACAAACATAAGCACAACACATATGGTAAATGAAGTGCGGAATTCCTGCTACAGGTCTTTAAACAGCGACTTCGAGCGCACGCTCTTTATTTCCAATTTCACATGATATCTAGAAAGCGGTAAAGTGCAGAAATGAAGAATAAAATATATTTGTGACGATACCGAACGGAGAAGGTCCGTTGCCTCTTTGAAGCCACGCAAGTGATAAGAAAACTCTACAGAAGTTGCCCCGCATGAGTGATCAAAAATTAATCTCCAAATATTCCCAATCACGAAAGATTACATCAATACTATCACGAACTCTTAGCAAAACATGACAACAAAATATTATTAAACATGAAAATAATAGAAAACTCTAACGAAAATTCTAAAAGAGGTCCTAAAGAATTCTAGAATGTTCTAATATTTTTATATCATTTTTATAATCGATTAAAAGAAAAGCTTAAACTAGAAGAAAAAGCTAAAATAAAAAAGAAATTAGAAGAGTCATGGGGTGTAAACTACATATAATGGAACTGTATAGTAAACAAAATGAAACATTAAGACCATGTAGGAATGATCCAATAAGCCTTTTTTCTGCCCAAAATCCAAGAGCTGCCAAAAAATTGGTGATGGGCCTGGAGAGATTTTTCGGTCCACCTACACCATTTCAAACTTTTTCCAGCATTATTATACAAAAAGAGAGATAAAAAGAAAAGAATGAGGAAATTAGGGTTAAATTGATTGTTCCTCTTCATCTTCTCAAACAGAAACGCGACATCCTTCTAACCACGGATGCTTCACCACCTTTGTATTCTCCGTCTTCTCATCTCTTCTTCTAATCTGACTCGCGGCGCCGAGCTCTCTCCACCCTCGGCAGATTTGTCTCGTCACAATCTCCAACTCCTCCTTCATCTTGCAAGCGGCGCAACTTCTTCTTCTTCAATCCTTCTCCACTGCCGCACACAACGCGCAACCGTATCACATCTCTTCATTCTCTTTCGGCTCTGTTTCGCCTCCGTCCTCAACACAGTTTATTCGATAAGCTCCATTTCACCGTCACAATTCCCCGACCTCATCTCCGATTCAACTTCAACGACGCGGCTTCGTCTCCGTGAGAGACCACTCAATGAATTTCGGATTTCGTTCGCACAAACGAGCTGTCAGATACGCTCGGACGACGACTCTAATGGAAGAATTGAAAACAACTCAGGTACGATTACACTCTTCTTCTTCACTGATTTCTTTTTCTTAGATTCTGTTCTCCGTGTTTTCGGTTGTTGATCTTGCGTGTGGTTATTGATGTGCGTTGCAGAGAAGTGAGAACTGGTGATAATGTTATTGTCGTGAACTTTCAGATATGCGTGAAGATTTGGTTATGGCGATGTGAAATCAAATTTGATGAATAAGTAGCAGTGAAAAAGTGAAGGTGATGATTGTAGATGAAGAATAGGAATTGCGTTTTGCTTCTGTAGTGTTGCTGATGTTGTTATTGTAAATCAGAGAATTTATAGGAGAATGGATGCAATTTGAAGATGATGACGAGCGGCTTGTAGAAGTGAATGAAAAAGATGTGGCTGCCAAAGAAATGAAGGGCTCTGAGTTTCATGTCATTCTTCAGAGAGTCTTTGCGGTTATTTTTTGATGGTGAGTTCTTGGATATTTTTTCCTGTGATTTTCTCGGTGAAAGTATTGACTCAAATCCTTCCCTCCATTCTGCTTTTGATTCTGTTATCCTCCCTCTTCTCCTTCTGTTATGATTCTGATAGAGTTAGTTGAGTGAAGGAATCAGTTTTTTTTTTTCCGGTTAGGCTTGGTCACAGTTAGGAGGTTGGAAGAGTTAGGCAGAATTCGGTTAGGCGGTCGTCATTCTGTTTGGTTATTGTTATAGAAGTTAGGAAATGGTTTTGATAGTTGGAAGTTGGTTATTCTGTTTGTGAATTCTGTTTTGGTTTTGTTAGAAAATGTTCTGTTAACAGTTACAACAGTTAGGGAAATGGTTTTGTTGCATGAAAATGAATCTGAGCTGTTAGATTTAAAAAGGTTAGTTAGATGGAATCAAATCTCAACGCTTGGATTAATAAACTGTTATGGGATTTTTGCAGGGTTCTCCTTCTGAGTTTTCTTTTTGTTGTATAAATGTTCAGGATTGCTTTGGATTGAAACAACAGGCATAGATCATGGTAAGTTACAATATGCCGGTTTGGTCATGAAGAAGATAATGAAGATGGAAGCAAACTAAGGTTGCATTTCAAACACGACAAGGCCACACGGAAAGCAATGATGAGTATCAATATATGCATCTTTAAGTGTATTTCTTATTTTTATAGTATGTTTTTGGATATTGTAAATGGTGTTGGATATTTTTAATGTATTTTGGAACTTGAATAAATGGAAGCCTTAATGAATTGTAACTTGAAAATTGGATGATGTAATTCATTTGTAACCTTGAACTTTCAAATTGATTTTGAACTTCCAAATTCCTTTCCCTTCAATATTCCCTTTAGACGCCTTTGTATGAATTCAAATAATCATGGCACGAATCCAATTTTTTTGTGAGGTAATCACGAAGAGACTTGAATCTTTAATGAGTTCTTGAATGACTGTTTAGATGACACTTTGATTGTTGGATGAAACAAATGAATTTGATACATGCCTTTTTATTCTAAGAAATCCCACACAAATATTTAAGAACTTTTATTCACCCCAAATCCTCTTCACATCTTAATGAACGAGTTCCAATCAAATTACAACTTCAATGAATCCCTAATTCAATTCACTTCCTCAATATAAACCAAACTTGTGTGTCAAGCAACAAGTATTTGAAATAATGACACCTTGATTACAATCCACATCTTGTACCATGTCCCGACTATATGAGCACTAGAATAACGACGTCTTGGACCCCTGAAGAAGATATTCAAGATGACTTTGAAATTAGACCTTAGTTCACATAGTCTTTACTTAAACCTTTAGTGAAACCCTAGTGATCCTGCCCTTGACGAGGATGACAGCCTTATAGCTTGATGGGGGAGAAGTTCACCATAATTAAGAATCCAAACCCTAGTTCCATAAACCACAGTTAATCGGAAACCAACTGATTCAAGCCTGAGTGAAGATGAGAACCATCAAAGCCATGGAAACCCTAATTCCATCCTATCATTGATCCCATGCCAAATTATGTTGTTAGCGATTGTATGCAATGTTAAATGACCTAATGGAGTTATGTACATGAGAAAAGCGCGACAATGTATATACCAGACAAAAGTAGAAGGGTAGGACAAATTTGGGGTATTACAGCTGCCCCTATTTAATCGTCTTAAACCCGAAAGTACGATTGGCACATGCCTTTCGAAAGTTCAAGGTTGAAGATGATTAAATATCAATGCCAAAAATTTGTCCTGAGAGAGAGAGAGAGAGTAAGTGTTTTCTTTATTTATTTATTTTGTGATATCTGTTGGGGGAAAGAAATTTGTTTTTTCAATGAAGAGACAGAGATTGGACTTGTAACGTGGCTTGATGCCAATACAAGACAAATGGTTGGTATGAAAAGATAGCGGACGAGGTCTACGGGCGACCTACGATCCTAAGGTGACACATGAGAGTGATTTGACAGAGGACCTAGCCAAAGGGCGATCTCAGGTTCTAAGACAATGTATATGGAAAGAACCTAGCCAAAAGGCGATCTCAGGTTCGACGATGATTTGAGGGAAGAACCTAGCCTACGGGCAATCTCAGGTTCTAAGATTGTAACATGGGTTACGACATGATGATTATTTTAGATAAGCGACACAGACGGGCATCAAGAAAGGTTAAAGACGAATGAGTTTTTGAATCAATACGGACGAGTATTGAAAGAAGATACAAGCGAGCATCAAAGTTTAAACACAGATGAGTGTTTGAATCAATACGGACGAGTATTGAAAGAAGATACAGACGAGTATTGAAAGAAGATACGGACGAGTATCAAAAGCTAAACACGAACGAGTGTTTGAATCAATAGGGACGAGTATTGAAAGAAGATATGGACGAGTATCAAAGGTTAAACACGGACGAGCATTTGAAAGACTGACACAGATGGGTGTTTAGGAATGGACACGGACGAGTGCTTGAATCAATACGTACGAGTATTGAAAGAAGATACAGACGGGTATCAAAGGTTAAACACGGACGAGTGTTTGAAAGACTGACACAGATGAGTGTTTAGGTTAAACACAGACGAGTGTTTGAATCAATATAGACGAGTATTGAAAGAAGATACAGACAAGTATCAAGAGGTTAAACACGGACGAGTGTTTGATTCAATATAGACGAGTATTGAAAGAAGATACGGACGAGTATCCAAGGCTAAACACGGACGAGTGTTTGAATCAATACGAACGAGTATTGAAAGAAGATACGAACGAGTATCAAAAGGTAAACACAGACGAGTGTTTGAATCAATACGGACGAGTATTGAAAGAAGATACAGGTGAGTATCAAAAGTTTAAACACGGACGAGTGTTTGGATCAATACGGACGAGTATTGAAAGAAGATATGGACGAGTATCAAAAGGTAAAACACGAATGAGTGTTGAATCAATAAGGACGAGTATTGAAGGAAGATATAGACGAGTGTTTAGGAATGGACACGGACGAGTGTTTAGGGATCTGACTACCAGACAAGAACTGGGTTTAGAACAACAAAGTGTATTGATTTTGCTTGGCATTGAAAAGGTGAAGGTCACTGACTGGGGACTTTGGGCATGATACCCTACTGTAGGGACGTATTGTTGTCCTTGAATAATTCAGGTCTTTTGCATAAGGCACCTGATCTGGCTTATGCTTCGTATGCATGTTTGAGTTTCTTTTACCGCAAAGATCCATTCTGATGGATCGGCTATGCGTTTTTGAGGATGTAATGTTATGTAGTGATAACTATATGCAATGCAAAGAAATAGACTTCATGGGGATAAGAGAAGGTTTGCTGGGAACCATTGTTCATCACCGGGGATGTCAATATATATCGACGTTGGAAGCCTACGGCATCAAAGGTTGTTGGGGGTATTGATAAGAATTTGCCCTGGGGAGCCCCTGATACCAAAGATCGCTGACGACTTTGCTAAAGATTGAATTGCTGATGAAGCGAGTCTTTAGGTACGCTGCTGAATCCTGAATCGTACCATTGGGGAAGAGATAATCTGGCCAGACTCCCATATATCCTGAACCGTTGAGAGGATGATAGAACTGAATATGCCGAAGAATGGATACCGAACACCATGTGGATCCCTTTGAATGCATGTCCCAAGTTTACGCACACTGGGGAATTATCTCTTGAATGACTTGGGGATAAGAGATGGGCATGGACACCTATGAATGCCCCAGTTGAACTCTACAAATGCTTTGGTCTGGCTCTACGAATGCCCCGGTCTGGCTCTGTGAATGCCCCTGTTTAGCTTTACTGAGGCTGCTCTTGATTAACTCCACTGAGGATGCACTTGCGCGTGCTGAGTCAAAAGACGATTCTAGACTTTCTGAATTCTCTTGGGGAATCAGACCCAAAGTTGTTTGTAGAAAATGAAGGCAGCTTCGTGCGCTGGCCAAGTCAGGTTGACTGTTATGATGCTTTTAGCTTGATCGTAGTCTTGTACAACATAATTGACTTGAGCAACTAAGTATGGATGAGGAATGCCCCTGTCTGGAGGATCTCTGGGAAGATCTAGGTTGAATAGAAGACCAGAAGATTCGTGCCACAATATGCTATGAGGTAGCCTTCCCCAATGTCTTGAGGCACGAAACAAACTACTCTTGATTACAAATTTCTTGGAGAGATTTTTCGAATCTCGACGTAACTGCCCCAGGTTGAATGAATTCTGAATAGATTTATCAATGTGATAGCCCCTGATTGTTGGTAACTTGAAGAGATTTATCGACGTGATAACTTCAGATTGGTTGAGCTTGAAGAGATTGATCAACGTGATATCTTTCTAATTGACGGCTTTGAGGGGATGCCCTAGATTTGGCTGATCTTGGAGAGATCGACTCTCGAATTGACGGCCCCAGATTAGCATTTTTAAGGGAATGCCCCAGATTGATGGAATTTGCTAACTTTATCCCTGAAGGGTACTCAAGCTGTGAAGCACCAAGATGTTTTCTCTGGACAAAATCACTGGTTAACATGCTACTGGATAAGTCATTTCTCTTGTGGCAGCTGACTCTTGCTTCAACAGGGTATTCAAGCCTCTCTTCTCTGACAAGATTGAGCTCTTCACCGATTGTTCATTGTGAAAACTTACTTGATGTCAATCAGTTGTTTTGTATGCAGAAGAATGTTTATTATGAGAATGATAATTCTAATGCAACACATATGTAAGTCTTGAAGTTTGAAAAAACTTTGAATGAAATGACGTCACAACTTTGTTGTGAACGAGGCACTAGCTAGAGAGAAACATTTGCAAATTCCTTTTTTAGTAAAGATAATGCAAGCATATGATACTGTTGTACCCCAAAATTTACCCTCCCATATTCTTCAAGATTTGCAAAGAGCATGCTTCAAAATCTCCCAAGGGTTACACAGTCCAATAGCCTCCTAATAGTCAAAAATTAGGGTTTTGGTTCTGGCCAAGAAGTTGAAGTTTCCAAGGGTCCAATCAAGTCCCACATGCCCATAAACATTGTCAAGCATCCTTATGCCAAGTTTCAAGACTCACATCACAAAATTGCACAGTCAAAAACCCTAATTGCTCAACAGTCAACTGCAGGGGCAAAATGGTCATTTGACAGTCAAAAGTCAACATTTTTGGTCAACATCTTATTTTTGAAGCCACAAACATCATTTGATCAATTCTTGATCATGATTCTCAAGGCATGGCTCAAAAAGTCTCAAGATGCAAAAGTTTCTATTTTTGGACAACTGAAAAAGTCAACTGCAAATTGACCAGGGCATAACTTCCACATGGTTCATCAGAAAAATTCCATCCAAAGCTCATTTTGAAGAGAATGACATTTCCTACAACTCCTATTCACACTTCAAGTCCAAGAAATGCTCTCACAAAAAGTTATCAATCTCAACATTATAGGTCATTTTCAAAAGTCAACAAAAAGGCACTTTAATTCAAAGACCATAACTTGAGATTGGTGAATCAAAATGACATGGGACCAAAGACATTGGTTAGAGGACTTCAATAGCTTTCCAAAATGTCCAAGAACATGATCCAAGCTTAAAAATTGAGCAAGATATGCCTTGTGGAAGTTGGGAAATTTTTGGGAATTTTGAAAAGTCAACTTTGCTTCAAATGCCTCAAAATTGCTAATGGGCCTCAATTTCTTCCATGAATCATCACCCAAAGTCCATGCACGACCCATTGACCAAAAGGGGAGTTATTTTCTTATTTTTAATTAATTAATTGAGTTTTTAATTCTTTTAATTCATTTAATTAAAATTAAATAAGAAAAAAATACTAAAGCATGTATTTTAAATCTTTTTATGCAGCTAATAGGTCCATTATAAGCTCAAGATTTCGTGCACATTCAAAAAAGGAAAGAATCATTCATGATTTGGCATATTTGGCATGAAAAAAAGATTGAAAAAGATTATGCAAAATCAAAAATTCAAAATCATCAATGCAAAGGCTTTGGGCTTGATTTTTCTGACCTAATGCATTCACATACATATACACAATGCAACCCTAATAACAACACAGACAAGCTGCGCCTCAAACCAAAGAACAACTTTGCATTTTTTTCATAAAAAACGGAAAACTGTTTTGATAGCTAGAGCACAATTCAAGGCCTCAAAAACTATTTCACAAGCTTGCCAAGACGACCAAAAAAAGCTCCCAAACGGCCAAACGCATTTCAAGTTTTGAAGAGAAAAAAGCAAACCTGTAAACCTATTTGCAGCATGTTTTAAACCTCCCTTTCAATCAAAACACATTCCTTGCATTGCCAGGAATCTCCAGCAATCAAAATCAAGCCCAAACACGCAAAGAATCATCCCCACGACACCCCACGGTTTGTCCAATATTTGAAAATCAAAACTCCATTTCCATGCCTTTTTAATTCATTTTAAATATTGCTATGCATTGCTGATGTTATTACCAAGCTTCATGTATGCTTTAATTTGACTATAAGGCCATAAAATGCAAATCACCATGGGAGACATCTAGGTTTTCCGAAACTTTCAAATTGGGGTTTCTCACATGCAGAAAAATTGGAGCCTCAGACCATCATGGTTGAATTGAGAAGGACGAGACGAATCAAACGGACCCATCGCGCCTAATTTATGTCTAACGAGGAGCTAATCACTATTATTTGCAGGCTTGTGTTTTGGGGGGGTTTAAAACCCCCGCTATGTATTTTTACATTTGCAGAAAAGCTTGAAGACGATGGCGTGGCAACCGGGCATTGGACCATTCAAAATTCCGCGCGCGTTTTTTTTGATTCTCAGGATTTATTTGATTATCCATATAATATTAAGTGTTTATTGTTATGTCAATTGAAACAGCTGGCTCAGATGGCAACGCGTTAGTGGATATTCCCAGAAGGCACAAGTTCAAGTCCTGGTTCTGGCATTTTTTCACCTTTTCCATAATTAACATGCTTCCTTTGTTTTTCCCCTTTTTTATATTTTTATCCTAACTTAATTTATATTCAAATAATTTTCTCATGCATTTAAAAACTCACAAAAAATATTTTCCTTTTGCATTTTAATCAGAAAAATGTTTATTTAATTTTTGACATTAAAAATAATATTTTTGCATGCATATTTTAATTAATTGTTAAATAATCATTAATTGACTTTTATTTGTTTTTAGTTATCAAAATTGATCCAAAAAACACCAAAAAAAATAATTACTCTATCATTAAATTAATTCAACTAACATTTTCATAAAAAACCAAAAAAAAAATTGAACTAATTTTTTTATTTTTTATTATTACTTTAATTTTTGTAAATAAACCATAATTGAATTAGTTTTTAATTAGGCCATTTTAACCTTCTTTTTAATAATTAAAATAGGTTTAGATTTAGGTTAACCAAGAATTTTATTTCTTTTTCTATTTTATTTCATAAAAACATAAAAAACCAAAAAAATATTTTCTTTTAATTAAAATAATTAATTAGTCATTAATTAGTTTTTAATTCCATTTTAATTATAAAAAAGACCAAAAAATTAATTTCCTTTTCTTAAAAGGGTCAACACCCTTAGACATCCCCGATTAATTTATTCGCGCGCATTTTATTTATTCGATTATTATGTAATTGTTCCGGACATGTAATAGTAAATAGGGCTTTTACTGTTTTCATTTACTTTCCGTATTCATTTACTAAAACGGGTCTTTGTAATTTTTGGCGATGTATAGACCCGCGCCTTGTAATAGCGTAGGATTTACGTTTCCGCAATTTACTTTCCGCACCCCCTTTAAACTGTTAACTTGTATGAAAGAATGCATGCTAATTAAAAACAAGCGTAAATCACCATGATACATGTACAAGATAAAATATAACATGAAAATAACACACAAATACACATACCACTTCCAGGGTACGCCTCACTGTTGCCTTACCTTCGAAACGTGGTCGTCGAGTATAGGACGTTTTAGTAAGTGCTTATGTCCATGACATGATCCAGTTGCCTCGAAACAGTTGCCTCGGAATTAAAAAGGATCAATGGCATAAGGGTAGCTTCTAAGGTGTCCTACTGTTGCTCTGGTGACCACACTGTCCCTACAAACGAATTGACCCGAACACCTCCAACGGTGGTGCTACCTACCTCTCAATGGTGGGATGGCACTACCTTAAGGACATTTACACAGCTTAATTCCTTAGGGTAGGTAGATGACTCATAGATACTTGCTCTTTTCAAAAACAAAATAAAAAACCTTTTCACACCGACACTTTCAAAAAGCTTTCAAAATTTTTTTCAAACACTCTTGAGGACAGATACAAGAGTTATTCAGAAATCTTTAAACGAAACTTTTGCAAAACCCACTCACATTTTGAAAAGCAAACAAACACTTTGAAAACATAAGAGCAAGTATCTAAGAGCCCATGGATAACCATGGATAGAAAGGGTGCTAACACCTTCCCTTTCTATAAATCTACCTCCCAAACCGAGAAACATTCTCGAATAAGGAATTTTCCTGTGCTTTTGTCCTTTCCATGTTGGAGAACATAAAAGACGGTGGCGACTCTTGCTTACCGCGACATTTCGCGAACCAGCGTTAAACAATCAGTTCCAGATCCACCGATCACAGAACTGGCGACTCTGCTGGGGAATTACTCAAAGTGAGGTGTACCTTAGGATAGTTCATAACTGTGTTTTCAATTGTTTTGATTTGTTTTCTTTAAATTGTGGGTTGCATCGGAGTTACATAGATCCTAACCCGGATCTGGGGATACCCTGTTTAGGTAGCATAAGCTGTGAGGGACCTGTCCGGCGTAGACCGACATGGGTGAAGCAGTGGCTACGTTGGTGTGGCGCCTTGGTCTGTACCGATATCCCTTGTGTTGCAACAAGGAGAATATGGGTCTTCTGAGGAGTCATTAAGCACCAACAGACCTTAGAACCTTAAAAGACACAACTTGGCCAATAGAACAGTAGCAGTATGCTACGCCCATTGAGGCTAAACTCTCGTGATGGTTCTGGATGCAAGAAAAGATTGCGATGCTGGAGTTATGACCGATTGAGGGTAGTCAGTGATATTGGGATCCTCTAGAACCCGGTTACTTCTGATAGGACAGGTCTGAACCAACAAACTGAAAGAGGGTAATACCTAAACCCCATGCTGGCCTAAACTCTAAGGGCTTCTCTTGTGTGACTTGTGTGCCTTCCAACTTGACTACTTGCATGCTTGCTATCTGACACTTGAGTTTCTTGCAGGTTTTGTTTATAGTCCCTAATTGGGACTCATAACAGGGTTTACTGAGTTTCTTGCAGGTTTTGTTTATAGTCCCTAATTGGGACTCATAACAGGGTTTACTGAGTTTCTTGCAGGTTTTGTTTATAGTCCTTAATTGGGGCTCATAACAGGGTTTACCTACATTACTCCATGCATAGCATAACATCATACCATTGCATACATCCCGCATAAGGACTAATCCGTTTCAAGGATCTCAAGGGCTTGTGATGCAGGTCATGATGAATCAACTATCCAGCAAGGGGCAAAGAGGATTTATTTTCCTCTAGACAAGGTTGTCAGGGGCTATGACCCACTTGATATGGTGAGCTTTGACTCCTGAAGAAGGTTCCTCTAGCCAAGGTGACCTAGAAATTCCAACATGATAACTCGAGTCAGAGGCTATGACCCACTAGATAAGGTGAGCCTTGACTCTTGAAGAAGGTCTCTCAATAATATGAAGTTCCTTCAATCAAGCTACCGGATTTAAAAATTCTAACAATTTTCCTGTTTACCCCGCGAGATCCTTGAAAACATTGCATATATATACATATCATTGCATTACAGGTATCCCTTTTACAAGTTGCTTACCTTTCTCGTTGTTTATTTCAGCAATGGCCTCCCAACAAGATAACCAGGGACCTCATGCTCAAGAGACTCAGTTCAGGGAGATCTTCTTAAGCCTATCCAAGGGGCAGGAAGAGCTAAGAACACTCCTCACGGGAACTTTGGTCAGGAACAGTGCTGAGGACGACAAGGACGAACGACTGAAACGTCTACAAGCTGAGGTAGACACATTGAAAAACCAGATGCTGGGGCAAAGGGCTCTCATCCAAATTTTAGCTCGGGAGCAAGGAGAGATGAGGGCCATGATCAGTCAGCTTCATCAAGACATGAAGCAACCAGCCCAAGTCAGGGACCAAGTCATTAATCAGCCTCCAAGAAGTCAAAGGTTTGGGCCTCTCCAAGCTGCTAATACTTCACAGGTCCAACAACGACCTCGCCAAGAACAACAGACTGATCAGAGCAAGCCAGACAAGACTAAAATGCAGTTCACCAAGCTCAACGTGTCACCGTCTCAAGCCTTACAACAATTGTTGAGGTTGAATCTGGTGACGTTAAGGGACCCTCCTAAGAATCTCAACACAACCTCCCCAAAGTACAATCCTGAGGAAAGATGTGCATACCACTATGACAGTCCAGGACATGACACCGACGACTGCTGGGCTCTGAAGGACAAAATCCAGGACCTGATTAATGAAAGAGCTGTGGATTTCACCCAGATGGGCCAGGCTGATTGCTCCTGTCATCCCTACAAGATGCACCAGTTGAAGTAACAAGCCCTGAGACTAGAAGACTTTTGTTCATTAGAATTTTTCAAGTTGTGATTTTCTTTTGATTGTTCAAACATTTATTCATGTTAAACATTGTTATTTCATTAATGCACTACACATGTCTATTTTGAAGTAATTATTTCGTGTTCACTATTTAAAATTGCTTTCATTTTTGTGATGTTCAATGCTCGATCAATAATTCTAAGCCTCTTGAGGGAGGATGACGAAAATGATATCACGATCTTTACAGTATGCTTTTAAACAGAACCCGCTGATGAGGTACAGGCATTGTTTCAATTCCTAAACACCGAAGTTATAAGGATGATAATCCCTCGTCAACCCCTCTGAGCCAAAGAAGTAGGAGTTTTTCTTTTCGAAAATTAAAACCCTTTATCATAACCTGGGGCAGGGTAGTTCTCTCAGTTGATCCAAGTGCATAACGAATGGTACCAAAGAGGTCCTTACAAAACAAAAGACAATGATGGTTCGGAATAATCATAAAGACAGGCAGTCATTACCAAAACAAAAAAAAACTAAAGCCCAATAAGTCAAAACCTATGAAGGAGACTTACGAAACTGGGGCATCCCGCTGACTGTAAATACAAAAAGAAACAGTTCAGGCAAATAACAGGGATAACAAAATCAAAAAAGAAAGAGGTCATACAAACCCTCAACAAAAACAAAAATGACTGCCTATTCAAATAAACGTTCAACATCCGAACCATCACGGGAATATCAGGACAAAAACTCAAATAAGGTCTAACGCACGATCAGCTGAGTTTAGGAGTGAAGAACATCACGAAGAGCGGGTGGGTACAAATAATTTGAGCCTTTATCCTTTGTTTCTTAAACCGTGAACCAGGCCACGCTACAACCCTTAAAAGTCCTAGCTGAAGCATGGGTTAGTTCGAAAGCATACTGTTACGAAAGGTATCCTGACTCCTTAGGGCTTACTATAAAATTTTGAGTTGATATCACATTTTACAAAATTTGCTGGTTTTACTGAAAAATGCATTTTTCAAAAAAAAACTTCAAGACAGACATAAGCTTCGCATTTTTAACATAACTTTGTTCGCATATGACTTTTTGTTTGAACAACATAGAAATTCGCACGACGAATGCCTAATGAACAAAAGCACTTCCAATCAAGGGGCACGACATGATCATGGTCTATTATCTGGGGCAGTCAGGTCAAGATTCGGAGAATCTCTCAAAGGTCAAATAGCCTGGGGCAAATCTCCGCCTGAGTCACTTGGGGCACTCCAGCAACGAATCTGGCCTGATGAACATCTTCTGGGGCATGACAAAACACTTCTAACAGGGGCAACTCTTTACATTCTGAGAGCGTGGATATAATAAAAAATACTACGCCTAATCAAAGACCTGCTAGGTTGACATACCTAGGCAAAAATAAGGGCTTCCCGGTGAACCAAAAAGGTTCGGGCAAAAATAAGGGATGAAATGGAAAAATCTGTACACCCGGCAAGTCGAAAACCTGAAAAGGCGGCTTGGGCAAAAATGGGTATCCCGGTGGACTGAAAACCCGAAAGGGAGGTCCAGGCAAAAGTTAGGGATCAAAAGCGTACGACTATATCCCGGCATCTCGTCACTCGCCTGCCAGAGGAAGATTTGTCAATCGACAGCCGTCAAGCACCTCCACAGGTATCTTCTAATATCGGAAATAGGGGCAATAATGAGTTTTCCAAACGATCTAATTGCTCTGTCCGCCAAGGTATCAAGGTAAGTTCAGCTGAAGAACATAACCAGTATATCTTAACTCCCCAGAGAATGAGCCAGCAAGTCAATGCACTCTCCCCAAGCAGAGCTATACTATCAGCCTTAAGGAAGTTGGGTATCCCCAGCAGATCTCAACATTACTCAGCGCAGTATACGAACATTCCTAACAAGCATCCCCGGTAGTCTTGATCTAAGATTGTTCCCCGGCGGTATACCAGACATTCAGTGGAGTCATTTCCAGTACATCTCAAAATTCCCCCAGGAGAGTCCAGTATAGTTCAAGATTTCCCCGGGAAAGTTTCAATCCATCTCTCCAGCAGTAAGCTTATCCCCAGTAGATTCTGGAAGCTTATCCCCTACAGAGCACGAACGCGTCGCCCAGCTTTATTCAAAGGTTATTCCCCCACCAGGATATAACTGGGTTATCCTCAGCCAAAAGCCACGGAAAGACCGTCCTCGGCAAAGTCTTCTTATCCCCAGCGGAGTCTATTAACACTTCCAACATAACCACGGTATCCCCAGCGAAGTTACCATCAGCATCCCAGCAAAGTACCCCTCTCCCCACAAAGTATTGTTCCCCAGCAAAATCGCTAGAATGGTTACTCCCTGCAGAGTAATCTCTTTGCCAAGTTTATTCCCCGACGGAGTTATCTTCTCCTACCGGTATTCTTGCAACTATCATCCCCAGCGGAAACAACAAAGCACTATTCCTCAACATCAACCCAGGATGTGACTTCCTGGCACCCGTCAAGGATTTATTTTCCTAGACAAAAACATACAGTCATAAACATCGCATTTCCATACATTATAGCATGCATATACGCATCATGATCTTACAATCTCATTTATGTTGAGAACATCATTGCTTGATCCATATCATGCATTGCATATGACTGACCTTTACCTTTCAGGAAAGATCCAGTCAAGTTCTCAGCTATGTCCAAGGCCTTCTCTAGTTCAGTCAGATCGACCCTAAGATCTCCCTGATTCTTATCCAGTTGAAGTTATTTCAAGACCTTGCCTGGTTCAGTTAAATCGATTCCTAAAGATTTTTCTGATTCTTATCTAGTCAAAGGCCTTCTCTGGTTCAGTCAGATCGACCATAAGATCTCCCTGATTCTTATCCAGTTGAAGTTATTCCAAGACCTTGTCTGGTTCAGTTAAATCGACTCCTAAAGATTTTTCTGATTCTTATCCAGTCAAAGGCCTTCTCTGGTCCAGTTAAATCGATTCCTAAAGATTTTTCTGATGAAGACTCAGTTGAAGATTCCAAGACCTTGTCTGGTTCAGTTAAATCGACTCCTAAAGTTTTTTCTGATGTCGATCCAGTCAAAGGCCTTCTCTAGTCCAGTTAAATCGATTCCTAAAGATTTTCCTGATAAAGACTCAGTAGAAGACACCCCAGATTCTCTCATCGTTACTGTTGAGGTAGTAATCGCCCCAGATTCTCTCATCGTTACTGTTGAGGTAGTAATCGCCCCGGGTTCTCTCATCGTTACGGTTGAGGTAGTAATCGCCCAAGTTTCTCTCATCGTTACTGTTGAGATAGTAATCGTCCAAGGTTCTCTTATCGTCCCGTTGAGGTAGTAACCATCCCTGATTCATTCATCACCTTTTGAAGCTCCAGACTCGATTCCTGTATCTCGCCAGTGCACGTCTGAAGAGTTCAAAGATTCGATACTTGTATCCAGCCAGGGCGCGTCTATATAAAGAATTTTAAAGTCAAACTCCTGTAACAGGCCAGGTAAGTATCTTTCTTTTTCAGGTACGCAAATTCTCGCTAAGGAAACTCTTACGCGATCGACATCCAGATGGCATCTATAAGCCCATCCACCTATCCATCACCTCTCAACATGGCATCTGTAAGCCCATCTTCCTATCCATAAATCTCCAAATGGCATCTGTAAGCCCATTCCTACCATCACACTGCTAACATGTGAGCGCAAATTTCTGGGCACTTTAGTGTTCAATCATCTTCCACCTTCGGATTACGAAAGGCACGCCAGCCAATCTACATCCTCAGGTCTAAGAAGATTGAACAGGGGCAACTGTTGTACCCCAAAATTTGCCCTCCCATATTCTTCAAGATTTGCAAAGAGCATGCTTCAAAATCTCCCAAGGGTTACACAGTCCAATGGCCTCCTAACAGTCAAAAATTAGGGTTTTGGTTCTGGCCAAGAAATTGAAGTTTCCAAGGGTCCAATCAAGTCCCACATGCCCATAAACATTGTCAAGCATCCTTATGCCAAGTTTCAAGACTCACAGCACAAAATTGCACAGTCAAAAACCCTAATTGCTCAACAGTCAACTGCAGGGGCAAAATGGTCATTTGACAGTCAAAAGTAAAAATTTTTGGTCAACATATTATTTTTGAAGCCACAAATATCATTTGATCAATTCTTGATCATGATTCTCAAGGCATGGCTCAAAAAGTCTCAAGATGCAAAAGTTTCTATTTTTGGACAATTGAAAAAGTCAACTGCAAATTGACCAGGGCATAACTTCCACATGGTTCATCAGAAAAATTCCATCCAAAGCTCATTTTGAAGAGAATGAAATTTCCTACAACTCCTCTTCACACTTCAAGTCCAAGAAATGCTCTCACAAAAAGTTATCAATCTCAACATTATAGGTCATTTTCAAAAGTCAACAAAAAGGCACTTTAAGTCAAAGACCATAACCTACGATTAGTGAATCAAAATGACATGGGACCAAAGACATTGGTTAGAGGACTTCAAGACCTTTCCATAATGTCCAAGAACATGATCAAATATTAATAATTGAGCAAGATATGCCTTGTGGAAGTTGGGCAATTTTTGGGAATTTTGAAAAGCCAACTTTGCTTCAAATGCCTCAAAATTGCTAATGGGCCTCAATTTCTTCCATGAATCATCACCCAAAGGCCATGCACGACCCATTGACCCAAAGGGGAGTTATTTTCTTATTTTTAATTAATTAATTGAGTTTTTAATTCTTTTAATTCATTTAATTAAAATTAAATATGAAAAAATACTAAAGCATGTATTTTAAATCTTTTTATGCAGCTAATAGGTCCATTATAAGCTCAGGATTTCGTGCACATTCAAAAAAGGAAAGAATCATTCATGATTTGGCATATTTGGCATGAAAAAAAGATTGAAAAAGATTATGCAAAATCAAAAATTCAAAATCATCAATGCAAAGGCTTTGGGCTTGATTTTTCTGACCTAATGCATTCACATACATATACACAATGCAACCCTAATAACAACACAGGCAAGCTGCGCCTCAAACCAAAGAACAACTTTGGATTTTTTTCATAAAAAACTGAAAACTGTTTTGATAGCTAGAGCACAATTCAAGGCCTCAAAAACTATTTCACAAGCTTGCCAAGACGACCAAAAAAAGCTCCCAAACGGCCAAACGCATTTCAAGTTTTGAAGAGAAAAAAGCAAACCTGTAAACCTATTTGCAGCACGTTTTAAACCTCCCTTTCAATCAAAACACATTCCTTGCATTTCCAGGAATCTCCAGCAATCAAAATCAAGCCCAAACGCGCAAAGAATCATCCCCACGACACCCCACGGTTTGTCCAATATTTGAAAATCAAAACTCCATTTCCATGCCTTTTTAATTCATTTTAAATATTGCTATGCATTCCTGATGTTATTACCAAGCTTCATGTATGCTTTAATTTGACTATAAGGCCATAAAATGCAAATCACCATGGGAGACATCTAGGTTTTCCGAAACTTTAAAATTGGGGTTTCTCACATGCAGAAAAATTGGAGCCTCAGACCACCATGGTTGAATTGAGAAGGACGAGACGAATCAAACGGACCCATCGCGCCTAATTTATGTCTAACGAGGAGCTAATCGCTATTATTTGCAGGCTTGTGTTTTGGGGGGGTTTAAAACCCCCGCTATGTATTTTTACATTTGCAGAAAAGCTTGAAGACGATGGCGTGGCAACCGGGCATTGGACCATTCAAAATTCCGCGCGCGTTTTTTTTGATTCTCAGGATTTATTTGCTTATCCATATAATATTAAGTGTTTATTGTTATGTCAATTGAAAGAGCTGGCTCAGATGGCAATGCGTTAGTGGATATTCCCAGAAGGCACGAGTTCAAGTCCTGGTTCTGGCATTTTTTCACCTTTTCCATAATTAACATGCTTCCTTTGTTTTTCCCCTTTTTTATATTTTTATCCTAATTTAATTTATATTCAAATAATTTTCTCATGCATTTAAAAACTCACAAAAAATATTTTCCTTTTGCATTTTAATCAGAAAAATGTTTATTTAATTTTTGACATTAAAAGTAATATTTTTGCATGCATATTTTAATTAATTGTTAAATAATCATTAATTGACTTTTATTTGTTTTTAGTTATCAAAATTGATCCAAAAAACACCAACATAATATAATTTTATTATATGAATTTTTTAATATATATTATAATTTTTTAATTCTATTTTTATAAATTAATCTATAGGCTTTATTATATTTTATTTCTCACTATTCTTATAATTAATATATATTTCTAATTATAATTGATTAGTTTTTAATTAGGCCATTTTATCCTTATTTTTAATAATTAAAATAGGTTTAGATTTAGGTTAACCTAGAATTTTATTTCTTTTTCTATTTTATTTCATAAAAACATAAAAAAACAAAAAAATATTTTCTTTTAATTAAAATAATTAATTAGTCATTAATTAGTTTTTAATTCCATTTTAATTATAAAAAAGACCAAAAAATTAATTTCCTTTTCTTAAAAGGGTCAACACCCTTAGACATCCCCGATTAATTTATTCGCGCGCATTTTATTTGTTCGATTATTATGTAATTGCTCCGGACATGTAATAGTAAATAGGGCTTTTACTGTTTTCATTTACTTTCCGTATTCATTTACTAAAACGGGTCTTTGTAATTTTTGGCGATGTATAGACCCGCGCCTTGTAATAGCGTAGGATTTACGTTTCCGCAATTTACTTTCCGCACCCCCTTTAAACTGTTAACTTGTATGAAAGAATGTATGCTAATTAAAAACAAGCGTAGATCACCATGATACATGTACAAGATAAAACATAACATGAAAATAACACACAAATACACACACCACTTCCAGGGTACGCCTCACTGTTGCCTTACCTTCGAAACGTGGTCGTCGAGTATAGGACGTTTTAGTAAGTCCTTATGTCCATGACATGATCCAGTTGCCTCGAAACGGTTGCCTCGGAATTAAAAAGGATCAATGGCATAAGGGTAGCTTCTAAGGTGTCCTACTGTTGCTCTGGTGACCACACTGTCCCTACAAACGAATTGACCCGAACACCTCCAACGGTGGTGCTACCTACCTCTCAATGGTGGGATGGCACTACCTTAAGGACATTTACACAGCTTAGTTTCTTAGGGTAGGTAGATGACTCATAGATACTTGCTCTTTTCAAAAACAAAATAAAAAACCTTTTCACACCGACACTTTCAAACTCTTGAGGACAGATACAAGAGTTATTCAGAAATCTTTAAACGAAACTTTTGCAAAACCCACTCACATTTTGAAAAGCAAACAAACACTTTGAAAACATAAGAGCAAGTATCTAAGAGCCCATGGATAACCATGGATAGAAAGGGTGCTAACACCTTCCCTTTCTATAAATCTACCTCCCGAACCAAGAAACATTCTCGAATAAGGAATTTTGATGTGCTTTTGTCCTTTCCATGTTGGAGAACATAAAAGACGGTGGCGACTCTTGCTTACCATGACATTTCGCGAACCAGCGTTAAACAGTCAGTTCCAGATCCACCGATCACAGATACCAACACAGATATTCAAACATACCTCTTAGGAGTCAGTTAAACGCTATCTTGCTGTAGCACACTTTCGAATTGACCCATGCTTCAGTTAGGACTTTTATGGGTTGTAACATGGCCTAGTTCACGGTTTTAGAAAAGGGTTTTAAGGCTCAAAATTATTTGGTGCCCACCCATTCTCCATGATGTTCTCCATTCCTACATTCAGTTGACCTGATATAAGCATTCATCTCTCTAGAAGAGTTTGCGATGGTTGAGAAACCACTGTGGTTTCTTGGACACGACAGTCACTTCACCTTTTGCTTTTGGTGTCTGATCACACGAATTTGTTCTTTGATGAGGATTTTCATTGGTAATCCTTTTCTCGCCTTTTAGGCTTTTCAATTTCTTTCTTGCTTTCCCTAATTTTTGCCTGGACAAATTCTTTTGAATTTCGATTTGGAAGTCCAACGGGATGCCCCAATTTTTGCCTAAGCGACTTGTTTTCAAGTTTTGACTTAGCGGGGATTTCTGTTTCCTTCTTATTCGTATTTTTCATTTTGAACAAGTCGTTGATCTTTGCATTGTTTTTGATTTGTCGGAGGTGATCGTGACTGCCTGAGTCTCTAGTAGATGATGGATAGCCATTATTGTATCGTCATTTGTTGACCTTTTGACGTGCGAGGGATACTCATTGGGGTATCGTTAGTTGATGCACGTTGCTGATAGACGAAGGTTAACCATTATGGTTTTGACTTCCCTCAACCTTTTGATGGATAACCATTGTTGTATCCTTGGATGCACACTCTTGATGAGTTCTAAACGCTTGATCAGATTAATTGAAATCTACCCTACCCCAGGTTAAAATGAGGGTTTTTTCTGAACAGAAAAGAAACTCCTACTTCGAAGGCTCAGAGGGGTTAATGAAGGTCTATCTCCCTTATATCTTCGGTGTTTAGGGATTGAAACAAGACCTGTACATCATCAGCAGGGTCTTACTCAAAAGCGTACCAACCAGAGATTTTTGCGTTTTTAGATTATCGTCATCCTCCATCGAATCTTTCTCTAAGCATAAGACTAGGAAATTTGGAATCAATATACAAGTAAAACATTTAAAAAGTGATAACGAATGAATGAATAAAAACAAAAGAACACTTCAAGACAAGCGTACTTATTGCATTAAGACTTCCGTTCAAAAATAGACAAGTTTCTATATACAAGTGATGTTTAAACAAACAAGCAAGAATGCAAATGAAAATGCAGTAAAGAAACCAATGATTGCCATTGTTGAGGAGACTTGACTCCGTATGGACTTGCTGATTCTGACGACTTTCTGTAGTCTTAATGCTCGAGTGTGCGAGAGAATTCCCCTTCAGATCTGATGTGAACATAGTAGTCTCTGGATTGAGCCTGTCTTGGACATTGTCTTTGGATGACATACCATCTTCAATCGATTGGCCAGGTTCCCCAGTATAATATGCATCATGTCTTAAATAAATAATAGACATCATCATCATAGTTTCCATGACCTGGCTTATCTGAGTATTTAATCTATTATCTTCCTACTTGAAGAAGTTTCTGACTACGAGCCAAAGCTTGCATGTACCACTCGGAGTTATTCCATAACTGATCTCTGAGCATGTGCGGTGAGAAATCCGGTTGAACCTTTGAAGAGAACCCTATGTATGAATAAGAATCCCCAATCTTCGGGTACCTGTCATGAATGCATGAATATGCATGGGGTGTATGAATGAATGCCATGTCATGTTCTGTCATTTCCAAGGAATTTGCGTGCTTTGATTTTGATTTTGTGCAAGTAAGGGATGGAAAAGTTTAGCACAAGACTTGCAAATGTGATTCCTTGGAAATAATAGAACATGTATGTTAAGCATGTGGTTAGCCATGTTATGTATGCAAAGGCATGAGATCAAAGAGGATCAAGGTTCCATCATTTCTGAATATGATTGTTGCACTGTTATGAACCATATGAGTATCATTAGATCAAAGGTCCAACATAGCTTCTGCACATATAAGAACCAAGTACCATGTGGATCTTCCATTGTACGGGATCAAGGCTTCTGGAACATCGGATACTGTTGAGAATTTTCTGAATATGCTGGGAATACCGAGATCGAAGGCTCGAATAAATCTTCAGGTAAACAGGTCAGGAACTTAGAAAATAAATCTGAGAACCCCACGGTCACCCACAAGATATAGCATCTGCATAAAGTCATAACAGAAATCCAGATCATAGCCATTAGAACCAATAGTTACCGTCTGAGCATAGTCACCATCCGAGCATGAGTAACCATTTGAACATAATCACCATCTGTACCTGTAATAAGAATTCCCTTCCCGCTCACGGGTGAAAACTAGGTCAGGGTAAGGCAATGGTAACTCAGAATCGAGGGTACTCCTGAAACACTATCGCCGTATCACCTACGTGAAAACGATAGCCCCTCATTTGTACCCCATCTGAGCATGGACGACATGGAGGCGATAGTGAGACCTAAGTCAACTAGCCGTTCATGTTCCACTCTATTCCTAGGGTTCCTATGGTATACAACTCTGGCCTGGGTATTGGGCCTTTTACCTCATAGTAACACCCACCCAATAAGAAGCAGATCCAGTACAATAGTAGTATATGGAAGACAGTAAAATGCAATGCATACGTATGCTCAAGTATATACAAAATGAATGAATAAACTGAAAGCGTAAAGATAAACACCCATATGAAGGAAAGAAAGAGCTAGGAGCGACTCTGGGATGGACCAACATTTGGTCGACCTGTCCCCAGTGAAGTCGCCAGCTGAAACAACCGGCTGAAAATCATTAAAACAATGAAGTCGCCATCAAACGTCTTTTATCCCACATGTAGGGAAAGGTAAACATCGAGAAAACCTGAGAAGGGAGAAGTCACGGTCTTGCGACCGAGAGATCGGGTAAGGGAGTCTGTTACGCTAGGGGAAGGTATTAGCACCCTACACGCCTGTAGTACTCTACGGTATCCACTCTTGTTGTCTATCTTATGGGTGTGTTTAATCTATGCTTACTGTTTACTATACTACTGAAGGGAGAATGCATGCAAAAGAAAGGGGAAAAAATGTAGGGAAAATAAAATTGTTCTCGCCTGGGACCTACCCTGTTGTACCCCAAAATTTGCCCTCTCTTTTCATCAACATTTTTCATCACAAGACACTTGGAACTCAAGATCAAGTTAGGGTTTGCTCTGCTCAAGACACCTCCTTACACTGTTGACCTAAATTAGGGTTTGAGTTTGCACAGGGATATTTTGACCAACAATGCCCAAATTAACTTTCATACTTCATGCTGGACTCACAAGTTTGTCCATACCAAGTTTCAAGCCTTGATTCAAATTTTTGCCCAGTCAATTGGACATTTGACCTAGAAATCAGTTATATTGGGGAAAACGTCAATTGTGGCTAATTGACAGTCAAACCTCATGAAATTTGACCCACATCAACATTATGAACTCATATGAACCATTTGATCAATTTTGGATCACAATTCCACAAGAAATTTGATCAGATCATCAAAAGGGCAAAATGGTCATTTTTAGGGTTTTGACTGTACAAAGGCAAGTTTTGACTGCTTGACCTAGCCAATGACAAATAAAGCTCAACCATGGACTCAAGGACTCAATGACATTGTCTTGACCCATTCAACAAGTTCAAAAGATCTCAAATGCATAGGATTGACAGATGCATTTTTCAGTCAACTGATCAAAATTTGACTGTACACTGAAAAGTCAAACTTTGACTTTTTGGTCAAAATCAAGTGCCAAGAGTTATTTTTCATCAAGACATGTCAAATATTGAAACTTGTTCATCAAGAAACCCAAAAATGCAAATTAGGGTTTAAAATGGAAAAATTTCATAACTTAGAAATTTTCTAAGTTATGAAATTTTCTTATTTTTTACTAACTTTGTCCCATTTTTTTCACCAATATGAAAATGGATTCAAACAATACTTGCAACATGAAAGTTGTAGTACATCACAAAGTCTACAACTTTTATTCACAAAGTTTTCTCAAAAGAAGCTTGTATCTCAAGTTATGAATTTTGGAACAAGGGTACCTAAAACTTTTAACTTAGAGAAATTTTGCCCTAGTTTAGGCAGGATTTTGACCCATCTTCTTGGCCATTTTTCACATAGTTACACTTAGAGTTTCAAGTTGAATTTCAAATATGGATTATAGTACATGTTGCAAGCTTTCCAAATTGTCCAAGAACTCCTCAAACACCTTTGTGGTTAGGGATAATCGAATGCTTGAAGTTGACAAAAACTCACTTTGATCCATGGCCAATACATGTTCATACAACTTGCATTTTCAAATCAGCATGCTTTGTACTAGCTTGCAGGCCTCTAAACCATTTTACACTCCTTAATTTAATGCAAATCCACCGAGCTAATTCATTATCTTGGCCATTTGGACATTGCACACAAAACTAATCCCTATTTGGAAAAAGGTATATTGCCATTTTTGAAAAGTTACACTTTATGTCAAACCAAGATCCTTGAGGCATGCGGCCATATCTCTGAGGCAAGATCAAATCCACAAATTGCAAGTATCAAGGGAAAGGTATGCAGCATACAAGATATAGGGTACATGCCTGTAATCACAGGTTACACACTCTTGCTTCAAGAAGAAGAAATTTGTCCAAAATCTTCCCAACTCAAAAACCATCCATAGTCAGCTTACACAAACATTGCAAACACATTTCACACAACCCTTTGAGTCATAAACACGAGCTCTTCATCACTCAAACCTCCTTGAACACAAAATCACCATTTTTCTGCAAAACAGGGCAAGCCCTGCAGAACCACCTCCATCTCCACTTTTCCTCGTGCGTTTTGCCTCAAACTTGTTCCAATACCTTCCATTCAACTCACCTGAACTATTCCAGAACTCCATTGCTAGCTGTAACACCATTAACATACATTGCCATTTTTGTTTCAAAGCTTTGCAGGTTGAGTTTTGTAGCACGATTCAGGCCACTACAAAACAAGCCAAGTATTGGGAAAGCTTCAGTGGACCTCAGGCAAGCTCAAAAGAAACTCAAGCACCCTTGGAAGTTGCTGTATTGTCTAGCTCGAAGTCAACTGAAATAGGTATTTCATGAACTTCTATATCTCTATTTAGGAATAGTTAGACTTAGGTTTGTCAATGAAAGATGTTGTATTCATAGCCCTGAAACCATACATGTGCTTAGTTTTCATTTATATTAATCGTGCTAGGAGAATTTTGTTCATGAACTTTCTGAAAAAACTAGGTTAAGAATTAGGGCCAGAGAAAGTCTCTCTGGTCTTTGAGAGTTAGCTTAAGTTTTTTATATGGTTAGATTCGTTGTTTGATGCTCTACAAGTTTCATGTTATGAGTTTTGTCAAAAAAATCAAGGAATCAGGAGATAGCATTTTGTATACAAGCGCACGCGTTCTTGTTCAAAGGAAGAAGATGAAGTTGCTTCTGGGCTGGGCCTGTACAGGCTTGCTTTTGGCACCCCCTCTTTTCTTTTTACACCCCCTGGCCCATTTCTTGTATATTTGTCATTTCTGCATTTTTATTTTTATTCTGACTTTATTATTTTATGTCCAAATATAAAAAAATGCCAAAAATTATTTTTACATTTATTTGGTATTTATTTTTATTTTTACTAGTATAAAATTGTTTAAATACTTTATATTCTTTTATTAAAACTTAAAAATAATGTAAAAAAATATGTTTATTTTAATTTATTATTTTATACACATTTGAAAACATTTTCTTGAAAAATATATCTTTTTGTAAATAATTTATTTTATTTTTATACACACTTAATATATATATATATATATATATATATATATATATATATATATATATATATATATATATATATATATATATATATATATATATATATATATATATATATATATATATATATATATATATATATATATATATATATATATATATATATATATATATATATATATATATATATATATATATATATATATATATATATATATATATATATATATATATATATATATATATATATATATATATATATATATATATATATATATATATATATATATATATATATATATATATATATATATATATATATATATATATATATATATATATATATATATTTTATTAATTAATTAGGACAAAAAACACAAAAATAATACATTTTTATTTTTATTAATATTTTATACTAAAAATACCATTTTTTTTATTTACTTATATTTTTGTACAAATTAATACATTATTGTATATAAATAATAGATAATACAATTTATTTAAGAAATTAGGGTTTTTGCCCTAAAAAACAAAAATAATAAAATTGATCTTTTTACTTATTTATATTTCACATTAAAAATACTTTTTACATACATAAAAACTTTTTTGCATAATACATTTTATTCAATATTTATTTATCGTATTTATTCAAATGTTGTATATTTAATATTATGCCTTACCCATTCAATATGGTTGTAATAATTTAGGATTTAATTTCTTGCAAAATAATCCCCAATTCTAATTTGTACCCCCTCCCTATATCATGTTGTAATAGTGTAGAATTTAAATTCTCGCACCTTTAAATGCTTTCAATTATGCCATGATTAGACCTAGGGTTTGTATGCAAAATCAAATCAACAATTAGCTTGACCTAATCCAAGATAACAATGCATGAAAAACAAACACAATGCACACTTACACCCCTAGGGTTTTCAATCCACTTGTTGCTTTCAAAAATGGGCTATGATATGCATGTCAAGTACTTTGGCAAAACAAAAAGAAAACAAAGATCATAGTCCCTCGATGACGCTATCTGAGTTGCCTAAATAAAATGATCAAGTCCCTCAAGAAAATTGCCAAAAATACTTGACACTATTGCTATCATGGTCTATACGATGACCCGCGCCTGTCCCGTTTAACATCCTAACACAAGGTTGTTCACCAAATACAATGGTGAAACAACACTGTTAAAAAGAGTTAAAAACATAAGAAAGATCTTTGAGTAAAATAGGGTAGACAACTCTTAGTTACTTGATCAAAATCTTGCAAAACATCCTTTCCATTTTCAAACACACTTCACAACACAACTTCAAAACAATTTCAAAACAACTTTCAAAACATTGAAATACCTTTTCAAAAAGACACACACCTTTGTATATATTTAAACAAGAATCATTACAAAGGTTGCATAGACAAGGCATCTTTTTCAAAACATTTTCAAAACCACACATACAAAAGCACCATTTCAAACAATTGAAAAGCAAAGGCAAGTGATTTAAGCAAGTAACTAAGAGCCCATGGATAACCATGGATAGAAAGGGTGCTAATACCTTCCCTTTCTATAATCTACTCCCCGAACCCAAGAAAACATCTCAAAGGTCTTTCCTGTGCTTTTTGACCTTTCCTTAGGATAAAATAAAAAGTCGGTGGCGACTCTTGCTAAACCGAAACATTTGCGAACACAAAACGCAAAATCCCAAGTCAGTTCTCCCACCGTATCACATACCCCAATGCCTACGTATCCTTTTTGAGGAATCAGAGCTACCGTAGTTCGGCTCATATGTTTTTGTTTGTTTTGTGTTTTTTATGGACAATGTTAATTCTGCCTTCTGCCGCAGCTCGACCTTTGGAGACTTATGCGTTGGCACAAAAGTAAATTAATCATGTCCTTACCTGAAAAGGGTTTTAGATAAAAAGGGTGCTCGAGTGCACAAAATGATTTGAATTGGTTTATTTTTTTGTTACCTTGAAAAAGGGTTTAACTATGATTAGCATGTTTTTGATTTGCTAAGAAGAGAAGTTTTTGTTTTGAATGCACATGCAAAAGGGAAGAAAAGAGTCTAAGGGAGACTAGCCTATTTCTAAACCTAATGTTATCATACACGGGTAGTCCTACGTCAAGGATGAAAGGGGAAGTTTCTACCTAATGTCAGCATGCATGGTTTGCAATCTAAGGTCTAACTTGCGTCCGAACAGAGCAAGCGTATCCTAAGGGAACATGGTATGTACAGGGATGAAGCAAGCAAGCTAGCAAATAGAGCACACCTAAAAAGATCCTATCTAAGTTAGCATGCCAAAGAAATTCTAACAAAACTATCCTATAGGGAACATGCAATGAGAGCGAAGTCGTGATCTCAATTTCTAAATTGAGTGACTCATCGATCGACAAGAAATAAAGGAAAGCGATAAAACCCTATAGGGAGCATGCACTGAGAGCGAAGTCGTGATCTCAATTTCTAAATTGAGTGTCTCATCGATCGACAAGAAAGTAAACAAACATAAGCACAACACATATGGTAAATGAAGTGCGGAATGCCTGCTACAGGTCTTTAAACAGCGACTTCGAGCGCACACTCTTTATTTCCTACTTCACATGATATCTAGAAAGAGGTAAAGTGAGGAAATGAAGAATAAAATAGATTTGTGACGATACCGAACAAAGAAGGTCTATTGCCTCTTCGAAGCCACGCAAGTGATAAGAAAACTCTACAGAAGTTGCCCCGCATGAGTGATCAAAAATTAATCTCCAAATATTCCCAATCGCGAAAGATTACATCAATAATATCACGAACTCTTAGCAAAACATGACAACAAAATGATTATTAAACATGAAAATAATAGAAAACTCTAATGAAAATTCTAAAAGAGTTCCTAAAGAATTCTAGAATGTTCTAATATTTTTATATCATTTTTATAATCGATTAAAAGAAAAGCTTAAACTAGAAGAAAAAGCTAAAATAAAAAATAAGTTAGAAGAGTCAGGGGGTGTAAACTACATATAATGTCACTGTATAGTAAAAAAAATGAAACATTAAGCCCATGTAGGAATGATCCAATAAGCCTTTTTTCTGCCTAAAATCCAAGAGCTGCCAAAAAATTGGTGATGGGCCTGGAGAGATTTTTCGGTCCACCTACACCATTTCAAACTTTTTCCAGCATTATTATACAAAAAGAGAGTTAAAAAGAAAAGAATGAGGAAATTAGGGTTAAATTTATTGTGCCTCTTCATCTTCTCAAACAGAAACGCGATATCCTTCTAACCACGGATGCTTCACCACCTTTGTATTCTCCGTCTTCTCATCTCTTCTTCTAATCTGACTCGCGGCGTCGAGCTCCCTCGACCATCGACAGGTTTGTCTCGTCACAGTCTCCGACTCCTCCTTCATCTTGCAAGCGGCACGACTTCTTCTTCTTCTTCAATCCTTCTCCACTGCCGCACACAACGCGTAACCATATCACATCTCTTCATTCTCTTTCGGCTCTGTTTCGCCTCTGTCCTCAACACAGTTTATCCGATGAGCTCCATTTTGCCGTCACAATTCTCGACCTTATCTCTGATTCAACTTCAACGACGCGGCTTCGTCTCCATGAGAGACCGCTCAACGAATTTCGAATTTCATTCGCACAAACGAGCTGTCAGAGACGCTCGGACGGCGACTCTAATAGAAGAATCGGAAACAACTCAGGTATGATTACGCTCTTCTTCTTCGCTGATTTCTTTTTCTTAGATTCTGTTCTCCGTGTTTTCGGTTGTTGATCTTGCGTGTGGTTATTGATGTGCTTTGTAGAGAAGTGAGAACTGGTGATAATGTTGTTGTCGTGAACTTGCAGATATGCGTGAAGATTTGGTTATGGCAATGTGAAATCGAATTTGATGAATAAGCAACAGTGAAAAAGTTAAGGTGATGATTTTAGATGAAGAATAGGAATTGTGTTTTGCTTATGTAGTGTTGCTGATGTTGTTATTGTAAACCCGAGAATTTATAGGAGAATGGATGCAATTTGAAGATGATGACGAGCGGCTTGCAGAAGTGAATGAAAAAGATGTGCGTTGCCAAAGAAATGAAGGGCTCTGAGTTTCATGTCATTCTTCAGAGAGTCTTTACGGCTATTTTTTGATGGTGAGTTCTTGGATCTTTTTTCCTGTGATTTTCTCGGTGAAAGTATTGACTCAAATCCTTCCCTCCATTCTGCTTTTGATTCTGTTATCCTCCCTCTTCTCCTTCTGTTATGATTGTTAGAGTTAGTTGAGTGAAGGAATCAGTTTTTTTCCGGTTAGGCTTGGTCACAGTTAGGAGGTTGGAAGAGTTAGGAAGAATTCGGTTAGGCGGTCGTCATTCTGTTTGGTTATTGTTATAGAAGTTAGGAAATGGTTTTGACAGTTGGAAGTTGGTTATTCTGTTTGTGAATTCTGTTTTGGTTTTGTTAGAAAATGTTCTGTTAATAGTTACAACAGTTAGGGAAATGGTTTTGTTGCATGAAAATGAATCTGAGCTGTTAGATTTAAAAAGGTTAGTTAGATGGAATCAAATCTCAACCCTTGGATTAATAAACTGTTATGGGATTTTTGCAGGGTTCTCCTTCTGAGTTTTCTTTTTGTTGTATAAATGTTCAGGATTGCTTTGGATTGAAACAACAGGCATAAATCATGGCAAGTTACAATACGCCAATTTGGTCATGAAGAAGATAATGAAGATGGAAGCAAACTAAGGTTACATTTCAAAAACGACAAGGCCACACAGAAAGCAATGATGAGAATCAATATATGCATCTTTAAGTGTATTTCTTATTTTTGTAGTATATTTTTGGATATTGTAAGTGGTGTTGGATATTTGTAATGTATTTTGGAACTTGAATAAATGGAAGCCTTAATGAATTGTAACTTGAAAATTGGATGATGTAATTCATTTGTAACCTTGAACTTTCAAATTGATTTTGAACTTCCAAATTCCTTTCCCTTCAATATTCCCTTTAGACGCCTTTGTATGAATTCAAATAATCATGGCACAAATCCAAATTTTTTGCGAGGTAATCACGAAGAGACTTGAATCTTTAATGAGTTCTTGAATGACTGTTTGGATGACACTTTGATTGTTGGATGAAACAAATGAGTTTGATACATGCCTTTTTATTCTAAGAAATCCCACACAAATATTTAAGAACTTTTATCACCCCAAATCCCCTTCACATCTTAATAAATGAGTTCCAATCAAATTACAACTTCAATGAATCCCTAATTCAATTCACTTCCTCAATATAAACCAAACTTGTGTGTCAAGCAACAAGTATTTGAAATAATGACACCTTGATTACAATCCATATCTTGTACCATGTCCCGACTATATGAGCACTAGAATAACGACGTCTTGGACCCCTGAAGAAGATATTCAAGATGACTTTGAACTTAGACCTTAGTTCCCATAGTCTTTACTTAAACCTTTAGTGAAACCCTAGTGATCCTTCCCTTGACGAGGATGACAACCTTATAGCTTGATGGGGGAGAAGTTCACCATAATTAAGAATCCAAACCCTAGTTCTATAAACTACATTTACTCGGAAACCAACTAATTCAAGTCTGAGTGAAGATGCGAACCATCAAAGCCATGGAAACCCTAATTCCATCCTATCATTGATCCCGTGCCAAATTATGTTGTTAGCGAATGTATGCAATGTTAAATGACCTAATGGAATTATGTACATGAGAAAAGCGCGACAATGTATAAACCAGACAAAATTAGAAGGGTAGGACAAATTTGGGGTATTACACTGTATTGCATACTCTGTACCCTCTTGAGCGTTCAGAGTATCCTAACATAATACACTTTTGTGCTTTAGAGTCAAACTTGTTCAAATAATTTTTTGTATTCAGAATAAAACATGTGCATCCAAATGGGTGAAAATAGGAAATGTTGGGCTTTCCGTTCTTCCACAATTCATATGGAGTCTTTTCCAGAATAGGTCTTATGGAGATTCTATTCTGAATGTAACACGCTGTGTTTATTGCCTCTGCCCAGAAGATCTTAGCAACGTTAGTCTCGTTGATCATGGTTCTGGCCATTTCTTGCAATGTTCTGCTCTTTCGTTCTACAACTCCATTTTGCTGGGGAGTTCTAGGACAAGAGAAATCATGCAAAATTCCTTTTTCATTAAAGAATAATTCAAAATCTTTATTTTCAAATTCTCCACCATGATCACTTTTGACTTTGACAATTCTAAGATCCTTTTCATTCTGAACTTGGTTGCAGAAGGTAGCAAACACAGAGTGTGACTCGCCTTGTGTCTTAAGAACTTTACCCATGTCCATTTGCTATAGTCATCTACGATTACTAACCCATACTTCTTGCCACTGACTGAAGCAGTTTTTACTGGTCCAAATAAGTCAATGTGCAGAAATTCTAATGGCTTAGAGGTGGAAACAACATTTTTGGATTTGAAAGAAGGTTTTGCAAACTTGCCTTTCTGACATGCTTCACACAGAGCATCTGAATTGAACTTCAAGTTAGGAAGTCCTCTGACCAGATTGAGTTTGTTAATCTGAGATATTCTTCTCATACTAACATGTCCCAATCTTCTATGCCAGATCCATTGCTCGTTGTTAACAGACAATAGACATTTTACATTCTGACTTTTTAGTTCAGAGAATTTTATTTTAAAAATGTTGTTTTTCCTCTTTCCATTAAATAGGATAGTTCCATCTTTCTGACTAACAACTTTGCATGAATTTAGATTGAAGATTATATCATAACCATTATCACTTAATTGACTTATGGATAACAGGTTATGCATTAATCCATCAACTAATAAAACATTACTTATAGAGGGAAGATTTCCATTACCTACTATTCCAAAGCCAATGATCTTTCCTCTCTGATTGCCTCCAAAGCCCACGTGGCCTCCAGGCTTAAGTTCCAGGCTTTGGAACATATGCCTTATTCCTATCATGTGTCGTGAGCAGCCAAAGTCCAGGTACCATGATTGGTGTCTTTTCTTTGCTGCTAAAGATATCTGCCACATGTATGATTTTATCCTTAGGTACCCACATTTTCTTGGGTCCTGATTTGTTAGTTTTACCAAAATTCTGATTGAATTTTGGTTTGACAAAATAATCACTACTCGTGTATTTTATGTCATGTGTGTGCCCATATATAAAATGTGAATCAAGTGGAGTGCGTTTTATAACTAAGTCCATGGAATTTTTTGGTGTAGGTACCTTACCTTGATATCCTATTCCTTTTCTGCCATTTCTGCTAACTCCATAGATCATTGAAGCCATTTTGCTTCTGTCTATGTTTTTAGCTAGAAACTTCTGAAAGCTGTGATCATACTCTTTGATGATCTCATCAGTATTGCTGTGAGTTTCAGAGATTGTTTCCTTCTGAGAGTTTTGCAACTGGTTTTCTAATTTTGAAATTATTTCTTTTAACTCAGAATTCTCCAATCTGAGACTCTCAGTCTTATCAGAGTCAGGCAAGATTCCTTTTCAGGTTTCTGAATTTGACTCTGATCTGCTGATATCTTTCCAGAATTTCATTTAGGCTTTCAGCAAGTTCAACCTTAGTAAAGTTTATAATAAAGTCAGGGAATACCTCTTCAGTGTCTGATTCTGAGTCTGAACCAGAAGCTTCACTGTCTTCTGATACGTTTGCCATGAGAGCCATTAGGCTTTTCTTCTTTTCCTTGAGAAACTTCTTTTTGGGCTTTTCCTTCTGAAGCTTTGGGCAATCACTTTTGTTGTTCCCTTGCTCGTTACATTCATAGCAGATGATGTCTTTGTTGTTTGGCTTTCTGTATCCTGAAGAACCTTCAGATCTTCTGTGTCCAGAGGAGGATTCTGACCTTCTGTATCTGGAGGAGGATTCATTCTGATTTTCTGATCTTCTGGGATTCCTGAACTTCCTTCATCTCTGCTTCCACAGTTGGTTCACCCTTCTGGAGAGGAGATACAATTAATCTTCTTCTGATAAGGATCCATTAGAGATTTCTTCTACAGCCTGCAAAAATTTGGAGTCATATTTTCTGTTAGATTTTAAAGCTAATGGCTTACCTTGATTTTGAGGTTCGTCTTCTTCTAGCTCTATCTCGTGACTTCTGAGGGAGCTAACAAGTTCCTTCAGAGAGATTTTGTTGAGATCTTTGGCTAGCTTAAGTGTTGTGACCATTGGCCTCCATTGTTTTGGCAAACTTCTGATGATCTTCTTAACGTGATCATCAGTAGAATACCCTTTGTCAAGAACTTTTAGTCCATCAACAAGAATTTGAAATCTTGAAAACATAGTTTCTATTGATTCACTATCTTCCATCTTGAATGCCTCATACTTCTGAATGAGCGCAAGGGCCTTGGTTTCTTTGACTTGAATATTACCTTCATGCGTCATTCTCAGAGAGTTAAACATATTCTTGGCAGTTTCTCTGTTTGATATTTTCTCATATTCTGAATATGAGATGGCGCTGAGGAGACATCAATTTCCTGTCTATCTTCTGACCACGTCCATCCACTGGATGCGTGTATCCATCAGTCACCATGTCCCACAGATCAGCATCATGGGCCAGTGAATCTGTCCCTTTCTTCATTGTTGTCATTGCTGATGTTTTGGCTTGGTCCCACCATAGTGTTTTTCTGATGCTTGGATCTTGTACTGACACGGTTAAGTGTTTAAGCTCAGAACCAGGCCCTCTGATGCCAATTGAAGATGTGAAAAACACAAGAAGGGGGGTTGAATTGAAAACTTGGATCTAAAACAGCTTAATGACACAGTATTTTTATCCTGGTTCGTTTGATCTCAAACTACTCCAGTCCACCCGTCAAGGTGATTTCGCCTCTCTCCAACGAGGTCTTAATCCACTAATCTCAAAAGATTACAACAACTACTTTAACAACTGTTAAAGTCTTCTTGAGTACAACCACAATCCGGTTAATCTCAAGGATCTCTTTTACAATATGATTTAAACAAAATGTGTTGGTGTTTTTTCTAACAAAAACGGTTTATCACAACTGTGATAATTTACACAGGTTTGTAGCTTAGAATAAAGATTGAATTTGCTTAAGCTTGAATATGCATGGTTGGTGATCTTAGCAAATTGTTGTGTGTACGTACGTGCTTCTTTTTGAAAGCAGACTTGTTTATATAGGCAATGTAATAACGTTGTCCATAAAGCAAGTCTAATGTTATTAACACACTTTCCTTTTGGAGAAGATCCTGTCTGAAGAAAGCCGTTGGAATTAATTCTGTCTTGAATGTTCAGTAACGCTTCATAGTCTTTTCTCCTTACTGCTGATAACGCTTCAAAATATTGATAACTTGGTTTGATACATCTTTGTTCAGAATCAGAGTTTACTTGATTAAGAGCAGGTTCTGGTCATCAATCTTCAGTGCATATTCTGATTGCTTCAGCGTGTAGCACTTATGGCTGATCTTCTGATGCTGATTTGATCAGAACTTCTGCATACATAAAACATATTTTTTAAGGTGAATATTTATTCTTTGTATTTATTTATTCTTTGTATTTGTTATCATCAAAACTCTAACTAAGGGTTGTAGAATCAAACTATGTTCTAACACAATGCTCAGTAAAGGTAGTGTAGGTAATCCCTGATCCACCACTATCTCAGATGTCCTATTAGTTGAAGGCCTTAAACACAATCTTATTAGCATTAGTCAATTATGCGACAAAGGTTACAAAATTTATTTTCTAAAGGATGAATGCATAATTGAACATAACGATAAGAAAGAGTATGTGTTTAAGGTCTTGAGGGTAAACAATGTATATATGCTTGACTTGAGTGATGTATCCCTAACAGGTGTTAAATGCTTAGTCACCATGAGTGAAGACTCATGGCTTTGGCATAGGCGATTAGCACACGTTAACTTTGATTTGCTAAATAAAATAATATCTAAAGATATTGTGATTGGCTTACCCAAAATTAAATTTATAAAAGATATTGTGATTGGCTTACCCAAAATTAAATTTATAAAAGATATTGTGATTGATATACTCAAATTGTTATGGGTTTTTTCTTGAATAAAACCATTGGGGTTTTGTCCTCCAAATTGGGTTTTTTTTATCACAAATCTTTGCTTCATTGAATTCATCCGAGCTAAGGGAATGGAAGACCATGGAGTGTTCAATCGGGTAGCGGTAACCAGAGGATTGTGAAGAAGGATTTGGGGCCAAAGATTCTTGAGTACAAAATCATTCAAGGTAGAAGAAGCTTTTGTTCAAGATTTGGCATACTTAATTCATCTGGAATCAAGGGAAGAAGAGTGCATCATATAAGATTCATCAAGTGATTTTGAATTGTGGTGATTGTATCTCATCTTACAAACTTTGCAAAATTAATTTCATATCCTAATTCTAGATTCTAGAATTGGGGGCAGAGTAGCCCACGCGAGGACGACAGGGTGAACTGCCTTAACAAATACCGTGTCCAATTTAGTTTTCTGCATTTGATTTCTATTTGCTTAAATTTGTGAGTTATCAATTTTCTTATGCATACAAAATAATTGTAGTGATAAACTAAAATTTAAAACTCATATAGCATTTATTTGAATTGCCACGATCACTACAATTTGAGTATAACCAAACCTTGTGTAGTTCGTACACTAAGTGTTTGGTGAATTTACAACTCACAAATTTGCTTTATCTTCTCCGCAACTAATTAGTAATAACTTACAACTTGTTAAACATGCTAAAGCGATTCATCATATTAATTTTTAATTGTGATTCTATTCTCATCATTTTCATCAAAATTAGTTCGCATATCCGATCTTTCCAATACGTAAAGTTTAGACGATCATATTTAGGGTTGTCGCTCTCTAATAAAAATAATTTTACAAAACGCGCAAATTTTTAAAGGGATTTATTCAACCCCCCTTCTAGATCCGTCACATCGTCTAACAGAAAGAGACCCAAAGCCATAAGATATTGCTCAAGCTCTACACTTGCAATCATCTGATGTCACAACTAATTGGGAAACAAGGAGTGGTGTCAAAGGTTTCCTAGCAAAGTTCTTGTTTGAGAAAGCCCAAAACTTTTGGAACTCTTTGGATTTGCAAGCCTTTGAGGAAATTGTGGCTCTCCTCATCTATGGGATGGTTTTGTTTCCAAACCCTGACTAACTCACAGATGTGAACGCCGTCAAAATCTTCATATCCCGCAACGCGGTGCCTACTTTGCTAGGGGACATTCTACATTATTTTCACACTCGCACTATGAGGAAAAGAGGTGTCCTTATGTGTTGCACTCCTCTATTGGAAAGATGGTTTATTTCACATCTTCCCCAATCTGTATTGAAGAACAAGCAAGGTTCAAGGTGGTCACAAAGGTTGTTGACGCTCAAACATTCAGACATTCATTGGTGTTCTCGATCTATAGAGAATGTTACTATTGTCAACCGTTGTGGAGAATTCCCTAATGTCCCTTTACTTGGCATTAGGGGAGGTATCACCTACAACCCCTGCTTAGCCTTAAGACGGTTTGGTTACGCCTGAAGGGATAGCCCACATGAGTTGCTCATTCAAGGTTTGGTATTTGACTACGAGAACGATGATCAAGGTCTTCGCCAGAGATTTATCCGAGCTTGGAGGATGTTGAAAAAGGTAGATAGAAAGACATTGGGTCATAATAATTCCATCCCTCTTGAGCCTTACCTCAAATGGGTAGGAACTCGCGCTCAGAGTCTTATGATGCCTTATCCCTCCATTCTCCCGGTAATCATTGAGCCTGTTATGGAAGGAGATGTTCCACACACTGTCCTGCATCCTGACATGCCCACCTCTCTTGAAGACTTACAAAGAGATTGGATACAACTCAAGGGGGAGCGAGATACTTTCGAAGCCCAATTCTACGCTAGCGAGAAGAAGGTTTTGGAACTCACTAAGCAACTTCATGAGGAGCGGAACTTGAATGCCTACATCGCACCAAAGAGGATGCGTACTACCTTTTTATCTTAGAGTTTTTTGTATTATTTTTCCCAAAGAGGAATTAAGGTACTCAAGCTTTAATTTATTAATATAACGTGTGTTTTCTTTTTGTCTAAAACAAACTTGAATCTTTAAAATCCTTGAAATCATTGCATATGCATTTACCATTCATCATAACATAAGCAGGTTTCTTGCAACAAGTCTCCTCATCTTTCTACTGTTTATTTGAGTAAGATGGATCTCGAGCAAACGGTGAAGGACCTCCAAGCTCAAAATGCTGAGTTTCAACAGATGTTCTTAACTCTAGCCAAAGGACAAGAAGAGTTGAAAACCTTGTTGGTTGAAGAGAAAAAGAAGAAAAAGAAAATAACCAGAGTTCTAAATATGGGAAGAAGATTCCAAGGGAAAGCAAGAAGGACTTTAGACTTTGCTACGTCATCTGGTGAGAAAGACAATCAAGATGGGAAAGGCAAGGAAGTAGTTGCTCATCCAGATTCAGAAGAGGAAGAGAAAGAAGAAGATTATTCTGAAGAACAATATCCTCCAGCCGATGATAAGTATAAGCATATAGAAGAACGGTTAAGTGCAATGGAAATCCAAAAAGTTCATGGACTGGACTTTGAGGAGTTGGGATTAGTATCGGGGATTGTCATTCCTCCAAAATTCAAAGCACATGTGTTCGCCAAATATGACGAAGTTTCATGTACCAAAATGCATCTCCGGTCTTATGTGAGGAAAATCCAGCCTCATACCGCTGACAAGGATTTATGGGTACACTTCTTTCAAGACAGTCTGTCTGGAACTCAACTTGATTGGTTTTACCAGTTAGAAAGAGCCAATGTTCATAGTTGGGAAGATCTGGCCGATGCCTTTTACAAACAATACCAATACAATGCTGATCTTGCTCCCACCCGTACTCAACTCCAGAGTATGATCATGGTTTCAAGTTAAGGCTTTAAAGACTTTGCGCAAAGATGGAGGGACTTAGTAGGAAGAGTCCAGCATCCCCTATCTGAAAGAGAGTTAGTAAACATGTTTTTGGGCACCTTGTCTGGTCCATTCTTTAATCACTTAATTGGGAGTTCATCGGAAGGTTTTACTGAATTGATATTGACCGGAGAAAGGGTGGAAGCCGGGATAAAGAATGAGAAGATTTAAAAAGATGCATCCTCTGCTGCTGTAAGGAAACCATTCATTGGAAAGAAAGAAGTGGTTGCTGTATATCCTCAGAGAAATCAAGATAGGGCTGAACGCCGTCCAATGATGGGGGCTGTCATGATTCCTAAACCAGCGCCTGCTCTGCAAAGAAACAACCAACCAAGAACGGAAAGAACAGTCAGACAGTTCACCCGAATTAATATGACACTATCTCAAGTATTGCCGCATTTGTTAAGATCCAATCTAGTGACTTTGAAAGAAGCTCCAAAGAATCCTAACACAACCTCTCCTCACTATCATCCTAATGCCCACTGTACATACCATTCTGAGAGTCCTGACCATGACACTAACAACTGCTGGGCTCTAAAGAACAAATTACAAGACCTTCTTGAAGCCAAAGAGATCGAATTCGACGCGCCAGAAATCCCCAATGTTATTACTGCCCCTATGTCCAAGCACGGTCGTAATGTCAACACCATTGAGGAAGATATGCTTGTTACTTCAGTTGATGAACTTGTGACCCCACTCCTGACTATCAAAAAGAACTTGTTGAATGTCGGTGTATTCCCAGGTTGTGATGAAAGCTGTTATTTCTGTTTGTCCTCACCAACCAGCTGTCCGTTGTTAAAAGCAGGCGTTCAATGCCTAATAGATAACAAGGAGATTTTGTTCGAGAAGACTTTTGTTCCAATTGTTTCTTATAATGATGTTTCCATCATAATCATTTCCGACAATTCTTCCAGGGTCTCCACCAAAAGACCCCTTAGAATTACATCAGTTCATAAAGTAGCTCCGTTAATAATTATAATGCCTGGACCAATCCCGTATTCATCAGACAAAATCGTCCCATGGAATTATGGAGGTGATGTCTACTACCACGACATCAAGCAAGATTGGCCAGCGACTGAAGATTCAAGTTCTGAGAAAATTGACTTCGATATCAATAACATCGCAGGGACTAGCAAGATAACCCGCAGTGGAAGGGTATTCTCTCCATAAATTTCTCCTTCAAAAGCTATTTCTGGACCCGTAATAATTCCGGTTGTTTTTGCTCCTCCAAAGGCTATTCCCAGTCCTACAATCATCTTTGCTAATACTCCTGTTGACAAAACTATTACAATCCCTATTATCACCCCTACTAACATTCCTGCTGCCGAGTCAACCGAGACTCAAGGTAAAGGTATTCTGGTTGAGCCTGTCCGGACAAGGGCACAATCAATAACTATCCCTGAGACTTCCCGAAAAGAGATGGAGGAAATTCTAAAGATCATAAAAAGAAGCGACTATAATGTAGTCGAGCAACTGGGGCAAACTCCATCAAAAATTTACATGTTGGCTTTATTATTATTTTCCGAGGCTCATGCAAAGGCCTTGGTAAAATTCCTGAAAACTGCCCTAGTACCCCAAGAAACATCTGCCGATCAGTTCCAAGACTACGTAGCCAGCTTGATTGTAGATAATGGCTTAGGTTTTTCAGATGCTGATTTAACGCCAAGAGGGAGGAAGCGTAATGAGGCATTACATGTCTCAGTCGAATGCAGGGGCTAGACCTTGGCTCTTGTTTTGGTGGACACTGGTTCGTCTCTGAATGTTTTGCCTAAAAAGGCTCCTGATAGGCTTGATTGTGAAGGATTGACATTGAAACCGAGCAACATAGTAGTGAGGGCCTTTGACGGCTCAAAAAGGATGGTGCATGGGGAAGTGGACATCCCCATAAAAGTTGGAACCCAAACATTTGATTCAACTTTTTATGTAATGGATACTCTCCCTTCATATTCCTGCTTATTAGGCCGACCATGGATTCACAATGCTGGTGCCGTTACTTCAACGTTGCATCAAATGCTGAAATATCCAATTCAAGGGAAAATTATCACTGTTCATGGAGAAGAAGAGTATATGGTCAGCCATCTAAATTTCTTCAGATATGTGGAACTAGATGGTGAATTTATTGAAACTCCATTCCAACACTTTGAAGAAGTCCCACAGACTGTGGCAGTAACCAAGGCTGTGTCTCAAGTCCCCAAGATTACAAGGCCTCCGCTCAAGATGTCATCTCATACAAATCTGTCAAATTTGGTTTGGGTTTCACTTCAGGAGCCCAGAAGGCTGTATGCCGTGCTCGTTCCGAGGACCACCCTTGAAGATCAGCAACCACCAAGTCAACGCCGTGGAGGATGATGAAGACAACTATAACCTGGAGGATTGGATTTTCCTAACTGTCAGTGGAGGGCTCAGTAACTGGGAAGCTAGATATTTTGTCCCGATCACATTTATCCCACAGTAATTTGTCTTTACATTTTGTCGGATCTCTAATATTAAAACAATTCAGACTCTTAAAACCTTGTGTCTTACCCGAGGCACAATGGTCCATTTGTAAGGATTATTATCTCATTTCCATATGACATCAATGAATCATGGACGTTTTTGCATACAAACTTTGTGCTCATTGTTTTTTCTTTTTACATTTTCATTTCTTTCAAAGATAACTATACTCTTACACACACTCACACTCACAATGCAGGTCTACATCCATTCGGGATCCCATGGGTAACGATTTTGCTATGGCCTTTTGTGACTTTGAAAATCTAATCTACCAAGCCGAAGACGAAAGTGAGGAAGATTGTGAAGTACCAGGGGAACTCGCCAGGTTACTACAACAAGAAGAGATGACCATATAGCCCCATGAAGAACTAGTGGACCCAATCAACCTAGGTACCGAAGAAGACATAAGAGAAGTCAAGGTGGGTGCCAATCTGGAACCCAATGTCAAGGAGCGTATGATTCAGCTGTTACACAATTATGTTAAGGTCTTTTCCTGGTCATATAAAGACATGCCAGGACTTGATGTAGATATTGTAGTACATCGTCTACCTACAAAAGAGGATTGCCCACCGGTAAAACAAAAGGTCCGTCGAATGCGACCAGACATGTCAGAAAAGATCAAAGTAGAAGTCATGAAACAATTCAACACCGGATTCTTGGCTGTCACCTCCTATCCCCAATGGGTTACCAATGTTGTTCCCGTGCCCAAAAAGGACGGCAAGGTACAAATGTGTGTGGACTACGGAGATTCGAATAGGGAAAGCCCTAAGGATGATTTCCCACTTCCCCACATTGATATTCTAGTTGACAATACGGCACAACATAAAGTGTTTTCCTTCATGGACGGTTTCTCAGGTTACAACCAAATCAAAATGGCTCCTGAGGACATGGAGAAAACAACCTTTGTCACACAGTGGGGCACATTTTGCTACAAGGTTATGCCATTCGGACTGAAGAATGCAGGGGCAACCTATCAATGTGCCATGGTAGCTCTATTTCACGACATGATACATCACAAAATAGAGGTCTATGTGAACGACATGATAGCCAGATCTCAAACAAAAGAAGAGCATCTTGATCATTTAAAAAAACTGTTTGAGAGGCTAAAGAAATACAAGCTGAGGTTGAACCCAAATAAATGCACATTTGGAGTAAGGTCTGGTAAACTCCTAGGCTTTGTCGTCAGCAATAAAGGTATCAAAGTGGACCCTGCCAAGGTGAAAGCGATACAAGAGATGCCTGCTCCTCGTACTGGGAAGGAAGTAAGAGGATTCTTGGGACATTTAAACTATATTGCCAGATTCATTTCTCACCTGACAGCTACTTGTGAACTAATCTTCAAGTTACTGAAGAAAGATCAAGTAGTCAAATGGAATGATGAGTGCCAAACTGATTTCGACAAGATCAAAGAGTACCTGCAAGAGCCTCCTGCTTTGATGCCACCAGTCGAGGGAAGACCATTGATCATGTATCTAACTGTTTTGGAAAACTCAATGGGGTGTGTGCTGGGGCAGCATGATGAGTCTGGCCGAAAAGAGCATGCTATTTATTACCTGAGAAAAAAGTTTACCGACTGTGAAACAAGATATTCACTGCTCGAGAAAACTTGCTGCGCTCTGGCATGGGCTGCTCGCCGGCTAAGACAGTATATGCTGACCCATACTACCTTATTGATATCTAAAATGGATCCAATAAAATACATCTTCGAGAAACCCGCCCTCTCTGGGAGAATAGCGAGATGGCGGATGATCCTGACAGAATTTGACATACAATATACTACCTAGAAAGCAATAAAGGGAAGTGTACTAGCTGATCACCTTGCTCACCAAGCTGTGGAAGACTACCGGTCCATGAAGTTTGAATTCCCAAATGAAGACATCGTGATGGTAAACAACTGTGAAGAATTCAGACCATATGACGAACCTGAACAAGGATCCTGATGGACCCTGGTTTTTGATGGGGCATCTAACGCACTCGGAAATGGTATTGGTGCTGTACTCATATTTCCTGAAGGATGTCATACTCCCTTTACGGAAAGACTCTGCTTCAATTGTACAAACAACATGGCAGAGTATGAAGCATGCATTTTTGGTCTCAAAGCTGCCATAGATTTGGGGATCAAATCCTTAAATGTATTCGGAGATTCAGCTTTGGTCATCATCCAGATCAAAGGGGAATGGGACACCAAACACCCTAACCTTATCCCCTACAAAGAACATGTACTGACATTGATCCCACATTTTGAGAGGATTACCTTCGAGCATTTCCCGCGAGAAGAAAATCAGCTAGCAGACGTACTTGCCACAATGTCATCTATGTTTAAACTTAAATGGGATAACGAGGCTTCCCAGATCACCATTGAACGAATGGATGAACCAACTCACTGTCACGAGATTCATACTGAAGAAGTAGTGGACCAGTCTTGGTTTCACGAAGTCAAGAGGTATCTCGAGGCTGAAGAATATCCGGAAGGAGCTTCATTCAATGATAAGAAGTTCTTAAGGAGATTCTCTGCTAAGTTTTTCCTTAGTAATGGCATTCTCTACAAACGCAACCATGACTCGGTGTTTCTTCGGTGTGTAGACAAGGTTGAAGCTAAAAATATCATGGCTGATCTACATGAGGGTAGTTTTGGCACCTATTCCAGTGGGCATACGATGGCAAAGAAAATCCTACGGGCAGGCTATTACTGGTCTACCATGGAAGCAGATTGCTATCAACACTCTCAAACCTGCCACAAGTATCGGGTTTATGCTCATAAGGTGCATGTACCTCCAGTTCCTCTGAATGTCTTGACGGCTCCTTGGCCCTTTGCTATGTGAGGCATCGATATGATTGGGGAAATCAAATCAACAACCTCTAATGGGCACTGCTTCATCTTAGTGGCCATTGACTATTTTACGAAGTGGGTTGAGGCGGCCTCTTTCGCTTCCGTTACCAAAAATGTTGTAGCCCGGTTCATTAAACAGAATCTCATTTGTCGGTATGGTATCCTGGAGAGGATCATCACAGACAATGGTACGAATCTAAATAATACTATGATCACCGCCTTGTGTGAGCAATTCAAGATCCAGCGTCACAATTCTTCCCCTTACCGGCCAAAGATGAATGGTTCCGTCGAAGCCGCAAATAAGAGTATCAACAAGATCGTACAAAAAATGACAGTCACGTATAAAGACTGGCATGAGATGCTACCATTCGCTCTCCACGGGTATCGTACCATAGCACGCACATCAACCGGGGAAATACCCTACTCTCTGGTATACGGCCTGGAGGCTGTCTTGCCTATTGAGGTCCAGATCCCCTCTCTGAGAATCATGAAGGATGCAAGGCTGAATGATGAAGATTGGATCCAAACTCGTCTTGATCAACTAAACTTGAGTGATGAGAAAAGGCTTACTGCTGTCTATGATGGTCAGATGTATTAAAAACAGATGATCAAAGCTTTCAACAAAAAGGTCAGACGCCAAGTATATCAAGTCGGGGATTTGGTGATCAAGCGCATATTACTACTACAAGGTGACCCCAGGGGAAAATGGACTCCTACATACGAAGGACCATTTGTGATCAAAAGCATATTCTTTGGTGGGGCAATGATCTTGACCACCATGGATGGTGACGACCTGCCTCACCCTGTGAACACAGATATAGTCAAAAGATACTACGCATAAGAGACCCGCTAGGTTGACACACCTAGGAAAAACAAGGGCATCTCGGCGAACCCAAAGAGGTTCGGGCAAAAATTAGGAATAAAACAAAAAAATATGTACACTCGGCAAGCTGAAAACCCGAAAGGGCAGCTTGGGCAAAAAAGGGTATCCCGGTGGGCTGAAAACCCGAAAGGGCGATCCAGGCAAAAGTTAGATAATTAAAGTGTATGACTATGTCCTGCTGGATCACCTTACAGACAACCTGCAAACTCAATGGTTATGATCAACCCAATCAACTTCGGACAAGGCAACAAATAGACAAGATGCTCAGAGACACGAAGGCTATAGCAGAATGGGAACCCCATGGGATTATTGCACATAGCTATCTTTTCTTTGTATCAACATTTTCATTTTTTAAAGACGAAATTCTCTTACTAGAATGTTTGTCTCATTGTACAAAAATACTTACTCAAAGTCAATACAAAGATATCCCTTTGAGAGTGCAAAACTATCTGTTTTTCTTTACTCCTGTGTTTTGTTTACAAAAACGTCCAATGATTTATTTTTTGAACATATGCATTTGAACATAATTACTGTTTACAAATAAACAAAATAGAAAGACAATCACTGATGGCTTTAAGAGATAGGGAAATCTCTTCAAGCTGTTTCCATAAAATTCCCCACAGTACGCAGTTTAATCCCCAGCGGAACAAACTTCCAGTTATCAATCCCCAGTAGAAGTCGTCCAATTTCTCAGGATTCCCCAACAGGATTTTACAAGCAGTGTACGGCATTTCCCTTACAACAAAGTTTATTTCTCTAAGCGGAAATTCATCAGCACTTCAACTTCAAAACATGAAGACTTATACTCCATATCCTCAGCAGCTGTCGGGGATTTATTTCCCCAATGCAACAACAGTGCTGCAGATTAGCTCACATACGCATACATCGCATCCATATATCCTGAACATCGATAACACGAATGCATACATCACAATCTCATTGTACCATGCATTTCATACATCATAACATTTCATACAACTAATGTTTTTACCCTCTTCAGGATAAGATTAATTAAATGACTATCATCAACAAATTACAAAGGTCAGAGGTTGATGCCTAAGACAAGCCAGGACAATTATCTACACGACCAACTGAAGAAATCCAGCACGGGTTCTTTAGATTAAACTTTTGATACAGTTCAGATACGCTCCAGACACGGATGCCATTCTGATACTCATTTAGATTCATATTTCAGGTACAGTTCAGATACACTCCAGACACGGATGCCATTCTGATACTTATTCAGATTCAAGCTTTCAGATACAGTTCAGATACACTCCAAACACGAATGCCATTCTGATACTCATTCAGATTCAATCTTTCAGATACAGTTCAGATACGCTCTAGATACGGACGCCATTATGATACTCATTCAGATTCAGATTTCAGATACAGTTCATATACGCTCCAGACACGGATGCCATTCTGATACTCATTCAGATTCAGCTTTCAGATACAGTTTAGATACGCTCTAGACACGGATGCCATTTTGATACTCATTCAGATTCAAGCTTTCAGATATAGTTCAAATATGCTCCAGATACGGATGTCATTCTGATACTCATTCAGATTCAAGCTTTCAGATATAGTTCAGATACGCTCCAGACACAGATGCCATCCTGATAATCATTCAGATTCAGCTTACAGATACAATTCAGATACGCTCCAGATACAGATGCCTTCCTGATACTCATTCAGATTCAACTTACAGATACCGTTCAGATACACTCCAGATATGGATGCCATCCTGATACTCATTCAGATTAAACTTTTGGATACAGTTCAGATACCCTCTAGACATGGACGCCATTATGATACTTATTCATTTTCAGCTTACAAATACGGTTCAACAATCATTTCTGGATGGCATCTACAAGCCCATCTCCAACAACTTTCCATCATCTCTCCAAATGGCATCTTTAAGCCCATTTCCTCTACCATCACATCATCGAGTGCAAATTTCTGGGCACTCTAGTGTCCAATCATCTTCTACCTTTGAGTCACGAATGGCAAAACTCGCCAATCTAACTCTTCAGGCTTAAGAAGATTGAACAGGGGCAGCTATTGTACCCCAACATTTGACCTCTCATTTATCAAGAATTTTCTCACAAGATCTCCTTTGGCTCAAGACCGCCCTAGGGTTGATCAGCTCAAGACACCTCTTTAAACACTGATGACCAAAATTAGGGTTTGAGATTGCACAAGGACATTTGAACTTCAAATTCCCCATATGACTTTCATGGATCATTATGGACCCTGAAGATTACTCATGTCAAGTTTCAAGCTTTGGATCACACTTTTGCTCAGTCAATTGAGCAGTTGACCTAAAAATCAGCTGTATTGAAAAAAAGTCAACTATGGCCAATTTACAGTCAAACTTCATAATTTTTGATCCACATCAACATTTTAAACTCATATGTATCATTTAATCAAGTTTGGACCATAATTCCTCAAGAAATTTGATCAAATCCTCAAAAGGGCAAAATGGTCAAAATTAGGGTTTTGACTGGGAAAGGGAAACTTCTGATTTTTGACCTAGCAAATGATCAATTGGTTTAAGGCATGATCTCAAGAGTCCAATTGCATCATTTTGACCTAATGACATGGCTCAAAACATTGCTCAAGTCCAATGGATTGACAGATGAATTTTGCAGTCAACTGATCAAACGTCAACTGTATACTGAAAAGTCAAACTTTGACTTTTTGGTCAAATTCAATATCAAAGATCACAATTCATTAAAGAATGTCAAAATACGAAACTTATTCATCAATAAATAAAAAAGTCAAGATTTCATTTTGAAAAGTCAAAGTTTTCTAACTTAGAAATTTTTCTAAGTGTTTAAACTTCATGTTTTTTCATAACTTTAAGTCAATTTTTCACCATGATGCAAGATGATTCAAAAGAAACTTACAACATGAAAGTTGTAGATCTCCATGAAATCTACAACTTTTATTCACACAACTTCTCCTAAAAGTTCTTGGATAATAAGTTATTAATTCATAAAGTCATGGTCATGAAACAAAAATACTTAGTGAAATTTTGCCCTAATTTGGTCAGGATTTTGACCTAACTTCATGGCACTTTTTCATATAGTTCCAAGGGTAATTTTCAAAAGTGATTCAAAGATGGGTTGTAGATAACATTATAAGATTTCCAAAATGTCCAAGAAATCCTTGAGATCATTCTTGAGCAGGGAGAATTGAAGAGATGAAGTTAGGGTTTTATCACTTGAATTACAAGTCATTTTTTGATGAACACATGAACCAAATCCATGCTAGGCTGCATAATATTTTCTTTGCAGGCCTCAAACTTGTTTGTCATTCCATAATTAAATGTTTACACAGCTGTTAGGGCTTTGATCCAAGCAATTGAGCTATTATCCAAGTTGTATTTCCATTAATGGCACAAAGTTAACATTGCCATTCTTGTAAAGCAAGCTTTTTGCATAAAGTCCATTCTTGAGCCTCTAACTTGTTCCCTATGATCACACTCCATCCACAAAGTCAGAAGCAAGCTTGTTTAAAGCATAACCACTCTATGAACCAAGTACAAGGCATGGAAACTTGTTTTGTCAAAAATTCACATGTTGAACTTAAACATGCAAATTTGAATACTGATCGACTAGAGCACTCCAAACTTGTTGCTTATAAATAGAGTCACTATTTGTGAGCTAAGGGACGAGTTTTAGCACCCTGAAACACTCCCAAATTCCCTCTATCCAGAAATTACATAAAAAACTCCATTGATACATTGTTCTGACCTTAAACTTGTATCTCTCATTTCCCTCGTGAGGTTTCCCTCAAATTCATTTCTAAAGCTTCCTTACATCAAATACAACTCATCCCCATCCTTATTCTAGAACTGTAACACCATTTACCATAACCTCCATAACCAAAAAACAGAGTCTGCAACTTGACTCCTCCAGGCCATTTCAGCCACTCTCAACTCAAGCAAACCATTGCATTAGCTTCCTAAGGACTTGAGGAAGCTAGCCTGATCATCCTCACTTCTTGAAACAAGCTCAAATCCATTTCACGATTTCCAGTTTTGAGGTATTTTTCTTGAAATTCTATCTTCATATTTAGGCATTGTTAGGCTTGCATTTGTGAAGATAAAATATAGACATCATTGCTCTGAAACTATACATGTCCATAAATTTCATTTATATTGATTGAGCTTATAGAATTTTAGGTTTGAATCTCTGAAAAAAGTTAGGTCATAATTTGGTACTTTTAGAAATTCGCATACATCTTTGATTTATAGCTTATGATGATTATATGTTTGGATTCATATGGAAAAATGGAGCAACTTTCATATTTGCATCTTTCATTTTTGTTGAGAAATGAGCAAGTTACAGGATCCATGGCTGGAGGTTGAAGATGAAGTCATTTTCAGGACTTGACTTGTGTTATGTATTATTTGTTTTACTTATGTTAACAGATGTATAGCCACCCCAGTGGTAAAAACTCGCGCCTGTGACTTGAGGGACCTGGGTTCGAGTCCTAGTGGTACCCTTTTGGATTTTTTACATTTTCTTTGCATTCTGACTTTTTGGACTAGGCGCCTGGGCCTCCTTTGGGCTTTTTACTTTCTTTTCTTATTTTTTATTTATTTGTTTTCTTAAATATTTTTCTAATATTAAAAAATCATAAAAAAAATATAAAAATAGTAAATTTATATTTTGACATAGTTTATTTATTTTTTCTCACAAAAATTATTTTATTTAATCAATACTTTATTTATTTTACTAATTATCTTTGTAAATTTAATTAAAAATAGGTTTTAGTTATTTTCTTTTACACCATTAAAATATACTATTTTAAAACAAAAAAGGACCAAAAATATTTTATAATACTATAATTTATTTTCAAGACAAAAGTACCAAAAAAATATTTTACTTATAAACTTAATTTCTTTTATTTTAACTAATAGATTTAGGGTTTTATTTAAAATCTTTTCTTAGTAAATTTAGGTTTTACTTTTTACTATTTTAATTAATTATTTTTCTCTTTAATTAATTAGGTTAAAGTCAAAACCCATTTTTTCTAAAAAATTCAAACAAATATCCATTTTCTTCACATTTTGCATTCTTGTGTATTTATTCATTATGTACATTATTTACTTCAATTCTTGTACAAATTCAATATGGTTGTAATAGATTAATTAGGTTTATTTTCTTGAGATCCCAATTTATAATTTGTACACCCCCTCCCACAAGTATTATAATAGCGCACTAATTTTAAATTCCGCAATTTATCGCTTTATATACAATTGCTAAGTAATTAGGGTTTGTATGGAAAGACTAAAATCAATCAAATAGAAAACCCTAATCAAAGACAAAATCAAGCATGAAAAACAATACACTTGCACACAAGCATCCATAGGGTAAATCCACTTGATTGCCTTTACAAAATGGCCATATTACGCATGTGAGGTATCTTAGCAAAAACAAAGTAAAATACACGATCATAGTCCCTCGATGACGCTATCTATGTTGCCTTTCAAATGATCTTATTCCCTAAAAGAGAATGCTAAGATACCTTGCAACATTGCTAATCATGATTATACGATGACCCACACCCATCCCGTTGACATCCAAAGATAGGGTTACTTACCAAATCAATGGTAAGATACCAATGTCAAAGAAAAAATAAAATGAACATGAAAGAATTTTGAGTAGGTAGAATGCTCCTAATTACTTGCTCAATCTTCAAAACATCCTTGCTATTTTAAAAAATAAACACCTACACTTTCAAAACCTCTTACAAACTTGAAAATATTTTCAAAAGATCAAACATCTTTGTATACATTATTACGAACGAGAATCATTACAAAGTTATCCTAAACAATGGCCTCTTTACAAAATACTTTCAAAAACCACACAAAGCATAATTTCAAACAAAAAGCAAGTGATCTAGCAAGTAAAAAAGAGCCCATGGAAAACCATGGATGAAAAGGGTGCTAATACCTTCCCTTTTCATAATCTACCCCCCGAACTCAAGAAATAATCTCAAAGGTCTTTCATGTGCTTTTTCACCTTTCCTTTTAGATAAAAGAAAAGTTGGTGGCGACTCTTGCTAACCGCAACATTTGTAATCAAATGCAAAACACCCAAGTCAGTTCTCCCACCGTATCACAACACTAATGGATACACTTAATGGAAAATTACAGTAACCTTAATCAATGTCGAGAGTCGTTTGATGCCTGAATTGACTCCTCAACCAGATTATACCGGTGGTGAAAACAAAAAAAAAGCCTTGAACATCCAGTTTGAGTTTGAAACTGATGCTCAACGACAACCAGGTTTTTCTGAGAATGAAGAAAGTTTTATGATGTTATTTACACCGATCCTTGATAACTTATTTTACATAATCAATTATAATTCCATTAAATTTAGGAGTTGCTCTTTCCGCCCCTTAAGGGTGCACTCCATACTCTTCGAAATCCAAAAATGTATTTTATGTGTATGGAGATGCATCTTCAGAAGCACCTAAAATCACACAAACAAAGACATTGCAAGTGAGACATCTCTATTTTGCTTAAAAAAATCTGAAGATGTATTAATAGATTCTGGAGATGCAGTTCTGTAAAGTTTTGTCATCCCAAAACAATATTTCGCCTTAAAATACAGTGGCTTGAGAGATTAATAACTTTGTATTTTGTGTAAAAGTATTGTCATAGTGTTTTGTAGGAAGTTGCTATAAATAATTGCATAATATTTTGGGGAATTTGGTGTATAAAACTACATATTTTTTTAGGAAAAATTATTGTCAAAGATTTGCGCACCATTTTTGTAAAATTTTTGTAAAAGATTTGTTGTTTATAAGAAAGATAAAAAGGAGAAAGAAAGAAGAAAGAACGTATACACAATGCATATTTTTAAAGTTTACAATTTTAGGGAAATGTATCTCTGAAAGTTGTTGGGAGAAATTTCAAAGACTTGTTGATAAGTTTAACAATGAACTCAAAAATTAATTTGGACTAATGGACACACTTAATGGAAAATTACAGTAATCTTTAATCAAAGTCGTGAGTCGTTTGATGCTAGAATTGACTCCTGAACCGGATTATACTGGTGGTGAAAACAAAAAAAAAGTTGTGAACATCCAATTTAAGTTTGAATCTAATGCTCAACGACAACTAAGTTTTTATGAGAATGGAGATAGTTTGATGATGTTGTTTACACTAATCCATGATAAATTATTTTATATAATCAATTATAATTCCATTAAATTTAGGAGTTTCTCTTTCCACCCCTTAAGGGTGCACTCCATAATCTTTGATATCCAAAAATGTATTTTATGTGTCCGGAGATGCATCTTCCGAAGCACCTAAAATCATACAAACAAATATGTTGCAAGTGAGACATCTCTATTTTTCTTTAAAAAATCCGAAGATGTATTTCTGGATTTTGGAGATGCAGTTCTATAAAATCTTGTCATCCCAAAACAAAATTTCACCTTAAAATACAATGGCTTGAGAGATTAGTAACTTTGTATTTTCTTTGTAAAAGTATTGCCATAGTGTTTTACAGGAAGTTGCTGTAAAAAATTGCATAGTATTTTGGGGAAGTTGTTGTATAAAACTACATATTTTTGTAGAAAAAATTATTGTCAAAGATTTGTGCATCATTTTTGTAAAATTGTTGTAAAGATTTGTTGTTTCTAAGAGAAAAAGAGAAAGAAAGAAGAAAGAACATAGACACAATGTATATTTTAAAGTTTACATTTTTACGAAAGTGTATCTCTGAATATTCGAAGATGTATTTCCGGATAAAGTTTTTAGGCAAAGTAAGGGCGTCTCACTTACGAAATGCTAAAATATGTGTATAAAAGGTGCATCCGGAGATGTATCTCCAAATTTTAGAGAATTTTTTTTAATACTTTTCACAGGGTGTGGGAGCACCCATAAGGGTGGAAGGAGCAACATCTAAATTTAACCCAAGAAAGTTACCATCAACTCACACGTCCTATCTAGGCTTAGAGGAATCCATAATTTTTTATGTTACAACAACACGATAGATTAACAAATGATTAGTGTGTGTGTGTATATATATATATATATATATATATATATATATATATATATATATATATATATATATATATATATATATATATATATATATATATATATATATATATATATATATATATATATATATATATATTAGTTGAAATCAATTCATTTTAATCCTTTATGAATATGAATTCTATAATACCTTAAACCCAAAACACTTAATTTGTAAAATAAAGTGGACTAGTTTATTAAAAAGGGTATCACATTTTCTCACCATAAACATCTTTCTCAAATCATATTATAACAATGGAAATAAATCTCAACACAATTTTAATTGTCTCATAAATAAGATCAACTTCATTTTATAACATAAATAAATTAGTTCAACAACTTTTAGAAACACAAAACAAAGGATAACCCATCCCAGTGTTACACTATCAGAGCAATATGCGAAACTAAAATAAAGCCAAAAGCGATAAACCACGAAGAAGGCCACTACACCATGCTCCAACTCAACAACAATTAAGGCTCATCTAATTGAGTATCTGTACCAACCGAGTAAAGAACAACAAAAAACAAACAAACCGGGAGTGAGAATAAATTTATAAATGTTAACAACGCATAAAATAAAAAGGGTAGTATTATTAACATAGATAATCAATCATACAATTCATCCGCAATAATAATCATTCACAAACACAATTATGTATGCAATGTGTTTATCTCCTCTACTCCAATGCATGTGGTATTAAAGTTTTGGATGTCAGAGGTATGTTACTGATTAATCCACTCGTTACTGGTTCCTCTCTAAACTTGAAACTTGTCACTTGTTTCTCTTTGAACCTAAAACTCGTCACTGAACCAAAGTCATACTTGTTACTGGACTAAATTCCTACCTATCTCTGATATACATGATGCATGAATGAGACAAACAAATGCAATACTCGTCTTAAACCTCCAACTCCAAATACTCATCAGTGGTTCCTCTCTGAACCTATAACTCAGCATGAACATCGCTAATACAAGACCACAACAATGGTTCCTCTCTGAACCAAACATATCAACATAACTTAACATTACATTCAAGTTTTTATGATATAAAGTTTACTTTTAAAGGACTTATGAAAATCAAGTTTTACGTGAAACAAGACAACCAACATGGGACATAAATTTGACTATGCTTCTGGTATAAAAACCAGATAACTGCTACTGTTGATGCACTCTCATACCCAATTTCCCTACTTCAAAATAAAGATTATCGCGTTAGTTTTCTAAAGTAATTGGTTGCATCTCAAACAGACTTACGAAACTGAAGTTACGCATAAACAAAAATGACCAATCTCCCTCTATGTCTATCTACAATTTTTTTACTCTTCTCTATCGAATCAGATCCCAAACTCTCCCATTTGAGTCCCAACTTCCCCAAAATTCATAGCAACTCAAAGTAATCAAATCATACAACGATTAACACATCAAAGCACATAGATTTAACATTCAAAACATTGGTTCAACATGTTATCGTCATCATATTTCATCAAGATTTCCAATCAAATCCAAAACCATTATAACTCATGAATTTCACACATCAAAATCAGATAACTTTCAATAATCAACACAAAGCACAAAATTGAATCGAACGATAATGACCCAAAGACTTTTGTACAAACTCTTTTCAAGATTCAATTTACACAACAATGGAGGAAAATGAAGAAGAAAAATAAAAGAGGCTAAGGATCCATCTCTATCCTTCATTCTTAAAAAAATCATAGATGAACAGTTCCCCCTTACCTGGAATTCACAACAACCTTCAAGATATGGCTAGGAATCTCCATCTTCTCCTACTTTTGCTCTGTTAGAGTTTCTCTAACTCCGCTGACAACTTTTACTTGTTTCCCCAAACAACTCCTAACTCTAATTCTCTTTTCTATTTAAAATAAAAATCTATTCTTATTTTATTTAATTAATTTCGACCAATTTCCCTAAACTCTTAATAATTTCACCTCTCCACCTTATTTCTAATTAAAATTCTACTTTCTTCCCAAAAGTTCAATTTTCGCCTTTTATCTATTATTTTAATTAACTAAAATTATAAATAATTTTAATAAAACCCAACAAATCTCAAATTTTCTAATAAAAATAAATTAATAACTCTAAATTCAATTAAAAATATTAAATAAATCTAAAACACAAACAATAAAAAATCGAGGTGTTACATAGTACATGAGTTTTATAGCGAGGTGAAATGTGCATTATACTTATGGTGGAACACCTCTATGTTAACATATCTACTAACAATTTCTAACCACCATAATTAACTAGATAAAAATACCTAACTAACTCTAACTACTTTGTTAGCTCGTGTAACAAGTTAGTTATTCATTTAACTAACTTATTACTTACATAATGGGATATATGTGGTGTAATATCTCCCCACAAGTTGGAGGTTAGAAGTTAATCATTCCCAACTTGGATAAAAGAAGATGGTATGGTTAAGTTAGGTGAAAACTAGTGAAGAAGTTAGCTAGTTGATCCTTGAAAGAAACAAGAAGGTGTTTAAGGTTAAGAACATTTTCTTGTACCTTTTCACGAATTATATGGCAATTTATTTCTAGATGCTTGGCAAGTTCATGGAAGATAGGATTGTATGCAATGTGTTATGCACTCAAGTTGTCACAATAAAGACCTAGAGGTTTACTGCATTGGACTTGGAGGTCATGAGGAAAATAGACCAACCATTAGAGTTCAGACGTTGCTGCTGCAAAGGCATGATACCCAACCTCAGATGGTGGCCATGATATAGTTAACTACTTCTTTGTGCGTCAAGAAATAATATATTTACCAATGAATAAACATTTTCCTAAAATGGATTTGTGTGTATCTGCACAATTGGGCCAGTCTGCATCTGAAAATATAATGAGCTGAGTCTGTGATTCCATGGAGAAAAATAATCCATGATCAGAGAATCCTCTGAGATACATCAAATTTCTAGTAGCTTCTTTATAGTGATTAATGGTTTTATCTCTAAGTGATTGACTTAGTTGTTATGTGATAAAGGTGATGTCGAGTCTAGTGGCTAAACGATAAAAGAGTCGACCAATAAGTCACATAAAGGTGATGGACTTAGTTATTATTATCATCAATGATGGTGTTGTATATTGGTGGTGAATTTGAATTATTTAGTAGTTAAAGGGTAGGGGTGATATCTGTTGATTTGGTTGGAATGTTGTTAGATGTATCAACAATTGGGGTAGTTATGGTTGTACCAGTATGGTGATATATGATCTAGTCAGTGGATGGAAAGTGGTTTGTGGAATGATATGGAAGGACGTGTTCTTGAAATGATGTGTGTCTTGATATGAATAATTCTTTGGAGTTAAGATCAAGGAGGACTCTACTTTTAATACATGCTTTGTAACCCAAGAAAACAACTTTTCTAGCTATAAGTTCCTACTTTATTCTCTGGGATTGAAGGGTAGATACATATAAAAGGAAACCAAATACCTTGAATTCATCCAAATCAGGTTATATAAGAGACTACATGGAGTTTTATTATGGAGCAAAGGAAAGGTAATCCTATTGATCAAAAAATGCATGTTGAGGTGTATATGAAGAATAATGTTTAAGCAATTTTGATTGACACAAGAGGGTTCTTCCTATGTTAAGAATATGTTGATGTTTTCTCTCTACTCTTCCATTTTGTTGTGGAGTTTCAAAACAAGGTCTTTTGTGTTGTATGGCTTTTTTCAGTGTAAAAGGAATCTAAAAGGAACTCAAGAACATTATCACCCCCAACAACTCTAGGTTTGATTTTGAACTAGTTTTCAATAATTTCAATGAAGGTTTTGATCTGATTGGCAAACCCATCTTTGGATTTTAAGAGGACAATCCAAGTAAACCTACTAAAATCATCTATAATGGTAAGAAAATATTTGTGGCCATGGATATATTGTGTTGATATGGGTCCCCATATGTCAAAATGTAAAAGCTAATATGTAGATTGAGCTTGTGAAGATTGATTTTGAAAGACAATTTATTTTGTATGGCAATGGCATAATGACATATGTCATAAACACTTGCTTTATTATGAGTAATATTTGGATACAAATTGGACATTTATGTCATCTTATGACTAAAAAGATTTCCTAACCTTAAATGCCAAAGAGATGACATAGGAGTTGAAAATTTATATTGATGAGCATCAAATCTATTAACATTGTTCAAGGAATGATGGATGGTAAATTTAATCAGGCTTGTGTGCTTTATTTAATTCTTCAAATGATAAAATCCATTTACTTGTTCACCCAAACCAATCATCTTAAAATTCTACATATACTGAATATGACACAAAGTGTTTGTGAATTGGACACACAGTCTGCATTATGATTTTGGAGAGTACATAACATACTCTAGATATGATGAAGTTGTACTGTATGGACATGTCACAATATTGTTGCAAAGTTTTAAAAAGGAATATGGAAAACTAAAAGCCACCAAATTTGGTACTCCATGGATGATATTTTGTTCATTAAGAGTCTGTTTGAAAATTGGTTTTTGGAGGGGAAAACTTCGAAGGACCGTGTTCATATTTTAAAACGTGCTTGATATTTATTAAAATGTTTAAAAAATTACATGATTTTATATGCTAATATATTATATTATTTTTTAAACTTTTTAGAAATATCAAACACATTTTAAAATATAGACACAACCCTTCAAAATCTTCTCCTTCAAAATCCTCCAAAAACTAACTCTCAAACAAACACTAAAAGATTTCAAAGCTGGTAACAACATACTACGGTTCAAATTTGTTAACAAAAGTCACTCCAACATCATGAAAGATATCAAGATTTAATTTAAGTTGTTTCAATAAGATTAATAATTTGTTGAGTTTATTTAAACAAAATATTTTATAAGCTTAATGCATTCTTTTGTACTTTAACTTAATTTCAAGTTTCACTTTAGTCTCTTATTTAATAAACGTTCGTTCTAAGTCCCTTAAATGTCATTCTATTAGTCACATTGGTCTTATTTGTTAAATTTTGTCAAATTCCGTTAATTTATATATGCGTGTCACTTCAGCTGATACCAAATTAGATAACGTGGAATTTTTTTAAGTGACATAATATTTATAATTTATTAAGGATTATTTATTTGACAAAGAAATAAGTTTGAAGCAAATATACACAACATTGATAAAAATCCAGCTTTCATCACAGCGAGGAAGATTGAAGCTGCAAAAGAGATTGCACACACTATATCAAATGGAGCAAATGAGGTTTACCTAATTTCTTATGATCATTTGTTGAATCTTCAGGAGATGAATTTAGAGCCTAGCAGAAATTGAGCAGGTTAATTGACATTCTGATTTAGTTTAGAAGTTGTATTTAGGGAGTGTTTTGCTATTTATAGAAGTTTAAGTTGTAAATTAACAGATGTGATAGATTTTGTTTGCTAAAGAATTTTTTATGACATTGATAATACTCTATTAAATATTTTTATCTATGAATTTGTTTTATGTCAAACATATTTATGATTTATGAATTAGTAGTGGAACAAGTTCATGTCATGGAGTAGACTTGAATATGTTATGGCTCTAGTGCAAATACAAGATTTACAAAAGTTTCAATAGTAAAATATGTTGGGGTTAGTTGAAACTATACATGTTAAAGAAGTTTCACATCGATTAGTTTTGTGAAGGAAGAGAGAGTCCAAAGCTATATATAAGATTAGAGTTCTTCTAAGTCCCACATCACTTAGTTTAGTGATTGAAGAGAGAAACCAAGGCTATATATAGGATTCAAGTTTTTCTTTACAATATGTACTAGTCAAAAGCACTTTAAGTTTGTATTTGACTTTTTATATTTTCTTTTATACTTTTGTTTTAGAGTGTTGTGATGGGTAGTTAAATATTTGCTTTGGAGAGTGTGGGTGTATTGGGACCTTGGGGTGGTTGATGATAGTCTATGTGTTGTAACAATTTTCACATAGTGATATTATCTGGTTGTCATTTGACAACAGTCGTGGTTTTTTCTCTGGTTTTGGAGTTTCCACGTTAATCTCTTGCGTTGTTATTTTCCCCCCTCTTTTTTCTCTATGATTTGTTTTTTCTTAACAAGTGGTATCTAGAGTCTTGGTTTGGTGGGGTATAAATTTTAGTATTGCTTTATGATTGCAGTTTTGTCTGATCTTCCACATCAGAAAAGAAATTTTATACTCTGTTGATTGGGAAAATTTTGGTTTGCTGCAGGAAAGGTTTTGGTTGCAATGTTATGTTTTCAAGTGCAATGAAGATTGATTTAGAGAAATTTTATGGAAGAATCAGTTTTGGCTTGTAGAAAATTCAAGTCCAATATGTTTTGATACAATTAGGATTACACAAGGTGTTGAAAGGAAATGTTTCAAAAATGGATGACGAGAAGTGGGAGGAACTAGATTTAAGAGCTTCAAGTATAACCTACATGTCTTTGGCTAAGAATATTCTTACAAATGTTCTTGGTACATCGTCAACCAAAGAGTTTTAGGAGAAAATTGAAGGGCTATATTAATAAAAATGTATATCAAATCGTTTATTGTTGAAGGAGCAATTTCATAGCTTGCGTATGGATGAACATGTAAAAGTATTTGATCATCTAAGTGTTATAAATGGTATTGTTTCTAAATTAGAAACTATTGGAGTCAAGATTGATGATGAAGATAAATTTTTGAGACTCATATGGTTTTTTCCATCTTCTTATGAGCATATTAAACCAATTTTGGTATATGGGAAGAAAACTTTGAGTTCTAAAGAAGTTTCTAGTAAAATTATTTCTAAAGAAAGAAGATTGAAAGGTAAGGATAATACTTCATCAAACTCAGTGTTAGTTGCTAAAGGAATGCCTTATGTGAAGAAAAATAATGAAACGAGTGTGAGATGTTAGAACTATGGAAAAATTGGGCATATAAAGTATAAGTGTCCTGATGGAGGAGCGTCAAAGAAAAGCTCTGATTCAAATGATAGTAATGTCTCTCTTGTTGTGAGAGAGGATGATGTTATCTGATTCAAATGATAGTGTGTCCTCATGATATTTCTGCTGTTATGGAAAAAGACTTGTTATTGCTAGCAGACTAACACATGGGCATTTATGCAAAGTGTGTTGTGAGATTATGTCGATGGTTGAAGAGCTTCCTATCAATATAGAAGTTATACCATAATGTTTTAATCTGGTTTTCGGCATATGAAAATTCTTGAAGTGGTTGAAGGTGTGAGGAAAACACAAGAAATTGGGGGGGGGGGGGGGTTGAATTGGGTTTTTCAATCTTAACAAACTTTCGATTCTTAACATTATTGCGTTAAGTGATGCTTTCAATATGTTTTGGAAGCATAAACAGTAAAGCATAAGCAAAAGTAAAGAACACACTGGTCCACTTGAGAAACCCTCAAGCTAGTCCAATCCACCCTACCAAGGTGATTTCGCCTTGAACTCAATGACTTAATCCAATAATAAAATATATTATTAAATGGACAAACTAACTGCAAGTGACTAACTACCACTAAGACTACCATCTTAGTCTTCTCAAAGCTTCTGACCTAATCGGTCCTTTGAGGAACACATTACCTTCTAAAGCTTCTGACCTAACTAGTCCTTTAGAAGAAACACAAAACCTTCTAAACCTTCTGACCTAACCGACCCTTTAGAAGGAACAAACAACTGTTTGTTTTTACAATGTTAGTTTACAAGAGAATGCTTCTACGCAAGCAAGTGTAAACTCAACTAAGTACATTAGAAGATCCTAATACACACTAATAACATTTCATTGTATTTTATTTCAAATGTGTGGTCTTCTTTTCTTCAAGTAGATTCTTCACGAACAACAACCCAAAAGCACTTGAATTACTGAAGTCTTCTTCTTCATAAGCTTATGAAAGCTTTGTTGATCTTAATGTAGTAAATATAAGAACTTCTTCATCTTGATTCACCTTAGAACATTCTGAATAACACCATTGTTCTATTTAATTCAATGATCACTTTAAGGCATAACATTCATGTTATAGATTTGTAATTGGAGCTTCCATGATCATCTTCATTATCTTCTACGGATTAGAAAGCTTCTTAAGCACATTGTGCATCAATGACTTCATTGTTATCTTGTAATTATCAACAATATGATCCAAGAACTATTTCTTGTTCTTGTTGTTATACTGGTTGATAATTTTTTGGTTGTTCTCCAACAATTACAACTTCCATTTGAATATTTGAACACGAACAACATTTTAAGCATATGATCCTTTTATTATATAGCCAAGCAAAATAGAGTCGTTGGCTATTGAAAAAGATTCATTACACAATGATGAAAATAATACTGCCACATCGTTTTCTTTTCCACAATTTATGCTAGTGGAGAGGTAGTGGGATAAGGATTTTTCGTACTATGTACTTGTCATTGCTAATGGTAACATTTGTGTTCTTAACTTCAGAGGCTTCTGATGGTAGATGATTGAAGCATGAGTAGAATCGTGACATTTGAATCTCCAGATAATCAAGTCTTCAATCGTCAGAACTTGTTCACTCAGAACCTTATCCTTGAAACTTCAACATTTGGTCTTGAGAACCTTTTCTAGAACATTGGGTCTTTAGAACTTCAAGTCTTTAGAGTCTTCAGAACTTCGTCTTTAAGATCTTCAGCACTTGGTATTGAGAGACTTTTCTAGAACCTTGGGTCTTCAGAGTCTTCACAACTGCGTCTTCAGAGTATTTACCACTTGGTCGTGAGAACCCTTTTCTTAGAACCATAGGTCTTTAGAAACTTGAGTATTTAGCATCTAGACTTAATTAGAAAATTTTGTCTTCAGATCTTCTGACTGGTTTCTTTAAAACACGTTGTCTTCAGAAACATGAGTCTTTAGCATCTGGACTTCAGTAGTCTTCAGATCTTCTGACTTGTTTCTTTAGAATATGTTGTCTTCAGAAACATGAGTCTTTAACATCTGGACTTAAGTAGAACTTCTATCCTCAGATCTTCTGACTGGTTTCTTTAGACTTCATATCAGAGCCTATACTTCAGAGTTTTTTGGAATGTCTTGCTACTTGTTGTACCCCAAAATTTGCCCTCCCATTTCCTCAACATTTTCTCATCACAAGACCCTTGGAGCTCAAGATCAAGTTAGGGTTTACTCTGCTCAAGACTCCTCCTTGCACTGTTGACCCAAATTAGGGTTTGAGTTTGCACAAAGATGTTTTGACCTAAAATGCCCAAGATAACTTTCATGCTTCATGTTGGACTCACAAGTTTATCCATACCAAGTTTCAAGCCTTGATTCCAATCTTTGCCCAGTCAATTGGACAGTTGACCTAGAAATTAGCTGTATTGGGGAAAAAGTCAACTGTGGACAATTGACAGTCAAACCTCATGATTTTTGGCCCACATCAACATTATGAACTCATATAGACCATTTGGTCAAGTTTGGATCACAATTCCACAAGAAATTTGATCAGATCACCAAAAGGGCAAAATGATCATTTTTAGGGTTTTGACTGCACAAAGACAATTTTTGACTGTTTGACCTGGCCAATGGATATTCAAGCTCACATATGGACTCAAGGACTCAATGGAATTGTCTTGACATGTTCAACAAATTCAAAAGATCCCAAATGCACAGGATTGACAGATGAATTTTCCAGTCAACTGATCAAATTTGACGGTATATTGAAAAGTCAAACTTTGACTTTTTTGGTCAAAATCAAGTGTCAAGATTCATTTTTCATCAAGACATGTCAAATTATGAAACTTGTTCATCAAGAAATCAAAAATTACAAATTAGGGTTTGAAATGAAGAAATTTCATAACTTAGAAATTTTCTAAGTTATGAAATTTCCTAATTTTTTCCTAACTTTGTCCCATCTTTTCACCAAGATACATTTGGATTCAAACAAAACTCAAAACATGAAAGTTATAGTCCATTGAAAAATCTACAACTTTGATTCACAAAGTTTCCTCAAAAGAAGCTTGTAGCTCAAGTTATGATTTTTGGAATAGGGGTGCAAAACATTCTTAACTTAGAAATTTTTTGACCTATTTTAGGCAGGATTTTGTCCAACTTCATGGCCACTTTTCACATGCTTCCACTTGGAATTTCAACTTGAATTACAAAGATGGATTGTAGTACACATTCCAAGCTTTCCAAATTGTCCAAGAACTTCTCAAACACCCTTGTGGTTAGGGAGAATCAAATTTGTCAATATGGGCAAAAGTCACTTTGTTCATGAGCCAATTTCATGTTCATACACTATGCATTTTCAAACTCAGCTTGCACAAGCTAGGTTACAAGCCTCTAATCCTTCTTACACTCAATAATTAAATGCATATCCTTTATGTTAGAGTGTTATTTTGTGCATTTGGACAATACACACAAAATCAATCCATATATGGAAAAAGCAAGTTTGCCATTTTGAAAATGCATGACTTTATGTCAAAACACAAATCAAAGAGGTACAAGCCAGATATTTTAGGCACAAGTTTATGGACTAATCCCACTGATCAAGGAGAGATTATACAGCATGCTTGAGGGACCTGCCTTGGCCTATAACCCAACTTGACAACTTTAGCTTAGATAAAAAATAAAAACTTGCATATTGAACATCATCTCTCATTCCTGTAACAACTAGCCAAAGCAAAGTTTGTAAACATTTTCCATACATCATAACAGACCTAAGGCACGACCTAACCACCTTCAATACCTCCCCAAACATCAAAACACCATTTTACTGCACAAAACATGGCATCCCTACAGATTGAGTTGCACAACTCAGTTTGCTCGTGCGTTTTGGCCAAAGCTTGTTCATACACACTCCATAACATCCATACAAGCTATCCCAAGCCATAGCTACAGACTGTAACACCTCTAACCAAGTTCACCATTTTCATTTTTTCAGTTGTGCAGGTTGAGTTACCTAGCTCATTTCAGTTAGTTTCAAAGCAAGCTAGAGGTTGGAAGAGCATCCTTGGACCTCAAGCAAGCTGTACAAGTCCTCACATTGCATTGAAAGTACCTCCATTGTTGCACACGATTCAAGCTGAACAGGTAAAAGTTTGAACTTCTATCTCTCTATCCAAGCATATCTAGGCTTAGGTTTGTGAAGAAGTTATGTCATACTCATGGCCCTGAAGCTACCCATGTCATTACTTTTCATTTATGTTGTGTGTACTGAGAGAATTTTGAAACTGAATATCTGAAAAAAGATAGGTCAGGAATTGGGGGAGAAGAAATTCTCTCTCATTTCTGAGAGTTAGAACAACTTTTTTATATATTTGAAATCGTAGCTTCAAGCTCTACAAGTTTCATGTTTTAAGATTTGTCAAAGGATCAAAGAATCAGAAGTTAGTGATATGAACAAGAAGGCGCGCACTTTTGTTTGAAAATGGCTGGAGGTTGAAGACAAAGTCCTTTGGGCTGGGCCTGGCCTATTTTTTCTAATTGCACCACTATTTCACACATACACCCCCTTGGCCCATTGTGTGATTTTTTAATCATTTTTGACTTTTTCTTTTTGTTTCTGACTTGTTATTTTATGTTAAAATATAAAAAACATTAAAAAATATTTTTCACCTTTTTTTTTGTATTTATTAGGCATTTATTTGTTTTATTTGATAGGTGTATGTAAATAAATATATATATACTTTTATTTAAAATACTAAAAATAATACAAATACATTTTATTTTCTGATTTTATTTTATTTTATCTTTTGAAAACATTTTCTAAAAAATATACTTTTTTTTGTAATTAATAAATATTTTTATTTTTTGTATATATTTAATATATTTAATACATAATATAAATATTTATATATTTAGAATATTTAGGATAAAAATACAAGAATAATACATTTTTTCATTTTATTAATATTTGACCTCAAAAATCACTTTTTTACAATATACTTCCTTTTTATTTATTTTTTTGTACATAATTATTAAATATTGTATATATTACATAATAAATACTTTTTATTTAGCAAATTAGGGTTTTCCCCTAAACATGGAAAATATCCAAAATTAATCCTTTTTATTTTTGTTTATTTGTCACATGAAAAATACTTTTTACATACATATAAAAATCATTTTTTTTGCATCTTGCATATTTATTGTATTTATTTAATTATTGTACAATTCTAATACTTGTATATTCAATTTGGATTGTAATAGCTTAGATTTAAATTTCCTGCTCAATATCCCCATTTGAACATTTGTACCCCCCATCCCATAATTATGTTGTAATAATTTAGGATTTTAATTTCCGCATTTTAAAGCTTTCTAATTATACCATGATAGACTTAGGGTTTTGTATGCAAAATCAAATAACAAATAGCTTGACCTAATTCAAAGACAAAAAAGCTTGAAAATGGACAACACCAATCACACTTGCACCCCTAGGGTTACTCCACTTGTTGCCTTCAATAATGGGCCATGTTGCATGTTGGGTGTCTTTGGCAAAACAAAACAAATCAAAATGATCATAGTCCCTCGATGACGCTTTCGAAAGTTGCCTAAAAATGAGCGAGTCCCTTCAAGGAAAAGTTGCTAAAGACACTTGGCACTATTGCATTCATGGTCTAAACGATGACCCGCGCCCGTCCCATTAACATCCTAACACAAGATTGTCTACCAAATACAATGGTGGAACAAAATTGTTAAAAGGGTTAAAACATAGGAAAGACCTTTGAGTAAATTTAGGAGTAGACAACTCTTAGTTACTTGATCAACTTGCAAAACACACTTGCCTACATTTTCAAACACACATCACAACACACTTTCAAAAACATTGAAAACTTTTCAAAAGATAAGTACACCTTTGTATACATTCAAACATGGATCATTACAAAGGTTTCCACAACAAATGGCCTCTTTTCAAAACATTTTCAAACCCACACACAAAGCACCATTTCAAACAATTGAAAACACAAGGCAAGTGATCTAAGCAAGTAACTAAGAGCCCATAGATAACCATGGATAGAAAGGGTGCTAATACCTTCCCTTTCTATAATCTACTCCCCGAACCCAAGAAAACATCTCAAAGGTTTTTGCTGTGCTTTTTAACCTTTCCTTAGGATAAAATAAAAAGTCGGTGGCGACTCTTGCTCAACCGAAACATTTGCGAAAACAAACGCAAAACCCAAGTCAGTTCTTTCACCGTATCACAAAACTGACGACTCTGCTGGGGAATATTTTAAAGTGGAGTAACCTTAGGGTTTAGATCACCCTCTTGCATGACTAATTGTTTGCTTTGATTGCTTTATATCTTGGCTCTCTTGTTTGGGCTTGAAATCCTACACCCGGATTTGGGGAAACATTCATAGATAGCAATACGTTGTGGAAACTGTGCGGGGTATACCGACACGGTTGAAGCAATAGCTATATTAGTGCGACATATTTGTGAGTACCGGTAACCCTTGAGTTCAATCAAGGAGAGTACGGGGCCGCTGAGTGATGTCACTAAGCACTAATGACCTAGAACCTTACTTGACCATCTTGGCCTTTCATTAGTGGTAGTGAGATGACCGACTTTGGTGCAGTCCGAAGTTGGTAGATACTCGATACTACACTCATTGAGGGTTGTTTTCTTGGAATATTTTGGTCGCTAGTTAAGTGGCTAAACCAAAACAATGAACATGGAAAACAATCCAATGATATTGAGCTCCTTAGAACCCAGGTACTATTTGTAGGACAGGTTTTTAAGCCAATTACACTCAAGAGGGTACTTACCTATGAAACCCCATGCAAGCCTGAAACTAGGGTTTTGTGTGATTTGCTTGTACATATGTTTGTGCATACATCATGAGCATCAAAATGCATCATATGCATTCACTAACCATTTCAAGGGTTTAGATCTTCATCTTTGTTCTTGTTTTGTAGGTCATGGAAATTCTTCGCAGGAAAACTATCCAAGTCAACCTTGTGAGAATCCCTCCTCAACTCAAGGAGCTCACATCCAGAATTCCGGAAAGCTCTCCTTTCAGTGAAAGACATGGTAGACTGCTCAGCCTAGTCAACACCAGCATTGAAGAGGACATGGTAAAGGTGTTGTTCCAGTTCTTTGACCCCCTTCACCACTGTTTCACATTCCCCGACTACGAATTGGTGCCCACTTTGGAGGAATTTTCTCAACTCCTGAGAATTCCTATTCTTAAAAAATTACCCTACAACGGTACGGAAAAAGAACCAAAGCCTGAAGATGTTGCTCAAGCACTACACTTGCAACCATCTGACATCAAGGGGCATTGGGAAACTAGAAGCGGTGTCAAAGGCTTCCTGGCAAAATTCTTGTTCGAGAAGGCACAAGAGTGTTGGAATTCATTGGACCTACAAGCCTTTGAAGAAATTGTGGCACTCCTCATTTATTGGTTGGTCCTGTTCCCAAATCCTGACCAGCTTTTAGATGTCAACGCCGTCAAAATCTTCTTATCCAGAAATCCAATACCAACATTGCTTGGGGACATTCTTCACTCATTTTACACACGAACAATGAGAAAGAGGGGTGTTCTCATGTGCTGTACTCCTCTCCTTGCAAGGTGGTTTATTTCGCACCTTCCACAATCTGTCTTGAAGAATGACCAAGGTTTAAGGTGGTCACAATGGTTGATGACCCTCACTCACTCTGATGTACATTGGTGTTCTCGGTCCAGAGAAAATGTCATCATCGTCGATCGTTGTGGAGAGTTCCCTAATGTTCCATTACTTAGCATTAGAGGAGGCATTACCTACAACCCTTGTCTAGCTTTGAGACAATTTGGATATGCACGGAGGGATGACCATCACGACATGTTGATTCCTGACCTAGTTTTTGACTTCGACAACGATGCGCAAGGACTTCGCCAAAGATTCATCAGAGCTTGGAGGATGCCTAACAAGGTAGACAGCAAGACACTGGGGCACAAGAACTCCATCCCTCTTGATCCTTATCTCAAGTGGGTACGAACCCGAGCCCAGAGTCTAATGATGCCTTACCCTCATGTTCTCCCTGTGATTAAAGAGCCCGTTAAGGAAGGAGAGGTTCCCTACACCATCCTATATCCTGACATGCCTACATCATGGGAGGAGATGCAGAAGAGTTGGATCCAACTCAAGGAGGAACAAAATACTTTTGAAGCCAGCTTCTACGCCAGTGAGAAGAAGGTTTTGGAGCTTACCCGCCGACTCCATGAGGAAGAGACCCTCAACACCTACATCGCACCAAAGAGGATGCGCAACATCTTTTTACCTTGAGAAGTTTTTGTAATATTTGGCCCATGGGGCATTTATGTACTGACAAAATTTCTTCTTAATATGACGTGTGTTCTTTTTGTTTGCAACAATTTTGAATTTTCTAAATCCTTGAATGCATTGCATAAACAAACATATCATTCATCATGCGCATAAGCAGGTCTCCACACCAGGTTTCCTTATCTTTCTGCTGTTTATTTCAGTAAGATGGATCTCGAACAAACGGTCAAGGATTTGCAGTCTCAAAACTCACAGTTTCAACACCTCCTGATGACCTTGGCAAAGGGTCAGGAGGATCTAAAAGCCCTGCTTGGGAACAAAGAGCAAGTGAAAAAGAAGAAGAAAAGAGTCGGGGTGGCTACCCTGGGAGGAAGGTTTGAGGGTGAATTCAGAAGAGTGCTTGAATTTCCCCTACGTCTGAAGAGGGAACCAGTAAAGGAAAAGGGGCTGCGCTACCTTCCGAATCCGAAGCTGAAGAAGAAGAGGCTGAAGAGGACGAAGACTACTCAGAGAAACAATACCCGCCCGCCGACGACAAGTACAAGAGCTTGGAAGACAGGTTGGCAGCTATGGAGCTGCAGAGAGTTCCCGGCTTGGATTTCGAAGATTTGGGATTAATTGCTGGAATTGTGATCCCCCCGAAGTTCAAAGTGCCAATTTTTGCAAGATATGACGGGCTGTCCTGCCCGAAGATACATCTCAGATCATATGTAAGGAAGATCCAACCTTACACCGCAGATAAGAACTTATGGATCCATTTCTTCCAGGATAGCCTTTCAGGGGCTCAACTCGAATGGTTCTATCAGCTGGATGGAGTAGTGTTCGAAACTGGGAAGACTTGGCTACTGTATTTTATAAGCAGTATCAATACAATTCTGACCTCGCTCCCACGCGTACCCAACTCTAGGGTATGTCACTGGGGACGGGCGAAGGATTCAAGGAGTATGCGCAAAAGTGGAGGGACCTGGCTGGCAGGGTGCAGCCACCGCTGACTGACCGTGAACTTGTTGACATGTTCCTGGGGACCCTGTCTGGTCCATTCTTCAACCACCTGATTGGTAATTCTTCTGCTGGGTTCACAAACCTGATCTTAACCGGTGAGAGGATAGAAGCTGGTATCAAGTCGGGGAAGATACAGAAAGGTGCCTCCGCGAGTACTGAAAAGAAGCCCTTCAAGAAGGAAGCCATTGCTGTTTATGGTCCCAGAAGACAAATTAAACCGGAACGCCGCCAAGCTGTCAACGCATTGGTAATTTCAAAGCCTGCTGCTGCTGCTCAGCAGTATAACCAACAAAGGGGTGAGAGACCCAAAAGGCAGTACACTCGACTCAGCATGACCCTGTCTCAGATTTTGCCGCAACTACTGTCAACCAATCTGGTAACTGTCAAGGAAGCCCCGAAGGTAGTGAACACAGCTTCTCCAAAGTACAACCCCAACGCCCGTTGTGCTTATCACTCTGATAGCCCGGGGCATACTACGGATGATTGTTGGGCTCTGAGGAATAAGGTTCAGGACCTTATTGATGCTAAAGAAATACAGTTCGAGGCGCCCGAAAGGCCCAATGTTGTGACTGCTCCCATGCCCCAGCATGGAGTGAATGCTATGGAAGAAGACCTGTATGTGGCCTCCGTGGATGATATTGCTACTCCGTTGTTGACCGTCAAGAGGAACCTGTTGCTAGTCGGTTTATTTCTGAGATGTAGTAAAGGTTGCCTTCTATGTGCTGTTTCACCTGTTGGTTGTCCTTTGCTGAAGTCAGGCGTCCAAAACCTGATGGATAGCAAAGAGATCTTGTTTGAGAAGATTGTTGTTCCTGCTGTCCCTGCTGAAGAAGTGTCTATTGTTACTATTTTCAACAACCCTCCTAAGGCTCCCTCAAAGAAGCCTGTCAAAATCATGTCTACTCAGAAGATTGCTCCTATCATCATCACTGTTCTGGGGCCTCTCCCTTATACATCTGACAAAGCTGTCTCGTGGCACTATGGGGCAGATGTTTATGTGCTCGGAGTAAAACAAGAGTTTGATACTAGTACCAGCGTCAGTAACATCCGGGCCTGCCAAAGTTACTCGCAGTGGTAGGCTGTTCTCACCTGATATTGCACCTCCCGCTATTCAGAAACCTCTTGTCATCACACCTGCAAGTGTGCCTGCTTCCCTTCCTGATCAAGTTCCTGTTTCTACCCCTGCTGCCGAGTCATCTGACGCTCGGGGAAAAGGGATTGCTACTGATTTGCCTGCCCTGACGAAGGCACCAAAGACAACCACTGTTGAAGCTTCCCAGCAAGAGATGGAAGAGATTCTCAATATCATTAAGAAGAGTGATTTCAACGTAGTTGAGTAGCTGGGGCACACCCCATCAAAGATTTCTATGTTATCACTGTTGTTGTGTTCAGAGGCCCATGCCAAGGCCCTGATTTCCTTCCTGAAGACGGCCCATGTTCCACAAGAAACGTATGCTGATCAATTTACCGATTGTGTGGCCAACTTGACTACCGATAATGGGTTGGGCTTCTCTGACGCCGATCTGACTGCCAAAGGAAAGAACCATAACGACGCCCTGCATGTCTCCATTGAATGCAGGGGCACTACTCTTGCCCATGTGTTAGTAGACACCGGTTCTTCATTGAACGTATTACCCAAGAAGGCCCTAGACAGGTTGGATTGTGAGGGTTTAGAGCTCAAGCCTAGTAACATTATTGTCCGGGCCTTTGACGGTTCGAAAAGGATGGTACATGGTGAAGTTGACATTCCAATCAGGTTTGGTTCTCAAGTTTTTGATTCTACTTTCTATGTGATGGACATCCGACCATCCTATTCTTGTTTGTTGGGTCGTCCATGGATCCACAAGGCTGGAGCTGTGACCTCCACACTACATCAGAAGCTGAAGTACCCGATCAGAGGGAAGATTGTTACAGTTCAGGGGGAAGAAGAGTATATGGTCAGCCACCTCAACTCGTTCTGGTACATAGAGATGGATGGGGAATTCATTGAGACTCCATTCCAACACTTTGAAGAGGTGCCTCAGACACTGGCGTCAACAGAGACTGTAACTGTAGAAGATTCTCCTTTGAAGATGGCTTCCTTAAAGGATGCTCGGGCTGCTATTGAGAAGGGTGAGTGCGCAAACTGGGGCCGGCTTCCTGATTTCACTCCAAAGACCGACAAGTTTGGTTTGGGTTTCACTGCGGAAGCTCAGAGGGATGTTCGTAAGGCAAGAATTGGAAGATCTCCTGTGTTCATCACCAACCCGGGAGTAAATGCTATTGAAGACGACGTGGAGGAATCTGAATTCGACAGTTGGATCTACCCAACAACCGACGGTGGACCAAGCAACTGGACTGCCAAAGACTTCACACCTATTACTTTTGTCACTCAGTAATGAAATCCTTTGTTTTGAATTTGTAACAGACAATATTTTGAAACTTTTATGGCTCGGTGTCTTACCCGGGGCACCGTGGCTTCATTTGTGAGGGCTTTTGTGTGTCATTTTCATATATCATCAATAAAAACATTGGACGTTTGTTGCATTTCAAAATCTTGCGCTCCTTTTCTTTCTTTATTATATATTGCAAAACAGCTATATTTACACACACTCACCTATACAGGTTCCAATCCACTCTGGATCTCACTGGTAACGACTCTGCTACTGCCAGTTATGACTTCGAAAATCCGATCAACTTAGCCGAAGACGAAGGTGAAGATGATTGTGAAGTACCTGGTGAGCTTGCAAGACTGTTACTCCAGGAAGAGAGGGCCATTCAGCCACATGAAGAGCCAGTGGAAACGGTAAATCTGGGGACTGAGACAGACAGAAAGGAAGTCAAGATTGGTGCCAATCTAGAGCTCAGTGTGAAACAACGGTTGATTTAGATGCTGCATGACTATGTGGAAATCTTTTCCTGGTCTTACGAAGACATGCCTGGGTTGGATACCGACATTGTGGTTCATCACCTGCCTACCAAGGAAGACTGCCCTCCGGTAAAACAGAAGGTCCGCCGTATGCGTCCAGAAATGTACGAGAAAATCAAAGCTGAGGTTATGAAACAATTTGATGCCGGGTTTCTAGCAGTGACTTCTTACCCTCAGTGGGTTGCCAACGTGGTTCCAGTGCCGGAGAAGGATGGCAAGGTCCGAATGTGTGTTGATTACAGGGATTTGAACAGGGCGAGCCCCAAGGATGATTTCCCTCTGCCTCACATCGACGTTCTGGTTGACAACACTGCTCAGCATAAAGTATTCTCCTTCATGGACGGCTTCTCCGGTTATAATTAGATCAGGATGGCTCCTGAAGACATGGAGAAGACCACTTTTGTTACTCAGTGGGGCACCTTTTGCTACAAGGTCATGCCTTTTGGGTTGAAAAATGTTGGGGCAACCTACCAACGTGCCATGGTTGCTTTTTTCCATGACATGATTCATCACGAGATAGAAGTATACGTCGACGATATGATTGCAAGGTCCCAAACTGAGGAGGAACACCTTGACCATCTACGAAAGCTGTTTGACCGTCTGAAGTTGTACAAGCTGAGGTTGAACCCAAACAAGTGCACCTTTGGGGTGAGATCTGGAAAATTGCTAGGTTTCGTCGTAAGCGACAAAGGCATTCAAGTGGACCCTGCCAAAGTGAAAGCCATACAAGAGATGCCAACTCCCAAGACAGAGAAAGAAGTCAGAGGCTTTCTAGGACGGTTGAACTACATTGCCCGATTCATCTCGCATCTAACTGCTACTTGTGAACCAATCTTCAAGCTGCTGAAGAAAGATCAAGTAGTACGTTGGAACGATGAATGTCAGGCCGCTTTTGAAAGAATCAAAGAGTATCTCCCAGAACCACCCATTCTTATGCCGCCGGTTGAAGGGATACTTCTAATACTATACTTGACAGTACTTGACAACTCAATGGGGTGTGTGCTGGGGCAGTATGACGAGTCTGGCCGAAAAGAACACGCCATTTATTACCTTAGCAAAAAGTTTACCGACTGTGAGACCCAATACTCACTGCTCGAGAAAACTTGCTGCGCTTTGGTATGGGCTGCTCGCCGGCTGAGACAGTATATGTTGACTCACACTACTCTGTTGATTTCAAAAATGGATCCAATCAAGTACATATTCGAAAATCCTGCCTTGTCCGGAAGAATAGCAAGATGGCTGATGATCTTGACGGAATATGACATCCAGTACACGACTCAAAAAGCAATCAAGGGAAGTGTATTGGCAGACCGTTTGGCACACCAGGCAGTGGACGATTACCAGTCGATGAATTTTGAATTTCCAGACGAGGATATCATGGTAGTGACTGATTGTGAAGTACCGGGACCAGATGAAGGACCTGAGGAAGGATCCCGATGGTCTATGCACTTTAACGGAGCCTCAAACGCTTTAGGTAATGGTATCGGCGCTGTGATCATATCCCTTAATGGCACTCATACTCCACTCACTGCCCGGCTATGTTTCAACTACACCAACAACATGGCAGAGTATGAGGCATGTATCACGGGTCTTCAAGCTGCGATTGACTTAAGGATCAAGTTTCTGAGTGTCTTCGGAGATTCCGCTCTCGTGATCAATCAGATCAAAGGCGAGTGGGATACGAAACACCCAAATCTTATTCCTTACAAGGAGTATGTGTTGACGTTGATTCCCCATTTCGAAGAGATAACCTTTGAACACTTCCCAAGAGAGGAGAATCAGTTAGCGGACGCGTTGGCTACGATGTATTCTATGTTCAAAGTCAAATGGGACAACGAGGCACCCCAGATTATTATTTGGAAGTTGGATGAACCTACACATTGCTGCGATCTCGAGACCGAAGAGGTAACAGAAAAACCCTGGTATCATGAAGTGAAGAGGTACCTTGAAGCTCAAGAATACCCCGAAGGCGCATCTGTTAATGACAAGAAGTTCCTGAGGAGGTTTGCGGCAAAGTTCTTCCTCGGCAACGGCATTCTCTACAAGCGAAACCATGATTCAACCTTACTGCGTTGTGTGGATAAGACTGAAGCAGAAAAGATCCTGGCAGAACTACATGAAGGTACCTTCGAAACACATTCTAGTGGACATACCATGGCAAAGAAAATCCTTCGGGCAGGATATTTCTGGTCCACAATGGAAGCCGACTTTTATCATCATTCTCGAACTTGTCATAAATGCCAGATCTATGCTGATAAGGTGCACATTCCTCCGGTTCCTCTGAACGTCTTGACAACACCTTGGCCCTTTGCAATGTGGGGCATTGATATGATCGGCAAAATCATACCTACGACATCCAACAGGCACCGCTTCATCCTGGTAGCGATTGATTACTTCACAAAATGGGTTGAAGCAGCTTCCTACGCTACCGTAACCAAGAATGTCATGGCACGGTTCATTCGGCACAACTTGATCTGTCGATACGGTGTACTTGAGAGGATCATTACGGACAATGGTACTAATCTTAATAACAAGATGATCACTAAGCTCTGCGAGCAATTCAAGATACAGCACCACAACTCTTCTCCCTACCGGCCGAAGATGAATGGGGTTGTAGAAGCAGCTAATAAGAACATCAAGAAAATTGTGTAGAAGATGACAGTGACCTACAAAGATTGGCACGAAATGTTACCATTTGCTCTTCATGGGTACCGTACCTCAGCAAGGACGTCAACCGGGGCAACTCCCTTTTCCTTGGTCTATGGCGTTGAGGAAGTCTTGCCTATTGAAGTCCAGATACCCTCTCTCCAGATAATGAAGGATGCAGGTTTGAGCGAAGATGACTGGATCCAGACTCAGCTTGATCAATTAAACCTAATTGACGAAAAGAGACTCACTGCTATTTGTCATGGTCAGACGTACCAAAAACGGATGATCAAGGCATTTAACAAGAAGGTCAGACGACAAGAGTATCAAGTCGGAGATCTGGTAATCAAGCGTATCATTCTTCCTCAAAGTGATCCCAGGGGCAAATGGACCCCTACGTACGAAGGGACATTTGTGGTTAAACATATCTTCTCAGGAGGAGCCATGATTCTAACCACCATGGATGGTGACAACCTTCCTCACCCCGCCAATGCAGACATAGTAAAAAGATACTACGCATGAATTAAAGACCCGCTAGGTTGACACACCTAGGCAAAAATAAGGGCTTCCCGGCGAACCAAAAGTGTTCGGGCAAAAATAAGGGATGAAATGAAAAAAATCTGTACACCCGGCAAGTCGAAAACCTGAAAAGGTGGCTTGGGCAAAAATGGGTATCCCGGTGGACTGAAAACCCGAAAGGGCGGTCCAGGCAAAAGTTAGGGATAAAGCGTAATACTATGTCTCATTGGATCACCTTGCATCCAGATTTCGACATCAGCTATCGAGTTCAGACGTCGCCAATCAATCAGCTTCATCTTCAACTAAGCAGCAAAGTGATGAGACGCTTGAAGACATAAAGGCGTTAGCAGAGTTGGAACCCAGTGGGATTATTTTTCACATAGCTGTTTTGTTTCCTTTTCACAAAATTGTGTAAACTCTATTTTGCTTGGGGGCGTTCTCTTACTAGGACGTCAGCCTCCTGTACATAAAACGCCTATTTACAGGCAAATTTCAAAATCAATACAAGTTCAATTTTTCAGACAAATTACCCATCGTTTTTCCTTTTTCTGTTTTTGTTTTGCAAAGAACGTCCAATGCTCATTTTTGATATATGCATTTGACATTAATTGCTAATCATGAATATTTGCATGCGAAACAAAGGATTAATTACAGATGACATCAGAAACAGAGGCAATAAAGAATTGTCTAAGCGATCTAGTTGCTCTATCCACCAAGGTACCAAGGTAGGTTCGACTGAAGAACGTAATCAGGATACCTTAACTCCCCACAGAGTAAGACCAGATTTCAGCAATACTCTCCCCAGGCAGAGCTGGTCTCCCGTCAGCCCCGAAAAGGCACAATATTCCCCTAGCAAGTCAACGATACTCTCCCCAAGCAGAGTTAGTCTACTGTCAGCCTTAAGGAAATTGGGTATCCCCAGAAGATCTCAACATTCCCCAGCGGAGTATGGACATTCCTCAACAAGCATCCCCGACAGTCTTAATATAAGATTGTTCCCCGGCGGAATACCGACATCCAGTGGAACCATTCCCCGGTACAGTCCAAAGTTTCCCCAGTAGATTCTGGAAGCTTATAACCTGCATAGTACATACGCATCTCCCCGACTTCATTCAAAGGTTATTTCCCCACCAGGGTATAACTGGGCTATCCTCAGCTAATTACCACAGAAAGATCGTCCTCGGCGAAGTTCTTCCTATCCCCAGCGGAGTTCATCAAGTTCCCCAACATAACTTACCAGTGGAATCCCCAGCGGAGCTCTCATCAAAACCTCAGCGAAGTATCTCTTCCCACAGAGTAATTCCCCGCAGAGTAATCTCTCCAACAAGTTTATTCCCCAACAGAGTCATCTTCTCCTACCGGTTTATTCTTGCAACCATCATCCCCAGCGGAAGCGAAGAACTCTACTCTTCAACATCAGCCCAGGATTTGATTTCCCGGCCTTCGTCAAGGATTTATTTTCCTAGACAAAAATACATTCATCACATTATCATACACCATGACGCATGCATATACGCATCATATCACACAATCTCATTTATTCTTGAGAACATCATGACATCATGCATCTCATACATCATGACATTGCATACAACTAATGTTTTTCCTTTTCAGGAAAAGGTCAATCCAAAGATGATTACTATCAACTGTCACAATTCCAGATTCGATTCCTGTATCTAGCCAGGGCACATCTGTGAGTGATTTGATTATGGATTCAATACCTGTATCCAGCCAGGGCATATCTGCACGAAGAGTTTCCAGATTCGATTCATGTATCCAGCCAGGGCATATCTGTAGACGATAATTTCCAGATTCGGTACCTGTATCCAGCCAGGGCATATCTGTAGACGACATTTCCAGATTCGATTCCTGTATCCAGCCAGGGCATATCTGTAGACGACAATTTCCAGATTCGATACCTGTATCCAGCCAGGGCATATCTGTAGATGACAATTCCAGATTCGATACATGTATCCAGCCAGGGCATATCTGTAGACGACTAATTCCAGATTCGACACTGTATCCAGCCAGAGCATATCTGTAGACGACAAATTCCAGATTCGACACCTGTATCCAGCCAGGGCATATCTGTAGACGACAAATTCAAGATTCGATACCTGTATCCAGCCAGGGCATATCTGTAGACGACTAATTCCAGATTCGATTCCTGTATCTATCCAGGGCATATCTATGAGCGATTGATTGTAGATTCGATACCTGTATCCAGCCAGGGCACGTTTGTAAGCAACCTTTTGAAGTTCCAGATTCGATTCCTGTATCTAGCCAGGGCACGTCTGTGAGAAACTAATTATAGATTCGATACCTGTACCTAGCCAAGGCATATCTGCATGAAGAGACTGAAGATCAACACCTGTAACAGGCCAGGAAACCATCTTCCTTTCTCAAAGTACGCAAGTTCTCGCTAAGGAATCTCTTACGCGATCAACACTTCCAAATGGCATCTATAAGCCCATTCCCGACAAGGTTCTGTCACGTCTCCAGATGGCATCTATAAGCTCATCCTCCTATCCACTATCTCTCCAAATGGCATCTATAAGCCCATTCCCGACATCACATTGCTGATACTCTAGCATGCGAGTGCAAATTTCTGGGCACTTTTAGTGTTCAATCCTCTTCCACCTTCGGATCACGAAAGGCACGCAAGCCAATATACATCCTCAGGTCTAAGAAGATTGAATAGGGGCAACTGTTGTACCCCAAAATTTGCCCTCCCATTTCCTCAACATTTTCTCATCACAAGACCCTTGGAGCTCAAGATCAAGTTAGGGTTTACTCTGCTCAAGAATCCTCCTTGCACTGTTGACCCAAATTAGGGTTTGAGTTTGCACAAAGATGTTTTGACCTAAAATGCCCAAGATAACTTTCATGCTTCATGTTGGACTCACAAGTTTATCCATACCAAGTTTCAAGCCTTGATTCCAATCTTTGCCCAGTCAATTGGACAATTGACCTAAAAATCAGCTGTATTGGGGAAAAAGTCAACTGTGGTCAATTGACAGTCAAACCTCATGATTTTTGGCCCACATCAACATTATGAACTCATATAGACCATTTGGTCAAGTTTGGATCACAATTCCATAAGAAATTTGATCAGATCACCAAAAGGGCAAAATGGTCATTTTTAGGGTTTTGACTGCACAAAGACAATTTTTGACTGTTTGACCTGGCAAATGGCTATTCAAGCTCACATATGGACTCAAGGACTCAATGGCATTGTCTTGACATGTTCAACAAATTCAAAAGATCCCAAATGCAAAAGATTGACAGATGAATTTTCCAGTCAACTGATCAAATTTGACTGTATACTGAAAAGTCAAACTTTGACTTTTTTGGTCAAAATCAAGTGTCAAGATTCATTTTTCATCAAGACATGTCAAATTATGAAACTTGTTCATCAAGAAATCAAAAATTACAAATTAGGGTTTGAAATGAAGAAATTTCATAACTTAGAAATTTTCTAAGTTATGAAATTTCCTAATTTTTTCCTAACTTTGTCTCATCTTTTCACCAAGATACATTTGGATTCAAACAAAACTCAAAACATGAAAGTTATAGTCCATTGCAAAATCTACAACTTTGATTCAAAAAGTTTCCTCAAAATAAGCTTGTAGCTCAAGTTATGATTTTAGGAATAGGGGTGCAAAACATTCTTAACTTAGAAATTTTTTGACCTATTTTAGGCAGGATTTTTGCCCAACTTCATGGCCACTTTTCACATGCTTCCACTTGGAATTTCAACTTGCATTACAAAGATGGATTGTAGTACACATTCCAAGCTTTCCAAATTGTCCAAGAACTTCTCAAACACCGTTGTGGTTAGGGAGAATCGAATTTGTCAATATGGGCAAAAGTCACTTTGTTCATGAGCCAATTTCATGTTCACACACTATGCATTTTCAAACTCAGCTTTCACAAGCTAGGTTACATGCCTCTAATCCTTCTTACACTCAATAATTAAATGCATATCCTTTGTTTTAGAGTGTTATTTTGTGCATTTGGACAATACACACAAAATCAATCCATATATGGAAAAAGCAAGTTTGCCATTTTGAAAAAGCATGGCTTTATGTCAAAACACAAATCAAAGAGGTACAAGCCAGATCTTTTAGGCACAAGTTTATGGACTAATCCCAGTGATCAAGGAGAGATTATGCAGCATGCTTGAGGGACCTGCCTTGGCCTATAACCCAACTTGACAACTTTAGCTTAGATAAAAAAGAAAAACTTGCATATTGAACATCATCTCTCATTCCTGTAACAACTAGCCAAAGCAAAGTTTGTAAACATTATCCATACATCATAACAGACCTAAGGCACGACCTAACCACCTTCAATTCCTCCCCAAACATCAAAACACCATTTTACTGCACAAAACAGGGCATCCCTGCAGATTGAGTTGCACAACTCAGTTTGCTCGTGCATTTTGGTCAAAGCTTGTTCATACACACTCCATAACATCCATACAAGCTATCCCAAGCCCTAGCTACAGACTGTAACACCTCTAACACAGTTCACCATTTTCATTTTTTCGGTTGTGCAGGTTGAGTTACATAGCTCGTTTCAGTTAGTTTCAAAGCAAGCTAGAGGTTGGAAGAGCATCCTTGGACCTCAAGAAAGCTGTACAAGTCCTCACATTGCATTGAAAGTACCTCCATTGTTGCACACGATTCAAGCTGAACAGGTAAAAGTTTGAACTTCTATCTCTCTATCCAAGAATATCTAGGCTTAGGTTTGTGAAGAAGTTATGTCCTACTCATGGCCCTGAAGCTACCCATGTCATTACTTTTCATTTATGTTGTGTGTACTGAGAGAATTTTGAAACTGAATATCTGAAAAAAACTAGGTCAGGAATTGGGGGAGAAGAAATTCTCTCTCATTTCTGAGAGTTAGAACAACTTTTTTATATATTTGAAATCGTGGCTTCAAGCTCTACAAGTTTCATGTTTTAAGATTTGTCAAAGGATCAAAGAATCAGAAGTTAGTGAGATGAACAAGAAGGCGCGCGCTTTTGTTTGAAAATGGCTGGAGGTTGAAGACAAAGTCCTTTGGGCTGGGCCTGGCCTATTTTTTCTGTTTGCACCACTATTTCACACATACACCCCCTTGGCCCATTGTGTGATTTTTTAATCATTTTTGACCTTTTCTTTTTGTTTCTGACTTGTTATTTTTTGTTAAAATATAAAAAACATTAAAAAATATTTTTCACCTTTTTTTGTATTTATTAGGCATTTATTTGTTTTATTTGATAGGTGTATGTAAATAAATATATATATACTTTTATTTAAAATACTAAAAATAATACAAATACATTTTATTTTCTGATTTTATTTTATTTTATCTTTTGAAAACATTTTCTAAAAAATATACTTTTTTTTGTAATTAATAAATATTTTTATTTTTTGTATATATTTAATATATTTAATACATAATATAAATATTTATATATTTAGAATATTTAGGATAAAAATACAAGAATAATACATTTTTTCATTTTATTAATATTTGACCTCAAAAATCACTTTTTTACAATATACTTCCTTTTTATTTATTTTTTGTACATAATTATTAAATATTGTATATATTACATAATAAATACTTTTTATTTAGCAAATTAGGGTTTTCCCCTAAACATGGAAAATATCCAAAATTAATCCTTTTATTTTTGTTTATTTTTCACATGAAAAATACTTTTTACATACATATAAAAATCATTTTTTTTTGCATCTTTCATATTTATTGTATTTATTTAATTATTGTACAATTCTAATACTTGTATATTCAATTTGGATTGTAATAGCTTAGATTTAAATTTCTTGCTCAATATCCCCATTTGAAAATTTGTACCCCCCATCCCATAATTATGTTGTAATAATTTAGGATTTTAATTTCCGCATTTAAAGCTTTCTAATTATACCATGATAGACTTAGGGTTTTGTATGCAAAATCAAATAACAAATAGCTTGACCTAATTCAAAGACAAAAAAGTATGAAAATGGACAACACCAATCACACTTGCACCCCTAGGGTTACTCCACTTGTTGCCTTCAATAATGGGCCATGTTGCATGTTGGGTGTCTTTGGCAAAACAAAACAAATCAAAATGATCATAGTCCTTCGATGACGCTTTCGAAAGTTGCCTAAAAATGATCGAGTCCCTTCAAGGAAAAGTTGCCAAAGACACTTGGCACTATTGCATTCATGGTCTAAACGATGACCCGCGCCCGTCCCGTTAACATCCTAACACAAGATTGTCCACCAAATACAATGGTGGAACAAAATTGTTAAAAGGGTTAAAACATAGGAAAGACCTTTGAGTAAATTTAAGAGTAGACAACTCTTAGTTACTTGATCAACTTGCAAAACACACTTGCCTACATTTTCAAACACACATCACAACACACTTTCAAAAACATTGAAAACTTTTCAAAAGATAAGTACACCTTTGTATACATTCAAACATGGATCATTACAAAGGTTTCCACAATAAATGGCCTCTTTTCAAAACATTTTCAAACCCACACACAAAGCACCATTTCAAACAATTGAAAACACAAGGCAAGTGATCTAAGCAAGTAACTAAGAGCCCATGGATAACCATGGATAGAAAGGGTGCTAATACCTTCCCTTTCTATAATCTACTCCCCGAACCCAAGAAAACATCTCAAAGGTTTTTGCTGTGCTTTTTAACCTTTCCTTAGGATAAAATAAAAAGTCGGTGGCGACTCTTGCTCAACCGAAACATTTGCGAAAACAAATGCAAAACCCAAGTCAGTTCTCCCACCGTATCACACTATTGTTCATCAGAACTTGTGTAGCACAGAAGCGAACCTAATTCTCTTCTAATGTCTATAAGTAGAACCTGTTTGTTGAATGCTCAAAAATAACAAACATTAGAATATCAAAATTATTCATAAAAACATACATGTGATACGGTGGGAGAACCGACTTTTGGTTTTGCGTTTTGTCGCAAATGTTGCAGATAACAAGAGTCTCCACCAACTTTTCTTTTATCCAATAAAGGAAAGGTTGAAAAGAACAGGAAGGACCTTTGATAATTTATATGAGTAAGGGGGTAGGTTATGAAAAGGAAAGGTGTTAGCACCCTTTTAATCTGTAGTTATCTACTGGCTCTTAATCGCTAGCGCACTTTTGAAAATACTTTGTATTTGTGTATATTTGAAAATATTTTGAAAATGCCTAAGTGCAGAAATTTTGTAATGATTCTCGTATCGTTGAGAGTGTATACAAAATGTTTATTTTGAAAATATTTGTTGAAAAAAGTGTCGTGTGTAGAAATGTTTTATGGTGCCAATGTAAGGAAGTCTACTTTTTAATAACCCTTGTATTAGTCCTCAAGAGTGTTTATAAAGTTCTTTGAAAGTAGTTGTTTCAAAAGTGTGAGGTGTGGAAATTGTTTTAGTTTGTGAGCAAGCGATTACGAGTGATCTACCTACTCAATGGTATTTCATTATTTTCCTACTCCTTTAGATAGTGCTATCTTACCATTAGTTAGTAGGAAGCCCTATCGTTGGATTTGAGAAGGACAGGTGCGGGTCATCGTATAGTCATAAAGGCAATTTGTAGGGCGATCGAGGGACTATGATCTTTTAATCGAGGGACTTTGCTAAAGCGTCCCACATTCGAGGGACATGACTATTTTTCGAAGGCAACAAGTAGGGTCACCCTAGAGGAGCGTGTGTAAATAGTGATTTGTTTTCAGTTATTTTGTCTTGTACATTAGATTTTCTAGAGTTTGTTTTTAAATCTTGCCATACACGCCTAATGACTATACAATAATAAGTAAAAAGTGGTAAAAACGGAAAATAAAAGTCCTACGCTATTACAATGCTTCGGGGAATGGGGGTAAAAATAGTAAAAACATGGAAAAAGTAAGAAAGAAATAAAACCTAATTTTTGCTATTACATTCCTCTAGCAGTTACATAATTGAGAAAGAACGCGAAAGTAATGAAGTACGCGAAGCGATAAAAAGGAAAAGAAAAGAGAAGATTGTTTTGTGATCGTTTTGATGAAAAAAGTTTGATGATTAACATAAAATCTAATTGATTTTAATTAATTAAAAAAGTTAGTTAATCAACTGTTAGAATTGAATTAAGATATCCTAAGGGGTCGTGTTAAGAACCAACCACAAAAAGAAATAAAGTCTAATATTTTTAACACTTTAATTGTTAGTGAATTATGTACAATGTATTATGAATTATTTAAGAGATAGCGAGATTGAATTGGAGAGAATTAGAATATGTACAAAATTAGTGATTATGTACAAGTTAGTGATTAATGATTACCCTAAATAACTTAATTATATTACTAAATGAATTATTACTAAAACTAATAAAATTAATTACCCTAATAAAACTTGGTTATCTTAATAAAACTAATAATGAATCAATTTTTTTTTGTATTTTTATATTTTTATTGTTTTTGATTTTTTTTGTTATCTAAACTGTTATTATACACTAATTATTTGAATTTAAAATGAATTAATGAAAAATGAATTAACAATGTAAATTAGTAAATAACTAAGTGATAAATTCAAACAATAAAAGAAAATAAAAATGGTAAAAAAAAATTGGAGTGTTGTGCAGAAAAAGGTTTGGGCACAAAGGCCCATCAGCATGAGTTCTAGGTAAGGCCCCTTTTATTTTGTAACATAAGCTTCAATGTTCAAAAAAAGAATTGGTGCATGGGCTTAGGGGCCGTAGGGTCCAACAAATACAATCCATCATATTCTCTTGAAACAGAGTCCTCTATTCCCTCTTACTTCCTTCGCCGCTTCCCTCTCTCACAAACGGCCACTCACGGCCTCTTCCCCCTCAAACTCTCTCGCCGAAAATCAACAACAACAATAACCAATTTTTCTCTCTAGATTCTCACAATAAGAACTCAACATCTCTTTGAACAAAAAATGTAGGGCAAAATAAACACTAACTTACCAAGTGCTTATATCTCTCACGAAACCTCGATCTCTTGGTAGCCATGTGTGATGTGGTGGGAGAACTGACTTGAAGGTTTTGCGTTTGATCTCAAATGTCGCGGTTAGCAAGAGTCGCCACCGAATTTTCTTTTATCCAAAAGGAAAGGTGAAGAAGCACAAGAAAGACCTTTGAGATTGTTTCTTGAGTTCGGGGGGTAGATTATGAAAAAGGAAGGTATTAGCACCCTTTTCATCCATGGTTTTCCATGGGCTCTTAGTTACTTGCTAGATCACTTGCTTTTGTTTGAAATTGTGCTTTTGTGTGGTTTTGAAAGTATTTTGTAAAAGAGGCCATTGTTTAGGAAATCTTTGTAATGATTCTTGTTCGTAAGAATGTATACAAAGATGTTTGATCTTTTTGAAAATGTTATCAATTTTGTAAGATGTTTGGAAATGTGTGTTTTTTTTATAAAATAGCAAGGATATTTGTTTTGAAATGGAGCAAGTAACTAAAAGTAATCTACATACTCAAATGTCTTTCTTGTTCATTTTCTTTTCCTTTGATATTGTTGTCTTACCATTGATTGGGTAAGAAACCCTATCTTTGGATGTAAATGGGACGGGCTTGGGTCATCGTATAACCATGATTAGCAATGTTGCAAAGTATCTTGGCATTTTTTAGGGAATAATATCATTTTTGTAAGGCAACTTTGAATAGTATCATCGAGGGTCTATGATCTTGTTATTGTTTGTTTTTACTAAGACACTTTACATGCGTAATATGGCCATTTTGTATAAGGCAACCAAGTAGAGTAACCCTAGAGGTGCTTGTGTGCAAGTGTACCATTTTCATGCTTGATTTTGTCTTGAATTAGGGTTTTCTATTTGGTTGATTTTTTCTTGCCATACAAACCCTAATTATTAGCATGTTATATAAAAGCGATAAAATGCGAAATTTAAATGTCCTACACTATTACAACATTTATGGGAGGGAGAATACAATTTATGAATGGGGATTTGCAATAATATAAACCTAATTAAGCTATTACAACCAAATTGAATATGTCAAAATATTGGAAGAAATAATATACAAGATAAATTAAATATGCAAAGATGTATGAATGCAAAGAAGATTTTGTTTGGTTTTTTATGTGAAAAAGTTTTAACCTAAACCTAATAAATAAATCAAGATTAAACTCAAATTAATTAGGAAAAGAAATTATTTTTTAAAAAATATTTTGATTTAACCCTAGTTCTATTTTATCAAAAGTAAATAAATTTCTTTAAGAAAAGGTAAGTATTTTTATATTTTTATCTTGAAAATAAAATATGGCATCATGAGATATTTTTGGTCTTTTTATGTTAAAAATAATATGCTTAATGATTGTAAAGAAAGATAAATTAATATTAAGCTAATTTTAAATTAATTTACAAAGTTATTTAATAAAATAGATAATATATATAACTAAAGAAAATATTTTTTTATTGGGAAAAATGAAATAAAATAAGTCAAAATAAAATCTATCCTTTTTATATTTTTTGTGATTTTTAATATTAAGAAAAATATATTTAATAAAATAAAAATGAAAATAAAATGAATGATCAAAATATATGGGCCAGGGGTGCTGCAAGCAAACAGGGGGGAGAGGTTAGAAAAAACCACAAAGCCCAACAATCAGAAAGCCCACGCTGCAAGAAACCAAAAAAATGGAAAAAATATGAGAAAAATTGCAAAATGCAGCGCCAAGGCTCGAACCCATGACCTATGACATTTTTGCGCGTTGCCTTACCACTAGGGTGGCTGTACATCCGTTTATATAAAAAAAAAAGGCATAAATATATATTATAAAACACCCCCTGAAGGCAACTTCATCTTCAACCTTGAGCCATGGCCGGACCACCTGTATCTCTCTCATTTCTCCATATAAATGGAAAATCCAAACATGAAAGTGATAGTATTTCTTCTCACGATTTCAACCATATAACTTATGTAAATTAAACGTCAAAGATCAAAGTTAATTTTGCTGGCCCTGATTTCAAACCTAATTTTTACAGAAAATTCAAATCCAAAATTCTCTATACACAATGAATATAAATGAAATCTATGAACATGGTTAGCTTTAGTGCAAGGATATCTATATTTTGTTTTCACAAATCAAGACCAAAGGATGCTTGTATGAAGAGATAGAAGTTTGAGTTTTTACTTCTTTCAGTTAAGATTGTGAATGGAGTTTGAGCAAGTTTTGAGAAGGCCTGAGGATCTGTTTAGCTTGCTTGAACCTCCCTGAGTGTATTGCAATCCTTACTTTGTCCGAAAAGTCTCTGAATCTCCATACTCAAGTCAACCTGCAAGCTTGAAACTTGAAAATGGTGGATGGTGGAGGAGTTACAATGAGGGAACAGGGGCCTGGAACACTTAGATATGATGTATATTAAGTGTTTAGGTGGTTAAAATTCAAAACGCACAAGTGGTTCTTGAGATTGCTATGTAAGGTGCAAAACTGCAAGTTATGGCATATTTTCAATGTCAAAGTGTTTGGGAGAGTTTCTGAGTCTTAGCATTCGTGTGTTAGGTTGCAATACATTTGTGTATAAGTATAGAAAAGGTTTTGGATCAATTTCACACCAGGTTTTTGAGTTATAGCCTTTTGGCTCTATAACTTGCTTTTGAAGCAAAGTGAGGAGACAAGTCCCTAAGTGTTTGTACAAGCCTGATCTGAGTTGGTAGAGGTTTTAGACACATTGCTTTTGGTTTTTAGGATTTGTGTGTGCAGAAAGAACAAGTGCAAAGCTCAAGGAGTTGACAATTGCAAAAGTTGTGCTTTATCAAAATGGAAGTGGCAACTTTGTGCCATAAATGGAATTGTAGTTTGGACAAAGGCACTAATGCTTAGATTAAAGCTCTATTAGCTGTGTAAACATTTAATTATGGAGTGAGAAACAAGTTTGAGGCCTGCAAAGCAAAGATTAAGCATCCTAGGCTTGAATTTGAATTTTGGTTCATCATGAAATGGCTTGAAATCAAAGTGAGAAATTTCCAACTTCATCTCTTCGATTCTCCATACTCAAGAATGATCTCAAGGAGTTCTTTGACATTTTGGAAAGCTTGCAGTGTGCTCTACAACTCATCTTTGAATTGATTTCAAATATTCCCCTTGGAACTATGTGGAAAATTGGCATGAAGTTAGGTCAAAAACCTGCCTAAGTAGGGCAAAATTTCACTAAGTTATTTTAGTTCATGAGCATGTATTCACAAAATTATATCTTGAGATCCAAGCATCTTTAGGAGAAATTGTGTGATGAAAATTTGTATATTTCATGGAGATCTACAACTTTCATGTTGGGAACTTCCTTTGAATCATCATGTATCATGGTGATAATTTGGTTCAAAGTTGAGAAAAAATAAGAAATTTTCTATACTTAGAAAATTTTCTAAGTTAGAATTTTTCATCTTTTCAAAACCACATCTTATGTTCTTGATATCTTGATGAACAAGTTTCACATTTTGACATGTTTTGATGAATTATGATCTTTGGCACTTGATTTTGACCAAAAAGTCCAAGTTTGACTTTTTAGTGTACAGTTGACTTTTGATCAGTTGACTGTAAAATTCATCTGATAATCCAATGGATTTATAATGTTTTGGGACATGTCATTAGGTCAAGATGATGTAATTGAACTCTTGAAATCATGCTTCAAACCATTTGATCATTTGATAGGTCAAAAATCAGAAATTGCCCTTTCTAAGTCAAAATCCTAATTTTGACCTTTTTACCTTTTTGATGATTTGATCAAATTTCTTGAGGAATTGTGGTCCAAAATTGATCAAATGATACATATGAGTCTTAAGATGTTGATGTGGATAAAAAATTATGAAGTTTGACTGTAAATTGGCCATGGTTGACTTTTCCCCCAATATAGTTGATTTTTAGGTCAACTGTCCAATTGACTGATCAAAAATGTGATTTAAGGCTTGAAACTTGACATGAGTAATCTTGGGGGTCCATAATGATCCTTGAAAGTCATATGAAGCATTGATAGTCCAAAAATCCTTGTGCAAAGTTAAACCCTAATTTTGGTCATCAGTGCATGAGAGGAGGTGACTTGAGCTGACCAAACCCTAATGTAGTCTTGAGTCAAATAAATCTTGTGAGAAAATTCTTGATAAATGAGATGGAAAATTTTGGCATACAACAGCTTCCCCTGTTCAATCTTCTTAAACCTGAAGAGTTATATTGGCGAGTTTTGCCATTCGTGACTCGAAGGTGGAAGATGATTGGACACTAGAGTGCCCAGAAATTTGCACTCGGCGATGTGATGGTAGAGGGAATGGGCTTAAAGATGCCATTTGGAGAGGTGATAGAAAGTTGTAGGAGATGGGCTTAAAGATGCCATCCAAAGGTGATTGTTAATTTGTAATTTGTAAGATGAAAGAATGAGTATCAGAATGGCGTCTATGTCTGGAGCGTATCTGTACTGTATCTGGAAGAGGCTTTGATTAAGTATCAGAATGGAATCCACGTCTGGAGCGTATCTGTACTGCACTTGAAATTTGAATCAGAATGGCGTCCGTGTCTGGAGCGTATCTATATTGTATCTGAAGTCTGAATCTGAATGAGTATCCGAATGACATCCGTGTCTGGAGCGTATCTGAATTGCGTCTGAAGTTTGAATATGAATGAGTATCAGGATGGCATCCGTGTCTGGAGCGTATCTGAACTGTATCTGACAGTTGAATATGAATGAGTATCAGAATGGCATCCGTGTCTGGAGCGTATCTGAACTGTATCAAAAGTTGAAATCTGAATGAGTATCAGAATGGCATCTGTGTCTGGAGTGTATCTGAGTTGTTTCAAAAGTTTTAAATCTGTATGAGTATCAGAATGGCATCCGTATCTGGAGCGTATCTGAACTGTATCTCTAGATTGAACATTGTTAATGGTAGTTGTTAATCTTATCCTGAAAAGGAAAAATGTTAGCTAAGATGCCAAGTCATGATACATGAAATGTATGCATAATGGGATTATGTTGTGCTTATCAATGTTTATGATATATGAATGTGATGTATGCGTATGTGAGCTAATTTTCTGTATTGCTGTTGGATTGGGGAAAATAAATCCCTGACTGTTGTTGAGGATATGTAAGTATAAGTCTTCATGTTGTGAAGTCTAAGTGTTGATGAATTTCTATCGAGAGAAATAAAGTCTATTGTAAGGGAAATGCCATGTGCTGTTTCTAAAATCTTATTGGGGAATCCTGAGAAGTTTGACGACTTCTACTGGGGATCAATAATTTGAAACTTTGTTCCGCTGGGGATTTAAACGACGTACTACAGGGGATTACTTATGGAATAGTCTAGAGACATTTTCCTATCCTTTCAATATTTCAGTAATTGTCTCTTTTTATTTCGTTTATTTGTAAACAATAATTATGTTCAAATGCATATGCTCAACGATGAATCGTTGGACGTTTTTGTAAACAAAACAAGCGTAAAGAAAAGGCAAATAGTTTTTGCTCTTTCAAAGGAATATTTTATATTGACATTGAATAATTATTTTTTGTACAAGGAGACAAACATTCTAGTAAGAGAATGCTGTCGTAAAAAATGAAAATTTTGATACAAAGAAAATATAGCTATGTGTGACAATCCCATGGGGTTTCCATTCTGCTATAGCCTTCGTATCTCCGAGCGTCTTGTTTATTTGTTGCCTTGTCCGAAGCTGATTGAATTGATCAGAAACTCTGAGTTTGTCAGTGGAAGCCAAAGTTTGTCCATAAAGTGATCCAACGGGACATAGTCATACGCTTTAATTCCCTAACTTTTGCCTGGACCGCCCTTTCGGGTTTTCAGTCCACCGGGAAACCCTTTTTTTCCCAAGTTGCCCTTTCGGGTTTTCAACTTGCCGGGTGTACATATTTTTTGTTTTATCCCTAATTTTTGCCCAAACCTTTTTGGTTCGCCGGGATGCCCTTGTTTTTCCTAGGTATGTCAACCTAGCGGGTCTCTTATGCGTAGTATCTTTTGACTATGTCCGCGTTTGCAGGGTGTGGCAGGTCGTCGCCATCCATGGTGGTCAAGATCATTGCACCACCAGAGAAAATATTTTTGATTATAAATGGTCCTTCATAGGTAGGAGTCCATTTTCCCCTGGGATCACCTTATGGCAAGATGATGCGTTTGATCACTAGATCCCCAACTTGATACACTTGGTGTCTGACTTTCTTGTTGAAAGCCTTGATCATCCGTTTTTGATACATTTGACCATGGCAAACAATAGTAAGTCTCTTCTCGTCAATCAAATTCAGTTGATCAAGTCGAGTCTGGATCTAATCGTCTTCGTTCAACCCTGCATCCTTTATAATCCTCAGAGAGGGGATCTGAACCTCGATAGGCAAGACAACTTCCATGCCGTAAACCAGAGAATAAGGTGTTGCTCCGGTTGATGTGCGAGCCGTGGTACGATATCCGTGGAGAGGGAATGCTAACATCTCGTGCCTGTCTTTGTATGTGACTGTCATTTTCTGTATGATCTTTTTAATGTTTTTATTTGCAGCTTCTACAGCACCATTCATTTTCGTCCGATAGGGAGAAGAATTGTGATGTTGAATCTTGAATTGCTCCCACAAGGCGGTGATCATAGTGTTGTTGAGATTTTACCATTGTTAGTGATGATCCTTTCGGGGATACCGTACCGGCAAATGAGATTTTGCTTGATGAAACGGGCAACTACGTTCGTGGTTAAGGAAGTGAAGGAGGATGCTTCCACCCACTTTGTAAAATAGTAAATGGCCACTAGGATGAAGCGGTGTCCATTGGAGGATGTCGGCTTAATTTACCCTTTCATATCTATTCCCCACATAACAAAGGGCTAAAGAGCCGTCAAGACATTCAGAGGAACCGGAGGTACGTGCACCTTATCTGCATAAATCTGGCATTTATGGAAGGTTTGAGAGTATTGATAGCAATCTGCTTCCATGGTAGACTAGTAATAGCCTGCCCGTAGGATTTTCTTTTGCCATCGTATGCCCGCTGGAATGGGTACCAAAAGTTCCTTCGTGCAATTCAGCCACGATCTTTTCAGCTTCAACCTTATCTATGCACCGAAGTAACACAGACTCATGATTGCGTTTATACAGGATGCCATTACTAATGAAGAATTTAGCAGAGAATCTCCTTAAGAACTTCTTATCATTGATTGAAGCTCCTTCCGGATATTCTTGAGCCTCGAGATACCTCTTGACTTCGTGAAACCAAGGCTGATCCACTACTTCTTCAGTATTAATCTCGTGACAGTGTGATAGTTCATCCATTCATTCGGTGGTGATCTGGGGAGCCTCGTTATCCCTATTAAGTTTAAACATAGATGACATTGTGGCTAGAGCGTCTGCTAGCTGATTTTCTTCTTGCGGGGAATGCTCGAAGGTAATCTTCTCAAAATGTGGTAGCAATGTCAAAACATGTTCTTTGTAAGGGATAAGGTTTGGGTGTTTGGTGTCCCATTCCCCTTTGATCTGACTGATGACCAAAGCTGAATCTCCAAATACATCCAATGATTTGATCCCCAAGTCTATGGCAGCTCCGAGACCGAAGATGCACGCTTTGTGTTCCGCCATATTGTTTGTACAATTGAAGCAAAGCCCGGAAGTAAAGGGAGTATGACACCCTTCCGGAGATATGAGTACAACACCGATACCATTACCAAGCGCATTGGATGCTCCATCAAAGAACAGGGTCCATAGGGATTGTGATGCAGTGGGAGAACTGACTTGAGGGTTTTGCGTTTTATCGCAAATGTTGCGGTTAGCAAGAGTCGCCATCGACTTTTCTTTTATCCAAAAGGAAAGGTGAAAAAGCACAGGAAATACCTTTGAGATTGTTTCTTGAGTTCGGGGGGTAGATTATGAAAAGGGAAGGTATTAACACCCTTTTCATCCATGGTTTTCCATGGGCTCTTAGTTACTTGCTAAATCACTTGCTTTTGTTTTGAAATTGTGCTTTGTGTGGTTTTGAAAGTATTTTGTAAAAGAGGCCATTGTTTAGGAAATATTTGTAATGATTCTCGTTCGTAAGAATGTATACAAAGATGTTTGTCTTTTTGAAAATGTTTTCAATGTTTGTAAAATATTTTGGAAATGTGTGTGCTTTTTTTTGAAGATAGCAAGGATAGTTGTTTGAAAATAGAGCAAGTAACTAGAAGTAATCTACCTACTCAAATGTCTTTCTTATGCATTTTCTATTCCTTTGATATTGTTGTCTTACCATTAATTTGGTAAGCAAACCTATCTTTGGATGTAAACGAGATGGGCGTGAGTCATTGTATAACCATGATTAGCAATATTGCAAAGTATCTTAGCATTTTTTAGGGACCAAGATCATTTTGTAAGGCAACTTCGAATAGCGTCATCGAGGGACTATGATCTTATATTTGTTTGTTTTTCCAAGATACTTCGCATGCGTAATATGGCTATTTTTGTGTAAGACAACCAAGTGGAGAAACCCTAAGGATACTTGTGTGCAAGTGTGTTATTTTTCATGCCTTGATTTTGTCTTGTATTAGGTTTTTCTATTTGCTTTGTTTTGATCTTACCATACAAACCCTAATTACTAACATGGCATGTAAAACGATAAATCGCGTAATGTAAAGATTACTAAGCTATTACAACAATTTATGGGAGGGGGGAATACAAATTTAAATGGGGATTTCCAAGAATGTAAATATAAATAAGCTATTACAACCAAATCGAATTTGTACGAATATTGGAATAAACAATATACAATATTTAAATAAAATATGCAATGATAAATGCAAAGAAAAGATTTTGTTTTATTTTTTTATGTGAAAAGGAAATTTAACCTAATCCTAAAAATATAAGAAAAAGAAATTAATTCTTAAAAAGGGGGTTAACCCTAATTTCTAGTTTGAAAGAAAATAAGGTTCTTATGTATTATTTTTTTTGGTGTATTCTTTGTATTAAAATAATAAATAATATTGTATAAAAATATAAAGTTTTTATATATGCAAAAATAAATGTTTACAAGTATGGGATGAAAAGGAAATAAAATAAATTAAACTAAACCTATTTTATTTATGTTTACAAGTTTATTTAATAAAAATAACTAATATATAGTTTAATAAAAATATTTTTTTATGTGAAAATAAAATAATATAAAATAAAAAATGCAATATTATCATATTTATATTTTTTTATGTATTAAAGAAAAATATTTAATAAACAAAAATGAAAATAAAATAAATAAATAAAAATATATGGAAATAGTTGGGCCATGGGTGCTGTAAGGAAACTGAGAGTAGTATGTTAAGCAAAAAAACACTAGGCCCAAAGAATCAAGCCCATCCTGCAAAAACAGCCAAAAAATGAAAGAGAAAAAATATGGAAAAACAAAAGGTAGCGCCAAGGTTCGAACCCAGGACATGGGTCTCACCAGCGCACTACCTTGCCACTGGGGTGGCTATACATCCGTTGATTTATACGAAACAAAAATAACATAACATGAACAAGGTCCTTGCCCTGTACTTCATCTTCTTCCCCAAGCTGGCCAGAAGCTCTGTAACTTTCTCATCTCTCAATAAAAATGAAAACTGATAACATGAATGTTGTAGCATTTTGTCTCACGATTCTAACCATATAAATCATGTAAGCTAATAATCAAAGGTCAAACTAAATTTTAAAAGCCCTAAATTTAAACCTAATTTTTACAGGAATTTGAACTTCAAAATTCTCTCAACTTAGGCCAAATAAATGCAAGATATATATATGTACAACTTCATAGCAATGAGGTCTACATTGTTTATTCACAAATTGTGGTAAATGGATGCCTGTATGAAGAGATAGAAGTTGAGATTTTTACCTCTTTCAGTTGAAATCGTGAATGGAGTTTGAGTGAGTTTTATGAAGGCCTGATGATTGCTTGAGCTTTCTTGGACCTCCCTGGGTGTGTTCCAATCCTTGCCTTGCTTTGGAAGTGCCTAGAACTCTCTATCTAAGTCAACCTGCAAGCTTTGAAAACAAAAATGGTAGATGATGGAGAAGGAGTTACAGTGCAAGGATGATGGTCTGGATCACTTAGATATCAAGTAGGTAAAGTGTTTTGATGGTTAAAACTTGAAACGCATGAGCCAAATGATGGATTGATATGCTTATGCAAAAACTGCAAGTTTTGACAGTTTTTTAGTGATCTGGAGTTTTTGAATGTTTCAGCCTTCTAGAAAACGTGTTTTTTGTTGTAATGTGTTTGTATATTTGTATGGGATAGGTTTCAAGTCAACTCTCTAACAGATTTGTGATTTCTAGCCTTTTGGCATACTTTCTTGCTTTTGAAGCAAAGTGAAGAGACAAGTCTTCACATGCTTGTACTGGCTTGCTTAGGGTTGGTATATGCTTTGTACAATTTTTTTAGGCCTGTAGGACTTGTGTGTGCAGAGAATACAAGTCCAATGCTCAAGATTTGTAAAGATGCAAAAGTGAACCTTTTCCAAAATGGCAATGGCAACTTTGTGCCATTTATGGAATTACAACTTGGATAAAGACAATAGGGCTTGGATTAAAGCTTTGTCACCTGAATAAGAATTAAATTATGGAGTAAGAAACAAGTTTAGGACCTGTAAAGCATGGATTAGGCAGCATAGGTACTGATTTGAAATTTGTTCTTCATGAAATGGCTTGAATTCAAAGTGAGAAATTGCCAACTTCATCTCTTCGATTCTCCATACTCAAAAATGATCTTGAGGAGTTCCTTGACATTTTGGAAAGCTTTCAATATGCTATATAACTCATCTTTGAAATGGATTTCAAGAATCCTCTGGGAACTAGGTGAAAAATTGCCATGAAGTTGGGTCCAAAACCTGCCTAAATTAGGGCAAAATTTCACTAAGTTATTTAGTTCATGAGCATGTATTCATAAAATTATATCTTGAGATCCAAACATCTTTTAAGAAAAATGTGTGAAGCAAAGTTGTAGATTTCATGGGGATATACAACTTTCATGTTGGGAACTTTCTTTGAATCATCTTGTATCATGGTGGAAAATTGGCCTAAAGTTGAGAAAAAATAAGAAATTTTCTATACTTGTAAAAAATTCTAAGTTAAGAAAATTTCCAATTTTAAAACCTAATCTTCAATCCTTGATTTCTTGATGAACAAGTTTCACATTTTGACATTTTCTGATGAATTGTGACCCTTGGCACTTGATTTTAACCAAAAAGTCAAAGTTTGACTTTTCAGTATACAATTGACTTTTGATCAGTTGACTGCAAATTTCATCTGTCTATCCAATGGACTTGCAATGTTTTGAACTATGTAATTAGGTCAAGATGATAAAAATGAACCCTTGAAATCATGCTTCAAATCAATTGGTCATTTTCTAGGTCAGAAATAAGAAATTACCCTTCCTCAGTCAAAACCCTAATTTTGACCATTTTGCCCTTTTGATGACCTGATCAAATTTCTTGAGGAATTGTAATCCAAACTTGGTCAAATGATACATATGAGTCTAAAATGTTGATGTTGATAAAAAATTATGAAGTTTGACTGTAAATTGGCTATGGTTGACTTTTCCCCCAATACAGTTGATTTTTAGGTCAACTGTCCAATTGACTGATAAAAAATGTAATTCAAGGCTTGAAACTTGTCATGAGTAATATTAGGGGTTCATAATGATGCTTGAAAGTCATATGAAGCATTTATAGTCCAAGAATCCTTGTGCAAACTCAAACCCTATTTTTGGGTCAACAATGTAAGATGAGATGTCTTGAGCTGGCCATACCCTAATCCAGTCTTGAGTCAAAGAGATCTTGTGAGAAAAGTCTCGATAAATGAGAGGGAAAGTTTTGGGGTACAACAGTTGCCCCTGTTCAATCTTCTTAGACCTGAAGAGTTAGATTGGCGAGTTTTGCCATTCGTGACTCGAAGGTGAAAGATGATTGGACACTAGAGTGCCCATAAATTTGCACTCAACGATGTGTATTTTGAGGGAATGTGCTTAAAGATGCCATTTGGAGAAGTGATAGAATCTTGTTGGAGATGGGCTTGTTAAATGCCATCCAATAATGTTTGTTGAATTGTAAGTTGTAAGCTAAAAGAATGAGTATCAGAATGGTGTCTGTGTCTAGAGCGTATTTGAACTGTATTGTATCTGAAAGTTGAATCTGAATGAGTATTAGAATGGCATCCAAGTCTGGAGCGTATCCGTACTATATCTGAACTTGAAATCTGAATGAGTATCAGAATGGCATCCGTGTTTGGAGCGTATCCGAACTGTATCTGAAGGTTGAATCTGAATGATTAACAGAATGTCATCCGTGTCTGGAGCGTATCCGTACTGTATCTGAAGGTTGAATATGAATGAGTAAAAGAATGGCATCTGTGTTTGGAGTGTATCCGAACTGTATCTAAACTTGAAATCTGAATGAGTATCAAAATGGCATCTGTGTTTGGAGCGTATCCGAACTGTATCTAAACTTGAAATCTGAATGAGTATCAAAATGACATCGGTGTTTGGAGCGTATCCGAACTGTATCTGAAGGTTGAATCTGAATGAGTAACAGAATGGCATCCGTGTTTGGAGCGCGTCCGTACTATATCATGATTGCAAATTGTTAATGGTAGCTGTTAATATTATCCTGAAAAGGGTAAAATGTTATCTGAAACACAAAGTTATGTTGCATGAATTGTATGATGCAATGTATTTGTTTTATCAATGTTTATTATATATGGATGTAATGTATGCGCATGTAAGCTGATTTGCTGTATTGCTGTGCGATTGAGGAAAATAAATCCTTGAATGCTGCTGAGGCTAAGTTGAATTTCCATCTTGAAGTTGAAGTACTGACGAACTCTTGTTGAGAGATGTAAATTTTGTTGTGAGGGCAGCGTTATGAATTGCTTTGTAAGATCTGCTTTGGGGAAACCTGAGAAATTTGACGATTTCTACCGGGGATTAATAAATTGAAATTTATTCCACTGGGGATTTAAAATGATGTATTGTGGCGATTACTTATGGAATAGCCTAGAGACGTTTTCATGCCCTTTCAACCTATCAGTAATTGTCTTTCTCATTTTGTTTATTTGTAAACAGTAATTATATTTAAATGCATATGTTCATCAATGAATCATTGGACGTTTTTGCAAACAAAACACAATCGTAAAGAAAAGACAAATGGTTTTTGGACTTTCAAATGGGGATCTTTGTATTAACTTTGAATAAGTATTTTGTACAAAGGAGACAAACATTCTAGTAAGAGAATGGTGCCATAAAACAAGAAAAATTTATACAAAGAAAGATAGTTATGTGTAATAATCTCATGGGGTTCCCATTCTGCTATAGCTTTCATATCTCCGAATATCTTGTCTATTTGCCTTGTCCGAAGATATTTGAATTGATCAGAAACTCCGAGTTTGTCAGTGAAGGCCAAAGGTTGTCCGTAAGTGGTCCGACGAGACATAGTCATACGCTTTAATTCCCTAACTTTTGCCTTGACCGCCCTTTCGGGTTTTCAGTCCACCGGGAAACCCTTTTTTCCCAAGTCGCCCTTTCAGGTTTTCAACTTGCCGGGTGTACAGATTTTTTATTTTATCCCTAATTTTTGCCCGAATCTTTTTGGTTCGCCGGGATGCCCTTGTTTTTCCTAGGTGTGTCAACCTAACGGGTCTCTTATGTGTAATATCTTTTGACTATGTCCGCGTTCGCAGGGTGTGGCAAGTCTTCGCCATCCATGGTGGTAAAGATCATTGCCCCACCGGAGAATATGTTCTTGATTACAAACGGTCCTTCATAGGTAGAAGTCCATTTGCCCCTGGGATCACTTTGTGGTAAGATGGTACGCTTGATGACTAGATCCCTAACTTGATATGCTTGGCGTATGAATTTCTTGTTGAAAGCCTTGATCATCCGTTTTTGGTACATTTGACCATGGCAAACAGCAGTAAGTCTCTTTTCATCAATTAAGTTCAGTTGATCAAGTCGAGTCTGGACCCAATCGTCTTCACTCAAACCTGCATCTTTCATAATCCTCAGAGAGGGGATTTGGACCTCAATAGGCAAAACATCTTCCATGCAATATACCAAAGAATAAGGTGTTTCCCCAATTGATGTGCGAGCCATGGTACGGTACCCATGGAGAGCGAATGGTAGCATCTCGTGCCAATCTTTGTACGTGACTATCATCTTTTGTATGATCTTCTTAATGTTTTTATTTGCAACTTCGACAACACCATTCATCTTTGGCCGATAAGGGGAAGAATTGTGATGCTAAATCTTAAATTGCTCGCAAAAAGCGGTGATCATAATGTTGTTAATATTTGTACCATTATCAGTGATGATATTTTCTGGGATACCGTACCGACAAATGAGATTTTGCTTGATGAAGCGGGCAACAAAATTCTTGGTAACAGACGCGAAGGAAGCTGCTTCAACCCACTTGGTAAAATAGTCAATGGCCACCAGGATGAAGCGGTGTCCATTGGATGCTGTAGGCTTGATCTCCCCAATCATATCAATTCCCCACATAGAAAAGGGCCAAGGAGTCGTCAAGACATTCAGAGGAACCAGAGGTACGTGCACCTTATCAGCATAAATTTGACACTTATGACAAGTCCAAGAGTGTTGATAACAATCTGCTTCCATGGTAGACCAGTAATAGCCTTCCCGTAAGATTTTCTTTGCCGTCATATACCCACTGGAGCAAGTGCCAAAAATACCTTCATGTAATTCAACCATGATATTTTCTGCTTCAACCTTATCCATACACCGAAGAAGAATGGAGTCATGATTGCGCTTGTACAAGATGCCATTACTCAGGAAGAACTTAGCAGAGAATCTCCTTAAGAACTTTTTATCATTGATTGAAGCTCCTTCTGGATACTCTTGAGCCTCGAGATACCTCTTGACTTCATGAAACCAAGGCTGGTCCACTACCTCTTCAGTATTAATCTCGTGACAATGTGTTGGTTCATCCATTCGTTCGATGGTGATCTGGGGAGCCTCGTTATCCCAATTAAGTTTAAACATAAATGACATTGTGGCTAGAGCGTCTGCTAGCTGATTTTCTTCTCGTGGGAAATGCTCGAAGGTAATCTTCTCAAAATGTGGTAGCAATGTCAAAACATGTTCTTTGTAAGGGATAAGATTTGGGTGCTTAGTGTCCCATTCCCCTTTGATCTGACTGATGACCAAAGCTGAATCCCCAAACACATCTAAAGATTTGATTCCCAAGTCTATGGCAGCTCTGAGACCAAAGATGCATGCTTCGTACTCCGCCATGTTGTCCGTACAGTTGAAGCAAAGTCTGGAGGTAAAAGGAGTATGACACCCTTCCGGAGATATGAGTACAGCGCCGATACCATTACCAAGTGCATTGGAGTCCCCATCAAAGAACAGGGTCCATCGGGATCCTTGTTCAGGTCCGTCATATGGTCTGATTTCTTCACGGTTGCCTAATGTCATGATGTCTTCATTCGAGAATTCAAACTTCATGGACTGATAATCTTCTACAGCTTGATGAGCAAGATGATCAGCCAATACACTACCCTTTATAGCTTTCTGGGTAGTATACTGTATGTCATATTCTGTTAGGATCATCTGCCATCTAGCTATCCTCCCAGACAGAGCAGGCTTTTTGAAGATGTATTTTATCGGATCCATCTTAGATATCAAAAAGGTAGTATGAGTTAACATATACTGTCTTAGCTGGCGAGTAGCCCATGCCAGAGCGCAGCAAGTTTTCTCGAGCAATGAATATCTGGTTTCAAAGTCGGTAAAATTTTTGCTCATGTAGTAAATAGCATGCTCTTTTCGGCCAGACTCGTCATGCTGCCCCAATACACACCCCATTGAGTTTTCTAAAACGGTCAGATACATGATCAATGGTCTTCCCTCGACTGGTGGCATCAAAACGGGAGGCTCTTGTAAATACTCTTTGAACTTGTCAAAAGCAAACTGTCACTCATCATTCCATCTGACTACTTGATCTTTCTTCAATAGTTTGAAGATTGGCTCACAAGTAGCTGTTAGGTGAGAAATGAATCTGGCAATATAGTTCAAGCGTCCCAGGAATCCTCTGACTTCCTTCTTAGTACGAGGAGCAGGAATTTCTTGTATCGCTTTAACCTTGGCAGGATCGACCTCAATGCCTTTGTTGCTGACGACAAAACCTAAGAGTTTACCGGACCAGACTCCGAATGTGCACTTGTTTGGGTTCAACCTTAGTTTATACTTCTTCAACCTCTCGAACAACTTTTGCAAGTGATCAAGGTGCTCTTCTTCCGTTTGTGACCGGGCTATCATATCGTCTATGTAGACCTCTATTTCATGATGTATCATGTCATGAAACAAAGCTACCATGGTGCGCTGATAGGTTGCCCCAACATTCTTCAGTCCAAATGGCATCACTTTGTAGAAGAATGTGCCCCATTATGGGACAAATGTAGTTTTCTCCATGTCTTCAGGTGCCATTTTGATTTGGTTTTAACCTGAGAATCCGTCCATGAAGGAAAACACTTTGTGCTGGGCCGTATTTTCAACCAGGACATCGATGTGGGGAAGTGGAAAATCATCTTTAGGGCTGGCCCTATTCAAGTCTCTATAGTCCACGCACATTCGTACTTTTCCATCCTTTTTAGGCACAGGAACAATGTTGGCAACCCATTGGGGATAGGAAGTAACAACCAAGAATCCGACATTGAATTGTTTCATGACTTCCGCTTTTATCTTCTCTGACATGTCAGGTCTCATGCGGCAGAATTTTTGTTTTACTGGTGGACATTCTTCTCTCGTAGGGAGACGATGTACCACGATGCCTGTATCGAGTCCCGACATGTCTTCATATGACCAGGCAAAGATCTCAACATAATCATGCAACAGCTGAATCAGACGCTCTTTAACAATAGGTTCCAGATTGGCAGCTACCTTGATTTCTTTTTTATCCTCCTCGGTACCCAAGTTGATTGTATCCACTGGTTCTTCATGAGGCTGAATAGCTCTTTCCTCTTATTGTAGTAGTCTGGCCAATTCCCCTGGTAATTCACAATCTTCCTCACCTTCGTCTTCAACTTGGTAGATTAGATCCTCAAAGTCACAAAAAGCCATAGCAGTATCGTTACCCATGGGATCCGGAATGGAGGGGTACCTGCATTTGTGAGTGTGGGTGTGTGTAAGGGTATAGCCATCTTTTAAAAATAAAATGTAAAAGAAAAAACAATGAGCACAAAAGTTTGTATGTGAAAAACGTCCATGATTCATTGAATGTCATATGAAGATAAAATAAAAACCATTACAAATGGACCATTGTGCCTCCGGCAAGACACAAGGTTTTAAATGTGCGAATTGTTTATGAATATTACAAGTCCAACAGAAATGTAAAAGATAAATTACTGAGGGATGAAAGTTATTGGGACAAAGTCTCTTGCTTCCTAATTGCGAAGTCCTTCGTTGACAGTAGGAAATACCCAATCCTCCAAGCTGCAATCATCTTCACCATCTTCCACTGCATTGACCTCTCGGTTGCTAATCTTCAGGGGTGGCCCTCCAGCACGGGCACGACGCACAACCTTCTGAGAACTTGAAGTAAACCCTAAGCCAAACTTGTCAGATTTATACGGAATATCCGGAAGTTGCCCCCAGATGGTGCATCCATCCTCCTCTACTACTGCCTTGGTGTCCTTCAGAGATGACATCCGGAGCGGAGGTCTTGTGATCTTGGGGATCTGGGACACCGTCTTGGTTACTGCTACCTCTTGAGAGACTTCTTTGAAATGTTGAAAAGGAGTTTAGATGAACTCGCCATCCAATTCCACATACCGGAAATAATTTAGGTGGCTAATCATATACTCTTCCTCTCCGTGGACTGTGATAATCTTTCCATGGACCGGGTATTTCAGCATCTGGTGTAGTGTGGAGGCGACAGCACCGGAATTATGGATCCACGGTCGTCCTAGCAGACAGGAGTAAGAGGGGCGAATGTCCATTATATAGAAGGTTGTGTGGAAAGTTTGAGTCCTAACCTTTATGGGGATGTCCACCTCCCCGTGGACCATCCTCTTTGAGCCATCAAATGCTCTTACGACTATGTTACTGGGTTTCAACGTCAGTCCTTCGCAGTCTAGTCTGTTGAGAGCTTTCTTTGGTAAAACATTCAAAGATGAACCAGTGTCCACCAAGACATGGGCAAGAGTTGTTCCTCTACATTCCACAGAGACATGCAATGCCTCATTGTGCTTTCTTCCCCTTGATATCAGATCAGCATCCGAGAAGCCTAGGCCGTTATCCACCATCAAACTGGCCACACAATATTGAAATTTGTCAGCAGACGTCTCTTGAGGCACATGGGCTGTCTTGAGGAACTTCACCAGGGCTTTCGCATGTGCCTCAGAATACAACAACAATGCTAGCATGGAGATTTTGGAGGGAGTTTTCCCCAACTGTTCAATCACATCGTAGTCACTCTTTTTTATTATTAACAGGATCTCCTCCATTTCCTTCTTGGAGGTTTCGGGGATAGTCAGTGGTTGAGCCTTCGTCCGGACAGGCTCTTCTTGAATACTCTTTCCTCGAATTTCAGCAGTAGGGGTGTTGGTAGGGATAACAACAGGGGTTGTGTCGTCCTCGTTAACAGGAGCACTTGCATATATGATTATTGGTACGGAGGTAACCTTTGGAACAGCCACGGGTCCAAAAACTGCCTTTGGAGGGGCAACTTCTGGATAGAAGATTCTACCGCTATGGGTAATATTACTGGTTCCGGCAATATTGCTAATGTCAGAGTCTTCTTCTTCGGAGCTCATCTCTTTGATGGCCAGCCCATCTTGTTTGATACCATGGTAGTAGATGTCTCCACCGTAATTCCACGACATAGTTTTGTCTGATTCATACAGGACCGGCCCGGGAATTGTGATTATAAGAGGAGTAGTTTTTGGAACCGATGTAATCCTAACGGGTCTTTTGGGGACCCTAGAAGGATTGGCGGAGATGGTTATGATTGAAACGTCTTCAATAGGAACAGGTGAAACATGAGCATTTTGAAATAGAATCTCTTGGTTGTCTATCAAGCGTTGAATGTCTGTTTTCAACAAAAGGCAATCAGTTGGTGAGGATAAGCAAAGATGGAAGTCTTCATTACAACCCGGGAATACACCGACTTTCAATAAGTTTATCTTAATGATTAGGAATGGAGTCAAGAGTTCATCAACTGTGGTAGCAAACAAATCTTCTTCGATAGCATTGGTGTTGTGACCATTCCTAGGAATAGGAGCATAAATGAAGTTTGGCTTCTCAGGTGCATCAAACTCAATCTCTTTTGCATCTATAAGGTCTTGAATTTTGTTTTTCAGGGCCCAACAGTTGTTAGTGTCGTGACCCGGACATTCAGAATGATATGCGCATCTAGCATTTGGGTGATAGTGACGGGACGCCGTGTTGGGGTTCTTCGGAGCCTCCTTCAGAGTTGCCAAATTAGATTTCAGAAGATATGGTAAAACCTGGGCTAGAGTCATATTAATTCTGGTGAATTGCTGTACTGGCCTTTCCACCCTTGGTTGGTTACTTCTTGGTTGATCAGATGTAGGCTTTGGGATTATAATAGCTCCTACCATTAGTCGGCGTTCATATTTCCCCTGGTTCCTTTATGGATAAACAACAGATACCTCCTTCTTTCCAATGAAAGGTTTTCTCACAGCTGTAGAGGCAGATGAATCCTTCTGAATCTTTCCACTTTTCATGCCAGCTTCCACCCTCTCTCCGGTTAGTATTAACTCAGTAAATCCTGCAGATGAGCTTCCAATTAGATGGTTGAAGAAAGGGCCTGATAGAGTGCCTAAGAACATATCCACCAACTCCCTTTCAGACAGAGGGGGTTGCACTCTCCCAACTAGATCTCTCCATTTCTGCGCGTAATCCTTGAAACCCTCATTTGAAGCCATAACCATACTCTGAAGTTGAGTACGGGTAGGCACCAAATCAACATTATACTGGTATTGCTTATAGAAAGTTGCGGCAAGGTCTTCCTAGTTGTGGATGTCGGTCCTTTCCAATTGGTAAAACCAATCGAATTGTGTTCCATGTAAGCTATCTTGGAAAAAATGCACCCACAGGTCTTTATCGGCAGAGTGCGGCTGAATCTTTCTCACATATGATCGAAGGTGCATCTTAGGACATAACACCCTGTGATACGGTGGGAGAACTGACTTGGGATTTTGCGTTTGTGTTCGCAAATGTTTCGGTTTAGCAAGAGTCGCCACCGACTTTTTATTTTATCCTAAGGAAAGGTCAAAAAGCACAGGAAAGACCTTTGAGATGTTTTCTTGGGTTCAGGGAGTAGATTATAGAAAGGGAAGGTATTATCACCCTTTCTATCCATGGTTATCCATGGGCTCTTAGTTAATTTCTTAGATCACTTGCTTTGCTTTTCAATTGTTTGAAATGGTGCTTTGTGTGTGATTTTGAAAGATGTTTTGAAAAGAGGCCATCGTTGTGGCAACCTTTTGTAATGATTCTTGTTTGAATGTATACAAAAGTGTTTTTGTCTTTTGAAAAGTTTTCAATGTTTGAAAGTAGGGTTTTGAAATTTGTGTTGTGAAGTGTGTTTTGAAGATAGCAAGGATGTTTATGCAAGCTTGTTCAAGTAACTAAGAGTTGTCTATCCTATTTTACTCAAAGATCTTTCTTATGTTTTTTAACCCTTTTAACAGTGTTGTTTCACCATTGTATTTGGTGAACAACCTTGTGTTAGGATGTTAAACGGGACAGGCGCGGGTCATCGTATAGACCATGATAGCAATTGTGTCAAGTATAATTGGCAATTTTCTTGAGGGACTTGATCATTTTGTTTAGGCAACTCAGATAGCGTCATCGAGGGACTATGATCTTTTGTTTTGTTTTTATTTTGCAAAAGTACTTGACATGCATACCATGACCCATTTTTGAAGGCAACAGGTGTATTGAAACCCTAGGGGTGCAAGTGTGCATGGTGTTTGTTTTTCATGCATTGTTATCTTTGGATTAGGTCAAGCTATTTGTTGATTTTATTTTGCATACAAACCCTTGGTCTAATCATGGCATAATTGAAAGCATTTAAAGGTGCGAGAATTTAAATTCTACACTATTACAACATGATATAGGGAGCGGGGTACAAATTTGAATTGGGGATTATTTTGCAAGAAATAAAATCCTAAATTATTACAACCAAATTGAATGTACAAGATACAATATTTAAATGTGCAATAATTAAATACAATAAATAAATATTAGATAAAATGTGTAATGCAAAAAAGATTTTTATGTATGTAAAAAGTATTTTTAAATGTGAAGTGGAAATAATGATAAAACAAAAAGTCAATTTTAATTATTTTTGTTCTTAGGGGCAAAAACCCTAATTTCTTAAATAAATAATATTATTTATTATTTATATTCAATAATGTATTAATTTGTACAAAAAATAAAAGTATATTGAAAAAAAGTGTTTTTTAGTATAAAAATATTAATAAAAATAAAATGTATTATTTTTGTGTTTTTTGTTCTTTTTATTTAATAAAATATATTATATATGTACATATATGTATTAAATATATTAAGTGTGTACAAAAATAAAAAAAAATAAATTATTTACAAAATGTATATATTTCAAGAAAATGCTTTCAAATATGTATAAAAATAAAATAAATTATTTAAGTATTATTTGTATTATTTTTTAAGTTTTAACAAAAGAAAATAAGATTTTTAACATGTTTACATTGGGAAAAATTAGAATAAAATATCTAATAAATGAAAAAAATATGAAAATATTTTTGGGATATTTTTTTATGTTTGCAAATAAAATATTAATGTCAGAGAAAAAATAAAAATGCAAAAATAATGAAAATACAAAGCAATGGGCCAAGGGGGTGTGAACTGAAAATGCATGTGTGAGAAGTAAAAGCAAACAGGCCCAGCCCAAGCAACTTCATCTTCCTCCTCAGTTCAACAAAAACGTGCGTTCTGTACATCAAATGCTATCTCCCGATTCCTTGCTTTTTTGACAAAACTCATAACATGAAATTTGTAGAGCATCAAACAACGAATCTAACCATATAAAAAACTTAAGCTAACTCTCAAAGACCAGAGAGAATTTCTCTGGCCCTAATTCTTAACCTAGTTTTTTCAGAAAGTTCATGAACAAAATTCTCCTAGCACGATTAATATAAATGAAAACTAAGCACATGTATGGTTTCAGGGCTATGAATACAACATCTTTCATTCACAAACCTAAGTCTAACTATTCCTAAATAGAGAGATAGAAGTTCATGAAATACCTGTTTCATTTGACTTCGAGCTGGACAATGCAACAACTTCTAAGGGTGCTTGAGGTTCTTTTGAGCTTGCCTGAGGTCCACTGAAGCTTTCCCAATGCTTGGCTTGTTTTGAAGTAGCCTGAATCGTGCTACAGAACTCAACCTGCAAAGCTTTGAAACAAAAATGGCAATGTGTGTTAATGGTGTTACAACAACTTGTGGATGGTCTGGATAGCTCAGTTATGTTGGTTGGAAGGTGTTTGAAGTATCTTTGGGCAAAACGCACGATGGAATTTGATGATGGCTTGCAAAATGCAGAACTGGCCCTGTTTTGCAAGAAAATGGTGATTTGGTGCACAAGGAATTTTGAGAGGGCAAGGGCTCGTGTTTCTGGCTTGCTAGGGTGTATGAAACTTGTTTGACAACTTTCTTTTAGTTGGTTTTATCAGATGTGTGATATGCCTTGTGTTTTGCAAGTTTTCTTCCCCTTGAAGCAAAAGAGTGGAAGTGAGGTTATAGACTTGTACATGCCATCCTATCACCCTGCACACAACCCTCTTGGCCCCTCTAATTATTGGATTTTGTTTGCAGCATAAGATCTGGTTCAATGCTCTAGGATGTTGTTTTGACATAAAGCAAAGTTCAAGCAAAAATGGCATTGTTACTTTTTCCATTTAAGGCTTAATCTAGTGTACAATACCCTAATGACCAAGACAATGCCTTGGCTCAATGGATATGCATTAAATTATGGAGTACAAACTGGTTTAGGGGCCTGTAATTGTGAACCTAGCTAGCTAGATCAGATTTGGCAAGTGGTATGAACATGTATTGGCCATGGATCAAAGTGAGTTTTTGCCAACTTCAAGCATTCGATTATCCCTAACCACAAAGGTGTTTGAGGAGTTCTTGGACAATTTGGAAAGCTTGAAACATGTAATATAATCCATCTTTGAAATGCAACTTGAAACTCCAAGTGGAACTATGTGAAAAATGGCCAAGAAGATGGGTCAAAATCCTGCCTAAACTAGGGCAAAATTTTTCTAAGTTAAAAGTTTTAGGTACCCTTGTTCCAAAAATCATAACTTGAGATAGAAGCTTCTTTTGAGAAAACTTTGTGAATCAAAGTTGTAGACTTTGTGATGGACTAAAACTTTCATTTTGCATGTTTTGTTTGAATCCATTTGCATCTTGGTGAAAAAATGGGACAAAGTTAGGAAAAAATAAGAAAATTTTATAACTTAGAAAAATTCTAAGTTATGAAAATTTTCCATTTTAAACCCTAATTTGAATTTTTGGGTTTCTTGATGAACAAGTTTCATAATTTGACATGTCTTGATGAAAAATGACCCTTGGCACTTGATTTTGACCAAAAAGTCAAAGTTTGACTTTTCAGTGTACAGTCAAATTTTGATCAGTTGACTGAAAAATTCATCTGTCAATCCTATGCATTTGAGATCTTTTGAACTTGTTGAATGGATCAAGATAATGTCATTGAGTCCTTGAGTCCATGGTTGATCTTGATTTGCCATTGGTTAGGTCAAACAGTCAAAAATTGCCTTTGTGCAGTCAAAACCCTAAAAATGACCATTTTGCCCTTTTGGTGATCTGATCAAATTTCTTGTAGAATTGTGATCCAAACTTGGTCAAATGGTTCATATGAGTTCATAATGTTGATGTGGGTCAAAATTCATGAGCTATAACTATATTTGAACTTTGAATGAATATCAGAATGACTGCCGTGTCTGGAGTGTATCTGAGACTATAACTGGAGTTGAGATCTGTATGGGTAGCAGAATAACTTCCGTGTCTGGAGTATATCTGAGACTATAATTGGGATCTGAATAAGTGACAGGATGACTTCCGTGGCGACTGCACTGGGGATAATCAAACTGCTGGTGTAAAGGTCAGAATGGCATCCGTGTTTGGAGCATATCTGAACTTGAAGTTGATGGTTAAATCTGAATGAGAGATAGAATGGCTGCCGTGTCTGGAGCATATCTAGTCTGTATCGGATTGCTCAAGTTTGAATGAGTAGTAGAATGACCGCTGTGTCTGGGGTATATCTGGTCTGTATCGGATTGCTGAAGTCTGAATGAGTAGTAGAATGACCGCCGTGTTTGGGGTATATCTGTACTATATTTGACTTGAAATTGTGAATGAGGAATAGAATGACCGCCGTGTCTGGGGTGTATCCATATTGTATCTGAATAAATGTTAACGATAGACTTTTAATCTTATCCTGAAAAGGGTAAAACGTTAGCTAAAACATAAAGTTATGTTGCATGATATGTATGATGCAATGAACTGTATTTCATCAATGTTTATGATATATGAATGTAATGGGTGCGCATGTAAGCTGAGTAACTGTCTTGCTGAGGAAAATAAATCCTTGACAACTGGAGATAATGAAATATTTAATTGCGGTCGGGGAAAGTAAATCCTTGACCGATGCTGGGGATTCCAAAGATCTTTGATTATTGAAGATGAAAAATCCTTGCTGACTGCTTGGGGATTAAAGATCTCTGATTGTTGAGAAGGAGAAATCTTGGGACCACTGCTGGAGATTGAAAATCCTTGGTGATCTGTGGGGATTAACAAGGCCTTTGACAACTTCTGCGGGGAATGAGAATCCTTTATGACTTTCCTGGGAAATAAGGAAAACTCTGAAAATCTCTATTGGGGAGTTAAAACCTAGAAGGCTTCTGCTTGGAGAAATGAGACCAAAAATATTCGATCTTGCTGGGAGATAACTCTGTGGGGGAAATGTTCACTATTCTGGCTCCGCTGAGGATAGGATTTTCAGGGTTTTCGGGCTCCACTGGGGATCTTGAAGCTCAACTCTGATGGGAATTTTGAACCTTAACTCAGCTGGGGAATCAAGTTTTAGACTGCACTGGCTCTGCTGTGGATCTTGAAGCTTAACTTTCCTGGGGAAATATACTCCAAATTTTAGCTTTGTTGAGGATCTGAATGATGTATCGTAGGGGATTTCTTCTGGAATGGCATAAAGATTTCTTCCTACTCCTTCAACCTATCAGTAATTATTCTTTTTCAATTTCGTTTTATTTGTAAGCAGTGATTATATTCAAATGCATATGCCTATTTAACAAAACATTGGACGTTTTCAAATAAAACAATAAGTGTAAAAAAAGAAAGAAAGGCAAGCAAATTTATGCACTTTGAAGCATCTTTGTATTTAACTTTCGTGGGTATCTTTGTACAAAGGAGACAAACATCCTAGTAAGAGAATGTTGTCGTAAAAATTGAAAAATTTTATACAAAAGAAAGATGGCTATGTGTAACAATTCCATGGGATTCCCATTCTTCTATAGCCTTCACAACTCTGAATATCTTGTCCATTCGCTGCTTCGTCCGCCGATGACTGGATTGATCAGAAGTTTGGAGCTTGTTAGTGAAGAGATTGTTCTTTAAAGTGATCCGATGAGACATAGTCATACGCTTTAATTCCCTAACTTTTGCCTGGACCACCCTTTTGGGTTTTCGATCCACCGGGAAATCCTTTTTTGCCTAACTCGCCCTTTCGGGTTTTCAACTTGCCGGGTGTACAAATTTTTTTTGTTTTATCCCTAATTTTTTCCTGAACCGCCCTTTCGGGTTTTCGATTCACCGGGATGCCCATTTTTGCCCAAGTCGCCCTTTCGGGTTTTCAACTTGTCGGGTCGTTTTATGCGTAGTATCTTTTGACTATGTCTGCGTTCGCAGGGTGCGGCAAATCGTTGCCGTCCATGGTGGTCAGAATCATTGCCCCACCAGAAAAGACGTTCTTGATCACAAACGGTCCTTCGTAGGTAGGAGTCCACTTGCCCCTGGGATCACTTTGCGGTAAGATGATCCGCTTGATTACAAGATCTCCGACTTGATATACTTGACGTCTGAATTTCTTATTGAAAGCCTTCATCATCCGTTTTTGATACGTCTGACCATGACAAACAGCAGTAAGTCGCTTCTCGTCGATCAAGTTAAGTTGATCAAGCCGGGTATGAATCCAATCGTCTTCACTCAAACCAGCGTCCTTCATAATCCTTAAGGAAGGAATTTGAACTTCCATGGGTAGCACAGCTTCCATGCCATACACCAAAGAAAATGGGGTTGCCCCTGTTGAAGTACGTGTCGTGGTACGATATCCATGCAGAGCAAACGGTAACATCTCATGCTAGTCCTTGTAGGTGACCGTCATCTTTTGAATGATCTTCTTGATATTTTTGTTCGCGGCTTCAACAACACCGTTCATCTTCGGCCGATAAGGAGATGAATTATGATGATAAATCTTGAACTGTTCGCATAGAGCGGTGATCATAATGTTGTTCAAATTTGTACCGTTGTCCGTGATAATCCTATCGGGGACACCATACCGGTATATGAGGTTCTGCTTGATGAAGCGGGCAACCACATTCTTTGTAACTGAGGCAAAGGAAGCTGCTTCGACCCACTTGGTAAAATAGTCAATAGCCACCAAGATGAAGCGATGTCCATTAGATGTCGTAGGCTTGATTTCTCCAATCATGTCAATGCCCCACATTGCAAATGGCCAAGGAGCTGTCAGAACATTGAGAGGAACAGGAGGAATATGTACCTTGTCGGCGTAGACTTGGCATTTGTTGCAGGTGCGGGAATGTTGATGACAATCAGCTTCTATAGTAGACCAGTAGTAGCCTGCCCTTAGAATATTCTTAGCCATCGTATGTCCACTCAAGTGGGTGCCGAATGTGCCACTGTGTATCTCAGTCATGATCAACTCTGCTTCAGCTTTGTCCATACAACGAAGTAGAACACAATCATGGCTGCGCTTATAAAGGATGGCATTGCTTAGGAAGAACTTGGCAGAAAATCTCCTTAAGAACTTTTTTTCGTTGACCGAAGCTCCTTCAGGGTATTCTCTAGTTTGGAGATACCTTTTGATTTCATGAAACCAGGGTTGTTCCACTACTTCTTCGGTATTAATCTCATGACAATGCGCAGGTTCGTCCATTTGCTCAATGGTAATTTGGGGAGCCTCGTTATCTCAGTTGAGTTTAAACATGGAAGACATTGTAGCCAGAGCATCTGCTAGCTGATTTTCTTCTCGCGGGAAATGCTCAAAGGTAATCTGCTCGAAATGAGGCAACAATGTTAAGACATGTTCTTTGTATGGGATAAGATTAGGATGTTTAGTGTCCCACTCTCCTTTGACTTGACTGATAACTAAAGCCGAGTCCCCAAATACGACCAAAGATTTGATTCCCAAGTCTATAGCAGCCTTGAGACCAAATATGCAAGCTTCATATTCAGCCATGTTTTTGGTACAGCTGAAGCAAAGTCGGGCAGTGAAGGGTGTATGGCAACCTTCCAGAGAAATAAGTACCGCACTGATACCGTTGCCAAGTGCATTTGAAGCACCATCAAAGTACAGGGTCCATCGGGATCCTTGTTCATGTCCGTCATACGGTCCGTTACCTTCAATGTTGTCCAATGTCATGATGTCCTCGTCAGGGAAGTCGAATCTCATAGATTGGTAATCTTCGACGACTTGATGAGCTAGATGGTCAGCTAGTACACTCCCCTTTATAGATTTTTGGGTAGTATACTGGATATCATACTCCGTCAGGATCATTTGCCATCTAGCAATTCTTCCATATAAAGCGGGCTTCTCGAAAATATACTTGATCGGATCCATCTTGGAAATCAGCAAAGTGGTGTGAGTCAACATATACTGCCTTAGCCGGTGAGCAGCCCATATCAAAGCGCAACAAGTTTTATCGAGCAGTGAGTAGCGAGTCTCACAGTCGGTAAACTTTTTGCTAAGGTAATAAATGGCATGCTCTTTTCGTCCAGACTCGTCATGTTGGCCCAACACGCACCCCATTGAGTTATCCAAAACAGTCAGATACATGATTAACGGCCTTCCTTCGACGGGTGGCATAAGAATAGGAGGTTCTAGTAAATACTCCTTGATCTTATCAAAAGCAACTTGACAATCATTGTTCCATTCAACTACCTGATCCTTCTTCAACAGTTTGAAAATTGGCTCACAGGTAGACGTCAGGTGAGAGATGAACCTGGCGATATAGTTCAAGCGTCCCAAGAATCCTCTAACCTCCTTTTCAGTATGGGGGGCAGGCATTTCTTGTATAGCCTTCACTTTAGCTGGATCAACCTCAATATCTTTGTTGCTGACAATAAATCCCAAAAGCTTACCAGACCTAACTCCAAAAGTACACTTGCTTGGGTTCAGTCTGAGCTTAAACGCCTTCAACCTGACAAACAACTTTTGCAAATGACCAAGGTGTTCTTCTTCTGTCTGTGATCGAGCTATCATGTCGTCTACGTAAACTTCGATCTCATGATGTATCATATCATGAAACAAAGCTACCATGGCGTGTTGATAGGTTGCTCGTGTATTCTTCAGTCCGAATGGAATCACTTTGTAGCAGAAGGTACCCTATTGCGTAACAAAGGTAGTTTTCTTCATGTCTTCGGGGGCCATTTTGATCTGGTTGTATCCCGAAAATCCATCCATGAAGGAAAAAACCTTGTGCTGAGCTGTGTTGTCAACCAAGATGTCGATATGTGGTAGTGGAAAATCATCTTTAGGGCTATCCCTGTTTAAATCTCGATAGTCCACACACATTCTGACTTTTCCGTCCTTATTAGGCACGGGCACAATGTTAGCAACCCATTGTGGATAGGAAGTAACAGCCAGAAAGCCAGCGTTGAATTGCTTCATTACCTCAGCTTTAATCTTCTCAGACATGTCAGGCCTCATTCGGCGAACCTTTTGCTTGATCGGTGGACAATCTTCTCTTGTAGGGAGACGGTGGACCACGATATCTGTGTCTAATCCTGGCATGTCTTCGTAAGACCAGGCGAAGATTTCAACATATTCGTTCAACAATTGCACTAAGCGCTCTTTGACACTTGGTTCCAGATTGGCACCCACTTTTACTTCTTTCCTGTCTTCCTCTGTCCCCAAGTTGATGGTTTCTAGCAACTCTTCATGAGGCAGAATAGCCCTCTCTTCTTGTTGCAAAAGTCTGGCTAACTCTCCCAGCACTTCACAGTCTTCGTCAACTTCGTACTCAACATGATTGACCAAATCCTCAGAATTATCGAAGGCTAAAGCAGAATAGTCACCCATGGAATCTGGAATGGTTGGGTACCTGGATTTGTGAGTGTGTGTGTGTGTGTGTAAGGGATAGCCATCCTTAAACAAACAAAAATGCAAAAGGAAAGAAAATGAACACAACAGTTTATAGATGAAAAACGTCCAATGATTCATTAAAACATGGCATATGATTATGAAGAAGATCAAGCCCTTACAAATGGACCTACATGCCCCGGGCAAGGCATGAGGTGAAAATAGTGTGCAAATTGTTTAGTTATTACATACCATAAAATGGGAAATTGTTCAAAGATAAAATTACTGGTTGATAAAGGTGATGGGAATAACATCCTTTGCTTCCCAGTTGCTCAAACCCCCTTCGACGGTCGGAAAGATCCAATCTTAAAAGTGGCCCTCTTCATCTTCATCTTCTACAACATTGATTTCATGGTGAGAGATCTTGACGGGTGGTCCTCCGGCCTTGGAGCGACGCATAGCCTTTTGTCCTGCAGCAGTGAACCCTAACCCAAACTTGTCCGTCTTATGGGGAAAGTTAGGCAATTGCCCCCATATTATACTCTTCCCTTCTTTAATTACAGCCTCTGCGTCCTTGAGAGATGCCATCCTAGATACATGCTTGGGAACGACAGGCACCTCAACCATTGTCATCGCGACTGCTACCTCAGGAGAAACTTCATCAAAATGTTGGAAAGGCGTTTTGATGAACTCGCCATCCAACTCCACATAGCGGAAGGAATTGAGATGACTTATCATGTACTCTTCCTCGTCGTGCACTGTTATAATATTACCCTTAACAGGATATTTCAGCATTTGGTGCAAAGAGGAGGTAACTGCCCCAGCATAATGGATCCACGGTCTTCTTAACAAACATGAATATGACGGATGGATGTCCATCACGTAAAAGGTGGAGTTGAAAACTTCTGTGCCTACCTTGATAGGAATATCAACCTCTCCATGAACCATTCTTTTGGAACCATCAAAAGCCCTAACAACGATGTTACTAGGTTTGAGAGTCAGTCCTTCGCAGTCCAAACGGTCTAAAGCCTTCTTCGGTAGCACATTCAAGGAAGAACCAATATCAACTAAGACATGGGCGAGGGTGGTTCCCTTGCATTCAACTGAGACATGTAGCGCATCGTTGTGTTTCCTTCCTTTGGGAGTCAAGTCAGCATCGGGAAAGCCAAGGCCATTATCAGCAGTAAGACTGGCCACATATTCCTGAAACTGGTCAGCCGAAGTCTCTTGGGGTACATGTGCCGCCTTCAAAAATTTGATCAGGGCCTTAGCATGGGCCTCAGAACAGAGCAGAAGAGCCAACATTGAAATTTTAGAAGGGGTCTGCCCTAACTATTCCACAACGTCGTAGTCACTTTTTCTGATTATTTTCAAGATTTCATCCATTTCTTTCTGAGTGGTTTCGAGGATAACCACAACATGAGCCTTCATACTGACAGGAACTTCTAGTATCCCTTTACCCTTGTCGGTAGTATCAACAAATGGTCTTATTTCAGGAGTATCCAATTCTTCAATCATTGGGCCTTGCACAGATGGTCCAACAGGTACAAAAGCTTTCAAGGGTCCGAAAACTGCTCGAGGGGGAGCAATCTCCGGCCGCTGCGGGTTATCTTGCTTGTACTCGCAATGTTTCCTATATCAGGGTTTTCTTCTTCAGAATTCTCTTGGACTGCCTCAATTTGTTTGATACCATGATAGAAGATTTCTCCTCCATAGTTCCATGGTATCGTTTTGCTGGATTGGTACGGGACAGGTCCCAACATGGTGATCTTTAATGGTACACATTTAGAGTTGGGTGTAATCCTAACAGGCCTTTTGCAAGCCTTGGGAGGATTGTCGGAAATGGCTATGATTGCAATATCGTTGGTTGAAGTAGTAAAAGTAGCAGGAGTAACAGGATTAAAGGTATCAACAGGGGTTTTCTGGAAAAGTATCTCTTGGGTATCCATCAGGCGTTGGACACCTGACTTCAACATTGGGCAATCACCTCGTATGTTCAAACAAAAATAGCAGTCTTTACCACAACCAGGAAAGATCCCGGCTCTCAACAAATTCTCTTTAATCACAAGTAACGGCGTCAACAGGTCAACAACATTAGTAACATGAAGGTCCTCCATAACAACATGAACATTATTACCGTGCTTGGGCATCAGAGCCGAAATCACATTGGGCTTCTCAAGAGTATCAAATTCTATTTCCTTAGCGTCAATCAGGTCCTGGATTTTGAACTTAAGCGCCCAGCAACTATTGGTATCGTGCCCAATACTGTCAGAATGGTAAGCACACTTGGCATTGGGATGATAGGATGGAGAGGAGGTGTTACGGCTCTTTGGCGCTTCCTTTAAACTGACAAGATTCAGCTTCAACAAATGGGGGAGTACCTGAGCTGGCGTCATGTTGATGCGGGTGAACTACCGTTGTGGCCTTTCTACCCGTTGTTGATTAGGTCTCGACTGATTGTTATGAGGTTGATCATTTGACGAGTTTTGAATCATCACAACCCCTACAGTTGGCCGGCGCTCGGTTCTTCCCTGACCCTTCTGAGAATACACATAAAATGCTTCCTTCTTAGCTGGGAAGGGTTTCTTAACAGCTGTGGATGCGGAAGCATCCTTTTGAATCTTCCCACTTTTAATACCGGCCTCGACCCTCTCGCCGGTCAAAATTAGTTCAGTAAATCCCATGGAAGAACTCCCGATTAGATGATTGAAGAAGGGGACAGACAGGGTCCCCAGAAACATGTCAACTAACTCCCTATCTGACAACGGCGGCTGCACCCTTCCAGCTAGATCACGCCACTTCTGGGCATATTCTTTAAATCCTTCATTAGAATCCATTCCCATACTTTGTAGCTGAGTACAAGTGGGCGCCAAATCAGTGTTGTATTGATATTGACGATAAAAAGCAGCTGCTAAGTCTTTCCAATTATGAACCTCTGATCTCTCGAGCTGATAGAACCAGTCCAACTGCGTTCCCGACAAACAGTCTTGAAAAAAGTGTACCCAGAGGTCTTTATCAGATGAGTGGAGTTGGATTTTTCTGACATACGATCTCAGGTGCATCTTTGGGCAAGACAGACCGTCGTACTTAGCAAATGTCGGTACCTTGAATTTGGGAGGGATAACAATCCCAGTTACCAGCCCTAGTTCTTCAAAATCCAAACCGGGGACCCTCTACAACTCCATGGCTGCCAGTCTATCCTCAAGATTCTTATATTTATCATCCACTGGAGGATATTGTTGTTCAGAGTAGTCTTCGTCTTCTTGCTCTTCCTCCTCTTCAACCTCAGATTCAGAAGGTACAACAGTCCTTTTCCCTTTACCGACCCCTTCGTCAGACGTTGAGGGGAACTCAAGAACCTTCCTAGCATTGCTCTCAAACCTTCTTCCAAAAGTGGCTACTCCAGGTCTCTTTTTCTTTTTATCTTTATTCTTCTCCAACAGAGCTTTGAGGTCCTCTCGACCCTTCGCCAAGGTCATGAGGAGTTGTTGGAATTGTGAATTTTGTGCCTGCAGATCCTTTACCGTTTGCTCCAAATCCATCTTTCTGAAATAAACAGAAGAAAGATAAGGAAAACTGGTGTGAAATTAAAGGATTCAGAAATTGTTATTCATGTAATGGTATGTTATTCATGTAATGCATTCAAGGATGGTATGTTATTCATGTAATGCATTCAAGGATTCAGAAATTAAAATTTGTTGCAAACAAAAAGGAACACTCATCATATTAAGAAGAAATTGTTAGTACATAAGTGCCCCATGGAATTTTTTTTACAAAATTCTTAATGTAAAAATATATTGTGCATCCTCTTTGGTGCGATGTAAGTGTTGGGAGTTTCCTCCTCATGAAGACGACAGGTAAGTTCCAAAACCTTCTTCTCACTGGCATAGAAGCTGGCTTCAAAAGTATTCCGTTCTTCCTTGAGTTGGATCCAACTCTTTTGCATTTCTTCCCATGATGTTGGCATGTCAGGATGTAGGATGGTGTATGGAACCTCTCCTTCCATAACAGGCTCTTTGATTATTGGGAGAATGTAAGGGTATGGCATCATAAGATTCTGGGTGCAGGTTCGTACCCACTTGAGATAAGGCTCAAAGGGGATGGAATTCTTGTGCCCTAATGTCTTACTATCCACCTTGTTGGGCATCCTCCAAGCTCTGATGATCCTTTGTCGAAGTCCTTGCGCATTGTTGTCGAAGTCAAAAACTAGGTCAGGAATCAGCATGTCATGAGGGCCATCCCTCCGAGCATATCCAAATTGTCTCAAAGCTAGACAGGGGTTGTAGGTAACGCCTCCTCTAATGCCAAGTAGTGGGACATTAGGGAATTCCCCATAACGATCAATGAGGATGACATTTTCTCTGGACCGAGAACACCAATGTACACCAGCATGTGTGAGGGTCATCAATCGTTGTGACCACCTTAAACCCTGCTCATTCTTCAAAATTGATTGTGGAAGGTGAGAAATAAACTACCTTGCTAGGAGAGGAGTACAACACATGAGAACACCTCTTTTCGTCATTGTTCGTGTGTAAAATGAGTGTAGGATGTCCCCAAGCAATGTAGGTATAAGATTCCTGGATATGAAAATCTTGACAGCATTCACATCTATAAGCTGATCAGGGTTTGGGAACAAGACCAACCCATAGATAAGGAGTGCCACAATCTCTTCAAAGGCTTGTAGATCAAGGGAATTCCAGCAGTCTTGTGCCTTCTCAAACAGAAACTTTGCCAAGAAACCCTTGACACCACTTCTAGTTTCCCAATGTCCCTTGATGTCAGATGGCTGCAAATGTAATGCTTGAGCAACATATTCAGGCTTTGGTTCTTTTTCCATACCGTTGTAGGGTAATTGATTAAGAATAGGAATTCTCAGGAGTTGAGAAAATTCCTCCAAAGTGGGTACTAGCTGGTAATCAGGAAATGTGAAACAGTGGTGGAGGGGGTCAAAGAACTGGAAAAGAACTTTCACCATGTCTTCTTCAATGTTGGAGTTGACCAAGCTGAGAAGTCTACCATGTCTTTCACTGAAAAGAGAATTCTCTGGAATCATGGAACTAAGCTCCTTGAGTTGAGGAGGGATTCTCACAAGGTTGACTTGAATTGTTTTCCTGCGAAGAGATTCCATGTCCTACAAAACAAGAACAAAGATGAAGATCCAAACCCTTGAAATGGTTAGTGGATGCATATGATGCTTTATGATGTTCATGATGTATGCACAAGCACATGTACAAGCAAGTCACACAAAACCCTAGTTTCAGGCTTGCATGAGGTTTCATAGGTAAGTACCCTCTTGAGTTTAGTTGGCTCAAAACCTGTCCTATAAATAGTAACCGGGTTCTAAGGAGCTCAATATCTCTGGGTTGTTTTCTATGTTCATTTGTTTTGGTTTAGCCACTTAACTAGCGACCAAAATATTCCAAGAAAACAACCCTCAATGAGTGTAGTATCGAGTATCTACCAACTTCGGACTGCACCAAAGTCGGTCATCTCACTATCCCTAATAAAAGGCCAAGATGGTCAAGTAAGGTTCTAAGAGTTCATTAGTGCTTCATGACATCACTCAGCGGCCCCGTATTCTCTTTGATTGACTCAAAGGCTACCGGTACTCACAAATATGTCGCACTAATATAGCTATTGCTTCAACCATGTCGATATACCCCACACAGTTTCCACAACGTATTGCTATTTACCTATGAATGTTTCCCAAATTCGGGTGGAGGATTTCAAGCCCAAACAAGAGAACTAAATGTAAAGCAATCAAAGCAAACAATATAATCATGCAAAGGGTGTTTCTAAGCCCTAAGGTTACTCAACTTTTAAAGTTTTTCCCCAGCAGAGTCTCCAGTTCTGTGATACGGTGGGAGAACTGACTTGGGATTTTGCGTTTGTGTTCGCAAATGTTTCGGTTTAGCAAGAGTCGCCACCGACTTTTTATTTTATCCTAAGGAAAGGTCAAAAAGCACAGGAAAGACCTTTGAGATGTTTTCTTGGGTTCGGGGAGTAGATTATAGAAAGGGAAGGTATTATCACCCTTTCTATCCATGGTTATCCATGGGCTCTTAGTTACTTTCTTAGATCACTTGCTTTGCTTTTCAATTGTTTGAAATGGTGCTTTGTGTGTGATTTTGAAAGATGTTTTGAAAAGAGGCCATCATTGTGGTAACCTTTTGTAATGATTCTTGTTTGAATGTATACAAAGGTGTTTTTGTCTTTTGAAAAGTTTTCAATGTTTGAAAGTAGGTTTTGAAATTTGTGTTGTGAAGTGTGTTTTGAAGATAGCAAGGATGTTTTTGCAAGCTTGATCAAGTAACTAAGAGTTGTCTACCCTATTTTACTCAAAGATCTTTCTTATGTTTTTTAACCCTTTTAACAATGTTGTTTCACCATTGTATTTGGTGAACAACCTTGTGTTAGGATGTTAAACGGGACAGGCGCGAGTCATCGTATAGACCATGGTAGCAATTGTGTCAAGTATTTTTGGCAATTTTCTTAAGGGACTTGATCATTTTGTTTAGGCAACTCAGATAGCGTCATCGAGGGACTATTATCTTTTGTTTTGTTTTTATTTTGCAAAAGTACTTGACATGCATACCATGGCCCATTTTTGAAGGCAACAAGTGGATTGAAACCCTAGGGGTGCAAGTGTGCATAGTGTTTGTTTTTCATGCATTGTTATCTTTGGATTAGGTCAAGCTATTTGTTGATTTTATTTTGCATACAAACCCTAGGTCTAATCATGGCATAATTGAAAGCATTTAAAGGTGAGAGAATTTAAATTCTACACTATTACAACATGATATAGGGAGGGGGTACAAATTTGAATTGGGGATTATTTTGCAAGAAATTAAATCCTAAATTATTACAACCAAATTGAATGTACAAGATACAATATTTAAATGTGCAATAATTAAATACAATAAATAAATGTTAGATAAAGTGTGTTATGCAAAAAAGATTTTTATGTATGTAAAAAGTATTTTTAAATGTGAAGTGGAAATAATGATAAAACAAAAAGTCAATTTTAATTATTTTTGTTGTTTAGGGCAAAAACCCTAATTTCTTAAATAAATATTATTATTTATTATTTATATTCAATAATGTATTAATTTGTACAAAAAATAAAAGTATATTGAAAAAAGGTATTTTTTTAGTATAAAAATATTAATAAAAATAAAATGTATTATTTTTGTGTTTTTTGTTCTTTTTATTTAATAAAATATATTATATATGTACATATATGTATTAAATATATTAAGTGTGTACAAAAAAAAAATTATTTACAAAATGTATATATTTCAAGAAAATGTTTTCAAATATGTATAAAAAATAAATAAATTATTTAAGTATTATTTGTATTATTTTTTAAGTTTTAACAAAAGAAAATAAGATTTTTAACATGTTTACATTGGGAAAAATTAGAATAAAATATCTAATAAATGAAAAAAATATGAAAATATTTTTGGGATATTTTTTTATGTTTGCAAATAAAATATTAATGTCAGAGAAAAAATAAAAATGCAAAAATAATGAAAATACAAAGCAATGGGCCAAGGGGGTGTGAACTGAAAATGCATGTGTGAGAAGTAAAAGCAAACAGGCCCAGCCCAAGCAACTTCATCTTCCTCCTCAGTTCAACAAAAACGTGCGTTCTGTACATCAAATGCTATCTCCTGATTCCTTGCTTTTTTGATAAAACTCATAACATGAAACTTGTAGAGCATCAAACAACGAATATAACCATATAAAAAACTTAAGTTAACTCTCAAAGACCAGAGAGAATTTCTATGGCCCTAATTCTTAACCTAGTTTTTTCAGAAAGTTCATGAACAAAATTCTCCTAGCACGATTAATATAAATGAAAACTAAGCACATGTACGGGTTCAGGGCTATGAATACAACATCTTTCATTCACAAACCTAAGTCTAACTATTCCTAAATAGAGAGATAGAAGTTCATGGGATACCTGTTTCAGTTGACTTCGAGCTGGACAATGCAGCAACTTCTAAGGGTGCTTGAGGTTATTTTAAGCTTGCCTGAGGTCCACTGAAGCTTTCCCAATGCTTGACTTGTTTTGAAGTAGCCTGAATCGTGCTACAGAACTCAACCTGCAAAGCTTTGAAACAAAAATGGAAATGTGTATTAATTGTGTTACAGCAACTTGTGGATGGTCTGGATAGCTCATGTATGTTGGTTGGAAGGTGTTTGAAGTATCTTTGGGCAAAACTAATGATGGAATTTGATGATGGCTTGCAAAATGCAGAACTGGCCCTGTTTTGCAAGAAAATGGTGATTTGGTGCACAAGGAGTTTTGAGAGGGCAAGGGCTCGTGTTTTTGGCTTGCTAGGGTGTATGAAACTTGTTTGACAAGTTTCTTTTAGTTGGATTTATCAGATGTGTGATATGCCTTATGTTTTGCAAGTTTTCTTCCCCTTGAAGCAAAAGAGTGGAAGTGAGGTTATAGACTTGTACAGGCCATCCTATCACCCTGCACACAACCCTCTTGGCCCCTCTAATTAGTGTATTTTGTTTGCAGCATAAGATCTGGTTCAATGCTCTAGGATGTTGTTTTGACATAAAGTAAAGTTCAAGCAAAAATCGCATTGTTACTTTTTCCATTTAAGGCTTAATCTAGTGTACAATACCCTAATAACCAATACAATGCCTTGGCTCAATGGATATGCATTAAATTATGGAGTACAAACTGGTTTAGGGGCCTGTAATTGTGAACCTAGCTAGCTAGATCAGATTTGGCAAGTGGTATGAACATGTATTGGCCATGGATCAAAGTGAGTTTTTGCGAACTTCAAGCATTCGATTCTCGCTAACCACAAAGGTGTTTGAGGAGTTCTTGGACAATTTGGAAATCTTGCAACATGTACTATAATCCAAATTTGAAATGAAACTTGAAAATCCAAGTGGAACTATGTGAAAAATGGCCAAGAAGATGGGTCAAAATCCTGCCTAAACTAGGGCAAAATTTTTCTAAGTTAAAAGTTTTAGGTACCCTTGTTCCAAAAATCATAACTTGAGATACAAGCTTCTTTTGAGAAAACGTTGTGAATAAAAGTTGTAGTATTTGTGATGGACTACAACTTTCATGTTTCAAGTTTTGTTTGAATCCATTTGCATCTTGGTGAAAAAATGGGACAAAGTTAGGAAAAAATAAGAAAATTTTATAACTTAGAAAAATTCTAAGTTATGAAAATTTTCCATTTTAAACCCTAATTTGCATTTTTGGGTTTCTTGATGAACAAGTTTCATAATTTGACACGTCTTGATGAAAAATGACCCTTGGCACTTGATTTTGACCAAAAAGTCAAAGTTTGACTTTTCAGTGTACAGTCAAATTTTGATCAGTTGACTGAAAAATTCATATGCCAATCCTATGCATTTGAGATCTTTTGAACTTGTTGAATGGATCAAGATAACGTCATTGAGTCCTAGAGTCCATGGCTGAGCTTGATTTGTCATTGGTTAGGTCAAACAGTCAAAAATTTCCTTTGTGCAGTCAAAACCCTAAAAATGACCATTTTGCCCTTTTGGTGATCTGATCAAATTTCTTGTGGAATTGTGATCCAAACTTGGTCAAATGGTTCATATGAGTTCATAATGTTGATGTGGATCAAAATTCATGAGGTTTGACTGTCAATTGGCCACAGTTCATTTTCCCCAATACAGCTGATTTCTAGGTCAATTGTCCAATTGGCTGGGCAAAGATTTGAATCAAAGCTTGAAACTTGGTATGGACAAACTTGTGAGTCAAACATGAAGTATGCAAGTCAATTTGGGAATTGTTGGTCAAAACATCACTGTGCAAACTCAAACCCTAATTTAGGTCAACAGTGCAAAGAGGTGTCTTGAGCAGAGCAAACCCTAATTTGATCTTGAGTTCCAAGAGTCTTGTGATGAAAAATGTTGATGAAATGAGAGGGAATTTTTGGGGTATAACACACCCCATCATATTTTGCAAACAACGACACTTTGAACTTTGGTGGGATCACAATTCTCGACACTAGTCCCAATTCTTCAAAGTTTAGACCTGGCACCTTTTGTATTTCCGTAGCGCTTAAACGCTCTTCAAGATGTCTGTACTTATCATCTGCTGGAGGATAATTTTCCTTGGAGTAGTCTCCTCTTCTTCCTCCTCTTTGGATTCTGACGGAATCGCTGTTTCTTTTCCTTTCCCTTCTCCATCCCCGGAAGTGGTTGCAAAATTCAAGGTTCTTCTAGTCTGTCCCTAAAACCTTCTCCCCATGTTCAAGACCCCAATGGCCTTCTTTGTTTTCTTCTTTCTTTCTTTCTTCATCTAACAGAGTCTTCAACTCATGTTGCCCCTTGGTTAGGGTCATGAGTAACTGTTGAAACTGCGTGTTTTGAACTTGAAGATCTTTGACTGTCTGTTCGAGATCCATCTTACTGAAATAAACAGTAGAGAGATGAGGAAACTCGTTGCAAAAGACCTGTTTATGTCATTATGAATGATATGTGCATATGTAATGTTTTCAAGGATTTTAAAAGATTCAAGTTTGTTTTAGACAAAAAGAAACACACGTTATATTAATAAGATAGAGTTTGAGTACATCAATGCCCCTTGGGCAAAATAATACAACACTCTAAGATAAAAAAGTAGTGCGCATCCTATTTGGTGCAATATACGCATTTAGAGTCTGCTCCTCATGAAGTAGCCTAGTGAGTTCCAAAACCTTCTTCTCACTTGTGTAGAATTGGGCTTCGAAAGTATTTTGCTCTCCTTTGAGCTGTATCTAATACCTTTGTAGGTCTTCAAGAGATGTGGGCATGTCAGGATGTAGGATAGTGTATGGAACTTCTCCTTCCTTAACAGGCTCAATGATCACCGAGAGAATGGTAGGATAAGGCATCATGACACTTTGAGCGCGGGTTCGTACCCACTTGAGGTAAGGATCAAGAGGGATGGAATTCTTATGTCCCAAAGTCTTGCTATCCACCTTGTTTAGAATCCTCCAAGCTCGGATAAATCTCCTGCGAAGACCTTGATCGTCGTTGTCATAGTCGAATACTAAGCCTTGAATCAGCATCTCATGCGAGCCATCCCTTCAGGCATAACAAAATTGTCTTAGAGCTAAGCATGGGTTGTAGGTGATGCCTCCCCTAATGCCAAGTAGAGGGACATTAGGGAATTCCCCACAACGGTCAACAATGATAACATTCTCTTTGGATCGGGAGCACCAATGAATATCTGAATGTTTGGGCGTCATTAACCTTTGTGACCACCTTAATCCTTGGGGAAGATGAGAAATAAACCATCTTGCTAGGAGAGGAGTGCAACACATAAGGACACCTTTTTTCCTCATTGTACGAGTGTGAAAAGAGAATAGGATATCCCCTAGCAATGTAGGCACCAGATTGCGTGACATGAAGATTTTGACGATGCTCACATCTATGAGTTGGTCAGGATTGGGGAACAAGACCATCCCATTGATGATGAGGGCCACAATTTCCTCAAAAGCTTGCAAGTCTAAGGAATTCCAACAGCTTCGGGCTTTCTCAAACAGGAACTTTGCTAAGAAGCCTTTGACACCACTTCTAGTTTCCAAATGGGTTGTGACATCAGGTGAGTGCAAGTGTAGAGCTTGAGCAATCTCTTCTGGCTTTGGGTCTCTTTCCGTACTGTTGAAAGGTAGTTGATTGAGAATGGGAATCCTCAAGAGTTGAGAGAATTCTTCCAAAGTAGGCACAAGCTGATAGTCGGGAAATATGAAGCAATGGTGCAAAGGATCAAAGAACTAGAAGAGCACCTTCATCATATCTTCCTCTGTGTTGGAGGTGACCAAGTTGAGTAGAGGACCATGCCTCCCGGTGAATGGAGAGTTCTCAGGGATCCTTGAAGATAGCTCTTTAAGTTATGGAGAAATTCTTACAAGGTTGACTTGGATAGTTTTCCTGCAGAGTGAATCCATATCCTACCAAAACAGGAACAAAGATGAATCCCCAAAATCCTTGAAATGATTAGTGGATGCATATGATGCTCATGATGTCCATGATGTTATGTACAAGTATGCATATACAAGCAAAACAAAAAAGTTCTTAGTTCAGGCTTTCATGGGGCTTTATAGCTAAGTACCCTCTTGAAGTTTAGTTGGCTTAAACCTGTCCTAGTAATAGTAACCAGGTTCTAAGGAGCTCAATATCACTGGATTGTTTCCTTGGTCATTGTTTCAGCTCAAGCCTCTTTAATGGCGACCGAAATATCCCAAGAAACCAACCCTCAATGAGTGTAGTATCGAGTATCTACCAACTTCGGACTGCACCAAAGCCGGTCATCTCACTACATCCTAAAGGCCAAGTTGGTCAAGTAAAGGGTTCTAGAAGTTCGTTACTGCTTCATGACATCACTCAGCGGCCCCGTATTCTCTTTGATTGACTCAAAGGCTACCGGTACCCACAAATATGTCACACTAACATAACTATTACTTAGACCATGTCGGTATACCCTGCACAGTTTCTACAACGTATTGCTATTTACCTATAATGTTTCCCAAATCCGGGTGGAGGATTCAAACCCAAACAAAGAACCATAATGTAAAGCAAACAAGTCAAACAATGTAAGCAAATAAATATGATCTTGCCCTAAGGTAACCCCACTTTTATTAAATTCACCAGCAGAGTCGTCAGTTTGTGATGCGGTGGGAGAACTGAATTTAGGGTTTTGCGTTTTATCGCAAATATTGCAGTTAGTAAGAGTCACCACCGACTTTTCTTTTATCCAAAAGGAAAGGTGAAAAATCACAGGAAAGACCTTTGATATTGTTTCTTGAGTTTGGGGGGTAGATTATGAAAAGGGAAGGTATTAGCACCCTTTTCATCCATGGTTTTCCATGGGCTCTTAGTTACTTGCTAGATCACTTGCTTTTGTTTTAAAATTGTGCTTTGTGTGGTTTTGAAAGTATTTTCTAAAAGAGGCCATTGTTTAGGCATCTTTGTAATGATTCTCGTTCGTAAGAATGTATAAAAAGATGTTTGTTTTTTTGAAAATGTTTTCAATGTTTGTAAAATATTTTGGAAATGTGTGTGTTTTGTTTTGAAGATAGCAAGGATAGTTGTTTGAAAATAGAGCAAGTAACTAGAAGTAATCTACCTACTCAAATGTCTTTCTTATGCATTTTCTATTCCTTTGATATTGTTGTCTTACCATTGATTTGGTAAGCAACCCTATCTTTGGATGTAAACGGGACATGCGTGGGTCATCGTATAACCATGGTTAGCAATATTGCAAAGTATCTTAGCATTTTTGAGGGACCAAGATCATTTTGTAAGACAACTTCGAATAGTGTCATCGAGGGACTATGATCTTATATTTGTTTGTTTTGCAAAGATACTTCGCATGCGTAATATGGCCATTTTTGTGTAAGGCAACCAAGTGGAGAAGCCCTAAGGATTCTTGTGTGCAAGTGTGTTATTTTTCATACCTTGATTTTGTCTTGTATTAGGTTTTTCTATTTGCTTTGTTTTGATCTTACCATACAAATCCTAATTACTAACATGACATGTAAAATAGTAAATCGCGTAATGTAAAGATTATTAAGCTATTACAACAATTTATGGGAGGGGGGAATACAAATTTGAATGGGGATTTGTAAGAATGTAAATCAAAATAAGCTATTACAACCAAATTGAATTTGTACGAATATTGGAATAAACAATATACGATATTTAAATAAAATATGCAATGATATATGCAAAGAAAAGATTTTGTTTTATTTTTTATGTGAAAAGGAAATTTAACCTAATCCTAAAAATATAAGAAAAAGAAATTAATTCTTAAAAAGGGGGTTAAACCTAATTTCTAGTTTGAAAGAAAATAAGGTTCTTATGTATTATTTTTTTGGTGTATTCTTTGTATTAAAATAATAAATGATATTGTATAAAAATATAAAGTTTTTATATATGCAAAAATAAATGTTTACAAGTATGGGATGAAAATGAAATAAAATAAATTAAACTAAACCTATTTTATTTATGTTTACAATTTTATTTAATAAAAATAACTAATATATAGTTTAATAAAAATATTTTTTTATGTGAAAATAAAATAATATAAAATAAAAAATGCAATATTATCATATTTATATTTTTTATGATTTTTTTATGTATTAAAGAAAAATATTTAATAAACAAAAATGAAAATAAAATAAAAAAATAAAAATATATGGAAATAGTTGGGCCAGGGGTGCTGTAAGGAAACTGGGAGTAATATGTTAAGCAAAAAACACTAGGCCCAAAGAATCAAGCCTATCCTGCAAAAACAGTCAAAAAATGAAAAATGAAAAATATGGAAAAACAAAAGGTAGCGCCAAGGTTCGAACCCAGGACATGGGTCTCACCAGCGCGTTACCTTGCCACTGGGGTGGCTATACATCCGTTGATTTATACGAAACAAAAATAACATAACATGAACAAGGTCCTTGCCCTATACTTCATCTTCTTCCCCAAGCTGGCCAGAAGCTCTGTAACTTTCTCATCTCTCAATAAAAATTAAAACTGATAACATGAATGTTGTAGCATTTTGTCTCACGATTCTAACCATGTAAATCATGTAAGCTAGCAATCAAAGGTCAAACTGAATTTTAAAAGCCCTAAATTTAAACCTAATTTTTGCAGGAATTTGAACTTCAAAATTCTCTCAACTCAAGCCAAATAAATGCAAGATATATATATATATATATATATATATATATATATATATATATATATATATATATATATATATATATATATATATATATATATATATATATATATATATGTGTGTGCGTGTGTGTACAACTTTGTAGCAATGAGGTCTACATTGTTTATTCACAAATCGTGGCCAATGGATGCATGTATGAAGAGATAGAAGTTGAGATTTTTACCTCTTTCAGTTGAAATCGTGAATGGAGTTTGAGTGAGTTTTATAAAGGCCTGATGATTTCTTGAGCTTGCTTGAACCTCCCTGAGTGTGTTCCAATCCTTGCCTTGCTTTGGAAGTTCCTGGAACTCTCTATCCAAGTCAACTTGCAAGCTTTGAAAACAAAAATGGAAGATGATGGAGAAGGAGTTACAATGCAAGGATGATGGTATCGATCACTTAGATATCAAGTAGGTAAAGTGTTTTGATGGTTAAAACTTGAAACGCACGAGCCAAATGATGGATTGCTATGCTTATGCAAAAACTGCAAGTTTTGACAGTTTTTTGGTGATCTGGAGTTTTTGAATGTTTCAGCCTTCTAGAAAACGTGTTTTCTGTTGTAATGTGTTTGTATATTTGTATGGGATATGTTTAAAGTCAACTCTCCAACAGATTTGTGAGTTCTAGCCTTTTGGCATACTTTCTTGCATTTGAAGCAAAGTGAAGAGACAAGTCTTTACATGCTTGTACTGGCTTGCTTAGGGTTGGTATATGCTTTGTACAATTTGCTTTAGGCCTGTAGGACTTGTGTGTGCAGAGAAGAAAAGTCAAATGCTCAAGATTTGTAAAGTTGCAAAAGTGAACCTTTTCCAAATGGCAATGGCAACTTTGTGCCATTTATGGAATTATAACTTGGATAAAGACTCTAGGGCTTGGATTAAAGATTTTTCAACGGAATAAACATTAAATTATGGAGTAAGAAACAAGTTTGGGACCTGTAAAGCATGGATTAGGCAGCATAGGTACTGATTTGAAATTTGTTCTTCATGAAATGGCTTGAATTCAAAGTGAGAAATTGCCAACTTCATCTCTTCGATTCTCCGTACTCAAAAATGATCTTGAGGAGTTCTTGGACATTTTGGAAAGCTTGCGATGTTCTATATAACTCATCTTTGAAATGCATTTCAAGAATCCTCTTGGAACTAGGTGAAAAATTGCCATGAAGTTGGGTCCAAAACCTGCCTAAATTAGGGCAAAATTTCACTAAGTTATTTAGTTCATGAGCATGTATTCATAAAATTATATCTTGAGATCCAAGCATCTTTAAGGAAAAATGTGTGAAGCAAAGTTGTAGATTTCATGGGGATATACAACTTTCATGTTGGGAACTTTCTTTGAATCATCTTGTATCATGGTGGAAAATTGGCCTAAAGTTGAGAAAAAATAAGAAATTTTCTATACTTAGAAAAAATTCTAAGTTAAGAAAATTTCCAATTTTAAAACCTAATCTTCAATCCTTGATTTCTTGATGAACAAGTTTCACATTTTGACATGTTTTGATTAATTGTGACCCTTGGCACTTGATTTTGACCAAAAAGTCAAAGTTTGACTTTTCAGTATACAGTTGACTTTTGATCAGTTGACTGCAAATTTCATCTATCTACCCAATGGACTTGCAATGTTTTGAACTATGTAATTAGGTCAAGATGATACAAATGAACCCTTGAAATCATGCTTCAAATCAATTGGTCATTTTCTAGGCCAAAAATCAGAAATTACCCTTCCTCAGTCAAAACCCTAATTTTGACCATTTTGCCCTTTTGATGACCTGATCAAATTTATTGAGGAATTGTAATCCAAACTTGGTCAAATGATACATATGAGTCTAAAATGTTGATGTTGATAGAAATTATGATTTTTGACTGTAAATTGGCCATGGTTGACTTTTTCCCCAATACAGCTGATTTTTAGGTCAACTGTCCAATTGACTGATCAAAAATGTGGTTCAAGGCTTGAAACTTGTCATGAGTAATCTTAGGGGTTCATAATGATGTTTGAAAGTCATATGAATCATTGATAGTCCAAGAATACTTGTGAAAACTCAAACCCTAATTTTGGGTCAACAATGTAAGATGAGATGTCTTGAGCTGACCATACCCTAATCCAGTCTTGAGTCAAAGAGATCTTGTGAGAAAAGTCTTGATAAATGAGAGGGAAAATTTTGGGGTACAACAGGGATCCTTGTTCAGGTCCGTCATATGGCCTGAATTCTTCATAGTTGTGTAATGTCATGATGTCTTCGTCTGGGTATTCAAACTTCATGGACTAATAGTCTTCTACAACTTGGTGAGCAAGGTGATCAGCTAGTACACTGCCCTTTATAGCTTTCTGGGTAGTATATTGTATGTATTACTCTGTCAGGATCATCTGCCATCTCGCTATTCTCCCAGAAAGAGCAGGCTTCTCGAAGATGTATTTTATCGGATCCATTTTAGATATAAACGAAGTAGTATGATTCAGCATATAATGTCTTAGCCGGGAGTAGCCCATGCCAAAGCACAACAAGTTTCCTCGAGCAGTGAATATCTGGTTTTACAGTCAGTAAACTTTTTGCTCATGTAATAAATAGAGTGCTCTTTTCGACCAGACTCGTCATACTTCCCAAATACACACCCCATTGAGTTTTCTAAAACAGTCAGATACATGATCAATGGTCTTCCCTCGACTGGTGGAATCAATACAGGAGGCTCTTGCAATTATTCTTTGATTTTGTCAAAAACAATTTGGCAGTCATCATTCCATTTGACTACTTGATCTTTCTTCAATAGTTTGAAGATTGGTTCACAAGTAGCTATCAGGTGAGAGATGAATCTGGAAATATAGTTCAAACACCCCAAGAATCCTCTGACTTCCTTCTCAGTACGAGGAGCAGGCATCTCTTGTATTGATTTAACTTTGGCAGGATCGACCTCGATACCTTTGTTGCTGACGATAAATCCTAGGAGTTTACCGGGCCGTACCCCAAATTTGCATTTGTTTGGATTCAACCTCAGCTTGTACTTCTTCAGTCTCTCAAACAACTTTTATAAGTGATCTAGATAGTCTTATTCTGTTTGCGATGTGGCTATCATATCGTCCACGTAGACTTCTATTTCATGATGTATCATGTCGTGAAATAAAGCTACCATGGCACGCTGATAGGTTGCCCCAGCGTTCTTCAGTCCGAATGGCATCACCTTGTAGCAGAATGTGTCCCACTGTGACAAATTTTGTTTTCTCCATGTCCTCAGGTGCCATTTTGATTTGGTTGTAACCTGAGAATCCGTCCATGAAGGAAAACACTTTGTGATGTGCCGTATTGTCAACTAGGATATCAATGTGGGGGAGTGAAAAGTCATCCTTAGGGCTTGCCCTATTCAAATCTCGGTAGTCCACATACATTCGCACTTTGCCGTCCTTTTTAGGCACGGGAACAACATTGGAAACCCTTTGGGGGTAAGAGGTGACAGCCAAGAATCCCGCGTTGAATTGCTTCATGACCTCTACTTTAATCTTTTTTGACATATCAGGCCTCATGCGACGAACCTTTTGCTTTACTGGCAGACAATCCTCTCTTGTAGGTAGACGATGTACCACAATATCTTCATCAAGTCCTAGCATGTCTTCATATGACCAGGCGAAGACTTTGACATAATCATGTAACAACTGAATCAGACGCTTCTTGATACTGGGTTCCATATTGGCACCCACCTTGACCTCTTTTTTATCTTCTTCGGTTCCTAGGTTGATCGTATTCACGGGTTCCTCGTGAGGCTGAATGGTTCTCTCTTCTTGTTGTAGTAGTCTGGCAAGTTCCCCTAGTACTTCACAATCTTCCTCACCTTCGTCTTCGGCTTGGTAGATCAGATTCTAAGAGTCAAAAAAGGCCATAGCAGTATCGTTACCCATGGAATCCAGAATGGATGTATACCTGCATTGTGAGTGTGGGTGTGTGTAAGGGTATAGCTATCTTTGAAAGAAAGTAAAATGTAAAAGAAAAAAAATGAGCACAAAAGTTTGATTGCGAAAACATCCATGATTCATTGATGTCATATGAAAAATGAGATAATAACCCTTACAAATGGACCATTGTGCCTCGGGTAAGACACAAGGTTTTTAAGAGTGCGAATTGTTTTGAGTATTTCAGATCCAACAAAATGTAAAGATAAATTACTGAGGGATGAAAGTGATTGGGATGAAGTCTCTAGCCTCCCAATTGTTGAGCCCTCCATTGACATTCAGAAAGATCCATTCCTCCAGGTTGCAACCATCTTCACCATCTTCTACCGCGTTGACCTCACGGTTACTGATTTTCAAGGGTGGCCCTTCAGCACGGGTACGACGTACAACCTTTTGAGCACTTGAAGTGAAACCTAAGACAAACTTGTCAGATTTATATGGGATATCTGGGAGTTGTCCCCAGATAGTGCATCCTCCGTCTTCTATTACTGCTTTAGCATCTTTCAGTGACGACATCAGGAGTGGAGGCCTTGTAATCTTAGGAACAGCCTTGGTCACTGCCACCTCTTGGGGGACCTCTTCAAAGTGTTGAAATGGAGTTTCAATGAATTCGCCATCCAATTCCACATATCTAAAGGAATTGAGATGGTTGATCATGTATTATTCCTCTCCATGGATGGTGATAATCTTCCCTTGAACCGAGTACTTCAACATCTGGTGTAATGTAGAGGTAACAGCGCCAGCATTATGGATCCATGGCCGGCCTAGCAAGCAGGAATATGAAGGGCGGATGTCCATCACATAAAAAGTTTAGTTGAAGGTTTGGGTTCCAACCTTTATGGGAATGCCTACCTACCCATGTACCATCCTTTTTGAGCCGTCAAAAGCCCTTACTACTATGTTTCTTGGCTTTAAAGGAAACCCCTTAAAGTCGAGTCTATCGAGAGCCTTTTTGGGTAATACATTCAGAGATGAGCCAGTGTCTACCAAAACATGCGCCAGGGTGGTGCCCCTACATTCCACTGAGACATGCAACGCCTCATTATGCTTTCTTCCCCTCGGTGTCAGATCAACATCCGAGAAACCTAGGCCGTTATACGCAGTTAGGCTGGCCATGCAGTCTTGAAATTGATCAGCAGATGTCTCTTGTGGTATATGGGCTGTTTTTAAGAACTTCACCAAGGCTTTTGCATGCGCCTCGGAACACAGTAGTAATGCCAGCATGGAGATCTTATAGGGAGTTTGCCCTAATTGTTCAACTACGTCATAGTCGCTTCTGTTTATGGTTTTTAAGATCTCCTCCATTTCCTTCTTTGAGGTCTCGGGGATAGTTAATGACTGGGCCTTCGTCTGGACAGGCTCGACCGAAATACTTTTTCCTCGAGTTTCAGCAGCAGGAGTGTTGGTAGGAATGATACCAGGGGTTGTAACAACTTTGTCAATGGGAGTACTTGCAGAGATGATTATGGGTACGGAAGTAACCTTTGGAGAGCCACAAGGATGATCACGGGTCCAGAAACTGCTTTTGGGGGAGCAATTTCTGGAGAAAAGATCCTACCGCTTCGAGTAATTTTGCTAGTTCTGACAATATTGCTGATTTCAGAATCTTATTCTTCGGAATTTATCTCTTTGGTGGCCGGCCAGTCTTGCTTGACGTCATGGTAGTAAATGTCCCCTCCGTAATTCCATGACACGGTCTTGTCTGATTCATATGGGACTGGCCCATGCATTGTGATTATTAAAGGAGCTGCTTTCGGAATCGATGTAATTCTAACGGGTCTTTTGGTGGAGACCCTAGAATAATTGGCGTAAATGGTAATGATAGAAACATCTTCAACAGGAATAGGTGAAACAGGAGTCTTTTCAAACAAAATCTCTTTGTTATCCATCAAGAACTGAATGTCTGCCTTCAACAAAGGACAACCAAATGGTGAGGATAAGCATAGATGGAAAACTTCATTACATCCCGGGAACACACCGTCTTTCAACAAGTTTATCTTAATAGTCGGAAGTGGGGTCATGAGTTCATCAATTATGGTAACAAAAAAATCTTCTTCAATGGAATTGGTATTGTGACCATGTTTGGGCGTAGGAGCAGAAATGACATTTGGCTTCTCGGGCGCATCAAAATCAATTTCTTTTTCTTCAATGAGGTCTTGTATTTTTTTCATCAAGGCCCAATAGTTATTAGTATAGTGACAAGGACTTTCAGAGTGATATGCGCAACGGGCATTGGGATGATAATGAGGGGATGTTGTATTGGGGTTTTTTGGAGCTTCTTTCAAAGTTACCAAATTGGATCTCAAAAGATGAGGTAATACTTGAGACAAAGTCATATTGATTCTGGCAAACTGGCTGACTGGCCTTTCCACCCTTGGTTGATTACTTCTTTATTGATCAGATGCAGGTTTTGGGATCATAACAGCCCCCACCATTGGTCGGCGTTCGGCCCTTTCTTGGTTTCTTTGCGGATATACTGCGGCCACCTCTTTCTTTCTGATAAAGGGCTTCCTTACAACTGTTGAAGAAGATGTGTCTTTCTGAATCTTTCCATTTTTTATACCAGCTTCTATCCTCTCTCCAGTCAATATTAGTTTAGTAAAGCCAGTGGATGAACTTCCGATTAAATGATTGAAGAAGGGACCAGATAAAGTAGCTAAGAACATGTCTACCAATTCTCTCTCCGACAGAGGGGGTTGAAGTCTTCCAGCAAAATCTCTCCATTTTTGTGCATAGTCCTTGAAACCTTCATTGGACACCATGGCCATACTCTGGAGTTGAGTACGGGTAGGCGCCAAATCAGCATTGTATTGATATTGCTTGTAGAAATTTGCGGCAAGATCTTCCCAATTGTGAACATTAGCCCTTTCTAGTTGGTAGAACCAGTCAAGCTGTGTTCCAGACAGACTGTCTTGGAAAAAGTGCACCCATAAGTCTTTATTAGCGGTATGGGGTTGAATTTTCCTCACATATGATCGGAGATGCATTTTAGGGCATGACACTCCATCATATTTGGCATTTACAGGTGCTTTGAATTTCGGAGAAATCACAATCCCCGACACTAGTCCCAATTCCTCAAAGTCCAAGCCTGGTACCTTTTGGATTTCCATCGCGCTCAACCGCTCTTCAAGATGTTTATACTTATCATCAGCTGGAGGGTACTGTTCCTCAGAGTAGTCTTTTTCTTCTTCCTCTTATTCCGATTCTAATGGGACAACTGTTTCCTTTCCTTTCCCCTCTCCTTCACTGGATGTTATTGCAAAGTCCAAAGTCCTTCTTGTCTGCCCATCAAATCTTCTTCCCATGTTTAAGACTCCGGTTACCTTCTTTGTTTTCTTCTTCCTCTCCTCAGCCAACATAGTCTTCAACTCTTCTTGCCTCTTGGCTAGGGTCATGAGCAACTGTTGAAACTGCATATTCTGAGCTTGGAGATCTTTCACTGTTTGCTCGAGATCCATCTTACTGAAATAAACAGTAGAGAGATGAGGAGACTTGTTGCAAAAGACCTGTTTATGTTATGATGAATGATATATGCATATGCAATGTTTTCAAGGATTTCAAAGATTCAAATTTGCTTTAGATAAAAAAGGAAACATACGTTATATTAATAATATAAAGTTTGAGTACATCAATGCCCCTTGGGAAAAATAATACAAAACTCTAAGATACAAAAGTAGTGTGCATCCTATTTGGTGCAATATAGGCATTCAGAGTGTGCTCCTCATGAAGTAGCCTAGCGAGTTCCAAAACCTTCTTCTCGCTTGCGTAAAATTAGGCTTCAAAAGTATCTCACTCTCCTTTGAGTTGTATCCAATCCCTTTGGAGGTCTTCAAGAGATGTGGGAACGTCAGGATGTAGGATAGTGTATGGAACATCTCCTTCCTTAACAGGCTCAATGATTACCGGGAGAATAAAGGGGTAAGGCATCATAAGACTCTGAGCGCGAGTCTGTACCCATTTGAGGTAAGGCTCAAGGGGGATGGAATTCTTGTGCCCAAAAGTCTTGCTATCTACCTTGTTTAGCATCCTCCAAGCTCGGATAAATCTCCGGCAAAGACCTTGATTGTTGTTTTCGTAGTCGAATACCAAACCTTGAATCAGCATCTTGTGCGGGCCATCCCTTCGGGCATAACCAAACTTCCTTAAAGCTAAGCATGGGTTGTAGGTGATTCCTCCCCTAATTCCAAGTAAAGGGACATTAGGAAATTCTCCATAACGGTCGACAATGATAACATTCTCTTTGGAACGGGAGCACCAATGAATGTATGAATGTTTGAGCGTCATCAACCTTTGTGACCACCTTGAACCTTGCTCATTTTTAATACTGATTGGGGAAGATGAGGAAGAAACCATCTTTCCAAGAGAGGAGTGTAACACATAAGAACACCTCTTTTCTTCATTGTGCGAGTGTGAAAAGAGTGTAGGATATCCCCTAGCAATGTAGGCATCGGGTTACGTGATATGAAGATTTTAACAGCGTTCACATCTATGAGTTGGTTAGGGTTTGGAAACAAAACCATCCCATAGATGAGGAGAGCCACAATTTACTCAAAGGCTTGCAAGTCTAGGGAATTTCAACAGCTTTGGGCTTTCTCAAACAGGAACGTTGCTAAGAAACCTTTGACACCACTCCTTGTTTCCCAATAAGTTGTGACATCAGATGAGTGCAAGTGTAGAGCTTGAGCAATCTCTTCTGGATTTAGATCTCTTTCCGTACCGTTGAAAGGTAGTTGATTGAGAATGGGAATCCTCAAGAGTTTGTAGAATTCTTCCAAATTAGGCACAAGTTGATAGTCGGGAAATGTAAAGCAATGGTGTAAATGATCAAAGAACTGAAAGGGCACCTTCATCATATCCTCATCTGTGTTGGAGGTGACCAAGTTGAGTAGACGAACATGTCTCTCGGTGAATGGAGAATTTTCAGGAATCCTTGAAGCTAGCTCCTTAAGCTGTGGAGGGATTCTCACAAGGTTGACTTGAATAGTTTTCCTGCGAAATGAGTCCATATCATACAAAACAAGAACAAAGATGAATCCAAAAATCCTTGAAATGGTTAATTGATGCATATGATGTTCATGATGTCCATGATGTTATGTATAAGTATGCATATACAAACAAAGCAAACAAATCATAGGTTTAGGCTTGCATGGAGTTTTATAAGTAAGTATCCTCTTGAAGTTTAGTTGGCTTAAACCTGTCCTAGTAATAGTAACCAGGATCTAAGGAGCTCAATATCACTGGATTGTTTCCTTGGTCATTGTTTCAGCTCAAGCCTCTTTAGTAGCGACCGAAATATCCCAAGAAACCAACCCTCAATGAGTGTAGTATCGAGTATCTACCAACTTCGGACTGCACCAAAGCCGGTCATCTCACTACATCCTAAAAGGCCAAGTTGGTCAAGTAAAGGTTCTAGAAGTTTATTAGTGCTTTATGATATCACTCAGCAACCCCGTATTCTCTTTGATTAACTCAAAGGCTACCGGTACCCACAAATATGTCGCACTAACATAGATATTTCTTAGACCATATTGGTATACCCCGCACAGTTTCCACAACATATTGCTACTTACCTATAATGTATCCCAAATTCGGGTAGAGGATTCAAACCCAAACAAAGAACCATGATGCAAAGCATACAAGTCAAACAATATAAGCAAGTAAATATGATCTAAACCCTAAGGTAACCCCACTTTTAGAATTTTCCCCAGCAGAGTCGCCAGTTCTGTGATGCGGTGGGAGAACTGACTTGAAGGTTTTGCGTTTGATTGCAAATCTCGCGACTAGCAAGAGTCGCCGCCGACTTTTCTTTTATCCAAAAGGAAAGTTGAAAAAGCACAGGAAAGACCTTTGATATTGTTTCTTGAGTTCGGGGGATAGATTATGAAAAGGGAAGGTATTAGCACCCTTTTCATCCATGGTTTTCCATGGGCTCTTAGTTACTTGCTAGATCACTTGCTTTTGTTTGAAATTATGCTTTTGTGTGGTTTTGAAAGTATTTTGTAAAAGAGGCCATTGTTTAGGAAATCTTTGTAATGATTCTCGTTCGTAAGAATGTATACAAAGATGTTTGATATTTTTGAAAATGTTTTCAATTTTGTAAGATGTTTGGAAATGTGTGTGTTTGTTTTTGAAATAGCAAGGATATTTGTTTTGAAATGGAGCAAGTAACTAAAAGTAATCTACCTACTCAAATGTCTTTCTTGTTCATTTTCTTTTCTTTTGATATTGTTGTCTTACCATTGATTTGGTAAGCAACCCTATCTTTGGATGTAAACGGGACGGGCGTGGGTCATCGTATAACCATGATTAGCAATGTTGCAAAGTATCTTAGAATTTTTTAGGGACTAAGATCATTTTTGTAACGCAACTTTGAATAGCGTCTTTGAGGGTCTATGATCTTGTATTTGTTTGTTTTTGCTAAGACACTTTACATGCGTAATATGGCCATTTTGTATAAGGCAACCAAGTGGAGTAACCCTAGAGGTACTTGTGTGCAAGTGTGCCATTTTCATGCTTGATTTTGTCTTGAATTAGGGTTTTCTATTTGGTTAATTTTATCTTGCCATACAAACCCTAATTATTAGCATGTTATATAAAAGCAATAAATTGCAAAATTTAAATGTCCTACGCTATTACAACATTTACGGGAGAGGGGAATACAATTTATGAATGGGGATTGACAATAATATAAACCTAACTAAGCTATTACAACCAAATTGAATATGTCCAAATATTGGAAGAAATAATATACAAGATAAATTAAATATGCAAAGATGTATGAATGCAAAGAAGACTTTGTTTAGTTTTTTATGTGAAAAAGTTTTAACCTAAACCTAATAAACAAATCAAGATTAAACTCAAATTAATTAGGAAAGGAATTTATTTTTTAGAAAAGATTTTGATTTAACCCTAGTTCTATTTTATCAAAAGGAAATAAATTTCTTTAAGAAAAGATAAGTATTTTTATATTTTTATCTTGAAAATAAAATATGGCATCATGAGATATTTTTGGTCTTTTTATGTTAAAAATAATATGCTTAATGATTGTGAAGAAATATAAATAAATATTAAGCTAATTTTAAATTAATTTACAAAGTTATTTAATAAAATAGATAATATATATAACTAAAGAAAATATTTTTTTTGGGAAAAATGAAATAAAATAAGTCAAAATAAAATCTATCCTTTTTATATTTTTTGTGATTTTTAATATTAAGAAAAATATATTTAATAAAATAAAAATGAAAATAAAATGAATGATCAAAATATATGGGCCAGGGGTGCTGCAAGCAAACAGGGGGGAGAGGTTAGAAAAAACCACAAAGCCCAACAATCAGAAATCCCACGCTGCAAGAAACCAAAAAAATGGAAAAAAATGTGAGAAAAATTGCAAAAGGCAGCGCCAAGGCTCGAACCCATGACCTATGGCATTTTTGCGCGCTGCCTTACCACTGGGGTGGCTGTACATCCGTTTATATAAACAAAGGCATAAATATATATTAGAAAACGCCCCCTGAAGGCAACTTCATCTTCAACCTTGAGCCATGGTCGGACCACCTGTATCTCTCTCATTTCTCCATAAAAATTGAAAATCCAAACATGAAAGTGATAGTATTTCTTCTCATGATTTGAACCATATATCTTATGTAAATTAAAAGTCAAGGATCAAAGTTAATTTTGCTGGCCCTAATTTGGAACCTAATTTTTACAGAAAATTCAAATCCAAAATTCTCTATACACAATGAATATAAATGAAATGTATGAACATGGTTGGCTTTTGTGCAAGGATATCTACATTTTGTTTTCACAAATCAAGACCAAAGGATGCTTGTATGAAGAGATATAAGTTTGAGTTTTTACCTCTTTCAGTTGAGATCGTGAATGAAGTTTGAGAAAGTTTTGAGAAGGCCTGAGGAGCTGTTTAGCTTGCTTGGACCTCCCTGAGTGTATTCCAATCCTTACTTTGTCCGAAAAGTCTCTGAATCTCCCTACTCAAGTCAACCTACAAGCTTGAAACTTAAAAATGGTGGATGGAGGAGGAGGAGTTACAATGAGGGAACAGGGGTCTGGAACACTTAGATATGATGTATATTAAGTGTTTAGGTGGTTAAAATTCAAAACACACGAGTGGTTCTTGAGATTGCTATGTAAGGTGCAAAACTGCAAGTTATGGCAGATTTTCAATTTCAAAGTGTTTGGGAGAGTTTCTGAGTCTTAGAATTCGTGTGTTAGGTTGCAATACATTTGTGTATAAGTATAGAAAAGGTTTTGGATCAATTCCACACCAGGTTTTTGAGTTATAGCCTTTTGGCTCTATAACTTGCTTTTGAAGCACAGTGAGGAGACAAGTCCCTAAGTGTTTGTACAAGCCTGATCTTAGTTGGTAGAAGTTTTAGAAACATTGCTTTTGGTTTATAGGGTTTGTGTGTGCAGAAAGAACAAGTGCAAAGCTCAAGGAGCTGACAATTGCAAAAGTTGTGCTTTATTAAAATGGAAGTGGCAACTTTGTGCCATAAATGGAATTTTAGTTTGGACAAAGGCTCTAATGCTTAGATTAAAGCTCTATCAGCTATGTAAACATTTAATTATGGAGTGAGAAACAAGTTTGAGGCCTGAAAAGCAAAGATTATGCAGCCTAGGCTTGAATTTGAATTTTGGTTCATCATGAAATGGCTTGAAATCAAAGTGAGAAATTGCCAACTTCATCTCTTCGATTCTCCCTACTCAAGAATGATCTCAAGCAGTTCTTGGACATTTTGGAAATCTTGCAATGTGCTATACAACTCATCTTTGAATTGATTTCAAAGATTCCCCTTAGAACTATGTAACAAATTGGCATGAAGTTAGGTCAAAAACCTGCCTAACTAGGGTAAAATTTCACCAAGTTATTTTAGTTCATGAGCATGTATTCACAAAATTATATATTGAGATCCAAGCATCTTTAGGAGAAATTGTGTGAAGAAAAGTTGTATATTTCATGGATATCTACAACTTTCATGTTGGGAACTTCCTTTGAATCATGATGTATCATGGTGATAATTTGGCTCAAAGTTGAGAAAAAATAAGAAATTTTCTATACTTAGAAAATTTTCTAAGTTAGAATTTTTCAACTTTTCAAAACCAAATATTAAGTCCTTAATATCTTGATGAACAATTTTCACATTTTGACATGTTTTGATGAATTATGATCTTTGGCACTTGATTTTGACCAAAAAGTCAAAGTTTGACTTTTCAGTTTATAGTTGACTTTTGATTAGTTGACTGCAAAATTCATATGTTAATCCAATGGATTTGTAATGTTTTAGGTCATATCATTAGGTCAATATGATGTAATTGAACTCTTTAAATCATGCTTCGAACCATTTGATCATTTTCTAGGTCAAAAATCAGAAATTGCCCTTTCTCAGTCAAAACCCTAATTTTGACCATTTTACCTTTTTGATGATTTGATCAAATTTCTTGAGGAATTATGGTCCAAACTTGATCAAATGATACATATGAGTCTTAAGATGTTGATGTGGATAAAAAATTATGAAGTTTGACTATAAATTGGCCATGGTTGACTTTTTCCCCAATACAGCTGATTTTTAGGTCAACTGTCCAATTGATTGATAAAAAATGTGATTCAAGGCTTGAAACTTGACATGAGTAATCTTGGGGGTCCATAATGATCCTTGAAAGTCATATGAAGCATTGATAGTCCAAAAATCCTTGTGCAAACTTAAACCCTAATTTTGGTCATCAGTGCATGAGGAGGTGACTTGAGCTGGCCAAACCCTAATGCAGTCTTGAGTCAAAGAAATCTTGTGAGAAAATTCTTGATAAATGAGAGGGATAATTTTGGGGTACAAGACCATGGAAAACACAGAGAAAGCACATGACAAAACAAATTGGAGACAATTACATTTGATAACAGAGGCAAAAACAATAAAGCAAAAACAAGATCTACATTAAAAGGTACCTCTGGATTCGATTCACCTTACTCTTTTCCTTTTGCATCTAAGTTATTTGTATGTGTATGTTATGTTCTTCTTCTGAGTTTCTGCGAGTTCGAGATATTAACTTGCGTTGTTGTATGTGTGTGCGCGAGATATATTGATGAATTTGTTTGATTTGTGCGATGTGTCTTTATGTTGCAATTGTGTGGGTTTACGGTTGTTGAGCGGTGTTGAGGCTACAGTGAGATTGTGTGAAGCATTTAATAATGTGGAAATGATGAGGTGTATGGAGTATGAAGTTGTAAAGAGTTTTGTTTAAATGAAGGCAACAAGTTTTAGATATGGTTTTAGAAATGGGTGAAGGTTTAACATGGTGGTAGCAATTTTTTTTTGCGGTGAGAGTTGAAGAGTGTTTCCGTGTAGTTTTTGTGCAAAGAGTTGAAAAAGCAGAGGAATTGAGGAGGAGTGGTTTGAAGAAGGAGGTCAATGAAAATTAATGGTATAAGGAGAGTTGTTGTTGATAAGGTGAGCTAAAATCGTGAGGTTAATTGTAGAGATGTTAGGCAAAGTTTTAGGGTGAGTATTGTGATGAACTTCTGTGTAGTTCTTCTCTGTAATGCCTCTTGTTGTGTCCCCCCTTTTCTATCATGTATTGTCCTGATTTATAGCAGATGTGAGGGTTATTTGAGAGGGAATTTTTGTGATTTTGAATGTAAAAATTGATTTAATGTCAAACTTTTTTGTTGATTTTTGGTACTTGTTTTTGAATCCCTGAATTTGTGTAAGTCTTGGCTGCTTTGGTGCAGGTTTTGGACTGGTTTTTGGACATTTTAGCAGTGGACAACAAGATTTTTTGTGGACTATTTTGACAGTTTTTTTAGACTGTTTTGATGCAGTATGATGCAGGGCGGGATAGAGCAGCAAGTTTGTTTGGATGTGCACAGTAGGTCTATTTTTGTAGCAGGACAACATCAAGGTTTTTTGTTGTTTTGATTGATTGTCATGAAAGGAATTACTTCAAACATGAAGTTAGGATGAAGTTTGGAGAAAAATTGGTGAAAGTGTAGAATTTGAAGATTAGGCTTTAGGACTTATGATTAGGCTTAAAACAAAAAGTTTTATGTAATTTTTGTGATTCACTTGTAGTGTTAGTGATGTAACAACAACTTTGAATGGTTGTAACTTTGAATGAACTTAATGACTGATGTTTAAACTTTCCTTTGATTTTACAATATTGAGTTCACTTTGTTCAGCTCTTGAAATCATGACCATGAGCATAAGATTTAATGAATGGATTTGATTTTGGAATACATCATAAACTTAACATTTATGTCTTATATTTAAAGTAATTTATGAACCTTTCAACCTTTTCTTGATATCACTTGGTTAACAACAATCACTTGGAATAATGAATCTTTTCATCCTGGCCTCAAGTTAAACCTTGACAAATCATGATCTTGAGATCTTGAATCAAGATTTGTTATTCCCAAAAACCGCATCCAATAAACTTCCATGTTATATTTTAATTCAATTCAACCATAACACCTTGATGCCAAATCCTTTCCTTAATCACAAAATGTGACACGACCTAAAAGAATGCCTCGAGTCAATATATTCTCGAAAGAAAACTTAATACATTCTTTATTGAGACAAAACCTTTTCTAGTTTATGAAATTAACACAAGCATAAATGCCTTGAAATGAAGATGATTTGAGAACACAAGGATGAAACCTAGCCAACAAGATTCTCCCCTGAAGTAATTATAGAAACCCTAAGATCAACAACTCCAATTCACCTGAGATGAACTTTGAATGAAGAAGGCGGCTTGAGATATTGAGAATCTACAAAACCCTCGTTCAAAGTCTTCTCAGTTGAAAAATATAGGTGATAACCTTAAATTAACAAGTTGCAACCCTAACATCTTGCTCTTGATACATCTTTGAAGTAGATGAAAGAATAATTTCATAATAACCATGGATCCAAATCCTAGTCTCTTAACCAACAAAAGGGAAATAAACCTCAATTCAGGATCTAATGAATTTGGATGGAGAATAGCCTTTATAGCTTGAGGAGAAGGAATTTATGATGACCATACTTCAAAACCTGATTCCACTGTTCACTTCCCAAGGAGGAGCCAAGGAAATCAACTGTAGAATGTAGAAGCCTCAAACCAAAATTGAACCCTAGTTAGCACTACCACTGATGCTTCGAACCACTGCCTTATTGAAATACATGAATGATGTGTGAATGGCCTAATGAGAATGGCGCAAATGAAATGCAAAACCTAAGCCAGATAAAAGTAGAATTAGGAGGGAGAATTTTGGGGTGAAATAGATTCCCCTGTTCAATCTTCTTAAACCTGAAGAGTTAGATTGGCATGTATGCCATTCGTGACTTGAAGGTAGAAGATGATTGAACACTTAAGTGCCATGAAATTTGCACTTGTATGTTCACAAAGTAACACTGTTGATTGATTATACCGAGAATGGGCTTAAAGATGCCATTTGGAGAGGTGATGGAGAGTCGTCGGAGATGGGTTTATAGATGCCATGCAAAGGTAAACATTGATAGAAGTATCAGAATGAGTCTACGCTCGACTGTATCTGAAGAATGTTTTCCAGAATGAACCTTTGGGAAGGGTGTTTGAGTAGCTTCTTGTCACGTAGATAGTCGCCCTGTCCCGTTTTGGGAATGATCTACAATCTACTTTATTGGTAAACCTGTCCTATTTCGGGAATTCATACCATTGGTGATAAAGATAGTCGCCCCGTCCTGTTTCGAGAATTGATCTTTATCTAACCATAAAGAGAGAAAGATAGTTTCCCCGTCCTATTTCTGGAGTTAATATTTTCTCGGTTGTCAAGAAAGAAAGACAATTTCCCCGTCCTGTTTCAGGAGTTAATCTTTGCTTTGCTTTGCTTTTTATTGGTAAACCCGTCCTATTTCGGGAGTTCATACCAAAAGATAGTCGCCTCATCCTGTTTTGGGAATTGATCTTTATCTGACCATAAAAAGGAAGATATTTTCCCCGTCCTATTTCGAGAGTTAATCTTTGCTCGGTTCATGTATAGTCGCCCCGTCCTGTTTCGGGATTTGATCTACAGTCATTTTCCACATATAGTTTCCGTATCTTGTTTCATGAATTAATCTGTGTCTGGTCATATAGATAGTTGCCTTGTCTTGTTTCAGGAATTAATCTGCGACCTATTTGGAAATTGTTTATATTCACCTATTTGTAGACTTTACCTGAAGAGATAAAGGGTTAGCTGCATGCAATGTCATGATGTATGAAATGCATTGCTTAATGATGCTCTCAAAGTAAATGAGAGTGTGTTATATGCGTTTTGTATGTATATGCTATGATATTTTTAAGTGATGCATGAATAGGAAATGTCGTTGAAGCGTATTTAATATCTTTGTATAACATCTCGCTGGGTAAAAAGGATCCCTGACTAGTGTTAAGGATTAAGAATATGTGTAATCTTCAATCTTTGTTTAGAATGTTTCTGTTGGAGATGCTTGCTTCTTATTTGAGGAAACTCCGCTGGGGAATATTAACTTCTGTTTGGGGAGAATATTTCAGGAACATCATTCGTTCGTCGCTCTACTGGGGAATTTAATTCTTATATACCCTGACTGAGGATAAAAGAGATGGATAACCTTTCGAGGTGTTGTATGACCGAGTTTCTGATATGGATGCCGACTCTTCTGGGAGGATAAGATTGAGGGATATTTGGTCTGGTTCCAGATTCAGTAGCAACTCTCTGGGGATAGTGATTCAGACTGCTCTTTGCTAGAGATGGGAATCTTGCCAGTATTTAGAGAAATAGACTCAGACTGGGGAGACTGAACTTTGCTAGGGAAATAAACCTTGTTGGGGAAATAAACCCTAAACTGGACAGAGAAATATTCTGCTGAGGAAATACTCTTGTTGAGGAAATGTGCTCTGCTGGAGAAAAGAAATCTACAGGGTTTTTTATAGTTTTGGATGAATAAACTCAGCTTGGGAAGAGACTTTCCATAAACTGTACTAATGCCATAATCTCTGATGGAGACTGGAATTCTGTTGGGTTGGCAACATTACCGGGAAGAAGATCAAACTCCTTTAATCGCTAGGGTGATTTGTTGGTGAGTATGATTAGGTTAATTTAGCCTTGTAACACTCGAGGCCGAGAAAGGCGAGGAGTGGTTGCACCACATGTAACACCTGAGGCCTAAGAGGGAAAAGGTGGTCGCCACATTGGAATGAGATGGATTCCAAGGCTATGCAGGTATGGGACTGCATGGTTGAAGGAAGACTTATAAGGATTAATCGGTACTACCTTTACCAACAAGATGCATATTCTTTTCGGTAGCCGTTTCATAATAACTCCACAGTTAAGCGTGCATGACTTGGAGTATTATTGGGATGGGTGACCTTCTGAGAAGTTTCTCGTAAAGCGTGCAAGTGAGGCCAAAGCATGCTGAAAAGACTCGTGTTGATTTGTAGGGTTAGTCGATAACCCTGAAAGTAGCATGGGGCGTTACAAGCCTCTCCAGGAATGTATCTTTGTTGAAAATGAGTTTGTAAAGTTGACTCTGTGAGGATAATCATGTGATGATCTTTCTGTGGGAATACGTTGACGACTTAAACATTATCTCGACTCCTAGGGTCTTGAGAAAATGCTTACTGCTGTTTTTATGCACATATTTGTTTAACAGTTAATCATATTCATATGCATATTTTCATTCAATTTTAGTCATTGGATGTTTTTTTGCAAACAAAACAGAAAAGGTAAAACAAAAAGTTTGAATTTTGAAATTTCCATTTCTATTGATAGTTTTCCCATAAACGGCGGTTTTGTACAAAGAGACATAAATCCTAGTAAGCGGAAATCGTCATGAAATAAAGAGAGTACAAAGTGGGGAAAAAATAGTTGTGGAAATAATCTCATCGGGTTCCAACTCTGCTATTGCCCCTATGTCTTCAAGCATATCGTCCCTTGCTGTTAGAAGAGGATGATTGAATTGATCTGCACCATTCGAACTTGATGTTGATAATAAAGCTTGCTGTGAGTGATCCAATGGGACATAGTCGTACGCTTTAATCCCTAATTTTTTATGGACTGCCCTTTCGAGTTTTCAGTCCACCAGGATACCCTTTTTTGCCTAAGCCGCCTTTTCAGGTTTTCGACTTGCCGGGTGTACAATTTATATATATATATATATATATATATATATATATATATATATATATATATCCCTAATTTTTGCCCGAACCCTTTTGGTTCGCCGGGATGCCCTTATTTTTTCCTAGGCCAATCAACCTAGAGGGTCATTTTCATGCGTAGTATTTTTTGACTATGTCCGTGTTTATGGAATGCAAAAATATTCACCGTCCATGGTGGTCAGTATCATAGCACCGTCAGAAAATATTTTCTTGACTACAAATGGACCTTCATAAATGGGAGTCCATTTTCCCCTAGGATCACCTTGCGGTAGAATGATGCGTTTTATTACCATGTCACTAGCTGATATACCCAATGCTTGATTTTCTTATTGAAGGCTCTGATCATCTGCTTCTGATACATCTGACCATGATAGACAGAGGCAAGCCTCTTCTCATCAATCAAATTTAACTGGTCTAGCCTCGTCTGAATCCATTCGTATTCGTCTAAATCTGCATCTTTCATAATTCTTAGAGAGGGAATCCGAACTTCGACGGGTAGGATAACTTCCATACCATAGACCAGAGAAAATGGGGTTTCCCTAGTTGAAGTTCGTGCTGAAGTGCGATATCCATGAAGGTAAAACGGTAACATCTCGTGCCAGTCTTTGTAGGTCACAACCATCTTTTGTATAATCTTCTTAATATTGTTGGCAGCTTCCACTTCCCCATTCATCTTTGGGTGATACAGAGTAGAATTGTGGTGCTTGATCTCGAACTGTGTGTAGAGTTCAGTGATCATAGTGTTGTTGAGATTAGTACCATTGTTTGTAATGATTCTCTCAGGGATGCCATACCGACATATAAGGTTATGCTTGATGAAACAGGCATCGAAATTCTTGGGAACAAAGGCGAACGAGGCTGCTTCAACCTACTTTGTAAAGTAATCGATGGCGATGAGGATAAAGAGATGTCCGTTATAGGCAAGGGGTTTGATCTCTCCAATCACGTCAATGTCCCACATTGTCAATGATCAAGGATCAGTCAAAATGTTCACAGGTGCTGGAGGCACATGTACTTTATCAGCATAGATTTGGCATTTGTGACATGTTCTAGAGTGATGATGGCAATCAGTTTCCATGGTCGACCAATAGTAATCCACTCTCAGGATTTTCTTAACCAAAGTATGTCCACTGGAATGAGTACCTAAGATACCTTCGTGCATATCTTTCATAATATTTTCTACTTCTTTGTTGTGCATACAGCAAAGCATACAAATCATGTTTGCGCTTGTATAAAACTTTGTTGCTCAAGAAGAACTTAGCTGAGAACCTCCGTCATTGTCAATTTTGTAGCAGTGTGTCGTTTCGTCTAATCTTTAGATGGTAATTCTGGGAGTCTCTTCATCTCATTTGATCTTGAACATGGATGACATGGTAGCTAATGCGTCCGCCAACTGATTCTCTTCTCTTGGGATGTGCTCAAAAGTGATCTCTTCAAAGTATGGAACTAAGGCAAACACATGCTCTCGGTACGGAATTAGATTTGGGTGTTTCGTATCCCATTCTCCCTTAACCCGACTGATTACCATAGCTGAATCCCCATATACTCTCAAGAACTTTATTCTCATATCGATAACAGCTTTAATACCATTATAACGGTAGAAATGTTGAGACTAAGCCATTGGATTGACTTGACTCGCACAGATCAAATAAAAATCTCCACCATGCTTTACTGTTTCCAAAGGAATGGAAAAAAAGAGAATAACCCAAAAAGAAGGGGGGGGGGGGGGGGGAGAATCTAAGTTCAGGGGTTGGTTATGCAAAGGGAAGGTATTAGCACCCTAAACATATATGGTACTATGTAGGAACCTCTTTGAAAATTTGCGTATTTTGGCTATAAGAGTTGTATACAAAAAATAGATTGTGGGGATAAGAAAAAAAGTATTTTTTACAATTTTTACATCTGCCGCGGTTGCGACTCTTTAGTGCCTATGTACCACCTTTCGTGCAATAGGGAATCAGGGTACTCTTAGTTCACATTTTAAAATTTTAAAAACACAAGTGTGCTGGTTAATTTTAAGAGATGAGACATCATCGTCTTATCCGAGTGGAAAACATACTTACTACCCACGATTATGAGAAATGAGAATTTGTGTCATCTCAAAGTGGAGGATATGGATTGGATTTTAAAATCAACAAAGCCTTGCTTAACACCCAAGTGGAAAGTATTTCACTTCACTACATATCATAGAAGTATAGTAGTTTGCATCACTACAAGGATTGACAAGAGTCTAATCTTTTGAGAAAAGAGTTTTAAAGTAAAAATCCAAAGCGGCAAAATGATTTGAATGAGGTTGATTGACTTTTAGTCTTCTCACAAAAAATGTCAAGGTATTACTAAGTCGTTTAAAGTTTGATTAAGAAAAAATGTTTTTGAAAATGCATGGACCTAAGTCCAAGTTTATTGTGAAAGAGATTCAAGTTATAAAACAAGAATAGTTTTGAAAAGGAGGGAGACGATTTTTGAAATTAAAGAATATGGGAGGAGATGAAGGGACTATCCTAAAGCATAAGGCAAAATTTAGGGAAAAGAACCGTGTAACCAACAAGAATCTAACACTTGACATAATGAGTCAATGTATAATTCCCATCCTTTAGATTTGAAACCAAACAAGCAAAGATAATAAACCTCTTAAAAAAACAAGCTTCAAATGCATTAAATCTTCACAAAAATTAGGCAGAGTAACGACTATATACAAATGAATTCCCAATTACAGACAAAGCATATAATCAGAATAACCTGCACACAAAGAAAACAAGCAACCCAATGTCTTGAGGTAAACCCCAAGAATTCTAGACAAAATAACAATAGAAGTCACAAGGTCTCAAGGATGGTCAAGGTCTATACTCCTAAGTCCAAGAAGTCCAAAACTCCAAAATGCCAAGGATAGTAACCAAATAGTCCAAGCAACCTTAAAGCTTTTTATTGATCAAGTTGTTTATTAAGTATCTTCAAAAAGAAAATGAAAAGCTCAAGTGAGCAAAACAAAATGACATAAAAAATAAATGCTCAAGTGAGCAAAGATGAAAATAGCATGAAATGAAGATGCTAAGATAAATGATGCTTAAAGTAAAACCATAAGGGCATAGAAATAAAAGTCAATTGTTAATGAATTATAAATTAGAGGTTAGTTGAATGGCCATATTGAAACTTGCATTTGAAAACTCATTAGAAGATTGATAAAATAAAAGCCTCTCAACAACAAGTTTCATTTGCTTTTTGTCAAGTATATCATTCATTTCAAATTCACAAGGAAACAATAAATGATCAACGGTATTTAAATGATTCACTTAGTCCAAAATTTATGATGATTCATTAAAGGATTGATAAGACCCAAGCCTCCTAACAATGAACCTTAAGGTTATTAGATCAAAGGTTTCAAATTAAAAATACTTGGTCTTGCAAACATATGTTTGGACCATAAATGATCATTTCTCGAATCGGGACAAAATTTAGCAGTATGTTAAGCAATCGTAAGTGGACTTATGTAGAAGTCGCACCTATATTGAGGCTGATCTGTAATGCGGTGGGATAACTGACTTGGTGTTTTGCGTTTGATCATAATTGTTGTGGATAGAAAGAGTCGCCACCAACTTTTCTTTTATCCAACAAAGGAAAGAGTGAAAAGAACAGGAAAGACCTTTAGAGATGTTTTCTTGAGTTCGGGGGGTAGGTTATGAAAAGGGAAGGTGTTAGCACCCTTTTCATCTGTAGTTATCTACGGGCTCTTAGTTTCTTGCTAGATCACTTTCTTTGTTTAAAAAGGTGCTTTTTGGTGTGGGTTTGAAAATATTTTGAAGACGTCTTTGTAATGATTCTCGTCTCTATAAGAATGCGTACAAAGTGTTGGTTTTGAAAATAGTTCAAAGAGATGTTTGTTGTGGAAGATGTTTCTGAAAGTGATTTTGAAAAGTGCCTTTGTAATGATTCTTGTCTCTATAAGAATGCGTACAAAGTGTTTTGACTTTTGAAAACATTTCAATTGAAAGTGTTGGTGTGAAAATGGTTTTTTAGTACTAAGAAAGCAAGCAACTATGAGCGTCCTACCTACTCGATAGGTCTTTGTTCTTTTCCTCCTCCTTTAGATTTTTCTATCTTACCATTGATTGATAAGAAGCCCCATCGTTGGATGTGAAGGGACATGTGTGGGTCATTTGTATAGTCATAGAAGGCAACCTATGGAACGTTTTTAGCAATTTTCGTTAGGGACTAGATCATTTACTGAAGGCAACATCGAGGGACTACGATCTTTTTATCGAGGATGTTTGCTAAAACGCCCATATTCGAGGGACATAACTATTTTCCGAGGTAACAAGTGAGTTTACCCTAGAGGTGCATGTGTGTGAATGGTGTGTTGGATTTCATGCATTTAGTCTTGAATTTGGGTTGTCTACTTGTTGATTTTAACTTGCCATACGCAACCTAATTACTAGCATTTTATGAAAGTAAAAAGTGCGGAAAATAAATATCATACACTATTACATGTTTATTGAATAGCAAGAAAATATAAAAACAAAACAAAATAAAAGAAGGGAAAACAAGTTCTTCAATCCAGGAAGTAAGCACCCTTCGATTCAACCCTTTCTTGCTTCTTTCTATTGGGCCTGGAAGTCAGTGTGAGCATACACCCTTCGATCACACTCCCTGTCCTTTCGTTTGGGCCTGCAAATCAGTGTGTCTCGAAGTCTATAACCTTCGATTCACACCACCTTCTTTTCTGTTTGCCATTGTGAAACAGTAAGGGGTGAAGCCTAAGGCTTCAATTCACACAAACTTTTCCTTTTGTTTAGGTTTGTACAAGTTAGTTCTAACATATTTTGGAAAAGAAAAGAAAACAAACGAAAAGGGCAGAAATGAAAAATAATTAAAATAGGTTATTTACATGCTTGAAACGAAAGGGTCAAGGTCAGGAAGACTTACCATGCTTGAAGCTGGAATGTGGTTGTTGGACTTGAGTTGCTGCCCTGGGTGCTCCTGGATTCAAAGGGAGTGAGACGAGTGTTACGTTCCTTTGACTGTACTCGAAAGCCAAGAAAAGTAGAATTGTATTTATTTGATTCGGGATTCGAAGGAAAAGAAACAAGTGTGGTGTTTCTTTTGCTGGACCCAAAAGAAAGAACAAAGTGTGGTCTTTTGATTATGGGTATGAGAATGTGTTAAGTGTTTGATGATTTTTTCACACAACCAAAGTTTCTCAAGCTACCAAAAAGCCCCCTTAGATGTGTTGTGGAACCTCTTATTTATAGATGAAATTGGATGAGGTTTGGGAGGAAAAACAAATGAGATTTGAACAAATTGGGTATGCTGTTTTTGTAGCTTTCGAGGTACAGTCTTTGTATGTCAATTTGGTGCAAATATGGGAGCAGTATAGCAGGGCTGCTTTGCAGCAATTTTGGCGTGTTGTGGCCAGTGCAGCAGGCTTGTACTTGGCAGCACAAGCATCTTGAATACTTCACCCTTTCGTTTTGACCACATAGGCTCAACCTTCGACCAGACTCCTCTCCAGACAACAATATTTGTTCCCAACAAATGTGTATCCTTTGAATGGACCATTTGCAATTCTTCGAATGGGCCACCAATGTTTTTCCTTCGAATGGGACACCTAGGTATGTCCTTCAAATCCACCAATGCAAGTCCTTCGAATGGGCCACCAATTGTGTGTCATAGTGTAGAAACTATGTGTGTTGAAGGTTTTCAAGGGTGGAATCGAAGCAAGCTATTTCAAAGGGAGATATTGTCCATTCGAAACTAGTATGAAAATAGCCAATGCCCTATGGGTTCCAGCATGAGGGAAGTTCCTGCCTTGTGAATTGAAATAAGCAGGAAATAGGCCTTTGCTTCCCGAATCGAAATAAACACTTTAAGGGGCCATTGCCTTGCGAATCAAAGCAAGCATGTAAGGGGTCATTACTCAATCGAAGCTTGCATGCAGGAGGCCACTTGATTCGTGGGTGCTATCATGAAAGGAAGCCATTGCCTTGTGCTTTGAAGGAAATCACAGAGGAGGCACTTGTCTTGTGGATCAAAAACAGGCATGAAGGATGTACTGCTTGTGAATCGAAACAAGCATGCAGGAGGCTAAAGCTTGTGAATCGAAGGATGCATTTAGGAGGCTAATGCTTGTGAATCGAAGGATGCATGTAGGAGGCCACTACTTGAATGAAGCTTGTGGACCAATGCTTTCTCTAAGGGGACCAGAGTTGGATTCGAAGTATATTGCTTCGAAGGAAACCAAAACTCCAATCGAAGCTTTATGTGAAGGTAGCCTTTGTCCAATCAAAGCTTGCCTGCAGGAGATCATTGCTTTGTGAATTAAAGCAACCATGCAAGAGGCCATTGCTCAAATGAAGCTTGCATGAAGAGCCATTGTCCAATTGAAGGATTAAATACAGGAAGCAACAACTTGGTCGAAGCTAGTATGAATCGAAGCAAGCTTGCTTTTCTTTAATTTTGTCAAAAAATCAAATTTATCTGCTTTGCTCTTTCAACACTTTCCTAACTTGATGCTTGAAAATACAATATGATCCAATTGTACTTGTGTAGTCTTGACCCAATAGGAATTTTGTGAGAAAAATCTTGAGAATGAGAGGGAAAAAGAAAGTATTTGCTTGAACCTCTTATCTTGCTCCCTCTTGTTGAAGGAAGACCATTGATTATGTATCTGACAGTGTTAGATAATTCTATGATCTTTATTTTGGGACAACAAGATGAAATAGGGATAAAAGAATATGCCATTTATCATCTCAGCAAGAAGTTTAGTGACTGAGTCGTGGTATTCTATGTTGGAAAAAACTTGTTGTGCTCAAGCCTGGGAAGCAAGGTGGTTATGGCAATATATGTTGAATCATACTACTTGGTTGATTTCCAAAATGGATTCGATTAAGTATATTTCTGAAAAGCCTTCTCTTATTGGGAGAATTTCCCATTGGCAGATGCTGTTGTTTGAATATGATATTGAATACCGTACTCAAAAGGCTATAAAAGCAGTGTGTTGGAAGATTATCTTGCTCATCAACCGGTTGATGATTATCAGTCTGTTAAATATGATTTCCCTGATGAGGACGTGATGTTTTTGAAGATAAAAGATTATGGTGAACGTTTGCCTGAGGAAGGTCCTCACCCTGAATTTCAGTGGGGCATGGTATTTGACGGTGCTGTAAATGCTTACAGGAAAGGAATTGGTGTTGTGATTGTCACTCCTCATGGGTCACATATCCCTTTTACTGCAAGGTTGGAATTTTATTGCAACAATAACATGACAGGGTATGAAGCTTGTATCATGGGTCTCGAGGAGGTTATTGATCTCTTAATCAAAATTCTAGATGTGTATGGCAATTCACCTTTGGTAATAAATCAGATTAAAGGAGAATGGGATACTCGTCACCCTGGCTTGATTCCCTATAAAGACTAAGCTAGAAGATTATTACCTTCTTCAATAAAGTTGAATTCCATTATATTCCCAGAAATGAGAATCATATGGCAGATGCTTTAGCCACTTTGCCTTCTATGTATCAAGTAAATACTTGGAACGATGTGCCTCTTATCACGGTGCGGTGTTTGGACATGCCGACTCATGTGTTTGCAACAGAGGGAACGTCAGATGAAAAACCTTGGTATTATTATATCAAGCATTTTCTCCAGACTCAGGAATACCCGGCTGGCATGTCAAACAAAGATAGAAATACATTGAGAAGGTTGGCAGGAAGCTTTTTCCTCAATTAAGATGTGCTATACAAAAGAAATTATGACATGGTCTTGCTCAGATACGTGGATAGACACGAAGCAGACATGTTGATGCATGAAATCCATGAAGGTTCCTTTGGCGTTCATGCCAACGGACATTCGATGGAAAAAAATGCTTAGGGCATGTTACTATTGGCTGACAATGGAATCTGACTGTTACAAATTCGCAAAGAAGTGTCATAAATGCCAGATTTATGCTGACAAAGTTCATGTGCCGCCGAAACTTCTCAATGTTATTTATTCTCCGTGGCCTTTCTCTATGTGGGGTATTGATATGATTGGAATGATTGAACCTAAGACGTCGAATGGACATCATTTTATCTTGGTGGCAATAGAATACTTCACCAAATGGGTGGAAGCAGCTTCATATGCTAATGTTACTAAGCAGGTGGTAGTGTGCTTTTTAAGAACAATCTTATATGTCGGTATGGTGTGCCAAGCAGGATTATCACTGACAACGGCTCGAACCTGAATAACAAGATGATGACAGAACTTTGTGAAGAATTCCAGATTGCCCATCATAATTCATCTCCTTACAGGCCAAAGATGAAAGGGGTTGTTGAAGCTGCTAATAAAAACATTAAGAAGATCATCCAGAAAATGGTCATTACCTATAAAGATTAGCATGAGATGCTCCCTTTTGCTTTGCATGGATACTGTACATCTGTCTTCACTTCAACAGGGGCAACCTCGTTCTCTCTTGTATAAGGTATGGAAGCGGTGCTCCCCATTGAGGTGGAGATTCACTCTTTACGTGTGATAATGGAAACCAAGTTTTCAGAGGCTGAATGGGTCCAGAACATGTTTGACCAGTTGAATTTGATTGAAGAGAAAAGAATGACAACCTTGTGTCATGGCCAGTTATACCAGAAGAGAATGAAGAAAGCTTTTGATAAAAAGGTCAAGCCTCATGATTTCAGAGAAGGCGACCTTGTGCTCAAGAAGACCATGTCTTTTAACGCTGATTCTAGGGGCAAATGGACTCCCAATTTTGAAGGCCCATATGTTGTCAAGAAAACCTTCTTTGGCGGTGCATTGATTCTTGAAACTATGGATGGCGAGGAGTTCCCACGTCCTATGAATGTTGATGCAGTTAAGAAATACTTCGCCTAAAAGAATTAAAAGAACAACTCGCTAAGTCAAAAACCTGAAAGGGCGACTTAGGCAAAAAAAAGCGTCTCAGTAGGATGAAAACCCGAAAGGGCGGTCTAGGATAAAAATAAGAGACAAAAACTGAATATACTTTCCCCCTAGGTTGAAAACCCGCAAGGACAACCTAGGAAAAATTTAGGGATTTCTTGGCAAGTAACTGCATCAGACAAGACTTGATCATTGAAGCAACAATCTTCTTAGATCCTCACCATACTTCAACAAAAGTCGCTGCTCAGGAATTCAAAATTTTTAGGGAGAATAGTGGTCATTGTATTTCAATGTATCTTTTCTAATATATTACCATTTTCCAAACTTTGTAATCATCTATGGAGTCTCGCCATTCGTAGACTACCATTCTATTAATAAAGTTTGAGCTTTTATTCAATTCTTCGTAATTCTTGTTTTATTCTGCTCACAAAGACTCCATTTATTAATGATGGTAATTTTCAAAACAAAGAGATTTAATAATAAAATTGTTTTTGGAAAGAATTTACAAATTACCTTTTACTTTTAGATTTTGTGACTCAAGAAAAACAAAAATAGTGATTCTGAGCATGGACGAACTCTGAATTTTTTGGAAGTAGGTATTCCCCAGGAAATTTCTTTCAGGTCGCTTTTGCTGATATGCATATGATCTTATTGTTGTTTCTCAAATGTTGGGAGATGATAATAATTGATATGATGCAATGTCATATTTTTATCCCATTTTCCTCAGTCAAGTCTTGGTTCAGCTGTTTTCCTCCAGGTTGATAATTTTGGTTTCGGGTTCGCATGGTTTGAAATCTCTTTCCCAGATTCCCAAGTGAGGTATTCACTCATATGACGGAAGTTCCTTCTCCCTTTGTATGATGAGGTGGAATCATTTGCAAAATATCTCCCTTTTGTGGTGTCGACATTATTGTTATTGTTTGGCAACTAGGCAAGGGAAATATCTTTTCTGAGAAGTGTGGAAACAGTTGTCAACTTTTTGGGTCTTCTCCCGCCAAGTACTGGGTTTGATTTAAAATCCCTATAATTTTGATTTCTTGTTGTATTGTTTAACTTCTTATATCTCCAAGTAAAGTTAAGTTAATGTTTCTCTCTGGAAGTTGTTATCCCCGTATGGTCTCATAATTTCTCCCCTGAGAAGTTTGTGTAATCATCATTATTGGTATCGAAGAATGTATTTTGAGCTCCTCTCGACGATGTGGTATTGTCTTCCCCAATGAAATCAATATGATATCTCAACGATGTGGTTTTCAGCTTCCCTAATAAAGCCAGCATCATTATCTCCAGTGGAAATCTATATATTGAGATATTGTTTTCCCCATTGAAGTATGTGTGAGTTTTCCCTGGTGAAGCCTTGGGGAGGATGTTACATCCCTGTATCTATTTTGATTTACTGTTTTGACTTGATTATATTTCGGGTTTTATTTCTCCCCATTGAAGTTAAGCCATAAAATAGGAATTTATTTCCTCAATTGGTGCTTACTTCCTTATGAAATTTTCATCTTGAATGTGAATTAATCGAGTGTTGACTTTGCCCAAACTGGTTTTGTCTGGTTATTCCCAATGTTGTGCATCTGTGGTACCAGCATATACATAACAACATTCATACATTCATACATACATCATACATAGCTAAATTTAAAATTCATTGATCATTTACATTCATTAATATTTTGTTAGCATATTACCTTATTTTGTAGAGTTATGTTACCCTCTCTCCAATAGAGTGTCAACCTTAAGCAGGAAGTGTATATTCTTTCAATTTCCCCAGTGAGTTATCCCTCGTGGAAGAATTTTGTTTTAGCCTTCCTATTTTAGCTCATTATCTGGATGGAACGTGATCCCCATTTGAGCATAGTCCTTATTGGGTGCTGTCTTGGTTAACTGTTTCACTCTGATATATTTCTGGTTTGAATCTGTGACCCCCGACAATATTATTATTATGTTTTCAGCGGGCTTTGAGCCCCGATTTGAGAATGTGCATTTATTTTGCATGAGAAGACTTTATTTCCTCAGCAGGACTGAGTTGGCATATCCCCAGAGAAGCCAAGATTCATTTCCCAGCAGCATTATTGCATTTCCTTCTCATAGCAGCAAGTGGCGGTCTCTTTATTTGAGCAACCTGTACTTCCCCAGTAAGTCTATTTGTTCCTAGAGAAGATTCATGATTTGTTACTCCAATGAATGGTAGTCTCATCATTATGGGAGATAGTTTGTTATTGAGATTTGTTTACTCCAATGAATGGTAGTCTCGTCATTATGAGAGATAGTTCGTTGTTGATATTTGTTACTCCAATGAATGGTAGTCTCGCCATTATGGGAGGTAGTTTTTTGTTGAGATTTATTACTCTAATGAATGGTAGTCTCGTCATCACGGGAGATAGTTTGTTGTTGAGATTTTTTACTCCAATGAATGGTAGTCTCGTCATTATGGGAGATAGTTTGTTGTTGATATTTGTTACTCCAATGAATGGTAGTCTCGTCATTATGGGAGATAGTTTGTTGTTAAGATTTGTTACTCCAATGAATGGTAGTCTCGTCATTATGGGATATAGTTTGTTGTTGAGATTTGATTACCCAAATGAATGATAGTCTCGTCAATATAGGATATAGTTTGTTGTTGAGATTTCTTACTCTAATGAATGGTAGTCTCGTCATTATGGGAGATAGTTTGTTGTTGAGTTTTGTTACTCCAATGAATGGTAGTCTCGTCATTATGGGAGATAGTTTGCTATTGATATTTGTTTACTCTGATGGATGGTAGTCTCATCATCATGGGAGATAGTTCATCGTTGAGACTCACTTTGCTCTGAAGAGTTCATTTGTTTCCAGTCATAAGTACTGATGTTCCTCATTTGTGACCTACCCTAATATTAGTGTTTGTTGGGATTATCCTACCATTTTTATTCCTTGTGAGTCGATGTTACCTTTTTTTTTTGCTATGTTAACAGTGAGTTGGATAGTTTACAGTTATCTATCGATCATTGTTATCCTTTACTTTCTCTCCTCAATATTTGAGTTGATGTTGCTTTTTCCTCCTCAATGGGCTTTACCCCAATAGAGTCGAGTCATATTGTTGTGCCTCAAAATTTTCCCTCTCATTCCTCAAAGGATCACCATGGACCCTCAGGTTTATTTTCATCCAATTCCAAGCCTTGAATTGCAAATTTTCCAAGAAAGTCATTCACAAGGGTAAAATGGTCATTTGCACACGGAAAAGTCAAACTTTGACTTTTGGATCAAAATCAAACTTCAAGAATCATATTTCATCAAGATATGTTGGAATGTCATATTTGCTTCATCAAGATATTCAAAAGTCAGAATTACTTTGGAAAAGTCAAATTTCTAAATACTTGGAATTTTTCTAAGTGTTTAAGAAATATGACAAGCTCAGAACTTCTGATCAGATTATCACCATGATGCAAGCTGATTCTGGAAGAACTTCTGACACAAAAGTTATAGATTTCAATGAGATCTAAAACATTGCAGAACATAACTTCTTTTAGAAATGCTGGGATTTCAAGTTATCCATCCTCAAAGGGACGTCTCTGAAGCTTAGGCATTTAGCAAATTCTGAGCATTTTTAAGTCAGAAGTCGTCTACAACTTTTGGGCCAGTTTTCACGTAGGCTCATTCAGAAGTTGCAAGAGAAATTCAAAGAGGATTTACAAAGTGTGTTACAAGCTTTTGGGAAAGTCTGAGAACTCGCTCAGAACATGATGAAGCAAAGGGATTCAAGGATCAGAAGTTGGATATTGGTTCTAAGTTGCGCTGATGCTGAACTTTTGACCCAGACTCAGGCTATGATGCAGAATCTCATAGCGTAGGATTTCTGGTTTGATAAATCTCATCATCATTTAATGCTAACAGCCACTTTTGAGTTTTTATCCAAAGGATTTCTCCACGTGTGAGATAGAAGTACCATTGTTGTCCTTGAAAAAACAAATTTTTGTACAAGGTTATGCTAGGCCCATGCTTTGTTTCTGCTTCTGAGGGCACTTTTCCTTAATTCATGCTTACATATCCAGCATAGGCATGGCTAAAAGCTGCTAACCATCATACTTGCTTCAAGAACAAGGCAGCGCCCTAGCATATGAAGGCTATGTTCAATACTTCGGTCAAAACATCACCAAATCCCAAAACCTCATTTATACAACTTGCTGCACTGCTACAGCACAGTCCTATCACCAACACCTAATTCAGTCCATGCCTGCGTCCCATAATTGCACCAAACTAGCATACGAAAATTGTGATCAAAAAGCAATGGAACAGGATGCCAAAAAGGGTTCAAATCCCATTTGATTTCCCCCCAAAACCACAACAAACCCATCTATAAATAATTTGCTCCATCACATGTTCAAGGGGCTGGCTTTTGGAGAGAGAGAATTGTCAAAAGGAGAGAAAAGAAAACTGTGAAAGCTTCGTAAAAATCCAGAATTCCCAAACAGAAAACCAAACCTTCGTTCTTCCCTTTGAGTCAAAGAACTTGGCATTTTCTCTTCCGTTGCTCTTGCTGACTCCAGAACATCTGAAGGCAGCAGCTCAAGTTCCAATCACACGCTTCAGATTCAAGGTAAGTCTTTCTGACTTTGCATATTTTCATTCAGAACATCATTAAATATGTAACTATCATAGTATTGATGTTGTCCATATAATTGCATAAGTAGAAAAATTGTGGATCAGAACTTCTTGATTAAGGCTACGCTCAGAATTAGGATTATAACTTCTATAAACTGTTGTGCTTTTATCCTTTTGATTTGTTGTTTGTTAAGAACTGAATAAATTGTTGATGTGCTGATTAATATGAGGAAAGAGTTGAAATTTGGCACAGAACTTCTGATTTTCACTCACGGTTTTAGTACAATACAGAACTTCTGAGTTCTCCTCACTGTTTTAACATACATAACTTCTATGATTTTCTCACTGTTTAACACAAACTGAACTTTTGATGTTCATTCACTGTCTTGGCACATACTAAACTTCTGAGTTCTCTTCACTATTTTAATACACAAAACTTCTAAGACTTTCTCATTGTTCTAACACTCAAAAGTTCAAAACATAGCAACCCAGAACTTCTGTGATTTCCCTCTAACATGTCTTGCAGGACCTCAGAGCGTATCAATCCAGAACTTCTGACGCTTCTTTCGGAACCACTAAGCGCCCAACATTAGAACTTCTGATCCCCTTTGTTTTGCTTTCAGCAGCATGCTGATTCTTTTCTCTCGTTATTTTCCTTTTTATCATTTTTAGCATTAACATCCTTTTTATTAATATATAAAAAATAGTCATAAAAAATATTTTCTTTTTTTAGTTAATTTATTTCTTTTTTTTATTATTCATTAAGACGAAAAACCATTTTCAAAAACAAGTCCATTTCAATTCTTGTACATTATTTCAATATGGTTGTAATAGATAATTAGAAATTTAATTTCTTGCAATCCCCAATCATAAATGTGTACCCCCATTCCCTAAAGCTTTATAATAGCTTAGTATTTTTATTTTCCGCAATTTAATTATTTATGTACTAAATGCTAGTAATTAGGGTTTGTATGGAAAGATTAAAACCAACAAATATCAAACCCTAATCAATACAAATCAAGCATGTAAACCAATACATTTGCGCACTTCCACTCCTAGGGTAAATCCACTTGGTTGCCTTACAAAATGGCCATATTACGCATGTGAGGTATCTCAGCAAAAACAAGCAAAATACAAGATCATAGTCCCTCGATGACGCTATCCATGTTGTCTTTCAAATGATCTTAGTCCCTAAAAGAGAATGCTAAGATACCTTGCAACATTTCTAATCATGGTTATACGATGACCCGTGCCCGTCCCGTTTACATCCAAAGATAGGGTTACTTACCAAATCAATGGTAAGATGACAATGTCAAAGAAAAGAGGAAATGAACATGAAAGACTTTTGAGTAGGTAGAATGCTCCTAATTACTTGCTCCATTTTAAAACAAAACATCCTTGATATTTTCAAAAACAAACACCTACACTTTAAAAACATCTTACAAACTTGAGAACATTTTCAAAAGATTAACATCTTTGTATACATTCTTACGAACGAGAATCATTACAAAGTTTGCCTAAAAAATGGCCTCTTTACAAAATACTTTCAAAAACCACACAAAAGCACAATTTCAAACAAAAGCGAGTGATCTAGAAAGTAACTAAGAGCCCATGGAAAACCATGGATGAAAAGGGTGATAATACCTTCCCTTTTCATAATCTACCACCCAAACTCAAGAAATAATCTCAAAGGTCTTTCCTGTGCTTTTTCACCTTTCCTTTTGGATAAAAGAAAAGTCGATGGTGACTCTTACTAACCGCAACATTTGCGATCAAATGCAAAACCTTCAAGTAAGTTCTCCCACCGTATCATAGAACTGGGGACTCTGCTGGGGATGATTCTAAAAGTGGGGTTACCTTAGGGTTAGCTCATATTTACTTGCTTTCATTGTTTGACTTGTATGCTTTACATTATGGTTTTTTGTTTGGGTTTGAATCCTCTACCCGGATTTGGGATACCTTATTGGTAAGTAGAAATACGTTGTGGAAACTGTGCGGGGTATACCAACATGGTCTAAGAAATAGCTAAGTTAGTTCGACATATTTGTGGGTACCGGTAGCCCTTGAGTTAATCAAGGAGAATACGGGGCTTCTGAGTGATGTCATGAAGCACTAATTAACTTTTAGAACCTTTACTTGACCAACTCGGCCTTTAGGACGTAGTGAGATGACCGACTTTGGTGCAGTCCAAAATTGGTAGATACTCAATACTACACTCATTGAGGTTTGGTTTTTTGGGATATTTCGGTCGCCATTAAAGAGGCTTGTGCTGAAACAATGACCAAGGAAACAAATCAATGATATTGAGCTCCTTAGAACCCGGTTATTATTAACTAGGACAGGTTGAGCCAACTAAACTTCAAGAGGGTACTTACCTACTAACTCCATGCAAGCCTAAACCTAAGGACTTGTCTGCTTTGTGTGAATATGATTATTTGTACATAATAACTAGCTTACTTCGCATACTTGTACATAACATCATACCATAGCATTTTCAATAACCGTTTCAAGGATATCAAGGGCCTTTGATGCAGGGTCACATTGAACCAGATGTCTAGCAAGGGGTAAGAGGATTTATTTTCCTCTAACCAAACACCGTCAAAGATCAAGTACAACAATTTGAGTCAAGGGCTACAACCCACTTGGCATGGTGAGCTAAATCCTCGTGGAAGGACATCCACCGATACAAAGTTCTCCAATCAAAGATATTGATCAAAGTTCAACTTCTAATTTTTCTTGTGTTTACCCTACGAGATCCTTGATAACATGAATCCACATATCATGCATCATATCATGATAAATTTCTCCCATACAGGTCTCCTTATCTTCCTGATGTTTATTTCAGTAAGATGGATATGGAACAGACAGTGAAAGATCTCCAAGCTCAAAATGCTCAATTCCAACAAATGTTCTTGGCTATGGCTAAGGGGAAAGAGGACCTGAAGACTCTTCATCTCAAAGACAAGAAGAAAAAGTCCAAGAAGTCAGTAGGCATCCTAAACTTGGGAAGAAGACCTAGAGGACCAGTCAAGGGAGCTTTAAGTCTTTCAACTCCATCTAATATGGGGGATAGTCATGAAGAAGACCACAATTTCGAGATTGATGAAGTTGAAGCTAACTACTCTGAGGAACAATATCCTCCCACTGATGACAAGTACAAACATTTGGAGGATCGCCTCAGTGCTATGGAGATTCAACAAATACCTGGATTAGATTTAGAAGGCATGGGATTGGTTTCTGGGGTAGTCATCCCGCCAAAGTTCAAAATCCCTACCTTTTCCCTGTACGATGGAGTCTCTTGCCCTAAGATGCACTTAAAGTCTTATGTCCGCAAGATTCAACCATACACAACTGATCCAAAGCTTTGGATCCATTTCTTCCAAGAGAGCCTAGTAGGGACTCAACTTGAATGGTTCTATCAATTGGAGAGTTCTCGCATCCACACCTGGGAGGATTTAGCTGATGCCTTCTATAAGCAGTACCAATACAATGTTGATTTTGCACCAACTCGTATGCAATTGCAGAACATGACCATGGGTTCCAACGAGAGCTTAAAAGGATATGCCCAAAAGTGGAGAGATCTGGCTGGTAGGGTGCAACCCCCTTTAACTGACAGGGAGTTGATTAACATCTTCATGGGAACTTTGACAGGGCCATTCTTCAAACACCTAATCAGAAGCTCCTCAGCTGGGTTCACTGAGCTAATACCGATTGGTGAAAGGGTCGAAGCTGGCATCAAAAGTGGAAAGATCCAAGGAGCTACACCTTCTGATGCTCACAAAAATCCATACAGTGCGAAGAAAGAGTCCAATGTTGTGTATGGTCAAAAGAGTCTTCATGATAAACATGTAGGGGCAATCTTGATCTCTAATCCCACACTTGTCCAACAAACACAGAGCAATAGGCATAGGGTAAAATATCAAGAGAGGCGGTACACTAACATTAACATGCCTTTGTCTCAAGCATTACAACATTTGCTGAAGTTAAAACTGATCACGCCAAAAGATCCTCCTCAAAATCCTGATACCTCCTCTTCTAAGTACAATCCAAGCATAAGATGTGCCTACCATTCTGATAGTCCCGGACATGACACTGACAGATGTTGGACTTTGAAGAACAAGATTCAAGATTTGATTGACGCCAAGGAGATTGAGTTTGACCCTCCGGAGACTCCAAACGTGATCACTGCTCCTATGCCAAATCATTGAGAGTGTCTTGTTCATTTTGAAATTTTAATTTGTAATTTCTCTTGTTATTCAAACAATTATCTATTAATGTCAAACTCTGTTTCATTAATGCATTGCATATGTTTGTCTTGATTTGATCCACTTGTTTTCATTACATTTAAACTATGCTTTTTACTCACTTTATGACATTCAACTCTTGCTAATAGTTACAAGCCTTTAGAGGGAGGATGACGAAAATAATGCCATAAATCTCCTACACTATGCTTTTGAACAGACTTTGCTGATGATGTACATGCATTCTTTCAAATCCTAAACACTGGAGTTATAAGGAAGATAATCCCTAGTCAACCCCTTCGAGCCAAAGAAGTAGGAGATTCCTTTTTTACACAAAATAAAACCTTTGATCAAAACCTGGGGCAGGATAGTCTCTCAGTTGATTCAAATGCGCGTTTAGACGCAAACTCCCATCTCGTAATACGACGAATGACATCAAAAATAATCCTCTGGAATCAAAAGACAATGATGGTTCCCTAGCACATAAGCAGTCATTATCTCTCAAGAGAAAAGCCCACTAAGTCAAAAACTACAAAGGAGACTTAAGAAAAACTGGGGCATCCCGCTGACCGTAATCTCAAAACAAGAATAGTCAGGCAAAAATTAGGTATAACAAATCAAAAGAAAGAGGTCACTACAAATCCTTAACAACATGAAAAAATGTTGCAAAAATGACTGCCTTCCGAAAAACTTAACTTGTCTGAACCATCACCAAAACATCATTCCAAACTCAATTGGAGTTCAAACGCACAATTAACTGAGTTTAGGACTGAAGAATGTCATGAAGAGCGGGTGGGTACAAATACATTTTGAGCCTTTATCCTGTTTCTTAAACCGTGAACCAAGCCATGCTACAACCCTTCAAAAGTCCTAATTGAAGCATGGGTTAGTTCGAAAGCATGCTGTTACAAAAGGTATCCTGACTCCTGTAAAGCTTTACCCTAAATCCTGAGTTTGAATTTTCTTATAAAACTTCTTTACTTGCTAAAACACATTTTCAAAATTTCAAGACAAGCATAAATTTTGCATTATTTGAATATCATTGTTTGTATATGGCTATTTGTTTGACATTAGAGAAATTCACACAACAAATATCCGATGAATGAAAGCTCTCTCGGTGAACAAAATCACTTCAAATTGGAAGATGCTTCCATTGACAAATCTCTCGTGATCAAAAGAACACAACATGACCATTTCCCAACACATCTGGGGCAGTCAAGTTAAGATTCAAAGAATCTCTCAAAGAATTGTTGAATAACCAGGGGCAGGTCTCCATCAATTAGGGCTTTGAACGCAAATCCCGACATAGGTTTACTTACAATCAATTAGTTCCTGGTAGTGCCACAATCACCTGCTACTAGGGGCAGTGACAAATCTTCCCAAGATCCTTCTCATGGGATGACCCCCAGCCAGAGTTTCAATCTCTGAAAAACTTTTCCCCAGCTAAGTCGACCTCAAGAATCCTCGAGGATTTTCTCCAGTGAAGTTGCTGCCTCTCCAACATACTGAACAACAGGGTTTATTTCCCCAACAAACGGCAGGATTCCCCAGCTTGAGTTTTCCTCTCCCACTACTACAAGTCAGAGGACCACAACTCCTCTTCCCCAGTAGACTACTCTACAATCCCCAACAAGTTACTGTGAAGGCTGGTCCCAACCAGATATCAGTTCAACTTCGACTCCCCAGTAGAGCAACAGACAACCGAGACTCCAGAACTCTTTTCCTTAAGCAGGAATCAACATTCCCCACATAGTTTTCAATATTCCCCAACAGGTTTCTCCTCAAACAACAAAACAGGAATCCCTAGTGGAAACATTATAAGCAAAGTTTGAAGAAACACGTACTCTTCAACAACAATCTGGGATTTAATAACTCCCCAACACTTGTCAAGGATTTATTCTCCAATACAAAATCCCATTTCAACAACATTCATAGCACATGCATGCAAAATGCATATAACACAAATCTCATCATTACGCAATGCATACATCATTGCATACAACTAACTCTTTACCTTTCAGGAAAGATCAATCAACAGATAAAAGTCATCATCTTTTTGAAGTAGTAATCATCCAAGATTCCTTCATCATCCTGCTGAGGTATTAATCATCCAAGATTCCTTCATCATCCGCTGAGGTAGTAATCGTCCAAGATTCCTTCATCATTCTGCTTAGGTAGTAATCATCCAATATTCCTTCATCATACTTTTGGAGTAGTAATCATCCAAGATTCCTTCATCATCCATTGAGGTAGTAATCATCCAAGATTCCTTCATCATCCTTTTGGAGTAGTAATCGTCCAAGATTCCTTCATCATCCTTTTGGAGTAGTAATCGTCCAAGATTCCTTCATCATACGTTAAGGTAGTAATCATCCAAGATTCCTTCATCATCCTGCTGAGGTAGTAATCGTCCAAGATTCCTTTGTTATTCCTTTTGAGGTAGTAATTGTCCAAGATTCCTTCATCATTCCTTTAGAGGTAGTAATCGTCCAAGATTCCTTCATCATCCTTTTGGAGTAGTAATCATCCAAGATTCCTTCATCATCCGTTGAGGTAGTAATCGTCCAAGATTCCTTCATCATCCTTTTGGAGTAGTAATCGTCAAAGATTCCTTCATCATCCTTTTGGAGTAGTAATCTTCCAAGATTCCTTCATCATCCGTTGAGGTAGTAATCGTGCAATATTCCTTCATCATCCTGCTGAGGTAATAATCGTCCAAGATTCCTTCATCATTCCTTTTAGAGTAGTAATCATCCAAGATTCCTTATTCATCATGCTAAGGTAGTAATCGTCCAAGATTCCTTCATCATTCCTTTTGGAGTAGTAATCATCCAAGATTCCTTCATCATCCGTTGAGGTAGTAATTGTACAAGATTCCATCATCATCCTTTTGGAGCAGTAATCGTCCAAGATTCCTTCATCATCCTTTTGGATTAGTAATCATCCAAGAATCCTTCATCATCCGTTGAGGTAGTAATCGTCCAAGATTCGTTCATCATTCCTTTTGAAGTAGTAATCATCCAAGATTCATCCATCATTCCTTTTGAGGTAGTAATCGTCCAAGATTCTTTCATCATCCTTTTGGAGTAGTAATCATCTAAGATTCCTTCATCATCCGTTGAGGTAATAATCGTCCAAGATTCCTTCATCATCCTTTTGGATTAGTAATTGTGCAAGATTCCTTCATCATCCATTGAGGTAGTAATCGTATAATATTCCTTCATCATCCTGTTGAGGTAGTATTGTCCAAGATTCCTTCATCATTCCTTTTGAGGTAGTAATCGTCCAAGATTCCTTCATAATTTCTTTTGTGGTAGTAATCGTCCAAGATTCCTTCATCATCCTTTGGGGGTAGTAATCATCCAAGATTCCTTCATCATCCGTTGAGGTAGTTATCGTCCAAGATTCCTTCATCATCCTTTTGGAGTAGTAATCGTCCAAGATACCTTCATCATCCTTTTGGGTAGTAATCGTCCAAGATTCCTTTATCATCTGTTGAGGTAGTAATCGTCCAATATTCGTTCATCATCATGCTGAGGTAGTAATCGTCCTAGCTTCCTTCATCATTCCTTTTGGAGTAGCAATCGTCCAATATTCCTTCATCATCCTGCTAAGGTAGTAATCGTCCAAGATTCCTTCATCATTCCTTTTGGAGTAGTAATCATCCAAGATTCCTTGATCATCCGTTGAGGTAGTAATCGTCCAAGATTCCTTCATCATCCTTTTGGAGTAGTAATCATCCAAGATTCCTTCATCATCCTTTTGGAGTAGTAATCTTCCAAGATTCCTTCTTCATCCATTGAGGTAGTAATCGTCCAAGATTCCTTCATCATCCCACTGAGGTAGTAATCGTCCAAGATTCCTTCATCATTCCTTTTTGATTAGTAATCGTCCAAGATTCCTTCATCATCCGTTGAGGTAGTAATCGTCCAAGATTCCTTCATCATCCGTTGAGGTAGTAATCGTCCAAGATTCCTTCATCATCCTGCTGAGGCAGTAATCGTCCAAGATTCCTTCATCATCCTTTTGGAGTAGTAATCATCCAAGATTCCTTCACCATCCATTGAGGTAGTAATCGTCCAAGATTCCTTCATCATCCTGTTGAGGTAGTAATCGTCAAAGATTCCTTCATCATCTCGCTGAGGTAGCAATCATCCAAGATTCCTTCATCACACATCATTATCAAAAAAAGACCTCCTCTGGTTAGATTTGTTTCTTCTAGTTAATGACAGGCAATGAGACACCTCTTTTGGAAACAATGCAGATACGATCCAGATATGGCTGAAATTCTGATACTTACTATAGATTCTCTTCAAATACAGTCTAGATATGATCCAGATATGGATGTCATTCTGACGCTCATTCAATATATCTCTCAGATACGAACCAAATACAATTCATTTATGGATATTATTCTGATACTCATCACACGACCGGCTGAAGAAACCCTACACAGGTTCCTTATCATTTCCAAGATGAAGTTTTACACGGACTCATCATGAAGCAACCCTACATAGGTTCCTTCTCATTTCCAAGATGGAGTTTTACACGGGCTCATCCTGAAGAAGCACTCCACAGGCCCATCACAAATGAACGATCAAAGACCTCTGCTAGTTCAGTTTAAATCTCTCAATGGTTTATCCTGATTCTTTCTAGTAGACATTCCCTCTGGTTCAGATAGATCGCTCCAAGATTTATTCTGATTCTTCTCTAGATAAAGTCAGAATTTAAACTTAGCTTAATCCGTGTCAACAATCACCTTTGGATGGCATCTATAAGCCCATTTCCAATAACTATCCATCATTCCTCCAAATGGCATCTGTAAGCCCATTCCATACACAATCAACCATAATATCATCGAGTGCAAATTTATGGGCACCCTAGTGTTTAATCATCTTCCACCTGCAAGTCATAAATGGCAGAGTTGCCAATCTAACTCTTCAGGTGTAAGAAGATTGAACAGGGGCAGCTGTTGTACCCCAAAATTTTCCCTCTCTTTCCTCAAAGGATCACCCTGGACCCTCAGGTTTGTTTCCATCCAATTCCAAGCCTTGATTTACAAATTTTCCAAGAAAGTCATTGACAAGGCTAAAATGGTCATTTGCACACTAAAAAGTCAAACTTTGACTTTTGGATCAAAATCAAACTTCAAGAATCATATTTCATCAAGACATGTTGGAATGTGATATTTGCTTCATCAAGATATTCAAAAGTCAAAATTACTTTGGAAAAGTCAAATTTCTAAATACTTGGAATTTTTTTAAGTGTTTAAGAAATATGACAAGCTCAGAACTTCTGATTAGATTATCACCATGATGCAAGCTGATTTTGGAAGAACTTCTGACATAAAAGTTATAGATTTCAATGAGATCTAAAAGATTGTACAACATAAATTCTTTTATAAATGCTGAGATTTCAAGTTATACATCCTCAAAGGCACGTCTCTAAAGCTTAGGCATTTAGCGAATTCTGAGCATTTTTAAGTCAGAAGTCGTCTACAACTTTTGGGCTAGTTTTCATGTAGGCTCAGTCAGAAGTTGCAAGAGCAATTCAAAGAGGATTTACAAAGTGTGTTACAAGCTTTTGAGAAAGTCTGAGAACTCTCTCAGAACATGCTGAAGCAAAGGGATTCAAGGATCAGAAGTTGGATATTGGTTCTAAGTTGCACTGATGCTAAACTTATGACCTAGACTCGGGCTATGATGCACAATCTCATAGCGCAGGATTTCTGGTTTGATAAATCTCATCATCATTTAATGCTCACAGCCACTTTTGAGTTTTTATCCAAAGTATTTCCCCACGTGTGAGATAGAAGTACCATTGTTGTCCTTGAAAAAACAAATTTTGTACAAGGTTATGCTAGGCCCATGCTTTGTTTTTGCTTCTGAGGGTACTTTTACTTAATTCATGCTTACAAATCCAGCTTAGGCATGGCTAAAAGCCGATAACCATCATACTTGCTTCAAGAACAAGGCAGCGCCCTAGCATATGAAGGCTATGTTCAACGCTTCGGTCAGAACATCACCAAATCCCAAAACCTTATTTATATAACCTGCTGCACTGCTACAACACAGTCCTATAACCAACAGCTAATTTAGTCCATGTCTGCGTCCCATAATTGCACCAAACTAGCATACAAAAACTGTGATAAAAAAGAAATGGAATAGGATGCCAAAAAGGGTTCAAATCCCATTGGATTTCCCCCCCAAAACCACAGCAAACCCATCTATAAATAATTTTCTCCATCACACGTTCAAGGGGCTGGATTTTGGAAAGAGAGAATTGTCAAAAGGAGAGAAAAGAAAACTGTGAATCCTTCGTAAAAATCCAGAATTCCCAAACAGAAAACTAAACCTTCGTTCTTCCCTTTGAGTCAAAGAACTTGGCATTTTCTCTTCTGTTGCTCTTGCTGAATCCAGAACATCTGAAGGCATCAACTCAAGTTCCAAGCACACGCTTCAGATTCAAGGTAAGTCTTTCTGACTTTGCATCTTTTCATTTAGAACATCATTAAATATGTAACTATCATAGTATTGATGTTGTCCATATCATTGCATAAGTAGGAAAACTGTGGATTAGAACTTCTTGATTAAGGCTAGGCTCAGAATAAGGATTAGAACTTTTATAAACTATTGTGCTTTTATCCTTTTGATTTGCTGTTTGTTAAGAACTGAATAAATTGCTGATGTGCTGATTAATATGAGGAAAGAGTTGAAATATGGGACAAAACTTCTGATTTTCACTCACGGTTTTAGCACAACACAAAACTTCTGAGTTCTCCTCACTGTTTTAACATACAAAACTTCTATGATTTTCTCACTGTTTAACACACACTGAACTTCTGATGTTCATTCACTGTCTTAGCACATACTGAACTTCTGAGTTCTCTTCACTATTTTAATACACAGAACTTCTAAGACTTTCTCATTGTTCTAACACTCAAAAGTTCAGCACATAGTAACCCAGAACTTCTGTGTGTTCCCTCTAACGTGTCTTGCAGGACCTTAGAGCGTATCAATCCAGAACTTCTGACGCTTATTTCTGAACCACTATGCGCCCAACATCAGAACTTCTGATCCCCTTTGTTTTGCTTCCAGCAACATGCTGATTCTTTTCTCTCGTTATTTTCCTTTTTATCATTTTTAGCATTAACATCCTTTTTATTAACATATAAAAAATAGACATAAAAAAATATTTTCTTTTTTTCGTTAATTTAATTCTTTTTTTTATTTATTATTCATTAAGACGAAAAACCATTTTTAAAACAAGTCCTTTTCAATTCTTGTACATTATTTCAATATGGTTGTAATAGATAATTAGGACTTTAATTTCTTGCAATCCCCATTCATAAATTTGTACCCCCATTCCTTAAAGTTTTGTAATAGCTTAGTGTTGTACCCCAAAATTTGCCCTCCCATATTCTTCAAGATTTGGCAAGATCAAGCTTCAAATGGATTAAGGATTGCACAGTGCAAACACCCTCCTAACACAGTCAAAATTAGGGTTTTGGTTCTTACAAGGAAGTTGAGGTTTCCAAGGGTCCAATCAAGTCCCCTATGCCTATATACATTGTCAAACATCCATATGTCAAGTTTCAAGACTCACATCACCAAGTTGCACAGTCAAAAGCCCTAATTGCTTCACAGTCAACTGCATGGGTAAAATGGTCATTTGACAGTCAAAACTCAAAATTTTTGGTCAACATCTCATTTTGAAGCCACAATCATAATTTGATCAAGTCTTGATCATGATTCCACAAGCATGGCTCAAAAATCATCAAGATGCAAAAAGTTGCTATTTTTGGACAGTTGAAAAGTCAACTGCAAATTGACCAAGGCATAACTTTTTCATGGTTTATCAGAAAATTCCCATCCAATGCTCATTTTGAAGGGGATGACATTTCCTACAACTAATATTCACATTCCAAATCCAAGAAATTATCTCACAAAAAGTTATCAATTTCTACATTATAGGTCATTTTCAAAAGTCAACAAAATGGCACTTTAAGTCAAAGACCATAACTTGAGATTGGTAAATCAAAATGACATGGGACCAAAGGCATTGGTTATAGGAATTCAAGACCTTTCCAAAATGTCCAAGAACATGTTCATAGCTTCAAAATTGAGCAAGATATGCATTGGAGAAGTTGGGAAATTTGTGGGAACTTTGAAAAGTCAACTTTGCCTAAAACACTTCATTTTTGCTAATGGGCCTCAAATTCTTTCTTGAATCTTTACCCAAGGCTTATGCACGACCCATTGAGCTTAATATGATTTATTTCTTATTTTTAATTAATTAATTGAATTTTTATTAATATTATTTCATTTAGTTGATTTTAATTGTAGGAAAATTCAAAAGATATGATTTTTAAATCATTTGTGAAGCAAATAAGGCTAGGGCAAGCTGGAAATTCGTGTGCACCTCAAAGACCTCAAAATTTCCATGATTGGCAAGGTTTTATCAAAGAAAAAGATTGAAAAAGATTTGATTGGAAATCACACATTCAAACCATTATGCCATGGATTGTTTGGCCAAGATTTACCCTAATTCTATTGTGCTATATGTACTGAAGCAAACCCTGAAATCATACACGTGAAATTGCTGCAAGAACACCATAATCAAATTCTAAAAAATTCAAGAAAAGTGTGAAACTGAAATCAGTCTTCCAGGCGAATTCAAAGCCTCCTCTTGATCAAAACACCTTGCCTGAGTCTCCAGGAACCTGTTGCCATCAAGAACAAGCCCCAACACCATCAGAATCAAAGAATACAAGTCCCACGGTTTGAATATATTTCCAAAATTACATATCATAATTCATGCGTTTTTAATCCATTTTCTTGGTTGATTTATGTTAATAGGGACATTCTGAAGCTATTGGTATAAACCAATTTGGTTATAGCGTTCTGAATCGAAATCCACCATTGGAGATATCTAGGGTTTCGAAGCTTGAAATTTAGGGCTTTGCACATAAGGAAAAATTGGACCTTGAGACAAGAATGGTTGAATTCGTCAAGGCCAGACGAATTCAACCCAACCCTCGCACTCAATTTATGTTATCCCTAACTCTAATCGTTATTTTCTGTCGTTGTAGTTAGTGGGGGTTTAAAACCCCCGCTATCTGTTTGATATTTTTACAGGTGAAACGAAGAAGGTGATTGCGTGGCTCAACGTGGTTGGAGGGTTTGAATACAGCGCGCGTTATTTTGTTTTATTATCATAACGTTTGTTTTTTTATATAATATTTATTATCCATTCATATTACAAACGCGCACAATGGTTCAGTTGGCAAGGGCACTAAGGCAAGGAGTACTGGGACCTGGGTTCGATTCCCAGCTCCCCCATATAATTGTTAATATTTTTCTTAAAGCTTTCAGGTGCAGCGCCTCATCCAAAGTTCCATCATACACCCTCACGCCTAAGCTTGCCAAGTGGCCATGAAATCCATCCAGTGGCCAGGAGATGAGGAGCATGATACTCTCCAGTTAATGCACGTACAGGTAACCAGGAAAGTCAACCAGGCTTGGAATGTCTTGGGCCAGAATTCCTCCCAAAGACCTCCATATGGGCCAACTTACCCCCTTTGGTTTGTGATTTTTATTTTCTTTTCTTTTAATTCTTTTAATTGTTTTAATTATTATTATTATTAATTCACAACAAATTAATTTTTCCTAATAAAATCAGAAAGCAAAATTGTAAATATATTTTATTATTTATTAAATTCATTAACTATTATTTTTTGTAAATAAATACTAATAATTAACTTAGCTTAATTTAGGTTTTAATTTAAACCTTTTTCTCAATAAATAAAAATTATATAGAATTAGGTTTTGACATTTTTAAGCATTTTGTTATTATCATAATTATTAATTATTATTATTTTTTGTACATACAAATGTAAATTAATTAAATTAGTTTAAATTAGGTTAAATTTAACATTTTTTATAATAATTAAAATAAACTTAGAACTAGGGTTTTCTGGACCTTTAATTTATTTTATTTTCATTAAATACAAAAAACATAAAAAACATCTTTCTTGTAAATAATTAATTAAGTAATTAGGTTTAATTTTAATTTAATAATTTTTCTCAAAAGGGTCCAAAACCCTAGTACGTCCAATTTAATTCTTTCGCGCGTTATTATTTATTTATTTTGATTATTATGTAACTGTTTCTGGAATGTAATAGTAATTAGGTTTATTGCTTTCTTTACTTTCCGCACTTTATCAAAACGGGTCTTTGTTTTTTGGCGATGTATAGACCCGCGCCTTGTAATAGCGTAGCTTCTACCTTTCCGTATTTTATTTTCCACACTCCTAACTGCTAAATTGCATGAAAGAATGTATGGTAATTAAAAACAACTCGTAGCTCACAATTGCATGATCAAAGATAAACGTAACATGAAAACACCACACAAAGCACATGCCACTTCTAGGGTACGCCTCACTCGTTGCCTCGAACGTGGTCGTCAAGTATAGGGTGTTTTAGCGGTCGCCCTTATGTCTAAGATCCAGTTGCCTCGAAACGGTTGCCTCGGATTAAAAAGGATCTAGGACATTAGGGTTACTTCTAAGGTGTCCTACTATTTCTTCGGTGACCACACTGTCCCTCAATCGAATTGACCCGAACACCTCCAACGGTGGTGCTACCTACCTCTCAATGGTGGGATGGTACTACCTTAAGGACTCTTACACAGCCTAATTCCTTAGGGTAGGTGGATGACTCATGGGTACTTGCTCTCTTCAAAAACAAACAAAACAATCTTTTCACACTGACACTTTCAAAAGTTTTCAAAATAAATTTTTCAAACACTCTTGAGGACAGATACAAGAGTCACTTAGAAATCTTTCAAAAACGAAACTTTTTTCAAACCCACAAACACAAGAAAATCAAAGCATTTTGAAAACATAAGAGCAAGTACCTAAGAGCCCATGGATAACCATGGATAGAAAGGGTGCTAACACCTTCCCTTTCTATAAATCTACCTCCCGAACTGAGAGACATTCTCAATAAGGAATTTTGTTGTGCTTTTGTCCTTTCCATGTTGGAGAACATAAAATACGGTGGCGACTCTTGCTTACCGCGACATACGTGAACCAACTTTAAACAGTCAGTTCTATTTCCACCGATCACAGAACTGGCGACTCTGCTGGGGATACTTTAAAGTGAGGTGTACCTTAGGATAGATCATACTTATGTTTTCAATTGTCTGTTTTGATTGCTTTAATATTGTGGGCCTGTTTTGGGAGTTCTATAGATCCTAATCCGGATCTGGGGAATACCTTTTAGGTAGCAACAAACTGTGAGGGAACTGTGCGGGGTATACCGACACGGTTGAAGTAGTTGCTACGTTGATGTGGCACTTTGGTGAGTACCGGTAACCCTTGAGTCAAGTCAAGGAGAGTACGGGGCCGCCGCAAGGTGTCGTGAAGCATCAACTGACCTTAGGAACCTTACTTGACCATCCTGGCCTCTTTAGGGTAGTGAGATGACCGACTTTGGTGCAGTCCGAAGTTGGTTGATACTCGATACTACACTCATTGAGGGTTGTTTTCTTGGAATATTTTGATCGCCAGTTCAGTGGATAAATCAAAACAATGAACATAGAAAACAACCCAATGATATTGAGCTCCTTAGAACCCGGTTACTTTTGATAGGACAGGTTTTTGAGCTCACCAACTTCAAGAGGGTAGTACCTCAAACTTCATGCTGGCCTAAACTCTAAGGGCTGTCTTATGTGCCTTGTGTGCCTTATCATGTTTGCTTTTGTGGATATTTGTGGTGTGTTTTTATCATAGCATCATAACATCATACAACATCATATGCATCCACTAACCATTTCAGGGGTTCGAATCTTCATCTTTGTTCTTGTTTTGTAGGACATGGAAACTATCCGCAGAAAGACAATTCAGATCAACCTTGTAAGGATCCCTCCTCAGCTTAAGGAGCTTACATCCAGGATTCCCGAGAGCTCTTATTTCAGTGAGAAACATGGCAGACTCATCAACTTGGTCAACACCAACATTGAGGAAGATATGATTAAGGTCCTCTTCCAGTTCTTTGACCCTTTGCACCACTGCTTTACTTTCCCGGATTATCAACTGATGCCTACCTTGGAAGAGTTTTCCCAGCTTCTGAAGATACCTATCCTTAGTCAACTACCCTACAACGGTACGGAAAGGGAACCAAAACTTGAAGAGGTTGCTAAAGCATTACGCCTCAACCATCTGACATCAAGGGACATTGGGAAGTTAGAAGTGGTATCAAAGGATTCTTGGCAAAGTTCCTGTTCGAGAAGGCCCAAGAATGTTGGAATTCCCTTGACCTACAAGCCTTTGAAGAAGTTGTGGCTCTCCTTGTCTATGGGTTGGTGTTGTTCCCGAATCCCGATCAGCTTATAGATATCAATGCTGTCAAGATCTTCATGTCCAGGAATCCTATACCTACGTTGCTTGGGGACATCCTCCACTCATGTTACACTCGAACCATGAGAAAAAGAGGTGTTCTCATGTGCTGCACTCATCTCCTGGCAAGGTGGTTTATTTCGCACCTTCCACAATCAGTTTTGAAGAACGAGCGGGGTTTGAGATGGTCACAACGGTTGATGACTCTTACACATGCTGATATACATTGGTGCCCTCGGTCCAGAGAGAATGTCACTATCATTGATCGTTGCGGGGAGTTTCCTAATGTTCCTTTACTTGGAATCAGAGGAGGTATTACTTACAACCCGTGCATGGCTTTGAGACAGTTTGGATATGCTCGGAGGGATGGCCCTCATGACATGTTGCTTCCTGACATAGTTTTTGACTTCGACAACGATGCACAAGGATTTCGCCAGAGATTTATTAGAGCTTGGAGGATGCCTAACAAGGTGGATAGCAAGACACTGGGGCACAAGAACTCCATCCCTTTGGAGCCTTATCTCAAGTGGGTACGAGCCCGCTCTCAGAAGCTGGTAATGCCATATCCTCATGTTCTCCCTGTGATCAAAGAGCCAGTGTTGGAAGGAGAGGTCTCGTACACCATTCAACATCCTGACATGCCTACATCATGGGAAGAAATGCAGAAGAGCTGGATCCAGCTTAAGGAAGAACGAAATTCTCTTGAATCCAGTCTACATGCCAGCGAGAAGAAGGTCTTGGAGCTCACCCGCCTACTGCACGAGGAAAAGACTCTCAATACTTACATAGCTCCAAAGAGGATGCGCAGTGTCTTTTGGGATTAAATTGTTTTGTAATGTTTGCCCATGAGGCCTTGATGTACTGAACAGATTATTTCTTAATAATAACGTGTGTTCCTTTTTGTCTATAACAAATTTGAACTTTCGAACCCTTGAATGCATTGCATAAATAGCATATCATGCATCATGTGCATAACAGGTACTTTTTCTTACAGGTTGCTTAATCTTCTTCGCTGTTTATTTCAGTAGTCTCATCATGAATCCTGAATCATCTACTGAGCAATCCATCAAGGCCCTCCAGGCCCAGAACGCCCAGTTCCAAGAGTTGATCATGAGCTTAGCCCAAGGTCAAGAGGAATTGAAGGCTCTGCTGGTGAAGAAGAAGAAGAAGAGAACTATACTATTCAACACTGGACGGAGGTTTGGCAATACACTGCAAAATGAGGCTGATCAAGCTGCTTCTTCTGTAGGGAAAGGCAGTCCCCAAGGGGGAAGGGTTCCTAGTCCTGTGGTCTCTGACAACGATACAGATTTCAATGATGAGCAGTACCCTCCCGCTGAAGACAGGTACAAGCAGTTAGAGGATCGTCTGAGTGCCATGGAAATTAAACAGGTGCCTGGGCTGGATTTTGGAGATCTGGGTCTATCTTATGGGGTGGTGATCCCACACAAGTTCAAGGCACCCTCTTTTGCGAAGTATGACGGGGCTTCCTGCCCTAAGCTACATCTCAGATCTTATGTGCGGAAGATCCAATTGTATACTGTAGACAAGAACTTATGGATCCATTTCTTCCAGGATAGCCTTTCAGGGGCTCAACTTGAGTGGTTCTATCAGCTGGATTGAGCCAGTATTCGAAACTGGGAGGACTTGGCTACTACTTTTTATAAGCAGTATCAGTACAATGCCGACCTCGCTCCTACACGTACCCAACTCCAGGGTATGTCGCTAGGATCGGGAGAAGGTTTTAAAGAGTACGCGCAAAAGTGGAGGGACCTGGCTGGCAGGGTGCAGCCACCGTTGACTGACCGTGAACTCGTGGACATGTTCTTGGGGACCCTGTCTGGGCCGTTCTTCAACCACCTGATTGGTAATTCTTCTGCAGGGTTTACAGACCTCATCCTGACTGGTGAGAGGATAGAAGCTGGTATGAAATCGGGGAAGATACAGAAAGGTGCATCCTCAAGTTCTGAAAAGAAGCCTTTCAAGAAGGAAGCTAGTGCTGTGTATGGTACCAGAAGACAAAATAGACCGGAATGCCGCCAAGCTGTCAACGCGGTGGTGATTTCAAAGCCTGCTGCCGCTCCTCGGCAACCTAACCAACCAAGGGGTGAGAGACCCAAAAGAGAATACACTAGGCTTAGTATGACCTTGTCTCAGATCTTGCCGCAACTGCTATCAACCAACTTGGTAACTGTCAGAGAAGCTCCGAAGGTGGTAAACACAACCTCTCCGAAGTACAATCCCAACGCCCGCTGTGCTTATCACTCTGATAGCCCGGGGCATTCTACTGATGATTGTTGGGCCCTAAGGAATAAGGTTCAGGACCTTATTGATGCTAAAGAGGTTTAGTTCGAGGCGCCCGAGAAGCCTAATATGGTGATAGCTCCCATGCCCAATCATGGGGTGAATGCTATCAGGGATGGTGACGAAGTGGAGGAATCTGAGTTCAACAGCTGGATCTACCCAACGGCCGATGGTGGACTAAGCAATTGGACTGCTAAAGACTACATACCTGTTACTTTTGTTACTCAGTAATGAACTCCTTTGTTTTTTTTAAAATTTGTAACAAACAATAAATTGAAACTTTATGGCCCGGTGTCTTACCCAGGGCACCGTGGTTTCATTTGTGAGGGCTTATTACTTGTCATTTCCATATATCATGAATAAAAACATTGGACGTTTTTTGCATTTCGAATCCTGAGCTCCCTTTCTTTCTTTATATATTGCAAAATAGCTATATTTACACACACTCACCTATACAGGTTTCAATCCACTCTGGAGCTCACTGATAATGACTCTGCTACTGCCAGTTATGACTTCGAAAATCCGATCAACTTAGCCGAAGACGAAGGTGAAGATGATTACGAAGTGCCTGGTGAGCTTGCAAGACTGTTACTCCAGGAAGAGAGGGCCATTCAGCCACATGAAGAGCCAGTGGAAACGATAAATCTGGGTACTGAGACAGACAGAAAGGAAGTCAAGATTGGTGCCAATCTAGAGCTCAGCGTGAAACAACGGTTAATTCAGATGTTGCATGATTATGTGGAAATCTTTGCCTGGTCCTACAAAGACATGCCTGGGTTGGATACCGACATTGTAGTGAATCACCTGCCTACCAAAGAAGACTGCCCTCCGGTTAAACAAAAGGTCCGCCGTATGCGTCCAGAGATGTCCGAGAAAATCAAAGCGGAGGTTATGAAACAATTTGATGCCGGGTTTCTAGCAGTGACTTCTTACCCTCAGTGGGTTTCCAACGTGGTTCCAGTGCCGAAGAAGGATGGTAAGGTCCGCATGTGTGTTGACTACAGGGATTTGAACAGGGCGAGCCCCAAGGATGACTTCCCTCTGCCTCACATCGACGTTCTGGTTGACAATACTGCTCAGTACAAGGTGTTCTCCTTCATGGACGGCTTTTCAGGTTATAATCAGATCAAGATGGCTCCTGAAGATATGGAAAAGACTACCTTTGTTACTCCGTGGGGCACCTTCTGCTACAAGGTCATGCCTTTTGGGTTGAAAAATGTTGGGGCAACCTACCAACGTGCCATGGTTGCTTTATTTCATGACATGATCCACCATGAGATTGAAGTATACGTCGATGATATGATTGCAAGGTCTCAAACTGAGGAGGAACACCTTGACCATCTGCAGAAACTGTTTGACCGGTTGAAGCTGTACAAGCTGAGGTTGAACCCAAACAAGTGCACCTTCGGGGTAAGATCTGGGAAGTTGCTAGGCTTCGTCGTGAGCGACAAAGGTATTCAAGTGGACCCCGCCAAGGTGAAAGCCATACAGGAGATGCCAGTTCCCAAGACTGAAAAAGAAGTCAGAGGCTTCCTAGGACGGCTGAACTACATTGCCCGATTCATCTCGCACCTAACTGCTACCTGTGAACCAATCTTCAAGTTATTGAAGAAAGATCAAGTAGTACGTTGGAACGATGAATGTCAGACTGCGTTCGACAGAATCAAAGAATATCTCCAAGAACCACCCATTCTTATACCACCGGTTGAAGGGAGACCTCTAATACTATACTTGACAGTACTTAACAGCTCAATGGGGTGTGTGCTGGGGCAGCATGACGAGTCTGGCCGAAAAGAGCACGCCATTTATTACCTTAGCAAAAAGTTTACCGACTGTGAGACCCGATACTCACTGCTCGAGAAAACTTGTTGCGCTTTGGTATGGGCTGCTCGCCGGCTGAGACAGTATATGTTGACTCACACTACTCTGTTGATTTCAAAAATGGATCCAATCAAGTACATATTCGAAAAGCCCGCCTTGTCCGGAAGAATAGCAAGATGGTAGATGATCTTGACAGAATACGACATCCAGTACACGACTCAGAAAGCAATCAAGGGAAGTGTATTGGCAGACCATTTGGCACACCAGGCAGTGGATGACTACCAGTCAATGAACTTTGAGTTTCCAGACGAGAACATCATGGTAGTGACTGATTGTGAAGTGTACCTGGACCGGATGAAGGACCTGAGGAAGGATCCCGATGGTCTATGCACTTTGACGGAGCCTCCAACGCTTTGGGTAACGGTATCAGCACTGTGATCATATCCCCCAAAGGCACTCATACTCCACTTACTTCCCGACTATGCTTCAACTGCACCAACAACATGGCGGAGTATGAGGCGTGTATCATGGGTCTTCAAGCTGCAATTGACTTAAGGATCAAGTTTTTGAGTGTCTTCGGAGATTCCGCTCTCGTGATCAATCAGATCAAAGGCGAGTGGGATACGAAACACCCAAATCTCATTCCTTACAAAGAGTGTGTGTTGACATTGATCCCCCACTTCACGGAGATAACATTTGAACACTTCCCAAGAGAGGAGAATCAGTTGGCGGACGCGCTAGCTACAATGTCTTCTAAGTTTAAAGTTAAATGGGACAACGAGGCTCCCCGGATCATTATCTGGAAATTGGATGAACCTGCATATTGCTGTGATCTTGAGGCTGAAGAGGTAACTGAAAAACCTTGGTATCATGAAGTGAAGAGGTACTTGGAAGCTCAAGAATACCCCGAGGGTGCATCTGTTAATGACAAGAAGTTCCTGAGAAGGTTCGCGGCAAAGTTCTTCCTCAGCAACGGCATTCTCTACAAGCGAAATCATGATTCAACCTTACTGCGTTGTGATGATAAGACTGAAGCAGCAAGAATCATGACAAAGCTGCATGAAGGTACCTTCGGAATGCATTCCAGTGGACACACCATGGCAAAGAAAATCCTTCGTGCAGGATATTTCTGGTCCACAATGGAAGCCGATTGTTACCAACATTCTCGGACGTGTCACAAGTGCCAGATCTATGCGGATAAGGTGCACGTTCCTCCAGTCCCTCTGAATTTCTTGACTGCACCTTGGCCTTTTGCAATATGGGGCATTCATATGATCGGCGAGATCAAACCTACGGCATCCAATGGGCATTGCTTCATCCTGGTGGCGATCGATTACTTTACAAAATGGGTTGAAGCAGCTTCCTACGCTACCGTAACCAAGAACGTCATGGCACGGTTCATTCGACACAACCTGATCTGTCGATACGGCATCCCGGAAAGGATCATTATGGACAACGGTACCAATCTTAATAACAAGATGATCACTGAGCTCTGCGAGCAATTCAAGATACAGCACCACAACTCTTCTCCTTATCGGCCGAAGATGAATGGGGCTGTAGAAGCAGCTAATAAGAATATCAAAAAGATTGTGCAGAAGATGACAATGACCTATAAAGATTGGCACGAGATGTTACCGTTTGCTCTTCATGGGTACCGTACCTCTGCAAGAACGTCAACCGGGGCAACCCCTTTTTCCTTGGTCTATGGCATGGAGGCAGTCTTGCCGATTGAAGTCCAGATACCCTCTCTCCGAATAATGAAGGATGCAGGCTTGAGCAAAGATGACTGAATCCAGACTCGACTTGATCAGTTAAACCTAATTGACGAAAAGAGACTCACTGCTATTTGTCGTGGTCAAACGTATCAAAAACGGATGATCAGGGCATTTAACAAGAAAGTCAGACCACAAGAGTATCATGTTGGGGACCTGGTAATCAAGCGCATCATTCTTCCTCAAAGTGATCCCAGGGGCAAATGGACCCCCACATACGAAGGGCCATTTGTGGTTAAACGTATCTTCTCGGGAGGAGCAATGATCTTAACCACTATGGATGGTGACGACCTTCCTTACCCCGCCAATGCAGACATAGTGAAAAGATACTACGCATGAATTAAAGACCCGCTAGGTTGACACACCTAGGCAAAAGTAAGGGCTTCCCGGCGAACCAAAAGGGTTCGGGCAAAAATAAGGGATGAAATGAAAAAAATCTGTACACCCGGCAAGTCGAAAACCTGAAAAGGCGGCTTGGGCAATAATGGGTATCCCGGTGGACTGAAAACCCGAAAGGGCGGTCCAGGCAAAAGTTAGGGATTAAAGCGTAATACTATGTCTCATTGAATCACCTTGCATCCAGAATCCGGTATCAACCATCAGGTTCAGACGGCATCGATCGATCAACTTCATCTTCAACTAAGCAGCCAAGTGATGAGACGCTCGAAGATATAAAGGCGATAGCAGAGTTGGAACCCAGTGGGATTATTCTTTCCACATAGCTGTTTTGTTTTCCTTTTTTCACAAAATTGTATAAACTCTATGTTGTTCGGAGGCGTTCTCTTACTAGGACGTCAGCCTCTTAGACATAAACGCCTATTTACAGGCAAATTCCAAAAATCAATACAAATTCACTTTTCAGATAAATTGCCAATTATTTTCCTTTTTCTGTTTTGTTTTGCAAAGAACGTCCAATGTTCATTTTTGATATATGCATTTGACACTAATTGCTAACTCATAAATATTTTCATGCGAAACAAAGGATTAATTATAAGTGACATCAGAAACAGGGGCAATAATGAGTTGTCTAAATAGTCTAGTTGCTCTGTCCACCAAGGTACCAAGGTAAGTTCAGCTGAAAAATGTAACCAGGATACCTTCACTCCCTGTAGAGTAAGATAAGACTCAGCAATACTCTCCCAAGTAGTTGGTCTCCAATCAACCCTAACAAGGCACAGTATCCCTAGTAAGTCAGCAACACTCTCCCCGAGCAGATTTAGTCTACTGTCAGCCTTAAGGAAGTTGGATTATCCCCAGAAGATCTCAACATTCCCCAGCGGAGTATACATGCATTCCTAACAAGCATCCCCGGCAATATTGATCTAAGATTGTTCCCCGGCGGAATACCAAACACCCCAGTGGAGCCATTCCCCAATACAGTCTCAAAAAAGTCTCCCCAGGAAAGTTGAAAAAGTCTCCCCAGTAGGAAGCTTATCCCCAGTAGATTCTGGAAGCTTATCACCTGCGGGATACGAGCGCCTCTCCCCGGCTTTATTCAGAAGGTTATTCCTCACCAGAGCTTATAACTGGGTTATCCTCAGCTATTTACAACGGAAAGATCATCCTCGGTGAAGTTCTTCCTATCCCCAGTGGAGTTTCAATTCCAACAGAGCTTATCAACAGAATCCCCAGCGGAGCTATCATCAACATCTCAGCAAAGTACCTCTCTTCCCACAGAGTAATGCCCCGCAGAATAATCTCTTCAACAAAAGTTTATCCCTCAACGGAGTCATCTTCTCCTACAGGTTTATTCTCGCAACCATCATCCCCAGCGGAGACGAAGAACTCTACTCTTCAACATCAGCCCAGGATTCCACAATTTCCCGGCATCCGTCAAGGATTTATTTTCCTAGACAAAAAAATACATTCATGAACATCACATCTTCATACATTATAGCATGCACATACGCATCATGAACATACAATCTCATTTATTTCGAGAATGCCATGCATTTCATACATCATGACATTGCATACAACTAATGTTTTGCCTTTTCAGGAAAAAGGTCAATACAAAGATGATTACTATCAACTGTCGCAATTCCAGATTCGATACCTGTATCTAGCCAGGGCATATCTGTGAGCGATCAATTCCAGATTCGATTCCTGTATCCAGCCAGGGCATATCTGCTGATGACTAATTCCAGATTTGATTCCTGTATCCAGCCAGGGCACGTCTGAAGAGTTTGAAGATTCGATTCCTGTATCCAGCCAGGGCATATCTGTTGACGACTAATTCCAGATTCGATTCCTGTATCCAGCCAGGGCATATTTGTTGACGACTAATTCCAGATTCGATTCCTGTATCTAGCCAGGGCACATCTGTGAGTAACTGATTGTAGACTCGATACCTGTATCCAGCCAGGGCATATCTACATGAAGAGTTTAGAGATTCGATACCTGTATCCAGCCAGGGCATATCTACATAAAGAGTTTGAAGATCAACCCCTGTAACATGCCAGGTAATTATCTTTCTTTCTCAGGTACGCAAATTCTCGCTAAGGAATCTCTTACGCGATCGACACCTAGATGGCATCTATAAGCCCATCCACATACCAATAGTCTCCAAATGGCATCTATAAGCCCATTCCCGACAAGGCTCCGTCACAGCTCCAGATGGCATCTATAAGCCCATCCTCCTATCCATCATCTCTCCAAATGGCATCTGTAAGCCCATTCCCGCCATCACGCTACTGACACTCTACTATGCGAGTGCAAATTTCTGGGCACTCTAGTGTTCAATCATCTTCCACCTTCGGATCATGAAAGGCACGCAAGCCAATCTACATCCTCAGGTCTAAGAAGATTGAACATGTGCAACTGTTGTACCCCAAAATTTTCCCTCCCATATTCTTCAAGATTTGGCAAGATCAAGCTTCAAATGGATTAAGGATTGCACAGTGCAAACACCCTCCTAACACAGTTAAAATTAGGGTTTTGGTTCTTACAAGGAAGTTGAGGTTTCCAAGGGTCCAATCAAGTCCCCTATGCCTATATACATTGTCAAACATCCATATGTCAAGTTTCAAGACTCACAGCACCAAGTTGCACAGTCAAAAGCCCTAATTGCTTCACAGTCAACTGTAGGGGTAAAATGGTCATTTGACAGTCAAAAGTCAAAAATTTTGGTCAACATCTCATTTTTAAGCCACAATCATCATTTGATCATGATTCCACAAGCATGGCTCAAAAATCATCAAGATGCAAAAAGTTGCTATTTTTGGACAGTTGAAAAGTCAAATGCAAATTGACCAAGGCATAACTTTTTCATGGTTTATCAGAAAAATACCATCCAATGCTCATTTTGAAGGGGATGACATTTCCTACAACTCATCTTCACATTCCAAATCCAAGAAATGCTCTCACAAAAAGTTATCAATTTCTACATTATAGGTCATTTTAAAAAGTCAACAAAAAGGCACTTTAAGTCAAAGACCATAACTTGAGATTGGTAAATCAAAATGACATGGGACCAAAGGCATTGGTTAGAGGACTTCAAGACCTTTCGAAAATGTCCAAGAACATGTTCATAGCTTCATAATTGAGCAAGATATGCATTGTAGAAGTTGGGACATTTTTGGGAACTTTGAAAAGTCAACTTTGCCTAAAACACTTCATTTTTTCTAATGGGCCTCAAATTCTTTCTTGAATCTTTACCCAAGGCTTATGCACGACCCATTGAGCTTAAGATGATTTATTTTCTTATTTTTAATTAATTAATTGAATTTTTATTAATATTAATTCATTTAGTTGATTTTAATTGTAGGAAAATTCAAAATATATGATTTTTAAATCATTTGTGAAGCAAATAAGGCTAGGGCAAGCTGGCAATTCGTATGCACCTCAAAGACCTCAAAATTTCCATGATTGGCAAGGTTTTATCAAAGAAAAAGATTGAAAAATATTTGATTGGCAATCACACATTCAAACCATAATGCCATGGATTGTTGGGCCAAGATTTACCCTAATTCTATTGTGTTATATGTACTGAAGCAAACCCTGAAATCATACACGTGAAATTGCTGCAAGAACACCATAATCAAATTCTAAAAAATTCAAGAAAAGTGTGAAACTGAAATCAGTCTTCCAGGCGAATTCAAAGCCTCCTCTTGATCAAAACACCTTGCCTGAGTCTCCAGGAACCTGTTGCCATCAAGAACAAGCCCCAACACCATCAGAATCAAAGAATACAAGTCCCACGGTTTGAATATATTTCCAAAATTACATATCATAATTCATGCGTTTTTAATCCATTTTCTTGGTTGATTTATGTTAATAGGGACATTCTGAAGCTATTGGTATAAACCAATTTGTTTATAGCGTTCTGAATCGAAATCCACCATTGGAGATATCTAGGGTTTCGAAGCTTGAAATTTAGGGCTTTGCACATAAGGAAAAATTGGACCTTGAGACAAGAATGGTTGAATTCGTCAAGGCCAGACGAATTCAACCCAACCCTCGCGCTCAATTTATGTTATCCCTAACTCTAATCACTATTTTCTGTCGTTGTAGTTAGTGGGGGTTTAAAACCCCCGCTATCTGTTTGATATTTTTACAGGTGAAACGAAGAAGGTGATTGCGTGGCTCAACGTGGTTGGAGGGTTTGAATACAGCGCGCGTTATTTTGTTTTATTATCATAATGTTTGTTTTTTTATATAATATTTATTATCCATTCATATTACAAACGCGCACCATGGTTCAGTTGGCAAGGGCACTAAGGCAAGGAGTACTGGGACCTGGGTTCGATTCCTAGGTCCCTCATATAATTGTTAATATTTTTCTTAAAGCTTTCAGGTGCAGCGCCTCATCCAAAGTTCCATCATACACCCTCACGCCTAAGCTTGCCAAGTGGCCATGAAATCCATCCAGTGGCCAGGAGATGTGGAGCATGATACTCTCCAGTCAATGCACGTACAGGCAACCAGGAAAGTCAACCAGGCTTGGAATGTCTTGGGCCAGAATTCCTCACAAAGACCTCCATATGGGCCAACTTACCCCCTTTGGTTTGTGATTTTTATTTTCTTTTCTTTTAATTCTTTTAATTGTTTTAATTATTATTATTAATTCACAACAAATTAATTTTTCCTAATAAAATCAGAAAGCAAAATTGTAAATATATTTTATTATTTATTAAATTCATTAACTATTATTTTTTGTAAATAAATACTAATAATTAACTTAGCTTAATTTAGGTTTTAATTTTAACCTTTTTCTCAATAAATAAAAATTATATAGAATTAGGTTTTGACATTTTTAAGCATTTTCTTATTATCATCATTATTAATTATTATTATTTTTTGTACATACAAATGTAAATTAATTAAATTAGTTTAAATTAGTTTAAATTTAACATTTTTTATAATAATTAAAATAAATTTAGAACTAGGGTTTTCTGGACCTTTAATTTATTTTATTTTCATTAAATACAAAAAAACATAAAAAACATCTTTCTTGTAAATAATTAATTAAGTAATTAGGTTTAATTTTAATTTAATAATTTTTCTCAAAAGGGTCCAAAACCCTAGTACGTCCAATTTAATTCTTTCGCGCGTTATTATTTATTTATTTTGATTATTATGTAACTGTTTCAGGAATGTAATAGTAATTAGGTTTATTGCTTTCTTTACTTTCCGCACTTTATCAAAACGGGTCTTTGTTTTTTGGCGATGTATAGACCCGCGCCTTGTAATAGCGTAGCTTCTACCTTTCCGTATTTTATTTTCCGCACTCCTAACTGCTAAATTGCATGAAAGATTGTATGGTAATTAAAAACAACTCGTAGCTCACAATTGCATGATCAAAGATAAACGTAACATGAAAACAACACACAAAGCACATGCCACTTCTAGGGTACGCCTCACTCGTTTCCTCGAACGTGGTCGTCAAGTATAGGGTGTTTTAACGGTCGCCCTTATGTCTAAGATCCAGTTGCCTCGAAACGTTTGCCTCGGATTAAAAAGGATCTAGGACATTAGGGTTACTTCTAAGGTGTCCTACTATTGCTTCGATGACCACACTGTCCCTCAATCGAATTGACCCGAACACCTCCAACGGTGGTGCTACCTACCTCTCAATGGTGGGATGGCACTACCTTAAGGACTCTTACACAGCCTAATTCCTTAGGGTAGGTGGATGACTCATGGGTACTTTCTCTCTTCAAAAACAAACAAAACAATCTTTTCACAGTGACACTTTCAAAAGTTTTCAAAACAAATTTTTCAAACACTCTTGAGGACAGATACAAGAGTCACTTAGAAATCTTTCAAAAACGAAACTTTTTTCAAACCCACAAACACAAGAAAATCAAAGCATTTTGAAAACATAAGAGCAAGTACCTAAGAGCCCATGGATAACCATGGATAGAAAGGGTGCTAACACCTTCCCTTTCTATAAATCTACCTCCCGAACCGAGAGACATTCTCAATAAGGAATTTTGCTGTGCTTTTGTCCTTTCCATGTTGGAGAACATAAAAGACGGTGGCGACTCTTGCTTACCGCGACATACGCGAACCAGCTTTAAATAGTCAGTTCTATTTCCACCGAGAACTTCTGACGCTTCTTTCTGAACCACTATGCGCCCAACATCAGAACTTCTGATCCCCTTTGTTTTGCTTTCAGCAACATATTGATTCTTTTCTCTCGTTATTTTCCTTTTTTATCATTTTTAGCATTAACATCCTTTTTATTAACATATACAAAATAGACATAAAAAAATATTTTCTTTTTTTAGTTAATTTAATTCTTTTATTTATTTATTATTCATTAAGACGAAAAACCATTTTTAAAACAAGTCCTTTTCAATTCTTGTACATTATTTCAATATGGTTGTAATAGATAATTAGGACTTTAATTTCTTGCAATCCCCATTCATAAATTTGTACCCCCATTCCTTAAAGCTTTGTAATAGCTTAGTATTTTTATTTTCCTCAATTTAATGCTTTATGTATTAAATGCTAGTAATTAGGGTTTGTATGGGAAGATTAAAACCAACAAATAGAAAACCCTAATTGTTGTACCCCAATTTTTGCCCCTAAGATTTCTGCATCATACCATTTTGTTTCAATCACAACAAAATCATATTAGGGTTTTGGTTCTTCTCCCTATCTTTAGCCTTGCTCTTTTTAGGAGTTACCAAGCACCTTGACTTGTTTTCTTTTATGATCATTGATATTTTGCTTTGATTTTCTATCTAATTAACAAAATGCAATATTGGTTTATCTTACTTGTTAATAATGTAGGTAAAGTCAATGAGGTTTAACAAGTTGCTTCATGGGTTCGTGAGTTTATTTTCATGCCCTAGTCAATAGCTGGAGAAATTCAAACCTCACCATTGAAGTTATTTTGGAAGAATTAGTATGGAAGTGGTTTTGGTGGCCATGAGTCCTCATCTTCATCCTCAACAATTTCTATTCACAAAGGAATAATATTGGCATAAAAAGTTTGTTCAAACATGGCAAAGTTCCTCAAAGCATTCTCTTGATCTAGAGGCTAGGGTTTTAAACTTCAAAGGAGCATATCTTGCTCATCTTTTGGTATTTTTGAGTGAATCTAAAAACATCATTCTCTTCAAAAAGTTACCAATAAATCACTTCAAAAGTTCCAAGGAGTTTTCATGTGGAAGGAACTTGGTGAAGAAGAAAGATTACAAGTCACCCAGATGAATCCCCAATTTTCCAAATGTGACTTCAAATGGTCATAACTTGGTCAATTTGTATCACATTGAGCCAATTACTTTTTCATGATGATCCTAAGGATGTGTGCTTCATGCCTTCTTTTATGTGCAAAGCAATAAAATGGATGGAAGTTGCCTTAAGAATGCAAAAGATTATAGGTCATTTCATGATTTTTGGCCAACTTCAACAAGTCGTAACTTGCTCAATTTTTGGATATTTTGAGTGGTTCAAATTGAAAAATGTCATTCAAGAGGTCTACTTCATTCCATATTTTTTGATCAAGAGAAAATTCTAAGTGGAAGGCCATGTTTGGATGTAAAAGATTATAGGTCATTTTTAAAGAAGAATTTGAAATATTTCTAAGTAATGAAAGTTAACTCTTTTTCTTCAACTTTGAATCCATGTAACTTTCATCTCAAGCATCCATTTGATTCCATTATTTTTCCATTGCAAAGCTTGTAACCTCATCTTTTCAAAGCATCAAGAATTATGCCCTAAGACCCCTCGAGGTGGAAATGCCATGGATTTAAATTTGGTAGTTTAAAACTGAATTTTGCACAAAGTCAGAATTTTGAAATCTTTGTTTTGGCTTCTAATCACAGGATTTCCATGAGTTTTTGTTTCTAATCATGTTTAGCAACTTGCCAGAAGTGATTAGCATCATGAAACGCACGATTTGGCTGAGTTTTGATCAAGTTTGAGTCACACTTTCTTCATGATGCAAACCCACACAAATTCCCTCCAAAACGCATCATTTGCTATTCCTTTTGATCCCATTTTCTTCCCTATAAATAGAGGGTCATCCTCCATTCAATTTCCTAAATTTAGATAGCCAGAATCACCCTGCCAAATTTGCTTCACAACCCAGAATTCAGCTACTTCGAAATCTATTCTCAAGCCTTTTTCAATCCATTTTTTCTCTCAATTCACCTTCCTTGATCTTACCTGAATCTAACCATATAATTACATTCAAGAATCGTGCCCTATATTGCTCCATAGAAGTCCAGTTTCAAAGCTCTGCAACTTAACTTCAATAGGTAGATTCCTTCATCAATTCTTCAAAACTCTGATATCATTGTGTTGCTATCATTGCCCTGGTTCTAGTCACAACACTTACACCTTACTGGAAACATGTTTTGACCATGAATTTTCAAATCCCTTTTCAAAACTTTCTTTCCAAATTGCTTGAACTACAATTTATATAAATTTGGCGTGAGGGTGTGGTTGTCTTCGTCTTGAAGAGACAAAGCGAATGGCATAGGTCTGAGCTTCTGATTTTACAGTTTGAGAGTCCTGCAATTCGTGATGGCTGGAGGTTGAAGATGACCAACGTGTCATCTTCTAACCAATGAAGGCGTGCCATCTGTATTTTTCAAATTCTGATTTTATTATTGATTCTGTACATTATTCATTAAAGACCATGATATGCACAGCGCGCCAGATCCCTTGGATTTGATTACTAACGCGTTTTGACTCTCATCCAATGGTCAACATCTTTTACTTTTATTTTCTTTTTCTGATTTTTATATTTTAATTGTTTTAAATTTCAAAAATCATAAAAAATTCATTTCTAATCCAAAAAATCTGAAACAATTATGAAAAATATTTTTGATTATTCTCTTTCTGACTTTTAATTTTTCACAATTTAATTTTGTGTTTTGGTATTTTTTATAAATTGTACACTTATTTGATTTGTTTAAAATGTTTAAAAATACTTTTATACATTTTTAAATTCTGAAAAAATTACGGAATTATCCAATGATATTGTGACAAATATAGGTGACCTTATTTTATTTTTGTTTCTGACCTTACTATTTTTATTTATTTTACCCATTTATTTTAATTTTTAAAAATAGTTTCTGACTTTTAAAAATTATCAAAAATTTTATAAAATTACTTGACCTCTTTTCTAATTTTTCTATGGTCTTATTTTTCATTTTTTGATTAATTTGAATATAATTGACATTTTTCTCATTAATTTTTTTATTTTTTAAAACATTTTTAAACCTTTTAATGTATATATTAATTATATTATTATTTTTTGTGATTATTTTCTGGCTGTCTTGGGTTGATTTTTTTATCATGGCTTTATTAACATCATTGGATCCATGGTGTTGAGTTTAACTCCACAAAAATGGATGAATGATTTTAATAATAGTTTGATTAAATATTAATTCAAATGTGGTTTCTCTTTTTACCCTAATTCCTCTTCATCTCATCTCCTTTTCATTGCACTAAATGTTGTTGGAGCATGATCTCTATATCATGTCTAAAAAAAATGGTGCATAGATTGCTATTGACCGACCTCAAAATAGGTGGAACTTCTATATAAGTCCACTTACGATTGCTTAACATAGCGCTAAATTTTGTCCCGATTCGAATAAATGATCATTCGTGGCCCAAACTTATGATTGCAAGCCCAAGTATGTTAATTTGATCTCTTTGATCCAATAACCTTGAGATTCATTGTGTGGAGGCTTTGGTTCTACCAATCCTCTAATGGATCTACAACACTTTTGGTCAACGCGGATCACTTAAACATTGTTGATCATTAAATGATACTTGTGAGAATTTCAAATGGATGATATACTTGACAAAAAGCAAATGCAACTTGTTGTGTGGAGGATTTGGTTCTACCAATCCTCTAATGAGTTCCAAATGCAAGTTTCAAGATGGTCATCCAACTAACCACTAATTATTGACTTGTTTATCTTATGCTTTTATTCCTTTTTTTATGCTTTATGTACTATTTATTTTTTTTTTAGCATTTTTACATTCCATGCCATTTTCATCTTTTCTCATTTGAGCATTTATTTTCTTTTCATTTTTACTTTGCTCACTTGAGCTTTTCTTTTCCTTTCCTAAGATACTTAATAATCAACATAAACCCTAAAAAACTCTTAATGGTACTTGGACTATTTGGTTACTATCCTTGGCATTATGGAGCATGGGACTTTTTTCTTGGATTTAGGATTAGAAACCTTGGCCTATCTTGGAGACCTTGTGATCTTATTATTTTGTCTGGAGCTCTTGAGGTTTACCTCAAGACATTGGGTTGCTTTTTTGTTTTTGTGTGCATGTTTTTGTGATTACATCCTTTGTTTGTAATATGGAACTCACCCGTATACAGCCGTTACTCTGCCCAACTTTTGTGAAGACTTAATACATTTGAAGAGGTCTAGTATCTTTGCTTGCTTGGTTTCAATCCAAAGAATGTTAATTTTATCTTGGCTCATAATGTCAAGTTTTGGCTTCTTGCTGGTTAGATGTTTCTTATCCTTATCTTTTACCTTATGCTTTAGGATAGTCTCTACTTCTCCTCCCATCTTCTTTAATTTCAAAAACATCTTCTCCCTCCTTTGAAAACCTTTCTTGTTTTGAAACTTAAACACTTTCATAATAAATTTGGACTTATGTCCATGCATTTTCAAAATCTTTTCATAAATAAACTCCAATCAATTTAATAATACCTTGACATTTTTTGTGAGAAGACTAAAAGTCAACCAATCTCATTTCAAACCATTTTGCCACTTTGGCTTTTATCTTTAAAACTTTTCTCAAAAGATTAGACTCTTGTCAATCCTTTTAGTGATGCAAACAACTATACTTCTATAATATGTAGTGAAAAGAGATATTTTTCACTCGGTTGTTGAGTGAGGCATTGTTGATTCTAAAATCCAAGCCATATCCTCCACTTTGAGATGATGCAAATTCTCCTTTCTCATGATTGTGGGTAGTAAGTATGTTTTCCACACGGACAATGACGATGATGTCTTATCTCTTAAAATTAACCAACACATTTGTGTTTCAAACTTTTAAAAGAGGAACTACGTGTACCCTGATCCCCTATTGCACGAAAGGTGGTACGTAGGCACTAAAGGTTTGCAACCGCGGCGGGTGCAAAAAAATCATAAAAAATATATTTCTTTTCTCACCTCCATCATCCATTTTATATATAACACATTTTATATAGCCAAAATATATAGATTTTTGAAAGAGGCTCCTGCGGAGTACCGTAGATGTTTATGGTGCTAATACCTTCCCTTTGCATAACCAACCCCCTTACCTTGAATCTTTCCCCCTCTTTTGGGTTATTCGCTCTTTTTCCATTCCTTTGGAAACAATAAAGCGCGGTGGCGATTTTTATTTTTTGATTTGTATAAAGTCTAGTCAATCCAATGGCTTAGTCTTGAACATTTCTACCGTTACAGAAAAATGCCGACTTCACTGGGGATAGATTGACCTCTTGCTGGTCCATCCCTAAGTGGGTTAAGCCTATCTTTGTTTATATCTGTATATGTGCTTGTGTTGTTTATGTCTTATATTTTGTATATATGTTTATTTGGATTTTCCTGGTTTTCAGGGTGCTTGGTGATTACTCATAAGTCTTATACCCGGACTTGGGCAAACTTTAAGATAGGACGGGCGGTATAGTCATGTTAACTTTGAGGGAGTAATCCCAAAAAAGGAGGCATGAGATCCCCCACTCAGTGGAGGCCATTTGACTGTAGTGTCGTTTACCGAGTAATCGGGAAGACATACTGCTTTCGACTTGGGAGCCTGCTGAAACTGAGGACCGTAGAATACCTAACCCATCTTGGCCTTTTAGGTGTAGTGCGGAAGCTATGACGGAGTAATCCAGAAATAGTTGTCACGTGATACTACGATCGGACGAGTCTTTCTTGAGAATATTACTAATTATCGAGTTAAATGGGAAGTTGGTAATATCCGAAGGAATGATGTAGACTCTGGGAACCTCTAGAACCTTGTTCGGTAGGTGATAACTTTTAGACCAACACCTTATGGGTAGTACCTTCGACCTCATGCTCGTGGCGTTGAACCTATGAACCCTATATGTGTGATCTTATGTGTGATTGTTGCATCATGCATCCATGCACTCATAAACATCTTTTGAAAAAAAAAACAATATTTCAAGGGATTTAAAGGTTGACTATTTGTGAATATCTCAGGTACTATTAACCATGGATTCTGGAAAGAGAAAGACCGGGAAATACAGTTTCAAGGATCCTAATATAGATGAGTTGATCAGTCTAATTCCAGAGATCGAGTGTTCTGCAAACTTTTGGAAGAAGTATGGATCCATTATTCCTCTTATGAAGCTGAAGATGAAGGAGGGTATTCTCTCAACCTTGGTCCAGTTCTATGATCCGGTGTATCATTGTTTTACTTTTCCCAATTATCAGTTGATGCCTACACTGGAGGAGTATTCCTATCTATTGGATTTACCTGTTACCGATCGTGTTCCTTTCATTGGTTTGGAGGGTGAGCCAAAACCACATGAGATTGCTGCTTTGATTCATCTGGGGAAGTATGAGATGGAAGCCCATATGACTACCAAAGGAGGGATTAGAGGATTACCAGCTCAGTTCTTATTGGAGAAAGCTCGTTACTTTTCCAGAATGAATAGTATGGTTGCTTTTGAGGCCGTGTTTGCTTTACTTGCTTATGGATTATTCTTATTCCCTAATATGGACAAGTTTGTCGACATTAACGCTATCAGGATTTTCATGATTGGAAACCCGGTTCCTACATTGTTGGGTGATGTTTATTACTCTGTTCATCTTTGGAGTTCCTATCATGGGGGAATGATTATCTGTTGCATGCCTTTGTTGTACCGGTGGTTCATCTCTCATATGCCTCAGTCTGATGCTTTTTGGGATGTCAAGAAGGAACCCCATTGGGCTCCTAAGATCATGGCACTTACTCACTCGGATATTGATTGGTATCATCGAGCTTATCAAGATATAGATATTATTGACAGTTGTGGTAGTTTCCCCAATGTACCTCTTCTTGGTACAAAGGGAGCAATTAACTATAACCCTGTTCTTGCGCGGCGACAACTTGGTTATCCAATGAGAGATAAGTCGAACAATATTCATTTGAGTAGTTTCTTTCTGAAGGAAGGAGAAGACCACGGGGAAGCTAAGGAGCAGATTGCAAAGGCCTGGTGTCACATTCATAAGAAGAATAGGAAGGATTTGGGACCTAGGGGTGCTGTTTCTTTGGAGCCATATCTTCAGTGGGTCCGATCGAGAGCCATTCAGTTGAAGATGTCGTATACTCGGGAGACACTCATGCCTGATTTGTTTGTTAAGACCACTCCTCCTTTGTTAGATGATCTAGAAGAGCTGCAACTTGCTTTAGTTAGGATGCAACAGGAAAGGGATGCTTGGAAGATTAATTGCCAAACTTTAGAGATTTACTATAGAACAGACCTGAAGGAGAAATATGATTTGATCGAGATCCTTGAGAGTCGAGTAGTAGAGTCTATGGAGAGGCAAGGGGATTTATTTTCCCCTAAGCCTCAAACAAGTGATGATTACTCACTTCCCGCTTCAGATGATTGGAAGGAAGTTGCCATCAGGCATGTGGAAGAAAACCAGAGGTTGAGGGCTCAGATTGCCAGGCTCACGGGGAAGCGCCAGCGTACAGCTTGATCTCCATCAGTTCTTTTTCTCAGGATTTTTAGATTATATTTTCATCTTGTACTTGGGATCATTGAAACTTGTAATCCATTTTGAAGTTATTATAATAAAAATTTTCAGTATTTCAAATGCGTTATGTTTGCAATATGTATATAAACGTTAAATCCCTTGAAATATTAAATGATAAAGTGAAAATAATAATATGCATTGCATATCATGCATCATATTAAACATATTTCTTGAACTTGTTATGCACACCCAGGTGCCTTACCCAGCTTTTTACTCCATTCAGCAAGCTGACTCATCACTACAACACTCGGGCTAATTTCAAAAAGAGGATGGACAACTTGGAACGGGAGAATCGCGAGCTACGCGAAGAAGTTTCTTCTTTGAAGGATGGCTTGGCCAACTTGACTACTATGATGGAAGCTCTGGTGGTTGTTCAGAATCAGCCACCGAGTGTTAAATCGCAACCAACAAGGGCAAATGCTGAAGTTCCAACTGTTCCTGTATCCGCTACTCCGTTTGTTGTCCAAAACCGTATGCCTCAGGGTTATCTGTGGGGAATTCCAGAGAACTTTGCACCTGAAGGTTTCAATTTGGGCCCACAAGATGCTCTAGTGGTTCAAAATGTTGTTACTCCAGCACCTCTTGTGGTGCATACTGTTTCTGTTGTACCTCCTTCGGTGAATTTGGTTTCGTTTGTTAATGAAGATGTATGTCATCCTTTCCCTCCGCCGAGTGAAGACTTAGGTCTTTATGACAGAATGGATAATTTCCAAGAACAATTTGATAGAATGCAAAGAGAGATGAAGGCTCTTAGGGGAAAAGAGCTATTTGGGCAGAATGTGAATGAGCTGTGTTTGGTCCCGAATGTTAAAGTGCCTGCTAAGTCCAAGGTCCCGGTGTTTGATAAGTACAAGGGAAACACTTGCCCTCGTGCTCACTTGGTGATGTACGTGAGGAGAATGTCTACCCATATCGATGATCAGCGTCTGCTGATTCACTTTTTCTAGGATAGTCTGACCGGCGCAACATTGAAATGGTACATGAGTTTAGACATCGCCAACATCCATACTTTTAATGATTTGGGAGAAGAATTCATTAAACAATACAAGTACAATGTGGACATGGCGCCCGACCGTGACTAGCTTAGGGCCATGGTTCAGAAAGACAGATAATCGTTCAAAGAGTATGCACAGAGATAGCGCGAAGTGGCTGCACAAGTGATTCCTCCCATGGAGGAAAAGGAAATGTCTAAAAATTTTTGAAGACGCTAGGCGCTTTCTACTACGAAAGAATGGTAGCAAGTTCCCCAAGTGATTTTACAGAGATGGTAGGAATGGGTGTCCACCTAGAAGAGGCAGTAAGAGAAGGCCATTTGAAAAAGGGTGAAGGATCTGAAAGTGTGAAAAATCCAGCTTATGGGTTTACAAAGAAGAAAGAGGGGGATACAAATGTTGTTATACAAGAGAGGAGAGTAAATGCTCCTAGAAGGAATTATCAGCGTCACCAGCAAGTTGCCTCAGTTACTCCTGTTACGAACGTTGCTCTGACAATCGTTGCTTATAAAAGACAGTCCCAGCAGGGGAACCAAGGGAATAATCAGAGAAGGGAGAACTATGACCCTATTCCCATGAGTTATGCAGAGCTACTACCAGCATTTATTCAAAAGAAGTTGGTTCAGACACGACCACCTCCAGTCATACCATCACCATTGCCTTGGTATTACAAAGCAGACTAGACGTGTGCCTTTCATCAGGGAGCACCAGGGCATAGTGTCGAGAATTGTTATCCTTTGAGGAATGAAGTGCAAAGGTTGGTGAAGTCTGGAATTCTATCTTTCAAACACATGGTACCTAATATGAAAGACAATCCTCTACCCAAACACGGGGGAGTGAATACTGTGAATATGGTGGCCGGTTGTCTAGGAGACTTCCAGATTTTTGACATTAATCTGGTTAGAGGAGATTTAGTGAAGATGCACGCAGACCACTGTTAATTCAGTTATTATACGCATGACCATGCCAGTTGTGTTGTTTACAGTACAGACATACAGGGTTGCGAGAAGATAAAGGCTGATTTACAGGAGATGATGGATGAAGGTTTAATCCATATAATCAGGCCTAGGGCAGAATATGAAGAGGAAGTGAATATGGTTTCTGGATGTCCGGGTGAACTCAAAATTTTTTATATGGAGCATTTGAATGAGGATCTCGTGCAGTTGCATGCTACCTTCTACCGTACTGCTGGTCAGGTGGAACACCAATATGGATCTTGTATAATTTGTTGTCGTGACCCCCGAGGATGTTCCATTGTGAGAGAGGGTGTTCAATTGCTGTTAGACAATGGAACTATCAAGATCATAGGTCAGAGAGATGCTTATCATGAGATTGATATGGTTGAAGTTTGTTTGATGGAATAAGAGTCAGAGGACGAGTATGCCTTCGCGGATAAGTATTTCTCTTCTGACGAAGATTTGTTTGCCGGAAATAACCTTTTGATGGCTGATTGTGTTGAGTTAGGGGTAAATGTCATTGTACCTTATTTTGGTGCACCCGCTCATCTTGAGGTGGAGTACCATATCAAAACAACTGTTACCCCATTGGTAATTAGTCTGCCAGGTCCTGTTCCCTATAAATCAGATAAGGTTGTGCCTTACAAACACAACGCTACAATCTTGGAGGATGGGGAAGAAGTTCCCATCCAGCCAATGCCAGATGTTGGAAATATAGCTGATAATAGCAGGGTGACCCATAGCGGTCGTGTGTTTGTGTCGGTTATTCGAAGAGATGTGGTTGCCGGAAAGAAAATTGTTGAGAATGATGAGCCTAAGAAGGCTGCAGGAGAGACTAGTGGAGCTACATTAGATAAAAAGTGGATGATATCTTGAAGATAATTAAGATGAGCGATTACAAAATTGTAGATCAGCTACTGCAGACTCCTTCAAAGATATCCATCCTAGCTTTATTGATGAATTCCTCCGCTCATAGAGAATCACTTATGAGAGTACTAGACCAAGCTTTTGTGGAGAGTGACATGCCATTAGATCAATTCAGTAGCGTAATTGGAAACATTACGTCATGTAACAACTTGAGTTTCTACGATAATGAGTTACCAGATGAAGGGAGGAATCACAACCTGGCCCTCCACATATCTATGAACTGCAAGAATGACTCGCTGTCCAATGTGCTAATTGATAATGGATCCGCGTTGAATCTTATACCGAGGAGTACTCTCATGAAGTTAAAGTATCGGGGAACACCTATGCGCCCGAGTGGCATCATTGTGAAGGCTTTTGATGGGTCGAGGAAATCTGTCATCGGTGAAGTGGACTTACCCATCCATATAGGACCACATTTGTTCTTGATAACTTTCCAGGTTATGGACATTATTCCCGCATATAGTTGCTTGCTAGGACGACCATGGATACACGAAGCAGGGGCTGTCACTTCAACTCTACATCAAAAGCTAAAATTTATACGTGAAGGGAAGATAGTGATCATAAGTGGGGAGCAGGCATTATTGATATCCCATCTATCCTCTTTCAGTATTGTAGAAGCGGATGAGGCTGCTGTTGGAACCCAATTCTAAGCTCTATCCATTGACAACATAAGGAGGAATGAGAATTCTGTGGTTTCCCTGAAGGACGCGCAGCAGGTTGTGCGCAATGGTCATAATGCAGTTTGGGGACGACTTGTGGATCCACCCGTGAACAAAAACAGAGCTGGTTTGGGTTTATCTTTGAGGAATGGCAAAGGTGAAAATTTGAAGTCAAAGTCTTCTGTAAACAATTATCATGATGTTTTCCGCAGCGGGGGCTACCTCCATCCAATTGATTCTAGAGTTAATGTTGTTGAAGAGGATGAAGCAGAGCAGGAAGTACCGAATTATGTGACGCATGGAGTCCGAGTTCAGAACTGGGTCACCATTGATGTTCCTTCTTGCATACATATTTCAAAGTAATTTGTTTTGTTAATCTATTTCTTTTGTTTGAAAAGCTTTCACTCTGCCCAAGGTGGAAGTATTAATGTTGTAGGGCTTATCTGTTTGCTATAACTTTTAAGATCATTAATAAAAGTTGTATTTGCTTCCAAAATTATGTCTTTTATTTTATTCTTTTTTCTTTGGAAATGGTAATAAATAAATAAAACCCTTTCAAAATAAATAACAACTGAAAATTAATCTACATGATCACTTGTTATACGTGTCAATTTCTAAAATCAATAATAAATCATATGTGCAGATTAATTAAAAAACTCGTTGAATACAATGACCCTGCACCCTCTCCCAACTTTGAATGTCCTGTGTTTAGAGCTGAAGAAGAAGATTATGATGAGATTCTAGAAGAGGTCTCACGGTTGCTTGAGCACGAGGAAAATACCATTCAGCCATATAAGGAGCCTTTAGAAGTGATTAATTTGGGTTCAGAAGAAGATCCGAAGGAAGTTAAGATTGGAGCATCACTGCATCCTGGTGTAAAGAGCGGGTTGATTGAGCTATTGAAAGAGTATGTGGATATTTTTGCTTGGTCTTATCAAGATATGCCTGGTCTAGATACAGACATTGTCGAGCATCGTTTGCCGTTGAAGTCAGAGTGTCCGCCATTTAAACAAAAGTTGAGAAGAACCCACCTGGATATGGAAGTAAAGATCAAAGAGGAGGTCCTAAAGCAGATTAATGCTGGTTTTCTTGTGACGTCAGTGTATCCTAAATGGATTGCCAATATTGTGCCAGTACCGAAAAAAGACAGAAAAGTCCGCATGTGTGTAGATTACAGAGATCTAAATAAAGCTAGCCCAAAAGATGATTTTCCATTGCCTCACATTGATATGTTAGTGGATAGCACAACAAAATTCAAGGTATTCTCGTTCATGGATGGATTTTCCGGGTATAATCAAATAAGAATGGCTCCAGAGGACATGGAAAAAACAACATTTATCACACCCTGGGGAACATTTTGTTACAGAGTGATGCCCTTCGGGTTGAAGAACGCTGGTGCAACGTACTAGAGGGCTATGAAAACCCTATTCCATGATTTGATGCATAAAGAAATCGAATTATATGTTGATGATATGATTGCCAAATCCCAGACTGCCAAAGGGAATTTGAAAGTATTAAAGAGTATCTGCTTGAACCTCTTATCTTGCTCTCTCCCGTAGAAGGAAGACCATTGATTATGTATCTAACAGTGTTAGATAAATCCATGGGTTGTATTCTGGGACAACAGGATGAAACGGGAAAGAAAGAGTTCGCCATTTATTATCTCATTAAAAAGTTCACTGATTGTGAGTCACGGTATTCCACGCTAGAAAAAACGTGTTGTGCTTTAGCTTGGGCGGCAAAGCGTTTGCGGCAGTATATGTTGAATTATACCACTTCGTTGATCTCCAAAATGGATCCAATCAAGTATATTTTTGAGAAGCCTGCTCTTACTGGAAGAATTACCCACTAGCAGATGTTGTTATTTGAATATGATATCGAATACTGCACTCAAAAGGCTATTAAAAGTAGTGTGTTGGCAGATTACCTTGCTCACCCGCCGGTGGAGGATCATCAGTCTGTAGAATATGGATTCCCCGATGAGGAGGTGATGTTCCTAAAAGTGAAAGATTGTGATGAGCCATTGCTTGAGGAAGGCCCTGACCCTGAATCTCATTGGAGTATGATATTTGATGGAGCTGTGAATGCTTATGGTAAAGGAATTGGTGTTGTGATTGTTACTCCTCATGGATCACATATTCCTTTTACCGCAAGGTTAACATTTGATTGCACTAATAATATGGCAGAATATGAGGCTTGCATCATGGGTCTTGAGGAAGCTATTAATCTCAGAATCAAAATTCTAGATGTGTATGGCGATTCAGCTTTGGTAATAAATCAGATTAAAGGAGAATGGGGCACTCGTCACCCTGGCTTGATCCCTTACAAAGTTTATGCTAGAAGATTATTACCCTTCTTCAATAAAGTTGAATTCCATCACATTCCTAGAGATGAAAATCAAATTGTGGATGCTCTGGCAACTTTGGCTTCAATGTACCAAGTGAATACTTGGAATGATATACCCCGAATTACAGTTCGACGGCTAGATAGGCCCGCTCATGTGTTTGCAACAAAGGAGGTAGCAGATGAAAAACTTTGGTATTATGATATCAAGCATTTTCTTCAGACTCAGGAGTACCATATTGGTGCGGCAAAGAAAGATAGAAAGACACTAACAAGACTGGCAGGAAGTTTCTTCCTCAGTAAAATTGTTTTATACAAGAGAAATTATGACATGGTCTTGCTCAGATGCGTGGATAGACACGAAGCAGACATGTTGATGCATGAGATTCATGAAGGTTCATTTGGCACTCATGCTAATGGACATTCAATGGCTAAAAAGATGCTAAGGGAAGGTTATTATTGGTTGACAATGGAATCTGATTGTTACAAATTTGCGAAGAAGTGCCATAAATGCCAAGTTTATGCAGATAAGATCCATGTGCCTCCGACACTTCTCAACGTGATTTCCTCCACATGGCCTTTCTCTATGTGGGGTATTGACATGATCGGGATGATAGAACCCAAAGCTTCGAATGGACACCGTTTTATTTTGGTAGCAATTGACTACTTTAAAAAATGGGTAGAGGCTGCTTCATATGCCAATGTTACCAAATAGGTGGTTGTGTGTTTCATCAAAAACAATCTTATATGCCGGTATGGTGTGCCGAGCAGAATTATCACTGACAATGGCTCGAATTTGAACAACAAGATGATGACAGAACTCTGCGAAGAATTCAAGATTGTTCATCACAATTCATCTCCGTACAGGCCAAAGATGAATGGGGCTGTTGAAACTGCTAATAAGAATATCAAGAGAATTATCCAGAAAATGGTTGTCACTTACAAGGATTGGCATGAAATGCTCCCTTTTTCTCTGCATGGATATCAAACATATGTTCGCACTTCAACAGGAGCAACCCCGTTCTCCCTAGTGTATGCAATGGAAGCTGTACTCCCTGTCGAGGTAGAGATTCCCTCGTTGCGTGTGATAATGGAAGCCAAGTTGGCAGAGGCTGAATGGGTCCAGAACAGGTTTGAACAATTTAATTTGATTAAAGAGAAGAGGATGACAACTTTATGTCATGGGCAGTTATATCAGAAAAGAATGAAGAAAGCATTTGATAAAAGGGTCAAACCTCGTGAATTCAGAGAAGGCGACCTCGTGCTCAGGAAGATCATATCTTTCAACACTGATTCTAGGGGCAAGTGAACTCCCAATTTTGAAGGTCCGTATGTTGTTAAGAAAGCCTTCTCTGGTGGTGCATTAATTCTTGAAACTATGGATGGCGAGGAGTTCCCACGTCCCTTGAATGCTGACGCAGTCAAGAAATACTTCACCTAAAGAAATAAAAGAATAGCTCGCTAAGTTGAAAACCCGAAAGGGCGACTTAGGTAAAAAGGAGTGTCTCGGTAGGCCGAAAACCCGAAAGGGCGGTCTACGCAAAAATTAGAGACATAAACAGAATAAATTTCCCGCTAAGTTGAAAACCCGCAAGGGCAGCTTAGGAAAAATTTATGGATTTTCTTGGCAAGACTTGACAAGACTTGATCTTTGAAGCAACAATCTTCTCGGATCCTTACCATACTTCAACAAAAGCTGCTGCTGAGGATTTCAAAAGTTGCTAGGGGGGATAGTGGTCATTGTATCTCAATGTATCTTTTCCATTATGTATTACCATTTTCCAAACTTTGTAATCATCCATGGAGTCTCGCCATTCGCAGACTACCATTCTATTAATGAAATTCGAGCTTTTACCCAATTCTTTGTGTTCTTATTTTTATTTAGCTTGCAAAGACTTCATTTATTACTGATAATAACTGTTGAAGCAAAAAGATTAAAAAAGCAAAATTAACTTTTAAAAAAAGAGATCTTTACAATTCAATTTACTTTGGGATTTATGATGAAACAATGACAACAAGAATGGTGTTCCCAAGAATGAACGAACTCCGGGTGTTCTAGAAGATTTACTCCCTTCATGAAGGTTTTCTCGGGTCATTTTTCCGGTGTGCGCAATCTTTGTGTTTCTTCATTGAACATTGATAGTTCATCCTCAGTGAATGGCGGTGATATGATATATTTTCTCTTTCTACCTTCAGTGAACGTTGGTAGTACATCGGCAGTGAACGTTGGTGTTTGTTATCTTTTTGTTTTCTTCAGTGAATGTTGATAGTTCATCGCCAGTTAACGGTGGTGATATGATATATTTTCTATTTCTACCTTCAGTAAACGTTGGTAGGACATCGATAGTGAACGTTGATGCTTGTTATCTTCCTCTCTGATTCTGTTCTTGAGGTTCACCAGTGATTTATTTTCCTGGTGGGGTTGCTCCTCTGTTTTACTTTGCGTATGAATGCCCACTGATAATTACTTTGCGTCTCCTTGGTTCTGTTCATATGCATTCATATGCATAAGCATTTGCATGGCATCTTAGGGCCAAAAATAGGGTTTGTTTTATATTTAAGTATCTTCGATCACGTTAAAACGAAGATTTTTAACCTTCGTATCTCCGGATAGAAGAAACTTAAATAAGGGCAGCTGTTGTACCCCAATTTTTGCCCCTAATATTTCTGCATCGTACCATTTTGTTTCAATCATAACAAAATCATATTAGGATTTTGGTTCTTCTCCCTATCTTTAGCCTTGCTCTTTTGAGGAGTTACCAAGCACGTTGACTTGTTTTCTTTTGTGTTCATGGATATTTTGCTTTAATTTTCTCTCTAATTAACAAAATGCAATATTGGTTTGTCTTACTTTTTAATAATGTAGGTAAAGGCAATGAGGTTTAGCAAGTTGCTTCATGGGTTCATGAGTTTATTTCCATGCCCTAGTCAATAGCTGGAGAAATTCAAACCTCACCATTGAAGTTGTTTTGGAAGAATTAGTATGGAAGTGGTTTTGGTGGCCATGAGTCCTCATCTTCATCCTCAACAATTTCTATTCACAAAGGAAGAATATTGGCACAAAAAGTTTGTTCAAACTTGGCAAAGTTCCTCAAAGCATTCTATTGATCTAGAGGCTAGGGTTTTTAACTTCAAAGGAGAATATCTTGCTCATATTTTGGTATTTTTGAGTGAATCCAAAAACATCCTTCTCTTCAAAAAGTTACCAATAAATCACTTTAAAATATCCAAGGAGTTTTCATGTGGAAGGAACTTGGTGAAGAAGAAAGATTACAAGTTACCCAGATGAATTCCCAATTTTCCATATGTGACTTCAAATGGTCATAACTTGGTCAATTTGTATCACTTTGAGCCCATTCGGTTTTCATGATGATTCTAAGGATATGTGATTCATGCCTTCTTTTATGTGCAAATCAAGAAAATGGATGGAAGTTGCCTTAAGAATGCAAAAGATTATAGGTCATTTCATGATTTTTGGCCAACTTCAACAAGTCATAACTTCCTCAATTTTTGGAGATTTTGAGTGGTTCAAATTGAAAAATGTCGTTCAAGATTTCTATTTCATTCCATCTTTTTTGGTGAAGAGCAAATTCTAAGTGGAAGGCCATGTTTGGATGAAAAATATTATAGGTCATTTTTAAAGAAGAATTTGAAATATTTCTAAGTATGGAAAGTCAACTCTTTTTCTTCAACTTTGACTCCATGTAACTTTCAGCTCAAGCATCCATTTGATTCCATTCTTTTTCCATTGTAAAGCTTGTAACCCCATCTTTCCAAAGCATCAAGAATTCTGCCCTAAGACCCCTCGAGGTGGAAATGCCATGGATTTGAATTTGGTAGTTTGAAACTGAATTTTGCACAAAGTCAGAATTTTGAAATCTTTTTTTTTGGCTTCTAATCACAGGATTTCCATGCGTTTTTGTTTCTAGTGATGTTTAGCAACTTGCCAGAAGTGATTAGCATCATGAAACACACAATTTGGCTGAGTTTTGATCAAGTTTGAGTCAGACTTTCTTCATGATGCAAACCCACACGAATTCCCTCCAAAACGCATCATTTGTTATTCCATTTAGACCCATTTACTTCCCTATAAATAGAGGGTCATCCCTCATTCAATTTCCCAAGCTTAGATAGCCAGAATCACCCTGCCAAACTTGCTTCACAACCCAGAATTCAGCAACTTTGAAATCTATTCTCAAGCCTTTTTCAATCCATTTTTCTCTCAATTCACCTTCCTTGATCTTCCCTGAAGCTAACCATATAATTACATTCAAGAATCGTGCCCTATATTGCTCCATAGAAGTCCAGTTTCAGAGCTCTGCAACTCAACTTCAACAGGTAGATTCCTTCATCAATTCTTCAAAACTCGGATATCATTGTGTTGCTCTCATTGCCCTGGTTCTAGTTGCAACACTTACACCTTACTGGAAACACGTTTTGACCATGAATTTTCAAATCCCTTTTCAAAACTTTCTTTCCAAATTGCTTGAACTACAGTTTATATAAATTTGGCGCGAGGGTGTGGTTGTCTTCATCTTGAAGAGACGAAGCGAATGGCATATGTATGAGCTTATGATTTTACAGTTTGAGAGACCTTCAATTCGTGATGGCTGGAGGTTGAAGATGACCAACGTGTCATCTCCTAACCAATGAAGGCGTGCCATCTGTATTTTTCAAATTCTGATTTTATTATTGATTCTGTACATTATTCATTAAATACCATGATATGCACAGTGCGCCAGATCCCTTGGATTTGATTACTAACGTGTTTTTGACTCTCATTCAATGGTCCACATCTTTTACTTTTATTTTCTTTTTCTGATTTTTATATTTTAATTCTTTTAAATTTCAAAAAATCATAGAAAATTCATTTTTAATCCAAAAAATCTGAAAAAAAATTATGAAAAATATTTTTGATTATTCTCTTTCTGACTTTTATTTTTTCAAAGTTTAATTTTGTGTTTTGGTATTTTTATAAATTGTACACTTATTTGATTTGTTTAAAATGTTTAAAAATACTTTATACATTTTTAAATTCTGAAGAAATTATGGAATGATCCAATGATATTGTGACAAATATAGGTGACCTTATTTTATTTTTGTTTCTGACTTTACTATTTTTTTTACTATTTTTTATTTATTTTACCCATTTATTTTAATTTTTAAAAATAGTTTCTGACTTTTAAAAATTATCAAAATTTTTATAAAATTACTTGACCTCTTTTCTGATTTTTCTATGGTCTTATTTTTCATTTCTTGATTTATTTGAATATAGTTGACATTTTCCTCATTATTTTTTTTATTTTTTAAAACATTTTTAAACCTTTTAATGTATATATTAATTATATTATTATTTTTTGTGATTATTTTCTGGCTGTCTTGGGTTGATTTTTTTTCCATGGCTTTATTAACATCATTGGATCCATGGTGTTGAGTTTAACTCCACAAAAATGGATGAATGATTTTAATAATAGTTTGATTAAATATTAATTCAAATGTGATTTCTCTTTTTACCCTAATTCCTCTTTATCTCATCCCCTTTTCATTGCACTAAATGTTGTTGGAGCATGATCTCTATATCATGTCTCAAAACAAATGGTGCATAGATTGCTATTGACCGACCTCAAAATAGGTGCGACTTCTATAAAAGTCCACTTACGATTGCTTAACATAGCGCTAAATTTTGTCCTGATTCGAATAAATGATCATTTGTGGCCCAAACTTATGATTGCAAGCCCAAGTATGTTAATTTGATCTCTTTGATCCAATAACCTTGCGATTCATTGTGTGGAGGCTTTGGTTCTTCCAATCCTATAATGGATCTACAATACTTTTGGTCAACGCGGATCACTTAAACATCGTTGATCATTAAATGGTACTTGTGAGAATTCCAAATGGATGATATACTTGACAAAAATCAAATTCAACTTGTTGTGTGGAGGCTTTGGTTATACCAATCCTCTAATGAGTTCCAAATGCAAGTTTCAAGATGGTCATCCAACTAACCACTAATTATTGACTTGTTTATCTTATGCTTTTATTCCTTTTTTTATGCTTTATGTACTATTTTTTTTTAGCATTTTTACATTCCATGCCATTTTCATGTTTGCTAATTTGAGCATTTATTTTCTTGTCATTTTTACTTTGCTCACTTGAGCTTTTCTTTTCCTTTCCTAAGATACTTAATAATCAACCTAAACCCTAAAAAACTCTTAATGGTACTTGGACTATTTGGTTACTATCCTTGGCATTATGGAGCATGGGACTTTTTTCTTGGATTTAGGATTAGAAACCTTGGCCTATCTTGGAGACCTTGTGATCTTATTATTTTGTCTGGATCTCTTGAGGTTTACCTCAAGACATTGGGTTGCTTGTTTGTTTTTGTGTGCATGTTTTTGTGATTACATCCTTTGTTTGTAATCTGGAATTCACCCGTATACAACCGTTACTCTGCCCAACTTTTGTGAAGATATAATACATTTGAAGAGGTCTACTATCTTTGCTTGCTTGGTTTCAATACAAAGAATGGGAATTTTATCTTGGCTCATAATGTCAAGTTTTGGCTTCTTGTTGGTTAGATGTTTCTTATCCTTAGCTTTTACCTTATGCTTTAGGATAGTCTCTTCTTCTCCTCCCATCTTCTTTAATTTCAAAAAAATCTTCTCCCTCCTTTGAAAACCTTTCTTGTTTTGAAACTTAAACACTTTCATAATAAACTTGGACTTATGTCCATGCATTTTCAAAATCTTTTCATAAATAAACTCCAATCAATTTAATAATACCTTGACATTTTTTGTGAGAAGACTAAAAGTCAACCAATCTCATTTCAAACCATTTTGCCACTTTGGCTTTTATCTTTAAAACTTTTCTCAAAAGATTAGACTCTTGTCAATCCTTGTAGTGATGCGAACAACTATACTTCTATAATATGTAGTGAAGAGAGATATTTTTCACTCGGGTGTTGAGTGAGGCATTGTTGATTCTAAAATCCAAGCCATATCCTCCACTTTGAGATGATGCAAATTCTCCTTTCTCATGATTGTGGGTAGTAAGTATGTTTTATACACGGACAATGACGATGATGTCTTATCTCTTAAAATTAACCAACACATTTGTGTTCCAAACTTTTAAAAGAGGAACTACGTGTACACTGATCCCCTATTGCACGAAAGGTGGTACGTAGGCACTAAAGGTTTGCAACCGTGGCGGGTGCAAAAAAATCATAAAAAATATATTTCTTTTCTCACCTACACCATCCATTTTATATATAACATATTTTTTATAGCCAAAATATACATATTTTTCAAAGAGGCTCCTGCGGAGAACCGTAGATGTTTAGGGTGATAATACCTTCCCTTTGCATAGCCAACCCCCTTACCTTGAATCTTTCCCCCTCTTTTGGGTTATTCACTCTTTTCCCATTCTATTGCAAACAGTAAAGCGCGATGGCGATTTTTATTTTTTGATTTGTATAAAGTCTAGTCAATCCAATGGCTTAGTCTTAAACATTTCTACTGCTACACTAATCAAGACAAATCAAGCATGTAAACCAATACATTTGCACACTTGCACCCCTAGGGTAAATCCACTTGGTTGCCTTACTAAATGGCCATATTAAGCATGTGAGGTATCTTTGCAAAACCAAGCAAAATACAAGATCATAGTCCCTCGATGACGTTATCCATGTTGCCTTTCAAATGATCTTAGTCCCTAAAAGAGAATGCTAAGATACCTTGCAACATTGCTAATCATTGTTATATGATGACCCACGCCCGTCCCGTTTACATCCAAAGATAGGGTTACTTACCAAATCAATGGTAAGATGATAATGTCAAAGGAAAGAGGAAATGAACATGAAAGACTTTTGAGTAGGTATAATGCTCCTAATTACTTGCTCTATTTCAAAACAAAACATCCTTGCTATTTTCAAAAACAAACACCTACACTTTCAAAACATCTTACAAACTTGAAAACATTTTCAAAAGATTAACATCTTTGTATACATTCTTACGAATGAGAGTCATTACAAAGTTTTCCTAAACAATGGCCTCTTTACAAAATACTTTCAAAAACCACACAAAAGCACAATTTCAAACAAAAGCAAGTGATCTAGAAAGTAACTAAGAGCCCGTGGAAAACCATGGATGAAAAGGGTGTTAATACCTTCCCTTTTCATAATCTACCCCCCGAACTCAAGAAATAATCTCAAAGGTATTTCCAGTGATTTTTCACCTTTCCTTTTGGATAAAAGAAAAGTCGGTGGCGACTCTTGCTAACCACAACATTTGCAATCAAATGCAAAACCTTCAAGTCAATTCTCCCACTGTATCACACATATGTTCACCAGTGATTTATTTTCCTGGTCGAATTTATCTTTTGATCCTTTATTTTATTTTAGTTTCCCCAGCGATGTCCCATGTCACCCTTGGATCTGTTTGTTTGCGTGCACAATCATAAGCATTGCATGGCCTATTAGGGCCAAAAAACAGGGCTTGTTTTATATTTATGTATCTTCAATCGCGTCGACACAAAGATTTTGACCTTCGTATCTTCGGATAGAAGACACTTAAATAAGGGTAGTTGTTGTACCCTAATTTTTTCCCCTAAGATTCCTCTATCATCTCATATCAAATCAATCACAACAAGATCACACTAGGTTTGGTTCTTCTCCTTGTCTTTAGGTTTGCTCATGAGGAATCACCAAAAACCTTGATTTGTATATTGTGATCATATATGTTTTGTATTGATTAACTTTTAACTAACAAATGCAATTAATGTTTTCTCTAATTGATGAAACTATAGGAGAGGACACAACACACTTCATCGGGTTGATTCATAGGTTCACGAGTTTAATTCCATGGCTTCTTCAACAAAACTTCATTGAGATTCAAGCTTCATAATTGAGGATGCTTTAAAGTACATCATGATAATGTCTAATATGATTCATCATGCCTCAATTTTTCAAATAAAGTCAAAAGATGCAAGGGTTGATTGAAGAGGTTTGACCTAATTGGACAAGTTATTGATTCCCTGATCACAAGTGCATAACTCTCTCATTTCTTAATATTTGGAAGTGGTTTTTATTTCTATGGGTTCTTATTATCACCCACAACAACTTCTATTCACATGGCAATAGTAATTGTGCAAAAAAGTTTGTCAAAATTGAAAGGGGTTTCCAAGTCATTTTGGTGCTTGAGGAGCTAGGGTTTTAAACTTCTAAGGGTTATATCTTGCTCATTTTTTGATATTTTTGAGTGATTCCAAAGATATGTTTCTCTTTAAAGTGTTATCAATTAATCACTTCAATAGTTTCAACAAAATTTGGTGTGGAATATGCCAAATGGTGAAGAAAGATTACAAGTCCTCTAGATAGGCCATTAAATTCCCTTATCTGACTTCAAAGGATCATAACTTGGTCAATTTTTATCTCCTTAAGCCAATTATTTTTCCAAAATGATATTAAGAAAGTGAAATTCAACTCTTCTTTTATATGCAAAGCTTGAAAATGAGAGGAAGATGCCCTAAGAATTCAAAAGATTATGGGTCACCTCGTGAATTTTCACAAATTTTACAAGGCTATAACTTTTTCAATACTTTGTATTTTTGAATGATTCAAGTTTCAAAATTCTCTTTGGGAAGTCTACTTCAAGCTAGTATCAATGATCAAAGCTCAATTTTGGAGGAAGGCCATGTTTGAACTTAAAACGTTATAGGTCACTTTTTAAGAAAAACTTAGAATTTTTCTAAGTACAAAAAGTAAGCATCTTTCTCTCAACAATGACTCATCACAACTTTTAGCTCAAACATCCATCTGATATATTTCTTGGCACATTGCAAAGATTGTAACCTTATCTTTCAAAAGCTTCAAGAATCATGCCCTAAGACCCCTTGAGTTGTGAACACCATGGATTCAAAGATGGTACCTTGAAACTGAAGTTTTCTCCAAAGTCAGAATTTGAAATTCATAATATGGCTTCTAATCACTAATTTAGCACACATTTGTTTATTTAAATATGCTTAAACAAGTTCCCAAAGTTGAGTTAAGGATCAAAACGCAAGAATTAATTGAGTTTTGAACAAAATCAAGTCACACTTTTCTCATTTTTGAGCTTCCTTTGTTTTCCCTCCAAACTTCACTTTTGTTTCTAATTCTTTTCACCATTCACTCTCATATAAATAGAGGGACATATTTCATTCATTTTCTCAAGCTTGAACGTCCAGAGTCACTCTGCCAAACTCTCTCCTTAACCCAATTTTCTACAACTTCGAATTCGGTTTTACAGCCTTCCTCAGCCCATTTTCTTTACTAATTCTTCATCCTTGAACTTCACTGAAGCTAACAGAAGAAGAACCAAGCCCTAAAGCATCCTAAATCTTGCTAGCTAAGTCAAGTTTCAATGCTATGAATTTGAACTTCAATAGATAGATTCCTTCATCAATTCTCTCAAAATATATTACTACAATGAAGCTCTCATCATTCTAATACTAGTTGTAACAATTGTTTTCAACTGGAAGTGAGTTTTGGCCATGAATTTTCAAATCCATATTCAAATTTTTCCTCCTGGTTTTTTGCAAATCGACTGAGCTACGCCTTAAATAAAGCTTTCGCGAGGGTACGATTGTCTTCATATTGATGAGACAAAGCGAATGGCATAGGTCTAGGCCCCTGATTTTACAGTATGAGAGACCTGCAATTCACATGGCTAAAGGTTGAAGATGATCAATGTGTCATCTCCCAATCAATGATAATGCGCCACTTGTTTTTTTTCAAAATCTGATTTAACATTTGATCCAATGGTTTATTCACTAAGGACCATGATATGTACAACGTGCTAGATCCCTTGAATTTGATTACTAACGTGTTTTGACATTCATCCAGTGGTCTATATTTTTTGTTTTATTTTTATTTTCAGATTTTTATATTTTAATTGATTTAAACTTCTAAAATTCATAGAAAATTCATTTTTTACTCAAAAATTATGAAAAAGTTCACAAAAATATTTTCAAATATTCTCTTTATGATTTTTATTTTTTCATGATTTTATTTTCAGATTTGATATTTTTTATAATTTTGTCTTTATTTTTACTTGTTTCTAATTATTAAAAAAAATACTTTTTGATATTTTTAAATTCTAAATTTTTTTATAAAAATCATTTTCCTTATTTTTGACTTTCTGAAATTTTTCTAGAATTTTATTTTGACTTCTACTATTTCTTATCCTTTTTTCACTTATTTGAGTGATTTTAATTTGTTTAAAAAATGCTTTTCTATTTTAAAAAAATTACCAAAAAATTTATAAAATATTTGAGATCATTTCTGATTTTTCTATGGTCTCTTTAAATTTTTCTTTGATACTTTGAATATAGTTTTCTATTTTACCTTTTATTTTCATTTTAAGAACATTTTCAAAAAATCATTTTTCATTTTTATTTTATTCATTAAATGAAATTTATTTTCTTATATATTCTAGCTATGTGAATGTTGATCATGAACTTCATTAGCATCATTAGATCTTAGGTGTTGAGTTTAACTCTACTAAAATGGATGGATGATTTTAATGCTAGTTTGATTAAATATTTTGATTCAAATATTTCCCTTTCCTCTTCATCTTATCCCCTTCTCTTTTATGCTACATGTTGTTTGAGGATGACCTACATATAATCACTCCAAACATATGACACATAGATTGCTATTGATCGACCTTAAAATAGGTGTGACTTCTACATAAGTCCACTTACAATTGCTTCACATAGCGCTAAATTTTGTCCTGATTCGACAAACGATCATTGGTGGCCCAAACCTATGTTTGCAAGCCCAAATATGTTTAATTTGAAACCTTTGATCCAATAACCTTGAGGTTCATTGTTAGGAGGCTTTGGTCTTATCAATCCTCTAATGAACTTTCATAAAATTTGGTCTAAGTGAATCATTTAAACATCGTCGATCATTAGATTGTGGCCTTAAGAATTTGAAATGAATGATATACTTGACAAAAAGCAGATGAAACTTGTTGTTGAGAGGCTTTGATTTTATCAATCTTCTAATGAGTTTTCAAATGCAAGATTCAAGATGATTATTCAACTAACCTTTAATTTCTAACTCATTAACAATTAACTTTTATTTTCAGGCTTTTACTTTACGCCTTTACTTTTACGCACCATTTATTTTAGAATTTTACATTTCATGCTATTTTCATCTTTGTCACTTGAGCATTCATCTTTATGTCATTTTTATTTTGCTCACTTTAGCTTTTCATTTTCTTTTTGAAGATACTTAATAACCAACTTGAACAATAAATTTTTTTAAGGTTACTTGGACTATTTTGTTAGAACATAGTTTGATTCTACAACCCTCAGTTAGAGTTTTGATGATAACAAAATACAAGATTAAATGAATTATGAGATTTATATAAGACATATATGTTACTCAAAATTATGTTGTGTATTTGCAGAAACTCTGATGGAATCAGCATCAGAATATCAACATCAACATCAACATCAGAAGATATGTCAGCATCAAAAGATCAAACATGTGCTATACGTGAAAGCCTGATGAACAGAATCTGCACATAACATACTCTGACTCTGAGCAAGATACTTACCATGTCATCAGCACTTAGAAGCTCCAGAATAAGCTAAAGCCAAGAACACTCTGATTTTCATTAAGCAGAACATTCTGAAGTGTCAACGTTACTGCATTCAAGGCAGATTAATTACCAACGGCTTTATTCCAAGACAAAGAGCTTCTCAAAAAGGAAAGAACGTTATGAGCATTGAAATGAAATTATGGACAACAACGTATCTATTCCCAAGCTATTTAAACAAGTCAGTGAGAAAAGAAATGGCTAATTCTCTTACACGCACATACGCATAAGCCAATCATTTTCACGTCCTCACTCATTCAGTTTTCTAAAGCTCTCAACCGCTTACTCTATAGCTCTAGCAATCTAGTTTTATCTAAGCTTTATATTGTGTATTATCACAGTTGTGATATATAGTTTTTCCAGAAAACATTCAACACACATTTGTTCATTTGTCTGTAAAAGAATTACCTTGAGATAAACCGGTCTGTGGTTAGACTCAAGAAGGATTTGACAGTTGTTAAAGAAGTTGTTGTATTCAGTTGAATATAGTGGATTAAGACCTCGTTGGAGAGAGGAGAAATCACCTTGACGGGTGGACTGGAGTAGTTTGAGATCAAACGAACCAGGATAAAAATAACGTGTTGTCTGCATTTGATTTCAAGTTTTACAATTCAACCCCCCTTCTTGTGTTTTTCACTTCTTCAATTGGCATCAGAGCACCTGGTTCTGAGCTTATAACACTTAACCGTGTCAGTACAAGATCCACCATTGAAAAACACAATGGCAGGACCACATCAAAACATCAGCAATGACAATAATAAAGAAAGAGACAGATTCAGTGGAAAACCTCCAGTCTTTGATGGAGAGAAATTTGATTACTGGAAAGACAGAATTGAAAGCTTCTTTCTAGCCCATGATGTTGATCTGTGGGATATGGTGACTGATGGATACACGCACCCAGTGAATGTAAGTGGTCAGAAGATTGACAGGAAAGCAATGTCTGATCAACAAAAGCGTGATTTCAAAAACCATCACAAGGCCAGAACAATTCTTCTCAGTGTTATCTCTTACTCTGAATATGAAAAGATATCAAACAGAGACACTGCGAAGAATATGTTTGACTCTCTGAGAATGACGCATGAAGGCAACCTTCAAGTTAAAGAAACTAAAGCTCTTTCGCTCATTTAGAAGTATGAGGCATTCAAGATGGAAGAAAGTGAATCTATTTAAACAATGTTCTCAAGATTTCAGATTCTGGTTGCTGGTCTCAAAGTTCTGGAGAAAGGGTATTCTACTGCTGATCATGTTAAGAAGATCATCAGAAGCTTGCCAAAACAGTGGAGGCCAATGGTCACAGCGCTGAAGCTAGCTAAGGATCTCAATACAATCTCTCTGGAGGAACTTGTCAGCTCCCTCAGAAGTCACGAGATAGATCTAGAAGCTGATGAACCTCAAAAGCAAGGTAAACCATTAGCTTTAAAATCTAACAGAAAATCTGAATCCAAAGTTTTGCAGGCTGTAGAAGAAACCTCTGATGGGTCCTCATCAGAAGAAGATGAACTGTCTCTCCTTTCCAGAAGGTTGAACCAACTTTGGAAGCAGAGGCAAAGAAAGTTCAGGAATCCAAGAAGATCAGAGAATCAGAATGAATCCTCCTCCAGATATAGAAGGTCAGAACCCTCCTCTGGATACAGAAGATCTGAAGGCTCTTCAGGAAGCAGAAAGCCAAACAACAAAGACATCATCTGCTATAAATGTAACGAGCAAGGACACTACAAGAGTGACTGCCCAAAGCTTCAGAAGGAAAAGCCCAGAAGAAAGGTTGGCAAGGAAAAGAAGAAAAGTCTCATGGCTATATGGGATGACTCTGACACATCTGAAGCTGACTCAGAATGAGATGATGAGAGAGCAAACATAACTCTCATGGCAAACATAACAGAAGACAGTGAAGCTTCTGAATCAGACTCTGAATCAGACACAAAAGAGGTATTTCCTGACTTTGCTATTAACTTTACTAAGGCTGAACTAGCTGAAAGCCTTAATGAAATTCTGGAACGATATCAGCAGATCATAGTCAAATTCAGAAACCTGAAAAGGGATCTTGCTTCTGACTCTGATAAAACTGAGAGTCTCAAATTGGAAAATTCTGAGTTGAAAAATAAAGTTTCAAAATTAGAAAATATATTACAAAACTCTCAGAAGGAAACAATTCTTGAAACTCCCAGTAGTGCTGATAAGATCATCAAGGAGTATGATCATAGCTTTCAGAAGTTTCTAGCTAAAAGCATAGATAGAAGCAAGATGGCTTCAATGCTCTATGGAGTTAGCAGACATGGCAGAAAAGGAATAGGATACCAAGGTAAGGTACCTACACCAAAGAATGTCATGGATTTAGTGATAAAACGCACCTCACTTGATTCTCACTTTGTATATGGGCACACACATGACATCAAATATACTAGTAGTAATTATTCTGTCAAACCAAAATTCAACCAGAGTTTTGGTAAAACTAACAAATCAGGACCCAAGAAAATATGGGTACCTAAGGATAAAATAATACATGTTGCAGATATCTTTAGCAGCAAAGCAGAAACACCAGTCATGGTACCTGGACTCTGGTTGCTCACGACACATGACGGGAAGAAGGCATATGTTCCAAAGCCTGGAACTTAAGCCTGGAGGCCATGTAGGCTTTGGAGGCAATCAGAGGGGAAAGATCATTGGCTCTAGAACAGTAGGTAACGGAAATCTTCCCTCTATAAGTAATGTTTTATTAGTAGATGGATTAATGCATAATCTGTTATCCATAAGTCAATTAAGTGATAACGGTTATGATATAATCTTTAATAAAAATTCATGTAAAGCTGTTAGTCAGAAAGATGGGACTATCCTATTTAATGGAAAGAGGAGAAACAACATTTACAAAATCAAACTTTCTGAACTGAAAAGTCAGAATGTAAAGTGTCTTCTGTCTGTTAACAACGAGCAATGGATCTGGCACAGAAGATTGGGGCATGTTAGTATGAGAAGAATATTTCAGATTAACAAACTCAATCTGGTCAGAGGACTTCCTAACCTAAAGTTCAATTCAGATGCTCTGTGTGAAGCATGTCAGAAAGGCAAGTTTGCAAAACCAGCTTTTAAATCTAAAAACGTTGTTTCCACCTCTAAGCCATTAGAACTTCTGCACATTGACTTATTTGGACCAGTTAAAACTGCTTCAGTCAGTGGCAAGAAGTATGGGTTAGTAATCGTAGATGACTATAGCATATGGACATGGGTAAAGTTCTTAAGACACAAGGACGAGTCACACTCTGTGTTTGTCACCTTCTGCAACCAAGTTCAGAATGAAAAGGATCTTAGAATCGTCAAAGTCAGAAGTGATCATGGTGGAGAGTTTGAAAACAAAACTTTGAATCATTTTTTAATGACAAATGCATTCTGCATGATTTCTCTTGTCCTAGAACTCCCCAGCAAAATGGAGTTGTAGAACGAAAGAACAGAACATTGCAAGAAATGGCCAGAACCATGATCAACGAGACTAACGTTGCTAAGATCTTTTGGGCAGAGGCAATAAACACAGCGTGCTACATTCAAAATAGAATCTCCATAAGACATATTCTGGAAAAGACTCCATATGAATTGTGGAAGAACAGAAAGCCCAACATTTCTTATTTTCATCCATTTGGATGTACTTGTTTTATTTTGAATACTAAAAATTATTTGAACAAGTTTGACTCTAAAGCACAAAAGTGTATTATGTTAGGATACTCTGAACGCTCAAGAGGGTACAGAGTATACAATACAGAAACACAGATTGTGGAAGAATCAATCAGTGTTCATTTTGATGATAAGCTTTACTCTCAAAAGTCAAAGCAGAATGATATACTTGCATGTATGGAAATTGAATTCACAGGTACTGAAGACAAGTCATCAGAAGCTCTTAACAGAGACACTCCCTCAACATCAGAAAGAGGCACTGCAAGCAATCCAGCATCTTCTGTTGATCAACCTCAGAAAAGACCATCCAGAAGCAGCATGGATCACCCAGAAGAAACAATCTTAGGAAGAAAGGAAGATCCAATCAGAATAAGAGCCAGCTTCAGAAACTCTGAAGAATCCCTCATGGGACTTGTCTCTCTGATTGAACCATCTTCAGTTGATGAAGCACTTCTGGACAATGACTGGATTCTAGCAATGCAAGAGGAGCTGAATCAATTCACAAGAAATGACGTATGGGCTCTAGTTCCTAAACCAAAAGGATTCAACGTCATTGGAATAAAATGGGTGTTTAGAAACAAACTGAATGAACAAGGTGAAGTCATAAGAAACAAGGCACGATTGGTAGCACAAGGTTATAGTCAGTAAGAGGGGATATACTATACATAAACCTTTGCTCCAGTCGCCAGGTTAGAATCTATCAGACTTTTAATTTCTTTTGCTGTTAATAAAGGCATCACTCTGTATCAGATGGATGTTAAGAGTGCATTCTTAAATGGCTATATAGAAGAAGAGGTATATGTGCACCAACCCCCTGGTTTTGAAAGTTCAAAAAATCCAGAATATGTTTTCAAACTAAAGAAGTCACTGTATGGTATGAAACAAGCTCCCAGAGATTGGTATGAAAGACTGGGTAACTTCCTGTTAGAAAAGGAATTCACCAGAGGGAAAGTGGACACAACCTTATTTTGTAAGACAATTAAGAATGACATTTTAGTATGTCAGATTTATGTTGATGATATTATATTTGGATCTACTAAATCTTCTCTGGGAAGAAAATTTGCTAAGTGTATGCAGGAAGAATTTGAGATGAGCCTAATGGGGGAACTGAAATCCTTTCTGGGCATTCAGATCAATCAAACCCCAGAAGGAACTTACATTCATCAGAGCAAATATGTCAGAGAACTTCTGAAGAAATTTGATCTCTCAGAATGTAAGCCATCAAAGATTCCAATGCATCCCACGTGCATTCTGGAAAGAGAAGAGTTAAGCAAAAAGGTAGAACAGAAGGTCTACAGAGGTATGATTGGTTCTCTTCTTTATCTGACAGCCTCAAGGCCTGATATTTTATTCAGTGTATGCATTTGTGCAAGATTCCAATCAGATCCTAGAGAATCTCACTTAACAGTTGTTAAGCGAATTTTCAAGTATCTAAAAGGTACTACTAATCTGGGTCTGTTTTATAGAAAATCTAGTGATTACGGCTTAGTAGGTTACTGTGATGCTGACTTTGCTGGAGACAGAGTTAAACGTAAAAGTACTTTTGGAAGCTGCCAGTTTCTGGGAGAAAATCTGATCTCATGGTCCAGCAAAAGACAATCCACAATTGCTCTATCAACAGCAGAAGCTGAATACATAGCAGCAGCTGGATGCAGCACACAAATGCTCTGGATGAAAAGTCAACTTGAGGACTTCCAGATCTTTGAGAGTAACATTCCTATCCTCTGTGATAACACCTCTACTATTTGCTTAAGTAAAAATCCGATTTTGCATTATAGGGCTAAGCATATAGAAATAAAACATCATTTTATTAGGGACTATATTCAGAAAGGAATCTTAAACTTAAAATTTATTGATACAGACCATCAATGGGCTGATATTTTCACAAAACTACTTTCTGAAGATAGGTTCAACTTCATTCTGAAACATCTCAGCATGAAGCTCTGCCCAGAATAAAATTGTTTTAACTTTATATACTAACCTTCAGAATTATGTTTACTTCCCTGTGAACTTCTGATCAATCCTCTTTCAGAATTTTAGAAATGCAGATTGTATCAGAATCTATCCATGAAGATATGAGAGCTTCAGTTCAAGGATAGGTGTGCTGTTCACTCAAGCAAACAAGTGTCATCCAATCATCAGTTGTTTCCTGAGGCAGAACACGCGTTCACGCTTCTGAAAAGGCAAAGCGCTGATTGGATGCATTGAGACACATGTCATTGGTAACCGTTTAAGTATCTTTCTGAAATCCCCTAAAATCAGCTATCATTAAATGCTATTAATCATGATTTATTTCTCTCTCTTAAGCGTTTATGTTTTCAAAAACTTTTTCGAAATCTATTTAAATACCATTTACACCATTCACACCTTTTACCCTTACTTTCGTTTTCAATCAATATTTCTGATTTCTGTGTTTGTGTTCTTCCTGCTCAAGAAAACCCTTTCAATTTATTTTCAAAAAACCTCGTGTGAACATGGCGTCTTCCAGCAATCTCTCTTCAGGTTCCCAGAAAGATGCATCAGCTGAGCAATATGAAGTTCCTCTCAGAACGCTTCTTACTCCAGTCAAGAACCTTGAAGTTCTGTAAGAGATTATAGTGGATTTCAACAGTCTCAAGGAAAATGGTTTTGATTTATCAGAAGAGATTCAAGCTCAAGGATGGGAGAAGTACTTCGACAGGCTGGTGGGTCCAACCTTTCCTATTCTAGTAAAGGAATTTTGGATTCACGCCTCTTCCTCAAATCACCAAGTCACTTCTTACATCATGGGGAAGAAGATTGTGATTACTGAAGACCTGATTGCAAGACTCATTGGGTACAATGCTGGTGGTATTCACTGTATTAATATGGCAGAGAGGTGTTCAGATGTTGCTGTTATAGCAAGAGAAATTTTCACGCTGGGGCTTCCCTCCAGCAAGATAAGGGACTTAAAAGACAAGCACAGAATTTGGGCAAAGATTATTCTGGGCTATTTCAACCACAGGAAGCCTATCAGCTCTCCTGATTACATAAACATAGATCAGCAGTTTCTGATCTATTTTATCTCTCAAAAGGTCAAGATTAATCTAAATCATCTTCTGTTCAACCACCTCAGAACTAGCGTCAAGGAAACAAGAGAAGATGAACGTACTAAAAGGGATTGGATACCCTTGGGAAGATTGATATCAGATATTCTGACAGAGAATAGGCTGATTGAACACTTGACAGAGGCACAAGAAATCAGCACCCTGGAACCTTCTGTTGGCAAGCAGCTGAATGCCAAAAATATAAAGAAGATGAATATGATAGAGAACATTAAGAAGGAGTCCAGCGTCACTCCTTTTACTGAAATCTCCAGCAGAAGAGTCCCTGTGGACGACTTCCCTATGTTCTCAGAGATTGACTCTAAGCCTCAAATCATTTTGAGATATTTGGATGCTTGTAAAGCTGATGGTACAGCACCCAATCTAAATATTCAAGATCTTTAGCAGAAGGCACCAGAGGTTGTTCTGAAGAAGACAAAGAAGAGAAAAGCTGCTCCAGAAGGATCATCTCAACAGACTCCAAAGAAAAGAGGTAATCCTGTTTCTGTATCTGTTTTAGATTCAACTGCTGTTTCCACATCTATTCCTACTCCATCTGATATCCTAACTCCTCAAACCTTTGAAAATTTTGACACTGACTTTGACCCTTCTGAGTCCTTAACCCTCAGAAGATCCCGCTCCAAACCACAAAATCCAAACACTGCAACCATACCAGAACCAGAACTTGCACAAGTTCTTTCTGATATAAAACAACACTCTTCCGCTCCCGAAACAGATAATCCAAATCCAATACCAGAAACTCCACTCTCACCAATACCAGAAAAATCCACTCTCTCCAATACCAGAACCAGAAATCCCACAACCTTCCTCTCCTCAACCAGAAAGTAATCCACCCTCTCCTCAACATGAACAATCTCCACAACCTGAGACTCAAAACTCTGAGGCTCAAACCTCTGAATCTCCTGAACCACAACCTTTGGCCATTCAATTGCCCTGTGGTACCACCGTTAATATGTCTCAACTTCCCTCTTCACCAGAAACAACTCCACCAAACACCCCATCAAGTCCAATCGTAAATTCTGACTCTCCCACTCCCTCACCTAAGAAATATACAGAAAACCACAGTAAGACAGTCATTGATCTAACAGTCTTTGAACGCCTTGCTGCAATAAACCAGAAAACAGCCATCCCTAAACCGAAATAACCAGATGTTGGTTCCAGCATGTTGAACTTTGAAACAAATATGCAGAAGTGGATCACTTCTTTGAAACAAGCAAGTCTGGAAGTGGTTGATCCTGCTGTATCAGATCTTCTCTGGACTCAATTCAGAAGATGGGTATGTACTGAAACCTTTAAGTTGCAAGACCAGAGCTATGGACAGGATCAATAGAACTTCAACAATCTGCTGAAGGAAATGGAAGGTCCGGTTCTGAGCAAGCTGCTAAAGGAAGAAGTTCTCCATCTGGACATTGCGCCTTGGTCTGAAAAGCGCCCAGCATCTAAAGTTCAACCTGCAGAAGAACAGATAATTCAAGCTGAAGACTTGGGTCAAGCAGAAGAAACTACAGAAAGCTCTGAGAAGCAGCCTGTATCTGAAGACCCTCAAGCTTCCTCTCTTGACAGGAAGACTCTGGAGGATTTGAAGAGATCAGATATGCCGATGAACGAACAGATGGACAAGCAGGATATCAAGATTGATTCTATAGCAAACATGGTATCTAAGCAATAGGAAACCAGCGAGCAAATCAAGAGCATGTTGGAAGCTCTGTTCACACGACTTCCTCCTTCTTCTTAGAAATTTTCTTGTGTTTTCCTTACATGTTTGTCTGTATTATTTTCACTTGTTCTAAACTATCATTGCTTCTGTTTGAATACAAACGTCTTTTTGCTCTGATCTTTTTAACTCTGATTATTTATGCTTTTTGATAACTGACAAAAAGGGGGAGAAAGAATGACATTTTTCAATAACGAATTACTGAGACATAAGTCTCAAACATTCTAACATTCTTATATATTTGAATTTCTTTGTTCTGAAAAGCTTACAGGTACAAGAATCTGATGAACTCTGATAAAGTAAAGTTCGGATGCTCAAGGTATCAAGGAATCAAAGGGAAGTAATCAACTCAGGGATAGTTTTTCTCTTCGTTACTCTGATACTTTTTATTCCTTATCTCCTTATCTCTGATACCTTCTATTCGTTAATTGATTATCTTTGATACTGTTTCCTCTCTATCCTTAAACTCTGATACCTTTCAGCATTTTATTTTAATTGAAAAAATATGGTTTTTGTCATCATCAAAAAGGGGGAGATTGTTAGAACATAGTTTGATTCTACAACCCTCAGTTAGAGTTTTGATGATAACAAAATACAAGATTAAATGAATTATGAGATTTATATAAGACATATATGCTACTCAAAATTATGTTGTGTATTTGCAGAAACTCTGATGGAATCAGCATCAGAATATCAACATCAACATCAGCATCAGAAGATATGTCAGCATCAGAAGATCAAACATGTGTTATACGCGAAAGCCTGATGAACAGAATTTGCGCATAACATACTCTGACTCTGAGCAAGATACTTACCATGTCATCAGCACTCAGAAGCGCCAGAATAAGCTAAAGCCAAGAACACTCTGATTTTCATTAAGCAGAACATTCTGAAGTGTCAACGTTACTGCATTCAAGGCAGATTAATTACCAACGGCTTTATTCCAAGAAAAAGATCTTCTCAAAAAGTAAAGAATGTTATGATCATTGAAATGGAATTATGGACAACAACGTATCTATTCCCAAGCTATTTAAACAAGTCAGTGAGAAAAGAAATGGCTAATTCTCTTACACGCACATACGCATAAGCCAATCATCTTCACGTCCTCACTCATTCAGTTTGCTAAAGCTCTCAACCGCTTACTCTATAGCTCTAGCAATATAGTTTTATCTAAGCTTTATATTGTGTATTATCACAGTTGTGATATATAGTTTTTCTAGAAAACATTCAACACACATTTGTTCATTTGTCTGTAAAATAATTACCTTGAGATAAACCGGTCTGTGGTTAGACTCAAGAAGGCTTTGACAGTTGTTAAAGCAGTTGTTGTATTCAGTTGAATATAGTGGATTAAGACCTCGTTGGAGAGAGGCGAAATCACCTTGACGGGTGGACTGGAGTAGTTTGAGATCAAACGAACCAGGATAAAAATAAAGTGTTGTCTGCATTTGATTTCAAGTTTTACAATTCAACCCCCCTTCTTGTGTTTTTCACTTCTTCATATTTGGTTACTATCCTTGGCATTTTGGAGTTATGGACTTCTTAGACTTAGGATTAGAGACCTTGACCTACCTTGAGACCTTGTGACTTCTATTGATATTTTGTATGGAGTTCTTGGGGTTTACCCTGAGACATTCGGTTGTTTGTTTTCTTTGTGTGCATGTTATTCTAATTATGTACTTTGTTTGTAATTGGGAATTCATTTGTATACAGTCGTTACTTTGCCCAATTTTTGTGAAGACTTAATGCATTTGAAGCTTGGTTTTCTTAAGAGGTTTATTATCTTTTCTTGTTTGGTTTCAAATCTAAAGAATGGGAATTCTACATTGACTCATTGTGTCAAGTGTCGGCTTCTTGTTGGTTAGACGATTCTTTTCTCTAGATTTTACCTTATGCTTTAGGATAGTTCCTTCATCTCCTCCCATCTTATTTAATTTCAAAAATATTCTCCCTCCTTTCGAAAACTCTTCTTGTTTTTAAATTTGAACCGCTTTCACAATAAACTTGGACTTAGGTTCATGCATTTTCAAAAAAATTACTTTCTTAATCAAACTTTAAACAACTTAATCATACTTTGACATTTTTGTGAGAAGACTAAAAGTCAATCAATATCATTCAACCCATTTTGCCACTTTGGCTTTTTACCTTAAAACTTTTTCTCAAAAGATTAGGCTCTTGCCAATCCTTGTAGTGATGCAAACTACTATACTTCTACGATATGTAGTGAAGTGATATATTTTCCACTTGGGTGTTGAGCGAGGCTTTGTTGATTTTAAAGTCTAAGTTATATCCTCCAATTTTAGATGACACAAATTCTCCTTTCTCATAATCGTGGGTAGCAAGTGTGTTCTTCCACTCGGTTAAGAAGATGATGTCTTGTCTCTTAAAATTAACCAACACACTTGTGTTTTTGTTTTAAAATTTTTAAAGGTAAACTACGAGTACCCTGATCCCCTATTGCACGGAAGGTGGTACGTATGCACTAAAGGTTCACAACCACGGCGGGTGCAAAAATTGTAAAAAATACTTATTTTCTCATCCATAAAATCCATTTTTGTATACAACACTTATGAACAAAATACATAAATTTTCAAAGAGGTTCCGGCAGAGTACCGTAGATGTTTAGGGTTCTAATACCTTCCCTTTGAATAACCAACCCCCGGAATTAGATTCTCTCCCCCTATTTTTTAGGTTATTCTCTCTTTTCCCATTCCTCTGGAAACAATAAAGCGCGGTAGCGATTTTTCATTTGATCTGTGTGAGTCAAGTCAACCCAATGGATTAGTCTCAACATTTCTACCGCTACACCCATGAACATATCAACCAATTCTCAGTCAGACAAGGGAGGTTGCACCCTTCCAACTAGATCCCTCCATTTTTGTGCATACTCCTTAAACCCTTTATCTGAGCCCATGGACATGTTTTGAAATTGTTCACGAGTCGGTGCAAGTTCAACATTATATTGATACTGCTTGTAAAAGGCAGCAACCAAGTATTCCCACATGTGAATGTTGGTTCCTTGTAGTTTATAGAACCATTCAAGTTGAGTGTCGGATAAAATTTCTTGAAAGAAATGGACCCATAATTTCCTGTTAACAGTATGAGGTTGAATTTTTTGAACATACGACCTTAGATGAAGTTTGGGACAAGAGACCCCATCATATTTAGAAAAGATGGGGATCTTGAATTTGTGAGGGATGACCACTCCCGGGATCAGACATAGTTCTCCAAAATCCAATCCAGGTGCTTTCTGGCTTTCCATAGCTTTGAGACGGTATTCTAACTGCTTATACTTGTTATTTGCAGGAGGGTATTATTCGTCGAAGTAGTCTTCATCCTCATGAATATTCTCAAAACCCTAGTTATTCCTTCCTTTAGGCTTGATGCTTCCACCATCCTCTTCTTGGTTTCCGTCTTCCTCAGAGGAAACGTCATCCACTTGAACCTGTTGAGTAGGACCTTTGAATATGATCCCCTTATTGAGGATGACAGCCGCCTGTCTAGTCTTCTTCTTCTTGACGAGAAGTGCCATTATATCCTGCTGCCCCTTGGCTATGTTCATGAGAGTCTCTTGAAATTGTGCATGTTGAGCTTGGAGTTCCTTAACAGTCTGTTCAAGGGCCATCTTTTATTAAAATAAACAATAAGTAGATGAGAAAACCTGTAAAAAAACTGTTATGTAATGATGCATGATATGTAAATGCAATGTTTTCAAGGACCTTAGGAGATTTAATTTCTAGCCAAGAGGAAACAGAAACAAATATTTCATTAGTAAGTTCAAAATTGCAATTGCTTCTTAGGCTTGCAATGAAAACAAAAGGGTCTCAAAGAGACAACAATATGAACTTCTAAAACCTAAGACTCAAGTCTCCCACGAAGGCTTCCTCTTTGTGTTGATGTATGCATTAAGTCTATGATCCTCGTGAAGTTGCTTTGTTAGCTCCAACACTTTCTTTTTCACTTTCATAGAATTGAGTTTCAAAGGTGTCTCGTTCTTCCTTGAGTTGAATCCTGGACTTCTGTAATTCTTCAAGGTCAGTGGGCATGTCTGAATGGAGGACGGTGTGAGAAACGTCTCCTTCGATAATAGGCTCTATGATCACTGATAGAACAACTTATTGTACCCCAAAATATGCCCTCTCACTTATCAAGAATTTGCTCACAAGATTTCCTTGGATTCAAGACTGCACTAGGGTTTGATCAGCTCAAGACCCCTCCTTAAACACTGATGATCAAATTAGGGTTTGAGTTTGCACAAGGATTTTTGAACTTCCAATGTCCCATATGACTTTCATGGATCATTATGGACCCCCAAGATCACTCATGTCAAGTTTCAATCCTTGTATCACACTTTTGCTCAGTCAATTGAGAGTTGACCTAAAAATCAGCTGTATTGGGGAAAAAGTCAGCTATGGCCAATTTAGAGTCAAACTTCAAAAACATTTATCCACATAAACATTTTAAACTCATATGTATCATTTGATCAAGTTTGGACCACAACTCCTCAAGAAATTTGATCAAATCTCCAAAAGGGTAAAATGGTCAAAATTAGGGTTTTGACTAGGAAAGGGCAATTTCTGATTCTTGACCTAGCAAATGATCAATTAGTTTAAGGCATGATCTCAAGAGTCCAATTGCATCATTTTTACCTAATGACATGGCTCAAAACATTACTCAAGTTCAAAGAATTGACAAATGAATTTTCAGTCAACTAATCAAAAGTCAACTGTATATTGAAAAGTCAAACTTTGACTTTTTGGTAAATTTCAAATGCCAAAGATCACAATTCATTAAAACATGTCAAAATATAAAACTTATTCATCAAGAAACCAAAAAGTCAAGATTTCATTTTGAAAAGTCAAAATTTGTAAACTTAGAAATTTTTCTAAGTGTTGGAAATTTCATATTTTTTCATAACTTTGAGCAAAATTTTCACTATGATGCAAGATGATTCAAGAGAAACTTCCAACATTAAAGTTGTAGATATCCATTAAATATACAAATTTTATTCACACAACTTCTTCCAAAAGTGCTTGGATCTCAATTTATAATTTTATGAACATGTGGTCATGAAACAAAACACTTAGTGAAATTTTGCCCTAATTTGGTCAGGATTTTGACCCAACTTCATGGCACTTTTTCATATAGTTCCAAGGGGAATCTTCAAAATAAATTCAAAGATGGTTTATAGAGCACATTGAAAGCTTTCCAAAATGTCCAAGAAATCCTTGAGATCATTCTTGAGTATGGAGAATCGAAGAGATGAAGTTAGGGTTTTATCACTTGAATTACAAGTCATTTTGTGATGAACCAAGTTCAAAATTCAAACTATGCTGCATAAAATCTACTTTTCAGGCCTCAAACTTGTTAAGCACTACATAATTAATGGTTTACACATATGTTAGAAGTCTTAATTCAATCATTGAATGCATGGACATGCTTTATATCCATTTTTGGAATAAAAGTTACATTGCCATTTTGATAAAGTGACTTTTTGTACAAATCTTGTTCTTGAGCCTTACACTTGTTATCTTCTGATCAAACAAGTCCTATAACCCATAAGAAATGGTTTAGACACTTACAATCACCCAGCCCATGCTTGTACCTCCTATTGAAACTTGTTTCCCTCTTTTATTCAAAATCAAGTAATCTAGCCAAAAGCTAAAAAACTTGTACTTCTGATTGTCCAAAGCTCTCAAACACTTTTGTTTATACATACATAAACCTTTGGCCACAAACACAAGAAGGCTCATGCCCTGAAAACACCTAGAACTCAGAAACATATTTCACACTTCCATTTTCACACAAACTGATCAAAAACTTGAAACTCATAATTTACTCGTGCGTTTCTTGGCCTTTTGGTTTCTAAAGCTTCTAAAAATCATATAGAATTGATCCCACACCCTGTTACAGAACTGTAACACCATTAACACCATCCTCCATTTTCAAAAACAGAGCTCTGCATATTGACTTCTTCAGACCATTTCAGCCATCCATTTCTCAAGCTAATTATTGTATTAGCTTCCTGGTACCTCAAGGAAGCTAACCTAATCATCACCATCACTTGAAACAAGATCAAACTCAAAACACGATTTCCAGTATTGAGGTAAGTTTTCTTAACTTTGAACTCTTTATACAAGCATCATTAATGATTTATGTGTGAACAAAACATGTAGATATCATTGCCCTAAAGCTAACCATGTCTATAGTTTCCATTAATTTTGCTTGAGCTTTGAGAATTTTAAGATTGAAGTTTCTGAGATTTTTAGGGTTCAGATTAGGGCCAATAAAATTCATGATTATCTTTGATCTATAGTTTTAATGCTTTAAATCTTTGAAATCGTGAGGAAATTTGCTACAAGTTTCATATTTATAGTTTTCATTTTTGATGTGAAATGAGCAAGTTACAGTTGGTCTGACTGAAGGTTGAAGATGAAGTAGTCAGAGTGCGTTTTGTATCATATACTTATTGTTTTACTTATGTTAACAGATGTATAGCCACCCTAGTGGTAGAAGCGCGCGCCCGTAACCTTTGGGACCTGGGTTCGAGCCCCAGTGGCACCCTTTTGTGTTTTTTTCACATTTTTTGCATCATTCTAACTTTTTTGCAGGCACCTGGGCCTCATTGGGCTTTTATTGTTTTTTTTTTTTGCTTTCTAACCCCCTGTAGACTATTTGCGCCCCTGGCCCAGTTTATTTTATTTTCTTATTTTTATTTCATTTATTTTCTTTAATATTTTTCCTAATATTAAAAAATCATAAAAAATACAAAAAAAAATAATAGATTTATATTTTGACTTAGTTTATTTTATTTTTCTCACAAAAAATATTTTATTTAACTATATTTTATTTATTTTTACTAACTAGTCTTGTAAATTTAATTTAAAACTAGGTTATTATTTATTTTCTTTTACACCAATTAAAATATATCATTTTAATATTAAAAAAAGGCCAAAAATATTTTATAATACTATAAATATTTTCAAGACAAAAATACCAAAAAAAAATACTTTTTCTAAACTTATTTTCTTTAATCAATTAATGAATTAAGGTTTTATTGATTTCTTTTCTTAGTGAATTAGGTTTACTTTTAATTTAATTAATTATTTTCTTTAATTAATTATATTAAGACAAAATCCATTTTCTCAAAAAAATCCAAACAAATATCCATTTACTTCACATTTTGCATTTTTGTATATTTATTCATTTTGTACATTGTATTCATTTAATTCCTTGTACATTGATACCAATTCAATATGGTTGTAATAGACTAACTAGATTTACATTCTTGCAATCCCCATTTACAATTTATACACCCCCTCCCACAAATATTGTAATAGCGTAGTAACTTTAAATTCCTCAATTTATTGCTTTTATATACAAATGCTAGTAATTAGGGTTTGTATGGAAAGACTAAAACCAATACTTAGAAAATCCTAATTCAAGACAAAAACAAGCATGAAAATAATGCACTTGCACACAAGCACCCCTAGGGTTATTCCACTCGGTTTCCTTATACAAAATGGTCATATTACGCATGTAAGGTATCTTAGCAAAAACAAGCAAATACAATATCATAGTCCCTCGACGACGCTATCTAAGTTGCCTTTCAAATGATCTTAGTCCCTAAAAGAGAATGCTAAGATACCTTGCAACATTTCTAATCATGGCTATACGATGACCCACGCTCGTCCCATTAACATCCAAAGATAGGGTTACTTACCAAACTAATGGTAAGATAACAATGTCAAAGGAAAAGAAAAATGAACAAAAAAGACTTTTGAGTAGGTAGAATGCTCCTAATTACTTGCTCAATTTCAAACAACACATCCTTGCTATTTTAAAAAAAAAACACCTACACTTTCAAACATCTTACAAAATTGAAAACATTTTCAAAAGATCAACATCTTTGTATACATTCTTACGAACGAGAATCATTACAAAGATTGTCTAAACAAATGGCCTCTTTACAAAATACTTTCAAAAACCACACAAAGCATAATTTCAAACAAAAGCAAGTGATCTAGCAAGTAACTAAGAGCCCATGGAAAAACATGGATGAAAAGGGTGTTAATACCTCCCCTTTTCATAATCTACCCCGCGAACTCAAGAAATAATCTCAAAGGTCTTTCCTGTGCTTTTTCACCTTTCCTTTTGGATAAAAGAAAAGTCGGTGGCGACTCTTGCTAACCGCAACATTTGCGATCAAATGCAAACCTTCAAGTCAGTTCTCCCACCGTATCACCGGAACTGGCGACTCTGTTGGGGAAAATTCTAAAAGTGGGGTTACCTTAGGGTTTAGATCACTATTACTTGCTTTCATTGTTTGTCGTGTTTGCTTTACATTATGGTTCTTTGTTTGGGTTTGAATCCTCTACCCGGATTTGGGATACCTTATAGGTAAGTAGCAATACATTGTGGAAACTGTGCAGGGTATACCGACATGGTCTAAGCAATAGCTACGTTAGTGGGACATATTTATGGGTACCGGTAGCCTTTGAGATAATCAAGGAGAATACGGGGCCACTGAGTAATGTCATGAATCACTAATTAACTTCTAGAACCTTTACTTGACCAACTTGGCCTTTAGGACGTAGTGAGATGACCGACTTTGGTGCAATCCGAAGTTGGTAGATACTCGATACTACACTCATTGAGGTTTGGTTTTTTGAGATATCTCGGTCGCCATTAAATAGGCTTGTGCTGAGACAATGCTCAAGGAAACAAGCCAGTGATATTGAGCTCCTTAGAACCCAGTTACTATTGCTAGGACAGGTTTGAGCCAACTAAACATCAAGAGGGTACTTACCTATGAAACCCCATGCAAGCCTAAACCTAAGGACTTGTTTTCTTTGTTCGTGTATACTTACTTGTACATAACATCATGAACATCATAACATCATACTCATTCACTAACCATTTTAAGGATCTTGGGATTTATCTTTGTTCTGTTTTGTAGGACATGGATTCTATTCGCAGGAAAACTATTCAAGTCAATCTTGTAAGGAACCCTCCACAACTTAAGGATATAGCTTCAAGGATTTCTGAAAACTCTCCATTCACCGAGAGACATGGTCGCCTACTCAACTTGGTCACTTCCAACACAGATGAGGACATGATGAAGGTGCTCTTTCAGTTCTTTAATCTTTTACACCATTGCTTCACATTTCCTGATTATCAACTTGTGCCGACTTTGGAAGAATTATCCCAACTCTTGAGGATTCCCATTCTCAATCAACTACCTTCCAATGGTACAAAAAGAGACCCAAAGCCAGAAGATATTGCTCAAGTTCTACACTTGCAGTCATCTGATGTCACAACTAATTGGGAAACAAGGAGTGGTGTCAAAGGTTTCCTAGCAAAGTTCTTGTTTGGGAAAGTCTGAAACTGTTGGAACTCCTTGGATTTCGAGCCTTTCAGGAAATTGTGGCTCTCCTCATCTATGGGATAGTTTTGTTTCAAAATCCCGACCAACTCATAGATGTGAACTCCATTAAGATCTTCATGTCACGTAACCCGGTGCCTACCTTGCTAGGAGACATTCTGCATCCTTTTCATACTCGCACTATGAGGAAAAGAGGTATCCTTATGTGTTCCACTCCTCTCATGGCAAGATGGTTTATTTTGCATCTTCCCCAATCTGTGTTAAAGAACGAGCAAGGTTCAAGGTGGTCACAAAGGTTGATGACGCTCAAACATTCAGACATTCATTGGTGCTCCTGTTCCATAGAGAATGTTACTATTTTCGACCGTTGTGGAGAATTTCCTAATGTCCCTTTGCTTGGAATTAGGGGAGGTATCACCTATAACCCCTGCTTAGCCTTAAGACAATTTGGTTACGCCTGAAGGGATGGCCCTCATGATATGCTCATTCAAGGTTTGGTATTTGACTACGAGAACGACGATCAAGGTCTTTTCCAGAGATTTATCCGAGCTTAGAGGATGTTGAACAAGGTAGATAGAAAGACATTAGGGCAGAAGAATTCCATTTCCTCTTGAGCCTTACCTCAAATGGGTACTGTTGTACCCCAAAATTTGGCCTCCCATATTTCTCAAGACATGTCAAGAATAATCTCCAAGTGTTCAAGATGGCTCAAGAGTTGGACAATCAAATCATCTCCTAAGGCAGTCAATTCAAAATTAGGGTTTTGTGTTGCATCAAGGTCCTTACATCCAAATGACCTCAAGTTCTGCCGATTGTCCTAATATGTTCTTAAGTTCATCCATGTCAAATTTCAAGCCTTGCAGAGGAAGTTTGGTCAGGCAATTGCTCAAGAGGTCCAAAAATCGACTGTGCTAGGGCAAAAGTCAACTGTGACCTACAAACAGTAAAACTTCAAGATTTTTTGTCAACATTCTCATTTTGAAGGATAATTCATCATTTTATCAAGGGTTGATCATTATTCATCAAGGATTGCTCAAGTTTCATCAAGATTCAAAAGTTGCTAAATTAGGGTTTTATAGGAAAAGTCAACTCAACTTTTACCAAGCATAACTTTATCATACTTTATGAGAAATGACCCATCCAAAGCTACAAATTTCATGCAATCCATCTTCACACCCCAAGATCAAGAAATGCTCTCACAAAAAGTTACAAATTTGGACATTATAGGTCATTTTTGAAAGTCAACAAAAACACCTGTTTTGCCAAAGCTTATAACTTGAGCATGAAATATCAAAATTATATGAGACCAAACGTGTTGGTTATAGGACATCTCAAGGTTTCTAAAAAGTCAAAAAAACACTTCCAAAAGTTCAAAATTGAAGAAGTTATGCATTGTTGAAGTTGGGCATTTTTCCAAAATTGCAAAAAGTCAACTATCCTCAAAACTACAATTTTTGACAAAAGGGCCCACTTTTTTCCACTTGATTTGGTCTTGTCACACCACACACGTGTCCTATCTTCAATTTTATGTCCATTCATTAATTTTTCTATTTTATTTAATTTTTATTGAATTAATTCATTTTAAATCAATATTAATTCAAATAAAATCCAAAAATTGATGGAATAGAATCTTTTTGATTGATATAGGCTTCAAGTATCATCATGGACCAGATCAAATCCGAATCATGCCTTATTGTGCACAAAATATTTGATTTGAGCCATTTTTTGAAGTTTGTTAATGGAAGATCATATCATATCTCAATTCTTCAATGCACATGGATTCAAGCCCAAGTTTCTAACCTAATGCAATCCCTTATACTCACACAAGCCAGGCACATCAAAAACACGACCTTAAGCTAACCAAAATCAAGAAACAAAAACTAAAAAAAGTGTGAAAAAGTGTGAGATCAAAATCTTTGTTAGAGCTTGATTCAGTCCAAAATCTCAACGTAGCTTCCTTGCCTGACATCCAGTGGAGCTAAAGTGATCAAAACCAAGCCTTGAGACCTCCTGAATTATGCTGTAAGTGCCCACTAACATAGCCCTGTACATGGAATCGTGAATCTGTTTTCTTGCATCCTTTTGCCAAAATTTTTGTATAATCATGCTTGCCATTCAATTTCTAATCATTATGTATTATTTTATTTCATTTTCATGGCCTCTAATGTGATACCCGAACCTAGGGTTTCCATTCTTTGTTTTTAGGCATTTTTGATACAGGAAAAATCAAGACAAACCATGGACATGGTTGTCTTCAGGGAAGGGAGACGAACACAATGATGTTCTCCATTTGCATTTATATGGCCTATAACTCATGTTAGGATGGCCCTAGGGATTTTGCTACGGATTCAAATCTGCAGGAAATAAACCAGGGTTTCGTTGGAGAAGACGACTAGGTGTCTTCCCCTGATTGGTCCATTTAAAATTCGTGCTATTTTTTTTTTATTTTTTCAGGCATAATGTTTTGTTTCATATATAATAATTGTTTCTTATTCTAATAACAAATAAGCAAATCAGTTGGGTTGGCAAGCGCGCTAGTGGAGAACCCCTTGGGACCTGGGTTCGAATCCCATGTCCCCCAATATTGCATTTTAATTCCAGGCTATCCAGTACATGCTAAGGCTTAAAGTCCACCATGCATCATCACCTGATCAGGCGCCAGATGGCCTTCAGGCCAAATCTGGTGGCCAGGAATGAAGGACCGTCATGTTCCCTGGTCAAAGGCACACGCTGGATTGGGAAGTCAAACAAGGTTGAATGAAAGTGGGCCAAACAATTGCCAGACTCACCACCAATTTGGGCCCAGCACCCCCCTTGGTTATTTCTTTTCATATTTCATTTTTTTTATTTAATTGTTTTATTAATCATTATTATTATTTATACTAACCAATTAATTTTTTTTCTCATAAAATCAAAAACACAAAAAACTATTATTTTTATTAATTTCATTATTTTATTTTTTTGTAAATAAATATTAATTAATTAATTTAGTGTTAATTAGGTTAATTTTAACATTTTTGCAATAAATTAAAATCAATTTAGAATATTAGGTGTTACTAACTTTTAACCATTTTATTTTATTTCCTTAAATATAAAAAATCCCAAAAAAATATTTTTTAATTAATTAATTTAATTAAGTAACTTAGGTTTAATTTAATTTAATTCAAAAATAACAAAAAAACATGCTTTCTTTCAAAAAGGGTCAAAACCATAATAAATGCTCCGATTTAATTTTACTGCGCGCGATTCATTTGATTTCAATTTTGTAATTGTTTCCCGGTATGTAATAGTTTTTTTAGGACTTTAATCATTTATCGCTTTATTTTCGTTTCCGCAATTTAAATTAAAGGGTTGTTTTTGGCGATGTAAATACCCGACGCCTTGTAATAGCTTAGATTTAATTTCCTGCAATTTAATTTCCGCACAATATTAACTGTTAGATGTTTGATAATAGGGAATGCATGACAAGAACAAATCTTTAACCTAAAATCAACATAGCTCACCATTGACATGTACAGATAAAATTAACCGAATTAACACACTCGCACATGCCACTCTTAGGGTACACCTCACTTGGTTTCCTCGAACGTGGTCATTGAGTATAGGAAGTTTTAGAGGTCGCCCTCTTGTCCAAAGATCATAGTTGCCTCGAAACGGTTGCCTCGGAAAAATGATCTAAGACATTAGGGTTACCGCTAAGGTGTCCTAACATTGCTTTAGTGACCACGCGTCCCTTAATCGAATCGACCCGAAAACTCCAACGACGATGCTACCTACTCCTCAATAGTGGGATAACATTGTCTGAAGGATATTAGCACATTTTAATTCCTTTTTCGAGTAGGTAGATGGTTCTTAAGTACTTGCTCCTTTTAAAACAAAACAAAACTTTTCGCACTTACACTCTCTTCAAAACAAAAACTCTTTTCAACCCCACAAACACAAAGTAAAGCAAAATTTTGAAAACACAATGAGCAAGTACCTAAGAGCCCGTGGATAACCACGGATAGAAAGGGTGCTAACACCTTCCCTTTCTATAATCTACCTCTCGAACCCGAGAAATATCTCAAAAACAAATTTTTTTGTGCTTTTGTCCTTTCCTTGTTGGATAAAATAAAAGACGGTGGCGACTCTTGCTTACCGCGACATTTTGAAAAAAAAACGCAAAACGCGAACCAGCATTCCAAAACAGTCAGTTCTCATTCCCACCGATCACAGAACTGGCGACTCTGCTGGGGAAAATTAAGTGAGGTGTACCTTAGGATTAGATCATTGTGTTTTCAATTGTATGCTTTGTATGATTTATCTTTGTGGGCTTGTATCGGAGTTCTATAGATCCTAACCCGGATCTGGGGGTACCCTTTAGGCAAGTAGAAATAAACTGTGAGGGAACTGTCCGGCGTAGACCGACACGGTTGAAGCAGTAGCTACGTTGGTGTGGCACTTTAGTCTGTACCGATATCCCTTGTGTTGGAACGAGGAGAATATGGGTCTTCTAAGGGGTCATTAAGCACCAACTGACCTTAGAACCTTAAATTAACCAACTTGGCCATAGAACAGTAGCAATATGCTACACTCATTGAGACTAAACTCTCGCGATGATTCCGGCCGCAAGAAAAGGTTGCTAAACTGGAATTATGACCGATTGAGGGTAGTCAGTGATATTGAGATCCTCTAGAACCCGGTTACTATTTTTAGGACAGGTTTAAACCAACTGAACTGAAAGAGGGTAGTACCTAAGCTCCATGCCAGCCTGAAATCTAAGGGCTCTCAGTGTGACTTGTGTGCCTTTACCATGTTTGCTATTTATGGATACTTGTGGTATGCCTACTATCATGACATCATGACATCATAACATTGCATGCATCTTGCATAAGGACTAACTTATTTCAAAGACAGGAGGGATTCATCTTTGCTCTGTTTTTTAGGTCATCATGATTCCCATGCGTAAGAATACCATCCGGATCAACTTTGTCCAAGTACCTACCTTGCTTAAAGAGTTGGTTGCCAAGATGCCTGACACTACTTCCTTCATCGGGATGCATGGTTCTCTTCTCAGTTTGGTCACCTCCAAATTGGACGAGCAGATGATGAGTGTCCTAGTCCAGTTCTATGATCCGTTGTACCATTGTTTCACTTTTCAAGACTATCAGCTGGTTCCCACCTTAGAAGAGTTCTCTGAGCTGCTCGGTATCTCTGTTATGGAGCATACCCCGTTTACTGGTTGGGAGAAGACCCTTAGGCCCAAAGAAATTGCTGCAGCCCTTCATTTGACCAAAGAGGAGGTAATGGCTAATTAGGAGACTAGAAGTGGAGCTAAGGGTTTTCTGACTAAGTTCTTGGTTGGCAAGGCTAACTACTTATGGGATAGCCTAGACTTTAAGGCGTTCGAGGATATTCTAGCTCTTCTGATTTATGGTTTGGTATTGTTTCCGAATCCTGACACTTTTGTTGATGTGAATGTGATAAAGATCTTCATCTCTCAGAACCCTGTACCCACTCTCTTGGGTGACATTCTCCATCAGCTCTATGCTCGTACTTCTCGAAAGCGGGGAACCTTGATGTGTTGTGCTCCTTTATTGTCGAGGTGGTTTATTTCGCACCTCCCCAAGTCAGTGCTGAAGAACAAAGAAGGAATGGGTTGGGCTTATAGAGTGATGTCTCTCTCTCATAATGACATCATTTGGACTCTCAGAGGTATGGATGAGGTGACTGTTATTGATCGATGTGGAGAGTATCCTAATGTTCCATTAATAGGAACCCATGGAGGAATTTCTTACAACCCATGCTTAGCTCTCCGTCAGTTTGGAAGAGCCAGAAGAGAAGGACCTCATGAGATGCTAATGCCTCATATCATCTTTTATTTTCAAGGGGATAGCGACGAGCAACGTCATAGATTCATAAGGGCTTGGGATAGAGTGCACCAATCTGATCCACATGAGCTGGGCCCAAAGACTTATCTGCCAATGGAGCCATATCTCAGATGGATCCGCATCCGTGCCCAGAAGCTAGGTATGCCATATGAAGTTGTCTGGCCTGTCACTCTTGAAGTTGCTAATGAAGAAGGGGTTCTTCCAACCATTCTCCACCCTGATATGCCCACTGACATTGGGGCACTGAAGAGGTCTTGGATACAGTTGAGGGGTGAACAGGATTCTTACCGAGAGAAGTTCAACGAGCAAGAGCAAAAGATCCAGAAGCTGACTAGGCAATTGGAGAACGAGCAGATCCTGAACGACTATGTCCGCACTGATAAGAAGAGACCATGGGAGCATTGATGGACCTTTGATGATTTCCTTTCCAGTTTTTGTTTACTTTTCAGTATTTCCATTCTTGTAACGCCTTAAGGGCAATTTGTTGAACAATTTAAATTTTGAAGTTTAAATCTAATAAAGTGTGTTTCCTTTCTTGTTTACAAATTTGAATCTCAATTGTCTTTGAAATCATAAATCATACGTATTTCATCTCGTGCACTTCATAAACAGGCACCCTTTACAGGTCTCTTATCTTCTTCGCTGTTTATTTCAGCACTCACTCATCATGTCTGCTGAACCTTCAACTGAGCAAGCTATCAAGGCCCTCCAGGTCCAGAATGCCCAATTTCAAGAGCTATTCATGAGTCTAGCTAAGGGTCAGCAAGACCTGAAGACCCTGATTCTGAATAAGAAGAAGAAGAAGAAGAAGAAGAGGACAGTCATGTTCAACACTAGTCCTAGGTTTGGAAACAGGCTACGGGATGAAGTTGATCTGACCACCTCATCTGGAGGGAAAGATAGTCCACAAGAAAGGAGGGCTCCTAGCCCTGTGGTCTCCGACAACGAGACAGACTATGATGAAGAACAGTATCCTCCTGCCGAGGATAGATACAAACAACTGGAAGACCGGTTGAGTGCTATGGAGGTTCAAAAGGTGCCTGGTCTGGACTTTGTCGATCTAGGTCTATCATCTAGGGTAGTCATTCCCCACAAATTCAAGGCACCAGCCTTTGCTAAGTATGACGGAGTTTCTTGTCCGAAGCTACACCTCCAGTCATATGTGAGGAAGATTCAGCCTTACACTGCTGATAAGAACTTATGGATCCATTTCTTCCAAGACAGTCTCTCAGGGACTCAGCTTGAGTGGTTCTATCAGTTGGACGGAGCCAGTATCCGCAGTTGGGAAGATTTGGCTACTGTATTCTACAGGCAGTATTAGTACAACTCCGACCTCGCTCCTATGCGTACCCAACTCCAGGGTATGTCAATGGGAACGGGTGAAGGATTTAAAGATTATGCTCAAAAGTGGAGAGATCTCGCCGGAAGGGTACAACCACCTTTAGCTGATCGGGAACTTGTTGACATGTTTTTGGGGACCCTGTCTGGTCCATTTTTCAACCACTTGATTGGAAGCTCTTCATCTGGGTTTACAGATCTTATTTTGACTGGTGAGAGGATTGAGGCTGGTATTAAGGCTGGGAAAATATAGAAGGGTGCCTCCGCAAGCACCGAAAAGAAGTCGTTTAAGAAAGAGTCCAGTGCGGTCTACAGTGCAAGAAGACAGGATAGATCTGAACACCGCCAAGCTGTCAATGCGGTTGTTATTTCAAAACCTGCTGGTGCTCCTCAACACAACAATAAATAGAAGGATGAGAGACCTAAGAGGCAATTCACTCGTCTCAGCATGACCTTATCTCAGATTCTGCCACAGTTGCTGAAGACTAATCTGGTGGTTCTAAGGGAAGCCCCAAAGAATTCAAATACAATGTCACCAAGGTATAACCCTAACGCCTGCTGTGCTTATCACTCTGATAGCCCGGGGCATAATACAGATGATTGTTGGAGTCTGAAAAATAAGATACAAGACTTAATTGATGCGAAGGAGATTGAGTTCGAGGCGCCTGAGAGGCCTAATGTTGTGACTGCTCCCATGCCCAAACATGGAGTAAATGTTGTAGAGGAAGACTTGTTTGTAGTTTCTGTGGATGACATTGTTACCCCTCTGATGACTGTCAAGAAGAACCTTTTGCTAGCCGGTTTATTTCCGGGCTGTGACGAAGGTTGTTGTATGTGTTCTGCCCGTCCGAATGGTTGCCCGCTTTTGAAATCAGGTGTCCAGCGCCTGATGGATAGTAAAGAGATTCTGTTTGAGAAGACTTTTGTTCCCGTAACTCATTCTGAAGAAATTTCCATCATTACCATTTTCGACAATTCTTCCAAGGCCCCCTCGAGGAAGCCTGTTAGAATTACATCTGTTCCGAAGATCGTACCTGTGATGATCACTGTTCCGGGGCCTATCCCCTACACCTCTGATAAAGCTGTCCCTTGGCACTATGGGGCTGATGTTTATTTTCATGGAGTTAAGCAAGAGTTGGATGGTGATACCGACGTCAACAACATTACTGGACCTGCTAAAGTCACCCGCAGCGGAAGACTTTTCTCACCTGATATTGCTCCACCAAAAGCCCGAAAACCTGTTGTTATTACACCTGCCAGTGTACCTGCTACTATTCCTGATCAAGTTCCTATTATTACCCCTGTCGCCAAGTTATCTAACGCTCGGGGCAAAGGGATCACCACTGATGTGCCTTCCCAGACAGAGGCACCGAAGACAATTACTGTTGAAGCTTCCAAACAGGAGATGGAAGAGATTCTAAAGATTATTAAAAAGAGTGATTATAATGTAGTTGAGAAGCTGGGGCAAACCCCATCCAAGATTTCTATGTTGTCACTGTTGTTGTGTTCAGAGGCCCATGCCAAGGCTCTGATTACCTTCCTGAAAACTGCCCACGTGCCACAAAAGACATCAGTTGATCAGTTTACCGATTGCGTGGCCAATTTAACTGCTGATAATGGTTTGGGTTTCTCCGACGCCGATTTGACTGCTAAGGGGAAGAATCACAATGATGCCTTTCATGTATCCATTGAATGCAGGGGCACTACTCTTGCACATGTATTGGTTGATACTGGTTCCTCATTGAACGTCTTGCCCAAGAAGGCTCTAGACCGGTTGGATTGTGAAGGGTTAAAGTTGAAACCAAGTAACATTGTCGCCAGGGCCTTTGATGGGTCTAAGAGGATGGTGCATGGAGAGGTTGATATCCCGATCAAGGTTGGTTCTCAGGTCTTCAATTCTACATTCTATGTGATGGACATTCGGCCATCTTATTCTTGTTTGTTGGGTCGTCCATGGATCCACAAAGCTGGGGCCGTAACCTCGACGCTCCACCAGAAGTTGAAGTACCTGGTCAAAGGGAAGATTGTGACAATACAAGGGGAGGAAGAGAACATGGTCAGCCACCTCAACTCGTTCCGATATGTAGAAATGGATGGGGAGTTTATTGAGACCCCATTTCAGAACTTTGAAGAGGTTCCCCAGACACTGGCATCAACTGAGACTGTGGTTGAAGGTTCTCCTATGAATATGGCTTCCTTAAAGGATGCCCGGGCGATTATTGAGAAGGGTGAGTGTGCAAATTGGGGCCGACACCCTGAATTTACACAGAAGACTAACAAGTTTGGTTTGGGTTTCACTGCAGAAGCTCAAAGGGCTGTTCGAAATGCACGAATCGGAAGACCTCCCGTGTTCATCAGCAACTCGGGAGTGAATTCCATTGAAGATGATGTGGAAGAGTCTGAATTCGACAACTGGATCTATCCTACGACCGACGGTGGACCAAGTAACTGGACAGCAAAGGACTTCGTCCATATTACTTTTGTTACCCAGTAATGAAACTTTTGTTTTGAATTTGTAACAGACAATGTTTTGAACTTTATGGCCCGGTGTCTTACCCGGGACACTGTGGCTTCATTTGTGAGGGCTTTTGTGTGTCATTTTCATATATCATTAATAAAAGCATTGGACGTTTTTTGCATTTCAAATTTTGCGCTCCTTGTTTTTCTTTATTATATATTGCAAAACAGCTATTTTACACACACTCACGTATACAGGTCTACATCCACTCTGGATCTCACCGGTAACGACTCTGCTAATGCCGGATATGACTTCGAAAATCCGATCAACTTAGCCAAAGACGAAGGTGAAGATGATTGCGAAGTGCCTGGTGAACTTGCAAGACTGTTACTCCAAGAAGAGAGGGCCATTCAGCCACATAATGAGTCGGTGGAATCAGTGAATCTGGGTACTGAGACAGACAAGAAGGAAGTTAAGATCGGTGCAAATCTGGAGCTTAGTATGAAACAACGGTTAATTCAAATGCTGCATGACTATGTTGAGATCTTTGCCTGGTCTTACGAAGACATGCCGGGGTTGGATATTGATATTATGGTTCATCGCCTGCCTACCAAGGAAGATTGTCCTCCGGTAAAACAGAAGGTCCGCCGAATGCGCCCAGAGATGTCTGAGAAAATCAAGGCTGATGTTATGAAACAGTTTGACGCCGACTTTCTAGTAGTTACTTCTTACCCTCAGTGGGTGTCCAATGTGGTTCCAGTGCCGAAGAAAGATGGTAAGGTCCGAATGTGTGTTGACTACAGGGATTTGAACAGGGCGAGCCCTAAGGATGACTTCCCTTTACCTCATATTGACGTTCTGGTTAACAACACTGCTCAACACAAGGTCTTCTCCTTCATGGATGGCTTCTTCGATTATAACCAGATTAAAATGGCTCCCGAAGACATGGAGAACACGACCTTTATTACTCAGTGGGGTACCTTTTGCTACAAGGTCATGCCTTTTGGACTAAAGAATGCTGGGGCAACATATCAGCGTGCCATGGTTGCCTTGTTTCATGACATGATCCATCATGAGATTGAAGTATACTTCGATGATATGATTGCAAGATCCCAGACGGAGGAGGAACATCTTGACCATCTGCAGAAGCTGTTTGACAGACTGAAGTTGTACAAGCTGAGGTTGAACCCGAACAAGTTCACCTTCGGGGTGAGATCTGGTAAATTGTTGGGTTTCGTTGTAAGCGACAAGGGTATTCAAGTAGACCCTGCAAAAGTGAAAGCTATACGGGAGATGCCAGCTCCCAGGACAGATAAATAAGTCAGAGGTTTCCTGGGACGATTGAACTACATTGCCCGATTCATCTCGCACCTAACTGCTACTTGTGAGCCAATCTTCAAGCTGCTGAAGAAAGATCAAGTGGTACGTTGGAACGATGAATGTCGGGCCGATTTCGAAAGGATTAAAGAGTATCTCCAAGAGCCTCCTATTATGATGCCACCAGTTGAAGGGAGACCTTTGATTTTATACTTGACAGTGCTCGACAACTCAATGGGGTGTGTGCTGGGACAGCATGACGAGTCTGGCCGAAAAGAGCATGCTATTTATTACCTTAGCAAAAAGTTTACCGACTGTGAGAACCGATACTCACTACTCGAGAAAACTTGTTGCACTTTGGCATGGGCTGCTCGCTGGCTGAGACTGTATATGCTGACTCACACTACTCTGGTGATATCAAAGATGGATCCAATCAAGTATATCTTTGAAAAGCCTGCTCTGTCCGGAAGAATAGCGAGATGGCAGATGATCTTGACTGAGTATGACATCCAATATACGACCCAAAAGGCAATCAAGGTAAGTGTGTTGGCGGACCATTTGGCACATCAGGCAGTGGATGATTACCAGTCTATGAACTTTAAATTCCCGGACGAGAATATCATGGTAGTGACTGATTGTGAGACACCTGGACTGGAGGAAGGACCTAAGGAAGGATCCCGATGGTCTATGTACTTTGATGGAGCTTCGAACACTTTGGGTAATGGCATTGGCGCCATGATCATATCTCCTAAAGGCTCTCATACTCCATTCACCGCCCGACTATGTTTCAACTGCACCAATAATATGGTGGAGTATGAAGAGTGCATCATGGGTCTTCGAGCAGCAATTGACCTAAGGATTAAGTTTCTAAGTGTCTTCGGAGATTCCGCTCTCGTGATCAGTCAGATCAAAGGCGAGTGGGATACGAAACACCCTAATCTTATTCCTTACAAGGAGTATGTTTTGACATTGCTTCCCCATTTCGAGGAGATAACCTTTGAACACTTCGCTAGAGAGGAGAATCAGTTGGCGGACGCACTGGCTACGATGTCTTCTATGTTAAAAGTCAATTGGGACAACGAAGCTCCCCGGATTATCATTGAAAGATTAGACGAACCTGCACATTGTTGTGATCTTGAGACTGAAGAGGTAACAGAAAAGCCCTGGTATCATGAAGTGAAAAGGTATCTTGAAGCTCAGGAATACCCCGAGGGTGCATCTGTTAATGACAAGAAGTTTCTGAGGAGGTTTGCAGCAAAGTTCTTCATCAGCAATGACATCCTTTACAAGCGTAACCATGATTCAACCTTACTGCGTTGTGTGGACAAGAATGAAGCAGAAAGGATCAAGGCAGAGTTACATGAAGGTACTTTCGGGACTCATTCCAGTGGACATACCATGGCAAAGAAAATCCTTCGGGCAGGATATTATTGGTCCACAATGGAAGCTAACTGTTATAAGCATTCTCGGACATGTTACAAGTGCCAGGTCTATGCTGATAAGGTGCACATACCTCCAGTTCCTCTGAACGTCTTGACAGCGCCTTGGCCTTTTGCAATGTGGGGCATTGATATGATCGGCGAGATCAGACCTACGGCATCCAACGGGCATCGTTTCATCTTGGTAGCGATTGATTACTTTACGAAGTGAGTTGAAGCAGCTTCCTTTGCTACCGTAACCAAGAACGTTGTGGCACGTTTCATTCGGAACAATCTGATCTGTCGATACGGTGTACCAGAGAGGATCATTACGGACAATGGCACCAATCTCAACAACAATATGATCACTGAGCTCTGCGAGCAATTCAAGATACAACATCATAACTCTTCTCCCTACCGGCCGAAGATGAATGGGGCTATCGAAGCGGAAAATAAGAACATTAAGAAGATTGTGCAGAAGATGACAGTAACATACAAAGATTGGCACGAGATGTTACCATTTGCTCTTCATGGGTACCGTACCTCAGCACGGACGTCAACAGGGGAAACACCCTACTCCTTAGTTTATGGCATGGAGGCCGTCTTGCCTATTGAAGTCCAGATACCCTCTCTTCGGATCATGAAGGATGCAGGTTTGAATGAAGATGACTGGATTCAGACCTTTCTAGATCAGCTGAACCTAATCGACGAAAAGAGACTTACTGCTATTTGTCATGGTCAGACGTACCAAAAACGGATGATCAAGGCATTTAACAAGAAATTCAGGCGACAAGAGTATCAAGTTGGGGACCTGGTTATCAAGCGCATCATCTTACCTCAAGGTGATCCCAGGGGCAAATGGACCCTTACTTACGAAGGGCCATTTGTGGTTAAGAACATTTTCTCAAGAGGAGCTATGATTCTAACCACCATGGATGGTGACGACCTTCTTCACCCTGTCAATGCAGACATAGTGAAAAGATACTACACGTAATCAAAGACCCGCTAGGTTGACTGGCCTAGGAAAAAATAAGGGCTTCCCGGCGAACCAAAAGGGTGCGGGCAAAAATAAGGGATGAAAATGAAAAATCCGTACACCCGGCAAGTCGAAAACCTGAAAAGGCGGCTTGAGCAAAAAAGGGTATCCCGGTGGACTGAAAACCCGAAAGGGCAGTCTAGGCAAAAATTAGGGATTAAATCGTAATATTATGTCTCATTGGATCGCCATGCATCCAGACTTCGGTATCAACTATCAAACTCGGAAGGCACTGATCAATCTGATTCATCTTCAACCAACGGAAAAGCGATGAGATGCTCGAAGACATAAGGGAAATAGCGGAGTTGGAACCCAGTGGGATTATTCACATAGATATTTTGTTTTCTTTCCACAAATTGTATAAATTCTTTTTGTTCGGAGGCGTTCTCTTACTAGTCAGTCAGCCTCTTGTACAAAAACATCTATTTATAGGGAAACTTCAAAATCAATACAAATTCATTTTCAGACAAATTTCAAATTGTTTTTCCTTTACCTGTTTTGTTTTGCAAAGAACGTCCAAAGTTTCATTTTTGATATATGCATTTGACATTAATTGCTGCTCATAAATATTTACATGTGAAGCAAAGGATGAATTACTGGTAATATCAGAAACATGGGCATAAGAAATGTCCAAGCTGTGTAGTTTCTTTGTCCACCAGGTACAAGGTAGATTCAGCTGAAGAATATGGCTACGATACCTTCACTCCCCGCAGAGCAAGACAGTAATGGTAGCTCTCCCAGCTGAGACTTACAACTATGAACAAATCAGCAATACTCTCCCCCAAGCAGAGTTAGCCTACCATCAGCCCTAAAAAGGTTGGGTATCCCCAGAAGGTCTTAATCTTCCCCAGCGGAGTATAAAGATATTCCCCAGCAAGTATAAGAGCATCCCCGACAGTCTTAATATTCCTCAACGGAGTATAAGAATGTTCCCTGGCGGAATACAAGATACCCCCAGTGGAGCCATTTCCCCGGCGCAATCTAAAAAAGCATTCCCAACGGAGTTGAATCATTTCCCCAGTAGACTCTGGAAGTTTATCCCCGGCGGAGTACAATAAACCTCCCTAGCCAGGTTCAAAGGAGCATTCCTAGCAGAACTTAGAGGTTTATCCCCATAAGAGTCTAACAGAATTATCCCCAACAAGTTGCAGCTGAAAGATCATTACTCAGTGAAGTTCTTTCCTTTCACAAGCAGGAATTCAATCCTCAACAGATTCAATATCACCAGCAACGGTAATCCATCCCCAGCGGAGTTCATCATTGAAATCCCCAACAGAGTTTATCAGCGGAATTCCCAATGGAGTTTATCGTTAAAATCCTTAGCAAAGCATCTCTTCCCCACAAAGTAATTCCCCTCGGAGTAATCTCTTCATAAGTTTATTCCCCAACAGAGTCATCTCCTCCTACAGGTTTATCTTCACAATCATCTTCGTTCATCATCCCCAGCGGAAACAAAGAACTCAACTTTATTCTCCAGCAGTTCCGAGATTTATTTTCCCCAGCTAAAGCATTACATGTCCATACATCATGATACATGCATATACGCATCATACCATACAATCTCATTTATGTTGAGAACATCATTGCTTGATCCATATCATGCATTGCATATGACTGACCTTTACCTTTCAGGAAGGATGCAGTTAAACTCTCAGCCATGTCAATGGAGACAAAATCAGTTAAATCGATTCCTAAAGATTTTTCTGAGGCAAAACCAGTCAATGGAGACAACCTGTCAATGGAGACAACCCGTCAATGGAGACAACCTGTCAATGGAGACAACCCATCAATAGAGACAACTCGTCAATGGAGACAACCCGTCAATGGAGACAACATGTTAATGGAGACAACTTGTCAATGGAGACAACCTGTCAATGGAGACAACCCGTCAATAGAGACAACTCGTCAATGGAGACAACCCGTCAATGGAGACAACCTGTCAATGGAGACAACCTGTCAATGGAGACAACCCGTCAATGGAGACAACCCGTCAATAGAGACAACTCGTCAATGGAGACAACCCGTTAATGGAGACAACCTGTTAATGGAGACAACCTGTCAATGGATACAACCCGTCAATGGAGACAACCCGTCAATAGAGACAACCCGTTAATGGAGACAATTTGTCAATGGAGACAACCCATCAATGGAGACAACCTGTCAATAGAGGCAACCCGTCAATGGAGACAACCTGTCAATGGAGACAACCCGTCAATGGAGACAACCCGTCAATAGAGACAACCCTTCAATGGAGACAACCCGTCAATGGAGACAACCTGTCAATGGAGACAACCCGTCAATGGAGACAACCCGTCAATAGAGACAACCCGTCAATGGAGACAACCTGTCAATAGAGACAACCCGTCAATGGAGACAACCCGTCAATAGAGACAACTCGTCAAAGGAGACACCCCGTCAATGAAGACAAAACCACCTACCAACAATATCCAAATGGCATCTGTAAGCCCATTCCCGACATCACAATGCTGATACCACTTCATGCGAGTGCAAATTTCTGGGCACTCTACTGTTCAATCATCTCCCACCTTCAGATCACGAAAGGCCCGAACGCCAATCTATGTCCTCAAGTTTAAGAAGATTGAACAGGGGCAACTGTTGTACCCCAAAATTCTCCATCCCATATTTCTCAAGACATGTCAAGAATAATCTCCAAGTGTTCAAGATGGCTCAAGAGTTGGACAGTCAAATCATCTCCTAAGGCAGTCAATTCAAAATTAGGGTTTTGTGTTGCATCAAGGTCCTTACATCCAAATGACCTCAAGTGCTTCCCAATGTCCTAATATGTTCTTAAGTTCATCCATGTCAAATTTCAAGCCTTGCAGAGGAAGTTTGGTCAGTCAATTGCTCAAGAGGTCCAAAAATCGACTGTGCTAGGGCAAAAGTCAACTGTGACCTACAAACAGTCAAACTTTAAGATTTTTTGTCAACATTCTCATTTTGAAGGATAATTCATCATTTTATCAAGGTTTTATCATGATTCATCAAGGATTGCTCAAGTTTCATCAAGATTCAAAAGTTGTTAAATTAGGGTTTTGTAGGAAAAGTCAACTCAACTTTGACCAAGCATAACTTTCTCATACTTTATGAGAAATGACCCATCAAAAGTGCATTTTGAGGAGAATGCAATTTCCTACAATCCATATTCACACCCCAAGATCAAGAAATGCTCTCATAAAAAGTTACAAATTTGGACATTATAGGTCATTTTTGAAAGTCAACAAAAACACCTATTTTTCCAAAGCTTATAACTTGAGCATGGAATATCAAAATGAGATGAGACCAAAAGGGTTGGTTAGAGGACATCTCAAGGTTTCTAAAAAAGTCCAAAAACACTTCCAAAATTTCAAACTTGAAGAAGTTATGCATTGTTGAAGTTGGGCATTTTTCCAAAATTGCCAAAAGTCATCTATCCTTAAAACTCCAATTTTTGACAAAAGGGCCCACTTTTTTCCACTTGATTTGGTCTTGTCACACCACACACGTGTCCTATCTTCAATTTCATGTCCATTCATTAATTTTTCTATTTTATTTAATTTTTATTGAATTAATTCATTTTAAATAAATATTAATTCAAATAAAATCCAAATATTTATGGAATAGAATCTTTTTGATTGATATAGGCTTCAAGTATCATCACGGACCAGATCAAATCTGAATCATGCCTTATTGTGCACAAAATATTTGATTTGAGCCATTTTTGGAAGTTTTTTAATGGAAGATCATATCATATCTCAATTCTCCAATGCACATGGATTCAAGCCCAAGTTTCTAACCTAATGCAATCCCTTATAATCACACAAGCCAGGCACATCAAAAACACGACCTGAAGCTGCCCAAAATCAAGAAACAAAAACTGAAAAAAGTGTGAAATAGTGTGAGATCAAAATCTTGGTTAGAGCTCGATTCAGTCCAAAATCTCAATGTAGCTTCCTTGCCTGACATCCAGTGGAGCTAAAGCGATCAAAACCAAGCCTTGAGACCTTCTGAATTACGCTGTAAGTGCCCACGAACATAGCCCTGTACATGGAATCGTGAATCTGTTTTCTTGCATCCTTTTGCCAAAAAATTTGTATAATCATGCTTGCCATTCAATTTCTAAGCATTATGTATTATTTGATTTCATTTTCATGACCTCTAACGTGATACCCGAACTTAGGGTTTCCATTCTTTGTTTTTAGGCATTTTTTATACAGGCAAAATCAAGACAAACCATGGACATGGTTGTCTTCAGGGAAGGGAGACGAACACAATGATGTTCTCCATTTGCATTTATATGGCCTATAACTCATGTTAGGATGGCCCTAGGGATTTTGCTACGGATTCAAATCCGCAGGAAATAAACCAGGGTTTCGTTGGAGAAGACGACTAGGTGTCTTCCCTTGATTAGTCCATTTAAAATTCGCGCTATTTTTTTATTTATTTTTTCAGGCATAATGTTTTGTTTCATATGTAATAATTGTTTCTTATTCTAATAAAAAATAAGCAAATCAGTTGGGTTGGCAAGCGCGCTAGTTGAGAACCCCTTGGGACCTGGGTTCGAATCCCAGGTCCCCCAATATTTGTTGCATTTTATTTCCAGGCTATCCACTACATGCTAAGGCTTAAAGTCCACCATGCATCATCACCTGATCAGGCGCCAGATGGCCTTCAGGCCAAATCTGGTGGCCAGGAATGAAGGACCGTCATGTTCCCTGGTCAAAGGCACACGCTGGATTGGGAAAGTCAAACAAGGCTGAATGAAAGTGGGCCAAACAATTGCCAGACTAACCACCAATTTGGGCCTAGCACCCCCCTTGGTTATTTCTTTTCATATTTCATTTTTTTATTTAATTGTTTTATTAATCATTATTATTATTTATACTAACCAATTAATTTTTTTTCTCATAAAATCAAAAACACAAAAAAATATTATTTTTATTAATTTCATTATTTTATTTTTTTGTAAATAAATATTAATTAATTAATTTAGTGTTAATTAGGTTAATTTTAACATTTTTGCAATAAATTAAAATCAATTTAGAATATTAGGTGTTACTAACTTTTAACCATTTTATTTTATTTCCTTAAATATAAAAAATCCCAAAAAAATATTTTTTAATTAATTAATTTAATTAAGTAACTTAGGTTTAATTTAATTTAATTCAAAAATAACAAAAAAACATGCTTTCTTTCAAAAAGGGTCAAAACCATAATAAATGCTCCGATTTAATTTTACTGCGCGCGATTCATTTGATTTCAATTTTGTAATTGTTTCCCGGTATGTAATAGTTTTTTTAGGACTTTAATCATTTATCGCTTTATTTTACTTTCCGCAATTTAAATTAAAGGGTTGTTTTTGGCGATGTAAATACCCGACGCCTTGTAATAGCTTAGATTTAATTTCCCGCAATTTAATTTCCGCACAATATTAACTGTTAGATGTTTGATAATAGGGAATGCATGACAAGACCAAATCTTTAACCTAAAATCAACATAGCTCACCATTGACATGTACAGATAAAATTAACCGAATTAACACACTCGCACATGCCACTCTTAGGGTACACCTCACTTGGTTGCCTCGAACGTGGTCATTGAGTATAGGAAGTTTTAGAGGTCGCCCTCTTGTCCAAAGGTCATAGTTGCCTCGAAACGGTTGCCTCGGAAAAATGATCTAAGACATTAGGGTTACCGCTAAGGTGTCCTAACATTGCTTTAGTGACCACACGTCCCTTAATCGAATTGATCGGAAACTCCAACGACGATGCTACCTACTCCTCAATAGTGGGATAGCGTTGTCTGAAGGACATTAGCACAGTTTAATTCCTTTTTCGAGTAGGTAGATGGTTCTTAAGTACTTGCTCCTTTTAAAACAAAACAAAACTTTTCGCACTTACACTCTCTTCAAAACAAAAACTCTTTTCAAACCCACAAACACAAAGAAAAGCAAAATTTTGAAAACACAATGAGCAAGTACCTAAGAGCTCGTGGATAACCACAGATAGAAAGGGTGCTAACACCTTCCCTTTCTATAATCTACCTCCCGAACCCGAGAAATATCTCAAAAAGGAATTTTTCTGTGCTTTTGTCCTTTCCTTGTTGGATAAAATAAAAGACGGTGGCGACTCTTGCTTACCGCGACATTTTGCAAAAAACAAACGCAAAACGCGAACCAGCATTCCAAAACAGTCAGTTCTCATTCCCACCGATCACAGGTACGAACTCGTGCTCAAAGTCTCATGGTGACTTATCTCTCCATTCTCCCGGTAATCATTGAGCCTGTCATGGAAGGAGATGTTCCATACACTATCTTACATCCTGACATGCCCAACTCTCTTGAAGACCTACAAAGAGATTGGATACAACTCAAGGGGGAGAGATACTTTCGAAGCCTAATTCTACGCAAGCGAGAAGAAGGTTTTGGAACTCACTAAGCAACTTCATGAGGAGAGGAACTTGAATGCCTATATTGCACCAAAGAGGGTGCGTAATACCGTTTCATCTTAGAGTTTTTTGTATTATTTTTCCCAAAGAGGTATTGATGTACTCAAGCTTTAATTTATTAATATAACGTGTGTTTCCTTTTTGTCATAACATAAGAAGGTTTCTTGCAACAAGTCTCCTCATATTTCTACTGTTTATTTCAGTAAGATAGATCTCGAAAAAACGGTGAAGGACCTCCAAGCTCAAAATGCCCAGTTTCAACAGATGTTCTTAACTCTAGCCAAAGGACAGGAAGAGTTGAAGACCTTGCTGGTTGAGGAGAAGAAAAAGAAGACAAAGAAAATAACTGGAGTTCTGAACATGGGAAGAAGATTCCAAGGGAAAACAAGAAGGGCCTTAGACTTTGCAACAACATCCGGTGAGAAAGACAATCAAGATGGGAAGGGCAAATAAACAGTTGTCTAGTCAGAGTCAGAAGAGGAAAAGGAAGAAGAAGACTATTCTGAAGAACAATACCCTCCAGTCGACGACAAGTATAAGCATCTAGAAGAACGGTTGAGTGTAATGGAAATCCAAAAAGTGCATGGCTTGGACTTTGACGAGTTGGGGTTAGTATCGGGGATTATCATTCCTCCAAAATTTAAAGCACCGGTATTCGCCAAATATGACGGAGTTTCATGCCCTAAAATGCATCTCCGGTCCTATGTGAAGAAAATCCAGCCTCATGCCGCTGATAAGGATTTATGGGTACACTTCTTCCAAGACAGTCTGTCTGGAACTCAACTTGATTGGTTTTATCAGTTAGAAAGAGCCAATGTTTATAACTGGGAAGATATGGTCGCCGCCTTTTACAAACAATACTAATACAACGCTGATCTTGTGCCTACCCATACTCAACTCCAGAGTATGGCCATGGTTTCAAGTGAAGGCTTCAAGGACTATGCGCAAAAATGGAGGGACTTAGCAGGAAGGGTCCAACCTCCCCTATCTGAAAGAGAATTAGTAGACATGTTCTTGGGCACCTTGTCTGGTCCCTTCTTTAATCACTTGATTGGGAGTTCATCGACAGGTTTTACTGAATTGATATTGACCGGAGAAAGGGTGGAAGTCGGGATAAAGAACGGGAAAATTCAAAAAGATACATCCTCTGCTGCTGTAAGGAAGCCATTCATCGGAAAGAAAGAAGTGGTTGCTCTATATCCTCAGAGAAATCCAGATAGGGCCGAACGCCATCCAATGGTGGGGGCTGTTATGATTCCTAAACATGTGCCTGATCAGCAACGAAACAACCAACCAATAATGGAAAAACCAGTCAGACAATTCACCAGAATTAACATGACCCTATCTCAAGTATTGCCACATTTTTTAAGATCCAATCTAGTGACTTTGAAAGAAGATCGAAATAACCCTAACACAACCTCTCCTCACTATCATCCTAATGCCCGCTGTGCATACCACTCTGAGAGTCCCAACCATGACACTACAACTGTTGGGCTCTAAAGAATAAAGTACAAGACTTTCTTGAAGCCAAAGAGATTGAGTTTGACGCACCAGAAAAGCCTAATGTCATTACTGCCCCTATGCCTAAACACGGCCATAATGACAACGCCATTGAAGAAGATATGTTTGTTGCTTCAGTTGATGAACTTATGACCCCACTCCTGACTATCAAAAAGAATTTTTTGATTGTCGGTGTTTTCCCAGGCCGTGATGAAAGCTGTCACTTTTGTTTATCCTCACCAACCAATTGTCCCTTGTTGAAAACAGGCGTTCAGTGCCTAGTAGATAACAAGGAAATTTTGTTCGAGAAGGCTTAAATTCCAACTGTTTCTTATAATGATGTTTCCATCGTGACCATTTCCGACAATTCTTCCAGGGTCTCCACCAAAAAACCAGTTAGAATTACATCAGTTGCTAAAGTAGCTCCTTAGATAATTACAATGCTTGGAACAATCCCGTATTCATCAGACAAAACGGTACCATGGAATTATGGAGGGGATGTCTACTACCATGGTATCAAGCAAGATTAGGTAGCTACTGAAGATTCAAGTTCTGAGAAGATTGACTCTGATATCAATAATATTGCAGGGACTAGCAAGATTACCCGAAGCGGAAGGATATTCTCTCCAGAAATTGCTCCCCCAAAATCCATTTCTAGACCCGTAATCATTTCTGTTGTTGTTGCTCCTCCAAAGGTTATTCCCAGTCCTACAATCATCTCTGCTAGTACTCCAATTGACAAAGCTGTTACAACCCATGTTATCACTCCTACTGACATTCTTGCTGCCGAGTCAACTGAGACTCGAGGTAAAGGTATTCTGATTGAGCCTGTCTGAACGAAGGCACAATCATTGGCTATCCCTGAAACCTCTCGGAAAGAGATGGAGGAAATTCTAAAGATTATAAACGGAAGCGACTACAACTTAGTCGAGGAACTGGGGAAAACTCCATCAAAAATTTCCATGCTGGCTTTATTACTATGTTCTGAGGCTCATGCAAAAGCCTTAGTAAAGTTCCTGAAAACTGCCCATGTACCCCAAGAAACATCTGCCGATCAGTTCCAAGACTGCGTAGCCATCTTGACTGCAATAATGGCTTAGGTTTTTCAGATGCTGATTTAATGCCAAGGGGGAGGAAGCATAATGAGGCATTGCATGTCTCCGTAGAATACAGGGGCACAACTCTAGCTCATGTGTTGGTTGACATCGGTTCGTCTCTGAATGTGTTACCTAAAAAAGCTCTTGATAGGCTTGACTGCGAATGATTGACATTGAAACCAAGCAACATAGTATTTAAGGCCTTTGACGGCTTAAAAAGGATGGTGCATGGGGAAGTGGACATCCATATAAAGGTTGGGACCCAAACAATTGACTCAACTTTTTATGTAATGGATATTCTCTCTTCATATTCCTGCTTTCTAGGCCGACCATGGATTCACAATGCTGGCGCTGTTACTTTTATGTTGCATCAAATGTTGAAGTATCCCATCCAAGGGAAGATCATCACCGTTCATGGAGAAGAAGAGTATATGGTCAGCCATCTAAATTCCTTCAGATATGTGGAACTAGATGGAGAATTTATTGAAACTCCATTCCAGCACTTTGAAGAAGTCCGCAAGATGTGGCAGTAACCAAGGTTATGTCTCAAGTTCCCAAGATCACAATGCCGCCACTCAAGATGTCGTCTTTAAAGGATGCTAAGGCAGTGATAAAAGAAGGTGGGTGAACTATTTGGGGCCAACTCCCAAATATCCCATACAAATTTGACAAATATGGTATGGGTTTCACTTCAGGTGCCCAGAAGGATGTATGTCGCGCTCGTGCCAGAGGACCACCCTTGAAGATCAGCAACCACCAAGTCAGCACTGTAGAGGATGATGAAGACAGCTACAACCTGGAGGATTGGATTTTCCCAACTGTCAGTGAATGGCTCAGCAACTGGGAGGCTAGAGATTTTGTCCCGATCACTTTTATACCACAGTAATTTATCTTTACATTTTGTTGGATTTGTAATATTAAAACAATTCAGACTCTTAAAACCTTGTGTCTTACCCGAGGCACAATGGTCCATTTGTAAGGGTTATTATCTCATTTCCATATGACATCAATGAATCATGGATGTTTTTGCATACAAACTTTGTGCTCATTGTTTTTCTTTTTACATCCTCATTTCTTTCAAAGATAGTTATATTCTTACACACACTCACACTCACAATGCAGGTCTACATTCATTCGGGATCCCATGGGTAACGGTTCTGCTATGGCTTTCTGTGACTCTGAAAATATAATCTACCAAGCCGAAGACGAAGGTGAGGAAGATTGTGAAGTACTAGGGGAACTTGCCAGATTACTACAACAAGAAGAGAGGAACATTCAGCCTCATGAGGAACCAGTGGACACAATCAACCTAGGTACCGAAGAAGACAAAAGAGAAGTCAAGGTGGGTGCCAATCTGAAACCCAGTGTCAAAGAGGGTCTGATTCAGTTGTTGCACGAGTATGTTAAGGTGTTTTCCAGGTCGTATGAAGACATGCCAGGACTTGATGCTGATATCGTGGTACATTGTCTACCAACAAAAGAAGACTGGACACCGGTAAAACAAAAGGTCTGTCGCATGCGACCAGATATGTCAGAGAAGATTAATGCATATGTCATAAAACAATTCAATGTTGGATTCTTGGCCGTCACCTCCTATCTGCAATGGGTTGCCAATGTTGTTCCCGTTCCCAAAAAGGACGGTAAAGTACGAATGTGCATGTACTACAGAGATTTGAATCGGGTGAGCCCTAAAGATGATTTCCCACTACCCCACATTGATGTTCTAGTTGACAATACGACACAACATAAAATGTTTTCTTTCATGGACGGTTTCTCAGGCTACAACCAAATCAAAATGGCGCCTGAGGACATGGAGAAAACATCCTTTGTCACGCAATGGGGCACATTCTGCTATAAGGTTATGCCATTCGGGCTGAAGAATATTGGGGCAACCTATCAGCGTGCCATGGTAGCTCTATTTCATGACATGATACATCACAAAATAGAGGTCTATGTGGATGACATGATAGCTAGATCTCAAACAGAAGAAGAGCATCTTGATCACTTACAGAAATTGTTTGAGAGGCTAAAGAAATACAAGTTAAGGTTGAACCCAAATAAATTCACATTTAGAGTGAGGTCGGGTAAACTCCTAGTCTTTGTCGTCAGCAATAAGGGTATTGAAGTAGATCCTTCCAAGGTTAAAGCAACACAAGAGATGACTGCTCCTCATACTGAGAAGGAAGTCAGAGGATTCTTGGGACGTTTGAACTATATTTCCAGATTCATTTCTCACCTGACAGCTACTTGTGAACCAATCTTCAAATTGCTAAAGAAAGATCAAGTAGTCAAATGGAATGATGAGTGCCAAACTACCTTCGACAAGATAAAAGAGTACCTGCAAGAGCCTCCTGTTTTGATGCCACCAGTCGAGGGAAGACCATTGATCATGTATCTAACCGTTTTGGAAAATTCAATGGGGTGTGTGATGGGGAAGCATGACGAGTCTAGGCGAAAAGAGCATGCTATTTATTACTTGAGCAAAAAGTTTACCGACTATGAAACAAGATATTCACTGCTCGAGAAAACTTGTTGCACTCTGGCATGGGCTGCTCACCGGCTAAGACAGTATATGCAGACCCATACTACCCTATTGATATCTAAAATGGATCCAATAAAATACATCTTCGAGAACCTGCATTCTCTGGGAGAATAGCGAGATGGAAAATGATCCTGATAAAATATGACATACAGTATACTACCCAGAAAGCAATAAAGGGCAGTGTACTAGCTGATCACCTTGCTCACCAAGTTGTGGAAGACTACCAATCCATGAAGTTCAAATTCCCAGATGAAGACATAATGATGGTAAACAATTGTGAAGAACTCAGGCCATATGACGGACCTGAACAAGGATCCCAATGGATCCTGGTTTTTGATGGGGCATCTAACGCACTCGGCAATGGTATTGGTGTTGTAATCATATCTCCTGAAGGATGTCATACTCCTTTTACGGCAAGACTCTGCTTCAATTGTACAAATAACATTGCAAAATACGAAACGTGCATCTTTGGTCTCAAGGCTGCCATAGATTTGGGGATTAAGTCCTTAAGTGTATTCAGAGATTCAGCTTTGGTCATCATCCAAATCAAAGGGGAATGGGACACCAAACACCTTAACCTTATCCCTTACAAAGAACATGTGCTGACATTGCTCCCACATTTTGAGAAGATTATCTTCGAGAATTTCCCGCGAGAAGAAAATCAGCTAGCAGATGCACTAGCCACAATGTCATCCATGTTTAAACTTAAATGGTACAACAAGGCTCCCCAGATCACCATTGAACGAAGGAATAAACCAGCTCACTGTCACAAGATTAATACTGAAGAAGTAGTGGACCAGCCTTGGTTTCACGAAGTCAAGAGGTATCTTGAGGTTTAAGAATATCCTGAAGGAGCTTCAGTCAATGATAAGAAGTTATTAAGGAGATTCTCTGCTAAATTATTCCTTAGTAATGGTGTTCTTTACAAACGCAATCACGACTCAGTGTTACTTTGTTGCGTAGATAAGGTCGAAGTTGAAGAAATCATGGCTGATCTACATGAGGGCACTTTTGGCACCCATTCCAATGGGCATACGATGGAAAAGAAAATACTACGGACATGCTATTACTGTTCTACCGTGTAAGCAAATTGCTATCAACACTCTCGAACCTGCCACAAGTGTCAGATTTATGCTGACAAGGTGCACTTACCTCCATTTCCTCTGAATGTCTTGACGTCTCCTTGGCCCTTTGCTATGTGGGGCATCGATATGATTGGGGAAATCAAGCCAACAAACTCTAATGGACATGGCTTCATCTTAGTGGCTATTGATTATTTTACAAAGTGGGTTGAGGCAGCCTCCTTAGCTTCCGTCACCAAGAACGTTGTATCCCGGTTCATTAAACAAAATATCATATGTCGGTACGGTATCCCGGAGAGGATCATCACAGACAATAGTACGAATATAAACAATACTATGATCACCGCCCTGTGCGAGAAATTCAAGATCCAGCATCACAATTCTTCCCCTTACCGGCCGAAGATGAATGGTGTTGTCGAAGCCACAAATAAGAACATTAAAAAGATCATATAGAAAATGACAGTCACATACAAAGACTAGCATGAGATGCTACCGTTCTCTCTCCACATGTATCGTACCACAAATCGCACATCAACTGGGGCAACACCCTACTCTCTGGTATATGGCATGGAGGCTGTCTTGCCTATTGAGGTCCAGATCCCCTCTCTGAGAATTATGAAGGATGCAGGGCTTAATGAAGAAGATTGGATCCAGACTCGACTTGATCAACTGAACCTGATTGATGAGAAAAGACTTACTACTGTCTGTCATGGTCAAATGTATCAAAAATGGATGATCAAGGCTTTCAACAAAAAGGTCAGACGCCAAGTATATCAAGTTGGGGATCTGGTGATTAAATGCATCATACTACCACAAGGTGATCCTATGGGCAAATAGACTCCTACATACGAAGGATCATTTGTAATCAAAAACATATTCTCTGGTGGAGCAATAATCTTAACCATCATGGATGGCGACGACCTACCGCACCCTGCAAACGCAGACATAGTCAAAAGATACTACGCATAAGAGACCGTCTAGGTTGACACACCTAGGTAAAACAAGGGCATCCCAACGAACCAAAAAGGTTCAGGAAAAAATTAGGGATAAAACAAAAAAAAATATGTACACCCGGCAAGCTGAAAACCCGAAAGGGAAGCTTGGGCAAAAAAGGGTATCCCGGTGGACTGACAAACTCAGAGGTTTTTATCAATCCAATCAGCTTCGGACAAGGCAACAAATAGACAAGATGCTCAAAGACACGAAGGCTATAGCAGAATGGGAACCCCATGGGATTATTGCACATAACTATCTTTTCTTTGTATCAAAATTTTCATTTTTTATGACAACATTCTCTTACTAGAATGTTTGTCTCATTGTACAAAAATACTTACTCTAAGTCAATACAAATATATCCCTTTGGACGTGTAAAACTACCTGTTTTTCCTTACTCTTGTGTTTTGTTTACAAAAACATCCAATGATTTGTTTTTGAACATATGCATTTGAACATAATTACTGTTTACAAATAAACAAAATAGAAAGACAATCACTGATGGCTTTAATAGGTAGGGAAATCTCTCTAAGCTATTTCTATGAAATCCCCCGCAGTGTGCAATTTAATCCCCAGCAGAACAAAACTTCCAGTTATCACTCCCCGGTAGAAGTCGCCAAATTTCTCAGGATTCCCCAACAAGATGTTACAAGCAGTACACAGCGTTTCCCTTACAATAGAGTTTATTTCTCTAAGCGGAAATCCATCAACACTTCAATTTCAAAACATGAAGACTTATACTCCATATCCTCAGCAGCAATCAGGGATTTATTTTCCCCAATCCAATAGCAGTGCAGCAGATTAGCTCACATACGCATACATCGCATCCATATATCATAAACATTGATAACACGAATACATTACACTATGCATTTCATACAACAGACATTGCATATTAACTAACATTTTACCCTTTTTCAGGATAAGGTTAATTAACAGTTACCATTAACAATGTTCAGAGGTTTCTTAGATACAGTTCAGATACGCTCCAGACACGGATGCCATCCTGATACTCATTCAGATTCAACTTTCAAATACAGTTCAGATACGCTCTAGACACGGATTCCATTCTGATACTCATTCAGATACAGTTCAGATATGCTCCAGACACGGATGTCATCCTGATACTCATTCAGATACAGTTCAGATACGCTCCAGAATGGATGCCATCCTGATACTCATTCAGATTCAACTTTCAGATACTGTTCAGATACGCTTCAGACACAGATGCCATTCTGATACTCATTCAGATTCAGCTTTCAGATACAGTTCAGATACGCTGCAAACACGGACGCCATTCTGATACTCATTCAGATTCTCTTTCAGATTCAGCAATCACTTTTGGATGGCATCTACAATCCCATCTCCAACAACTTTCTATTATCACTCCAAATGGCATATTTAAGCCCATTCCATCTACCATCACATCATCGAGTGAAACTTTCTGGGCACTCTAGTGTCCAATCATCTTCCACCTTCGAGTCACGAATGGAAAAACTCACCAATCTAACTCTTCATACTTAAGAAGATTGAACAGGGGCAGCTGTTGTACCCTAAATTTGCCCTCTCACTTATCAAGAATTTTCTCACAAGATCTCCTTGGACTGAAGACTGCATTAGGGTTTGATCAGCTCAAGACCCCTTCTTAAACACTGATGATCAAATTAGGGTTTGAGTTTGCACAAGGATTTTTGAACTTCCAATGTCCCATATGACTTTGATGGATCATTATAGACCCTTAAGATCACGCATGTCAAGTTTCAAGCCTTGGATCACACTTTTGCTCAGTCAATTGAGCAGTTGACCTAAAAATTAGTTGTATTGGGGAAAAAGTCAACTATGACCAATTTACAGTAAAACTTCAGAATTTTTGATCCACATCAACATTTTAAACTCATATGTATCATTTTATCAAGTTTGGACCACAAATCCTCAAGAAACTTGATCAAATCCCCAAAAGGGTAAAATGGTCAAAATTAGGGTTTTGACTAAGAAAGGGCAATTTCTAATTCTTGACCTAGCAAATGATCAATTTGTTTAAGGCATGATATCAAGAGTCCAATTGAATCATTTTGACCTAATGACATGGCTCAAAACATTACTCAAGTTCAAAGGATTGACAGATGAATTTTTAGTCAATTGATCAAAAGTCAACGGTATACTGAAAAGTCAAACTTTGACTATTTGGTCAAATTCAAATGCCAAAGATCACAATTCATTAAAACATGTTAAAATATGAAACTTATTCATCAAGAAACCAAAAAGTTAAGATTTCATTTTGAAAACTCAAAAAATCTAAACATAGAAATTTTTCTAAGTGTTGGAAATTTCATATTTTTTTATAACTTTGAGCAAAGTTTTCATCATGATAAAAGATGATTCAACAGAAACTTCCAACATTAAAGTTGTATATCTCCATGAAATCTACAACTTTTCTTCACACAACTTCTTCCAAAAGTGCTTGGATCTCAAGTTATAATTTTATGAACATGTGGTCATGAAATAAAACACTTAGTGAAATTTTGCCCTAATTTGGTCAGGAATTTGACCCAACTTAATGGCACTTTTTCATATAGTTCCAAGGGGAATATTCAAAAGAAATTCCAAGATGGGTTATAGAGCACATTTAAAGCTTTCCAAAATGTCAAAGAACTCCTTGAGATCATTCTTAAGTAGGGAGAATCGAAGAGATGAAGTTAGGGTTTTATCACTTGAATTACAAGTCATTTTGTGATGAACCAAGTTCAAAATTAAAACTATGCTTCATAAACTCTACTTTGCAGACCTCAAACTTGTTAGGAACTCCATAATAAATGGTTTACATAGCTGTTAGAAGTCTCAATTCAAGCATTCAATGCATGGACATGCTTTATATCCATTTTTGGAAGAAAGGTTACATTGTCATTTTGATAAAGTGACTTTTTGTACAAATCTTGTTCTTGAGCCTTGCACTTGTTATCTTCTGATCAAACAAGTCCTATAACCCATAAGAAATGGTTTATACACTTACAATCACCCATCCCATGCTTGTACCTCCTCTTGAAACTAGTTTCCCCCTTTTCTTCAAAATCAAGTAACCTAGCCAAAAACTAAAAAACTTGTACTTCTGATTGTCCAAAGCTCTCAAACACTTTTGTTTATACATACATAAAACTTTGGCCACAAACACACGAAGGCTCATGCCCTGAAAACACCTAGAACTCAGAAACACATTTCATACTTCCATTTTCACACAAACTGACCAAAAACTTGAAACTCATAATCTACTCGTGTGTTTCTTGGCCTTTTGGTTTCTAAAGCTTCTAAACATCATATAGTATTGATCCCATACCCTGTTATAGAACTGTAACACCATTAAAACCATCCTCCATTTTCAAAAACAGAGCTCTGCACATTGACTTCTCAAGACCTTTTCAGCCACCCATTGCTCAAGCTAATCATCACATTAGCTTCCTGGGACCTCAAGGAAGCTAACCTGATCATCACCATCACTTGAAACAAGCTCAAACTCAAAACACGATTTCCAGTTTTGAGGTATGTTTTCTTAGCTTTGAACTCTTCATACAAGCATCATTAATGATTTATGTGTGAACAAAACATGTAGATATCATTGCCCTAAAGCTAACCATGTCTATAGTTTCCAGTAATTTTTCTTGAGCTTAGAGAATTTTAAGATTGAAGTTTCTGAGATTTTTAGGGTTCAGATTAGGACCAATAAAATCCATGCTTATCTTTGATCTATAGTTTTAATGCTTTACATCTTTGAAACCGTGAGGAAATTTGCTACAAGTTTCAAGTTTATAATTTTCATTTTTAGTGTGAAATGAGCAAGTTACAGTTGGTCTGGCTGGAGGTTGAAGATGAAGTAATCAGGGCGCATTTTGTATCATATACTTATTGTTTTACTTATGTTAACGGATGTATAGCCACTCCAGTGGTAGAAGCACGCGCCTATAACAATTGGGACTTGGGTTCGAGCCCCAGTGGTATCTGTGATACGGTGGGAGAACTTACTTGAGGTTTTGCGTTTGTTTTCACAAATGTTTCGGTTGAGCAAGAGTCGCCACCGACTTTTTATTTTATCCTAAGGAAAGGTTAAAAAGCACAACAAAAACCTTTAAGATGTTTTCTTGGGTTCGGGGAGTAGATTATAGAAAGGGAAGGTATTAACACTCTTTCTATCCATGGTTATCCATGGGCTCTTAGTTACTTGCTTAGATCAACTTGTCTTGATTTTCAATTGTTTGAAATGGTGCTTTGTGTGTGGGTTTGAAAATGTTTTTTGAAAAGAGGCCAATGTGGTGGCAACCTTCGTAATGACCCATGTTTGGATGTATACAAAGGTGTATGTCTTTTGAAAAGTTTTCAATTTTTTTAGAAAGTTGTTTTGAAAGTGTTATGATGGGTGTTTTTGAAAAGTAGGCAAGTGTGCTTTTTGCAAGTTTGATCAAGTAACTAAGAGTTTGTCTACCCCTAAATTTACTCAAAGGTTTTCTCTATGTTTTAACCCTTTTAACAATTTTGTTCCACCATTATATTTGGTGGACAATCTTGTGTTAGGATGTTAACGGGACGGGCGCGGGTCATCGTTTAGACCATGATTGCAATGGTGCCAAGTGTCTTTGGGCAATTTTTCCTTTAAGGGACTTGATCATTTTTAGGCAACTTTCGAAAGCGTCATCGAGGGACTATGATCATTTGATATTGTTTTGTTTTTGCCAAAGACACTCAACATGCAACATGGCCCATTATTGAAGGCAACAAGTGGAGTAACCCTAGGGGTGCAAGTGTGATTGGTGTTGTCCATTTTCATGCTTGTTTATCTTGAATTAGGTCAAGCTATTTGTTGTTTTGATTTTTGCATACAAAATCCTAAGTCTATCATGGCATAATTAGAAAGCTTTAAAGTGCGAAAAATAAAATCCTAAATTATTACAACACAAATTATGGGATGGGGGTACAAATGTTCAAATGGGGATATTTAGCAAGAAATTAAAACCTAAGCTATTACATCCAAATTGAATATACAAGTATTGGAATTGTACAATAATTAAATAAAATACAATAAATATGCAAGATGAAAAAAAAATGATTTTTATATGTATGTAAAAGTGTTTTTCACGTGACAAATAAACAAAAAAAGGTTAATTTTTTGGGTATTTTCATGGTTTTAGGGCAAAACCCTAATTTGCTAAATAAAATGTATTAATTATTTATTATATACAACATTTATTAATTATGTGCAAAAAATAAATAAAAAGAAAGTATATTGTAAAAAAAGTATTTTTGAGGTTCAATATTAATAAAAATAAAAATGTATTATTTTTTATATTTATCCTAAATATTTAATAAAAGATAGATAAGTATTTATATTATTTACTAAATATATTAAATATGTACAAAAATAAAATATTTATTATTTACAAAAAAAAAGTATATTTTTAGAAAATGTTTTCAAAAGATAAAATAAAATAAAATTAGAAAACAAAATGTGTTTGTATTATTTTTAGTATTTTTAGATAAAAGTAAATATTTATTTATTTACATATATATAGCAAATAAAACCAATAAATGCCTAATAAATACAAAAAAAGGTGAAAAAATATTTTTTTAATGTTTTTTATATTTTAACAAAAAATAACAAGTCAGAAACAAAAAGAAAAAGTTAAAAAATGATAAAAATAAACACAATGGGCCAAGGGGTGCAAGTGGAAAATGAGTGGTGCAAATAGAAAGAAACAACACAGGCCCAGCCCAAAGAGGCTTCTTCAACCTCCAGCCACCTCTGTTTCAAAAAACGCGTGTTTCCTTGCTTGATTCAAACATCCTGATTCTTTGATTTTTAGCACAAACTTATAACACAAAAAATGTCAAGCATCAAATCACGAATCCATACATACCAAGAACTTAATCTAACTCTCAAAAATGAGAGAGAATTTATTCTCCCCCAATTCCTGACCTAACTTTTTCCTAATGTTCAGGTTCAAAATACTCTTAGCACACACAATATAAATGAAAAGTAACTATATGGATGGCTTCAGGGCTATGATTAGAACATGTTTTCTTCACAAACTTAAGCCTAAATATGCTTGGATAGAGAGATAGAAGTTCAAAAACTTACCTGTTCAGCTTGAATCGTGTATGACAATGGAGGTATTTTCAATGCAATGTGAGGACTTGTATAGCTTGCTTGAGGTCCAGGGATGCTTCTCCAACCTCTAGCTTGCTTTGGAACTAGCTGAAACAAGCTATGGAAGTTAACCTGCACAACTGAAAAAATGAAAATGGTGAAGTTGGTTAGAGGTGTTACAGTCTGTAGTTAGGGCTTGGGATAGCTTCAATGGATGGTAGGGAGTGTTTATGAACAAGCTTTGGCCAAAACGCACGAGCAAACTGAGTTGTGCAACTCAATCTGCAGGGATGCCCTGTTTTGTGCAGCAAAGTGGTGTTTCTGTGTTTGGGGAGGTATTGAAGGTGGTTGGCTCGTGTTTCAGGTCAGTTAAGGAGTATGGAATGTGTTCACAATGTTTGCTTTGGCTAGTGTTGACAGGAATGTGAGTTGTTGTTCAATATGCAAGTTTCTTCCCCCTTAAGTCAAAAATGCCAAGTTAGGTTATAGGCTACCACAGGCCCCTCAAGCATGCTGCATAATCTCTCCTTGATCAGTGGGATTAGTTCATAAGCTTGTGCCTCAGAGATTTGCATTGTACTTCTTTGATTTGCTTTTGACATAAAGCCATGCTTTACAAGAATGGATAAGTTACTTTTTCCAAATAAGGCTTGATTTTGTGTGTATTGTCCAAATGAGCAAAATAATGCTAGAACACAAAGGATATGCATTTAATTATTGAGTGTAAATGAGATTAGAGGCCTATAACTAGCTTGAACCATGCTGATTTCAAAAATGCATAGTGTATGAACATGCCTTGGTCAAGAACAAAAGTGACTTTTGCCCAACTTTGTCAATTCGATTCTCCCTAACCACAAGGGTGTTTGAGAAGTTCTTGGACAATTTGGAAATCTTGGAATGTGTACTACAATCCATCTTTGTAATGCAAGTTGAAATTCCAAGTGGAAGCATGTGAAAAGTGGCCATGAAGTTGGGCAAAAATCCTGCCTAAAATAGGTCAAAATATTTCTAAGTTAAGAATGTTTTGCACCCTTGTTCCAAAAATCATAACTTGAGCTACAAGCTTATTTTGAGGAAACTTTGTGAATCAAAGTTGTAGATTTTGCAATGGACTACAACTTTCATGTTTTGAGTTTTGTTTGAATCCAAATGTATCTTGATGAAAAAAAGGGACAAAGTTAGGAAAAAATTAGGAATTTTCATAACTTAGAAAAATTCTAAGTTATGAAATTTCTTCATTTCAAACCCTAATTTGTGATTTTTGATTTCTTGATGAACAAGTTTCATAATTTGACATGTTTTGATGAAAAATGAATCTTGACACTTGATTTTGACCAAAAAGTCAAAGTTTGACTTTTCAGTATACAGTCAAATTTTGCTCAGTTGACTGGAAAATTCATCTGTCAATCTTGTGTATTTGGGATCTTTTGAATTTGTTGAACATGTCAAGATAATGCCATTGAGTCCTTGAGTCCATATGTGAGCTTGGATTTCCATTGGTTAGGTCAAACAGTCAAAAATTGCCTTTGTGCAGTCAAAACCCTAAAAATGACCATTTTGCCCTTTTGGTGATCTGATCAAATTTCTTATGGAATTGTGATCCAAACTTGACCAAATAGTTCATATGAGTTCATAATGTTGATGTGGGCCAAAAATCATGAGGTTTGACTGTCAATTGACCACAATTGACTTTTTCCCCAATACAGCTGATTTCTAGGTCAACTGTCCAATTGACTGGGCAAAGATTGGAATCAAGGCTTGAAACTTGGTATGGATAAACTTGTGAGTCCAACATGAAGCATGAAAGTAATTTTGGACCTTTTAGGTCAAAACATCTTTGTGCAAACTCAAACCCTAATTTGGGTCAACAGTGTAAGGAGGGGTCTTGAGCAGAGCAAACCCTGACTTGATCTTGAGCTCCAAGGGTCTTGTGGTGAGAAAATATTGATGAAATGGGAGGGCAAATTTTGGGGTACAACAGTATCCTTTTGTGTTTTTTTCACATTTTTTGCATCATTCTGACTTTTTTGCAGGCACCTGGGCCTCATTGGGCTTTTATTATTTTTTTTTTTTAATTTTTGCTTTCTAACCCCTATAGACTATTTGTGCCCCTGGCCCAGTTTATTTTATTTTCTTATTTTTATTTCATTTATTTTCTTTAATATTTTTCCTAATATTAAAAAATCATAAAAAATACAAAAAAAAATAATAGATTTATATTTTGACTTAGTTTATTTTATTTTTCTCACAAAAAATATTTTATTTAACTATATTTTATTTAACTATATTTTATTTATTTTTATTAAATAGTCTTGTAAATTTAATTTAAAACTAGGTTATTATTTATTTTCTTTTACATCAATTAAAATATATCATTTTAACATTAAAAAAAGGCCAAAAATATTTTATAATACTATAAATATTTTCAAGACAAAAATAACAAAAAAAAATACTTTTTCTAAACTTATTTTCTTTAATCAATTAATGAATTAGGGTTTTATTGATTTGTTTTTTTAGTGAATTAGGTTTACTTTTAAGTTTAATTAATTATTTTCTTTAATTAATTATATTAAGACAAAATCCCTTTTCTCTAAAAAATCCAAACAAATATCCATTTACTTCACATTTTGCATTTTTGTATATTTATTCATTTTGTACATTGTATTAATTTAATTCCTTGTACATTAATACCAATTCAATATGGTTGTAATAGACTAACTAGGTTTACATTCTTGCAATCCCCATTTACAATTTGTACACCCCCTCCCACAAATATTGTAATAGCATAGTAACTTTAAACTCCGCAATTTATCGCTTTTATATACAAATGCTAATAATTAGGGTTTGTATGGAAAGACTAAAACCAATACTTAGAAAACCCTAATTCAATACAAAAACAAGCATGAAAATAATGCACTTGCACACAAGCATCCTTAGGGTTATTCCAATTGGTTTCCTTATACAAAATGGCCATAGTACGCATGTAAGGTATCTTAGCAAAAACAAGCAACTACAATAGTCCCTCGATGATGTTATCTAAGTTGCCTTTCAAATGATCTTAGTCCCTAAAAGAGAATTCTAAGATACCTTGAAACATTGCTAATCATGGCTATACGATGACCCACGCCCGTCCCGTTAACATCCAAAGATAGGGTTACTTACCAAACTAATGGTAAGATAACAATGTCAAAGGAAAAGAAAAATGAACCAAAAAGACTTTTGAGTAGGTAGAGTTCTCCTAATTACTTGCTCAATTTCAAACAAGACATCCTTGCTATTTTAAAAAACAAACACCTACACTTTCAAACATCTTACAAAATTGAAAACATTTTCAAAAGATCAACATCTTTGTATACATTCTTACGAACGAGAATCATTACAAAGATTGCCTAAACAAATGGCCTCTTTACAAAATACTTTCAAAAACCACACAAAGCATAATTTCAAACAAAAGCAAGTGATCTAGCAAGTAACTAAGAGCCCATGGAAAACCATGGATGAAAAGGGTGCTAATACCTTCCCTTTTCATAATCTACCCCCCAAAATCAAGAAATAATCTCAAAGGTCTTTCCTGTGCTTTTTCACCTTTCCTTTTGGATAAAAGAAAAGTCGGTGGCGACTCTTGCTAACCGCAACATTTGTGATCAAACACAAACCTTCAAGTCAGTTCTCCCATCGTATCACACAGCTGGATATGGAATCATGAGGTTTTGAGCGCGAGCTCGTACCCATTTGAGGTATGGCTCCAGAGGGATGGAGCTCTTTTGTCCTAAAGCCTTACTATCAACATTTCTCACCATGCCTCAATCATATATAAACCTCTGATGATAACCTTGAGGATCATTTTCATAATCAAACATAATACCCTGAATAAGTGTGTCATGAGGACCATCTCTTCGAGAATAACCAAATTGACGTTGAGCCATTGAAAGGTTATAATTAATACCTCCATTAATGCCAAGGAGTGGAACATTAAGGAATTCCCCATAGCGGTCAATGATAGTGATATCCTCACGAGGTCGGGAATACCAGTAGATGTCTATATAAGAAAGTGATATTATTCTTTGCGACCACCTCAAACCTTGTTCATTCTTCATTACTGATCGGGGAAGGTGTAAAATAAACCACCTGGATAGAAGAGGTATACAACATATGAGAGTTCCTCGTCTTTTCATAGTTTGAGTGTGAAGAGAATGCAAAATGTCTTCGAGCAAGGTAGGCACAAGGTTACGAGAAAGAAATATGTTGATGGTGTTTTCACATCTATGAGTTGGTATGGATTAGGGAATAACACCAACCCATAGATTAATAAAGCCAAGATTTCTTCGAAAGCCTGGAAACTCATAGCATCCAGAAACAGTTCAGCATTCTCCTTCAGAAATTTAGCCAGAAAACCTTTGACTCCACTTCTTGTTTCCCAATTAGATACAATGTCGGACCCCTTCATATTTAAGGTTGTTGTAATATCTTCTAGTTTCGGAGCTTCCTCTAAACCGGTGATGGGTGTCTTATCAAGAACGGGTACCCCCAGTAATTGAGATAAATCCTCCATTGTGGGTACAAACTGATATTCTGGAAATGTGAAGCAGTGAAGTACAGGGTCAAAGAACTAGAATAGAACACTCATCATGTCTTCGTCAAAACATGGGGTAACCAGACTGAGTAGTCAACCATGCCTTTTGATGAATGGAGAACTATAGGGAACCCTTGAGACCAACTCTTTAAGCTGTAGAGGCGCCCTTACAAAGTTGATTCAGATAGTGTTTCTGCGAGCGGAGGCCATAGCCTGCAAAACAGAACAAAGAAAATCTCTTGGTCCTTGAAATGGTTAGTGAAAATTATATGGCACGATGTCATGATATTATGATGTCATGTTCGAAAAATTAATCATACACAAAAAAATCACAAAAGGCCTTAGGTTTAAGCTTGCAAGGAGTTTATAGATAAATACCCTCTTGAAGTTTTTAGTTGGCTCAACCTATCCTCAAAGAAGTAACCGGGTTCTAGGAGCCTCAATATCACTGATCTTTCTCCCAGGCATTATTTCAGCATAAGCATCTAATTTGTGACCGAAATATCCCGAGAGTCAAATCTCAATGAGTGTAGTATCGAGTATCAACCAACTTCAGTATGCACCAAAGTCGGCTATCTCACTACTTTATAATGGCTAAGTTGTGTCAACTAAGGTTATACGGTCAGTTAGTGCTTTATGACACCACGCGGCAGCCCAACATTCTTCTTGACTTAACTTAAGGGACACCAGAACCAACCAATGTATCATAATAACATAGCCATCTCTTTAACTGTACCGATATACGCCGTACAATTTTCACGATCTATTACTACTTACCTAAAATGGCCCCAGATCCGATTATAGTATTTATACAAGAAATAAACCCAAGCATATCTTGAAATATAAATCATACAAGGCAAACAAGTAAAGCAATAAAGGTGATCTAGCTCTAAAGGTAACCCCACTTTAAGTTCTCCCCACAGAGTCGCCAGTTCTCTGATATGATGGGAGAGCTGTGTTTTGGTTTTGCGTTTTATCGCAAATGTTGCGGATAGCAAGAGTCGCCATCGACTTTTTTCTCCAATAAAGGAAAGGGTGAAAAGAACATTAAATACCTTTTAGAATTTTTCTAAGTAAGGGGGGTAGGTTATGAAAACGGAAGGTGTTAGCACGCTTTTCATCCGTAGTTATCTATGGGATCTTTGTAATGCGGTGGGAGAACTGACTTGAGGTTTTGCGTTTGTGTTTGCAAATGTCGCGGTTTAGCAAGAGTCTCCATCGACTTTTATTTTATCCAAAAGGAAAGGTCAAAAACACAGGAAAGACCTTTGAGATGTTTTCTTGAGTTCAGGGGGTAGATTATGAAAAGGGAAGGTGCTAGCACCCTTTTCATCCATGGTTTTCCTTGGGCTCTTAGTTACTTGTTTAGATTACTTGATTTGCTTTTGAAGTTGTTTGAAATGGTGCTTTGTGTGGTTTTAAAAGTATTTTGAAAAGAGGCCATCGTTTAGGCAATCTTTATAATGATTCTCGTTTGTAAGAATGTATACAAAGATGTTTGTCTTTTGAAAAATGTTTCAATGTTTTGAAAGTTGTTTGGAAATGTTTTGAAATGTGTGTGTTTGTTTTGAAAATAGCAAGGATTATTTTGAAATTGATCAAGTAACTAGAAGCATTCTACCTACTCAAAAGTCTTTCTTGTGCATTTTTATTCCTTTGACATTGTTGATTTACCATTGACTTGGTAAACAACCCTATCTTTGGATGTTAAACGGGACGGGCGTTGGTCATCGTATGACCATGATAGAAATGGTGCCAAGTATCTTAGCATGTTTGAGGGACCAAGATCATTTTGTTTTAGGCAACCTTTTGATAGCGTCATCGAGGGACTATGATCTTATTTGTTTGTTTTGCTTTGCCAAGATACTTTGCATGCATACCATGGCCATTTTTGTTTAGGCAACCAAGTGGGTGAAACACTAAGGGTGCTTGTGTGCAATGTGTGTTATTTTACATGCTTTTGATTGTCTTGGATTAGGTCTTTTCTATTTGTTTGATTTTTGTCTTATCATGCAAAACCCTAATTTACTACATAAGTATAAATGCGATAAATTGCGTAAAGTAAAACTAAACTATTACAACAATTACTATGGGAGGGGGGATACAAGTTTTTGAATGGGGATATTGCACAAAATAAACCCTAAAATAACTATTACAACCCAATTGAATTAAGTACAAATTAAATAAATATACAAATATTAAAAATGCAATAAAAATGTATTTATGCAAAAAAATGTTTTGTATTTGTTTTTGGTATGAGAAAATAAATTATTTAACCCTAGAAATAAGAGAAAAATAGTAGTATTATTTTTGAAAGGGGAAACCCTAATTTTTTATTAAAAGAAATATATGCTCTATATTTATTTTATTTTGTCCTTTTTTGTACAAGAAATAATAAATAATATTATTAACAAATATTAAAAATTAAAAATATGTATGAAAATAATATTTTATGTGTAAAATAATAAAATAAAAATATTAAGTATTTATTAAATGTATTTACAATTTATTTGAGAAAATAAGGTTCTATTTATTAATAAGACCATTTTTATGCCAAAAAATAAAAAAATAAAAAAAAATGCAAAAAATAAAGAAAATATTTTTCATGATTTTTTATGGTTCAGAAAAATAAATAAAAGCAATAAATATAAAAATGAAAAGAAAATATGAAAAATAAACAAAATAAAGCCAGGGGGTGTGGATATCAAGTCAGGGGGTGTGGAAATCAAAACCAACAAGCCCAAGGCACGCCAGGCCCAGGACAGTCATCCCTGTCCTCCATCTTCATCCTTCTGCGCGCGTTTTTTTCAAACCTGTAATTCTCACATACTTGCACAAAAGCAAAAACTTACAACATGAAACATGTAGCATTTTTTATCACGATTCCAACCATATCCATTTTGTGACCTAACTCTCAAAGGTCAGAGAGAATTTTGCAACCCCTAATTCCTGACCTAATTATTTCAGCAACTTCAAGTTTCAAATTCTCTTAGCTCAGTTAAAATAAATGACAAATATGCATATGTACAACTTCACCAAGTTAAGGGCTACATTTTTGCTTCACAAATCGTGGCTTGAGGATGCCTAAATAGAGAGATAAAGTTTTGAAAAATACCTCCTTCAGCTGGATTTGGATATGGTAATGTGGGGACTTTGAGTGAGGCCTGAGGATCGTGTGAGCTTCCTTGAAGTTCCTTCAAGCTATTCCAATGCTTATGGGGCTTTATGGATGGCCAGAACTTCCTGCACGAGTCAATCTGCAACCTCCAAGTTTGAAAATGGTGATGACTAAAACAGAGCTCACAGTTGCAAGATGAATGCTTGGATAGCTTTGGTAGGATGTATGGAAGGTGTTTGAAGTGTTGAAATAAGAAACCCACGAGCCAAAAATGAAATGGCTAGTGTTTTGCAGAAACTGGAAGTTTGGGCATAAAAATGAGGTTTTTCAATTTGGGAGAGTTTTGGATCATAAGCATTCGTGTCTAGCCTTGTGATAAGTTTGTGAATGTGTCTAGAATGATTCCAAGTCCACCCTTTATCAGATGTACAAGTTCTTTGGACTTTTGCAACTTTTCTTGCTTTTGAAGAAAAGTGAAGTGACTTGTGCCAAAGGCTTGTACTTGCTTGCTTGTGGGATGCAGAGAGTTGGTGAACAATGCTTAATATCTGTGGACAATGCTTTCACAAAAGGAACAAGTCCAAGGCTCAAGGCTGATAAAGTTTGTAAAAGCTTGCTTTATGAAAATGGCAATGTGCCCTTTATGCCATTAATGGATTTATTTCTTGTACAACGCTTCAAAAGTGAAAACAAAGCCTTTATCCATTGATTCAGCATTTAATTATGGAGTGTATAAGGAGTTTAGGACCTGTAATGCAAGGTACAAGCATGCTTGATCAGATTTGCAACTTGGTGCATTGTCAAAATGGCTTGAACAAAAGTGACAAAATGCCAATTTCTCTTCTTCGATTCTCCCTAACCACAAATGATCTTGGAGAGTTCTTGGACATTTTGGAAAGCTTGCAACATTCTATACAACCCATATTTGAAATGAATTTTGAGATACCTCTTGGAACTAGGTGAAAAATGTCCATGAAGTTGGGTCGAAAACCTGCCTAAATTAGGGCAAATTTTCACTAAGTTATTTAGTTCATGGACCCCTATTCACAAATTCATAACTTAAGATCCAAGCATCTTTTGGGAAAACTTTGTGAATAAAAGTTTTATATTTCATGGAGGACAACAACTTTCATGTTGGAAGTTTTCTTTGAATCCAATTTCATCATGGTTAAAAAGTGGTGAAAGGTTGGGGGAAAATAAGAAAATTTCCATACTTAGAAAAATTCGAAGTTATGAAAATTTTCAAATTCAAAACCCTAATTTTCAAAATTGGTTTTCTTGGTGAACAAGTTTCATATTTTGACATGTCTTGATGAATTATGACCCTTGGCACTTGATTTTGACCAAAAAGTCAAAGTTTGACTTTTCAGTGCACAGTTGACTTTTGATCAGTGGACTGCAAAATTCATCTGTCAATCCTATGTACTTGAGATCTTTTGCACCATGTGATTAGGTAAAGCTGATTCCATTGAGTCCTTGAAATCATGCTTGAACCCAATTGGTCATTGGCTAGGTTAAAAATCAAAAATTGCCCTTTCTCAATCAAAACCCTAATTTTGACCATTTTGCCCTTTTGATGATTTGATCAAATTTCTTGAGGAGTTGTAATCCAAACTTGATCAAATGGTTCATATGAGTCTAAAATGTGGTTGTGGATCAAAAATCATGAGGTTTGACTGTAAATTGTCCATGGTTGACTTTTTCCCTAATACAGTTGATTTTTAGGTCAACTGTCCAATTGACTGGTCAAAAATGTGATTCAAGGCTTGAGAATTGGTATGAGCAATCTTAGGGGTCCAAGATGGTGTATGAAAGTCACATGAAGCATTGATGGTCCAAAAATCCTTATGCAAACTCAAACCCTAATTTCAGGTCATCAGTGCAAGAGGAGGTGTCTTGAGCTGACCAAACCCTAATCTTGTCTTGAGTCCAAGAAGTCTTGTGAGAAAAATCTTGATAAATGAGAGGGCAAATTTTGGGGTACAACAACTGCCCCTGTTCAATCTTCTTGAACCTGAGGAGTTAGATTGGCGAGTTTTTCCATTCGTGACTCGAAGGTAAAAGATGATTGGACACTAGAATGCCCGTAAATTTGCACTCGTCAAAGTGTAGTTAAGGGAATGGGATTAAAGATGCCATTTGGAGATATGATAGAATCTTGTTGGAGATGGGCTTGTAGATGCCATCCAAGAATGTTTGTTGTAAGTCAAAAGAATGAGCATCAGAATGGTGTCCGTATCTGGAACGTATCTGAGATGTATCTGAATGAGCAATGGAATAGCATCCGTGTCTGGAGCGTATCCAAGCTGTAACTATACTTGAATCTGAATGAATAATAGAATAACTTTCGTGTCTGGGGTGTATCTGTATTGTATCTGAATCTGAAATCTGAATAAGCGACATAATGGCATCCGTGTCTGGAGCGTATCTGAGCTGGGTAAAATCAGAATAGGTGACAGAATGGCAACCGTGTCTGGAGCATATCTGGAGTGGGATCTGAATAAGTATCAGAATGACTTCCGTGTCTAGAGTGTATCTGTACTATATCATGGACTTGGAATTTGAATAAGTGATTAGGATGGCTTCCGTGTCTGGAGCGTATCTGAACTTGAATCTGAATGAGTGACAGAATGACTTCCGTGTCTGGAGTGTATCTGAACTGTATCTTGACTTGAAATCTGAATAAGTATCAGAATGACTTTCGTGTCTGGAGTGTATCTGTACTGTATCTGAAATCTTTGAACATTTTTAATGGTAGTCGTTAATCTTATCCTAAAAAGGGTAAAATGTTAGTTGAAACACAAAGCTATGTTGCATGTAATGTATGATGCAATAAATATGCTTTATCAATTTTTATGATATATGGATGTAATGTATGCGCATGTAAGCTGATGTGCTGTATTGCTGAGGAAAATAAATCCTTGACTGCTGTCGGGGAAAATAAATCCTTGATTGTTGAGAATAAGAAATCCTTGGCGACTTTTTGGGGATTAAAAATCCTTGACAACTTATGTGGGGATATAAGGATCCTTCAGGTCTTGAAGTTGGAGTATTGACAAAATCTGTTGTGAGAGTAATGCCAAGTACTGCTTGAGAAATCTGCTTGGGGAATCCAGAGAATTTGATGACTTCTACTGGGGGTTACACAATGGGAATCCTTGTCCTGCTGGGGAGTAGAGAAAACTCTGATGACTTCTGCGGGGCATTAAGAATGTGAATCTTCATTCTGTTGAGGAGCAATGAAAACTTTGGCAACTTCACTGGGGAATTAAGAATGAGAATCTTCATTCTATTGAAAAATAAAAACTTTGTGGGGGAGAAGGCTTACTGCTATGGAGTATGTTCAGGAGTCTGGGTTGTCTGCCATTCTACTGGGGAGTTATCCTAGGTTGGGGAGAGACAAAAGTTAATTGTTATCTGATTGATTTTCGGGCTTCAAGATAACTTGCTGGGGAAATTGTATGGTCTGAAAGGTTTCTGCTGGGGATTGATAGTTAGAAGTTTTGGTTCTGCTGTGGATTGGGAGTTTGAAGTTTTAATTCTGATGGGGATTAAAGGTTTGAAATTTTAGCTCCGTTGGGGATCTAGATGATGTATTGTAGGGATTGCTCATGCAATAGGCTAAAGACGTTTTCCTATCCTTTCAGTCTATCAGTATTTGTTCTCTTCCATCATGTTTATTTGTAAACAGTAATTATGTTCAAATGCATATGTTCATTAATGAATCATTGAACATTTTTGCAAATAAAAACACAAATGTAAAGAAAAAGGAAAATAGTTTTATGTACTTTGAAAGAGATATCTTTGTATTTACTTTGAATAAGTGTTTTGTACAAAGGAGACAGACATCTTAGTAAGAGGATGGTGTCATAAAAAGTAAGAAAAATTTATACAAAGAAAGATAGCTATGTGTAAAAAATCCCATGGGGTTCCCATTCTGCTATAGCCTTCGTATCTCCGAATATCTTGTCCATTCGTTGCTTCGTCCGGAGATGATTGGATTGCTCAGAAGCCCAGAGTTTGTCAGTGAAGAGATTGTCATATAAGTGATCCGACGAGACATAGTCATACACTTTAATTCCCTAACTTTTGTCTGGACCGCCCTTTCGGGTTTTCAATCCACCGGGAAACCCTTTTTTTCCCAAGTCTCCCTTTCGGGTTTTCGACTTGCCGGGTGTACATATTTTTTGTTTTATCCCTAATTTTTGCCCGAACCTTTTTGGTTCGCCGGAATTCCCTTGTTTTGCCTAGGTGTGTCAACCTAGCGGGTCATTTATGCGTAGTATCTTTTGACTATGTTTGCGTTTGCAGGGTGCGGCAGGTCGTCACCGTCCATGGTGTTTAAGATCATCGCCCCACCAGAAAAGATGTTCTTGATTACAAATGGTCCTTCATAGGTTGGAGTCCATTTGCCCCTGGGATCACTTTGTGGCAAGATGATGCGCTTGATCACTATATCTCCAACTTGATATATCTGGCGTTTGACTTTCTTGTTGAAAGCTTTGATCATCCGTTTTTTATACGTCTGACTGTGGCAAACAACATTAAGTCTCTTCTCGTCAATTAAGTTCAACTGATCAAGTCGGGTCTAGATCCAATCGTCTTCACTCAAACCAGCATCCTTCATGATTCTCAAAGAGGGAATATGAACCTCGATAGGTAAAATAACATCCATGCCATATACCAAGGAATAGGGTGTTTCCTCAGTTAATGTGCGAGCCGTGGTACAATACCCGTGGAGAGCAAACGGTAACATCTCATGTCAGTCCTTGTAGGTGACTGTCATCTTTTGTATGATCTTTTTGATATTTTTGTTAGCAGCTTCGACAACACCATTCATCTTTGGCCGATAGGGGGATGAATTGTGGTGTTGAATCTTGAACTGTTCGCACAAGGCAGTGATCATAGTATTGTTAAGTTTTGTACCGTTGTCAGTGATGATCCTTTCGGGGATACCGTACCGGCAAATAAGATTCTGCTTGATGAAGCGGGCAACAACATTCTTGGTAAGCGAAGGAAGCTGCTTCGACCCATTTTGTGAAATAATCAATGGCCACTAGAATGAAACAGTGTCCATTGGAGGCTGTAGGCTTGATCTCTCCAATCATGTCGATTCCCCACATAGCAAAGGGCCAAGGAGTTGTTAAGACATTTAGAGGAACTGGAGGCACTTGTACCTTGTCTGCGTAGATTTGACATTTATGGCAGGTCTGGGAGTGTTGATAGCAGTCAGCTTCCATGGTAGACCAATAATAGCCTGCCCGTAGAATCTTCTTTGCCATCGTATGCCCGCTAGAGTGGGTGCCAAAGGTACCTTCATGCAATTCAGCCATAATCCTTTCAGCTTCAAGCTTGTCCACACAACGGAGTAGAATAGAGTCATGATTGTGCTTGTACAAGATGCCATTACTTAGGAAGAACTTAGCTGAGAATCTCCTTAAGAACTTTTTGTCATTGACTGAAGCTCCTTCTGGATATTCTTGCGCCTCGAGATACCTTTTGACTTCATGAAACCATGGCTGGTCCACTACTTCTTCGGTATTAATCTCGTGACAGTGTGCGGGTTCGTCCATCCGTTCAATGGTGATTTGGGGAGCCTCATTATCCCATTTAAGTTTAAACATGGATGACATTGTAGCTAGAGCATCTGCTAGCTGATTTTCTTCTCACGGGAAGTGCTCGAAGGTAATCTGCTCGAAATGTGGTAACAATGTTAAAACATGTTCTTTGTAAGGGATGAGTTTTGGATGCATAGTGTCCCACTCTCCTTTGATCTGACTGATGACCAAAGCTGAGTCCCCAAACACAATCAAAGATTTGATTCCCAAGTCTATGGCAGCCTTGAGTCTAAAGATGCATGCTTCGTACTCTGCCATGTTGTTCGTACAGTTGAAGCAAAGTCTGGAGGTGAAAGGAGTATGGCAACCTTCTAGAGATATGAGCACAGCACTGATACTGTTACCAAGTGCATTGGATGTCCCATCAAAGTACAAGGTCCATCGGAATCCTTGTTCAGGTCCGTCACATGGTCTGATCTCTTCGATGTTGTCCAATGTCATGATATCTTCGTCAGGGAAGTCAAACTTCATGGATTGGTAATCTTCGACAGCTTGGTGAGCCAGATGATCAGCTAGTACACTGCCCTTTATAGCTTTTTGGGTAGTGTACTATATATCGTATTCAGTTAGGATCATCTTCCATCTAGCTATTCTTCCAGATAGAGCAGGCTTCTCAAAGATGTACTTGATCGGATCCATCATAGATATCAGCAAAGTGGTATGAGTCAACATATACTACCTTAGCCGGCGAGCAGCCCATACCAAAGTGCAGCAAGTTTTCTCGAGCAGTGAATATCTGGTTTCACAGTCGGTAAACTTTTTGCTAAGGTAATAAATGGCATGCTCTTTTCGGCCAGACTCGTCATGCTGCCCTAGTACGCACCCCATTGAATTCTCTAAGACGGTCAGATACATGATTAGAGGTCTTCCTTCGACGGGTGGCATCAAGATAGGAGGTTCTAGCAAATACTCCTTGATTTTATCGAAAGAAATCTGACAGTCATCATTCCATCGAACTACCTGATCTTTCTTCAACAGCTTGAAGATTGGTTCATAAGTAGATGTTAGGTGAGAAATGAACCTAGCAATGTAGTTTAGGCATCCCAAGAAACCTCTGAATTCTCTCTCAGTGCGAGGAGCAGGCATTTCTTGTATAACTTTGACTTTGGCAGGATCAACCTCGATGCCTTTGTTGCTGACAATGAAACCTAAGAGTTTATCGTACCGGACTCCGAATGTACACTTGTTTGGGTTCAATCTGAGCTTGTACTCCTTCAACCTGACAAACAACTTTTGCAAGTGATCAAGGTGTTCTTCTTCAGTTTGTGATCGGGCTATCATATCATCTACGTAGACCTCTATCTCATGATGTATCATATCATGAAACAAAGCTACCATTGCGCGTTGATAGGTTGCCCCGACATTCTTCAGTCCGAATGGCATCACTTTGTAGCAGAACATACCCCACTATGTGACAAATGTAGTTTTCTCCATGTCCTCAGGTGCCATTTTGATCTGGTTATAGCCTAAGAATTCGTCCATGAAAGAAAATACTTTGTGTTGAGTTGTGTTGTCAACCAGGATGTCGATGTGCAGAAGTGGAAAGTCATCTTTAGGGTTGGCTCTGTTTAAATCTCTATAATCCATGCACATTCTCACTTTTTCGTCCTTTTTAGGCACATGCATAATGTTAGCAACCCATTGAGGATAGGAAGTAACAGGCAGAAAACCAACATTGAACTGCTTCATAACTTCTGCTTTGATCTTCTCTGACAATGTCTGTATCAAGTCCTGACATGTCTTCGTATGACCAGGCAAAGATCTCAACATAATCATGCAATAGCTGAATTAGGCGCTCCTTGACACTCGGCTCTAGATTGGAACTTATCTTAATTTCCTTTTTATCATCCTCAGCTCCCAAGTTAATTATATTCAACTGCTCCTCATGAGGCTGAATTGCTCTTTCCTCTTGCTGTAGTAATCTGGCCAATTCCCCTGGCACCTCACAATCTTCCTCACCTTCGTATTCGGCTTGGTAGATCAGATCTTCAGAGTCACTGAAGGCTATAGCAGTATCATTACCCATGGGTTCCGGAATGGAAGGGTACCTGCAATGGTGAGTGTGTGTGTAAGGGATAACCATCTTAAAACAACAAAATGTAAAAGAAAGACAATAAGCACAAAAGTTTTAAATATGAAAAGCGTCCATGATTCATTGAAATGACATATGAAAATGAAATAAGAACCCTTACAAATGGACCGTTGTGCCTCGGGTAAGACACAAGGTTGAAAAAGTACGATTTGTTTGTGGATTATTACAGTACAACAGAAATGGAAAAGATAAATTACTGAGATATGAAAGTAATAGAAACAAAGTCTTTTGCTTCCCAGTTGCACAGTCCTCCGCTGACAGTAGGAAATATCCAATCTTCTAGGCTGCCCTCTTCTTCAATGTCCTCTAGCGCATTAACCCCTTGGTGGCTGATCTTCACAGGTGGCCCTCCGGCACGGGCACGACGCACGGCCTTCTGAGCAGTCGAAGTAAATCCTAGGCCAAACTTGTCTGATTTGTAAGGAAAGTCTGGAAGTTGTCCCCAGATGGTGGATCCGCCTTCTTCCACCACTGCCTTTGCATCCTTTAAAGATGACATCCGAGGTGGTGGTCTTGTGATCACAGGAGTTGAGGACACCGCCTTGGTTGCCGCTATTTCTTCAGGGACTTCTTCAAAATGTTGGAAAGGGGTCTCTATGAATTCGCCATCTAACTCCACATAACAGAAGGAATTCAGATGACTAATCATATATTCCTCTTCCCCATGGACAGTTATAATCTTCCCTTGGGCGGGGTACTTGAGAATCTGGTGCAAGGTGGAGGTGACAGCTCCGGCATTGTGGATCCAGGGGCGCCCCAATAGACAAGAGTAAGAAGGACGGATGTCCATCACATAGAATGTTGAATTGAACGTCTGGGTACCCACCTTGATCGGGATGTCCACCTCCCCATGGACCATCCTTTTAGAGGCGTCAAATGCTCTCACAATTATATTGCTGGGTTTTAAAGTCAGCCCCTCACAATCCAGTCTATCCAGGGCTTTCTTTGGCAAGACGTTCAGAGATGATCCAGTATCAACCAAAACATGGGCAAGGGTGGTTCCCCTACACTCCACCGAGACATGTAGTGTGTCGTTGTGTTTTCTCCCTTTGGAGGTCAAGTCAGCATTGGAGAAACCCAGGCCATTGTCAGCTGTTAAACTGGTCACACACTCTTGGAATTGATCAGCCGAAGTCTCTTGTGGCACATGAGTCGTCTTCAGAAATTTGACCAAAGCTTTAGCATGTGCCTCAGAGCATAACAGTAAGGCTAACATAGAGATTTTGGAGGGGGTCTGCCCCAGTTGTTCCACCACATCATAATCACTTTTCTTAATTATCCTCAGGATTTCTTCCATCTCCTTCTTGGATGTTTCAGGAATGACTAGTGATTGAGCCTTCGCCAAGACAGGCTCCTCTTGAACATTCTTTCCTTTTTTCTCAGCAGCGGAAGTAGGGATAGGAATTGCATTGTCTTTGTCAGCGGGTACACTTGTAGGTACAATTGCTGGTATAGAGGTTGTCTTCGGAATGGCCACGAGTCCAAAGACTGCTGTTGGAGGAGCAATCTCTGGAGAGAAAATTCTTCCACTATGGGTAACTTTGCTTGTTCCGGCAATGTTATTGAAGTCGGGATTATCCTCTTCGGAGATTTCTTCTTCAACAGTCAGTTCAATCTGTTTAATACCATGATAGTAGATTTCTCCACCATAGTTCCATGGTACTGATTTATCTGATTTGTATGGGACAGGCCCGGGCATTGTTATCTTCAACGGAGTAGTCATTGGAGCAGATGTAATCCTAACGAGCTTTTTAGGAACCCTGGAAGGATTGGCGTATATGGTTATTATTGAAACTTCTGGAACTGGAATGGGTGAAATAGGAGCTTTTTCAAACAAGATTTCTCGGTTATCAATCAATTGTTGGATTCCTTTCTTCAACAGAGGACAGTCAAATGATGAGGACAGGAAAATATGGCAATCTTGGTCACAACCTGGGAACACCCCAGCTTTCAACAAATTCAACTTGATGGTTAGGAAAGGAGTTAACAGTTCATCCACAGTAGAAACAAACAGATCTTCTTCCATATCACTGGCATTGTGTCCATGCCTAGGCATTGGGGCGGAGATAACATTCGGCTTTTCAGGAGCTTCAAATTCAACTTCCTTTGTGTCAATCAGATCTTGAATCTTATTCTTCAGAGCCCAACAATTGTTGGTGTCGTGCCCTGGACTTTCAGAATGGTAAGCGCACCTGGAATTCGGATGGTAATTTGGAGAAGCAGTATTAGGATTTTTTGGGGCCTCTTTTAGCATGGCCAGGTTCAACTTCAGAAGATGTGGTAGGACTTGAGCAGGAGTCATGTTTATCTTATTGAATTTCCGTACAGGCCTTTCCACCCTTTGCTGGTTATTTCTCGGCTGATTGTTCCTTGGCTGGTCTGATGCAGGCTTTTGAATCATAACGGCCCCCACTGTTGGTCGTCGCTCAGTTCTTCCCTGATTTTTCTGTGCATAGACAGCAGACACATTCTTCTTTCCAGTGGAGGGCTTTTTTACAGCAACAGAGGCGGATGCGTCTTTTTGAATTTTCCCGCTTCTAATACCGGCTTCCACCCTCCCGCTAGTTAAAGTCAATTCAGTGAACCCTGCAGAGGAACTCCCAATCAGATGATTAAAGAAATGACCTGATAGAGTTCCCAAGAACATGTCCACTAGCTCCCTTTCAGATAAAGGTGGTTGTACCCTTCTGGCTAAATCCCTCCACTTTTGGGCGTAGTATTTGAAGCCCTCATTGGTAGCCATAGCCATACTCTGTAGCTGAGTACGGGTTGGCGCCAAGTCGGCGTTGTATTGATACTATTTATGGAAGGAGGCTGCCAAGTCTTCCTAATTGTGAACATCTTCCCTATCCAACTGGTAGGACCAATCAAGCTGCGTTCCTGATAAACTGTCCTGGAAAAAGTGGACCCACAAGTCTTTGTCAGCAGAATATGGTTGAATTTTCCTGACATAAGATCGTAGGTGCATCTTGGGATAAGACACCCCATCATACTTAGAAAACAGTGTCACTTTAAATTTTGAAGGGATTACAATTCCAGACACCAGCCCTAACTCCTCAAAGTTCAGCCCCGGTACTCTCTGCACTTCTATAGCAGCTAGACGCTCTTCCAGGTTTTTGTATTTGTCATCGGCCGAAGGATACTATTGTTCGGAGTAGTCCACTTCATCCTCTTCTTCTGCTTCAGAATCTGATGGCACCGCCATTCCTTTTCCTTTTCCTTCCCCCTCTTCAGATGTTGATGGGAATTCCAAGGTCCGTCTGGCTTATCCTTCAAACCTTCTGCCCATGATAACCACACTGGCTCGCTTCTTCTTCTTTTTCTCTTTCTCTTTCTCTAGCAGAGTCTTGAGCTCCTTCTGCCCCTTGGCTAAGGTCAAGAGTAGCTGTTGAAATTGTGAATTCTGAGCTTGCAAATCTTTGACCGTTTGTTCAATATCCATCTTGCTGAAATAAACAGCAGAGATATGAGGAAACTTGGTGTGAAGACCTGTTTATGCATATGATGAATGATATGTATTCATGAAATGTTTTCAAGGATTCAGAAATTCAAATTTGTTTCAAACAAAAAAGACACACACGTTATATTAATAAGATAGAATTGTTAGTACATCAATGCCCCTTGGGAAAAAATAATACAAAATTCTAAGGTAAAAAGACATTGTGCATCCTCTTCGGTACAATGTAGGTGTTGAGAGTCTGCTCTTCATGAAGTAACCGAGTGAGTTCTAAAACCTTCTTCTCGCTTGTGTAGAATTGGGCTTCAAAAGTATCGTGTTCTCCCTTGAGCTGTATCCAACTCCTTTGTAAATCTTCGAGTGATGTCGGCATGTCAGGATGTAGGAGGGTGTATGGAACCTCTCCTTCCTTAACAGGCTCTATAATCACAGAGAGAATGGAGGGGTAAGGCATCATAAGACTTTGGTCGTGGATTCGTACCCACTTGAGGTAAGGCTCAAGAGGGATGAAATTATTATGTCCCAAAGTCTTGCTATCCACCTTGTTGGGCATCCTCCAAGCTCGGATGACCCTTTGACGGAGTCCTTAGTCGTCGTTGTCGAAGTCGAAAACCAATCCTTGAATCAGCATATCATGTGGGCCATCCCTTTGGGCATAACCAAACTGTCTTAGGGATAAGCAAGGGTTGTAGGTGATACCTCCCCTAATGCCAAGTAGAGGGACATTAGGGAATTCCCCACAATGGTCAATGATGATAACATTCTCTTTGGATCGAGAACACCAATGGATATCTGAATGGGTAAGAGTCATCAATCGTTGTGACCACCTCAAGCCTTGCTCATTCTTCAATACTGATTGGGGAAGATGAGAAATAAACCATCTTGCCAGGAGAGGAGTGCAACACATGAGAACACCTCTTTTCCTCATTGTACGAGTGTGAAAAGAGTGCAAGATATCCCCAAGCAATGTAGGCACCAGGTTGCGAGACATGAAGATTTTGACAGCACTTACACCTATAAGTTGGTCAAGATTAGGGAACAAGACCATCCCATAGATGAGAAGTGCTACAATCTCCTCAAAAGCTTGTAAGTCCAATGAGTTCCAGCAGCTTTGGGCCTTCTCAAACAGAAACTTTGACAAGAAGCCTTTGACACCACTTCTAGTTTCCCAATGTGTTGTGACATCAGATGAGTGCAAGTGCAAGGCTTGAGCAATCTCTTCTGGATTTAGATCTCTTTCCATACCATTGAAGGGTAGTTGATTGAGAATAGGAATCCTCAAGAGTTGAGAAAATTCCTCCAAAGTGGGCACAAGTTGGTAGTCAGGAAATGTGAAGCAATGATGCAAAGGGTCAAAGAACTGGAAAAGAACTTTCAGCATATCCAACTCTGTGCTGGTAGTGACCAAGTTGAGTAGACGACCATGTCTCTCGGTGAATGGAGAATTCTCAGGAATCCTTGAAGCTAGCTCCTTGAGTTGTGGAGGAATTCTTACAAGGTTGACTTGGATAGTTTTCCTGCGAAGTGAATCCATAAACTACAAAACAAGAACAAAGATGAATCTCCAAAATCCTTGAAATGGTTAGTTGATGCATATGATGCTCATGATGTCCATGATGTTATACACAAGTATATATGTACAAGCAAATCACACAAGTTCCTAGTTTAGGCTTGCATGGGGTTTCATAGGTAAGTATCCTCTTGAAGTTTAGTTGGCTCAACCTGTCCTAGAAATAGTAACCGGGTTCTAAGGAGCTCAATATCACTGGATTATTTCCTTGTTCATTGTTTCAATTCAGCCTCTTTACTGGCGACCAAAATATTCCAAGGAACCAACCCTCAATGAGTGTAGTATCGAGTATCTACAAACTTCGGACTGCACCAAATTCGGTCATCTCACGACATCCTAAAAGGCCAAGTTGATCAAGTAAAGGTTCTGGAAGTTCATTAGTGCTTCATGACATCACTCAGTGGCCCCGTATTCTCTTTGATTGACTCAAAGACTACCGGTACCCAAAAATATGTCACACTAACATAGCTATTGCTTAGACCGTGTCGGTATACCCCGCACAGTTTCCACAACATATTTCTATTTACCTATAAATGTTTCCCAAATCCGAGTAGAGGATTCAAACCCAAACAATAGAACCAAAGTGTAAAGAAAACAAGTCAAGCAATTGTAAGTATGTAAAGGTGATCTAAAACCCTAAGGTAACCCCACTTTTATAAGATCTTCCCTAGCAGAGTCGCCAGTTTTGTGATGCGGTAGGAGAACTGACTTGAGGTTTTGCGTTTGTGTTTGCAAATGTCGCGGTTTAGCAAGAGTCGCCATCGACTTTTATTTTATCCAAAAGGAAAGGTAAAAAAGCACAGGAAAGACCTTTGAGATGTTTTCTTGAGTTCAGGGGGTAGATTATGAAAAGGGAAGGTGATAGCACCCTTTTCATCCATGGTTTTCCATGGGCTCTTAGTTACTTGTTTAGATCACTTGCTTTGCTTTTGAAATTGTTTGAAATGGTGCTTTGTGTGGTTTTAAAAGTATTTTGAAAAGAGGCCATGGTTTAGGCAATCTTTGTAATGATTCTCGTTCGTAAGAATGTATACAAAGATGTTTGTCTTTTGAAAAATGTTTCAATGTTTTGAAAGTTGTTTGGAAATGTTTTGAAATATGTGTGTTTGTTTTGAAAATAGCAAGGATTGTTTTGAAGTTGATCAAGTAACTAGAAGCATTCTACCTACTCAAAAGTCTTTCTTGTGCATTTTTATTCCTTTGACATTGTTGATTTACCATTGACTTGGTAAACAACCCTATCTTTGGATGTTAAACGGGACGGGAGTGGGTCATCGTATGACCATGATAGCAATGGTGCCAAGTATCTTAGCATGTTTGAGGGACCAAGATCATTTTGTTTTAGGCAACCTTTTGATAGCGTCATCGAGGGACTATGATCTTATTTGTTTGTTTTGCATTGCCAAGATACTTTGCATACATACCATGGCCATTTTTGTTTAGGCAACCAAGTGGCTGAAACCCTAAGTGTGCTTGTGTGCAATGTGTGTTATTTTACATGCTTTTGATTGTCTTGGATTAGGTCTTTTCTATTTTTTTGATTTTTGTCTTATCATGCAAAACCCTAATTTACTACATAAGTATAAATGCGATAAATTGCGTAAAGTAAAACTAAACTATTACAACAATTATTATGGGAGGGGGGATACAAGTTTTTGAATGGGGATATTGCACAAAATAAACCCTAGAATAACTATTACAACCCAATTGAATTAAGTACAAATTAAATAAATATACAAATATTAAAAATGCAATAAAAATGTATTTATGCAAAAAATGTTTTGTATTTGTTTTTTGTATGAGAAAATAAATTATTTAACCCTAGAAATAAGAGAAAAATATTAGTATTATTTTTGAAAGGGGAAACCCTAATTTTTTATTAAAAGAAATATATGCTCTATATTTATTTTATTTTGTTCTTTTTTGTACAAGAAATAATAAATAATATTATTAACAAATATTAAAAATTAAAAATATGTATGAAAATAATATTTTATGTGTAAAATAAAAATATTAAGTATTTATTAAATGTATTTACAATTTATTTGAGAAAATAAGGTTCTATTTATTAATAAGACCATTTTTATGCCAAAAAATAATAAAATAATAAAATAAAATGCAAAAAATAAAGAAAATATTTTTCATGATTTTTTATGGTTCAGAAAAAAAAATAAAAACAACAAATATAAAAATGAAAAGAAAATTTGAAAAATAAACAAAATAAAGCCAGGGGGTGTGGATATCAAGTCAGGGGGTGTGGAAATAAAAAACAACAAGCCCAAGGCGCGCCAGGCCCAGGACAGTCATCCTTGTCCTCAAGCTTCATCCTTCTGCGCGCGTTTTTTTCAAGCCTGCAATTCTCACATACTTGCACAAAAGCAAAAACTTACAACATGAAACATGTAGCATTTTTTATCACGATTCCAAACATATCCATTTTGAGACCTAACTCTCAAAGGTCAGAGAGAATTTTGCAACCCCTAATTCCTGACCTAATTATTTCAACAACTTCAAGTTTCAAATTCTCTTAGCTCAGTTAAAATAAATGTTAAATATGCATATGTACAACTTCACCAAGTTAAGGGCTACATTTTTGCTTCACAAATCGTGGCTTGAGGATGCCTAAATAGAGAGATAAAGTTTTGAAAAATACCTCCTTCAGCTGGATTTGGATATGGCAATGTGGAGACTTTGAGTGAGGCCTGAGGATCGTGTGAGCTTCCCTGAAGTTCCTTCAAGCTATTCCAATGCTTATGGGGCTTTGTGGATGGCCAGAACTTCCTGCACGAGTCAATCTGCAACCTCCAAGTTTGAAAATGGTGATGTCTGAAACAGAGCTCACAGTTACAAGACGAATGCTTGGATAGCTTTGGTAGGATGTATGGAAGGTGTTTGAGGTGTTGAAACAAGAAACGCACGAGCCAAAAATGAAATGGCTAGTGTTTTGCAGAAACTGACAGTTTGGGCAGAAAAATGAGGTTTTTCAATTTGGGGGAGTTTTGGATCAGAAGCATTTGTGTCTAGCCTTGTGATAAGTTTGTTAATGTGTCTAGAATGATGCCAAGTCCACCCTTTATCAGATGTACAAGTTCTTTGGACTTTTGCAATTTTTCTTGCTTTTGAAGAAAAGTGAAGTGACTTGTGCCAAAGGCCTGTACTTGCTTGCTTGTGGGCTGCAGAGAGTTGGTGAAAAATGCTTGATATCTGTGGTCAATGCTTGCACAAAAGGAACAAGTCCAAGGCTCAAGGCTGATAAAGTTTGCAAAAGCTTGCTTTATGAAAATGGCAATGTGCCCTTTATGCCATTAATGGATTTATTTCTTGTACAAAGCTCCAAAAGTCAAAACAAAGCCTTTATCCATTGAGTCAGCATTTAATTATGGAGTGTAGAAGGAGTTTAGGACCTGTAATGCAAGGTACAAGCATGCTTGATCAGATTTGCAACTTGGTGCATTGTGAAAATAGCTTGAACAAAAGTGACAAAATGCCAATTTCTCTTCTTCGATTCTCCCTAACCACAAATGATCTTGGAGAGTTCTTTGACATTTTGGAAAGCTTGAAACATGCTCTACAACCCATATTTGAAATGAATTTCGAGATACCTCTTGGAACTAGGTGAAAAATGTCCATGAAGTTGGGTCAAAAACTGCCTAAATTAGGGCAAATTTTCACTAAGTTATTTAGTTCATGGACCCGTATTCACAAATTCATAACTTGAGATCCAAGCATCGTTTGGGAAAACTTTGTGAATAAAAGTTGTAGATTTCTTGGAGGACTACAACTTTCATGTTGGAAGTTTTCTTTGAATCCAATTGCATCATGGTGAAAAAGTGGTGAAAAGTTGGAAAAAAATAAGAAAATTTCCATACTTAGAAAAATTCTAAGTTATGAAAATTTTCAATTTCAAAACCCTAATTTTCAAAATTGGTTTTCTTGGTGAACAAGTTTCATATTTTTGACATGTCTTGATGAATTATGACCCTTGGCACTTGATTTTGACCAAAAAGTCAAAGTTTGACTTTTCAGTGCACAGTTGACTTTTGATCAGTTGACTGCAAAATTCATTTGTCAATCCTATGTACTTGAGATCTTTTGAACCATGTGATTAGGTCAAGATGATGCCATTGGGTTCTTTAAATCATTCTTGAACACAATTGGTCATTGTCTAGGTTAAAAATCAGAAATTGCCCTTTCTCAATCAAAACCCTAATTTTGACCATTTTGCCCTTTTGATGATTTGATCAAATTTCTTGAGGAGTTGTAATCCAAACTTGATAAAATGGTTCATATGAGACTAAAATGTGATAAAATTGGCCATGGTTGACTTTTTCCCCAATACAACTGATTTTTAGGTCAATTGTCCAATTGACTGGTCAAAATGTGATTCAAGGCTTGAAACTTGGTATGAGCAATCTTAGGGGTCCAAGATGGTGTATGAAAGTCACATGAAGCATTGATGGTCCAAAAATCCTTATGCAAACTCAAACCCTAATTTCAGGTCATCAGTGCAAGAGGAGGTGTCTTGAGCTGACCAAACCCTAATCTTGTCTTGAGTCCAAGAAGTCTTGTGAGAAAAATCTTGATAAATGAGAGGGAAAATTTTGGGGTACAACACTCTTAATTTCTAGCTCACTTTTGAAAATTCTTTGTGTTTGTGTATGTTTGAAAATATTTTGAAAATGTCTAAGTATGGAAATTTTATAATGATTCTCACATCGTTGAGAGTGTATAAAAAGGTTTATTTTGAAAATATTTGTTGAAAAAAGTGTCGTGTGTAGAAATGTTTTGAAGGTGCCAATGTAAGGCAATCTACTTTATAATAACCCTTGTATCAGTCCTCAAGAGCTTTTTATAAAGCGCTTTAAGAGTATTTCAAAAGTGTGAAGTGTGCAAATTATTTTAGTTTGTGAGCAAGTGATTACGACTGATCTACCTACTCACTGGTCTTTCGTTCATTTCCTCCTCCTTTAGATAGTGCTATCATACCATTAGTTAGTAGGAAGCCCTATCGTTGGATGTTAGAGGGACATGCGTGGGTCATCATACAGTTACAAAGGCAACTTATAGGGTGCTATAACAATTTTCGTAAGGGACTAAGATCGTTTATCGAAGGAAGCATCGAAGGGTCATTAAGGGACTATGATCTTTTAATCGAGGGACTTTGCTAAAGCGTCCCACGTTCAGGGGCATGACTATTTTCCGAAGGCAACAAGTAGGGTCACCCTAGAGGAGCATGTGTGAATAGTGATTTGTTTTCAGTTATTTTATCTTGCGCATTAGGTTTTCTAGCGTTTGTTTTTAAATCTTGCCATACACGCCTAATTACTATACAGTAATAAGTAAAAAGCGGTAAAAACTGAAAATAAAAGTCCTACGCTATTACAATGCTTCGGGGAATGGGGGTACAAATAGTAAAAATCGGGAAAAGTAAGAAACCGATAAAACCTAATTTATGTTATTACATTCCTCTAGCAGTTACATAATTGGGAAAGAACGTGATAGTAATGAAGTGCGCGAAGCGGTAAAAAGGAAAAGAAAAGATAAGATTGTTTTGTGATCGTTTTGATGAAAAAAGTATGATGATTAACCTAAAATCTAATTGATTTTAATTAATTAAAAAAGCTAGTTACTTACGAAAAGAAATAAACTCTAATATTTTTAGCATTTTAATTATTAGTGACTTAGAGAATCATGTACAATGGATTGTGAATTATTAACGAGATAGCGAGATTGAATCAGAGAGAATTAGAATATGTATAAAGTTAGTGATTATGTACAAGTTAGTGATTAGTGCTTACCCTAACTAACTTAATTATATTACTAAATGAATTATTTACTAAAACTAATAAAATTAGTTACCCTAATAAAACTTGATTATCTTAATAAAACTAATAATGAAACAATTTTTTGTATTTTTATTGTTTTTGATATTTTTTTATTATCTAAACTGTTATTATACACTAAATATTTGAATTTAAAATGAACTAATGAAAAATGAATTAACAATGAAAATTAGTAAATAAATAAGTGAGAAATTCAAAAAATAAAAGAAAATTAAAATGGTAAAAAAAATTAGGGTGGTGCGCAGAAAAAGGTTTGGGCACAAAGGCCCATCAGCATGAGGTCTAGGTATGGCCCCCTTTATTTTGTAACACAAGCTTTAGTGTTCAAAAAAATAATGGGTGCGTGGGCTTATGGGAAGTAGGGTCCAACAAATACAACTCATCATATTCTCTTGAAACAGAGCCCTTTATTCCCTCTTACTTCCTTCGCGGCTTCCCTCTCTCACAAACGGCCACTCAAAACCTCTTCCCCCTCAAACTCTCTCACCGAAAATCAACAACAATAGTAACCAATTTTTTCTCTAGATTCTCACAATAAGAACTCAACATCTCTTTGAACCGAAAATGTATGGCAAACTAAACACCAACTTACCATGTGCTTATCTCTCTCGCGAGACCTCAATCTCTTGGTAGCCATGGAAAACACAGAGAAAGCACATGAAAAAAAATTGGAGACATGTACATGTGATAACAGAGGCAAAAACAAGAAAGCAAAAACAAGATCTACATTAAAAGGTAACTTTGGTTCGATTCGCCTTACTCTTTTCCTTTTGCGTCTAAGTTAATTGTATGTGTCTGTTCTATTCTTCTTCTGATTTTCTGCGAGTTCAAGATATTAACTTACGTTTTTGTATGTGTGTGTGTGAGATATGTTGATGGATTTGTTTGATTTGTGAAATGTGTCTCTGTGTTGCAATCATGTGGGTTTGCGGTTGTTGAGCGATGTTGAGGCTGCAGTGAGATTGTGTGGAGCAGTGGAATAAGGTGGAAATGATGAGGTGTATGGAGTATGAAGTTGTAAATAGTTTTGTTTAAATGAAGCCATCGGGTTTTAGATATGGTTTTATAAATGGGTGAAGGTTTAACATGGTGGTAGCATTTTTTTTTGCGGTGATAGTTGAAGAGTGTTTCCGTGTAGTTTTTGTGCAAAAAGTTGAAAAAGAAGTAGTATTAAGGAGGAGTGGTTTGAAGAAGGAGGTCAGTGAAGATTAATGGTATAAGGAGAGTTGTTGCTGATAAGGTAAGTTGAAATCATGAGGTTAGTTGTAGATATGTTACACAAAGTTTTAGGGTGAGTATTGTGGTGAAATTCTGTGTAGTTCTTCTTTGTGATGCCTCTTGTTGTCCGCACCCTTTTCTATCATGTATTGTCCTGATTTATAGAAGATGTGAGGGTTATTTGAGAGGGAAATTTTTGTGATTTTGAATGGAAAATTTTATTTAATGTCAACTTGTTTTGTTGCTTTTTGGTGTAGGTTTTTGAATTGCTGAATTTGTGTAATTCTTGCCTGCTTTGGTGCAGGTTTTGGACTGGTTTTTGGACAGTTTAGCAATGGACAACAGGAGGTTTTATGGACTATTTTTACAGTTTTTTGGACTATTTTGATGAAGTATGATGCAGGGCAGGATGGAGCAGCAAGTTTGTTTGGATGTGCATAACAAGTATGTTTTTGTAGTAGGACAACAACAAGGTTTTTTGTTGTTTTGATTGATTGTCATGAAAGGAATTAGTTCAAACATGAAGTTAGGATGAAGTTTGGAGAAAAATTAGTGAAAGTGTGGAATTTGAAGATTAGGCTTTAGGACTTATGATTAGGCTTGGAACAAAAAGTTTTATGTAATTTTTGTGATTCACTTGTAGTGTTAGTGATGTAACAACAAATTTGAATGGTTGTAACTTTGAATGAACTTGATGACTGATGTTTAACCGTTCCTTTTATTTTACAATATTGAGTTCACTTTGTTTAGCTCTTGAAATCATGATCGCGAGCATAAAATTTAATGAATGGGTTTAATTTTGGAATACATCATAAACTTAACATTTATGTCTTATATTTCAAGTAATTCATGAACCTTTCAACATTTGCTTGATATCACTTGGTGAACAACAATCACTTGGAATAATGAATCTTTTCATCCTGGCCTCAAATTAAACCTTGAAAAATCATGATCTTGAGATCTTGAATCAAGATTTGTTATTCATAAAAACTGCATCCAATAAACTTCCATGTTATGTTTTAATTCAATTCAACCATAACACCTTGATGCAAAATCCTTTCCTTAATCACAAAATGTGACATGACCCAAAAGAATGTCTCTAGTCAATAAATTCTCGAAATAAAACTTAATACATTCTTTATTGAGACAAAACCTTTTCCAGTTGATGAAATTAACACTAGCATAAATGCCTTGAAATGAAGATGATTTGAGAACACAAGGATGAAACCTAGCCTACAAGATTCTCCGCTGAAATAATTATAGATACCCTAAGATCAACAACTCCAATTCACCTGAGATACACTTTGAATGAAGAATGAGGCTTGAGATGTCGAGAATCTACAAAACCCTGGTTCAAAGTCTTCTTAGTTGAAAAATATAGGTGAGAACCTTAACATCAACAAGTCGCAACCCTAACATATTTCTCTTGAGACGTCTTTGAAGTAGATGAAAGAAGAACTTCATAATAACTATGGATCCAAACCCTATCTGTTAACCAACAAAAGGGAAATGAACCCCAATTCAGGCTCTGATGAATTTGGATGGAGAATAACCTTTATAGCTTGAGGAGAAGGAATTTATGATGACCATACTCCATAACCCGATTCCACTATCCAATGTCCAAGGAGGAGCCAAGGAAATCAATTGTAGAATGTAGAAGCCTCAAACCAAAATTGAATCCTAGTTACCACCACCACTGATGCTTCGAACCACTGCCTTATTGAAATGCAGGAATGATGTGTGAATGAACTAATGATAATGGCGTAAATGAAATGCAAAGCCTAAGCCAGATAAAAGTAGAATTAGGAGGGAAAATTTTGGGGTACAACAATACTCATTTTTTATCATCGAAACCTAAAGATAATATTGCAGAACCAAATCATATTCTAATAGTAGTTTAACTTAAATTGAATTATACTCTTCTTTAGGTGGAGTGTGATAGTTTTTAAACTATGATTGTCGGTGAAGACAATGTGAAAATTCTTGGAGTGGTGTAGCTTCAAGTGACTATAGTCTTTATGTTGGAGTATGATTGTTGGTGAAGACAATAAAAATTATGTATTATTTTAAATCAAGGTGGAGATTGTTAGGGTTGGTTGAAGTTATACATGTCGAAGAAGTTGATGGGAAATTAAGATAAAATAACATAAAAATACGCAACACATAAAATGTTTCCCAAAATTGTAGGAACCTTGAGGATCAACAACAAATATAAGATGACAACTGAACAATAGAGGCACAAAATAACACCAATATTTTTAACGTGGAAAACCCCTCAATATGAGAGTAAAATCCAAGAGTCATCCAGACTAAATAAAATAGCTCCACTATAATCAATTGATGTTACAAGAGAGTCTTAAAGTGATTCAAAAAATAGTGATAACAGCCGCAAATCATAAAGAAAACTAACTTAGAAATAAGAATAAAAAAGTTGAAAATTTTCCCAAATCGGCAGGTTCAGTGGAAAAGAAATATCTCCCAACTCATACCTGTGTGTGTGTGTGTGTGTGTGTGTGTGTGTGTTTCTAACAATCCCACCAAATTTCAGCTTGATCCAATGGTGAACGAACCAGGGATCATCATTTTAATGAGACTACTGTAGAAAAAACGAGAATGAGTCTCTCTCCTCTTTTCTCTCTTTTTGAATCCTTATTTTTCTCTATCTCTCTTAACCCTAAATTGACACTATCCACTTATATAAGTGAGACAAATGGGGTATCAATATTTGAGTCTTTATCCACATAGTAAGAGAGCCCAAGCCCAACACACACTCCCCTCACAACTATATAGAGGAAATCGCCAAACCGGTGATATCACAATAAGCTTCAAACTTTCCTCTTGGCATTGCATTAGTCGTCATATCCGAAATATTATAATATGTATGAACCCTAGCTAACTCCAACAACTTAGAGTCCAACACATCACATATCCAATGATATCTCACATCAATGTGTTTGGACCTATTATGAAAAGTCAGATTTTTACCAAAATGAATAACGCTTTGACTATCAGTAAATAACACATTGTTCTCTTGAACAAAACCAATCTCCTGTAGTATTTTTTCAACCAAAGTAACTATTTTCATGTTTCGATAATGGCAATAAACCCAGCCTATAGTAGATAATGCTACACACTTTTGCAATCTGGATTGCCAAGCCACAGCCCCCCCTACAAATTTAATCATATAGCTTGAAGTAAACTTTCTGGAATCAATGTCTCCAGCCATATCAAAGTCAGAGTATCATACTATATGTTGTACCCCAAAATTTGCCCTCCCATATTCTTCAAAAGTTTTGCCAAGCATCACCTCAAATGGTTCAAGGCTACTCCAAGGATTGCACAGTCAACCATCCTCCTAAGCCAGTCAAAATTAAGGTTTTGGTTCCTTCAAGGAAGTTGAGGTTTTCAATGGTCCAATCAAGTCCCACATGCCTATAAACATTGTCAAGCACCTACATGTCAAGTTTCAAGGCTCACAAGGTCAAGTTGCACAGTCAAAAACCCTAATTGCTTCACAATCAACTGCAGGGGCAAAATGGTCATTTGGCAGTCAAAAGTCAAAAATTTTGGTCAACATCTTATTTTGAAGCCACAATCATCATTTGGTCAAATCTTGATCATGATTCCTCAAGCATGGCTCAAAAATCATCAAGGTGTCAAAAGTTTCTATTTTTGGACAATTGAAAAGTCAACTGTACCTTGACCAAGGCATAACTTTTTCATGGTTCATCAGAAAAATCCCATCCAATTCTCATTTTGAAGGGGAAGACATTTCCTATAACTCATCTTCACATTCCAAGTCCAAGAAATGCTCTCACAAAAAGTTATCAATTTCAACATTATAGGTCATTTTCAAAAGTCAACAAAAAGGCACTTTAAGTCAAAGACCATAACTTGATATTGGTAAATAAAAATGACATGGTACCAAAGGCATTGGTTAGAGGACTTCAAGACCTTTCCAAAATGTCCAAGAACATGTTCATAGCTTCAAAATTGAGCAAGATATGCATTGGAGAAGTTGGGAAATTTTTGTGAAAGGGCCAAAGTCAATTATCCTTGAAACTTAATTTTTGACAAAAGGGGCCCACTTTTTCCACTTGATTCAGCTTTGCCATACCTCCCACGTGTCCCATGTTTTATTTCAAGAATAAAAATTAATTTTTCTATTTTTGTTTAATTTTATTTGATTTAATTCATTTTAAATCTTTAAAATTCAAATAAAAATCAAGAAAATTAATGGGAGGATATTTTGTGGTTTGAATAGCTTTGATACACCATAAAACATATACCAAATTCGTTCAAGACCTATTTCAAGCAAAAAAATTCAAATTTGGAGCAAATATGGCAAGTTATTTCAATGGTGATTATGGAGAAAATCAAAACTTCATTGCAAGGCTTAAAAGCTCCTTAATGTGACTGATTCTCATCCAAGCCTATATATACAAGCCTTGCAAGCCTCATTCAGAACCTAGAAAAAAAGGAGAGTGTGCACAAACGGCCAGAGGAAAAGTTCAAAATTTTTCCAAAAAAGTGAGAGATCTAAAGCGGTGTTGCAAACATTTTCATATCAAAGCAAGCACGTGGCTTTCTTCCTTGCCACTCCCTGAAGCCAAAGCAACCACAAACGCGTCCTAAGGTCCACTACCAAGCGCTGTAAGTTGTCTCAAACTCACCCCTGTACACGAAATCATGTTTCTCCATTCTTGCACTTTTTCTGGAAAATAATAGCATATTCATACTCCATGCCTAATTTCCAATGTAACTGCTATATTCAATTTCATTTTTAGGCTTCGTATAACAATACCCGTGCCTAGGGTTCGTTGGTTTTGTTTTTAGGTATTTTGTCTATAGGTGAAATTGGGACAAACCATAAGCATAGACGTGATCAGGAGACATGGACGATCACAACCATGGGCTTAGATAGAATTTTTGATGCCTAAGGATGATTTTGAGTAAAACCTCCAAAATCCGGCCTTCACCTCCTTGGTTTAGCATTTCTTTTCTTATTTTCTTTCCTTTTATTAATTATTATTATTATTTAGTTAGTTCACAAATAATTATTTTCATAAATTCAGGAAAAAACAAAAAAAAAATGTAATTATTATTATTATTATTAATTTCACTTTAGTAATTATTTTTGTGAATAAAATACTAACAAATTAATTAGTTTAATTAGTTAATTTTAACCTTTTTTCACAATAAATAAAAACAAATTTAGACTTAGGCTTTTTCTTTTGACATTTTTAATTCTTTTTTTATTTTATTTCATAAAAACATAAAAAAGGTCAAAAAATATTTTCTTGTAATTAAAATAATTAATTAGTTTTCAATTTCATTTAATTACCAAAAAAAAAAGACAAAAAAATTAATTCCCTTTTCTTTATTCGCACGTATTTAATTTGTTCGATTATTATGTAATTGCTCCGGATATGTAATAGTAAATAGGACCTTTTTTACTGTTTTTTATTTTCCGCACTTATTTACTTAAAACGGGTCTTTGTAAAGATTTGGCGATGTATTGACCCGCGCCCTGTAATAGCGTAGGATTTACGTTTTCCGTACTTTAATTTCCGCACCCCTTAATTGCTAAATTTTGCATGAAAGAATGAATGGCCCAAATAAAATCAAAGTGTAGATCACCATAATGCATGACAAGATAAAACATAACTAAAAACAATACACAAATTCACACACCACTCTTAGGGTACGCCTCACTGTTGCCTTGCCCCTCGAAACGTGGTCATCGAGTATAGGACGTTTTAGTAAGTCCTTATGTCCATGAACATGGCATAAGGGTAGCTTCTAAGGTGTCCAACTGTTGCTCTGGTGACCACACTGTCCCTACAAGCTCGAATTGTGGTCGTCGAGTACAGGACGTTTTAGTAAGTCCTTATGTCCATGATATGATCCAGTCGCCTCGGAAAGGTTGCCTCGGAATTAAAAAGGATCAATGGCATAAGGGTAGCTTCTGAGGTGTCCTACTGTTTCTCGGTGACCACACTGTCCCTACAAACGAATTGACCCGAACACCTCCAATGGTGGTGCTACCTACCTCTCAATGGTGGGATGGCACTACCTTAAGGACATTTACACAGACTAATTCCTTAGGGTAGGTAGATGACTCGTAGATACTTGCTCTAATTCAAAACAAATCAAAAACTCCTTTTCACACCAACACTTTTGCAAAAAGCTTTCAAAAACAACTTTTCAAACACTCTTGAGGACTGATACAAGAGTCGATCTGAAACTTTCAAAGAAACTTTTTCAAACCCACTCACCTTGAAAAGTAAACAAACATTTTGAAAACACAAATGAGCAAGTATCTAAGAGCCCATGGATAACCATGGATAGAAAGGGTGCTAACACCTTCCCTTTCTATAAATCTACCTCCCGAACCGAGAAACTATCTCATAAGGAATTTTGCTGTGCTTTTGTCCTGTCCATGTTGGAGAAAATAAAAGACGGTGGCGACTCTTGCTTCCGCGACATTTCGCGAACCAGCTTTAAACAGTCAGTTCCAGATCCACCGATCACAGAACTGGCGACTCTGCTGGGGAACTAATACTCAAAGTGAGGTGTACCTTAGGATAGTTCATAACTGTGTTTTCAATTGTTGTGCTTTGTTTGCTTTATTATTGTGGGTTGCATCGGAGTTACATAGATCCTAACCCGGATCTGGGGATACCCTGTTAGGTAGCATAAGCTGTGAGGGACCTGTCCGGCGTAGACCGGCATGGGTGAAGCAGTGGCTACGTTGGTGTGGCACCTTGGTCTGTACCGATATCCCTTGTGTCGCAACGAGGAGAATATGGGTTTTCTGAGGAGTCATTAAGCACCAACCGACCTTAGAACCTTAAATGACCCAACTTGGCCAATAGAACAGTAGCAGTATGCTACGCCCATTGAGGCTAAACTCTCGTGATGGTTCTGGCCGCAAGAAAAGGTTGCGATGCTGGAGTTATGACCGATTGAGGGTAGTCAGTGATATTGGGATCCTCTAGAACCCGGTTACTTCTGATAGGACAGGTCCTAACCAACAAACTGAAAGAGGGTAATACCTAGACCTCATGCTGGCCTAAACTCTAAGGGCTATGGTGTGACTTGTGTGCTTTCATACTTGACTACTTGCATGATTGTTATCTGACACTTGAGTTTCTTGCAGGTTTTGTTTATAGTCCTTAATTGGGACTCATAACAGGGTTTACCTACATTACCCCATGCATAGCATAACATCGTACCATTGCATACATCCTGCATAAGGACTAACCCATTTCAAGGATCTCAAGGGCTTGTGATGCAGGTCATGATGAATCAAACGTCTAGCAAGGAGCAAAGAGGATTTATTTTCCTCTAGCCAAGGTTGTCAGAGGCTACGACCCACTCGATATGGTGAGCCTTGACTCTTGAAGAAGGACTCTCAACAACATGAAGTTCCTTCAATAAAGCTACAAAATGTAGATTCTAACAAAGTTTCTTGTTTATCCCGCGAGATCCTTGAAAACATTGCATATATATACATACATATCATTGCATAACAGGTACCCTTTTGACAGGTCACTTACCATCTCCGCTGTTTATTTCAGCAATGGCTTCCCAACAAGATAACCAGGATCTTCAGGCTCAAGAGATTCAGTTCAGGGAGATCTTCCTAAGCCTATCCAAGGGGCAAGAAGAGTTAAGGACACTCCTCATGGGGAATCTGGCCAAGCAAAACCCCGAAGATGACAAGGATGAACGACTGAAACGTCTACAAGCTGAGGTAGACACTTTGAAAACCCAGATGCTGGGGCAAAGGGCTCTCATCCAAGGTTTAGCCCGGGAGCAAGGAGAGTTGAGGGCCATGATCAGTCAGCTTCATCAAGACGTGAAGCAACCAGCCCAAGTCAGGGACCAAGTCAGTAATCAGCCTCCAAGAAGTCAAAGGTTTGGTTTAATGAACAAGCCTCTCCAAGCTTCTACTAATTCACAGGTCCAACAACGACCTCGCCAAGAACAGCGGGCTGATCAGAGCAAGCCAGACAAGCCTAAAAGGCAGTTCACCAAGCTCAACGTGTCACCGTCTCAAGCTTTACAACAATTGTTGAGGTTGAATCTGGTGACCTTAAGGGACCCTCATAAGAATCTCAACACAACCTCCCTAAAGTACAATCCTGAGGAAAGATGTGTGTACCACTCTGACAGTCCAGGACATGACACCGACGACTGCTGGGCTCTGAAGAATAAGATCCAAGACCTGATTAATGAAAGAGTTGTGGATTTCACTCAGATGGGCCAGGCTGAATGTTCCTGCCATCCATACAAGATGCACCAGTCGAAGTAACAAGCCCTGAGATGAGAAGACTTTTGTTTATTAGAGTTTTCAAGTTGTAACTTTCTTTTGACTGTTCAAAACATTTATTCATAATTAAACGTTGTTATTTCATTAATGCATCGCATATGTCTGTTTTGAAGCAATATATATTCGCATTCACTATATGCAAACTGTTTTCATATTTTTTGTGATGGTCAACTCTCAATAATTCTAAGCCTCTTGAGGGAGGATGACGAAAACGATACCACAAACTACAATATGCTTTTGGACAAACCCCGCTGATGAGGTACAGGCATTGTTTCAATCCCTAAACACTGGAGTTATAAGGAAGATAATCCCTCGTCAACCCCTCTGAGCCAAAGAAGTAGGAGTTTTTCTTTTCGAAAATTAAAACCCTTTATCATAACCTGGGGCAGGGTAGTTCTCTCAGTTGATCCAAGTGCATAACAAATGGCACCAAAGAGGTCCTTACAAAAAAAAAAGAAGACAGTGATGATTCCGAATAATCATAAGGATAGGCAATCATTATATCTCAAAAATAAAAACCCAATAAGTCAAAACCTATGAAGGAGACTTACAAAACTGGGGCATCCCGCTGACTGTAATCACAAAAGAAACAGTTCAGGCAAAATTTAGGGATAGCAAAATCAAAAAGAAAGAGGTCCTACAAACCCTCAATAACAAAAAGGAATGATTTCCTATTCAAAATAAACTGTCAGTATCCGAGCCATCACGGGAATATCAGGACAAAAAACTCAAACAAGGTCTGATGCACGATCAACTGAGCTTAGGTTTGAAGAACATCACGAAGAACGGGTGGGTACAAATAATTTGAGCCTTTATCCTTTGTTTCTTAAACCATGAACCAGGCCACGTTATAACCCTCGAAAGTCCTAGCTGAAGCATGGGTTAGTTCGAAAGCATACTGTTACAAAGGTATCCTGACTCCTTAAGGTTTACAGTAAAATAACGAATTGACATCACAGTTTACAAAACTTACTTGTTTTACTAAAAATTCATTTTCAAAATCTTCAAGACAGACATAAGCTTTGCATTTTTTGATATAACATTGTTTGCATATGACTATTTGTTTGAACAGTAGGGAAATTCGCACGATGAATACCTAGTGAACAAAAGCACTTCCAATCGAGGGGCAGACGTGATTATTGTCCATCATCTGGGGCAGTCCAATCAAGATTCGGAGAATCTCTCAAAGGCCAAATATCTTGGGGCAAATCTCCGCCTGAGTCACTTGGGGGCATTCCAGCAACGAATCTTGCCTGATCAGACATCTTCTAGTAGCATGGCAAAACACTTCTAACAGGGGCAACTCCCTACATTCCGAGAGCGTGGACATAGTCGAAAAAATACTACGCAAAATCAAAGACCCGCTAGGTCGACACACCTAGGCAAAAATAAGGGCTTCCCGGCGAACCAAAAAGGTTCGGGCAAAAATAAGGGATGAAATGAAAAAAATTTGTACACCCGGCAAGTCGAAAACCTGAAAAGGCGGCTTGGGCAAAAATGGGTATCCCGGTGGACTGAAAACCTGAAAGGGCGGTCCAGGCAAAAATTAGGGATCAAAGCGTACGACTATGTCCCGGTATCTCGTCACCTGTCTACCAGAAGATTTGTCAATTACCCCCACAGGTGCCTTCTCCCACTGAAACTGGGGCAATAATGAGTCGTCTAAGCGATCTAATTGCTCTGTCCACCAAGGTACCAAGGTAAGTTAGGCTGAAGAACAACCAAGATGCCTTAATTCCCTAGAGAGCGAGCCAAGATTCAACAATTCTCCCCAAGAAGAGTTGGATTCCCATAAGCCCTACAAGGCACAATATCTCCAGCAGGTCAGCGATACTCTCCTCGAGCAGAGTTATACTCCGTCAGCCTTAAGGAAGTTGGATTACCCCCAAAAGATCTCAACATTCCTCAGCGGAGTCTACAAACATCCTCAACAAGCATCCCCGGCATTCTTGATCTAAGATTGTTCTCCGGCGGAATCTAGACATCCAGCGGAGCCCCTCCCCAGTACAGTCCAAAGTCTCCCCAGGAGAGTTGAATCAATCTCCCCAGTAGGAAGCTTATCCCCAGTAGATTCTTGAAGCTTATCCTTTGCAGAGCATATCTCTCCCCGTCTTAATTCAGAAGGTTATTCTTCGCCAGAGCTTATAACTGGGTTATCCTCAGCTAATTGCCACGGAAAGGTCGTCCTCGGCGAAGTCTTCCTATCCCCAGCGGAGTTCCTCAAATCGCCAAAGCGTAACTCAACAATGGTATCCCCGGCGGAGTTCTCATACAACATCTCAGCGAAGTACCTCTCTTCCCACAGAGTATTTTCCCCAGCAAGATCGCTAGAGTAATTTTCCCCGCAGAGTAATCTCTCCAAGCTTATTCCCCAACGGAGTCATCTCCTCCTACCGGTTTATTCTTGCAATCATTATCCCTAGCGGAAACGAAGAATTCTCTACTCTTCAAACATCAGCCCAGGATAAGCTCCCGACATTCATCAAGGATTCATTTTCCTAGACAAAAATACATTCGCAAACATCACATTTTCATACATGATATAAACATCACATTCTACAATCCCATTGGTTATAAACGTCATGACACCGCGCATTCCATGCACCATGACATTGCATATAATTAATGTTTTGCCTTTTTTCAGGAAAGGTCGATACAAAGATGATTACTATCAACTATCGCAATCCTAGATTCGATTCTTATATCTAGCCAAGGCATGTCTGTGAGAGATTGATTGTAGATTCGATACCTGTATCCGGCCAGAGCATGTCTATGTTAAAAAGATTAAAGAGATAGCTTGGAAAGGCTCCAGATATGGATGCTGTTCTTTTGCTTATTCAAAATTCCTTTCTAGATATGGTTCAGATGTGACCCAGGCATGGCGACGTTCTGATACTTATTCCAGATTTCTTCTTAGATATAACTTAGAGATGCTCCAGACACGGAGGCTGTTCTATTGTTTATTCAGAGATCACCTTCCTAGATATGGTTCAGATGTGACCCAGGCATGGCGACGTTCTGATACTTATTCCAGATTTCTTCTCAGATATAACTTAGAGATGCTCCGGACATGGAGGCTGTTCTATTGTTTATTCAGAGATCACCTTCCTAGATATGGTTCAGATGTGACCCAGGCATGGCGACGTTCTGATACTTATTCTAGATTTCTTCTCAGATATAACTTAGAGATGCTCCGGACATGGAGGCTGTTCTATTGTTTATTCAGAGATCACCTTCCTAGATATGGTTCAGATGTGACCCAGGCATGGCGACGTTCTGATACTTATTCCAGATTTCTTCTCAGATATAACTTAGAGATGCTCCGGACACGGAGGTTGTTCTATTGTTTATTCAAAATTCCTTTCTAGATATGGTTCAGATGTGACCCAGGCATGGCGACGTTCTGATACTTATTCCATATTTCTTCTCAGATATAACTTAGAGATGCTCCGGATACGAAGGTTGTTCTATTGTTTATTCAGAGATCTCCTTCTAGATATGGTTCAGATGTGACCCAGGCATGGCGACATTCTGATACTCATTCCAGATTTCCTTTCAGAGATAGCTTGGAAATGCTCCAGATATGGATGTTGTTCTTTTGCTTACTCAAGACTCCTTCTAGATATGGTTCAGATGTGACCCAGGCATGGCGACGTTCTGATACTCATTCCAGATTTCCTTTCAGAGATAGCTTGGAAATGCTCCAGATATGGATGCTGTTCTTTTGCTTATTCAAGGCTCCTTCTAGATATGGTTCAGATGTGACCCAGGCATGGCGACGTTCTGATACTCATTCCAGATTTCCTTTCAGAGATAGCTTAGACATGCTCCAGATATGGATGTTGTTTTCTTGCTTATTCAAGACTCTTTCTAAAGATAGTTCATATGTGACCCAGGCATGGCGATGTTCTGATACTTATTCCAGATTTCCTTTGAGATATAGCTTAGAGATGCTTCAGATCCGGGCGCTATTCTATTGCTTATTCAGATTCAAACTTCTAAAGACAACTTAGAGATGCTCCATCCCGGATGCTATTCTATTGTTCAGTCCAGATACGATCCAGATTCAGATGACATTCTGTTACTCATGCAATATGGATATACCCCAGACCCGGCGGTCATTCTACTACTCGTTCAGACGTCAGCAATTAGATATAGACTAGATATGCCCCAGACACGGAAGCTATTCTATTTCTTATTCAGATTCAACTATCCATTACAGTTCCAAATGGCATCTATAAGCCCATTCCCGACAAGGTTCTGTCACACTTCCAGATGGCATCTATAAGCCCATCCTCCTACCCATCATCTCTCCAAATGGCATCTGTAAGCCCATTCCCGACATCACACTGTTGATACTCTACTATGTGAGTGCAAATTTCTGGGCACTCTAGTGTTCAATCATCTTCCACCCTCGGATCACGAAAGGCACACAAGCCAATCTACATCCTCAGGTCTAAGAAGATTGAACAGGGGCAACTATTGTACCCCAAAATTTGCCCTCCCATATTCTTCAAAAGTTTTGCCAAGCATCACCTCAAATGGTTCAAGGCTACTCCAAGGATTGCATAGTCAACCATCCTCCTAAGCCAGTCAAAATTAAGGTTTTGGTTCCTTCAAGGAAGTTGAGGTTTTCAATGGTCCAATCAAGTCCCACATGCCTATAAACATTGTCAAGCACCTACATGTCAAGTTTCAAGGCTCACAAGGTCAAGTTGCACAGTCAAAAACCCTAATTGCTTCACAATCAACAATAGGGGCAAAATGGTCATTTGGCAGTCAAAAGTCAAAATTTTTGGTCAACATCTTATTTTGAAGCCACAATCATCATTTGGTCAAATCTTGATCATGATTCCTCAAGCATGGCTCAAAAATCATCAAGGTGTCAAAAGTTTCTATTTTTGGACAGCTGAAAAGTCAACTGTACCTTGACCAAGGCATAACTTTTTCATGGTTCATCAGAAAAATCCCATCCAATGTTCATTTTGAAGGGGAAGCCATTTCCTACAACTCATCTTCACATTCCAAGTCCAAGAAATGCTCTCACAAAAAGTTATCAATTTCAACATTATAGGTCATTTTCAAAAGTCAACAAAAAGGCACTTTAAGTCAAAGACCATAACTTGATATTGGTAAATCAAAATGACATGGGACCAAAGGCATTGGTTAGAGGACTTCAAGACCTTTCCAAAATGTTCAAGAACATGTTCATAGCTTCAAAATTGAGCAAGATATGCATTGGAGAAGTTGGGAAATTTTTGTGAAAGGGCCAAAGTCAATTATCCTTGAAACTTCATTTTTGACAAAAGGGGCCCACTTTTTCCACTTGATTCAACTTTTCCATACCTCCCACGTGTCCCATGTTTTATTTCAAGAATAAAAATTAATTTTTCTATTTTTGTTTAATTTTATTTTATTTAATTCATTTTAAATCTTTAAAATTCAAATAAAAATCAAGAAAATTAATGGGAGGATATTTTGTGGTTTGAATAGCTTTGATACACCATAAAACATATACCAAATTCGTTCAAGACCTATTTCAAGCAAAAAAAATCAAATTTGGAGCAAATATGGCATGTTATTTCAATGGTGATTATGGAGAAAATCAAAACTTCATTGCAAGGCTTAAAAGCTCCTTAATGTGACTGATTCTCATCCAAGCCTATATATACAAGCCTTGCAAGCCTCATTCAGAACCTAGAAAAAAAGGAGAGTGTGCACAAACAGCCAGAGGAAAAGTTCAAAATTTGTCCAAAAAAGTGAGAGATCTAAAGCGGTGTTGCAAACATTTTTCAGATCAAAGCAAGCACGTGGCTTTCTTCCTTGCCACTCCCTGAAGCCAAAGCAACCACAAACGCGTCCTAAGGTCCACTACCAAGCGCTGTAAGTTGTCTCAAACTCACCCCTGTACACGAAATCATGTTTCTCCATTCTTGCACTTTTTCTGGAAAATAATAGCATATTCATACTCCATGCCTAATTTCCAATGTATCTGCTATATTCAATTTCATTTTTAGGCTTCGTATAACAATACCCGTGCCTAGGGTTCGTTGGTTTTGTATTTAGGTATTTTGTCTATAGGTGAAATTGGGACAAACCATAAGCATAGACGTGATCAGGAGACATGGACGATCACAACCATGGGCTTAGATGGAATTTTTGATGCCTAAGGATGATTTTGAGTAAAACCTCCAAAATCCGGCCTTCACCTCCTTTGTTTAGCATTTCTTTTCTTATTTTCTTTCCTTTTATTAATTATTATTATTATTTAGTTAGTTCACAAATAATTATTTTCATAAATTCAGGAAAAAACAAAAAAAATGTAATTATTATTATTATTATTAATTTCACTTTAGTAATTATTTTTGTGAATAAAATACTAACAAATTAATTAGTTTAATTAGTTAATTTTAATCTTTTTTCATAATAAATAAAAACAAATTTAGACTTAGGCTTTTTCTTTTGACATTTTTAGTTCTTTTTTTATTTTATTTCATAAAAACATAAAAAAGGTCAAAAAATATTTTCTTGTAATTAAAATAATTAATTAGTTTTCAATTTCATTTAATTACCAAAAAAAAAGACAAAAAAATTAATTCCCTTTTCTTTATTCGCACGTATTTAATTTGTTCGATTATTATGTAATTGCTCTGGATATGTAATAGTAAATAGGACCTTTTTACTGTTTTTTATTTCCCGCACTTATTTACTTAAAACGGGTCTTTGTAAAGATTTGGCGATGTATAGACCCGCGCCTTGTAATAGCGTAGGATTTACGTTTTCCGTACTTTAATTTCCGCACCCCTTAATTGCTAAATTTTGCATGAAAGAATGAATGGCCCAAATAAAATCAAAGCGTAGATCACCATAATGCATGACAAGATAAAACATAACTGAAAACAATACACAAATTCACACACCACTCTTAGGGTACGCCTCACTGTTGCCTTGCCCCTCGAAACGTGGTCATTGAGTATAGGACGTTTTAGTAAGTCCTTATGTCCATGAACATGGCATAAGGGTAGCTTCTAAGGTGTCCTACTGTTGCTCTGGTGACCACACTGTCCCTACAAGCTCGAATTGTGGTCGTCGAGTACAGGACGTTTTATTAAGTCCTTATGTCCATGATATGATCCAGTCGCCTCGGAAAGGTTGCCTCGGAATTAAAAAGGATCAATGGCATAAGGGTAGCTTCTGAGGTGTCCTAATGTTGCTCGGTGACCACACTGTCCCTACAAACGAATTGACCCGAACACCTCCAACGGTGGTGCTACCTACCTCTCAATGGTGGGATGGAACTACCTTAAGGACATTTACACAGACTAATTCCTTAGGGTAGGTAGATGACTCGTAGATACTTGCTCTAATTCAAAACAAATCAAAAACTCCTTTTCACACCAACACTTTTGCAAAAAGCTTTCAAAAACAACTTTTCAAACACTCTTGAGGACTGATACAAGAGTCGATCTGAAACTTTCAAAGAAACTTTTTCAAACCCACTCACCTTGAAAAGCAAACAAACATTTTGAAAACACAAATGAGCAAGTATCTAAGAGCCCATGGATAACCATGGATAGAAAGGGTGCTAACACCTTCCCTTTCTATAAATCTACCTCCCGAACCGAGAAACTATCTCATAAGGAATTTTGCTGTGCTTTTGTCCTGTCCATGTTGGAGAAAATAAAAGACGGTGGCGACTCTTGCTTCCGCGACATTTCGCGAACCAGCTTTAAACAGTCAGTTCCAGATCCACCGATCACACTATAGTAGGCTTATCTCCTCCAAAGAAAAGCCTCATATAATTAGTACCGTGAAGATAACTTAAAATCTATTTTACAATATTCCAATACTCTCTACCTGGATTTGACAAAAATCTAGTGATTGTACCAACATCATGTGCTATATCTAGTCTTGTACATACCATTGCATACATCAAACTACCCATAACAGACGCATAAGAAACACATTTCATATCAAACACTTCATCTTCACTAGAAGGACTTTGATTAGAACTCAATTTGAAATGAGTAGCAAAAGTAGTGCTTACCTCCTTAGAACTTTCCATGTGGAATCATTGTAGCACTCTTTCGATATAATGTTCTTATGACATCTAAAGTTTCTTCTCTTTTCTGTCACGCATTATTCTAATGCCAAAAATATGTTTAGCTGCTCCCATGTCTTTCATGGAAAACGACTCTCCCGACTGCTTCTTTAACCTATTAATGTTAGAAATATGTTTCCTTTCAATAACCATATCATCAACATATAACAACAGGATAATAAAGTCATCATTGGAAAATTTTCGAACAAAGACGCGATGATATGAAGTAGTCTTCTAGTATCCTTGATCACACATAACATAGTGAAACTTCTTGTACCATTGCCTTGGAGCTTGCTTCAACCCATATAGACTATTTCTCAATCTACAAACATGATCTTCCATGCCTTTAACTTTAAAACCATCAGATTGTTTCATGTAGATCTCTTCCTCCAAATCACCATGAAGGAAATCCGTTTTCACATCCATTTGCTCAACCTCTAAATCTAGAGTAGCAGCTAAACTCAACACAGTCCTGATTGATGACATCATTTCAACAGGTGGGAAAATCTCATTAAAATCAAAACCCTTTCTTTTACAAAAACCTTTCATCACTAATCTAGCTTTATATCTTGGAGACTTAGAGTTTCTAACATGTTTAACTCTATAAACTCACCTATTTTCCAAAGCCTTTTTTCCTTTAGGAAACTTCACTAAATTATAAGTGTAATTATCATGCAATAATTTCATCTCGTCATGCATTGCATCCAACCACTTTTGATTTTCATCACTTTCCATGGCCTCTTGAAAACACTCAGGTTTATCCTCATCAGTCAAGGTTACATACTCATTAGAATTATACCTTGTAGAAGTTTGTCTCTTCCTGATAGACCTCCTAAGTTGAACTTGAGATAATTCTGGAGCTTCACCAAGATTCTCATCCTGTGTCATATCATTTTCCCCTTCATCATCATCATTAGTTGGAATATATACCTCATCTCTAAGTTGTTGATCATCAACATAATCATATGGATCACCATTATGATCATCACCACTAATAGCCTCTACATTATGATTAGGTAAATGAACTGGATCAATATTAGACAAACTGGTATCTTTCTTGGGTGTAGTCTTCTCTACCTTATCAGTGTCTTCAATATTTTGGTCTTCCATGAATACTACATCGCGGATCCGGGTAAGCTTCTTCCATACATGATCATACAAATTGTAACCAAACTCATCTTGCCCATAGCCTATGAATATACGTTGTTTTACTTTGCATCCAAATTGGATCTTTCATCCTTTGGAATATGCACAAAAGCCTTATAACCAAAGACTCTCAAATGATCATACTTGACATTATTTCCAAACCAAATCTTGTCTGGAACTTCACTATTCAAAGCAACAGTACAAGTGAGATTAAGAACATGCACCGCCGTGTATAGCGCCTCACCCCAATAATTATTTGGGAATTTAGCTTTAGAAAGCATACACCTTACTCTCTCAATTAGTGTTCGATTCATCCTCTTAGCTAAACCATTCAATTGAGGAGTTTTAGGAGGAGCCTTTTCATGTGCAATACCATGTTGCTTGCAATAGGCATCAAATGTTCCACAATACTCACCATCATTATCAGAACGAACATATTTCAGATTCTTGCTTGTATGCCTCTCTACCAAGCATGGAATTCTTTGAACTTCTCCAACACTTGGTATTTTGTCTTCAAGGCATAAACCTATAGTTTCCTGGAATAATCATCAATAAAGGTAACAAAATAAAATGCAACACTAAAAGAATTTACCTTTAATGGCCCACAAACATAAAATTTAGCAATTGAAGCAACTTTGACTTCCTTGAGGGAGGATGTCTCTTGAAAGATACTCTAGTCTTCTTACCAGCTATGCAATGAGAACACTTCTCCAAATATGCATTTTTTAAACCAGGAAGAACATCCTTTTTGGTTAAAACATTCATCCCCTTTTCACTAATATGACTAAGCCTTCGATTCCATAAAGATACTTCCATGTCGATAACATTCACACCATCCTTAGCAACCAAAGCTTTTGTCTAATACAATTTACAAAGATTTCCCCCTCTAGCCATAACCAAGTTACCTTTGTCGATTTTCCACTTTCCATAACCAAAGTGACTGTTTTATAACAACAATCATCAAGCATATGCACAGAGATCAAATTAATGCAGACATCTAGAACATGTTTGACACCTCTAAGCAATAATTGTATTCCCATGTTGGTTTGCAAGCAAACATCACCAACACCAATTACCTTAGATACACCATAATTACCCATCTTTAGCACTCCAAAGTCACCAGAAGTATAAGATGTAAAGAAATCCTTTCTTGGTGTAACATGCAATGTAGCACCACTGTCAACTATCCACATGCTCTCGTCTGATACGAGATTAACAGAGTAATGATCATGTAGAATAATATGACCATTACAAATAGCAGTAGCACGATCCTCATCATTATCATCATTATGTCTTTGTTTAGAATTACCTTTCTTGCCTTTGTTATCCCTTTTCCACTGATAACAATACTTGTGTATGTGTCCTATTTTGTGACAATAATTACACTCCAGATTCTTGTACCGTGGCTTAGACTTGCTTCTTCTATTTTCTTTACCACCCTTCAATTCCTTTTTATGACTTCTCCCCCTATTTCCAGTGACAAGTACCTAGGATTAAGATGAAGAACCCTATTTCTTCCTTCTCATCTCCTCATTAAGAATACCACCCTTAGCCATTTTTAAAGAAACAACACCTTTAGGAGCAAAACTTGTGATAAAAACCTGAAATGTATCCCAAGACTCTGGTAAAGATAGCAATAGAAATAGTTACAAAAGTTCATCATAAAATTTAATACCCATTCCTGACATCTGATCAAGGAGCCCTTGAAATTCACTCAAATAATCTGAAATAGAAGTCCCCTCCTAATACTTCAAACTTATGAAGCTATTCAACAAGAACATTTTACTATTCCCTGATTTAGAGGCATACTAGGACACTATCTTCTCCCACAAAGTTTTTGCATATGTCTCATTAGCAATATGATTATAAAAATTATTTTCTATATATTGTCGAATAAAATCACATACCTGTTGATGTTCAAACTCCAATTCTTCATCAGACACAGAATTCGGCTTTGCAGAACTAAAAATCGGTAAATGCAATTTCTTCACAAATAGTAAGTCTTTCATCCCGCCCTTCCATAAATGGTAATTATAACCTTTTAATAATACCATCTTCATCTTTGTATTTGACTCCATCATTCAAACAAGTAAAATAGCCCTTAACCAAGAGCTCTGATGCCACTCTGATGGAAAATTAAGACAAAATAACATAATAATGCACATTAGTTATAATATTTCCCAAATTTGTAGGAACATGTGATTGCATGCACTTCAATCAAAGTGTTTTTATGAAGACCACCATACATAAATTCAAAGAAATATCAAGGCTATGGAAAAGAAGATGTTCAAGATCATATAATATTTTAAGATTATTCTATGAAGTCTTATACAAGTATACAACCAACTTTCAAGATGAAGATTCATCAACAAGTTAGGTACAAGTTTTAAATTGAGATTTTTTTAAAGATGATATAGTGCTCAAAATAACCTCTAAACATTTTACATAAGCGTCATGATCATTTAAGAGTAAAACATTGTATGTCCATCACTTAGGAAATAAGTTTTTATCACTTTCACACAATGGTAACCGGTTACAGGGTTACAATAACCGGTTACAGGGATTCGCGTAAATAAAAATAAATTATTGGTTCAGTGGTAACCAGTTACAGCTTTTGGGTAACCGGTTACAGCCATGCAGATTTGAAAAATATATACGTTGTCGCGTCTGTGTAACCGGTTACAGCCCTACAGTAACCGGTTACCGCTGAAGAAAAATTTCAAATATTTTCCGTTTTACTTGGTTGTTAGGTGATAACTCTTGGGGTCCAATCATTGTATCTTTTTACTCATTTGGGGTGTAATGAAAGGGTGAATTTCACATATAAAGTTCGTTTGCATTCTGATCATAACACATGACACATTATTCAAACTTCAAAAATTCTTAAGAGTTGTAAAACTTTGCGAATTTACATATTGCATGAAACATTGTTTAGAAATTTCATACTCGTCATTGTTTCAACATATATTGAGTACTAGATCTGACTATAAAATTCTTATTAAATCTTGTCTTAGTGTCTTGATAACCATAATGTTACTCAATAATTGATCATACTTTGTAAATATCAGATTTTATATAAGATTAACCTTGCATTCCAGGATTGTTGCAGCAAGTGTGTACATTAAAGATGATTGTTCTTCTTACACTTAGTGTTCAAGATCTTAGAGGATTTAAGAGCCTTTGAACTCCCTATATATTAGATAGTAAGGCATCACCTTTGGTGTGATTAGTCTTGTACAATCATTCTAGACTATAGTGAAACCTCTTCCGTGTTGGCAAGAGAACTGACGTACTCTCAATCTGTGAGGGGAACCAGTATATATCTGGTGTTGATTTACTTTCCGCATTTTATTTCTTTCATCCCCATAGTCAGAAAAATAAGAACTTTAAAAGAGAAGGCAAAAATTGACCATCGCCTAATTCACCCCCTCTTAGGTGCATTATTAACTTACATTTGGCATTAGAGCAAGTTAAGGTAACTTGTTCCTATTCGATCCAGAATGGCTTCCGCACAATCAATTTTCAAAGATGGTGGTAGTAACAACAAGCCTCCATTATTTTGTGGTGAATACTTTGACTTTTAAAAATTCGCATGAAGGCTTACTTAGAAGCACAAGGAGAAGAAATATGGGATGTTGTCCAAAATGGTCTGTTTACTCCGTCATGTGTTGTCAATGGTGTTGGAACATCAAAGCCAAAAAATCATGGGATGAAGATGATAAGAAAAAGGTATTTTATGCCAAGAAAGCAATAAATCTTCTTCAAGGTGAACTTTGCTTGGATGAATTCTTTCGTGTTTCGGTATGTACAACGACAAAGGAAATTTGGGATACTTTGGTTGAAACACAATAAGGAACATTCGAAGTCAAAAGATCAAGATTGAATACCTTGAGTAAAGAGTTATAGATGTTTAGAATGCGACCCGGAGAATCTTTTCTCAATATGCAGAAAATATTTATTCATTTGATGAATCATTTAAAAGCTCTTGGTAAAACTCTCACCAATGACAAACTCAACCTAAAGGTACTTCGATTTTTAACTAGAGAATGGCAACCGAAAGTAACGCCTATTTCGGAAAAGAAGAATTTATCCAATATTTCATATGCAACTCTATTTGGTAAACTTCAAGAGTAGGAGACGGAACTTGGAAGACTTGCTAAGCATGAAAATCAAGAAAAGAAATCAAAAGGCATTGCTTTGAAGGTGGAATCCAAGGATGTCGCTATTGAAGAAAATCTGGAAGAAGATGAAAATTTCATGCTTCTTGTAAAAAGGTTAGGCAAATTCTTTGGTCCTAAAAATAATTTTGGTAATTCTAACTTTGTCAAAAGGAAGAAATTCTCAAAGAGCAAAGATAAAGAAGCCTCCATATCAAATGTTACATGCTATAAATGTGCAAAGCAAGGCCATATCAAACCATATTGTCCAAACCTCTCCAAGAAAGATGGAAACAAAGGAAAGAAATACTCCAAGTACAAGAAATCCTACATCTCTTAGGATGACAATGAAGTCAGTACATCATCCGAATCGGAGAATGACGAATGTGAAAATTTAGCATTGATGGCTACTCATGAATCCGATGATGATGAAAATGAAGAGGTTAGTACAAATTTTAAACTTTATGATGCAAATGCTCAATATGAAATTTATGAACTTCTAAATGAATTCAAAGTATTGTATAAAAAGGTATCAACACAATAAAAGGAATTTATTTCTTTTCAAAAAAAGATTGATACTACGAACAAGGATCTTGAATGTCAAAAACAAGTTTTTCTTAAAGAAAAACAAGACTTTGTATGCAAAAGATGAGAATAATATACTTTTCAAATTGTTCAACTAAAAAGAGTTATTGAACGATATGAAAAGGATCAAATTGGTTTGGAAAGATTGCTTAGCCAACAAAGATATATTAATGACAAAAGTGGACTTGGTTATTCAAAAGTAAATAAATCAAGTTCCAACAAAACCGTTTTTGTAAAGGCTAATAATCAATCCGAAACCAAGAAGGTCAAAAATGTGCAAAATGATAATATTCATCAAAATAAAAAGAAAAGAGTTGTTAAGAAAAATCAAGTTCAAATATACAAGAGCAACTTTATTCCAAATTGTTCTTATTATGGTATTCTTGGCCATACACCTAATGCTTTCTATGTTAGAAACTTTAGTATGGAAAGTAGACACTATGTATGGGTTAATAAAGGAGCTAACTATGAAGGACCCAAAGCAATTTGGGTACCTAACAAGAAATAATTTCTTTTGAGGTATGCTTGAAATCCATAAAAATCTATTGTATCTCGATAGTGGATGTTCGAAGCATATGAAGAGACATGTTCCAAATTTTCACATCTAACATTAAAAGCTAAGGGGTATGTCACCTATGGAGATAATACCAAAGGAAAAATTCCTGGCATTGGAAAAGTTGGTGCACTACCTTTCACATCCATAGAAGATGTTCTCTATGTCGAAGGACTCAAGCACAATCTTCTAAGTATTAGCCAACTTTGTGACAAAGGGTTCAAGATCAAATTCGATAAAGATGAAGGTTTGATCATGGATGAAAGAACCAATGATATAAAACTAAAAGGTAAGAGAACTAATAATATTTTCATGATTTCTTTAGATGATCTGTCTTTGAAGGTAAAATGCCATTTGGCAAACAACAATGATGCTTGTTTATGGCATGAGCGGGATGCTCATATTCACACGGAGCACTTGAACAAGATTCTCAAACATGACCTAGTCATTGGATTACCAAAGATGAAATTCATAAAGGACAAGTTATGTGATTCCTGTCAAAAAGGGAAATAAACTATATCAACTTTCAAACCTAAGAATGTGGTGTCTACAACAAGACCACTACAACTATTGCACATGGATCTCTTTGGATCATCAAGAACTAGAAGCTTCATAGGCAATGTATATGCACTTTTTATTGACGATTTCTTAAGATATATATGGACTTTGTTTTTAGTGCAGAAAAACGATGCTTTCAAGGCCTTTAAAAGATATGCTAAGCAAGTTCAAAATGAGAAATAACTAAAGATAACATACATCTGAAGTGACCATGGTGGAGAATTCTAAAATGCATCATTTGAAGAATTTTGTGAATAACATGGTATCTTCCTTAATTTTAAGCACCTAGAACTCCTCAACAAAATGACGTGGTAGAAAGGAAGAATCAATCTCTCGTGGAGCTTGCTCGCACTATGTTGAGTGATTCAAAATTACCAAAGTATTTTTGAGCGGATGCTGTAAGCAAGAAATTCTATGTAAGTAATCATGTGATTATTCGACCTTTATTAAAGAAAATGCCATATGAGTTATTCAAAGATCGAAGGATAAACATTGCTCATTTCTGCATCTTTGGATGTAAATTCTCCGTTCTTAATAATGACAAGGACAACATTGGTAAGTTCGATGAAAAATCAGATGAAGGTATATTTCTAGGATATCCTCTTTCAAGAAAAGCTTATAGAATATACAACAAGAGAACTTTAACCATTAAGGAATCTATGCATATTTCCTTCGATGAAACTAACCCCTCGAAAGAGGATATAGTATCTTGTGATTATGATGATGTTTTAGATATGCCAATAGAAGATGTCATACAAGAAGATCATCAAAACTCCATTGAAGAAGAAACTTCTCAACAAGATCTACCAAAAGAGTGGGGAACTCATCGTGATCATCCAATTGACAACATCATTGGTGATATTAGCAAAGGAGTATCAACAAGTCTCAATCTTTAAGATGCATGTCTATACATGGCCTTTGTTTCTCAAATTGAACCTTCCAAGATTAATGAAGCATTAGGAGACGACCATTGGATGATTTCTATGCAAGAAGAGTTGAACCAATTTGAAAGAAGTCAAGTTTGGGAACTAGTACCACGACAAATGGAAAACATATCATTGGAACTAGATGGGTATTCAAGAACAAACTCGACAAAAATGGAATAATTGTCCGAAACAAAGCTAGATTGATCGCTCAAGGATATAATCAAGAAGAAGGGATTGATTTTGAAGAAACTTTCACTCCAGTTGCAAGGATGTAAAACACATAGAAAAAGAACTAGTGGAACGTGTGATATTCTTGGAAATTCTCTAGTATCATGGTCAATAAAAAAGCAAGCATGTGTGGCTCTTAGCACGGTTGAAGCGGAATACATTGCAACTGGAAGTTGTTTCTCTCAAATTCTATATCTAAAACAACAACTACGTGACTATGGAATTAATCTTGGATGCATCCCGCTAAAATGTGACAATACAAGTGCAATCAACATCACAAAGAATCCAGTCATGCACTCTCAGACAAAACATATTGATATACGAAAATCATTTTCTCCGGGATCATGTGCAAAATTGTGACATAGAAATATCATTTATTGATACAGACAACCAACTAGCAGACATCTTTTCAAAGCCTCTAGCAAAATATTCATTCTTCAAGATTCGACGAGAACTTGGTATATTAGATGAACATGACGTATGATTTATATCTATGAATCATAAAAGGTGCATGTATTATTTTCATCAACTTTTATAATATTCTTACCAAGTATATCTCTCTTCATCTTACATTCAATTTTAATGGTTCTATATAATATTTATCTATATGTTTTAATGTTATATATACTTATTAATATGTTGTTATACATGTTTGGTTGAAGTTACAATAAAATAGGTATAGGTTCTGGACTGATATGTGCAATATTTTCACATTTTTCACTGTCAGTAACTGGTTACCCTAAGTCAGTAACCAGTTATCACGCACATAGAAGCATTTTTAACTTTCTAGTAACCTTTAGTAATCGTTTACCCATAACCTGTAAACGGTTACCACGTGAAGTTTTTCAAAATTTTGGTTTGGTCAAGGGATTTATGATTTCCAACATCATTTCCCTCCAATTCTTTTTCCTCTTAAAAGTCTCTTTGACCAAAATTACTTCCCACCTAAAAACTTCCCACCCTAAATTACTCTTACCAATTCCAATCTCCCTCCAATATTTAATTTACCAAAAGAGTAACTCCCTCCAAAAATTATCTATAAATACTCCCTCATTCTTACATTTTTAACTCACAACACAAACATTCTCTCTTACATAAATCTCTCCATCTAAAACCCTTTCTCTCCAAGGGTTTATGTAATGTCTCAAAATATCACAACATTCTCTCTTACATAAATCTCTCCATCTAAAACTCTTCCTATGTAATGTCTTTATCTTTTGCATTTAGTATCATATTTCCTTCTGTATCATTTATGTAATCAAAGACCTAGTGTCTAGTGTGTTTTTTTAAGTATGCATTAACTTTATGTTTGTGTTAAAAATTGTGTTATATTTTACTTGTGAGTTATATTATGTTTTATTATAGTCTTTTCCCCATCCTTTTTGATACTGACAAAGGGGAGAAGACATTGTGTGCTTGTGTTTAGTGATGCAGAATTTTTTCCAGATTTTAAAGCTTCCTCTTTGAAAAACAAGTCTTCAAAGGCTACATAAATTCAGAGGAAGATATCCAACTTAGGGGGAGAATGCACATCACTATGGTTCACATACAAGCAACACTCAAAGACCTTGATGCACAAGCTACAAATGTCAAATTGGTTGTCTACATCAAAAAGGGGGAGAATGTGATTCCATGCACTCCAATCAAAATGTTTTGATGAAAACCACCATACATAAAGTCAAAGAAATATCAAGGATGTGGAATAGAAGATGTTCAAAATCATATAATATTTCAAGATCATTCTATCAAGTCTTCTACAAGTGTACAACCAACTTCCAAGATGAAGATTTATGAAGATTCATCAACAAGTTAGGTACAAGTTTTAAATTGAGGTTTTTTTTAAGATGATATAGTGTTCAAAATATACTCTAAACATTTTACATAAGTGTCATGATCATTTAAGAGTAAAACATTGCATGTCCATCACTTAGAAAATAAGTTTTTATCACTTTCACTCAGTGGTAACCGGTTACAGGGTTATAGTATCGATTACAGGGCTTCGCAGAAATAAAAATAGATGATTGGTTTAGTGGTAACCAGTTACAGCTTTTGGTGTAACCCGTTACAGCCATGAAGTTTTGAAATATATATACGTTGTCACATCTGTGTAATCGGTTACATCCCTACAGTAACCGATTACCGCTGAAGAAAATTTTCAAATATTTTCTATTTTACTTGGCTCTTGGGTGATACCTCTTGGGGTCCAACTATTGTATATTTTTACTCATTTGGGGTGTAATAAAAGGGTGTATTTCACATATAAAATTCGTTTGCATTCTAATTGTGATGCGGTGGGAGAACTGACTTGGTGTTTTGCGTTTGATCGCAAATGTTGTGGTTAGCAAGAGTCGCCATCGACTTTTCTTTTATCCAAAAGGAAAGATGAAAAAGCACAGGAAAGACCTTTGAGATTATTTCTTGAGTTCATGGGGTAGATTATGAAAAGGGAAGGTATTAGCATCCTTTTCATCCATGGTTTTCCATGGGCTCTTAGTTACTTGCTAGATCACTTGCTTTTGTTTGAAATTGTGCTTGGTGTGTTTTTTGAAAGTATTTTGAAAAAGGCACCATCGTTTATGCAAACTTTATAATGATTCTTGTTCGTAAGAATGTATAAAAAGTGTTAATTTTTTGAAAATGTTTTCAAGTTTTGAAAGATGTTTTGAAAGTGTTCGGTGTTTGTTTTTGAAAATATCAAGGATGTTTTGGTTTTGAAATTGAGAAAGTAACTAGGAACGTTCTTCCTACTCAAAAGTCTTTCATGTTTGTTTCCTCTTTCCTTTGACATTGTTATCTTACCATTGATTTGGTAAGTAACCCTATCTTTGGATGTGAACGGGACGGGCGTGGGTCATCGTATAACCATGATTAGAAATGTTGCAAGGTATCTTAGCATCTTTCTTTAGGGACTAAGATCATTTTGAAAGGCAACTTTGATAGCGTCATCGAGGGACTATGATCTTGTGTTTGTTTGTTTTTGCTAAGATACTTCACATGCATAACATGGCCATTTTGTAAGACAACCAAGTGGATTTTACTCTAGGGGTGCTTGTGTGAAAGTGTGTTGATTTTTCATGCTTGATTTGTCTTTGATTAGGGTTTGCTAATTGATTGGTTTTAGTCTTTCCATACAAAACCCTAATTACTAGCATTTGTATATAAAGCGACAAATTGCGTAATTTAAAATTACTACGCTATTACAATACTTGTGGGAGGGGTGTACAAATTACCAATGAGGATTGCAAGATAATAAAGCCTAATTATCTATTACAACCATATTGAATATCATACAAAATTGAAAATAAAATGCAAGAATATAAATGGAAAAGAAATTATTTTTGTTGTTTTTATGAAAGGGTTTTTTTTTACCTAATTAAAAAATGATTAATTAAAAATTAAATAAAATTAACTTAAACTAATTAAGAAAATAAAATGATTTTATGAAGATTAATTAATTTACCTAAGTTCTAAATTAATTTTATTTAAGAAAATAATATAATTTATTAATTTATCCTAAGTCTAAGAATTAATTATTTAAGGAAAAAAAATTAATATGTCTTTAAGAAAATATTTTTGGTCTTTTGTTTTATGGAAAATAAAATACATGAGTAATAAATTTGGATTTTTTATGATTTTATGAAAATAATAAAAATGATAATAATAATAATAATAATATTAATATTAATAATAATAATAATGAAGAAAAAAATAAATAAAAATATAAATATAAAGAAAAGGTCAGGGGGGTGAATTAGTCAGGTAAGAGGTATTGTGAGAAAAAAGTACTCAGGCCCACATGAAAAGCCCAAGTGCTGCCAAAAAATACAAAAAAAGTCAAAAATTTGTGAAAAATTTGCAAAAGGTCACGCTGGGGCTTGAACCCATGACCTAAGGGTGAACAGGCGCGCGCTTTACCACTGGACTGGCTATACACCGGTTAATATAAGCAAAACAACAAATACATAACATCAATCCAGTCCTGAAAATGACTTCATCTTCAACCTCCAGCCAAAGGACCTGTATCTTCTTCATCTCTCAACAAAAATGAAAAGTTCAAACATGAAAGTTGTGGCATTTCTTCCCACAAATCCAACCATGTAAATAACTTAAGCTAACAATCAAAGATGAATGATAATTTCTCTGTCCCTAATTCAAAACCTAAAAATTTCAGAAAACTTCAACTCTAAAATTCTCTAAGCTCAGACCATATAAATGCAAACTATGAATATCTACAGTTTCGTGGCAAAGTTATCTACAGTTTATCTTCATAAATCAAGACCTAACAATTACTAAATAATGATATGAAAAGTCAGAAAACTCACCTTGCAGCTGGAGATTGTGTTTTGAGTTAGAGCTACTTTCAAAGTGTTTTAATGATTGGGTGAGCTTCCTTGCACCTCCAGGAAGCTATTGCACGGCTTACTTTATGCTGAGAGTTCTTGAATCAAGCTGAAGAAGTCAATGTGCAATGCCCTATTTTTGAAAATGGAGAATGGTGTAAATGGTATTACAGTTTGAAAACAGGGGTTGGGATAGCTTCTATATGTGTATTAGAAGCTTTATGGATGGTTTGGTCAAGAAACACACGAGGGGATTTGGAGATTGGATTCAAAAATCAGAAATGACAAGTTTTTGTGCTTGTATGGAAATTTCTAGTTTTGGGGAGTTTGAGGGTTTGATTTATCGTGTGTTAGCCTGCAATGCACTTGTATAATTATATGGAAAAGGTTAGAGGACTTGAGGAGGTCAGAAAAGCAAGATATAGACTTATGGCTATGTTACTTGATTTTGAAGAAAAGTGAAAAAATAGTTCCAAGATGAAGTACAAGCATGGCCTGAGTTTATGGGAGGCTCTAGACATGTTGCTTTTGCCTTTGACATTGCTTGTGATCATAAGGAACAAGTTCAAAGCTTTATGCATTGACTTTGTGATTAAAGTCTGTTTACAAGAATGGAATGGTTACTTTGTGCCATAAATGGAAAACTCACTTGGATAAAGCTTGCATCAAGTGGATAATAGCTTAAAAGCAAGTGTAATCTTCTGATTATGGAGAGATCTTGAGGTTTAGAGGCCTGCAAAGTAAGATTGTGCAGCATAGGTTTGAAATTGAATTCTTGTTCACCACAAAATGACTTGTATTTCAAGTGTGAAAACCCTAACTTCATCTCTTCGATTCTCCCTGGTCAAGAATGATCTCAAGGAGTTCTTGGACATTTTGGAAAGCTTGCAATGTTCTATACAACCCCTCTTTGGATCACTTTTGAAAATTTCCCTTGGAACTATATGAAAAAGTGCCATGAAGTTAGGTCAAAATCTTGACCAAAACTAGGGCAAAATTTCACTAAGTGTCCAAATTCAAGACCATGACTTTGTGAATTAATAACTTGAGATCCAAGCTTTTTTAGAAGAAGTTGTGTAAATTAATGTTTTATATATAATGGAGATCTACAACTTTCATTTTGAAAGTTTCTTTTGAATCCTCTTGCATCATAGTGAAAAATTGGCTCAAATCTATGAAAAAATATGAAGTTTTAAACACTTAGAAAAATTTCTAAGTTAGAAAATTTTGACTTTTCAAAATGAAATTTTGACTTTTTGATTTCTTGATGAATAAGTTTCAATTTTGACATGTTTTGATGAATTGTGATCTTTGACATTGAATTTTGACCAAAAAGTCAAAGTTTGACTTTTCAGTGTACAATTGACTTTTTGATCAGTTGACTGAAAATTCACTATCAATCCAATTGATCTTGAGCAATGTTTTAGGTCATGCCATTAGGTCAAAATGATGCAATTGAACTCTTGAAATCATGCTTCAAACCAATTGACCACTTGCTAGGTCAAAATCAGAAATTGCCCTTTTTCAGTCAAAACCCTAATTTTGACCATTTTTCCCTTTTGATGATTTGATCAAATTTCTTGAGGAATTATGGTCCAAACTTGATCAAATGATGCATATGAGTTTATAGTGTTGATGTGGATCGAAAATTATGATGTTTGACTGCAAATTGGCCATAGTTGACTTTTTCCCCAATATAGCTGATTTTTAGGTCAACTGCTCAATTGACTGGGCTAACGTGTGATTCAAGGCTTGAAACTTGATATGAGTAATCTTGGGGGTCCATAATGATCCATGAAAGTCATATGAAGCATTGAAAGTTCAATTATCCTTGTGCAATCTCAAACCCTAATTTTGGTCATCAGTGCTTAAGGAGGTGTCTTGAGCTGATCAACCCTAGTGCAATCTTGAACCAAGAGAGGTCTTTGTGAAGAAATATTTGATAAATTAGAGGGAAAATTTTGGGGTACAACAGCTTCCGCTGTTTAATCTTCTTAAACCTGAATATTTATATTGGCGGATCCGTCATTCGTGACTTGAAGGTGAAAGATGATTGAACACTAGAGTGCCCAGAAATTTGCACTCGAAGACGAATGATGAATGGGATTATAGATTCCATTTAGAGGAATGTTGGTAAACGCTGGAAGAAGTATCAGCACAAATCTCTTGTTGATTTATACTAAAACTTGATGTTTTACTTGTGGGAGAAAAGAGTTAGTAAAATGCAAATGCCTGCATGATGTTCATCAGATGTGGTATTATGCTAAATGCATATGGTATGTACATGCTATGATGTATGAATGTGAGATGTATGTTTTTGTCCGGGGAAATAAATCCCTGACTGCTGCTGAGGAAATTTTGGGAGGTTGAATCCTCGATTGCCGTTGGAGATGAAGAATATGCATATCTTTAAATTTTGTTGAAAGGATGCTTTCGCTGGGGAATATCGCTTGAATGTCAGCTGTTATCTGGTCGAATCCAGGCTTCACAATTGCTGAGGATGAAGTAGTCGACTGTTATCTGGTCGGATCCAGGCTTCATGACAACTTACTGGAGGAAGAGATGAATTAACTGTTATCTGGTCGGATTCCAGGCTTTATAGAAAATTTCTTGAAATTGAATAGTTATCTGGTCGGATCTAGGCTTCACAACAACTTGTTGGGGATACGGATGTTAACTGTTATCTGGTCGGATCCAGGCTTCACAGTAACTTTAAGTGATAACTACTTCTGGTCGGGTCCAAGTTTCATGGTTTTTCGGGAGGTTGTACTATTATATGGTCGAGTCCAGGCTTCATAGTGCATCTCTGGGGATCACAGTTAATTGCTATCTTGGTCGGGCTCTAGGTTTCACAATAAACTGTTTGAAAAACTGTTGTCTGGTCGGGTCCAGGCTTTGCAGATTTCGGAGGTGGATGAGGTTACTTGATATCTGGTCGGGTCCAGGCTTTACAATAAACTATTTGAGCATATAGTTGTTATCTGGTCGGTTTCTAGGTTTCACAATGAATCTCTGAGGGTGATTGCTATCTGGTCAGATCCAGGCTTCACAACAACTTATTTGAAAAGATGAAATTGAAAACTGATATCGGGTCGGATCCAGGTTTCTCAGTAATTTGTTGGGGCAGAGGCAAACTCTACTGGGGAAAACAAGTTAAACCTTGGTCGGATTGAGTCCAGGTTCTTCTATATCTTTGAAGAGTTAGACTATTATCTGGTCGGGTCCAGGTTTCATAGCATCTTAAAATTGAGATCAACTGTTATCTAGTCGGATCTAGGTTTTCGGTATTTAAACTGTTATCTGGTCAGGTCCGGGTTTCAGTAATTACTTGAAAATTGTGCTAATATCTGGTCGAGTCCAGGCTTCATAGTATCTTTTTGGAAATAGTAAAGGCTTTGATGATGGCTTTACTGGGGATCAGGGGTTGTGGCCCTATGATTTTCAATAATCTGAAAGGAAAATTCAAACTAGAGAGTGTGGACTCAGTTGGGTAGGACAAAGTCAGCTTGGGGAAGACACACTCAACTGGGGAGAATAGACTCTGTTTGGGGATAAAAGCCTTGGCTGGGGAAGATATACTCAGCTAGGGAATACAGGTTCAGCTGGGGAATTTCGCGGTGTCTTGATTTTTGTATGTTGAGGAAATTTGAACTCGGCTGGGGAATTAGGCTCAATTGGGGAATTTTGTCGTTCTCGATGGTTGTTAGGGAAATAAAACCTATTGGGGAAATTGTTAGAATATAGTTTGATTCTACAACCCTCAATTAGAGTTTTGATGATAAAAAAATAGAAGAATAAATAAATTGTAAGATTTATATATAAGACATATATGCCACTTAAAATTATGTTGTGTATTTACAAAAACTCTGATGGAATAAGCATCAGAAGATCAGTATCAACATCAGCATCAGAAGATATGTCAGCATCAGAAGATCAAACATGTGCTACACGCTGAAGCCTGATGACCAGAATCTGCGCATAAAATACTCTGACTCTGATCAAGATCCTTACCAAGTCATCAGCACTCAGAAGCGTCAGAATAAGTTAAAGCCAAGAACACTCTGATTACCATAAGCAGAGAAGACTCTGAAGCGTCAGCGTTACTAAGCATTCAAGACAGATTTATTACCAACGGCTTTATTCCAAGACAAGATCTTCTCAAAAAGGAAAGAACGTTATTATCATTGAAAGTGATTTATGGACAGCAACGTATCTTTGCCTTGGCTATATAAACAAGTCAGTGTGAGAAAAGAAAAGGCGAATAATCTTCACGCATATACACGCCTACGTAAACGAACTCAATCATACAATTTGCTAAAGCTTTCAACCACGCCTACTCAAAAGCATTAGCAATCCAGTTTCATTCTAAGCTTAACATTATGTATTATCACAGTTATGATATATAGTTTTATTAGAAAACATCAAACACACTTTTGTTCATTTATCTGTAAGAGAATTTCCTTGAGATAAACCGGTTTGTGGTTATACTCAAGAAGGCTTTAACAGTTGTTAAAGTAGTTGTTGTAATCAGTTGATTATAGTGGATTAAGACCTCGTTGGAGAGAGGCGAAATCACCTTGACAGGTGGACTGGAGTAGTTTGAGATCAAACGAACCAGGATAAAAATATAGTGTTGTCTGCACCTTTGATTTAAGTTTTACAATTTAACCCCCCTTCTTGTGTTTTTCACATCTTCAATTGGCATCAGAGCGCCTGGTTCTGAGCTTATAACACTTAATCGTGTCAGTACAAGATCCAGCGTCAGAAAAACACAATGGCAGGACCACATCAAAACATCAGCAATGACAACAATGTAGAAAGAGACAGATTCAGTGGCAAACCTCCAGTCTATGATGGAGAGAACTCTGACTACTGGAAAGACAGAATTGAAAGCTTCTTTCTGGCCCATGATGCTGATTTGTGGGACATGGTGACTGATGGATACACACACCCAGTGGATGGAAGTGGTCAGAAGATTGACAGGAAAGCAATGTCTGATCAGCAAAAGCGTGATTTCAGAAATCATCACAAGGCCAGAACAATTCTTCTCAGTGCCATCTCCTATTCAGAATATGAAAAGATATCAAACAGAGACACTGCAAAGAATATGTTTGACTCTCTGAGAATGACGCATGAAGGCAACATTCAAGTCAAAGAAACCAAAGCTCTTGCACTCATTCATAAGTATGAGGCATTCAAGATGGAAGAGAGTGAATCAATAGAAACTATGTTCTCAAGATTTCAAATTCTGGTTGTTGGTCTCAAAGTTCTTGACAAAGGGTATTCTAATGCTGATCATGTTAAGAAGATCATCAGAAGCTTGCCAAAACAGTGGAGGCCAATGGTCACAGTGCTTAAGCTAGCCAAGGATCTCAACAAAATCTCTCTGGAGGAACTTGTCAGCTCCCTCAGAAGTCACGAGATAGAGCTAGAAGCAGATGAACCTCAAAAGCAAGGTAAGCCATTAGCTTTAAAATCTAACATAAAATATGACTCCAAGGTTTTGCAGGCTGTAGAAGAAACCTCTGATGGGTCTTCATCAGAAGAAGATGAACTATCTCTCCTCTCCAGAAGGGTGAACCAATTATGGAAGCAGAGGCAAAGGAAGTTCAGGAATCCCAGAAGATCAGAGAATCAGAATGAATCCTTCTCCAGATACAGAAGATCAGAATCCTCCTCTGGACACAAGATCTGAAGGCTCTTCAGGAAACAGAAAGCCAAACAACAAAGACATCATCTACTATGAATGTAACGAGCAAGGGCACTACAAAAGTGATTGCCCAAATCTTCAGAAGGAAAATCCCAAAAAGAAGTTTGGCAAGGAAAAGAAGAAAAGTCTCATGGCTACATGGGATGATTCTGACACATCTGAAGCTGACTCAGAATCAGATGATGAAAGAGCAAACATAGCCCTCATGGCAAACATAACAGAAGACAATGAAGCTTCTGAGTCAGACTCTGAATCAGATATAGAAGAGGTATTCCCTGACTTTGCTATAAACTTTACTAAGGCTGAACTAGCTGAAAGCCTTAATGAAATTCTGGAAAGATATCAACAGATCAGAGTCAAATTCAGAAACCTGAAAAGGAATCTTGCTTCTGACTCTGATAAGACTGAGAGTCTCAAATTGGAGAATTCTGAGTTAAAAGATCAAATTTCAAAATTAGAAAATCTATTGCAAAACTCTCAGAAGGAAACAATTCCTGAAACTCCCAGCAGTGCTGATGAGATCATCAAGGAGTATGATCACAACTTTCAGAAGTTTCTAGCTAAAAACATAGATAGAAGCAAAATGGATTCAATGATCTATGGAGTTAGCAGAAATGGCAGAAAAGGAATAGGATACCAAGGTAAGGTACCTACACCAAAGAATGCCATGGATTTAGTTATAAAACGTACTTCACTTGATTCACACTTTATATATGGGCACACACATGACATCAAATACACTAGTAGTAATTATTCTGTCAAACCAGAATTCAACCAGAGTTTTGGTAAAACTAACAAATCAGGACCCAAGAAAATATGGGTACATAAGGATAAAATAATACATGTGGCAGATATCTTTAGCAGCAAAGCAGAAACACCAATCATGGTACCTGGACTCTGGCTGCTCACGACACATGACGGGAAGAAGGAATATGTTCCAAAGCCTGGAGGCCACGTAGGCTTTGGAGGCAATCAGAGAGGAAAGATCATTGGCTCTGGAACAGTAGGTAATGGAAACCTTCCCTCTATAAGTAATGTTTTATTAGTAGATATATTAATGCATAACCTGTTATCCATAAGTCAATTAAGTGATAACGGTTATGATATAATCTTTAATCAAAATTCATGCAAAGCTGTTAGTCAGAAAGATGGGACTATCCTATTTAATGGAAAGAGGAGAAACAACATTTATAAAATAAAACTTTCTGAACTGAAAAGTCAGAATGTAAAGTGTCTTCTGTCTGTTAACAACGAGCAATGGATCTGGCACAGAAGATTGGGACATGTTAGTATGAGAAGAATATCTCAAATTAACAAACTCGATCTGGTCAGAGGACTTCCTAACCTGAAGTTCAATTCAGATGCTCTGTGTGAAGCATGTCAGAAAGGCAAGTTTGCAAAACCAACCTTCAAATCTAAAAACGTTGTTTCCACCTCTAAGCCATTAGAACTTCTGCACATTGACTTATTTGGACCATTTAAAACTGCTTCAGTCAGTGGCAAGAAGTATGGGTTAGTAATCGTAGATGACTATAGCAGATGGACATGGGTAAAATTCTTAAGGCACAAGGACGAGTCACACTCTGTGTTTGTCACCTTCTGCAACCAAGTTCAGAATGAAAAGGATCTTAGAATCGTCAAAGTCAGAAGTGATCATGGTGGAGAGTTTGAAAACAAATATTTTGAATCATTCTTTAATGACAAAGGCATTCTGCATGATTTCTCTTGTCCTAGAACTCCCCAGCAAAATGGAGTTGTAGAACGAAAGAACAGAACATTGCAAGAAATGGCCAGAACCATGATCAACGAGACTAACGTTTCTAAGATCTTCTGGGCAGAGGCAATAAACACAGCGTGTTACATTCAGAATAGAATCTCCATAAGACCTATTCCGAAAAAGACTCCATATGAATTGTGGAAGAACAGAAAGCCCAACATTTCATATTTTCATCCATTTGGATGTACTTGTTTTATTTTGAATACAAAAAATTATTTGAACAAGTTTGACTCTAAAGCACAAAAGTGTATTATGTTAGGATACTCTGAACACTCAAGAGGGTACAAAGTATACAATACAGAAACACGGATTATGGAAGAATCAATCAGTGTTCGTTTTGATGATAAGCTTGACTCTCAAAAGTCAAAGCAGAATGAATTACTTGCAGGTATGGAAGTTGAATTCACAGGTACTGAAGACAAATCATCAGAAGCTCTCAACAGAGACCCTTTCTTAACATCAGAAAGAGAAACTGCAAGCAATCCAGCACCTTTTGTTGATCAACTTCATAAAAGACTATCCAGAAGCAGCTTGGATCACCCAGAAGAAACAATCCTAGGAAGAAAGGAAGATCCAATCAGAACAAGATCTAGCTTCAGAAACTCTGAAGAATCCCTCATGGGACTTGTTTTTCTAATTGAACCATCAACAATTGATGAAGCAATTATGGACAATGACTGGATTCTAGCAATGCAAGAGGAGCTAAATCAATTCACAAGAAATGACGTATGGGATCTGTGATCGGTGGATCTGGAACTGACTGTTTTAAAGCTGGTTCGCGAAATGTCGCGGTAAGCAAGAGTCGCCACCGTCTTTTATTTTCTCCAATAGGAAAGGACAAAAGCACAGAAAAATTCCTTTAAAGAGATTGCTCTCGGTTCGGGAGGTAGGTTATAGAAAGGGAAGGTATTAGCACCCTTTCTATCCATGGTTATCCATGGGCTCTTAGGTACTTGCTCAATGTGTTTTCAAAATTGTTTGCTTGCTTTTCAATGTGGGTTTCAAAAATATTCTTTGAAAAAGTTTCAGTTCAACTCGTACGTCAGAGTGTTTGAAAAGTTTGTTTGAAATTAGAGCAAGTATCCTTGAGAACCTACCTACCCTAAGGAATTAGTCTGTGTAGATGTCCCTTAAGGTAGTGCCATCCCACCATTGAGAGGTAGGTAGCACCACCGTAGGAGGTGTTCGGGTCAATTCGAGTTTTAGGGACAGGGTGGTCACCGGAGCAATAGGAAGACACCTCAGAAGCTACCCTCATGCCAGGTTCCCGGACCATGAGGACTTACTAAGACGTTTTCTACTCGACGACCACCTTTCGAAAGGCAACAGTGAGGCGTACCCTAGGGGTGGTGTGTGCGAATTGTGTGTCATTTTCAGTTCATTATTTGTCTTGTCATGCATTGGTGATCTAACGATTCAATTTTATTTTTTGGGCATTCATTCTTTCATGCATATTTATTAACAGTTATATACTTCGCGAGGAATTTAAATCTAAACTATTACAACCGGCGCGGGTCCACATCGCCAAAAAAAACCGAACCCGATTTGACTGAAAATAAAATAAAGCGAATAAATAAAAAGTCCGAGAGTTTTTAATTACATGGCTTTGGGGCATATACAAAGGTATTTAATAAATGCGCGAAATAAAGACTAAACAAAATTAGGGCGTTGGACCCTTTAACAGATAATTAAAATAATCAAGGAAATTAAAAATTAAATGAAAAATAATGTTTTTGTGTTTTTTTTTTAGATTTGAAAGAAAAAAGAAGAAAAGTTAATTAAAATTAAAATCCTAGTTCTATCATTTTTTAAGTTTATTATGAAAAAGATTTAATCTCTAACCTAATTAAATTCTAAACTAATTTATGTGCCATTTTTGATTTATAGAAAATAAATAATAGATAATAATATTGTGAGGAAAAAATTAAAAATTAAAAAGGATATGAAAAATTAATAATTACCCTAATTCTACATTTTTGGATTTTTATTATGAAAAAAAAAAGAATTAAAATTAACATTAAAACCTAATTAAACTAAATGAGTTACATTTTAATTTAAAAAAAAAGAATCAAAATTAATTATATTTTTTTTTGTCTTTTCTGTCTTTTTAATGTTTTTATATTTTTTTGTAAGAATTAATTAAATAAGAAAATAAAACACAAGTAAATTAAAAATAAAATAAAATATAAAGGAAATTAGAAAAGAAAGAAAAAAAAGATAGAACCAGGGGGTGTGGATTTCAAATTTGGGGGTGCAAGCCTGAAAGGCCTGGCCCAATTGCTAGCCATTTGTTGACTTTTTTAATCCTGTACACGCCTGTTGACTTGATGTATGGTGCACTCCTCATCTTAGCCATGGATCTGAGGCCCTGAGACACGTGTAGGTTGAATCCTGATGGAGTATGGTGAGTATCAATATGAGCGTTGCATGGAACCTGGAAAGGAAAAATAATATTGAGAAATTGCAAGACCTGGGACTTGAACCCAGGTCTTTGAAGTTAACACGCTTATCCCTTGCCACTGAGCCAGTTTACTTTCAATTAACATATAATAATAAATAAACAATATAAAGGAAAAATAACAACGCTCTTTAAAACGCGCGCTATTTCAAATTCGCCCAATCTGCTTGTGCCACGCCATCGTCCCTGCCAATTTCCTGAAACACAAACCAATAGAGCAACGGTTTTTGAAACGTGGGGTTTGGGTGGCTATGGAGAAATAGCGAATAGCTCGTTTCCTAATATAAATTAGGCGCGAGTATGTCTTCTTCTTCGTCTCAAGATGCTGAGTGTGATGGTGTTGCTCTGAAGTTCTGATTTTTCCTATTTACAAAAGCCCCAATTTAAGAAGCTGGGAAACCTAGAATTCGAAAATGGCAAAATCGTGTATGGCTTATGAAAATGCAATTAACTACCATGGACAGCTTGGAAACTTCATCATGAGTATGAATATGTAATTTAAAATGCAAAAAGAGGCTTAGAATCAAGAACACGAATTCAAAATATTTGATGTACAGTTTCACTTGTAACTACCAGTTTAAGGAGCTTTGATTGAGGTTATGAATTGGGACACGTTCAAAATGGTCTCAGGAAGCTATTGGTACAAAAATTTTGGCTTCAGAAGGTCCCTTTCTTTGATTTCAGATTTGCACTTTATGGCCAAATTTTCAAATTGCCAAATGGACTTTGAACGAGTTTTGTGCTATGTTCCAGTTAGGGTTGGACTCAGTGATCCTTGTGGAATAGACTTGGCTTGCTATTTGACCTTAATCCATGCTTGAGAAAGAATTGGCATTAGGGTTTGTCCATTAACCATTTTTTCCTAATTTCTAGCCAAAACCTAGACTTAGTATGAAAATGAACCTTGGCCTGATTTTTGAGTTGGTTCATGATGTATAGAACTTGTCCAAATTCATTTGACACCATTTCATTGATTTTTAAATTTTATTTGAATTTTCAATGAATTAAAATGAATTAAATCATCAAAAATTAAATAAAATAAAAAAAGTCAACATTTGGTCTTGAAATCAACCATGGGCCACGTGTGTGGCATGACAAGGATGGACAAAGTGAGAAAAATGGGGCCCTTTTGTCAAAATTGGATTTTCAATGATAGTTGACTTTTGCCATTTCACAAAAATTTCCCAACTTCTACAAGGCATATCTTGCTCAATTTTTAAGCTTTTCACATGTTCTTGGACATTTTGGAAAGGTCTTTGAGTCCTTTAACCAATGTCTTTGGTCCCATGTCATTTTGATTTACCAATCTCAAGTTATGGCCTTTGACTTAAAGTCCCTTTTTGTTGACTTTTGAAAATGACCTGTAATGTTGAAATTGATAACTTTTTGTGAGAGCATTTCTTGGACTTGAAGTATGAAGATGAGTTGTAGGAAATGTCTTTCTCTTCAAAATGAGCTTTGGATGGAATTTTTCTGATAATCCATGTGAAAGTTATGCCCTGGTCAATTTCAGTTGACTTTTTCAGCTGTCCAAATATAGCAACTTTTGCATCTTGATGATTTTCTGAGCCAAACTTTGAGAATCATGATCAAGCATTGATCAAATGATGTTTGTGGCTTCAAAATGATATGTTGACCAAAAATTTGAACTTTTGACTGCCAAATGACCATTTTGCCCCTACAGTTGATTGTAGTGCAATCTAGGGTTTTGACTGTGCAATCTTGAGCTGAATGCCTTGAAACTTGATATGAGGATGTTTGACCATGTTTATAAGCATATGAGACTTGATTGACCCTTTGAAAACTTCATTTTCTTGATCAAACTCAAAACCCTAATTTTGACTGTATGGGAGACTGTTGCACTGCACAACTCTTGGGGAATTTTCTAGCTTGGCTTGGCAATTTCTTGAGGAATATGGGAGGGCAAATTTTGGGGTATAACAGTTGCCCCTGTTCAATCTTCTTAGACCTGAGGATGCAGATTGGCTGACATGCCTTTCGTAATCCGAGGGTAAAAGATGATTGGACACTAGAGTGCCCGGAAATTTGCGCTCACATGTTAGCAATGATGGGGATGGGCTTATAGATGCCATCTGGATGTTGCTGGATTGGACGATGGGCTTATAGATGCCATCTGGATGTTGATTGCATAGGAGATTCCTTAGCGAGAACCTGCATACCTGCAAAACAGAAAATGAGTACCTGACACGTTGCAGGGATGATTACTTCCTTAGCATGAATGGTAAGAGAGCCTTGGGCGACTTTAACTTCAACAACGCTCGTTGAGAAAAATCTGGGGTGTCTTCTGCTGGGATAAGAATCAGGGAGATCTTAAGGTCGATCTGACTGAACCAGAGAGGCCTTTGACTGGATAAGTCTAGGTCTTGAAATGTCTTCCACTGGATAAGCAATCAGGAAAATCTTGGGACGATTTAACTGAACCAGAGGAGGCCTTTGACTGAACCAGTCTAGGTCTTGAAATGTCTTCCACTGGATAAGCAATCAGGAAAATCTTGGGACGATTTAACTGAACCAGAGGAGGCCTTTGACTGAACCAGTCTAGGTCTTGAAATGTCTTCCACTGGATAAGCAATCAGGAAAATCTTGGGACGATTTAACTGAACCAGAGAAGGCCTTTGACTGAACCAGTCTAGGTCTTGAAATGTCTTCCACTGGATAAGCAATCAGGAAAATCTTGGGACGATTTAACTGAACCAGAGGAGGCCTTTGACTGGATAAGCAATCAGGAAAATCTTGGGACGATTTAACTGAACCGGTCTAGGTCTTGAAATGTCTTCCACTGGATAAGCAATCAGGAAAATCTTGGGACGATTTAACTGAACCAGAGGAGGCCTTTGACTGGATAAGCAATCAGGAAAATCTTGGGACGATTTAACTGAACCGGTCTAGGTCTTGAAATGTCTTCCACTGGATAAGCAATCAGGAAAATCTTGGGACGATTTAACTGAACCAGAGGAGGCCTTTGACTGGATAAGCAATCAGGAAAATCTTGGGACGATTTAACTGAACCGGTCTAGGTCTTGAAATGTCTTCCACTGGATAAGCAATCAGGAAAATCTTGGGACGATTTAACTGAACCAGAGGAGGCCTTTGACTGAATCAGTCTAGGTCTTGAAATGTCTTCCACCGGATAAGCAATCAGGAAAATCTTGGGACGATTTAACTGAACCAGAGGAGGCCTTTGACTGAACCAGTCTAGGTCTTGAAATGTCTTCAAAGGGATAAGCATCAGGAAAATCTTGGGACGATTTAACTGAACCAGAGAAGGCCTTTGACTGAACCAGTCTAGGTCTTGAAATGTCTTCAAAGGGATAAGCATCAGGAAAATCTTGGGACGATCTAACTGAACCAGAGAAGGCCTTTGACTGAACCAGTCTAGGTCTTGAAATGTAGCTTGAGAACTTGACTGAATTTTTTCTGAAAGATAAAAGTCAGTCATATGCAATGCATGATATGAATCAAGCAATGATGTTCTCAACAATAATGAGATTTGTATGATGCAGTGCGTTATGCATGCTATAATAATGTATGTGATGTTTTATGTATGTTTTCGTCTAGGAAAGTAAATCCTTGACGGGTGCCGGGAAGTCGTATCCTGGGCTGATGTCGAAGAATAGATTTTGTTTCCGCTGGGGATGATAATTGCAAGGATACCGGTAGGAGAAGATGACTCCGTTGCGGAATAAACTTGGCGAATGGGAGATTCTGCGGGGAGAAAAGATACTTTAGTGATCATGCTGGGAAGCAATACTCTGTGGGGAGAGTGATGCCTTGCTGAATATTGATAGTAACTCTGTTGAGATACCGTTGTTGTATTGGAAGTGTGAATAGACTTCGCTGGGGATAGGAAAGAACTACGTTGACGACGACTTTCCCTTGGTTTTCGGCTGAGGATAACCCAGTTATATCCTGTTGAGGAAATAATTCTTTTAAATAAAGCCGGACGACACGTTCGTGCTCTGCGAAGGATAAGCTTCCAGAATTTGCTGGGGATAAGCTTACTGCTTGGGGAGATGGATTCCCCTTTTCCTGGGGAACTTGGATGGGACTCTCCTGGGGAAGTTTTGATATGCTGGGGAAGAATGCACTGACTTGCTGTCTCACTCTCTGGGGAATTTAAGATGCCTGGCTAGGTTCTTTAGCTGAACCTACTTTGGTACCTTGGATAGAACAATTAGACTGCTCAAGCAACTCTTTATTGCCCCTGTTTCTAGTGTCACCTGCAATTAATTCTTTGTTTCGTATGCAAATATTTATGAGCTAGCAAATTATTATCAATGCATATATCACAAATTGAACCTTGGACGTTCTTCGCAAAACAAAACAGAAAAGAAAAACAGTTGGCACGTTTAGCTGAAAAGTGTATTTGTATTGATTTTGAATAGCCTGTGAATAGGCGTTTTGTATACAAGAGGCTGGCGTCCTAGTAAGAGGTACGTCGCCGAACAAGAGAGTTTATACAAGTTTTGTACAAAAGAAAATAAACAGCTGTGTGAAAGATGAATGATCCACTGGGTTTCAACTCTGCTATAGCCTTTATAACTCTGAGCGTCTCATCACTTGATGACCTTGGTTGAAGGTGAAGCTGACTGATCGATGCCGTCTTGATGTAGATACCGGATTCTGGATGCAAAGTGATCCAATGAGACATAGTATTACGCTTTTATCCCTAATTTTTGCCTGGACATGCCCTTTCGGGTTTTCAGTCCACCGGGATACCCATTTTTGCCCAAGCCGCCTTTTCAGGTTTTCGACTTGTCGGGTGTACAGATTTTTTTATTTTCATCCCTTCATTTTGCCCGAACCCTTTTGGTTCGACGGGAAGCCCTAATTTTTGCCTAGACATGTCAGCCTAGCGGGTCTTTTTTCATGCGTAGTATTTTTTAACTATGTCTGCATTGGCGGGGTGAGGAAGGTCGTCACCATCCATGTTGGTTAATATCATTGCTCCTCCTGAGAACACATGCTTAACCACAAACGGTCCTTCGTACGTAGGGGTCCATTTGCCCCTTGGATCACTCTGAGGAAGGATGATTCGCTTGATCACCAGATCCCCGACTTGATATTCCTGTGGTCTGACCTTTTTGTTAAATGCCCTGATCATTCGCTTCTGATACGTCTGACCATGGCAGATAGCAGCAAGTCTCTTTTCGTCAATAAGGTTGAGTTGATCAAGTCGTGTCTGGATCCAATCATCTTCGTTCAGATTTGCATCCTTCATTATCCGGAGAGAAGGAATTTGTACTTCGATCGGCAAGACTGCCTCCATGCCATAAACCAGAGAGAAAGGAGTTGCCCCAGTTGACGTCCTAGCTGAAGTACGATACCCATGCAGAGCGAACGGTAACATCTCATGCCAATCTTTATACGTTACTGTCATCTTCTGCACGATCTTCTTGATGTTTTTATTAGCTGCTTCTACAGCTCCATTCATCTTCGGTCTGTAAGGAGAAGAATTGTGGTGCTGTATCTTGAACTGTTCGCAAAGCTCGGTGATCATTTTATTATTCAGATTGGTACCGTTGTCTGTAATAATCCGCTCAGGGACGCCGTACCGACAGATCAGGTTGTGCCGAATGAACCGTGCCACAACAGTCTTGGTTACCGTAGCATAGGATGCTGCCTCAACCCACTTCGTAAAATAATCAATCGCCACTAGGATGAAGCGATGTCCGTTAGATGCCGTAGGTTTAATCTCACCAATCATGTCTATGCCCCACATTGCAAATGGCCAAGGCGCAGTCAGAACATTCAGGGGAACCGGAGGAACATGCACTTTATCTGCGTAGACCTGGCATTTATGGCATGTCCTAGAATGTTGGTAGCAATCAGCTTCCATGGTAGACCAGTAATACCCTGCCCGTAGGATCTTCTTTGCCATGGTATGTCCACTGGAGTGTGTACCAAAAGTCCCTTCATGCAGCTCTTCTATGATTCTTTCTGCTTCAGCTTTATTTACGCAACGCAGTAGGGTTGAATCCTGGTTTCGCTTGTACAAGATGCCGTTGCTAAGAAAGAACTTGGATGCAAACCTCCTCAGGAACTTCTTATCATTGACAGATGCTCCTTCAGGGTATTCCTGAGCTTCCAAATATCTCTTTACTTCGTGGTACCAAGGCTTCTCAGTTACCAATTCAGTTTCGAGATCACAACAGTAGGCCGGTTCGTCCAGTTTCCAGATGATGATCCGGGGAGCTTCATTATCCCATTTAACTTTGAACATTGAAGACATTGTAGCTAACGCGTCCGCCAACTGATTCTCTTCTCTTGGAAAGTGCTCAAATGTTATCTCTGTGAAGTGGGGGATCAGAGCCAACACACATTCTCTATAAGGAATCAAGTTTGGGTGTTTCGTATCCCACTCTCCTTTGATCTGATTGATCACCAGAGCGGAATCTCCGAAGACACTCAGAAATTTGATCCTCAGGTCAATCGCAGCTTGAAGACCCATAATACACGCTTCATACTCCGCCATGTTGTTGGTACAGTTGAAACACAGCCGGGCGGTGAGTGGAGTATGAGTACCTTGTGGAGATACGATTATGGCGCCGATACCATTTCCCAAAGCATTGGAGGCTCCGTCAAAGTGCATAGACCATCGGGATCCTGGTTCAGGTCCTTCATCCGGTCCAGGTATTTCACAGTCAGTTACTATCATAATGCTTTCATCTGGAAACTCGAAATTCATTGACTGGTAGTCATCCACAGCTTGATGTGCTAAGTGGTCTGCCAATACACTTCCCTTGATGGCTTTTTGGGTCGTATACTGAATGTCGTATTCCGTCAAGATCATCTGCCATCTTGCAATTCTCCCAGACAGAGCAGGCTTTTCGAATATGTACTTTATAGGATCCATTTTTGAGATCAACAAGGTAGTATGAGTCAGCATATACTGTCTCAGCCGGCGAGCAGCCCATACCAAAGCGCAGCAAGTTTTCTCAAGCAGTGAGTATCGGGTCTCACAGTCGGTAAACTTTTTGCTAAGGTAATAAATGGCATGCTCTTTTCGGCCAGACTCGTCATGCTGCCCCAGCACACACCCCATTGCATTATCGAGCACTGTCAGGTAAAGTATCAAAGGTCTCCCTTCAACTGGTGGCATAAGGATGGGTGGTTCTTGGAGATATTCTTTGATTCTGTCGAAGGCAGCCTGACATTCATCGTTCCAACGTACTACCTGATCCTTCTTCAGCAGCTTGAAGATTGGTTCACAGGTAGCAGTTAAGTGTGAGATGAACCGAGCAATGTAATTCAGACGTCCTAGAAAACCTCTGACTTCCTTCTCTGTCTTAGGAACTGGCATCTCTTGAATGGCTTTGACCTTGGCTGGGTCTACTTGAATACCTTTATCACTGACCACGAAGCCTAGCAACTTTCCAGATCTTACCCCGAAGGTGCACTTGTTCGGGTTCAATCTCAGCTTGTACAGTTTCAACCGGTCGAACAACTTCTGCAGATGATCTAGGTGCTCTTCCTCAGTCTGGGACCTAGCGATCATGTCGTCCACATACACTTCTATCTCATGATGGATCATATCATGAAATAAGGTAACCATGGCACGTTGGTAGGTTGCCCCAGCATTCTTTAACCCGAACGGCATGACCTTGTAACAGAAGGTGCCCCACTGAGTAACAAAGGTAGTCTTTTCCATGTCTTCAGGTGCCATCTTGATCTGATTGTAGCCTGAAAAACCATCCATGAAAGAGAACACTTTATGCTGAGCTGTATTATCAACAAGGACATCAATGTGGGGTAGAGGGAAGTCATCCTTGGGGCTGGCCCTGTTCAGATCCCTGTAATCAACACACATCCTGACCTTGTCGTCCTTCTTAGGTACCGGTACCACATTAGCAACCCACTGAGGGTAAGAAGTTACTGCAAGAAACCCAGCATCAAACTGCTTCATAACCTCGGCTTTAATCTTCTCAGACATCTCTGGACGCATCCGACGAACCTTTTGCTTAACCGGAGGGAAATCTTCTTTAGTTGGTAAATGATGGACCACAATGTCGGTATCTAATCCGGGCATATCTTCGTAGGACCAGGCAAAGATTTCTTTGTAATCCTGCAGCATCTGAGTCAACCGTTGCTTCACGCTGAGTTCTAGGTTGGCACCAATCTTCACCTCTTTCTTGTCTTCCTCAGTACCCAAGTTTATTATTTCCACTGGCTCTTCATGGGGTTGAATTGCCCTCTCTTCCTGTTGTAACAGTCTTGCAAGTTCACCAGGCACTTCGCAATCATCTTCACCTTCGTCTGCGGCCAAGTTGATTGGATTTTCGAAGTCATAACTGGCAGTAGCAGAGTCGTTACCAGTGAGATCCAGAGTGGATTGAAACCTGTATGAGTGAGTGTGTGTGTAAATACAGCTGTTTTGCAATATGTAAAGAAAGGAAAGAAAAGGAGCGTAAAATTTGAAATGTGAAAAACGTCCAATGCTTTTATTCATGATATATGATAGTGACAAACAAAAAACCCTCATAAATAAAACCACGGTGCCCCGGGTAAGACACCGGGCCATATAGTCTCAAATTATTGTTTATTACAAATCAAAAAACAAAGAAATTCATTACTGGGGAACAAAAGTTATGGGAGTAAAATCTTTAGCAGTCCAATTGGTCAATCCACCGTCGGCCGTTGGGTAGATCCAGCTATCGAACTCTGACTCTCCCACTTCATTTTCCTCTCCAATAGCATTCACTCCATGCTGAGTGATGAGCAACGGAGGTCTTCCAATTCTTGCCTTGCGCACCGCTTTCTGAGCTTCTGTGGTGAAACCCAGCCCAAACTTGTTAGTCTTAGGAGTAAGATCAGGGAGCTTGCCCCAGTTTGTACATTCACCTTTTTCGATCACAGCCCGGGCGTCCTTTAAGGAGGCCATCTTCATAGGAGAAACCTCTTCATCTTCTGCTGTTGCCAAGGTTGGTGGTACCTCCTCAAAATGTTGAAAGGGGGTTTCAATGAACTCCCCATCCATTTCCACGTATCTGAAAGAGTTGAGGTGGCTGACCATGTATTCCTCCTCCCCTTGCACTGTTACGATCCTCCCCCTGACCGGGTACTTGAGCTTCTGATGCAATGTAGAAGTCACAGCTCCAGCTTTGTGGATCCATGGGCGACCCAGCAAACAAGAATAGGACGGATGGATGTCCATCACATAAAATTTTGAATCAAATACTTGTGACCCAACCCTGATTGGGATGTCCACTTCACCATGTACCATTCTTTTGGACCCGTCAAAGGCCCGGACAACAATGCTACTTGGTTTGAGCTCTAGACCCTCACAATCCAGCCTATCCAGAGCCTTCTTGGGCAGCACATTTAATGAAGAACCTGTGTCAACCAGCACATGAGCAAGAGTAGTGCCCCTGCATTCAATGGAGACATGCAGGGCATCATTATGGTTCTTCCCCTTTGCTGTCAGATCGGCATCAGAGAAACCCAGGCCATTATCAGCAGTTAGGTTGGCCACACAATCGGTGAACTGGTCAGCAGTCGTATCTTGGGGTACGTGGGCAGTCTTTAAGAAAGCAATCAGGGCCTTTGCATGGGCCTCTGAACACAGCAGCAGTGACAACATGGAGATTTTAGAGGGGGTGTGCCCCAGCTGTTCCACAACATTGAAATCACTTTTCTTTATTATCTTGAGAATTTCTTCCATTTCCTGCTTGGAAGCCTCAACAATGGTCTTTGGTGCCTCCGTCCTGGCAGGCACATCAGCAGCAGCTCCCTTGCCCCGAGTATCAGATGACTCAGCAGCAGGGGTGGATACTTGGTCAGAAGGAGAAACAGGCACTCTGGCAGGTGTGAAGATCAAAGGCCTATGAATTGCTGGAGGAGCAATGTCTGGTGAGAACAGTCTTCCACTACGAGTGACCTTAGCAGGCCCGGTGATGTTGGAGACACCAGTATCAATGTTGCACTCTTGTTTCACACCCAGAACATAAACATCCGCCCCATAATGCCATGGGACAGCCTTATCAGATTTGTAGGGTATAGGCCCCGGAACAGTAATGGTGATGGGAACATTCTTGTGAACTGACAAAACTTGTATAGGCTTCTTTGAAGGAGCCTCGGAATAGTTGTTGAAGATGGTAACGATTGACACTTCTTCAACAGGAGCAGCAGGAACAACAGTCTTTTCAAACAAAATCTCTCTATTATCTATCAGGTTTTGGATGCCTGACTTCAATAGAGAACAACCAACAGGGGAAGCAACACATAGAGGGCAACTTTCGCTACATCCCGGAAATAAACCGGCTAGCAACAGATTCCTCTTGACCATCAGCAACGGAGTAGCAACATCATCCACCGAAGCTGCATACAAATTCTCCTCAACAGCATTCACTCCATGGTGGGGCATGGGAGCATTTACAACATTTGGCTTCTCGGGCGCTTCAAACTGTATCTCCTTGGCATCAATGAGGTCTTGAACCTTGTTTCTTAGGGCCCAACAGTCATCTGTGTTATGCCCCGGGCTATCAGAGTGATAAGCACAGCGAGCATTTGGATTGAACTTGGGGGATGCAGTGTTGGGAAACTTTGGAGCCTCCTTGACAGTCACTAAATTGGTGGATAGCAACTGTGGCAGGATCTGTGATAAGGTCATGCTTAACCGGGTAAACTCCCTCCGGGGTCTTTCAAACTTCTGAGGATTAGTTGGCCGAGGAGCGGCAGCAGGTTTGGCAATCATTACCGCACTGACAGATTGGCGGTGTTCAGGTCGCTCTGTTCTCCGGGAGTTATATACAGCACTAGCCTCCTTTTTGAAGGGCTTCTTCTCAGTACTGGAGGAGGCAATTTTCTGTATCTTCCCCGATTTTATACCGGCCTCAATCCTTTCACCAGTCAGGATCAGATCAGTGAACCCAGCAGAGGAATTACCAATGAGATGGTTGAAAAATGGACCAGATAGGGTCCCCAAGAACATATCTACCAGCTCCCGATCCGTCAACGGTGGCTGCACCCTGCCAGCCAAGTCTCTCCATTTCTGAGCATATTCCTTAAAACCTTCACCCGACCCTAGCGACATACCCTGGAGTTGGGTACGCGTAGGAGCGAGGTCGGCATTATACTGATACTGCTTGTAAAAAGCAGTGGCCAGATCCTCCCAGTTACGAATGCTGATTCCATCTAGTTGATAGAACCAATCGAGGTGAGTCCCTGAAAGACTCTCCTGGAAGAAGTGGATCCAAAGGTTCTTGTCCGCTGTGTAAGGCTGGATCTTCCTTACATAAGAACGGAGGTGCATCTTGGGACAGGAAGCTCCATCATACTTCACGAAGGCAGGTGTTTTGAACTTGTGGGGGATCACCACCCCAGTAGATAACCCCAAGTCTCCGAAATCCAATCCAGGCACTCGTTGAACTTCCACAGCCTTTAATCTGTCTTCCAGCTGTTTGTACCGGTCTTCAGCAGGAGGGTACTGGTCGTCGTTGAAGTCCGTTTCAGTATCAGAGCCCACAGGAGTAGTGACCTCCCTTTCATGGTGACTACCTTCTGTCACAGATGGAGGAGTCCTTTCAGCTTCAATTTGCAAGGTGTTCCCGAGTCTGCGCCCAGTGCTAAATAGCACAGTCCTCCTCTTCTTCTTAGTCTTCTTCAACAGCATGGTCTTTAACTCTTGTTGACCCTGAGACAAGCCCTTGATCAGCTCCTGAAATTGGGCGTTTTGCGCCTGAAACTGGACGTTCTGCGCCTGAAGAGCCTTGATAGCCGCATCGGTTGATGATTCAGGAGGGTTCATGACGCTGAAATAAACAGCGAAGAACGGTAAACAACCTGAAAAGAAGAGTATTTATGATGCACATGATGAATGATATGTATTTATGCAATGCATTCAAGAGTTCGAAAATTCAAATTTGTTGTAGACCAAAAGGAACACACTTTATTATTAAGAAAATCATTGTTTCAATACATCAAAGCCTCATGGGCAAAAATACAAAAAGATCAAGTCACATCCAAAATATGTTGCGCATCTTCTCTGGAGCTATGTAAGTGTTGAGATTCCTTTCCTCGTGCAACAGGCGAGTGAGCTCCAAAACCTTCTTTTCACTGGCATGCAAACTAGTCTCAAGAGAATTCCTCTCTTCTTTAAGCTGGATCCAACTCTTCTGCATCTCTTCCCAGGATGTGGGCATATCAGGGTGCTGAATAACATGAGACACCTCTCCTTCCAAGGCAGGCTCTTTGATTACTGGAAGCATGTGAGGATAAGGCATTACTAACTTCTGAGAGCGGGCTCGTACCCACTTGAGGTAAGGCTCCAAAGGGATGGAGTTCCTGTGCCCCAGTGTCTTGCTGTCTATCCTACTAGGCATCCTCCAAGCTCTGATAAACCTCTGGCGAAGTCCTTGAGTATCGTTGTCGAAGTCAAAAACTATGTCAGGAATCAACATGTCATGAGGACCATCCCTCCGAGCATAACCAAACTGTCTCCAAGCCAGGCATGGACTATAAGTAATACCCCCTCTGACTCCAAGTAAAGGAACATTAGGATATTCCCCGCAACGATCAATGATAGTGACATCTTCTCTGGACCTAGGACACCAATGTATATCTGCATGTGTAAGAGTCATCAACCGTTGTGACCATCTCAAACCCCGCTCGTTCTTCAGGACTGATTGTGGAAGGTGCGAAATAAACCACTTTCCCAGGAGAGGAGTGCAACACATAAGGACACCTCTTTTTCTCATGGTTCGAGTGTAACATGAGTGAAGGAGGTCCCCTAGCAACGTAGGTATAGGATTCCTGGACATAAAGATCTGGACAACACTGATATCAATGAGCTGATCTGGGTTAGGGAACAACACCAAACCATAAACAAGGAGGGCCACAACCTCTTCAAAAGCTTGCAAGTCAAGGGAATTCCAACAATCATAGGCCTTTTCAAACAGAAACCTGGCTAAGAACCCTTTGATACCACTTCTAACTTCCCAATGTCCCTTGAGGTCAGATGACTGCAGGTGCAAGGCTTTAGCAATCTCTTCAAGCTTAGGTTCCTTTTCTGTACCGTTGAAGGGTAGCTGATCAAGGATAGGGATCTTCAGGAGTCGGGAGAACTCCTCCAATGTAGGTACCAACTGATAGTCCAAGAAGGTAAAGCAGTGATGCAGAGGATCAAAGAACTGGAACAAGACTTTTATCATATCTTCCTCAATGTTGGTGTTGACCAAGCTGATGAGGCTTCCATGCCTTTCACTGAATGAAGAGTTCTCAGGAATCCTGGATGTAAGTTCCTTAAGCTGAGGAGGGATCCTTACAAGACTGATTGGAATTGTCTTTCTACGAACAGTTTCCATGTCCTACAAAACAGGAACAAAGATGAAAATTCGAACCCCTGAAATGGTTAGTTAATGCATATGATGCTGGATGATGTCATGATGCTATGATTAAACACAGATATTTACAAAGACAAACATGTAAGGCACACAAGGCACACAAGACAGGCCCTTAAGGTTTAAGGCCAGCATGGGGTCTGGGTAGTACCCTCTTGAAGTTGGTGGGTTCATCCTGTCCTAATCAAAGTAACCGGGTTCTAAGGTTCCCAATATCACGGGATTGCTTTCATTGTTCATCGTTTCGATTTAGCCACTGAACTGGCGACCGAAATATTCCAGGAAAGCAACCCTCAATTGAGTGTAGTATCGAGTATCAACCAACCTCGGACTGCACCAAAGTCAGTTATCTCACTACCCTAAAGAGGCCAAGATGGTTCAATTAAGGTTCCTAAGGTCTGTTGATGCTTCATGACACCACATGGAGGCCCCGTACTCTCCTTGACTGACTCAAGGGTTACCGGTACACACCAAAATGCCACATCAACGTAGCAGACTGCTTCAACCATGTCGGTATACCCCGCACAGTTCCCTCACAGCCTTGTTGCTACTTTCTAAAAAGGTATCCCCCAGATCCGGGTTAGGATCTATAGAACTCCCAAGCAACCCACAATTTTAAAGCATACAAGGAAAGCAATTGAAAACACAGTGATCTTAGTCCTAAGGTACACCTCACTTTAAGTTTATCCCCAGCAGAGTCGCCAGTTCTGTGATCGGTGGATCTGGAACTGACTGTTTTAAAGCTGGTTCGCGAAATGTCGCGGTAAGCAAGAGTCGCCACCGTCTTTTATTTTCTCCAATAGGAAAGGACAAAAGCACAGAAAAATTCCTTTAAAGAGATTGCTCTCGGTTCGGGAGGTAGGTTATAGAAAGGGAAGGTATTAGCACCCTTTCTATCCATGGTTATCCATGGGCTCTTAGGTACTTGCTCAATGTGTTTTCAAAATTGTTTGCTTGCTTTTCAATGTGGGTTTCAAAAATATTCTTTGAAAAAGTTTCAGTTCAACTCGTACGTCAGAGTGTTTGAAAAGTTTGTTTGAAATTAGAGCAAGTATCCTTGAGAACCTACCTACCCTAAGGAATTAGTCTGTGTAGATGTCCCTTAAGGTAGTGCCATCCCACCATTGAGAGGTAGGTAGCACCACCGTAGGAGGTGTTCGGGTCAATTCGAGTTTTAGGGACAGGGTGGTCACCGGAGCAATAGGAAGACACCTCAGAAGCTACCCTCATGCCAGGTTCCCGGACCATGAGGACTTACTAAGACGTTTTCTACTCGACGACCACCTTTCGAAAGGCAACAGTGAGGCGTACCCTAGGGGTGGTGTGTGCGAATTGTGTGTCATTTTCAGTTCATTATTTGTCTTGTCATGCATTGGTGATCTAACGATTCAATTTTATTTTTTGGGCATTCATTCTTTCATGCATATTTATTAACAGTTATATACTTCGCGAGGAATTTAAATCTAAACTATTACAACCGGCGCGGGTCCACATCGCCAAAAAAAACCGAACCCGATTTGACTGAAAATAAAATAAAGCGAATAAATAAAAAGTCCGAGAGTTTTTAATTACATGGCTTTGGGGCATATACAAAGGTATTTAATAAATGCGCGAAATAAAGACTAAACAAAATTAGGGCGTTGGACCCTTTAACAGATAATTAAAATAATCAAGGAAATTAAAAATTAAATGAAAAATAATGTTTTTGTGTTTTTTTTTTAGATTTGAAAGAAAAAAGAAGAAAAGTTAATTAAAATTAAAATCCTAGTTCTATCATTTTTTAAGTTTATTATGAAAAAGATTTAATCTCTAACCTAATTAAATTCTAAACTAATTTATGTGCCATTTTTGATTTATAGAAAATAAATAATAGATAATAATATTGTGAGGAAAAAATTAAAAATTAAAAAGGATATGAAAAATTAATAATTACCCTAATTCTACATTTTTGGATTTTTATTATGAAAAAAAAAAGAATTAAAATTAACATTAAAACCTAATTAAACTAAATGAGTTACATTTTAATTTAAAAAAAAAGAATCAAAATTAATTATATTTTTTTTTGTCTTTTCTGTCTTTTTAATGTTTTTATATTTTTTTGTAAGAATTAATTAAATAAGAAAATAAAACACAAGTAAATTAAAAATAAAATAAAATATAAAGGAAATTAGAAAAGAAAGAAAAAAAAGATAGAACCAGGGGGTGTGGATTTCAAATTTGGGGGTGCAAGCCTGAAAGGCCTGGCCCAATTGCTAGCCATTTGTTGACTTTTTTAATCCTGTACACGCCTGTTGACTTGATGTATGGTGCACTCCTCATCTTAGCCATGGATCTGAGGCCCTGAGACACGTGTAGGTTGAATCCTGATGGAGTATGGTGAGTATCAATATGAGCGTTGCATGGAACCTGGAAAGGAAAAATAATATTGAGAAATTGCAAGACCTGGGACTTGAACCCAGGTCTTTGAAGTTAACACGCTTATCCCTTGCCACTGAGCCAGTTTACTTTCAATTAACATATAATAATAAATAAACAATATAAAGGAAAAATAACAACGCTCTTTAAAACGCGCGCTATTTCAAATTCGCCCAATCTGCTTGTGCCACGCCATCGTCCCTGCCAATTTCCTGAAACACAAACCAATAGAGCAACGGTTTTTGAAACGTGGGGTTTGGGTGGCTATGGAGAAATAGCGAATAGCTCGTTTCCTAATATAAATTAGGCGCGAGTATGTCTTCTTCTTCGTCTCAAGATGCTGAGTGTGATGGTGTTGCTCTGAAGTTCTGATTTTTCCTATTTACAAAAGCCCCAATTTAAGAAGCTGGGAAACCTAGAATTCGAAAATGGCAAAATCGTGTATGGCTTATGAAAATGCAATTAACTACCATGGACAGCTTGGAAACTTCATCATGAGTATGAATATGTAATTTAAAATGCAAAAAGAGGCTTAGAATCAAGAACACGAATTCAAAATATTTGATGTACAGTTTCACTTGTAACTACCAGTTTAAGGAGCTTTGATTGAGGTTATGAATTGGGACACGTTCAAAATGGTCTCAGGAAGCTATTGGTACAAAAATTTTGGCTTCAGAAGGTCCCTTTCTTTGATTTCAGATTTGCACTTTATGGCCAAATTTTCAAATTGCCAAATGGACTTTGAACGAGTTTTGTGCTATGTTCCAGTTAGGGTTGGACTCAGTGATCCTTGTGGAATAGACTTGGCTTGCTATTTGACCTTAATCCATGCTTGAGAAAGAATTGGCATTAGGGTTTGTCCATTAACCATTTTTTCCTAATTTCTAGCCAAAACCTAGACTTAGTATGAAAATGAACCTTGGCCTGATTTTTGAGTTGGTTCATGATGTATAGAACTTGTCCAAATTCATTTGACACCATTTCATTGATTTTTAAATTTTATTTGAATTTTCAATGAATTAAAATGAATTAAATCATCAAAAATTAAATAAAATAAAAAAAGTCAACATTTGGTCTTGAAATCAACCATGGGCCACGTGTGTGGCATGACAAGGATGGACAAAGTGAGAAAAATGGGGCCCTTTTGTCAAAATTGGATTTTCAATGATAGTTGACTTTTGCCATTTCACAAAAATTTCCCAACTTCTACAAGGCATATCTTGCTCAATTTTTAAGCTTTTCACATGTTCTTGGACATTTTGGAAAGGTCTTTGAGTCCTTTAACCAATGTCTTTGGTACCATGTCATTTTGATTTACCAATCTCAAGTTATGGCCTTTGACTTAAAGTCCCTTTTTGTTGACTTTTGAAAATGACCTGTAATGTTGAAATTGATAACTTTTTGTGAGAGCATTTCTTGGACTTGAAGTATGAAGATGAGTTGTAGGAAATGTCTTTCTCTTCAAAATGAGCTTTGGATGGAATTTTTCTGATAATCCATGTGAAAGTTATGCCCTGGTCAATTTCAGTTGACTTTTTCAGCTGTCCAAATATAGCAACTTTTGCATCTTGATGATTTTCTGAGCCAAACTTTGAGAATCATGATCAAGCATTGATCAAATGATGTTTGTGGCTTCAAAATGATATGTTGACCAAAAATTTGAACTTTTGACTGCCAAATGACCATTTTGCCCCTACAGTTGATTGTAGTGCAATCTAGGGTTTTGACTGTGCAATCTTGAGCTGAATGCCTTGAAACTTGATATGAGGATGTTTGACCATGTTTATAAGCATATGAGACTTGATTGACCCTTTGAAAACTTCATTTTCTTGATCAAACTCAAAACCCTAATTTTGACTGTATGGGAGACTGTTGCACTGCACAACTCTTGGGGAATTTTCTAGCTTGGCTTGGCAATTTCTTGAGGAATATGGGAGGGCAAATTTTGGGGTATAACAGGATCTAGTTCCTAAACCAAAAGGATTCAACGTCATTGGAACAAAATGGGTGTTCAGAAACAAACTGAATGAACAAGGTGAAGTCATCAGAAACAAAGCATGATTGGTAGCACAAGGTGATAGTCAGCAAGAGGGGATAGACTATACAGAAACCTTTGCTCCAGTCGCCAGGTTAGAATCTATCATACTCTTAATCTCATTTGCTGTTAATAAAGGCATCACTCTGTATCAGATGGATGTTAAGAGTGCATTCTTAAATGGATATATAGAAGAAGAGGTATATGTGCACCAACCCCCTGGTTTTGAAAGTTCCAAAAATCCAGAATATGTTTTCAAACTAAAGAAGTCACTCTATGGTCTGAAACAAGCTCCCAGAGCTTGGTATGAAAGACTAAGTAACTTCCTGTTAGAAAAGGAATTCACCAGAGGGAAAGTGGACACAACTCTATTCTGTAAGACAGTTAAGAATGAAATTTTAGTATGTCAGATTTATGTTGATGACATCATTTTTGGATCTACTAAACCTTCTCTGGGAAGAAAGTTTGCTAAGTGTATGCAGGAAGAATTTGAGATGAGCCTAATGGGGGAACTGAAATTCTTTCTAGGCATTCAGATTAATCAAACCCTAGAAGGAACTTACATTCATCAGAGCAAATATGTCAGAGAACTTCTGAAGAAATTTGATCTCTCAGAATGTAAGCCATCAAAGATTCCAATGCATCCCACGTGCATTCTGGAAAGAGAAGAGGTAAGTAAAAAGGTAGAACAGAAGGTCTACAGAGGTATGATTGGTTCTCTTCTCTATCTGACAGCTTCAAGGCCTGACATTTTATTCAGTGTATGCATTTGTGCTAGATTCTAATCAGATCCTAGAGAATCTCACTTAACAGCAGTTAAGCGAATTTTCAAGTATCTGAAAGGTACTACTAATCTGGGTCTCTTTTATAGAAAATCAAGTGATTACAGCTTAGTAGGATACTGTGATGCTGACTTTGCTGGAGACAGAGTAAAACGTAAAAGCACTTCTGGAAGCTGCCAGTTTCTGGGAGAAAATCTGATCTCTTGGTCCAGCAAAAGGCAATCCACAATTGCTCTATCAACAGCAGAAGCTGAATACATAGCAGCAGTTGGATGCAGCACACAAATGCTCTGGATGAAAAGTCAACTTGAGGACTTCCAGATATTTGAGAGTAACATTCCTATCCTCTGTGATAATACTTCTGCTATTTGTCTTAGCAAAAATCCAATTTTACATTCTAGGGCTAAGCATATAGAAATAAAACATCATTTTATTAGGGACTATATTCAGAAAGGGATTTTAAATTTAAAATTTATTAACACAGACCATCAATGGGCTGATATTTTTACAAAACCACTTTCTGAAGATAGGTTCAACTTCATTCTGAAACATCTCAGCATGAAGCTCTGCCCAGAATAAAATTGTTTTGATTCCATATATTAACCTTCAGAACTTTGTTTATTTTTCTGTGAACTACTGATCAATCTTATTTCAGAACTTTAGAAGTGCAGATTGTATCAGAATCTATCCATGAAGATCTGAGCGCTTCATTTCAAGGATAGAAATGTGATGTTCACTCAAGCAAACAAGTGTCATCCAGTCATCAGCCATTTTCTGAGGCTGAACACGCGTTCACGTTTCTGAAAAGGCAAAGCGCTGATTGAATGCATTGAGACACATGTCATGGGTAACTGTTCCAAATATCTTTCTGAATCCCCTAAACTCAGCTATCATTAAATGCTAATAATCATTATTAATTTCTCTCTCTTAACGTTTATGTTTTCAAAACCTTCTTAGAAATCTATTTAAACACACTTCACACCATTTACACTCTTTTACCTTCACTTTCATTTTCTCTGAATATTTCTGATTTCAGTGTTCTTACTTTCTCAAAAATCCTTTCAATCTTTTTCACAAAAACCTCGTGTGAACATGGCTTCTTCCATCATTCCTTCTTCAGGTTCCCAGAAAACTGTTTCATCTGAACAATATAAAGTTCCGTTCAGAACGCTTCTAACTCCAATCAAGATCTTGAAGTTCTGTCAGAGTTAATCGTGGATTTCAACAGTCTTAAGGAAAATGGGTTTGATTTATCTGAAGAGGTTAAAGCTCAAGGTTGGGAAAAGTATTTTGACAAACTGCTGGGTCCAACATTTCCTATTCTGGTAAAGGAATTTTGGATTCACGCTTCTTTTTCAAACCATCAAGTTACGTCCTACATCATGGGGAAGAAGATTGTTATCACTGAAGACCTCATTGCTCGCTTAATAGGCTACAGTGGTGGTGGTATTCGTTGCATTGACATGGCAGAAAGGTGTGCAGATGCTGCCCTAATTGCAAGGGAAATCTTTACTCTGGGGCTTCCCTCCAGCAAGATAAGGGATTTAAAGGACAAACACAGAATTTGGGCCAAGATCATTCTGGGCTGCTTCAACCACAGGAAGCCTACCAGCTCTCCAGATTACATTAATATTGATCAGCAGTTTCTGATCTATTTCATCACTCAGAAGGTCAAGATAAATCTGGCTCATCTTCTGTTCAACCATCTCAGAACAAGTGTCAAAGAAACAAGAGAAGAGGAACGTACAAAAAGGGATTGGATACCCTTAGGAAGACTGATATCAGATATTCTTATAGGGAATAGGCTGATTGACCATCTGACAGAGGCTCAAGAAATCAACACTCTAGAAGCTGCGGTTGGCAAACAGCTGAATGCCAAAAATCTGAAGAAGATGAAGTTGATAGATAACATCAAGAAGGAGCCCAGCGTCACTCCTTTTGATGCAATCTCCAGCAGAAGAGTCCCTCTGGATGACTTCCCTCTGTTCTCAGAGATTGACTCTAAACCAGAAATCATTCTGAGATATCTGGATGCTTGTAAAGCTGATGGTACAACACCAAATCTGAATATTCAAGATCTTCAGCAGAAGGCTCCAGAGGTTGTTCTGAAGAAGAAAAAGAAAAGAAAAGCTGCTGCAGAAGGATCATCTCAGCAGACTCCTAAGAGAAGAGGTAATCCTGCTTCTGTAACTGTTTTAGATTCAACTGCTGTATCAACATTTATTCCAATTCCAACTCCATCTGAAAACCCAACACCTCAAACTTTCGATGATTTTGACCTTGATTTTGACCCTTCTGAATCATTAACCCTCAGAAGATCTCGCTCCCAACCACAAAATCCAAATACTGAAGCCATACCAGAACAAGAACTTGAAAAAGTTCTTTCTGATATAGACCAACACACTTTTGCTCCCGAAACAGAAAATCCAAATCCAAACACAGATCCACAACCAGAAATTCCCCTCTCACCAATACCAGAAATTCCACTCTCTCCAAAACCAGAAATCCCACAACCTTCATCTCCTCAACAAGAAATTAATCCACCCTCTCCTCAACCTGAACAATCTCCACAACCTGAGACTCAAACCTCTGAGGCTCAACCCTCTGAATCCCCTGAACCACAACCTTTGGCCATTCAATTGCCTTTTGGCACCATTGTGAATATTCCTCAACTTCCCTCTTCACCAGAACTAACTCCACCAAATTCCCCATCAAGTCCAATCATAATTCCTGACTCTCCCACTCTCTCACCTAGGAATAATTCAGATGACCACAGCAAGACTGTCATTGACTTAACTGTCCTTGAACGCCTTGCTGCAATAACCAACAAAACTGCTATCCCAAAACCTAAACATCCAGATGTTGGTTCCAGCATATTGAACTTTAAAACAGAAGTACAGAAGTGGATCACTTCTTTGAAACAAGCAAGTCTAGAACTGGTTGATCCTGCTGCTTCAGACTACCTCTGGACAAAGTTCAGAAGATGGGTATGCTCTGAAACCTTTAAGTTGCAAGAACAGAGCTATGGACAAGCTCAACAGAACTTCAGCAATCTGCTGAAGGAAATTGAAGGTCCAGTTCTGAGCAAGCAGCTTAAGGAAGAAGTACTCTCGCTGGACATTGCCCCTTGGTCTGATCATCGTCAACCAGAGTCAGAAGAACAGATGATTCCAGCTGAAGAACAGGTTCAAGAAGAAGATATAACAGAAAGCTCTGAGAAGCATCCTGTTTCTGAAGATCCTTAAGCTTCCTCTCTTGACAGGCAAACTCTGGAAGATCTGAAAAGATCTGATATGCTGATGAATGAAAGAATGGATAAGCAGGACACCAAAATTGATGCAATAGCCAACATGTTATCTCAGCAACAGGAAACCAGCACCCAAATCAAGAGCATGTTGGAAGCTCTGTTCACACGACTTCCTCCTCCTTCTTAGAATTTCCTTGTTGTTTTTAAAACTTGTTTATCTGTAATATTTTTCCATGTTCTGAACTTATCATTGCTTCTGTTTTTAATATAAACGCTTTTTAGCTCTGATCATTTTAACTCTGATTATTTGTGCTTTTTGATAACTGACAAAAAGGGGGAGAAAGAATGATATTTTTCAATAACGGATTACTGAGACATAAGTCTCAAACATTCTAACATTCTGATATATTTGAATTTCTTTCTTCTGAAAAGCTTACAGGTACAAAATTCTGATGAACTCTGATACAGTAAAGTTATGATGCTCAAAGTCTCTTGGAATTAAAGGGAAGTAATCAACTCAGGGGGGGTTTTTCTCTTCTTAGTTCTGATACCTTTATTCCTTATCTTTAATCTTTGATACCTTTTATTCTTTAGTTTTAATTGAAAAAAATCTGGTTTTTGTCATCATCAAAAAGGGGGAGATTGTTAGAACATAGTTTGATTCTACAACCCTCAATTAGAGTTTTGATGATAACAAAATACAAGAATAAATAAATTGTAATATTTATATATAAGACATATATGCCACTTAAAATTATGTTGTGTATTTACAGAAACTCTGATGGAATCAGCATCAGAAGATCAGTATCAACATCAGCATCAGAAGATATGTCAGCATCAGAAGATCAAACATGTGCTACACCCTAAAGCCTGATGACCAGAATCTGCGCATAAAATACTCCGACTCTGATCAAGATCCTTACCAAGTCATCAGCACTCAGAAGCGTCAGAATAAGTTAAAGCCAAGAACACTCTGATTACCATAAGCAGAGAAGACTCTGAAGCGTCAGCGTTACTAAGCATTCAAGACAGATTTATTCCAAGACAAGATCTTCTCAAAAAGGAAAGAACGTTATTATCATTGAAAGTGATTTATGGACAGCAACGTATCTTTGCCTTGGCTATATAAACAAGTCAGTGTGAGAAAAGAAAAGGCGAATAATCTTCACGCATATACACGCCTACGTAAACGAACTCACTCATACAATTTGCTAAAGCTTTCAACCACGCCTACTCAAAAGCATTAGCAATCCAGTTTCATTCTAAGCTTAACATTGTGTATTATCACAGTTGTGATATATAGTTTTATTAGAAAACATCAAACACAATTTTGTTCATTTATCTGTAAGAGAATTTCCTTGAGATAAACCGGTTTGTGGTTATACTCAAGAAGGCTTTAACAGTTGTTAAAGTAGTTGTTGTAATCAGTTGATTATAGTGGATTAAGACCTCGCTGGAGAGAGGCGAAATCACCTTGACGGGTGGACTGGAGTAGTTTGAGATCAAACGAACCAGGATAAAAATACAGTGTTGTCTGCACCTTTGATTTAAGTTTTACAATTCAACCCCCCTTCTTGTGTTTTTCACATCTTCAGAAATAAACCCTGTTGGGGAAAGGTTTATTGCAGCCGTCCTCGTGGGGATAATTATAATGAGATAACTCTGTAGGGATATTTCATGTACATTAAAGAGATTCTTGTCGCTGCTTAGCAGGACACATGTGCCAAATAGTTTTAATTATGTTCATATGCATATGTTCATTCAATTTTAGTCATTGGACAAATTTGCATTCAAAACAAAGACAGAAATTTTGCACTTCAAAGTATATTTGTATTGATATTTTACCCATGAATAGGCATTTATGTACAGAGAGACGGAGATCCTAGTAAGAGGAAATCGTCAAAAGGAAAACAAAATTGAGAATGAAAACAAATAGCCATGTGAAATAATCTCATTGCCTTCCAACTCTACTATTGCCCCAATGTCTTCGAATGTCCCTTGCCGCTGATAGAAGTTGATTGGATTGATCCTGGACTATTTGAACTTGGATCTTGGTGATAAAATTGACTGTGTTTATTCCACGAGACATAGTCATACGCTTTTAATCCTTAACTTTTGCCTGGACCGCCCTTTCGGGTTTTCAGCCCACCAGGATACCCCTTTTTTGCCCAAGTCTCCCTTTTGGGTTTTCAACTTGCCAGGTGTACAATCTTTTGCATATATCCCTAATTTTTGCCCAAACCTTTTGGTTTGTCGGGATGCCCTTATTTTGCTTAGGTGTGTCAACCTGAAGGGTCTCTTATGCGTAGTATTTTTTAACTATGTCCACGTTTATAGGATATGAGAAATCTTCACCATCCATGGTAGTCAGCATCATGGCACCGCCAGAGAAAACTCTCTTGACAACAAATGGCCCTTCATAGGTGGGATTCCATTTGCCTCTGGGGTCGCCTTGTGGTAGAATGATGCGTTTTATCACCAAGTCACCAACTTGATATACTCGAGGCTTGACCTTTTTGTTGAAAGCCTTAATCATCCATTTTTGGTACATCTGACCATGACAAACAGCAGCTAATCATTTTTCGTCGATCAAGTTCAGTTGATCCAATCTCGTTTGAATCCACTCGTCTTCACCTAGGCATGCCTCATTCATAATTCTCAGCGAGGGAATCTGAACTTCCACTGGCAAAACAACTTCCATGCCATAGACTAGGGAAAAGGGAGTTGCCCTAGTTGATGTTCTAGTTGAAGTTCGGTAGCCATGTAGAGAAAATGGCAACATCTCATGCCAATCCTTATAGGTTACTATCATTTTCTACACAATCTGCTTGATATTTTTGTTGGCCGCTTCGACTGCGCCATTCATTTTCGGTCTATACGGAGAAGAATTATGATACTTGATCTTAAATTGAGTGAAGAGCTCAGTGATCATAGCATTGTTGAGGTTAGTCCCATTGTCGGTGATGATCCTTTTGGGGATACCATAACGGTAGATAAGGTTGTGTCTGATGAATCTGGCTACCACATTCTTGGTGACTGAGGCAAATGAGGCGGCTTCGACCCATTTGATAAAGTAGTCGATAGCAACAAGAATGAAGCGATGTCCATTAGAAGTTGTGGGCTTGACCTATCCAATCATGTCAATGCCCCACATTGCAAATGGCCACGGAGCAGTCATGAAATTCAGAGGTATAGGAGGCAGATGGGCCTTGTCAGTGTAGATTTGACATTTGTGACAAGTTCTTGAATGTTGATGGCAATCAGTCTCCACCGTTGACAATAGTAACTGACTCTTAAGATTTTCTTAGTCATCGTATGTCCACTTGAGTGAGTACCGAAAAGACCATCGTGCATGTCTTCCATGATCTCCTCCGCCTCTTTCTTGTCCACACATCGGAGTAGAGTTGAATCATGGTTGTGCTTGTACAATATCCCGTTACTTAGGAAGAATTTGGTTGCAAATCTTTGTAAGAACTTTCTGTCATTGATAGATGCCCCCTTTGGATACTCTTGTGCTTCAAGGTATCTCATCACCTCATGGTACCATGTCTTTTCCGCGTCGGTGTCAAGCTCATAGCAATGTGCAGGTTCATCAAATATTTCAATTGTTATCATAGGGGCTTCATTGTCCTATTTGACTTTGAACATTGAAGACATGGTTGCCAAAGCATCAGCCAACTGGTTTTCTTCTTTAGGGAAGTGCTCAAAAGTGATCTCTTCGAATTAAGGAATTAGGGATAGCACAAGCTCCTTGTAAGGGATAAGATTATGGTGTTTAGTGTCCCAATCTCCTTTTACTTGGCTAATCACTAGAGCGGAGTCCCCAAACACATCCAAATTCTTGATCCTTAAGTCAATAGCAGCTTTCAAACCTAAGATGCATGCTTCATACTCGGCCATATTGTTTGTGCAATCGAATCATAGTCTGGTAGTGAAAGGAGTGTGGCAACATTTAGGAGAGATGATCACAACACTAATTTCGTTACCTAAGGCATTGGAAGCCCCATCGAAGACCATAGTCCATTGGAATCCTTGTTCAGGTCTGTCATATGGTCCAGGTTTCGCACAGTCGGTTACCAGCATGATGTTCTCATTAGGGAAGTCGAAGTTCATCAATTGATAATCATCCACAGCTTGATGGGCCAAATGATCTGCTAATACGCTTCCTTTGATGGCTTTTTGAGTCGTGTATTGAATGTCGTATTCAGTCAAGATAATTTTCCATCTGGCTATCCGTCCAGAAAGGGAAGGTTTCTCGAAGATGTATTTGATTGGGTCCATTTTAGAAATCAACAGAGTGGTATGAGTCAACATTACTGTCTTAGCCGGCGAGCAGCCCATGCTAGAGTGTAGAAAGTTTTCTCAAGCAGTGAATATCTGGTTTCACAGTCGGTAAACTTTTTGCTCAGTTAATAAATAGCATTCTCTTTTCGACCAGACTCGTCATGTTGGCCCAAACCACACCCCATAGAGTTCTCTAATACTATCAAGTACATGATCAAGGGTCTTCCTTCAACTGGAGTCATGAGAGTAAGAGGTTCTTGTAGGTATTATTTGATTTTGTCAAAGGCAATCTGGCATTTATCATTCCATCTGACTACCTGGTCATTCTTCAAGAGTTTGAAGAGTGGCTCACAAGTAGCAATTAAGTGTGATATGAAACGGGCAATGTAATTGAGACGACCCAAGAATCCTCTAACTTCCTTTTTAGAATGAGGGATTGGAATTTCTTGGATAGCCTTTACCTTGGCAGGACCAACTTCAATGCCTTTATTGCTGACAACAAAACCTAGAAGCTTTCCAGATCGTACTCCAAATGTATACTTGTTAGGGTTTAACCTCAGCTTGTACTTCTTCAGCCTCTCGAATAATTTGTACAGGTGATCGAGATGTTCTTCTTCGGTTTGTGATATAGCAATCATATCATCCACATATACCTCTATCTCATGATGAATCATGTCATGAAATAAAGCTACCATAGCCCTTTGATATGTTGCCCCTGCATTCTTTAATCCGAACGGCATGACCTTGTAGCAGAAGGTGCCCTATTGCGTAACGAAAGTAGTCTTCTCCATGTCTTAGGGAGCCATCCTTATTTGATTATAGCCTGAGAAACCATCCATGAAAGAGAAGACTTTATGTTGAGCAGTATTATCAACTAAGACGTCAATGTGTGGTAGAGGGAAGTCATCCTTGGGGCTCGCCCTATTCAGATCCCTATAGTCTACGCACATGTGAACTTTCCCATCTTTCTTTGGCACTGGAACCACATTGGCAACCCATTGAGGATAATATGTCACATCTAGGAACCCTATATCAAATTCTTTCATCACTTCAGCTTTGATATTTTCAGACATATCAGGCCTCATACGACGAACCTTTTGTTTAACAGGAGGGCAGTCTTCCCTTGTCGGCAGACAATGAACTACGATGTTGGAATCCAACCCAGGCATATCTTCATAAGACCAAGAAAATACTTCCACATAATCATGCAACATCTGAACCAACCTGTTCTTGACACTGCTTTCCAAGTTAGCGTCGATCCTGATTTCCTTCTTATCTGACGCAGTACCCAGGTTGATAACTTCAACTGACTCTTCGTGCAGTTGAATAGCTTTTTCCTCTTGTAATAGAAGTCTGGCTAGTTCTCCCGGTATGTCACAATCTTCCTCGCCTTCGTCTTCGGCTTGGTTGATAGGATATTCAAAGTCATAGTCGGCAATAATAGAGTCATTGGCAACAAGATCTAGAGTGTATGTGGACCTGCAAAAGTGTGTGTGTGTGTGTGTGTGTGTGTGTGTGTATGTGTGTGTGTGTGTGTGTGTGTGTGTGCATGTAAGATACATGGCTATTTTTGAAAATGTATTTGAAAGAAAGGAAAGACAATGAACATAAATATTTGAATGCAAAAGATTCCAATGTACTGAATGATCATATGATTAGATGAATATAAATAAAACCCTTGACAAATGGACCAAAATGCCCCGGGAAAGGCACATGGCTTAAAAGTCATTGTTAAAATATCACAGACAACAAGTTCTTGAATTGAAATAAAAGAAATAACCAGTAGATTACTCCCAATGAAGGAGATGGGCACAAAGTCCTATGTATGCCAATTCTTCAGCTCCGTTGTAGTTGGGTACACCCACTCTTCAAATATAGCTTCTTCTTCAGAATCATCCATGGCATTGACTTCATGGCTTCCAATGCAGAGAGGTGGCTTTCCAGCATGAGCACGCCTCACTTCCTTCTGAGCTTTAACGGTGAAGCCCATACCAAACTTGTCTGCTTTAAATGGGATATCGAGGAGTTGCCCCCAAGTATTGTAGTTTCCTTCTTCAATTTTCGCATGGGCATCCTTGACTGAAATCATCTTTGGCATGGCCTTAACAGTTTTAGACTCGTCAGAAGAACATTTAGTAGCAGCAATCATCGGTGGTACGACCTCAAAGGCTTGGCATGGGGTTTCAATGAATTCTCCATCCATTTCTACGTACTTGAAAGAGTTAAGATGGCTCACCATAAACTCCTCTTCTCCACAAATGGTGACTATTCTGCCCTTGACTTAATATTTGAGTTTCTGGTGGAGGGTTGAGGTTACTGCCCCAGCTTTATGGATCCATGGGCGACCTAACAGGCAAGAATAGGCCGAACAAATATCCATAATATAGAAGGTGGAGTTGAATATTTGGGAACCCAATTTGATTGGAAGGTCTACCTCCCCATGAACAGTCCTCTTTGATCCGTCAAACGCTCTTACAATGATGTCACTTTGCTTCAAGACTAAATCCTCACAGTCAAGATGGTCTAACTCCCCCTTGGGTAATACATTCAGAGAAGAACCAATGTCGACTAAAACATGTGCTAAGGTGGTTCCTTTGCACTCGATTGACACATGTAAAGCTTTATTATGATTCTTCCCAAGAGGCGTTAAGTCAGCATATGAAAATCCCAAGCCATTATCAGTTGTCAGGCTAGCTACGCAATTCTCAAATTGGTCTGTTGTTGTCTCATGGGGGACATGAGCCTTTTTCAGGAACTTGATTAATATTCGAGCATGGCCATCGGAGCAAAGCAGCAATGACAACATTGAAATCTTAGAAGGGGTTTGCCCCAACTGTTCTACAATTTTGAAGTCGCTTCTCTTTATGATCTTTAAAATCTCGTACATTTCACGGGTGGAGGGTTCTTCATCAGCTACATCTTTGGAGGGTACTTCAATCACAACCGGCTCAACAACCTTTTCCCTCCCTCTAGTATCGGTACTTGGCTTGGCAGTAGTAATGCGGATGGGCGTCCTTGTAACAACTGGTGGTGAGATATTGGGTGAAAATATTCTTCCAATTCTAATTACTTTGCTTGAGCCAGCTATGTTGCTGATATCGTCATATTTTTCTTCCTCGATCCAAGCATCTTGTTTAATCCCATGATAGAACACTTCAGCACCGTAATTCCATGGTACTGCTTTATTTGAAGAATAAGGAATCGGTACGGGATTGGTAATGATTAAGGGAGAAATAGTGGATTCATTTGAAATCCTAATAGGACCTTTGGAGGTGATCCTAATAGGTTTGTTTGAGATGGTAATAATGGAGAGGTCTTCACATTTGTTCATCAAACTTTTGGCAAACGGAGTTTTTTCAAACAGAATTTCGTGGCTATCCATCAGGCGTTGTATGCCTTTTTTCAGCCCTTCACATCCATTAAGTTGTCTTGTACAACACACACAGTCTTTTTCACAGCCAGGGAAGATCCCAACTTTCAATATATTGTTCTTGATTACATTCAGTGGAGTAGTCAATTCTTCAACAAAGGCAATAAAAATTGTATCTTCAACAACATTAACACCTTTGTCATGCTTCAGCATTGGAGCGGTAATTACATTCGGCGTTAGAGGAGGATCAAACTCAATGGTCTTGTTGTCAATTAAATCTTGGATCTTGTTCTTCAAGGCCTAACACTGGTCAGTCTCGTGCCCGGGTCTGTTTGAATGGTAAGCACATTTTGCGTTCGGATTATACTTTGGTGATAAGGTATCAGGGTTGGCGGGAGGATCACGCAATGTCACTAAATTATCCTTGAGAAAATGTTGAAGGGCTTGAGACAGTGACATTCCTAACCTTGTAAATTGTCTTCTTGGAGTTTAAAAACGTTGATGATTTGCAGATGGTCTTGGAGTAGGAGTTGGATTGGAGATTCAGACAACATTGACAGACGGACGATCATTCTTCTTGGTATGGGCCCTTGCCCCCTACACAACATTAACTTCCTTCTTTGCAACAAAAGGTTTCTTGATAGGATTGGTGGTGGAGGTAGACGCCACAGAGATCTTCCCACTTTTGATGCCACTCTCAACTCTTTCACCTATTAAGATTAATTCGATGAAACCAGAAGAAGAGCAGCCTACCAATAGATTAAAGAAAAGACCAGATAAGGTGCCCGTGAACATGTCGATGTGTTCCCTATCAGTCAAGGGAGGTTGGACCCTAATAGCAAGGTCTCTCCACTTTTGTGCATATTCCTTAAATCCTTCATTCTTTCCCATGGTCATATCTTGCAGTTGAACCCTTGTTGGCGCCAAGTCGGCGTTGTACTGATACTGATGGTAGAAGGAAGTAGCTAAATCCTCCCAAGTGTTGATATGAGAACCATCTAACTGGTAAAACCATTCAAGTTGTGTTCCAGCCAAGCTCTCTTGGAAAAAGTGAACCCATAGCTTCTTATCAGCAGTGTGCGGCTGTAGCTTGCGCACATAAGATTTCAAATGGAGTTTTGAACAAGAAACCCCATAGTACTTTGCAAAGAGTGGTACTTTGAATTTATGGGAAATGATTACCCCAGAGATCAGACCCAAATCATCAAAATCTAAACCGGGGACAACTTGGATTTCAACAACTTTCAATCTGTCTTCTAACTGCTTGTATTTGATATCAGCGGGTGGATACTGCTCATTGAAATAATCATCATCAGATTCTTGATCATTAGCACATTCAGCCTGAGTACTCTTGACCTCACCAACCTGGTTCTCGTCCTCTTCAGATGAGTCTCCTCCTACTGGGATTTGACGAATTGTCTCCTTGAAACTTCTACCCGTGTTGAGCAGGGCTTTCTTCTTTGGCTTCTTCTTAATGGCCAACAAAGCCATCATATCTTGTTGCCCCTTGGCTAGGGCTAGTAGAGCTTCCTGAAACTGAGAATTATGGGCTTGGAGATCCGTCACAGTTTTCTCTAGATCCATCTTACTGAAATAAATAGCAGAAAGATAAGGAAACTCGTTATGCGAAAAACTTGTCATGTTATGATGCATGGGATATGTACATGCAAATGTTTTCAAGGATTAATGAGATTTAAATTTGTGTAGACAAAAATAATGAGCAAACGTTAATTTTCATTAGACAAAACAAGAAAGATTACATCATGCCTCTTGGGCTTACAAAATAACTTTCTAAGATAAAAAGACTGAACTCATCCTATTCGGTGCGAAATAAGTGTTCACACTTTGCTCTTCTTGTGGCTGCTTCGTAAGCTCCAAGACCCTCTTCTCACTAGCATAGAATTGAGCCTTGAAAGTATCTCATTCTTCTTTCAGCTGGATCCAATCCTTTTGTAAGTCTTCGAGAGAGGTAGGCATGTCGGGATGGAGGATGGTGTAGGGAACATCTCCTTCGACCACAGGCTCCATGATGATTGGTAAGATGGAGGGATAAGGCATCACAAGTTTCTGAGCACGAGCTCGCACCCATTTAAGGTAAGGCTCAAGGGGAATGGAATTCTTGTGTCCTAATGTCTTGCTATCCACCTTGTTCAACATCCTCCAAGCTCGGATAAATCTTTGGCGGTGACCTTGATCGTCGCTCTCGTAGTCAAATACCAAACCTTAAATAAGCATCTCATGTGGACCATCCCTTCAGGTGTAAACAACCTGTCTTAAGGCTAAACAAGGGTTGTAGGTGATACATCCTCTAATTCCAAGCAAAGGGACACTAGGGAATTCTCCACAATGGTCGACGATAGTAACATTCTTCAAAGAGCGAGAACACCAATGATTATCTGAATGTCTGAGGGTCATTAACCTATGTGACCACCTTGAACCTTGCTCGTTCTTCAACACAGATTAGGGAAGATGTGAAATAAATCATCTTGCCAAGAGAGGAGTACAACACATAAGGATACCTCTTTTCCTCATGGTGCGAGTGTGAAAAGAATGTAGGATGTCTCCTAGCAAAGGAGGCACCGGGTTACGAGACATGAATATTTTGACGGCGTTCACATATATGAGTTGGTGAGGGTTTGGAAACAAGACCATCCCATAGATGAGGATAGCCATAATTTCCTCAAAGGCTTGCAAATCCAAAGAGTTCCAACATTTTTGGGCTTTCTCAAACAAGAACTTTGCTAGGAAACCTTTGACACCACTCCTTGTTTCCCAATTAGTTGTGATATCAGATGGTTGCAAGTGTAGAGCTTACACAATCTCTTCTAGCTTTGGATCTCTTTCCATACCGTTGAAAGGTAGTTGATTGAGAATGGGAATCCTCAAGAGTTGGGAGAATTCTTCCAAAGTTGGCACAAGTTGATAATTGGGAAATGTGAAACAATGGTGTAAGGGATCAAAGAACTGAAAGAGCACCTTCATCATGTCTTCATCCGTTTTGGAGGTAACCAAGTTTAGTAGGCGACCATGTCTTTCGGTAAATGGAGAATGTGATCGGTGGAAATAGAACTGATTGTTTTGAAATGCTGGTTCGTGAAATGTCGTGGTAAGCAAGAGTCGCCACCGTCTTTTATTTTCTCCAACAAGGAAAGGACAAAAGCACAGCAAAATTCCTTTTCGAGATGTTTCTTGGTTCGGGAGGTAGATTATAGAAAGGGAAGGTGTTAGCACCCTTTCTATCCGTGGTTATCCACGGGCTCTTAGGTACTTGCTCACTATGTTTTCAAAAGATGTTTGCTTTTCTTGTGTTTGTGGGTTTTGAAAAAGTTTATTTTGAAAACTTCTAGGTAACTCTTGTATCAGTCCTCAAGAGTGTATGAAGTATTGTTTGAAAACTTTTTGAAAGTGAAGGTACGAAAAGTTGTTTTTTTGTTTTTGAAAGAGCAAGTACCCAGGAGAAATCTACCTACTCTAAGGAATTAGGCTGTGTAAATATCCTTTAGACAGTACTATCCCACTATTGAGAAGTAGGTAGCACCGTCGTTGGAGTTTGTCGGGTCCATTCGATTATAGGGACATGTGGTCACCAAAGCAATAGTAGGACGCCTTAGCGGTAACCCTAATGTCCTAGATCCTTTTTTATCCGAGGCAACCGTTTCGAGGCAACTTGGATCTTTAGACAGGAGGGCGACCTCTAAAGCACCATATACTTAATGACCACCTCGAGGCAACCAAGTGAGGCGTACCCTAGGAGTGGCATGTGCGAGTGTGTCAGGATTCAATTTATATTATCTTTGCACATGTATCATGGTGAGCTACGAGTTGATTTTATTTTTCAGGTAAGTCTTGCATGCATAATTAACAGTTAATAATTTGCGGAAAATAAATTGCGAAAAGTGAATCTACGCTATTACAAGGCGTCGGGTATTTACATCGCCAAAAACATAACCCTTTGGAAAATAAATGCGAGAAAATAATAAAAGTGATAAAAGTCCTAATTATCTATTACATTCTCGGAGCAGTTACATAAATATGATCAAAAATAAATAATGCGCGAAAAGAAATTGAATCGGGAAAAGTCTTAGGGTTTTGACCCTTTTTGAGAAAAGAATGAAGTTTAGTCCTTTTTGCAATTAATTAAAATTAAACCTAATAACTAATTAATTAATTAATTAAAAGAAAAAAGTATTTTTGTGTTTTTTATGTTTTAATGAAAATAAAATAAAAGGAATTAAAATTGTCAAAGCCCTAGTTCTAACCTATTTTATTTATTACAAAAATATTCAATATTAACCCTAATTAAACTAAATCAATTTATTAGTATTTATTTACAAAATAATAATTAATAGTGAAATTAATAAATAACAAAAATAAATAATATTTTAGGTTTCTGAATTTATTATGAAAATAATTATTGGTGAATTAATTAAATAATAATAATAATAGTTATTAAAAGAAAATAAGAAAATAATAAACCAGGGGGGTGTTGGGCCCAAATGGAGGTGAGTTTGGAAATTGGAAGCCCATTGTGATCTCCAGCCTGTTTGACTTTGGGAATTGGCTAGGCGTTTGTTGACTGAGGATCATGATGACTATCATCACCTGGCCATTGGATGACTATCATCGAACCCAGGTCCCAATGACTCCATGCCAGCACACTAACCACTACTCCACTTCGCCTGCGTTTGTTAATATAATGAGAAACAAATATTATAATAAGTAACAAAACACTAAGCTGTAAAGCCAACAAAACGCGCGCCCCTTTTGAACGAACCAACCAAAAGCTTACACGTCTTTGTCTTCTTCGTTTGCCTGAATAAAACAAATTAGATAGCGGGGGTTTTTAACCCCCACAAACTGGAACGAGGAATAATAGCGATTAGGCCTATGCTGTATATAAATATTTCGCGACATGTGATTTGAATTCGTCTCAACCTAACGAATCCAACCATATGCATTAGGGGTTTTGATTTTTCCTGGATAATAAAGCCCCAATTTGGAAGCTTGGAAACCCTAAGATTCGTTCATGGTGATTTATGATTCAGGGCGTTTCAGTCCAATTAACCTATGCCAAAAGCTTTGTACAGTCCCTATGAACACAAAACAATCAACAAAACATGTCAAATGCGCATGAATAATGAGATGCGATTCTGGAAAAAATGTGCAAACCGTTAAACCGTTTCTTTGGATTCCTTAAGCTTTAGCGTGTGGTTTTGATTCCTACACGTTCCTGGGGACCCCTGCAATGTGTTAGAAGCAATTAAAAGCTTTGAATTCGCCTGGAAGTGAGAAAACAGTTTTCAAATTTCTTGAGTTTTTCTTGAATGGCTATGGCTTTTTTCTGCAGCAATTTTCACGTCCAATGCATTAGGGTTGAGTTGTGTATATATAGGAGACTGAGTTTAGGTTAAATCCTTGAGCAAAGATCCATGGAATTATGGTTTCAATATTTGATTGAAAATCAAATATTTTTCAATCTTTTTGATTGGAAAAACTTGCTAAATTGGGAGATTCTTGTCCCCTTGATGTGCACACGAATTTGCCAGCTCTTGTAGGTCATATTTTCTTCATGAAAAGATTGAAAAACCATATCTTGATATTTCCTACGATTTAAATTAATTAAATGAATTAAAATTGATTAAAAATCCAATTAATTAATAAAAAATAAGAAAATAAATCAATTTAAGCTTAATGGGTCGTGCATAGGCCTTGGATAAAGATTCAAGAAGAAATTTGAGGCCCATTAGCAAAAACAAAGTATTTTGAGCAAAGTTGACTTTTGCAAATTCACAAAAATTTCCCAACTTCTCCAATGCATATCTTGCTCAATTTTGATCATATGAACATGTTCATGGACATTTTGGAAAGGTCTTGAAGTCCTCTAACCAATGCATTTGGTCCCATGTCATTTGGATTTAACAATCTAAAGTTATGGTCTTTGACTTAAAGTGCCTTTTTGTTGACTTTTGAAATTGACCTATAATGTAGAAATTGATAACTTTTTGTGGGAGCATTTCATGGACTTGGAGTATGAATATGAATTGTAGGAAATGTCATCCCCTTCAAAACGAGCATTGGATGGGATTTTTCTGATGAACCATGAAAAAGTTATGCCTTGGTCAAGATACAGTTGACTTTTCTACTGTCCAAAAATAATAACTTTTGGCATCTTGATGATTTTTGAGCTATCCTTGAGGAATCATGATCAAGACTTGATCAAATGATGATTGTGACCTCAAAATAATATGTTGACCAAAAATTCTGACTTTTGACTGCAAAATGACCATTTTGCCCCTGCAGTTGACTGTGAACCAAATGGAGCTTTTGACTGTGCAATTTGACCCTGTGAGTCTTGAGATTTGGCATGTAGATGCTAGAGGATGTGTATGGGCACATGAGACTTGATTGAGCCATTGAAAACCTCAAATTCCTTGCAAGAACCGAAACCCTAATTTGGACTGGCTTAGGAGGCATTTGGACTGTGCAATCCTTGAGTAGTCTTGAACCATTTGAAGATGATTCTTGACAAATCTTGAAGAATATGAGAGGGCAAATTTTGGGGTACAACAGTTTCCCCTGTTCAATCTTCTTAGACCTGAGGATGTAGATTGGCTTGCGCGCCTTTCGTGATCCGAAGGTGGAAGATGATTGAACACTAAAGTGCCCAGAAATGTGCACTCACATAGTGGAGTATCAGCAATGTGATGTCGAGAATGGGCTTATAGATGCCATTTGGAGGGATGATGGATAAGAGTGGAGATGGGCTTAAAGATGCCATCCAGGGGTGTCGGTCACGTAAGAGATTCCTTAGCGAGAACTTGCGTACCTGAGAAAGAAAGATAATTTCCTGGCCTGTTACAAGTGTTGATCTTTGATCTCTTCATATAGATACTTTCCTGGCTAGATACAGGTGTAGATCCACAATCAGTCGCTCACAAATATGCCCTGGCTAGATACAGGTATCGAATCTGGAACTTTAAAAGGTTGGTCGAGATAGCTTTCCTGGCTGGATACAGGCGTAGACCTCTAATTAGTCGCTCACAGATATGCCCTAGCTAGATACAGGTATCGAATCTGGAACTTCAAAAGGTTGATCGAGATAGCTTTCCTGGCTGGATACAGGCGTAGACCTCTAATCAGTCGCTCACAGATATGCCCTGGCTAGATACAGGTATCGAATCTGGAATTAGTCGTCTACAGATATGCCCTGGCTAGATACAGGTATCGAATCTGGAATTAGTCGTCTACAGATATGCCCTGGCTAGATACAGGTATCGAATCTGGAATTAGTCGTCTACAGATATGCCCTGGCTAGATACAGGTATCGAATCTGGAATTAGTCGCCCACAGATATGCCTTGGCTAGATACAGGTATCGAATCTAGAACTTCAAAAGGTTGATCGAGATCGCTTTCCTGGCTGGATACAGGTGTAGACCTCTGACCTAAGAATGAAAGATAATTTCCTGGCCTATTACAGGTGTTGATCTTCAAACTCTTCATGCAGATATGCCCTGGCTAGATACAGGTATCGAATCTACAATCAATCGCTCACAGATATGCCCTGGCTAGATACAGGTATCGAATCTGGAACTTTAAAAAAGGTTGGTCGAGATAGCTTTCCTGGCTGGATACAGGTGTAGATCTCTGACCTGAGAATGAAAGATAACTTCCTGGCCTGTTACAGGTATTGATCTTCAAACTCTTCATGCAGATATGCCCTGGCTAGATACAGGTATCGAATCTACAATCAAATGCTCACAGATATGCCCTGGCTAGATACAGGTATCGAATCTGGAACTTCACAAAGTTGATGGTAATCATCTTTTGATTTACCTCTTCCTGAAAAGGCAAACATTAGTCGTATGCAAGGTCATGATGTTTTTATGAATACATGAGATTGGGTGATATGATGCGTATATGCATGTATCATGATGTATGACGATGTGATGTTTATGAATGTATCTTCGTCTTGAGAAAATAAATCCTTGACGAATGCCGGGAAGTTCGTTAAATCCTGGGCTGATGTTGAAGAGTAGAGTTCTTTGTTTCCGCTGGGGATGATGATTGCAAGAATAAACCGGTAGGAGAAGATGACTCCGTTGGGGAATAAACCTGTTGGAGAGATTACTCTGCGGGGAATTACTCTGTGGGAAGAGATACTTCGCTGAGAATTTGATGATAACTCTGCTGGGGATTCCTGTTGATAAGCTCTGTTAGAGGATTTTGATGAACTCCGCTGGGGATAGGAAGAACTTCGCCGAGGACGATCTTTCCGTTGTAATTTGCTGAGGATAACCCAATTAGGCTCTGGTGGGGAATAACCTTTGAACATGGTCGGGGAGAGATGCATTTTGTAGGGGATAAGCTTCCGGGATCTACTGAGGAGGATGATTCAACTCTCCTGGAGAAACATTCTGGACTGTACTGGGGAAATGGCTTCACTGAGGTGTCTGTATTCCTCCGGGGAACAATCTTATATTAAGACTGCCGGGGATGCTTGCTTAGGAACATCTGCATACTCTGCTGGGGAATGTTGAGATCTGTTGGGGATACCCAACTTCCTTAAGGCTGACAGTAGACTAACTCTGCTTGGGGAGAGTATCGCTGACTTGTTGGGGAATACTGTGCTTTTTAGGGCTGATGGGAGACCAACTCTGCTTCGGAGAGTATTGCTGAGTCTTGTCTTGCTCTGCGGGGAGTGAAGATATCCTGGTTACATTCTTCAGTCGAACTTACCTTGGTACCTTGGTGGACAGAGCAACTAGATCGCTTAGACAACTCATTATTGCCCTTGTTTCTGATGTCACCTGTAATTAGTCCTTTGTTTCGTATGCAAATATTTATGATTTAGCAATTAATGTCAAATGAACATTGGACGTTCTTTGCAAAAACAAAACAGATAAAGGAAAACAATTGACAATTTGTCTGGAAAAGTGAGCTTGTATTAATTTTGAAATTTGCCTGTAAATAGGCGTTTTGTGTACAAGAGGTTGACGTCCTAGTAAGAGAACACCTCCGAACAACATAGAGTTTATACAATTTGTGAAAAGGAAAACAAAACAGCTATGTGAAAAATCCCAATGGGTTCCAACTCTCTATCGCCTTTATGTCTTCAAGCGTCTCATCACTTTGCTGCTTAGTTGAAGATAAAGCTGATTGATCGATGCCGTCTGAACCTGATAGTTGATACCGAAGTCTGGATGCAAGGTGATCAATGAGACATAGTATTACGCTTATCCCTAACTTTTGCCTGGACCGCCCTTTCGGGTTTTCAGTCCACCGGGATACCCATTTTTGTCCAAGTCGCCTTTTCAGGTTTTCGACTTGCCGGGTGTACAGATTTTTTTCATTTTTCATCCCTTATTTTTGCCCGAACCCTTTTGTGCCGCCGGGAAGCCCTTATTTTTTCCTAGGTGTGTCAACCTAGCGGGTCTTTAATCATGCGTAGTATCTTTTTACTATGTCTGCATTGGCGGGGTGAGGAAGGTCGTCACCGTCCATGGTAGTTAGAATCATCGCTCCTCCTGAGAAGATGTTCTTAACCACAAATGGCCCTTCGTACGTGGGGGTCCATTTGCCCCTGGGATCACCTTGAGGTAGAATGATGCGCTTGATTACCAGGTGTGATACGGTGGGAGAACTGACTTGAGGTTTTGCGTTTGTTTTCGCAAATGTTTCGGTTGAGTAAGAGTCGCCACCGACTTTTTATTTTATCCTAAGGAAAGGTTAAAAAGCACCGCAAAAACCTTTGAGATGTTTTCTTGGGTTCGGGGAGTAGATTATAGAAAGGGAAGGTATTAGCACCCTTTCTATCCATGGTTATCCATGGGCTCTTAGTTACTTGCTTAGATCAACTTGCCTTAATTTTCAATTGTTTGAAATGGTGCTTTGTGGGTTTGAAAATGTTTTGAAAAGAAGCCAATGTGGTGGCAACCTTTGTAATAATCCATGTTGGGATGTATACAAAGATGTACGTCTTTTGAAAAGGTTTTCATTTGTTTTTGAAAGTTTGTTTTGAAAGTGTTGTGAGGTGTGGTTTAAAAATAGGCAAGTGTTTTGTTTTGCAAGTTTGATTCAAGTAACTAAGAGGTTATCTACTCCTAAATTTCTCAAAGATTTCTCCTATGCTTTTAACCCTTTTAACAATTTTGTTCCATCATTGCATTTGATGGACAATCTTGTGTTAGGATGTGAAAGGGACGGGCGCGGGTCATCGTTTAGACCATAATTGCAATGGTGCCAAGTATCTTTGGGCAATTTTTTCCTTTAAGGGACTTGATCATTTTTAGGCAACTTTCGAAAGCGTCATCGAGGGACTATGATCATTTGAATTGTTTTGTTTTGCCCAAAGAGACCTAACATGCAATATGGCCCTTTATTGAAGGCAACAAGTGGAATACCCTAGGGGGTGCAAGTGTGATTGGTGTTGTCCATTTTCATGCTTGTTTATCTTAAAATTAGGTCAAACTATTTTTGGTTGATTGATTTGCATACAAACCCTAATTCTAGCATGGTATAATTAGAAAGCATTAAAGTGCGAAAAATAAAGTTCCTAAGTTATTACAACACAATATATGGGAAGGGGGGTACAAATGTTCAAATGGGGGTATTTTGACAAGGAATTTAAACCTAGACTATTACATCAAATATTGAATTATGCAAATTATTTAATATACAATAATTAAATAAAAATGGAATAAATATGCAAGATGCAAAAAAAATGTTTTTTAGGTGTATGAACAAAAGGTATTTTTTTATGTGTCAAACAAACAAAAATAGAAAAAGTATTAATTTTTGGATTTTTTATGTATTTAGGGCAAAACCCTAATTTATTAAATAAAAGTATTAATTATTTAATATGTACAATATTTATTTATTATATACAAAATAAAATAAAAATGAAGTATATTTGTAAAAAAGGTATTTTTAATATTAAATATTAATAAGAATAAAAATGTATATATTTTGTATTTTTTTTCTAAATATGCTAATAAATATGTATGTATTTATATTATATGATAAAAATAAAAATCAGAAGGATAAAATGTATTGGTATTAATTTTAGTATTTTTAAATAATAGTATATAAGTATTTATTTATGTACAAATATCAATTTAAACAAATAAAAGCCTAATAAATATAAAAATGGTGTAAAAATATTTTTTTATATTTTTAATATTGTGAGGAAAAATAAATAAGTCAGAACAAAAAAGAAAAGGTCAAAAAATCATGAAAATAAGCATAATGGGCCAAGGGGGTTTAAAAGTAACAAAAGGGTGCAAATAGGAAACTGAAACAAAGCCCAGCCCAAAAAGTCCTTCTTCAACCTCTGAACCTGTATGAACAACAATCAACACGCGTTTTCTATCTCCCAATTCCTGGACTTTCAAGCAAAACTCACAACATGAAAAATGTAGAGCATTAAGAGACGAATCCAGACATATAAAGAACTTGACTTAACTCTCTAAGATGAGAGAGAATTTCTTCTCCCCCAATTCCTGACCTAGTTTTTATTCCATGTTCAGACATTAAATTCTCACAGCACACATAATATAAATGAAAACTAATTACATGGGCATGTTCAGGGCTATGAATGTGACATATTTTCTTCACAAACCTAAAGCTAACAATGCCTGGATAGAGAGATATGAGTTCATGAACTTACCTGTTCAGTTGGAATCGTATCTGGTGATGGAGGTACTTTCAGTGCAAGGTGATGATTGGTACAGCTTCCTTGATGTCCAGGGATGCTATTCCAAGTTTTACTTTGCTTTGAAACTAGCTGAATCGAGTTATAGAACTCCACCTGCAAAACAGAAAAATGAAAATGGTGATGTTGAATGGGAGTGTTACAGGTCGTGTTTGAGGTTTGGAATAGCTTCAACGGATGTTGTGGGATGTGTTTGAAGTGTTTTTAGCAAGGATGCACGAATGGAATGAGTTATGGAACTCAAACTGCAGCAGGTCCCCTGTTTTGGCAGTTTGAGGGTGATTCTGTGAATGGGGAGGTATTGGAGATGATAGGCTCGTGTCTCAGGTCAGGATGGATGTTTAGAATGTGTTTGACAAGTTTTCTTAAGCCTGTGTTAGCTGAGATGAGAGTTGTGTATGATTATGCTATGTTTCTTCAACTTTAAGCAACAAATGTCCACTTGAGTTTTTAGACTGATAGAAGCCCCCCTAATGTGTTGCATACCTTGGCCTTGATCAGTGTAATTAGCTCATAAACTTGTGCCAAAGATATTTGCACTGTACTTGCTTGGATTGCTAATTGACATAAAGCTTACTTTTGCAAAAATGGACTTTATGCTTTTTCTACTTTGGGACTAAACCTTTATGTAATGCTTAAACACATAAAATATGGTCTTGGCACAATGAGTTTGCATTAAATTTATGAGTGCAAAAGGGATATAGGACCTGTAATCAAGTTGTGCAAGCTGATTTCAAAATGGCCTAGATGTATGAACATGTAACTTGGCCAAATCAAAAGTGAGTTTTTCCTAACTTGCCAAATTCGATTCTCTCTAACCATGAGGTTGTTTGATGAGTTCTTGGACATTTTGGAAAGCTTGGAATGTGTACTACAATCCATATTTGAAATGAAAATTGAAATTCCAAGTGGAAGTATGTGAAAAATGGTCTTGAAGTTAGGCAAAAATCCTGCCTAAAATAGGTCAAATTTTCTCTAAGTCAAGAATGGTTTGGTACCCTTGTTCCAAAAATTGTAACTTGAGATACAAGCTTCTTTTGAGGAAACTTTGTGAATAAAAGTTGTAGATTTTGCAATAGGCTACAACTTTCATGTTTTGACTTTTCCTTGAATCCAAATGAATCTTGGTGAGAAAGTGGGACAAAGTTAGGAAAAAATTAGGGTTTTTCATAACTTAGAAAAATTCTAAGTTATGAAAAATCTTCATTTCAAACCCTAATTTGCAATTCTTGATTTCTTGATGAACAAGCTTCATAATTTGGCATGTTTTGATGAAAAATGAATCTTGACACTTGATTTTGACCAAAAAGTCAAAGTTTGACTTTTCAGGATACAGTCAAAATTGATCAATTGACTGGGAAATTCAACTGTCAATCTTGTGCATTTGGGATCTTTTGAACTTGTTGAATATGTCAAGACAATTCCATGGGGTCCTTGAGTCCATATGTGAGTTTGGTTTGCCATTGGCTAGGTCAAACAGTCAAAAATTGCCTTTGTATAGTCAAAACCCTAAAAATGACCATTTTGCCCTTTTGGTGATCTGATCAAATTTCTTGTGGAATTGTGATCCAAACTTGACCAAATGGTTCATATGAGTTCATAATGTTGATGTGGGTCAATTTTCATGAGATTTGACTGTCAATTGGCCACAGTTGACTTTTTCCCCAATACAGTTGATTTCTAGGTCAACTGTCCAATTGACTGGGCAAAATTTGGAATCAAGACTTGAAATTTGGTATGGATAAACTTGGGAGTCCAACATGAAGCATGAAAGTCATCTTAGGCATTTTAGGTCAAAATATCTTTGTGCAAACACAAACCCTAATTTGGGTCAACAGTGCAAGGAGAAGTCTTGAGCAGAGGAAAACCCTAACTGACCTTGAGCTCCAAGGGTCTTGTGATGAGAAAATGTTGAGGAAATGGGAGGGCAAATTTTGGGGTACAACAGTTGCCCCTGTTCAATCTTCTTGAACCTGAAGAGTTAGATTGGCAAGTTTGCCTTTCGTGACTTGAGGGTAAAAGGAGATTGGACACGAGAGTGCCCGGAAATTTGCACTCGCATGTTGGAGTATCAGCAAAGGTGATGTCGGGAATGGGCTTACAGATGCCATTCAGAGAGATGGTGGATAGGAAGATGGGCTTATAGATGCCATCTGGAGATGTGACAGAACCTTGTCGGGAATGGGCTTATAGATGCCATTTGGAAGTGTTGATCGCATAAGATATTCCTTAGCGATAACTTGTGTATTTTGAGAAAGACAGATGTTTTCCTGGCTTGTTACAGGTGTTGATCTTCAATCTCCTCATGCAGACATGCCCTGGCTAGATACAGGAATCGAGTCTACAATCGGTTGCTCACAGATATGCCCTGGCTGGATACAGGAATCGAATCTTCGAACTCTTCAGACATGCCCTAGCTAGATACAGGAATCGAGTCCGGAATTGTGACAGTTGATAGATATGCCCTGGCTGGATACAGGAATCGAATCTTCAAACTCTTCAGACGTGCCCTGGCTAGATACAGGAATCGAGTCTAGAAATAGTCGTCAACAGATATGCCCTGGCTGGATACAGGAATCGAATCTGGAAATAGTCGTCAACAGATATGCACTGGCTGGATACAGGAATCGAATCCGGAAACTGATCACTCACAGATGTGCCCTGGCTAGATACAGGAATCGAATCTGGTAACTGTGACAGTTGAAGGTAGTTGTCTTTGGGGTTGTCTTTTTCCCTGAAAAGGCAAAACATCAGTTGTATGCAATGTCATGATGTATGAAATGCATGATGTCATGATGTTCAACATGAGATAGTGTTGTATGCACTTTATCATGTATGTAAACAAGATTTATGAAATGCGAAATGTTTATGAATGTATTTTTGTCTAGGAAAATAAATCCTTGACGATCGGCCGTGGAATTAAATCCTGGGTTGACGTTGAAGAGTAGAGCTCTTCGTTTCCGCTGGGGATGACGGTTGCAAGAATACACCGGTAGGAGAAGATGACTCCGTTGGGGAATAAACTTGTTGGAGAGATTACTCTGAGGGGAATTACTCTGGGGGGAATTACTCTGAGGGAAGAGATACCTTGCTGAGGTTTTGATGAGAGCTCCGTTGAGGATTTCAATGATGGACTCCGCTGGGGATAACAAAAATAAACTCCTCTGGGGATGACAATGATAAACTCCGCTGGGGATTGAAAGAATTTTGCCGAGGACGATCTTCCGTGGTAATTAGCTGAGGATAACCCAGTTATAAGCCCTTGTGAGAAATAACTTTGAATAAAGCTCGGGAGAGATGTCCGTACTCTGCAGGGGATAAGCTTCCAGAATCTACTGGGGATAAGCTTCAAGACCTGCTGGGGATAAGAATTCCACTTTCCTGGGGAAACCTTTAGATTGTACTGGAAAATGATTCCACTGGAGTGTCTGTATTCCGCCGGGGAATAATCTTAGATCAAGACTACCGGGGATGCTTGCTGATGAATGCCTATACTCTGCTGGGGAATGTTGCTATCTTGTCTTACTCTGTGGGGAGTTGAGATAACTTGGTCACATTCTTCATTTAAATCTACCTTGGTACCTTGGCGGACAGAGCAACTAGACTTCCCGGACAACTCTACATTGCCCCTATTTCTGATGTCACCTGTAATCAGCCTTTTGTTTCGTATGCAAGTACTTATGAATTAGCAATTTAATGTCAAATGCATATACCAAAAATGAACATTGGACGTTCTTCGCAAGACAAAACAGAAAAAGGAAAAACAATTGGCAATGTTTGGAAAAGTGAATTTGTATTGATTTTGAAGTTTGCCTGTAAATAGGCGTTTTTGTACAAGAGGCCGACGTCCTAGTAAGAGAACGCCGCCGAATAACATAAAGTTTATACAATTTTGAAAAGGAAACAAAACAGCTATGTGCACAATATTCCCACCGGGTTCCAACTCTGTTATCGCCTTTATGTCTTCAAGCGTCTCATCACTTTGCTGCTTAGTTGAAGATGAAGCTGATTGATCGATGCGGAAGTCTGAGCCAGATAGTTGATACCGAATTCTGGATGCAAGGTGATCCAATGAGACATAGTGTTACGCTTTATCCCTAACTTTTGCCTGGACTTCCCTTTCGGGTTTTCAGTCCACCGGGATACCCATTTTTGCCCAAGCCGCCTTTTCAGGTTTTCGACTTGCCGGGTGTACAGATTTTTTCATTTCATCCCTTATTTTTGCCCGAACCCTTTTGGTTCGCCGGGAAGCCCTTATTTTTGCCTAGGTATGTCAACCTAGCGGGTCTTTTATTCATGCGTAGTATCTTTTTACTATGTCTGCATTGGCGGGGTGAGGAAGGTCGTCACCATCCATGGTGGTTAGAATCATGGCTCCTCCTGAGAACACATGCTTAACCACAAATGGCCCTTCGTATGTAGGGGTCCATTTTCCCCTGGGATCACTTTGAGGAAGGATGATGCGTTTGATTACCAGGTCCCCAACTTGATACTCTTGTGGTCTGACCTTCTTGTTAAATGCCCTGATCATCCGTTTTTGATACGTCTGACCATGACAGATAGCAGTGAGTCTCTTTTCGTCAATCAGGTTTAATTGATCAAGTCGAGTCTGGATCCAGTCGTCTTCACTCAAGTCTGCATCCTTCATTATCCGGAAAGAGGGTATCTGGACTTCAATTGGCAAGACTGCCTCCATGCCATAGACCAAGGAAAAGGGGGTTGCCCCTGTTGACGTCCGTGCTGAGGTACGGTACCCGTGAAGAGCAAACAGTAACATCTCGTGCCAATCTTTGTAGGTCACTGTCATCTTCTGCACAATCTTTTTGATATTCTTATTAGCTGCTTCTACAGCCCCATTCATCTTCGGCCGGTAGGGAGAAGAGTTGTGGTGCTGTATCTTGAATTGCTCGCAGAGCTCAGTGATCATCTTGTTGTTAAGCTTGGTACCATTATCCGTAATGATCCTTTCTGGGACGCCGTACCGACAGATCAGGTTATGCCGAATGAAACGTGCTACGACGCTCTTGGTTACCGTGGCGTAGGAAGTTGCCTCAACCCACTTCGTGAAGTAATCAATTGCCACCAAGATGAAACGATGCCCGTTGGATGCCGTTGGTCGGATCTCGCCGATCATATCAATGCCCCACATTGCAAAAGGCCAAGGTGCCGTCAGGATGTCCAGAGGAACCGGAGGGATGTGCACCTTATCAGCATAGATCTGGCATTTATGACAAGTTCGAGAATGTTGGTAACAGTCGGCTTCCATTGTGGACCAGAAATATCCTGCCCTAAGGATTTTCTTTGCCATGGTGTGTCCACTAGAATGTGTCCCGAATGTACCTTCATGCAGCTCTGCCATGATCTTTTCTGCTTCAGTTTTATCCACACAACGCAGTAAAGTTGAATCATGATTTCGTTTGTAGAGAATGTCGTTGCTGAGGAAGAATTTTTCCGCAAACCTTCTCATGAACTTCTTATCATTGACAGACGCACCTTCAGGGTATTCCTGAGCCTCCAAGTATCTCTTCACCTCATGATACCAGGGTTTTTCGGTTACCTCTTCAGCCTCAAGATTGCAGCAGTATGCAGGTTCGTCCAACTTCCAGATAAGGATCCGAGGAGCCTCGTTGTCCCATTTAACTTTGAACATTGAAGACATCGTAGCTAGTGCGTCCGCTAACTGATTCTCCTCTCTTGGGAAGTGCTCAAAGGTTATCTCTTCAAAGTGGGGAAGCAAAGTCAACACATACTCCTTGTAAGGAATAAGATTTGGGTGTTTCGTATCCCACTCGCCTTTGATCTGATTGATCACGAGAGCGGAATCTCCGAAGACACTCAGAAACTTGATCCTTAAGTCGATTGCAGCTTGGAGACCCATGATACACGCCTCATATTCTGCCATGTTGTTGGTGCAGTTGAAACACAGCCGGGCGGTGAGTGGAGTATGAGTACCTTTGGGGGATATGATCACAGCGCCGACGCTGTTACCCAAAGCGTTTGAGGCTCCGTCAAAATGCATAGACCATCGGGATCCTTCCTCAGGTCCTTCATCCGGTCCAGGTACTTCATAGTCGGTTACTACCATGATATCTTCGTCTGGAAATTCAAAGTTCAATGATTGGTAATCGTCCACAGGTTGGTGTGCCAAATGATCTGCCAGTACACTTCCCTTGATTGCTTTCTGAGTGGTGTACTGGATGTCATATTCCGTCAAGATCATTTGCCATCTTGCTATTCTTCCAGACAGAGCAGGCTTTTCGAATATGTACTTGATAGGATCCATCTTTGAAATTAACAGAGTAGTGTGATTCAACATATACTGTCTCAGCCGGCGAGCAGCCCATACCAGAGCGCAGCAAGTTTTCTCGAGCGGTGAGTACCGAGACTCACAGTCGGTAAACTTTTTGCTCAGGTAATAAATAGCATGCTCTTTTCGGCCAGACTCGTCATGCTGCCCCAGCACACACCCCATTGAATTGTCAAGCACTGTCAAGTATAGTATTAGAGGTCTCCCTTCAACCGGTGGCATAAGAATGGGTGGCTCTTGGAGATATTCCTTTATTTTTTCGAAAGCAGCCTGACATTCATCGTTCCAACGTACTACTTGATCTTTCTTCAGCAATTTGAAGATTGGCTCACAGGTAGCAGTTAGATGTGAGATGAATCGGGCAATGTAATTTAGTCGTCCCAGAAAGCCTCTGACTTCTTTCTCTGTCTTGGGCGTCGGCATCTCTTGTATGGCTTTTACCTTGGCAGGGTCCACCTGAATACCTTTATCGCTTACAATGAAACCTAGCAATTTTCCAGACCTCACCCCAAAGGTGCACTTGTTTGGGTTCAACCTCAGCTTGTACCACTTCAGTCGGTCAAACAGCTTCCGCAGATGGTCAAGGTGTTCCTCCTCAGTTTGGGATCTTGCAATCATATCATCGACGTAGACTTCAATCTCATGATGGATCATATCATGAAATAAAGCAACCATGGCACGTTGGTAGGTTGCCCCAGCATTTTTCAACCCAAATGGCATGACCTTGTAGCAGAAGGTGCCCCACTGAGTCACAAAGGTAGTCTTTTCCATATCTTCAGGAGCCATCTAGATCTGATTATACCCTGAAAAACCATCCATGAAGGAGAACACCTTGTGTTGAGCAGTATTGTCAACAAGAACGTCGATGTGAGGTAGGGGAAGTCATCCTTGGGGCTTGCCCTGTTTAGATCCCTGTAATCGACACACATTCTGACCTTACCGTCCTTCTTTGGCACTGGCACCACATTGGCCACCCACTGAGGGTAAGAAGTCACTGCTATAACCCCGGCATCGAATTGCTTCATAACCTCAGCTTTGATCTTTTCGGATATCTCTGGGCGCATACGGCGAACCTTTTGCTTTACCGGAGGGCAGTCTTCCTTGGTAGGCAGATGATGAACAACAATGTCGGCATCCAAACCAGGCATGTCTTCGTAAGACCAAGCAAAGATCACCATGTAATCATGTAGCATCTGGATCAATCGTTGCTTCACGCTGAGCTCTAGATTGACACCAATCTTGACTTCTTTTCTATCTGTCTCAGTACCCAGGTTTACTGTTTCCACCGGCTCTTCATGCGGCTGAATGGCCCTCTCTTCCTGGAGTAGCAGTCTTGCGAGTTCACCGGGCACTTCGCAATCATCTTCACCTTCGTCTTCGGCCAAGTTGATTGGATTCTCGAAGCCATAACTGGCAGTAGCAGAGCTGTTACCAGTGAGATCCAGAGTGGATTGGAACCTGTATAAGTGAGTGTGTGTAAATATAGCTGTTTTGCAATATATAACACAGAAAGAAAAAAGAGCACAAGATTTGAAATGCAATAAACGTCCAATGTTTTGATTAATGATATATGGAAATGTCATACAAAAAGCCCTCACAAATGGAGCTACGGTGCCCCGGGTAGGACACCGAGCCAATAAAAGTTTCAACATATTGTTTGTTACAAATTGAAAATCAAAAGAGTTAATTACTGCGTGACAAATGTGATAGGTGTAAAATCCTTTGTCGTCCAGTTGCTTGGTCCGTTGCTGGTTGTCGGATAGATCCAACTGTCAAACTCTACTTCCTCCACGTCCTCCTCGATAGCATTCACCCTTGGGTTGGTGATAAACACCGGAGCCTTTCTGATCCTTTCCTTGCGAACAGCCCTCTGAGCCTCTGCAGTGAAGCCCAGCCCAAACTTGTCGGTCTTTTGAGTGAAGTCAGGAAGCTGACCCCAGTTTGCACATTTGCCTTTCTCGATTACAGCCCGGGCATCCTTCAGGGAAGCCATCTTCAGGGGAAAGTCTTCTTCAACCACTGCCTCAGCTGACGCCACCGTTGGAGGTACCTCTTCAAAATGTTGAAAGGGGGTTTCAATAAACTCCCCGTCCATCTCGATATACCGGAATGAATTCAAGTGACTTACCATGTATTCCTCCTCACCCTGCACATTAACAATCTTCCCTTTGACAGGGTATTTGAGCTTTTGGTGTAGAGTGGATGTTACTGCCCCAGCCTTGTGAATCCAGGGTCGACCCAACAAGCAGGAATAAGATGGACGAATATACATCACGTAGAACGTTGAGTCAAAGACTTGGGAACCCACACGAATAGGAATGTCTACCTCACCGTGCACCATCCTCTTAGAACCGTCGAAGGCTCTAACAATGATGTTACTAGGTTTCAATTCCATGCCCTCACAATCCAATCGATCCAAGGCCTTTTTGGGCAAAACATTCAAGGAAGAACCGGTATCCACCAACACGTGTGCGATAGTAGTGCCCTGCATTCTATAGAGACATGCAGGGCATCATTGTGATTTTTTCCTTTGGCGGTAAGGTCTGTATCTGAGAAACCCAGGCCATTGTCAGCTGTCAAATTAGCCACACAGTCAGTGAATTGATCTGCAGATGTCTCTTGCGGCCCATGGGCCGTTTTCAGAAATGAAATCAGGGCCTTTGCGTGGGCCTCTGAGCACAACAGCAATGATAGCATAGAGATTTTGGAGGGGGTATGCCCCAGCTGTTCAACGACATTGAAGTCACTCTTTTTAATGATTTTAAGGATTTCCTCCATCTCTTGTTGGGAGGCTTCAACAGTAGTCTTCTTTGGTGCCTCCGTCCGGGCAGGCGAATCGGTAGCAACTTCTTTGCCCCGAGCATCAGAGGACTCAGCGGCAGTAGTAGACACAGGAACTTGATTTGAAACATGCACACTTGCGGGTGTGATGATAAGAGGTTTTAGGATAACTGGCGGTGCAATGTCAGGCGAGAAGAGCCTGCCACTGCGAGTAATCTTGGCGGGACCAGTGATGTTACTGATACTGGTACCGGTGTTGAACTCCTGCTTCACTCCAAGCACATACACGTCTGCCCCATAGTGCCATGGGACAGCCTTGTCAGATTCATAGGGGAGGGGCCCCGGAACAGTAATGGTAATGGGTGCAACAGACATAATTTGGACTGGCTTCCTCGGGGGAGCCTTGGTAGGATTGTTGAAAATTGTTACGACAGATATTTCTTCAGCGGAAACAAACAGAACAGCAGTTTTCTTGAACAGAATTTCTTTGCTATCCATCAGGCTTTGGATGCCTGATTTCAGCAGCGGACAACCGGTAGGGATAACAGCACACAGGAGGCAACCCTTGCTACAACCCGGAAATAAACCGGCTAGTAGTAGGTTCCTCTTAACAGTCACTAGAGGGGTAGCAACATCATTCACCGAAACAGCATACAAATCTTCCTCAATGGCATTTACTCTATGCTGGGGCATAGGAGCAGTTACAACATTTGGCCTCTCAGGCGCCTCAAACTGAATTTCCTTCGCATCGATAAGGTCTTGAACCTTATTTCTCAGGGCCCAGCAATCATCAGTAGTATGCCCGGGGCTATCGGAATGATAAGCACAACGGGCATTTGGGTTATACTTAGGAGATGCAATATTCACGACCTTCGGAGCCTCTTTGATGGTCACCAAGTTGGTTGATAACAGTTGCGGTAAGATTTGTGACAAGGTCATACTCAGCCGAGTATACTGCCTCTTGGGCCTTTCACCTCTTTGTTGATTGTACTGGTGAGGAGCAGCAACAGGCTTTGAAATGACTAAGGCATTGACGTCTTGGCGGCTTTCTGGCTTGACTTATCTTCTAGGACCATAGACGGCACTAGCTTCCTTCTTGAAAGGCCTCTTCTCAGTACTTGCGGAGGCAGCTTTTTGTATCTTTCCTGACCTGATGCCAGCTTCTATCCTTTCACCCGTCAGGATCAAGTCCGTAAACCCAGCGGAGGAATTACCAACCAAATGATTGAAGAATGGACCAGACAAGGTCCCTAGAAACATGTCAACCAGCTCACGATCAGTCAATGGAGGCTGCACCCTGCCAGCCAAATCTCTCCATTTTTGCGCATATTCTTTGAACCCTTCGCCCGTTCCTAGAGACATACCCTGAAGTTGGGTACGTGTAGGAGCGAGGTCAGAATTGTATTGATATTGTCTATAAAATGCGGTCGCCAAATCTTCCCAATGTCGGATACTGGTTCCATCTAGCTGATAGAACCACTCAAGCTGTGACCCCGAAAGGCTATCTTGGAAGAAGTGAATCCAAAGGTTCTTATCTGCCGTGTAAGGTTGGATCTTCCTTACGTACGACCTGAGATGCAGCTTTGGACAGGAAGCCCCGTCATATTTGGCAAAGGCAGGTGCCTTAAACTTGTGTGGGATTACCACCCCAGAAGATAACCCTAAATCTCTGAAATCCAGCCCTGGCACATTTTGAATCTCCATGGCACTCAAGCGGTCTTCTAATTGCTTGTATCTGTCAGCAGCGGGAGGGTATTGTTCGTCATTGTAATCCGTCTCGTTGTCAGAGACTACAGGACTAGGAGCTCCTCCCCCTTGGGGACTGTCTTTCTCTGCAGAGGAAGTAGTTGGATCAGCCTCGTTATGGAGTGTGTTCCCAAACCTGCGTCCAGTATTGAACAACGCAGTCCTCTTCTTCTTCTTCTTCTTCTTTAGTAGTAGAGCCTTCAACTCTTGCTGACCTTGGGCCAGGCTCATGACCATTTCTTGAAACTGGGCACTTTGGGCGTGAAGGGCCTTGATTGCTTGCTCACTGGATGACTCTGGATTCATGATGACTGTTCAAAAATAAACAGCGAAGGAGATTAAGCAACCTATATAAAAAAGGGTACCTGTTATGCACATGATGCATGAGATGCTATCTATGCAATGCATTCAAGGGTTTTAGAAATTCACAATTGTTGCAAATAAAAAGAACGCACGTCATATTAATAAGAAGAAGTTTGTTAGTACATAAGTGCCCCATGGGCCAAATATTACAAAAACAACTTCTCAAGGTAAAAAGACGTTGCGCATCCTCTTTGGCACAATGTAGGTGTTGAGGGCCTCTTGCTCATGGAGTCGGCGGGTGAGCTCTAAAACCTTCTTCTCGCTGGTGTAAAAGCTGGCTTCAAAAGTGTTTCGTTCCTCCTTGAGCTGGATCCAACTCTTCTGCATCTCCTCCCACGATGTAGGCATGTCAGGATGTAGGATGGTGTAGGGAACCTCTCCTTCCTTGACGGGCTCTTTAATCACAGGGAGAACATGAGGATAAGGCATCATTAGACTCTGGGCTCGGGCTCGTACCCACTTGAGATAAGGCTCAAGAGGGATGGAGTTATTGTGTCCCAGTGTCTTGCTATCAACCTTGTTGGGCCTCCCCCAAGCTCTGATGAATCTTTGGCGAAGTCCTTGCGCATCGTTGTCGAAGTCAAAAACTAAGTCAGGAATCAACATGTCGTGAGGACCATCTCTTCGTGCATATCCAAATTGCCTCAAAGCTAGGCAAGGGTTGTAGGTGATACCTCCTCTGATTCCAAGTAAAGGAACATTAGGAAACTCTCCACAACGATCGACGATGATGACACTTTCTCTGGACCGAGAACACAAATGTACATCAGAGTGAGTAAGAGTCATCAACCGTTGGGACCACCTTGAGCCTTGGTCATTCTTCAAGACAGATTGTGGAAGGTGCGAAATAAACCACCTTGCAAGGAAAGGAGTACAGCACATGTGAACACCCCTCTTTCTCATTGTTCGTGTGTAAAATGAGTGAAGGATATCCCCAAGCAATGTTGGTATTGGATTTCTGGATAAGAAGATTTTGACGGTGTTGACCTCTACGAGCTGGTCAGGATTTGGGAACAAGACCAACCCATAGATAAGGAGTGCCACAATCTCTTCAAAGGCTTGTAGGTCCAATGAGTTCCAACATTCTTGTGCCTTCTCAAACAAGAATTTTGCTAGGAAACCTTTGACGCCGCTTCTAGTTTCCCAATGCCCCTTGATGTCAGAAGGCTGTAGATGTAATGCTCGAGCAACATCTTCCGGCTTTGGTTCCTTTTCCGTACCGTTGAAAGGTAGTTGATTAAGGATAGGAATTCTCAGGAGTTGAGAAAACTCCTCAAAAGTGGGCACCAACTGATAGTCAGGGAAAGTGAAACAGTGATGAAGAGGGTCAAAGAACTGGAATAGTACTTTCATCATGTCCTCTTCAATGTTGGTGTTGACTAAGCTGAGCAGTCTACCATGTCTTTCACTGAAGGATGAGCTTTCCGGAATCCTTGATGCGAGCTCCTTGAGTTGAGGAGAGATTCTCACAAGGTTGACTTGGATTGTTTTTCTGCGAGGAATTTCCATGACCTACAAAACAAGAACAAAGATGAAGATCTAAACCCTTGAAGTGGTTAGTAAATGCATATGATGCTTTATGATGTTCATGATGTATGCACAAACATATGTACAAGCAATTCACACCAAACCCTAGTTTCAGGCTTGCATGGGGTTTCATAGGTAAGTACCCTCTTGAGTGTAGTTGGCTTAAAAACCTGTCCTATAAATAGTAACCGGGTTCTAAGGAGCTCAATATCACTGGATTGTTTTCATTGTTCATTGTTTTGGTTTAGCCACTTAACTAGCGACCAAAATATTCCAAGAAAACAACCCTCAATGAGTGTAGTATCGAGTATCTACCAACTTCGGACTGCACCAAAGCCGGTCATCTCACTACCCCTAATAAAAGGCCAAGATGGTCAAGTAAGGTTCTAGGTCATTAGTGCTTAGTGACATCACTCAGCGGCCCCGTACTCTCCTTGATTGAACTCAAGAGTTACCGGTACTCACAAATATGTCGCACTAATATAGTTATTGCTTCGACCGTGTCGGTATACCCCGCACAGTTTCCACAACGTATTTCTATCTATGAATGTTTCCCAAAATCCGGGTGTAGGATTGCAAACCCAAACAAGAGAGCCAAGATATAAAGCAATCAAATCAAACAATTAGTCATGCAAGAGGGTGATCTAAGCCCTAAGGTTACTCCACTTTTAAATTCATCCCCAGCAGAGTCGCCAGTTCTGTGATACGGTGGGAGAACTGACTTGAGGTTTTGCGTTTGTTTTCGCAAATGTTTCGGTTGAGCAAGAGTCGCCACCGACTTTTTATTTTATCCTAAGGAAAGGTTAAAAAGCACAGCAAAAACCTTTGAGATGCTTTCTTGGGTTCGGGGAGTAGATTATAGAAAGGGAAGGTATTAGCACCCTTTCTATCCATGGTTATCCATGGGCTCTTAGTTACTTGCTTAGATCAACTTGCCTTAATTTTCAATTGTTTGAAATGGTGCTTTGTGGGTTTGAAAATGTTTTGAAAAGAAGCCAATGTGGTGGCAACCTTTGTAATGATCCATGTTGGGATGTATACAAAGATGTACGTCTTTTGAAAAGGTTTTCATTTGTTTTTGAAATTTTGTTTTGAAAGTGTTGTGAGGTGTGGTTTAAAAATAGGCAAGTGTTTTGTTTTGCAAGTTTGATTCAAGTAACTAAGAGGTTATATACTCCTAAATTTCTCAAAGATTTCTCCTATGCTTTTAACCCTTTTAACAATTTTGTTCCACCATTGCATTTGGTGGACAATCTTGTGTTAGGATGTGAAAGGGACGGGCGCGGGTCATCGTTTAGACCATAATTGCAATGGTGCCAAGTATCTTTGGGCAATTTTTTCCTTTAAGGGACTTGATCATTTTTAGGCAACTTTCGAAAGCGTCATCGAGGGACTATGATCATTTGAATTGTTTTGTTTTGCCCAAAGAGACCTAACATGCAATATGGCCCTTTATTGAAGGCAACAAGTGGAATACCCTAGGGGGTGCAAGTGTGATTGGTGTTGTCCATTTTCATGCTTGTTTATCTTGAAATTAGGTCAAACTATTTTTGGTTGATTGATTTGCATACAAACCCTAATTCTAGCATGGTATAATTAGAAAGCATTAAAGTGCGAAAAATAAAGTTCCTAAGTTATTACAACACAATATATGGGAAGGGGGGTACAAATGTTCAAATGGGGGTATTTTGACAAGGAATTTAAACCTAGACTATTACATCAAATATTGAATTATGCAAATTATTTAATATACAATAATTAAATAAAAATGGAATAAATATGCAAGATGCAAAAAAAATGTTTTTTAGGTGTATGAACAAAAGGTATTTTTTTATGTGTCAAACAAACAAAAATAGAAAAAGTATTCATTTTTGGATTTTTTATGTATTTAGGGAAAAACCCTAATTTATTAAATAAAAGTATTAATTATTTAATATGTACAATATTTATTTATTATATACAAAATAAAATAAAAATGAAGTATATTTGTAAAAAAGGTATTTTTAATATTAAATATTAATAAGAATAAAAATGTATATATTTTGTATTTTTTTCTAAATATGCTAATAAATATGTATGTATTTATATTATATGATAAAAATAAAATTATTTAATATTTACAAGAAAAGTATATTTTCATAAAATAGTTTCACAAGATAAAATAAAAATAAAAATCAGAAGGATAAAATGTATTGGTATTAATTTTAGTATTTTTAAATATTAGTATATAAGTATTTATTTATGTACAAATATCAATTTAAACAAATAAAAGCCTAATAAATATAAAAATGGTGTAAAAATATTTTTTTATATTTTTAATATTGTGAGGAAAAATAAATAAGTTAGAACAAAAAAGAAAAGGTCAAAAAATCATGAAAATAAGCATAATGGGCCAAGGGGGTTTAAAAGTAACAAAAGGGTGCAAATAGGAAACTGAAACAAAGCCCAGTCCAAAAAGTCCTTCTTCAACCTCTGAACATGTATGAACAACAATCAACACGCGTTTTCTATCTCCCAATTCCTGGACTTTCAAGCAAAACTCACAACATGAAAAATGTAGAGCATTAAGAGACGAATCCGGACATATAAAGAACTTGACTTAACTCTCTAAGATGAGAGAGAATTTCTTCTCCCCCAATTCCTGACCTAGTTTTTATTCCATGTTCAGACATTAAATTCTCACAGCACACATAATATAAATGAAAACTAATTACATGGGCATGTTCAGGGCTATGAATGTGACATATTTTCTTCACAAACCTAAAGCTAACAATGCCTGGATAGAGAGATATGAGTTCATGAACTTACCTGTTCAGTTGGAATCGTATCTGGTGATGGAGGTACTTTAAGTGCAAGGTGATGATTGGTACAGCTTCCTTGATGTCCAGGGATGTTATTCCAAGTTTTACTTTGCTTTGAAACTAGCTGAATCGAGTTATAGAACTCCACCTGCAAAACAGAAAAATGAAAATGGTGATGTTGATGTTGAATGGGAGTGTTACAGGTCGTGTTTGAGGTTTGGAATAGCTTCAAGGGATGTTGTGGGATGTGTTTGAAGTGTTTTTAGCAAGGATGCACGAATGGAATGAGTTATGGAACTCAAACTGCAGCAGGTCCCCTATTTTGGCAGTTTGAGGGTGATTCTGTGAATGGGGAGGTATTGGAGATGATAGGCTCGTGTCTCAGGTCAGGATGGATGTTTAGAATGTGTTTGACAAGTTTTCTTAAGCCTGTGTTAGCTGAGATGAGAGTTGTGTATGGTTATGCTATGTTTCTTCAACTTTAAGCAACAAATGTCCACTTGAGTTTTTAGACTGATAGAGGCCCCCCTAATGTGCTGCATACCTTGGCCTTGATCAGTGTAATTAGCTCATAAACTTGTGCCAAAGAGATTTGCACTGTACTTGCTTGGATTGCTAATTGACATAAAGCTTACTTTTGCAAAAATGGACTTTATGCTTTTTCTACTTTGGGACTAAACCTTTATGTAATGCTTAAACACATAAAATATGGTCTTGGCACAATGAGTTTGCATTAAATTTATGAGTGCAAAAGGGATATAGGACCTGTAATCAAGTTGTGCAAGCTGATTTCAAAATGGCCTAGATGTATGAACATGTAACTTGGCCAAATCAAAAGTGAGTTTTTCCCAACTTGCCAAATTCGATTCTCTCTAACCATGAGGTTGTTTGATGAGTTCATGGACATTTTGGAAAGCTTGGAATGTGTACTACAATCCATCTTTGAAATGAAAATTGAAATTCCAAGTGGAAGTATGTGAAAAATGGTCTTGAAGTTAGGCAAAAATCCTGCCTAAAATAGGTTAAATTTTCTCTAAGTCAAGAATGGTTTGGTACCCTTGTTCCAAAAATTGTAACTTGAGCTACAAGCTTCTTTTGAGGAAACTTTGTGAATAAAATTTGTAGATTTTGCAATAGGCTACAACTTTCATGTTTTGACTTTTCCTTGAATCCAAATGAATCTTGGTGAGAAAGTGGGACAAAGTTAGGAAAAAATTAGGGTTTTTCATAACTTAGAAAAATTCTAAGTTATGAAAAATCTTCATTTCAAACCCTAATTTGCAATTCTTGATTTCTTGATGAACAAGATTCATAATTTGGCATGTTTTGATGAAAAATTAATCTTGACACTTGATTTTGACCAAAAAGTCAAAGTTTGACTTTTCAGTATACAGTCAAAATTGATCAATTGACTGGGAAATTCAACTGTCAATCTTGTGCATTTGGGATCTTTTGAACTTGTTGAGTATGTCAAGACAATTCCATGGGGTCCTTGAGTCCATATGTGAGTTTGGTTTGCCATTGGCTAGGTCAAACAGTCAAAAATTGCCTTTGTGCAGTCAAAACCCTAAAAATGACCATTTTGCCCTTTTGGTGATCTGATCAAATTTCTTGTGGAATTGTGATCCAAACTTGACCAAATGGTTCATATGAGTTCATAATGTTGATGTGGGTCAATTTTCATGAGATTTGACTGTCAATTGGCCACAGTTGACTTTTTCCCCAATACAGTTGATTTCTAGGTCAACTGTCCAATTGACTGGGCAAAATTTGGAATCAAGACTTGAAACTTGGTATGGATAAACTTGGGAGTCCAACATGAAGCATGAAATTCATCTTAGGCATTTTAGGTCAAAATATCTTTGTGCAAACACAAACCCTAATTTGGGTCAACAGTGCAAGGAGAAGTCTTGAGCAGAGGAAAACCCTAACTGACCTTGAGCTCCAAGGGTCTTGTGATGAGAAAATGTTGAGGAAATGGGAGGGAAAATTTTGGGGTACAACACCAGGTCCCCAACTTGATACTCTTGTCGTCTGACTTTCTTGTTAAATGCCTTGATCATCCGTTTTTGGTACGTCTGACCATGACAAATAGCAGTGAGTCTCTTTTCGTCAATTAGGTTTAATTGATCAAGCCGAGTCTGGATCCAGTCATCTTCGCTCAAACCTGCATCCTTCATTATCCGGAGAGAGGGTATCTGGACTTCAATGGGCAAGACTGCCTCCATGCCATAGACCAAGGAAAAGGGAGTTGCCCCTGTTGGCGTTCGTGCTGAGGTACGGTACCCATGAAGAGCAAACAGTAACATCTCGTGCCAATCTTCGTAGGTCACTGTCATCTTCTGCACAATCTTCTTGATGTTCTTGTTAGCTGCTTCTACAGCTCCATTCATCTTCGGCCGGTAAGGAGATGAGTTGTGGTGCTGTATCTTGAATTGCTCGCAGAGCTCAGTGGTCATCTTGTTGTTAAGATTGGTACCATTGTCCGTAATGATCCTCTCAGGTACACCGTAGCGACAGATCAGGTTATGCCGAATGAACCGTGCCACGACATTCTTGGTTACGGTGGCATAGGAAGCTGCTTCAACCCACTTCGTAAAGTAATCAATCGCTACCAGGATGAAGCGATGCCCGTTGGATGCCGTAGGTCTGATCTCGCCGATCATATCAATTCCCCACATTGCAAAAGGCCAAGGTTCTGTCAAGACGTTCAGAGGAACTGGAGGAATGTGCACCTTATCAGCATAGATCTGGCATTTGTGACACGTCCGGGAATGTTGGTGACAGTCAGCTTCCATAGTGGACCAGTAATATCCTGCCCGAAGGATCTTCTTTGCCATGGTATGTCCACTGGAATGTGTTCCGAAAGTACCTTCATGCAGCTCTGCCATGATCCTTTCTGCTTCAGTTTTATCCACACAACGCAGTAAGGTCGAATCATGGTTTCGCTTGTAGAGAATGTTATTGCTGAGGAAGAACTTTACCGCGAACCTTCTCAGAAACTTCTTGTCGTTTACGGATGCGCCCTCGGGGTATTCTCGAGCTTCAAGATACCTCTTCACTTCATGATACCAAGGTTTTTCTGTTACCTCTTCAGCCTCAAGATCACAGCAATGTGCAGGTTCATCCAATTTCCAAATAATGATCCGGGGAGCCTCGTTGTCCCATTTGACTTTGAACATAGAAGACATCGTAGCTAACGCGTCCGCCAACTGATTCTCCTCTCTTGGGAAGTGTTCAAAAGTTATCTCCTCGAAATGGGGAAGCAACGTCAATACATACTCCTTGTAAGGAATAAGATTTGGGTGTTTCGTATCCCACTCGCCTTTGATCTGACTGATCACAAGAGCGGAATCTCCGAAGACACTCAGAAACTTGATTCTTAGGTCAATTGCAGCTCGAAGACCCATGATGCACTCTTCATACTCCGCCATGTTGTTGGTGCAGTTGAAACATAGTCGGGCGGTAAGTGGAGTATGAGTGCCTTTAGGGGATATGATCACAACGCCAATACCGTTACCCAAAGCGTTTGAGGCTCCGTCAAAGTGCATAGACCATCGGGATCCTTCCTCAGGTCCTTCATCCGGTCCAGGTACTTCACAATCAGTCACTACCATGATATTTTCGTCTGGAAATTCAAAGTTCATAGATTGGTAGTCGTCCACTGCTTGGTGTGCCAAATGGTCTGCCAATACACTTCCCTTGATTGCTTTTTGAGTCGTGTACTGGATGTCATATTCCGTCAAGATCATCTGCCATCTTGCTATTCTTCCGGACAAGGCGGGCTTTTCGAAGATGTACTTTATTGGATCCATTTTTGAAATCAACAGAGTAGTGTGAGTCAACATATACTGCCTTAGCCGGCGAGCAGCCCATACCAAAGCGCAACAAGTTTTCTCGAGCAGTGAGTATCGAGTCTCACGGTCGGTAAACTTTTTGCTAAGGTAATAAATAGCGTGCTCTTTTCGGCCAGACTCGTCATGCTGCCCCAGCACACACCCCATTGAACTGTCAAGTACTGTCAAGTATAAGATTAGAGGTCTCCCTTCAACCGGTGGCATAAGAATGGGTGGTTCTTGGAGATACTCTTTGATTCTTTCGAAAGCGGCCTGACATTCATCGTTCCAACGTACTACTTGATCTTTCTTCAGTAGCTTGAAGATTGGTTCGCAGGTAGCAGTTAGATGCGAGATGAATCGAGCAATGTAGTTCAGCCATCCTAGAAAGCCTCGGACTTCTTTTTCTGTCTTGGGAACTGGCATCTCTTGTATGGCTTTCACTTTGGCAGGGTCCACTTGAATACCTTTATCGCTCACGACGAAGCCTAGCAGTTTTCCAGATCTCACCCCGAAGGTGCACTTGTTCGGGTTCAACCTCAGCTTGTACAACTTCAGACGGTCAAATAGTTTCTGTAGATGGTCAAGGTGCTCCTCCTCAGTTTGGGACCTTGCAATCATATCGTCGACGTATACCTCAATCTCGTGATGGATCATATCATGGAACAGAGCAACCATGGCACGTTGGTAGGTTGCCCCAGCTTTTTTCAACCCGGATGGCATAACCTTGTAGCAAAAGGTGCCCCACTGAGTAACAAAAGTGGTCTTCTCCATGTCTTCAGGAGCCATCTTAATTTGATTATAACCTGAGAACCCATCCATGAAGGAGAATACCTTATGCTGAGCAGTGTTGTCCACTAGAACGTCGATGTGAGGTAGAGGGAAATCATCCTTGGGGCTCGCCCTGTTCAAATCCTTGTAGTCAACACACATTTTGACCTTACCATCTTTCTTAGGCACTGGAACCACGTTGGCAACCCACTAAGGGTAAGAAGTCACTGCTAGAAACACGGCATCAAATTGTTTCATAACCTCAGCCTTGATTTTCTCGGACATTTCTGGACGCATACGGCAGACCTTCTGCTTTACCGGAGGGCATTCTTCCTTGGTAGGCAAGTGATGAACCACAATGTCAGTATCCAACCCAGGCATGTCTTCGTAAGACCAGGCAAAGATTTCCATGTAGTCATGCAGCATCTGAATTAACCGTTGTTTCACACTAGACTCCAAATTGGCACCAATCTTGACTTCCTTTCTGTCTGTCTCAGTACCCAGATTTACCGTTTCCACTGGCTCTTCATGTGCCTGAATGGCCCTCTCTTCCTGGAGTAACAGTCTTGCGAGCTCACCAGGCACTTCGCAATCATCTTCACCTTTGTCTTCGGCTAAGTTGATCGGATTTTCGAAGTCATAACTGGCAGTAGCAGAGTCGTTACCAGTGAGATCCAGAGTGTATTGGAACCCGTATAGGTGAGTGTGTGTAAATATAGCTGTTTTGCAATATATAATAAAGAAAGACAAGGAGCGCAAGATTTGAAATGCAAAAAACGTCTAATGCTTTTATTAATGATATATGAAAATGACACACAAAAGCCCTCACAAATGAAGCCACGGTGCCCCGGGTAAGACACCGGGCCATAAAGTTTCAAATTATTGTCTGTTACAAATTCAAAACAAAGGAGTTCATTACTGAGTGACAAAAGTAATAGGTATGAAGTCTTTCGCAGTCCAGTTGCTTGGTCCACCGTTGGTCGTAGGGTAGATCCAGCTGTCGAATTTAGATTCCTCCACGTTGTCATCATCCCTAATAGCATTCACTCCATGATTGGGCATGGGGGCTGTCACAACATTGGGCCTTTCGGGCGCCTCGAACTCAACCTCTTTAGCATCAATAAGGTCCTGAACCTTATTCCTTAAAGCCCAACAATCATCCGTAGTATGCCCCGGGCTGTCAGAGTGATAAGCGCAGCGGGCGTTAGGATTGTACTTCGGAGATGTTGTGTTTACCACCTTCGGAGCTTCTTTTATAGTTACCAGATTGGTTGACAGTAATTGCGGCAATATCTGGGACAAGGTCATACTGAGCCGAGTGAACTGCCTTTTGGGTCTCTCACCCCTTGGCTGGTTGTATTGCTGAGGAGCAGCAGTAGGCTTTGAAATAAACCACCGTGTTGACAGCTTGGCGGCGTTCTGGTTTATTTTGTCTCCTTGAACCATAAACAGCACTAGATTCTTTCTTAAAGGGATTCTTTTCAGTACTCGAGGAGGCACCTTTCTGTATCTTCCCAGACTTGATACCGGCTTCTATCCTCTCACCAGTCAAGATCAGATCTGTAAACCCAGCAGAAGAATTCCCAATCAGATGGTTGAAGAAAGGACCAAACAGGGTCCCCAAGAACATATCAACAAGCTCACGGTCGGTTAGAGGTGGCTGCACCCTTCCAGCCAGGTCTCTCCACTTTTGAGCATACTCCTTAAATCCTTCACTCGTCCTTAGTGACATACCCTGGAGTTGGGTACGCGTAGGAGCGAGGTCGGAATTATACTGATACTGCTTATAGAACGCAGTAGCCAAGTCCTCCCAGTTACGAATACTGGCTCCATCCAGCTGATAGAACCATTCGAGTTGAGTCCCTGAAAGACTATCCTGGAAGAAATGGATCCACAAATTCTAGTCAGCTGTGTAAGGTTGGATCTTGTTTACATAAGAACAGAGGTGCAGCTTAGGACAGGAAGCTCCTTCGTACTTTGCAAAAACAGGTGCTTTGAACTTGTGGGGAATCACCACCCCAGAGGATAAGCCTAGGTCTCCAAAGTCCAACCCGGGCACATGCTGAATCTCCATAGCACTTAAACGGTCCTCCAGCTGTTTGTACCTATCCTCAGCAGGAGGGTACTATTCATCATTATAATTTGTCTCGTTGTCGGAGACCACGGGACTAGGAACCCTTCTCTCTTGGGGACTGTCCTTCCCTACGGAGGAAGTAGTCAGATCAACCTCATTTTGTAGTCCATTCCCGAATCTGCGTCCAGTGTTGAACAACACAGTCCTCTTCTTCTTCTTCTTTAGAATCAGAGTCTTCAATTCCTGTTGTCCCTGGGCTAAGCTCATAACCAACTCTTGGAACTGGGCGTTCTGGGCCTGGAGGGCCTTGATAGCTTGTTCAGTAGTAGGTTCAGAAGACATGATGATTGCTGAAATAAACAGCGAAGAAGATAAGTGACCTGTAAAAAGGGTACCTGTTATGCATATGATGAATGGAATGCGTATGATTTATGTTTTCAAAGACAATAGAGATTCAACTTTGTAGACAAAAAGGAAATTCACTTTATTAGATTCAAACTTTAAATTGTTCAAGAAATTGCCCTTAGGCGTTACATAAATGAAAATACTGAAAAGGAAATAAAAACTGTAAAAGAAACATCCATAGCCCATCAGTGCTCCCATGGCCTCTTCTTCTCAGTATGGATATAGTCATTCAGGATCCGCTCATTCTCCAATTACTTGGTCAGCTTTTGGATTTTCTGTTCTTTTTCATTGAACCTTTCCCGATAAGAATCCCGTTCTTCTTGCAGTTGCGCCCAAGACCTCTTTAGTGTGTCAACATCAGTGGGTATCTGAGGAGGGAGAACAGTTGGAGGAACCCCGTCTTTATCAGGGAATTCAAGAATGATAGGCCTGACAGCTTCATATGGCATACCTAACTTCTGAGCACGGATGCGGACCCATCTGTAGTAGGATTCCATAGGCATAGAAGTCTTCGGTCCCAACTCATGTGGGTCAGCTTTGTGAATTCTGTCCCAAGCCCGGATGAATCTACGACGCAGCTCGTCACTGTCTACCTGAAACTCAAAATTGATGTGAGGTACCAACATCTCATGAGGCCCTGCTCTTCTGGCTCTTCCAAACTGACGGAGAGCTAAACATGGATTATAAGAGATTCCTCCCTGGGTACCGATCAAAGGAACATTAGGATACTCTCCGCAACGATCAATAACAGCTACCTCATCCAAACCTCTGAGAGTCCAAATGATGTCATTATCAGCGAGAGACATTAACCTATGAGCCCAACCCCTTCCTTCTTTGTTCTTCAGCATGAACTTAGGGAGGTGCGAAATAAACCACCTCACTAACAAAGGAGCACAACACCACAGAGTTCCCCGTCTTCGGGCAGTACGAGCATAGAGCTGTTGCAAGATATCACCCAAGAGAGTGGGTACCGGATTCCGAGAGATGAAGATCCTTATGGCATTGACATTAACAAAGTTATCAGGATTTGGAAACAAAACCAGTCCATAGATTAAAAGAGCCAGAATGTCTTTGTACGCCCTGAAGTCTAGGTCATTCCAGAAACTGTTAGCTTTACCAATCAGAAATTTAGCCAAAAATCCCTTAACTCCGCTTCTAGTCTCCCAATTATCCATTACCTCTTTGTTGGTCAAAGGAAGGGCTGCAGCAATCTCCTCAAGCCTAAGAGTCTTTTCCCAACCAGTGAATGGGGTCTGCTCCAAAACAGGGATACCAAGCAAATCAGAGAATTCTTCCAGGGTAGGGACCAGCTGGAAGTCTTAAAAGGTGAAGCAATGGTATATCGGATCATAAAACTGGGTCAGGACACTCGTCAGTTGTTGGTCCCACTTTGAAGTGACTAAACCGAGAAGAGAACCATGCCTCTTGATGAAGGAAGTAGTGTTTGGAATCCTATCAACCAATTATTTAAGCAAATCAGGTGGGTGAACAAAGTTGAGCCGGATAGTATTCCTTCGCATAGGCATCATGATGTCCTACAAAACAGAGCAAAGATGAGACCCTTTGTCTTTGAAATGGGTTAGTCCTTATGCAGGATGCATGCAATGGTATGATGGTATGATGTTATGATAAAGCACACCACAAGTATTCACAAAGACAAACATGGTAAGGCACACAAGTCACACAAGACAACCCTTAGAGTTTAGGCCAGCATGAAGTTTAGGTACTACCCTCTTTCAGTTTAGTTGGTTAAGACTTGTCCTAGAAAATAGTAACCGGGTTCTAGAGGATCTCAATATCACTGACTACCCTCAATCGGTCATAACTCCAGCTTCACAATCTTTTCTTGCGGCCAGAACCATCGCGAGAGTTTAGCCTCAATGAGTGTAGCATACTGCTACTGTTCTATGGCCAAGTTGGGTCAATTTAAGGTTCTAAGGTCGGTTGGTGCTTAATGACTCCTCAGAAGACCCATATTCTCCTCGTTCCAACACAAGGGATATCGGTACAGACCAAGGTGTCACACCAACGTAGCTACTGCTTCACCCGTGTCGGTCTACGCCGGACAGGTCCCTCACATCTTTTTTCTACCTAAAGGGTATTCCCCAGATTCGGGTTAGGATCTATGAAACTCCAATGCAAGCCCACAATAATAAAGCAAACAAAACAAGCAATTGAAAACAAGAGTGGTCTAATCCTAAGGTACACCTCACTTATAAGCTTGTCCCCAGCAGAGTCGCCAGTTCTGTGATCGGTGGAAATAGAACTGACTGTTTTGAAATGCTGGTTCGCGAAATGTCACGGTAAGCAAGAGTCACCACCGTCTTTTATTTTCTCCAACAAGGAAAGGACAAAAGCACAGCAAAATTCCTTTTCGAGATGTTTCTCGGTTCGGGAGGTAGATTATAGAAAGGGAAGGTGTTAGCACCCTTTCTATCCATGGTTATCCACGGGCTCTTAGGTGCTTGCTCACTATGTTTTCAAAAGATGTTTGCTTTTCTTGTGTTTGTGGGTTTTGAAAAAGTTTATTTTGAAAACTTCTAGGTAAATCTTGTATCAGTCCTCAAGAGTGTATGAAGTATTGTTTGAAAACTTTTTGAAAGTGTAGGTGCGAAAAGTTGTTTTTTTGTTTTTGAAAGAGCAAGTACCCAGGAGAAATCTACATACTCTAAGGAATTAGGCTGTGTAAATGTCCTTTAGACAGTACTATCCCACTATTGAGAAGTAGGTAGCACCGTCGTTAGACTTTGTCGGGTCCATTCGATTATAGGGACATGTGGTCACCAAAGCAATAGTAGGACGCCTTAGCGGTAACCCTAATGTCCTAGATCCTTTTTTATCCGAGGCAACCGTTTCGAGGCAACTTGGATCTTTAGACAGGAGGGCGACCTCTAAAGCACCCTATACTTAATGACCACCTCGAGGCAACCAAGTGAGGCGTACCCTAGGAGTGGCATGTGAGAGTGTGTCAGGATTCAATTTATATTATCTTTGCACATGTATCATGGTGAGCTACGAGTTGATTTTATTTTTCAGGTAAGTCTTGCATGCATAATTAACAGTTAATAATTTGCGGAAAATAAATTGCGGAAAGTGAATCTACACTATTACAAGGCGTCGGGTATTTACATCGCCAAAAACATAACCCTTTGGAAAATAAATGCGAGAAAATAAATAAAAGCGATAAAAGTCCTAATTATCTATTACATTCTCGGAACAGTTACATAAATATGATCAAAAATAAATAATGCGCGAAAAGAAATTGAATCGGGAAAAGTCTTAGGGTTTTGACCCTTTTTGAGAAAAGAATGAAGTTTGGTCCTTTTGCAATTAATTAAAATTAAACCTAATAACTAATTAATTAATTAATTAAAAGAAAAAAGTAATTTTGTGTTTTTTATGTTTTAATGAAAATAAAATAAAAGGAATTAAAATTGTCAAAGCCCTAGTTCTAACCTATTTTATTTATTGCAAAAATATTCAATATTAACCCTAATTAAACTAAATCAATTTATTAGTATTTATTTACAAAATAATAATTAATAGTGAAATTAATAAATAACAAAAATAAATAATATTTTAGGTTTTTGAATTTATTATGAAAATAATTATTTGTGAATTAATTAAATAATAATAATAATAATAGTTATTAAAAGAAAATAAAAAGAAAGAAAATAAGAAAATAATAAACCAGGGGGGTGTTGGGCCCAGATGGAGGTGAGTTTGGAAATTGGAAGCCCATTGTGATCTCCAGCCTGTTTGACTTTGGGAATTGGCTAGGCGTTTGTTGACTGAGGATCATGATGACTATCATCTCCTGGCCATTGGATTACTGCTTGTAGACACCTGGCGCCTGGGATGTGGGAGTCCATGGTGGAACGCCTTTAAATGCCTGCATGCAATCACGTTATGAAAAATAATATAGAGCTTTTGGGGGACCTGGGAATCGAACCCAGGTCCCAATGACTCCATGCCAGCACACTAACCACTACTCCACTTCGCCTGCGTTTGTTAATATAATGAGAAACAAATATTATAATAAGTAACAAAACACTAAGCTGTAAATCCAACAAAACGCGCGCCCCTTTTGAACGAACCAACCAAAAGCTTACACGTCTTTGTCTTCTTCGTTTTCCTGAATAAAACAAATTAGATAGCGGGGGTTTTTAACCCCCACAAACTGGAACGAGGAATAATAGCGATTAGGCCTATGCTGTATATAAATATTTCGCGACATGTGATTTGAATTCGTCTCAACCTAACGAATCCAACCATATGCATTAGGGGTTCTGATTTTTCCTGGATAATAAAGCCCCAATTTGGAAGCTTGGAAACCCTAAGATTCGTTCATGGTGATTTGTGATTCAGGGCATTTCAGTCCAATTAACCTATGCCAAAAGCTTTGTACAGTCCCTATGAACACAAAACATGTCAGATGCGCATGAATAATGAGATGCGATTCTGAAAAAAATGTGCAAACCGTTAAACCGTTTCTTTGGATTCCATAAGCTTTAGCGTGTGGTTTTGATTCCTACACGTTCCTGGGGACCCCTGCAATGTGTTAGAAGCAATTAAAAGCTTTGAATTGGCCTGGAAGTGAGAAAACAGTTTTCAAGTTTCTTGAGTTTTTCTTGAATGGCTATGGCTTTTTTCTGCAGCAATTTTCACGTCCAATGCATTAGGGTTGAGTTGTGTATATATAGGAGACTGAGTTTAGGTTAAACCCTTGAGCAAAGATCCATGGAATTATGGTTTCAATATTTCATTGAAAATCAAATATTTTTCAATCTTTTTGATTCGAAAAACTTGCTAAATTGGGAGATTCTTGTCCCCTTGATGTGCACACAAATTTGCCAGCTCCTGTAGGTCATATTTGCTTCATGAAAAGATTGAAAAACCATATCTTGATATTTCCTACAATTTAAATTAATTAAATGAATTAAAATTGATTAAATATCCAATTAATTAATAAAAAATAAGAAAATAAATCAATTTAAGCTTAATGGGTCGTGCATAGGCCTTGGATAAAGATTCAAGAAGAAATTTGAGGCCCATTAGCAAAAACAAAGTATTTTGAGCAAAGTTGACTTTTGCAAATTCACAAAAATTTCCCAACTTCTCCAATGCATATCTTGCTCAATTTTGATCATATGAACATGTTCTTGGACATTTTGGAAAGGTATTGAAGTCCTCTAACCAATGCCTTTGGTCCCATGTCATTTGGATTTACCAATCTCAAGTTATGGTCTTTGACTTAAAGTGTATTTTTGTTGACTTTTGAAATTGACCTATAATGTAGAAATTGATAACTTTTTGTGGGAGCATTTCTTGGACTTGGAGTATGAAGATGAATTGTAGGAAATGTCATCCCCTTCAAAACGAGCATTGGATGGGATTTTTCTGATGAACCATGAAAAATTTATGCCTTGGCCAAGATACAGTTGACTTTTCTGCTGTCCTAAAATAGTAACTTTTGGCATCTTGATGATTTTTGAGCTATCCTTGAGGAATCATGATCAAGACTTGATCAAATGATGACTGTGACCTTAAAATATGTTGACCAAAAATTCTGACTTTTGACTGCAAAATGACCATTTTGCCTCTGCAGTTGACTGTGAACCAAATGGAGCTTTTGACTGTGCAATTTGACCCTGTGAGTCTTGAGATTTGGCATGTAGATGCTAGAGGATATGTATGGGCACATGAGACTTGATTGAGCCATTGAAAACCTCAAATTCCTTGCAAGAACCAAAACCCTAATTTTGACTGGCTTAGGAGGCATTTGGACTGTGCAATCCTTGAGTAGTCTTGAACCATTTGAAGATGATTCTTGACAAATCTTGAAGAATATGAGAGGGAAAATTTGGGGGTATAACAGAATTTTCAGGAATCCTTGATGCTAGCTCTTTGAGTTGAGGAGGGATCCTTACAAGATTGACTTGAATGGTTTTCCTGCGAATTGAATCCATGTCCTACAAAACAGAACAAAGATAAATCCAAAAAAATCCTTGAAATGGTTAGGGAGTATGAGTATGATGTTATGATGTTTATGATGTTATGTACAAGTATATATACAGACAAAGCAAACAATTCCTTAGGTTTAGGCTTGCATGGAGTCTCATAGGTAAGTACCCTCTTGAAGTTTAGTTGTCTCAAACTTGTCCTAGTAATAGTAATTGGGTTTTAAGGAGCTCAATATCATTGGTTTGTTTCCTTGGGCATTATTTCAGCGCAAGCCTCTTTAATGGCAACCGAAATATCCCAAAAAACCAAACCTCAATGAGTGTAGTATCGAGTATCTACCAACTTCGGACTGCACCAAAGTCGGTCATCTCACTACGTCCTAAAGGCCAAGTTGGTCAAGTAAAGGTTCTAAAAGTTCATTAGTTCTTTATGACATCACTCAGTGGCCCCGTATTCTCCTTGACTACTCAAGGGCTACCGGTACCCACAAATATGTCGCACTAACGTAGCTATTTCTTAGACCGTGTCGGTATACCCTGCACAGTTTCCACAACGTATTGCTACTTACCTATAAGGTATCCCAAATCCGGGTAGAGGATTCAAACCCAAACAAAGAACCAAAATGTAAATCATACAAGTTAAACAAAGAAAGTAAGTAAATGTGATATGGCTCTAAGGTAACCCCAATTTTATAATTGTCCCCAGCAGAGTCTCCAGTTATGTGATGCGGTGGGAGAACTGACTTGGTGTTTTGCGTTTGATCGCAAATGTTGCGGTTAGCAAGAGTCGCCATCGACTTTTCTTTTCTCCAAAAGGAAAGGTGAAAAAGCACAGGAAAGACCTTTGAGATTATTTCTTGAGTTCGGGGGGTAGATTATGAAAAGGGAAGGTATTAGCACCCTTTTCATGCATGGTTTTCCATGGGCTCTTGGTTACTTTCTAGATCACTTGCTTTTGTTTGAAATTGTGCTTGGTGTGTTTTTTGAAAGTATTTTGAAAAAGGCACCATCGTTTAGGAAAACTTTGTAATGATTCTTGTTCGTAAGAATGTATGCAAAGTGTTAATCTTTTGAATTCAAGTTTTGAAAGATATTTTGAAAGTGTTTGGTGTTTGTTTTTGAAAATAACAAGGATGTTTTGGTTTTGAAATTGAGCAAGTAACTAGGAACGTTCTCCCTACTCAAAAGTATTTCATGTTTATTTCCTCTTTCCTTTGACATTGTTATCTTACCATTGATTTGGTAAGTAACCCTATCTTTGGATATGAACGGGACGGGCGTGGGTCATCGTATAACCATGATTAGCAATGTTGCAAGGTATCTTAGCATCTTTCTTTAGGGACTAAGATCATTTTGAAAGGCAACTTTGATAGCGTCATCGAGGGACTACGATCTTATGTTTGTTTGTTTGTTTTTGCTAAGATACTTCACATGCATAACATGGACATTTTGTAAGGCAACCAAGTGGATTTTACCCTAGGGGTGCTTGTGTGCAAGTGTGTTGATTTTTCATGCTTAATTTGTCTTTGATTAGGGTTTGTTAATTGATTGGTTTTAGTCTTTCCATGCAAAACCCTAATTACTAGCATTTGTATATAAAGCGATAAATTGTGGAATTTAAAATTACTACGCTATTACAATACTTGTGGGAGGAGGTGTAAAAATTACAAATTAGGATTGCTAGAAAATAAAGCCTAATTATCTATTACAACCATATTGAATATCATACAAAATTGAAAATAAAATACAAGAATATAAATGGAAAAGAAATGATTTTTGTTGTTTTTATGAAGGGTTTTTTTTTACCTAATTAAAAAAATGATTAATTAAAAATTAAATAAAATTAACTTAAACTAATTAAGAAAAGAAATTAATTTGAAAAGGATTTTTTTTAGGGTTTTTATGAAAGGTTTTAAATTAATGAAAATAAAATGAAGATTAATTAATTAACCTAAGTTCTAAATTAATTTTATTTAAGAAAATAAAATAATTTATTAATTTATCCTAAGTCTAAGAATTAATTATTTAAGGAAAAAGAAATTAATTTGTCTTTAAGAAAATATTTTTGGTCTTTTGTTTTATGGAAAATAAAATACATGAGTATAAAAATAAATTTAGATTTTTTATGATTTTATGAAAATAATAATAATGATAATAATAATAATAAAAATATTAATAATAATAATAATAATAATAATAATAATGAAGAAAAAAATAAATAAAAATAAAAACATAAAGAAAAAGTCTGGGGGGGTGAATTAGTCAGGCAAGAGGTATTGTGAGAAAAAAAAAAGCACTCAGGCCCACATGAAAAGCCCAAGTGCTGTCAAAAAAACACAAAAAGTCAGAAATTTGTGAAAAAATTACAAAAGGTCACGCTGGGGCTTGTACCCAGGACCTAAGGGTGAATAGGCGCGCGATTTACCACTGGGGTGGCTATACATCCGTTAATATAAGCAAAACAACAAATACATAACATCAATCCAGTCCTGAAAATGACTTCATCTTTAACCTCTAGCCAAAGGACCTGTATCTTCTTCATCTCTCAACAAAAAATAAAAATTCAAACATGAAAGTTGTGGCATTTCTTCCCACGAATCCAACCATGTAAAAACTTAATCTAACAATCAAAGATGAATGAGAATTTCTCTGGCCCTAATTCAAAACCTAAAAATTTCATAAAACTTCAACTCTAAAATTCTCTAAGCTCGGGCTAGATAAATGTAATGTACAGTTTCGTGGCAAAGTTATCTACATTTTATCTTCACAAATCAAGACTAACAATGCCTAAATAATGAGATGAAAAGTCATAAAACTCACCTTGCAGCTGGAGATCGTGTTTTGAGTTAGAGCTACTTTCAAAGTGTTTTGATGATTGGGTGAGCTTCCTTGCACCTCCAGGAAGCAATTGCACAACTTACTTTGTGCTGAGAGTTCTTGAATCAAGCTGAAAAAGTCAATATGCAAGACCCTGTTTTTGAAAATGGAGAATGGTGTAAATGGTATTACAGTTTGAAAACAGTGGTTGGGGTAGCTTATATATGTGTATTAGAAGCTTTGTGGATGGTTTGGCCAAGAAACGCACGAGGGGATTTGGAGATTGGATTCAAAAATCAGAAATGACAAGTTTTTGTGCTTGTATGGCAATTTATGGTTTTGGGGAGTTTGAGGGCTTGTTTTATCGTGTGTTAGCTTGCAATGCACTTGTATAATTATATGGAAAAGGTTAGAGGACTTGAGGAGGTCAAAAAAGCAAGATATAGACTTATGGCTATGTTACTTGATTTTGAAGAAAAGTGACAAAATGGTTCCAAGATGAAGTACAAGCATGGCCTGAGCTTATGGGAGGCTCTAGACATGTTGCTTTAGCCTTTGACATTTCTTGTGATCAAAAGGAACAAGTTCAAAGCTCTATGCATTGACTTTGTGATTAAAGCCTCTTTACAAGAATGGAATGGTTACTTTGTGTCATAAATGGAAAATTCACTTGGATAAAGCTTGAATCAAGTGGATAATAGCTCAAAAGCAAGTGTAATCTTCTGATTATGGAGATATCTTGAGGTTTAGAGGCCTGCAAAGCAAGATTGTGCAGTATAGGTTTGAAATTGAATTCTTGTTCACCACAAATGACTTGTATTTCAAGTGTGAAAACTCTAATTTCATCTCTTCGATTCTCCCTGCTCAAGAATGATATCAAGGAGTTCTTTAACATTTTGGAAAGCTTGCAATGTTCTCTACAACCCCTCTTTGAATAACTTTTGAAAATTCCCCTTGTAACTATATGAAAAAGTGCCATGAAGTTAGGTCAAAATCCTGACCAAAACTAGGGCAAAATTTCACTAAGTGTCCAAATTCAAGACCATGACTTTCTGAATTTATAACTTGAGATACAAGCTTTTCCAGAAGAAGTTTTGTAAAGAAATTTTGTAGATATCATGGAGATCTACAACTTTCATGTTGAAAGTTTCTTTTGAATCCGCTTGCATCATGGTGAAAAATTGGCTCAAAGTTATGAAAAAACATGAAGTTTTAAACACTTAGAAAAATTTCTAAGTTAGAAAATTTTGACTTTTCAAAATAAAATCTTGACTTTTTGATTTCTTGATAAATAAGTTTCATATTTTGACATGTTTTGATGAACTGTGATCTTTGACATTGAATTTTGACCAAAAAGTCAAAGTTTGACTTTTCAGTGTATAGTTGACTGAAAATTCACTATCAATCCAATTGATCTTGAGCAATGTTTTAGGTCACGCCATTAGGTTAAAATGATGCAATTTAACTCTTGAAATCATGCTTTAAACCAATTTACCATTTCTAGGTCAAAAATTATAAATTGCCCTTTTTCAATCAAAACCCTAATTTTGACCATTTTGCACTTTTGATGATTTGATCAAATTTCTTGAGGAATTGTAGTCCAAACTTGATCAAATGATACATATGAGTTTATAGTGTTGATTTGGATAAAAAATTATGATGTTTGACTGCAAATTGGCCATAGTTGACTTTTTCCCCAGTACATCTGATTTTTAGGTCAACTGCTCAATTAACTGTGCTAAAGTGTGATTCAAGGCTTGAAACTTGACATGAGTAATCTTGGGGCTCCATAATGATCCTTTAAAGTCATATGAAGCATTTAAAGTTCAATTATCCTTGTTCAATCTCAAACCCTAATTTTGGTCATCAATGCTTAAGGAGGTGTCTTGAGCTGATCAACCCTAGTGCAATCTTGAACCAAGAGAGGTCTTTGTGAAGAAATATTTGATAAATGAGAGGGAAAATTTTTGGGTACAATACTAATCATAACACATGACACATTATTTAAACTTTAAAAATTCTTAAGAGTTGTAAAACTTTGAGAATTTACATATTGCATGAAACATTGTTTAGAAATTTCACACTCATAATTGTTTCAACATATATTGAGCACTAGATTTGACTATAAACTTCTTATTAATTCTTGTCTTAGTGTCTTTATAACCATAGTGTTATTCAAGAATTGATCATACTTTGTAAAAATCATATTTTGTATACGATTAACCTTCCATTCCAGGATTGTTAGAGCAAGTGTGTGCATTTAAGAGGATTGTTCTTCTTGCACTTAGTGTTCAAGATATTAAAGGATTTAAGAGTCTTTGATCTCCCTATAGATTAGATAGTAAGGCATGACCTTTGGTGTGATTAGACTTGTACAATCATTCTAAACTATAGTGAAATCTCTTTCGTGTTGGAAGGAGGACTTGAGTACTCTCGATTTGTGAGGGGAACCAGTATATATCTGGTGTTCATTTACTTTTTGCATTTTATTGCTTTCATCCCCATAATCAGAAAAATAAGAACTTTAAAATAGAAGGCAAAAACTGACCATCACCTAATTCACCCTCACCCCTCTTAGGCGCATTATTAACTTACAAAACCTTGAGAATCAACATCAAATATAAGACGAAAACTGAACAATAAAGGCACAAAAGAACACCGATATTTTTAACGTGGAAAACCCCTCAATATGAGAGTAAAAACCACGAGTCGTCCAGACCAAAGAAAACAAATCCACTATAATCAATTGAGGTTGCAAGAGAGTCTTAAATTGATTCACAAAATAGTGATAAAAACCACAAATCATAAAAGCAAACTAACTTACAAATAAGAATAAAAAAGTTGAAATTTTTTCCAAATCTGCAGCTTCAGTGCGAAGCTAATATCTCTCAACTCAGACCTTGAATTGAGGATCATCATTTTAGTGAGACTGTTGCAGAAAAACGCGAATGAGTTTCTCTCCTCTTTTCTCTCTTTTTGAATCCCTATTTTTTTCTATCTCTCTTAACCCTAAATTGATACTGTTGTACCCAAAAATTTACCCTCCCATTTTTTAAGACAATTGATTCAAGACACCTCCTCATGCTCCTAGGGTTCTCAGTTGCTCAAGAATACTTAAGGGTTGACCAGACAAACCCTCCTCCTAAACAGTTGACCTATAACTAGGGTTTGACTTTCCTCAAAGAAAATTGAACTTCTAATTCCTCAAGTGGATTTCATGGTTCCTCATATGCTTCAAGGTTCCCTCATGACAAGTTTCAAGCCTTGCATCACAAGTTTGCTCAGTCAATTGCTCAGATGATTGAAAATCAACTATATTGGATAAAAAGTCAATTGTGGTCAACATACAGTCAAACTTTAAGGTTTTTGGTCAAAATCAAGATTTTTAGTTCACATTCATCATTTGATCAAGGGTTGATCATGATTCATCAAGATTGACTCACGATTGCTCAAAAGTCAAAAAGTTGGTAAATTAGGGTTTTGTGGACTTTTCTAAAGGAGAACTTAACTGAACTTTGACCAAGCATAACTTTCACATGCTTCATCCAAAAATTCTCAAACAAATCATACCTTGAAGGAAATTCAATTCTCTACAACTTTTTCTCTCTAAGCTCAAGTCTAAAAATACTTCATTAGAGAGATATGAGCCAAAACATTACAGATCATTTTGAAAGTCAACAAAAAAACTTTTTTGTCAAGGAAATTTACATCAAGTTAAAGACTTCAAATGAAATAATGACCAACATGAAAATTGTAGGAGACATCTTGAGGTTTCCAAAAAGCCCAAGATTATATTTATATGACAAAATTTGAGAGAGTTATGATTGGTGCAACTTGAGCAATTTTGAGAAAATGCATGAAACCACAATTGAGCAATTTTGGACTTTTAGGCTAATGAGCCTAACTTTTGAAGTTCAAACGTGTTTATGACATGTTTAGGGAACCATAAATCCATTCATGCATTATTTTAATTTTCTATTTCATTTATTTTGATTTTGTTCATTTAAATTCAAAATTAAATTAAATAAATATTAAATAAATATACAAGGCATGTGGGCTTTTGTTTTGGATCATTTTGAAGCCCGAGATCACATATCCAACATAAAAAAACTGTGAGGGATGAAGAAGGAAAGACATCTTCATGTTTTGTAAAGTTTTGCAATTATTTTGGAAACAAATAATGACTTTGATTGCACATTTTTCCTTCCAAGAATGTTAACTTAAAAAAATAATCTATTATAAATAGAGGACACACTCCATAAGACAAGCACATGGATTGGCTGCCATAGAAACAAGTTCTAAAATACAAAATTTTCAAAGAATAGGTGCAAATCGTATCCCAGTGTTCCAGCCATTCTCAATCGAAATGAAGCCTCGAATCATCATCCTGACATTCCCGGGAACCTCCTCAAGTCCATAACCACGCTCAACTGTGCCCAAAACGCTTCTCCTCAATCACACCGGTGGTAAGGATTTTCTAATTTAAAATTTATTAATCCATGTGTTATTAATAAGTTTCATATGTCTGGATGTGTTAAACAAGAAATATAGAACAGGTTGGAATCAAGCGTGTGAAGAGAAGGGAGGGGATTCGAACCCCAGTTATGCCAAAACCCTTTTTGCTTTACTTTCTTCATTTTTCCTTTCTTTTTATTAGTTATTTTATTATTAATTAACTTTTTTTTAATCAAAACTTATTCATTAAAAAAATCAGAAAGAAGTCGTATAATAAAATAAAATAAAAAATTAGTTTTAGGATGTAAATTAATTAATTGATTTTTTGGACAATTAGATTTTAGACTTTTTATTAATTAAAATCAATTAGAATTAGGATTTTAATTATTATTAATTAACATTTAAATTATTTTCATAAAAACACCAAAAATATGAACTTAGATTTTTAGGGCATTTAAACTTTTTTTCCAACATTTTCTTATTCTTTTTGCTATTTATTTTCTTAGACAATTGTATAGGTTGTACAGTTTAATGTAATAGTTTAGGTTTACATCCCCACATTTTTATAATTATGTAACTCTCCCAAAGCCCTGTAATAGCGTAGGTTTACATTCTCGCTTTATCTTTTTCCTATATATATATATATATATATATATATATATATATATATATATATATATATATATATATATATATATATATATATATATATATATATAACTGCTAGTAAATAGGCTTGTATGATAAGAATAAAATCAAACATAAATAACCTTAATTTTCAAGATAACATAACTCAAACCAATACACTTTGCACACTTCACCTCTAGGGTAACCTCTCTTTATTTTCTTGTGATACTAATGGTCACGTTCCACAAAAACGAGAATACTTTAGCAAAGACTCTCGGTTGAACAATATCATCATGGTACCTTTTGAATAAAGATCATATTCCCTCGATGACCCTTTGAATTGTCTACAAAATGATCTAGTCCCTTCGATGACCCTACGAGAAAAATGATAATCGTCCATTCGAATTGCTAAAAGTATTCTTACATGTTGCCTTCTATGACCATACGAAGATCCTACGCCTGTCCCTTCATATCCAATAGATAGGGCTACCTACCAACTAATGTATGAATAGTATTATCTCTAACGGAGAAGAAAAATAACAAAAACGACCTTTAGTGGGCAAGACTCAATAAATTGCTTGCTCATAGAAGTTTCAAACAAACAAATTCATTTTTATACCTCACGTTTCAAAATAAATATTTAAAAAAAACACTTTGTAAACATTCTTGAGGACTGACACAAGAATTATTACAAAGTCTGCCTCACAATTGGCATTCAAAATATTTTCAAATCACACACACACAAAGCAAGTTTAAAGTGAGCTGAGCAATTAAGAGCCCGTAGATAACTACAGATGAAAAGGGTGCTAACACCTTTCCTTTTCATAACTTACCTCAGAACTGAAAATCTATCAAAGGTCTTTCTTGTTCTTTTCATCTTTCCTTATTGGATAAAAAAAAGTTGGTGACGACTCTTGCTATCCGCACCATTTGAGATAAAACGCTAAACAAGTCAGTTCTCCCACCGTATTACAGATACTTTCCACTTATATAAGTGAGACAAATGGGCTATCAATATTGGGGTCTTTCTCCACATAGGAAGAGAGTCCAAGCCCAACAGAAGTCTCACATCGGTTAGTTTTGTGAAGAAAGAGGGAGTCCAAGGGTATATATATGATTAAAGTTCTTTTATATCCTACATCGCTTAGTTTAGTGATGGAAGAGAGAATCCAATGTTATATATAGAATTCAAATTTTTCTTTACAAGATACCAGTCAAAAGCGTTTTAAGTTTGTATTTGACTTTTTATATTTTCTCTTATATTCTTGTTTTAAAGTGTTGTGAGGGGTAGTTAAATATTTATTTTGTAGAGTGTGGGTGTATTGGGACCTTGTCATTTGACAACGATCGTGGTTTTTTCTCCGATTTTAAAGTTTCCACGTTAATCTCTTGTGTTGTTATTTTGTTCCTCTTTTTTCTCGATAGTTTATTTTTTTTCCTAACAAAATGACCTTTTTTTGAGAATTTTATCGTAGAATAACTATTATATTTTTTTACACATTATTAAAAATTTGCGAGGGTTTTTAACTTATGAAAACAAAACTTTCTAGTTTAAACAAAATATCAATGTTTTAATACATATAATGTTTCATTAATTTAAATATTGACTTGCTGTCATGTCAAATCACGAGCCATTAATGTTTTTTTCTCACAATTTAACGAAAAAGATAAAATTGACTAACAGTACTATTTTAAGAGACTAAAATATAATATTTATTAAATAAAAAACTAAATTAAAATCTAAAATTAAGTTAAAGGAATTCACTACCAATTAAATCTATTTCATATTATTATTCTTCTGGACTGGGTTGACACTTGCCTTATCGTTGGGAAGGCACAATCCAACGTCTTTACCAAAGGTCCAAAAGCATGCAGCCCAATCTAAAGATCGTTGGGCATATCCCTACGTGTCCGTTAGGAGAACGTAGCTCACGTGTACATATCATCATCATCCTGTCCTCCGAGAATAACGGGTCCAACTCCTGCTTTCTCGGCAGTTGACAAGAGAGGAGGCCACATGTTGGACTCCATACACACATAAACTCTGGCAGTCTTCGTTGTTGGGTCTCATCGTGGCCCATCATTGAAGACATTGGCGCAACGTTGAAGGTTATAAATACCCTCTCACTTGAGAGGGTCATATTTATTTTTTACTCCATATTCTCATACTTACTTGCATTTACTCTGAACCTCATTTTGACATCGGAGTGTCTTGCAGGTACCCTCCACTTCATATTCAACTACTACTCTATTTGAAACTTGTAGGCTTTCACAATCTCTTCAAATTAGGTACGATCAATTGTTAACACTATAAAATTTTTGTTGTGTTTATTTATAATATTGTGACATTTCTAATATTACAGTTTTTTGATTATTTATTTTAAATACCTTATAATTTTTAATCCATTTTAAATTATTTACATTAAATATACGATATTTTAACTATAGTAAATCTTGCAACATATTTAGTGAAACAAATATAAAAAAAATTTGAGCAATTATTTCTATTCATTACCCATTATAGTCACGATCAGTATTGTGCAGGAACAACAAATTCTATAACATAGGGTTTTAAATTTTGGGAGGCCTCAAATTTTAAAAGATTTGATTTTTTTAAAATTAATAAAAAATATTATAATATAAACTCAATAAACAAAAAAAAACACTGATAAAAACTCAATATATAAAAAATGAGATTAATTAAAAGTCAGAATAATTATAATTAAATTTGTTTTTTTAATTAATATATTATAATATTTTTAATTTTTAATTTATAATTATTATAATTGCATTTTTTAAACTTTAATTCATGTTTTAAACAAGAACCAGCCTCCAAATTAATTGGGTTAACCCTGATTATAATGCACGTGCGTAAAAGTGTCACCCCGTGCTTACTAGTCTAAGAGTAACTCCAATGAAATTTTTTCATTAGTTTGCCAAACCAGAGAAGAGAGCTTTAAAATGAACAATCAGTTTACCAACATGGAAAACCGTTGCATTGTGCAGCAATGTACTATTCATTTGTCAATTAATAAATTAAATAGTTTGTTGTATTTCTTCTTCTCCTTTTAACAATTCATTGCCAAAAGATTAATGTATTTATTTCTTCTTCTTTATTATTTCAATTTTAATGATTTAATATTTATTTTAATTATCATTATAAAAACTTAAGTTTAACTTTATTTACTTATTACATTTAATATATATTATTTAAATTAATATTTTAAATTAAAGTAAAATTTAATATAAATAAAATTTAATATATAAGATAAAGTTGTGGGACTAAACATGAATTCTTTAGTGTTGTATTATATGTGTGAAAATTGAATGAACTATTTTAAGATGATGTTGTTTAATGGGTCCCACAAAGAACCTAAACATGAGTAACACCATTGGAGATGCTCTCGGTGAAAGTGCAGTCACGTTATCATATGATACCTGTTCTGGACTGGGCGTGGTTGATCCATTGTTGGGCACGACCCAACTTGCCCCTACGTCGAAGTCAACCTAAATGATGGCAATATGAGGACATATTTTCCACGTGCCCCTCACTCGAGGACACGTCATCAGCGTGTTTCGCACACTCCGAAGTTGTTTCGCCCTTTGTAACGGACGCGGCCAACCCACTACCTGCGAAGTTTGAAGCACGTCACCCAAGATGATGAGCACGTGCTGCTCATCCTCACTCCCACGTGAGAATCCTTGTAGTCATCCATTATAGGCCTGGATATTTAGCCTATAATGGAGACCATTAGCCCAGCACTGAGGCTCTGTGGTCGGAGTCGTATTGACAACTAGAGTTACAGAAGCAACCTGTTGGTGGCGCTGATGATTTCTTCTAGGAGGATTAACCCTTCTTTCTTGAATAACATCGTTTGTATCTCCTTCTTTCTTTTTAGCAAATCCATAGGATGGTTTCTTCATACTGCTGGAATTTTTACTTCTTATCAAGCGACCCTCTCTTACAGCTTCTTTCAAGTGAACTCTCATGCTTACCATTTCGATAAAGTCACTAGGTGCGATGGCAACCATTCTTTCATAATAAAATGATCCAAGGGTTTTCAGGAAGACCTTGGCCATTTCTTGTTCTTCCATAGGTGGCACCACCTGGACAGTTATGTTGTGCCATCTCTGTGCATATTCTTTGAATGACTCCTTGTCTCTCTGAGCCACTGCCCTTAACTGGTCACGGCCAGGTGCCATGAACATATTATACTTGTAATGTTTGATGAAGGCTTCTCCCAGATCATTGAAGGTACGAATACTGCTACTATCCAGACTCATACACCACTTCAGAGCAGCACCAATTAAACTATCTTAGAAGAAATGAATGAGCAAACACTGATCATCCGTATGGATAGATATTCTTCGGATATACATCATAAGGTGGTCACGATGGCAAGAGTTGCCCTTGTACCTCTCAAATTCCGGTACTTTAAACATTGTTGGGACCTTTACATTAGGAACTAGGCAGAGTTCACTAACATTCCGTCCAAACAATTATTTTCCATGAAGGGCCTTCATTTCCTTCTGCATCTCATTGAAATGGTCTTGAAAATCATCCAAATGGTCATAGAAACCCATACTTTCACTCGGAGGAGGAACAGGATGATAAACTTCATCATTCCCAAATGACAGAGCATTCACCGGGGGAGGTGCAGAATAATGGATCTCTTTTCGAGCCATGAGAGTAACATGCACCACAGGAGGTGCAAAAACAACAATAGTCTGAGCAAATGGAGAAACTTGATTATCATGATTATAACCTTCTGGCATGAAGTTCTCTGGCATTCCCCACGGATAACCCTGAGGCACACGATTCTGAACAACAGTAACTGGAGTAACAGAAACAAGAACTATCGGAGCTTCGGAAGTAACTGTTGTCTGTTGAGGTTGAGCAAGTGGTGGCTGATTCTGAGCAACCACCAACGATCCCATTAAAGCAGTGAGATTGGACATACCAGCCTTCAGAGCAGTAACTTCTTCATGCAACTCGCGATTCTCTTATTTTAGATTATCCATCTTTCTTCTGATATTGGCCCGAGTATTGTACTTGTGAGACAACTTACTGAATGAAGTAAAGAAGCGCAGTAAGACACCTGGATATGAACATAAATGCAAGAAGTATGTGCAATATGATGCATGATATGTAACACATATAATTTATTTTATTATTAATATTTCAAGGAACTCAAAGATTTATAGGCAATTTGCAAATATTAAAGTAATAACACATTTGAAATACTGAAAATCTCATTATAATAACTTCAAAAAGGATTACAACTTTTTAGTACAAGTTTCAATAATCCTAAGTACAAGATAAGATAAAAAGTTTAAGATCTTAAAATAACAAAGATGATGAAGATCACTCCACACACTGACGTTTCCCTGTGAGTCTTGCAATATGAGTCTTCAACTGCTTGTTCTCTTCTGCATACCTATTGGCGACCTCTTTCCAATCACCAGAGTCAGGAAGTGAGCAACTAGGTCCTGACTGAACTCTTGAGGAAAATAAACCCTCTTGCCTCTCGATCGTCTCTACAGCACGACTCTTAAGAATCTGATCAGGTCATCTTTCTCTTTCAAGTCTACTCGATAGGACACCTCTAAATTCTGACACTTATTCTTCCAAGCCTCCTTTTCCTGCTGCATCATGACTAGAGCAGGCTGAAGCTCTTCAACATCATCCAATAGGGGAGTGTGATACGGTGGCAGAATCGACTGTTATACTGGTTTGCATTTTGTATTCGCAAATGTGCGGTAAGCAAGAGTCGCCACCGACTTTTCTTTTATCCAGCAAAGGAAAGGGTGAAAAGAACAGAAAAATACCTTTTTTGAGAGTTTCTAAGAAATGGGGGTAGATTATGGAAAGGAAAGGTGTTAGCACCCTTTCCATTCGTAGTTTTCTACGGGCTCTTAGAGGTTTTCTCATTTTAAAATACCTTTGTGCTTTGTGTGCTTGAAAATATTTTGAAAATGCCTTAGTGCGGCGATTTGCTTTGTGTTTAACTCTTGTATCAGTCCTCAAGAGTGTTAACAAAGCTAATATTTTGAAAATTATTTTTTTAAAATGTTTTTGTGTAGGTGCAAAAAGTTGTTTTGAGCAAACTTCTAACAACTATCTACTTTTATACTCGAAAAAGGTTTGCTATTTTCCTCCTATCCTTTAGACAGTACTATCCTGCTATTAGTGAGTAGGTAGTCCCATCGTTAGATGTTTGAGGGACAATCGAATGGACGTTTACAGTCATAAAGGCAACATGTAGGGACACTTTAGCAATTTTGTTTAGGGACTACGTCATTTACCGAAAGGAAACTGTAGGGTCATCGAGGGACTATGATCTTTTTGATTTACGGGTCTTGGCTAAAGCGTCCCCGTTTCGAGGGACATGACTGTTTTTCTGAAGGCAACTGAAGTGGGAGATACCCTAGGGGTGAGCATGTGCAAGTGTGTTGAGATTCAGTTATTTTTGTATTTTTATTAGGTTAGCTAACTGTTGTACCCCAAAATTTTCCCTCCCATTTTACTCAATATATGCTGATTAAGACCCTTAACTTACTCAAGGATGCTCAAGAGTTAACCATACAAACTCTCTCCTAAAGCAATGAACCTCTAATTAGGGTTTCCATTTTCATCAAGAAGGGTGAGCTCCAAAGGCCTCATATGCTCTCCATAGTCCTAATATGTCCTCAAGACCCTCCATGTCAAATTTCAAGCTTTGCACAAGAGGTTTGCTTAGTCAGCTGCTCAGATGCTTGAGAATCGACTATATTAGGTCAAAAGTCAACTTTGGCCCACATACAGTCAAACTTCAATGTTTTTGGTCAACATCAACATTTTGAAGTGATATTCATCATTTGATCAAGGTTTGATCATGATTCTTCAAGGAATGCTCTTAATTCATCAAAACTCAAAAGTTGCTAAATTAGGGTTTCTCAGGAAAAGTCAACCAAACTTTGACCAAGCATAACTTTCTCATTCTTTATCAGAAATTTCTTGCCCAAGGCTCATTTTTAAGGGAATCCAATTTACTACAACTCAACTTCAGCCCTCAAGTTCAAGAAATGTACTCATAAAAAGATATGGATTTCTACATTATAGGTCTTTTTGAAAAGTCAACAAAAACACTTTTTGAGTCAAAGCTTCTTACATGAACATGGAAGACCCAATTGAGATGAGACCAAAAGGGATGTTTAGGGGACATCCTAAGCTTTCTAAAAAGTCTAAGAACACTTCTTTAGGGTTAAAATTGGAAGAGATATGCAGTGTCAAAGTTGACCATTTTTTGAAAATTGCCAAAAGTCAAATGTGCTCAAAAATGCATTTTTTTTTCCAAAAGGTCCTAGCATTTTAGGATTGTATCTTGTTAAGGACATGGTCCACGACCCAAGCCAGCAACCATATCTTATTTGCTCTATTTATTTATTTTATTATGATTTTTATTTATTAAAAATTACATTAAATCAAATAAATAACAAAAAATATCAAAGATTGTTTTGATGATCTGATTTTGATGGAAATCAAATCTAATTATGATGGCCAAATCAGATCAAAACGAATCAAGGTAATTGGAGGCAAAAAGAGCATGATTTGCATGGTTACGGAAAGATATCATATGGCAAGAAAATCTCATTCAATCTCCATAATTCCAAAGGGTTTTGTTCGTTTTTGTTACCCTAATGCATCATACTACATATAGTGAACAAAAACAAGGCAAGAGAAGAGGTTTTGCAGTCGTGAAAACAGAGAAACACAGTTCAAATTTTGTTCAAAAAGTGTGAGATGTATCTTCTTCCACAGACTAATTCAAGGCGCGCTGAAGCTTCCAATCATTTCCTGGACCTCTCTTGGAGCTAACACAATCAATTGCAAGTGTCAAAACGCCCAGAATCACCCCACAACACTCACACAGTTTGCTTCTTTTTTGAAATCGATTACGTTAGTTCTTGCATCTTAAGCATATTTGAATGATACATTTATGATTGTTAACGTATTTGCAACATGTTTGAATGGTTTAAATGATGTTTTGATGAATATACTGACGATTTCCATGGATAGGGTTTGAGAAGCCATTTTGGGGCTTCTCTGTATAGGTGAAATTATGCCTAGATACTAATGCTATGATGCTCGTGAGACCCAGACAAATTGATTGGCATAGTTAGAATTGATTTATTGTGCACCATATGAATTTTTGAAGCTTGCAGGTGTATAGCTATGGAGCTTTGTCAGTAGGTATAGATCTGATACCTAAAACGACGGACAGGGAAGAAGACGGAGACTTGTCACCACCCCACTGGCCTATTTGAATTGCGCGCGTGTTTTCCAACCCAGCCATTTTGTTTCATATATTATGTTTTGTTTTCATTATTGTTACAACAAAACAACACAGCGCAGATGGCAGGGGTAGTAGTATGTGAAGCCAGGGACCTGGGTTAGATCCCAGGTCCAAATGTTTTCTTATTTTCTGACCATTTAAACGCAGATCCAGTGTAACTCGTGAGCAAACATCCATCATGCACCCTATTGATCCAGCCATTGGATCGTTGCCAATACAGATCCAACGTTCCAATCGAGGAGAGACCATGGTGCACCTTCCAAGCGTGCCGGCACAGGATTTGGCGCATGTTTGGGCTCAGTGTTCATGGGCCTTGAAGATTCAGCAACACCCCCCCCCCCTGGGTGCTTATACAGGCCCAAGTCTTTTTTATTTTTCATTCTTTAATTCTTTTTATTTATTAATTATATCTTTTAATAATACCAAAAAAATCATATTTTTTTATTTAATCAAAAATCATAAAAAACATCAAAAATCATTTTTTCATAAAAAAATATTTTATTAATTAATTAGTTTAATTAAATTAGGGTAATTTAATGTTTTTTTTATAATTAAAAATACTTAGATTTAGGGTTTAATTTTATACTTAACCTAATTTTTCCTTAAAAATAACATAAGTATTTTCTCAATTTAGATTTTTAGGTCGTCTAATTATTTCTCGCATTTAATTTACCGCGCGTTTTTAATTTCCTTTTTTTATTATTTGTAACTGCTCCTAGTTTGTAATAGATTTAAATAGGATTTCAATTTCGCATTTTATTTTCAGTCAAAATAATTATGTATCTGCCCAAAGCCATGTAATAGCTAGGACTCTAATTTCTCGCATTTTAATTCCCGCGAATTATAAACTGGCTAGATGTATGTATAGGATTGTATGAAAAGACAAACTGAAATAAAAACAGTAGAAAACCCTAATTGTGCAAAGATAATTAACTGGAAAAAAATACACTTGCACATGTTCACTCCTAGGGTTTACTCCACTTGGTTGCCTAAGAAATAATGGTCGTGTCCCTCGAATGTAGGGGTACCTTAGCAATGACCCGTGATTCAAAATCGTCATAAAGATCATAGTCCCTATTTGTTCCTCAAGTTGCCTACGAATTGATCTTATGACGATAGTCCCTTCGAAATGCTAAAGTATCTTTACTTGTTGCCTTCAGAGACCATTTCGTCCCTTCGAACGTCCCTTTACAACTCCAACTACGATGCTACCTATTCCTTAATAATAGGATAGCGCTATCTAAAGGAAAACGAACAGACCTTTTTTGAGTAGGTAGATTAGTTCTTAGATACTTGCTCAAACAAATCTTTTCACACAAACACCTTTCAAAACAGTTTCAAAAACCACTCCGTCACACTCTTGACGACCGATACAAGGGTTATCACGAAGTAAACAAATCTTTTCAAAATAAGCACACACAAGAAATTTTAAAAAATGAGAAAAGTACCTAAGATCCCATGGAAAACCACGGATAGAAAGGGTGCTAACACCTTCCCTTTCTATAATCTACCCCCCGTACTCAGAAAAATTCTCGAAAAAAGGTTTTTTCTTTTCCTCGGTTGGATGAAATAAAAGTCGGTGGTGACTCTTGCTTACCGCGACATTTGCGAATACAAAATGGAAACTAGTATAACAGTCAGTTTTGCCACCGTATCACAGAACTGGCGACTCTACTGGGGAGTTCTTATAAAGTGGGGTACACCTTAGGATCTAGGTCATTTTTAAAATTGATTTCTTGTTTGTTTTGTCTGCTTTATTCTTAAAGGGTTTTGCTTGGGTATTGTTGAAGATCCTACACCCGGATCTGAGACACTCTTTAGATAAACAGCAATAGATCATGGAGACTGTACGGTGTAGACCGATATGGTTTAAGCGATGGCTGTGTTGGTGTGACACTTTGGTTGGTACCGGTATCCTTCATGTTGAAACGAGGAGAATACGGGGCCGCCACGTGGTATTGTGAAGCACTAACGGACCTTAGAACCTTAGTTGAACAAACTTGGCCATTAGAAAGTAGTGAGATAGCCGGCCTCGGTATACAACCGAGGATTGGTTGATACTCGATGCTACACTCATTGAGATCAAACTTTCGGGATATTTCGGATGCAAGAAAAGATTGCCTGAGCTAAAACAATGCACGATAAAGGATGATCAGTGATATTGAGAATCTTTAGAACCCGGTTACTTTTCTAAGATAGGTCTGAAACCAACTAAACTTCAAGAGGGTACTTACCTTTAACATCATGCAAGCCTTTGAACCTAAGGTCTATTGTGTGCTTTGCTTGTGTGTGATTTATTCTGTTTAAACACAACATAATGCACCATAACATAACATCCATTCTTATTACACTAATCATTTCAAGGACCAAGGGAATTTATCTTTGTTCAGTTTTGCAGATCATGACTTCCGATCGTAGAAACACCATCTGAATCAGCTTTGTGAGAATACCTCCCCAACTTAAGGAGCTAGTATCAAGGGTTCCTGAAACTTCAGCATTCACTAAGAGACATGGTCGATTTCTCAACCTGGTTACTTCAAACTTTGATGAAAAGATGATGAGTGTACTCTTTCAATTCTTTTATCCCAAGCACCACTGCTTCACCTTCCCGGATTATCAGTTGGTGCCTACCATGGAAGAATTCTCTCAGCTGTTGGATATACCCATTCTTGAACAGTTGCCTTTCACAAGTTTGGAAGAGGTTCCTAAGCCAAAAGTCATTGCCTCGACCTTGCATCTGAAACGGGCCGGCGTGGTATCCAATTGGGAAACAAGAAGTGGAGTCAAGGGTTTTCTATCCAAGTTCCTGATAGACAAGGCCCAACTATTTTGGGATGATATGGATTTTCAGGCTTTTGAGGAGGCCTTGGCCCTTCTAATCTATGGGTTAGTACTATTCCCTAATCCAGACTTGCTCATAGATGTGAATGCTATCAAGATCTTCCTCTCTCGCAACCCTGTGCCTACCTTGCTCGGAGATATCTTGCACGCTCTTCATACTCGTACCATGAAGAGAAGAGGGGTTCTTATGTGCTGCATGCCATTGCTGTCGAGGTGGTTTATTTCTCACCTCCCTAAGTCTGTACTGAAGAATGAAGAAGGTTTGGGTTGGTCGCAAAGAATAATGTCACTCGCTCACACAGATATTCTCTGGTATTCCCGAGCTATGGGATATATTGCTATTATTGACCGCTGTGGGAAGTACCCTAATATCCCATTACTTGGCATAAGAGGAGGCATAACCTACAATCCTTGTTTAGCTCTGCGACAATTTGGTTACGCTCGAAGGGATGGTCCCCATGAGTTACTTATCGAGGGCATTGTATTTAACTATGAGGATGATGTTCAAGGATATCGCCAGAGGTTCATACGAGCTTGGAGCATGGTAAACAGATCTGGCGCCAAGGCTTTGGGGCCGAAGGCTTCCATTCCTATGGAACCTTATCTCCAATGGGTACGAGCTCACGCCTAGAAACTTATGATGCCCTATATGGCCATTTTACCAGTGATTATGGAACCCACTACTGAATGGGGTATTCCTTACACAGTTCTCTATCCTGATATGCCCATTGATCTTGGAGAACTACAAAGGTCTTGGATTCAGTTGAAGAAAGAACAGGATACTTACAGGGATCAGTTCTATGCCCAGGAGAGGAGGGTTTTAGAGCTCACAAAGCAGCTTCATGAGGAAAGAAGCCTTAATGTCTATCTCGGCACAAAGAGGAAGCATCCATGGGAAATTTGATTTTTATAGTTTTTTAGAATCGTTTTAATTGTAACTCCAAGAGGACAATTGAACTTTGAATTCTACTAATAAAATCTTGGTTTCATTTTGGTTCGCAAATTTTAATTTCCCAAAGTCTTTGAAATCATTGCATACGCATGCCATCCATAAACACTTCATATACAGGTACCATTACATGCTTCTCATCTTCTTCGCTGTTTATTTCAGCAGAAATGTCTTCTGAACAAAGCATCAAGGATCTTCAGGCACAAAATGCCCAGTTCCAACAGATGTTCATAAATATGGCAAAAGGGCAGGAGGATCTGAAGACCCTCATCCTGAAAGAGAAAAAGAAAAAGAAGAAAGTCGCTGGTATTTTGAATATGGGCAGGAGGTTCAAGGAGTCGTTAAAGCAGCAAGTTGATTTGACCTCTTCATCCAAAGAAGGGGAAAATCAAGAAGAAGAGACAAGGGAAAAGGACCCTAGTCCTGAGGTTTCTGACAATGATACCGATTATAATGATGAGCAGTATCCTCCTACCGAGGATAGGTACAAGTAGTTGGAAGACCGACTGAGTGCTATGGAGGTCCAGAGGATACCTGGGTTGGATTTCGAAGAATTGGGATTGGTGTCGGGAGTAGTCATCCCGCAGAAGTTCAAGGCTCTAATTTTTGCAAAGTATAATGGGGTGTATTTCCCAAAACTCCATCTTCGCTCCTACGTCAGAAAGATCCAGCCCCACACAGCTGATAGAAATTTGTGGGTTCACTTCTTTCAAGACAGTCTATCAAGACTCAGCTTGAATGGTTCTACCAGTTGGAGAGAGCCAATGTCCGAAATTGGGAAGATCTGGCTGTTGCTTTTTATAAGCAGTATTAATACAATGCCGACCTTGCTCCTACTCATACTCAACTCCAGAGTATGTCCATGGGTGCAAGTGAAGGCTTTAAGGACTATGCACAAAATTGGATAGACTTGGCTGGAAGAGTCCAACCCCCGTTGTCTGATAGGGAGTTGGTCGATATGTTTCTGGGGATGATATCTGGTCCGTTCTTTAATCATTTGATCGGCAGCTCGTCAGCCGGTTTCACCGAGCTGATTCTAACCGGAGAGAGAGTAGAAGCTAGGATTCGGAGTGACAAGATACAGAAGGATGCCTCTTCGAGTTCGATAAAGAAGCCTTTTGCTGGTAAGAAGGAAGCTAGTTCCATGTATAGCCCGAGAGGCCAAAGCAGAGCTGAACACCATCAGACAGTAAGTGCTGTAATGATACCTAGGCCTGCAGCTGCTCCATAATGCAATAATCAACAAAGGGTGGAAATACCAAAACAATAGTTTTCCCGGATCAACATGATGTTGGTTGAAGTTCTACCCCATTTGTTGAGATCCAATTTGGCGACCTTGAAATAGGCTCCCAAGAATCCGAACACCATGTTTCCCCGATATAATCCAAATGCTCGGTGTGCCTATCATTCTGAAAGTTCTGGCCACGACACCAACGACTGTTGGGCTCTGAGAAATAAGGTACATGATCTGATCGAAGCCAAGGAAATTGAGTTCGATGCTCCGGAAAATCCCAACGTCATAACCGCTCCCATGCCTAAGCACGGTCGTGGAGTTAATGTTATGGATACCGATCTGTTTGTGACCTTAGTAGATGAAGTTTCTACTCCTCTTATGACAGTTAAGAAAAATTTATTGTCGGCCGATTTATTTCCGGGTTGTGGTGAAGGTTGCCACATGTGTTCATTTTTTCCTTCTGGTTGCCATTTGCTGAAGTTAGGTGTTCAGCGCCTGATGGATAGAAAAGAAATTTTCTTCGAGAAAACTTTGATTCCCGTTGTTCCATTTGAAGATGTTGCTATTATAACCATTTCCGCCAATCCTTCCAAGGTCTCCTCGAGAAGGCCTGTTAGGATTACATCTGTTCCAAGAGTCGCTTCGTTAATAATCAATGTTCCTGGTCCTGTCACGTATGCCTCAGACAAAGCTGTCCCCTGGAATTATGGTGCCAATGTGTACTATCATGGCATCAAACAAGATCTAAAAAATGAAGAGGCTGATCCTAATATCAGTAACATTGTCGGGACCAGCAAGGTCACCCGAAGTGGGAGGGTTTTCTCTCATGAGATTTCCCCGAAGACTGTCAGAAGGCCTGCTGTTATTCTAACTGCTACTCCTGCTGATACATCAATTACTACTCCTGTTCTTACTCCAATTATCACTCCCGCTGTCGAGTCATCTGGGACCCGAGGCAAAGAATTTGTAGGTGAGCCTTCCCGGACGGAGGCGCCTAGAAAAATTATTGTGGAAGCCTCTAAGCAAGAGATAAACGAAATACTGAAAATAATCAAGAAGAGCGACTATAATATGGTCGAGCAGCTGGGGCAGACCCCCTCAAAGATATTTATGTTGTCCCCGCGGTTGTGTTTTGAAGCCCATGCAAAGGCTTTGATTGCATTCCTCAAGACTGTGCATGTGCCACAGGAAACCTCGGTTGATCAATTCAAGGATTGTGTGTCCAGCCTGACTACTGACAATGGGCTGGGTTTTTCAGATGTAGACCTGACACCGAAAGGAAGGAAGCATAATGACACTCTGCATGTATCGATTGAATGCAGGGGCACCACTATGGCTCATGTGCTGGTAGATACTGGGTCTTCGCTGAATGTTCTACCTAAGAAGGCGTTGGATCGGTTGGACTGTGAGGGTTTGACCCTAAAGCCTAGTAACATCGTGGTAAGGGCATTTGATGGGTCAAATAGAACGATGCATGGGGAGGTGGACATCCCTGTCAAAGTAGGCTCTCAAACCTTTGAATCCACCTTCTATGTAATGGACATCAGGTCGTCATACTCTTGTTTGTTAGGTCATCCCTGGATCCATGAAGTTGGGGTAGTTACTTCTACACTGCACCAAATGCTGAAGTATCCGGTAAAAGGGAAGATTGTCACTGTGCATGGTGAGGAGGAGTATATGGTAAGCCACCTCAATTCCTTCAGGTATGTGGATATGGGCGGGGAATTCATAGAGACTCATTGCCAGAACTTTGAAGAGGTTCCCCAGATATTGTCATCAGCTGAAATTACTACTAACAAACCTCCTCTGAAGATGGCTTCCCTCAAAGACGCCACATCAGTGGTTGAAGAAGGTGGGTGTACCAATTGGGGACAGCACCCTGATTTTACTCATAAAACTGACAAGTTTGGTTTGGGCTTTACTTCAGGAGCTCAAAGGGATATTCGACGCGCTCGGGCTGGAGGACCTCCCCTACGCATCAGTAATCGGGGAATTAATGCCATTAAAGACAGCAAGGAAGACTCAGACATTGACAGCTGGATCTACCCAACTACCAACGGTGGACCGATTAACTGGACGGCTAGGGACTTTATACTAGTTTCCTTTATTCCGTAGTAATTGTCTTACTTGTTTTGATATTTGTAATAAACAATTTAAAACTCTACAGCCTTGTGCCTTGCCCGAGGCACATTGACTTTGTTTATGAGGGCTATTATTTGTCATTTCATATATCATCAATAAAACATTGGACGTTCCTTGCACACAAATTTTGCGCTTTTTGTTTTTTCTTTTCTGTTTTCACTTTATCAAAACAGTTATGCTCTTACACACACTCACGTTATCATACTGCAGATTCATATCCACTCTGGATCCCATTGATAACAGCTCTGCTACTGTCTGTCATGACTTCGAAAATCCGATCAACCAAGCTGAAGATGAGGGTGAGGATGATTGTGAGGTACATGGAGAACTTGCTAGACTATTACAGCAGGAGGAAAGGGCTATACAGCCTCAAGAAGAACCAGTTGAGACGATAAACCTGGGCATGGAGATAGACATAAAAGAAGTCAAGATTGGTACAAATTTGGAAGTTAAGGTCAAACAGCGGTTGATACAAATGTTGCACGACTACATTGAGATCTTTTCCTGGTCATATGAAGACATGCCAGGTTTAGACACTGATATTATGGTTCATCGTCTGCCGACCAAAGAAGACTGTCCTCCGGTTAAACAGAAGGTCCGTCGTATGTGCCCTAAAATGTCAGAGAAGATCAAGGCAGAAGTCATGAAGCAGTTCGGCGCAGGGTTCTTAGTTGTAACTACTTATCCATAACATCGTTCTAGTACCTAAGAAGGACGATAAGGTGCGGATGTGTGTAGATTATAGAGATCTGAATAGAGCAGGCCCCAAGGATGACTTCCCACTTCTTCACATTGACATTCTGGTTGACAACACCGTGCAACACAAAATATTCTCCTTCATGGATGGTTTCTCTGGCTACAACCAAATAAAGATGGCTCTTGAAGACATAGAGAAGACAACCTTCATCATACAGTGGGGCACCTTTTAATACAAAGTGATGACTTTCGGGTTGAAGAATGCTGGGGAAACTTATCAGCGCGCCATGGTCGCTTTGTTCCATGATATGATTCATCACGAGATCGAAGTTTATGTTGATGACATGATAGCCAGATCTCAAATTGAGGAAGAGCATCTTGATCATCTACAAAAGTTGTTCGATAGGTTGAAGATATACAAGCTGAGGTTGAATCCGAACAAGTGCACCTTTGGGGTAAGGTCTGGTAAACTTCTGGGTTTCATTGTCAGTGACAAAGGCATTCAAGTAGACCCTAGAAAGGTAAAGGCCATACAAGAAATTCCAGCTCCCCGTACAAAGAAGGAAGTTAGAGGTTTCTTGGGACGCTTGAATTACATCGCCAGGTTCATTTCACATCTGACTGCTACTTATGAGCCTATCTTCAAGCTTCTGAAGAAAGATCAAGTGGTAAAGTGGAATGCAAAGGCTAGACAGCTTTCGAAACAATCAAGGAATACCTTCAAGAATAACCAATTTTGATGCCTCCGGTTGAAGGAAGACCTTTGATATTGTACTTAACAATGCTAGACAATTCAATGGGGTGTGTGTTGGGGAAGCATGACGAGTCTGGTCAAAAATAGCACGCGATATACTACCTTAGCAAAAAGTTTACCGACTGTGAGCCAAGATACTCACTGCTCGAGAAAACTTGATGCCGTTTGGCATGGGCTGTTCGCCGACTAAGACTGTATATGCTGACCCATACTACTTTGTTGATATCTAAGATGGATCCGATCAAATACATCTTCGAGAAACCTGCTCTCTCCAGAAGAATAGCAAGATGGAAGATGATCTTAACTGAGTACGACATACAATATACAACCCAGAAAGCAATCAAGGGGAGTGTATTGGCTGATCATTTGGCTCATCAGGCCGTGGATGACTACCAGTCCATGAATTTTGAGTTCCCAGATGAGAATATTATGCTGGTGACTGACTACGAAGAACCTGGACCAGATGAAGGACCCGAGGAAGGATCCTGATGGACTATGGTTTTTGACGGAGCTTCGAACGCACTGGGTAATGGCATTGGTGCTGTAATCATATCTCCTGAGGGATGTCATACCCCTTTCACTGCCCGACTATGTTTGAACTGCACTAACAACATGGTAGAGTATGAAGCTTGTATCATGGGTTTCAAGGCCTCTATTGACCTCAGGATCAAGTTCTTGGACGTTTTCGGGGATTCATCCTTGGTAATAAGTCAGATCAAAGGCGAATGGGATACGAAACACGTGAATCTCATCCCATACAAAGAGTATGTGTTGACATTGCTCCCACACTTTGAGGAGGTAACTTTTGAACATTTCCCACGAGAGGAGAACCAGTTAGCAGACGCGCTAGCTACCATGTCTTCTGTGTTCAAAGTCAGGTGGGACAACGAAGCTCCCCAAATCACCATTGAGAGGTTGGATGAACCAGCATATTACTGTGAAATTGATACCAAAGAGGTGGCAGACAAACCTTGGTTTCACGAAGTCATAAGGTATCTCGAGGCTCAAGAGTATCCCGAAGGGGCATCTGTCAATGATAAGAAGTTTCTGAGAAGGTTCGCTGTGAAGTTCTTCCTCAGTAACGGAATCCTCTACAAGCGCAATCATGATTCTACATTACTACGGTGTGTAGACAAGAGCGAAGCAGAGAGGATCATGACAGATATACATGAAGGCACCTTCGAAACTCATTCCAGTGGACACACCATGGTTAAGAAGATCCTACGGGCAGGATATTACTGGTCCACTATGGAAGCTGATTGCTATCAGCACTCTCGAACTTGTCATAAGTGCCAAATTTACGCTGATAAGGTGCATATGCCTTAGGTCCCCTTAAACGTCTTGACAACTCTATGGCCCTTTGCAATGTGGGGCATCAACATGATCAGAGAAATCAGGCCTACTTCTTCTAATGGGCATCACTTCATCCTAGTAGCCATTGATTACTTCACGAAGTGGGTTGAGGCAGCCTCTTTTGCTACGGTAACCAAGAACGCCGTGGCGCAGTTTATCCGACATAATCTGATCTGTCGATATGGTGTGCCAGAGAGAATTATTACTGACAATGGTACGAATCTCAACAACACAATGATCACCGATCTATGTAAAAAGTTCAAGATACAACATCATAATTCTTCTCCCTACCGGCCGAAGATGAATGGCGCTGTTGAAGCGGCTAACAAGAACATCAAGAAAATTGTACAGAAGATGACGGTGACGTACAAAGACTGGCATGCGATGTTACCATTTGCTCTTCATGGATACCGTACCTCAGCACGGACGTCGACAGGGGAAACACCCTACCCTCTGGTATATGGCATGGAGGTAGTCCTACCCATCGAAGTCCAGATACATTCTCTCAGGATTATGAAGGAGGCGGGTTTGAACAAAGACGACTGGATCTAAACTCGACTTGATCAGCTAAATATAATCGATGAGAAGAGACTTACTGCTATCTGTCATGGTCAGACGTATCAAAAGCAAATGATCAAGGCTTTTAACAAAAAAGTCATACGTCAAGAATATCAAGTCAGGGATCTAGTGATCAAGCGCATCATACTGCCGCAAGGTGATCCCAGGGGCAATTGGACTCCCACATATGAAGTGCCATTTGTGGTTAAGAACATTTTCTCGGGTGGAGCTATGATTCTAACCACCATGGACGGTGACGACTTTCCTCACCCTGTCAATGCAGACATAGTGAAAAGATACTGCGCCTAATTCAAAGACCCTCTAGGTTGACTGGCCTAGGAAAAAATAAGGGCTTCCCGACGAACCAAAAGGGTTCGGGCAAAAGTAAGGGATAAAAATGAAAAAATATGTACACCCGGCAAGCCAAAAACCTGAAAAGGCGGCTTGGGAAAAAAAGGGTATCCCGGTGGACTGAAAACCCGAAAGGGCAGTCCAGAAAAAAGTTAGAGATATAAAGTGTATCACTATGTCTCATTGGAACATCTTACGACCAGACTTCAGTATCGACTATCAAGCTCGGACGACACCAATCAACCTAATCAACTTCAGACCAATAGCAAAGTGATGAGACGCTCGGAGATATAGGGGCAATAGCAGAGTTGGGAACCAATGGGGTTGTTTCACATAGTTGTTTTCTTTTACAAAAATTTGTATAGCTTCTATTTTTACGGCGGCGTTCTCTTACTAGAACGTCAACCTCCTTGTACAAAAACGCCTATTACAGGCTAACTTCAAAAATCAATACAAAACCATTTTCACAAGAAACTTCGAGTTGTTTTTCTTTTTCTGTTTTGTTTTGCAATAACGTACAATGATTTATTTTTGACATATGCATTTGAATATGATTGCTGCTCATAAATATTTACATAGGAAACGAAATACAATTACTAGTAATTCCAGAAACAGGGGAAAAAACAAGAAGTGTCAACACCCGACAGTTACTCTGCCCAGTAGGTACCGGGATAGAGACAACTTTGGAGCATAATCATCAGTACATACACTCCCCACAAAGTAAAAGTATTCAAAAGCATTAATGTCGGCTTTCCCGAAACAGGAACTAATCTCCCCAGCCAGAGTCACTCAGAAACCTGACAGCTATATCCCCCAGCGAATTTCATAATCACGTGTGGCTCAGTAAATTTCATCCCCCAAGCAGAGTTTATTTCTATGGATGCAGAAGCTCAATCCCTGACAGGGCTCACTACTTCAGCTACAGAAATTCAATTTCTAAGTTTATCCCCCGCAGAGTTTATTCTCAAGCAGAATCTCTTCCTGACAGAATATTCATAAATCTCCAGTAGCAGTCAGGGATTTATTTTCCGAGACCCAGACATACTCCGATAGCATTTCATGTACATACATCATGACATGCACATACATATCATATACAACATTATCTCATTTATTTTGAGAACATCATCTCACCATGCATTTCATGCATTGCACATATTAACCCTGTTATCTTTTCAGGAAAGACGATTAGCTTCAACAAATCCAGCAGTTATACAGGTCACGTCTGCAGGAGACTAATGGAAACTCAGTTCCCGAAACCAAACGAGTCAACTAATCTACACTATCTCCTTGAAGTAACCCTACTATCCAGGTTTCTTCCCATAAGCCCTACCATCCAAGCTTTTACCTTGAAGCAACCCTACTATCCAGGTTCCCTCTCACAACCCTACTATCCAGGCTCTCATCCCGAAGTAACCCTACTATCTAGGTTTCTTCCCATAAGCCCTACCATCTAGGCTTTCACCTTAAAGTAACCCTACGGACCAGGTTCCTTCTCACAGCCCTACTATCCAGGCTCTCATCCTGAAGTAACCCTATTATCCAGGTTCCTTCTCACATCCCTACTATCCAGGCTCTCATCCCGAAGTAACCCTACTATCCAGGTTCCTTCTCACAGCTCTACTATCCAGGCTCTCATCCCGAAGTGACCCTACTATCCAGGTTCCATCTAACAACCATACTATCCAGGCTCTCATCCTGAAGTAACCCTACTATCCAGGTTCCTTCTTACAGCCCTACTATCCAGGCTCTCATCCCGAAGTAACCCTACTATCCAGGTTCCTTCTCAGAACCCTACTATTCAGGCTCTCATCCCGAAGTGACCATACTATCCAGGTTCCTTCTCATAGCCCTACTATCCAGGATCTCATCCCGAAGTAACCCTACTATCCAGGCTCTCATCCCGAAGTGACCCTACTATCCAGGTTCCTTTTCATAGCCCTACTATCCAGGCTCTCATCCCTAAGTAACCCTACTATCCAGGTTCCTTTTCACAACCCTACTATCCAGGCTCTCATCCCGAAATGACCCTACTATCTAGGTTCCTTCTCACAGCCCTACTATCCAGGCTCTCATCCCGAAGTAACCCTACTATCCAGGTTCCTTCTCACATCCCTACTATCCAGGCTCTCATCCCGAAGTAGCCCTATTATCCAGGTTCCTTCTCGCAGCCCTACTATCCAGGCTCTCATCCCAAAGTAACTCTACTATCCAGGTTCCTTCTCATAGTCCTACTATCCAGGCTCTTATCCCGAAGTAACCCTACTGTCCAGGTTTCTTCTCTCTTATCTCAAGATGACAGTTTACAACACCATGAGACCTAGACCCGACCAGTTACGGCCAAGTTCACCTTTCCCTAGTAATTCATTATGCAGCTCGGATCCTGACCAAATACTAGGTTCACTTCCATCTCCTCAAACAGGAATTAATTCCCTAGTAGAGTAATGGACAACCGAAGCTCCTAGACTCTATTTCCCAAAACATAAATCAACTTTCCTCGGTGAAGTACTCCTTAGCAGCAGGTACAGTAATTCTCGCAAAGGAATCTCTTATGCAACCGATATCTTCTCTAGATGACATCTTTCAAGCTTTGCACAAGAGGTTTGCTCAGTCAACTGCTCAGATGCTTGAGAATCGACTGTATTAGGTCAAAAGTCAACTTTGGCCCACATACAGTCAAACTTCAATGTTTTTGGTCAACATCAACATTTTGAAGTTATATTCATCATTTGATCAATGGTTGATCATTATTCTTCAAGGAATGCTCCTAATTCATCAAAACTCAAAAGTTGCTAAATTAGGGTTTCTCAAGAAAAGTCAACCAAACTTTTACCAAGCATAACTTTCTCATACTTTATCAGAAATTTCTCAACCAAGGCTCATTTTGAAGGGAATCCAATTTACTATAACTCATCTTCATCCCTAAAGTTCAAGAATTGAACTTATAAAAAGATATGGATTTCTACATTATAGGTCATTTTGAAAAGTCAACAAAACACCTTTTGAGTTAAAGCATCTTACATGAACATGGAAGACCCAATTGAGATGAGACAAAAAAGGTTGTTTAGGGTACATCCTAAGCTTTCTAAAAAGTCCAAGAACACTTTCTAGGGTTAAAATTGGAAGAGATATGCAGTGTTAAAGTTGACCATTTTTGGAAAATTGCCAAAAGTCAAATATGCTCAAAAATGCATTTTTTGCCAAAAGGGCCTAGAATTTTAGGATTGTATCTTGTCAAGGACATGGTCCACGACCCAAGCCAGCAACCATATCTTATTTGCTCTATTTATTTATTTTATTAAGATTTTTATTTATTAAAAATTACATTAAATCAAATAAATAACAAAAAATATCAAAGATTGTTTTGATGATCTGATTTTAATGGAAATCAAATCTAATTATGATGGCCAAATCAGATCAAAACGAATCAAGGTAATTGGAGGCAAAAAGAGCATGATTTGCATGGTTACTGTGATCGGTGGAAATAGAACTGACTGTTTTAAAGCTGGTTCGCGAAATGTCGCGGTAAGCAAGAGTCGCCACCGTCTTTTATGTTCTCCAACAAGGAAAGGACAAAAGTACAACAAAATTCCTTTTCGAGATGTTTCTCGGTTCGGGAGGTAGATTATAGAAAGGGAAGGTGTTAACACCCTTTTTATCCGTGGTTATCCACAGGCTCTTAGGTACTTGCTCACTATGTTTTCAAAAATGTTTGCTTTTCTTTTATGTTTGTGGGTTTTGAAAAAGTTTCGTTTGAAAACTTCTAGGTAACTCTTGTATCAGTCCTCAAGAGTGTATGCAGTGTTTGTTTGAAAACTTTTTGAAAGTGTGAGTGCGAAAAGTTTGTTTTTGTTTTTGAAAGAGAAAGTACCCAGGAGAAATCTACCTACTATAAGGAATTAAGCTGTGTAAGAGTCCTTTAGACAGTACTATCCCACTATTGAGAAGTAGGTAGCACCGTCGTTGGAGTTATTCAGGTCAATTCGATTGTAGGGACATGTGTGGTCACCAAAGCAATAGTAGGACGCCTTAGCGGTAACCCTAATGTCCTAGATCCTTTTTATCCGAGGCAACCGTTTCGAGGCAACTGGATCTTTAGACAGGAGGGCGACCACTAAATCACCCTATACTCAACGACCACCTCTAGGCAACCAAGTGAGGCGTACCCTAGGAGTGGCATGTGCATGTGTGTCAGGTTTCAATTCATATTATCTTTGAACATGCATTATTGTGAGCTACGGATTGATTTTATTTTTCAGGCAAATCTTGTCATGCATAATTAACAGTTAATAGTTGTGGAAGGTAAATTGCAGAAAATTGAATCTACGCTATTACAAGGCGTCGGGTATTTACATCGCCAAAAACATAACCCTTAAAAATAAATGCGGAAAGTAAAATAAAGCGATAAAAGTCCTAATTATTTATTACATTCTCGGAGCAGATACATAAATATGATCAAATAAATAATAGTGCGCGAAAAGAATTGAATCGGAGAAGTTCTTAGGGTTTTGACCCTTTTTGAGAAAAGAATGAAGTTTGTCCTTTTTTGCAATTAATTTAAGTTAAACCTAATTTACTAATTAATTAATTAATTACAAAAAAAGTATTTTTTTTAGTTTTTTAATGTCTTAATGAAAATAAAAATAAAAAGAAATTAAAAGTTAATAAAAACCCTAATTTCTATATTAATTTTATTTATTATGAAAAAGATTAAAATTGTCCTAATTAAACAACTAAACTAATTAATTAGAATTTATTTACAAAATAATAACTAATAGTGAAATTAATAAATAATAAAAATAAATAACATTTTAAGTTTCTGAATTTATTGTGAAAATAATTAATTAAGTTAATTAAGTAATAATAATAATTAATAATAAAGCAATTAAATAGAAATTGAAATAGAAAAGAAAAAAAAGAGTAAAGAAAACCAGGGGGGTGTTGGGCCAGGTTAGGAGTTTGTTAACAATTCCAAGGCCCATTTGTTGGCCAGTCCGTTTGACCTTTCTGCTTGTCTATGCGTGGGTTGACCAGGAGCATGGTAGTCTGCACCTCATGGCCATCAGATCTGTGAGAGTGGCCACTTGGCGCGCTTGGATGTGAGGTACATGGTGAAACACATTGGAAAGCTTGCATGGGAACCCGTAAAGAAAAATAATAGAGCATTTGGGTGGACCTGGGAATCGAACCCAGGTCCCAATGGTTACCAACCACATCACCTTCCACTACGCCATTACGTTGCATCTATTAGTATAATGACAATTAATTATAATATAGCAAAATTAATTCATATGCTATCAAAACAAAAAAATGCGCGTCTCATTCAAACCAGCCAATCATGTGTAAACACGCAGTCGTCTTCTTCATTAAACCTGCAAAATAACAAATAGATAGCGGGGGGTTTTTAACCCCCACTAAACAGGACGACAAAAAATAACGAATAGGCCCCTGATGAACATAAATGTTTCGCGAGCATGGTGTTTGATTCGTCTGGCCTTGACGAATTCAACCATAGGTCTCTTGAGGTCTAATTTTTTCTGTGCTGGAAATCCCCAATTCGAAGGTTTATGAACCCTAGAATTTGAACATGGCAACTCATGATTCTGTACACCATAATCCAATTAGCTTATGCCATTAGTTTCCTGTGGTCTTTAACAATACAAAACAAGCAAAAAATCACATCAAATGCTTATGAATTATGAGTTTCGATTATGGAAAAAATCATCAAACCGTTGGTCTGTGTAGAGCGATTTCTTGAGTTCTGGCGTGTGAATTTGATTGCAAAAGGTTCCTCACACCTCCAGCAATGTATTGAAATCAACAAATGCCTTGGAATCACGTTGGAAGATGGAAATCGGTTTTGACTTTTTTCTTGAATTTTTTTCAATGTGATTATGGTTTCCTGGCAGCAAATTCTCGTCCAAGGCATTAGGTTTAGCTTGTGCACTTATAGTAGAGCTGAATTAGGTTACAATCTTGCACCAAAGATCCATGGAATTATGATTCCATATTTGATTGAAAATCAAATATTTTTCAATCTTTTTGATTGAAGAAACTTGCCAAATTGGAATATTTTTGTCTCTTTGATTGGCACACGAAATCTCCAGCATATATTGACCACTTTTTCTTCACAAAAAGATTGAGAAATCATATCTTTGAATTTCCTACATTTTAAATCAATTAAATGAATTAATATTAATAAAAAATCCAATTAATTAATATAAAATAAGAAAATAAATTCAAATAATCCCAATGGGTCGTGCATAGGCCTTGGATAAGGTTTCAAGAATAAATTTGAGGCCCATTAGCAAAAATAATGTATTTTGAGCAAAGTTGACTTTTGCAAATTCACAAAAATTTCCCAACTTCTCCAATGCATATCTTGCTCAATTTTGATCCTATAAACATGTTCTTGGACATTTTGGAAAGGTCTTGAAGTCCTCTAACCAATGCCTTTGGTCCTATGTCATTTGGATTTACCAATCTCAAGTTATGGTCTTTGAATTAAGTGCATTTTTGTTGACTTTTGAAATTGACCTATAATGTAGAAATTGATAACTTTTTGTGAGAGAATTTCTTGGACTTGGAATGTGAATATGAGTTGTAGTAAATGTCATCCTCTTCAAAATGAGCATTGGATGGGATTTTTCTAATGAACCATGAAAAAGTTATGCCTTGGTCAAGATACAGTTGACTTTTCATCTGTCCAAAAATAGTAACTTTTGCATCTTTGATGATTTTTGAGCCATGCTTGTGGAATCATGATCAAGGATTGATCAAATGATGATTGTGGACTCAAAATAAGATGTTGACCAAAAATTTCTGAGTTTTGACTGTCAAAATGACCATTTTACCCCTGCAGTTGATTGTGAACCAAATAAGGCTTTTGATTGTGGAATTTTACCCTGTGAGTCTTGAAACTTGACATGTAGATGCTTGACAATGTATATAGGCATATGAGACTTGGTTGAGCCATTGAAAACCTCAAATTCATTGAAGGAACCAAAACCCTAATTTTGACTGGCTTAAGAGGCAGTTGGGACTGTGCAATCTCTTGAGTAATCTTGAATCATTTGGAGATGAATCTTGATAAACCTTGAAGAATATGGGAGGGAAAATTTTGGGGTACAACAGTTTCCCCTGTTCAATCTTCTTAGACCTGAGGATGTAGATTGGCTTGTGTGCCTTTCGTGATCCGAAAGTGGAAGATGATTGAACACTAGAGTGCCCAGAAATTTGCACTCGCATAGTAGAATATCAGCAACATGATGTCGGGAATGGGCTTATAGATGCCATTTGGAGATTGTTTGTAGAGGAGGATGGGATTATAGATGCCATCTGGAAATGTGACAGAACCTTGTCGGGAATGGGCTTATAGATGCCATTTGGAAGTGTAATGGATAGTTGTGGAGATGGGCTTAACGATGCCATCCGGGGGTGTCAATCGCGTAAGAGATTCCTCAGCGAGAACTTGCATACTTGAGAAGGAAAGATAGTTTCCTGGCCTGTTACAGGGGTTGATCTTCAAACTCTTCATGCAGATATGCTCTGGCTAGATACAGGTATCGAATCTACAATCAATCGCTCATAGATATGCCCTGGCTAGATACAGGTATCGAATTTGGAATTAGTCGTCCACAGATATGCCCTAGCTAGATACAAGTATCGAATCTGGAATTGGTCGTCTACAGATATGCCCTGGCTAGATATAGGTATCGAATCTGGAATTAGTCGTCCACAGATATGCCCTGGCTAGATACAGGTATCGAATTTGGAATTGGTCGTCTACAGATATGCCCTGGCTAGATACAGGTATCGAATCTGGAATTTGTCGTCTACAGATATGCCCTGGCTAGATACAGGTATCGAATCTGGAATTGGTCGTCTACAGATATGCCCTGGCTAGATACAGGTATCGAATCTGGAATTAGTCGCCCACAGATATGCCCTGGCTAGATACAGGTATCGAATCTGGAATTAGTCGCCCGCATATATGCCCTGGCTAGATAAAAGTATCGAATCTGGAACTTCAAAAGGTTGATCGAGATAGCTTTCCTGGCTGGATACAGGTGTAGACCTCTGACCTGAGAATTGAAGATAATTTCCTGGCCTGTTACAAGTGTTGATCTTCAAACTCTTCATGCAGATATGCCTTGGCTAGATACAGGTATTGAATCTACAATCAATCGCTCACAGATATGCCCTGGCTAGATACAGGTATCGAATCTGGAACTTCAAACTCTTCATGCAGATATGCCCTGGCTAGATACAGGTATCGAATCTATAATCAATTGCCCACAGATATGCCCTAGCTAGATACAGGTATCGAATCCGGAATTAGTCGTCCACAGATATGCCCTGGCTAGATACAGGTATCGAATCTAGAACTTCAAAAGGTTGATCGAGATATCTTTCCTGGCTGGATACAGGTGTAGACCTCTGACCTGAGAATGAAAGATAATTTCCTAGCCTGTTACAGGTGTTGATCTTCAAACTCTTCATGCAGATATGCCCTGGATAGATACAGATATCGAATCTACAATCAATCGCTCACAGATATGCCCTGGCTAAATACAGGTATCGAATCTGGAACTGCGAAAGTTGATGGTAATCGTCTTTTGATTGAACTTTTCCTGAAAAGGCAAAACATTAGTTGTATACAATGTCATGATGTATGAAATGCATGATGTCCTGAGATCGTGTCGTATGCACTTTATCATGTATGTAAGCAGGATGTATGAAATGTGAAATGTCTATGAATGTATTTTTCGTCTAGGAAAATAAATCCTTGACGAATGCCGGGAGCTTGTTGAATCCTGGGCTGATGTTTGAAGAGTAGAGTTCTTCGTTTCCGCTGGGGATGATGATTGCAAGAATAAACCGGTAGGAGAAGATGACTCTGTTGGGGAATAAACTTGGTGAAGAGATTACTCTGCGGGGAACTACTCTGTGGGAAGAGATACTTCGCTGAGATTTTGATGATAACTCCGCTGGGGATTCCTGTTGATAAATTTTGTTGAGGGGTTTGATGAACTCCGCTGGGGGTAGGAAGAATCTTTGCTGAGGACGATCTTTCCGTTGTAATTAGCTGAGGATAACCCAGTTATAGGCTCTGGTGGGGAATCACCTTTGAATATGGCCAGGGAGAGATGCATGTACTCTGCAGGGGACCAGCTTCCAGAATCTACTGGGGATAAGCTTCCAGAATCTACTGGGGTTAAGCTTCCAGAATCTACTGGGGATAAGCTTCCAGAATCTACTGGGGATAAGCTTCCAGAATCTACTGGGGAGGATGATTCAACTCTCCTGGGGAAACTTTTGAACTGTACTGGGGAAGTGGCTCCACTGGGGTGTCTGTATTCCGCCGGGGAACAATCTTATATTAAGACTGCCGGGGATGCTTGTTGAGGAATATCTGTATACTCTGCTGGAGAATATTGAGATCTTCTGGGGATGTCCAACTTCCTTGGGGCTGACAGTAGACTAACTCTGCTTGGGGAGAGCGTTGTTGACTTGCTAGGGATACTGTGCCTTTTTAGGGCTTATGGGAGACCAACTCTGCTCGGAGAGAGTATTGCTGATTTGTCTTACTCCCGGGGAGTGGAGGCATCTTGGTCGTATTCTTCAGCTGAACCTACCTTGGTACCTTGGTGGACAGAGCAACTAGATCGCTTAGACAATTCTTATTGCCCCTGTTTCTGATGTCACCTGTAATTAGTCCTTTGTTTCGTATGCAAATATTTATGAGTTAGCAATTAATGTCAAATGCATATATCAAAAATGAACATTGGACGTTCTTTGCAAAACAAAACAGATAAAGGAAAAACAATTGGCAATTTGTCTGGAAAAGTGAGCTTGTATTGATTTTGAAATTTGCCTGTAAATAGGAGTTTTGTATACAAGAGGTTGACGTCCTAGTAAGAGAACGCCGCCGAACAAAATAGAGTTTATACAATTTTGTGAAAAGGAAAACAAAACAGCTATGTGAAAAATCCCACTGGGTTCCAACTCTGCTATCACCTTTATGCCTTCAAGCGTCTCATCACTTCGCTGCTCAGTTGAAGATGAAGCTGATTGATTGGTGCCGTCTGAGCCTGATTGTCGGTACCGAAGTCTGGACGCAGGGTGATCCAATGAGACATAGTATTACGCTTATCCCTAACTTTTTCCTGGACCGCCCTTTCGGGTTTTCAGTCCACCAGGATACCTATTTTTGCCCAAGCCGCCTTTTCAGGTTTTCGACTTGCCGGGTGTACAGATTTTTTCATTTCATCCCTTATTTTTGCCCGAACCCTTTTGGTTCTCCGGGAAGCCCTTATTTTTGCCTAGGTGTGTCAACCTAGCGGGTATTTTATCATGCGTAGTATTTTTTTACTATGTCTGCATTGGCGGGGTGAGGAAGGTCGTCACCATCCATGGTAGTTAGAATCATCGCTCCTCCTGAGAAGATGTTCTTAACCACAAATGGCCCTTCGTACATAGGGGTCCATTTGCCCCTGGGATCACCTTGAGGGAGAATGATGCGCTTGATTACCAGGTCTCTGACTTGATACTCTTGTCGTCTGACTTTCTTGTTAAATGCCTTGATCATCCATTTTTGGTATGTCTGACCATGACAAATAGCAGTGAGTCTCTTTTCGTCAATTAGGTTCAATTGATCAAGCCGAGTCTGGATCCAGTCATCTTCGTTCAAACCTGCATCCTTCATTATTCGGAGATAGGGTATCTGGACTTCAATAGGTAGGACTGCCTCCATGCCATAGACCAAGGAAAAGGGTGTTGCCCCTGTTGACGTTCGTGCTGAGGTACGGTACCCATGAAGAGCAAACGGTAACATCTCGTGCCAATCTTTATAGGTCACTGTCATCTTCTGCACAATCTTCTTAATATTTTTGTTTGCCGCTTCTACAACCCCATTCATCTTCGGCCGGTAAGGGGAAGAGTTGTGATGCTGTATCTTGAATTGCTCGCAGAGCTCAGTGATCATCTTGTTGTTAAGATTGGTACCATTGTCCGTAATGATCCTTTCTGGTACACCGTAGCGACAGATCAGGTTATGCCGAATGAACCGCGCCATGACATTCTTGGTTACGGTAGCATAGGAAGCTGCTTCGACCCACTTCGTGAAGTAATCAATTGCTACCAGGATGAAGTGATGCCCGTTGGATGCCGTAGGTCTGATCTCGCCGATCATATCAATGCCCCACATTGCAAAAGGCCAAGGTGCTGTCAAGACGTTCAAAGGAACCGGAGGAATGTGCACCTTATCAGCATAGATCTGGAATTTGTGACACGTCCGAGAATGTTGATAACAGTCGGCTTCCATTGTGGACCAGTAATATCCTGCCCGAAGGATTTTCTTTGCCATGGTATGTCCACTGGAGTGAGTTCCGAAGGTACCTTCATGCAGCTCTGCCATGATCCTTTCTGCTTCAGTCTTATCCATACAACGCAGTAAGGTCGAATCATGGTTTCGTTTGTAGAGAATGCCATTGCTGAGGAAGAACTTTGCTGCGAACCTTCTCAGAAACTTCTTGTCGTTAACAGATGCACCCTCGGGGTATTCTTGAGCTTCCAAGTACCTTTTTACTTCATGATACCAAGGTTTTTCAGTTACCTCTTCAGCCTCAAGATCACAGCAATGTGCAGGTTCGTCCAATTTCCAAATAATGATCCGGGGAGCCTCGTTGTCCCATTTGACTTTGAACATAGAAGACATCGTAGCCAGCGCGTCCGCCAACTGATTCTCTCTTCTTGGAAAGTGTTCAAAAGTTATCTCTTCGAAATGGGGGATAAATTTCAGTACATACTCCTTGTAAGGAATAAGATTTGGGTGTTTCGTATCCCACTCGCCTTTGATCTGGCTGATCACGAGAGCGGAATCTCCGAAGACACTCAGAAACTTGATCCTTAAGTCAATTGCAGCTCGAAGACCCATGATGCATGCTTCATACTCCACCATGTTGTTGGTGCAGTTGAAACATAGCCGGGAGGTAAGTGGAGTATGAGAGCCTTTTGGAGATATGATCACAGCGCCAATACCGTTACCCAAAGCGTTTGAGGATCCGTCAAAGTGCATAGACCATCGGGATCCTTCCTCAGGTCCTTCATCCGGTCCAGGTACTTCACAATCAGTTACTACCATGATATTCTCGTTTGGAAATTCAAAGTTCATCGACTGGTAATCATCCACTGCCTGATGTGCCAAATGGTCTGCCAATACACTTCCCTTGATTGCTTTTTGAGTCGTGTACTGGATGTCATATTCAGTCAAGATCATATGCCATCTTGCTATTCTTCCGGACAAGGCGGGCTTTTCGAAGATGTACTTTATTGGATCCATTTTTGAAATCAACAGGGTAGTGTGAGTCAACATATACTGTCTCAGCCGGCGGGAAGCCCATACCAAAGCGCAGCAAGTTTTCTCGAGCAGTGAGTATCGGGTCTCACAGTCGGTAAACTTTTTGCTAAGGTAATAAATGGCGTGCTCTTTTCGGCCAGACTCGTCATGCTGCCCTAGCACACATCCCATTGAGCTGTCAAGTACTGTCAAGTATAAGATTAGAGGTCTCCCTTCAACCGGTGGCATAAGAATGGGTGGCTCTTGGTGATACTCTTTGATTCTTTCGAAAACGGCCTGACATTAATCATTCCAACATACCACTTGATCTTTCTTCAGCAGCTTGAAGATTGGTTCACAAGTAGCAGTTAGATGTAAGATGAACCGGGCAATGTAGTTCAGCCGTCCTAGAAAGCCTCTGACTTCTTTCTCTGTCTTGGGAACTGGCATCTCTTGTATGGCTTTCACCTTGGCAGGGTCCACTTGAATACCTTTGTCGCTCACGACGAAACCCAATAGTTTTCCAGACCTTACCCCGAAGGTGCACTTGTTCGGGTTCAACCTCAGCTTGTACAACTTCAACCGGTCAAACAGTTTCTGCAGATGGTCAAGGTGTTCCTCCTCAGTTTGGGACCTTGCGATCATATCATCGACATATACTTCTATCTCATGATGGATCATGTCATGAAACAAAGCAACCATGGCACGTTGGTAAGTTGCCCCAGCATTTTTCAACCCAAAAGGCATGACCTTGTAGCAAAAGGTGCCCCACTGAGTAACAAAAGTGGTCTTCTCCATGTCTTCAGGAGCCATCTTGATCTGATTATAACCGGAGAACCCGTCCATGAAGGAGAATACCTTATGCTGAGCAGTGTTGTCAACCAGAACGTCGATATGAGGCAGAAGGAAGTCATCCTTGGGGCTTTCCCTGTTCAAATCCCTGTAGTCAACACACATTCTGACCTTACCATCTTTCTTCGGCACTGGAACCACGTTGGCAACCCACTGAGGGTAAGAAGTCACTTCTAGAAACCCGACATCAAATTGTCTCATAACCTCAGCCTTGATTTTCTCGGACATCTCTGGACGCATACGGCGGACCTTCTGCTTTACCGGAGGGCATTCTTCCTTGGTAGGCAAGTGATGAACCACAATGTCGGTATCCAACCCAGGCATATCTTCGTAGGACCAGGCAAAGATTTCCACATAGTCATGCAGCATCTGAATCAACCGTTGTTTCACACTAGACCCCAGATTGGCACCAATCTTGACTTCCTTTCTGTCTGTCTCAGTACCCAGATTTACCGTTTCCACTGGCTCCTCATGTGGCTGAATGCCCCTCTCTTCCTGGAGTAGCAATCTTGCAAGATCACCAGGCACTTTGCAATCATCTTCACCTTCGTCTTCGGCTAAGTTGATAGGATTTTCGAAATCATAACTGGCAGTAGCAGAGTCGTTACCAGTGAGATCCAGAGTGGATTGGAACCTGTATTGGTGAGTGTGTGTAAATGTAGCTGTTTTGCAATATATAATAAAGAAGGAAAAGGAGCGCAAGATTTGAAATGCAAAAAAACGTCCAATGCTTTTATTAATGATATATGAAAATGACAAATAAAAGCCCTCACAAATGAAGCCACGGTACCCCGGGTAAGACACCGGGCCATAAAGTTTAAGATTATTGTTTGTTACAAATTCAAAACAAAGGAGTTCATTACTGAGTGACAAAAGTAATAGGTATGAAGTCTTTCGCAGTCCAGTTGCTTGGTCCACTGTCGGTCGTTGGGTAGATCCAGCTGTCAAGTTCGGATTCCTCCACATCATCTTCAATAGCATTCACTCCCGGGTTGGTAATGAGCACAAGAGGTCTTCCAATCCTTGCCTTACGAACAACCCTCTGAGCTTCTGCAGTGAAACCCAAACCAAACTTGTCAGTCTTCGGAGTAAAATCAGGAAGTCGGCCCCAGTTTGCGCACTCACCCTTCTCAATCACAGCCCAGGCATCCTTTAAGGAAGCCATCTTCAAAGGAGAGTCTTCTTTAGTCACAGTCTCTGCTGACGCCAATGTCTGAGGAACCTCTTCAAAATGTTGAAAGGGGGTCTCAATGAACTCCCCATCCATCTCTATGTACCAGAACAAGTTGAGGTGGTTGACCATATATTCTTCCTCCCCTTACACTGTCACAATCTTCCCTCTGACCGGGTACTTCAGCTTCTGATGTAGAGTGGAGGTCACAGCTCCAGCCTTATGGATCCATGGACGACCCAGCAAACAAGAGTAGGATGGTCGGATGTCCATAACATAGAATGTTGAATCAAAGACCTGCGAACCAACCCTGATTGGAATATCAACTTCACCATGTACCATCCTTTTGGACCCGTCAAAGGCCCGGACAACAATGTTACTTGGCTTGAGCTCTAAACCCTCACAATCCAGCTTGTCTAGAGCTTTCTTGGGTAATACTTTCAATGAGGAACCAGTGTCAACCAGCACATGGGCAAGAGTAGTGCCCCTGCATTCAATGGAGACATGCAGGGCATCGTTATGGTTCTTCCCCTTGGCAGTCAGATCGGCGTCAGAGAAACCCAAACCATTATCAGCAGTTAAGTTGGATACACACTCGGTAAATTGATCAGCAGATGTCTCTTGTGGCACGTGGGCCGTCTTCAGGAAGGTAATTAGGGCCTTGGCATGGGCCTCTGAACACAGCAACAGTTATAGCATATAAATTTTAGATGGGGTGTGCCCCAGCTGCTCAACTACATTGAAATCACTCTTCTTGATAATCTTAAGGATCTCTTCCATCTCTTGCTTGGAAGCCTCAACAGTGGTTGTCTTTGGTGCCTCCGTCTGGGCAGGCACATCAGTAGCAATCCCTTTGCCCCGAGCGTCAGATGACTCGGCAGCAGGGGTAGAAGTCGGAACTTGGTCAGGCAGGGGAACAGGCACATTTGCAGATGTAATGACAAGAGGTCTTTGAATAGCTGGTGGTGCAATATCTGGTGAGAAGAGTCTACCACTGCGAGTGACTTTGGCAGGCCCAATGATGTTGCTGACGCCGATACTTGTATCAAACTCTTGTTTTACTCCAAGCACATAAACATCTGCCCCATAGTGCCACAGGACAGCTTTGTCAGATGTATAGGGGAGGGGCCCCGGAACAGTGATGATGATAGGAGCAATCTTCTGAGTAGACATGATTTTGACAGGCTTCTTTGAGGGAGCCTTAGGAGAGTTGTTGAAAATAGTAACAATGGACACTTCTTCAGCAGGGATAGCATGAACAACAATCTTCTCGAACAAGATCTCCTTGTTATCCATTAGGTTTTGGATGCCTGATTTCAGCAAAGGACAACCAGCAGGTGAAATAGAACATAGAAGGCAACCTTTACCACATCCCGGAAATAAACCGGCTAGCAACAGGTTCCTTTTGACGGTCGACAATGGAGTAACAATATCATCCACATAGGCTACATACATGTCTTCTTCCACAACATTCACTCTATGCTGGGGCATGGGAGCAGTCACAACATTGGGCCTTTCAGACGCCTCGAACTGTATTTCTTTAGCATCAATAAGGTCCTGAACCTTATTCCTCAGAGCCCAACAATCATCCGTAGAATGCCCCGGGCTGTCAGAGTGATAAGCGCAGCGGGCATTGGGGTTGTACTTTGGAGAGGTTGTGTTCACTACCTTCAGAGCTTCTTTGACAGTTACCAGATTGGTTGACATTAGTTGTGGCAATATCTGAGACAGGGTCATACTGAGCCGAGTATACTGCCTTTTGGGCCTCTCACCCCTTGGTTGATTATATTGCTGAGGAGCAGCAACAGGCTTTGAGATTACAATCGCGTTGACAGTTTGGCGGCGTTCCGGTTTTTTTTGTCTCCTCGACCCATAAACAACACTAGATTCCTTCTTGAAGGGCTTCTTTTTAGAGCTCGAGGAGGCCCCTTTCTGTATCTTCCCAGACTTGATACCAGCTTCTATCCTCTCACCAGTCAAGATCAGATATGTAAACCCAGCAGAAGAATTCCCAATCAGATGGTTGAAGAATGGACCAGACAGGGTCCCCAGGAACATATCAACAAGCTCACGGTCAGTCAAAGGTGGCTGCACCCTTCCCTCCAGGTCTCTCCACTTTTGCGCATACTCCTTAAAACCTTCACCCGTCCCTAGTGACATACCCTGGAGTTGGGTACGCGTAGAAGCGAGGTCGGAATTATACTGATACTGCTTATAAAATGCAGTAGCCAAGTCCTCCCAGTTACGAATACTGGCTCCATCCAGCTGATAGAACCATTCGAGTTGAGTCCCTGAAAGACTATCCTGGAATAAATGGATCCATAGATTCTTGTCAGCAGTGTACGGTTGGATCTTCCTTACATATGATCTGAGATGCAACTTAGGACAGGAAGCCCCGTCGTACTTTGCAAAAGTAGGTGCCTTGAATTTGTGAGGGATCACCACCCCAGAAGATAAACCTAGATCTCTAAAATCCAACCCAGGCACATGTTGAATCTCCATAGCACTTAAATGGTCCTCTAGTTGTTTGTACCTATCCTCAGCAGGAGGGTACTGTTCATCATTGTAATTTGTCTCGTTGTCGGAGACCACGGGACTAGGAACCCTTCCCCCTTAGGGACTATCCTTCCCTACAGAGGAAGTAGCCAGCTCAGCCTCATTCTGCAGTGTATTCCCATATCTGCGTCCAGTGTTGAACAACACAGTCCTCTTCTTCTTCTTCTTCAAAAGCAGAGTCTTCAACTCTTGTTGACCCTGGGCTAAACTCATGACCAGCTCTTGGAACTGGGCGTTCTGGGCCTGGAGGGCCTTGATAGCTTGTTCAGTAGTAGGCTCAGAAGACATGATGATTGCTGAAATAAACAGCAAATAAGATTAAGCAACCTGTAGAAAAAGGGTACCTGCTATGCATATGATGAATGTAATGCGTATGATTTATGTTTTCAAAGGCAATCGGGATTCAACTTTGTAGTCAAAAAAGGAAACACACTTTATTAGATTCAAACTTTAAATTGTTCAAGAAATTTCCCTTAGGCGTTACATAAATGAAAATACTGAAAAGGAAATAAAAGCTGTAAAAGGAACATCAAATGCCCATCAGTGCTCCCATCGCCTCTTCTTCTCCGTACGGATATAGTCATTCAGGATTCGCTCGTTCTCCAGTTGCTCTGCCAGCTTCTGGATTTTTTGTTCTTGCTCATTGAACCTTTCCCGATAAGAATCCCGTTCTTCCTGTAGTTGCGCCCAAGACCTCTTTAGTGTATCAACATCAGTAGGTATCTGAGGAGGGAGAACAGTTGGAGGAACCCCGTCTCTATCAGGAAATTCAAGAATAATAGGTCTGACGGCTTCGTATGGCATACCTAACTTCTGAGCACGGATGCGGACCCATCTGTAGTAGGGTTCCATAGGCAGAGAAGTCTTCGGTCCCAACTCATGTGGATCAGCTTTGTGAATTCTGTCCCAAGCCCGGATGAATCCACGACACAGCTCGTCACTATCTACCTGAAACTCAAAACTGATGTGAGGTACCAACATCTCATGAGGCCCTGCTCTTCTGGCTCTCCCAAACTGATGGAGAGCTAAACATGGATTATAAGAGATTCCTCCCTGGGTACCGATCAATGGAACATTAGGATACTCTCCGCAATGATCAATAACAGCCACCTCATCTAAACCTCCGAGAGTCCAAATGATGTCATTATCAGTGAGAGACATTAACCTATGAGCCCAGCCTCTTCCTTCTTTGTTCTTTAGCACGAACTTAGGGAGGTGTGAAATAAACCACCTCACTAACAAAGGAGCACAACACCACAAAGTTCCCCATCTTCGAGCAGTACGAGCATAGAGTTGTTGTAGGATATCACCCAAGAGAGTGGGTACCGGATTCCGAGACATGAAGATCCTTATGGAATTGATATTGAGAAAGGTATCAGGATTTGGAAACAATACCAGACCATAGATTAAGAGAGCCAGAATGTCTTCGTACGCCCTGAAGTCTAAGTCATTCCAGAAACTGTTAGCTTTACCAATCAGAAACTTAGCCAAAAAGCCCTTAACTCTGCTTCTAGTCACCCAGTTATCCATTACCTCTTTGTTGGTCAAGGGAAGGGCTGCAGCAATCTCCTCAAGCCTAAGAGTCTTTTCCCAACCAGTGAAAGGAGTCTGCTCCAAAACAGGGATACCAAGCAAATCAGAGAATTCTTCCAGGGTAGGGACCAGCTGGAAGTCTTGAAAGGTGAAGCAATGGTACAGGGGATCATAAAACTGGGTCAGGACACTCATCAGTTGTTGGTCCCACTTTGAAGTGACTAAACCGAGAAGAGAACCATGCCTCTGGATGAAGGAAGTAGTATTTGGAATTTTGTCAACCAATTCTTTAAGCAAATCAGGTGGGTGAACAAAGTTGAGCCGGATAGTATTCCTTCGCACATGCATCATGATGTCCTACAAAACAGAGCAAAGATGAAACCCTCTTGTCTTTGAAATGGGTAAGTCCTTATGCAGGATGCATGCAATGTTATGATGGTATGATGTTATGGTAAAGCACACCACAAGTATTCACAAAGGCAAACATGATAAGGCACACAAGTCACACAAGACAACCCTTACAGTTCAGGCCAGCATGAAGTTTAGGTACTACCCTCTTTCAGTTTCGTTGGTTAAGACCTGTCCTAGAAAATAGTAACCGGGTTCTAGAGGATCTCAATATCACTGACTACCCTCAGTCGGTCATAACTCCAGCGTCGCAATCTTTTCTTGCAGCGAGAACCATCGCGAGAGTTTAGCCTCAATGAGTGTAGCATACTGCTACTGTTCTATGGCCAAGTTGGGTCAATTTGGGGTTCTAAGGTCGGTTGGTGCTTAATGACTCCTCAAAAGACCCATATTCTCCTCGTTGCAACACAAGGTATATCGGTACAGACCAAGGTGTCACACCAACGTAGCCACTGCTTCACCCATGTCGGTCTACGCCGGACAGGTCCCTCACAGCTTATGCTACCTAAAGGGTATTCCCCAGATCCGGGTTAGGATCTATGAAACTCCGATGCAAGCCCACAAATATAAAAGCAATCAAGACATACAATTGAAAACATAAGAGTGGTCTAATCCTAAGGTACACCTCACTTATATAAATCCCCAACAGAGTCGCCAGTTCTGTGATCGGTGGAAATAGAACTGACTGTTTTAAAGTTGGTTCGCGAAATGTCGCGGTAAGCAAGAGTCGCCACCGTCTTTTATGTTCTCCAACAAGGAAAGGACAAAAGCACAACAAAATTCCTTTTCAAGATGTTTCTCGGTTCGGGAGGTAGATTATAGAAAGGGAAGGTGTTAGCACCCTTTCTATCTGTGGTTATCCACGGGCTCTTAGGTACTTGCTCACTATGTTTTCAAAAATGTTTGCTTTTCTTTTGTGTTTGTGGGTTTTGAAAAAGTTTCGTTTGAAAACTTCTAGGTAACTCTTGTATCAGTCCTCAAGAGTGTATGAAGTGTTTGTTTGAAAACTTTTTGAAAGTGTGAGTGCGAAAAGTTTGTTTTTATTTTTGAAAGAGCAAGTACCCAGGAGAAATCTACCTACTCTAAGGAATTAAGCTGTGTAAGAGTCCTTTAGACAGTACTATCCCACTATTGAGAAGTAGGTAGCACCGTCGTTGGAGTTATTCGGGTCAATTCGATTGTAGGGACATGTGTGGTCACCAAAGCAATAGTAGGACGCCTTAGCGGTAACCCTAATGTCCTAGATCCTTTTTATCCGAGGCAACCGTTTCGAGGCAACTGGATCTTTAGACAGGAGGGCGATCTCTATAACACCCTATACTCAACGACCACCTCGAGGAAACCAAGTGAGGCGTACCCTAGGAGTGGCATGTGCATGTGTGTCAGGTTTCAGTTCATATTATCTTTGAACATGCATCATTGTGAGCTACAGATTGATTTTATTTTTCAGGCAAATCTTGTCATGCATAATTAATAGTTAATAGTTGTGGAAGGTAAATTGTGGAAAATTGAATCTACGCTATTACAAGGCGTCGGGTATTTACATCGCCAAAAACATAACCCTTAAAAATAAATGAGGAAAGTAAAATAAAGCGATAAAAGTCCTAATTATCTATTACATTCTCGGAGCAGATACATAAATATGATCAAATAAATAATAGTGCACGGAAAGAATTGAATCGGAGAAGTTCTTAGGGTTTTGACCCTTTTTGAGAAAAGAATGAAGTTTGTCCTTTTTTGCAATTAATTTAAGTTAAACCTAATTTACTAATTAATTAATTAATTACAAAAAAAAAGTATTTTTTTTAGTTTTTTAATGTCTTAATGAAAATAAAAATAAAAATAAATTAAAAGTTAATAAAAACCCTAATTTCTATATTAATTTTATTTATTATGAAAAAGATTAAAATTGTCCTAATTAAACAACTAAACTAATTAATTAGAATTTATTTACAAAATAATAACTAATAGTGAAATTAATAAATAATAAAAATAAATAACATTTTAAGTTTCTGAATTTATTGTGAAAATAATTAATTAAGTTAATTAAGTAATAATAATTAATAATAAAGCAATTAAATAGAAATTGAAATAGAAAATAAAAAAAAGAGTAAAGAAAACCAGGGGGGTGCTGGGCCAGGTTAGGAGTTTGTTAACAATTCCAAGGCCCATTTGTTGGCCAGTCCGTTTGACCTTTCTGCTTGTCTATGCGTGGGTTGACCAGGAGCATGGTAGTCTACACCTTATGGCCATCAGATCTGTGAGAGTGGCCACTTGGCGCGCTTGGATGTGAGGTACATGGTGAAACACATTGGAAAGCTTGCATGGGAACCCGTAAAGAAAAATAATAGATCATTTGGGTGGACCTGGGAATCGAACCCAGGTCCCAATGGTTACCAACCACATCACCTTCCACTACGCCATTACGTTGCATATATTAGTATAATGACAATTAATTATAATATAGCAAAATTAATTCATATGCTATCAAAACAAAAAAACGCGCGTCTCATTCAAACCAGCCAATCACGTGTAAACACGCAGTCGTCTTCTTCATTAAACCTGCAAAATAACAAATAGATAGCGGGGGTTTTTAACCCCCACTAAACAGGACGGCGAAAAATAACGAATAGGCCCCTGATGCACATAAATGTTTCGCGAGCATGGTGTTTGATTCGTCTGGCCTTGATGAATTCAACCATAGGTCTCTTGAGGTCTAATTTTTTCTGTGCTGGAAATCCCCAATTCGAAGGTTTATGAACCCTAGAATTTGAACATGGCAACTCATGATTCTGTACACCATAATCCAATTAGCTTATGCCATTAGTTTCCTGTGGTCTTTAACAATACAAAACAAGCAAAAAATCACATCAAATGCTTATGAATTATGAGTTTCGATTATGGAAAAAATCATCAAACCGTGGGTCTGTGTAGAGCGATTTCTTGAGTTCTGGCGTGTGAATTTGATTGCAAAAGGTTCCTCACACCTCCAGCAATGTATTGAAATCAACAAATGCCTTGGAATCGCGTTGGAATATGGAAATCGGTTTTGACTTTTTTCTTGAATTTTTTTCAATGTGATTATGGTTTCCTGGCAGCAAATTCTCGTCCAAGGCATTAGGTTTAGCTTGTGCACTTATAGTAGAGTTGAATTAGGTTACAATCTTGCACCAAAGATCCATGGAATTATGATTCCATATTTGATTGAAAATCAAATATTTTTCAATCTTTTTGATTGAAGAAACTTGCCAAATTGGAATATTGTTGTCTCTTTGATTGGCACACGAAATCTCCAGCATATATTGACCACTTTTTCTTCACAAAAAGATTGAGAAATCATATCTTTGAATTTCCTACATTTTAAATCAATTAAATGAATTAATATTAATAAAAAATCCAATTAATTAATAGAAAATAAGAAAATAAATTCAAATAATCCCAATGGGTCGTGCATAGGCCTTGGATAAGGTTTCAAGAAGAAATTTGAGGCCCATTAGCAAAAATAAGGCATTTTGAGCAAAGTTGACTTTTGCAAATTCACAAAAATTTCCCAACTTCTCCAATGCATATCTTGCTCAATTTTGATCCTATAAACATGTTCTTGGACATTTTGGAAAGGTCTTGAAGTCCTCTAACCAATGCCTTCGGTACCATGTCATTTGGAATTACCAATCTCAAGTTATGGTCTTTGACTTAAAGTGCATTTTTGTTGACTTTTGAAATTGACCTATAATGTAGAAATTGATAACTTTTTGTGAGAGCATTTCTTGGACTTGGAATGTGAAGATGAGTTGTAGGAAATGTCATCCTCTTCAAAATGAGAATTGGATGGGATTTTTATGATGAACCATGAAAAAGTTATGCCTTGGTCAAGATACAGTTGACTTTTCTACTGTCCAAAAATAGTAACTTTTGCATCTTGGATGATTTTTGAGCCATGCTTGTGGAATCATGATCAAGGCTTGATAAAATGATGATTGTGGACTCAAAATAAGATGTTGACCAAAAATTTCTGACTTTTGACTGTCAAAATGACCATTTTACCCCTGTAGTTGATTGTGAACCAAATAGGGCTTTTGACTGTGGAATTTGACCCTGTGAGTCTTGAAACTTGACATGTAGATGATTGACAATATATATAGGCATATGAGACTTGGTTGAGCCATTGAAAACCTCAAATTCATTAAAGGAACCAAAACCCTAATTTTGACTGGCTTAGGAGGCAGTTGGGACTGTGCAATCTCTTGAGTAATCTTGAATCATTTGAAGATGAATCTTGATAAACCTTGAAGAATATGGGAGGGCAAATTTTGGGGTACAACAGTTACGGAAAGATATCATATGGCAAGAAAATCTCATTCAATCTCCATAATTCCAAAGGGTTCTGTTCGATTAACTAGACAGCTAGAGACTTTATACTAGTTTCCTTTATTCCGCAGTAATTGTCTTACTTGTTTTGATATTTGTAATAAACAATTTAAAACTCTACAGCCTTGTGCCTTGCCCGAGGCACATTGGCTTTGTTTGTGAGGGCTATTATTTGTCATTTCATATATCATCAATAAAACATTGGACGTTCCTTGCATACAAATTTTGCGCTCTTTGTTTTTTCTTTTCTGTTTTCACTTTATCAAAACAGTTATGCTCTTACACACACTCACGTTATCATACTGCAGATTCATATCCACTCTGGATCCAATTGATAACAACTCTGCTACTGTCTGTTATGACTTCGAAAATCCGATCAACCAAGCTGAAGATGAGGGTGAGGATGATTGTGAGGTACATGGAGAACTTGCTAGACTATTACAGCAGGAGGAAAGGGCTATACAGCCTCAAGAAGAACCAGTTGAGACGATAAACCTGGGCATGGAGATAGACATAAAAGAAGTCAAGATTGGTACAAATTTGGAAGTTAAGGTCAAACAGCGTTTGATACAAATGTTGCACGACTACATTGAGATCTTTTCCTGGTCATATGAAGACATGCCAGGTTTAGACACTGATATTATGGTTCATCGTCTGCCGACCAAAGAAGACTATCCTCCGGTTAAACAGAAGGTCTGTCGTATGCGCCCTAAAATGTCAGAAAAGATCAAGGCAGAAGTCATGAAGCAGTTCGGCGCAGGGTTCTTAGCTGTCACTTCTTATCCATAACGTCGTTCTAGTACCTAAGAAGGACGATAAGGTACGGATGTGTGTAGATTATAGAGATCTGAATAGAGCAGGCCCCAAGGATGACTTCCCACTTCTTCACATTGACGTTCTGGTTGACAACACCTTGCAACACAAAATATTCTCCTTCATGGATGGTTTCTCTGGCTCCAACGAAATAAAGATGGCTCCTGAAGACATGGAGAAGACAACCTTCATCACACAGTGGGGAACCTTTTAATACAAAGTGATGACTTTCGGGTTGAAGAATGCTGGGGCAACTTATCAGCGCGCCATGGTCGCTTTGTTCCATGATATGATTCATCACGAGATCGAAGTTTATGTTGATGACATGATAGCCAGGTCTCAAATTGAGGAAGAGCATCTTGATCATCTACAAAAGTTGTTCGATAGGTTGAAGATATACAAGCTGAGGTTGAATCCGAACAAGTGCACCTTTGGGGTAAGGTCTGGTAAACTTCTGGGTTTCATTGTCAGTGACAAAGGCATTCAAGTAGACCCTGCAAAGGTAAAGGCCATACAAGAAATGCCAGCTCCCCGTACAAAGAAGGAAGTTAGAGGTTTCTTGGGACGCTTGAATTACATCGCCAGGTTCATTTCACATCTGACTGCTACTTATGAGCCCATCTTCAAGCTTCTGAAGAAAGATCAAGTGGTAAAGTGGAATGCAAATGCTAGACAACTTTCGAAACAATCAAGGAATACCTTCAAGAACAACCAATTCTGATGCCTCCGGTTGAAGGAAGACCTTTGATATTATACTTAACAATGCTAGACAATTCAATGGGGTGTGTGCTGGGGAAGCATGACGAGTCTGGTCGAAAATAGCACGCGATATACTACCTTAGCAAAAAGTTTACCGACTGTGAGCCAAGATACTCACTGCTCGAGAAAACTTGATGCCGTTTGGCATGGGCTGTTCGCCGACTAAGACTGTATATGCTGACCCACACTACTTTGTTGATATCTAAGATGGATTCGATCAAATATATCTTCGAGAAACCTGCTCTCTCCAGAAGAATAACAAGATGGAAGATGATCTTAACTGAGTACGACATACAATATACAACCCATAAAGCAATCAAGGGGAGTGTATTGGCTGATCATTTGGCTCATCAGGCCGTGGATGACTACTTGTCCATGAATTTTGAGTCCCAGATGAGAATATTATGCTGGTGACTGACTACAAAGAACCTGGACCAGATGAAGGACCCGAGGAAGGATCCTGGTGGACTATGGTTTTTGACGGAGCTTCGAACGCACTAGGTAATGGCATTGGTGCTGTAATCATATCTCCCGAGGGATGTCATACCCCTTTCACTGCCCGACTATGTTTGAACTGCACTAACAACATGGTAGAGTATGAAGCTTGTATCATGGGTTTCAAGGCCGTTATTGACCTCAGGATCAAGTTCTTGGACGTTTTCGGGGATTCAGCCTTGGTAATAAGTCAGATCAAAGGCGAATGGGATACGAAGCACCTGAATCTCATCCCATACAAAGAGTATGTGTTGACATTGCTCCCACACTTTGAGGAGGTAACTTTTGAACATTTCCCACGAGAGGAGAACCAGTTAGCAGACGCGCTAGCTACCATGTCTTCTGTGTTCAAAGTCAGGTGGGACAACGAAGCTCCCCAAATCACCATTGAGAGGTTGGATGAACCAGCATATTACTGTGAAATTGATACCGAAGAGGTGGCAGACAAACCCTGGTTTCATGAAGTCATAAGGTATCTCGAGGCTCAAGAGTATCCCGAAGGGGCATCTGTCAATGATAAGAAGTTTCTGAGAAGGTTCACTGTGAAGTTCTTCCTCAGTAATGGAATCCTCTACAAGCGCAATCATGATTCTACATTACTACGGTGTGTAGACAAGAGCGAAGCAGAGAGGATCATGACAGATATACATGAAGGCACCTTCGAAACTCATTCCAGTGGACACACCATGGTTAAGAAGATCCTACGGGCAGGATATTACTGGTCCACTATGGAAGCTGATTGCTATCAGCACTCTCGAACTTGTCATAAGTGCCAAATCTACGCTGATAAGGTGCATATGCCTTCGGTCCCCTTAAACGTCTTGACAGCTCTATGGCCCTTTGCAATGTGGGGCATTAACATGATCAGAGAAATCAGGCCTACTGCTTCTAATGGGCATCACTTCATCCTAGTAGCCATTGATTACTTCACGAAGTAGGTTGAGGCAGCCTCTTTTGCTACGGTAACCAAGAACGTCGTGGTGCAGTTTATCCGACATAATCTGATATGTCGATATGGTGTGCCAGAGAGAATTATTACTGACAATGGTACGAATCTCAACAACACAATGATCACCGATCTCTGTAAACAGTTCAAGATACAACATCATAATTCTTCTCCCTACCGGTCGAAGATGAATGGCGCTGTTGAAGCGGATAACAAGAACATCAAGAAAATTGTACAGAAGATGACGGTGACGTACAAAGACTGGCATGAGATGTTACCATTTGCTCTTCATGGATACCGTACCTCAGCGCGGACGTCGACAGGGGAAACAACCTACCCTCTGGTATATGGCATGGAGGTAGTCCTACCCATCGAAGTCTAGATACATTCTCTCAGGATTATGAAGGAGGCGGGTTTGAACAAAGACGACTGGATCCAAACTCGACTTGATCAGCTAAATCTAATCGATGAGAAGAGACTTACTGCTATCTGTCATGGTCAGACTTACCAAAAGCGAATGATCAAGGCTTTTAACAAGAAAGTCATACGTCAAGAATATCAAGTCAGGGATCTAGTGATTAAGCGCATCATACTGCCGCAAGGTGATCCCAGGGGCAATTGGACTCCCACATATGAAGTGCCATTTGTGGTTAAGAACATTTTCTCGGGTGGAGCTATGATTCTAACCACCATGGACGGTGACGACTTTCCTCACCCTGTCAATGCAAACATAGTGAAAAGATACTACACCTAATTCAAAGACCCTCTAGGTTGACTGGCCTAGGAAAAAATAAGGGCTTCCCGACGAACCAAAAGGGTTCGGGCAAAAGTAAGGGATAAAAATGAAAAAAATCTGTACACCCGGCAAGCCAAAAACCTGAAAAGGCGGCTTGGGAAAAAAAGGGTATCCCGGTGGACTAAAAACCCGAAAGGGCAGTCCAAGAAAAAGTTAGGGATATAGAGTTATCACTATGTCTCATTGGAACATCTTGCGACCAGACTTCAGTATCGACTATCAAGCTCGGACGACACCAATCAACCTAATCAACTTTAGACCAATAGCAAAGTGATGAGACGCTCGGAGATATAGGGGCAATAGCAGAGTTGGGAACCAATGGGGTTGTTTCACATAGCTGTTTTCTTTTACACAAATTTGTATAGCTTCTATTTTTACGGCAGCGTTCTCTTACTAGAACGTCAACCTCCTTGTACAAAAACGCCTATTACAGGCTAACTTCAAAAATCAATACAAAACCATTTTCACAAGAAACTTCGAGTTGTTTTTCTTTTTCTGTTTTTTTTGCAAGAACGTACAATGATTTATTTTTGACATATGCATTTGAATATGATTGCTGCTCATAAATATTTACATAAGAAACGAAATACAATTACTAGTAATTCCAGAAACAGGGGAAAAAACAAGAAGTGTCAACACCTGACAGTTACTCTGCCCAGCAGGTACCGGGATAGAGACAACTTTGGAGCATAATCATCAGTACATACACTCCCCACAAAGTAAAAGTATTCAAAAGCATTAATGTCGGCTTTCCCGAAACAGGAACTAATCTCCCCAGCCAGAGTCACTCAGAAACCTGACAGTTATATCCCCCAGCGAATTTCATAATCACGTGCGGCTCAGTAAATTTCATCCCCCAAGCAGAGTTTATTACTATGGATGCAGAAGCTCAATCCCCGACATGGCTCACTACTTCAGCTACAGAAATTCAATTTCTAAGTTTATCCCCCGCAGAGTTTATTCTCAAGCAGAATCTCTTCCTGACAGAATATTCATAAATCTCCAGTAGCAGTCAGGGATTTATTTTCCGAGACCCAGACATACTCCGATAGCATTTCATGTACATACATCATGACATGCACATACATATCATATACAACATTATCTCATTTATTTTGAGAACATCATATCACCATGCATTTCATGCATCGCACATATTAACCCTGTTATCTTTTCAGGAAAGACGATTAGCTTCAACAAATCCAGCAGTTATACAGGTCACGTCTGCAGGAGACTAATGGAAACTCAGTTCCCGAAACCAAACGAGTCAACTAATCTACACTATCGCCTTAAAGTAACCCTACTATCCAGGTTTCTTCCCATAAGCCCTACCATCCAAGCTTTTACCTTGAAGCAACCCTACTATCCAGGTTCCCTCTCACAACTCTACTATCCAGGCTCTCATCCCAAAGTAACCCTACTATCCAGGTTTCTTCCCATAAGCCCTACCGTCCAGGCTTTCACCTTAAAGTAACCCTACGACCCAGGTTCCTTCTCACAGCCCTACTATCCAGGCTCTCATCCCGAAGTAACCCTATTATCCATGTTCCTTCTCACATCCCTACTACCCAGGCTCTCATCCCGAAGTAACCTTACTATCCAGGTTCCTTGTCACAGCTCTACTATCCAGGCTCTCATCCCGAAGTGACCCTACTATCTAGGTTCCATCTCACAACCATACTATCCAGGCTCTCATCCTGAAGTAACCCTACTCTCCAGGTTCCTTCTCACAGCCCTACTATCCAGGCTCTCATCCCGAAGTAACCCTACTATCCAGGTTCTTTCTCACAACCCTACTATCCAGGCTCTCATCCCGAAGTGGCCATACTATCCAGGTTCCTTCTCACAGCCCTACTATCCAGGATCTCATCCCGAATTAACCCTACTATCCAGGTTCCTTCTCACGACCCTACTATCCAGGCTCTCATCCCGAAGTGACCCTACTATCCAGGTTCCTTTTCATAGCCTTACTATCTAGGCTCTCATCCTGAAGTAACCCTACTATCCAGGTTCCTTTTCACAACCCTACTATCCAGGCTCTCATCTCGAAATGACCCTACTATCTAGGTTCCTTCTCACAGCCCTATTATCCAGGCTCTCATCCCGAAGTAACCCTACTATCCAGGTTCCTTCTCACAACCCTACTATCCAGGCTCTCATCCCAAAGTAGCCCTATTATCCAGGTTCCTTCTCGCAGCCATACTATCCAGGCTCTCATCCCAAAGTAACCCTACTATCCAGGTTCCTTCTCATAGCCCTACTATCCAGGCTCTCATCCTGAAGTAACCCTACTGTCCAGGTTTCTTCTCTCTTATCTCCAGATGACAGTTTACAACACCATGAGACCTAGACCCGACCAGTTACGGCCAAGTTCACCTTTCCCTAGTAATTCATTATGCAGCTCGGATCCTGACCAAATACTAGGTTCACTTCCATCTCCTCAAACAAGAATTAATTCCCCAGTAGAGTAATGGACAACCGAAGCTCCTAGACTCTATTTCCCGAAACATAAATCAACTTTCCTCGGTGAAGTCCTCCTTAGAAGCAGGTACAGTAATTCTCGCAAAGGAATCTCTTATGCAACCGATATCTTCTCTAGATGACATCTTTCAAGCTTTGCACAAGAGGTTTGCTCAGTCAATTGCTCAGATGCTTGAGAATCGACTGTATTAGGTCAAAAGTCAACTTTGGCCCACATATAGTCAAACTTCAATGTTTTTAGTCAACATCAACATTTTGAAGTGATATTCATCATTTGATCAAGGGTTGATCATTATTCTTCAAGGAATGCTCCTAATTCATCAAAACTCAAAAGTTGCTAAATTAGGGTTTCTTAGGAAAAGTCAACCAAACTTTGACCAAGCATAACTTTCTCATACTTTATCAGAAATTTCTCAACCAAGGCTCATTTTGAAGGGAATCCAATTTACTATAACTCATCTTCATCCCTCAAGTTCAAGAATTGAACTTATAAAAAGATATGGATTTCTACATAATAGGTCATTTTGAAAAGTCAACAAAAACACCTTTTGAGTCAAAGCATCTTACATGAACATGGAAGACCCAATTGAGATGAGACAAAAAAGGTTGTTTAGGGTACATCCTAAGCTTTCTAAAAAGTCCAAGAACACTTTCTAGGGTTAAAATTGGAAGAGATATGCAGTGTTAAAGTTGACCATTTTTGGAAAATTGCCAAAAGTCAAATATGCTCAAAAATGCATTTTTTGCCAAAAGGGCCTAGCATTTTAGGATTGTATCTTGTCAAGGACATGGTCCACGACCCAAGCCAGCATCCATATCTTATTTGCTCTATTTATTTATTTTATTATGATTTTTATTTATTAAAAATCACATTAAGTCAAATAAATAACAAAAAATATCAAAGATTATTTTGATGATCTGATTTTGATGGAAATCAAATCTAATTATGATGGCCAAATCAGATCAAAATGAATCAAGGTAATTGGAGGAAAAAAGAGCATGATTTGTATGGTTATGGAAAGATATCATATGGCAAGAAAATCTCATTTAATCTCCATAATTCCAAAGGATTCTGTTCGTTTTTGTTACCCTAATGCATCATACTACATATAGTGAACAAAAACAAGGCAAGAGAAGAGGTTTTACAGTCGTGAAAACAGAGAAAAAAAGTTCGAATTTTGTTCAAAAAGTGTGAGACGTATCTTCTTCCACAGGCCAATTCAAGGCGTGTTGAAGATTCCAATCGTTTCCTGGACCTCTCTTGGAGCTAACACAATCAACTGCAAGTGTCAAAACGCCCAGAATCAGCCCACAACAGTCATACAGTTTACTTCTTTTTTTGAAATCGATTACGTTAATTCTTACATCTTAAGCATGTTTAAATGATACATTTATGATTGTTAACCTATTTGCAACATGTTTGAATGGTTTAATTGATGTTTTGATGAATATACTGACGATTGCCATGGATAGGGTTTGAGAAGCCATTTTGGGGCTTCTCTGTATAGGTGAAATTATGCCAAGAAACTAATGCTATGATGCTTGTGAGACCCAGACGAATTGATTGGCATAGTTAGAATTGATTTATTGTGCACCATATGAATTTTTGAAGCTTGCAGTTGTATAACTATGGAGTTTTGTCCGTAGGTATAGATCTGATACCTAAAATGACGGACAGGGAAGAAGACGGTGACTTGTCACCACCCCACTGGCCTATTTGATTTGCGTGCGTATTTTCTAGCCCAACCATTTTGTTACATATATTATGTTTTGTTTTCATTATTGTTACAACAAAACCACGCAGCGCAGATGGCAGGGGTAGTAGTATGTGAAGCCAGGGACCTGGGTTCGATCCCAGGTCCAAACGTTTTCTTATTTTCTGACCATTTGAATGCAGATCTAGTGTAACTCGTGAGCAAACGTCCATCATGTGCCCTATTAATCCATCCACTGGATCGTTGCCAGTACAGATCCAACGTTCCAATCAAGGAGAGACCATGGTGCACCTTCCAAGGGTGCCGACATAGGATTTGGCGCATGTTTGGGCTCAGTGTACATGGGCCTTAAAGATTCAGCAACACACCCCCTTGGGTGCTTATACAGGCCCAAGTCTTTCATTCTTTAATTCTTTTTATTTATTAATTATATCTTTTAATAATACCAAAAAAATAATATTTTTTTATTTAATCAAAAATCATAAAAAACATCAAAAATCATTTTTTCATAAAAAAATATTTTATTAATTAATTATTTTAATTAAATTAGGGTAATTTAATGTTTTTTTATAATTAAAAATAATTAGATTTAGGGTTTAATTTTATACTTAACCTGATTTTTCCTTAAAAATAACATAAATATTTTCTCAATTTAGATTTTTAGGTCGTCTAATTATTTCTCGCATTTAATTTACCGCGCGTTTCTAATTTCCTTTTTTTTATTATTTGTAACTGCTCCGAGTTTGTAATAGATTTAAATAGGATTTTAATTCCGCATTTTATTTTCAGTCAAAATAATTTAGTATCTTCCCAAAGCCATGTAATAGCTAGGACTCTAATTTCTCGCATTTTAATTCCCGCAAATTATAAACTGCCTAGATGTATGTATAGGATTGTATGAAAAGACAAACTGAAATAAAAATAGTAGAAAACCCTAATTGTGCAAAGATAATTAACTGAAAAAAATACACTTGCACATGTTCACTCCTAGGGTTTACTCCACTTGGTTTCCTCAGAAATAATGGTCGTGTCCCTCGAATGTAGGGGTACCTTAGCAATGAATTGCGATTCAAAATCGTCATAAAGATCATAGTCCCTATTTGTCCCTCGAGTTTCCTACGAATTGATCTTATGACGATAGTCCCTTCGAAATGCTAAGGTATCTTTACTTGTTGCCTTCAGAGACCATTTCGTACCTTCAAACGCCCCTTTACAACTCCAACTACGGTGCTACCTATTCCTTAATAATAGGATAGCGATGTCTAAAGGAAAACGAACAGACCTTTTTCGAGTAGGTAGATTAGTTCTTAGGTACTTGCTCAAACAAAGATTTTCACACAAACACCTTTCAAAACAGTTTCAAAAACCAATTCGTCACACTCTTGAGGACCGATACAAGGGTTATCACGAAGTAAACAAAAGTTTTCAAAACAAGCACACACAAGCAATTCTCGAAAAAAGGTTTTTTCTGTTCTTTTTCCTTTTCCTCAGTTGGATGAAATAAAAGTCGGTGGCGACTCTTACTTACCGCGACATTTGCGAACATAAAATTCAAACCAGTATAACAGTCGGTTCTGCCACCATATCACACTAACGATTTAATTTACCGTCTTATCTTGCACGCCTAGTTACTAACAATAATATTATACAGAAAAATGTAAAGTGAGGGAATTATAAATCCTATGTTATTACAATGCTTTGGGACAATTACATAAAAAGGGCAAGAAAATAAAATGCGGAATTTTAAATGTAAACTATTACATCCCATACAACAATTACAATGATATAAAAAATGCGAAAGGAAATAAACGCGCGAAAAATTGAAAGTATGTCTAGACCTAAAGCAAATCTAAATGAAATAAGAAAAATCTTTTTGTTGTCTTTATTGATTTAAGGAAATAACTAAATCAATTATTCTAAAGTCTATTTAGAAAATTAAATTAAGAAAAAATAGTCTAAGCCTTTTTTAGTTTTTTATTATGAAAATAAAATAATTAAAATAAAATAAAATCCTAAATTCTAATTCATTTTAAATTTGGAATAGTTAAAATTTAATTGATTAATTAATTAAAGAATTTTTTTATGAGTTTTGATTTAAAGTTAATTTAAATGGTAAAAAAAATCAAATAAAAAAAAGAACAAAAGCAAAATAAGAATACAAAGGCGCATCCTTCGATCAGGGAGAAAAGGGGGGCCTTTTGATCCAGAGGGGAAGTTGCCTTTTGACTCAGGCAGTAGACCCCTTCGATTCCCCCTTCTTTTGCTTCCTTTCGATTGAGTTTAGGAGTTGGTGTGAGCAAACTTCGATTGCCACCTTTTCTGCTTCCTTCGATTGGCCTATGAAGCAGTATAGACCTACAGAGCAGCATGAGGGTAGGTCCTTCGTTCACACCCTTTTGTATTTCATTTGAGTCTATACAGGTTAGTTAGACAAGAAAATCAAACAAACCAAAAAAAATACAGAAACAAAGAAAATAAATAAAAGGCTAATTACATGTTTTGCTAAAACGAAAGATGCAAGGTCAAGAGAATCTACCTTGCTTGAAACTGGAATTTGCGTGTGGATTGGAGTTGTTAGATGCTTTGATTTGACCCTCCTGGGAGTGGAGACACTTGCTTAGGAGCTGGTGTGGACTCATGGATGTCTCAGGAACAAAAATCTGGTCTTCGTTTGGGCTGAAGGTGCCTTGCAAAAAAGTGCTTCGATTGAGACACTTTTGGGGTTCCTATGAGTAATTTGGCAACGAGATCTATTTTTGTGGAAAAAAAAAATCTTGTGATACAACATATGTCTTGTATTTAAAGGAGATGGAGGAGGCAAGGAAATGGGGAAAGGATCATGGCATTAATGGCCAACCATTAAACGTGGTATTGAAAACAGAATCATGCAAATTGAAAGATTGCCATTTTAAGATATATCATGCCATTTTGGAATTCTGAGTGAATCTGGACAGGTCAACTGGGCGCCTTATTTGAATTTGAAAATATTCAAAGTTTCCCACTCTAAAGCCCCTTCGACCAACCCTTGTTCTCTTAGATGGTTCTGGGTTCTGACTCGAAGTATTCAGAACTTCCCTTATTAGAACATTTTAGATTAAGACACCTCTGCACTAATGTCCATTCGAAGGATACTCCACCTTGGCATGCTAATCTAAGGACACTTTGTTATGATGTTCCAATCGAAGAAAGCTCTGATGCTCCAATCGAAGGAAGCTTTGATGCTCCAATCGAAGGAAGCTCTGATGCTCCATTCGAAGGAAGCTCTGATACTCTAATCGAAGGAAGCTCTGATGCTCCAATCGAAGGAAGCTCTGATTCTCTAATCGAAGGAAGCTCTGATGCTCCAATCGAAGGAAGCTCTGATGCTCCAATCGAAGGAAGATCTGATGCTCCAATCGAAGGAAGCTCTGATGCTCAAATTGAAGGAAGCTCCGTTGCTCCAATCGAAGGAAGTTCTGATGCTCCAATCGAAGGAAGCTCTGATGCTCCAATCTAAGGACATTTCATTCATCTTCAAATTTTACTTTCCTCAAGCAGATGTTTGCAACCACCCATGTAAAAGAAAATTTTTAAAGAAAATGAGAGGGCAAATTTTGGGGTACAACAACTGCACCTGTTCAATCTTCTTAGACCTAAGGATGTAGATTGGCTGGTCTGGCTTTCGTGATCTGAAGGTGGAAGATGATTGAACACTAGAATGCCTAGAAATTTGCACTCGTCTGAAGTGATACTATTGGTGGATAATATCGGGAATGGGCTTACAAATTCCATTTGGAAAAGATGACAGAAGACTATCAGAGATGGGCTTAAAGATTCCATCCAAGGAATATGACAGAGAGTTGTCGGAGATGGGCTTAGAGATGCCATCCAAAGTAGATGCTGACTTCATAAGAAGTCTATTTGTGGGGAATCCTGTTCTTGCTGTCTGAGGAGGAATCCGTTGGGGAATGTTTTAGGGGAATAGAGTCTAGGATCTTCAGTTGTCTGTTACTCTACTTAGGAGTTATATCCTGATTGGAGAGACGAAAGCAAGTTGTTATCTAGTCGGGATCCAGGCTTCATAGTGACTTGTTGAGGACAATAAGACTGACTACTATCTGGTCGTATTCCAGGCTTCACAACGACTTATCGGGGAATATGAAATTAACTGCTATCTGGTCGGCTCCAAGCTTTGTAGTAATTGTAGACATTAAACTGTTATCTAGCCGTATCCAGGCTTCAGTATACTTAACTGGATAAGAATCAGAAAATCTTAGTGTCGATTTAACTTAACCAAGGAAAGGTATTGAATCATCTTTAACTGGATAAAGAATCAGAAAATCTTGTGTCGATTCAACTGAACCAGAGAAAGTGTTTACCAGAAAAGAATCAGAATAAAATCATTGGTCGATTTAAACTGAACCAGTTGATGTATCGAATTATCTTCAAATGGATAAGAATCAGAAAAATCTTAGGGTCGATTTAACTGAACATGAGAAAGGTCTTGAATTAACTTTAACTGGATAAAGAATCCGAAAAATCTTAGTGTTGATTCAACTGAACCAAAGAAAGTGTCTATGGGAAAAGAATCAGAATAAAATCATTGGTCGATTTAAACTGAACCAGCAGATGTATCGAATTATCTTCAACTGGATAAGAATTAGAAAAATCTTTGGGTTGATTTAACTGAACCAGAGAAAGGTCTTGAATTAACTTTAACTGGAAAAAGAATCAGAAAAATCTTAGTGTCGATTCAACTGAACCAGAGAAAGTGTCTATCGGAAAAGAATCAGAATAAAATCATTGATTTAAACTGAACCAGCAGATGTATCAAATTATCTTCAACTGGATAAGAATCAGAAAAATCTTAGGATCGATTTAACTAAACCAGAGAAAGGTCTTGAATTAACTTTAACTGGAAAAAGAATCATAAAAATCTTAGTGTCGATTCAACTGAACCAGAGAAAGTGTCTACTGAAAAAGAATCAGAATAAAATCATTGGTCGATTTAAACTGAACCATCAAGGGTCTTGAATACGACCTTCTGCAGAAAATGCTGGAGTAGCCTTTCGTCAGAGGTAAGCTTTGAAAAAAAATTGTCAGGTCATGAAAGTAGTTTGGTGTTTGTTGATTGATGCTATCTGAAAAGATAAAAAGTTAGTCGTATGCAATGTCATGATGTATGAAATGCATCGTGTAATGATGTTCTCAAAATAAATTAGATTATGCTATATGCAATATATATGCGCATGCCATGATGTATGAACATGGGACGCTGTTGCGACATTTCCTAATCTGGGAAAATAAATCCTTGACTGTTGTTGGAGAGTACTGGGAAGTTGAATCCCGGACTATTGTTTGGTAGATGAGGAAAGTGATTCTTTTATTTCCGCTGGGGATGATGAATGGATATGATTTGTCGGGGATTCCTCTTTCCGTTTGAGGATGCTCTGGAGAGGATCTTTAACTTCTTCTTGAGAATTCTCCTCTGGGGAGAAGATACTCCGTTGGAAGATTTTACCAATATATAGAAATAAACTCTGTTGGGGGCTGAACTTCTGCAGCTAGAGAAATAAACTCTACCAGGGATGAGGCTTTATAAACTGTTTGAGATTATAAAACTTAGCTGGGGAACATGGACTTTAGCTCTCTGAGGGAACTTTACTGGAGGAGGTAACTCCTGCTTGGGGAAGAAGAGGTCAAAACTTTGGTTGTTTTCACTCTGCGGAGACATAGACATCACTAGAACATATGTTGAGGGTGTAGCGGTGACTTTGCAGTAGGACGTCTCTTCCTTTGTACCTGTTGGGGAAAATAACTGTGGGGACTGCAAATGGCTTTTTAGATTTGGTCCTGTTTCTTAAAGTCATTAGCAACTGTCTTTATATTTTTTATGCAAGTATTTGTAAACAGTAATCATATTCAAATGTATATGTCAAAAATAGTCACTGGACATTCTTACAAAACAAAACAGAAAAAATGAAAAGTTTTGTACTTTCAAATAAATGATTTGTATTGATTTTGAAGTTTTGCCTATAATAGGCATTTTTTTTGTATAAAGAGACTGGAATTATAGTAGGAGAATGTCGTCGTGAAAATGAAAACTATACAAAATAGTGTATAAAAGGAAAACAGCTATGTGTAATAATCCCATTGAGTTTCAATTATGTTATTGCCCTTATGTCCTTGAGCGTCTCATCACTTTTCTACTTGTCCGAAGTTCACTGGATTGATTGGTACCGTTTAAGCTTGATAGTTGATACTGAAGTCTAGTTTCAAGGTGATCCAACGGGACATAGTTATACGCTTTAAATCCCTAACTTTTTCCTGGACCGCCCTTTCGGGTTTTCAGTCCACCGGGATACCCTTTTTTGCCCAAGCCGCCTTTTCAGGTTTTCGACTTGCCGGGTGTACATATTTTTTTTGTATTTATCCCTAATTTTTTCCCGAACCCTTTTGGTTCACCGGTGATGCCCTTATTTTTGCCTAGGTCAGTCAACCTAGCGGGTCTTTGTTCATGCGTAGTATCTTTTAACTATGTCCGTGTTCACAGGGTGAGGAAGGTCGTCACCGTCCATAGTGGTTAAGATCATGGCTCCATCAGAAAATATGTTCTTGATCATAAGTGGCCCTTCGTATGTGGGAGTCCATTTGCCCCTGGGTTACAAATGGCTTTTTAGACTTGGTCCCGTTTCTTAAAGTCATTAGCAACTGTCTTTCTATTTTTTATGCAAGTATTTGTAAACAGTAATCATATTCAAATGCATATTTCAAAAATAATCACTAGACGTTCTTACAAAACAAAACATAAAAAAATGAAAAGTTTTGTACTTTCAAAGAAATTATTTGTATTGATTTTGAAGTTTTGCCTATAATAGGCGTTTTTTTGTTGTACAAAGAGACTGACATTCTAGTAGGTGAATGCAGTTGTGAAAATAAAAACTATACAAAATAGTGTACAAAGGGAAAACAACTATGTGTAATAATCCCACTGAGTTTCAATTCTGCTATTTCCCTTATGTCCTTGAGCGTCTCATCACTTTGCTACTTGTCCGAAGTTCGCTGGAATGATTGGTACCATTTGAGCTTGATAGTTGATACTGAAGTCTGGTTGCAAGGTGACCAACGGGACATAGCTATACGCTTTAAAACCCTAACTTTTTCCTGGACCACCCTTTCGGGTTTTCAGTCCATCGGGATACCCTTTTTTGCCCAAGCCGCCTTTTCAGGTTTTCGACTTGCCGGGTGTACAATTTTTTTTTGTATTTATCCCTAATTTTTGCCCGAACCCTTTTGGTTCGCCGATGATGCCCTTATTTTTTCCTAGGCCGGTCAACCTAGCGAGTCTTTGTTCATGCATAGTATCTTTTAACTATGTCCGCGTTCACAGGGTGAGGAAGGTCGTCACCGTCCATAGTGGTTAAGATCATGGCTCCACCAGAAAATATGTTCTTGATCACAAATGGAGCTTTGTACATGGGAGTCCATTTTCCCCTGGGATCACCTTGCGGAAGAATGATGTGCTTGATTACTAGATCACCAACTTGATATACCTGATGTCTGACCTAATTGTTAAAACCCTTGATCATACGCTTCTGGTACATTTGACAATGACAAACAGTCGCGAGCCTTTTTTCATCAATCATGTTTAGTTGGTCAAGTCGGGTCTGGATCCATTCATCTTCGTTCAAGCCTGCATCCTTCATGATTCTTAAAGAAGGGATTTGGACCTCAATAGGCAGGACAACCTCCATACCATACACCAGAGAGAAAGGTGTTGCTACTGTTGACGTACATGCTAATGTGCGGTAACCATGAAGAGCAAACAGTAACATCTCATGCCAGTCTTTATATGTCAATGTCATCTTTTGGAAGATCTTCTTAATATTCTTATTAGCAGCCTCCACAACACCATTCATCTTCTACTGGTAAGGAGAAGAGTTATGATGCTGGATCTTGAATTGCTTACAGAGCTCGGTGATCATAGTGTTTTTGAGATTTGTACCATTATCTGTAATGATTCTTTCGGGGATACCATACCGATAGATAAGGTTATGCTTGATGAATCGCGCCACAACGTTTTTTATAACAAAAGCAAATGAGGAAGCCTCAACCCACTTCGTGAAGTAATAAATGGCGACTAGGATAAAAGCGATGCCCGTTTGAAGCGTTAGGTCTGATTTCTTCGATCATGTCAATGCCCCACATTGCAAAGGGCGAAGGAGCAGTCAAGACATTTAGGGGAACCAAAGGCACATGTAATTTGTCATCATAGATCTGGCATTTGTGACAAGTCTGTGAATGCTGATAAGAGTCTGCTTCTATAGTGGACCAATAGTATCCTACCTGTAGGGTCTTTTTAGCCATGGTGTATCCACTAGAATGGGTGCCAAAGGTACCTTCATGTAAATCTGCCGTAATCCTCTCTGCTTCGCTCTTGTCTACACACCGAAGTAAAGTAGAGTCGTGGTTGCGCTTGTAGAGAGTTCCATTACTGAGGAAGAACTTTGTAGAGAACCTTCTCAGAAACTTCTTATCAATGACAAATTCCCCCTCAGGGTATTCTTGGGCTTCGAGATACCTTTTCACTTCGTGGAACCAAGGTTTGTCTGTTACCCCTTCAGTATCGATCTCATAGCAGTAAGCTGGTTCATCCAATCTGTCAATAGTGATCTGAGGAGCCTCATTGTCCCATCTGACCTTGAACATGGATGACATAGTAGCTAGCATGTATGTTAACTGATTCTCTTCTCGTGGAAAATGTTCAAAGGTGACTTCTTCAAAGTGTGGAATCAATGTCAACACATGTTCTTTGTACGAGATTAGATTAGGATGCTTCGTGTCCCACTCTCCTTTGATTTGACTTATTACCAAGGCCAAATCTCAGAAAACACTAAAGAACTTGATTCTTAGGTCAATAGCAGCTTTTAGACCCATGATGCATGCTTCATACTCAGCCATATTGTTGGTACAATTGAAACATAGTCTGGTGGTGAAAGGAGTATGACAGCCCTCAGGAGATATGATTACAACATCAACGTCATTGCCAAGTGCGTTGGAAGCTCTGTAAAAAACCATAGTCCATCAGGATCCTTTCTCAGGTCCTTCATCCAGTCCAGGTTCTTCATAATCAGTCACTAACATAATATTCTCATCCGGGAATTCAAAGTTCATGGATTGGTAGTCGTCCACAGCCTGATGAGCCAAATGATCAGCTAATACACTTCCCTTTATTTCTTTCTGGGTTGTGTATTGAATATCGTATTCAGTCAGGACTATTTGCCATCTTGCTATCCTTCCGGCGAGAGCGGGCTTCTCGAAGATGTACTTGATAAGATCCATCTTAGATATCAACAAGGTAGTGTGAGTCAACATATATTGTCTTAGTCGGCGAGCAACCCATGCCAAAGCACAACAAGTTTTCTCGAGCAGTGAGTATCTTGTTTCACAGTCCGTAAACTTTTTGCTAAGGTAGTATATTTCATGCTCTTTTCAACCAGACTCCTCATGCTGCCCCAACACACACCCCATTGAATTATCTAACACTATTAAGTACATTATCAAAGGTCTTCCTTCAATCGGAGGAATCAGAATTGGAGGCTCTTGTAGGTATTCCTTGATTTTATCAAAGGTAGTCTGGCATTCGTCATTCCACTTTACCACTTGATCTTTCTTCAAGAGTTAGAAGATTGGTTCACAAGTAATAGTTAGATGGGAAATGAACCTGGAAATGTAATTTAGGCATCCCAAGAAACCTCTAACTTCCTTCTCAGTGCAAGGAGCCGACATCTCTTGTATAGCTTTTACCTTTGCAGGGTCTACCTGAATACCCTTGTCATTGACAATGAAACCTAAGAGTTTACCAGACCTTACCCCAAAGGTGCACTTGTTCGGATTCAGTCTCAACTTGTATGTCTTTAGTCTATCAAACAATTTTTGCAAGTGGTCAAGATGCTCTTCTTCCGTTTCAGATCTGGCTATCATGTCGTCAATATAGACCTCTATCTCATGGTGAATCATATCATGGAACAAAGCTACCATAGCTTGCTGATAGGTTTCCCCAGCACTCTTCAACCCAAATGGCATCACTTTGTAACAGAAAGTGCCCCACTGTGTGACGAAGGTTGTCTTCTCCATGTCTTCGGGTGCCATCTTGATCTTATTGTAACCAAAGAATCCGTCCATGAAGGAGAAGATCTTATGTTGTGCGATGTTATCAACTAGAACATCAATGTGGGGAAGCGGAAAGTCATCCTTATGGCTTGCCCTATTCAAGTCTCTGTAGTCCACACACATACATACCTTGTCGTCCTTCTTAGGCACCAAAACTACGTTAGCAACGCATTATGGATAGGATGTGACGGCTAAGAACCCAACATTGAACTGATTCATAACTTTGGCTTTGATCTTCTCTGACATTTCAGGACACATACAACGGACCTTCTTCTTTACTGGAGGGAAGTCCTCTTTTGTCGACAGGCGATGAACCACAATATCAGTGTCTAGTCCTGACATGTCTTCATATGACCAGACAAAGATCTCGACATAATCATGCAACATCTGATTTAATTGCTGTTTGACACTAAGCTCCAAATTTACACCTATCTTGACTTCTTTTCTGTCCTCTTCTATACCCAGGTTCACTATCTCAACTGGCTCTTCATGATGATGTATAGCCCTTTCCTCCTGTTGTAATAGTCTAGCAAGTTCTCCTGGTACCTCACAATCTTCCTCACCTTCGTCCTCGGCTTGGTTGATTGGATTTTCAAAGTCATAATCGGAAATACCAAAACCGTTACCAATGGGATCTAGAGTGGATATGGATTTGCAGTTTGATGCGTGAGTGTGTGGAAGAGCACAACTGTATTGATAAAGTAAAAAGCAGGAAAGAAAGACAGAGAGCGCAAAATTTGTATGCAAAAAAGTCCAATGCTTTATGAATGACATATGATATTTAAAAATGATAACCCTCACTGTTGTACCCTAAAATTTTCCCTCTCATTTATCTAGACTTTTCTCACAAGATCTCTTTGACTCAAGACTAGATTAGGGTCTGACCAGCTCAGGGCATCTCATCATGCACTGATAATCCAAAATTAGGATTTGGGATTGCACAAGGATTTTTGGACTATCATTACTTCATGTGACTTTCAAGTATCAATATGGACCCCTAAGATTACTCATGACAAGTTTCAAGCCTTGAATCACATTTTTGATCAGTCAGTTGGACAGTTGACCTAAAAATCAGCTGTATTGGGGAAAAAGTCAACCATGGCCCATTTACTGTCAAACTTCATAATTTTTTATCCACATCAATATTCTAGACTCATATATATCATTTGATCAAGTTTGGGCCACATTTCCTCATGAAATTTGATCAAATCATCAAAAGGGCAAAATGGTCAAAATTAGGGTTTTGACTGAGAAAGGGCAATTTCTGATTTTTGACCTAGCAAATGACAAATTGATTTAAATCATGATTTCAAGGGTTAAATTGTATCATCTTGACCTAATGACATGGTTCAAAACATTACACTTTCATTGGATTGACAAATGAAATTTATAGTCAACTGATCAAAAGTCAATTGTATACTGAAAAGTCAAACTTTGACTTTTTGGTCAAAATCAAGTGCCAAGGATCACAATTCATCAAAACATGTAAAAATGTGAAACTTGTTCATCAAGAAATCAAAGATTGAAGGTTTGGTTTTGAAATTTGAAATTTTCTTAACTTAGAAAATTTTCAAAGTATAGAAAATTTCTTATTTTTTCTCAACTTTAAGCCAATTTTTCACTATGATACAAGAAGATTCAAAGAACGTTCCCAAAATGAAAGTTGTAGATCTCCATGAAATATACAACATTGATTCATACATTTTTCCCTAAAGATGCTTGGATCTCAAGATATTATTTTGTGAATACATGCTCATGAACTAAAATAACTTAGTGAAATTTTGCCCTAATTAGGCAGGTTTTTTACCTAACTTCATGGCGATTTTTCACCTGGTTCCAAGAGGAATCTTGAAATTCATTTCAAAGATGAGTTATAGAGCACATTGCAAGCTTTCCAAAATGTCAAAGAACTCCTTGAGATCATTCTTGAGTAAGGATAATCGAAGAGAGGAAGTTGGTAATTTCTCATTTTGATTTCAAGACATTTCATGAAGAACAAAATTCAAATCTGAACCTATGCTGCCTAATCCTTGCTTTACAGGTCTCAAACTTGTTTCTCACTTCAGAATTTAATGATTACACAGACGATAAAGCCTTAATCCAAGCACAAGAGTCTTTGTCCAAGCTTTAATTCCATAAATGGCACAAAGTTGCCATTGCCATTTTAGAAAAGCATAACTTTTGCAACTTTTCACTTCTTGAGCATTGGACATGTTTTCTCCGCACACACAAGTCCTATAAACCAAAAGCAAGTTATCTAGGACTTGTACCAACTCCAAGCAGGAATGTACATGTATGTAGAGACTTGTCTCCTCACTTTGCTTTAAAAGCAAGTAAAAGTGCAAAAAGCCTATAACTCAAAAGTCTGTTGAGGAATTGATTGGAAACCTTCCTTATACTTATACACAAACACATTGCAATAAAACAAACGATTGTTCAAGGCCAGAAACTCTATAAAACTCCCTATCACCAAAAACCTGTCAAAACTTGCAGTTTGAAACTAAGCATAACAATCCAGAAATCTACTCGTGTGTTTCAAGTTCTAATCACTCAAACACTTAACCTACCTCATGTCTAAGTGTTCCAGACCATCACCCCTTCACTGTAACTCCTTCTTCTCCATCTGCCATTTTTGCATTTCAAGCTTGCAGGTTGACTTGGATAGAGAGATTCAGGCACTTTCAAAGCAAGGCAAGGATTGGAACACACTCAGGGAGGTTCAGGTAAGCTAGAGGAATCTTCAGGCCTTCATAAAACTCACTCAAACTCCATTCACGATCTCAGCTGAAGGAGGTAAGAACTCTAACTTTTATCTCTTCATACAGACATCCATTGGTCTCGATTTGTGAAAGGAAAATGTAGATATTATTATGCTAAAGCCAACAATGTGCATAGATTTCATTTATGTTCATTATGTATGAAGAATTTTAGATTTCAAATTTCTGTAAAAATTAGGTTTAAAATTAGGGCCATTGAAATTCGCTTTGATCTTTGATTGTTAGTTTACATGAGTTACATGGTTGAAATCGTGGGAAAGAGTACTACCATTTTCATGTTTGAAGTTTCCATTTTCATGGAGAAATGAGAAAGATACAGAGGTTCTGGCTAGCTTGAGGAAGAATATGAAGTACAGGGCAATGAGGCATTGTGTGTTATGTATTTTTTGTTTCATATGAACTAACGAATGTACAGCCACCCCAGTGGCAAGGTAGCACGCTGAAAATGCATAAGTCATGGGTTCGAACCTTGGCGCTACCTTTTGCATTTTTCAGCTTCATTTTTTGTCATTTTTTTGCAGCGCTGGGCTTTGTTCCATTGGGCCTCTCATTTTTTTTTCTAACACTTACCTTCCTTTCTCTTACAGTACCCCTGGCCCAATTTACTTTCATTCATTTATTTCATTTTTTGTTTACCTCATTAAATATTTTTCTTAAATGTTATAAAATCATAAAAAATATCAAAATGTTAAATATTTATTTTTCTTCACTTTATTTTATTTTCTCATGAAAAAATATTTTTATTAAATTATATATTAACTATCCTTTCTTAAATAAACTTGTAAATTAAAATAGATTTAGGTTAATCTTTATTTCTTTTCCTTCACACTTGTAAATATTTATTTTAACATATAAAAAACTAAATATTTTCATAAATATTATTTATTATTTTAAGACAAAAAATATACAAAAATAATACTTAAAGAACTTTATTTTCTTAAGTTAGAAATTAGGGTTAACCACTTTTTCAAGAAATAGTTTTCTTTTTTTAATATTATTAGGTTTAATCCAAAATTCCTCTTTATATGAAAAACAAAACAAAAATCTTTTTCTTGCATACCTACCATTGCATATTTATATTGTATATTATTTATTCAAATATTTGTACAAATTCGATTTGGTTGTAATAGCTTAATTAGATTTACATTATTACAAATCCCCATTTATAATTTGTATACCCCCTTCCCATAAATTGTTGTAATAGCGTAGTAATCTTTAAATTACGCGATTTACTGCTTTTATATACCATGTGTGATACGGTGGGATAACTAACTTGGGATTTTGTGTTTGTGTTCGCAAATGTTTCGGTTTAGCAAGAGTACCACCGACTTTTTATTTTATCCTAAGGAAAGGTCAAAAAGCACAGAAAAGACCTTTGAGATGTTTTCTTGGGTTCGGGGAGTAGATTATAGAAAAGGAAGGTATTAGCACCCTTTCTATCCATGTTTATCCATGGGCTCTTAGTTACTTGCTTAGATCACTTGCTTTGCTTTTCAATTGTTTGGAATGGTGCTCTTCAATTGTTTGAAATGGTGCTTTGTGTGTGATTTTGAAAAATGTTTTGAAAAGAGGCCATCGTTGTGGAAACCTTTGTAATGATTCTTGTTTGAATGTATACAAATGTGTTTTATTCTTTTGAAAAGTTTTCAATGTTTGAAAGTAGGGTTTTAAAATTGTATTGTGAAGTGTGTTTTGAAGAGAACAAGGATGTTTTTGCAAGTTTGATCAAGTAACTAAGAGTTGTCTACCCTATTTTACTCAAAGATCTTTCTTATGTTTTTAACCCTTTTAACAGTGTTGTTTCACCATTGTATTTGGTGAACAACCTTGTGTTAGGATGTTAAACGGGACAGGCGCGGGTCATCGTATAGACATGATAGCAATTGTGTCAAGTATTTTTGGCAATTTTTCTTGAGGGACTTGATCATTTTGTTTAGGAAACTCAGATAGCGTCATCGAGAGACTATGATCTTTTTGTTTTGTTTTTGTTTTGCCAAAGTACTTGACATGCAACCATGGCCCATTTTTGAAGGAAACAAGTGGATTGTAACCCTAGGGGTGTAAGTGTGCTTTGTGTTTGTTTTTCATGCATTTTTGTCTTTTGATTAGGTCAAACTATTTGTTGATTTGATTTTGCATACAAACCCTAAGTCTAATTATGGCATAATTGAAAGTTTAAAGGTGCGAGAATTTAAATTCTACACTATTACAACATGATATAGGGAGAGGGGTACAATTTTGAATAGGGAATTATTTAGACAAGAAATTAAATTCTAAATTATTACAACCAAATTGAATGTGTAAGGCATAACAATTAAATGTACAATATTTAAATAAATACAATAAATAAATATTAAATAAAATGTGTTATGCAAAAAAAGTTTTTTATGTATGTAAAAAGTATTTTTAATGTGAAATGTAAATAAATAAAAAGTCAATTTTAATTATTTTTGTTTTTAGGGCAAAAACCCCAATTTCTTAAATAAATAGTATCATTTATTATTTATATACAATAATGCATCAATTTGTACAAAAATAAAGTATATTAAAAAAAAGGTATTTTAGTATAAAATATTAATAAAAATAAAAATGTATTATTTTTGTGTTTTTTGTTCTAGTTATTTAATAAAATATAATTAAATATATTAAGTGTGTATAAAAATAAAATAAATTATTTACAAAATGTATATATTTGAGAAAATATTTTCAAATGTGTATAAAAATAATAAATGAAAATAAAAATAATATTTGTATTATTTTTTAATTTAAACAAAATGATACAAAAGCATATAAACATTTTTATACTAGTAAAAATAAAAATAAATAACAAATAAATGCAAGAAATTATAAAAATATTTTTGGATCATTTTTCATGTGTGAAAATAAAACATCAAAGTCAGAAATAAAATAAAAATTTAAAAACTGACAAATATACAAGAAATGGGCCAGGGGATGCAAAAAGAAAAGTGGGGGGTGCCAAAAGCAAGCCTGTCCAGGCCAAGCCCAAAACCAACTTCATCTTCTTCCTCTAGACAGAAACGCGCGCGTTCTATGTACAAAATGATATCTCCTGATTCTGTGCTTTTTTGACAAAACTCATAACATGAAACTTGTAGAGCATCAAACAACAAATCTAACCATATAAAAAACTTAAGCTAACTCAAAGACCAGAGAGAATTTCTCTGGCACTAATTCTTAACCTAGTTTTTTCAGAAAGTTTATGGATGAAATTCTCCTAGCACGATTAATATAAATGAAAACTAAGCACATGTATGGTTTTAGGGCTATGAATACAACATCTTTCATTCACAAACCTAAGTCTAACTATTCCTAAATAGAGAGATAGAAGTTCATGAAATACTTGTTTCAGTTGAGTTCGAGCTGGACAATGTAGCAACTTTCAATGGTGCTTGAGGTTCTTTTGAGCTTGCCTGATGTCCACTGAAGCTCTCCCAATGCTTAGTTTGTTTTGAAGTAGCCTGAATCGTGCTATAGAACTCAACCTGCAAAGCTTCTAAACAAAAATGGCAATGTGTGTTAATGGAGTTACAGTTGGCAATGAAGGTCTGGAATAGTTTAGGTGAGTTGGATGGAAGGTATTGGAACAAGTTTGAGGTAAAACGCACGAGGCAAAGTGGAGATGGAGGTGATTCTGCAGAGCTTGCCCTGTTTTGCAGAAAAATGGAGATTTTGTGTACAAGGAGGTTTGAGTGGTGAAGAGCTCGTGTTTATGGCTCAAAGGGTTGTGTGAAATGTGTTTGCAATGTTTGTTTAAGCTATCATGGACTGGTTTTCAAGTTGGCAAGATTTGGACAAATTTCTTCTTTGTGAAGCAAGAAAGTGTAACTTGTCATTATAGGCATGTACCCTTTATCTTGTATGCTGCATACATTGCCCTTGGTTACTGGAATTTGTGGATTTGATTTGGCTTCTGAGATATGGCCCATATGCTCAAAGATCATGTTTTGACATAAAGCATAACTTTTCAAGAATGGAAATGTACCTTTTTCCAAATAGGGATTAGTTTTGTGTGCAATGTCCAAATGACCAAGATAATGCATTAGCTCAGTGTATTTGCATTCAATTAAGGAGTGTAAAATGGTTTAGAGGCCTGCAAACAAGTACAAGGCATGCTGGTTTGAAAATGTAACTTGTATGAACATGTATTGGCCATGGTCACAAAGTGAGTTTTTGCCAACTTCAAGCATTCCATTCTCCCTAACAACAAAGGTGTTTGAGGAGTTCTTGGACAATTTGGAAAGCTTGAAAAATTTACTATAATCCTTATTTGAAATGAAACTTAAGACTCCAAGTGTAACTATGTGAAAAATTGCCAAGAAGATGGGTCAAAATCCTGCCTAAACTAGGGCAAAATTTCTCTAAGTTAAAAGTTTTAGGTACCCTTGTTCCAAAAATCATAACTTGAGATCCAAGCTTATTTCGAGAAAACTTTGTGAATAAAAGTTGTAGAATTTGTGATGGACTACAACTTTCATGTTTCAAGTTTTGTTTGAATCCATTTTCATCTTGGTGAAAATATGGGGCAAAGTTAGGAAAAAATAAGAAAATTTCATAACTTAGAAAATTTCTAAGTTATGAAATTTTTCCATTTTAAAACCTAATTTGCAATCTTGGGTTTCTTGATGAACAAGTTTCATAATTTGATATGTCTTGATGAAAAATGACCCTTGGCACTTGATTTTGACCAAAAAGTCAAAGTTTGCTTTTTAGTGTACAGTCAAATTTCGATCAGTTGACTGAAAAATTCATCTGTCAATCCTATGCATTTGAGATCTTTTGAACTTGTCAAATGGGTCAAGACAATTTCATTGAGTCCTTGTGTCCATGGTTGAGCTTGATTTGCCATTGGCTAGGTCAAACAGTCAAAAATTGCCCTTGTGCAGTCAAAACCCTAAAAATGACCATATTGCCCTTTTGGTGATCTGATCAAATTTCTTGTGGAATTGTGATCCAAACTTGATCAAATGGTTCATATGAGTTCATAATGTTGATGTGGGTCAAAATTCATGAGGTTTGACTATCAATTGGCCACAATTGACTTTTTTCCCCAATACAGTTGATTTCTAGGTCAACTGTCCAATTGACTGGGCAAAAATTTGAATCAAGGCTTGAAACTTGGTATGGACTAACTTGTGAGTCCAAAAAGAAGCATGAAAGTAATCTTGGGAATTGTAGGTCAAAACATACATGTGCAAACTCAAACCCTAGTTTAGGTCAACAGTGCAAGGAGGTGTCTTGAGCAGAGCAAACCCTAGCTTGATCTTGAGTTCCAAGAGTCTTGTGATGAGGAATGTTGATGAAATGAGAGGGCAAATTTTTGGGTACAACACCATGCTAGTAATTAGGGTTTGTATGGAAATATAAAAACAAATCAAATATAAAATCCTAATCCAAGATAAAATCAAGCATGAAAATAACACACTTACACACAAGCACCCTTAGGGTTATTCCACTTGGTTGCCTTATACAAAAATGGCCATATTACGCATGTGAAGTATCTTGGAAAAACAAACAAATATAAGATCATAGTACCTCGATGACGCTGTTCAAAGTTGCCTTACAAAATGATCTTAGTCCCTCAAAAAAATGCTAAGATACTTTGCAACATTGCTAATTATGGTTATACGATGACCCACGCCCGTCCCGTTTACATCCAAAGATAGGGTTGCTTACCAAATCAATGGTAAGACAATAATCTCAAAGGAAAAGAAAATGAACAAGAAAGACATTTGAGTAGGTAGATTACTTTTGGTTACTTGCTCCATTTCAAACAAATATCCTTGCTATTTTCAAAACAAACACACACATTTCCAAAACATCTTACAAAACTTGAAAACATTTTCAAAAAGACAAACATCTTAGTTCAATTTCAAAGGTCCACACAAAGAAAAATTTCAAAACAAAAAGCATGTGATCTAGCAAGTAACTAAGAGCCCATGGAAAACCATTGATGGAAAGGGTGATAATACCTTCCCTTTTCATAATCTACCCCCCGAACTCAAGAAACAATCTCAAAGGTCTTTCCTGTGCTTTTTCACCTTTCCTTTTGGATAAAAGAAAAGACGATGGAGACTCTTGCTAACCGCAACATTTTCAATCAAACGCAAAACACCCTCAAGTCAGTTCTCCCACCGTATCACAGAACTGGCGACTCTGCTGGGGAATATTATAAAAGTGGGGTTACCTTAGGGCTAGCTCGCATTTATTTGCTTACATTGTTTGACTTGTATGCTTTACATTATGGTTCTTTGTTTGGGTTTGAAATCCTCTACCCGGATTTGGGATACATTATAGGTAAATAGAAATACGTTGTGGAAACTGTACGGGATATACCGACATGGTCTAAGCAATAGCTATGTTAGTGTGACATATTTGTGGGTACCAGTAGCCTTTGAGTCAATTAAAGAGAATATGGGGCCGCTGAGTGATGTCATGAAGCACTAATTAACTTCTAGAACCCTTACTTGACCAACTTGGCCTTTAGGATGTAGTGAGATGACCGGCTTTGGTACAGTCCGAAGTTGGTAGATACTTGATACTACACTCATTGAGGGTTGGTTTCTTGGGATATTTTAGTCACCATTAAAGAGGCTTGATTTGAAACAATGACCAAGGAAACAATCTGGTGATATTGAGCTCCTTAGAACCCGGTTACTATTATTAGGACAGGTTTAAGCCAACTAAACTTCAAGAGGGTACTTACCTATAAAACCCCATGCAAGCCTTAACTAAGAACTTGTTTGCTTTACTTGTGTATGCATACTTGTACATAACATCATGGACATCATGAACGTCATATACATCTACTAACCATTTCAAGGATTTTAGAGATTCATCTTTGTTCTTGTTTTGTAGGATATGGATTCACTTCTCAGGAAAACTATCCAAATCAACCTTGTAAGAATTCCTCCACAACTTAAGGAGCTAGCTTCAAGGATCCCTGAGAACTCTCCATTCACCGAGAGGCATGGTCGTCTGCTCAACTTGGTCACCTCCAACACAGATGAGGATATGATGAAGGTGCTCTTCCAGTTCTTTGATCCTTTGCACCATTGCTTCACATTTCCTGACTATCAGCTTATGCCTACTTTGGAAGAATTCTCTCAACTCTTGAAGATTCCCATTCTCAATCAACTACCTTTCAACAGTACGGAAAGAGACCCAAATCCAGAAGAGATTGCTCAAGCTCTGCACTTGCACTCATCCGATGTCACAACTCATTGGGAAACTAGAAGTGGTGTCAAAGGATTCCTAACAAAGTTTCTGTTTGAGAAAGCCTCAAACTGTTGGACTTCCTTGGACTTTCAAGCCTTTGAGGAAATTGTGGCTCTTCTTATCTATGGGATGGTCTTATTTCCCAATCCGGACCAACTCATAGATGTGAGCGCCGTCAAGATCTTCATGTCACACAACCTGGTGCCTACATTGCTAGGGGATATCCTACACTCTTTTCACACTCGCATAATGAGGAAAAGAGGTGTCCTTATGTGTTGCACTCCTCTCCTGGCAAGATGGTTTATTTCTCCTCTTCCCCAATCAGTCTTAAAAATGAGCAAAATTTGCACTCGTCAAAATATAGTTGAGGGAATGGGCTTAAATATGCCATTTGGGGATGGTAGAATCTTGTTGGAGATGGGCTTAAAGATGCCATCCAAGAATGTTTGTTGAATTGCAAAGTTGTAGGTCAGAAGAATGAGTGTCAAAATGGTATCCGTGTCTGGAATGTATTTGAACTGTATCTGGAGACTGAGTTTGTATGAGAGAAAGAATAGCGTCCGTGTCTGGAGCGTATCAAAGTTGTAACTGTATTTGATCTTTGAATGAATATCAGAATGACTGCCGTGTCTGGAGTGTATCTGAATTCTGTATAGGAGACAGAGAAACATCTGTGTATGGAGCATCTCTGGGCTGGGGATAAATTCCGAATGAGTGACAGAATGGCAACCGTGTCTGGAGCGTATATGGACTATATCTGAAGTTGAGATCTGTATGAGTAGCATAATGACTTCTGTGTCTGGAGTGTATCTGAAACTGTAACTGGAGTTGAGATCTGAATAAGTGACAGAACGATTTTCGTGGCGACTGCACTGGGGAGAATCAAACTGCTGGTGTAAAGGGCCAGAACGACATCCGTGTCTGGAGCGTATCTGAACTTGTAGTTGATGGTTGAATATGAATGAGAGATAGAATGGCTGCCGTGTCTGGAGCGTATCTAGTCTGTGTCGGATTGCTGAAGTCTGAATGAGTAGTAGAATGATCGCCGTGTCTGGGGTTTATCCATATTGTATCTGACTTGGAGTTCTGAATGAGTAATAGAATGACCGCCGTGTTTAGGGTGTATCCATACTGTATCTGAATAATTGTTAATGATAGCCTTTTAATCTTATCCTGAAAAAGGGTAAAATGTTAGCTAAAACACAAAGTTATGTTGCATGATATGTATGATGCAATGAACTGTGTTTCATCAATATTTATGATATATGAATGTAATGGTTATGCATGTAAGCTGAGTGACTGTCTTGCTGAGGAGACTAAATTCTTGACTGCTGCTGGGGATTGAAAATCCTTTAGCTGCTGCTGAGGAAAGTAAATCTTTGACCAATGCTGAGGATTCAAAAAATCTTTGATTGCTAAAGATGAGAAATCCTTTCCGACTGCTTAAGGATTAAAGAATCTCTGATTGTTTGATAAATGAGAAATCATGGGACTAGTGTTGGGGATTGAAAATCCTCGGCGATTTGTGGGGATTAACAAAACCTTTGACAATTTCTGCAGGGAATGAGGATCCTTCATGACTTTCCTGGGAAATAAGGAAAACTCTGAAAATATCTACTGGGGACTTAGAATCTGGGAGACTTCTGCTTGGAGAAATGAGACAGAGAATCCTCGATCTGCAGGGAAATAACTCTGTGGGGATAATGTTTATTCGGCCAGGGAAATCAAGAGCTTTGGGTTGTATGCCAAACTACTGGGGAAGTTGGGGGAAGTTGAACAGTTCCCACCGGGGGTTGATAGTTGGAAATTTGACTTCGCCAGGGAAGAAGGTTTAGAATACTCTGGTTCCGTTGGAGGATAGGGAGTTTGAACTTTGATGGGAACTTTGAAACTTAACTCAATTGGGGAATTAAGTTTAGAATGCACTGGCTCCGCTAGGGATCTTGAAGCTTAACTGCGATGGGGAATAATACTCCAAATTTTTAGCTTTGTTGAGGATCTGAATGATGTATTGTAGGGGATTTCCTCTGAAATAGCATAAGGATATCTTCCTACACCTTCAACCTATCAGTAATCATCCTTTCTCAATTTCGTTTTATTTGTAAGCAGTGATTATATTCAAATGCATATACCTATTCAACAAAACATTGGACGTTTTCAAATAAAATATAAGTGTAAAAAGAAAAGAAAGGCAAGAAAATTTCTGCACTTTGAAGTATCTTTGTATTAACTTTTGTGAGTATCTTTGTACAAAGGAGGCATACATCCTAGTAAGAGAATATTGTCGTAAAAATTGAGAAAATTTTTATACAAAAGGAAGATGGCTATGTGTAATAATTCTATGGGGTTCCCATTCTGCCATAGCCTTCACAACTCTAAATATCTTGTCCATTCGCCGCTTCGTCCGCCGATGACTGGATTGATCAGAAGCTTGGAGCTTTGTTGGTGAAGAGATTGTTCTTAAAATGATCCGACGAGACATAGTCATGCGCTTTAATTCCCTAACTTTTTCCTAGACCTCCCTTTCGGGTTTTAGATCCACCGGGAAACCCTTTTTTGCCCAAGTCTCCCTTTCGGGTTTTCAACTTGCCGGGTGTACATATTTTTTTGTGTTTTATCCCTAATTTTTGCCTGAACCGCCCTTTAGGGTTTTCGATTCACCAGGATGCCCATTTTTGCCCAAGTCACCCTTTCGGGTTTTTAACTTGTCGGCTCTTTTTATGCGTGGTATCTTTTGACTATGTCTACGTTCGCAGGGTGTGACAAGTCGTCGCCTTCCATGGTGGTCAGAATCATTGCCCCACCAGAAAAGATGCTCTTGATCACAAATGGTCCTTCGTAAGTATGAGTCCACTTGCCCCTGGGATCACTTTGCGGCAAGATGATCCGCTTGATTATAAGATCTCCGACTTGATATACCTGACGTCTGACTTTCTTGTTGAAGGCCTTGATCATCCGTTTTTGATACGTCTGACCATGACAAATAGCAGTAAGTCGTTTTTCATCGATCAAGTTAAGTTGATCAAGCCGAGTCTGAATCCAATCGTCTTCCCTTAAACCGACATCCTTCATAATCCTCAAGGAAGGAATCTGAACTTCCATAGGTAAAACAACTTCCATGCCATATACCAACGAAAAAGGAGTTGCCCCTGTTGAAGTACGTGTTGTGGTACGATATCCATGCAGAGCAAACGGTAACATCTCGTGCCAGTCCTTGTAGGTGACTGTCATCTTTTAAATGATCTTCTTGATATTTTTGTTTGCGGCTTGAACAACACCGTTCATCTTCGGTCGATAGGGAGATGAATTGTGATGATAAATCTTGAACTGTTCGCATGGAGCGGTGATCATGGTGTTGTTAAAATTTGTACCATTGTCTGTGATGATCCTGTCGGGGACACCATACCGGCATATGAGGTTCTGCTTGATGAAGGGGGCAACCACATTTTTTGTAACTGAGACATAGGAAGCTGCCTCGACCCATTTGGTGAAGTAATCAATAGCCACCAGGATGAAGCAATGTCCATTGGATGCCGTGGGCTTGATCTCTCCAATCATGTCAATGCCCCACATTGCGAATGGTCAAGGAGATGTCAGAACGTTGAAAGGAACATGAGGAATATGTACCTTGTCGGTGTAGACTTGGCATTTGTGGCAGGTACGGGAATGTTGATGACAATCAACTTCCATGGTAGACCAGTAGTAGCCTGCCCTTAGAATCTTTTTAGCCATCGTATGTACGCTCAAGTGGGTACCAAATGTGCCACTATGTATCTCGGTCATGATCAACCCTGCTTCAACCTTGTCCATACAACAAAGTAGAAGACAATCATGGCTGCGCTTATAAAGGATGCCATTGCTTAGGAAGAACTTGGCAGCAAATCTCCTTAAGAACTTTTTATCATTGATTGAAGCTCCTTCAGGATATTCTCTAGTTTGGAGATACCTTTTAATTTCATGAAACCAAGGTGGTTCCACTACTTCTTCGGTATTAATCTCATTACAGTGCGCAGGTTCGTCCATTCTCTCGATGGTAATTTGGGGAACCTCATTATCCCAGTTGAGTTTAAACATGGAAGACATTGTAGCAAGAGCATCGGCTAACTGATTTTCTTCTCGCGGGAAGTGCTCGAAGGTAATCTGCTCGAAATGAGGCAACAATGTTAGGACATGTTCTTTGTATGGGATAAGATTAGGATGTTTGGTGTCCCACTCTCCTTTGACTTGACTGATAACCAAAGCCGAGTCCCCAAATACGACCAAAGATGGAAACTTCATATTCAGCCATGTTGTTGGTACAGCTGAAGCAAAGTCGGGCAGTGAAGGGTGTATGGCAGCCTTCCGGAGAAATGAGTACCGCACTGATACCGTTGCCAAGTGCATTTGAAGCACCATCAAAGTACAAGGTCCATCGGGATCCTTGTTCAGGTCCGTTATACAGTCCGTTATCTTCAACGTTGTCTAATGTCATGATGTCCTCGTCAGGGGAGTCGAATCTCATAGATTGGTAATCTTCGACGGCTTGGTGAGCTAGATGGTCAGCTAGCACACTCCCCTTTATAGCTTTTTGGGTAGTATACTGGATATCATACTCAGTCAGAATCATATTCCATCTAGCGATTCTTCCAGATAAAGCAGGCTTCTCGAACATATACTTGATTGGATCCATCTTGGAAATCAGCAAAGTGGTATGAGTCAACATATACTGCCTTAGCCGGCGAGCAGCCCATACCAAAGTGCAACAAGTTTTCTCGAGAAGTGAGTAGCGAGTCTCACAGTCGGTAAGCTTTTTGCTAAGATAATAAATGGCATGCTCTTTTCGGCCAGACTCGTCATGTTGGCCCAGCACGCACCCCATTGAGTTATCCAAAACAGTTAGATACATGATTAACGGCCTTCCTTCGAAAGGTAGCATCAGAATAGGAGGTTCTAGTAAGTACTCCTTGATCTTATCAAAAGCAACTTGACAATCATTGTTCCATTCAACCACCTGATCTTTCTTCAACAGCTTGAAGATTGGCTCACAGGTAGATGTCAGGTGAGAGATAAACCTGGCGATATAGTTTAAGCATCCCAAGAATCCCCTAACCTTCTTTTCAGTGTGGGGGGCAGGCATTTCTTGTATAGCCTTTACTTTAGCTGGATCAACCTCAATGCCTTTGTTGCTGACAATAAATCCCAAAAGTTTACCAGACCTAACTCCAAAAGTGCACTTGCTTGGGTTCAGTCTGAGCTTATATTCCTTCAACCTGGCAAACAACTTTTGCAAATGATCAAGGTGTTCTTCTTCTGTCTGTGATCGAGCTATCATGTCGTCTACGTAAACTTCGATCTCATGATGTATCATATCATGAAACAAAGCTACCATGGCGCGTTGATAGGTTGCCCCTGCATTCTTCAGTCTGAATGGCATTACTTTGTAGCAGAAGGTACCCCATTACGTGACAAAAGTAGTTTTCTCCATGTCCTCGGGGGCCATTTTGATCTGGTTGTATCCCGAGAATCCGTCCATGAAGGAAAATACCTTGTGTTGAGTTGTGTTTTCAACCAAGATGTCGATGTGTGGAAGTGGAAAATCATCTTTAGGGCTAGCCCTGTTCAAATCCCGATAGTCCATGCACATTCTGACTTTTCCGTCCTTCTTATGCACGGGCACAATGTTAGCAACCCATTGTGGATAGGAAGTAACAGCCAGAAAGCCAGCGTTGAATTGCTTCATTACCTCAGCCTTGATCTTCTCATACATGTCAGGCCTCATCCGGAGGACCTTTTGCTTGACCGGTGGACAGTCTTCTCTTGTAGGGAGACGGTGAACCACAATATCTGTGTCCAATCCTGGCATGTCTTCATAAGACCAGGCGAAGATTTCAACATATTCGTTCAACAACTACACTAAGCTCTCTTTGACACCTGGTTCCAGGTTGGCACCCACTTTTACTTCTTTCTTGTCCTCCTCTGTCCCTAAGTTGATGGTTTCTAGCAACTCTTCATGAGGCAGAATAGCCCTCTCTTCTTGTTGTGAAAGTCTGGCTAACTCTCCCGGCACTTCACAATCTTTGTCAACTTCGTACTCAGCATGATTGACCAAGTCTTCAGAATTATCGAAGGCTAAAGCAGAATAGTCACCCATGGAATCCGGAGTGGATGGGTACCTGCATTTATGAGTGTGGGTGTGTGTAAGGGATAACCATCCTTAAACAAAAGCAAAATGCAAAAGAAAGAAAATGAACACAACAGTTTATGAAAACGTCCAATGATTCATTAAAACATGGCATATGATAATGAAGTAAATCAAACCCTTACAAGTGGACCTACATGCCCCGGGCAAGGCATGAGGTGAAAATAGTGTACGAGTTGTTTAAGTTATTACAGACCGAAATAAGAAATTGTTCAAAGATAAAATTACTGGTTGATAAAGGTGATGGGAATAAAATCCTTTGCTTCTCAGTTGCTTAGACCCCCTTCGATAGTTGGAAAGATCCAATCTTTGAAGTTGTTCTCTTCATCTTCATCTTCTACATCATTAATTCTGTGGTGAGTGATCCTTACAGGTGGCCCTCCAGTCTTAGAACTACGCATAGCCTTTTGTCCTGCAGCTATAAACCCTAGTCCAAATTTTTCCGTCTTATGGGGAAAGTCAGGCAATTGCCCCCATACTGTACTCTTCCCTTCTTTGATCACCGCCTCTGCGTCCTTGAGAGATGCCATCCTAGGCACATGCTTGGGAACGATAGGCACCTCAACCATTGTCTTTGCAACTGCTACTTCAGGAGAAACTTCCTCAAAATGTTGGAAAGGCGTTTCGATGAACTCGCCATTCAACTCCACATAGCGGAAGGAATTGAGATGACTTATCATGTACTCTTCCTCGCCGTGCACCGTGATAATTTTACCCTTAACAAGATATTTCAGCATTTGATGCAAAGAGGAGGTAACTGCCCCAACATAATGGATCCACGGTCTTCCTAACAAACACGAATATGACGGATGGATGTCCATCACATAAAAGGTGGAGTTGAAAACTTCTGTGCCTACTTTGATAGGAATGTCAACCTCTCCATGAACCATTCTTTTGGACCCATCAAAGGCCCTAACAACGATGTTACTAGGTTTGAGGGTCAATCCTTCGCAGTCCAAACGGTCTAAGGCTTTCTTCGGCAGCACATTCAAGGAAGAACCAGTATCAACTAAGACATGGGCGAGGGTGGTTCCCCTACATTCAACTGAAACATGTAGCGCGTCATTGTGTTTCCTTCCTTTGGAAGTTAAGTCAGCATCGGAAAAGCCAAGGCCATTATCAGCAGTAAGACTTGCCACACACTCCTGAAACTGGACAGTCGAAGTCTCTTGGGGTACATGTGCCGCATTCAAAATTTTGATCAGGGCCTTAGCATGGGCCTCAGAACAGAGTAGAAGAGCCAACATTGAAATTTTAGAAGGGGTCTTCCCTAGCTGTTCCACGACGTCGTAGTCACTCTTTCTGATTATTTTCAAGATTTCATCCATTTCTTTCTGGGTGGTTTTGGGGATAACCACAGCATGAGCCTTCGTCCTGACAGGCACTTCTAGTATCCCCTTACCCTTATTGGTAGTATCAGCAGATGGTCTAACTTCAGGAGTATCCAATTCTTCAATTATCGGGTCTCACACAGATGACTTAACAGGTGCAGAAGCTTTCGAGGGTCCGAAAACTGCTCGGGGGGAGCAATCTCCGGAGAAAAGATCCAGTCGTTGCGGGTTATCTTGCTTGTACCCGCAATGTTCCCTACATCAGGGCTTTCTTCTTCAGAATTCTCTTGGACTGCCTCAATCTTTTTGATACCATGATAGAAGATTTCTCCTCCATAGTTCCATGGTATCGTTTTGCTAGATTGATACGGAACAGATCCCGGCATGGTGATTTTTAATGGTACAGATTTAGGGTCGGGCGTAATCCTGACAGGCCTTTTGTAAGCTTTGGGAGGATTGTCGGAAATGGTTATGATTGCAATATCGTTGGTTGAAGTAGCAAAAGTAGCAGGTGTAACAGGAGTGAAGGTATCAACAGGGGTTTTTTGGAAGAGTATCTCTTGGGTATCCATCAGGCGTTGGACACCTGATTTCAACATTGGGCAGTCAGCTTGTATGTTTAAACAAAAGTAACAGTCCTTCCCACAACCTGGGAATATCCCGACTCTCATCAAATTCTCTTTAATCACTAGTAACAGAGTCAAAAGATCAGCAACATCAGTAACATGAAGGTCTTCCATAACAGCATGAACGTTATGACCGTGCTTGGGCATCGGAGCAGATATCACATTGGGCTTCTTAGGAGCATCAAATTCTACTTCCTTAGCGTCAATAAGGTCCTGGATTTTGTTCTTAAGCTCCCAACAATTATTGGTATCGTGCCCAACACTGTCAGAGTGGTAAGCACACTTGGCATTTGAGTGGTAGTATGGAGAGCAGGTGTTAGGGTTCTTTGGCGCTTCCTTCAAGCTGGTAAGATTCAGATTTAACAAATGAGGGAGTACTTGCGCTGACATCATGTTGATGCGGGTGAACTGCCGTTGTGGCCTTTCTACCCGTTGTTGATTAGGTCTCGACTGATTGTTGCGAGGTTGATCATTTGAAGAGTTTTGAATCATCACAGCCCCTACAGTTTGCTGGCGCTCGGTTCTTCCCTGACTTTTCTGAGAATACACAGCAGAGGCTTCCTTCTTAGATGGGAAGGTTTTCTTAACAGCGGTAGATGCGGAGGTATCTTTCTGAATCTTACCACTTTTAATGCCGGCCTCGACCCTTTTGCCGGTCAAAATTAGTTCTGTAAATCCCGCGGAAGAACTCCCGGTTAAATGATTGAAGAAAGGGCCAGACAGGGTCCCCAGAAACATGTCAACTAACTCCCTATCTGAAAAAGGTGGATGCACCCTTCCATCCAGATCATGCCACTTCTGGGCATACTCTTTAAATCCTTCATTGGAAGCCATCCCCATACTCTGTAGTTGAGTACGAGTGGGCGCCAAATCAGTGTTATATTGGTATTGACGGTAAAAAGCAGCTGCTAAATCTTCCCAATTGTGAACCTCTGATCTCTCGAGTTGATAGAATCAGTCCAACTGTGTGCCTGACAAGTTGTCTTGGAAAAGTGTACCCAAAGGTCTTTATTAGATGAGTGGGGTTGGATCTTTCTGACATACGATCTTAGATGCATTTTTGGGCACGACAGACCGTCATACTTAGCAAATGTTGGTACTTTGAATTTGGGAGGGATGACGATCCCAGCGACCAACCCTAGTTCTTCAAAATATAAACCATGTACCCTCTGCAACTCCATGGCTGCCAATCTATCCTCAAGATTTTTATATTTATCATCCGCCTGGGGATATTGTTGTTCGGAGTAATCTTCGTCTTCTTCCTCTTCCTCCTCTTCAACTTCAGATTCAGAAGGTCCCGCAGGTCCTTTTCCTTTACCAGCCCCTTCATCAGAAGTTGATGGGAACTCGAGAACTTTTCTAGCGTTGCTTTCAAACCTTCTTCCAAAAGTGGCTACTCCAGGCCTCTTCTTCTTTTTCTCTTTATTCTTCTCCAACAGTGCTTTTAGATCCTCTTGACCCTTTGCTAAGGTCATAAGGAGTTGCTGGAATTGAGAATTTTGTGCTTACAGATCCTTAATCGTCTACTCCAAATCCATCTTGCTGAAATAAACAACAGAAAGATAAGGAAACCTGGTGTGAAGACCTGTTTATGCATATGATGAATGGTATGTTATTCATGTAATGCATTCAAGGATTCAGAAATTCAAATTTGTTGCAAACAAAAGGGAACACACGTCATATTAAGAAGAAATTGTTAGTACATAAGTGCCCCATGGGCAAAATATTACAAAATTCTTAATGTAAAAAGACATTGTGCATCCTCTTGGGTGCGATGTAAGTGTTGAGAGTTTCCTCCTCATGAAGTCGGAGGGTAAGCTCCAAAACCTTCTTCTCACTGGCATAGAAATTGGCTTCAAAAGTATTTCGTTCTTCCTTGAGTTGGATCCAACTCTTTTGCATCTCTTCCCATGATGTTGGCATGTCAGGATGTAGGATGGTGTATGGAACCTCTCCTTCCATAACAGGCTCTTTGATCAAGGGGAGAATGTGAGGGTATGGCATCATAAGATTCTGAGCGCGGGTTCGTACCCACTTGAGATAAGGCTCAAGGGGGATGGAATTTTTGTGCCCCAGTGTCTTACTATCCACTTTGTTGGGCATCCTCCAAGATCTGATGAACCTTTGTCGAAGTCCTTGCACATCGTTGTCGAAGTCAAAAACTAGGTCAGAAATCAGCATGTCATGAGGGCCATCCCTCCGAGCATATCCAAACTGTCTTAGAGCTAAACAGGGGTTATAAGTAATGCCTCCCCTAATGCCAAGTAGTGAGACATTAGGGAATTCCCTACAACGATCAATGATGATGACATTTTCTCTGGACCGAGAACACCAATGTACATCAGAATGTGTGAGGGTCATCAATCGTTGTGACCACCTTAAACCTTGCTCATTCTTCAAAACTGATTGTGGGAGGTGAGAAATAAACCACCTTGCTAGTATAGGAGTACAGCACATGAGAACACCTCTTTTCCTCATTGTTCGTGTGTAAAATTACTGTAGGATATCCCCAGGCAATGTAGGTATAGGATTCCTGGATATGAAAATCTTGACAGCATTCACATCTATAAGTTGATCAGGGTTTGGGAACAAGACCAACCCATAGATAAGGAGTGCCACAATCTCTTCAAAGGCTTGTAGATCAAGAGAATTCCAGCAGTCTTGTGCCTTCTCAAACAGAAACTTTGCCAAGAAACCCTTGACACCACTTCTGGTTTCCAATGTCCCTTGATGTCAGATGGTTGCAAGTGTAATGCTTGAGCAACATCTTCAGGCTTTGGTTCTTTTTCCGTACCGTTGTAGGGTAGTTGATGAAGAATAGGAATTCTCAGGAGTTGAGAAAATTCCTCCAAAGTGGGTACTAGCTGGTAATCAGGGAATGTGAAACAGTGGTGTAGGGGGTCAAAGAACTGGAAGAGAACTTTCACCATGTCTTCTTCAATGTTGGAGTTGACCAAGTTGAGAAGCCTACCATGTCTTTCACTGAAGAGAGAATTCTCTGGAATCCTGGAAGTGAGCTCCTTGAGTTGAGAAGGGATTCTCACAAGGTTGACTTGAATTATTTTCCCACGAAGAGATTCTATGACCTACAAAACAAGAACAAAGATGAAGATCCAAACCCTTGAAATGGTTAGTGGATGCACATGATGCTTTATGATGTTCATGATGTATGCACATACACATGTACAAGCAAGTCACACGAAACCCTAGTTTTAGGCTTGCATGAGGTTTCATAGGTAAGTACCCTCTTGAGTTTAGTTGGCTCAAACTTGTCCTATAAATAGTAACCGGGTTCTAAGGAGCTCAATATCACTGGATTGTTTTCTATGTTCATTGTTTTGGTTTAGCCACTTAACTAGCGACCAAAATATTCCAAGAAAACAACCCTCAATGAGTGTAGTATCGAGTATCTACCAACTTCGGACTGCACCAAAGCCGGTCATCTCACTACTCCTAATAAAAGGCCAAGATGGTCAAATAAGGTTCTAAGAGTTCATTAGTGCTTTATAACATTACTCAGCGGCCCTGTATTCTCTTTGATTGACTCAAAGGCTACCGGTACTCACAAATATGTCGCACTAATATATCTATTGATTTAACCATGTCGGTGTACCCCGCACAGTTTCCACAATGTATTGCTATTTACCTATGAATGTTTCCCAAATCCGAGTAGAGGATTTCAAGCCCAAACAAGAGAACCAAATGTAAAGCAAACAAAGCAAGCAATATAATTATGCAAAAGGGTGATCTAAGCCCTAAGGTTACTCCACTTTTAAAGATTATTTCCCCAGCAGAGTCTCCAGTTATGTGATACGGTGGGAGAACTGACTTGAGATTTTGTGTTTGTGTTCGCAAATGTTTGGGTTTAGCAAGAGTCGCCACCGACTTTTTATGTTATCCTAAGGAAAGGTCAAAAAGCACAGGAAAGACCTTTGAGATGTTTTCTTGGGTTCGGGGAGTAGATTATAGAAATGGAAGGTATTAGCACCCTTTCTATCCATGGTTATCCATGGGCTCTTAGTTACTTGCTTAGATCACTTGCTTTGCTTTTCAATTGTTTGAAATGGTGCTCTTCAATTGTTTGAAATGGTGCTTTGTGTGTGATTTTGAAAGATGTTTTGAAAAGAGACCATCGTTGTGGCAACCTTTGTAATGATTCTTGTTTGAATGTATACAAAGGTGTTTTAGTCTTTTGAAAAGTTTTCAATGTTTTAAAGTAGGGTTTTGAAATTGTGTTGTGAAGTGTGTTTTGAAGATAGCAATGATGTTTTTGCATGTTTGATAAAGTAACTAAGAGTTGTCTATCATATTTTACTCAAAGATCTTTCTTATGTTTTTAACCCTTTTAACAGTGTTGTTTCACCATTGTATTTGGTGAACAACCTTGTGTTAGGATGTTAAACGGGACAGACGCGGGTCATCGTATAGACCATGATAGCAATTGTGTCAAGTATTTTTGGCAATTTTTCTTGAGGGACTTGATCATTTTGTTTAGGCAACTCAGATAGCGTCATCGAGGGACTATGTTCTTTTTGTTTTGTTTTTGTTTTGCCAAAGTACTTGAAATGCAACCATGACCCATTTTTGAAGGCAACAAGTGGATTGTAACCCTAGGGGTGTAAGTGTGCTTTGTGTTTGTTTTTCATGCATTTTTATCTTTTGATTAGGTCAAACTATTTGTTGATTTGATTTTGCATACAAACCCTAAGTCTAATCATGGCATAATTGAAAGCTTAAAGGTGCGAGAATTTAAATTCTACACTATTACAACATGATACAGGGAGAGGGGTATAATTTTGAATAGGGGATTATTTAGACAAGAAATTAAATTCTAAATTATTACAACCAAATTGAATGTGTAAGGCATAACAATTAAATGTACAATATTTAAATAAATACAATAAATAAATATTAAATAAAATGTGTTATGCAAAAAAAGTTTTTTATGTATGTAAAAAGTATTTTTAATGTGAAATGTAAATAAATAAAAAGTCAATTTTAATTATTTTTGTTTTTAGGGCAAAAACCCTAATTTCTTAAATAAATAGTATCATTTATTATTTATATACAATAATGCATCAATTTGTACAAAAATAAAAGTATATTAAAAAAAAAGAAGGTATTTTTAGTATAAAATATTAATTAAAAAAATGTATTATTTTTGTGTTTTTTGTTCTAGTTATTTAATAAAATATAGTATATATGTATATATATATATATTAAATATATTAAGTGTGTATAAAAATAAAATAAATTATTTACAAAATGTATATATTTCAAGAAAATATTTTCAAATGTGTATAAAAATAATAAATGAAAATAAAAGTAATATTTGTATTATTTTTTAATTTAAACAAAATGATACAAAAGCATATAAACATTTTTATACTAGTAAAAAAAAACCAAATAAATGCAAGAAATTATAAAAATATTTTTGGATCATTTTTCATGTTTGAAAATAAAACATCAAAGTCAGAAATAAAATAAAAATGCAAAAAATGACAAATATACAAGAAATGGGCCAGGGGGTGCAAAAAGAAAAGTGGGGGTGCCAAAAGCAAGCCTGTCCAGGCCCAACCCAAAACCAACTTCATCTTCTTCCTCTAGACAGAAACGCGCGCGATCTATGTACAAAATGCTATCTCCTGATTTTGTGCTTTTTTGACAAAACTCATAACATGAAACTTGTAGAGCATCAAACAACGAATCTAACCATATAAAAAATTTAAGCTAACTCTCAAAGACCAGAGAGAAATTTCTCTGGCTCTAATTCTTAACCTAGTTTTTTCAGAAAGTTCATGGATGAAATTCTCCTAGCACGATTAATATAAATGAAAACTAAGCACATGTATGGTTTCAGGGCTATGAATACAACATCTTTCATTCACAAACCTAAGTCTAACTATTCCTAAATAGAGAGACAGAGGTTCATGAAATACCTGTTTCAGTTGAGTTCGAGCTGAACAATATAGCAACTTTCAATGGTGCTTGAGGTTCTTTTGAGCTTGCCTGATGTCCACTGAAGCTCTCCCAATGCTTAGTTTGTTTTGAAGTATCCTGAATCGTGCTACAGAACTCAACCTGCAAAGCTTCCAAACAAAAACGGAAATGTGTGTTAATGGAGTTACAGTTGGCAATGGAGGTCTGGAATATTTTAGGTGAGTTGAATGGAAGGTATTGGAACAAGTTTGAGGCAAAACGCACGAGGCAAAGTGGAGATGGAGGTGATTCTGCAGAGCTTGCCCTGTTTTGCAGAAAAATGGAGATTTTGTGTACAAGGAGGTTTTAGTGGTGAAGAGCTCGTGTTTATGGCTCAAAGGGTTGTTTGAAATGTGTTTGCAATGTTTGTTTAAGCTATCATGGACTGGTTTTCAAGTTGGCAAGATTTGGACAAATTTCTTCTTTGTGAAGCAAGAAAGTGTAACTTGTCATTACAGGCATGTACCCTCTATCTTGTATGCTGCATACATTGCCCTTGGTTACTGGAATTTTTGGATTTGATTTGGCTTCTGAGATATGACCCCTATGCTCAAAGATCATGTTTTGACATAAAGCATAACTTTTCAAGAATGGAAATGTACCTTTTTCCAAATAGGGATTAGTTTTGTGTGCAATGTCCAAATGACCAAGATAATGCATTAGCTCAGTGGATTTGCATTCAATTAAGGAGTGTAAAATGGTTTATAGGCCTGCAAACAAGTACAAGGCATGCTGGTTTGAAAATGCAACTTGTATGAACATGTATTGGCCATGGTCACAAAGTGAGTTTTTGCCAACTTCAAGCATTCGATTCTCCCTAACCACAAAGGTGTTTGAGGAGTTCTTGGACAATTTGGAAAGCTTGAAACATGTAATATAATCCATCTTTGAAATGAAACTTAAGACTCCAAGTGGAACTATGTGAAAAATGGCCAAGAAGATGGGTCAAAATCCTGCCTAAACTAGGGCAAAATTTCTCTAAGTTAAAAGTTTTAGGTACCCTTGTTCCAAAAAACATAACTTGAGACCCAAGCTTCTTTTGAGAAAACTTTGTGAATAAAATTTTTAGACTTTTTGATGGACTACAACTTTCATGTTGCAAGTTTTTTTAATCCATTTTCATCTTGGTGAAAATGTGGGGCAAAGTTAGGAAAAAATAAGAAAATTTCATAACTTCGAAAATTTCGAAGTTATGAAATTTTTCCATTTTAAACCCTAATTTGCAATTTTGTGTTTCTTGATGAACAAGTTTCATAATTTGACATGTATTGATGAAAAATGACCCTTGGCACTTGATTTTTACCAAAAAGTCAAAGTTTGACTTTTCAGTGTACAGTCAAATTTTGATCAGTTGACTGAAAAATTCATTTGTCAATCCTATGCATTTGAGATCTTTTGAACTTTTTGAATGGGTCAAGACAATGTCATTGAGTCCTTGTCTCCATGGTTGAGCTTGATTTGCCATTGGCTAGGTCAAACAGTCAAAAATTGCCCTTGTGCAGTCAAAACCCTAAAAATGACCATTTTGCCCTTTTGGTGATCTGATCAAATTTCTTGTGGAATTGTGATCCAAACTTGATCAAATGGTTCATATGAGTTCATAATGTTGATGTGGGTCGAAATTCATGAGTTTTGACTATCAATTGGCCACAGTTGAGTTTTTTCCCCAATACAGCTGATTTTTAGGTCAACTGTCCAATTGACTGGGCAAAAATTTGAATCAAGGCTTGAAACTTGGTATGGACCAACTTGTGAGTCCAACAAGAAGAATGAAAGTCATCTTTGGCATTGTAGGTCAAAACATCCCTGTGCAAACTCAAACCCTAGTTTAGGTCAACAGTGCAAGGAGGTGTCTTGAGCAGAGCAAACCCTAGCTTGATCTTGAGTTCCAAGAGTCTTGTGATGAGGAATGTTGATGAAATGAGAGGGCAAATTTTAGGGTACAACACCATTCTAGTAATTAGGGTTTGTATGGAAAGATAAAAACAAATCAAATAGAAAATCCTAATTCAAGATAAAATCAAGCATGAAAATAACACACTTGCACACAAGCACCCTTAGGGTTATTCCACTTGGTTGCCTTATACAAAAATGGCCATATTACGCATGTGAAGTATCTTGGAAAAACAAACAAATATAAGATCATAGTCCCTCGATGACGTTGTTCAAAGTTGCCTTACAAAATGATCTTAGTCCCTCAAAAAAATGCTAAGATACTTTGCAACATTGCTAATTATGGTTATACGATGACCCACGCCCGTCCCGTTTACATCCAAAGATAGGGTTGCTTACCAAATCAATGGTAAGAAAATAATATCAAAGGAAAAGAAAATGAACAAGAAAGACATTTGAGTAGGTAGATTACTTTTGGTTACTTGCTCCATTTCAAACAAATATCCTTGCTATTTTCAAAACAAACACACACATTTCCAAAACATCTTACAAAACTTGAAAACATTTTCAAAAAGACAAACATCTTAGTTCAATTTCAAAGGTCCACACAAAGCACAATTTCAAAACAAAAAGCAAGTGATCTAGCAAGTAACTAAGAGCCCATGGAAAACCATTGATGGAAAGGGTGATAATACCTTCCCTTTTCATAATCTACCCCCCGAACTCAAGAAAAAATCTCAAAGGTCTTTCCTGTGCTTTTTCACCTTTCCTTTTGGATAAAAGAAAAGTCGGTGGAGACTCTTGCTAACTGCAACATTTGCAATCAAATGCAAAACAACCTCAGGTCAGTTCTCCCACCGTATCACAGAACTGGCGACTCTGCTAGGGAATATTATAAAAGTGGGGTTACCTTAGGGCTAGATCACATTTATTTGCTTACATTGTTTGACTTGTATGCTTTATATTATGGTTCTTTGTTTGGGTTTGAAATCCTCTACCCGGATTTGGGATACATTATAGGTAAATAGCAATACGTTGTGGAAACTGTGCGGGATATACCGACATGGTCTAAGCAATAGCTATGTTAGTGTGACATATTTGTGGGTAACGGTAGCCTTTGAGTCAATTGAAGAGAATACGGGGCTGTTGAGTGATGTCATGAAGCACTAATTAACTTATAGAACCCTTACTTGACCAACTTGTCCTTTAGGATGTAGTGAGATGACCGGCTTTGGTACAGTCTGAAGTTGGTAGATACTCGATACTACACTCATTGAGGGTTGGTTTCTTGGGATATTTTGGTCACCATTAAAGAGGCTTGATCTGAAACAATGACCAAGGAAACAATCTGGTGATATTGAGCTCCTTAGAACCCGGTTACTATTATTAGGACAGGTTTAAGCCAACTAAACTTCAAGAGGGTACTTACCTATAAAACCCCATGCAAGCCTTAACTAAGAACTTATTTGCTTTACTTGTGTATGCATACTTGCACATAACATCATGGACATCATGAACGTCATATACATCTACTAACCATTTCAAGGATTTTGGAGATTCATCTTTGTTCTTGCTTTGTAGGATATGGATTCACTTCGCAGGAAAACTATCCAAATCAACCTTGTAAGAATTCCTCCACAACTTAAGGAGCTAGCTTCAAGGATCCCTGAGAACTCTCCATTCACCGAGAGGCATGGTCGTCTGCTCAACTTGGTCACCTCCAACACAAATGAGGATATGATGAAGGTGCTCTTCCAGTTCTTTGATCCTTTGCATCATTGCTTCATATTTCCCGACTATCAGCTTGTGCCTACATTGGAAGAATTCTCTCAACTCTTGAGGATTCCCATTCTCAATCAACTACCTTTCAACAGTATGGAAAGAGACCCAAAGCCAGAAGAGATTGCTCAAGCTATGCACTTGCACTCATCCGATGTCACAACTCATTGGGAAACTAGAAGTGGTGTCAAAGGCTTCCTAGAAAAGTTTCTGTTTGAGAAAGCCCAAAACTGTTGGAATTCCTTGGACTTGCAAGCCTTTGAGGAAATTGTGGCTCTTCTTATCTATGGGATGGTCTTATTTCCCAATCCGGACCAACTCATAGATGTGAGCGCCATCAAGATCTTCATGTCATACAACCCGGTGCCTACATTGCTAGGGGATATCCTACACTCTTTTCACACTCGCACAATGAGGAAAAGAGGTGTCCTTATGTGTTGCACTCCTCTCCTGGCAAGATGGTTTATTTCTCCTCTTCCCCAATCAGTCTTAAAAAATGAGCAAGGTTCAAGGTGGTCACAAAGGTTAATGACGCTCAAACATTCAGATATTCAATGGTGCTCCCGATCCAAAGAGAATGTTATCATTGTTGACCGTTGTGGGGAATTACCTAATGTCCCTCTACTTGGCATTAAGGGAGGCGTCACTTATAACCCGTGTTTAGCTCTAAGACAGTTTGGTTACGCCCGAAGGGATGGCCCGCACGAGATGTTGATTCAAGGTTTGGTATTCGACTACGACAACGACGATCAAGGTCTTCGCCAGAGATTCATCCGAGCTTGGAGGATGCTAAACAAGGTGGATAGAAAGACTTTGGGACACAAGAATTCCATCCCTCTCGAGCCTTACCTGAAATGGGTACGAACCCGTGCTCAAAGTCTCATGATGCCTTATCCTTCCATCCTTCTGGTGATCATTGAGCCTGTTAAGGAGGGAGAAGTTCCATACACTATCCTACATCCTGACATGCCCACATCTCTTGAAGACCTGCAAAGGGATTAGATATAGCTCAAAGGAGAGCGAGATACCTTCGAAGCCCAATTCTACGCAAGCGAGAAGAAGGTTTTGGAACTTACTAGGCTACTTCATGAGGAGCAGACTCTAAATGCCTATATTGCACCAAAAAGGATGCGCACTACTTTTTTATCTTAGAGTTTTGTATTATTTTGTCCAAGGGGAATTGACGTACTCAAAATTTATCTTATTAATATAACGTGTGTTTTCTTTTTGTCTAAAACGAACTTGAATCTTTGAAATCCTTGAAAACATTACATATGCACATATAATTCATCATAACATAAACAGGTCTTTTGCAACGAGTTTCCTCATCTCTCTACTGTTTATTTCAGTAAGATGGATCTCGAGCAGACAGTTAAAGATCTCCAAGCTCAGAACACGCGGTTTCAACAGTTGCTCATGACCCTAGCCAAGGGGCAGGAAGAGTTGAAGACTCTGCTGGCTGAGGAAAGGAAAAAGAAAACAAATAAGTTTACCGGGGTTTTAAACATGGGGAGAAGATTTCAGGGGAAGACTAGAAGAACCTTGAATTTTGAAACAACATCTGGTGAAAGAGAGGGGAAAGGAAAAGAAACAGCGGTCCCGTCAGAATCTGAAGAGGAGGAAGAAGAGGAAGACTACTCTGAGGAACATTATCCTCCAGCTGATGATAAGTACAGACATCTTGAAGAGCGTTTGAGCGCTATGGAAATACAAAAGGTGTCAGGCCTAGACTTTGAAGAATTGGGATAAGTGTCAGGAATTGTGATTCCTCTGAAATTCAAAGTGCCTTTGTTCGCAAAATATGATGGAGTGTCATGTCCTAAGATGCACCTCTGATCATATGTGAGAAAGATCCAGCCACACTCCGTTGATAAAGACTTGTGGGTGCATTTTTTCCAAGATAGCCTATCTGGAACACAACTCGACTGGTTTTACCAACTAGAGAGGGCCAACGTCCATAATTAGGAAGATTTTGCCGCAACTTTATACAAGCAATATCAATATAACGCTGATTTGGCACCTACCCGTACTCAAATTCAGAGTATGGCTATGGCTTCCAATGAGGGTTTCAAGAATTACGCGCAGAAATGGAGAGATCTAGCTGGAAGAGTTCAGCCCCCTCTATCTGAAAGGGAATTGGCGGACATGTTCTTAGGCACTCTATCAGGCCCTTTCTTCAACCATTTAAATGGAAGCTCATCTGCAGGATTTACTGAGTTAATACTGACCGGAGAGAGGGTGGAAGTTGGCATAAAAAATGGAAAGATTCAGAAGGATTCATCTTCTTCTAGAGCTGTGAGGAAGCCTTTTATTAGGAATAAAGAAGTAGCTGTTGTATATCCATAAAGGAACCAATGGAGAGCCGAACGCCGACCAATGGTAGGGGCTGTTATGATCCCAAAACCTACATCTGATCAACCGAGGGTGGAAAGGCCGGTCCGGAAATTCACCAGAATCAATATGACCCTGTCCCAAGTATTACCGCATCTTCTGAAATCCAATTCGGCAACTTTAAAAGAAGCTCCAAAAAACCCCAACACAACGTCCCCTCATTATCACCCAAATGCCCGTTGCGCATATCACTCCGAAAGTCTGGGTCACGACACTAACAACTGTTGGGCTTTGAAAAAAAAAATTCTAGACCTTATAGAGGCGAAAGAAATTGAGTTTGATGCGCCCGAGAAGCCAAATGTCATTTCTGCTCCTATGCCCAGACATGGTCACAACACCAATGCTATTGAAGAAGATTTGTTTGTTACCACAGTTGATGAACTCGTGACTCCACTCCCAATCATTAAGATAAACTTGTTGAAAGCCAGTATATTCCCGGGTTGTAATGAAGACTGCCACCTTTGCTTATCCTCACCAACTGATTACCCTTTGTTGAAAACAAGCATTCAACGCTTGATAGACAATAAAGAGATTTTGTTTGAAAGTTCTCCTGTTTCACCTGTTCCTGTTGAAGACGTTTCAATCATTACCATCTCCACCAATTCTTCCAGGGTCCCCAAAAGACCCGTTAGAATTACATTGGTTCCGAAAACTACTCCTCTTATAATCACAATGCCCGAGCCAGTCCCATATGAATCAGACAAAACTGTGTCGTGGAATTACGGTGGGGACATCTACTGCCATGGCATCAAACAAGATGGGCTGGCCGCCGAAGAGATAAGCTCTGAAGAAGAAGATCCCGACATTAGCAATATTTACGGAACTAGTAAGATTACCCGAAGAGGTAGAATCTTTTCTCCAGAAATTGCCCCCCCCAAAGGCAGTTTTTGGACCCGTGGCTGCTCCAAAGGTTACTTCTGTACCAATAATCATCTATGCAAGTGCTCCTATTGACGAAGACGATACAACCCCTACTGTCATTCCTACCAACACTCCTGCTGCTGAAACTCGAGGAAAAAGTATTCAAGTAGAGCCTTTCCGAACGAAGGATCAATCCCGAACTATCCTCGAGACCTCCAAGAAAGAGATGGAGGAGATTCTGAAAATTATAAAAAGGAGCGACTATGATGTAGTCGAACAGTTGGGGCAAAATCCCTCCAAAATCTCTATGCTGGCGTTACTACTGTGTTTCGAGGCACATGCGAAAGCCTTGGTGAAGTTCCTAAAGACAGCCCATGTGCCTCAAGAGACGTCTACTGATCAATTTCAAGACTGCATGGCCAGCTCGACAGCGGATAACGGCCTAGGCTTCTCAGATGCTGATTTGACACCAAGGGGAAGAAAGCACAACGAGGCATTACATGTCTCTGTGGAATGTAGAGGCATAACTCTGGCCCATGTCTTGGTGGACACTGGCTCATCTTTGAACGTTTTACCGAAGAAAGCTGTCGATAGACTGGACTGCGAAGGACTGACGTTGAAACCAAGTAACATAGTGGTAAGGGCATTTGATGGCTCGAAGAGGATGGTACACGTGGAGGTGGATATGCCCATAAAGGTTGGGACTCAAACTTTCAATTCAAACTTTTATGTAATGGACATTCGCCCCTCTTACTCCTGTCTGCTAGGAAGGCCATGGATCCATAATGCTGGCGCTGTCACCTCTACACTGCACCAGATGCTGAAATATCAGGTCCAAGGAAAGATTATCACTGTCCACGGAGAGGAAAAATATATGATTAGCCACCTCAATTCCTTCAGGTATGTGGAATTGGACGGCTAGTTCATTGAAACTCCTTTTTAACATTTTGAAGATGTCCCCCAAGAGGTAGCAGTGACCAAGACTGTGTCCCAGATTCCCAAGATTACAAGACCTCCACTCTGGATGTCATCTTTGAAGGACACCAAAGCAGTAGTAGAGGAAGGTGGATGCACCATCTGGGGCAACTTCCGGATGTTCCGTATAAATTTGACAAGTTTGGCTTAGGTTTCACTTCAAGTGCTCAGAAGGTTGTACGTCGTGCCCGTGCTGGAGGGCAACCCTTAAAGATTAGCAAACGAGAGGTCAATTCGGTAGAAGATGGTGAAGAGGATTGCATCTTGGAGGATTGGATCTTTCCGACTATCGATGGAGGACTCCGCAATTGGGAGGCCAGAGACTTCATCCCAATAACTTTCATCCCTCAGTAATTTATCTTTTACATTTTGTTGGATATGTAATATTCAAAAACAATTCGCACTCTTAAAACCTTGTGTCTTTCCCGAGGCACAATGGTCCATTTGTAAGGGTTATTATTTCATATTCATATGACATTCAATGAATCATGGACGTTTTTCGCATACAAACTTTTGTGCTCATTGTTTTTTCTTTTACATTTTATTTTTAAGGATGGCTATACCCTTACACACACCCACACTCACAAATGCAGGTACCCCTCCATTCTGGATCCCATGGGTAACGATACTGCTATGGCCTTTTGTGACTCTGAGGATCTAATCTACCAAGCCGAAGACGAAGGTGAGGAAGATTGTGAAGTACCAGGGGAACTGGCCAGACTACTACAACAAGAGGAAAGAACCATTCAGCCTCATGAGGAACCTGTGGATACAATCAACCTGGGTACCCAGGAGGATAAAAAAGAAGTCAAGGTGGATGCCAATCTGGAACCTAGTGTCAAGGAGCGTCTGATTCAGCTATTGCATGATTATGTTGAGATCTTTTCCTGGTCATATGAAGACATGCCAGGACTTGATACAGACATTGTGGTACATCGTCTGCCTACAAGAGAAGATTGTCCACCAGTAAAACAAAAAGTCGGCCGCATGAGACCTGATATGTTAGAAAAGATTAAAGCAGAGGTCATGAAGCAATTTAATTCTAGATTCTTGGCTGTCACTTCCTATCCTCAATGGGTTGCCAACATTGTTCCCATACCTAAAAAAGACGGCAAAATACGAATGTGTATGGACTATAGAGTTTGAATAGGGCAAGCCCTAAAGATGATTTTCCACTTCCCCACATTGATATCCTGGTTGATAATACGGCCTAACACAAAGTGTTTTCCTTCATGGACGGATTCTCAGGTTACAACCAAATCAAAATGGCACCTGAGAACATGGAGAAAATAACATTTGTCACACAGTGGGGTACATTCTGCTACAAGACAATGCCATTCAGATTGAAGAATGCTGGGGCAACCTATCAACAGGCCATGGTAGCATTGTTTCACGACATGATACATCATGAAATAGAGGTCTACATAGACGATATGATAACCAGATCACAAACAGAAGAAGAGCACTTGGATCACTTATAAAAGCTGTTTGAGAGATTGAAGAAGTACAAGCTAAGGTTGAATCCAAACAAGTGCACATTTGGAGTACGGTCCGGTAAACTCTTAGGTTTTGTCGTCAGTAACAAAGGTATTGAGGTAGATCCTACCAAAGTTAAAGCAATACAAGAGATGCCTGCTCCTCGTACTGAGAAGGAAGTCAGAGGATTCTTGAGACGCTTGAACTATATTGCCAGATTCATTTCTCATCTAACAGCTACTTGTGAGCCAACCTTCAAACTATTGAAGAAAGATCAAGTAGTCAAATGGAATGATGAATGCCAAGGTGCTTTTAACAAAATCAAAGAATACTTACAAGAGCCTCCTGTGTTGATGCCACCAGTCGAGGGAAGACCGTTGATCATGTATCTGACTGTTTTAGAAAACTCAATGGGGTGTGTATGGGGGCAGCATGACAAGTCTGGCGGAAAAGAGCACGCTATTTATTACCTGAGCAAAAAGTTTACCAACTGTGAAACCAGATATTCACTGCTCGAGAAAACTTGCTGCGCTCTGGCATGGGTTACTCGCCGGCTAAGACAGTATATGCTGACTCATACTACCTTGTTGATATCTAAGATGGATCCGATAAAATACATCTTTGAGAAGCCCGCGCTTTCAGGGAGAATAGCTAGATGGAAAATGATACTAACAGAGTATACATACAATATACTACCCAAAAAACTATAAAGGGCAGTGTATTGGCTGATCACCTTGCTCACCAAGCTGTAGAAGACTATCAGTCCATGAAGTTTGAATTCCCGGATGAAGACATCATGACATTAGATAACTGTGAAGAATTCAGACCATATGACGGACCTAAACAAGGATCCCAATGGACCCTGTTCTTTGATGGGGCATCCAATGCACTTGGTAATGGTATAGGCGATGTACTAATATCTCTGGAAGGGTGTCATACTCCCTTTACTGCCAGACTTTGCTTCAATTGTACAAACAACATGGCGGAATACGAAGCATGCATCTTTGGTCTCAGAGCTACCATAGACTTGGGAATCAAATCCTTAGACGTGTTTGGAGATTCAGCTTTGATCATCAGTCAGATCAAAGGGGAATGGGACACTAAGCACCCAAACCTTATCCTTTACAAAGAACATTTTTTGACATTGCTACCACATTTTGAGAAGATTACCTTCGAACATTTTCTGCGAGAAGAAAATCAGCTATCAGACGCTCTAGCCACAATGTCATCTATGTTTAAACTTAATTGGGATAACAAGGCTCCCCATATCACCATCGAATGAATGGATGAACCAACGAATTGTCACAAGATTAATACTGAAGAGGTGGTGGACCAACCTTGGTTTCATGAGGTCAAGAGGTATCTCGAGGCTCAGAATATCCAGAAGGAGCTTCAATCAATGATAAGAAGTTCTTAAGCAGATTCTCTGCTAAGTTCTTCCTTAGTAATGTCATCCTGTACAAACGCAATCATGACTACATTTTGCTTTGGTGCGTGGATAAGGTTGAAGCTGAAAAGATCATGGATGAATTACATGAAGGTACTTTTGGCACCCACTCCAATGGGCATACGATGGCGAAGAAAATCCTACGGGCAGGCTATTATTGGTCTACCATGGAAGCAGATTGCTATCAACATTCTCGAACCTGCCATAAGTGCCAAATTCATGCTGACAAGGTGCACGTACCTCTGGTTCCTCTGAATGTCTTAACGGCTCCTTGGCCCTTTGCTATGTGGGGAATTGATATGATTGGAGAGATCAAGTCGACAACCACCAATGGACACCGCTTCATCTTAGTGGCCATTGACTATTTTACCAAGTGGGTTGAAGCAGCTTCTTTCGCTTCCGTTACCAAGAATGTTGTGGCCCGCTTCATCAAGCAAAACCTTATTTACCGGTATGGTATCCTGGAAAAGATCATCATTGATAATGGTACAAATCTCAACAACATTATGATCATCGCTTTATGCGAGCAATTCAAGATCCAGCATCACAATTCTTCTCCCTATCAGCCAAATATGAATGGTGTTGTCGAAGCTGCAAATAAAAACATTAAGAAGATCATACAGAAAATGACGGTCGCATACAAGGACTGGCATGAGATGCTACCATTCACTCTCCACGGTTATCGTACCACGGCTCGCACATCAACTAGGGCAACACCCTATTCTTTGGTTTACGGCACGGAGGCTGTCTTGCCTATTGAGGTTCAGATCCCCTCTCTTAGAATTATGAAGGATGCAAGATTGAATTAAAACGATTGGATCCAGACTCGACTTGATCAACTGAACTTAATTGATGAAAAGAGACTTACTGTTGTTTGCCATGGTCAGATGTATCAAAAACAGATGATCAAGGCTTTCAACAAGAAAGTCAGACGCCAAGTATATCAAGTTGGGGATCTAGTGATCAAACATATCATTTTGCCACAAAGTGATCCCAGGGGAAAATGGACTCCTACCTATGAAGGACCATTTGTAATCAAGAACATATTCTCTGGTGGGGCAATGATCTTGACCACCATGGATGGCGACGACCTGGCACACCCTGCGAACGCGGACGTAGTCAAAAGATACTACGCATAAGAGACCCGCTAGGTTGACACACCTAGGAAAAACAAGGGGCATCCCGGGGAACCAAAAGGTTCGGGCATAAATTAGGGATAAAAATAAAAAAATCTGTACACCCGGCAAGTTGAAAACCCGAAAGGGCGACTTAGGCAAAAAAGGGTTTCCTTGTGGACCGAAAACCCGAAAGGGCGGTCCAGGAAAAGTTAGGGAATTAAAGCGTATGACTATGTCCCGTCGGATCACTTTATGGACAACCTTTGACTTCCAATGACAAACTTAGTTTCTGATCAATTCAATCATCTTCGGACAAGGCAAATAGACAAGATACTCGGAGATATGAAGGCTATAGCAGAATGGTAACCCCATGGGATTATTACACATAACTATCTTTCTTTGTATAAATTTTTCTTATTTTACGACAACATTCTCTTACTAGATACAAAAATACTTATTCAAAGTCAATACAAAGATATCCCTTTAAAAGTGAAAAAACTATTTGTCTTTTTTCTTTACGCTTGTATTTTGTTTGCAAAAACGTCCAATGATTCATTGATGAACATATGCATTTGAACATGATTGTTGTTTACAAATAAACAAAATGAGGAAGACAATTACTGATAGGTTGAAAGAATAGGAAAATGTCTCTAGGCTATTCCATAAGTAATCCCCTACAGTACATCATTTAAATCCCCAGCGGAACAAAACTTCAAGTTTTTAATCCCCAGTAGAAATCGTCATTTTTCTCAGGATTCCCCAAGCAGATCTTACGAACAGTACATGGCATTTCCCTTACAACGGAATTTACTTCTCTCAACAAAAGTTCACCAGTACTTCAACTTCAAAACATGAAAATTCACATATCCCCGACAGCATTCAGGGATTTACTTTCCTCAATCAAACAGCAATACAGTAAATCAGCTCATATGCGCATACATTACATCCATATATCATAAAATACATTGCATCATACATTTCATGCAACCTAACTTTGTGTTTCAGTTAACATTTTACCCTTTTCAGGATAAGATTAACAGCTACCATTAACAATATGCAATCATGATACAGTTCAGATACGCTCCAGACGCGGATGCCATTCTGGTACTCATTCAGATTCAACTTCATGATACAGTTCAGATACGCTCCAGACACGGATGCCATTCTGATACTCATTCAGATTCAACTTTCAGATACAGTACAGATACGCTCCTGAAACGGGTTCCATTCTAATACTCATTTAGACGCAACCTTTCAGATACAGTACAGATATGCTCCAGATGCAGATGCCATTCTGATACTCATTCAGATTCAACCTTTAGATACAGTACGGATACGCTCCAAACACGGACACTATTCTGATACTTATTCTTTCAGTTTACAACTTACAATTCAACAAACATTCTTGGATGGCATCTACAAGCCCATCTCCGACAAGATTCTATCACCTCTCCAAATGGCATCTATAATCCCATTCCTTCTATCATCACACTGTCGTGTGCAAATTTATGGGCACTCTAGTGTCCAATCATCTTTCACCTTCGAGTCACGAATGGCAAAACTCGCCAATCTAACTCTTCAGGTTTAAGAAGATTGAATAGGGGCAGCTGTTATACCCCAAAATTTCCCCTCTCATTTATCAAGACTTTTCTCACAAGATCTCTTTGACTCAAGACTGGATTAGGGTCTGACCAGCTCAGGACATCTCATCATGCACTGATAATCAAAAATTAGGGTTTAGGATTGCACAAGGATTTTTGGACTATCAATGCTTCATATGACTTTCAAGTATTAATATGGACCCTTAAGATTACTCATGAAAAGTTTCAAGCCTTAAATAACATTTTTGATCAGTCAATTGGACAGTTGACCTAAAAATTAGTTGTATTGGGGAAAAAGTCAACCATGGCCCATTTACAGTCAAACTTCATAATTTTTGATCCACATCAACATTATAGACTCATATATATCATTTGATCAAGTTTGGGCCATATTTCCTCAAGAAATTTGATCAAATCATCAAAAGGGCAAAATGGTCAAAATTAGGGTTTTGACTGAGAAAGGGCAATTTCTGATTTTTGACCTAGAAAATGACCAATTTATTTGAAGCATGATTTGAAGGGTTCAATTTTATCATCTTGACCTAATGACATGGTTCAAAACATTGCAATTTCATTGGATTGACAGATGAAATTTATAATCAACTGTATACTGAAAAGTCAAACTTTGACTTTTTGGTAAAAATCAAGTGCCAAGGATCACAATTCATCAAAACATGTCAAAATGTGAAACTTGTTCATCAAGAAATCAAAGATTGAAGATTTGGTTTTGAAATTTGAAATTTTCTTAACTTAGAAATTTTTCTAAGTATAGAAAATTTCTTATTTTTTCTCAACTTTAAGCCAATTTTTCACCATGATACAAGATGATTCAAAGAAAGTTCACAACATGAAAGTTGTAGATCTCCATGAAATATACAACATTTATTCACACATTTTCCCCTAAAGATGCTTGGATCTCAAGATATAATTTTGTGGATACATGCTCATGAACTAAAATAACTTAGTGAAATTTTGCCCTAATTTAGGCAGGTTTTTTACCTAACTTCATGGCAATTTTTCACCTGGTTCCAAGAGGAATCTTGAAATTCATTCCAAATATGAGTTATATAAAACATTTCAATCTTTCCAAATTCTACAAGAACTCCTTGAGATCATTCTTGAGTAAGGAGAATCGAAGAGAGGAAGTTGGCAATTTCTCACTTTGATTTCAAGACATTTCATGAAGAACAAAATTCAAATCTGAACCTATGTTGTCTAATCCTTGCTTTACAGGTCTCAAACTTGTTTCTCACTTCATAATTTAATGCTTACACAGATGATAAAGCCTTAATCCAAACACACGAGTCTTTGTCTAAGCTTTAATTCCATAAATGGCACAAAGTTGCCATTGCCATTTTAGAAAAGCATAAATTTTTCAAATTTTCACTTCTTGAGCATTGGACATGTTTTCTCTGCACACACAAGTCCTATAAACCAAAATCAAGTTTTCTAGGACTTGTACCAACTCCAAGCAGGCCTGTACAAGCATGTAGAGACTTGTCTCCTCACTTTGCTTCAAAAGCAAGTAAAAGTGCAAAAAGCCTATAACTCAAAAGTCTGTTAAGGAATTGATTGGAAACCTTCCTTATACTTATACACAAACATATTGCAACAAAACACACGATTTCCCAAGTCCAGAAACTCTCTAAAACTCCCTATCACCAAAAACCTGTCAAAACTTGCAGTTTGAGACCAAACATAACAATCCAGAAATCTACTCGTGCGTTTCAAGTTCTAATCACTCAAACACTTAACCTACCTCATATCTAAGTGTTCCAGACCATCACCCCTTCACTGTAACTCCTCCTTCTCCATCTTCCATTTTTGCATTTCAAGCTTGCAGGTTGACTTGGATATAGAGATTCAGGCACTTTCAAAGCAAGGCAAGGATTGGAACACAGTTAGGGAGGTTCAGGCAAGCTAGAGGAATCTTCAGGCCTTCATAAAACTCACTCAAACTCCATTCACGATCTCAGCTGAAGGAGGTAAAAACTCTAACTTCTTTCTCTTCATACAGACACCCATTGGTCTCGATTTGTGAAAGGAAAATGTAGATATTATTGTGCTAAAGCCAACCATGTGCATAGATTTCATTTATGTTCATTATGTATGAAGAATTTTAGATTTCAAATTTCTGTAAAAATTAGGTTTAAAATTAGGGCCATTGAAATTCGCTTTGATCTTTGATTGTTAGTTTATATGAGTTACATGGTTGAAATCGTGGGAAAGAGTACTACCATTTTCATGTTTGAAGTTTCCATTTTCATGGAGAAATGAGAAAGATACAGAGGTTCTGGCTAGCTTGAGGAAGAAGATGAAGTACAGGGCAAGGAGGCATTATGTGTTATGTATTTTTTGTTTCATATGAACTAGCGGATGTACAGCCACCCCAGTGGCAAGGTAGCGCGTTGAAAATGCATAGATCATGGGTTCGAACCTTGGCGCTACCTTTTGCATTTTTCCGCTTCATTTTTTGTCATTTTTTTTGTAGCGTTGGGCTTTGTTCCATTGGGCCTCTCATTTTTTTTCTAACACTTACCTTCCTTTCTCTTACAGAACCCCTGGCCCAATTTACTTTCATTCATTTATTTCATTTTTTGTTTACCTCATTAAATATTTTTCTTAAATGTTATAAAATAATAAAAAATATCAAAATGTTAAATATTTATTTTTGTTCACTTTATTTTATTTTCTCATGAAAAAATATTTTTATTAAATTATATATTAACTATCCTTTCTTAAATAAACTTGAAAATTAAAATAGATTTAGGTTAATTTTTATTTCTTTTCCTTCACACTTGTAAACATTTATTTTAACATATAAAAAACTAAATATTTTCATAAATATTATTTATTATTTTAAGACAAAAAATATACAAAAATAATACTTAAAGAACTTTATTTTCTTAAGTTAGAAATTAGGGTTAACCACTTTTTCAAGAAATAGTTTTCTTTTTTTAATATTATTAGGTTTAATCCAAAATTCCTATTTATATGAAAAACAAAACAAAAATCTTTTTCTTGCATACCTACCATTGCATATTTATATTGTATATTATTTATTAAAATATTTATACAAATTCGATTTGGTTGTAATAGCTTAATTAGATTTACATTATTGTAAATCCCCATTTATAATTTGTATACCCCCTTCCCATAAATTGTTGTAATAGCGTAGTAATCTTTAAATTACACAATTTACCGCTTTTATATACCATGCTAGTAATTAGGGTTTGTATGGCAAGATAAAAACAAATTAAATAGGAAACCCTAATCCAAGATAAAATCAAGCATGAAAATAACACACTTGCACACAAGCACCCTTAGGGTTATTCCACTTGGTTACCTTATACAAAAATGGGCATATTACGCATGTGAAGTATCTTGGAAAAACAAACAAATATAAGATCACAGTCCCTCGATGACACTGTTCAAAGTTGCCTTACAAAATGATCTCAATCCCTCAAAAAAATGCTAAGATACTTTGCAACATTGCTAGTTATGGTTATACGATGACCCACGTCCGTCCCGTTTACATCCAAAGATAGGGTTGCTTACCAAATCAACGGTAAAACAACAATCTCAAAGGAAAAGAAAATGAACAAGAAAGACATTTGAGTAGGTAGATTACTTTTGGTTACTTGCTCCATTTCAAACAAATATCCTTGCTATTTTTAAAACAAACACACACATTTCCAAAACATCTTACAAAACTTGAAAACATTTTCAAAAAGACAAACATCTTTGTATACATTCTTACGAACGAGAATCATTAGAAAGATTTCCTAAACAATGACCTCTTTTATAAAATACTTTCAAAACCACACAAAGCACAATTTCAAAACAAAAAGCAAGTGATCTAGCAAGTAACTAAGAGCCCATGGAAAACCATGGATGGAAAGGGTGCTAATACATTCCCTTTTCATGATCTACCTTCCGAACTCAAGAAACAATCTCAAAGGTCTTTCCTGTGCTTTTTCACCTTTCCTTTTGGATAAAAGAAAAGTCGGTGGCGACTCTTGATAACCGCAACATTTGCAATCAAACGCAAAACACCCTCAAGTCAGTTCTCCCACCGTATCACACTCACAAATAAACCATTGTGCCCCGGGTAGGACACAAGGCCATAGAGTTTATATTGTTCATTTATCACATATCCAGAAAAAAGACAATTACTCATGAATAAAAGTAATCGACACAAAATCTTTAGTTGTCTAGTTATTGGGTACACCGTTGGTAGTAGGGAAGATCCAGATGTCCATGTCATAGTCACCATCACTGTCTTCTAAAGCGTTGATCCCATGATTGTTGATGCATATGGGGGGTTCTCCAGCGCGAGCATGACAGACAGCCCTTTGAGCCCCTGAAGTGAAACCCAAATCGAACTTATCAGATTTGTATGGAATGTCAGGGAGTTGGCCCCAAATGGTACACCCACCTTCTTCAATGATTGCCTTGGCATCCTTGAGAGAAGCCATTTTCAAGGGAGGTTTGGTGATCTTTGGCATACTGGTAACGATCTCGGTTATAGCCATGGTCTGAGGCACCTCTTCAAAATTCTAACAAGGAGTCTCGATGAATTCTCCACCCATTTCCACATACCCGAAAGAGTTTAGGTGGCTTACCATGTACTCCTCCTCACCATGTACCTTGACAATATTTCCCTTCACTGGGTACTTTAACATTTGATGCAGAGTAGAAGTAACAGCTCTAGCCCCATGGATCCAAGGGCATCCCAACAAACAGGAGTAAGATGGTCGGATGTCCATCATATAGAAGGTAGAGTCAAATGTCTGAGAACCAACTTTGATAGGGATTTCTACCTCCTCGTGCACCATTCTTTTTGAACCATCGAAAGCCCTCACCACAATGTTACTGGAGTCAAACCTTCACAGTCTAATCTGTCAAGAGCCTTCTTGGGCAGAACATTCAGAGATGAACCAGTATCTACTAAAACCTGGGTCAAAGTGGTGCCCCTGTATTCGATTGAGACATGCAGCGATCATTATGTTTTCTTCCCCTGGGTGTCAAATCAGCATCATAAAAACCCAGTCCATTATCAGTGGTCAAACTAGCCACACAATCTTTGAATTGATCAGCGGAGGATTCCTGCGGCACATGAGCAGTCTTGAAGAATTTTACCAAAGCCTTTGCGTGAGCTTCGGAGCATAATAGTAAGGCCAACATTTAAATCTTGGAAGGGGTCTGCCCCAGCTGTTCGACCATATTGTAGTCGCTCCTTTTAATTATTTTCAGGATTTCTTCGATTTCTTTCTTAGAAACCTCTGGGATGGATTCTGAATGCGCTTTCGTCTGGACAGGCTCAACCAATATCTCTTTGCCCTAAGTCTCAGCCGACTCGGTGACAGGGGTGGAAACAGGGTTAATCACAGGAGTTGTAGTGGTAGTATTAGTAGGAGTAGCAGCAGGAATGATCACAGGAATAATAATGGCTTTAGGAGAAGAAATCTTGGGAAAGAACACTCTTCCTCTTCTTGTTATTTTACTGGTCCCAACGATATTGCCGATGCCAGGATCAGTACTTCCATTAACTTTGTCTTCAACAGCCAACAAGTCTTGCTTGACTCCATGGTAATAGACGTCAACCCCATAATTCTAGGGAACAACTTTGTCCAAGGAATATGGTATTGGCCCTGATATAGTGATGATCAGGGGAGCCAACTTTGGAGCAGATGTAATCCTGACGGGTCTTTTGGTGGAGACCCTTAGAGGATTGGCAGAAATGGTTATAATAGAAACATCTTTACATGAAACAGTTGTGACGGGTGTCTTCTCAAATAGAATTTCTTTATCATCCATCAGGCTGAACACTTGCTTTCAACAAATAGAAACCAGTTGGTAGAGATAAACATAAATGGAAACCTTCACCACAACCCGGAAATAAACTGTCTTGCGAAAGATTCCACTTAACAGTCATGAGAGGAGTAACAAGTTCCTCAACAGAAGTAACAAACATATCATTGCCAACAACATTAACACCATGGCCTTGCTTGGGCATGGGAGCAGTTATAACATTAGGAGTTTCCAGAGCATCAAATTCAATCTCTTTTGCCTCGATCAGATCATGCACCTTGTTCTTTAAAGACCAACAATCGCTTGTATCATGGCTTGTACTTTCAGAATGGTAAGCACACCGAGCCTTTGGATTATAGTGAGCAGATGCAGTATTGGGATTTTTGGGAGCTTCCCTCAAATTTACCAGATTGGATTTCAGTAAGTGTAGAAAAACTTGAGACAAAGTCATATTAATCCGGGTAAATTGTCTCGTAGGCCTTTCTGTTCTAGGCTAATTGTTCCGCTGTTGAGTAGCTGCAGGCTTGGATATCATTACAACCCCTACCATTGGACGAAGTTCGGTTCTGCCCTGATTTCTTTGACTGTAAGCAGAATTGACATCCCTCTTTCCTACAAAAGGTCTCTTTTCTGCACTTTAGGAGGTATCTTTTTGAATCTTTCCGCTTCTAATACCAGCTTCCACTCTTTCTCCGGTTAGGATCAACTTAGTAAAACTAGCTGAGGAGCTTCCAATCAGATGGTTGAAAAACGGACCAGATAGAGTACCCAAAAACATGTCCACCAACTCCATATCAGACAGAGGGGGTTGGACTCTTCCTGCTAGGTCTCTCCACTTATGAGAATAGTCTTTAAAACCCTCGCTAGAACCCATAGACATACTTTGGAGTTGTGTACGAGTCGGAGCAAGGTCTGCATTATATTGGCATTGCTTATAGAAAGCAGCAGCCAGGTCTTCCCAGTTACGGATATTGGTTCCCTCCAGCTGATAGAACCATTCAAGTTGGGTCTCGGATAGACTGTCTTGGAAGAAGTGGACCCACAAATCCCTGTCAGCGGTGTGAGGCTGAATCTTTCTTACATAAGATTGGATATGCATCTTGGGATACGAGACCCCATCATACTTAGCAAACACTGGAACCTTAAACTTCTGCGGGATGTAAACCTCAGAAACCAAACCCATCTCTTCAAAATCCAGCCCAAGTACCTTCTGGATTTCCATTACGCTCAGACAATCCTCCAGTTGTTTGTATTTATCATCAGCAGGAGGATACTGCTCCTCATTATAGTCAGATTCTTCATCAGATTCCTTCGGGCTGAGGTCTTCTTTTCTCGTCTCCTCTTCCTGATTGTCTCCTTATTTTGATGAAGTTACCAGTTCTGAAGCTCGCCGCACTCGTCCTATGATCCTTCTTCCCAAATTTACTAGACCAGTTGGTTTCTTTGGCTTCTTATTTTTGTCCTTCAGTATGAGAGCTTTCAGATCTTCTTTCCCTTTAGCTAGAGCCACAATCATTTGTTGGAACTGGGCATTTTGTGCCTGGAGATCCTTGATGTTTTATACAAGAGCCATTTCTTTACTTGCTGAAATAAACAGCGAAGAAGATAAGAACCTTGCTTTGAAACCTGCTTATGCAATGAGATGTATAATATGCTTATGCAATGTTTTCAAGGACCTTATTGGATTTAAGCTCTTTTAAACAAAACCCTTTATTAGTAAGTTTTTAAAGAAACAAAAGATTACATAGGGATAAACATTGAAAGGAAATTATAAACTCTTAAGTCTCCCATGGGTGCTTCCTCTTGGTGTTGAGGTAAGTATTGAGATTCTTCTCTTCGTGAAGCTGCTTTGTTAATTCCAGAACCTTTTTCTCACTTGCATAGAATTGAGCCTCAAAAGTATCTCATTCTTCCTTGAGCTGGATCCAAGACTTTTGCAACTCTTCAAAGTTGGTTGGCATATCAGGATGGAGAATAATGCAGGACTCGCCCCCTTGAACAATAGGTTCCAAGATCACCGGTAAGATGGCATCGTATGGCATCATAAGACTTTGGGCTCGAGCTAGTACCCATTTGAGGTAAGGTTCCAAAGGGATGGAGTTCTTACGCCCCAAAGTCTTACTATCAGTCTTCTTAATAATGCCCCAAGCGCAGATTAACCTTTGACGATAATTTTGCAAATCACTTGAGTAGGTGAACACAATACTCTGGATAATCATATTCGGTGGACCATCCCTCTGTGCGTAGCCAAACTGACGTAGTGCTAAAGAAAGATTTTAGGTGATGCCTCCCCTAATGCCCAGGAGTGGCGCTTTAGGAAATTCTCCGCAGCGATTAATAAAAGAGATGTCTTCTTGAGAGCGAGGACACCAATGGATGTCGGAGTGAGAGAGAGACATTAATCTTTAACTCCACCTTAAGCCTAAATCATTATGCATTGTTGACCGAGGAAGGTGCGATATAAACCACCTATATAGAAGAGGGGTGCAACACATGAGAGTTCCTCGCTTCTTTAGAGTACGAGTATGGAGAGAATGTAGGATATCCATGAGCAATGTAGGAACCTGATTGTGAGTAAGGAAAATGTTAATGGCATTCACATCTGTAAATTAATCTGAATTAGGAAACAGGACCAACCCATGGATCAAGGGAGCTAAAACATCTTCGAAGGCATGGTAACTCATAGCATCTAGGAAAATCTGAGCTTTCTCCATTATAAATTTTGTAAGAAGGCCTTTAACTCCGCTTCTTCTTTCCCAATGGGATTCAATATCAGATGGCTTTAAGTGCAAAGCTACGACAACATCTTCAGCAGATGGATCTTGTTCTAACCCAGTGAAAGGTACTCGTTCCAATATAGGTAAACCAAGTAACTTAGAGAATTCTTCCAGTGTAGGTGTAGCGATAAAAAATGTAGCCGGGTAAATCGGAGATCAAGCTATTAATTAACTCGTCTCTTTCAAAAGCAAGAGTCGCCACCGCGCTTTATTATTTCCAAGGGAAAAGGGAAAAGAGCGAATAAAACCCTAAAATATGCAATGTAAAATAATACTTTAAAAGTAATGAAAATACAAGGCATTTTGAAAAGAGGTCTAGAGTTTGGGGGTTGGTTATACAATGGGAAGGTATTAGCACCCAATGTATCTATAGTATTCTATAGGAACCTTTTGAAATATCTGTTTATTAAAAATGTTTGTTTGATTAAAATAGCTTGTTTGGCCAAAAATGGGTAGGGATGAGTTTTTGAAGATACGACGACCTAACGTCGAAGTTTTGACTTAAAAGGTATGAGTTTTGAAAAATTGAACACTTGGGAAAATTATCTTAAGTTTTTAACAAAATAATAAATGGAAGATGAATGAGGGTATTTGCACGATGTGTTTGATGACATGAAGTCGACAAAAATTAAACAATTCCCTTGGATTGAGACGGACGAAAGATATGAAGATTAACGATCGATTAATTAAAATTACAATTGAACAATTAACTAATGGAATTTAAATCATATTAGCATGCATTTTAACGATTAAATAAATAATCAAAATTACATGAAGATTAAATTACGAAATCATAGATTTTTAATAATTAAACACATAACAAAAATTAACTCATGAAACATGTATTTTGAATAATTAAATACACAACAACACAAAATAAAAATAAAAACTAATAGTATGTTGACAAAATTAAATAAAGATGAATTTTAATTAAGCATATTTTTATGTGTTTTTATAATTAAATAATAATAATACAATAAAGTAAACTAATATAATCAAATTAATGGAATAAAACTTAAAAGAACTAAAAAGAAAACCCCAGCAAGAGTTAAACTCAGGTCTCTAAGATTGTTGGTAATGCACTTTGCCAATTGAGCTAAGCTGCTATTCATTTATATTAGGATTTAATAAAACATAAGGGAAAAATAATGTTGAAACTGGACCCAAACAGGCCCAATGGGCCATCCAGGTCATGAAGGGAATAGGAAAAGAAATAAGAAACCCTAATATGCAAGGGGCGCCACACTGCTGTACTGGCATGGGGAAGAAGGAAAAACAAAATAATTATTTTACTGCTTTTATATTGGGAAGAGGAAAAGAATGGATTTTATATTATTATTAATATTTCAATAAAACAAAAATAGTAAAGTGAACTTTGTAAAAACAACGCAACGTCATTACTTCCTCTCTCTCACAGATTCACTTATCTCCTTCCTCTCTCTCATGGAATACCTTCTTCTTCTCCTCCAAGCAGATTCGTTCCTCCCTTCTCTCTTACAAATTCACTTACTGTAAGGAAAGAAAAACAGGAACAAGTCAAAAAAGAAAAAGCGAGAATGATTATGGATCGTCTTCCTCTCTCTATGGCGATGATTCTTCACGTCTCCAAAAGCAGCAACGACGATTTCTTCCCTTCCTCCCTCCACGGTGGTGATTTCCTCATCTTTACATCTCTAAAAGAAGCAATTTTTTCCAGTTCTACATCTTCAAAAGCAACGGCTTTAATTGATTTCTTGTGTGACATTCGCCGGAAATTGTTGGAAATAGTGGGTTATTTCAGGGATTGGAGTATAAGCGTGCAAATCTAAGTATTAAAACAGATGGATTTATGGTACAGACAGATTTATGGTACATCAATTTTTTTGGATATTTGGTAACAAAACAGTAAGTATTAAAAGTTACTTTATTATAGCATTAATATTTATTAGCAAACGACTTTTTACAAGAAACCACAACAGAGAAAAAAGGAGATGTTGGAATAAAAAACTTATTGCTAACGTGTTGGATTGACAGCAAGTTCTGAGATTTACTGGCTTTATGGTTTTGTGTTGTTTGACAGATTTCATGTTGGTATAAGGATTTTTTGGTACAGCAAGCTTGGGCAACATGTTTTTTTTGGACATGTTTTATTGATTATGCAGGTTCTATGTTTTGGACAGCAAGTTTTATTGGTTAATCGGATCACATAGAGTAAGCTCTACAATATTTCTGATATTCTTTTAAAACTGTTTTGGCAAGTTGTTTCCATGCTTTGTTTATACCATTTATTTTAACCATTTTGATGCAAATTGTGGCTACTTTGATGCAGGTTGGAGCAGATTTTGGCAGCACTTGGAGCTACTGTATGTTGCTGTTTTTTTCAGGCTATTTGTAGCATTTTACAACATTTTTCTTTGCTGTTTTTTTTCAGGCTGTTGTAGCATTGTTGACCAACAAAAAAACAACAAAATTGGGCTTGAAGATGGGTTGCAAAATGGACTGCATTAGCAACTTTGCTGAATTTTTTTTAGTGTTGAAAATACATTTTGTACAAACTTGTAGCTTCTTTGCAACCTTGTAATAAACTCAAATAAATTGTGACATGAATAAACATGTATTCCTCAATATATTTTCACTTCCTCTGGTAGTTATAAATAATCTTGAATCTCCATATAAACATGAATTTTGATATATCTTGATAAAAATTCAAGATCTTCCATTTAAATTTGGGAAATAATTGAATAATACTTGGATGAATTATTAAATGATGAATAAATAATAATGCAAGTCCTGGACTTTAATCTTGCACTTTTGTAATAGAAATCCAAATAAATCACATGGATTAATTTTGTAATCAAATAGAATTCTTCATGTAATTAAATAGAATTCCCCACTAACTTCTTGAAATAATGCTTCATGTATTTAAATAACCATGATGTAGATCCACCAAAATAATCACAAAAATAATCTTGAATAAATATTTCATGCGATAAATGAATATTCTTGGATGAGATCTCTTGATAGCTCCTCTTTAATTATCACTTGGATTCAAATAAAGAAAATTCGAAATATTCTGAATAAATTCTTCTAGAACGGTTGTGAATTTAATTATCCCATTTTGACGAAATTCAACCCGCGTCATGTGAAAAATTGCAGATAACTTTTGGTCCAAGAAATCGAAAATGACGGTATAACTTGGTTTTTCTTATATTTTAGAATAATGTGAAACACACATGAACCAAAGTCGGTAGAACTTCGACTGTTCTTCCTGAAAAATATTTAGAGAAAACGGAGACCATTTGCTGGATAGAGTGTGGAAATAAACACTCAATTCTCTGAAATTCTTTGATGAACCTGTCTTTTGGAAATTAACGAACGACAGCATTTCTGTCTCGAGACTCGAAACCCTAATCGACGTACAACATATGATGCTCTTCTTTCAGACCTATTTTCTGCACATGAAAACAAAACAGCAAAACATACACTTCGTGCTTGATTAATGGTTAGTCACTCATAAGATAAAACGCTCACAACACTCGATAATTTCTACACAGTCAAAGCTCGAAAGCGAAACGTTTGAAACCTACCATATTTTGTGACCTTGACTTGTATGTAAAATAATGCAGATGAAGCAGGGATCTTAGGTCAAAAATTGGGGTATGACAACTTCCCCTATTTAAGTTTCTTCTATCCGGAGATATGAAGATTAAAATCTTCGTCTCGACGAGATTGAAGGTACTTAAATACATAATATGCAATTTTTGCCCTAAGATACCGCCATTATGTTTATGATATGAATGTAGTATTTAAATTTATGGAGAATGATACTGTATGAGACAAGATAATGCTGGAGGAACCAAGTACAAACAACCCACAGGAACAGAGATTATACGCTACTGGGGAAATGAGCCATCGACTTCGAATGATAGACTCTTAACGGTAAATAAAATTTGAGAGAATACGACCTCTGACCCTAACAAAGAAGGCGCCTTGCATAAGCCACAAAACAGATTATTGACCCAAAATAACAGTGAGTTCACAACCCAAGGTCAAAGATAGACAAAAGATGTATCAATTTTTGCTGATAACGAACCACCGACTTCTGAAGGCAAAGATTCACAACAAATTTCTCTACGAAATTTTTCCAGAGGGATACCAATTAATGCTGAAATAATATATGGTTGTAGATACACAAGCTGCTCAAATAAAGAAGCCGCCACTTGCTGTCTTTGATGAAAACTATAACATACAAGCTTCTCAAATAAAGAAGTCGCCACTTGCTGTATTCCAAGGATGCCTATAACATACAAGCTGCTCAAATAAAGAAGCCGCCACTTGTTGTTGTCCAAAGATGCCAATAACATACAAGCTGCTCAAATAAAGAAGCCGCCACTTACTGTTTTCCAAAGATGCCAATAACATACAAGTTGCTCAAATAAAGAAGCTGCCACTTGCTGTTTTCCAAAAAAACTATAACATACAAGCTGCTCAAATAAAGAAGTCTCCACTTGTTGTCTTCCAAAAATATTAATAATGCACAAGTTGCTCATGAAGAGACCTCCGCTTGCCGTTTTCCAAAAATATTAATAACGCACAAGTTGCTCATGAAGAGACTGCCGCTTTCCGTTTTCCGAAGAATATTAATAACGCACAAGTTGCTCATGAAGAGACCGCCGCTTGCCGTTTTCCAAAAAATATTAATAACGCACAAGTTGCTCATGAAGAGACTGCCGCTTTTCGTTTTCCAAAAATATTAATAACGCACAAGTTGCTCATGAAGAGACCGTCGTTTGTCGTTTTCCAAAAATATTAATAACGCACAAGTTGCTCATGAAGAGACCGCCTCTTTCCGTTTTTCCAAAAATATTTCAGAAGAAAGTTGCGATAACACTGTCAGAGAATAAAATTCTTCTTCAAAGGGAACCATGAATAGATCCTTCCTGAGGAGATCAAATACTTAAATGCGCAAAATAAATGCACCATTCATCTAGGTTGCCTAGCCTGGAGAAAACCACGAGATAGCCTATGCAAGAGACAAAACTCAATCCAGGAATAAACCAGAGAGAAGACAGTCAAACAAGACTCCACCCAATGAGAAAAAAACTCGATTGGGGATTCATCCTATCCAGAAATGGACAAGGGAGGCTAAATCAAAAAATTCATCCACGAGGATTAGCTCAGTTGGGGGAATTAGAAAGGAAGCACATTTTCTTCCTAAGTTAACATTCTACTTGGAAAGAACATGTACGCTGTTTGAATAAACATAAACAAGGTATACGACCCAAAATCAACGACAAATGTGAATATGCATGCGTGATATAAGTGTAAGTGAATAAATGAATGTTATGCTAACAAAACAGACAGAGGGAATATCTTGAGGATGATAAGATATCACGAAATAATAGATACTCGGCCAATCTTAAAGAGACGGAAAATAATTGGAACCAGAACCAAAAAGCAACGTCAGAGCGTATCATATTACAAGGCTCAGGTCTTCTGGGGAGAAAAGTATTCAAATCCAATCTTCTAATCACCAATAGACCACTGATATGACACAAAACGTACCACACTTCAGAAATTTGCTCAAAATAAAACAACCGAAACAAAGCTTAACCAGAATTGCTGGGGAGTCACCAAGCTTAGTACCACTAGAAACACAAGTTTACACAACCAACACCTCATGACGATTTTGAAAGAAAACATGTTCGTCATGCAAGGATAAATTAATGTATTGTTTTGCATTTCATGGCTTAACCATCCTCGGAACAACTGTTAATATTCCTTTCAGTATTCAACGACATATTTAAAAAATAGGAATGCGTTAAATAACTTTGTTTCAAATATTGCCGTAAAAGCTGAAATTTTGCCCACAAAAGGATAAATGCTCAAATTTCATTAAATAAAATGGTAGTTCGCTAACAACGCGACTCCAACGGTTTACAAAAGTTTGGGAAATAGTACATGAAAGAAAAAGGTTACACAAAAATAATGATCAATATTCTCCCTAACAACTTCGAATTTCGAGATGTGCTCAAATGCCATGATTGGTCAGACCAAAAGGCTACCTAAGCCACCCCTTAGGGTTTTCAACTCAGCGAACTGTCAACTCAAACCTAGGCGAAATACCTCTTGACTGCATCGGTGTTCACGGAGCGCGAAAGCTCTTCACCGTCCATATTTGTGAGAATCATGGCACCTCCAGAGAAAACTTTCTTAACGACATACGGTCCTTCATAATTCGGAGCCCACTTGCCCCTAGAATCAGGTTGGAAAGATAATATCTTCTTGAGCACGAGGTCACCTTCTCTGAACTCACGTGGTCGAACCTTCTTATCAAAAGCCTTCTTCATTCTTTGCTGATATAGTTGACCGTGACACAATGCTGTCAATCTCTTTTCTTCAATTAAATTCAACGGATCATATCTACTTTGACACCATTCAGCCTCAGAGAGTTTAGCTTCCATCAAAACTCTCATAGATGGGATCTCAACCTCCACGGGGAGTACTGCTTCCATGCCATAAACTAGGGAAAATAGGGTTGCACCTGTTGAAGTTCGAACTGAAGTACGGTATCCATGTAAAGCAAACGGAAGCATTTCATGCCAATCTTTATAAGTTACCACCATCTTCTGGACAATCTTTTTGATGTTCTTGTTAGCAGCTTCAACAGCCCCATTCATCTTCAGCCTGTAGGGAGAAGAATTATGATGTTCGATCTTGAACTCTTCACAAAGCTCTTTCATCATCTTGTTATTCAAATTCGAGCCATTATCATTGATGATCTTGCTCGGGATGCTGTATCGACAAATGATCTGATTCTTGATAAATATGACTACCACCTGTCTGGTTACATTCGCATAAGATGCTGCTTCCACCCATTTAGTAAAATAATCGATCGCTACCAAGATGAAACGATGACCATTTGAAGCTTTGGGTTCAATCATTCCAATCATATCAATGCCCCACATAGAGAAAGGCCAAGGAGAAGAGATAACGTTGAGGAGGGTCGGTGGCACATGTATCTTGTCCGCATAAATTTGGCATTTATGACATTTCTTCACATATTTGCAACAATCAGATTCCATCGTCATCCAATAGTAACCAGCTCTCAACATCTTTTTAGAAATTGCATGTCTGTTGGCATGGGTGCCAAAGGATCCTTCATGTACTTCTTGCATCAGCATGTCTGCTTCATGTCTGTCTACGCATCTGAGTAAGACCATGTCGTAATTCCTCTTATATAATACTTCTTCATTGAGGAAGAAACTACTTGCCAATCTCCTCAACGTCTTCCTATCCTTATTGGATGCCCCAAGCGGGTACTCTTGAGTTTGAAGAACACGTTTAATATCATAGAACCACGGTTTGTCGTCACTGACTTCTTCTACTAAGAACACATGAGCAGAACTGTCGAGGCGCATAACTCTGATTGTAGGCACATCGTTCCAATCATTCACTTGGAACATTGAAGACAAAGTAGCTAAAGCATCAGCCATTTGGTTTTCATCTCTAGGGATATGATGTAATTCCACTTTGTTGAATAAAGTTAACAATCTTCTAGCATAATCTCTGTAAGGGATCAAACCAGGATAACGAGTCTCCCATTCTCCTTTGATTTGATTAATTACCAATGCCGAGTCTCTGTATATATCAAGAATCTTTATCCTTAGATCCACTGCTTCTTCGAGACCCATAATACATGCCTCATATTCAGCCATGTTGTTCGTACAGTCAAACTTCAATCTCGCAGTGAACGGGATATGAGTACCTCGGGGAGTGACGATAATTGCCCCAATTCCATTTCCATAAGAATTTACAGCTCCGTCAAATATCAAACCCCAACGGGATTCGGGATCAGGTCCTTCTTCAGGTAATGGTTCTTCACAATCTTTAGCTTTCAAGTACATAACATCTTCATCTGGGAAGTCAAACTTGATGGATTGATAATCGTCAATTGGTTGGTGAGCCAAATGATTGGCTAAAATACTCCCTTTGATTGCTTTCTGAGTGTGATACTCAATGTCATATTCATATAACAACATCTGCCAACGGGCTATTCTTCCAGATAAGGCCGACTTCTCAAAGATATACTTGATCGAATCCATTTTGGAGATCAACCAAGTGGTGTGGTTAATCATGTATTGGCGCAGACGACGAGCAGCCCAAGATAAAGCACAACAGGTCTTCTCAAGCATTGAGTACTGAGACTCACAGTCTGTGAATTTCTTACTCATGTAATATATGGCATGTTCCTTTCTTCCAGTCTCATCTTGTTGACCAAGCACACATCCCATGGAATCTTCCAATATAGTCAGGTACATAATCAAAGGTCTTCCTTCCATCGGAGGAATCAATATGGGAGGTTCAAGTAATATTCTTTGATGCTATCAATAGCTCTCTGACAATCTTTTGTCCACACACATCCTTGGTTCTTTCGGAGAAGCTTGAAAATCGGCCCACAGGTAGCAGTCATATGAGATATAAATCTAGAAATATAGTTCAGTCTCCCAAGGAATCCTCTTACTTGTTTTTCCGTCTTGGGTGCGGGCATTTCCCGAATAGCTTTGACTTTATCAGGATCTACCTCAATACCTCTCTGACTGACAATGAAACCCAAAAGTCTTCCAGAACGAACACCAAAAGTGCACTTGTTGGGATTCAGACGGAGTTTATACTTTCTCAAACGCTGGGATAATTTCAATAAATGTTCCGAATGATCTTCTTCAGTTTGTGATTTGGAATCATGTCATCTACATAAACTAATATCTCTTTATGCATCATATCATGGAACAAAGCAGTCATGGCCCTTTGGTACGTTGCACCAGCATTCTTCAAACCAAATGGCATAACCCGATAACAAAATGTTCCCCAAGGTGTAATAAAAGTTGTCTTATCCATATCTTCTGGTTCCATCTTGATTTGATTATAACCAGAGAAACCATCCATGAAAGAAAAGACTTTGAACTTTGCAGTGCTGTCAACCAATACATCAATGTGTGGTAATGGAAAATTATCCTTTGGGCTAGCTCTATTCAGATCTCTATAGTCTACACACATCCGAACTTTGCCATCCTTCTTAGCAACAGGCACTATATTGGCTAACCATTGAGGATAGACCGATGTAACAAGGAAACCTGCATTAATTTGCTTTTGAACTTCTTCTTTGATCTTGTCAGCCATATCGGGACGAGTCCTTCTCAACTTTTGCTTAATCGGCGGACATTCAGGTCTCAACGGTAAACGATGCTCCACAATATTGTTATCCAAACCCGGCATGTCTTGGTAGGACCAAGCAAACACATCCACATACTCTCTGAGAAGCTCCAACATTTTCTCTTTGACCTCTGGGATAAGCAATGCTCCGACCTTGACTTCCTTTTTATCTTCTTTATTACCCAAATTGATCATCTCTATAGGCTCTTCAAACGGCTGAATAGTCTTTTCATCATGCTCAAGCAAACGGGAAATTTCATCAGGAATCTCTTCACTATCTTCTTCCTCGGCTCTGAACACAGGGAATTCAAAGTTGGGAGGGGGCATAGGATCATTGTTTTCAATGGTTAAGTCATGGATTAATCTGCACATATGATTATGCTTTATTTTAGAAATCGATTAATGTGAATGTTGTACAGATATAAAAATAAAGGTTATTATATTTTCCTATCACTACCAATTAATTTTCAATACCATTTTCCATAAAAAGTGAAAAATAAAAACAGTAGTGGACAAAATAACACTTTTATTCATGATTGGCAATACTTGAAACAAAAGAGCCCAGACATTTTCTCTTTTGCCTTGGGCAGAGCAAAAGGATTTATTTTCAACATAGCCCGACATAAATACTTTTTCGCCTTGGGCAGAGCGAAAGTTTTTTCCAAGAATAAAACAAGGCATTACTCAGAAATGTGCATCACAACAGGAATATCAACAACAATCCAGTTCTGGCAAACCACTCCATGTGTTACAAAGTCAGGTAAATCCTCTTCAGAATCGTCTCCTATTATAGCATCAACTTCAGGCGGAGTGGATGGATAAAACCTGCACTTTGGAAAACTTCTTGTATCGGACGAGTAACTGTATCCTGCTTAACTCTTGTAGACACAGGATGAAAACCAAGACCTTCTCCAGAATTGTTCTCAGGCAAAGTCAACACCTGGCCCCAACCTTCAGCCGAACCACTCTCAACCACTCGTCGCGCATCCTTAAAAGAAGAAATAGATATCCCTTGCTTCTTCACTTCATTACTAGCAACAGATAGAGCTTGGAATTGGGTTCCAACATCCTCATCAGCATCAATAAAAGAGAAAGATGACAAATGTCTTACCACCATAGCCTGCTCTCCACCAATCATTACCAGCTTTCCATTCCTTACAAACTTCAATCTTTGATGGAGCATGGAAGTGACTGCCCTTGCATCATGGATCCATGGGCGACCCAATAGGCAACTGTAGGCGGCACGAATATCCATTACTTGAAAAGTGATCTGAAAGGTATGAGGACCAATTATTATAGGAAGATCCACTTCACCAATGACAGTCTTCCTAGAACCACCAAACGCTTTGACAATTACCCCACTAGGTCTCATGGGAGAACCTTGATATGAAAGTCGAGATAATGTAGTTTTGGGCATTACATTTAACGACGAACCTGTATCTACTAGCACACTTGATAAAGTATCATTTCCATAACTTATTGAGATATGCAAAGCCATATTATGGTTCCTTCCCTCCTCTGGAAGCTCTTCATCACTGAAACCAAGATTGTTACACGAAGTAATATTTCCCATAATTCCATCAAATTGGTCAACCGTCACATCATGATCTACAAATGCCTGGTCCAAGACCTTCATCAAAGCTTCCCTATGGGCACCAGAATCTCTTAGTAAAGAAAGCACAGAAATCTTGGAAGGAGTTTGCAATAGTTGGTCCACAATCTTGTATTCACTTCTCTTGATGAGCTTCAGAATCTCATCATCATCGGGTGTGGGATAGGTTAATTGGATCGTCCTACCTCAACCCTAGGTTCAACATTTCTCGCTGGAATTTCTACCGGTATGGGCCTCCTGACTTAGACTTCTGATCTTTTCAAAGGTACTGCCGCAAAGATATGCTCTCTTCTCGTAACTCTGCTCACATCAGCAATGTTAACAAAAGATGGCATTGTTGGTATAGGGACTTCTTCCCCATTCTCAATCATTGTGGCATTATACTTATACGGTATAGCTTGGTCTGAATTGTAAGGCACATGGCCAGGTGGATAAATGATCAAAGGAGCAACAGGCGCAGTCCGACTGTTATAAACGATCTCTACTGGTTCAGGCAAGTTGAATTGTGGTATTATAACATTCACTTCATTAACTGGATCTCTATCATGTGTAATAGTGATAACCCTCTGATCTAACAATTTTTGAATATCCTCCTTCACAATAGGGCAATCAACTTCTATTGAACAAAATTCACAAACATCATAATCATGATGATGCTTAAAAAAAGTGACTCTTCTTAAGCTTTGATGTAACCTGATCAACGAATCTCTTATGTGCTCAACTTGAAAAACTCGAAACTTTCTCGGACAACCTTCCACCATATTCACTGATGTTGCACCATGTAGAGGCAAAGGATTATCTCTAACATACGGGTTAACATCCTTTAAAGACAAAATACCGTTCTTAATCAACCTTTGCACATCCGCCTTTAAATAAAAGCAATTTTCAATGTTGTGCCCCGGTGACCCTTGATGATACGCACAAAACTGATTCACCTTGTACCACGAAGAAGTACTATTCAGTGCGATAGGAGGAGGCTTCATCGTTATGAGGTTTTTTCTGATCAGAGCGGAGAATAACTCAGTGTAAGTCATGGGAATGGCATCAAATTATGGTTTCCTTGGTGAACGATTCTGGTTATTAAATTGATGAGCCTGTTGTCGAGGCTGTTGTTGAAATGGATGTTGCTGAATTGGTGGGGTTTGATGAGTTGGGGTCACCATTGTTGGACGGACAGCCGGAGTGACTGCCGCAACATGTGAATAGCCTCTCCTTGGTCTCCCAGGGAAAATTACACTGACATCTTGTTCTTTCCTTTTAGGGAAAACGCTTCCGAACTTCTTGACACCACTAGATGGACTTCCTTCCTTAACCAAACGTCCCTCACGAATTCCTTCTTCCAACCGCAGGCCCATACTTACCATCTCGGTGAAATCATTGGCTGCGCTCGCAATCATTCTTTCATAATAAAAAGAACCTAAAGTATTCAGGAATATCTTTGTCATTTCCTTCTCTTCAAGAGGGGGATAAATCTGAGCAGCAATCTCACGCCACCTTTGGGCATATTCTTTAAAGGACTCTCTGTCTTTCTGGGACATCGCCCGTAGTTGATCTCTGTCCGACGCCATGTCGACATTGTACTTATACTGGCAAACAAAAGCTTCACTAAGATCATTGAAATTACGGATCCAGGTGCTATCCAAACCCATATACCACTGTAGAGTGGCACCAGTCAAACTGTCTTGGAAGTAGTGAATTAACAAATTATGATCATCAGAATATGTAGACATCTTTCTTACATACATGGTTAAATGACTCCGCGGACACGAGTCACCTTTATACATTTCAAAGTCCGGCACTTTGAATTTGGCTGGAATTTTTACATTTGGAACTAAACACAGGTCATGAGCATTCTTTCCAAACAAGTATTTTCCTTTTAACGCTCTGATCTCCCTCTGTATCTCTTGAAACTGTTCTTGAAATTCCTCCATTCTATCGAAAACACCCAGAATTTCAGCAGGCTCGGCATGATAAGTAGGTCCATTCATGTATGGAATAGAATGAATCACAGGAGCGGCAGTTGTCATCACTGGTTGAGGGAAAGGTGCCACAGACGGAATTACAGGCGGCATAGTAGTTGTCTCCGGTTGAGGAAATGACACAGTAGGTTGAATCAAGGATTGTACGGCAGGCTGATACCCTTCTGGCATGAAGTTATAAGGCATTTCCCACGGAAAAACCTTCGACATCTGATGTTGAAGCGGAGAGTTGACTTGAGTCACAGACGTTGGAACAGTGACAATCTCAGAAACCACAGTAGTTGAAGTCTGAATCTCAGCAGCTGAAGTTGATGGCTGATTTTGAGCAGCCATCAAGCTTTACTAGTGCAGTTAACTTTTCCATCCCGACACGAAGGGTAGAACCTCCTCGCGAAGCTCGTGGTTTTCCTGTTCCAGATCTTCCATCTTCCTTTGACGATTGGCTCGGGTATCGTACCGATGAGACAGCTTGACAATCTATCGGAGTGGAAAAAGAAACAAGGATAAGACTCTAGAAAACATGTGAAGTGGAATGTTGGATGATGCATGGTATGTGATGCAAATGATCATTTTTTCAAGGAACTTCGATAATTTTGCACACATCAATGGTAAAGGAATTTGGAACAACAAAAACTCATTTCATTAGTCAAAGCAGTAAATTACAACTTACAACTTTGGAACAACAAAACAATAAATTACAACTTTGGGACAACAACGCAATAATAAAAAGCAGTAAATTACAATTTTGGAACATGAAGCCCTTTTACATAGTTTTACAAAATGACATAAGTAAAAATAATAAAAACTAAGAACTAGAGGTCACTCAGAATCAACTTTGAGTGTTTCTTCTTCTAAAATCCATAATAACAGTACCTGAGATGTCTGCAAAAATCATTCTTAAGTTCCTTGAAAAATAAGTTTTACAAAAAATGTTTATGGATGTATGGATGAATGATAATGCAACAATCACACATAAGTTCATAGACATGGGGTTCAAAGGTTCAACGCTTCGAGCATGGAGTCAAAGGTAAAGCCCACCCCAGGGTATGTACTAAAGGTTTAATCACCTGCAAGACAAGGTTCTATGAGTTCCCAGAGTCTACATTCCTCCTTCGGATATTACCAACATCTTGATTACTCAATAATTAGCAATATTCTTAAGAGAAACTCATCCGAGCGTAGCATCGCGTAACAACTACTTTCGGATTACTCTGTTATAGTCTCCGCGCTACACCTAAAAGGCCAAGATGGGTTAAGGTTGTACAGTTCTCAGCTTCTCTGGCTCCCAGGTCAAAAATAATAATGTCTTCCCGATTACTCGATAAAAAAATACTACGTTCAAAAGGGCCTTCCACTGAGTGGGGGATTTCATGCCTCCTTCTTCGGGATTACTCCCTCAAAGTTAACATGACTATACCGCCCGTCCTATTCTTAAGTGTAACTTAATCCGGGTATAGGATTCGTCCTTTGCAAAAAACCCAAATAACCCCAATATAAATATATAATCAAACAAATCAAATAAATAATAATAAAACAGATAAGACAAACTAGGCTTAACCCACTTAGGGATGGACCAGCAAGAGGTCAATCTTTCCCCAGCAGAGTCTCCATTTCTGTAGCGATAAAAAATGTAGCGGGGTAAATCGTAGATCAAGCTATTAATTAAATCGTCTCAAAAAAGCAAGAGTCGCCACCGCGCTTTATTATTTCCAAGGGAAAAGGGAAAAGAGCGAAATAAAACCCTAAAATATGCAATGTAAAATAATACTTTAAAAGTAATGAAAATACAAGGCATTTTGAAAAGAGGTCTAGAGTTCGGGGGTTGGTTATACAATGGGAAGGTATTAACACCCAATATATATATATAGTATTCTATAGGAACCTTTTGAAATATTTGTTTATTAAAAATGTTTGTTTGATTAAAATAGCTTGTTTGGCCAAAAATGGGTAGGGACGAGTTTTTGAAGATACGACGACCTAACGTCGAAGTTTTGACTTAAAAGGTATGAGTTTTGAAAAATTGAACACTTGGGAAAATTATCTTAAGTTTTTAACAAAATAATAAACGGAAGATGAATGAGGGTATTTGCACGATGTGTTTGATGACATGAAGTCGACAAAAATTAAACAATTCCCTTGGATTGAGACGGACGAAAGATATGAAGATTAACGATCGATTAATTAAAATTACAATTGAACAATTAACTAATGAAATTTAAATCATATTAGCATGCATTTTAAAGATTAAATAAATAATCAAAAGTACATGAAGATTAAATTACGAAATCATAGATTTTTAATAATTAAACAAATAACAAAAATTAACTCATGAAACGTGTATTTTGAATAATTAAATAAACAACAACACAAAATAAAAATAAAAACTAATAGTATGTTGACAAAATTAAATAAAGATGAATTTTAATTAAGCATATTTTTTATGTGTTTTTATAATTAAATAATAATAATACCATAAAGTAAACTAATATAATCAAATTAATGGAATAAAACTTAAAAGAACTAAAAAGAAAACCCCAGCAAGAGTTGAACTCAGGTCTGGTAATGCACTTTGCCAATTGAGCTAAGCTGCTATTCATTTATATTAGGATTTAATAAAACATAAGGGAAAAATAATGTTGAAACTGGACCCAAAACAAGCCCAATGGGCCATCTGGGTCATGAAGGGAATATGAAAAGAAATAAGAAACCCTAATATGCAAGGGGCGCCGTGCTGCTGTACTGGCATGGGGAAGAAGGAAAAACAAAATAATTATTTTACTGCTTTTATATTGGGAAGAGGAAAATAATGGATTTTATATTATTATTAATATTTCAATAAAACAAAATCAGTAAAGTGAACTTTGTAAAAACAACGCAACATCATTACTTCCTCTCTAACACAGATTCACTTATCTCCTTCCTCTCTCTCATGGAATACCTTCTTCTTCTCCTCCAAGCAGATCCGTTCCTCCCTTCTCTCTTACGGATTCACTTACTGTAAGGAAAGAAAAACAGGAACAAGTCAAAAAAGAAAAAGCGAGAACGATTATGGATCGTCTTCATCTCTCTATGGCGATGATTCTTCACATCTCCAAAAGCAGCAACGATGATTTCTTCCCTTCCTCCCTCAGCGGTGGTGATTTCCTCATCTTTACATCTCTAAAAGCAGCGATTTTTTCCAGTTCTACATCTTCAAAAGCAACGGCTTTAATTGATTTCTTGTGTGACATTCACCGGAAATTGTTGGAAATAGTGGGTTATTTCAGGGATTGAAGTATAAGCGTGAAAATGTAAGTATTAAAACAGACGGATTTATGGTACAAACTGATTTATGGTACAACAATTTTTTTGGACATTTGGTAACAAAACAGTAAGTATTAAAAGTTATTTTATTATAGCATTAATATTTATTAGCAAACGATTTTTTACAAGAAACCACAGTAGAGAAAAAAGGAGATGTTGGAATAAAAAACTTATTGCTAACGTGTTGGATTGACAGCAAGTTCTGAGATTTACTGGCTTTATGGTTTTGTGTTGTTTGACTGATTTCATGCTGGTATAAGGATTTTTTGGTATAGCAAGCTTAGGCAACATGTTTTTTTTGGATAGGTTTTATTGATTATGCAGGTTCTATGTTTTGGACAACAAGTTTTATTGGTTAATCGGATCACATAGAGTAAGCTCTACAATATTTCTGATATTCTTTTAAAACTGTTTTTATTTTATTTTATTAATGTTACATTTTCGAAATGTAACAAATTGCAGCAACTAAAAAATCAGCAAGAAAGTAATGAAGAAACAAGCATCACATGACAGAAAAAATGGCATAATAGAATGGTTCAAGCATGAATATATGCAACAGTATATAGGGAGGAGGAAGAGAATAATATCTATTGGATCCTCTCCGATGGGGCTTCTAAAAAATAGTAAGTTTTCTTGAGTATTATGTTTTCTTCCTTGCTGAATTTTTTTTAGAACAAAACCAATTTTTTTGTTTTTTTCACCCTTGCTGAAACTTTAGAACAAAACTTCTATTTTTTCTGTTTTTTCACTCTTGCTGAAACTTTAGAACAAAACTCTGTTTTTTCTGTTTTTTCACTCTTGCTGAAACTTTAGAACAAAACTCTATTTTTTCTATTTTTTTTTACTTGCTGAATTTTTTGATTTCTCCCCCCATTTTTCTGTTGACAAAAGCCTCCATTTATAGTGGAGTGTGTGGGATTTTAGGGGGGAAAATAGTAGAGATTTGAACTGTTTTGGCAATCTGTTTCCATGCTGTGATACGGTGGGAGAACTGACTTGAGGTTTTGCGTTTGTTTTCGCAAATGTTTCGGTTGAGCAAGAGTCGCCACCAACTTTTTATTTTATCCTAAGGAAAGGTTAAAAAGCACAGCAAAAACCTTTGAGATGTTTTCTTGGGTTCGGGGGGTAGATTATAGAAAGGGAATGTATTAGCACCCTTTCTATCCATGGTTATTCATGGGCTCTTAGTTACTTGCTTAGATCACTTGCCTTGTGTTTTCAATTGTTTGAAATGGTGCTTTCAATTGTTTGAAATGGTGCTTTGTGTGTGGGTTTGAAAATGTTTTGAAAAGAGGTCATTTGTTATGGCAACCTTTGTAATGATCCATGTTTGGATGTATACAAAGGTGTACTTATCTTTTGAAAAGTTTTCAATGTTTTTGGAAGTTGTTTTGAAAGTGTGTTGTGGAGTGTGGTTTTGAAAAGTAGGCAAGTGTTTTTTGCAAGTTTATCAAGTAACTAAGAGTTGTCTACCCCTAAATTTACTCAAAGGTTTTTCCTATGTTTTAACCCTTTTAACAATATTGTTCCACCATTGTATTTGGTGGACAATCTTGTGTTAGGATGTTAACAGGACGGGTGCGGGTCATCGTTTAGACCATGATTGCAATGGTGCCAAGTGTCTTTGGGCAATTTTTCCTTTAAGGGACTTGATCATTTTTAGGCAACTTTCGAAAGCGTCATCGAGGGACTATGATCATTTGAATTGTTTTTGTTTTGCCAAAGACACTCAACATGCAACATGGCCCATTATTGAAGGCAACAAGTGGAGTAACCCTAGGGGTGTAAGTGTGATTGGTGTTTGTTCATTTTCATGCTTTGTTGTCTTTGAATTAGGTCAAGCTATTTGTTATTTGATTTTTGCATACAAACCCTAAGTCTATCATGGCATATTTAGAAAGCTTTAAAGTGCAGAATTAAAAGTCCTAAATTATTACACAATAATCATGGGAATGGGGGTACAAATGTTCAAATGGGGATGAGACTTAATAGGAGAGTAGTATCCAAATAAATTTACAACCAAATCGAATCAATCGCAAATATAAAATGTATCAATGTATAGGAATAAACAAATGTGTATGTGTAAATGTATTTGTGTAAGTGTATGATTTATTTCCAAGTGAAAATAAAAATAAATAAAAATAAGAAAAAAGGTTAATTTTTGATATTTTCATGTTTAGGGCAAAACCCTAATTTTGCAAATAAATAGTATTTATTATTTATTATATACAATATTTATTAATTATATACAACAAATAAATAAAAAGAAGTATATTGTGAAAATGTAATTTTTGAGGTTAAATACTAATAAAAATAAAAAATGTATTATTTTGTATTTTTTATCCTAAATATTCTAATAAATATATAAGTATTTATATTATGTATTAAATATATTAAATATATACAAAAATAAAATATTTATTATTTACAAAAAAAAGTATATTTTTTAGGAAATGTTTTCAAAAGATAAAATAAAATAAAATCAGAAAATAAAATACATTTGTATTTATTTTTTAGTATTTAAATAAAAAGCAATATGTTTATTTACATGTATAAATTCAAATAAAACAAATAAAAATCCAAATAAAATGCAAAAATGGCTGAAAAATATTTTTAATATTTTTAATGTTTTGACAAAAAATAAACAAGTCAGAAACAAAAAGAAAAAGTCAAAAATGATGAAAATAAAACACAATGGGCCAAGGGGGTGTATGTGAAATAAGGTGGTGTAAACAGAAAAATGGAACAGGCCCAGCCCAAAGGCAAGCTTCTTCAACCTCCAGCCATATTTCTGTCAAAAACGCACGCCTTTCCCACCTTGTTCAAACATCCTGATTCTTTGATCCTTTGACAAATCTTAAAACATGAAACTTGTAGAGCTTGAAGCCATGATTCTAAACATATAAAGAAGTTGATCTAACTCTCAGAAATGAGAGAGAATTTCTTCTCCCCCAATTCCTGACCTAGCTTTTTTTAGATATTCAGGTTCCAAATTCTCTTAACACACACAATATAAATGAAAAGTAATGATATGGGTGGATTCAGGGCCATGAGTAGGACATAACTTCTTCACAAACCTAAGCCTAGATATGCCTGGATAGAGAGATAGAAGTTCAAAAACTTACCTGTTCAGCTTGAATCGTGTGCAACAATGGAGGAACTTCCAATGCAGTGTGAGGACTTGTACAGCTTGCTTGAGGTCCAGGGATGCTTCCTCTATGCTTGGCTTGCTCTGAATCCTTCTGAATCAAGCTACAGAAGTCAACCTGCACAGATGAAAAATGAAAATGGCACACTTGGCTATGGCTGTTACAGTTCCAGTTCAATGCTTGGAATAGCTTCAATGGATGTTAGGGAGTGTGTTTGAAAAGGTTTAAGCCAAAACGCACGATAGGAATGGACTGTGGGATTCAAACTGCAGCTTATGCCCTGTTTTGCCACAAAACTGTGTTTTTCTGCATATGGAGGTTTGAGAGATGGTTTGGTCGTGTTTCATACTTGGTTTGATGTTTGGAAAGTGCTCATGAAGTTTGTTTAGGCTTGTCTTGACAGGAATGAGAGTTGTTGTTCAAAATGCCAAGTTTCTTCCTTCTTAAGTCAAAAATTCCAAGTTGGGTTACAAGCTTATGCAGGCCCCCTAAACATGCTGCAAAGTTTGTTCTTGATCAGTGGGATATGTCCACACACTTGTGCCTCAGAGATTTGCTTTGTACTTCTTAGATTGTAAACTTGACATAAAGTGTAACTTTATGAAAATGGCTAAAATGCTATTTCTAATTATGGACTAATCCTTCATGTAATGACCAAATGCACAAAATAACATCTTGGCACAATGGTTTAGCATTGAATTATTGAGTAAGAAAGGGATTAGAGGCCTGTAACCTAGCATGTGCATGCTGATTTCAAAAATGCCCAAGTTATGAACATGTAAATGGCTATGAATCAAAGTGACTTTTGCCCATATTGACAAATTCGATTCTCTCTAACCACAAGGGTGTTTGAGAAGTTCTTGGACAATTTGGAAAGCTTGGAATGTGTACTACAATCCATATTTGTAATTCAAGTTGAAATTCCAAGTGGAAGCATGTGAAAAGTGGCCATGACGTTGGGTAAAAATCCTGCCTAAAATAGGTCAAAAAATTTCTAAATTAAGAATGTTTTGCACCCCTATTCCAAAAATCCTAACTTGAGCTACAAGCTTCTTTTGAGGAAACTTTGTGAATCAAAGTTGTAGATTTTGCAATGGACTATAACTTTCATGTTTTGAGTTTTGTTTGAATTCAAATGTATCTTGATGAAAAAATGGGACAAAGTTAGGAAAAAATTAGGAAATTTCATAACTTAGAAAAATTCTAAGTTATGAAATTTCTTCATTTCAAACCCTAATTTGTAAACTTTGGTTTCTTGATGAACAAGTTTCATGATTTGACATGTTTTAATGAAAAATGAATCTTGACACTTGACTTTGACCAAAAGGTCAAAGTTTGACTTTTCAGTATACAGTCAAATTTGATCAGTTGACTGGAAAATTCATTTGTCAATCTTGTGTAATTGGGATCTTTTGAACTTGTTGAACATGTCAAGACAATGCCATTGGGTCCTTGAGTCCATATGTGAGCTTGGTTTGCCATTGGCTAGGTCAAACAGTCAAAAATTGCCTTTGTGTAGTCAAAACCCTAAAAATGACCATTTTGCCCTTTTGGTGTTTTGATCAAATTTCTTGTGGAATTGTGATCCAAACTTGATCAAATGGTCCATATGAGTTCATAATGTTGATGTGGGTCAAATATCATGAGGTTTAATTGTCAATTGACCATATTTGACTTTTTCCCCAATACAACTGATTTCTAGGTCAACTGTCCAATTGACTGGGAAAAGATTGGAATCAAGGCTTGAAACTTGGTATGGATAAACTTGTGAGTCCAACATGAAGCATGAAAGTCACTTTGGGCATTTTAGGTTAAAACATATTTGTGCAAACACAAACCCTAATTTGGGTCAACAGTGCAAGGAGGAGTCTTGAGTAGAGCAAACCCTAATTTGATCTTGAGCTCCAAGGGTCTTGTGGTGAGAAAATATTGATGAAATGGGAGGGAAAATTTTGGGGTACAACAGTTGCCCATGTTCAATATTCTTAGACCTGAGGATGTAGATTGGCTTGCGTGCCTTTCGTGATCCGAAGGTGGAAGATGATTGAACACTAAAGTGCCCAGAAATGTGCACTCGCATAGTGGAATATCAGCAATGTGATGGCGGGAATGGGCTTATAGATGCCATTTGGAGAGATGGTGGATAGGAGGATGGGCTTATAGATGCCATCTGGAGACGTGACAGAACCTTATCGGGAATGGGCTTATAGATGCCATTTGGAAGTGCTGATCGCGTAAGAGATTCCTTAGCGAGAACTTGCGTACTTCGAGGAAGGAAGATGGTTTCCTGGCCTGTTACAGGTGTTTGATCTTCAAACTCTTCATGCAGATATGACCTAGCTAGGTACAGGTATCGAATCTACAATCAATTTCTCACAGATATGCCCTGGCTAGATACAGGAATCAGATCCGGAACTTCAAAAGGTTGCTTACAGACGTGCCCTGGCTGGATACAGGTATCGAATCTCTAAACTATTCATGTAGACGTGCCCTAGCTGGATACAGGTATCGAATCTACAATCAATCGCTCCCAGATATGCCCTGGCTAGATACAGGAATCGAATCTGGAATTTGTCGTCTACAGATATGCCCTGGCTGGATACAGGTATCGAATCTGGAATTTGTCGTCTACAGATATGCCCTGGCTGGATACAGGTATCGAATCTGGAATTTGTCGTCTACAGATATGCCCTGGATGGATACAGGTATCGAATCTGGAATTTTCCGTCTACAGATATTCCCTGGCTGGATACAGGTATCGAATCTCTAAACTCTTCATGCAGACATGCCCTGGCTGGATACAGGTATCGAATCTACAATCAGTTACTCACAGATATGCCCTGGCTAGATGCAGGAATCGAATCTGGAATTGCGATAGTTGATAGTAATCATCTTTGGATTGACCTTTTCCTGAAAAGGCAAAACATTAGTTGTATGCAATGTCACGATGTATGAGATGCATGATGTTCTCAAAATAAATGAGATTATGTGATATGATGCGTATATGCATGCGTCATGGTGTATAAAAATGTGATGAATGTATATGAATGTGTTTTCGACTAGGAAAATAAATCCTTGATGAAGGACGGGAAATCAAATCATGGGCTGATGTTGAAGAGTGGAGTTCTTCGTTTCTGCTGGGGATGATGGTTGCAAGAATAAACCGGTAGGAGAAGATAACTCCGTTGGGGAATAAACTTGTTGGAGAGATTACTCTGCGGGGAATTACTCTGTGGGAAGAGATACTTCGCTGAGGTTTTGATGAGAGCGGCGCTGGGGATTCCACTAATATGTTATGTTGGGGAATTTGATGAATTCCGCTGGGGAATAGGAAGAACTTCGCCGAGGACGAACTTTCCGTGGTAATTAGCTGAGGATAACCCAGTTATACCCTGGTGGGGAATAACCTTTGAATAAAGCCGGGGAGAGACGTATGTACTCTGCAGGTGATAAGCTTCCAGAATCTACTAGGGATAAGCTTCCAGAATCTACTGGGGAAGATGATTCAACTTTTCCTGTCTGGTATTCCGCCGGGGAACAAATCTTAGATTAAGACTGCCGGGGACGCTTGCTGAGGAATGTCTATACTCCGCTGGGGAATGTTGAGATCTTCTGGGGATACCCAACTTTCTTAAGGCTGACAGTAGACTAACTCGGCTTGGGGAGAGTATCATTGACTTGCTAGGGGAACAAAGTGCCTTTTCGGGGCTGATGGGAGACCAACTCTGCCTGGGGAGAGTATTGTTGAATCTTGTCTTACTCTGTGGGGAGTTGAGATAACTTGGTTACATTCTTCAGCCAAACCTACCTTAGTACCTTGGTGGACAGAGCAACTAGATTGCTTAGACAATTCTTTATTGCCCATGTTTCTGATGTCATCTGTAATTAGTCCTTTGTTTCGCATGCAAATATTCATGATTAGCAATTAATGTCAAACGCATATATCAAAAATGAACATTGGATGTTCTTTGCAAAACAAAACAGAAAAAAGGAAAAACAATGGATAATTTGTCTGAAAAATTGAACTTGTATTGATTTTGAAATTTGCCTGTAAATAGGCGTTTTTGTACAAGAGGCTGACGTCCTAGTAAGAGAACGCCGCCGAGCAAAATAGAGTTTATACAATTTTGTGAAAAGGAAACAAAACAGCTATGTGAAAAAATAATCCCACTGGGTTCCAACTCTGCTATCGCCTTTATGTCTTCAAGCGTCTCATCACTCTGCTGCTTAGTTGAAGATGAAGCTGATTGATTGGAGTCATCTGAGCCCGGTAGTTGACGCCAAATTCTGGATGCAAGGTGATCCGATGAGACATAGTATTACGCTTTATCCCTAACTTTTTCCTGGACCGCCCTTTCGGGTTTTCAGTCCACCGGGATACCCATTTTTGCCCAAGCCGCCTTTTCAGGTTTTCGACTTGCCGGGTGTACAAATTTTTTCATTTCATCCCTTATTTTTTCCCGAACCCTTTTGGTTCGCCGGGAAGCCCTTTTTTTTTGCCTAGGTGTGTCAACCTAGCGGGTCTTTAGTTCATGTGTAGTATCTTTTTACTATGTCTGCATTGGCGGGGTGAGGAAGGTCGTCACCATCCATGGTGGTTAGAATCATAGCTCCTCCTGAGAAGATATGTTTAACCACAAATGGCCCTTCATACGTAGGGGTCCATTTTCCCCTGGGATCACTTTGAGGAAGAATGATGCGCTTGATTACCAGGTCTCTGACTTGATACTCTTGTCGTCTGACCTTCTTGTTAAATGCCATGATCATCCGTTTTTGGTACGTCTGACCATGACAAATAGCAGTGAGTCTCTTTTCGTCAATTAGGTTTAATTGATCAAGCCGAGTCTGGATCCAGTCATCTTCGCTCAAACCTGCATCCTTCATTATCCGGAGAGAGGGTATCTGGACTTCAATAGGCAAGACTGCCTCCATGCCATAGACCAAGGAGAAGGGAGTTGCCCCTGTTGACGTCCGTGCTGAGGTACGGTACCCATGAAGAGCAAACGGTAACATTTCGTGCCAATCTTTGTAGGTCACTGTCATTTTCTGCACAATCTTCTTGATATTCTTATTCGGTGCTTCTACAGCCCCATTCATCTTCGGCCGGTAGGGAGAAGAGTTGCGGTGCTGTATCTTGAATTGCTCGCAGAGCTCAGTGATCATCTTGTTGTTAAGATTGGTACCATTGTCCGTAATGATCCTCTCAGGTACACCGTATCGACAAATCAGGTTGTGCCGAATGAACCGTGCCACAACGTTCTTGGTTACGATAGCGTAGGAGGCTGCTTCAACCCACTTTGTGAAGTAATCAATCGCTACCAAGATGAAGCGATGCCCGTTGGATGCCGTAGGTATGATTTCTCCGATCATATCAATGCCCCACATTGCAAAAGGCCAAGGTGATGTCAAGACGTTCAAAGGAACTGGAGGAATGTGCACCTTATCAGCATAGATCTGGCATTTATGACAAGTTCGAGAATGCTGATAACAGTCGGCTTCCATTGTGGACCAGAAATACCCTGCCCGAAGGATTTTCTTTGCCATGGTATGTCCACTGGAATGTGTTCCGAAGGTACCTTCATGTAGCTCTGCCATGATCCTTTCTGCTTCAGTCTTATCCACACAACGTAGTAAGGTTGAATCATGGTTTCGCTTGTAGAGAATGTCGTTGCTGAGGAAGAACTTTGCAGTGAATCTTCTCAGGAACTTCTTGTCATTAACAGATGCACCCTCGGGGTATTCTTGAGCTTCTAAGTACCTTTTCACTTCATGATACCAGGGTTTTTCAGTTACCTCTTCGGTCTCGAGATCGCATCAATGTGCAGGTTCATCCAACTTCCAAATAATGATCTGGGGCGCCTCGTTGTCCCATTTGACTTTGAACATAGAAGACATCGTAGCTAACGCGTCCGCCAACTGATTCTCCTCTCTTGGGAAGTGTTCAAAAGTTATCTCCTCGAAGTGGGGAATCAACGTCAACACATACTCCTTGTAAGGAATAAGATTCGGGTGTTTCGTATCCCATTCGCCTTTGACCTGATTGATCATGAGAGCGGAATCTCCGAAGACACTCAGAAACTTGATCCTTAGGTCGATTGCAGCTTGAAGACCCATGATACATGCTTCATACTCCGCCATGTTGTTGGTGCAGTTGAAACATAGTCGGGCGGTGAGTGGAGTATGAGTGCCTTTGGGGGATATGATCACAGCGCCGATACCATTACCCAAAGCGTTTGAGGCTCCGTCAAAGTGCATAGACCATCGGGATCCTTCCCCAGGTCCTTCATCCGGTCCAGGTACTTCACAATCAGTCACTACCATGATATCCTCGTCTGGAAATTCAAAGTTCATCAACTAGTAATCGTCCACTGCCTGGTGTGCCAAATGGTCTGCCAATACACTTCCCTTGATTGCTTTCTGAGTCGTGTACTGGATGTCGTATTCCGTCAAGATCATCTGCCATCTCGCTATTCTTCCGGATAAGGCGGGCTTTTCGAATATGTACTTGATTGGATCCATTTTTGAAATCAACAGAGTAGTGTGAGTCAACATATACTGTCTCAGCCGGCGAGCAGCCCATACCCAAGCGCAGCAAGTCTTCTCGAGCAGTGAGTACCGAGTCTCACAGTCGGTAAACTTTTTGCTAAGGTAATAAATGGCGTGCTCTTTTCGGCCAGACTTGTCATGCTGCCCCAACACATACCTCATTGAGTTTTCAAGTACTGTCAAGTATAAGATTAGAGGTCTCCCTTCAACCGGCGGCATAAGAATGGGTGGTTCTTGGAGATACTCTTTGATCTTTTCGAAAGCGGCCTGAAATTCATCGTTCCAACGTACTACTTGATCTTTCTTCAGCAGCTTGAAGATTGGTTCACAGGTAGCAGTTAGATGCGAGATGAATCGGGCAATGTAGTTCAACCGTCCTAGAAATCCTCTGACTTCTTTCTCTGTCTTGGGAGTTGGCATCTCTTGTATGGCTTTCACTTTGGCAGGGTCCACTTGAATGCCTTTTTCGCTTACGATGAAGCCTAGAAATTTTCCAGATCTCACCCCAAAGGTGCACTTGTTTGGGTTCAACCTCAGCTTGTACAACTTCAGACGGTCAAACAGCTTCCGTAGATGGTCAAGGTGTTCCTCCTCAGTTTGGGACCTTGCAATCATATCATCGACATATACTTATATCTCATGATGGATCATGTCATGAAATAAAGCAACCATGGCACGTTGGTAGGTTGCCCCAGCATTTTTCCACCCAAATGGCATGACCTTGTAACAAAAGGTGCCCCACTGAGTAACAAAGGTGGTTTTCTCCATGTCTTCAGGAGCCATCTTGATCTGATTATAACCGGAGAAGCCGTCCATGAAGGAGAATACTTTATGCTGAGCAGTGTTGTCAACCAGAACGTCGATATGAGGCAGAGGGAAATCATCCTTAGGGTTGGCCCTGTTCAAATCCCTGTAATCAATACACATTCTGACCTTACCATCCTTTTTTAGGCACTGGAACCACGTTGGCAACCCACTGAGGGTAAGAAGTCACTGCTAGAAACCCGGCATCAAATTTTTTCATAACCTCAGCTTTGATTTTCTCGGACATTTCTGGACGCATACGGCGGACCTTCTGTTTTACCAGAGGGCATTCTTCCTTGGTAGGCAGGTGATGAACCACAATGTCGGCATCCAACCCGGGCATGTCTTCATAAGACCAGGCAAAGATTTCCACATAGTCATGCAGCATCTGAATCAATCGTTGTTTCACACTGAGCTCTAGATTGGCACCAATCTTGACTTCCTTTCTGTCTGTCTCAGTACCCAGATTTACCGTTTCCACCGGCTCTTCATGCGGCTGAATGGCCCTCTCTTCCTGGAGTAGTAGCCTTGCGAGCTCACCAGGCACTTCGCAATCATCTTCACCTTCGTCTTCGGCTAAGTTGATCGGATTTTCGAAGTCATAAATGGCAGTAGCAGAGTCGTTACCAGTGAGATCCAGAGTGAATTGGAACCTGTATAAGTGAGTGTGTGTAAATATAGTTGTTTTGAAATATATAATAAAGAAAGAAAAGGAGCGCAAGATTTTGAAATGCAACAAACGTCCAATGTTTTTTATTGATGATACATGAAAATGACACACAAAAGCCCTCACAAATGAAGCCACGGTGCCCCGGGTAAGACACCGAGCCATAAAAGTTTCAAGATATTGTTTGTTACAAATTCAAAACAAAAGAGTTCATTACTGAGTGACAAAAGTAATAGGTGTGAAGTCTCTGGCAGTCCAGTTGCTTGGTCCACTGTCGGTTGTTGGGTAGATCCAGCTGTCGAATTCAGATTCCTCCACGTCGTCTTCTATAGCATTTACTCTCGGGTTGGTGATGAACACAGGAGGTTTTCCAATTCTTGCCTTACGAACAGCCCTCTGAGCCTCTGCAGTGAAGCCCAAGCCAAACTTGTCGGTCTTCGGAGTAAAGTCAGGAAGTCGGCCCCAGTTTGCACACTCACCCTTCTCAATAACAGCCCGGGCATCCTTTAAGGAAGCCATCTTCAAAGGAGGGTCTTCAATCACAGTTTCAGCTGATGCCAGTGTCTGAGGCACCTCTTCAAAGTGCTGGAATGGAGTCTCAATGAATTCCCCATCCATTTCTATGTACCGGAACGAGTTGAGGTGGCTGACCATTAATTCTTCCTCCCCTTGAACTGTCACAATTTTCCCCCTGACCGGGTACTTCAGCTTCTGATGTAGTGTGGAGGTCACCGCTCTAGCCTTGTGGATCCATGGACGACCCAGCAAACAAGAATAGGATGGTCGGATATCCATCACATAGAAAGTAGAATCAAAAACTTGAGAGCCAACCCTGATTGGTATGTCAACTTCCCCATGTACCATCCTTTTCGAACCGTCAAAGGCCCGGACAACAATGTTACTAGGCTTGAGCTCCAAACCCTCACAATCCAACCTGTCTAGGGCCTTCTTGGGCAATACATTCAATGAAGAACCGGTGTCTACCAACATATGGGCAAGAGTAGTGCCCCTGCATTCAATGGAGACATGCAGGGCGTCGTTATGGTTCTTTCCCTTGGCAGTCAGATCGGCGTCAGAGAAGCCCAAGCCATTATCGGCAGTCAAGTTGGCCACACAATCGGTAAATTGATCAGCAGACGTTTCTTGTGGCACATGGGCCGTCTTCAGGAAGGAGATCAGGGCCTTGGCATGGGCCTCTGAACACAACAACAGTGATAGCATAGAAATTTTTGATGGGGTGTGCCCCAGCTGCTCAACTACATTGAAATCGCTCTTCTTAATGATCTTGAGAATCTCTTCCATCTCTTGCTGGGAAGCTTCAACATTGGTTGTCTTTGGTGTCTCCGTCAGGGCAGGTAAATCAGTAGCAATCCCTTTGCCCCGAGCGTCAGATAACTCGGCAGTAGGGGTAGAAACAGGAACTTGATCAGGAAGGGAAGCAGGCACACTTGCAGGTGTGACGATAAGAGGTCTCTGAATAGCTGGTGGCGCAATATCTGGTGAGAACAGCCTACCACTGCGAGTAACTTTGGCAGGCCCGGTGATATTACTGACGCCGGTACTGGTATCAAACTCTTGCTTTACTCCAAGAACATAAACATCTGCCCCATAGTGCCATGGGACAGCTTTGTCAGATGTATAAGGGAGAGGCCCCGGAACAGTGATGATGATAGGAGCAATCTTCTGAGTGGACATGATTTTGACAGGCTTCTTTGAAGGAGCCTTAGGAGGGTTGTTGAAAATAGTAACAATAGACACTTCTTCAGCAGGGACACCAGGAACAACAATCTTCTCGAACAAGATTTCTTTGCTATCCATCAGGCTTTGGACGCCTGACTTCAGCAAGGGACAACCAGCAGGTGAAACAGCACATAGAAGGAAACCTTTACCACATCCTGGAAATAAACCGGCTAGCAACAGGTTTCTCTTGACATTCAACAACGGAGTAACAATATCATCCACAGAGGCTACATACAGGTCTTCTTCCACAGCATTCACTCCATGCTGGGGCATGGGAGCAGTCACAACATTGGGTCTTTCGGGCGCCTCAAACTGTATTTCTTTGGCATCAATAAGGTCCTGAATCTTATTCCTCAGAGCCCAGCAATCATCCGTAGTATGCCCCGGGCTATCAGAGTGATAAGCGCAACGGGCGTTGGGGTTGTACTTCGGAGATGTTGTGTTTACCACCTTCGGAGCTTCCTTGACAGTTACCAGATTGGTCGACAGTAGTTGCGGCAAAATCTGAGACAGGGTCATGCTGAGCCGAGTGTACTGCCTTTTGGGTCTCTCACCCCTTGATTGGTTGTATTGTTGAGGAGCAGCAGCAGGCTTTGAAATTACCAATGCATTGACAGCTTGGCGGCGTTCCGGTTTAATTTGTCTTCTGGGACCATAAACAGCACTGGCTTCCTTCTTGAAGGGCTTCTTTTCAGTACTCGCGGAGGCACCTTTCTGTATCTTCCCCGACTTGATACCAGCTTCTATCCTCTCACCAGTTAAGATCAGGTCTGTGAACCCAGCAGAAGAATTACCAATCAGATGGTTGAAAAATGGACCGGACAGGGTCCCTAAGAACATGTCCACAAGCTCACGGTCAGTCAGCGGTGGTTGCACCCTTCCAGCCAGGTCCCTCCACTTTTGCGCATACTCCTTGAATCCCTCGCCCGTCCCCAGTGACATACCCTGGAGTTGGGTACGCGTGGGAGCAAGGTCGGAATTGTACTGATACTGTTTATAAAAGGCAGTAGCCAAGTCCTCCCAGTTTCGGATACTGGCTCCATCCAGCTGATAGAACCATTCGAGTTGAGACCCCGAAAGGCTATCCTGGAAGAAATGGATCCAAAGGTTCTTGTCCGCAGTGTAAGGTTGGATCTTCCTTGCATATGATCTGAGATGCAGCTTAGGGCAGGAAGCCCCGTCGTACTTCGCAAAGGCAGGTGCCTTGAACTTGTGTGGGATCACCACCCCAGAAGATAAACCTAGATCTCCAAAATCCAGCACCGACACATGTTGAATCTCCATGGCACTTAAACGGTCCTCTAGTTGCTTATACCTGTCTTCAGCGGGAGGGTACTGTTCATTATTGTAATCCGTCTCGTTGTCGGAGACCACAGGACTAGGAGCCCTTCCCCCTTGGGGACTGTCTTTCTTTGTAGAGGAAGTACCTTGATCAACCTCATTATGTAGTGTATTCCCAAACCTCCGTCCAGTGTTAAACAACGCAATCCTCTTATTCTTCTTCTTCAAGAGCAAAGTCTTCAACTCCTGTTGACCCTGGGCTAAGCTCATGACCAGCTCTTGAAACTGGGCGTTCTGGGCCTGGAGGGCCTTGATAGCTTGTTCGGTAGTAGGCTCGGAAGACATGATGATTGAGTGCTGAAATAAACAGCGAAGAAGATTAAGCAACCTGTAGAAGAAGGGTACCTGTTATGCATATGATGCAATGAGATGCTTATGATTTATGTTTTCAAAGACAATCAGGATTCAACTTTGTAGACAAAAAGGAAACACACTTCATTAGATTCAAACTTTAAATTGTTCAACAATTTGCTCTTAGGCATTACAAGAATGAAAATACTGAAAAGGAAATAAAAGTTGTAAAAGAAACATCCAAAGCCCATCAGTGCTCCCATGGCCTCCTCTTCTCAGGGCGGATATAGTCATTCAGGATCCGCTCTTCCTCCAATTGCTTAGTCAGCTTCTGGATCTTTTGTTCCTGTTCGTTGAACTTTTCCCGATAAAAATCCTGTTCTTCCTGTAGCTGCGCCCAAGATCTCTTTAGTGTATCAACATCAGTGGGTATCTGAGGAGGGAAGACAGTGGGAGGAACCCCGTCTTCATCAGGAAATTCAAGAATGATAGGCCTGACAGCTTCGTATGGCATACCTAACTTCTGAGCACAGATGTGGACCCATCTGCAGTAGGGTTCCATTGGTAGAGAAGTCTTTGGTCCCAAATCATGTGGGTCAGCTTTGTGAATTCTGTCCCAAGCCTTGATGAATCTTCGGTGCAGCTCGTCACTGTCTACCTGAAACTCAAAACTGATGTGAGGCACCAACATTTCATGAGGCCCTGCTCTTCTGGCTCTTCTAAACTGACGGAGAGCTAAACATGGATTATAACAGATTCCTCCCTGGGTACCGATCAATGGAACATTAGGATATTCTCCGCAACGATCAATAATGGCTACCTCATCCAAACCTCTGAGAGTCCAAATAATGTCGTTATCAGTGAGAGACATTAACCTACGAGCCCAGCCCTTTCCTTCTTCATTCTTTAGCACGAACTTAGGGAGGTGCGAAATAAACCACCTCACTAACAAAGGAGCACAACACCATAGAGTTCCCCGTCTTCGGGCAGTACGAGCATAGAGTTGTTGCAGGATATCACCCAAGAGAGTGGGTACAGGGTTCCGAGACATGAAAATCCTTATGGCATTGATATTGACAAAGTTATCAGGATTCGGAAACAATACTAGACCATAGATTAAGAGAGCTAGAATGTCTTCGTACGCTTTGAAGTCTAAGTCATTCCAAAAACTATTAGCTTTGCCAACCAAAAACTTAGCCAAAAAGCCCTTAACTCCACTTCTAGTTTCCCAGTTAGCCACTACCTCTTCTTTGGTCAAGGGAAGGACTGCAGCAATCTCTTCAGGTCTAAGAGTCTTCTCCCAACCAGTGAATGGAGTCTGCTCCAAAACAGGGATACCAAGCAAATCAGAGAATTCTTCCAGGGTAGGGACCAGCTGGAAGTCTTGAAAAGTGAAGCAATGGTACAAGGGATCATAAAACTGGACCAGGACACTCATCAGTTGTTAGTCCCACTTTGAAGTGACTAACCCAAGGAGAGAACCATGCCTCTTGATGAAGGAAGTAGTGTTTGGAATCCTATCAACCAATTCCTTGAGAAAAGTAGGTGGTTGAACAAAGTTGAGCCGGATAGTATTCCTACGCATGGGCATCATGATGTCCTACAAAATAGAGCAAAGATGAAACCCTCTTGTCTTTGAAATGGGTCAGTCCTTATGCAGGATGCATGTAATGGTATGATGGTATGATGTTTATGGTAAAGCACACCACAAGTATTCACAAAGGCAAACATGATAAGGCACACAAGACAGCCCTTAGGGTTTAGGCCAACATGAAGTTTAGGTATTACCCTCTTTTAGTTTCGTTGGTTAAGACCTGTCCTATCAAAAGTAACCGGGTTCTAGAGGATCTCAATATCATTGACTACCCTCAATCGGTCATAACTCCAGCATCGCAATCTTTTCTTGCGGCCAGAACCATCGCGAGAGTTTAGCCTCAATGAGTGTAGCATACTGCTACCATTCTATGGCAAGTTGGGTCAATTTAGGGTTCTAAGGTCGGTTGGTGTTTAACGACTCCTTAGAAGACCCATATTCTCCTCGTTACAACACAAGGGATATCGGTACAGACCAAGGTGTCACACCAACGTAGCCACTGCTTCACCCATGTCGGTCTACGCCGGACAGGTCCCTCACAGCTTATGCTACCTAAAAGGGTATTCCCCAGATCTGGGTTAGGATCTATGAAACTCCGATGCAAAGCCGACAAATATAAAAGCAAACAAAGCAAACAATTGAAAACAAGAGTGGTCTAATCCTAAGGTAACCCCACTTTTAAAGAAGTCCCCAGCAGAGTCGCCAGTTCTGTGATACGGTGGTAGAACTGACTTGAGGTTTTGCGTTTGTTTTCGCAAATGTTTCGGTTGAGCAAGAGTCGCCACCGACTTTTTATTTTATCCTAAGGAAAGGTTAAAAAGCACAGCAAAAACCTTTGAGATGTTTCCTTGGGTTCGGGGGGTAGATTATAGAAAGGGAAGGTATTAGCACCCTTTCTATCCATGGTTATCCATGGGCTCTTAGTTACTTGCTTAGATCACTTGCCTTGTGTTTTCAATTGTTTGAAATGGTGCTTTCAATTGTTTGAAATGGTGCTTTGTGTGTGGGTTTGAAAATGTTTTGAAAAGAGGCCATTTGTTGTGGCAACCTTTGTAATGATCCATGTTTGGATGTATACAAAGGTGTACTTATCTTTTGAAAAGTTTTAAATGTTTTTGGAAGTTGTTTTGAAAGTGTGTTGTGGAGTGTGGTTTTGAAAAGTAGGCAAGTGTTTTTTGCAAGTTTATCAAGTAACTAAGAGTTGTCTACCCCTAAATTTACTCAAAGGTTTTTCCTATGTTTTAACCCTTTTAACAATATTGTTCCACCATTGTATTTGGTGGACAATCTTGTGTTAGGATGTTAATGGGACGGGCGCGGGTCATCGTTTAGACCATGATTGCAATGGTGCCAAGTGTCTTTGGGCAATTTTTCCTTTAAGGAATTTGATCATTTTTAGGCAACTTTCGAAAGCGTCATCGAGGGACTATGATCATTTGAATTGTTTTTGTTTTGCCAAAGACACTCAACATGCAACATGGCCCATTATTGAAGGCAACAAGTGGAGTAACCCTAGGGGTGTAAGTGTGATTGGTGTTTGTTCATTTTCATGCTTTGTTGTCTTTGAATTAGGTCAAGCTATTTGTTATTTGATTTTTGCATACAAACCCTAAGTCTATCATGGCATATTTAGAAAGCTTTAAAGTGAAGAATTAAAAGTCCTAAATTATTACACAATAATCATGGGAATGGGGGTACAAATGTTCAAATGGGGATGAGACTTAATAGGAGAGTAGTATCCAAATAAATTTACAACCAAATCGAATCAATCGCAAATATAAAATGTATTAATGTATAGGAATAAACAAATGCGTATGTGTAAATGTATTTGTGTAAGTGTATGATTTATTTCCAAGTGAAAATAAAAATAAATAAAAATAAGAAAAAAGGTTAATTTTTGATATTTTCATGTTTAGGGCAAAACCCTAATTTTGCAAATAAATACTATTTATTATTTATTATATACAATATTTATTAATTATATACAACAAATAAATAAAAGAAGTATATTGTGAAAATGTAATTTTTGAGGTTAAATATTAATAAAAATAAAAAATGTATTATTTTGTATTTTTTATCCTAAATATTCTAATAAATATATAAGTATTTATATTATGTATTAAATATATACAAAAATAAAATATTTATTATTTACAAAAAAAAGTATATTTTTTAGGAAATGTTTTCAAAAGATAAAATAAAATAAAATCAGAAAATAAAATACATTTGTATTTATTTTTTAGTATTTAAATAAAAAGCAATATGTTTATTTACATGTATAAATTCAAATAAAACAAATAAAAATCCAAATAAAATGCAAAAATGGCTGAAAAATATTTTTAATATTTTTTATGTTTTGACAAAAAATAAACAAGTCAGAAACAAAAAGAAAAAGTCAAAAATGATGAAAATAAAACACAATGGGCCAAGGGGGTGTATGTGAAATAAAGTGGTGTAAACAGAAAAATGGAACAGGCCCAGCCCAAAGGCAAGCTTCTTCAACCTCCAGCCATATTTCTGTCAAAAATGCACGCCTTTCCCACCTTGTTCAAACATCCTGATTCTTTGATCCTTTGACAAATCTTAAAACATAAAACTTGTAGAGCTTGAAGCCGCGATTCTAAACATATAAAGAATTTGATCTAACTCTCAGAAATTAGAGAGAATTTCTTCTCCCCCAATTCCTGACCTAGCTTTTTTCAGATATTCAGGTTCCAAATTCTCTTAACACACACAATATAAATGAAAAGTAATGATATGGGTGGATTCACGGCCATGAGTAGGACATAACTTCTTCACAAACCTAAGCCTAGATATGCCTGGATAGAGAGATAGAAGTTCAAAAACTTACCTGTTCAGCTTGAATCGTGTGCAACAATGGAGGAACTTCCAATGCAGTGTGAGGACTTGTACAACTTGCTTGAGGTCCAGGGATGCTTCCTCTATGCTTGGCTTGCTCTGAATCCTTCTGAATCAAGCTACAGAAGTCAACCTGCACAGATGAAAAATGAAAATGGCACACTTGGCTATGGTTGTTACAGTTCCAGTTCAATGCTTGGAATAGCTTCAATGGATGTTAGGGAGTGTGTTTGAAAAGGTTTAACCCAAAACGCACGATAGGAATGGACTGTGGAATTCAAACTGCAGCCTATGCCCTGTTTTGCCACAAAAATGTGTTTTTCTGCATATGGAGGTTTGAGAGATGGTTTGGTCGTGTTTCAGACTTGGTTTGATGTTTGGAATGTGCTCATGAAGTTTGTTTAGGCTTGTCTTGACAGGAATGAGAGTTGTTGTTCAAAATGCCAAGTTTCTTCCTTCTTAAGTCAAAAATGCCAAGTTGGGTTACAAGCTTATGCAGGCCCCCTAAACATGCTGCAAAGTTTGTTCTTGATCAGTGGGATATGTCCACACACTTGTGCCTCAGAGATTTGCTTTGTACTTCTTAGATTGTAAACTTGACATAAAGTGTAACTTTATCAAAATGGCTAAAATGCTTTTTCTAATTATGGACTAATCCTTCATGTAATGACCAAATGCACAAAATAACATCTTGGCACAATGGTTTAGCATTGAATTATTGAGTAAGAAAGGGATTAGAGGCCTGTAACCTAGCTTGTGCATGCTGATTTCAAAAATTCCCAAGTTATGAACATGTAAATGGCTATGAATCAAAGTGACTTTTGCCCATATTGACAAATTCGATTCTCTCTAACCACAAGGGTGTTTGAGAAGTTCTTTGAAAATTTGGAAAGCTTGGAATGTGTAATATAATCCATCTTTGTAATGCAAGTTGAAATTCCAAGTGGAAGCATGTGAAAAGTGGCCATGAAGTTGGGCAAAAATCTTGTCTAAAATAGGTCAAAAAATTTCTAAGTTAAGAATGTTTTGCACCCCTATTCCAAAAATCCTAACTTGAGCTACAAGCTTCTTTTGAGGAAACTTTGTGAATCAAAGTTGTATATTTTTCAATGGACTATAACTTTCATGTTTTGAGTTTTGTTTGAATCCAAATGTATCTTGATGAAAAAATGGGACAAAGTTAGGAAAAAATTAGGAAATTTCATAACTTAGAAAAATTCTAAGTTATGAAATTTCTTCATTTCAAACCCTAATTTGTAAATTTTGGTTTCTTGATGAACAAGTTTCATGATTTGACATGTTTTAATGAAAAATGAATCTTGACACTTGACTTTGACCAAAAGGTCAAAGTTTGACTTTTCAGTATACAGTCAAATTTGATCAGTTGACTGGAAAATTCATCTGTCAATCTTGTGCAATTGGGATCTTTTGAACTTGTTGAACATGTCAAGACAATGCCATTGGGTCCTTAACTCCTTATGTGAGATTGGTTTGCCATTGGCTAGGTCAAACAGTCAAAAATTGCCTTTGTGCAGTCAAAACCCTAAAAATGACCATTTTGCCCTTTTGGTGTTTTGATCAAATTTCTTGTGGAATTGTGATCCAAACTTGATCAAATGGTCCATATGAGTTCATAATGTTGATGTGGGTCAAAAATCATGAGGTTTGACTGTAAATTGACCACAGTTGAATTTTTCCCTAATACTGCTGATTTCTAGGTCAACTGTCCAATTGACTGGGCAAAGATTGGAATCAAGGCTTGAAACTTGGTATGGATAAACTTGTGAGTCCAACATGAAGCATGAAAGTCACTTTGGGCATTTTAGGTCAAAATATCCTTGTGCAAACACAAACCCTAATTTGGGTCAACAGTGCAAGGAGGAGTCTTGAGCAGAGCAAACCCTAATTTGATCTTGAGCTCCAAGGGTCTTGTGGTGAGAAAATATTGATGAAATGGGAGGGAAAATTTTGGGGTACAACACATGCTTTGTTCATACCATTTATTTTAACCATTTTTATGCAAACTGTGGCTACTTTGATGTAGGTTGGAGCAGATTTTAGCAGCACTTGGAGCTGCTGTATGTTGCTGTTTTTTTCAGGCTATTTGTAGCATTTTACAACATTTTTCTTTGTTGTTTTTTTCCAGGCTGTTGTAGCATTGTTGACCAACAAAAATACAACAAAATTGGGCTTGAAGATGGGTTGCAAAATGGACTACATTAGCAACTTTGCTGATTTTTTTTTAGTGTTGAAAATACATTTTGTACAAACTTGTAGCTTCTTTGCAACCTTGTAATAAACTCAAATAAATTGTGACATGAATAAACATGTATTCCTCAATATATTTTCACTTCCTTTGGTAGTTATAAATAATATTGAATCTCCATATAAACATGAATCTTGATATATCTTGATAAAAATTCAAGATCTTCCATTTAAATTTTGGAAATAATTGAATAATACTTGGATGAATTGTTGAATGATGAATAAATAATAATGCAAGTCTTGGACTTTAATCTTGCACTTTTGTAATAGAAATTCAAATAAATCACATGGATTAATTTTGTAATCAAATAGAATTCTTCATGTAATTAAATAGAATTCCCCACTAACTTCTTGAAATAATGCTTCATGTATTTAAATAACCATGATGTAGATCCACCAAAATAATCACAAAAATAATCTTGAATAAATATTTCATGCGATAAATGAATATTCTTGGATGAGATCTCTTGATAGCTCCTCTTTAATTATCACTTGGATTCAAATAAAGAAAATTCCAAATATTCCGAATGAATTCTTCTAGAACGGTTGTGAATTTAATTATCCCATTTTGACGAAATTCAACTCGCGTCATGAGAAAATTTGCAGATAACTTTTGGTCACAGAAATCAAAAATGACGGTATAACTTGGTTTTTCTTGTATTTTAGAATAATGTGAAACACACATGAACCAAAGTCGGTAGAACTTTGACTGTTCTTCCTGAAAAATATTCGGAGAAAACGGAGACCATTTGTTGGACAGAGTGTGGAAATAAACACACAATTCTCTGAAATTCTTTGATGAACCAGTCTTTTGGAAATTAACGAACGACAACATTTATGTCCCGAGACTCGAAACCCTAATCGACGTACAACGTATGATGCTCTTCTTTCAGACCTATTTTCTGCACATGAAAACAAAACAGCAAAACATACACTTCGTGCTTGATTAGTGGTTAGTCATTCATAAGATAAAACGCTCACAACACTCGATAATCTCTACACAGTCAAAGCTCGAAAGCGAAACATTTGAAACCTACCATATTTTGTGACCTTGATGTGTATGTAAAATAATGCAGATGAAGCAGGGATCTTTGGTCAAAAATTGGGGTATGACAATAGGTAAACACAAGCAAATCACACAATAGACCTTAGGTTCAAAGGCTTGCATGAGGTTTAAGGTAAGTACTCTCTTGAATGTTCAGCTGGCTCAACCTATCCTATCAATAGTAACTGGGTTCTAAGGAGTCTCAATATCATTAACCTTCCCATCAGGAATTGTTTCAGCTCACGGCCAAAAAATCCCGAAAGTCCAATCTCAATGAGTGTAGTATCAAGTATCAACCAATCTTCGGTCGGAAACAAAGCCGGCTATCTCACTACTTCTTAATGGCTATTGTTGTACCCCAAAATTTTCCCTCTCATTTCTCAAGTAATCTCTCATAAGATCCCCATTGATTCAAGACTACACAAGGTTTGATCAGCTCAAGACACCTCCTCGGCACTGATGACTTCAAATTAGGGTTTGAGATTGCACAAGAACAAATAGACTTTTAATGCCCCATATTATTTTCATGGATCATTTTGGACCTTCAATATTACTCATGTCAAGTTTCAAGTCTTGGATCACATTTTTGCTCAGTCAATTGATCAGTTGACCTAAAATAAGCTGTATTAGGAAAAAAGTCAACGGTGGTCAATTTACAGTCAAACTTCATAATTTTTTATCCATATCAACATCATGAACTCATATATGTCATTTTATCAAGTTTGGATCATAATTTCTCAAGAAATTTGATCAGATCATCAAAAGGGAAAAATGGTCAAAATTGGGGTTTTGACTGAGAAGATGCAATTTCTGATTTTTGACCTAACAATTAACTTGTTGGTTTAAGGCATGATCTCAAGGATTCAAATACTTCATTTTTACCTAATGGAATTTCTAAAAACATCTCTCAAGTTCGATTGATTGATAGTTGATTTTCAGTCAACTCATTGAAATGTCAATTGTACACTGAAAAGTCAAACTTTGACTTTTTGGTCAAAATCAAGTTTCAAAGATTACAATTCATCAAGACATGTAAAAATATGAAACTTGTTCATCAATAAATCAAAAAGTCAAGATTTCATTTTGAAAAGTCAAAATTTCTAAACTTAGAATTTTTTCTAATTGTTGAAAATTCATGTTTTTTTCATAACTTTGAGCTAAATTTTCACCATGGTGCAAGATGATTTAAAGGAAACTTCCAACATGAAAGTTATAGATATCAATGAGATATAAAAAAATTATAAAGCATAAATTTTTCTAGAAATGCTTGGATTTCAATTTATGATTTTGTGAAGACATGTTCATGAAACTTGGAAACTTAGTGAAATTTTGCCCTAGTTTATGCAGGATTTTGACCTAACTTCATGACAATTTTTCACATAGTTCCAAGATGAATCTTCAAACATGTCAAACATAGAGGTTATATCTGATTTTACAAGCTTTCCAAAATGTCCAAGAACTCATTGAGATCATATTTGAGCAAGGAGAATCGAAGGCAAGAAGTTAGGGTTTCATTCTTGAATTACAAGCCATTTCTTGATGAACACATGAACCAAATCCATGCTAGGCTGCATAATATTTGCTTTGAAGGCATCAAACTTGTTTGTCACTCCATAATTAATATTTTACATAGTTGCTAGAAGATTTAATCCAAGCATTCAATGCATTACCGATGTTTAATACCATTTTAGGAAGAAAGGCAACATTGCCATTTTGGAAAAGTGGATTTATGCATAAAGTCCACTCTTCTTGAGCCTCTAACTTGTTGTTCTTCACACACACGACTTGTATGCTCAGAAGAAACATGTTTAAAGCCTCTAAGCCACCCTATGAGCCAGGTACTTGTGCATTGGAACCACATTTTTCAAGCTTTCTTCAAAATCAAGCAAAAAGCCACAAACATGTGATTTTGAATTCTGATCAAAGGTAAGTCTCCAAACTTGTTTCTTATAGATAGAGGCACTATTTGTAAGCTAAGACACGAGCTTAAGCACCCTGAAACTCTCCCAAACTCCCTCAAAACAGAATTTGCACCAAAACACCATTGATGCACAGTTTCTGACTTTGAACTTGTAACTCACATTTCCCTCGTGCTTTTTCCTTCCTAATCAATCACAAAGCTCCTATACATCAAGTATAGTCCATCCTTGTCCCTAATTCACTTCTGTAACTCCATTTCCATCATCCTCCATAACCAAAAACAAAGCACTGCAAGTTGACTTCTCCAGGCCATTCCATCCATCCATTGCTCAAGCTAACCATTGCATTAGCTTCCTGGGAACTTGAGGAAGCTAACCTGATCATTGCAGCACCTTGAATCAAGCTCATTTGCATTTCACGATTTCCAGTTTTGAGGTATCATTTCTGAATTTCTATCTTTTCATTTAGGCATTGTTAGGCTTGCATTTGTGAAGATAAAATATAGATATCATTTCCATGAAACTGTACATGCCCATAGATATCATTTATATTTCTTGAGTAGTGAGAATTTTAAGTTTGAACTTTCTGAAAAAGTTAGGTCAGAATTTGGTACCATTCAAAATTCATGCTTATCTTTGATTTATAGTTTTAGTAATTTACATTTCTGGAATTGTTTTGAAATTTGGAACAAGTTTGATGTTTACATTTTTGCAAATGGATGACAAATGAGCAAGTTGCAGATGTTCAGGCTGGAGGTTAAAGATGAAGTCATGTTCAGGACTTGATTTGTGTTATGTATTTGTTGTTTTATTTAAGTTAACGGATGTATAGCCACCACAGTGGTAAGGCAGCGCGCGTTTCATACTCAGGGCGTGGATTCAAGCCCCAGCGCTTCCACTTTTCATATTTTTCACATTTTTTCTCTCTTTTTTGTCACAAATAAGCGCATGGGTCCTAAGTTAGTGGGCTTTAGATTTTTGCTCCATTTTCACCCCCTGCCTACTTCTGTATACTAACCCAAACCCTTTTTTTTATTTTTATCTAATTTATTTTCTTTTATATTTTATATTATAATATATTTTTAATTATTATTTTTTTATTTACTATTATTATTATTATTATTTTTATTTTTAATACAAAAATCCAAAAAAATATTTTTATTTATCATTTTCACACTTATTTATTTTATTTTCTTTATAAAACAAAAAGAACAAAAATATTTTCTTAACAATTTAATTTCTTTTTTTAATAAATAATAATTAGATTTAGGTTTTGTTATTTTTATTTTTCTTAATTAAAATTAATTTAGAACTTAAGTTTCCTTTAATTAATTAACTTCATATTATTTTTATTAACTTAAAACCTTTCATATGAAAAACCCTAAAAATATTTTAGTTTAATTTCTTTTCTTAATTAGTTTAAGTTTAATTTAATTTTATTTTAATTAATCATTTTTTAATTAGGTCAAAACTAAACCCTTAACAAAAATCCAAACAAAAATCATTTCTTTTCCATTTACATTCTTGCATTATTTTCTTTTCAATTATTGTATATTATTCAATATGGTTGTAGTAGATAATTAGGTTTAATTTTCTTGCAATCCCCATTTTAAATTTGTATACCCCATCCCCTAATGATGTAATAGCGTAGTAATTTTATTTTTTGCACACCTACACCCCTAGGGTAAACCCCACTTTGTTGCCTTACAAAAATGGTCATGTTATGCATGTGGGGTATCTTAGCAAAAGCAATAAAAAAATACAAGATCATAGTCCCTCGATGACGCTATAAATGTTGTCTTTCAAAATGATCTTAGTCCCTTAAAAAGAAATGCTAAGATATTTCACAACATTGCTATCATGACTATATGATGACTCACACCCGTCCCTTTACATCCAAAGATAAAGCTTCTTACCAAATCAATGGTAAGATAGCAATATCAAAGGAAAGGAAGAAATGAACAAATACTTTTGAGTAGGTAGATTGTTCCTAGTTGCTTGCTCACTTTCAAATCAAACATCCTTGCTCATTTTCAAAACAAACACCAACACTTGCAAAACACTTTCAAAACATGAAACATTTTCAAAAGTCTAACACTTTGTATACGTTCTTACGAACGAGAACTATTACAAAGTTTGCCTAAACGAAGACTCCTTTTCAAAATACTTTCAAAACCACCATTATGCACATTTTCCATATAAAGCACATTTTCAAACAAAAGCAAGTGATATAGCAAGCAACTAAGAGCCCGTAGATAACTATGGATGAAAAGGGTGCTAACACCTTCCCTTTTCATAATCTACGCCCTGAACTCAAGAAATAATCTCAAAGGTCTTTCCTGTTCTTTTCAGCCTTTCCTTTTGGATAAAAGAAAAGTCGGCAGCGAATCTTGCTAACGGCAACATTTGCGATAAAACGCAAAATATCCCAAGTCAGTTCTCCCACCGTATCACAGAACTGGCGACTCTGATGGGGATAAACTTAAAAGCGGGGTTACCTTAGGGATAGATCACCTTTACTTTATTTCATTGTTTGATTTGTTTTCTTTACATTTTTTTGGTTCCTTGTTTGGGCTTGTTCTAATCCTCTACCCGGATTTGGGATACCTTATAGGTAAGAAGCAATATGTTGTGGAAAATGTGCGGGGTATATCGACATGGTATAAGCAATAGCTACGTTAGTGTGACACATTTGTGGGTACCGGCAGCCCTTGAATAGTCAAGGAGAATATGGGGCCGCTGTGTGGTGTCATGAAGCACTAACTGACTTTAGAACCTTTACTTGACCAACTTTGGCCATTAGGAAGTAGTGAGATAACCGGCTTTGGTGCAGTCTGAAATTGGTTGATACTCGATACTACACTCATTGAGATCAGACTTCTCGAGATATTTCGGTCGCCATTAAAGAGGCGTGCGCTGAAACCATGCCCGACAAGAAAGATCAGTGATATTGAGATCCCTTAGAACCCGGTTACTATTTCTAGGACAGGTTTGAGCCAACTAAACTTCAAGAGGGTACTTACCTGTGAGACTCCATGAAATCCTAAACCTAAGGACTTGTTTGTCTTGTTTGTATATGCTTACTTGTACATAACATCATAAACATCATAACATCATACTCATTCTCACTAACCATTTCAAGGCTTATGGGGATTTATCTTTGTTCTATTTTGTAGGACATGACTTCCATCCGAAGGAAAACCGTTCAAGTCAATCTCGTAAGAATTCCTTCTCAACTCAAAGAGATAGCATCAAGGGTACCTGAGAACTCTTCATTCACCGAAATACATGGTTTCCTCCTAAACTTGGTTACCTCTAGCACAAATGAAGATATGATGAAGGTGCTTTTCCAGTTCCTTGATCCTCTACACCATTGCTTCACTTTCCCTGATTATCAACTTGTGCCTACTCTGGAAGAATTCTCTCAACTCTTGAGGATTCCCATTCTCAATCAACTACCCTTCAACGGTACGGAAAGAGATCCAAGACCTGAAGAGATTGCCCGAGCACTACACTTGCAACAATCTGACATCACAACTAATTGGGAAACAAGGAGTGGTGTCAAAGGTTTCTTAGCCAAGTTCTTGTTTGAAAAAGCTCAAGATTGTTGGAACTCTTTGGACTTACAAGCTTTTGAAGAAATCTTCTCCCTTCTCATCTATGGGATGGTTTTGTTTCCAAACCCTGACCAACTTATAGATATAAATGCTGTCAAAATCTTCATGTCTCGCAATCTGATGCCTACCTTGTTGGGAGATATCCTACATTCTCTCCACACTCGCACTATGAGGAAGAGATGGGCCCTCATGTGTTGCACTCCTCTCTTGTCTAGATGGTTTATTTCGCATCTTTCATTCTCTGTATTGAAGAACGAGCAAGGTTTATGGTGGTCCCATAGGTTGATGACGCTCATACATTTAGATATCCATTGGTGTTCTCGATACTTGGAGAATGTTACTATCATCGACCTTTATGGGGAATTCCCTAATGTTCCTTTACTCAGTATTAGGGGAGGTATCACTTATAACCCTTTCTTAGCTTTACGACAATTAAGTTATGCCCGAAGGGATGGTCCTCATGAGATGCTCATCCAAGGAGTGGTATTCGACTACGAGAACGACGATCAAAGCTGCCGTCAGAGATTTATACGAGCTTGGAGAATGTTAAACAAAGTTGATAGTAAGACGCTAGGACACAAGAATTCCATTCTACTTGAGCCTTACCTTAGGTGGGTGCGAACTCGTGCTCAAAAACTGGTGATGCCTTATCCCTCCATCTTACAAGTTATCATGGAACATGTGGTTGAAGGAGACGTCCCGTACACTGTCCTCCATTCCGACATGCCTACCTCTCTTGAAGACTTGTAAAAGGGTTGGATTCAGCTAAAGGAGGAACGAGATACCTTTGACGCTCAATTCTACGCTAGTGAGAAAAGGGTCTTGGAGCTTACAAAGCAGCTACATGAAGAGCAAAGCATGAACGCCTACATTGCACCAAAGAGGATGCGCTCGGTCTTTTTATCTTAGAGATTTATTTTGTAAGCCCAAGAGGCGTGTTGTAGTCATTTTGAACTAATTAATGAAAATTTACATTTGTTCATTCTTTGTCTATACAAATTTAAATCTCATAAATCCTTGAAATCATTTGCATATACATCTTCCATGCATCATAACATAACAGTTTTTCACTCAACTGGTTTCCTTATCTTTCTGCTGTTTATTTCAGCAAGATGGATCTAGAGAAAATAGTGAAGGACCTTCAAGTATAAAACTCTCAATTTCAAGAGACTTTACTGGCCCTAGCCAAGGGGAAACAAGATATGATGGCATTGCTGGCAGCCAAGAAGAAACCCAAGAGAAAAGCCCTGGTCAACATGGGTAGAAGGTTCAAAGAGTCGGCCCATCAGATCCCGATAGTGGAAGACTCATCTGAGGAAGATGAGAATCAGATTGGAGAAGCTAGGAGCACCCATGTTGGGTGTATTAATGATCAAGCGTCTGATGAGGATGATTATTTTGACGAGCAGTATCCTCCCGCCGATGTCAAGTACAAGCAATTAGAAGACAGATTGAAGGCCGTTGAGATCTAAGCCATCCCCGGTTTAGATTTTGATGATTTGGGTTTGATATCCAGAGTTGTCATTCCCCACAAATTCAAAATACCATTCTTTGCAAAGTACAATGGAGTTTCTTGTCCAAAACTTCACCTGAAATCTTATATGCGCAAGATACAGCCGCACATTGCTGATAAGAAACTCTGGGTTCACTTTTTTCAAGAGAGCTTGGCCAGAATGCAACTAGAGTGGTTCTACCAGTTGGATGGTTCCCGTATCAATACGTGGGAATAATTAGCTACCGCTTTCTACCACCAATACCAATATAATGCCGACTTGGCACCGACGAGAGTTTAGTTGCAAGACATGACAATGTGAAAGAATGAAGGATTTAAAGAATACACACAAAAGTGGAGAGATCTTGCCAGTAGGGTTCAACCACCTTTGACTGATAGGGAGCATATTGACATGTTTATGGGCACTTTATCTGGTCCATTCTTTAACTTTTTGGTTGGTTGTTCTTCTTCCGGTTTCACCGAGCTGATCTTAACCAGTGAAAGAGTTAAAAGCGGTATCAAAAGCGGGAAGATTTCCATGGCATCTATCTCCACTTCCAATCCTGTAAAGAAACCTTTTTCCGTAAATAAAGAAATCAATGTTATGTATGGGGCAAGGGCCCATACCAAGAAGGATGACCGCCAGTCTGTTAATGCTGTCTGAATCTCCAATCCAACTCCTGCTCCAATACCACCTGCAAATCATTAATGTTTTGAAACTCTGAGGAGACAATTCACGAGGTTAGGCATGTCACTATCTCAAGCCTTACAACACTTGCTAAAGGCTAATTTGGTGACATTACGCGATCCTTTGGCCAATCCTGATACCTTTTCACCAAAGTATAATCCGAACGCTAAGTGTGCTTACTACTCAAGTAGTCCCGGGCATGAGACTGACCAATGCTGGGCCTTGAAGAATAAAATTTAGGACTTGATCGATAACAATCCCGTTGAATTTGATCCTCCTCCAACTCCAAATGTAATCACCGCGCCTATGCCAAATCATGGCAAGGGTGTCAATGAAGTTAACGCTGTGGGTGATTCTGTTGATGAAGCTGCATTTGAAGATTGGGTGTATCCTACTACAGTGGAGCTCAAGAATTGGAACTCAAAGGACTTCATACCCATCTCCTTCATTGAGGAGTAATCACGCGTTTATTTATTTTTATTAGTTCAAGAACATTTTGTCTGTAATATTAAACAATGACTTTTAAGCCATGTGCCTAGCCCGGAGCACTATGGTCCATTTGTCAAGGGTTTTATTATGTTCATCTTATCATATGATCATTCAATACAAATCATTAGACTCTTTTGCATTCAAATCTTTATGGTCATTGTCTTTCTTTTTCTTCAAATACATTTTTCAAAATAGCCATGTATCTTACATGCACACACACACACTCTTGCATGTCCTCATCCACTCAGAATCTTATTGCTAATGACTCTACTATTGCCGACTATGACTTTGAATATCCAATTAACCAAGCCGAAGACCAAGGCGAGGAAGATTGTGAAATACTGGGAGAACTAGTCAGACTTCTATTACAAGAGGAAAAAGCTATTCATCTGCACGAAGAGTCAGTTGAACTCATCAATCTGGGTACCAAGACAGACAAGAAAGAAGTCAAGATCGGCGCTAACCTGGAAAGCAATGTCAAAAGCAGATTGGTTCAAATGTTGCATGACTATGTGGAAGTGTTTGCTTGGTCGCATGAGATATGCCATGGCTGGATATCGACATTATAGTTCATCGTCTACCGACAAAGGAAGATTTCCCTCCTGTTAAACAAAAAGTTTGTCGCATGAGGCTTGACATGTCTAAAAAGATAAAAGCTGAAGTGATGAAACAACTTGATGCAGGATTCCTAGATGTGACATCTTATCCCTAATGGTTTGCAAATGTGGTTCCAGTGCCAAAGAAAGACGGAAAAGTTCGCATGTACGTAGACTATAGGGATCTGAATAGGGCAAGCCCCAAAGATGATTTCCCTCTACCACACATTGACGTCTTGGTCGATAACACTTCTCAACATAAAGTCTTCTCTTTCATGGATGGCTTCTCCGGCTATAAACAAATTAGGATGACTCTCGAAGACATGGAGAAGACCACTTTCGTTACGCAATGGGGCACCTTTTGCTACAAGGTCATGTCGTTCGGATTGAAGAATGCAGGGGCAACATATCAAAGGGTTATGGTAGCTTTGTTTCATGATATGATCCATCATGAAATAGGGGTATATGTGGATGATATGATTGCCAGTTCATAAACTGAGGAGGAACATCTCGATCACCTGTACAAACTATTCGAAAGGTTGAAAAAGTACAAGTTGAGGTTGAACCCTAACAAGTGCACGTTTGGAGTACAATCTGGAAAGCTTCTAGGTTTTGTTGTCAGCAGTAAAGGCATCAAAGTTTATCCTGCCAAGGTAAAGTCCATCCAAGAAATTCTAGTCCCCCACTCTGAAAAGGAATTTAGAGGATTCATGGGTCATCTCAACTATATCGCCCGCTTCATATCTCACTTGACTGCTACTTGTGAGCCAATCTTCAAACTCTTGAAGAAAGATTAAGTAGTCAGATTGAATGATGAATGCCAAGCTGCCTTCGACAAAATAAAAGAGTATCTGAAAGAACCTCCTATTCTAATGCCTCCAGTTGAAGGAAAACCCTTGATCATGTATTTGACAGTACTAGAGAATTTTATGGGGTGTGTTTTGGACCAACAAGACGATTCTGGCCGAAAAGAGCATGCTATTTATTACCTGAGCAAAAAGTTTACCGACTGTGAAACCAGATATTCATTGCTTGAGAAAACTTGGTGAGCTCTGGCATGGGCTTCTTGTCGGCTAAGATAGTATATGTTGACTCATACCACTCTGTTGATTTCTAAAATGGACCCAATCAAGTACATCTTTGAGAAACCTGCTCTTTCTGGACGGATAGCTAGGTGGAAAATGATCTTGACTGAGTACGACATTCAATACACAATGCAAAAGGACATCAAAGGAAGCATACTAGCAGATCATTTGGCCCATTAAGCTGTTGATGATTATCAGTCTATGAACTTTGACTTCCCGAATGAGAACATCATGCTAGTGACAGACTACGCAAAACCTGCACCGTATGATGGACCTGAGCAAGGATCCTGATGGACTATGGTCTTCGATGGGGCTTCCAACGCCTTGGGTAACAGAATTGGTGTTGTGATCATCTCCCCCGAAGGTTTCCACACTACTTTCACTTCCAGACTATGCTTCGATTGCACGAACAACATGGCCAAGTATGAAGCGTTCATTTTGGGTCTGAAAGCTGCCATTGACTTGAGAATCAAGCATTTGAATGTGTTTGGGGATTCCGCTCTGGTGATCAGCCAAGTAAAAGGAGATTGGGACACTAAACACCCTAATCTCATCCCTTACAAGGAACTTATGCTATCCCGGATTCCCATCTTCGAAGAAATCACCTTTGAGCACTTCCCTAGGGAAGAAAATCAGTTAGTCGACGCCTTGGCAACCATGTCCTCAATGTTCAAGGTCAGATGGGACAACGAAGCCCCTATGATTACCATTGAAAGATTTGACGAACCCGCACACTGCTATGAGCTTGACAACGACATAGAAAAGCCTTGGTACCAGGAGGTGAAGAGATACCTTGAAGCGCAAGAGTATCCCGAGGGAGCATCCACCAATGACAGAAAGTTCTTATGAAGATTTTCAGCCAAATTCTTCTTAAGTAACGGAATATTGTACAAATGTAGCCATGACTCTACTCTACTCCGATGTGTGGACAAGAAGGAGGCAGAGGAAATTATGGAAGACATGCACGATGGTCTCTTTGGGACTCACTCAAGCGGACATACTATGGCCAAGAAGATCTTGAGAGCTGGCTATTATTGGTCAACAAATGAGACTGATTGTCATCAACACTCTAGAACTTGTCACAAATGCCAAATCTATGCTGACAAGGTCCATGTGCCTCTTATCCCTCTGAACGTCATGACTGCTCCGTGGCCATTTGCAATGTGGGGCATTGACATGATTGGAGAGATTAATCCCATCGCTTCCAATGGATATTTCTTCATTCTGGTCGCTATTGATTATTTCACCAAATGGATCTAAGCCTCCTCGTTTGCCTTAGTCACCAAGAATGTGGTAGCCAGATTCATAAAACATAACCTCATTTGCCGCTATGGTATCCTCGAAAGGATCATCACCGACAATGGGACTAACCTTAACAATGCTATGATTACTGAACTTTGCACTTAGTTTAAGATCAAGCATCACAATTCTTCTCCTTATAGACCTAAAGTGAACGACGCAGTCGAATCAGCCAACAAAAACATTAAGAAGATTATGCAGAAGATGGTAGTGACCTACAAGTACTGGCATGAGATGTTACCGTTTTCTCTTCACAGCTATCGTACTTCAGCTAGGACATCAACTGGGGAAACTCCCTTTTCTTTGGTCTATGGCATGGAAGTTGTTCTGCCAGTGGAAGTTCAGATTCCATCATTAAAGATTATGAATGAAGCAGGTCTAGGCGAAGACGAGTGGATTCAAACAAGATTGGATCAATTTAACTTAATCGACGAAAAACGACTGGATGTTGTTTTTCATGGTCAGACGTACCAAAAATGTATGATCAAGGCTTTCAACAAAAGATCAAGCCCAGAGTATATCAAGCTAGTGACTTGGTGATAAACCGCATCATTCTGCCACAAGGCGACCCTAGGGGAAAATGGACTCCCACCTACGAAGGGCCATTTGTTGTCAAGTGAGTGTTCTCTGGTGGTGCCATGATGCTGACTACCATAGATGGTGAAGACTTCCCACATCCTGTGAGCGCGACATAGTTAAAAAATACTACGCATAAGAGACCCGCTAGGTTTACACACCTATGAAAAATAAGGGCATCCCATCAAACCAAAAGGTTTGGGCAAAAATTAGGGATATATGCAAAAGATTGTACACCCGAGAAGTTGAAAACCCAAAAGGAAGACTTGGGCAAAAATGGGTATCCTGGTGGGGTGAAAAACCAAAAGGGCAGTCCAGGAAAAAATTAAGGATTGAAGGCGTATGACTATGTCCCATGGAATCACCACATTCAACTTTATTACCAAGGTCCGAGTTCAAAGGGTCCAAGATCAATCCAATCAACTTCTGTCAACGGCAAGGGGCATTCAAAGACATTGGGGCAATAGTGGAGTTGGAATGCAATGAGATCATTTCCACATGGCTATTTATTTTTGTTTTCAAAACTTTTGTTTCCCTTTCGACGATTTCCTCTTACTAGGATCTCCGTCTCTTTGTACAAAAACGTCTATTTACGGGCAAAATATCAATACAAATATGCTTTGAAGTGCAAACTTTTTATTTTTGTTTTGAATGCAAAGTTGTCCAATGACTAAAATTGAACGAACATATGCATATGAACATGATTAAAACTATTTGGCACATGTGTCCTGCTAAGCAACAACAAGGATCTCTTTAATGTATATGGAATATGCCCACAGAGTTATTTCATTAGCATTATCCCCACAAGACCGGCTACAATAAACCATTCTCAATAGAGTTGCTTACAAAATCTCATTTTTATAGGGTATTTCCCAGCCAGAGTCTCAATCTCTTGACATCTCTCTCTCCAGCTAAGTTGGTCCTAAAAGAAGAATCCTTGCGGGTCTCTTCCTCAAAGAAATAACCTCATCAGCAGTTCATCGAGTATCCATCAACAGGGTTTATTTCCCCAACAAACAACGAGTAGCATAACTCCCCAACTGAGTTTGTATTCTTCCGGCATAGTCTATCCTCCCCAGCTGAGTCTGTCTTCCCCAACTGAGTCTATACCCTCCAGCTTGAGTTTTCCTTTCAGACTATTACAAATCAGAGGGCCACAACCCCTAATCCCCAGTAAAATCATCAACAAAGTCTTTATTATCTCCAAAAGTTGTTGTGAAGCCTGGATCCGACCAGATAACAGTCAACTTCATTCATTCAAAACACAGTGAAGCCTAGACCCGACCAGATATTAGTGTAACTTTTCAGATGCTATGAAGATTGGACCCGACCAGATAATAGTACAACTTTCCAAATGCTAAGAAGACTGGAATCGACCAGATAATAGTGTAACTTCTCTAAAGTACTTTGAAGCTTGGACCCGACCAAATAAAAGTTTAACTCTTCGAGATATTGAAGAACCTGGACTCAACCAGACAAGGGATTAACTTCTTTTCCCCAGTAGAGTTTGCCTCTACCCCAGAAAGTAACTGTGAAGCCTGGATCCGACCAGATATCAGTTCTTAACTTCATCTTTTCTAGAAAGTTATTGTGAAGCCTGGATCCGACCAGATAGCAATTCCCTTCAGAAATTCGTTGTGAAGCCTGGAACCCGACCAGATAACAACTAAGTTCCAAGCAAGTTACTGTAAAGCCTGGACCCGACCAGATATCCGTTCAACTCTATCTCTTCAGATAAGTTTATTATGAAGCCTGGACCCGGCCAGATAGCAATTAACTTCATCCACCTCAAAATTTGTGAAGCCTGGATCCGACCAGATATCAGTTCAACTTTGTCTATTCAAGCAAGTTATTATGAAGCCTGGAGTCTGACCAGATAACAACTAACTACAATTGCCAGCAAGACACTATGAAGCCTGGACCTGGCCAGATAATAGTATAACTTTTCAAAAACTATGAAGCCCGAACCCGACCAAATAGTAGTTACCACTTCAAGCTTATTGTGAAGCCTGGATCCGACCAGATAATAGTTTAATTTCAAGAAATTTTATGCGAATCCTATAATACGATCAGATAATGGTTAATTTATTCTTCCCCAGTAAGTTACCGTGAAGCCTGGATTCGACCAGATAGCAGATGACTTCCTCATCCTCAGCAAATTGTTGTGAAGCCTAGATCCGACCAAATAGCAGCTAACATTCAAGAGATTATCCCCAGCGGAAGCATTCTTTTAACAAGTTTTAAGATGTGTCTATTCTTCATCCCCAACAACAATCTGGGATTCAGCTTCCCAAAACTCCTCCGCAGTAGTCAGGGATTTATTTTCCCAGACGAATATGCATCTCACATTCATAGATCATAGCATGTACATACAAAATGCATTTAACATGATCTCATTCATCTTGCGAACATCATGCATGCATCTGCATTTTATTATCCCTTTTTCCCACAGGTGAAACAATCAAGTTTTAGTCTAAATCAACCAAAGATTTATGCTAATACTTCTTCCAGTGTTTACCAACATTTCTCCAAATGGCATCTATAAGCCCATTCCCAATCCATCTTAAAGTGCAAATTTTTGGGCACTCTAGTGTTCAATCATCTTCCACCTTCAAGTCGCGAATGGCGGATCCACCAATCTAACTCTTCAGGTTTAAGAAGATTGAACAGGGGTAGCTGTTGTACCACAAAAATTTCCCCCTCATTTCTCAAGTAATCTCTCACAAGATCTCCATTGATTCAAGACTACATAAGGTTTGATCAGCTCAAGACACCTCCTCGGCACTAATGACTTCAAATTAGGGTTTAAGATTGCACAAGGACAAATGGACTTTTAATGCCCCATATGATTTTCATGGATCATTTTGGACCTTCAATATTACTCATGTCAAGTTTCAAGTCTTGGATCACAGTTTTGCTCAGTCAATTGATCAATTGACCTAAAATCAACTATATTGGGAAAAAGTCAATTGTGGTCAATTTACAGTCAAACTTCATAATTTTTTATCCATATCAACATCACGAACTCATATATGTCATTTTATCAAGTTTGGATCACAATTTTTCAAGAAATTTGATCAGATCATCAAAAGGGAAAAAATGGTCAAAATTAGGGTTTTGACTAAGAAGATGCAATTTCTGATTTTTGACCTAACAATTGACTTGTTGGTTTAAGGCATGATCTCAAGGACTCAAATACTTCATTTTTACCTAATGGAATGGATCAAAACATCTCTCAAGTTCAATTGATTGATAGTTGATTTTCAATCAACTGATTGAAAAGTCAATTGTACACTGAAAAGTCAAACTTTGACTTTTTGGTCAAAATCAAGTTTCAAAGATTACAATTCATCAAGACATGTCAAAATATGAAACTTGTTCATAAATAAATAAAAAAGTCAAGATTTAATTTTGAAAAGTCAAAATTTCTAAACATGGAATTTTTTCTAAGTGTTGAAAATTCATGTTTTTTTCATAACTTTGAGCCAAATTTTCACCATGATGCAAGATGATTCAAAGGAAACTTCCAACATGAAAGTTATAGATCTCAATGAGATCTAAAACATTATAGAGCTTAAATTTTTCTATAATTTATTGGATTTCAAGTTATGATTTTGTGAAGACATGTTCATGAAACTTGGAAACTTGGTGAAATTTTGCCCTAGTTTAGGCAGGATTTTGACCTCACTTCATGATAATTTTTCACATAGTTATAAGATGAATCTTAAAAAATGTCCAACATAGAGGTTGTAGAGGATGTTACAAGATTTCCAAAATGTCCAAGAACTCATTAAGATCACATTTGGGCAAGGAGAATCAAAGGCAAGAAGTTAGGGTTTCATTCTTGAATTACAAGCCATTTCTTGATGAACACATGAACCAAATCCATGCTAGGTTTCATAATATTTACTTTGCAGGCCTCAAACTTGTTTGTCACTCCATAATTAATGTTCTACACAGCTTCTAGAAGCTTTAATCTAAGCATTCAATGCATTGCCCATGCTTAATACCATTTTAGGAAGAAAGGCAACATTGCCATTTTGGAAAAATGGCTTTATGCATAAAGTCCACTCTTCTTGAGCCTCTAACTTGTTGTTCTGAACACATACAACTTTCATGCTCATAAGCAACATGTTTAAAGCTTCTAAGCCACTCTATGAGCCAGGTACTTGTGCATTGGAACCACATTTTTCAAGCTTTCTTCAAAATCAAGCAAAAAGCCACAAACATGTGATTTTGAATTCTGATCAAAGACAAGTCTCCAAACTTGTTGCTTATAAATATAGGCTCTATTTGTAAGCTAAGACACGAGCTTAAGCACCCTGAAACTCTCCCAAACTCCCTCAAATCATAATTTTCACCAAAACACCATTGATGAACAGTTTCTGACTTTGAACTTGTAACTCACATTTCCCTCGTGCGCTTTCCTCCCTAATCAATCACAAAGCTCCTATACATCAAGTATAGTCCATGCTTGTCCCTGTTTCACTTCTATAACTCCATTTCTATCATCCTCTATAACCAAAAATAGAGCACTGCAAGTTAACTTCTCCAAGACATTCCAGACATTCATTGCTCAAGCTAACCATTGCATTAGCTTCCTAGAAACTTGAGGAAGCTAACCTGATCATTACAGCACTTTGAATCAAGCACATTTCCAGTTTTGAGGTATCATTTTTGAACTTCTATCTTTTCATTTAGGCATTGTTAGGCTTGCATTTGTGAAGATAAAATATAGACATCATTGTGTGATCGGTGGATCTGGAACTGACTGTTTAACGCTGGTTCGCGAAATGTCACGGAAGCAAGAGTCGCCACCGTCTTTTATTTTCTCCAAATGGAAAGGACAAAAGCACAGAAAAATTCCTTAAAGAGATTGCTCTCGGTTCGGGAGGTAGGTTATAGAAAGGGAAGGTGTTAGCACCCTTTCTATCCATGGTTATCCATGGGCTCTTAGATACTTGCTTATTGTGTTTTCAAAATGGTTTGCTCGCTTTTCAATTGTGGGTTTTAAAAAGTTTCTTTGAAAAATTTCAGTTCGACTCGTACGTCAGAGTGTTTGAAAAATTTGCTTTGAAAGCTTTCGAAAATGTATTGGTGTGAAAAGTATTTTTGTTTGAAATTAGAGCAAGTATCCTTGAGAACCTACCTACCCTAAGGAATTCGTCTGTGTAAATGTCCTTTAAAGTAGTGCCATCCCACCATTGAGAGGTAGGTAGCACCACCGTTGGAGGTGTTCGGGTCAATTCGAGTTTATAGGGACATGGTGATCACCAGAGCAACGGGAAGACACCTTAGAAGCTACCCTCATGCCAGGTTCCCGGATCATGAGGACTTACTAAGACATCCTCTACTCGACAATCACCTTTCGAAGGGCAAGGCAACAGTGAGGCGTACCCTAGGGGTGGTGTGTGATTTGTGTGTCGTTTTCATTGATGTTTGTCTTGTCATGTTCATTGTGATCTACGCTTGATTTTATTATGGCCATTCATTCTTGCATGCATGTATTAACAGTTAAAAAATATTTGCGGGAAAAATAAATCTAAAGCTATTACAACGGCGCGGGTCCACATCGCCAAAATTAAACCGGACCCGATTTGACGGAAAGATAAAGAAAGCAAAATAAAGTGCGAAAAGTTTAAGTTACAATGCTTCGGGACAGATACATAATTATTTAAGTGAAATAAAATAAATACGCAAATTAAATAAATTACGAACGAGGGCGTTGGACCCTTTTGCAAAATATTATTAATAAGGAATTAAAATTAAGCATTAGAAGAAAATGTTTTTTAGTATTTTTGTGTTTTTTGAGATTTAATAAAAAAGAATTAATTAAAAACCAAAATGAAATGTTAAACCTAGTTCTAATTATTTTTAAGTTTATTATGAAAGTATTAAAATTTAACCTAAATGCAACCCTAATTAGTTTACAAGTTTAATTATGAAAATAAATAAATCACTAATATTATGGCAAAAAAAAAGGAAAATTAAAAGGAATAAAAAGTCATTAAACCTAATGCTATATTTTTGGATTTTTTATGAAAAAAAGAATTAATATTGCAAACCCTAATTTAAATTGAATTTATTTACATGCTAATTTATGTATAAGGAAATAATTAAAATTTATCACATTTTTGTCTTTTCTGATTTTTTTATGATGTTTTTTATATTTGTGAAAAAAAATAATTAATTAAATTAAAACAAATCAGGGAAATAAAATAGCAATTAAAAATAAAATAAAAAATAAAAAGAATTGCAAACCAGGGGGTTCAGGCCCTAAATTGGAGGTGTGGATCCAGTAAATTGAGCCCAATAGCATTCAGAGTCGTTGACCCTCCCAGACATCATGTGGCAACGTTGACTAGGGTTTATTGTGCCCTTTGAATCTCTGCCTTTGATTTGACTTCATGAGACGCGTGTATGCTTAGATTATGGGGATGTATGGTGCACTCCAATGATGAACCTGCATGTGAATGTGAACAAGAAAATAATATTGAAATTATTGAAGACCTGGGGATCGAACCCAGGTCTTGTGCATTGCCCATACGTTCGCTTGCCATCTGTGCCACTTAACCACTTTGTTATATAATAAGCAAAGAAATATTATAAAAGAAAAACAAGATTAGTGCTGGAAAACGCGCGAGATTTTAAATGAGCCAGTCAGCGTGTGACATGTAATCGTCTTCTCCACCTTCCCTGAAAACAAAACCATATGGCAACGGTTTCTTAAGCGTGGTTCAAGGTTGCTTTAGAGAAAATAGCGACTAGCGCTATACGACTCATAAATTAATCGCGACCATGGCTTCTTCTTCGTCTAAGTCTGCTGATTGCAATGGTGGTGGTCTGGGGTCCTGATTTTTCCTAATTTGAGAAACCCCAATTTCAAGCTTCTGTAAACCCTAACAGTTGTCAATGGCAAATCTCCAAATATGGCATGAAAACGAAATTAAACTACATGATTAGCTTCAGAATACGTTAGTTAACATGAATGCATAGAAAAAACATAATGAAAATGTCTGAATGTGAAGATACGATTATGCATTTTGTTTGACACAACTTGAATCCATGGTACCAATTCTGGGCGTTTTGATGGATGTTAATGATTGGAATGCGTTCAGGGGACCACAAGGAAGCTTTTGGAATCAATATTAGGACTTGAATCAACCTCTAAGGTTGATTTCAGTTTTGCCTTTTTTAAGTGAAAACTCCAAGTTTGTTCTTAGCTTTTGCGCCTCTTCCATGTGTCCTGTGATTAGGGTTAGACTCAGTACTTATGAGGGAAGGGAATTAGGTCATTAGTTGGCCTTGATCCATGCCCATGAGAGAATTAGTCTTAGGTTTTTCACCATTAACAAACTTTCCCTTTTTTTAAGCAAAACCAAGACTTGGTGTACAACCTAACCCTAGCATGAGTTTGTGAGCTGGCACATGATATATGGAAGCTATTCCAATTCAAATGACACTATTCCATTGACTTTTAAATTTTATTTGAATCTTTAAAGATTTAAAATGAATTAAATTATCAAAAATTAAATAAAATAGAAAAATCAATGTTTGATCTTGAAATTAATCATGGGACACGTGTGTGGCATGACAAGGCTGAATCAAGTGGAAGAAAGTGGGCCCTTTTGTCAAAAATTGAAGTTTTAAGGATAGTTGACTTTTGCCATTTCACAAATATTTCCCAACTTCTCCAATGCATAACTTGCTCAATTTTTAAGCTTTTCTCATGTTCTTGGACATTTTGGAAAGGTCTTTGAGTCCTTTAACCAATGCCTTTGGTCCCATGTCATTTTGATTTTCCAATCTCAAGTTATGGCCTTTGACTTAAAGTCCCTTTTTGTTGACTTTTGAAAATGACCTATAATGTTGAAATTGATAACTTTTTGTGAGAGCATTTCTTGGACTTTAAGTATGAAGATGAGTTGTAGGAAATGTCTTTCTCTTCAAAATGAGCTTTGGATGGCATTTTTCTGATAATCCATGTGAAAGTTATGCCCTGGTCAATTTCAGTTGACTTTTTCAGCTGTCCAAATAAGGAAACTTTTGCATCTTGATGATTTTCTGAGCCAAATTTTGAGAATCATGATCAAGCATTGATCAAATGATGTTTGTGGCTTCAAAATGATATGTTGACAAAAAATTTGAACTTTTGACTGTCAAATGACCATTTTGCCCCTACAGTTGACTGTAGTGCAATTTAGGGTTTTGACTGTGCAATTTTGAGCTGAATGCCTTGAAACTTGATATGAGGATGCTTGACCATGTTTGTAAGCATATGAGATTTTATTGAGCCTTTGAACACTTCCTTTTCTTGATCAGACTCAAAACCCTAATTTTGACTGTTTAGGAGGCCCTTGCACTGTGCAACCCTTGGGGAATTTTGTGACTTGGCTTGGCAATTTCTTGAAGAATATGGGAGGGCAAATTTTGGGGTACAACAGTTGCCCCTGTTCAATCTTCTTAGACCTGAGGATGCAGATTGGCTGACGTGCCTTTCGTAATCCGAGGGTAGAAGATGATTGGACACTAGAGTGCCCAGAAATTTGCGCTCACATGTTAGCAATGATGGGGGAATGGGCTTATAGATGCCATTTGGAGGTCGCTGGATAGGATGATGAGCTTATAGATGCCATCTGGATGTTTGATTGCGTAAGAGATTCCTTGGCGAGAACCTGCATACCTGCAAAACAGAAAATGAGTACCTGACACGTTGCAGGAGCTGATTTTTAGATGCCTGGTATAGATATGTCCTGACTGGTTACAGGAGCTGAGTCTGAAGCTTCAAACGGCGATGAAAGAACCAGGGATGGTTACTACCTTAGCATGAATGGTAAGAGAACCTTGGGCGACTTTAACTTCAACAACGCTCGTTGAGAAAAATCTTGGGTGTCTTTAACTTCAACAACGCTTGTTGAGAAAAATCTTGGGTGTCTTCTACTGGAATAAGAATCAGGGAGATCTTAGGGTCGATCTGACTGAACCAGAGAGAAGGCCTTTGACTGGATAAGCATCAGGAAAATCTTAGGGTCGATTTAACTGAACCGGTCTAGGTCTTGAAATATCTTCAACTGGATAAGCATCAGGGAGATCTTAGGGTCGATCTGACTGAACCGGACAAGGTCTTGAAATATCTTCAACTGAATAAGCATCAGGGAGATCTTAGGGTCGATCTGACTGAACCAGAGAAGGTCTTGGAATATCTTCAACTGGAATAAGTGTCAGAACGTCGCCATATCTGGTTTACATCTGGACTATATCTGGAAGGAAATCTGGAAGCAGTATCAGAACGTCACCATATCTGGTTTACATCTGAAACTATATCTAGAAGGATATCTGGAAGCAGCATCAGAACGTCGCCATCTCTGGGTCATATCTGAAACTATATCTAGAAGGAACTCTGGAAGCAGCATCAGAACGTCACCATATCTGGGTCATATCTGGAACTATATCTAGAAGGATATTTGGAAGCAGCATCAGAACGTCGCCATCTCTGGGTCATATCTGAAACTATATCTAGAAGGATATCTGGAAGCAGCATCAGAACGTCGCCATCTCTGGGTCATATCTGAAACTATATCTAGAAGGATATCTGGAAGCAGCATCAGAACGTCGCCATCTCTGGGTCATATCTGAAACTATATCTAGAAGGAACTCTGGAAGCAGCATCAGAACGTCACCATATCTGGGTCATATCTGAAACTATATCTAGAAGGAACTCTGGAAGCAGCATCAGAACGTCACCATATCTGGGTCATATCTGAAACTATATCTAGAAGGATATCTGGAAGCAGCATCAGAACGTCGCCATCTCTGGGTCATATCTGAAACTATATCTAGAAGGATATCTGGAAGCAGCATCAGAACGTCGCCATCTCTGGGTCATATCTGAAACTATATCTAGAAGGATATCTGGAAGCAGCATCAGAACGTCGCCATCTCTGGGTCATATCTGAAACTATATCTAGAAGGATATCTGGAAGCAGCATCAGAACGTCGCCATCTCTGGGTCATATCTGAAACTATATCTAGAAGGATATCTGGAAGCAGCATCAGAACGTCGCCATCTCTGGGTCATATCTGAAACTATATCTAGAAGGAGTCGCGATAGTTGATAGTAATCATCTTTGTATTGACTTTTCCTGAAAAGGTAAAGCATCAGTTGTATGCAAGATCATGATGCATGAACTGCATGATTTCAAGATGTCCTCAAAATTGATGAGATTTGTAAGATATGATGCGTATATGCATGCTATAATGTATGGAAGTGCGATGTTTATGACTGTATTTTTGTCTAAGAAAATAAATCCTTGACGGGTGCCGGGAAGTCGTATCCTGGGCTGATGTTGAAGAATAGTTTTTTTTGCCTCCGCTGGGGATGATAGTTGCAAGTATACCGGTGGGAGAAGATAACTCCGTTGGGGAATAAACTTGGCAAATGACGGATTCTGCGGGGAGAAAAGATACTCTAGTGACCATGCTGAGGAGTAATACTCTGTGGGAAGAGAGATGCCTTGCTGAGTGTTAATAGTAACCTGCTGAGGATATCCTTGTTGTTGGAAGTATCGATAGACTTCGCTGGGGATAGGAAGACTTTGTCGACGACGCTCTTTCTGTGGCTTTTGGCTGAGGATAACCCAGTTATATCCTGTTAAGGAAATAACTCTTTGAATAAAGCCGGGAGGCGCGTTCGTGTTCTGCGAGGGGATAAGCTTCCAGAATCTACTGGGGATAAGCTTATTGCTTGGGGATATGGATTCCAATTTTTCTTGGGGAAACTGGATTGGACTCTCTCGGGGGAGTATTGAACTGTATTGGTTATGTTCTTCAACGGAACTTACCCTGATGCCTTGAAGGATAGAACAATCAGACTGCTTAGACCACTCTTCATTGCCCCTGTTTCTATGGGGGAGGAAGACCTATGAGGTGCTGATTGTTGTTGACGGGCGAACCTTCTTCTGGTAGGCAGGTGACAAGATGGCAGGACATAGTCGTACGCTTTGATCCCTAATTTTTTTTCTTGGACCGCCCTTTCGGGTTTTCAGTCCACCGGGATACCCATTTTTGCTCAAGCCGCCTTTTCAGGTTTTCGACTTGCCGGGTGTACAGATTTTTTTCATTTCATCCCTTCATTTTGCCCGAACCCTTTTGGTTCGCCGGGAAGCCCCTTATTTTTGCCTAGGTGTGTCAACCTAGCGGGTCTTTGATTTTGCGTAGTATTTTTTGACTATGTCTGTGCTCTTAGAATGCAGGTAGGTGCCCCTGGCTGCTTGTGTTGCCATATTACCAGAAGGTGTCTGATCGTGCAAGATTCGTTGCTGGAGTGCCCCAAGTGACTCAGGCAGAGATTTGCCCCAGGCTTTTTGGCCTTTTGAGAGATTCTCTGGATCTTGACTTAACTGCCCCAGATGGTAGACCATGATCATGCCGTGCCCCTTGATTGGAGATACTCTTGTTCATTAGACTTTCGTCATGCGAATTTCTATGTTGTTCAAACAAAAAGTCATATGCAAACAAGGTTATGTTAAAAATGCAAAGCTTATGTCTGTCTCGAAGATTTTGAAAATGCATTCTTTTTCATAAAACAAGTAAATGTTTGTAAAAACATGATGTCAACTCCGTATTTACCGTAGGCCTTAAGGAGTCAGGATACCTTTCGTAACAGTATGCTTTCAAACTAACCCATGCTTCAGCTAGGACTTTTAAGGGTTATAACGTGGCCTGGTTCACGGTTTAAGAAACAAAGGATAAAGGCTCAAATTTTATTTGTACCCACCCGCTCTTCGTGATGTTCTCCAAACCTAAACTCAGTTGATCATACGTTAGACCTAGTTTGAGTCTTTGTTCTGATTTTCCAGTGATGGTTCGGATATTGATGATTTATTCTGAATAGGCAGTCATCATTTTTTGTCGGGGGTTTGTGGGACCTCTTCCTTTTTGATTTTGTTATCCCTATTTTTTGCCTGAACTGTTTCCTTTTTTGGAATTACAGTCAGCGGGATGCCCCAGTTTTGTAAGTCTTCTTCGTTGGCTTTGACTTTTTGGGCTTTTCATTTATGATTTTTTGTTGATAATGATTGCCTGTCCTTATGATTATTCGGAACCATCACTGTCTTTCTTCGTTTTGTAAGGATCTCTTTTTGGTGCCATTCGTTATGCACTTGGATCAACTGAGAGACCACCCTACCCCAGGTTATGATTGAGGGTTTTGATTTTCGAAAATAAAAACTCCTACTTCTTTGGCTCAGAGGGGTTGACGAGGGATTATCATCCTTATAACTCCAGTGTTTAGGGATTGAAACAATGCCTGTACCTCACCAGCGGGGTCTGTTCAAAAGCATACTGTAGCGATCGTGGTATCGTTTTCGTCATCCTCCCTCAAGAGGCTCAGAATTATTAACCAAGAGTTGATCATCAGAAAAAATATGAAAATAAATTTTGAATATAATGAAAACAATTGTATTAATTCCCAAAACAGACGTATGCGATGCATTAGTAGAATAAAAGAGTTTGCTATGACAATAATTGTTTGTATAAGCAAAGAAAAATACAACTCAAAAATTCAAATAAACAAAGGTTTCAACGATTGGGTAATGGAGCAGTGATTATGTTCGGAGTCTCTGGCACTTCAAACTGAATCTCTCCGGCGTCAATCATATCTTGGATCTTGTTCTTGAGAGGCCAGCAGTTGTCTGTAGTATGCCCCGGGCTATCTGAATGATATGCGCACCTATCGTTGGGATGATAGTTGGGAGCAGAAGTGTTCGGATTCCGAAGAGGAGCCCTTAAGGTGATCAGTCCTGCTTTCAACATTTGTTACAGTGCTTGATCCAACGACATGTTGAGTTTGGTATACTGTCGTTTCTCCTTGCGCTGCTGCCCCTGTCCTTGTTGAGCAGGTCCAGGATTGGAGATCTGGATTGCCCCTGCCTCATGACGGCTCTTTTTACCGTGCATAGCATTGGATTCTTTCTTTCCATGATGAGGCTTTTTATCAGAGGGTGCAGCCTCTTGAATTTTCCCAGATCGGATGCCAGCTTCTATTCGCTCTCCAGTCAAGATAAGATCTGTGAATCCAGCAGACGAATTCCCAATTAGGTGGTTGTAGAACGGACCAGACAGGGTCCCCAAGAACATATCGACAAGTTCCCGATCAGTCAGAGGTGGTTGTACCCTTCCAGCAAGATCCCTCCATTTCTGCGCATATTCTTTAAAACCTTCACTTGATCCTAACGACATACCCTGGAGTTGGGTACGCGTAGGGGCAAGGTCAGCATTATATTGATACTGCTTGTAGAAAGCAGTAGCCAACTCCTCCCAGTTACGAACTTTGGTCCCATCTAGCTGATAGAACCATTCGAGATGAGTCCCTGAAAGACTCTCCTGGAAGAAGTGGATCCATAAATTCTTGTCCACCGTATATGGTTGAATCTTCCGAACATAGGACCTTAGATGCAGCTTGGGGCAAGACGCCCCGTCATACTTAGTAAAGGATGGTGCTTTGAACTTCCGAGGAATAACCACACCAGTTGACAAACCCAAATCTCCAAGATCCAGCCCAGGTACCTGTTGGATCTCCATAACATTCAGCCTATCCTCCAACTGTTTGTACTTGTCCTCAGCAGGAGGGTACTGTTCGTCGTTGAAATCTGTCTCGTTGTCGGAGACCACTGGACTAGGCACCTCTCTCTCATGGTGACAGCTTTCCCTAACAGATGGGGTAGTCCTCTCAGTTTCAGTCTGCGGTGTATTCCCAGATCTGCGCCTAGGGCTGAACAAGACAGTCCTCTTCTTCTTCTTGTCCTTCTTCAAGAGCAGAGCCTTCAGATCTTGTTGCCCCTGGGTCAAATTCATGATCAGCTCTTGGAACTGGGCGTTCTGAGCCTGGAGGTCCTTGATAGTCTGCTCGGCTGATGATTCGGGATTCATGACAATCGGCTGAAATAAACAGCGGAGAAGGGTAAGCAACCTGTCAAAGGGATACCTGCAATGCAATGAGATGTATGACATGCATGTAATGTTTTCAAGGACCTCGCGGGGTAAACAGAGAACTTGTTAGAGTTGGAAACTGGTAACTTGATTGAAAGAACTTCATGTTGTTGAGAGTCCTTCCTCAAGGGTCAAAGGCTCACCATATCCAGTGGGTCATAGCCCCTGACAACCTTGGCTAGAGGAAAATAAATCCTCCTTGCCCCTTGCTGGGATAGTTGGTTCATCATGACCTGCATCACAAGCCCTTGAGATCCTTGAAATGGGTTAGGATGTATGCAATGGTATGATGTCATGCTATGCATGGGGTGATGTAGGTAAACCCTGTTATGAGTCCCAATTAGGGACTATAAACAGACCCTACAAGAAACTCAGTATACTTTGTTATGAGTCCCAATTAAGGACTATAAACAAAACCTGCAAGACTTAGTAATCCTGTTATGAGTCCCTGTTAAGGACTATAAACAAAACCTGCAAGAAATTTGGTACACCCTGTCATGAGTCCTAGTTAAGGACTATAAACAAAACCTGCAAGAAATTTAGTACCCTGTTATGAGTCCCAATTAAGGACTATAAACAAGACCTGCAAGGAACAAGTGTCAGGTAACAAGCACGCAGATAGTCAAGTACGAAGGCACACAAGTCACACAAAAGAGCCTTTAGGGTTTAGGCCGGCATGGGGTCTGGGTATTACCCTCTTGAAGTTGGTGGGTTCAACCTGTCCTATTAGAAGTAACCGGGTTCTAAGGGTCCCAATATCACGGGATTGCTTTCATTGTTCATCGTTTCGATTTAGCCACTGAACTGGCGACCGAAATATTCCAGGAAAGCAACCCTCAATTGAGTGTAGTATCGAGTATCAACCAACCTCGGACTGCGCCAAAGTCAGTTATCTCACTACCCTAAAGAGGCCAAGATAGTTCAATTAAGGTTCCTAAGGTCTGTTGATGCTTCACGACACCACGCGGAGGCCCCGTACTCTCCTTGACTGAACTCAAGGGTTACCGGTACACACCAAAGTGCCACATCAACGTAGCAGACTGCTTCAACCATGTCGGTATACCCCGCACAGTTCCCTCACAGCCTTGTTGCTACTTTCTAAGAAAGGTATCCCCAGATCCGGGTTAGGATCTATAGAACTCCCAAGCAACCCACAATAATAAAGCAAGCAAAGAAGACAATTGAAAACATAGTTATGACCTAGCCCTAAGGTATACCTCACTTTAAGTTTAATTCCCCAGCAGAGTCGCCAGTTCTGTGATCGGTGGATCTGGAACTGACTGTTTAACGCTGGTTCGCGAAATGTCGCGGAAGCAAGAGTCGCCACCGTCTTTTATTTTCTCCAAATGGAAAGGACAAAAGCACAGAAAAATTCCTTAAAGAGATTGCTCTCGGTTCGGGAGGTAGGTTATAGAAAGGGAAGGTGTTAGCACCCTTTCTATCCATGGTTATCCATGGGCTCTTAGATACTTGCTTATTGTGTTTTCAAAATGGTTTGCTCGCTTTTCAATTGTGGGTTTTAAAAAGTTTCTTTGAAAAATTTCAGTTCGACTCGTACGTCAGAGTGTTTGAAAAATTTGCTTTGAAAGCTTTCGAAAATGTGTTGGTGTGAAAAGTATTTTTGTTTGAAATTAGAGCAAGTATCCTTGAGAACCTACCTACCCTAAGGAATTCGTCTGTGTAAATGTCCTTTAAAGTAGTGCCATCCCACCATTGAGAGGTAGGTAGCACCACCGTTGGAGGTGTTCGGGTCAATTCGAGTTTATAGGGACATGGTGATCACCAGAGCAACGGGAAGACACCTTAGAAGCTACCCTCATGCCAGGTTCCCGGATCATGAGGACTTACTAAGACATCCTCTACTCGACAATCACCTTTCGAAGGGCAAGGCAACAGTGAGGCGTACCCTAGGGGTGGTGTGTGATTTGTGTGTCGTTTTCATTGATGTTTGTCTTGTCATGTTCATTGTGATCTACGCTTGATTTTATTATGGCCATTCATTCTTGCATGCATGTATTAACAGTTAAAAAATATTTGCGGGAAAAATAAATCTAAAGCTATTACAACGGCGCGGGTCCACATCGCCAAAATTAAACCGGACCCGATTTGACGGAAAGATAAAGAAAGCAAAATAAAGTGCGAAAAGTTTAAGTTACAATGCTTCGGGACAGATACATAATTATTTAAGCGAAATAAAATAAATACGCAAATTAAATAAATTACGAACGAGGGCGTTGGACCCTTTTGCAAAATATTATTAATAAGGAATTAAAATTAAGCATTAGAAGAAAATGTTTTTTAGTATTTTTGTGTTTTTTGAGATTTAATAAAAAAGAATTAATTAAAAACCAAAATGAAATGTTAAACCTAGTTCTAATTATTTTTAAGTTTATTATGAAAGTATTAAAATTTAACCTAAATGCAACCCTAATTAGTTTACAAGTTTAATTATGAAAATAAATAAATCACTAATATTATGGCAAAAAAAAAGGAAAATTAAAAGGAATAAAAAGTCATTAAACCTAATGCTATATTTTTGGATTTTTTATGAAAAAAAGAATTAATATTGCAAACCCTAATTTAAATTGAATTTATTTACATGCTAATTTATGTATAAGGAAATAATTAAAATTTATCACATTTTTGTCTTTTCTGATTTTTTTATGATGTTTTTTATATTTGTGAAAAAAAATAATTAATTAAATTAAAACAAATCAGGGAAATAAAATAGCAATTAAAAATAAAATAAAAAATAAAAAGAATTGCAAACCAGGGGGTTCAGGCCCTAAATTGGAGGTGTGGATCCAGTAAATTGATCCCAATAGCATTCAGAGTCGTTGACCCTCCCAGACATCATGTGGCAACGTTGACTAGGGTTTATTGTGCCCTTTGAATCTCTGCCTTTGATTTGACTTCATGAGACGCGTGTATGCTTAGATTATGGGGATGTATGGTGCACTCCAATGATGAACCTGCATGTGAATGTGAACAAGAAAATAATATTGAAATTATTGAAGACCTGGGGATCGAACCCAGGTCTTGTGCATTGCCCATACGTTCGCTTGCCATCTGTGCCACTTAACCACTTTGTTATATAATAAGCAAAGAAATATTATAAAAGAAAAACAAGATTAGTGCTGGAAAACGCGCGAGATTTTAAATGAGCCAGTCAGCGTGTGACATGTAATCGTCTTCTCCACCTTCCCTGAAAACAAAACCATATGGCAACGGTTTCTTAAGTGTGGTTCAAGGTTGCTTTAGAGAAAATAGCGACTAGCGCTATACGACTCATAAATTAATCGCGACCATGGCTTCTTCTTCGTCTAAGTCTGCTGATTGCAATGGTGGTGGTCTGGGGTCCTGATTTTTCCTAATTTGAGAAACCCCAATTTCAAGCTTCTGTAAACCCTAACAGTTGTCAATGGCAAATCTCCAAATATGGCATGAAAACGAAATTAAACTACATGATTAGCTTCAGAATACGTTAGTTAACATGAATGCATAGAAAAAACATAATGAAAATGTCTGAATGTGAAGATACGATTATGCATTTTGTTTGACACAGCTTGAATCCATGGTACCAATTCTGGGCGTTTTGATGGATGTTAATGATTGGAATGCGTTCAGGGGACCACAAGGAAGCTTTTGGAATCAATATTAGGACTTGAATCAACCTCTAAGGTTGATTTCAGTTTTGCCTTTTTTAAGTGAAAACTCCAAGTTTGTTCTTAGCTTTTGCGCCTCTTCCATGTGTCCTGTGATTAGGGTTAGACTCAGTACTTATGAGGGAAGGGAATTAGGTCATTAGTTGGCCTTGATCCATGCCCATGAGAGAATTAGTCTTAGGTTTTTCACCATTAACAAACTTTCCCTTTTTTTAAGCAAAACCAAGACTTGGTGTACAACCTAACCCTAGCATGAGTTTGTGAGCTGGCACATGATATATGGAAGCTATTCCAATTCAAATGACATTATTCCATTGACTTTTAAATTTTATTTGAATCTTTAAAGATTTAAAATGAATTAAATTATCAAAAATTAAATAAAATAGAAAAATCAATGTTTGATCTTGAAATTAATCATGGGACACGTGTGTGGCATGACAAGGCTGAATCAAGTGGAAGAAAGTGGGCCCTTTTGTCAAAAATTGAAGTTTTAAGGATAGTTGACTTTTGCCATTTCACAAAAATTTCCCAACTTCTCCAATGCATAACTTGCTCAATTTTTAAGCTTTTCTCATGTTCTTGGACATTTTGGAAAGGTCTTTGAGTCCTTTAACCAATGCCTTTGATCCCATGTCATTTTGATTTTCCAATCTCAAGTTATGGCCTTTGACTTAAAGTCCCTTTTTGTTGACTTTTGAAAATGACCTATAATGTTGAAATTGATAACTTTTTGTGAGAGCATTTCTTGGACTTGAAGTATGAAGATGAGTTGTAGGAAATGTCTTTCTATTCAAAATGAGCTTTGGATGGCATTTTTCTGATAATCCATGTGAAAGTTATGCCCTGGTCAATTTCAGTTGACTTTTTCAACTGTCCAAATAAGGAAACTTTTGCATCTTGATGATTTTCTGAGCCAAATTTTGAGAATCATGATCAAGCATTGATCAAATGATGTTTGTGGATTCAAAATGATATGTTGACCAAAAATTTGAACTTTTGACTGTCAAATGACCATTTTGCCCCTACAGTTGACTGTAGTGCAATTTAGGGTTTTGACTGTGCAATTTTGAGCTGAATGCCTTGAAACTTGATATGAGGATGCTTGACCATGTTTGTAAGCATATGAGATTTTATTGAGCCTTTGAACACTTCCTTTTCTTGATCAGACTCAAAACCCTAATTTTGACTGTTTAGGAGGCCCTTGCACTGTGCAACCCTTGGGGAATTTTGTGACTTGGCTTGGCAATTTCTTGAAGAATATGGGAGGGCAAATTTTGGGGTACAACACATTGCCATGAAACTGTACATGCCCATAGATTTCATTTATATTGCTTGAGTAGTGAGAATTTTAAGTTTGAACTTTCTGAAAAAGTTAGGTCAGAATTTGGTACCATTCAAAATTCATGCTCATCTTTGATTTATAGTTTTAGTAATTTACATTTCTGGAATCGTTGTGAAATTTGGAACAAGTTTGATGTTTACATTTTTGCAAATGGATGAGAAATGAGAAAGTTGCAGATGTTCAGGCTGGAGGTTGAAGATGAAGTCATGTTTAGGACTTGATTTGTGTTATGTATTTGTTGTTTTGTTTAAGTTAACAGATGTATAGCCACCCCAGTGGTAAGACAGTGCACGTTTTATGCGCAGGGCGTGGGTTGAAGCCCCATCGCTACCACTTTTCATATTTTTCTCATTTTTCTCTCTTTTTTGTCACAAACAGGCGCATGGGCCCTAAGTCAGTGGGCTTTGGTTTTTTGCTCCATTTTCACCCCCTGCATACCTCTGCATACTGGCCCAAACCCTTTTTTTTAGCTAATTTATTTTCTTTTATATTTTATATTTTATTATTTTTTTTCTTTATTATTTTTTTTATTTACTATTACTATTTTTATTTTTATTTTTAATAAAAAAATCCAAAAAATATTTTTATTTATTATTTTCACACTTATTTATTTTATTTTCTTTATAAAACAAAAAGAACAAAAATATTTTCTTAACAATTTAATTTCTTTTTTTAATAATTAATAAAAAGATTTAGGTTTTGTTATTTTTCTTTTTCTTAATTAAAATTAATTTAGAACTTAAGTTTCCTTTAATTAATTAATTTCATATTATTTTTATTAACTTAAAACCTTTCATATGAAAAACCCTAAAAAATGTTTTAGTTTAATTTCTTTTCTTAATTAGTTTAAGTTTTATTTTATTTTATTTTAATTAATAATTTTTTAATAAGTTCAAAACTAAACCCTTAACAAAAATCCAAACAAAAATCATTTCTTTTCCCTTTACATTATTGCATTATTTTCTTTTCAATTTTTATATATTATTTAATATGGTTGTAATAGATAATTAGGTTTAATTTTCTTGCAATCCCCATTTGTAAATTTGTATACCCCCTCCCCTAATAATGTAATAGCGTAGTAATTTTACTTTCCGTAATTTATCACTTTAATATAAATGTCAGTAATTTAGAGTTTGTATGGCAAGACTAAAATAAACAATTAGTAAACCCTAATTCAAGATAAACAATGCATGTAAATCAAACACACTTGTACACCTACGCCCCTAGGGTAAACTCCACTTTGTTGCCTTACAAAAATGGTCATGTTATGCATGTGGGATATCTTAGCAAAAGCAATCAAAAAATACAAGATCATAGTCCCTCGATGACGCTATAAATATTGCCTTTCAAAATGATCTTAGTCCCTCAAAAAGAAATGCTAAGATATTTCACAACATTGCTATAATGACTATAAGATGACCCACGCTCGTCCCTTTACATTCAAAGATAAGGCTTCTTACCAAATAAATGGTAAGATAGCAATATCAAAGGAAAGGAAGAAATGAACAAAGACTTTTGAGTAGGTTGATTGTTCCTAGTTGCGTGCTCACTTTCAAATCAAACACCCTTGCTCATTTTCAAAACAAACACCAACACTTTCAAAATACTTTTAAAACATGAAACATTTTCAAAAGTCTAACACTTTGTATATGCTCTTACGAATGAGAACTATTACAAAGTTTGCCTAAAAGAAGGTGCCTTTTCAAAATACTTTCAAAACCACCACAATGCACATTTTCCAAACAAAACACATTTTCAAACAAAAGCAAGTGATCTAGCAAGCAACTAAGAGCCCATATATAACTATGGATGAAAAGTGTGCTAACACCTTCCCTTTTCATAATCAACCCCCCGAACTCAAAAAATAATCTCAAAGTTCTTTCCTGTTCTTTTCAGCCTTTCCTTTTGGATAAAAGAAAAGTCGGTGGTGACTCTTGCTAACCGCAACATTTGCAATAAAATGCAAAACATCCCAAGTCAATTCTCCCACCGTATCACAGCTAGGGTGAGTCAATTAAATGTTCGAAAGGTCAGTTAGCACTTAGTGGCACTATGAGGAAGCCTAATTTTATCCTTGACTTACTCAAGGAACATCAGTACAATCTAAAATATCGCGCTAATGTAGCCACCATTTCGTCTGTATTGGTCTACACCGTACAACCTCCATGATTTATTGCTACTTACCTAAAAGGTGCCCCAAATTCGGGTGTAGGATCTTTACAAGAATACCCCCAACAAACCCTCAAAGATAAAGCAATCAAAGCAAACAAAAAATGCAATTTTAAAAGAACTAGACCCTAAGGTAAACCCCACTTTTTAATATTTCCCCAGCAGAGTCGTCAGTTATGTGATACGGTGGCAGAACCAACTGTTATACTGGTTTGCGTTTTGTATTTGCAAATGTGCGGTAAGCAAGAGTCGCCACCAAATTTTCTTTTATCCAGCAAAGGAAAGGTTGAAAATAACAGAAAAAGACCTTTTTCGAGAGTTTCTGAGTAAGGGGGTAGATTATGGAAAGGGAAAGTTTTAGCACCCTTTCCATCCGTAGTTTTCTACGGTATCTTAGAGGTTTGCTCATTTTAAAATACCTTTGTGCTTTGTGTGCTTGAAATTTTTTTGAAAATGCCTTAGTGCGGAGATTTACTTTGTGTTTAACTCTTGTATCAGTCCTCAAGATTGTTAACAAAGCAAATATTTTGAAAATTGTTTTTTTTAAATGTTTTTGTGTAAGTGCAAAAAGTTGTTTTGAGCAAACTTCTAACAGCTATCTACTTTTATACTCGAAAAAGGTTTTCTCTTTTCCTCCTATCCTTTAGGCAGTACTATCATACTATTAGTGAGTAGGTAGCCCCATTGTTGGATGTTTGAGGGACAATCGAAGGGACGTTTACAGTCATAAAGGAAACATGTAGGGACACTTTATCAATTTTGTTTAGGGACTAGATCATTTATCGAAAGGCAACTGTAGGGTCATCGAGGGACTATGATCTTTTTGATTTACTGGTCTTTGCTAAAGAGTCCCCGTTTCGAGGGACATGACTGTTTTCTCGAAGGCAACTGAAGTGGGAGATACCCTAGGGTTGAGCTTGTGCAAGTGTGTTGAGATTCAGTTATTTTTGTCTTTTTGTTAGGTTAGCTAACGTTTTAATTTACCATCTTATCATGCACGCCTAGTTACTAACAGTAATATTATACAGAAAAATGTAAAGTGCGGGAATTATAAAACCTACGCTATTACAATGCTTTGGGACAATTACATAAAAAGTGCAAGAAAATAAAATGCGGAATTTTAAATCTAAACTATTACATCCCATACAACAATTACAATGATATAAACAATGCGAAAGGAAATAAACGCGCGAAAAATTGAAAGTATGTCTAGACCTAAAGCAAATCTAAATGAAATAAGAAAAATCTTTTTGTTGTCTTTTTTGATTTAAGAAAAGAACTAAATCAATTATTCTAAAGGCTATTTAGAAAATTAAATTAAAAAAAATAGTCTAAGCCTTTTTTATTTTTTTATTATGAAAAGAAAATAATTAAAATTAAATTAAATCCTAAATTCTAATTCGTTTTAAATTAGGAATAGTTAAAATTTAATTGATTAATTAATTAAAGAAAATTTTTTTGTGAGTTTTGATTTAAAGTTAATGTAAATGGTAAAAACAAATCGAATAAAAAAAGAACAAAAGCAAAATAAGAATACAAAGGCGCATCCTTCGATCAGGGAGAAAAGGGGGCATTTCGATCCAAAGGGGAAGCTGCCTTTCGACTCAGGCAGTAGACCCCTTCAATTCACCCTTCTTTTTCTTCATTTAGATTGAGTTTAGGAGTTGGTGTGAGCAACCTTCGATTGCCACCTTTTCTGCTTCCTACGATTGGCCTATGAAGCAGTATATACCTACAGAGCAGCATGAGGGTAGGTCCTTCGTTCACACCCTTTTTGTATTTCATTTGAGTCTGTACAGGTTAGTTGGACAAGAAAAGCAAACAAACCAAAAAAATACAGAAATGAAGAAAATAAATAAAAGGCTAATTACATGTTATGCTAAAACGAAAGATGCAAGGTCAAGAGGACCTACCTTGCTTGAAACTGGAATTTGCATGTGGACTGGAGTTGTTAGATGCTTCAATTTGACACTTCTGAGCGTGGAGACACTTGTTTAGGAGCTGGTGTAGACTCATGGATGTCTCAGGAACAAGAATCTGGTCTTCGTTTAGGCTGAAGGTGCCTGCAAAAAAGTGCTTCGATTGGGACACTTTTGGGGTTTCTATGAACAACGTGGCAACATGATATGTTCGTGTGCAAAAAAATGTATTTTGTGATACAGCATATGTCTTGTATTTATAGGAGGTGGAGGAGACAAGGAAATGGGGAAAGGATCATGGTGTTAAAGGCCAACCATTAAACATGGTATTGAAAACAGAATCATGCAAATTGAAAGATTGCCATTTTGAGATATATCATGCCATTTTGGAATTATGAGTGAATCTAGACAGGTCAACTGGGCGCCTTGTTTGAATTTTAAATTATTCAAAGTTTCCCTCTCCAAATCCCCTTCGACCAGCCCTTGTTATCTTCGATGGTTCTGGGTTCTGACTCGAAGTATTCAGAACTTCCCTTATCAGGACATTTTAGATTAAGACACCTCTGCATTAATATGCCATTAGAAGGATACTCTGCCTTGGTATGCCAATCGAAGGACACTTTGTTCAGATGTTCCAATCGAAGGAAGCTTTGATGCTCCAATCGAAGGAAGATCTGATACTCCAATTGAAGTAAGCTCTGATGCTCCCATCAAAGGAAGCTCTGATGCTCCAACCGAAGGAAGCTTTGATGCTCCAATCGAAGGATATTTCGTTCATCTTCAAATTTTACTTTCCTCAAGTAGATGTTTGCAACCACCCATGTAAAAGAAAATTTTGAAAGAAAATGAGAGGGAAAATTTTGGGGTACAACAGGGAGGAGTGGTCTTCATAAACATATCAGGCATGGGTGCTTCACGGGAATATGACATCTTCAACTGGATGGCTCTTGCTTGAACCCATTGAAGATAAGGTTCCAAAGAAACAACCCCTCTAGGTCCCAAGTCCTTCCTATTCTTCCTGTGAATATGACGCCAATATTTTGCAATCTCCTCTTTAGCTTCCTTATGGACCTCTCCCTCTTTAAGGAAGAAACCACTCAGATGAATACTATTTGGTTTATCCCTCATCAGATATCCAAGTTGTCATCATGCAAGAACATGATTGTAGTTAATTCCTCCCTTTGTACCAAGAATAGGTACATTGGGGAAACTACCACAACTATCGACAATCTCCATATCATAGTAAGTCTGATGATACCAAACAACATCTGAATGACTGAGGGCCATAATATTTGGAGCGCAACGAGGTTCCTTTATGACATCCCAGAAAGCATCAGACCTAGGTAAGTGAAAAATAAACCACTGATACAACAAAGGCGTGCAACAAATAATCATCCCTCCATGGTAAAAATCCCAAAGATGAATAGAATAATAAGCATCACTTAATAATGTAGGGACTGCATTCCCAATCGTAAATATCTTGATGGCATTGATATCCACAAATTTGTCGACATTGGGAAATAAGAACAACCCATAAGAAAGTAGAGCAAATATGGCCTCAAAAGCAACCATACTCTTCATCCTAGCAAAGTAGCAAGCTTTATCTAATAAGAACTGAGCGGGTAATCCTCTAATCCCCCTTTGGTAGTCATGTGGGATTCAACCTCTGACTTCCCCAAATGGATCAAAGCAGCAATCTAATGAGATTTTGGATCCCCCTTCAAACCAGTAAAAGGAACACAATCGGTAATAGGTAAACTCAGTAGATAAGAATACTCTTCTAATGTAGGAACCAACTGATAATCAGGGAAAGTAAAGCATTGATACATCAGATCATAGAACTGCACCAAAGTTGAGAGAATACCCTCCTTCATCTTGAGCTTCATAAGAGAAATGATGGACCCATACTTCCTCTGAAAATATGTAGAACTCTCGATCTCGGGGATCAGACTCATCAACTCATCTATCTTGGGATCTTTGAAATTGTACTTCTTAGTCTTTCTTTTTCCAGAATCCATTGTCAAAAGTACCTGAGATATTCACAAAGAGTCAACTTTTAAGTCCCTTGAAACATGATGTTTTTAAAAGATGTTCATGGGTGCATGAATGCATGATGCAACAATCACACACAAGATCACAAACATAGGGTTCATAGGTTCAATATCACGAGCATGAGGTCGAAGGTACTATCGAAAATATATGGTTTAAAAGTTTATCACCTGCTGAACAAGGTTCTAAGAGGTTCCCAGAGTCTACATCTTTCTTTCGAATATTACCAACATCCCGATTGACTCGGTGATTAGCAATATTATCAAGAAAAACTTGTTCGAGCGTAGTATCGCGTGACAACCATTTCTGGATTAATCTATTATAGCTTCTGCACTACACCTAAAAGGCCAAGATTGGTTAAAGGTTCTACATTCCTCAGTTTCAGCAGGCTCCTAGGTCAAAAGCAGCATGTCTTCCTGATTACTCGGTAAACGACACTACAGTCAAAGGGGCCTCTACTGAGTGGGGGATCTCATGTCTCCTTTTTTGGGATTACTCCCTCAAAGTTAACATGACTATACCGCCCGTCCTATCTTAAGTTTTCCCAAGTCTGAGTATAGGACTCATGAGAAATCACCAAACACCCTAAAAACCATAAATGTCCAGACAAACATTTATACAACATATAATATACAACGGATAATAGCACATACACAAATAAACAAAGATAGGCCCAACCCAATTAGGGATGGACCAGCAATAGGTTAATCTTTCCCCAGTGAATGCGCCATTTTTCTATAGCAGTAGAAATGTTGAGACTAAGCCAATGGATTGACTTGACTCGCACAGATCAAAATAAAAATCGCCACCGCACTTTATTGTTTCCAAAGGAATGGGAAAAGAGTGTATAACCCAAAAGAGGGGGAGAGAATCTAAGTTCGGGGGTTGGTTATGCAAAGGGAAGGTATTATCACCCTAAATATCTATGGTACTCCGTATTAACCTCTTTAAAACCTGTGTATTTTGGCTATAAATGTTGTATACAAAAAATAGACTACGGGGATGAGAAAAGAAGTATTTTTTATAATTTTTGCACCCGTTGTAGTTGCGAACCTTTAGTGCCTACGTACCACCTTCCGTGAAATAGGGGATCAGGATACTCGTAGTTCACCTTTAAAAATTTTAAAACACAAGTGTGTTGGTTATTTTTTAGAGATAAGACATCATCATCGTATCCGAGTGGAAAACATACTTACTACCCACGATTATGAGAAAAGAGAATTTGTGTCATCTCAAAGTGGAGGATATGGCTAGGATTTTAAAATCAACAAAGCCTCTCTTAACACCCAAGAGGAAAATATCTCGCTTCAGTCTATATCATAGATGTATAGTAGCTCGCATCACTACAAGGATTGACAAGAGTCTAATCTTTTGAGAAAATTTTAACTAAAGAGCCAAAATGGAAAAATGGTTTGAATGAGATTGATTTACTTTTAGTCTTCTCACAAAAATATCAAGGCATTATTAAGTTGATTAAAGTTTGATTAAGAAAATGTTTTGAAAATGCATGGACCTAAGTCCAAGTTTATTGTGAAAGCGGTTTACGTTTAGAAACAAGAAGAGTTTTTAAAAGGAGGAAGAAGATTTTTGAAATTAAAGAAGGTGGGAGGAGATGAAGAGACTATTGTAAAGCATAAGGTAAAAGCTAGGGAAAAGAATCGTCTAACCAACAAGAAGCCAACACTTGACATAATGAGTCAATGTAGAATTCCCATCCTTTGGGTTGAAACCAAACAAGAAAAGATAATAAACCTATTAAGAAAACTAAGCTTCATTTGCATTAAGTCTTCACAAAAATTTGGCTGAATAACGGCTGTATACAGATGAATTCCATATCACAGACAAAGCATGTAATCACAATAACCTGCACACAAAGCAAACAAACAACTCAATGTCTTAGGGGTAAACCCCAATAACTCCAAACAAAATAATAGTTGAGGTCAAAATGTCTCAAGATAGGTCAAAGTCTTTAATCCTAAGTCCAAGAAGTCCATAATCTCCATAATGCTAAGGATAGTAACCAAGTAGTCCAAGTAACATTAAAGTTTTTTATGGTTCGAGTTGATTATTAAGTATCTTCAAGAAGAAGTGAAAAGCTCAAGTGAGAAAAATAAAAATGGCATAAAAGTAAATGCTCAAGTGAGCAAAGATGAAAATAGCATGAAATGTAAATGCTAAAATAAATATGCTTAAAGTAAAGAACATAAAGTAAAATCAATTGTTAGAAATTAGAGGTTAGTTGAATGACCATCTTGAAACTTGTATTTGAAACTCATTAGAAGATTGATAAAATCAAAACCTCTCAACAACAAGTTTCATTTGCTTTTTGTCAAGTATATAATTCATTTAACAAATCTCAAGGCAACAATAAATGATCAATGATGTTTAAGTGATTCACTTTGACCAAAGCTTATGAAGATTCATTAGAGGATTGATAAGACCAAAGCCTCCTAACGATGAATCTCAATATTATTGGATCAAAGGATTCAAATTGACATACTTGGGCTTACAAACGTGGGTTTGTGCCCCGAATGATCATTTCTCGAATCATGACAAAATTTAGCGCTATGTTAAGCAATCGTAAGTGGACTTATATAGAAGTCGCACCTATTTTGAGGCCGGACAATAGAAATCTATGTACCATATGTTTTGGGAAATGATATGTAAATCATTCTCCAATAACATTTAGCACAAGTAAGAATGGGACAAGATGAAGAGGGAGGGGATGTACTAAATGAAAATGGTTTCAAATATCATCAACATCATTCATCCCTCTTGATGGATTTGGTTTTTCAACCTATCAACACCCAAGATCCAATGATATTGAAGAGTTTGTCCCAAAATTACTTCCAAGTCAGTATCAAATGCCAAATCAAAAGTTAAACAAGAATTATGTACAAAAGTTCTCAATTACAAATCTTGATCAAAAGTAAAACCCTAAGTACAAACCTAAGTCAGAAATTAGATTTAAAATAGGAAAATAACTTGTAAAATTATGAAATTAAAAATATAACTTCCTAAAGTTTTATAAAAGTCAGAAATAAAATTTTGGAGTTCTTGGATTGAGGTGGAAATTTAACTAACAAATATAAACTTTGAAACTAGCTAGCAAAAGGCTTAAACTAGAGATGTTTTAGAAAACAATTTGTAAAAAATATGAAATCAAAATTTAAAATTCCAGAAACATGATCTTCATGACTTCATGTTGTTCAACCACTCTAAACAACTTCATCTCTGATTTTATAGGCATGGGAAGTTAGAAATTTTAATCAATTAGTGTGAATGATCAAATAAAACCCTAAAAAAGGAAATTAAGTTCAAAATTAGTCAAGTTGGTCTAAAGTTCAAATAAATTTGGTGTAAGATAACCTAAATGTCAAGAAAATTCTAAAGATCGGTAGGTATATTTTTCTTGAATTTTATCTCAAATGAAAGAATTAAATGAAAATTATTTACACAATTCATCAAAAAAGACAAAGAAAAGATGATATGTCCAACAACTGATTTAAATTGTAACTCAAGAAATTTATAAAATTGGACAAAAGTTATTTTTAATAAATAAACTCAAAGTGATGCTAGAAAATATTTTTTAGGGATTTTTCTATTTAGTAGAAATAAGAAAATAAAATTTCAAAACTTAAAAGAATATTAAAACCCTAATTAACTACATGAATTTATTTAATCAAGAAAAATGATAAAAAAAAAAAGGAAATAAAAATCAAAATATGGAAATATATTGAAAAAGAAGTTTAAAATATTTTTGTAATAATTTTTTAAGTGAGGAAAATATTAAAAGAAAATTTGAGAAAACAGAGAAAATTTTAAAAATACAAAGGCCTATTACACCTGCCTTTATCTAAATGGGCTGTAAAATGACGCAAGAACATGTTCAATCACAACATGCCACATTATCATCCCTGCCAAACAACACCCTTTCATTTTTTTTCCATTTTTGAAACATGAATTTCAGATCCAAATATCTCACGCGTTTCTTGATGAAAATAAAAAAAATACAAACATCAAAGTTCAAGATAGAAATTAGTAAAACATGATAGAATCAAAAATTTCATTAATGATGCATTGATGATAGAGAAAAACGCGCGTGAATATTTCTACATGAACACGATTTTGATTTGGAAAATTCATCAAACAAATTTCTAACTCAAATTTCACCTTCAATTCTCTACCAAATTAAACGATCCAAAAATCAAAATACATCACAAAAATGCAAGGAAAATGAATATGCTCATGGATTTTTCAAAAGGCTTATGGATTAAAAAAAAGAATGCAAGTTGCAGTCAAGAGGGAGAAATTATGGAGCATCTACCTTGAAGCAAATTTGTTGATGCTTGAGCTCAAATAAAGAGCAAGCAATTCAGAGGAGCTTGCCTTGAAGATTCAGGGATGATGATTGGAGAGAGATGCGAAGGAAGCTTTGACAAAAGAACAGAGAAAGTTTGCTTGCTTGAGATTCAAAGAAAGAGAGAAGCAATTCCGAACTTGCAAAGATGGAGAAGCTTCGTGAGAGAGAGAGAGAGAGAGAGAGAGAGAGAGATAGCTTGTGTAATTTCTTCTATCCAACCCCTTTCAATTGAAATCAAACTTGCTTTTATAGAGTTCAAAATGGATAAGAGGGTAAAAAAGAGAAAATGAAAATGAGAGTGAGGTGGTGAGGTGTCTTGTGCGTTTTATGTTCAAATAATGGTATCATGCGTGCGTTTTGGGGTAAATGCATAAAGCATGTGCATGATGAGCTAGAAATTTGATGTTGCTTAAAAGAAGCATCATGCCATTCCATGCATTTTCATGCAGGCTTGCCAAAAATCATGGTCACATCTTGAACTCCTTATATCTCTCTCTATAATGTATGAATCATGACAAAGTTTGAATAAAAAATGGAGAGGGCATTACATACTCCAACTTCCATGTTTAAAATTTTTTTAAACGAAGCTTAAATCAATGAGATAAATAGACATGAGTGTATGCACATCATGTATTTGTTGGAATGCTTGGCTTCGCGTGCGTGTGACATGCCTTGTGCTGGGAAAAAAATTCAATTTGCATGGTACCTTTTTCCCATTATTATATCTCAACATGTAGAAGTCATTTTGGTAAACTTTCTGAAGCAAAGTTGTTCCTCACATTTAGGGCTTGATCTTTACTGTTGGACATTTTTCAAAATAATCAAAATTTCAAGGAGAAAAATGGTGGTGAAGGCAGGCCCAAGAACTGCTTAATAAAATGCTTGGCTTAGCGCGCGCGTGGCTGGGCAAAATGCCATCTCCATACCTCAAATCCAAAGAAATATATCTCTCTCCACACTCGACTATTTGAAATGATTCTTGAACCAAAAATGAAGAGCACACTTCATACTTCAACTTTGATGTTGACAACTTTTTGATTTGAGCCAAATGGACTTTCAAAATTAATCATGAAGGAATCAGATTTTTGTGCATATTTGAGAAATTTCACTAAGTGTCCAAAAACTTCCAAGCTTCATAACTTTTTCTCCTTTAATTTTTTGGACTTAAGGCCTCTAATACAAAGTTGAAGGATTTTGTTTCCTCTTTCCATACATGTAAAGTTTGTACATTTTCAATAAAAATTGAGAAAGTTATGACCAATCAAAGTTCAGCAATATGGACACTTAGAAAAAATCCAAAACTTCAAATAACTTCCTTGACAAGTTATCTCTAATTCACATTCCCTCTTGATTTTATTCCACCATTAACCATGAAATATGAAAATAGGGACATTGAATTGATAATTGAGCAAAAGTCCCCTTGGTCAACATTTGACTTTTGTTGACTTCTGACAAAATGACCAATTTGCCCCCTTTTGTCAATTGAGCCATTCCAAACCCAAATTGATGACCAAACTTCCAATCATAGATACTCATGAACATGTAGAGAAACATCAAATCAAGTATTTCCCTAAAATTCAGATATTTCCTGATTAAATTCCAAACCCTAGTTTTGATCCTCTGTGCCAAGAGATGGTAATATATAAGCAATTGTGCCATTACCTACAAGATGACATTCAAAGAGACATATACACATATTTTGATGTTAGTGAAAAGGATGTATGTACAAGACACATAATTAAAGGTGCTCGGTGATCCCTCATGGACAAACCTAAATATAGGATGAAGTAGGAGAAGTCCCCAAAACCCTAATATGTGACCTTGTTGCATTATGATGGTGTGAGATGATAGATGAATCTTAGGGGGAAAATTGGGGTACAACAGCGAGGTAACAAAATCTTTTGAGTACTAAATCCCCTTATTTGAATATTCGAGGATGAACATTCTTGTCGAAGGCCCTCTTCATCCGTTTCTGATGTAATTGATTGTGGCATAAAGTTATCAAGCGCTTCTCTTAGATGAGGTTGAGTTGGTCGAGTCGTGTCTGAACCCACTCTGCTGCTTCCAACTTCGTTTCTATTAAATCCCTAAGTGATGGTATTTCTATTTCAACTTGAAGTACCACCTCCATGCCATATACTAGAGAGAAAGGAGTTGCACCTGTTGATGTGCGTACAGAGGTGCGATAGCCATGTAGAGAAAAGGGGAGAATTTTCTTTCCAATCTTTGTATGTCTTCACCATTTTCTAAATGATCTTCTTGACGGCCCCGTTCATCTTGGGTCTATATGGAAAGGAGTTATGATGCTCGATTTTGAAATTATCTCATAGTTCCTTCATCATCTTGTTGTTTAGATTAGACCCATTATCTATAATGATCCTGCTTGGAACCCTATATCTACATATGAGATTCTGCTTAATGGATCGTGTAACCACTTTGTCACATTGGCCTAGGATGTCGTTTCCACCTATTTGGTGAAGTAATTGATGGCTACTATTATGAAATGGTGTCTGTTGGATACCTTCGTCTTAATCATGCCAATCATATCAATTCCCCACATTGAAAACGGCCAAGGAGAGCTCATGAAATTCAAGGGAGTTGGTGGCACATTTATTTTATCGGTGTAGTTTTGGCATTTGTGACACGTTTTTGTATAATGGTAACAATCGGCTTCCATCGTTAACCAATAGTACCCCGCTCGCAGAACCTTTCTAGCCATGGCGTGCCCATTTGTATGAGTTCCAAAAGTAGCTTCATGGATTTCTCTCATGAGCGTATCTGCTTCCTGCTTCTCCACACACCTGAGTAGTACCATATCATAATTTCTTTTGTATAGCACATCATCACTTAGAAAGAATTTCGAGGCTAACTTTCATAGAGTTTGCTTGTCAATGATAGAGGCATTTTCTGGATATTCTTGTTTTTCAAACATGTATTTTAAAGGATCCATTCTTACTATTAACCATGTGGTTTCTCAATCTCTTAGTAGCCCAAGCTAATGCACAACAAGTTTTCTCGAGGAGTGAATACCTGGTTTCGCAGTCAGTAAACTTATTGCTGAGGTAGTAAATTGCATGCTCTCTTCTTCCTATTTCGTCCTTCTGTCCCAAAACACAATCCAATGATCCTTCGAGTACTGTCAGTTACATGATGAGTGTTCTTCCGAGAACTGGTGGCATTAAGACTGGTGGCTCTTGTAAATATTGTTTTATTGTCTCGAAAGTCGTTTGGCAATCGTTATTCCATACTATCGTTTGATCTTTTCGCAATAATTTGAATATAGGCTCACACGTAGCTGTTAGATGCAATATGAACCTTGAAATGTAATTCAATCGCCCTAAGAAACCACAAAATTATTTTTTTGTTCTTGACGTTAGCATTTCTTGTATGGCTTTTACCTTGTCGGGGTCTACCTCGATGCTACGCTGACTTACAATGAATCCCAGCAACTTTCCTGATCTGACGCCAAATGTAAATTTGTTCGGATTCAACCTTAGTTTGAACTTGCGCAGACGCTCGAATAACTTTTAGAAATGTATGATGTGTTCCTCCTCCGTATGGGATTTGAAGACCATATCATCTACGTACACCTCAACCTCTTTGTGAATCATATCATGGAATAGCGTGACCATAGCCCTTTGATAAGTTTCCCCTGCATTTTTAAGACCGAATGGCATTACTTTGTAGCAGAAGGTTCCCCGAGGTGTCATGAAAGTGGTATTTTCCATGTCTTCGGGTGCCATTTTGATTTGATTATAGCCCGAGAAACCATCCATGAATGAGAATATTGAGACTTGAGCCGTGTTGTCTACCAAAAAATCTATGTGAGGTAACGGGAAGTCATCTTTGGGACTGGCTTTGTTCAGATATTGATAATCCACACACATGCGTACCTTGCCATCCTTCTTGGACACCAGCACAACGTTAGCTATCCATGGTGGGTAATCTACCACTGCTAAGAACCCTGCGTTGAATTGTTTAAGAACCTCCTCTCTAATCTTGCTGGACATATCTGGATGAGTTCTCCTGAGTTTTTGCCTAATTGGAGAACAGCCTTCTTTGAGAGGTAGTATATGCACCACAATGTCTGTATCTAATCCTGGCATGTCCCTATAGGACCAGGCAAATATATCCATGTACTCATGCAGTAGCTTAATCAGTCTTTCCTTGACGCTTTTCTCTAATATTGCCCCTAGCTTGATTTCTTTCGGATCTTCCTTTGTGTTGAGGTTAATGGTCTCAATAGATTCTTGATACAGTTGTATGTTGTCATCCTTTCGCTCTATTTCTCTTGCCAATTCTTCAAAAAGTTCAAGATCTTCATCACATTCTTCTTTAGCTTGGTTGATGGGTGCATCAAAATTATATCGGATTGCAGCAGTAACATTTTCGGTAGTTTTGGGCATGTATCTGCATGTTTATCATATTTTGGTGCAGATTTTAGTATACGAATTTTGAAAATGCATATGAAGAGAAAGTATTGCCATTTTTAAATGTAAGAGATAGACGCAAGAGAAAGACAAAGACCTTAATTGAATACAAAATATGACTTTTATTAATTGTGAATATTACTTGAAACAAAATGAGGGGACCCTTATAAGCAACCCCCTATGCCTCGGGCTTGACATAGGTTTTTTTCAAAAACAAGAAAAATTACGTAGGACAGAAAAAGATCTCAGGAATTTCCACTGTTGTCCAGCTCTTGAGTTGTTCTCCTAGGGTGCATTCTCGAATGAAGTCGGTCGCCATTTTGGCGTTTCTTTTGTTTGATAGCATTGCCACCTGTCTGCCATGCTCTATTCCCTTATTGTCATAGGTCTCTCAGATTGGAGGAAACCGTGCTTTACCTTTTAGAGTAGCTTTTGATAGTTCATAGCCCAACCGAAGCGATTCTTCTTCTCAGGGATTTCTGGGATTTTTCCCTAACCCCTTGAGGTACCACTTTCCACCGTTGTTTGCAAATCTCTCCATAAGGTTACCGTAGGTTTATTACTTTCTTCACTGGTAAAGTCACCATTGAAGCAACCTCTGGGACTTGGAATGGGGTGGCTATACAGTCTTTGTCGACACTAATATACATGTATGATTTGATATGACTTTTAAAGATGTCCTCATCACCGTCGATTATAATTAACTTTCCTTCCACTAAGAACTTCAACTTTTGATGTAAGGTTTAAGTGACTGCCCCTGCCACATGAATCCAAGGCCGTCCAAGTAAGCATGTGTATGCTAGTTCTATATCCATGACTTGGAAAGTGATATAGAAGATATGTGGCCCGATTTTGACTGGAAGTTCCACCTCTCTGAATACCGAGCTTTGAGAACCGTCAAAGGCTTTAACTATCATAAGGCTTGGCCTTATTACGACACCATCTAATGTTAACTTTATCAAACTTGATTTCGGTAACACATTGAGGGCAGAACCAGTATCAGTGAGTACCCTAGATAGGCTGGTAGTACCTATTTGAATAGAGATATGCAGTGCTTTGTTGTGAGCTCGGCCATGCGACGACAATTCATTGTTATTAAAACCCAGATATGATACGGACATTAGGTTTGCTATGACATTGTCAAACTGATTTACGGTAATCTCTTTTGCAACATGGGCCGAACTCAGCACCTTCATTAAAGAGTCTCGGTGCGCTTTAGAATTGATGAGCAACGAGAGTATGGAAATTTTAGTTGGGGTTTGGTGAAGCTGATCAACCACCCTATAGTCTCTTCTTTTGATTATCTTCAAAAATTCCTCTGCCTCTTAATCAGTAAAATTTCTGCTTGAAGGTTCTTTCTCTTGACTTTTTCCACCACTACTTTTCCTTTATCCTTTATTGATACCTCATTTTTATTTTTTGTTATCTCATTATTCTTCTTCGGTGGATCAGATCCGAAGACTCGACCATTGCGGGTCATGCCCCTGTCCCTGCTATGTTTGAAATTACAGGTTCTTTGACTTGATGAGGGCTCATTTTCCTGTTTCAATCCATTAACATACACAGCTGAATCATAACTCCATGGTACCGCTTTATTACTTTCATAAGGGATAGGTGATGGCCCCTTAATTACCATTGTGGCCTTTAGAATTGTTGATATTTGTAAATTTTTCTTCGGTGCTACCCTGGGGGTTTCTGCAGATTCTCCCCACGGGATCACAAGAGTCTTTTTGTTAAGGTTTGGACCTCGGCAAGGGATTACCAACGACTTCTTTCTTTCAATTGTAGCTACATATTTTTCTTCAGGGTATGGTCTGAATTGGACTATCCCCTGGTCTACCAGCTTCTATAATGTTCTCTTGAAGGCTTTATTATGTTCCAACAGGAACCCACACTTCAACATATACTCTTTCAACAAATTTATCGGGGCCTTTCCTTTCCTGGTTGCCCTAAAGTTGGTGACTACTTCGGCCGCATTTATTGCTGGTCCACCATGCAGAGGCATGGGGTTTGATTTGATGTTAAGTTTCTCAAAAGTGATGTCCTGAGATTCCAACAAATCTTGAACTTTATGCTTGAAAGCCCAACATTGTTCTATGGTGTGCCCAGGATAATTAGCATGATACTCGCATCTGAAATTGGCATTATAATTTCACGGGAGTGTCTCGACTGGAGGAGCTAGAGGTTTTAGTTCTACCAGGGATACATTGACCAAGTGTTATAATAGTTGGCTGGGTGGCATAGGGAGTGGGTCAAAATTTCTTTATGGACTTTCAAATCTGCTTTGCTACTGTCCTTTTGGGATCATTAACGGTTGTTGTGCCCTTGGTTGTGAGGCTACGACATTAATTTCTCCCTCTTTCTTTTCGGGAAGTTAGGAGAATGTCTTATTTTATTATAAGGGTATTTGATAGTCCCTCTGGTATGTTTCCCCTCTTTATTCCAACTTCAATTATTTCCTCGGTAGTCACTAGATCTGAGAATCCTGAAGATATGCTTCCTACAATCTTTTCATAGTATACCCCTTGCAAGGTTCCCATGAACATATCTACTAGCTCCTTCTCCAACAGTGGTGGTTTCACACGGGATGCCATCTCCCTCCATCTCTGAGTGCACTCTTTGAAGGATTCTTCTTTCTTCTAAGACACGTTCCGGAGTTGCGTGCGAGTAGCGCCATGTCCAAGTTATATTTATAATGCTTCAAGAAAGAATTAGCAAGGTCTGCCCATGTTTGAATGTGAACCCATTCCAACTGCATATACCAGTCCAGAGATGCTCCGCTTAAGCTGTCTTGAAAACAATGAATCATCAGCTTCTGGTCGTGGGCATGGGCATGCATCTTCCTGCAATACATGCGTAGGTGGTTCCTCAGACAAGTGAGCCCCTTATACTTTCCAAAGTCAGGTGCTTTGAACTTTAACGGAATCACCACATCGGGAACTAGGCCCATTTCAAGAGCATCTACCTCGAAGGCGTCATAACCCTCCACAGCTTTCAAGCTTTCCTCAAGAGATTTATATTGATTCATCACCAGTGGATTATCAATAGCATCAGTACCAGTCATTATTAATGGTTCCTGATTGACATTCTCTAGGTCGTGGTCTCCATATTGCAGGTCCAAGTAGTTGTCTGCATTATTTAGTGTAATTTGCAGGGTATGAGATGCCCCTAACTTTGGCGGAGGTGGGATAAACCCTTCAGTCTCAGCTTCTTTTGTTTCTTGTTGGGCCATGATGGACTTTTGGGGTCCAGTTTCTGGCTCTTTTCTCGGTTGGTGACCGCTTGATGCACCAATTGTTTGGGCTACTTCTTCGAAAGCTACTCTAGGAATATGATCTTGTCTGTCGATGATGTTCTTCAAAGCTAAAAGAACTTGACTCATGTCTCCTTTCATTGAATTGACATCGCCTATTACTTTCTCGAGATCTTCCATGAATGCAGTTTGATTCTCCTCAATTTTTACCATTGCTCTTTATTGGTAGGCCCTTGTCTAATATGAAGGCCAAGGAGGTGGTGATCTTTGTCTACCAATGGTTCAACTGGAGAAATTTTGAAAAAGATAAGTTTTTGTATGAAATGCAGGTGTTCGTGAATGTATGCATGTGTATGAATATGTATGAACATGTAAGGGTTTCTACTTTTAAATACCTTATTCACTTGGGTATATATTTCAACATTATTTTTTCTCTTTGCTTTTTGCTTCTTCTTTTTTTATTGGTGAGTATCTTAAAAATAAATACACAAACGAGATACAGAAACAAAATGCCTTTATTGAAAGTAGCATAATTCATATATTGAAATATATTACAACTTTAAAACAAATAAACTTGTTTGCAAGAAAGTAAACAAAGGGAAACAATCTTTTAAGCGCGCTTGCGGATGTCTGCTCTGAAACAGTCGACCATCGCTCGACAAAGTTTGAGAAAGTCTTCAACATCTTTTGGAAGAGGAACCATCACACTCTCTGCGTCTCTCAAGCTTCTAGGGATATCCTCAATGAGATTTTTAGCTAAGAAAGCGAGCCTTTCATGTTTATCTTTTTAATATCGATATTCTTGATAAAGATATGGGATTATCTTATGGTTATCCCTCCCTGCTTGGGTGATCTTTTTATACTACTATTCCCAATATATCTTTTCATCCCTCATTTTCGTATAAAGTCTCCGTTGAATTAGGAAATATTTTTGGAGGCCTTCTAGCTCAAGGCATACCTACTCATATTCTTCAGTTTTATGGGCCAGGAGTCTTTATGTCTTCATCCTTTCAAGGCGTTCCTTTATCTCTGATTCTTGGCTGTCTTGGAGTCTGGTGGTGAGGTATTTCATTTTCTCTTCTTGATCTAAAGAAGCTTGTGCAAAACTTTGGATCTGGGCTCTTAGGTCTTCCTCCAACATATTCTTGTCTTATGTTACCTTTTCATACCATCTGGTTACCTCCCGATTTCATTAGCAGCATCTTCTAACCTTTGGTTGTGGGAATCTAGATTGAAGGTCGCACTCAACAATCCTCCAGTCGTACGCTTTCGTTTAAGGCCTTATTTTTCCAATGCCTTTTGATCTCTCTGAATCCATTGGTCTTTTGACTCAAGTATGAGATGTATTTGTTTCTTTTCTTTGGTTAGACTGAGGAGGTTAAGTTCTAGTTCTTCCTTTTCCTTACAAGCTTGTTTTAAGGAACTTTTCAGATCGTCAATTTCTTCCAAAGACATAGGCGGGGCCTCTGGGACCTCTGACTTATCCTCTGGATCTATATCAAATGGCAGCTTGATAATTTGTACTCTATCCAGAACCCATCTAGTGTAGGGTTATCTTGCTACGACATTCTTCCTTTCAGCTTTCCTTTTATTAACCTTATTCCAAGCCCGGATAACCTTTTTGAGCAACTATTGGTCATTTTTACCCATGTCATGAATGATCAATTGTTGGAGTTGTTCGTCTGAAGGTTTATCTTCCAATGGATACCCTAATTATCATAGGGCTAAGGTAGGGTTGTAATTAATACAGCCTCGTGATCCAATCAGTGGAACATTAGGAAAGTCTCCGCAACTATAGGTAATATCACCAATGTCCAGCTTCCTTGTATACCATAATACAAAATTAGCAGTGAGAGATCTTAATTTCTGAGGCCACTTGTGTCTGGTCAAATTTGGAATCATATAATCTTCTTTGTAAATATGGGTCATAAACCAAGAGTACAAAAGTGGGATGCAACACTTTAAAGTGCCTTTCCTTTTTTCGTACAGTGTATGAAGTGTGTAATAAATGTCAGCAAGCAGAGCGAGAGTTAGATCCGTATTGAAAACTTTTGTACCTCAATATACACTAATGACCGTAGGGTCAATATAGTCTAAATTCCTTGGAAATAAAATTACACCAAACACAAGAAATCCCAAACAATCGACACAAGGCTCTCATTCTTTATAATTAGAAAATTCGAGCGCATTAACTTCTAGGCATGTTCTTTTAATTCCTCATATGTCGCCTTCTCTTTTGTAATTAAGATCCAATTAAGAATAAGGGATCCCTAAACCCTTTGCCAAGTCTTTGACGTCAATAGTTTTCCCGATACCCATATAGGCATTCTCTTTAGAAAAGTTCAGAATTCTATCAAATTCTTCTAGAGTCGGTGCTAGCTGGAAGTCTTGAAAGGTGGAGCATCTTAGCGGGGGATCGTAGAACTGAATTAGGGTAGAAATGGAATCTAGTTGGACCTCTACTCTGGTTAAGTCAAGGGTGTCCCCATAGTGGCGAGCGAACATCTTCAGAGCCCTTTCGAATGATTTCCCTTTTATAGCTTTGATTTCAGACACATCTGGCTTGATAACATTGATGCAGACAAGTTGTTTCCCTTTGGTATTAATTTTTCAAGATACTCACCAAAATCTTTTTTTTTTACCCTGTGAAATAAGACAAACAAAGAAAGAAACGGATGATAAATATATGAAATGTATAAATGCATGGATGCAGGATTTAGTGACGGGATTTTATGACAGGCACCCTTATAAGGTAGGCTCCTAGTTTTGGCCTACGATTAGTATACCCTTCCCATAAGGTGGTTTCCTTAAGGGTGTCATGAATAACACCATAGGGAAAAGGCACAAGGGCCTCCCTTAAGTGGAGCCTCTTTACATATCGAGACTTTCTTCTCTAGGTCATGGAAGGTCTCATCATGAGTTTTTGGTTTAAAGGTCGTACAAAGAGTCATAGGTGTCATTCCAAAGTCCTACTTCTCAAGAGGATTTCTCTTGAGAGGTATTCATTTTGTGGAATTCCACCCACTCTAGGCGAAGTCATCACATAAACTCATAGGGTTGATGTAACCCCTTGGCTAATAGACGAACCTTCTTTATAAGGGTTTTGAGAATAATTTTGCAGAATTTAAATCCCACCACAAATGAATAAATGTAATAAATAATAAAAATATGAGCAAGAAATAAATAGATACTTAAACAAGAAAGAATAAAAACCCAAAAAATATAAGAAAAACCCTAAAACAAAAGGACAAAGCTTCTAAACCTAGGGCTGAGTCCCCAACAGAGTCGCCAGCTATTGCAACTGGTTTTAAAACGAGAGTCGCCACTACTAGTTTTCATCCTAAGGATGGGAATCTAATAGAAAACCATTATTTCACAAACAGAGATTCTAGGTTTCAGACTTCTTTAGACAAAAGGAATGTGTTAGGCACCTTTCATCTACCTTATTCATAAGGATACTAGGGTTAGGTTTAATAGTTTCGGGAAAAGGGTTTTAATTTTTTATTAGGGGAACTCGCCACGATTTTAGTCGTATGCCTACGTATCCTCTTATGAGGAATCAGAGTCTCAATTCGTAGTTCGTATGGGTTGATGTTTTTTATGGATTTCAAAGGTATTTTAACTTTTCTCGCATTTAAACCGGGTGTAGAGATAGTGAAATTTTGGACTAAGCGCGCGATTAATCAAAAGATGATTTGTAACCCTTTTTGAAAAATAGATCGCTAAATTAATTTATCATGAAAAAGGAAAGTTTAATATTCGTTAAATGTTTTTTATATATTAATTATAAAAAAAAATTCTATTTAATGCATGATTTTAAAAGAAATATTTTTAATGCAATAAAATACATGAATGAGTTTTTTAGAAAAAAATAATATTTGGTTTAAATAATAATAGTAATAAATGAGATATAATAAAAAAAAGATAATAATTATAAATAAAAAATAAATAAAAAATAAAATAAAATAAATTTGCAAGGGGGGTGCAAACCGAGCTAGAGCAGTAAAAGAGAGGAGGTGTAGATAATAAGGGTATGAATTCAGATATTGAATTCATGCCCAGGTGGACTGGGAGTTTATTTTAATGATATACAGCAAAACAGGGGATGTATATGGAGACAGGGCCCAAGTTAAGATGTTGAAGTGGGCTCAATGGTTGGGGGGTGGGAAACCTTAAGCTAGCTTAGCAAAAAACAGAAAGGGGGTATGAATAGAATTGGGCTAGGCCCAATACGTGTTTCCAAAGAGGCCTGAGTAGTAGCGTGCGTGAGGGCGCACATGATTACGGTGAAGGTGCGGTCTCATGATCGTTTGATAGCGAACATGCGGATATGATTCGAGGATGCATGGTATCATCTGAGGCGCGTGTACACAGAATGGTTAACAAATATATTTTAGTTTTATAACATATTCCATTTTCGTTTTCACTACCCTTCATCGTCCTCTTTCTCTCTTAATCCCAAAAAACCCTAACATCCTAATCAAACCACGGCGCGATGATTAACTCATAAATCTTCCCCTAAACCGAATCAAACCCCCCAAGCCCCAGTCTCAAGCATGAAGAACATAAGAATTTTAAAGCTAAGCACAAATAGTTTACCTTATTTCATGATTCTCAGAGTATCACGTCTTTCTGATTCTGATCGGCTTCTCTTCTTTTCTGATTCGCAGGTAGTGACGACGGAGGCTTAGGCGGTGCTTTGAGGGGCTAACAGCGGCGCGATTTAGGGTTTCAAATATTGAAACCTTATATCCTCTTCTTCTGTCTTCAACAACATGGATCAATATTCCTTCAATTTCTTCTTCTTTTCTGTTTTCGTCAATGTTTTCTTCCTCCTTTCTATTCTTAATTCTAGGTATTTATAGGGTTTAGAGTCAGATTTCGGAATGTCATTATAAATTTTTTATTAGGACTTAGATTAGGGAAATTAGGGATTGGAATGACTGTAATTGATACGAGTCCGATTTGTTTCTGTAATATGTTAGCCTTGATTCGATTTGGTTGTAAAATTTTGAGATTTGATTGTAATAAAAGGTCAAAATTTGATTCTGTTTGTTTTTTAGATTTGCACAGTGTCTGTTCATAGAATTAAAATGTGTGTTTTTCCTTTAGATCCATACAGTAATTGTTTTTGACTTGCAATGAAGCGTTTTTTTTACAGTCAATCTGCACAATATTCGTTTTTTATTTTGGGCCTTGAACTGTACATTTTTTGATCTGCCCAGTAGAAGTTCCTTTTTGCAGCGAGCGTTTTTTTTTTTTGCCTGATATGGATTTGGGCCTGAAATGGACCCTTCTTTAATAGAACAATTTTCTTCACTCAGTAAAACAAAACACAATATTTAGTTAAGTTATAAGATAATTATTTTTTTTAAGAAATAATCTGTAATAAAAATATTCATTAAAAGTAATTATAATAAATAACAGTAATATTTAATAATAATAACGGTAACGTTCAAAACAAGACAATTTTTCAATAAACCAAAACTGAATGGGCCCAGATTGCATCCATTGTTTGGGCTTTCAAAAATGATTTTCCATGGGCTAATAAAAAATGTGCACCCTCCTTTATTATTCAACCACCGAAAAGAAATGGACCAGCTGAACAGTTTAATGGGCCTTTCATTTGTACCTCCTTCGAAATAGAATTTTATTCTAGAGCCTAATGGGCCATTGGCCAACATGCCTCACAAATGGGCTAACGAAACAAGTGGGTCTTTCTGATTTAGAAAGACCACTCCCCTAAATCGGGATATACCCCTTTCATAAGTACTATATACCCTTTGCTGATTTGGGTTCCTATTTTAAAATCTAATGGGCCATCAGATATTGATGGTCCATTTTTAAGTTGAAACACCCCTTCTTCCATGTTTTACTTCAAAAATTACACAGTGCGATAAACCTAAATATAACCATAAAGGTAGGACAAATTTGGGATACGACATCAACCAAACAACGGCCTTCGACATTACAAGCCATCAAACCTAAAAATCAGAGGAAAACAATGAATTCGACGATCAAATCAAATTCACCCTTCCACCATAAATCAAGTGAAAGGGCGTTGGAAGGCCCAAGGGCACCACTCCTGGTCAAAGCCCTTTTACAATAGGAAAAACGGAAATCGTGAGGACATGATGACAATTGAAGATTTGACTGACCCACCGCAGGGACATGCTTCCTCGATGCATGAATGTCATTGGAGACTCTTGAATCTCATAGGGGAGAACCTCCCCGGCAAATGAACTTCATTATTCATCAAGAATTCATGAAGTTCATCATGAAACTCATGAAGTTCATCAAAAACTCATGAAGTTCATCAAGAACTCATGAAGTTCATCATGAAACTCATGAAGTTCATTAAAAACTCATGAAGTTCATCAAGAACTCGTGAACTTCATCTAGTACTACCGCCAAACAAAAAGTAAAAGGGAAAAATTAGAGAAGAATATGCTTACTTAACTTTACGAAGATCAATGGTGGTTCAAAGTTCAAACACAACAACGAAGGTGAACGATGACGAAGATGGCAAAAACACTTTGCCAATAGGAGAAGCAACGAAAAATAGGAGAGAACAAAATTTTGAAGAATGAGTGAACTTCGGAAAAGTTCTTCCATTCTCCCTATTCACGGAAGCTTCTCCGCGTAGGAAAGCGTGACAACGCTTGGGGTAGCGTGTCACTGTTCCAACTCGTGACTATCCATAACCCTAGGTCATAATGGGCATACGCCTAGGCCATTATTATGTATTAATTGCTTTGATTCGTGGCTTGAGAGATGAATCTTTTATCTTTTCAAGACCCGTCGATCTTCCGGCTCCCTAGATGTCGAACACATATGCTCTAACACAAAAAAAAACCTTCATAGTCCACCGCGACCATATCCTTGGGGAAAACCAAACATCAAAGTTACAGGAAGCATAATAAAACTTTCGATCACGACCCTGTATATTACCCTGTCTATGCATACAAAATAATTCCAATCATGGGAAAGATATCGTCCTCGTGCCTGCTAACTCACAAATAAAGATCACACATGGCGAACACCGTTCGCGCGAGCATAAGTTAAGACTCACCTCGCGCAATGTTATTTTTCTCCTCCTCGACACACGGGCTGACTCTAAGTCATTACTCCTTCTTCTAGGAGAAACAACTTAGGGGGCTCTTGTTCTGGACTAGGCTTATGACTGGCCCACTGCCGAGCATAACCCAACTTTCCCTGACATTGAGGATGACCCAAATGATGGCCCAATCCATCATGGCCTAATCTAAGGACATATTCTCCATGTTCCCTTCACTCGAGGACACATCATCAGTGTGTTCCAAATACTTCGAATTTGTTGTGCCCTTTGTAACGGATGCGGTCAGTGCATTACCCGTGAAGTTTGGAGCACACCACCCAAGATGATGAGCATGTGTTTCTCATCCTCACTCCCACGTGAGAATCTTAACAGTCATCCATTATGGGCCTGGATATTCAGCCCATAATGGAGACCATTGGCCCAGTGTTGAGGGCTCTATAAATACACTTTTGTATAGGAAAGTCGTGTATTCTATTTTTCACAACTCAACTCTCTCTCTCTCTCTCTCTCTCTCTCTCTCTCTCTCTCTCTCTCTCTCTCTCTCTCTCTCTCTATCTCTCTCTCTCTCTCTCTCTCTCTCTCTCTCTCTCTCTCTCTCTCTCTCTCTCTCTCTCTCTCTCTCTCTCTCTCTCTCTTACCTCTCACTCTTTATGACTACAACATCAGAGTTCCTTGCAGGTACAACCCCTCTCTATGGAATAGTTTGGATCAACAGACGTTTGGACCAACCACTCCTCTTTCTGATAATCAGTAAGATCAATATCGTTTACTTGTTTTGATGCTTTTGACAATTCGAGGGTATGTGTTATAGTTTGTTCACGCATTTTTAATTTATTTATCATTTAATTTTCGTGTGTTTGTACTTTATTCGCACTTGAGTTATTAGTATATACTTTGGCTATCTTAGTGTTGTACCAGTAAGACCCTTCATTATTAGATAAAAGAAGAGTGTTTTATCCTTGATAGTGTCCCTTTTTTAGCCTAGTAAATTTCTCTTTTGTCATTTCATCAAACATGGCTTGAATCACAAATTAGAACTCTTAAGTTAAGATGTTAAGTGATTTGATTTGAATCATGTATTAAGTGTGATTTGAATCTTGAACCTTGTGAAAATTGGGATTTTCCTATGAATTTTATATTCGAATTACAAAATAAGCCCGAATCAAATTGCAAACTCATGTGACTCGAATCAAGTTATAACCCTGACTCGAATCAAATGTCTCCATGAAGCTAAATTTTAAGCTTTGCTTAAATTAACTCTAACAGGAACTTAACTTGACTTGAATCACAATATCTTATGATTTGAATCATGATTTCTTCTTGACTCAAATCATAACTTCACAAATCAAATTTTCTATCTTACATTTAAATAGTTGTTTCTTTGACCGAAACACAAAAGAGAAACTGAAACTAAGTGGGTGAACCCCATTTGAGACAAAATGCCAACGTTTTTCTCTTCTTTAGTGTGTCTATTCCTAACACCTTTAATCTTTCACTTCTTATTTAAAATAACTTCTTGAGTGTAAATCTATGTCAAATTCACTTCTTTTTGTTGCACTTTGTTCTTGTGCAATTTGTTGTTGTTTTAAATGAATTAGAGAGAGTGAATTGATTAATATTGTAGTGTTTTTCGATGATTAATCAAGAACCAAGACACGTTCATCTAGAAATTAGAGAGAACCTTGTGTGTGTGTGTGTTCTTCTTTCACATACATTTAATCCATTTACAAATACCTTGTGTATTAGAGTGTTTATGAGATTTCTTGTCACTATTCATCATCTTCATTCTTAATAATTTTCCATCGTTGAGGACCTTTATCTCTAAAGTTAAGTATTGAGGGAGACTAGTGGCACATTAGGATATCTAATGCTTTTTATGTGAAGTTTGTTGTTTCTAACAGGTGCATGTATCATTTCTTGAATGCAGTTTGGTTTTAATTATTATCTATCTGGGATAGAGTTTCAATATATTCCATGGAAGACTTTGGCGAGATCAAGTACCAACTGTCTATAAGGCAGAGTTAGAAGTTATCCATCTTTGGTGGAGTTGGGGAAAGTTTTCTTGTAGATAATATTGAGAGTTATGTAATCGAATACATAATACTTATAAGGTCATTAAGGTACCTTTATCACACGAGGCATAACTTAGCATATTGTGTAGGTATGGTGAGTAGATTCATGCAGAAGGCAAAGGTATCACATCTAGCAATAGCAAAAGGGATACTAAGGTATCTGAAAGAAACTCTCGGCTATGGCATTATGCTTCTTGTAGTCAATAAAGGAAAATAATGTAAGTTAGTGGGATACACCGACTCAAGTTGGTGTAGTGATGCTGATGATCGAAAATTCATAGCTGGCTATGTGTTTATACTAGGTGGTACACCAGTTGCTTGGAGTTCGAGAAAAAAAACCAGTAGTGATATTGTCATCATGTGAGCAGAGTACATATTTGTTTCTCTTTGTGCATGTTAAGCAACATGGATGGTGAACTTGGTCGAAGAGATTACATGGAAGAATCATGGAGAAATTACCATGAAGATCGACAACATATCATCTATCAATTTGGTGAACAATCCGATAGCACATGGCAGAAGGAAGCACATCGAAATGAGCTTCTGTTATCTTCGAGAGCAGGTAGTTAAAGGGGAGCAAAATTTAAAACACTGCAGAACTGAGAATCAGATTGCAGATATCATGATGAAGGGTGTGCAGGTCGAAATATTCAGAAGACTAAGAACTATGATGAATATAGATAGCATAGATACAATGAATTAGGCGGTGTGTTGATATTGTAATTCCCTGTGTCGAAATAGGTAGTACTCGACAGAAACAAGGATGTGTTGAAACATGTAGTGTGTGTCGAGTTGTGTTTAGTTGTCAAAGTGTCGAAGTAGTTAACTTCAGACAGGATTTCGACTTAAGTCTAAATTGTATTTTGGGATTTTTTAGTTTTGGATTTTGGCTTACGGAGTAAGCAAGCTCATTATAAATAGAGGGAGTAACTCTTATTTTTGTAATCACTAATAACTAGTATTCACGTAATTTTGCAGTTGCAAAGTGAATAAGATTTTCTACAGTTTGTGGACTGAGAGAAACTCTGCAGACAATCATAATTTTCTCCTTATTTTGTTCAAACCCTAATTCTTTCTTTTATTGTTATTGTGTATTGACAACAATCTTGTTAATCAAGATTGATAGAAATTCTCGATAGACTTTGGTGAGTTTTCAACATTTAGCATATATATGTTGCTAGTTTCACATCAGACTTTATTCAACTAATATCCATTTTTTTCATAATATTCCCTTCTTTCCTTCTCCTCTCCCAATATTGTGACCAATTTATCTTTTCTTTTTTGTTGGTCGGCTTTAGAGTTTAGACTGATCAACTAACTCAACAATAAAAAAATATTCTTTGTCCACCTCTATATGTTGAGTTATATCCATGAAAATTCAAAAATACCTTTCAGATATGTATATTCGAACACACCCCATATTTAATTTCAGGGATTTTCAGATATACATATCCGAAGTATCCTAATATTTCATTTTCAAGGGTTTTCGAATATGCATATCTGAAGTATTTTAATATTTGTATCAATTAGAATCAAGGTGTATCAATTGTATTAATTGATATATTTTATAACAAAATAAAATGTAACTAAATAATCTCGGTGTTCTAGACCTTGTGTTCCTGCGTCTCTGACCTTTACGCGACCTAACGTAAAAAAAAATTGATTTTTTGAAAAATCAATTATAAATTAAAATTTTACCGTGTCAATTTATCCTAAAAATCCTAAATTTCTTATTTTTTTCTATTTTATTTGATTTATTTTCTGTTTTCATATTTTCAAAAAAATCTGAAAAAATTTATATACACTTAATTTAATTTTATTTGATTTTTAAATGTATTTTAAATTTTTATAACACAATAAAATTCAAAAATAAATATCTAAAATCACTTTTTCGTGTATTTGAAGATATATACCTGAAAATAAAAAGGGTATTTTTAAAATTTCATTTCCAAAAAAATATATAGTAGAGAAAGAAATTCTCTAACATTTTTGCTTTATAAAATCAGCATACAATATTCTAGGCGCAGCTTTAGCGGGAGTAGCCAAAATGAGGAATAGATAACACACAAATGGCATGGAAGCTTCTTAATTTACTTTCACTATCTCTTTTTTATATCTCCCTCTTTTCTTTTTCTTTATTGATTAAATGGGGAATGAGCTACATAGATCCCTTTTTTTAATCTGTCACAAAGAAAAATTTAACATTTATCTCAATAAAGAAAATTAAATTGTACCTAAAAAGTTATATTCATATGTATCTTTATTTTCATCTAATGAAACTCCCAACTTAGTTACCTGCTCCTTTTATGACATGTTAATAAATTCACATGGGTTACAGAAGTAGTTGACATGCATGCTGCAAGACTAAAGATGTCTTAGATTCACCAACTTATAGATTTCATTACCTAAAGTCCTATTTTAAAGAAAATTCTAGTTGAAAATACTCACCTCCTCTCACCCACTAAGATAAGAAAAACTCATCAACTACTTGATAGGATATGGATAAAAAAAACTAATGTAATTAAAGACTAAAAAAAAATGCACAAAGAGTTACATGTTTCCTTGCTCTCTATTAATTATATGGTAGTATGTTTGTCAAAAGTTTAACTTTTCATTGGTTGAAATTTTAATTTTAAGATATATTTTAACTAAGTCACAATGATTTAATAGATAATAAAGAAAACCAATGTAAAAGTAATGTGACAACAAAAGCAATATAAAGTCAATTTCATTGCCGAACCTTCACTGACTGTGTGCTCTTTGAATTGAAGATTTGATAGAGAGGCGCATGAACTTTTGCAAATAAAATCACTTAAATAATAAACGCGTTCTTGAGTTAAGGATCATCACTCATCTATGTATGTATCCTTAATGCAGTAAAAAGGGTAGGTGTAGTCCATAACCTAGACAAACTATAGTTGGCACATGGAGTTGGCACCAAATGCAATTATTTTCAATATTTCATGTCCCTACCCACTCCACAATCCACGCATAATTACTTGCCATGCTTTTCTTTTCTTGCTTTAATTTTCCATACTGCCCTTGTGCCATAATCATCATTCAAGCTTCACCTTTTTTTTAGAACACAATCATCTTCTCCACTATTTAGAGCCATACATACTTTTTAAGTAAGTCCCAATTTTATTTACTTTAATCTACCTAGGGATTTTCTTGCTACTATAGCATTTAGGCCATCGTTGCATCATATAGTTTATGATGCACAACTACTAATCAATCATGGGTTTGCTTAGAAGAAACGAAAAATAATGTGGTTCATTACATGTTTAGCACTATATGGATAAGAATAAGAGGACAATTTAGTTATATATTCTAATGTTGAATGCTACGATATTTGTAATTGTTGGAACAATAAAGATTTTCATAAAAGATGAAGGAAAAGAAGAAAAGAGAAGAGAGAAAATTATAAAGGGAAAATATTATTATCTACTAAAAATTGTTAACTATGAAGATTCTATATTGAAATTACAACAACAAGCCTACTTATAAACAACTAAGGTTCAAACGCAAAACATACAATCCATGTCTAAAACACATAGTTTAGATTTCGACTTAACGGTTATATGTTGTATCCAACTCTGTAGAATACAACTGACTTCTATTACTCTGACTAGGTCGAACACACCTATGTCAAATACAATCTTTTCTACAAATCAATAATTACGACTTCTAACACACCACCTAATTCATGTTTTCAAGACTTCTTATTCCAATGATTTTTTCCAACTCATCGAACCTGACTTTCTTTAGGGGTTTGGTGAGTATATCAGCTAGTAGTCATTTTGTCTTGCAATGCTCAATTGCAAGCTTCCTTATATTTATGGGATTTCTAAGAAAATGATACCTCCTCTATATGTGTTTACTTAGACAACGACACATAGGATGATTGACTAGGCCGATAGCTGACTTGTTATCTACAAACAACTTCATTTTCTTAGGTTCCATGATCTTGAGCTCTTCTAACAATATTTCTATCCATACTGTTTGACATGTTGCATACGATGCATCCACATACTTAACTTCACATGATGACAATGCTACAATGCTTTAATTCACCGGGCTCCAAAAGATTGGAGTTCCACCTATCATGAATATGTAGCCCACAATACTCTTCTTCTCGTCTTGATTTTCACTAAAATCTAAATAAGTATAACCATGTACCTCTACATATGTGTGGATCTTTTTCCGTCTTGGAATTAGCACGCCATGATCAATCGTACCCTTTATGTATCTCATTACCCTCTTAATTGCAGTGAGATGACATTCGTAAGATTTCTCCATGAATTTGCTTAATAATCTGACACTTTCACAAATATCTGACCAAGTATTACAAGGATATCTCAAGGATTCAATGATTTGTTTGTATAATGTTGCACTTACAAACTCATCATGTGTATCCTTCTTCAACTTTGCTTCAGTTTCTAATGGTGTGGCAACTGCATTACAGTTGTTCATGTTGAACCTCTTCAACATATCTTGGAAATACTTCTTTTAGTGCAAGAACACTCATTCAATAGTGTCTTTGAACTTCATCCCTATGAAATATGGCAAGTTCCCTAGGTCTTACATTTCAAACTCTTGCATCATCTTCAACTCAACTTTTCTTATCTTTGCTTCATCTGCACTTGTAATCAACAAATCCTCTACATACATGCATAAAATGATTCGATTGACCATGTCTACGCCATTGACATACATTCCATGTCCAGAGACACACTTTTGAAAGTTACTTCGAGTAGGAAGATAACTATTATCTTATTCCAAGCCTTTGGGGCTTGCTTCAAACCATATAGAGCCTTCCTAAATATGTACATCTTTGAATCCTGCTCTTTGATTTCAAATTCCAGTGGTTGATTGACATAGACTTCTTCTTCAAAAGATCCATTTAGAAATGCTGACTTTACATCCAACTGATGTATCTTCCACCCTCTGCATAATGTAGTTGACACAACAATTCTAATTGTTTCCAACCTTGCAACATGGTCATAAACCTCATCGAAATCAATACTAGTTTTTTACAGAAAAACTCTTACCACTAGTATTTCCTTATGCTTGGAAATTTCACCTTTTAGTCTTTGTTTCAACTTATAGATCCATTTCACTTCAATTGGCTTCTTGCTATCCCTTTCAACAAGTTCCAAGGTCTTGTTCTTCTCTATTTCCCCCGAGTTCTTCCTTCATTACTACACACCAATTTGAATCGTTCATGGCTTGATCTAAATTAGTTAGTTATGCTTTAGCCACCAAGATCGCTTCTTATATTGAGTCACCATCTGCGCCAACTTCTTGATCTAGAAATATCTTATATTCTACTAGCCTTGTCAACTCGGTTCTTGCTTTAATCGATCTTCTAACATTCTGCTCAGGTGGTTCTTCATTTTGATTAGTTGTGATTTCAATTTGTTGGTCTCTTTAAACACAGTTGTGACTATATCTGACTCTTATCGAACTGGCTCATGATTCCAATCCCACCCTTTTCTCTTGTCCAATAGAACATCTCTACCGGTCACTAGTTTATCATCATTTGGTGAATACAACTTGTATGTACCAGTCGAGTGATAACTTATGAGCACCATGGTCTGACTTCACTTATCTAGTTTATTCCTCAATTACTCAGGTACATGCCTGAAGCACATTGATTCAAACACTCTAAAATGACTAAACATTAGGATTTTGTCATATAGAATCCTCATAAGGTTCTTGTCGACCATCTTCTTGGTTGGACATCTGTTAATTATCTACACTATTATCGAAATCGATTCTCCCTAAAATCTCTTTGGTATTTCTTTAGATTTCAACATACTTCTGGTCATGTTCAATATACTTTGATTCTTCATTTCAACTATACCATTATGAGGAGTATAGGGTGCAATGACCTCGTGCTCTAAACATCCATCATTAATGAACTTAGCAAACTCTCTAGAGGTGTATTCACCTCCACCATCAGTTTTCATTTTCTTTAATTTTTAGTCACTTTTCTTTTCGATATGTAATTTAAAATTCTTAAACCGTGTGAATATGACACTCATATTTTCGATCAAATAAATCTACATATGTCTGGAGATTTCATTTATGTAGGTTAAGAAATAGTAGTTACGTCCATTCGACCTTACTTCAAAAGGTCAACACACATTAGAGTGAACTACCTCCTGCTTTTCTTTTGACCTCATGAAAAAGTCATGTTTGAATGTCTTCCTATCCGAATTTACTTTGCAAAATTCCACACTGAAATTCTGGTATGCAGATCTCATATGTCCTAAGAGATGTCGAGACACTGATCTCTGAACAAAAACACAATGACAAGGTATAACAATTAAAATAAAACATAAAAGTAAAGGAACACAGAGAATTGTTAACCTAGTTCGGTGTACAACAACACCTACATTTAGGGGCTACCAAGCCAGGAAGGAAATCCACTAAATAGTATCAATTCGAAGCTAAAATCCCCCATTTACAACTTCTCACTTAATCACTACCCGTACTATACTTCTACCTAAGACACACCTAGGTATGAGACCCCTTTCACTTCTCTTTCAGTCACAAACAGTGACAAGAACACAATTCAAAAGAATTAGAATACAAACTTCAAAAACACACAATCACACAATACTTAGAAGCTCAAGAGTGATTGAAAATACTTACAACTCAATAGAGACAGTCCTAATCTTATACCTAGATGATATTAGAGAGACTCACAATTAACAAGAATGCACAAACCCTAAAAAAACACTTAACAATAACACGCGTTCCACCTTTCAATGAGGTTTGTAACATTCTATTTATAACCCTTTTCTGGAATGGATTGGGCTTCAAAAAAGCAGCACAACATTGCAAATAAAGCTATAGATTTATCTCCTAAAAGATAGGACATTAATCATTAGTTTCCTAAATTATCTCCATAATCAGAAACTAAGAATAATCCTGGAATTAAACTTGAATCTCTTAATCCTTAAACTAAGCGCCACATAGGATTTCATAATATTCCCAGAATATTCTGCATCTATAAAAAACTAAAAGAATCCAAGTGTCGAGTTGTACCAGTCACTATGTCGAATGATTCTGGATAGGATATCTTATTCAACATGTATTTCTGCATGATAGAACATCTTGATCAACATGTTGCAATCAAATAAAATCTTTGATTCTTCCATCTTGGACGGCATATAGAACTACTTAATATTCACATAATATTCAATAATATAAATTAATTGTATCCAAACTGTAACAAATCAGATGTCCTACTCTTCTGGTTAGGACATCATATTTGACATGTTAAAATTGCAAGCTAAACATCTTGTTCAAAATGTTACTGCCAAGTTGATTATATATGTGGACCATTGAAAATGGTTGTCTGCTTATATGCTAACTACTGTCTTGGATCCCTTGAAGTATGTTGATTTAAGCATGAGTTAAGGGGGAGTATTCTGATACTGGAGATTGTGGAAATGTTAGACAAGATTACTAACCATTGATGTGATTGAGAAAACAAACATTTTTCTGTGTGTGGTTTATTTGCGAGGTTGTTATTTATCTTATGTTGCTGATGCCTTTGATATATTTTCTGTTGTTGTACTTCTGATTTGAGTGTGTTTGATTTATTTTCAAACCTCTGATTTGTGTCTGTTTGATTTATTTTCAAACCTATGTGGCTTTGTTGTCATCTGTATTGTGGTGCTTATATGCAAGGGTTATTAAGTTAGTTTTACCAAAATTAATGTCAATCACAAAAACAGAGAACTAACAATCTCCCCCTTTGGAAAATTTTGGCTAAAACAACTTAATAACCTTTGCACATAAGCATCACAATCCAGATGACAACAAAACCACATAGGTTTGAAAATAAATCAAACACACACAAATCATAGGTTTGAAAATAAATCAAACACACACAAATCAGAAGCACAACAACAACAAAAAAATATCAGAGGCATCATCAGCAGAAGATAAATAACAGCCTCACAAATAAACCATACATAGAAAAAAAAAATTTTCTCAATCACAACAATGGCCAGTCATATTGTCTGACATTTTCACAATCTCCAGTATTAGAATACTCCCCCTTAACTCATTCTTAGATCAACATACTTCAAGAGCTCCAAAATAGTAGTTAGCATATAAGTAGACAACCATTTTCAATGGTCCACATATATATTGACTCCCCCTTTTTAGCCATAACAAGACAAAGGAAAGCTAATCACAAGACCAATTAGCACAAAAGACATACCACATAACAACAGACACACATCAAGTGCACAAATATCCTGGAGATAAAAAAACTGCAAACATAATGATAAGTCAATGATAATATGCAGTTACCGAAACAGGACCATTACTCCCCCTGTTTTATACAATCATTTCTCCCTCTCAAGAGGAAAACCCAAGACACAAGAAAATTCAAAACATCAGACCAATATGAACTACCCAAGTTCACACATCAAGAAAGATGTCATAACATTTGGTAAGATATCATGCACAGACACATACCACCATCAACAATAGTAACAGAAGCACACTATAGCATTGGGAACAAAAACAATCTTGATCATCTTCAGATGGTCTTCCACCTCTTGCCCCTACCAAATAACCTTCTACACTCTTTGATTATGTCACGTGTTTTAGGAGTGTTACTACTGAACTCCCTTGCCATCACCTCAGAATATGTCTTCTTCAAATCAGCCCTTTGCAGAAATTTTTTGTTCATAAATCCTCCTTCCTTGTCCATTGTACCAGAAAGTATCTTCCCCTAATATCACCCAGAAACAGAGCAGGATGCCTACTCTTATACCAATTAAAATTCTGGTATGCAAATCTCAGATTTCCTAAGAGATGTCGAGACACTGATCTCTGAAAAAACACAATGACAAGGTATAACAATTAAAATATAACATAAAATTAAAGGAACACACAGAATCGTTAGCCCAGTTTGGTGTACAACAACACCTACATCTGAGGGCTACCAAGCCAGGAAGTAAATCCACTAAATAGTATTAATTCGAAGCTAAACTCCCCCGTTTACAACTTCTCACTTAATCATTACTCGTCTTATACTTCTACCTAAGACACACATAGGTATGAGACCTCTCTCACATCCCTTTCAGTCGCAAATAGTGATAATAACACAATTTAAATGAATTAGAAGACAAACTTCAAAAACATACAATCACTCAATACTTAGAAGCTTAAGAGTGACTGACAATACTTATAACTCAATAGAGACAGTCCTACTCTTATACCAAGATGATATTAGAGAGGCTCACAATTAACAAGAACATATAAACCCTAAAAATACACTTAATAATAATACATGTTCCACCATTCAATTAGGTTTTGTAGCATTCTATTTATAACCCTTTTCTGGACTGGTCTGGGCTTCAAAAACACAGCAGGACATTGCAAATAATACTGCAGATTAATCTCCTCAAAGATAGGAAATCAATCATTAGTTTCCTAAATTATATCCATAATTAGAAACTAAGAACACTCCTTGAATTCAACTTGAATCTCTTAATCCTTAAACTGAGCTCCACATAGGATATCATAATATTTCCATAATATTCTACATCTATAACAAACTAAAATAATCCAAGTGTGCATTTTTACCAGTCAGTCCAGTTGTACCAGTCGCAATGTCGAATGATTCTGGATAGGACATATTATTCAACATGTTTTTTAACGTGTTATAACATTTTGATCAACATGTTGCAGTCAAACAGAATCGCTGGTTCCTCCATCTTGGATGACACATAGGATTACTTAATATTCACAGAGTATTCAGTAATTTAATTCAACTGTATCCAAACTATAAAAATTGTAACAGACCAGATTTCCTACTCTCCTGGTTAGGAAATCGCATCCGACATGTTGAAACTTCAAGTTAAACATCTTGTTCAACATATTGCTGCCAAGTTAGTTTTAGAAAAATTAATTCCAATCACTAAAACAGAGAATGAACACGCACACACCTGGCTTGATTCCTTCACCTGAGGTAAGTTATACACCATCTTCTTTTGGTTGAGCATACCTAAAATTCTAAAGTTTAGATGTCCCTACCTGTGATTCCACAACTAATTTTTGTCTTCTTTTGCAGTCGAAGAAAGACATTTATGATCAAACGTATTAATATCTACTTTAAAGGTCTTGTTGTTTACCAAAGTTGCTTTCAGAATCAACCTTTCATCACCATTATACACCTTCATCTGATTATTTTCAAGCTTCATGTTGTACCCTTTTGCAAGTAATTGACCTATGCTTAATAATTTACTTGCCATAGAAGGTACATACAACATCAGTGATAATGGATTTTTAACCATCTTTATTAACCACATATATGTCTCCTTTTACACATGATGTGATGGGCCTACCATTTGCAAACTTGATCACTTTCTTGACTGATTCATCTAACTTGGTGAACTAGGTTTTGTTTCTATCCATGTGGTTGTTGCATCCTGAATCAAGGTGCCACATATTGGTTTGCTCATTGCTCGACTGAGTATTTGCAATTAGTAGCACATCATCATAGTCACTATCTCCAGCATGTGCATACTGCACTTCATCGTTATCTTTTTCATAATGACAGTCTTGAGCATAATGACCGAATCCTTGACAGTTGTAATACTGCACCTCTTTCATGTCAACTTTCTTCTCAGAATACTTGTTGCCCATGTCTTTCTTAACTGAATCATAGTGATTCTTTTAATTCTTGCTTAACTTCTCACCATTAGAAAGATTCTTTCTATGCTTCGCCTTTTCTTTTCCAAACTTCTTGATGAATCTGGCTTGCAATGTCTATTTAACCACATTCTCCCTTTATGAGTTCTTTTGCTTCAGTCTCATCTCACGAGCCTCCAATGAAGCTTGAAGTTCTTCTAACTTCATCTCAACTAGATTATTGGAATATTCAATGGACACTACAATGTAATCAAAATTTGCACTCGGAGATCTCAACATTTTCCCAATCTTCTGCAAATCACTGATTTATTCACCACATGCCTTCATCTTGTTCGGTAACAACACCATACTTGAAAATAATTATGAGACTAGGTCATATTCCTTCATCTGAGTAATGTTGAATTGCTTTCTCAATTTCTGCAACTTCACCATCTTCAGTTTTTCATCTTTGTCGTACAATTTATTCAACTTGTCCCACGCTCCTTTGGTTGTTTCCTCTTTAATAATATTCTCGAACACGATAGGATCCACACACTGGTGAATCAAGAACGTATCTTTTCCATCTTGCTTCCTTTGATCCTTGTGCTCATCTTTCTGAACGTCATCTACATTCACTTCCAATGCAAGTACTCCGTCATTCACGATTTCAGACTCATATGGAAATCTGAAGACAACCTACATTTGTGCAACCTACCTCTTGTAATTTTCACCTTTGAAAATCAGAAGATTCGCTGGAAATTGAGTTGATGTTCTTGTTTCATTTGCCATTACATATTCTCTCTGAATCGCAAACCGGGCTCATTGATACCAATTTGTTAGAACAATTAGGATTTTCAAGAAAGATGAAGGAGAAGTAGAAAGAAAAGAGAGAAGAGAGAAAATTATTAAGGAAAAATATTATTATCTACTGAAAACTGTTAACTATGAAGACTGTATATTGAAATTAAAACATCATGCCAATTTATATGCAACTAAGGCCCAAGCACAAAACATATAGCCCAAAACATACAAATTACATTTCAACTTAGCAGCTATATGTTGTATTCAACTCTGTCGGATACATCTGACTTCTATTACTTTGACTAAATCGAACACACCTATGTCGAATACAATCTTTTCCATAAAAAAATGAGTTATAACTTCTGTAATACGGTGGGAGAACTGACGTTTACTGCTTTATGTTTTATTGCAAATATTGCGGTTAGCAAGAGTCGCCATCGGCTTTTCTTTTATCCAACAAAGGAAAGGGTGAAAAGAACAGGAAAGACCTTTCAAGATTATTTTCTGAGTAAGGGGGTAGGTTATGGAAAGGGAAGGTGTTAGAACCCTTTCCATCTGTATTTATCTACGGGCTCTTAGTTGCTAGCTCGCTTTGAAAATGTTTTTTTTTGTAAGTGTGTTTTTAAGATATTTTGAAAAGACGCCTTAGTGTGGCGAACTTTGTAATGTTTCTCGTTTCGGTAAGAACGTATACAAAGTGTTTTCATGTCTTTGAAAATGTTTAGAAAAAGTTTGTGTGTGTATAAAAATTGTCTTTATTTGATCAAGAAACTAAGAGATATCTACCTACTCGAAAGGTTTGTTCTTTTCCTCCTTCCTTTAGACAGTGCTATCCTACTATTAGTGAGTAGGTATCCCTATCATTGGATGTTTGAGGAACGGGCAAGGGTCATCGTACAGTCACGAAAGCAACCCAGTAAGATACCTTAGTAATTACCCTAAGATTTTAAGATCATATACCGAGGCAACGTCGAAAGGGTCATCGATGGACTTATGATCTTTAAACCAAAGGGTGGCCACTAAAATCTCATACATTCGAGAGTCGTGATTGTTTATTCCGAAGTCAACAAATAGAGGTACCCTAGAGGTGTGCATATGCGGGTGTGTTGTGTTTCAGTTTATTTATCTTTGGATATTAAGTCTGCTAGCGTTTGCTTTTATCTTATCATACAAACCTATTATGCATACATCTAACAGTTATTATCAGTGCAAAATAAAAATGGGAAATTTAAAGCTACGCTATTACAAGGCTTCGGGGAGGGGAAATTATAAATCTAGGACGGGGAAGTAAAAAAGTAAAAGTCCTAAGTTTACAACTATTACATCCTTTTTACAGTTACATCAATATAAAAATGCGAAATTTAAAATGAGCCCGTGAGTACGAAAAGCAACGTAAAAACCCTAAAATACCTCTATACACTTAGCATATTTTTTTATTATTTTTATTAAGAAAATACTTAAATTGAACTAAAGACTAATCTTAATTAAATAAAAAAAGTGATAAATAATTGCAATTAAATCTAATCAAGAGAGAAAACTAATTCTAACATTTTTTTTGTATTTTTATTTGAAAAAAAAGATTTGACACAAATAAACCTAGTTCTAAATGATTTTTAAATTAATCAAAATAGTTTTAAAAAAAATTAATAAATTAATTTACAAAAAATTGATTTTAATTGGAAAAAACCTAAATCTATTTTTTGTGATTTTTTTCTGATTTTATCATAAAATAAAATTGGTTCAAAAAATAAAATCAAACAACTAAATAATTAAATCTAAAATAAAGAAAACAATGGGCCTGATAGACAAAGCAAAAGGGGTGTGCACGCCTGAAATTGTTAAGCCCAATTCCAGTATCAGCCCAAAGTCATGCGTTCAATCTAGTGGGGAGTGCACCCTAGGGTACACCATGGTCTCTATTCATTTGGAGCGCTGGATTTAACATCTCAGGATTGGATGGCCGAGGTGTGAGGCTCACAATGCGATTACTATCCCTCGTGGACACTAGATCTGAAACAAGTTTGTTAGAAAAATGCAAAACAACATATCCTAGGATCGAACCCAGGACCCTTAGGAGGGAGTATCTTTGCACGCTCACTTATCACCGTTGGGCCATTCAAGTCAATTGTTATTACAATAAAACAATAATAATATAATGAGAAATCAAGTCTATTCCCAATTATTAAATGTGCGTGCTAGCATATTTAAATGGAGCAATAGTGGGATGACATTTGGGCCACCAGAGTCCACGAAAGTCAATGGTGCTAGAGTCAAACTATGGTCACCTTCTCCGGTCGACCAAATTCATCCCTGCAAAAATACGCAATTTGAGATAAAACAAAAAGCCCTATCCTACATAAAATTAAGCCCTGAGCTCGATTTTGGCCTTAGATTGGTATGAAAGTCCCTATATTAAGAGATCGAGCTCCAACAGCCATTGATGCCCTAACAATGGCATCCAGTGTCCTAGGTCTCAAAACTCTCATGCGAAGCATCCATCCTGTCCTAATGAATATCCTGAACACAAATCAAAACATCAAAGCATTCAAAAATGTATAAATTGAGAGTCTGGATTTTGAGATTTTACCAAAGAGAAGGTGATTTGGTTGATCGGTTTCAGGCTGCTGCAAGCATGGATAAAGGTCGATATGGCTTCTTGGGACCTTTAGGAGATGGATAGGACGCTTGGTTTGGTCTGGAAGCGGCTGGATCACGAAATATAAATTCTCAATATTCTTTGAAATTTTGAAAGTTTTCTAGGGTTCTTTTCAGGCTGGCTGCGCATCTCCTTTCAGGCTGGCATGTTTGTGTTTATATATGGTATCCATTAGGGCAACAAATATGGAAAGGAATCATTGTTTTGTAATAGTTATCAAAACCAAATAAAATGCACTTTACAAACTTTCATATTTTGGAGATTTTTTTCCAAACCTAGTTCTCCATGCCTTCTTGTATTTCTAGCAAATATTTGGGCTCCAAATTTTGTCCAACACAATCCACACGCCTTGGCCCATTAATTTACCATTTGTTTTTATTTTATTTGTATTAAATGAATACAAATTCAAATAAATAAAAATAAAAATCATAATATTAAATTAATAGGTTTATTGGTCTTTGGGCATTTCATAAACATGCTTGAACCCCAAAAAGCAGGTCCATGAATTAAAAAATGCATTTTAATCCAAAGTTGACTTCTTGCATTTTCACCAATTTTCCCAATTTGAACTAGTTATATCTTGCTCAATTTTCATCATTTGAAGATGATCTTGGACTTTTTATATAGCTCAAGATGTCCTCCACAATCTCTATGTTCACAATTTTTGCATTTGGAGAATTTATTTTGATGTAACTTGTCTTGACAAAAAATGCCATTTTGTTGACTTTCAAAAAGACCTGTAATGTATTGGCTCATATCTTTCCAATGATGCATTTTTTGAACTTGGATACAAAAGAAAAGTTGTAGGGAATTGAATTTTATTCGCAATGAGATTTGGTTAGGGCAAAATGGATGAACTATGTGAAAGTTATGCCTGGTCAAAGTTTAGTTGACTTTCTCTAGGAAACCCTAATTTAGCAATTTTTTATTCTTGATGATTTGAGAGCATTCCTTGAGGAATAATGATCAAAACTTGACCAAATGATGCATATCACTTAAAAATGTCGACTTTGACCAAAAATATTGAAGTTTGACTACATATTGACCATATTTGACTTTTGACCAAATATAGTTGATTTTTAGTCATCTGAGCAATTGACTGAGCAAACTTGTGATGCAAGGCATGAAACTTGGCATGGACATTCTTGAGGACATATTAGGTGCCACGAAAATCACTTGAGGCTTTTGAAACCCAAACTTCTCTGTGAAAAGTGAAATTTGTCTGGTCAATTCTTTGTCAACCTTGAGCGTTTAAGGACCTCTAGAAGTATGTTTTGAATAAACCATTGGTCAATTTAATCTGAGCCAGCGACTCTTTATGCTTATTTTTATCTGGAAGAAGTATCAAAATAAATCATTGGTCGATTTAATCTGATCTAGAAAAAGGTCCAATGGAAGAAGTATCAGAATAAATCATTGGTCGATTTAATCTAAGCCAGAAAAAGGTCCATTGGAAAAAGTATCGGAATAAATCATTGGTTGATTTAATCTGAGCCAGCAGAGGTCTCTAATGTATTTAACTAGAAGAAGTATTAGAATAAATCATTGGTCGATTTAATCTAGGCCATAAAAAGGTCCACTGGAAAAAAGTATCAGAATAAATCATTGGTCGATTTAATCTGAGCCAACAATTATCTACGACCGTCCTCAACTGGATGAAGTATCAGAATAAAACCTTTGACTGATTTATTCCAAGCCAGAAGACGTTGTTTCTGATAATACCGTTTGGTCCTACCAGTAATTTATGATGTTTGTCTTGTTGATATATCTTTTCCTAAAAAGGTAAAGAGTTAGTTGTATGCAATGTCATGATGTATGAAATGCATTGTAGAAAAATGTTCTCGAAATAAATGAGATTGTGTTTTATGTGTTTTGTATGTATATGCTATGATGTTTGTGAATGATGTATGAATGTGATATGCGAGCGTATCAGTTGCTTTTTGTATTGCCATTGAACTGGGGAAAATAAATCCCTGACTGTTGTCGGAGATGAAGAATGTAATTCCTCATTTTTGTCGAAGTTGAATTTGCTAGGGATTCCCGCTTTCAGTCTGAGGATATTCCACTGGAGATTTTGATTTCTGCTTGATTATAGTAGCTTTTAGGAGAGTTGATAACCCGTCAAGGTTCTTGAACAGATGGATTACATGTACTCTGACTGGGGATGGAGGAACGAATAATCCTCTGATGTGAGTGGCTACTCTTCTAGAGGTGGTCATCTTGATCAATCCTGCTGGAGAAAAGAGTTCTATTGGAAGATTTTATCAATTTGGAGAAATAAACTCCGCTAGGGGATGAACTTCCGTAGCTAGAGAAATAAAATCTACTGGGGAAAGAAATTTCATAAAATGCTTGGGGATTCTATGCAACTCTCTTGGGGAATCCATAGATCATGCTAGGGAATTCTCCAAGATGCTGGGAAAATGATTGAACCTCTCCATCTATTATGAAATGTTGGAGCAACTGAAATCATCAGGTTATATGCTGAAGACATGGCGGTGAACTGTGGGAAGATGCCCATGTCTCTGTATCTACTGAGGAATGCATCCTTGTTGATGATGAATTTTGTGAAGATAGTCCCCTAGGGATGGTTGGTTTGTGTAGATTTACGGATGGCTTTCGATATTGTCCCAATTCTTAAAGCCCTTTGTAACTGTCTTTCTTTTTTTATGCATATATTTGTACATAATATTCATATTCAAATGCATATGTTGATTTAAAATGATCATTGGACTTTTGCAAACAAAACAGAAAAACAAAAACAAATAGTTTTGAACTTTTAAAAGAGGAAGTTTTGTATTAATTTGAGAAAGTCTGCCTATAACAGGCATTTCTGTACAAGAAGACGGACATCCTAATAAGAGAAATGTCATCGTAAAATGACAACTATACAAAGTGGTACATAAAAAAATAGCTATGCAAAATAATCCCATTGGGTTTCAATTCTGCTATTGCCTTTATATCTTTGAGCCTCTTATCACTTTGTTGTCTGGAAGAAGTTAACTGAATTGATTTTTACCGTTCGAACTTGCTAACGAAGTTTAGTTGTAATGTGATCCAACGAGACATAGTCATACGCTTTCAAATCCCTAATTTTTTCCTGGACCGCCCTTTCAGGTTTTCAGTCCACCAGGATATCATTTTTTGCCCAGGCCTCCTTTTCAGGTTTTCGACTTGTCGGGTGTACAAATTTCTTTACATATATATCCCTGATTTTGCCCGAACCCTTTTGGTTCGTCGGGATGCCCTTATTTTTGCCTAGGCCTGTCAACCTAGCGGGTCTCTTTTCATGTGTAGCATCTTTTAACTATGTCCGTGTTTACAGAGTGTGGAAGGTTGTCACTGTCCATGGTGGTTAATATCATAGCTCCACCAGAAAATATACTCTTGGTCACAAATGGTCCTTCGTATTTAGGAGTCCACTTTCCCCTAGGATCACCTTGTGGCAAGATGATACGCTTGATTACTAGGTCACCAACCTGATATACCTGACGTCTGACCTTTTTGTTAAAAGCTTTGATCATACATTTCTGGAACATCTGACCATGACAAACAGCCGTGAGCCTCTTCTCGTCAATCAAGTTTAATTGGTCAAGTCGAGTCTGAATCAATTCTTCTTCATTTAAACATGCATCCTTCATGATTCTCGAGGAAGGGATCTGTACTTCGATGGGTAAAACAGTTTCCATATCGTATACAAGAGAAAAAGGGGTTGCCCCTGTTGATGTGTGCACTGAGGTACAATAACCATGAAGAGAAAATGGTAACATTTTGTGCCAGTCTTTATATGTTACCGTCATCTTCTGTATGATCTTCTTTATATTCTTATCGGCGGCCTCCACAGTGCCATTCATCTCCGTCCGATAAGGAGAAGAGTTATGATGCTGGATCTTCAATTGCGTACATAGCTCAGTGATCATAGTATTATTGAGGTTGATACCACCATATTTGATAATTCTTTATGGGATACCATACTGACAAATAAGATTATGTTTGATGAACCGAGCCACGACGTTCTTGGTAACAAAAGCAAATGAGGCTGCCTCAACTCACTTTGTGAAGTAATCAATGGAAACGAGAATGAAGCGATGTGCATTGGAAGCGGTAGGTCTAATCTCTCCAATCATATCAATGCCCCACATGGCGAACAACCAAGGAACAGTTAAGATATTTAAAGGAACCAGAGGCATATATACTTTATCGGCGTAGATTTGGCATTTGTGACAAGTTCAGGAGTGATGATGACAATCTATTTCCATGGTGGAGCAGTAGTAACCTGCCTACTTAATCTTCTTAGCCATTGTGTGTCCACTAGAATGGGTGCCAAAGATACCTTCGTGCATATCCTCCATAATCCTCTCTGCTTCTCTCTTATCCACACACCACAGTAAGTGGAATCATGGTTGCGCTTGTAAAGAATTCCATTACTCAGGAAGAACTTGGCAGAGGACCTTCTTAAGAACTTTTTGTCATTGATGGATGCTCCCTTGGGGTACTCTTGAGCTCCGAGATACCTTTTCACCTCGTGGAACCAAGGTTTTTCTTCTACTTCCTCATCAATCTCATAACAGTGTGTCAGTTTGTCCAATATTTCGATAGTGATCTGAGGGGATTCATTATCCCATCTGACTTTAAACATGGATGACATGGTAGCTAGTGCGTCCACTAACTGATTTTCTTCTCGTGGAACATGTTCAATGGTATCTATTCAAAATATGGGATCAATGTTAATATATGCTCTCTGTAAGGGATGAGATTAGGATGCTTCGTGTCCCATTCTCCTTTAACTTGGATGATCACCAAGGATGAATCTCTGTATACTTGTAAGAACTTGATCCTCATATCAATAGCAGCCTTGATACCCATAATGCATGCTTCATACTCGGCCATTTTATTAGTGTGATTAAAACATAGTCTGGTAGTGAATGGTGTATGGCAGCCTTCGGGAGAGATAATCACAGCACCAATTCCATTACCAAGTGCGTTGGAAGCTCCATCAAAGACCATAGTCCATCGGGATCCTTTTTCAGGTCCTTCATCAGGTTCAGGTTCTTCACAGTCAGTTACTAACATAATATTCTCATCTGGAAACTCAAAATTCATTGACTGATAGTCATCTACAGCCTGATGAGCCAAATGATCAGCTAGTACACTTCCTTTTATTGCTTTTTGAGTGGTGTATTGGATGTCATATTCGGTCAGGACCATTTTCCATCTTGCTATTCTTCTAGAGAGAGCGGGTTTCTCGAATATGTATTTGATAGGATCCATTTTAGATATCAATAAGGTAGTGTAAGTTAACATATATTGTCTTAGTCGGCGAGCAGCCCGTGCCAAAGCACAGCGAGTTTTCTCGATCAGTGAGTATCTTGTTTCACAGTCGGTACACTTTTTGCTAAGGTAGTATATTGCATGCTCTTTTTGACCAGACTCGTCATATTGCCCCAGCACACACCCCATTGAATTTTATAATACTGTTAAATACATGATTAGAGGTCTTCCTTCAACATGAGGCATCAAAATCAGAGGTTCTTAAAGATACTCCTTGATTCTGTCAAAGGCTGTCTGGAAATCATCGTTCCACTTCACTACTTGATCTTTCTTCAGTAATTTTAAGATTGGTTCACAAGTAGCGGTTATGTGAGAAATGAATCTGGAAATGTAATTTAAACTTCCCAAGAACCCTCTAACCTCCTTCTCGGTGCAGGGAGTTGGCATCTCTTGAATAGCTTTAACCTTCACAAGATCTACCTCAATACCTTTACTATTGACGACGAAACCTAAGATCTTACCAGATCTTACCCCAAAGGTGCACTTGTTCGGGTTCAGTCTTAACTTGTACTTCTTCAGTCTTTCAAACAGTTTTTGCAAGTGATCAAGGTGCTCTTCTTCAGTCTGAGACATGGCTATTATATCATCAACATTGACCTCTATCTCGTGATGGATCATATCATGGAACAAAGCTATCATAGCACACTGATAGGTTTCCCCAGCGTTCTTCAACCCAAATGGCATAACCTTGTAGCAGAAAGTGCCCCACTGTGTGACAAAAGTTGTTTTCTCCATGTCTTTAGGCGCCATTTTGATCTGATTATAACCGGAGAAACCATCCATGAAGGAGAATATCTTATGTTGTACGATGTTGTCAACCAGAACATCAATATGGGGAAGCGGAAAGTCATCCTTGGGGCTCACCCTATTCAAATCTCTGTAGTCCACACACATGCGCACTTTACCGTCTTTCTTAGGTACCAGTACCACGTTCGCAACCCATTATGGATAAGAAGTAACAGCTAAGAATTTAGCATTGAACTGTTTCATGACTTCAGCCTTGATCTTTTCTGACATCTTAGGACGCATACGTCGAATCTTTTACTTCATTGGAGGGCAGTCTTCTTTTGTTGGTAGATGATGAACCATAATATCAATATCAAGTCCTGGCATGTCTTCGTATGACCAGGAAATATCTCAACATAGTCACATAACATATGGGTTAATCATTCTTTGACACCATTCTCCAAGTTGGCACCTATCTTGACTTCCTTTTTATTTTCCTCAGTACCCAAGTTTACCGCATTGATCGGCTCTTCATGAGGCACTATTGCTCTTTCCTCTTGCTGTAATAGTCTAGCAAGCTCTCCAGATACCTCACAATCTTCCTCACCTTCGTCCTCAGCTTGGTAGATCGGGTTTTCAAAGTCATAACTAGAAATAGCATAATTGTTATCAATGGGATTCAGGGTGGATGTGGATCTGCAATTCGATATGTAGGTGTGTGTAAGAGAGCATAGCTATTTTAATAAAATAAAGTAAAAAGAAAGACAGAGAGCGTAAAATTTGAATGTAAAACGTCCAATGATTTATTAATGACATATGAAAATGAAGTGTGGTAACCCTCACAAATAGACTGTTGTGCCTCGGGTAAGACACAAGGCTTTAGAGTTTAAATAGTTTGAAAATTACATATTCTCAAAAAACAAAAAAAACAATTACTCCTGGATAAAAGAGATAGGCACAAAGTCTCTAGCCGTCAAATTATTGAGTCCACCGTTGATAGTAGGGAAGATCCAATTGTCCAGGTCACGGTTACTATCGGCGCCCTCCACAATATTGACTCTATGTTTTTGATGTGTAGTGGTGGTCCTCTGGCGTGAGCACGATAAATAGTTTTTTGAGCTCCTGAAGTGAAACCCAAACCAAATTTGTCAGACTTATAGGGGATGTCAGGGAGTTGGCCCCAAATAGTACACCCACCTTCTTCAATCACATCCCTGGCGTCCTTCATAGAAGCCATTTTTAGTGGAGGTCCGGTAATCTTTAGAACAACAATAACAACTTTGGTAACAACGATCGTCTGAGGAACCTCTTCAAAATTCTGACAGGGGGTTTCAATGAACTCGCCGTCCATCTCAACATATCTGAAAGAATTCAGATGGCTTACCATATACTCTTCTTCACCATAGACTGTAACAATCTTTCCATTAATCAGATATTTTAACATCTGATGCAGAATGGAAGTGACAGCACCGGCCCCATGAACCCAAGGGTGTCCCAGTAAGCAGGAGTAAGACGAGCGAATGTCTATCACATAGAAAGTTGATTCAAAAGTTTGGGAACCAACCTTAATTGGGATGTCCACCTCCCCATGTACAATCCTTTTGGAACCATCGAAAGCCCTCACCACGATATTGTTGGGTTTCAATGTAAGTCTTTCACAGTCCAATCTGTCTAAGGCACCCTTGGGTAGAACATTCAGGGATGAGCCAGTGTCCACCAATACGTGAGCCAAAGTAGTGCCCTTATACTCAATAGAGACATGCAGGGTATCATTATGTTTTCTTCCCTTATGAGTCAAATCAGCATCGGAGAAACCTAGTCCATTATCGGCAGTCAGACTGGAAATACAATTCTCGAATTTATTGACAGAAGTCTCTTGTGGCACATGATCAGCCTTCAGAAACTTCACCAAAGCCTTGGAATGGGCCTCGGAGCATAACAACAAATCTAGCATTGCAACCTTCGAGGGGGTCTGCCCCAATTTCTCCACAACATTGTAATCGCTTTTCTGTATGATCTTCAAAATTTCCTCCATTTCTTGTTTGGAGGCCTCATGAATGGCTTCTTTCGGTGCCTCCTTCCGGGCAAGCTCAATCAATACTTCTTTTCCCCGATTCTCAGTTGACTTAGTAGCAGGAACAACAACAGGAGCAGCAACAATCTTTGGAGAGATTTCCGGAGAGAAAATCCTTCTGTTTCTGGTAACCTTACTGGTCCCAACAATATTGTCAATGTTAGGATCAGTATCTTCAGTAACTTCATTCTTGATAGCCAATAGGTCTTGCTTGAAGTCGTGGTAATAGACGTCAGCTCCATAATTCCAAGGAACCGCCTTGTCGGAGGAATATGGTATTGGTCCTGGAGAGGTGTTAATTAAGGGAGAGACTTTAGGAGTGGTGGTAATCCTCACAAGACCCTTAGAGGGGATCCTTGCAGGATTGTTAGAGATGGTAATAATTGACACATCTTCACACAAACTTTTTTAAGAGGGAACCTTGTCAAAGAGGATCTCCCGATCGTCTATCAAACATTGAACACCTATCTTCAACAACAAACAACCATTGGGCATAGCGCACAAAGGTGGCAACCTTCACCATAACCCGAAAATAAACCAGCTCGTAATAGATTCTTCTTGACAACTGGAAGAGGAGTAGTTAATTCACCCACAGAAGAAATAAACAGAACATCATCAATAGCATTGATACCCCTGTCATCCTTGGGCATCGGTGCAATTATTACATTGGGGGTCTCAGGGGGTAAAATTCAATCACCTTTGCATCAATAAGGTCTTGAACCTTATTCTTCAACACCCAACAATCATTTATATCATGCCCTGGACTGTTGGAGTGGTAAGCACATTATGAATTTAGATTGTAGCAGGGAGAGGAAGTATTTCGGTTTTGGGGAGGATCCTTCAGAGTGACCAAATCAGCCTTCATCAAATGTTGCAATGCCTGAGATAAACGCATATTAATTCTGGTGAATTGTCTTCTAGGCGTATCCTGCCTGCACTGATTATTTTATCGCTGAGCTGGATCAGGGTTGGAGATCATTACAGCCCCTACCGTTGGACGGTGTTCAACTTTACCTTGATTTCTTTGACCATAGGCAGCACTAACCTCCTTCTTTCCACTGAACGGCTTCTTCACATTACTTGAAGACGCGGCCCCCTGGATTTTACCACTCTTTATACCATCTTCCACTCGCTCTAATGTCAATATCATCTCGGTGGATCCGGCTGAAGAGCTTCCAATCAAATGGTTGAAAAATGAGCCTATCAGAGTACCCAAGAACATATCCACCAACTCCCTATTAGGCAGAGGTGGATGTACTCTACCTACAAGATCCCTCCATTTTTGGGCATAATCTTTGAAACCCTCACTAGAACCCATAGACATGCTTTGGAGTTGCGTACGAGTTGGAGCGAGGACAGCATTATATTGATACTGCTTGTAAAAAGTAGCATCCAAGTCTTCCAAATTTTAGATATTGGTTCCTTTCAGTTGATAGAACCACTCTAATTGCGTTCCTGACAAACTTTCCTGAAAGAAGTGAACCAATAATTTCCTATCAGTTGTATGGGGTTGGATCTTCCTGACGTAAGACCTCAGGTGCAGGTTGGAACATGAAACCCCGTCATACTTTTCAAAGGTGAGAACCTTGAACTTTTGTGGGATGACTACTCCTGAGACCAACCCTATCTCTTCAAAGTCCAAGCCAGGTACCCTCTGAATCTCCATAGCATTGAGACGATCCTCCAGTTATTTATACCTGTCATCAGCAGGAGGATATTGTTCTTCAGAATAGTCTGCTTCCTCTTCATCAGACCCTGGGCTGTTATCTTCTTCTTTAGTCTTCTTTTTGTCCTCTTCCTGATTATCACCTTCATTTGATGGGGTTGCAAATTCAAGAGCTCGCTTGGCTGGTCCTCTAAGCCTTCTCCCCATGTTCAGGATGCCAACCAGTTTCTTTGCCTTCTTTGTCTTCTCTTTAACAATGAGAGCTTTTAGATCTTCTTGTCCTTTAGCCAGAGCCAGGAAGATCTGTTGGAATTGAGCTTTCTGTGCTTGAAGTCCTAAACAGTTTATTTAAGAGCCATTTCTTTTTGCTGAAATAAACAGCTAAAAGATAAGAAATTTATCTTGAAATACCTGTTTATGTAATGATATGCATGACATGTTTATGCAATGTTTTCAAGGATCTCGTGGGATTTAAACTCTTTTAAACAAAACAGAAACAAAGGCTTTTTATTAGTAAGTTTAAATGAAACAAAATTTTTACAAAGAAATAAAATTAAAAACTTCTAAAACTTTTAGGTTTCCCATGGAAGCTTCCATTTAGTGTTGATATAAGCATTAAGGTTCTGTTCCTTGTGAAGTTGCTCCGTTAGTTCCAGTACTTTCTTCTCACTAGCATAGAATTGAGCCTTAAAGGTATCTCGTTCTTCTTTGAGTTGGATCCAAGACCTTTGCAATTCTTCAAAGTTTGTTGGCATGTCGGGATGAATAATAATGTGAGCCTCTCCCCCTTGAGCAATAGGCTCTGAGATCACTGGTAAGATGGAGGGATATGGCATCACAATACTTTGAGCACGAGCTCGCACCCATTTAAGGTAAGGTTCCAAAGGGATGGAATTCTTGTGCCCTAAATTCTTACCATCAGTCTTCTTAACCATGCCCCAAGCGCGTATGAACCTATGACGACAACCTTGTAGATCCTTGTCGTAGTCGAACACAATACCCTGGATGAGCATATCATGAGGACCATCTCTTCGTGCGTAACAAAAATGACGCAAGGCTAAAGAAGGGTTGTAAGTGATGCCTCCTATAATTCCAAGGAGTGGTACTTTAGGAAACTCTCTATAGAGATCAATAATAGAAACGTCTTCTTGAGAGCGGGAACACCAATAGATATCAAAGTGAGAGAGAGAGAGACATTAACCTTTGAGACCATCTTAAGCCTAGCTCATTCTTCATTACCGACCGAGGAAGGTGAGAAATAAGCCACCTATGGAGCAAAGGGATACAACACATAATAGTTCCTCGTTTCTTCATAGTGTGAGCATGGAGAGCATGCAGGATATCCCCGAGCAACATAGGCACTGGATTATGAGTAAGGAAAATATTGATGGCGCTCACATATATAAGTTGGCCCGGATTAGGGAACAACACCAACCCATAGATCAGGAGGGCCAAGATATCCTCAAAAGCATGGAAACTCATAGCGTCTAGGAATACCTGAGCTTTATTTATCAGAAACTTTGCAAGAAGACCTTTAACCTCACTTCTCCTTTCCCACTTGGATTCAATGTCAGATGGCTTCAAGTGCAAGGTTGTAACAACATCCTCAGACTTTGGATCTTGTTCTAAACCTGTGAAGGGTATCTGCTCCAATATAGGCACTCCAAGTATTTTATAGAATTCTTCCAACATGGGCACCAACTGATAATCGAGGAATGTGAAGCAATGGTGTTCAGGTTCAAATAACTGGAATAGGACGCTCATCATAACATCGTCAAAACTGGTAGTAACAAAACTGAGCAAGTAACCATGTGTTCTGTTAAATTGTGAGCTTTCAGGAACCTTCAAGACCAATTCCCTAAGTTTGGAAGGAACTCCTACGAAGTTGATCCGAATGGTATTTCTGCGAGCGGAATCCATAACCTACATAATAGAGAAGAGATAAATCCCCAGGTCCTTGAAATGGTTATTGCAAATGATATGTTATGATGTTTACGATGTACATGCTTCAAACAAATATGGAAAACACAAACAAGTCACACAAAGACCTTAGGTTTAAAGGCTTGCATGAGGTCTATAGGTAAGTACCCTTTCGAAGTTTCAGTTGGCTCAACCTGTCCTAGCAATAGTAACCGGGTTCTAGGGATCTCATATCATTGACCTTTCTCTCAGGCATTGTTTCAGCTCAAGCATCTGAATTGCGGCTGAAATATCCCGAAAGCTCAATCTCAATGAGTGTAGCATCGAGTATCAACCAACTTCAGTCTGCACCAAAGCCGGCTATCTCACTACTTTCTAATGGCTAAGGTGGGTCAATTTAAGGTTCTAAAGGTCAGTTACTGTTTAATGACACTATGTGGAAGCCTAATGTTATCCTTGACTGACTCAAGGAACATTAGTACAAGCCAGAGTATCACGCTAATGTATCTATCATATCATCCATATCGGTCTATGCTGTACAACCTCCATGATTTATTACTACTTACCTAAAAAGGTGCCACATATCCGAGTATAGGATCTTTAACAATAACCCAAACAGAAAACCCAAAAGATAAAACACATAAATCAAACAAGCAAGTTAAATATGTTCTAGCCCTAAGGTAACCCCACTTTAAGTAAATTCTCTTCCCCAACAGAGTCGCCAGTTCTATAATACGGTGGGAGAACTGACGTTTGTTGGTTTGCATTTTATTGCAAATGTTGCAGTTAGCAAGAGTCTCCACCGACTTTTCTTTTATCCAACAAAATAAAGGGTGAAAAGAACAGGAAAGACCTTTCGAGATTATTTTTTGAGTAAGGGGGGTAGGTTATGGAAAGGGAAAGTGTTAGCACCATTTTCATCCGTAGCTATCTACGGGCTCTTAGTTGCTAGCTCGTTTTGAAAATGTTTTTTGTGTAAGTGTGTTTTGAATATATTTTAAAAATATGCCTTAGTGCGGAGAACTTTGTAATGTTTCTCGTTTCGGCGAGAATGTATACAAAGTGTTTTCATGTCTTTGAAAAAGTTTAGAAAAAGTTTGTGTGTGTATAAAAATTGTCTTTGTTTGAGCAAGCAACTAAGAGTTATCTACCTACTCGAAAGGTTTATTCTTTTCCTCCTTCCTTTAGAAAGTGATATCCTACTATTAGTGAGTAGGTAGCCCTATCATTGGATGTTTGAGGGACGGGAAAGGGTCATCGTACAGTTACGAAAGCAACCTAGTAAGATACCTTAGTAATTATCCTAAGATTTTAAGTTCATATACCGAGGCAACATCGAAAGGATCATCGAGGGACATATGATCTTTAAACCAAAGGGTCGCCACTAAAATTTTGTACGTTTGAGAGTCGTGACTATTTATTTCGAAGGCAACAAGTGGAGGTATCCTAGAGGTGCGCATGTGCGTGTGTGTTGTGTTTTAGTTTATTTATCTTCGGATATTAAGTCTGATAGCGTTTGCTTTTATCTTATCATACAAACCTATTATGCATACATCTAACAATTATTATCAGTCAAAATAAAAATGTGGAATTTAAAGCTACTCTATTACAAGGCTTTGGGGAGGGGAAATTACAAATCCAGGACGGGGATGTAAAAAAGTAAAAGTCCTAAGTTTACAACTATTACATCCTTTTTGCAGTTACATCAATATAAAAATGTGAAATTTAAAATGAGCGCGTGAATACGAAAAGCGAAGTAAAAACCCTAAAATACCTCTATACACTTAGCATATTTTTTGTTATTTTTATTACGAAAATACTTAAATTGAACTAAAGACTAATCTTAATTAAATAAAAAAAGTGATAAATAATTGCAATTAAATCTAATCAAGAGAGAAAACTAATTCTAACATTTTTTTGTTTTTATATTTGAAATTTTTTTTTGACACAAATAAACCTAGTTCTAAATGATTTTTAAATTAATCAAAATAGTTAAAAAAATTAATTAATTAATTTACAAAAATTAATTTTAATTGGAAAAAATCTAAATCTATTTTTTGTGATTTTTTTTCCTGATTTTATCATAAAATAAAATTCGTTCAAAAAATAAAATCAAACAACTAAATAATTAAATTAAAATAAAGAAAAAGAAAGAAAACAATGGGTCTGATAGACAAAGTAAAAGGGGGGTACGCGTCTGAAATTGTTAGGCCCAATTCCAGTATCAGCCCAAAGTCATGCGTTCAATCTGGTGGGGAGTGCACCCTAGGGTACACCATGGTCTCCAGTCATTTGGAGCGTTGGATTTAACATCTCAAGATTGGATGGCCCAGGTGTGAGGCTCACCATGTGCTTGCTATCCCTCATGGGCACTAGATCTAAAACAAGTTTATTAGAAAAATGCAAAACAACAAATCCTGGGATCAAACCCATGCCCCTTAGGAGGGAGTATCTTTGCACGCTCACTTATCACCGCTGGGCCATTCAATTCAATTGTTATTATAATAAAACAATAAAAATATAATGAGAAATCAATTCTATTCCCAGATTGTTAAATGCGTGTGCCGTCATATTAAAATGGACTAATAGTGGGATGACATTTGGGCCACCGGAGTCCATGAAAGTCAATGGTGTCGGAGTCAAACTCCGGTCACCTTCTCCGGTCGACCAAAATCCATACCTACAAAAATACGCAATTTGATACAAAACAAAAAGCCCTGTCCTATATAAAATCAAGCCCTGAGCTTGATTCTGGCCTTAGATTGGTCTGAAAGTCCCTATATTAAGAGATCGAGCTCCAACAGCCATGGATGCCCTAACAATGGCATCCAGTGTTCTAGGTCTCAAAACTCTCATGGGAAGCGCATATCCTGTCCTAATGAATATCCTGAACACAAATCAAAACATCAAAGCATTCAACAACGTATAAATTGAGAGTTTGGATTTCGATATTTTACCAAAGAGGAGGTGATTCAATTGACTGGTTTCAGGCTGCTGCAGCCGTGGATAAAGGTTGATATGGCTTCTTAGGACCTTCAGGAGATGGATAAGATGCTTGGTTTGGTCTGGAAGCAGCTGGATCACGAAATATAGATTTTTAATATTCTTTGAAATTTTGAAAGTTTTCTAGGGTTCTTTTCAGGCTGGTTGCGCATCTCCTTCCAGGCTGGCATGTTTGTGTTTATATATGGTATCCATTATGGAAACAAATATGGAAAGGGATCATTGTTTTGTAATGGTTATCAAAACCAAATAAAATGCACTTTACAAACTTTCCTATTTTGGAGGTTTTTTTCCAAATCTGGTTCTCCACGCCTTCTTGTATTGCTAGCAAAATATTTAGGCTCCAAATTTTGTCCAACACAATCCACATACATCGGCCCATTAATTTACCATTTGTTTTGATTTTATTTGTATTAAATGAATAAAAATTCAAATAAATAAAAATAAAAATTATAATAGTAAATTAATAGGTTTATTGGTCTTTGGGCATGTCATAAACATGCTTGAACCCCAAAAAGTAGGTCCATGAACTAAAAAATGCATTTTTGCCCAAAGTTGACTTCTTGCATTTTCACCAATTTTCCCAATTTATACTAGTCATAACTTGCTCAATTTTCATCTTTTGAAGACTATCTTTGACTTTTTAGAAAGCTAAAGACGTCCTCTACAATCTATATGTTGAAATTTTTTGAATTTGGAGAATTTATTTTGATGTAACTTGCCTTGACAAAAAATGCCTTTTTGTTGACTTTCAAAAAGACTTGTAATGTATTGTCTCATATCTTTCCAATGATGCATTTTTGAACTTGAGGAAGAAAGAAAAGTTGTAGGGAATTGAATTTTCTTCACAATTATCTTTGTTTGGGGAAAATGGATGAAGTATGTGAAAGTTATGCCAGGTCAATGTTCAGTTGACTTTCTCTAAGAAACCCTAATTTAGCAATTTTTGATTCTTTATGATTTGAGAGCATTCCTTGAGGAATTATGATAAAATCTTGATCAAATGATGGATATCACTTCAAAATATTAATGTTGACCAAAAATCTTGAAGTTTGACTGCATATTGACCACAATTGACTTTTGACTTAATATAGTTGATTTTCAGTCATCTGAGCAATTGACTGAGTAAACTTTAAATGCAAGGCATGAAACTTGGCATGGACATTCTTGAGGATATATTAGATGCCCTGGAAATCACTTGAGGCTTTTTAAACCCAAACTTCTCTATGAAAAGTGAAACCCTAGTTGGAAGTCCATTGTTTAAGAGGAGAATTTGTCTGATCAATTATTGGTCAATCTTGAGCATTTAAGGACCTCTAGAAATATGTTTTGAATAAAATGAGAAGGAAAATTTTGAGATATAACAACTTCTAACAGTAATGAGTACCACCCATTGAATTTAATATACCGTAGTTTTTAAAAAGTATTAAGGCTATATTTGGTATGGTAGAAATAGAGAAAAGAGAGTAAATGAAGAGAGATAATGAAGTTATCTTGATTGATTGGTAGTAAATAGAAATAGGAGACAAAGACTTACAAACGTGTGGGTCCCGCACAAAACTCTTTCTCTCCAAAACTGAAAAGAAATAGAATGAGAGAAGGAGTGA